>CM062809.1:826683347-829652674 GCA_031772625.1 Pinus tabuliformis | reverse complement strand
CTCTCCGTTGTAGCTGTCATGATGCAAGAGCATCTTACCTCCAAGTCAAAATGTATTTTGACTAGACCTATGGGTTTTCATTTACCAGGGGATTTGGTTCCCTAAGATTGATTTCATTCTTTATTTTAATGTATAAACCTATGTTTTTATGAGGGTTCTATGAAAGTGAGGAATATTCTAATGAAATCTTCTAATTAAGAGAGATTTCGAGAATAGGTGTGAGTTTGGGAGAATATTGGGTTAGTTATAATATGGAGACATGCAACAGCCTAAATTAGAGGGTCTATATGAGGATTTTGTGGATCTAAGAGAGTTTTTTGGATATGAAACCAAATTGTTTTCAATCCTTCATGTATCAAATTGTTTTATGTAAACTATAGAGCAAGAGGAGTGTGCGTACAGAGAGGAGAGGTGTAAGAAATAGAGAACCTTAAGGACCAAGACAGGTGATAAGGCCAAAAGAGTGCCAAAATGATGTATTTTGTAAGCCAAAGACCTTTCGTAATTATTTGCATATAATTCAAAAACACTTTGTTTCGAGGGTATTCCGAGTGAGAATATTTGTTCACTATGATTGTTGAGCATTTGTTTATATATATATATTGAGGTTGCAGGCATCAATCTCAGGAAGGATAGCAGAAACCTTAATTCAGAAGTCGAAGAGGAACGCTAAGACTTAAGCCCAGCTAGAGCGATTGAAGTTGAAGCTCAGATTTAAACCAAACCAACATATGAAACAGAGGTATGACAAAGGATAGTGAGAATCATGTGGTATAAAAATATTAGGAGGGATAGAAGTTGTTTGTTGATCGATAATGGATCAACTATCCATCAACTAAATGAGCCAAAAGCCAAAGAAGGAGTTGAAATCAGAGTCAAAAACAAATCTGATAGGAGAAAATACTTAGCGTAATTGGTGTTGACAGAGAATTTTAAAGTGACAGTGTCCAAACCAACAACAAATGGCATAGGGAGACGAAAATAAAAGCACCGGACCATGTCATCCTAGAGACCATAGCCTGAAATAATTTTTTTGAACCCCAAGTCTAACGAGCAGGATTTGTCAATTGACAACATCGAGATATGGCACTTGACAAAAGGAGAGATAGAGAAGGGAGCATTATTTGACTAGGCATCGAGCAGACTGTTAGCCTCCTGTTGCAACAGGTTTCATATTTCATGATTGACAGTGGAAGTGCCAAAAATGTTCATCTTTTTCATGCTGCAAAAGTTCCATTTTTGAAAGATTTCTCAGTTAAGGAAAAGCCAAACAGCCTAAGCTTGGTTACCCTAGGTTTAAATTGTTTGTCTTAGATGATAGAGAAAGAAAATCTGTCCAAACAGTTTAAGCTTGGCAGGTTAGTAGCTAGGTAGAGAATGAAGGCGCCCAACTGTCTAATCTAGGCCCTTGGAAGCAATAAGGGTAGTTTTTAGATAGGAGGGCAGTTAAAAAAGAGAAAAAGCAATCAGGGTCTACAAGTCCAAGTGCACCCTTCCTGAAGTAACAAAAAATGATAGGTGTATTAGGTTGGGTAGGTAGCTTGGGGTTGCAGAACCAAGATCATCTTCGGTTTTTGGCCTTGACTAAGAAAGCTCAACTCATCAGTGGCAGAGGTAGCAAAGCAGTGTTTTGGTGGTAGAATTCTGGAAAGCATGTCTAATTTCCTTTCACTCCCCCTCAAATTTTCTTACTAACACCCCCAAAGGACCTTGGGATCTACCCAACAAGTCCCGATTCCATTTCATTCTTGTGAAACATTAAGTCAAAGTTTTGGCTTTCTTCATGAAAAGAAGCCACATTTCTTGTGTAAAAATGTTTTCATCTTCTACACAATTTCTATGTCTATCATCACTTCATAGATTTATCATCATTCCCCTTACATTTTCATTTCAAAAACTCATATTAACTTCTAGTCCTATTATATAACTCCCTAACTAAATTTTCCCGTCCCTATTATTACAAAAATTTATATAAAATCCCAAAAATAATAATATCCCCACCACTTGGCACTATAGCCATATGTTCCAAAAATATTGGGAAATGTCAAATCCATCTGGGACTTACATTTAACCCTCCCTATTTGTCCCTTGGGATCAGTTAACCCCTGGTTGAACTGATAGCCATTTATTCCCCTCCGCAGTCATTTTTACAAAGTTAATGTTTGAATATTATATTAAACATTAAACTAAACATTTAACCCCCGCTCGCATATAAACCCATAAACCCACTTTCCTAAATTCCCCCCCCCCAGCCGAATCAAATAAGTTAAAAAGGCATCGCAGGCCCCGTCCCTTATCCTTCCGCCGCCTTGTCCGCCCCGCCAGCCGTCAGATCTGGCGCGCCCAAGATCTACGGTGGGCGGGTGTTTTCACACCCTAACATGCCGAGTTTTAGCGTCTAGGAGATCGGCGGTTTTCCCGTCGTACTCCCGCCACGCATCACCTCCTCAGCTATGGCGAAGCCCCCTCCTCCCAAACCACCCAGGCCCTAAAGCGGTGCGCCATGAAACCGCATACTGCCCTCGCCTGCATGACATCAGCGCCACGTTCCACCATGCGTCACCTTCCGCGCCTCCACTGTTGTGCCACAATTGCCGCCACTTCATCCCTCACCTCCCCTCGCCCTGCCACCGTGTCATTGCCACGTCACTGCCCTGTCAACTGCCACGTCATCCATCCGTACCGGGGACCCGTCGGTGACGTCACCCTGAAAAAGCGCCAAAATGTCATTTTTTTTTCTTAAAAGAAGCGTGCAAACGACCATTGTATTTCACTTCTATTGGTTCATTTGAAGGCTCCGGTTCACTATTTTATTCATTTCCTCATTCCCAAATTTTGAAATCAACCAGACCAGCTGTTGCGGCCTGCAATTCGACTTCATAGCCTACCTTCACTCCAGCTCGCCCACTCTCGGCGCTGTTTAAACCAGGTATTTGTCATATCTTCCCCTTTTTCGCTCCTGTTTTTCCTTTTATCCACTGCACATACTGTAAGCCTGCGGATTTCCCCAATTGGCAGCTCTTCCACGCTTAAATATTTATTCAAAACCACTAGAAACCTTTCACTTCAGAAAAGGCCTCGTAAACCTTTTGCCCATTTACAATTTCACTAGCGAGTTCTGTTTAGAACTCGGCCTCCAGGAAAAATCTCGCAGCAGCTCAGCATTGCCCTATTTTACCTTATTCCACTGCTTAAGCCAGTCCACTGAAACTATAATTGTCCTCGGCCCCCTTTGCATTGTTTCTCACAGTCTCTAACTCCAGAGAATTCACTAAGGGAAGGAAATTTGACCCAAAACTCCGCAAAGTTGGTCTCTCACATCATTAATCCTCCTTTCAGCTCAAGCATTCAAAAGTTGCATAATGGCCACTCCATCAGCTCTGAACATCGCTCCCATGAACCCACCAAGTAAAGAGCTTGAGTCACTGGCCTTGGCTAACACAGATTATCTTATTCAAGACCTGGTTGCGAACAGAAATCATTTGCATACCTACTGTTAGCTAAGAAATAGCTTTAAAAACAACACTGACATGTATGGCATATGGGAGTCCAATTTGCCACATTATTTCCTCCCCTCTGTCAATATTTTTCCTGAGATTATTCACCTGTGTGCTGCAAATTATGAGCCAAGTCAGAGGGCTGTTAAGTCTCCATCTGGGAGCATACTTTTTCATATCACACCTGACTCCATCAACTAGATTGTGAATTTCAAACAGACTCAGATACTATTTCCCTTCTCCATGAACAACTTGCTGGAAGAAGCCTCCTGGCTCCCTGGCCCCAAGATTGAAAAAATTGCTAAGACATATATGAGGGCAGATTTCCAACCTAAGGAACCACCTCCATTCCTTTATGACCATTTCAATGAGGTTGGAAAGCTACTTGTAGACATGATATCCTATGTGTTAGGCTTCACAACAAGTGAGCATGTGGATGAGACAGTGTTGGTTTTGTTGTCTTCATTCAGCCAAGGACAGCCTCCTGTTATCAAATATAATTATGCCAAGTTCATAGCAAATAAAATCCATGACCAGCTCATTAAGCTAGATAGGCAGGGAGTTTTCAAATATTCCTCCTACATCTATCATTTGTTCATGTATTACCAATCTGAATGCTTCCAATGCCCCATCAAGAAATTGGATTCAAAGGGAGAAAGAAGATCTGTTGTCTTCTAGTCACCAGTATTTCATCAAGTCCAGCATTCTCCTTACTCATACTGTGAGTTCATTGACCAGTTTGTTTATCCATTCTCCTGCCTCTTAATGAAAGCTCCCCCTCCCAGAATAACTTATGAGATGCAGAAGATATTGCAGCTATCTAAGAACTACAAATTAGGTGATTGGTACCTATACCAGGATCACACTGTCATTAGAATCTATGGTTGCGATCTTTGTCCTTACAGGCTCCCAAGATATGTACCAATGAGGTTGTTTGCTTTGGAATACTACAGGCAGCTTATCAATTCAGAATTGACTCATTTTCACAGCACCAAGAAGAAGGCTCAACTGAAATTTAGAGACCACCTAGGCCCCTTCATCATGAATAAGAAGGAAAGTTGGCAAGATGCTGACCTGATACTCAAGGATCAACTTAAGTTGAAAAGAAGTTTCTGGTGGGTCCCTTATGACCCGATGGGCTTTATTAATGCCAAAAGAGTCAAATATAGATTGACACCCTATGAACACTACAAAATCCCACACATTGAAAAATATGCTAATCAAGATGCGTGGGCACAAGGCACTTTAGTTGAAGAATTCACTCAGGAGGAAATTTTGGAGCAAACTGCTAAAGATCTTGAAAAGACTCTTGACTTGGATTCTACTGACTAGGTAACTTTCAAACTGCCATACCAAGTTGAAGAGGGCACATCTACAGCTACAGCTTCACAAGCTGCCCAAGGAGCATCTACATCAGCAACAGGTACAGCCAAAGGAAAAGAGCCAATGGAGACAGAACAACCAATGGTCACTGAACAACCTGTCACTTCAATGGAACAAACTCAAGAGCAAGACCCTCCTCAACAAACAAAGTCACTACAAGTGCCACCTCTGCAAACTGCTGCCAATGAAGAAAGAGGCAGAAAACGAGACCGAGAAGACTCCACACCTGCTAGTGGGTCTACACAGCAGCCTGAATCTAAAAGGCAAAGAGTTGACTCTCCAATTGAGGAGGAAGTCAGTGAAGAAGTTATGGAAAGCCCGAGAAGGGAAGCAAGCCAGCATACACCTACAAGCTCTTTTCAGCAAGAGCAAGATAGGCAGCACGGCATGGAGGTGTCTTCCTCCACACAACGAGGCGAAAGACCGGCTAGCATCAAGGCTAGCTTCAAAGAAATAAAATCGCAAAATGAGCTACTTAGAGTGCAACTATATGACCAATTTCTTAAGGCAACCCCTGCCAAGCAGGAAAGATTGATGGCAACATTTGACATCAAACAAGAAAAAATGGTTCTCAGCCAATTCAAGCCCAAGGTTCAGCAGCCTCAGTCAGCTGCAGACTTTTTCAAGACAAGGCTAGAGGTCTTAGCCAAGGACTTTCACCCCATGGATCAAATAGAGCTACATAAGCAAACAGCGGAAATGCTCTATGCCACCCTTGCAGAGAAGGCCACACTGGCTCATGAGTTGAATGAATCATTGAAGAATACGAACACTCAATTGGATTTAGAAAGAATGTCCTCCACAGCCAAAGACAATAGAATTAAAACATTGGAGGACATTATTGTGGACTTAGGACATAATCCTAAGGATTTTAAGGGTGTGAGGGCCCTTATGAAAAAGAAAGATGATGATATTGTTGCGTTGAAAAAATGATTGAGGTTGCTTCCTACTGAGCACCCTCAAACAGGTGAACTGGTCAAAGAGAAAGAAGCTGAAGATACATTGGATTTGCTGATGCAACTGAATCAGAAAGTAATTGAGATGGAAGGAGAGTTGGAGAGTGCACTACAAGAAAAGCAGGGAGAGTCGACCTCCTAGCCACCTCAAACAGTTCCAACTGTTATTACTGTTCCTCCTATACAAGCAGCAGTGACCCCTCCAGTTATTCCAGCTACTGCAACAGCGACAGAAGCTACAAGAGCAATAGCTCCTGACTCTAGCATGAGCATGGATGAATTGACAAAAGTTGTCAAAGAGCTAGAGCTTCAAGCAACAGAGATAAAAGAGGCCAAAGAAAAGTTGGCCAATCTGGAAGGAAAATATGATAAGTCCAAAATGACAGTGGCTGAGCAGACAAGGGAAATTAAAGCCCTGAAGGACAAAATAAAAGCCTTGGAGAAAGAGTTGTCTTTGGATAAAACCTTGGCTAAAATAAAAAATATTCTGTGGACCAAGATTAATCAGTCAATCACCAGCCAGTGGAGGTCAATTCAGGCAATGTATGAACAGGTAGAACTAATTGGCCTTGCTCAGTTTGAAACTCAGAGAGCCAAAGCAGCATTGGGAAACATGCCTGAGCAGGCCAATAGAAAGATCAATTTCTTAAATCATCAGACCAAGGAAGAGTTAGCAGCACTGCATATCATGAATAGAATAGATGCCATATTGACAGCAAAGAGGGTGCTCACATTGAGAAGCTTTGTGCAAACTCTCGAAGCAAGGTGTTGGGAAATACAAAGGGATGTGGATAATTTTGAAATAAAGCTTGCAGCACTACAGACTAAAGGATTGCCCAGCCTATTGACTAGCACTGGAAAGTTATTGACACGTGACCAATATGCAACCAAGATCAATAATTTTGTCACAAATCAACTTACTGCTGAATCAAGTTCTCTGGCACAAGCAGGACCTCCTTCAGGACAGACTCTCTATGACAGGCTAGAAAAGTTATTTTACATGGAACATGAAGTTAACCATCTGTTTGAGATGTCGCCCAACTATTACAAGTATACAGAGGCCGATGAGACACTTGTCAAAATACAAAAGCATCAGTTACCTCCCGAGGATTGGTGGCAGGCAATGCTAGCCATTTTTCCTAGGTAATTCCAGTTTTTTCCCCCTTTTGTTTATTTCAAATATCGGTCAGCTATGAGTCAGCAACAGGTCAGTAGCAAGCACCGGACAGGGCAGTTAAGAAGCATGCAGAGCAGGTCGGAGCAGTCACAAAACAAAGAGCTCTGACGGCAAGCCTAAGAGCACGGATTTTTGAAAGCACAGTCCAGCCGACTTGAATGAACTCAAAGGTCAACATTCGCTGACAAAAAAGAACAGCTGTTACATTTGTCTTTATTTCAGCATTTACTTTCTCATCAACCGCTCCTTAGGAGTTGGTAAAGAATTTATGAGCTATTAACTCATCATCTAGATATTTTTGTATCTTGTTTTTGTATATATACCACCCTCTGCATTGTTAAAAGGGTTGGTCGGCAAATGTACTCCAAGAGAGACTCGCACTGCATATCTGATATTTTCTATAATCAAAGACTACTTCAAGTTTGAAGAATGGACTGTGTAATGTGTTATTAATGGTTTGAAGAATTGAATGCGGAATTCTTGTGCTGCTATATGAATCAATAAGTTTTCCTTACCTCTGTTATTTCGATTTCACATATGCTCAAGTCACAGAACGAAGGATTGGTTTAGAATTTTCTTAGCTGCACTCTATGCTCAGTTTCTGTGGCTTCTTAATGTTTTCTTCTTGATTTAGGCATAAATATGAATTCTGTTATGGCTCATGTTTGACCTATTTCACATATGGATGACTGTTATCTAGGAATTCTTAACTGCTCCTAGATAGGGCTCATTCATCTTCCTTCTGCTAACCTGATAGAGGGATTCTTTGTTGCCCCTCATTCCTTAGCCTTTAATCCATCTCTTTTACCTTGAATGATTGTTTCATATGCAGCTAGCTTGCTCCATATTCCTTCTTGTGACCAAGAAAACGCACCAGCAGTCCTACTCCTTGACTCCACGCCCAATGGTTTGAAACTTACCACACTATGCATTTCCTCTCTACTTGAGGGCATCCTCCTTCCCACCAAACACAAACAAAACCCCTTGAACCCAATAGCTAGCCTAAAATCATCGTCAACAGAGCTAAATCACAAAGAGGGAGCCCTCTCTGATTGCAGGTGTGCTAGAACTTGCAGTCCAAAGATTGGTTTGTGGTTACCTCGGCCGTATCCTTTCAGGAGCTTAAGGACAACCTGAGTGATAACATAATGGCGACTCCACTGGGGACATCCTCAGATAATTTCACAAGTCAAGTTGGAAAGCTCCACTGGGAAAGAACCAGACCTTTGAAGGTTTCTTTCTCTATTTCCCTCAGAACCATTTTTACAAAGTTCAGTTCTGATCTGTGATGGTGGACAGAGATCAGGCACTCCAAAGTTGATCATCCACCAGGCGACTCCACTTTATTTTCAAACAAGACTCCACTGGAGGAACGAACCTGAAAAGGGAAGGTCAGAATATTTTTGTTCAAAAGACCAAAAACTTCAAGTTTCAGAACACCACTGTAGCCAACTAATCCCATTTCAAAGTGATAATATTCAGACAGGATGACCAGGTGTGTGGAAGATGAATTTGAATAAGTTGTAAATGAATTCAGCAAGTTGTTATCAGAATATGAACTTGATGAAAAAAAATTTAGATTGGTATTGTTAAAAGTCAAAGCAATACAACAGCCTCAAATCAAAATGTGTCTTCTTGATTTAGTTGTGGAAGAACATGAAAATGAGATTGAACTTTTTCATTCTCAAATCCAGTCATATGATTTTCACGATCCCAAAGATTTTTTTCAAAATCTTCCTTCTCCAAGTCATGAGGAAATTGTACTACCTTCTAACTTGCAGATGGAGGATAATCAAGCTTTCAAGAGAAGGACTGAAGTATTGGCTGCAGAATTTGTTACTAAAGATACTGTTGTCCCATCAGACCAAGAAGATCCAAAAGAAACTATCCCACATGATGCTTTTGTTGATCCTCTAGCAGATTACATGGAGGATCTTCTCCACTCAAAATCTTTAGCATATTTTCTCCATAAGGACCAAGTAGTTCAGCAGTGGCCTTTATATCCTACAATTCTGATTATGAGGGAACATGTCCGAATACTGTCCCTGTTGTCACCAACTATTAGTCAAATAGTTTCTTTCTTTCTACAAGTGCTTAAGTGGTTGCATTGGTTGTTTCATTTTACCTAACCAACAAACAGGTGTTGATTAGGGTAGGTAGGTAGGATTTCAGTTTTCTATTTGGATTACAGCTTGATGTAGTTGAAGCCCGAAGTGAAGGCCCTAATATCTTCAAGTCTGCTAGCATATATATAAATAAAGCAGCCAACAAAGGGAAAGTTTCAGAATACAGCAAGGAATTGCATACTAAGGCATTCTGACCTACTGTTCTTGAATTTTCACAAGGAAAAGTCATCCCCAAGTCGAGCCACTGTTAGCCTCATGTTGCAACAGGTTTCATATTTCATGATTGACAGTGGAAGTGCCAAAAATGTTCATCTTTTTCATGCTGCAAAAGTTCCATTTTTGAAAGATTTCTCAGTTAAGGGAAAGCCAAACAGCCTAAGCTTGGTTACTCTAGGTTTAAATTGTTTGTCTTAGATGATAGAGAAAGAAAATCTGCCCAAACAGTTTAAGCTTGGAAGGTTAGTGGCTAGGTAGAGAATGAAGGCGCCCAACTGTCTAATCTGGGCCCTTGGAAGCAATAAGGGTAGTTTTTAGATAGGAGGGCAGTTAAAAAAGAGAAAAAGCAATCACGGTCTGCAAGTCCAAGTGCACCCTTCCTGAAGTAACAAAAAATGCTAGGTGTATTAGGTTGGGTAGGTAGCTTGGGGTTGCAGAAGAAAGATCATCTTCGGTTTTTGGCCTTGACTAAGAAAGCTCAGCTCATTAGTGGCAGAGGTAGCAAAGCAGTGTTTTGGTGGCAGAATTCTGGAAAGCATGTCTAATTTCCTTTCACTCCCCCTCAAAGTTTCTTACTAACACCCCCAAATGACCTTGGGAACTACCCAACAAGTCCCGATTCCATTTCATTCTTGTGAAACATTAAGTCAAAGTTTTGGCTTTCTTCATGAAAAGAAGCCACATTTCTTGTGTAAAAATGTTTTCATCTTCTACACAATTTCTATGTCTATCATCACTTCATAGATTTATCATCATTCCCCTTACATTTTCATTTCACAAACTCATATTAACTTCTAGTCCTATTATATATCTCCCTAACTAAATTTTCCCATCCCTATTATTAAAAAAATTTATATAAAATCCCAAAAATAATAATATCCCCACCACTTGGCACTATAGCCATATGTTCTAAAAATATGGGGAAATGTCAAATCCATCTGGGACTTACATTTAACCCTCCCTGTTTGTCCCTTGGGATCAGTTAACCCCTGGTTGAACTGATAGCCATTTATTCCCCTCCGTAGTCATTTTTACAAAGTTAATGTTTGAATATTATATTAAACATTAAAATAAACATTTAACCCCCGCTCGCATATAAACCCATAAACCCACTTTCCTAAAGTTCCCCCCCCCCCCGCCGAATCAAATAAGTTAAAAAGGCACCGCGGGCTCCGTCCCTTATCCTTCTGCCGCCTTATCCGCCCCGCCAGCCGTCAGATCTGGCGTGCCCAAGATCTATGGTGGGCGGGTGTTTTCACGCCCGGACATGCCGAGGGTTAGCGTCCGGGAGATCAGCGGTTTTCCTGTCATATTCCTGCCACGCGTCACCTCCTCGACTGTGGCGGAGCCCCCTCCTCCCAAACCACCCAGGCGCTGCGCCATGAAACCGCTTATCGCCCTCACCTGCATGACATCAGTGCCACGTTCCACCACGCGTCACCTTCCGTGCCTCCACTGCTGTGCCACGATTTCCGCCACTTCATCCCTCACCTCCCCTCGCCCTGCCACCGTGTCATTGCCACGTCACTGCCCCGTCAGCTGCCACATCATCCATCTGTACCCGGGACCCGCCGGTGACGTCAGGCTGACGTCACCCTGAAAAAGCGCTAAAAGCGCCAAAATGTCAATTTTTTTTGCTTAAAAGAAGCGCGCAAATGACCGTTGTATTTCACTTCTAGTGGTTCATTTGAAGGCTCCGGTTCACTATTTTATTCATTTCCTCATTCCCAAATTTTGAAATCAACCAGACCAGCTGATGCGGCCTGCAATTCGACTTCATAGCCTACCTTCGCTCCAGCTCGCCCACTCTCGGCACTGTTTAAAGCAGGTATTTGTCATATCTTCCCCTTTTTCGCTCCTATTTTTCCTTTTATCCACTGCACATACTGTAAACCTACGGATTTCCCCAATTGGCAGCTCTGCCACGCTTAAATCTTTATTCAAAACCACTGGAAACCCTTCACTTCAGAAAAGGCCTCGTAAACCTTCTGCCCATTTACAATTTCACTGGAGAGTTCCGTTTAGAGCTCGGCCTGTTAGCCTCCTGTTGCAACAGGTTTCATTTTTCGTGATTGACATTTTTACATGCCAAATATGTCATCTTTCTTGCAGCAAGGTTCCATATTTCCAGAGAAGAGAACCAGAGAAGAAGTAATAAAGTGTGCCAATTCAAATGCCACTGTTGTCTCCAATTTTGATGAGTTGTTCCAGTTTTGAAGAATTTCTTAAAGGGAGGTCCAAACAGTCTAATCCTGGCCTCCCTAGGTTTCAATTTCCTATTTTAGAATATAGAGAATGACATCTGTCCAAACAGCTTAATCTTGGCAGATTTGTAGATAGGTAGAGAATCAAAGGGACCCAACTATTTAATCTGGGCCCTGGCAGAAACAAGTGTAGATTTAGCTAGGAAAATAGAAAAAAGGAAAAATTGTAAGGATGGGTCTGCAAGTCTAAGTGCACCCAAAACAAAAAGAAGAAAAAATGTTAGGACAGTAGGCTGGGTAGGTAGCTTTGATGTGGCAGAATCATGATTGGTGATCAATTTTGTATCTCACAATGTATCATCTTTTCAGATCACAGTTATCAGGCAGTTTTGTATTCAAAGGAGGTACTCAGGCTGGAATTCACTAACCTCCCCTTTCTTCTCATCACCCCAAAGTCACTTACTAACATCCCCCAAGAGGTCAAGATATGCTTGAGCCTCTCAGTTTCATCATTTCCATGACATGTACCTTGGTGAACATCTCCTTCACTCAAGGACTGCTCACTCAGTGTTTGTGAGCCTTCCTTTCCCCAACAAAGCCTAAGGTCTCATACCTTAGCGCCCTCTTTTCATCTCCATATTAACTATTAACTTTATTATATAACTCCCTAACAATTTTCCCCTTTCCCTATTTAAATCATGTATATAAATCCCCTTATGTAAATACCCCTCCCTGGCAATATAGCCATATTATTCACTAAGTCAGGGAAATCATAGTCCATCTGGGATTGTTTTTGGCCCATCCGTGTCCAGGGATTACTCTGACATCTGGTCAGAATAATAACCTC
The DNA here is from genome assembly GCA_031772625.1 of Pinus tabuliformis. Classification (NCBI taxonomy): domain Eukaryota; kingdom Viridiplantae; phylum Streptophyta; class Pinopsida; order Pinales; family Pinaceae; genus Pinus; species Pinus tabuliformis. The sequence goes on along the minus strand of CM062809.1, from coordinate 829,640,268 downwards.
TTCCCTAAACCAAAAACCCCTAAAAACCTTCAAAAACCCATTTTTGCGCCTTTTTCCCCTCATTCTGTGCATAATATATTAACCTCGCATGTCAAAAACCCATATTTCACTCATATCCCTAAGTCGGACTGTAAATACATTAATGCGCCCTTTATTAAAACCCATAACCCACTAAACCTAAGTCTAAAACCCATCCGCCGCAATATCTCAAACTTGGAATATTCCTGCGAATATTCCCACCCGCTAACCCGCCGTTACCTCATGATCGCCGCCAACCGTTGGATCGCCCGCCCCACAGATCAACGGCTGGCGGGCATCCCCATCCCCGACACGCCCGGGCTTTAGCGTCCGGGAGTTCGGCGGTTTTTCCGCCGTACTCCCGCCATGCGTCAGGCTCTGGGGTGTTGGTACAGGTGCACAGCAAACTTAAATAAACTTAACACAGCAGAACAATCAAGCACATAAGAGACAGTTTTTAACGTGGTTCACCCAACCAATCTGGGCTACGTCCACCAAACATAGGCATCAGGAATTTATTAATCAAATTGGAGATTACATAGTGAAAACCTCATAAAACTCTCACCCTCTCAGCAAACATCCGAATGGTTGCCTGTTATATAGCATAGAGAATCTAACAGCCTCATTAACTCACTCACATCAAATATAGGAGGCATTAACTCCCTCCCAACAACCTGGAGTTAATCTAGGACCTGAATTCTATTGTTGTCATCAGCTGAGATTTTTCCTATTTTGCTACAAACAGAAAATCTCAACAATCTCCACCTTGACAACAATTCGCCTGATACCCCGTTATTATTATTTTATCTTTTCTACAAGCCAAGAGAAGCCAAACACCAGCGTAGCTTCTCCAACAAAACTGGTTTCGTGAACATGTCTGCACAGTTCTCCTTTGTATGCACCTTTTCAAGAGAGACTCCCCTTTCAGTGATAACCTGTCTTACAAAATGGTACTTAATTGGAATATGCTTTGATTTACTATGATAGGCTGGATTCTTAGCCAAATGTATTGCACTTTGACTATCACAAAGTAACCTGATGTCGTCCTGTAACCTACCAAACTCACCAAGCAAACCTTTCAACCAAACCGCCTCTTTGCAAGCATGCGAAGCAGCAATGTATTTTGCTTCAATAGTGGATAAAGCAACAATGTTCTGTAGCTTTGACATCCAGCTTATAGCTCCACCTGCAAGAGTAAAGACGTACCCTGAAGTTGATCTTCTCTTATCCAAATCACCTGCAAAATCGGAATCAACATATCCGCAAACAAATTCACTACTCTTATTGTAAGAAATACAATAACTACTTGTGCCTCTCAAGTACCGAAGCACCCATTTCACTACTGACCAGTGTTCTTTACCCGGATTTGCCATGTACCTGCTGACAACCCCAACTGCATGTGAAATATCTGGTCGAGTACAAACCATCGCATACATTAAACACCCTACCACATTGGCATATGGAATTCGAGACATATAATCCTTTTCTTCATCTGTATTAGGACATAAACTGGAAGAAAGCTTAAAATGGGAAGCTAAAGGGACTGAAACAGGCTTCACATTATCCATACCAAACCTCAAAAGTATTTTCTCAATATACTTTTGTTGTGATAGCCACAGCTTACCATTGCCCCTGTCTCTGAAAATCTCCATGCCCAAAATCTGTCTTGCCGCTCCTAGATCTTTCATATCAAACGTCCTTGCCATCTGAGTCTTCAACCTGTTGATTTCTTCAATGCTTTTGCTTGCTAAAAGCATATCATGAACATACAACACTAAGATAATGAACATGCCATTATTTAACTACTTAAAGTAAACACAATGATCATATTCACTTCTTACATATTTCTGACTCAACATGAAAGAATCAAACTTCTTATACCACTGCCGAGGCGACTGCTTCAGGCCATATAATGACTTCTTGAGCCTGCAGACAAATTTCTCATTGCGATGCTGAAAAAACCCTTCCGGTTGTTCCATATATATTTCCTCATCTAAGTCTCCATGTAGAAATGCAGTCTTAACATCTAATTGCTGCAACTCTAAATCAAACAAAGCCACTAATGCTAACACAATTCTAATTGAGACAATTTTAACCACTGGTGAAAATATCTCATGAAAGTCTATGCCAGCTTTCTGAGAAAACCCTTTTGCAACCAGTCTCGCTTTGTACCTGTCTTTTGTATCATTCACACCCCGTTTCAGCTTGAACACCCACTTGCATCCCACAGTTTTCCTGCCTTTGGGAAGTTCAACCAGATCCCACGTGCCATTCTTACCTAAGGCCATCATTTCTTCCTTCATGGCTGCTTTCCATTTGTCACTATTTGAACCTTCTACAGCTTCCTGATAACACAAAGGTTCATCATCATTAGCGATCAAAGCAACTGAAGTAACATGATCACCATACCTTCTCGGAGGGCGTTTGATCCTTGTAGACCTCCTTAAGAATGTTTCTGGTGCTTCCACAATTGGCTGTCTATCAACTGTAGGAATTTCTTCATGATCGCCATCTGAGACCTGTTCATGTCCTCCATCTGAACCCTGTTCATAATCTGATTCTGAAACCTGTTCATGACTACAATCTGAACTATGGTCGTTATGACTATCATTAGAAATGTTGTCAAACTGAATATGCTGGAAATCAGATACATCATCCTGTTTCAATCTTCTATCTACATCTAACTGTACAAGAGAGGATTCATTAAACTTTACATCTCTGTTGATGATGATTTTGTGGGTAGTAGGATCCCACAATCTATATCCCTTTGTTCCATCACCATACCCAACAAAGATATACCTTTTAGACTTTGGATCTAATATAGTTCGTTGATGTTTAGGCACTAGAGCATATGCATCACATCCAAACACTCTGAGTTTAGAATAGTCACAAGGGTGTCCTTTCCATACCTCTTGCAGAACCTTGCAGCCTATCGCCGTTGATGGAGATCAGTTTATCATATAACAAGTTGTTGCCACCGCTTCCATCCACAACTCCTTTTGCAACCTGGCGTTACTCAGCATACACCTTGCTCTCTCTAGAAGAGTCCTGTTCATGCGTTCAGCAACTCCATTCTGCTGAGGAGTATAAACCGTGGCCTTATGTCTCTCGATCCCTGCATCCTTGCAATAGCTGTCAAACTCCTTGGAGGAAAACTCACCACCATTGTTAGTTCTTAAACATTTTATAGTTCTACCAGTGCTGTTTTCTACCAATGCTCTAAACTTTTTGAAAACTGTAAAAACATCAGACTTCCGTTTCAACATGTAGACCCACACTTTTCTAGAAAAGTCATCAATGAATGATACAAAATAAGACGAACCACCATATGAAGTTGTAGGAGCTGGACCCCACACATCTGAATGGATATAATCAAGTATGCCTTTACTAGTATGTTTGCCTGTTTTAAACTTTTGTTTACTTTGTTTACCAAACAGACAATGTTTACAGAAATCCAATTTTCCAGATCTTAGATTAGGAAGTAACTTTCGGTCAGCCAAAATTTTCAATCCTCTTTCACTCATATGCCCCAATCTTTGATGCCATAAGTGAATGGAAAAACTGTCATGTTCAGACACAGACACATGATCTGACCCAGTTCTACCTTCTAACTGAAATAGATTTCCTACTTTCTTAGCTTTCATAACTAGTAAGATGCCTTTGTAAATTTTCATTACTCCACCTTGAATTACAGTTTTATATCCATTTGAATCAAGTGCTCCTAATGAAATCAAATTTTTCCTTAAATCTGGTACATGCCTCACATCAGTTAATATTTTGGTTGTGCCATCAAACATTTGTAGTTGTACACTTCCTATTCCAACAATACTGCAAGTGACATCATTACCCATGTACACGACTCCATCATCAACTGATCTATATGTTTTAAACCAATCTTTATGAATACACATGTGGTTAGATGCCCCGGAATCTAACAACCAATGTTGATCATGTTTTGACATATTAACTGACAATACCTCATCACTCATACCTGAACCAGATACTGAACCTGTATCTGTTGTGTTGGCTTCCTTCTTTTCTGTCGAAGAGCCTTCTTTAGCAGCCTGCTTTCGCTTCCAGCAATCCTTTTTCAGATGTCCAGCCTTGCCACAATGCCAGCACTTCACCTTTGGCTTCTTTCCTTTGGACTTTGAGCGAGAGTCGCTATGCTTTCCCCCGGAGTGTCTCTCTCGTGAGCGACCTCTGCCATCATTACCTCTGATGTAGAGGTGTCTGCATTCAACCTCTTCCTCGTCTCCTCAGCCAACAAGGCTCCAACAACATCGTCAAACTCAAGGATATCTGATGTACTAAAGCTTATGGAAGTAACAAAGTGATCCCAGGATTCGGGCAATGAACATAATAGAGTTATTGCCTTATCCTCTGAATCAAATTTCACATCTAGACTGTCTAATTTCACCAAAAAGGTATTAAAAACATTCAGGTGATCAGCAATTGAGGTACCTTCTTTCATTCGCAAACCATAAAGCTGCCGTTTCAGGAGAATCCGATTTGTCAAAGATTTCGTCATATAGAGCTTTTCAAGCTTCGACCACAAGCCTGCGGCAGATTTCTCTGACACAATGTTGAACAGAACATCGTCCGCCAAACATAACCGAATTGCGCTCAGAGCTCTATCGTCCATCTCATCCCATTCATCCTCCGTCATGGAAGGAGGTCTTTTGTTTTTCCCCAACAGTGCTTTCGCCACACCTTGTTGAACCAGCAGATCGTGCATCTTCACCTTCCAGATCTCAAAATTATTCTTGCCATTAAATTTCTCAATTTCAAACCGGGCACTTTGAGTTTTCGCCATTTTGTATCAAAAAACACAATAATCTCCAATATCCAACTTTAAATACCAGCAATAGAAAAAAACTGCCTATGCCTTTAAAAAAAACAAGCAACTATCTGCCCTTTGTAAGTCACATACATATATCTGCCATATGCCTATGCTTAAAAAAAAAAACTTCAATATCCCAGCACACAAATATGCACATACGCACCAGATGTCCCAGCACATAAACATTGACTGCGCATAAACATTCCCACATACAACTGGCACTGCGTTTTTAAAAAAAATTGACTGCGCACTTAAATTATACATTTCTGCGCTAATTCTGTTTACCAAAAAACAAAACTGCAAAACGCACGTTATACTTCCACGCCGGTTATATATATCCACGCTGGTTCAAATATATCCACGTTGTTATCAAAATAAATCCATGTTGTTTTTAAAGCCACGCACCAAATAAAACCACGTTGTTGGAAATATATAGCTATACCCACGCAGGTTTTTAAATCTAATTCACACCGTTTTCAATATATTAACGCAGGTGTTATAACAATCCCACACCGTGTGATATTAATTAAACGCAGGTATATATCCACGCAGATATATAACTACATACCCACGCTGTGTTAAAAATTTTCACACCGTTTATAATAGATCCATGACGTTTGTGATAGATCCATGCCGTTTTCCAAAAAACATATATCCATGTTGTTTTTAATCCATATATCCATGCTCAGAGTTGAAATCACACGGAGAGCAACAGAAACAACATACCTCAGCAAACGCACCACCAACAGCTCCACGCGCACAGGTTTTTACAGCGCTCCCGCAACCAACAGCTCCACGCATTTCAGGCACCAGGTATTTCAGGCACAGCAAATCACCAGCCAGCGCTAACAGCGAACAACGCATTCACTTCTCCAGGCAAAAAAAACGCACAGCAAACGCACCGCGGGCATTCACAGCAGTCACGCACGCAGTGCGTCCAGTCAGCTCCTCCAGGCAGCACCTCCAACATGCTCTGATACCACTTGTTGGTACAGGTGCACAACAAACTTAAATAAACTTAACACATCAGAACAATCAAGCACATAAGAGACAGTTTTTAACGTGGTTCACCCAACCAATCTGGGCTACGTCCACCAAACATAGGCATCAGGAATTTATTAATCAAATTGGAGATTACATAGTGAAAACCTCATAAAACTCTCACCCTCTCAGCAAACATCCGAATGGTTGCCTGTTATATAGCATAGAGAATCTAACAGCCTCATTAACTCACTCACATCAAATATAGGAGGCATTAACTCCCTCCCAACAACCTGGAGTTAATCTAGGACCTGAATTCTATTGTTGTCATCAGCTGAGATTTTCCCTATTTTGCTACAAACAGAAAAACTCAACATGGGGTGTGGCGGAGCCCCCTCCCTCGAAACCACCTTTGCCCATAAGTGGTGCGCCAGAAACCGCTTACCACCTTGTCCAGTCACTCGATGAGTCACCTGCCTGCGTGGCCTCCTGCCACGTCACTTCCACGTGTCCCCGCCACCGTACCTGCCACGTCATGGTCCGTACGTGATGACGTCATGCTGACGTCATCCCGCCACGTCGCCCTGCTGACGTAATGCTGACGTCACCTGCCATACAATGCTGACGTCATCAGCACTTTTTGGGCGCAGAGGCGCGAAAGTCGCACTTCGGAGCCCTGGAATCCAATTCTGAGCAGTTTTTGTCAGGCCAGGGTAACTCCAGAATTAAATGAGCGGAAGAAAAACTGACTGCTTTATTCATTAGCTAAATTTCATTTTTATATACATAAGTCTGACGGATCAGTTCATCTTCTTGATGACTGTCCAGTTCACCCATCCGTTGAGGATTAGGTGTCAACATTCCCCCCCTTAATCTGAAGGGATGTTGGTGATTCCAAGCATCGTTCTGAATCTTTCAAGCTTTTCTCTTCCAAGCGCTTTGGTGAATATGTCTGCAATTTGCTCGTTTGTGGAACAATGACGGAGATGGATTGTTTTGGCCTCAACATGATGTCGGATCAGATGATATTTAGTATTGATGTGCTTAGTACGATCATGGAACTTTGGGTTCTTGGCCAACTTTATTGTAGAGGTGTTATCAATCATGAGTGGAGTTGATTGTATTTGTTTTACCTGGAAATCTTCAAGAATTTTCCTGAGCCACACAATTTCTTTCGTTGCTTCAGCTGCTGCCACATATTCTGCTTCTGTTGTGGAATCTGCTGGTACTGATTGTTTGCGTGATCTCCAGGAGACAGCTCCTGATCCAAGACTCATAGCATATCCTGAAGTAGATACCCCAGTTTCTTTGTCTCCATCGAAGTCTGAATCGGAGTATCCAATCAAGTTGAAGTCGTCCACCTGTGTATACTTGATTCCAAGGTCTTGAGTTCCCTTCAAGTACCTTAGAACTCTTTTTGCAGCAGACCAATGTCCCTCACAAGGCTTTTGCATAAACCTGGAGAGGATTCCAACAACAAATGAAATGTCTGGTCTGGTAGTAGTGAGGTAGATGAGACTTCCTACAAGCTGTCTATACTTTGTTGCATCCTCAAATTCCTTTCCTTCAATAGATGTGAGCTTCAAGTTGTGTTCCATTGGAGTAGAAAGAGGATTGCACTCTGTCATGCCAAATCTGTTTAACAAATCTCCAATGTATTTCTTTTGAGAAAGAAATATGGACTTTGGATGTTGGGTTACTTCAATGCCAAGATAGTAATGAACATAGCCCAAATCAGTCATTTCAAAAAATTTTCCTAATTCTTTCTTTATGGATGCAATATAGCTTTCATTGTTCCCTGTCATTAAAAGATCATCTACATATACCACAAGATATACAACTGTTTTGCCAACTTTCTTGATAAATAAAGTTGCATCATCAAGATCAAAATGATTGAAGTTGAGTTTCAGAAGATGCTCAGTTAGTTTTTCATACCAGGCTCGTGGTGCTTGTTTGAGGCCATACAAGGACTTCACAAGTTTTCATACTTTATGTTCATGTCCTTTCACAACAAATCCTTCAGGCTGGGACATAAAAACATTCTCTTTTAGATCTCCATTCAAGAATGCAGTTTTTACATCCATTTGATGGACTTTCCAACCGTTTTGAGCAGCTAGTGCAAAGAGTGTCCGGATGGTGGCCCATTTTGCTGTGGGGGCAAAAGTTTCCTCATAATCGACCCCTTCCTTCTGTGCAAAACCTTTTGCCACAAGCCTAGCTTTGTACTTGTCAAGTGAGCCATCAGCTTTGTATTTGTTCTTGTAGACCCACTTGCAGCCAATTGGTTTTGTTCCAAATGGAGGATCAACCAGCTTCCAAGTGCCATTCTTTATGAGGGCATCATACTCCTTCTGCATCGCTTCTTTCCATTCATCATGAGAAGCAGCTTCTTTGAAGGAAGTTGGTTCAAAATCTGTTGACAAGTTCAATTCACAATCATAAGTAACATCCATATCAATAGGTGAATTAGAGTTCTCTACATCACCTCCATCTTGTCGGTTTGTATTTCTGGTTCCTGTTTTTCCAATTTCATCAGGATGAACACTTTCAAGCGTCTTTGTTAGCCACTTTGGGGGACCTTTCTGAGATGGTCCACGCTGCTCTGTTGATTGAGTTGGGTCTGAATCAAGATTGAGTCTCCCAATTCTATCAATTACATCACTTAAAGCATCATCCGTTGTTGGAGTGTCATGCAGGGGAGATTGTTCTTCAGAAGGAGATTCCACATGTTGATCTAGTATAGGAATCCCCCCTTCAAGATGTGGAATCTGATTATCAAACTCTTGGAATGATTTCGGTTTTGTGAATCTATCCAAGCGATCAAGTTGCCGCTCAACAACACTGTCAGATTTGGATGATTCAAGAAAAATGACATCTCTAGATAAAACAAACTTTTTATTTACTTCATCATAGAGGCGGTATGCTTTAGATGTGTTTGAATACCCCAGGAAGATACACTTACGACTTCTAGCACCAAGTTTGTTTCTATGTACCTTGGGTATTAAAGCATAACAGGTGGAACCAAAGATCCTGAGATGTTTTACCGAAGGAACATGTCCATACCACAATTCATAAGGAGTCTTGTTTCTTATAGCACTAGATGGACATCTATTCTTTATATATGCAGCACATAGAACAGCATCAGCCCAAAACATTGTCTTTACATTTTTGAAGAAAAGCATGGATCGTACCATATTCAAGATTGTTGTATTCATTCTTTCTGCTACACCATTCTGTTGGGGATTATAAGGTACAGTTGTTTGATGTTTAATCCCATGTTGGCGAAGATAGTGTTCGAATTCATTTGATGTATATTCTTTTCCATTATCAGTGCGAATAGACCCAAATGAGATTGTGCATCATTTTCAATCCACTTATGAAAATTCTTGAATGTTTGAAAAGCATCAGATTTGTTCTTCAATAAATAAACCCAACACATTCTGGTGTAATCATCAATAAATGTCATGATATATTTATTTCCATTTGCAGAAGAAACAGGCATTGGACCACATAAATCTGAATGAATGAGTTCAAGCTTCCTATGTGCTCTTGAATGTGAATCATGAAAAGATTGTTTGCTATGCTTTCCTAGAATGCAAGCATCACATTGCTTATGTTTTCTAGGAATTGTAGGCAAACCAGCAACACCATTTTTCTTCAACAAGCGGAGACTATCATAGTTTAAATGTCCAAATCTAGCATGCCATAATAAACTTGATGGAAGTGTAACTTCTTCATGATGAGAAATATATGAGAAATGTTGTCCATGAGCAGAGGTTCCTTGCAGTTTAAGAAGTCTTTCTTCTTCTATACCCCTCATGACAAGTGAGTGGTCAGATGCCTTTCTTACCTCAAGCTTTCCATCAAACATGTGAATGGAGTGACCTTGCTGGCGGATGTGGACCAGGGACAGCAAGTTTCTCTTGAGTTGTGGGAGATATAGAACATGATCCAGAAGAAAGTCTGGAAGACCAGGCAGTTTAAGCCTAATTGTGCCAAGCCCTGATGGCTTGATTTTTGACTGATCTGCAAAGTATACTGCTCCATCAACATTGTCAGTGAAATCTTCAAAAAAATCTTTCCTATGAGTCATATGACAGGTTGCTCCTGAATCAAGCAACCAGTCATTTTTCGAAGAAGCAAGTGAAGCATTAAACAAATCTTCATTTAATCCAATGTTACATTGTGCCTCAATATAGTGAGCGGATTCAGGTGCTTTACCTTTGTCTGTGTCATCAGTTTTACCTTTCTACTGATTTCTTCTCTGCTCAATTTTGTCCCATGGTAGCTTGCATGTAGAAGCATCATGTGATCCATTTTTTTTGCAGCGAATGCAATGCAGATCTACCTTTTCTACTTGAGAATGTCTGCCCCCCTGCCTATGAAGTATCTTCCTCTTCCTCTTCGTCCACCTCTTCCTCTTATAGAATCTTGAGCAGGATGCTTTTCTTTATGAGCAAGGCAAACAGTCTCTTCAGAAGATTCAATGACTGTTTTCTTTCCAAAGGCTTTCTCTCTTTCAGCAAACTTTTTCACAAGAGACTCAAAGGTTATGTCTTTAAGATTTCCATTTGCTTGTAAAGACTCAAGATAATTAGAGTAGGTAGGATAGAGTGCTTTGAGAAAGGCAATAAGAGAGATATCCAGCTCAACCTTGGTGGATTTAATATCATGCATTATAGACTTTATTTCAGATGCAAGAGCAAGAGGATCATTATTTTTCAGTTCAAGAGTGAAGAGTTTAATCATGAGCTGAACAACTTCTAGTGCAGAATGTGTATCAAAGAGTTCTTTCAGCTTTTGTAGAGCTTCAAAGGCAGTGGAATAGGATGAAATATGACGACTTACTTCTTCATTTACAGATGCTGCGATCAATGCAAAGGCTTTGTTGTTCTTGTTTTCCCAAATGGCGAGTTCTTTGTCTGATGTAGGTTGCACAGGGTCTTTATCTTCTTCTCCGACACACACTCCCTTCCACAACTCATTGTAGATGAGGGTGTGTTTTACCATCCGAGACCATTCAGAATAGTTCTCCTTGCCAGTGAGAACTATTCCGACTATAGAGATGATTGAATGCATTCTGTAAAAAAAAATACTTCTGCTAAAAAAAACTTCTGTTGATAAGAAATTTCTGCTGATAAAAAAAACTTTTGCTCAGGCTAAAAAATCACGATAAATCCCTTTGATTCTCTGGACCTGAGCCCATAACCAGATTGAGTATCATTTCTATTAAACACAGATTGAAAAGTTTATTCAAAATCTGGTGGCTCTGCAGAACAGACCTTGTAGCAAAAGAAGATAGCTTAGGATTTTTTTTTTTTAATAAAAATGAATAAAATCCCCAGTTACATCCTTCAACCCACCATGAAAGCCGTGAATGAAGTATCAACTAAAACACAACAAATCCATGTTATAAAACTTGGTTTCTAATTCAACGACAAAGCCTTTGTTTGAAGCCTTCGATCTCCATCATAACAATAAGGAAAATGAAAACATCTTAACCCTGTTGTCGATGCTTTCTCAGTAACCAATATCTTTATGCGGATATAGATGCAATTGTTTGATTCAACGAAAATATACAGCAATTGTTCAGATTGTGCTACAGCGGAGGCTTAATTGACAAAGAGAAAGAACAACTTAAGCTACGCCCCGAGTTCAAATGGTCCTTGGACTCAATACTGTGTTTCTTGAGAAAAGAAACTGGAGAAGCTGAGATGGAAGCTCATAAAATCAAGAGCGTTCTATTTAAGCTTTTCGGCAAGAAAGCTAGCTCCAAAGTTCAAAGGCTTGCTACAGATAACGACTCTTTCCGGAGGAAATGGGACTACAACAGCTTGAATTGCAGTAGGGGAAGTAGCGTATACATGAGGACATGGGTATTTTATTGAGTGTGTTATCACTTAGAACCATAGTTCATGTATGTAATGTTGTCCACAAGTTTCATATAAAAGTCTTCAGTTTTGTGAATAGGTTTATATGTGTGTGTGTCATTTTGAAATTTGAATTTCAAAAGGTATTGATGTAAGTTCGTGTAAAAAAAAAAATCGTTAGATACCCTCCATCATTGTCAGTTAAGGCATGTCATGTCATTAGTACTTTGCGCAGTTTCGTAGCGCAGTCTGTTTGGTCAATTTAGCTGCGCAATGATTTTTCCGTCTTTTCGCAGCGTACTGTTTATCAGCCATTTCGTAGCGCGTTTTGTTAAGTTTGAACTGTCCGCGCTACGAAATCGGGGTTTTGGGGTTTTTGTAGCGCTTTTTCTTGCAATGTCAAATCTGGGAGGGGTGAGTCATAGGTCCGTTCATGTTTGTCAGTTGATGTCCTCTCCAGGTCATGATAAATCATCATTCCGCCATAAGGTCCAGAATCACGCATATGAATATCATCTTAAGGGATTTTATGAGGTATGGTTGTGTCATAATGTGTTTTGCATAATGTGTAAACATGTTTGCTGTATGAGAAGCCCGAGTTCTCATTTAAAGGGATCATTGCAAGTGAGCCTGCACTCCAAAGTCGAGATTGTTTTCGAGCTGTAGCTGCCATTAGTCCCCTGTGTGAAGATATTCGAAGCAAGATGGAAAAGAGGGAACATCGATCCGAGAAGTGCCTAAGGACAGAGCCAGAGGGGCTTGATGTTACACTCAGGGATGAAGGTGTGGCAAGAGCTTTTCGGAATGCTGGTTTCTGGAGGTTCTGCGAGAAGTTGAAGGGAGGACATGTAGAGGTAACGAAGGCTTTCGCATTAAATTTTACTGGATTGAATTCAAAGGTGTAAATGTTAGAATTTCTTGTGTCTCCTGAAGCCATTTCCATTGTCACTGAAATTCCGAGGGGAGGTCAAGAATGGTTCAAAAACTTTAAATTCGACATGAGTCCCTGTAAAGAATTTTTGAAGGAACCGTATGTTAATGAGGACCTCACCAAAGCGGTGCCAAGGAGTTACATAAAAGAACATTATGCTATGCTCCTCACATGCATCTAGAAATACCTAACATGCGAGGGAAGGTACAATAAAGTTTACTCCTACCACTTCAAACTTTTGTTGCATTTCACAGGTAAGGCTTCAATAGATATACCTTTCTATTTGTTCAGAAGCATTAGTAAAATGTGTGATAAAATCCAGTTAAAGAAAGATGGTTGTGAAACATCCTTGTTTCATCATGGTTTAGTAAAGTTGCTGGTGTTGGATGGTTTACAAAAGATTGGCAGAGATTGGGATTCATTTGTTTTTATGGCCGGCTTTCCAAGCAAAACAGGCCTCACTCCATTGCCTGTGAGGGAAAGGGAAGAAAGGAGTGAAGAACCTACTCTGGCTGATCTCAGAAAAGAGGTGACAGATCAAAAGAAGCCTAAAACCAAGTTAAGGAAATCAGAGAAGTCTGTGGCAGCAAAAGAGACACCTAAATCATCAGCAAAGGAAACACCTAAGTCATCATCTAAGGAGACACCTCAGTCATCAAAGCAGAAGATCCAGAAAAAGAAGGATGAAGCTAAACCTAGTGAAGTTGAAAAGATTTCAAGGGTGAAAACCAGAGGTCAACTAAACAATGAGAAGGGTAAGTCAATTACTGTGGAAGAAAGCCCTATTTCAAAAGGCAGTTTAAATGACTTACTTGAAGCTATTGAACTTGAGCAAGATCAGCCAATACAGATTGAACCAATAGAGTTTGAGCAAGATCACCCAGTGCAGCCAATGCATATTGACCTCACTCAATCTTCACCCGAAAGTTCTAAAAAACCAAGAGCTTCAAAAAGGTTGAAATTTGAGGAGCCTAGTAAAGAATATGCTTTCAAGCCACGTAGGCCAGTCACAAGAAGACAAATGAAAGAAATGGAGAAAGCGCAGAAAGAGAAGGCACCTTTAGAAGTGCCTAGTACAGATGTACTTCAGGTTTTGACCAGAACAGTTCATGCAGGCAGAAGTAAAAACAAGGGTAATAGGGTCATCATCAGTCAAGGTGGAAATGTCATTGCTATCAAGCAACAAGCAGGAACAACACAAGAAGAAGTGCCTCAGATTAAAAATGTTTCTAAGGAAAGGGCAGTGAGATATGCAAATTATAAAAAGGCTGTGATAAAAGGTAGAACAAGTCTAATGAGCCAAACTGACTCAGTGTCTGATGCATATGTGTGGACGGTGCCAGCTCTGAAGCAGGCAAAAATCATGAAACAGATGAATACAAGCTTAAGAGCAGAAAACAAGGCTTTGAAGGAAGAAGTTAGCAGTTTGAAGAAGAAGCTAGGTAAACTAGCTGATTAATCCAAGGGGAAATTTGCTTTTCAAGTTTTGATAAATTTTGGTTGTCATCATTTTGAAACTTTTGGATCCCTTACACCTGTACAAAGTAGCTGAAGAAATCACAGAGTTAAATCATCAGTGCTTTAAGATTCATATGTTTTGTTTTGATTACCTACAGCAGTTTCGTAGCGCGCTACGAAACTGCTGTAGATGACTGTTTATGCGAAAAAAATGAAATTGATGCTGAGGTCAGCAAATATTGAAAAGGATGACTCGAGGCCAGCATGGAGATTATACAAAGCTATCCAGATATTCAGAAGGTGACGGGTGTAAGTATTGAAGAAAAAGATGAAATTTTTGTTAAAGTCTTCCTAAAGTTACTTTATAGCCGAATTTTTAGGGTTCTGGTAGGGTTACCGAAATTTTGAGTGGTACACCTGTTCAGCTCACAAAGTGTCCAGATCATAAGGCATATTGGATTATGTGTGGTTATTAAATGAATTAAATGGCTTGGAGCATAGTCTTTTAGTGTATAAAGACTAATGGGAGGCAGAGACCATGAAAATAGGGCACAGATCTTCATCAACTGATGAGTCATCCACACAACAAGTATCCGAAGCTGCTCGTTCAGTGAATGTTTCTCCAGCATGTATTGGCTATTACTGAAATGGTACAGGTGTCAAAGTTCAAGAAATCATCAATGCACACGAGGAGATAGACTTAAAGTTTCAATGGGAATGGGACTCTATGTTTTCACAGCGCAATACCTTTGTAATTAATTAGTTTGTTTAGATATGGATAAGGCAATTAATGATAGGATTTCGAGCTCCCTTCATGCTTGTTGAGGAGTCTCAAGTAGTTGTATTTTGGTTTTCCTATATATAGAAATGACTCTGATGTAAAAAAGGTTGGAGATTTTATACAAAAACAGAGTTTATTTGGGCCAATGTAAAGACTTATTACAGTAATAGTAAAACAGTGGTTTTTTCTTCTCAAGATTCTCAATGGATTATATTGTTCAAATGTGATGGTGGTTTATTTTCTTAATGTTCTTTTACAGCCTTGTTACAACATAATCACTCAGAATTCATATCTTATGCTCTGACTTCCTGTATGTTTGGCAAGCTGTGGTTTTTGTAAAGTATGTTTGAACATCTAATGCAAAGAGCCTTGACTTCCATGAAATGACTGTGCTTTTGTTTACTAAATGTGTGAGACTCCATAGCCCAATGAAGACTTACTTGATATGTGTCCAACCAGCTTTGTTTTTATAAATTTGTGAAGAGTTAGCCATCTGTTGTTGTGATTGATTTTTATCAAAAGTCTGTGAGAGAGCCCTCTCTGACCAAGGAGGCTAATCTTTGGTCTAAAGTCTTGTTGAAAGAGTTACATGAAATCTTGCTTGGCTGCAGCCCTTAGTACTGATTTTGTGATAACAGAGTGGATGCCAAACTGATGAGACATTTGCTGACGCGTCCCTTACAGAGGATCACCTTAACAATTATAAGGTTAGCTCGTGTGTTATTTCACACCTCCTCGCAGAATGAAATGCGGACCTTCACGCAGGAACATGATCAGATCCAATACCTCCTTGCTGCGGAACTTTCAGTTCTACAATGAAAAAAGACAGCAGCTCAAACATTACCCGTGAATAAACTTCAATCAGCCGCTTTAGAGGAAAATTTGAGTTTTTTTTACCAAATCCCGCTCCCTTGAGATCAATGCAGCAAAAACGGATGCGCAGAGGCAGAGCAGGTCAGAGGCGGTGGCAGCGCTATGTCAGGCATATGCGCAGAGAGACTAACGACTATAGTATGCGTTGGTGTCTGTCAGAGGCAGTGGCAGCGCTATGTCAGGCATATGCGCAGAGATACTAATGTTCATGCAGACTAAGGCGTGATAGCCAGGCAGACGTTTCAGGCAGAGGAGTTACAAGGAATCCCATCTGGGACCTGCGCTCTGATACCATGTCAGGCCAGGGTAACTCCAGAATTAAATGAGCGGAAGAAAAACTGACTACTTTATTCATTAGCTAACTTTCATTTTTATATACATAAGTCTAACGGATCAGTTCATCTTCTTGATGACTGTCCAGTTCACCCATCCGTTGAGGATTAGGTGTCAACAGTTTTTCGCAAATCGCTCATCGCAGGATTTTTTAGGCCGAAATGGAAAATATTCAGGGAATCTTTAAGGAATCTTCTCACCATGCGGCCCCAGGAAGCCCGAAAAGGCGCAAAAATGATATGTTTTCCTCACAGAGCATACCAAAAGGAGCAGAAGACAATTTCAGAAGATACAGAGGCCGAACAACGGCCATTTATTAGTGATTAGACCCGCAGCACATCAGATCAGCAGTCCAGATTTTTTCAAAGAGTATCAGAGAAGGAAAAAACGCCAAAGAGTATCAGCCGAAGATATTTTAGTGGCTCGAAGCAGCTAAGAATTAATGAGCCCCCCAGAAAGTCAAATCAAGCAGCTAAAGCCCATTCCTGCACTCAAATCACAGCTTAAACTTTAAATGCAGGCAAACATCGAGGAGCAGGAACCCATGCATATTTACTTCAGAAGACACTACAGCAAGCCACCAAGGACCACATCATTTACTTATTTCTGATACGGCGACCCTCAGCACCGCTCAAGAGATTTTTTGCATTTAATTCCAGATAGAGTTAGGTCAATAAATTATGTTTTATGACCTGATTAGGTCAAGAT
Organism: Pinus tabuliformis; assembly: GCA_031772625.1. Taxonomy (NCBI): domain Eukaryota; kingdom Viridiplantae; phylum Streptophyta; class Pinopsida; order Pinales; family Pinaceae; genus Pinus; species Pinus tabuliformis. The sequence goes on along the minus strand of CM062809.1, from coordinate 829,623,472 downwards.
GTAATAAAAGCAGTAGGTAGAAAGTTTTTCCCTATAAATACCACCCTCTGTATATTTTTAAGGGTTAGTTAATTGAGAATTTTCACTAGAGACTCGCTGTGTATACCTGAATTTTTCTGTAATCAAAGATTGCTTAAAGCTTGGAGAGCGAACTGTCTATTTTTGATGAATGTTTTGAAGAGTTGAAGATGGAATTCCTGCGCTGCGGCCTGAAGCAATAAGTGCCTCTTATCTCTGTTTATGTGTTTGCCATTATCTAAATAGCCTAGAATTAGTTTAAATACTCTCTATGCTCAATTTCTGTTGTTTCTGGATGTTTTCCTCTAAAAGAATTTGTTATGAACATTGAATTCCTCCTGGCTCATGTTTACCCCAATTCACCTGTGTTGGCCAATTATCTAGGGATTCTTAACTGCCCCTAGGTAGCGCCCTGTTATTTTCTCTGCTAATCTGTTGGAGAGATTCTTAACTGCCTCTCTTTCTTTGGCATTCAGTTCATCCCTTAAACCTGAAAATTGCTTCAACCTCAGCTATCTTGCTCCATGTTCCCTCACTGTTATTAAGGAAGTACACCGGCAGTTCCCCTCCTCAACTCCACGCCCAATGGTTTGAAAGGTTCAGACTATACTCTCCCTCTCTACCTGAAAGTGTTAGTTTTCCCACCAAAACAAAACAAAAAACCCTCTGGACCCAAGACCTAGCCTAAAATCTTTTTCAAACAAAGCTAAATCTAAAAGAGAGAGCCCTCTCTGATTGCAGGTTGGCTAGAACCTGCAATCCAAAGTTGGTTTGTGGTTACCTCGGCCGTATCCCTTTCTTAACCTTCAGGGACAACCTGAGTGATAACATAATGGCGACTCCACTGGGGACCTTCCTCAGTTAATTTTACAAAGTTTCACGAAGAAGGTTAAAAAAAATCCCTTGTAGAAATTAATTTTCTAATTGCCGTATATTTCCTAAAACTACAGATGAAGCCTGAATGTCAGCCAGGAAGCCTTTGAAACTGTTTCTGTTTTACATTAACAAGTTTAGATAAAAGCTGCTTCAGTCAATCTTCATGCTAGTTTTAAGATATACACAGCCATTCCAAAATCTTATCTGGCCCTTGTGAATACAAAAATATACCCAAAAAACAAGTTCGGAAGCTGGCTCCCAAGAAAAATCCGCGTTATACAAGGGCAAACCCAGACCCAGATCCTCCAACTGTTTTTGAAAACCCTAACATAATCCCTAAAAACCTTAGGAAGCAACAAAGACAGGAAAATTTTGTTGATTTGAGTCCTGAAACAGCTTACCCTAGCTCTGTTCCAACTCCTGTCAAGGTTTTATTCCGGTCTACCCCTGCTTCCCCTAGTTCATCATCTACATCTCAAAGCCCTCCCTTCACACCTTCATTCACTACACATATTCCCATTACCACTACTGTTGTTTCTACTATTCCAATCACCCCTGTTGTCCCTGTAATCCCTATTGTTCCTGTTATCCACACCAATATGGCTAATAGATATGCACCCCTGCAATTACCTGCTAACGTTGCAGCTTTACCTCAAGATTACCAATCCAAAATCACACATTTTGATTCCACTGGCCCTTTCACAGCTATTCAGCATGCCAAAAAGATGCAAGACTATTTTGAAAACTATGAAATAGACGATGATAGTGTAAGAATGAGAATTTTTGTCCAGAGCCTAACAGGTGATGTAAGAACTTGGTTCAGATCACTTGCTGCAAATTCCATAACCACTCCTGATGAGCTTTACCTATCCTTTACCAAGAGATGGGAGAAAAAGAAAGATCCCTTGCACATACTAGCTGAATATGATACAATCAAACGAGGTCCTCAAGAGACCGTTTTGGAGTACTGTGCAAGATTCAAGAATGTATATAACGCGATACCGCAGAACTTAAGACCTCCATCCGACCTTGCCTTGTACAAATTTCCCGATGGTTTTGACCCTGATATGGCATATCAGTTAAAAGAAAGAGCTCCTACAACTCTTGAAGACGCCCAAAAGGTTGCTGTCACGGTAGAAGCTAACTTAATTGCCAAAAGAAACAGAGCGAGAATGGAAAAGAGAACCACCTTTAAAGAACAACTCTCAGCCTTTGACCAGAAGCTTGATGCTATCATTAATGGCCTACAAAGACTAGGGGAAAGAGTAGAAAATTTTGAGAGAAAAGCATCATGGGAAGGACAGCAGTCCAACACCATAAGAAATCCAAATTTTAGGAAAACACAGAACATAAATGCTGGTAGGTCTAACCAAGACCAAGACATCAGACCCCCTTTTCAAGATAACTATGTAGAAGGATCTACTTCTAGTCAGCCTATAGAAGACGATCACATGAATTTAATGGACCTAAAGGGTGAGCATCAAACTTTCCTGACACAAGAAGACCAAAATGAACATGATTGCAGTCAATTTCAGACTAAAACTGGCGAGTCTTTTGATTTCAAGCAGGGTTATGATACTACTGTGTATGAAGTACACAAACAGTATAAGCTCAGAACTAGGACCATTGACATCTCTGAGCCTAGCAAGACAAAGGAAGGTAAACAGCCCAACAAAATTAAAAACACAGCTGTTATAACCCAACCAGCTGATACGACTGCCTCAAACTCAAGTCAAGTGACTGTAGAGGACATAACAGACATGCAGCCTGCGGTTGAGCAGCCTTTGACGCCTCCTTTCTCAAAAGAAAATTCAAACAGCATCCCAAAAAGTACCCCTGAAGTTGCCAAACCGCAAGCAAATACTTCCCATAGCACTAATAAACAAGAGCAAGTCGCTGAAAATTCAAATGAAAAGGGAAAAACTGCCAATGCCAATACCAAGACTCCATTGGAGAAGCCTTTTAGTTTAGAAACAGAGATTGGAAAACTAAAGATAGCCATTCCTCTTTCAGAATTGGCTAAACACGATGTGTATAGGCAACAAATTCAAAGGTCACTTCAAATTACAGAAAACAAAGATGATGTAAATGTTTTGGATGATTCCCCTGAACTGCTATTTGGCCCAGAAGTTAATGGAAAATCTACATATGGACCTGTCCCACCCTTTTATATCAGTCTGCATATACATGACAAAGTTTTGCACAACGCTATGTTTGACTCAGGGGCATCACACAATCTTATGCCCAAAGCAGTTATGGAAAAACTGAATCTCGACATCACAAGGCCTTACAAAGATTTATACTCATTTGACTCAAGTCAAGTGAAATGTCTAGGTCTCATCAAAGATCTGTGTGTTTCCTTAGTCCAATATCCAAACAAAACCATCCTCATGGATGTAGTAGTCGCTGACATTCCTCCCAAGTATGGTATGCTCCTGTCAAGATCATGGGGAGCGAAGCTTCAAGGATCCCTTCAACTAGACCTTTCCTATGCTACCATTTCAGTCTTTGGGCAACCAAAGAGACTGTACAGAGAAACGCTGATGAAATACATAGTAAGTAGTGAAATCAAGCCTGAAAATTTCCCCATTTATTCAATTCATTCCGATATGGATTCTTTCATTTTATTTAATGATGAAATAAATTTACCCACTGAGGGTAAACTGCTAGCTCTAGAACAACAAGGGCACATCAGTGAAGAAATGGTTACCCATAATAGAGAAATCATCAAAACAGTAAATGCAACCAGCATGTTACAAGAACCTCCCCAAACAGAAATTTTAAATCTGCCCAATCCTAAAAAAGCTCAATCTCTTGATACTGATCACAAGCAAGACATCACATGGTTTCTAGAGTTTGATTGCTCTGTTAACAAGTTAGGAGCAGGGGAAGGTGTCTGGATTCACAATACATATGATAATCATGCAGAAGGACATGCCTATAGACTGAATTTCAAATGCACAAATAACATGGCAGAGTATGAGGGTCTGCTGTTAGGCCTTAAACTGCTGAAAACTCTAGGTGTTGTAAAAGTGTCTATCTTAGTTGACTCTGATGTAGTTATACAACAGATGAAAAGTAATTTTGTTACCAATTACAATAGAATGAGAGCCTACAGAACTGCCACTACTGACATACTCCAGTCATTCGCCGAATTTAAGCTTGACAAGATTTCCAGAAATCACAACATTCACGCTCACAGCCTAGCCACCTTCGCAAGTACATGCAAGCTTCCTTTTGACCCGAATCATTGCTTCACAGCCGAAATAAAACATAGGCCCACCATCCCAAATAACGTCAGAGATTGGCAAGTATTCGAGAATGATGCCCAGATTAATAATTTCCTTACCCTTGCGCACGAATTTTCAAATATTCCCATTGACACGGATGCCATGACAGATTCTGAACAACAGAGAAATGAAAGTCAGCAAGCTCTAGATGCTGCAATAGCCAAACTGATTCTGAAGCCAACCGTTTTTGACAATGAAAACTTTCAACAGCTGAAACAAACACAGGCAGAAGAAATAGACAAAACAGAGGCAGAGGTCATTGACTTGAAAGATAATTTTTTGCCCGCTAGCCTCACCCCTTTAGAAGACATGTTTGACTCTAATGATGTTCCCAGAAAACCAAAACTGCAACCAATAAACACGAAAATTGAAGAACACAACATTGGGACACCAGAGAATCCAAAAATGATCAAACTGTCCAAAAATTTGCCACCCGATCAAAAGCCCAACTACATTGACTTATTCAAAGAATTTCAAGATGTATTTGCTTGGAGCTATGAGGATTTGAAGTCCTATGATACATCAGTGATTCAACACACAATCCCATTGAAGCCCAATCAGAAGCCCTTCAAACAGAAATTGAGAAGAATCAACCCTGTGCTGCTTCCCCCGATTGAAAAAGAAGTAAAAAGGATGTGGGAAGCAGGCATAATAGCCCCTATCAGATTCTCTGAGTGGGTGTCCAATCTTGTTCCTACAAGAAAAAAGACAGGTGAAATCAGACTTTGTGTAGACCTCAGAAACTTAAACCAAGTCTCCTTAAAAGACCACTATCCTTTGCCCAAAATGGACCACATATTGCAGAGAGTAGCGGGATCATCTAGAATCTCGTTACTAGATGGATTTTCAGGTTTTAACCAAATACTTGTTCACCTAGATGACCAAGACAAAACAGCTTTTACCACACCCTGGGAACATTTAAGTATGTAAAGATGCCATTTGGACTTAAAAACGCTGGTGCTACTTTTCAACGAGCAATGGATATTGCTTTCGCCAAAGAAATACATGACTTCCTGATTGTGTACCTTGATGATTTAACCCCGTTTTCCAAACCTGATGAGGAACACCTCAAGCATCTCAGACAAATTTTCATGACATGCAGAAAATATGGAATTTCCTTGAATCCTAAGAAGTCCTTATTTGGCCTTGAAGAAGGAAAATTGCTTGGCCACATTATATCAAAGGATGGGATCAGAATTTACCCTGAGAGAATACAGGCCATCCTCCAAATTCCATACCCCAGAAACATAAAAGAGCTACAAGCATTCCTTGGAAAAATCAACTTTTTGAGAAGATTCATTCCAAATCTGGCTGAATTAATAAGACTGTTAAGCAACATGTTAAAGAAAGATGCCAAGGTAAGATGGTCCCTGGAAGCTAAGAAAGCATTTGAGAGTATCAAATCTGCCTTAACTCAAACCCCTGTCCTAACTAGTCCACAGTTCGATAAAGATTTCATCATATTTTCATTTGCATCCAAGCATACGATAGTTGTTGTCCTGCTGCAGAAGGACGGACAGGGAGGTGAAAAGCCAATTGCTTTTTTCAGCCGAGCCTTAAGAGACACCCCATTGAAGTACCCGATAATGGAAAAACAGGCCTACGCACTTGTCAAGGCCATCAAGGATTTTAGAGTGTACATACTGTATTCACACGTGATTGCCTACGTCCCACACGCCGCTGTAAAAGACATACTGACTCAAGACAGATTAGAAGGAAAAAGAGGAAAGTGGATCGCAAGTATCCTCGAATACGACATTGAAATAAAACCAACCAAGCTGATAAAGGGACAAGGTTTAGCTAAACTGATGTCCGAAACAAATTTTCAAGCCTTAGACATTAACCAGCTGGACAATGAACCAGAGATGGCGACTCCACAGATCAGTGAAATATTTCTGCAATGCCCCTGGTACACTGATATTTTCTTTGTATTGTTAAACCTGTGTGCTCCCCCAGGATTGTCCAGGACAAAGAAAAGATTTTTGAAAATAAAGGCTTTGAGATTTTGTGTTATTGATGGTGCATTATTTTGGAGAAATCATGAAGATATATTGTTAAATTGTTTAACCATGCATGAAACTAACAATGTCATGAAAGAATTCCATGCAGGTGATTGTGGAGGACATCTCTACTGGAAGTCCATAGCAGACAAAATCCTGAGGGCTGGTTTCTACTGGCCCACTCTCTTTTGCAAATGTAAAAACGTTTTCCACGACATGTCACAAGTGCCAAATTTTTGAAGGCAAGAGAAAGTTGTTGCCCCTGCCCCTTAAACCAATCTCCACTGAAAAACCTTTTCAACAATGGGGTCTTGACTTCATTAGAGAAATCCATCCCTCTTCCTCAGGCCAGCACAAATGGATCCTAACAGCCACCGATTATTTCACCAAGTGGGTTGAAGCCATTCCCTGTAGACAAGCCAATGATACCATCATTATCCAATTCCTTGAATGCAACATCCGTTCCAGATTTGGCTGCCCTGAGAAAATCATCACTCACAATGCCGCTGCCTCTAAGTCCAAAAAGATGATCAGTTTCTGCCATAAGTTTCATATCACCCTGGGCCACTCTACAGCATATTACCCTCAAGGCAATGGATTGGCCGAATCATCTAACAAGTGCCTCATCAACATCATAAAGAAAATGCTAGAAGAAAACAAGAAAAACTGGCACAAAAAGCTGGTGAATGCCCTATGGGCAGACAGACTTTCAAGCAAAAGATCAATTGGAATGAGCCCTTATGAGCTGGTATATGGCATGGAGGCTAGATTTCCTTCATCCCTGGGCATTCCCACCATCAAACTGTTACAGGAAATTCAGGCTGAACCAAATGACATTCAAAGAAGAATTAATCAGACAATTTATCTTCAGCAAATGAGAGAACAAGTCTATGACAGAGCACAAATCCTACAAGAAAATCTCAAAAAGATGTTTGATAAGAGAGCTAAAGCTGAAGATTTCAATATTGGTGACAAAGTTTTGAAGTGGGACTCAAGAAGAGAAGACAAGGGCAAGCATGCAAAGTTCGATTTCCTATGGAAAGGCCCATTTATTATTTCTGTTGTTCAAGGAAACAACACTTATTCTCTCAGATCTATGGAGGACAACACTGTTGAAGAAGGCCCTGTGAATGGCAGGATGTTGAAACATTATCACGATCCTTGTTGTTGAAACAATGCAAGTTCTGTAAATATCTTTGTACAATTATATTGTGTATATATGAGCACTGTTTTTTATTCCTTTTGATAAGCAGGCCGATTATTGAAGAAATAGCAGTAAATTCATGGAGGCACAGCCGGTGCTGATTTTCCAGTTTTTAAAGACCTATCTCTGTATCAATCTCAGCAAAGCAGCAAGAGTAACAAAATCATAACAGCAATTTGGGTCAAAGAGAAGCTATTTTGCACTTGCAATTTTCAGGCAAGAAAAGGTTAATAGGAGAGGAAAAATTTCAGCAAATTGTTTCAGACCAAAGCTGAAGGAAGAACATCAATTTTCAATCCATGTTTTCAAAGATATATTCTCAGGCGACATTGTACATAATAATCCAGCACGCAGAAGAAAGCAGGCGTTGCTGAGCAGTTCACAAAGATTCACTTGAGGAGAAGGTTGTTTCGTCACAGAGTTTCATATTTCTAACAGCCAGAGCAAAGAAGTTTTTCAGTTTACGGTGACAACAGAGCTCAAGGCAGTCTGACCTGCTGTTCTTGACTTTTCACAAGGAAAATCCATCCCCAAGTGGAGCCACTGTTAGCCTCCTGTTGCAACAGGTTTCATTTTTCATGATTGACATTTTTACATGCCAAATATGTCATCTTTCTTGCAGCAAGGTTCCATATTTCCAGAGAAGAGAACCAGAGAAGAAGTAATAAAGTGTGCCAATTCAAATGCCACTGTTGTCTCCAATTTTGATGAGTTGTTCCAGTTTTGAAGAATTTCTTAAAGGGAGGTCCAGACAGTCTAATCTTGGCCTCCCTAGGTTTCAATTTCCTGTTTTAGAATATAGAGAATGACATTTTTCCAAACAGTTTAATCTTGGCAGATTTGTAGATAGGTAGAGAATCAAAGGGACCCAACTGTTTAATATGGGCCATGGCAGAAACAAGTGTAGATTTAGCTAGGAAAATAGAAAAAAGGAAAAATTGTAAGGATGGGTCTGCAAGTCTAAGTGCACCCAAAACAAAAAGAAGAAAAAATGTTAGGACAGTAGGCTGGGTAGGTAGCTTTGATGTGGCAGAATCATGATTGGTGATCAATTTTATATCTCACAATGTATCATCTTTTCAAATCACAGTTATCAGGCAGTTTTGTATTCAAAGGAGGTACTCAGGCTAGAATTCACTAACCTCCCCTTTCTTCTCATCACCCCAAAGTCACTTACTAACATCCCCCAAGAGGTCAAGATCTGCTTGAGCCTCTCAGTTTCATCATTTCCATGACATGTACCTTGGTGAACATCTCCTTCACTCAAGGACTGCTCACTCAGTGTTTGTGAGCTTTCTTTTCCCCAACAAAGCCTAAGGTCTAATACCTTAGCGCCCTCTTTTCATCTCCATATTAACTATTAACTTTATTATATAACTCCCTAACAATTTTCCCCTTTCCCCTATTTAAATCATGTATATAAATCCCCTTATGTAAATACCCCTCCCTGGCAATATAGCCATATTATTCACTAAGTCAGGGAAATCACAGTCCATCTGGGATTTTTTTTGGCCCATCCGTGTCCAAGGATTACTCTGACATCTGGTCAGAATAATAACCTCTTCCCTGAACCAAAAACCCCTAAAAACCTTCAAAAACCCATTTTTGCGCCTTTTTCCCCTCATTCTGTGCATAATATATTAACCTCGCATGTCAAAAACCCATATTTCACTCATATCCCTAAGTCGGACTGTAAATACATTAATGCGCCCTTTATTAAAACCCATAACCCACTAAACCTAAGTCTAAAACCCATCCGCCGCAATATATCAAACTTGGAATATTCCTGCGAATATTCCCACCCGCTAACCCGCCGTTACCTCGCGATCGCCGCCAACTGTTGGATCGCCCGCCCCATAGATCAACGGCTGGCGAGCATCCCCTTCCCCGACACGCCCGGGCTTTAGCGTCCAGGAGTTCGGCGGTTTTGCCGCCGTACTCCCGCCACGCGTCAGGCTCTGGGGTGTGGCGGAGCCCCCTCCCCCGAAATCACCTTTGCCCATAAGCGGTGCGCCAAAAACCGCTTACCACCTTGTCCAGTCACCCGATGAGTCACCTGCCTGCGTGGCCTCCTGCCACGTCACTGCCACGTGTCCCCGCCACCGTACCTGCCACGTCATCGTCCGTACGTGATGACGTCATCTCGCCACGTCGCCCTGCTGACGTCACCCGCCGTACAATGCTGACGTCATCAGCACTTTTTGGGCGCAGAGGCGCGAAAGTCGCACTTCGGAGCCCCGGAATCCAATTCTGAGGCAGTTTTTGATGAGCGATTTTCATTAGGATTTTTTAGGCCGAAATGGAGAATCTTCAAGGAATCTTTAAGGAATCTTCTCACCATGCGGCCCCAGGAAGCCCGAAAAGGCGCAAAAATGATCTGTTTTCCTCACGGAGCATACCAAAAGGAGCAGAAGACAATTTCAGAAGATACAGAGGCCGAACAGCGGCCATTTATTAGTGATTAGACCCGCAGCACATCAGATCAGCAGTCCAGATTTTGTCAAAGAGTATCAGAGAAGGAAAAAACGCCAAAGAGTATCAGCCGAAGATATTTTAGTGGCTCGAAGTAGCTAAGAATTAATGAGCCCCCAGAAAGTCAAATCAAGCAGCTAAAGCCCATTCCTGCACTCAAATCACAGCTTAAACTTTAAATGCAGGCAAACATCGAGGAGCAGGAACCCATGCATATTTACTTCAGAAGACACTACAGCAAGCCACCAAGGACCACATCATTTACTTATTTCTGATACGGCGACCCTCAGCGCCGCTCAAGAGATTTTTTGCATTTAATTCCAGATAGAGTTAGGTCAATAAATTATGTTTTATGACCTGATTAGGTCAAGATGTAATAAAAGCAGTAGGTAGAAAGTTTTTCCCTATAGATACCACCCTCTGTATAGTTTTAAGGGTTGGTTAATTGAGAATTTTCACCAGAGACTCGCTGTGTATACCTGAATTTTTCTGTAATCAAAGATTGCTTAAAGCTTGGAGAGCGAACTGTCTGTTGTTGATGAATGTTTTGAAGAGTTGAAGATGGAATTCCTGCGCTGCGGCCTGAAGCAATAAGTGCCTCTTATCTCTGTTTATGTGTTTGCCATTATCTAAATAGCAGAAAAAAGGAATAGCCTAGAATTAGTTTAAATACTCTATATGCTCAATTTCTGTTGTTTCTGGATGTTTTCCTCTAAAATAATTGGTTATGAACATTGAATTCCTCCCGGCTCATGTTTACCCCAATTCACCTGTGTTGGCCAATTATCTAGGGATTCTTAACTGCCCCTAGGTAGCGCCCTGTTATTTTCTCTGCTAATCTGTTTGAGAGATTCTTAACTGCCTCTCTTTCTTTAGCATTCAGTTCATCCCTTAAACCTAAAAATTGCTTCAACCTCAGCTATCTTGCTCCATGTTCCCTCACTGTTATTAAGGAAGTACACCGGCAGTTCCCCTCCTCAACTCCACGCCCAATGGTTTGAAAGGTTCAGACTATACTCTGCCTCTCTACCTGAAAGTGTTAGTTTTCCCACCAAAACAAAACAAAAAACCCTCTGGACCCAAGACCTAGCCTAAAATCTTTTTCAAACAAAGATAAATCTAAAAGAGAGAGCCCTCTCTGATTGCAGGTTGGCTAGAACCTGCAGTCCAAAGTTGGTTTGTGGTTACCTCGGCCGTATCCCTTTCTTAACCTTCAGGGACAACCTGAGTGATAACATAATGGCGACTCCACTGGGGACCTTCCTCAGTTAATTTTACAAAGTTTCACGAAGAAGGTTAAAAAAAATCCCTTGTAGAAATTGATTTTCTAATTGCTGTATATTTCCTAAAACTACAGATGAAGCCTGAATGTCGGCCAGGAAGCCTTTGAAACTGTTTCTGTTTTACATTAACAGGTTTAGATAAAAGCTGCTTCAGTCAATCTTCATGCTAGTTTTAAGATATACACAGCCATTCCAAAATCTTATCTGGCCCTTGTGAATACAAAAATATTCCAAAAAATATACCCAAAAAACAAGTTCGGAAGCTGGCTCCCAAGAAAAATCCGCGATATACAAGGGCAAACCCAGACCCAGATCCTCCAACTATTTTTGAAAACCCTAACATAATCCCTAAAAACCTTAGGAAGCAACAAAGACAGGAAAATTTTGCTGATTTGAGTCCTGAAACAGCTTACCCTAGCTCTGTTCCAACTCCTGTCAAGGTTTTATTCCGGTCTACCCCTGCTTCCCCTAGTTCATCATCTACATCTCAAAGCCCTCCCTTCACACCTTCATTCACTGCACATATTCCCATTACCACTACTGTTGTTTCTACTGTTCCAATCACCCCTGTTGTCCCTGTAATCCCTATTGTTCCTGTTATCCCCACCAATATGGCTAATAGATATGCACCCCTGCAATTACCTGCTAACGTTGCAGCTTTACCTCAAGATTACCAATCCAAAATCACACATTTTGATTCCACTGGCCCTTTCACAGCTATTCAGCATGCCAAAAAGATGCAAGACTATTTTGAAAACTATGTTAGGCTTCACAATAAGTGAGCATGTGGATGAGACAGTGTTGGTTCTGTTGTCTTCATTCAGCCAAGGACAGCCTCCTGCTATCAAATATAATTATGCCAAGTTCATAGCAAATAAAATCCATGACCAGCTCATTAAGCTAGATAGGCAGGGAGTTTTCAAATATTCCTCCTACATCTATCATTTGTTCATGTATTACCAATCTGAATGCTTCCAATGCCCCATCAAGAAATTGGATTCAAAGGGAGAAAGAAGATCTGTTGTCTTCTAGTCACCAGTATTTCATCAAGTCCAGCATTCTCCTTACTCATACTGTGAGTTCATTGACCATTTTGTTTATCCAGTCTCCTGCCTCTTAATGAAAGCTCCCCCTCCCAGAATAACTTATGAGATGCAAAAGATATTGCAGCTATCTAAGAACTACAAATTAGGTGATTGGTACCTATACCAGGATCACACTGTCATCAGAATCTATGGCTGCGATCTTTGTCCTTACAGGCTCCCAAGATATGTACCAATGAGGTTGTTTTCTTTGGAATACTACAGGCAGCTTATCAATTCAGACTTGACTCATTTTCACAGCACCAAGAAGAAGGCTCAACTAAAATTTAGAGACCACCTAGGCCCCTTCATCATGAACAAGAAGGAAGGTTGGCAAGATGCTGACCTGATACTCAAGGATCAACTTAAGTTGAAAAGAAGTTTCTGGTGGGTCCCTTATGACCCGATGGGCTTTATTAATGCCAAAAGAGTCAAATATAGATTGACACCCTATGAACACTACAAAATCCCACACATTGAAAAATATGCTAATCAAGATGCATGGGCACAAGGCACTTTAGTTGAAGAATTCACTCAGGAGGAAATTTTGGAGCAAACTGCTAAAGATCTTGAAAAGACTCTTGACTTGGATTCTGCTGACCAGGTAACTTTCAAACTGCCATACCAAGTTGAAGAGGGCACATCTACGGCTACAGCTTCACAAGCTGCCCAAGGAGCATCTACATCAGCAACAGGTACAGCCAAAGGAAAAGAGCCAATGGAGACAGAACAACCAATGGTCACTGAACAGCCTGTCACTTCAATGGAACAAACTCAAGAGCAAGCCCCTCCTCAACAAACAGAGGCACTACAAGTGCCACCTCTGCAAACTCCTGTCAATGAAGAAAGAGGCAGAAAACAAGACCAAGAAGACTCCACACCTGCTAGTGGGTCTACACAACAGCCTGAATCTAAAAGGCAAAGAGTTGACTCTCCAATTGAGGAGGAAGTCAGTGAAGAAGTTATGGAAAGCCCGAGAAGGGAAGCAAGCCAGCATACACCTACAAGCTCTTTTCAGCAAGAGCAAGACAGGCAGCACGACATGGAGGTGTCTTCCTCCACACAACGAGGTGAAAGATCAGCTAGCATCAAGGCTAGCTTCAAATAAATAAAAGCTCAAAATGAGCTACTTAGAGTGCAACTATATGACCAATTTCTTAAGGCAACACCTGCCAAGCAGGAAAGATTGATGGCAGAATTTGACATCAAACAAGAAAAAATAGTTCTCAGCCACTTCAAGCCCAAGGTTCAACAACCTCAGTCAGCTGCAGACTTTGTCAAGACAAGGCTAGAGGTCCTAGCCAAGGACATTCACCCCATGGATCAAATAGACCTACATAAGCAGACAACGGAAATGCTCTATGCCACCCTTGCAGAGAAGGCCACACTGGCTCATGAGTTGAATGAATCATTGAAGAATACGAAAACTCAACTGGATTTAGAAAGAATGTCCTCAACAGCCAAAGACAATAGAATTAAAACATTGGAGGACATTATTGTGGACTTAGGACATAATCCTAAGGATCCTAAGGGTGTGAGGGCCCTTATGAAAAAGAAAGATGATGATATTGCTGCGTTGAAAAAACGATTGAGGTTGCTTCCTACTGAGCACCCTCAAACAGGTGAACTGGTCAAAGAGAAAGAAGCTGAAGATACATTGGATTTGTTGATGCAACTGAATCAGAGAGTAATTGAGATGGAAGGAGAGTTGGAGAGAGAACTACAAGAAAAGCAGGGAGAGTCGACTTCCCAGCCACCTTAAACAGTTCCAACTATTATTAATGTTCCTCTTATACAGGCAGCAGTGACCCCTCCAGTTATTCCAGCTACTAGAACAGCGACAGAAGCTACAAGAGCAACAACTCCTGATTCTAGCATGAGCATGGATGAATTGACAAAAGCTGTCAAAGAGCTAGAGCTTCAAGCAACAGAGATAAAAGAGGCCAAAGAAAAGTTGGCCAATCTGGAAGGAAAATATGATAAGTCCAAAATGACAGTGGCTGAGCAGACAAGGGAAATTAAAGCCCTGAAGGACAAAATAAAGGCCTTGGAGAAAGAGTTGTCTTTGGATAAAACCTTGGGTGAAATAAAAAAATATTCTGTGGACCAAGATTAATCAGTCAATCACCAGCCAGTGGAGGTCAATTCAGGCAATGTATGAACAGGTAGAACTAATTGGCCTTGCTCAGTTTGAAACTCAGAGAGCCAAAGCAGCATTGGGAAACATGCCTGAGCAGGCCAACAGAATGATCAATTTCTTAAATCATCAGACCAAGGAAGAGTTAGCAGCACTGCATATCATGAATATAACAGATGCCATATTGACAGCAAAGAGGGTGCTCACATTGAGAAGCTTTTTGCAAACTCTGGAAGCAAGGTGTTGGGAAATACAAAGGGATGTGGATAATTTTGAAATAAAGCTTGCAGCACTACAGACTAAAGGATTGCCCAGCCTACTGAACAGCACTGGAAAGTTATTGACACGTGACCAATATGCAACCAGGATCAATAATTTTGTCACAAATCAACTTACTGCTGAATCAAGTTCTCTGGCACAAGCAGGACCTCCTTCAGGACAGACTCTCTATGACAGGCTAGAAAAGTTATTTTACATGGAACATGAAGTTAACCATTTGTTTGAGATGCCGCCCAACTATTACAAGTATACAGAGGCCAATGAGACACTTTTCAAAATACAAAAGCATCAGTTACCTCCCGAGGATTGGTGGCAGGCAATGCTAGCTATTTTGCCCAGGTAATTCCAGTTTTTGCCCCTTTTTGTTTATTTCAAATATCGGTCAGCTATGAGTCAGCAACACGTCAGCAGCAAGCACCAGACAGGGCAGTTAAGAAGCACGCAGAGCAGGTCGGAGCAGTCACAAAACAAAGAGCTGTGACGGCAAGCCTAAGAGCGCGGATTTTTGAAAGCGCAGTCCAGCCGACTTGAATGAACTCAAAGGTCAACATTCGCTGACAGAAAAGAACAGCTGTTACATTTGTCTTTATTTCAACATTTACTTTCTCATCAACCACTCCTTAGGAGTTGGTAAAGAAGTTATGAGCTATTAACTCATCATCTAGATATTTTTGTATCTTGTTTTTGTATATATACCACCCTCTGCATTGTTAAAAGGGTTGGTCGGCAAATGTACTCCAAGAGAGACTCGCACTGCATATCTGATATTTTCTATAATCAAAGACTGCTTCAAGTTTGAAGAATGGACTGTGTAATGTGTTATTAATGGTTTGAAGAATTGAATGCGGAATTCTTGTGCTGCTATATGAATCAATAAGTTTTCCTTACCTCTGTTATTTCGATTTCACATATGCTCAAGTCACAGAACGAAGGATTGGTTTAGAATTTTCTTAGCTGCACTCTATGCTCAGTTTCTGTGGCTTCTTAATGTTTTCTTCTTGATTTAGGCATAAATATGAATTCTGTTATGGCTCATGTTTGACCTATTTCACATATGGATGACTATTATCTAGGAATTCTTAACTGCTCCTAGATAGGGCTCATTCATCTTCCTTCTGCTAACCTGATAGAGGGATTCTTTGTTGCCCCTCATTCCTTAGCCTTTAATCCATCTCTTTTACCTTGAATGAGTGTTTCATATGCAGCTAGCTTGCTCCATATTCCTTCTTGTGACCAAGAAAATGCACCAGCAGTCCTACTCCTTGACTCCACGCCCAATGGTTTGAAACTTACCACACTATGCATTGCCTCTCTACTTGAGGGCATCCTCCTTCCCACCAAACACAAACAAAACCCCTTGAACCCAATAACTAGCCTAAAATCATCATCAACAGAGCTAAATCACAAAGAGAGAGCCCTCTCTAATTGCAGGTGGGCTAGAACCTACAATCCAAAGATTGGTTTGTGGTTACCTCGGTCGTATCCTTTTAGGAGCTTAAGGACAACCTGAGTGATAACACAGAAGTGGTGCCCCAACTTGAATGTGATAAGGTTCCAAGCCTTTTAGCATCAGACTATACATGAGTCCTATCTCTACATGATCCTTTATTTATATGCATCACAGTGGAAGCATGGACCAGTGGTAAGTGGACCCTACTCGGCGACTTATATGTGGTGGCATTGTTAAATTCACTTATTAATAAAGTCAGGCTATGAGGAGTGGGCCTGTGTGGCAACGCAAACCCCACACAGGAGGCATACCCTAGCATCTCTACGCGAGCCTTCATATAAGTTCAAAGCACAATGGAGTGGTGGGAGGGTCTAGCCCGGTGGGCTTACCCAGCGGACTTTCAAACCTAGTAAATTATAGCATCAAGCTAATAAAAACGAGTTGAAAGACTTAACATCGAAAGTGGAAAGGAGAAGTGCACAAGAGTAATGTTGGGACAACTTAGTGTCGGATTGATGTGGCATGGGGGACCCGCCCAAGAGTTTGAATACCTGTCAGGTTTCATAGATTGAGCTTTGTTGCAACACCGGTTGGATCAAAGCGGGTAGAGCCCACCCAGTCGATGCCTAACCCATCCATATAAAGATGGAGCACCAAGGCTATGCACCGAGAAGAAAAGTTCAGGACACATTGGATTTAGTGCTTGGTAATAACACTTTATTCTAAGGGCAAAGAAATATTGCGAAGCTTGACTCCAAGGGCTGTTGGAAGGGATTTGACCATGAAGGAAAGCCAAGGTACGCACAAGGAAATAAACACTACGAAGAGATTAGTGCTTGAGTCTTGTGGTATTTTGGATGATGCAGTGGAGGCCAGTGTAGTAGTGAAGTAGGGTTGTAAAGGTCATGTGTTAGAAAAGGGAAAAAAAAAAAACCTTTTGGCTCCTCCCACTTTTAAATGTGATTAGTTCACTCACGTAGAGGGACTATCTCTTTTAAACTCCTCCCACTATGATTAAATTTTATAAAGGGATTTATATATTGAGGACCAAAAGAAGCACCATTTTAGACAAAAGATTGGGCCTAGTGGGTTCTGATAAAACCTGCTCTCAAATATGAGGTCAGGTTGTTATCATGTTATAACCCCCCTCCAAAATTTTACATATGCCTTGATTTTGGAGCCTACCTTTTATTCATAAGAACTTATCTTTCACGGTCGTCATGTATCCCTCTTGTTGTTTATTATAGATATTAATTTTATTTCCATGCAGTGCTTTTGATGACTTGATTAGGTTGTCTTATGACTAAGTCTTGTCGATGACAACTAAACAACTTCTAAACACAAGCCAACTTCTGCCCTGATCTTGCACCAACTATCAGTCTTCCCTCTACGAATTGCGCAAACCCATACCACTGGAAAATGCACAAGCCCTTGAATATTTCAGCTGTGCAATCCCTTAAGGATCAAAATTGTGCAACTCTAAAGATAGGAAGTCATTAAGCATGCAAACTGCACAATCTTTCTCTCAGAGTCAAGACTACATGAACCATTGAGTGAATGAACTACACACTCCCTTGTTGTTGGGAATTTCACATTCCCTTATTCTAGTGAGACTATTTAGTTTCCTGGAGTAAGCTAATGTGCATCCCTAGAAAATATGCAGTGCACAATAATTGTTTGACAAGTGGCACAAAATTTCTATTTTTTATCTTAGGACAAGTGTCTCTTCCTCTTTGATTCTAGGCATGCATGTCATAAACCCTAACCCAACCTTGTGGGATATATATCTATATAATATGCACTTGTAGAGCTCATTTTCACACTTGAAATTGGAGCTCTATTTTTCCCCATGAGATCAAGGAGCTTTGGACTTGGTTTGCAGCACTTTTTCAGGTAAATTTTCATGAGTCACTTTTTCTGCTTTTTTGTCACTTTTGTTGCTTTTTCCTATATGAATGTTATTTTTCCTATTTATTTTCATGGTATCTAGTGTTTCTATTATTATTAGCTTGTACAAGTTTTTTTTCATTTCATCGTTCAGTTTTTTTAAGTGTCACATTTCCTTCTTTCTTTTTTCCTACTAGCAATTATCGTTGCTGGGACTTTTTATGCATGCATGAATTTCCTTTTGCATGATATTTTCTAGCACATGTTATTTATTGATCTAAATCACCTTAAAGATGATATATACTTTTTTCTTACCCCAACATTAGATCTTGAAGTTTTTCTCTCTCTCTCCCGGGTAGAACTATGCAATCCTTGAGTAGTTGTTTCTTCTCCAAGTGTGCATTTTGCAACTTCAAGGCTCAAGCTCACTCCTTGACCTCTAAGACTATGTAGTGCATAGTCACTAGATTTTCCAATTATGCATTACGTAGTTCTAGGCCTTAGTCCTCAGCCTTGGCCTTTGAGACTGCTCAATCCATAGTCTCTTCTCTCTCCTAACCAGCTAAGACTATGCATTGTGCATTCTCAAGCCTCAAGCTTCATCCTTGTCTTATGAGACTATGCAGTGCACAATTCAAGAGCCTAGTCTATCTCCCAGAGCCTAGAAACTGTGAAATCGTTCTCCTAAGTCAATGTGTTTTTGCTTTAATTTTTTTTATGAACTAATTTGATTAAGCTAATTTGTCTTTTCCATGAATGCATCTTTCAATTACACGTACTACAAGTTTTCATCTCATCTCTCTTTCATCAATTTCCATCATCATGCCTCCCAAGATATCAACCTCAAAAGAAACAACAGATAGTAGTACCGATGAAGTGGTTAAGAGCACTCCAGCTACTATTCCTATTCTATATAATACTTAGCTCTCCATTGAAAAGGACTCAAATATTACATGGCATATGGTCAAATATGCATTCACACCTATGGAATTCAGGGAAAATATGGAGGAAAAATAGGTGTACATTAACATCTAGTGAAAGGTTTTCACAGTGTTTCTTGTAGGTTCCTATTCCTACCTTGTGTAGATGTCCTCAAATGGATTTTTTAGCACTTGGATACTAAGAGAATGACCATCAGTAGTGTCAGTGGGCAGCAACTTGCTTCCTATTTAGCCCATGATATTCCCTTGATGTATCACTTGCCTAAGACGGAGGGATATATGGACTCACACTTCTATGCAGTCACCAAATATCTAAACAATATGGATTTTATCAAGACATGATAAATTCCACCAGACACCCAATAATAGTTACAAGACTATATCTCTCAGAAAGGTGTTCCATTACCTGATTATGTTATGTTATCGGATATATGGAAAGAAGAGTATTGAAACCTTCTCTGAAGGATGGGTTTACATGTTGCATCCTACTATCATTGCAAGGAATATATTTAACTAGTCAAATATTTTAGCTCAACAGCTTAGGATTAACGTAAAAAATGCAAAGAATCCACCTAAAGGAAATCAAGTTGAATTCTACATGTTTTGATACTTGTTGGATGGTATTTGTGATTGGAATGTTTTTCCTAGCATGGATTGGAAATGGACACCCAAGGATCCTCCTATTCACATTCATTGCAATTTTCTTTTAGAGTGCAGCTATAGAGAAGTCATGGAAATGTTTATTGACCACTTCCTCAAAGACTTATACGAGATGATCTTTGAAGAGGAACCTCATTGCATGTCAGGTGAGGAAATGGACTTAGTATTACAATTTGTCTATTGGTTTGCCTCACAAGATGGCACTTACCTTATAGTGTTCAGCTGCAAAATACCATCACATTTGTTACCAAGGTATGCCACAGATAATTTGGTCATGGAGCAACTTGCACATCATCTTGCCACAGGCTTATCACCAGTACTGTAGAGGAAAAATAAAGCACCCTAACCTACTTTTCCTTTGCAGGAGTCATGGAAAATTTCGCTAACCACTTCTTCAAATTATTGTACTAGTTGATCTTTCAAGAGGAACCCAATTGCATGTCATGTGAGGCAATGGACTTCGTATCAGAAGTTGTCGATTGATTTTGCTCACCATATGGCACTTACCTCATAGTTTTCAGCTACCAAAATCCATCGCATATGTTACCGAGGCATGCCACGAATAAGTTTGTCATGTAGGACGTTACATATCATCTTGCCACAGGCTTATTAGTAGTATTGCAAAGGAAAAAGAAAGCACCCTGGCCTACTTTTCCTTTGCAGGTGAGATCCTATGAAATAAAGAATCTGAAGACTGCAGAAGCTAGAGGAAAAGAGTTGGAGAACTTCAAGTTTGGCACAATGGAGTATCATCAGTACAATATAGAGGAATTTTCAATTAGCACTATGCCAAGTTACATTTCAACTGGTCGTGTGGAACCTACTCTAGACCAGAGGAGGAGAATATCAACAACTACTATAATGCTTCTAGGCCCCACACACCATGTAGCCAAGAAGGCCCTTCTCATGTGACGCTAGAACAAGACACTACTCTGGAAGCAAGGAAATTAGAAAAGCATAGCCCAATGAGACTTAAATATAAAAGGAATTTTACACGTAGTCTGGTAGAGGAGAAAAAGTGGATCCAACTATTCTGAAAGCAATTATGGTAGCTGAGAAAAAAAGGACGCAGAAGTGAGAAGAGAAGAAGAGGTAGGAAGAAGAGAAAATATGGAAGGAATAATAAGAAAAGACTAGAGAACAGGAAGAAATGTGGATGCAAGAATAATAATTAAGAAGGAAGGAGGAAGAAGAAGCAATGATGAAGCAAGCAGAGGAAGAAAGGCATAATTAGCTACAAGAAGAAGAGAATAAATAGCAATAGGATCAGGAACTTTCCCAAGATATTGAAGATATAATAGTTATTCAATACATGGAGATAGAATAAGAGTGGAAGAAGAAATACGTTGATCTTACACCCAGTCCAAATAGATCATCATTCGGTCTCTGCTTCCTCCTACAAATGGGCAAGCTTCGGGTGATGAAGAAGAAATTTCTCCTTTATATGATATCTCGGTCATGGATATTTGTTTCCTGACTTTCAATGAGCTTCAGAGGAAAATTGTGCAAGAAAGAAAGAAGAATTTCCCAAATGACCTCATGCATTCTTATTTCATCAATATAGAAAGGGTAATTGTCATGGATACTAGAAAGAATCCTGAAACTATTGCCACATCTAACATGATCTTTTTAGAAGCTTTGAAAAATAATGCAGAGTATCTGATGGTAGAAAACATACAAATGGAAAAGTATTTGGAAGTTGCAAGACAATAGATAGAATAACTCTAGGCAGAAACTCAAAAGTTGGCTCCTGCACATGTGTACTTGAAAGAGCTTCCTGTGGCTATATTTGGTGAAGTGCAAGCATTAGGAGACACTATGATGAATATTTATCAGGGTTTGATCATTGTGCATAAAGTATTTTTCCCCTTACATGATATGCGAAATAAATCATGAGAGAATGAAAATTCTCTAAATGTCATTCATGCAACTATCACTGCATTTCATGAATTGTGAATGAAGTACTGAAGTGCACCACTGGAATTGGTTAATAAAACAAGTTGAGTTGGATAAATTTGAAGTTAGAATGCTTATACAAAGTAATAAACAACTCAACACTTTCATAGCCAACATCTTATCTTCTTATACATGATTGTACGATAGTGTGGACTCCCTAGTAAAATCTCATAAGATCCCTTCAGGCGGGACTTTGATAGAGGCTAAGGGTAGAAATGCAGTCAAGCAAGAAGTTTCAGAGTACTTGGAGCAGCTTAAGTACATTTGTACCAAAGAAGACTAGGAGACCAATAGACACATCATGCAAAAATATATTGGTGGCCCTGCTAAGATCAATACTATGGTGTTCTTATTAAAGAAGGAGACACAAACTGGTTCCAAAATTGTCTACCCATATGCAATGGAAGCTAGAGTTTTCTTTCATCCTAATCTTCTTGTAAAGTCTGAGGAGACCATCGTACAATATAAATCTTGGAACCACTATGTAATCAAAGATTTATAAACTGAACCTAATGAGGTAGAGTTTCCTCCAACTCAAGCTTCATATGTCTATTTTTTCTTATTAGGCTTGTCTTATTAGGATCTACCCATTTTTGTCTCATATGGTTTTTTTTAATATTGTATTTAAAATAAATATGTAAGCGGATGTCCAAGTGTCAATTATGGAATATGAAAATTCATTAGTTAGGAAGAGACAAAGGAAGTAAAAGAGTCATGAGGTAAGTTCAAAGGTCACAAAAGGAGATGAAGGGTCATCTCACTTGTTATAAATGAACCCTGATAACTCAAGCAAATGGCTTGGAACCAAAGGCTTGGAAGCTTTGTTTTGGAGCCTTGGCTTCTATAGTGTAGCATAGAAGGAATATCATTCGTTGGAGAAGCAAGTGTTGGCTTCATGTTCCACTATTGGGGTTAGTGTCTTGTCAATCTTAATTGTATGTCTGGAGCTTTCAATCTTTAATAAAAGCTTAGAGTCGGCAGGTCTTCATGCATATGTCTTGAATGTAGTAATACTATTATTTTTATGTTTGTGATATGTGTTGTTTCATTTACGCCAATTCTTATGAACTAATTTGTTTTCTTTAGTATGAATCTTGGTGAATGTGTGTTGTTATGTTATTACGATTTTTGTTACCTTGTGAACTATTTCGCAGGTTAGCTAATGATTCTCTTGCATTTCTCATGCGCCTATTTTAACCTAGTACTATTACATGCTTCTAAGGGGCTCACTTATTTCCCTTCGATGTGATGGAACCTTTCATGCATTACATTTGATACTTCACAAATTTTATACACTTGTTTTTACCATAATTATGTTTATATCATTTTATGTGTTTATCACAGCCAAGGCACACCTTTGAAACCACCACTTTGGCAACTAGTTGTTTTCCGATTAGGGCTCTTACTCCAAATGGTGTGTGGTCTAATTAGGACTTCACATCAGGGATAACCACTTCCCTGTTGGAGGCTTCCAACACCGTTAACACTCTTTTTCTAAAAAATGTAGTATAAGTATAAACATGAGAAGGTGGGGAGAATATTGAAGTGGAATTTGAAAAACCTTAGTTTTGTGCAATTTGAAAACCCTAATTTTGTGGAATTTGAAAACCCTATTCTTATGGAATTTGAATACCCTAGTAGTGTGGAATTTGAAAACCCTAGTTTTGTGGAATTTGAAAACCCTGGTAATGTGGAATTTGATACCGTAGTTTTGTGGAATTTAAAAAT
This sequence comes from Pinus tabuliformis, assembly GCA_031772625.1. NCBI lineage: Eukaryota > Viridiplantae > Streptophyta > Pinopsida > Pinales > Pinaceae > Pinus > Pinus tabuliformis. The sequence goes on along the minus strand of CM062809.1, from coordinate 829,600,209 downwards.
CTTAGTTTGTGGATAAGGTTTCTTATTTTTGTAGATGCCCTATCAAAGGTTTGGAAAGTATCACTTGTGCCCACTTGTATTAAGATATGGTCACCAAGAAAAAGTGTGGAAAACTCATTTGATGGCTAAGATAAAGTGTGGGTAACCTAATTTTGTCCTAAGAGTTCAACATAAGCTTTCTCTTTATGCATGTTCCTTGGGATTTTATCTAATTTATTTTATTTTGAATATTATGAACCCATGAAACATTACCTAGATGGAATTGTGCCATATTTGCCTCTCTTTCTAATAGTTGTAGTGTACTTGCATAAATATGATGCTAAAATTTTTGATACGCATGTAAATCCAAACATTTCTAGGTGGAAATTTTCATCAATTTATATTCACGTGGAATTTGAAAAACCCTAGTTAAGCAGAAATTGTAAATTGTAGTAATGTGGAATAACCAAACCCTAGTTTTGTGGAATATGAAAACCCTAGTTCTTTGCTAAGATTTTTTATTTTTGTGTATTCCCTATCAAGTGTTTAGAGGATATCACGTGTGCTAGCTTGTACAAAGCTATAATGGTCAAGGCTGAGAATAAGAAGAATATCACTAACTTGAAAAATTGAAGAGAGAGGCTAATGAACAAGGAAGATGCTAAGCATGAAAAACCTTGTTGATGGCTAAGGAAATAATAAACAAATGGATGTCCAAGACGACTATAAAATTGAATACATCCTAAGTATATACATCCAAGATCCATTGGGTTAGTGTTTAAAAACATTGTTGTTAATATTGATGAGCCTTTGTGTGCCTATGATTCACTGGTTAGCCTAGGCACAACAAAGGACAACAGAGTTAGATGCACAGGGAAAATTTTAAGGATGATTTTTTTTCTTAAAATTTAGAAACCTTGACGGTTCTCACAATTCCGTAATATGCAATATCTAAAATTTTTGATGGTATTTTTGTAAAATATGTTCCAGATCTTTTAACTCCAAGGATGCATTCAGAATTGCATATAAAGAAGAGGAAAACATAAGAAAACATGAGATCAAGGACACAATTATTTTATTATGGAGTTAAACCAATGTGGGCTACATCTTCGAGCCCTACTTAATAGTGGGGAGGCCTTATTTTATTAAGTGGAATCAAAGAAATCAGTTACAATAAACTTTGAAAAAAAATGACCCTTATACTCTAATCTGGATGATGGCCTGAAAATGGAAAGCTCAACTGGAGAAGCGGACATCACCATTGAATTCCTAGCATGAAAATGTGCAAAATTGGCTATAATCGAATCTGACACCGGCACCTCTAGCCCTCTAAGCGAATCTTCATAGAATCTTGATGATGCCCTCACTCAAGCTTCCAACCCTTGGACCACTCGTGGTTCCACAAATCTTCCCTCCGCCTTCGCTTCCCGATCGACTGAATGATTGAGTTTAATAACTTTTCGCTGGGTAGAGCCACCAAGGAGTGAGCCTGTGGCTCATTGGTGGCAGAGCTGATCAGGTTGGTGGAGGTCACGGTTTTGAACCCCCCACCTCCCATTATAGTCGAGTATTCTTTTTAGATGAGGTAATAAAAGCTTGGCAATTGGGCTTCGGTACAGCAGTTATAACCATTGGCTGGAAATCACATTAGATATGGTAAACGGTTATGACAATAATAAAGAATGGTTCGGCATGACATTTTGTTTCAAATATAGTTCCAACAATGGTCTATATAATACATGTTGTTGTTTGGTGGTCAAGCAGGTCTGTTGGGGATGGCTCGCCCGCCATACATCCCTTTTTTAATATTTTATTAACATCCATCTATTGGGGGGTGGCAAGGATAAGGGATATTGGAAAAATTAACGATTTGACAAATTCACCCGTCCAGTGGCCAAATTTCATGCGTTGGGTTGCTGCCAAATTGTTACCTCATTAAGCCTATCACTTGGCCAAGTTTGACTGAAACTTTGACCAGCTATAACTTGAGCATACGAACTCAGATTTGAGTGTCATTTGCACCATTGGAACCAAGGTGATGAGCACTACGATCTAGTTCTAGTTTCACTTCCATATGAAGACTTAGATTTTTGAGTTATATTCAAGGCCACTTGTATTTCTAGATCCTCTTGGATCATTCATCCCCACTAAAGAGTTTTAGGACCACCAAAAGCTTTATTAATCAATTGTAAAGTGAGGGAATTGCTCGCTCACTTTCTCCTTTTCCATCCATCAAGCATTACTTGGATGCATTCCTTTGAAGCCAATAAGAAGATACTCCACGTCTCCCTGTCATGAAGTCCTGGTCTTCCTGTCGAGAATGATGCCCTCTTGTATCTTGTCCAAGTATTCAGGTGAAAAACCATCCACTGTAGGAGCTTGTCCAACCTCTTCGGTGTCCATCATTAATGGAAGCTCATAAAGCTTCAAGTTCTCAACGTTTACCACTGAGTACATCTACATGTATGCTATCAAATCAAGACAAAAAGAATTGTCTCCAATCTTCTCCAACATGGGGAATGGGCCATATCGGATTGGTCACAACTTCTTTCCTTCCCCTTTCATTTTGTCATTGCTGATGTGGAGCCACATTTTGTCTACAACCTGGAACTGGTGATCGACTCGATGCTTCTCATGTCGGCCTTTGTATTGAGCTTGACTCTTCTCCAACTTCTCTTGCATTTCTTGGTGAATTAACTAAATCCACTCAATGAACTTTCGTGTTTTGTCCCTGTCATCTTGCCCACTAGAATCTTCTGCTCTCCCAAATACCATGTCTAAGGGATCCTTTGTTAAATAGCCAAATCATGTCTCGAATGGTGAGCTCTACGTGGATGAATGCACTACTCAGTTGTATGCATGTTGTACATAAGGAAGTTGCTCATCCCACAACTTAGGATGATTTCCACAATAGCCTCGAAGTAAGTGTATCATTGTGCGGTTGAAAACCTATGTTTATCTATCGGTCTAAGGATGAAATATCATATTCCTCTTCAACTTGGTGTCCATCATTGTCCACAAACTTGTCCAAATATCTCCAATAAAAAGAGAGTCTTAATCAGACACAATGGATGTGGGCACCTATTGGGTAGGGGTCCCCTATGTCTAAGTTTTGTTCGAGTCATGTAAAGACTTCACATTTCGAGGAGCGAAGCACAATTAGAGCATGGTTATAAGATTCAAAGGGGCTTTAGGGTGGGTCAAAGCCCCTTATTTTGTAAAGGGATGGGATTATCTAGAGGATTTTGAGCTCTACCCATGGTTTGTGGACCATGGTATTATAAGGGTAAAAGCATATATAAAGGAATGTCTTAGCAAGTCTAAGGTATATAATTCAGTGGATGAAATACTTTTGAGTCTGTTTTTGTAAGATATTTCTATAGTCAAGCAAAGGAGCAGGATCTTGTAGCTATGTGCGCGAAGACCTTGGTAAGTTTGCAACTGAGTGCACAGGCCCCTGCAACTGTGTGCATAGGGTTAGAAAGATTGTATTTAAGAAGACTTGACAAATAAAGAAGAAATTTGAGGATAAATTTGTGTGTATATGTGTGTTCGAATAAGTTCTATTTTTTAGCCTATTTATGGTTCATTTTATATATTTCTTCTACAATTGCATCGCGAAGGTTCAGATATTTTTTTATACACTGAATAATACATGTTAGAATAGTTTCGCGCAATTCACAGATCTGTTAAGTAAGAAAACCCTTTACGACTATAAGAATAAGGTTAGCGAATCGTGAAGGTCAAATTAAGCCCTAAATTGTTACAAACCTTACAGCCACACTACATAGTCCCTCTGGAGGTAGAAACCTAGTTTTATCATCCCCCAATATCACCTCGGTGAGATTGTGGTCTACGCGAGCAAGTCGTTGTTGAAAGGGCTAATGGTATAGGGTTTTGTTGGTTAGCGCAACTAACTCTGAACCTCGGTTTAAGCCTCTAAAGCCAAAAGATGTTTCTGTCTCTTCACTACATATCTATCGAGGTACGTAACTTACCATATTATGATGGGATAGGTGATGTCAGCATATTTCTGGATAAATTTGAAAGGGATGTACCAGAAGAACAACGATTTTAGGCCTTGGATCTAGCTTTGACGGCGACGCCTGCGGACTGGTGGGGTACACATAAGGATAATATAGGAGATTTGTTAGAGTACCGGTGATTGATGAGGCTTAGGTTTAGTCCTGCAAACATAAGAATCATAGAGAAGTACAATGGAAAAGATGATCATCGAAATCATTTGTCTCGTTGGACTAAGGCATGGGTCAAAGAACCTCAACCAGAATGGGTTCATGTATTTTTTCACACTTTGGATGTGATACCATGAATTGGTATCTTGAAATGGAGTTGCGCCATGGTATCGTTGATTGGAACGATATGAAGGAAAGTTTTATATTGACCTTTATCTTTGAGAATGGCTTTCAGTGCATAGATGATGCCCTCCAAGAAATTAGAGCAACACTTTTTTGAACACCTAAGGAGCCAATGACTTGGGTATAGACTGACTAGAACGCACAGTTGCAACACACACTGGAGTGCTATAATATTACCGCTGAGGAAGGCAAGAAAGATCCATGAAGCATTAATATTCCTGATTCAAAAGGACAACGCGAAGTGGCACGACTAGATGTTAAAATACCTTATGTAACGAAGCATGTTAAGACAAGTCAGGTCAACATAGCCTCAGAGGTGGAGCCCAAGTTCGCATGCATGGGAGATTACTGGGATGAAGATACAATAGGAAAGGTTGTTGAGTTACTGCATGAGTACCAGGAGTTGTTCCCAACAAAGTTTACGGATTTAAAATGGATCGTGGGAGACTTGGGCATCATGAAAATCACTTTGAAGCTAGATGTGAAGCCTATAAAATAGTGACCATATAGGCTCAACCCAAAGTACAGGGAGAAGGTAAAGAAGAAATTTGGGAAGATGGTCGCAGCTTGCATAATCGAGCATGTGGAAGAATCTAACTGGGTGAGTCCAATGGTAGTACAAGAGAAAAAGCCTAAGGGTGAAATAAGAATTTATGTTGACTTAAGGAAACTAAATGACACATGCATACATGACTCATTCCCAACACCATTCACAGACAAAGTTTTGGAAAATGTAGGAGGACAGTAGGCTTACTCCATTACAGATGGGCTTTTTAGGTACCATCAGATTAAGATAGCACCGGAATTTAGGAGTAAGACCACCTTCGCTACTAAATGGGGATCCTTTCAATATAGAGTCATGTTGTTTGGGTTAAAGGATGCACCAGCGATATTTTCCAAAGTTGTTGGCGCAGCATTTAAAGAATTCATTCACAAGTTTATGGAGGTATAATTTGATGACTGAACAATCTTTGGGATGTTAAAGAAGCATGTATCAAGCCTGCGCTTGATGTTGGATATCTGCAAGAAGTATCAAATCTCATTAAACCTAAAGAAGTGCATTTTTTGTGTACCTTATGGAATGTTATTGGGACATGTTGTCTGTAAGAAAGGGATGATGGTAGATCCTGCAAAAATCATTGTTATTAATAATTTGGATCAGCCAAAGAATGTGAAGCAGCTATGCGCTACTCTTGGACACACTGGATATTATCATAAATTTATTAAGGAATACATGCAGATCACTGCACCGATGGAGAAATTACTTAAGAAAGATGCCACCTTATGTTGGGATTACGAGTTTCACAAGAGTATTGACATCTTAAAAGAGAAAATGGTCATTGTGCCAATCCTGGTGTTTTGAAATTGGAATAAGGAGTTCCACGTTCATGTGGACACATCATGTATAGCTTTGGGAGTTGTATTAGCGCAGTAAGGGGAGGGGGATATTGATCACCCCATTTCATTTGTGAGTCACAAATTGTCTAAGGTGGACAAGAATTATTCCACAACGGAATGAGAAGACTTGGCTACGGTGTACGCACTGCAGAAGTTCAGGAATTACCTGTTGGGTGTGCACTTCAAGATGTTCACAGTCCATTCCGTGTTGAAATACTTGGTGAACAAGCCTGTGTTGGGAGGGAATATTTGTAGATGGATATTATTGTTTCAAGAATATGATTTTGAAGTAATCGTCAAGCCAAGACGACTAAACGCTGGGCCAGATCATCTATCTCAAATTGAGATGGTGAAGAACCAACAAACATTGAATAACGATTACCTAATGCGTAGATATTCGCCGTAAGGGTTGCTGATAAACTTTTTCAAGATATTATTTAATTTTTTACTACCGGACTAGCCCCTGCGAGGTATACGATGTAACAAAATAAATAATTAGTAGTCAAAGCAATGGATTTTTCTCTAATTGTTGGGCATTTGTATAAAATGGGCCCTGATGAAATATTGCATAGATATGTCCCTGAGCATGAATGCCACAGTATTTTGGTCGAAGTGCATGATGGTGTTGTAGGAGGGCACTATGCGAGCAAAGAAATCACGTAGAAAATTTTGTAGGCAGGACTATGGTGGCCCACAATGCACAAGGATTCTAAGGAATATTGTAGTGCTTGGGATGTTTTCTAGAGGACCAAAAGACCATCATGGAGAGATGAATTTCTATTGAATCCAAAAGTTACTTTGCATGCTTTTGATAAGTGGGTGATTGATTTTATGGGGCTGATCAATCCACCAGGAAAGAAGACTGGTGCACGCTATATTATTATCGCGACAGATTATCTGACCAGGTTGGTTGAGCCACAATCGGTAAAGGAGTGTAGCGCAAACATTGTTTCACACTTCATCTTTGAGTATATATTGTCAATATTTGGATGCCCGAAGGTCCTGATGAATGACAGAGGAACGTACTTCCTCAACTGCACGATTGAAGCATTAACAGAAGAGTTTCAGGTCCATCACCAGAAGAGCACGCCTTATCATCCTCAGGCGAATGGTATGGTTGACGTTTTTAATAAAATTTTGGAGAAAGCTCTGACAAAGGTGTGCAATGTCAACAAGAATGATTGGTATGTGTGCATACATGCAATATTATGGGCATACAGGACTACTTGCAAGAAGATGATAGGTCAGACTCTGTTCAGGCTGGTGTATGGACAGGAATATGTAATTCCAATGTAATATATAGTACCCAGTCTTAGAATTGTAGTAGTCACAAATATGGAAAATAACGATATTATGGAAGAAATAATGGAACAACTACTTGTGCTAGAAGAAGATCACTTTCTTGCAGGTTTTCACCAACAAGTACAAAAAGCTTAGTAAAAGGCATGGCACAATCAACATATTAAGTAGCGAACTTTTAAGAGGGGAGACTTGGTTCTGATGTATGACAGTAAGTTCATGCAGTTCCCTGGAAGTTAAAGATGCATTGGCTAGACTCGTACATTATCAGGGATATCTCAGGTGTTGGCAAAACCCATCTTGCGAAGCTGAATGGAAAATTATTCGTTGGGTGAATAATTGGAGTAGGTTGAAACTCTACAGGGACGACTCCATCTCTGGGACTGCGCGATGACTATATGAATGCAGGACAGTCTTAGTGCTACAAGCAGTTGGAAGGAAGCATGGGACTATAAATTACTCTTCCAATGAAAGAATTTGTCGAAGAACGAGGGTTGTGCGGCATTCAGGTGGATGGCACAGGTGGAGAAAGTTACGAAGAAGAAGGGGTGACTACGTTGCAGGGAGGTCTCTAACACAGTTTGTCTGGAATATGACCGTTTGGGATGATTTGACAAGAAAATTGTCATTACAAGGAGCGGGGGAAACATATCTAAGAGGCATATCTAGGAAAATATACTGCCCAATCCAAATTGATTAGGAAGATCTGGAGGGAATTGAGCGGTTTGAATTTGAAAAAGGATATAAATATGGGACCCCACTCCACATTCAGACACTTTTTTTTTAGAATTCATTGTGAGATTTTGTGCCTAAGTGTGAGTTGAGCACTCTGCTGCATGTCTGGTTGGGGTTGGAAGATTATTGAGCAAGCATTTTTGAGTCAAGGGCTACAATCCATTATGACCACCTCATAGTTGGTGCATACTACTGCACCTAGATTACCAAGAACTAAGCCTAATGTTGCATCATCAGTGGCCAAGAAGCAGAAGAATCCCTAACAGACCCCGGTTAGACAATCACCAAGGAAAATCCCCACAAAAATACGGAGTAAGGAGAAAATGGATCCATAGAAACCACCAATGGAACCCCAAGATTTGGATGAGGAAGAATTAGTTGACAGATTTGTCGATATCAATGTAGACGAGGTGGAACCAATATCCAGGTTTCCACCCTATATGCCGCAGAGGAAACCAACTGCAAAGGTGATGAAGGACCGAGATTCCATAAAATACAAGGTACTTACACCCTTGTTACTAAAGGAAATGTCAATTGAGGGAGAGTTGTTGGCCAAGGTGCCACATCTGCACATGGAGGACTGCAATTTGAATGATCACAACAAGTATCCCCAATTCGATCCCAAAAAGTACCTCCAATCTGTTTGTTACAAAGAAGCTAGAGTGACAAGGGTTGAACCAATGAAGTGGGTAGCTGAGATTAAGAATGATGGGTTGTTGAATATGCTTTATGTTCCACATTTTTGGCGCAGAAACATAAACACAATCTATGTGCGCCAACTACTAGATTTGGTACATGAGGGGCATCTACGGCTCAGAGAGGCAATCCCAATTGATGATATGTTAATCCCAAGGATTACCAGGCTGCCTCATCAAGGAGTGAACCCCAATGACGCATTTGTTGGGAAATATTAGGAGAAAATTTTGGATCAAATGAAGAATGACTATGGCATTGTCAAGAAGTCCCAATGCAAAGCTATCAGTTCTATTAATGATGAGGCTATGCATTTTAGCGCATCTATTTTGGCCAATAAGATCAAGTGGAAGTGTCAGGCAGACGAAGTGTCGACCCCAGTCATATCCTTGGCTGTGCAGCGCAGCAAGGGGGTCCAATTTAATTGGGTCGGGTATCTATGTCAGGATTTTTTGGAATGTTGTCGTGAATCATAAGAAGAAGGGAAGTCATTCCGCTATCTGTGGTTGTTACCCCTAATCACGTTGATAGCATGGTGAACACCGAAGGATCCACAGTTCCATAATATGGAACCTAATGTGTGTGAGGCTGCATAGTTTTCCTCATTGTGGGCTTCTAAGGAACCGACCTAGGTTATGGAGAACAAAATATTTTGGGTTCTCTTTGAGATGGATCTACACACAGTCATCAACCAAAGGCTACGGTTGTCACCTACATTATTTCAACAGTATGGTGACATTTTTTATTTTAAAGTGGACTTTCACAGTGTCTCTATTCGCTCCAATAAATATTTGGAGAAGATATGGCATGAGCTACCATACGTAGTGTCTACAGATGACATTTTAATGGTCATTAGTAAGTGATCGAGTAATTGGCTTACCCCAACAGCTGTAAAAATGACCAAGAAGGTCGAAACAAATGTGTAGGACAAAAAGTAAGCAACCAAGAAGGATACTGAGGAAGTGTCTCTGATGGTCACCATTGACCTCGAGGGAAAGACTGCCGAGCCCACAGTTGAGAAGGAGACTGACAAAGGGAATAGAGTGGTGGAGACCTTGTTGTGGACATGGATGACATTGATTCCCCATTTATAATAAAGAAGTGAAAGAAGCAGAGTATTGATGGTGCACGGAAGAAGCAGAAGTCAAATAAATCCACCAACGCAGATCCTTTGGTTGTCACTAAGGGGAGCTTTAATGAAATTGGTGACATAGTCCACATTGCGATAGAGGAGATGTGGGGAAACATCAAAGATCAATACAAGGAAGTATAGTTCCAGCAGGGCCTTAAGTAATTGAAGGTTCAAATGAGTGTGATCCAAGCGAGCATGGTTTAGGAAAGCGCGAAGAAAGCGAGCGTGGTACCTTTGAAAGGCCATCTTACCATAGACCTCTGAGCAGTCCATTTTATAGAAGGATCACTACATGTCGAGGTTGCAGAGGACAGGGAGAGCACACAAAAACTGAAGAATCTGAGCCTAAATCTTGTGGCGCTCCCCCTTCAAATGTTGCATGAGCTTCATCAGGGTGTCAAAGATGAGCTCAAGATATGGGAGCAATAATCTTTGTTGGTCATCAACCAATTCAAACTTAACAACCAACAGATGTTCAAGAAAAATAATAAATAGATGCAGGATCGCGAGGAGGTAGTTGTGCGCAGCCAATAGTTGGAAGAGGCCATAACCAAAGCATGTAGTGAGCTTCTAGAGCTCTAGATCCCAGCTGAGGCAAGTTCAGTAGAAAAGATTCAGAAACTAGCAGAAGTACTCAGAGAATCAAAGAAAGAGGTGGGCAAGGTTCGCTTGTAACTATAGATGAAAATTACAGAGCTTCAGATGAAGTTGCAGCCTACAATGCCAACGGAAGTTCGCGAGCGGCGCGAAGATGACATCAAAACTTCTAAGGTTCAGATAGATACTGCATTCAAGGACTGTAGTCAACTTTTTGAAGATATAATGGAAGTGTGGGCCTCACTACAGGAGGACCCACATGTGCAGAAGATTGAAGCAGAGATCAGAGACAAGCAATTGCAGTTCGATGAGCTTAAAGCCATGGCATAGACCTCAGCACCTGTGCAACGATACACCTGTCTCTAGGAAGGCACACTTATGTAAGGGCAGATTGATGAGCTATGGAGAAAGGCACAGATCATCTCCATGTGGATGCAACCTTGGGTAGATGAGTCTTTCCATCTCTCGCAAGACATCGAGGGCAAATTGAAGAGCATGCAACAAACACTAAGGACAATTGGCCTCACAGTAAAGGGGCCAACGATAAAAAAAACTCGTAGATGAAGTTTGATAGGTCGCAAAGCAATGCATACAGAGGCTTGAAAGCCAATATCGAGGACGTACCATCTGAGTGATTTGAGGACAAGTCACATATTTGTGTTGGGGTCCTGTTGGGTAGGGGTCCCCTAGGTCTAAGTTTCGTCTAATTCATGTAAAGACTCTACATTTTTAGGAGCGAAGCGCAATTAGTGCAGGGTTATAAGAGTCAAAGGGACTTTAGGGTGGGTCAAAGCCCTTATTTTGTAAAGGGATGGGATTATCTAGAGGATTTTGAGCTCTGCCCATGGTTTATGGACCATGGTATTGTAAGGGTAAAAGCATATATAAAGGGATGTCTTAGCAAGTCTAAGGGATATAATTTAGTGGATGAAATACTTTTGAGTCTATTTTTGTAAGATCTTTCTGTTGTTAGGAAAAGGGGAAGGCTCCTGTAGCTGTGTGTGGAGTCCTTTTTAAGTCTGCAGCTGAGTGCGCAATCCCTTGCAGTTGTGTGCACAGGGTCAGAAAGATTGTATTTAAGAAGACTTGACTAATAAAAAATAAATTTGAGGATAAATCTGTGTATCTTTGTATGTTCACATAAGTTTTTGGTTTTAGCCTATTTATCGTTCATTTTATATATTTCTTTTACAATTGCATCGCGAAGGTTCAGATATTGTTTTATATACTGAATAATATTACATGTTAGAATAGTTTCACGCAGTTTGCAAATATGTTAAGTAGGAAAAACCTTTATGATTGTAAGAATAAGGTTAGTAGTTCGTGAAGGTTGGATTAATCCCTAAACTATTACAAACCTTACAGACACACTTCATAGTCCCTTTGGATAGAGAAACCTGGTTCTAGCATCCCCCAATATCGCCTCGAGTGATATTACAGTCTGCATGTGTAGGTCATTGCTGAAAGGGATGGTGGTATAGGGTTTTGCTGGTTAGCGCAGCTAACTCTGAACCTAGTTCTAAGCCCCTGAAGCCAACAGTAGCCCAAAGTGGACCCATACAAATTGGAAGAAGAGATGATCAATTTTCTTTGTAGTGGATTTCTTTTTACAAGGCATTAACACACACATTTTTCTAAATCAATCAACAATGACATAGAAATAGTCATGACCTCTCCTAGACAAAGGCAAACTACCTACAAAATCCATCGACACATTTTCCCATGGAAGACTTGGAATAGGGAGTGGTGTGTAGAGCCCCAATTTTCTATTATTGGGCTTGCTAACAAAACACAACACACATCCCTTTACATATCGAGTCACAAAAAATTTCATGTGAGGCCAATAACACAACCTTTGCAAATGACACCAAGTTTTCCCTACACCAAAAGGACTTGACACAAGAGAGGTATGTGTCTCTCTGATTACATGTATTCATTCATTAGTGGGCATACAAATTTTTCCAAGGTGATACAACAAAGTTCCCAACAAATGGTAATTATCCACCTGCGATCCATTAGTCATCTTTGCGCAAATCTCCTTAAAATCATCATCATTAACATATTGTTCAGCAGAACTTTAAAAATATAAAGAGACACTTCAAAAAACTATAGATGCAGAAATAGGATGGCGAGAAGGCATATCTGCCACTTTTTTGTTGGTGCCCTTCTTGTATTTTATTACCAAGTGAAACTGCTAAAGGAATCCCTTCTATCTTAAATGACGTGCATGTTTAAACTTGGTCTGTGACTGAAGATACTGCAAGTGCTGGTGATCTATGTGAATCATGGCCTCCTTACCGATCAAATAGTGCTTCCACTTCTTCATGCTTTGAACCAATGCATACAACTCCTTGTCATATGTGGGATAGTTCAAAATAACTTGGGAGAATGTCTCAAAATGGTAACATACAGGTTTCTGTTGTTGCATAAAAATTGCTCCCATGGTGTATCTGCTGGCATTGGTCTTGATCTTGAAAGGCTGCTAGAGGTCTGGTAAGGCCAAAACTGGTGCGGTGTTGATCCTTTCTTTTAGTGTATCAAACAATTTCTTCTGATTTCCTCCCCACTGAAAGTTTTCACATTCGTCAATGCATGTAAGGGGGATGCAATAGCAGAGAAGTTAGAAATGAACCTTCTCTGGTATTGTACTACACCCAAAAAGCTATGAACCTCTGTAACAATGGTGGGTTTAGGCCATTTCATAATCACATCAATTTTAGAAGGATCTATTTTCGGTTGTCCACCACTGAAAATGTAACCTATGTAAGCCAAACAAGTCTTCCTAAACTCACCTTTAGACATTTTGAGATACAATTTTTCTTTTTGCAAAACACCAAGCACTTTTTTAACATGACACACATGATCATCCCATGTCCTACTATAAACAAGAATGTCATCAAGATACACAATTAAAAAATCGTCAAGAAAAGGCCTGAAAATATCATTCATTGCCCTCATGAATGTGGTCAGAGCATTGCACAGTCTAAATGGCACCACCAGCCATTCAAACAACCCATATTTCATCTTGAATGCAGGCTTCCATACATCTTGTTCTGCAATCCTGACCTGATGATAACCATTGCACAAGTCTAGTTTTTTGAAATAGATAGTATTTTTCAATTGATCTAACAAATCATCAATGCGAGGGAGAGAGTATTGATTCTTCACCATTATTTTGTTGAGTGTTCTGTAATCCATGCACATCCTCCATGGGCCACCCTTTTTTTGCACCAACACGATCGGTGAGCCACAAGGAGAAGAACTTGGTCTTATGACCCCTTGATTTAGCAATTCTTGTACCTCCTTCTTTATTTCCTCCATCTTGATAGCTAACAACCTATACATAACAATGTCTGGTAAAGGAGAATCCTACTGTAAGTGGATCTCATGTTGGATCTGACGTTTTGGAGGCAACCCGCTTGGTTCCTGAAAAAGCCCATTATAGTTAGAAACAATTTCATATAATTCCTTTTTATGAGTGGGATCACAACCTTGGAAATCTTTAGATGTCTTAGCATCTTTTTCTCTCACAACCATGAGCATACACCCTTTGATGGAACTAATCAATCACTTCATCCAACCTACACTTACAAGGCTTGCACTAACTTTGACATGATGAGCTCTAACAATGTATTCTACCCCATCTTTCATAAGGTGATATTTGTTTTCATGGCAAAACAAAATTTCTTTCTTGTCATACAAATACGAACTCCCCAATACAATACCATAGATATCCAAGGGTACAACATCAACTTCAACAACTATTTTGGATGCAATCACAAATATAGCTCTTCATTTCTTGGTTACAGGTAATTTTGTTTTATCACACACCCAACCAAGAAAGTATGGTTTCAGATGAGGCATGGTCTCGAAGCCTAACCTTTTAACCAAGGATTCTGAAATCAAATTTTCCTGTGAGCCCGAATCAAAAAAGGTTTCCACTTTAGTATGTTTTAGATGAGTCTAATGTGGAATAATTCAATTCTCTTTTGTTCATTAATAAGAGGCTTATTTAAAGAACTTGTACTTGCATGTGATTCAGAATTTTCATTACCATGAAGAGAAAGAGTACCTTGTGTGCCCACTGTTGTGGTCAATGTCTCATTAGCAGAATCTGATCCAAGGTCCTGCTACATGGTTGCCACCATCTTTTGCTTGCCCTTTCCTCTAAATCTCTTTGGTTTCAACTCTGGATGCAATTTCCAATAGTGTTCATCATCATGGCCTTCCTTCTTGCAATGTGTGTAAGATGGCTTCGCTTCTTCCTCTTTCTTAGTTGTAGCCACCTTATTTTCCTTTCCCTTTCCTTTTCCAATGAACTTTCCATTATGAGGTTTAAAAGATGATTTATTTGGCTGCTCTTCTTTATCATTCTTGCCCCTGCTTTCATGGTGAATGGCCTTCACACTGGCCGCATCAATAGTAGTAGGCTAAAATAATAACAAAGAATGTATTATGTAACTGTGTAAAGCACTAATATATTTTGTTACAGTTTCGGGTGAATCAAGTGAAATGCCCAAATTCAATGCTTGTTTTCTAAACTCTTCTGTGAATCTTTGCATATTTTGACCCTTTCCTTGCATTTAATATTTGCATTCCATTAAAACCTTTTGTTGATAACCCAAAGGATAAAACTGATATTTTAATGCAAAAACCAAATTGGACCAAGAAGAAAGGATATTACCCAAGTTTTTGTTACCTTTCTACAAATTTCTCTCCCACTAGACGAGAGCAATGCCAGACAGCCGAAGAGATGCTAATTATATCTTTGCCTCATCTTCTTTGATCTTATGAATCCAAAAATAAACCTCAATTTTTCTAATCCAATTGTTAAGTTTGTCTGCATTACATTCTCCATTATATGTGGGAAAATAAAACTTTACATCTAGCTTAAAAAATGGCTTCTTAGATGTATTTCTATGATGCTTGTTAGAGTGATGAGAAGAAGAAGAAGAATAGTCACTAGAATATAGAGAGGGAGGAGGCTCTTCTCCACCGCCTCCATGATTTTCTAATACGTGGTCACCTGTCTCTTTCTTCTCGGACTTGATTGTCTTCTCATACTCTGCAAATAGCTCTTCAACTTTCTTTGTCATGTTGTAGAAATCCTTGTAATAGTTTCTCTCTTCTTCCCATGGAGTTTTCTCGTCTACCTATTCTGCCTTCATGGTGCATGCCCTACTTCGGATCAAAGGACTTAAGTTTCCCTTCACCTCTTTAGAGCTTCTTCCTAGTTAGCATTCACTCATGAAACTCGCATCAAGAAGAGCTCATCTGATACCAAACTTGATCCAGATATTTTAACTTCAAGGATGCATTCAAAATTTCATATAAAAGAGCATAATAACCAAGTAATTTAAACCACATGAAAATATGCAGAAAACATAAGAAAACATGATATCAAGGAAACAACGATTTTATTATGGAGTTCACCCAATGTGGGCTACGTCTTTTATTAAGTGGCATCAAAGAAATTAGTTACAAGAAACTTTACAAAAAAATGACCACTTTACCTCCAATCCGAATGATGGCCTGAAAATGGAGATCTCAATTGGAGAAAAGGGTGTCACCACTGAATTCCTAGTGCAAAAACATGAAAAATCGACTATAAACTTGCTCAATTCTGACACTGTCATCTTTGGCCCTTTAAGGGAATCTTCATAGAATCTTGATGATGCCCTCGCTTAGGGTTCCAACCCTTATGCCGCATGTGGTTCCACAAATCCACCATCCAACTCTGATGCCCGATCAACTAAATTATTGATTTTAAGTACTTTTCATTGGGTGGGTGGATCCACCAAGGAGTGAGCCCATGGCTCGTTGGTGGTGGAGCCGATTAGCTCGGCGAAGGTCACAATTTCGAACCCCCTACCTCCCATAATAGTTGATTGTTCTTTTTAAATGAGGTAATAAAAGGTTGGAGGTTTGGGCTCTAGTTCGGAGGTTATAACTATTGGTTGGCGGTCACATTAGATATGGTAAACGATTATGACAATAATAAACAACAGTCTGGTGCGACGGTTTGTTTGACATATATGGTGACTTATAGTTCCAACTGCAATCTATATAATACATGTTGTTGTTTGGCGGTCGGGGAGGTCTGTCGAGGGTGGTTGGGCAGGTCCGTCGGGGGTGGCATGCCCACCACACATCCCTTTTTTAATATTTTATTAGTATCTAACCATTGGGGGGTGGCGGGGGTGGTGGCCTACCACCCCAATTTTTTGTATATATATATTTGATATATTAAGTCCCACTAGTAAAAAACCGTCGATCAGAGAAAAAGGGATATTGGACAAATTAACAATTAGACAAATTCTCCCATCCAGTGGCTGGATTCTATGTGTTGGGTTGCTACCAAATTGTTTCCTCGTTAAGCCTCCCACTTGGCCAAGTTTGACCAGAACTTTGACCAGCTATAACTTGAGCACACGAACTCGGATTTGAGAGTCATTTGCATTGTTGGAGTCAGGGCGATGAGAACTACAATTTGGTTCTGGTTTCACTTCCATATGACAACTTTGATTTTTGAGCTATTTTCATGGCCACTTGTATTCCTCGATCGTCCCAGATAAAAAAATAAACTTATAATAATTTTATATAGTCTATATATAAAATGTTGGTGATTTTTAAAGTAAAATAATTTTATACTATTAAATTTGGGCGAATCATTTTTAGAAAAAATAAAAATTAGCGAATCATTTTTTGGAAAAATCTTGGAAAATTAGCCCACCTATGAATATTAGCCCCTAAAATTTTCCCTATAGATGCATTAATTAATAATAAATATGAGTCATTTATAATTGAATTGAAAAAAAACACACTACATACCACATAACAAATAGAAAATACCAAACATATTGCATACTTGACTCTTACCTATGGTCATTCAAGTAGACCATCAAGATCACTTCTAATACTGATGGTCTCCATTAACTTGTCATGTTCATGGTCAGGTAGGAAGTATCATACCATGGATGATTTTTTGCTTAGAATTCTTTGTAGTTGGAAGTTTGTACCAACAACTAAGTTTGTATAGTGGCATACAAAATTACCTGGTCTAAAATATTAAAATATAAACCCTTTCCCCTTAAGTGTTATTTCACTCTGTGTTAGATATTCTCCTTTAATAGCCATTGACCTAATCAAAAAATTAATGCCTTTAGAGTCCATTAATGTGACATTGAAGATTTGATTTCCCTCTACGCAATGTCCCAATCCATAGTCATTACCCCATTCATTACCTTATAAGGAAACCATTGTATATATGTGCCCTAGAAAAAATGAATTGCCAACATGTGAGTCCACTAAATAAACAAAGAATATTATGGTCATGCTAGTTAATAAAAATTAATAAAATATTCATCAAACCTGGTTGTATAAGATCTTAGATGTGATCATAATCTATCGTAATAATTGTTTGGTCCAACTCCAACTGTGATAATTCTATATCTATATCTTGACCCATGGAGAGCGATACATGATCCCAATTATCAATCCAGTTTGTGTATTGGTTCTCGGATTGTCCCGATAACTAAGAACAACTCAAGAATAAATTCATTGAGGATATGAGATCCTCTCGCTTTACATGACAAGGGTTGGCCTCCCTTTCACGACAGGGGGTATTCCCTAGTGATAATGTTAATTAAAGAAATATTATATTTAAGAAAATAAATAAAGCCAGGTTAATAATATGAGAGTGTTTTAAATAAAATGAGGTTTTTGGGGAAAGAAAGGCAGTAGGCACATAATGTATGAAACTCATTAAATAAAATATCATTTATGACAAAATGAGGTTTAAACAAATAATATATCATAATTCACACGTGATGAGGGTTAGTGAGAATTAAAAATAAAATAGAAAGGAAGTTAGATCAAACTTACTTGAATGTATCTAATTGCAATATCTAGTTAAAACAATAAGACATCAAGTCTCATTATCATTGTATCTAATTCACATGTGACGAGGGTTAGTGAGAACTAAAATTAAAATAGAAAGGAAGTTAGATCAAACTTACTTGAATGTATCTAATTGCAATATCTAGTTAAAACAATAAGACATCAAGTCTCATTATCAATTTATCCTATGACATAACAATTAATAATAAATATTGGAGAAAAAACAAATCAAATTAATATGTGAAAGATTACAAAATATGATCAAGTAAAATTATTCCCAATCAATCAGATGTGCTAGTGAAATAAATGCTATTAAGAATAACAATAAAAATGAAAGAAATAGAAATAGAAAAATTGGTTTTTATGGTGTTTTTATGGCATTTGATTTGAATGTGCAAATAAACACTAGATAACACATATCATTAGAATTTCAATCTACAACAAATAAACTGAAATCTGATTAGAAAAATACCATAAATATCAAGTATTTAAAGCATGTAAATCATTTTTGCATCCAAGATTGTTATATAATTATGTTATATCAAGAAATATTGCACAATAACCCAGTGAATACAAACTGTAGGCGAAAAAAAACATATTTAAAAAAAACAACAACAACAAAAATAACACAGGAAAAAAACCATGATATATAAATCAAAACCTCACGGTCACAATTCACAAAAAAAAAAAAAAAAAAAAGAAAAAGAAGCCGCCAATGCAGCAAGTGCATTATGGCCATAAAAATTAAGTCTTCATCTCTGGCGTATTATCCTCCAATCTGTCCAAAAACCCCTCAAATGAGGGTTTGGTGGGTCACACTTAGTGTATGTATGTCGTTTTGGTTTTAATATAATGCACCTCCTTGGTTTCGTATATGACATGATTGAAGAGAGTCAAAGCTTGTTATCCAAGGGTGGCATTAAAAAGCGTGCCCACCATTACTTATTCAAATGTGTTTTGTAGTTTGCATGAGGTAGGGTATGGTAGAGCATTAGGTTAGGTTTATTATTTTATTGTTTTATTTATTTTATTTTTATTTGTTTTATTTTATTTAATTTTTAATTGTTTTAATTATGTTTTATTTAATTTATATTATTTTTAATTCATATTAAATTTCATTATGATTTATTTAATTTTAATTTTATATTTTATTTAATTATTATCTTTTACAATTATTTTAATTATTAAATTAACTAATTTAGTTTTCTTTTTAATGTATTTAAGTTTAATTTTAATTTGTTTTATTCTAATTTCATAATTATTACAATATAATTATAACTTATATTTATAAGGTTTTTTTTGTCATTATTAATTTAAGATTAAAATTTCAAATATTTAATTTAATGTAATAATGATTGTTTATAAGTTATAATCATTATTATAATGACAAATTTACAAAGATGAATATTTTGTTATAGAGATTAAGCACACAATTTTGATCATAATAATATGAGGGGAAGTTATAAGACAAGGGAAACACAAGGCGAAACCCATGGAGAGAGCTAGTTTTTAAAGGAGGGTCAAATCAAGTGCCAACACTATGCATTCATAATTGTCTCATTCATTATTACCACATGTTACATAGAAGCAAGAGAGTTTTCTCTATTGGAAATATTGGGGGGGAGTGAATTAGATTTTCATTTTTTTTAACTATTTTGTGAACTTCCTTGTAGAAAGTAAGGACCAACTTACAACTTTTATAGGAACCAACCTATCTCTTCAATTTGTTCCTTTCATTTTTCATCAATAACCTCTAGTCCTCAACAAACTCTACAAAGATTTTTCATCTAACTATGAGACCCTCAAGTTTTCACCTTCAAGATTGATCACAACCACTTGTATTTTACACCTTAACTTTTTTTTCTTTAACTAGGCTTCTTGACTTATATTTTTAGACTAAATCTACTACATGTTAGTTCATTGTATGTGATTAAAAGAGGTCTTCCCACCTATAACTTAAAATTCCTCAACCTTTTTTTGTTCATTATTCAAATGCCACTGCTCAGGATCATTATATGTCCAAAGAAAAGGTTTGTCTGCCCTGTAGCTTGTACTCAGCACTTTAGATTTCTTTCTACTACATAGGGATTCCCAAAACACTTGGAACCAAATAGACCTTTACAACCTTGAAGGTTTTTTTCTTATGTTGTAACAACCTTTGCACTAAATACTCCCTTTACTCCCACAACCTCTCCAACTTGGTTTCACTTCACTTGGTTCATGAGGTATGAACTTCAGAACTTCTCTTTCACTTGCTTATAAAAACCAAATTAGCTTAGATAAGTGAGTCCTAGATTCCTCCCCATAACACTTATATATAGTGTGTTTGACTTCCAAAATCAGGGAAAACTTGCCCACTATTTGGGATAACTTGGTAGATTGCATAATGAATATTCAAAAAATTATTTATCCTCAAGTGCGGAGTTAGAGGGAGTGCCATATACTATTGGAAAGGTATCATAATAAGCTTTCCAGCCATATATATTATGCTTCCATTTGAGATAGGTTATTGGAGTATAAATGCAATCAAATATAGGGTATTAAAATGGGGCGTTACAAGATCCAAAACAATATTTTCTTGAGGCTCGAAATATGCTATTTGACTATGTAACTTTATCTTCCGTTTGGAAGCCCTTTGACATCAATAACAACCATTTTCAATAATCACCCTCTTTATTATTGATGGAAATAGTTTGATATATGCTTCTTCTAACAACTACTCTCGTTGTCTACATTATCTTCATACTTCTTGTCAGTTACTCCCCCTTTGACCTCAATAGAAAAGGGTGCTCAATATGTACACATTTTGTAACACTTATTAATAAATGTTCACATTTTTTTGTCACTGAGAACTGCTCCCCCTAAGCTTGTGCCCCAATATTTATATTCATATTGAGACTTGTCAATCAATATCAAATATTGACATCTTGATCCATAGCTCGAAACATCATATGTATATAAATCTATTGTAGCGGCTGCAACACCCTCCAAAATTTTGGCTTGCATCCAATTTCGGAGCCTTCCTTGGGTTTTTCCTTGATGTTTGCAAGCACTCGGGCTCATCCCGTGAGTTTGTAGTGAGTCTTTGCACCCTCCTCGCTTAATCGTTCAATGGTCATCTATGTTGCATGTTGGTCACAATGTCATTCTTTCATTCATGTTCTTGGCCACACACAAGGTCTCGCTTCGTGTGCACAAGTTGTATTCGCTATGTAAACATCTGTTGCACTCACACACGAAGTTGTATGCACTATCGCACAAGCGTCGTCACGGTTGTTCCACGATTTATGACAAGTGCACGCTTGTTGCTCGCACCGTCAGTCAATCAAGTTGAGTATATGTTTTCTTGATGGTTGAGGTGTCTTGTCGTCAAGTCATGTTGGGTGTGTGATTCGCAAGGTCATGTATGCACAAGTTAACTCATTCACACAATTAGTCATTTTGTTGAAGTTCTGATGACCGGATCACCCTCCAAAAGTCGGACCACCACCTTAGAATCAACTCAACCGATTGTCACCCAAAACAACGTAGAAGTGTCCCAACAAGCCATTTCAATCTGTGCTAGCTGCAATCTCATCAACCAAGCCTCCAGCTGGTCAACCGGAGAGTTTGACCGGGCAGTGACCCCAGGACTCACTCCCCTAAAAAATTGCGCAAAAGCTGCTAAGAATGCTTGCTCCGCTGACTGAGGAAATTGCGCAGACATGTCGGACAGACACCTAGTGTCTATCACTATCTCCATCAAGAAATTGCATAGTTTTTTCAACCAGTCACCTAGTCAGTCAGCCTGTTTCTCACCTAGAAAACTGCACAGATTTCATGAGTAGTCCCTCAGCTGCCTAGTATCTCACTCAGCTCAGAAACTGCACAGAGATGTTCAGCAGGCCAGCCTCCCAGCTCTACGCGATTTTTTCCAGTAGCACTCCTGCAGCCCGCTACCAGCTCCCTGAAAAAAATGTGCATTTTTTTCCGGCAAGCCTCCTATGGCTCGTTGCCAGCTCCCCAGAGGAATTGCGGAGTTTTTGCTACCAACCCCCCTCTGCTGCCTGCATTGCTTCCCTTAAGAAATTGCGTAGATCTTCCCTCCAGCTAAGCTAAAGCCCGCAGATAGTCATTGTTGATCCAGATTGTCCATCTCAGTCTCCCAGTGACTTTTGTGCAATTTTCACTGACAGTGCCTCGAGCTCACATCCTAGCTTGAAATATTCCTTGCACAATTTCATAGCTTTGTCCTCTCTCCCGGTCACCTGCATCCGAAAGCGAATGACAATGAATCATGGTATACTAGGATATTTATGGATTTGATGTCGTCTCGTCATCAGTGATTGCAGATACAGGTACAGGGATAAGACATGACGTGACGACGAAAGGGATGAATAAGGAGAGCACATGCAAGGAGATTTTTTCACGAACAGACAAACGAAGACTGCATTGTGAGGAGATTTTTTCGCGAACGGACGAACGAAGGATGCATGTGAGGAGAACTTTTCACGAATGAATGATCATGCGAAGCATGCCAAAGTACAAGAAGAGACTTGCACATGCGACATCAAGCAAACACCAAGACCATCGAAGACTCTGCACACATTGCCATGCTAAGGTGAATCTATGATACACCAAGAGGACATCCATCACTCAGTAGCACTACAACTCGACATGGAAACCACCACCAGCATGAACATACCAGCACTGTCGTGTCGAGTCATGTCATGAGTCATCTCGACCACATCACTATTGTGGGCCATATTGTTGTAAATCAATTTAATGTAACGTGGAAGTCCAAGAGACCCACATGTAAGATGAACAGTCGTGTAAAGTTGAAGAGTCAAATAATTCAAACAGTCATGAGGGAAGTTGAACAGTCACAAGGTCCAATTTTACCCTTGGCTATAAATACCCCTCATTTGTACATGCAAAAGACTTTTCACCTTGGCTCCTCCCACATAGCCTTGAGAGTTTGTAATCTTTTCTTTGAGGAGTGAGTAGTGGCTCCAACGCCCCTCTCACGGGGTTAGTGATGTATGGTTTACCGATGTGTCTTGGAACTTTCACTTAATTCAGAAGCCTGATAACAGGCCGAACGTTTTCACACATGTATTGTAATTGTTTGTAAGAGTAATCTTGGAACACTTTTCATGCATGATGCTTTAACCTGTGTTAAAACAGTTGAACTCTTTTAGTTTTTCTAATGCATATGTTTATGAAAATGTGTTGTATAAGTTGTTAATGTTGTCTTTACCATGTGGTTTTCCTCGCCGGACATCAGACATAACCTTTCCCATAAACTTGTTATAGCGATCGTCGCACTCGCGCAGACTACTCTGTTGAGAGTTGTACGTGCTATTCCTTCTTATGTGTTTGACTTTCGCATCCATTTGGACTACCCTACCAGAAGCTGCGAATGTCCTGTTTTGTTGTGTGTCTCTGATAGAGTTGGGACTTTTCCCTTTCAACTAGAGACTCACTTCCACCCTCTCCCTCTATGGTGAAAGAACCTTGACACAAGTAGCACTAGCACTCTCCAGGCATGCGAACCTTGTTGTTCGAAGACAAAGCAGACCATTCACATGAACTGACAAGAAAGATTTAAGGAAAATATTTAAGATAATTGAAACTAGGCCATCATACCATATGGGACTCCTACACCAAACGATGTAAGGTCTTGTTGGGACTTCATACTGGGGGGATCCCCTTAATGTTGGCGGGTCTAGTACCATCAACATTTATGGCGTTAGAACGAGGGTCGCATGTTGTCTATGGTTGAATTTCCTCTCACCCCCACTCATCAATAATTTGGTCAAGGTAGTAACTCGCACTCCCTCTCACCTACACACGACTCTGAAGTTGGTTACACCTCACCTCCCAGACATGAATAAGAAATTTCGAATCAACACCTTCGCTCTGTCTGTCTAATCACCCGTCAATTTGCAAAAGCATTCAGACTGATCCCTAGAATACAAGACCTTCCACATGCATCAAGAGAGCCAAAAACCTCTCCCACAGGAGTTTTTGTATCATCAGTGGAAGAAGAAGTTCTTACCACACTCAAAGGTTTGGTAGAAGTTGTTGTGAACAGAGAGGAACCTTCAGCTTTCCAACAGGGAGAATGAGACACCCTCGTGATATTGGGCTTAGATTCTGGTATAGGAGGTAGAGGGGAAGGTAGTGGAGGAGGCATAGGTGGAGACGAACCAACAGACTAAAAGCTAGAACCATCAGATTCTGAAGAAGAGAAGAGGAGGAGGACGAAGAAGAAGAAGACATGGCTGACCAAAATCTGGAATGGATGACTCAGGCACCATCAGCTCTCCCGAGTGCTTTACACAAGATGCCAAAGCGTTTAGAGAGAATACTCATGAGGTATGACCCTGACAGAGAAATTAAGGCAGAAGATCACTTCAACAACTTCTACCTATAACTACAAACACTCGAGGCATGGTACGATGACATTGCATGCAGATTGTTTCCGTGTACCTTGGATGGTCGCACAACAGTATGGTATCACAGCCTTCCGGTCAACTCCATCCATAACTTGGGTATGCTCAAATGCATGTTTTTGGAAAATTTGTTGATGACAAGACCCCAGCCATGTTGCTCAAAGAGTTGGGAAGCATGAAGATGGAGGGGAAAGAAAAGGTAAAAGATTTCAATTAGAGGTTTTTGTGCATATTGAATAGTTTTGCAGTGGACACAAAACCTCATGACTCCATCAGTGTCGATTACTACATGTCTGCACTTCCAACCAACATTCCGCAGTTCGTCAAGCGAGTTGTGAAACCAACATTGTTAGAAAACTGTGAAGAGGCAATTGTTGTTGAGAAATACCTGCGTGCGATTGGAGTCATCAAGGATGACGAACCAACAAAGAACTCCATAGACGTGGGCAGGAAGCCCCAGGCTACAACGAACAAGGGTAAAGACAAGGAAGTGAGTGATATTAAAACCCTTACTCGCCTGGTCAAGAAATTGACAATAGATGTGTCTAAGCTCAAACAACAAACAATTGACACATCTGCGAGCACACAATCACCCAGACAAAGACAAGGAAGCATGTCATCTAGAAGCAACCGCTTCTCGACTAAAACTATGGAGATCTCCAACTCAGTGTTCCAAGTCGAAAAGTGCACGAAGAATGAATTTTTCTCATTTCATGAAGATGAGCACCTAGAAGGGTCTTGTTCGAATTGGAAATGAGTTGTAGGCTCAGTATGCGATCACATGCCAAACATGATGAGCAGTGCGCAGGGACAGCTGGGAGACATGGATGGTAACGAAGATGTTGCACCTAATGAGACCTCAAACGCTGGGAAGTTGATTAACATGTATCAGTGCTCGTAAGCAGCGTAGAAGACAAACACGAAGAAACAGCCCCAAAAGAAAAATGGTCATTACAATCTCAGAAATTAATGGGCTCCCCTCACACTTAGGGAAATGCAACAAAGGCTTGAACTGTTGAGGAAGGTTGAACCACCATCCATACAAAAGAAAAAAACACAAAGCAAGCCCGAGAAGACAGCGGCAAACAAGAGTACGTCCATGAGCAGCAAACTGCAGAACACTACGTCAAACAGTGTGAACACCAGTCTCACCCTGCAAATATCGGTGAGTCTGTCGGCTCTATATTACAACATTATGGAAGACATGAATAAAACTCACGCAAACATATTTTTTTTCGATTTGGCTAAGATTCACAGTCAACGGGACATCTTGCTGCATGCACTTGGGAAGACATCTACGGACAGCATAGCTTCTACCAGCAAGGGAGCAAGCACACCTCCCGGATCACTTTCAACTTTGCTAAACACACTCTAGATGGAAGAAACAAACTATGTTTTCCCTCCATTCTTGCTTTCATTTGAAATCTTTAACTGTAATGTTCACAACTGTTTGGTTGATTCTGGCATGGAAGTCAACGTTATGTCACTCTCCATTACCAAAAATATCAACACGCACTGGAGCAAGATATCCACGCATATTATTCAACTTGATCAGACATTTGTAATATCCATTGGTGAACTTCGGGATGTGATCATCCTACTATCTCATGACGTCGAGTTCACCAGTGCATAAACATTGTTGTTGTTGACATACTAGAAGCATATGGCTTACTACTCAGCAGAGACTGGTCTAGCAAGTTGAATGGATACTTTGCTACAAAATGGTCACGCTTATGGCTTCTGTACAAGGGAAAAAATAAATCAAATCTGGGTTTTATCCAAGAGATACATGAGGCACAATGTCACTCCCTTCAATGGTGAGAACGAATTGTTGGCCTTCGCAGAGCTCATGTTCGGAAACTGCCTCTTGGAAACAATGTTGGGGTGTTATCACGCACAACCATCTTTGACCCCACCAGACACACATTTGGGTCTCCTTCCTTGCCCAACTGATGGAAATGAAACTTGTATAGTGCATTGTGACATTAGTAGCAGTAGCAGTAGCGACAACAGTAGAAGTAGTGCAAGCGCGTCTAATGGTTCGTGTACAAATGAGTTGTGGACCATGTACTTCAACAGATCAAAGACACTAAATGGCTATAGAGCCGGGTGTGTCTTCATTAACCCAAAAAATAAGAAACATTTGATTTCAAGCCGCTTGGAGTTTGAGTGCACAAACAACATTGTTGAATATGAAGCACTCGTGTTGGGCTTAGAGAAATTCATTAGCCTCAACGTGGTCACTCTCAAAGTGATACTACATTTCATGGCCAACATTTATATCTTCAAATATGCAACGATTGATGAAGACGATCATGAGAAGTCTCTGCAAGCTAGGGCTGACAATAAGAAAGACAACCTCATCCCCAAGGGTCTGGTATCTTTGGAAAAGCTCTATGACCTACAAGAATGCTTTCAAGGGCCAAGGAATAGCAAAACCCATACCTCTACCATGATTCATGAACTGATTAACTTGGGGACAGAACAAGATCCAAATTTCATCAATCTCGGTACATGTTGCACGTAGCAGGAGCAGCAAGCCTTTGTCCACTTGTTAAAACAGTACCAGGATGTGTTCACGTGGACATATGACGATCTGAAAACTTACTACACATGAATAATCCAACATATCATTTTCATCAAAGAAGGGGTCAAGCCATATCAGCAGAAGCTGAGGAAAGTGCATTTGTCACTTGAACCCCTCATACAGAAAGAGCTCACCAAGTTGTTGGATGCACGGATTGTTGGCTTAGTGGGTCCTGACCCAGGTTCAGAGTTAGTTGTGCCAACCAACAAAACCCTACACTACTGGCCCTTTCGGCAACAACCCGAGTAATGTAAGTTGCAGTCTCACCCAAAGCAGTATGGGGGGATGTTGGAACCAAGTTTCCACATCCAGAGATCAATGTGATGTCTTTTATTTCCCTAGATCTCCCTTCGCACAGATCTATAAGCCCCTAGGGCTCAGTACTACAACTCTAACTAAATAGTCTTCAGACCTTCGCGAAGGTCAATGATTGGTCTTTGGAGACCCTAAAGAGTCTATTCATCCACTTACGTGCACTAGAAAATGACCTGCGATTTGAGCTCAGCCAGATCTACTTAAGTATTAATAAACAGAGCAGATAATTCATCAAAGTCTTCGTATAATTACATAAAAATGCTTGTGTATATCTTCTAACAATTATTCAATAGATTCGTGCATCATTAGATCAATATTTCATAAACATATAATTCATTCACAACATATATCGCAAGCATAAATCAGCAGAAGTAAACAGATAAACACATGAATTCTTCAACAATCTTCTTTATTGATCTTCAATATGGTATTACAGACTCAAAACTACCCTGCGCACTCAACTGCAGGGGTCTGCGCACTCAGTTGTGGAGTTTACTCTAGCCTTAGCACACCCAGCTACAGATCCTTTTTCTCCTATCTGACCCACTTCTCTGCGCTAAGACTTCTCTCCTATTCACCTATTACAACTCTTATTATGCCTTATACTCTCTAAGACATGCCTACTTATATATTTTTACATAAATCCCAGGTGGATCTCAAAACCGACTCAAGTTTACATAAACAAGGGGCTAAAACCCTTTGACTCCTAACTATCATGACTCGCCCTTGAGTCACTCGGCTGGCATGACAATCTTGTTGCAAAGATCCCCTAGCTCCACCTTCACTACGACAACATCAACATCACTCTGCGTAGCTGCCTGCTTGACTTCTTCCACTAACTGCTTTGTAGCTAGTCCTTTTGCAGCCAGCTTCATCATTTGTTTCACTCGCTGCAAGCCTGTGAGCTTTTCCTGAATGTTGGTTGCGACCTGGTCAGCTTCATCTAACCAAGGCCCCAACTTGGCCTTAAGAAAGGCCTCCTTCTTTTGTGCTGCTTCGCCCTGCGCAAGGAGCTGCTTCCCTTCCTGCAACTTGGCTAGGCGTTGTGTTGGGGAAATGGAGCGCGTTGTTGCCTGGACTTCGTCGTACTGTTTCTACAGCTCCCTCACCTTTGTATTCAATATCTGCGAGGTTAGGTCTTCCACCAAATTCATCACCAACTCCATTTCCAACTCAAATAATGACGAATAGTTAGTGATTGCGGCATCCAAAGTGGTCATCCCTTCTTTTACAGCGGCTCTACGCTGCTCCCGAACCTCCGGTGGAGTCGATGGCTGCATCTTCAATTGCAACTCGGTTATCTTCATGTTGAGTTCAAATTGAACTCGACTAACCTCAACTTTGGCCTCGCACACACCAGCAGCCAATTTTCTAATATGTTAGAATAGTTTCATGCAATTTGCAAATATGTTAAGTAGGAAAAACCTTTATGACTGTAAGAATAAGGTTAGTAGTTCGTGAAGGTTGGATTAATCCCTAAATTGTTACAAACCTTACAGCCACACTTCATAGTCCCTCCAGATAGAGAAACCTGGTTCTAGCATCCCCCAATATCGCCTCGAGTGATATTACATTCTGCATGTGTAGGTCATTGCTGAAAAGGATGGTGGTATAGGGTTTTGTTGGTTAGCACAACTAACTCTGAACCTAGTTCTAAGCCTCTGAAGCCAACAGTAGCCCAAAGTGGACCCATACAAATGGGAAGAAGAGATGAGCAATTTTATTTGTAGTGGATTTCTTTTTACAAGGCATTAACACACACATTTTTCATAATCAATCAACAACGACATACAAATAGTCATGACCTCTCCTAGACAAAGGCGAACTGCCTACAAAATCCATCGACACACTTTCACATGGAAGACTTGGAACAGGGAGTGGTGTGTAGAGCCCCAATTTTCTATTACTGGGCTTGCTAACAGAACACAACACACATCCCTTTACATATCGAGTCACAAAAAATTTCATGTGAGGCCAATAACACAACCTTTGCAAATGACACAAAGTTTTCCCTACACCAAAAGGACTTGACACAAGAGAGGTATGTGTCTCTCTAATTACATGTATTCATTCATTAGTGGGCATACAAAGTTTTCCAAGGTGATACAACAAAGTTCCCAACAAATGGTGATTATCCGCCTACGATCCATTAGTCATCTTTGCGCAAATCTCCTTAAAATCATCATCATTAACATATTGTTCAGCAGATCTTTAAAAATATAAAGAGACACTTCAAAAAACTATAGATGCATAAATAGGATGGCGAGAAGGCATATCTGCCACTTTTTTGTTGGTGCCCTTCTTGTATTTTATTACCAAGTGAAACTGCTAAAGGAATCCCTTCTATCTTAAATGACGTGCATGTTTAAACTTGGTCTGCGACTGAAGATACTGCAAGGGTTGGTGATCTATGTGAATCATGGCCTCCTTACCGATCAAATAGTGCTTCCACTTCTTCATGCTTTGAACCAATGCATACAACTCCTTGTCTTATGTGGGATAGTTCAAAATAACTTGGGAGAATGTCTTAGAATGGTAACATATAGGTTTCCGTTGCTACATAAAAATTGCTCCCATGGTGTATCTGCTGGCATTGGTCTTGATCTCGAAAGGCTACTAGAGGTCTAGTAAGGCAAAAACTGGTGCGGTGTTGATCTTTTCTTTTAGTGTATCAAACGATTTCTTCTAATTTCCTCACCACTGAAAGTTTTGCTTCACATTTTTCAATGCATGTAAGGGGGATGCAATAGCAGAGAAGTTAGAAATGAGCCTTCTCTAGTATAATACTACACCCAAAAAGCTACCAACCTCTGTAACAATGGTAGGTTTAGGCCATTTCATAATCACATCAATTTTAGAAGGATCTATTTTTAGTTGTCCACCACTGAAAATGTAGCCTATGTAAGCCAAACAGGTCTTCGCAAACTCACCTTTAGACATTTTGAGATACAATTTTTCTTTTTTCAAAACACCAAGCACTTTTTTAACATGACACACATGATCATCCCATGTCCTACTGTAAACAAGAATGTCATCAAGATACACAATTAAAATATCATCAAGAAAAGCCCTGAAAATATCATTCATTGCCCTCATGAATGTGGTCAGAGCATTGCACAATCTAAATGGCACCACCAGCCATTCAAACAACCCATATTTCATCTTGAATGCAGCCTTCCATACATCTTGTTCTGCAATCCTGACCTAATGATAACCATTGCACAAGTCTAGTTTTGTGAAATAGATAGTATTTTTCAATTGATCTAACAAATCATCAATGTGATGGAGAGGGTATTGATTCTTCACCATTATTTTGTTGAGTGTTCTGTAATCCATGCACATCCTCCATGGGCCATCCTTTTTTTGCACCAACACGATCAGTGAGCCACAAGGAGCAGAACTCGGTCTTATGACCCCTTGATTTAGCAATTCTTGTACCTCCTTCTTTATCTCCTCCATCTTGATAGCTAACAACTTATACATAACAATTTCTGGTAAAGGAGCATCCTGCTGTAAGTGGATCTCATGTTGGATCTCATGTTTTGGAGGCAACCCGCTTGGTTCCTGAAAAAGCCCATTATAGTTAGAAACAATTTCATATAATTCCTTTTTATGAGTGGGATCACAACCTTGGAAATCTTTAGATGTCTTAGCATCCTTTTCTCCCACAACCATGAGCATACACCCTTTGATGGAACTAATCGATCACTTCATCTAACCTACACTTACAAGGCTTGCACTAACTTTGACACGATGAGCTCTAACAATGTATTCTACCCCATATTTCATGAGGTGATACTTGTTTTCATGGCAAAAAAAAATTTCTTTCTTGTCATACAAATACGAACTCCCCAATACAATACCATAGATATCCAAGGGTACAACATCAACTTCAACAACTATTTTGGATGCAATCACAAATAGAGCTCTTCATTGCTTGGTTACATGTAATTTTGTTTTATCACGCACCCAACCAAGCAAGTATGGTTTCGGATGAGGCATGGTCTCAAAGCCTAACTTTTTAACCAAGGATTCTGAAATCAAATTTTCTTGTGAGCCCGAATCAAAAATGGTTTCCTCTTTAGTATGTTTTAGATGAGTCTAATGTGGAATAATTCAATTCTCTTTTGTTCATTAATAAGAGGCTCATTTAAAGAACTTGTACTTGGATGTGATTCAGAATTTTCATTAGCATGAAGAGAAAGAGTACCTTGTGTGCCCACTGTTGTGATCAATGATCCAAGGTCCTGCTACATGGTTGCCACCATCTTTTGCTTGCCCTTTCCTCTAAATCTCTTTGGTTTCAACTCTGGATGAAATTTCCAATAGTGTTCATCGTCGTGGCCTTCCTTCTTGCAATGTGTGTAAGATGGTTTTGCTTCTTCCTCTTTCTTAGTTGTAGCTACCTTATTTTCCTTTCCCTTTCCTTTTCCATTGAACTTTCCATTATGAGGTTTAAAAGATGATTTATTTGGCTGCTCTTCTTTATCATTCTTTCCCCTGCTTTCAAGGTGAATGGCTTTCACACTGGCCGCATCAATAGTAGTAGGCTAAAATAATAACAAAGAATGTCTTATGTAACTGTGTAAAGCACCAATATATTTTGTTACAGTTTTGGGTGAATCAAGTGAAATGCCCAAATTCAATGCTTATTTTCTAAACTCTTCTGTGAATCTTTGCATATTTTGACCCTTTCCTTGCATTTAATATTTGCATTCCATTAAAGCCTTTTGTTGATAACCCAAAGGATAAAACTGATATTTTAATGCAAAAACCAAATTGGACCAAGAAGAAATGATATTACCCAAGTTTTTGTTACCTTTCTACAAATTTCTCTCCCACTAGATGAGAGCGGTGCCAGTCAGCCGAAGAGATGCTAATTAGATCTTTGCCTCATCTTCTTTGATCTTCTGAATCCGGAAATAAACCTCAATTTGTCTAATCCAATTGTTAAGTTTTTCTGCATTACATTCTCCATTATATGTGGGAAAATAAAACTTCCTTGTAGAAAGTAAGGACCAACTTACAACTTTTATAGGAACCAACCTATATCTTCAATTTGTTCCTTTCATTTTTCATCAATAACCTCTAGTCCTCAACAAACTCTACAGTGATTTTTCATCTAACTATGAGACCCTCAAGTTTTCACCTCAAAGATTGATCACAACCACTTGTATTTTACACCTTAACATTTTTCTATTTAACTAGGCTTCTTGACTTGGATTTTTAGACTAAATCTACTACATGTTAGTTCATTGTATGTGATTAAAAGAGGTCTTCCCACCTATAACTTCAAATTCCTCAACCTTTTTTGGTTCATTATTCAACTACCACTGCTTAGGATCATTATATGTCCAAAGAAAAGGTTTGTCAGCCCTGTAGCTTGTACTCAACACTTTAGATTTCTTTCTACTACATAGGGATTCCCAAAACACTTGGAACCAAATAGGCCTTTACAACCTTGAAGGCTTTTTTCTTATGTTGTAACAACCTTTGCACTAAATACTCCCTTTACTCCCACAACCTCTCCAACTCGGTTTCACTTCACTTGGTTCATGAGGTATGAACTTCAGAACTTCTCTTTCACTTGCTTAGAAAAAACCAAATTAGCTTAGATAAGTGAGTCCTAGATTCCTCCCCATAACACTTATATATAGTGTGTTTGACTTCCAAAAGTAGGGCAAACTTGCCCACTATCTCAGATAACGTAGTAGATTGCATAATGAATATTCAAAAAATTATTTATCCTCAAGTGTGCGGAGTTAGAGGGAGTGCCATATACTATTGGAAAGGTATCATAATAAGCTTTCCAACCATATATATTATGCTTCCATTTTAGATAGGTTATTGGAGTACAAATGCAATCAAATATAGTACAAAATCCCAAACAATATTTTCATGAGGCTCGAAATATGTTATTTGACTATGTAACTTTATCTTCCGTTTGGAAGCCCTTTGACATCAATAACAACCAGTTTCAATAATCACCCTCTTTATTATTGATGGAAATAGTTTGACATATGCTTCTTCTAACAACTACTCTTGTTGTCTACATTATCTTCATACTTCTTTTCAGTTACTCCCCCTTTGACCTCAATAGAAATGGGTGCTCAATATGTACACATTTTGTAACACTTATTAATAAATGTTCACATTTTTTTGTCACTGAGAACTGCTCCCCCGAAGTTTGTGCCCCAAGATTTATATTCATATTGAGACTTGTCAATCAATATCGAATATTGACATCTTGGTCCATAGCTTGAAACATCATATGTATATAAATCTATTGTAGTGGCTGCAACACCCTCCAAAATTTTGGCTTGCATCCAATTTCGGATCCTTCCTTGGGTTTTTCCTTAATGTTTGCAAGCACTCGGGCTCATCCCGTGAGTTTGTAGTGAGTCTTTGCACCCTCCTCACTTAATCATTCAATGGTCATCTATGTTACATGTTGGTCACAATTTCATTCTTTCATTCATGTTCTTGGCCACACATAAGGTCTCGCTTCTTGTGCACAAATTGTATTCGCTATGTAAACATCTGTTGCACTCACACACGAAGTTGTATGCACTGTCGCACAAGCGTCGTCGCGGTTGTTCAACGATCTATGACAAGTGGCATGCTTGTCTCTCACACCGTTGGTCAAACACATTGAGTATATGTTTTCTTGATGGTTGAGGTGTCTTGTCGTCAAGTCATGTTGGGTGTGTGATTCGCAAGTTCATGTATGCACAAGTTCACTCATTCACACACTTAGTCGTTTTTTTGAAGTTCTGACGACCAAATTACCCTCCAAAAGTCAGACCACCACCTTAGAATCAACTCAACCGGCTGTCACCCAAAACAATGCAGAAGTGTCCCAACAAGCCATTTCAATCTGCACTACCTACAAGCTCATCAACCAAGCCTCTAGCTAGTCAACCAGAGAGCTTGACCGGGCAGTGACCCCGGGACTCACTCCCCTCAAAAATTGCGCAAAAGCTGTTAAGAATGCATGCTCCACTGACTGAGGAAACTGCGCAGACATGTTGGACAGACATCTAGTGTCTGTCACTATCTCCATCAAGAGATTGGATAGTTTTTCCAACCAGTCACCTAGTTAGTCAGCCAGTTGCTCACCCAAAAAACTGCGCAGATTTCATGAGTAGTCCCTCAGCGGCCTAGCATCTCGCTCAGCTCAGAAACTATGCAGAGATGTTCAGCAAGCCAGCCTCCCAGCTCTGCGCAGTTTTTTCCAATAGCACTCCCACAGCCCGCTGCCAGCTCCCTCAAAAAATGTGCATTTTTTTCCCGGCAAGCCTCCTACGGCTCACTCCCAGCTCCCCAGAGGAATTGTGCAATTTTTTCTACCAACCCCCCTCTGCTGCTTGCATTGCTTCCCTTAAGAAATTGTGTAGATATTCCCTCCAGCTAAGCTAGAGCCCGCAGATAGTCATTGTTGATTGAGATTGTCCATCTTAGTCTCCTAGTGACTTTTGTGAAATTTTCACTGACAATGCCTCAAGCTCGCATCCCAGCTTGAAATATTCCTTGTGCAATTTCATAGCCTTGTCCTCTCTCCCGGTCACCTGCATTCGAAAGCAAATGATAATGAATCATGGTATACTAGGAGATTTATGGATTTGATATCGTCTCGTCATCAGTGATTGCAAATACAGGTACCAGGATAAGACATGACGTGACAACGAAAGGGATGAATAAGGAGAGCACATTCAAGGAGATTTTTTCATGAACGAACAAATGAAGACTACAATGCAAGGAGATTTTTTCGCTAACAGACGAACGAAGGATGCATGTGAGGAGAACTTTTCGCAAACGGATGATCATGCGAAGCATGCCAAAGTACAAGGAGAGACATGCACATGCGACATCAAGCGAACACCAAGACCATCGAAGACTCTGCACACATTGCCATGCTGAGGTGAATCTATGATACACCAAGAGGACATCCATCACTCAGCAGCACTACAGCTTGACATAGAAAACACCACCAGCATGAACATACCAGCACTGTCGTGTCGAGTCATGTCATGAGTCATCTCGACCACATCACTATTGTGGACCATACTGTTGTAAATCAATTTAATGTAACGTGGAAGTCCAAGAGACCCACATGTAAGATGAACAGTCATGTAAAGTTGAAGAGTCAAATAAGTCAAACAGTCATGAGGGAAGTTGAAAAGTCACAAGGGCCAGTTTTACCCTTAGCTATAAGTACCCTTCATTTGTACATCCAAAAGACTTTTCACCTTGGCTCCTCCCACATAGCCTTGAGAGTCTGTAATATTTCTTTGAGGAATGAGTAGTGGCTCCAATGCCCCTCTCACTGGGTTAGTGATGTATGGTGTACTGATGTGTCTTGGAACTTTCACTTAATTCAGAAGCCTGATAACAGGCTGAACGTTTTCACACATGTATTGTAATTGTTTGTAAGAGTAATCTTGGAACACTTGTCATGCATGTTGCTTTAACCTGTATTAAAATAGTTGAACTCTTTTAGTTGTTCTATTGCATATGTTTATGAAAATGTGTTGTATAAGTTGTTAATGTTGTCTTCCCCATGTGGGTTTCCTCGCTGGACATCAGATAGAACCTTTCCCATAACAAGACCGTCGCACTTGCGCAGACTACTCTGTTGAGTGTTGTACGTGTTAGTCCTTCTTATGTGTTTGACTTCCGCATCCGTTTGGACTACCCTACTGGAAGCTGAAAATGTCTTGTTTTGTTGTGTGTCTCTGACAGAGTTGTGACTTTTACCTTTCGACTGGAAACTCACTTCCACCCTCTCCCTCTACGGTGAAAGAACCTTGACACAAGTAGCACTAGCACTCTCCAGGCATGCGAACCTCGTTGTTCGAAGACAAAGCGAACCATTCACATGAGCTAACAAGCAAGAGTTAAGAAAAAAATTTAAGATAATCGAAACTGGGCCATCATACCATATGGGACTCCTACACCAAACGGTGTAAGGTCTTGTTGAGACTTCACACCAGGGAGATCCCCTTAAAGTTGGCGGGTCCAGTACCATCAACATTTATGGAACTAGAAGGAGGGTCGCATGTTGTCTATGGTTGAATTTCCTCTCACCCCCACTCATCAATAATTTGGTCAAGGTAGTAACTCGCACTCCCTCTCACCTACACGTGACTTTGAAGTTGGTTACACCTCACCTCCCAGATGTGAACAAGAAATTTTGTATCAACACCTTCACTCTGTCTGTGTAATCACCTGTTAGTTCGCGAAAGCATTCAGATTGATCCCTAGAATACAAGACCTTCCATATGCATCAAGAGAGCCAAAAACCACTCCCACAGGAGTTTTTGTATCATCAGTGGAAGAAGAAATTCTTGCCACACTCAAAGGTCTGGCAGAAGCTATTGTGAATGGAGAGGAACCTTCGGCCTTCCAACAGGGAGAATGAGACACCCTCGTGATCTTGGGCTTAGATTCTAGTATAGGAGGTAGA
Organism: Pinus tabuliformis; assembly: GCA_031772625.1. Classification (NCBI taxonomy): domain Eukaryota; kingdom Viridiplantae; phylum Streptophyta; class Pinopsida; order Pinales; family Pinaceae; genus Pinus; species Pinus tabuliformis. The sequence continues at coordinate 829,563,296 of CM062809.1, read as the reverse complement.
GGGGAAGGTAGTGGAAGAGGCCGAGGTGGAGACGAACCAATAGACTCAGAGCTAGAACAGTCAGATTCTGAAGAAGAGAAGAGGAGGAGGATGAAGAAGAAGAAGACATGGCTAACCAAAATCTAGAATGGATGACTCAGGCACCATTATCTCTCCCGGGTGCTTTACACAAGATTCCAAAGCGTTTAGAGAGAATACTCATGAGGTATGACCCTGACAGAGAAATGAAGGCAGAAGATCACTTCGACAACTTCTACCTATAACCGCAAACACTCGAGGCATGGTACGACGACATTGCATGCAGATTGTTTGTGTGTACCTTGGATGGTCGCACAATAGTATGGTATCACAGCCTTCCTGTCAACTCCATCCATAATTGGGGTACACTCAAATGCATGTTTCTGGAAAATTTGTTGATGACAAGACCTCAGCCATGTTGCTCAAAGAGTTGGGAAGCATGAAGATGGAGGGAAAGAAAAGGTAAAAGATTTCAATTAGAGGTTTTTGTGCATATTGAATAATTTTGCAGTGGACACAAAACCTCATGACTCCATCAGTTTCGATTACTACATGTCTGCACTTCCAACCAACATTACGCAATTCATCAAGCGAGCTGCGAAACCAACATTGTTAGAAAATTACAAAGAGGCAATCGTTGTTGAGAAATACCTATGTGCAATTGGAGTCGTCAAGGATGACGAACCAACAAAGAACTCCATAGACGCAGGCAGGAAGCCCCAGGATACAGTGAACAAGGGTAAAGACAAGGAAGTGAGTGATATTGAAACCCTTACTCGCCTGGTCAAGTAGTTGACAATAGAAGTGTCTGAGCTCAAACAACAAACAGTTGACACATCTGCGAGTAGACGGTTGCCCAGACAAAGACAAGGAAGCATGTCATCTAGAAGCAATCACTTCCCGACTAAATCTACGTAGATCTCCAACTCAGTGTTCCAAGTTGAATAGTGCACGAAGAATGAATTTTTCTCATTTCAAGAAGATGAGCACCTGGAAGGGTCTTGTTCGAACTGGAAACGAGTTGCAAGCTCAGTATGTGATCACATGCCAAACATGATGAGCAGTGCGCAGGGATAGCTGGGAGACATGGATGGTAACGAAGATGTTGCACCTAATGAGACCTCAAGCGCTAGGAAGGTGATTAACATGTATCAGTGCTTGCAAGCAGTGTAGAAGACAAACACCGAGAAAAAGCCCCAAAAGCAAAATGGTCATTACAATATCACAAGTTAATGGGCTCCCCTCACACTTAGGGAAATGCAACAAAGGCTCGAACTATTGAGGAAGGTTGAACCATCATCCATCCAAAAGAAAAAAACACAAAGTAAGCGCGGGAAGACAGCGGCAGACAAGAGTATGTCCATGAGCAGCAAACTGCAGAACACTACGTCGGACAGTATGAACACCAGTCTCACCCTACAAATATCAGTGAGTCTGTCAGTTGTAGATTACAACATTATGGAAGACATGAAGAAAACTCACGCAAACATAATTTTTTTTTATTTGGCTAAGATTCACAGTCAACGGGACATTTTGTTGCGCGCACTGGGGAAGACATCTACGGATAGCATAGCTTCTACCAGCAAGGGAGCAAGCACACCTCCTGGATCACTTTCAACTATGCTAAACACACTCTAGATGGAAGAAACAAACTATGTTTTCCCTCCATTCTTGCTTTCATTTGAAATCTTTAACTGTAATGTTCACAACTGTTTAGTTGATTCTCACACGGAAGCCAACGTCATGTCACTCTCCATTACCAAAAATATCAACAAGCAATGGAGCAATATATCCACACAGATTATTCAACTTGATCAGACATATGTACTAGTCATTAGTGAACTTTGGGATGTGATCATCCTACTATCTCATGACGTCGAGTTCACCAGTGCATAAACATTGTTTTTGTTTACATACTAGAAGCATATGGCTTACTACTCAGCAGAGACTGGACTAGCAAGTTGAATGGATACTTTGATACAGAATGGTCACACTTATGGCTTCTATACAAGGGAAAAATAAATCAAATCTGGGTTTTATCCAAGAGATACATGAGGCACAATGTCACTCCCTTCAATGGCGAGAATGAACCGTTGGCCTTCACAGAGCTCATGTTCGGAAACTGCCTCTTGGAAACAATGTTGGGGTTTTATTGCGCACAACCATCTACGACCCCACCAGACACACAGTTGGGTCTCCTTCCTTGCCCAACTGATGGAAATGAAACTTGTACAATGCATTGTGACATTAGTAGCAGTAGCAGTAGCAAAAATAGTAGAAGTAGTGCAAGTGCGTCTAATGGTTCATGTACAGATGAGTTGTGGACCATGTACTTCAATGGATCAAAGACATTGGATGGATCTGGAGCGGGTGTGTCTTGATTAACCCAAAAAATAAGAAACATTTGATTTCAAGCCGCTTGGAATTTGAGTGCACAAACAACATTGTTGAATACAAAGAACTCGTGTTGGGCTTAGAGAAATTCATTAGCCTCAAAGTGGTCACTCTCAAAGTGATATTGCATTTCATGGCCAACATTGATATCTTCAAATATGCAGTGATTGATGAAGATGATCATGAGAAGTCTCTGCAAGCTAGGGCTGACAACAAGAAAGACAACCTCATCCCCAAGGGTCTGGTATCTTTTGAAAAGCTCTATGACCTACAAGAATGCTTTCAAGGGCTAAGGAATAGCAAAACCCATACCTCTACCATGATGCATGAACTGATTAACTTGGGGACAGAACAAGATCCAAATTTCATCAATCTCAGTACGTGTTGCACGCAACAAGAGCGGCAAGCCTTTGTCCACTTGTTCAAATAGTATCGGGATGTGTTCACGTGGACATATGACGATATGAAAACTTACAACACATGAATAATCCAACATATCATTTTGATCAAAGAAGGGGTCAAGCCATGTCAACAGAAGTTGAGGAAAGTGTATTCGTCACTTGAACCCCTCATATAGAAAGAGCTCACCAAGTTGTTGGATGCACGGATTGTTGGCTTAGGGGGTCCTGACCCAAGTTTAGAGTTAGTTGTGCCAACCAACAAAACCCTACACTACTGGCCCTTTCAGCAAAAACCCGAGTAATGCAGGTTGCAGTCTCACCCAAAGCAGTATGGGGGGGATGTTGGAACCAAGTTTCCACATCCAAAGATCAATGTGATGTCTTTTATTTCCCTAGATCTCCCTTCGCACAGATCTATAAGCCCCTAGGGCTCAGTACTACAACTCTATCTAAATAGTCTTCAGACCTTCGTGAAGGTCAACGATTGGTCTTTGCGGACCCTAAAGAGTCTATTCATCCACTTACGTGCACTAGAAAATGACCCTGGATCTAAGCTGGCACAGATCTACTTAAGTATTAATAAACGGAGCAGATAATTCATCAAAGTCTTCATGGAATTACATAAAAATGCTTGTGTATATCTTCTAACAATTATTCAGTAGATTTGTGCATCATTAGATCAATATTTCATAAACATATTATTCATTCACAACATATATCGCAAGCATAAATCAACAGAATTAAACAGATAAACACATGAATTCTTCAACAATCTTCTTTATTGATCTTCAATATGGTATTACAGACTCAAAATCACCCTGCGCACTCAACTGCAGGGGTCTATGCACTCAGTTGTGGACTCTACTTAGGCCTCTATGCACTCAGCTGCAGATCCTTTCTCTCCTATCTGACCCACTTCTATGTGCTAATACTTCTCTCCTATTCACCCATTACAACTCTTATTATGCCTTAGACTCTCTAAGACATGCCTACTTATATCTTTTTACATACAATCTCGCCCTCGAGTCACTCGGCTGGCACGATGATCTTGCTGCAAAGATCCCCTAGCTCCACCTGCACTACGGCAACATCAATATCACTCTGCGTAGCTGCCTACTTGACTTCTTCCACTAACTGCTCTGTAGCTAGTCCTTTTGCGACCAGCTTCATCGTTTGCTTCACCCGCTGTAAGCCTGTCAGTTTTTCCTAAATGTTGGTTGTGACCTAGTCAGCTTCGTCTAACCAGGGCCCCAACCTAGCCTTAAGAAAGGCATCCTTCTTCTATGTTGCTTTGGCCTACGCGAGGAGCTGCTTCCCTTCCTACAACTTGGCTAGGCATTGTGTTGGTGCAATGGAGCACGTCATTGCTTGGACTTCATCGTATTGTTTCTACAACTCCCGCACCTTTGTATTCATTATCTGCAGGGCTAGGTTTTCATGCAAAGTCATCACCAACTCCATTGCCTGCTCAAATAATGACGAACAGTTAGTAACTGCGACATCCAAAGTGGTCATCCCTTCTTTTATGGTGGTTATCCGCTGCTCCTGGACCTTCGGTGGAGTCGATGGCTACATCTTCAATTGCAGCTTGGTTATCTTCATGTTGAGTTCAAATTAAACTCGACTAACCTCAACCTTTGCCTCGCGCACACTAGCAGCAATTTTCTAACCTTCACCTCTAGTTGTGCATCCTCAGGAATAAGGAGTTCAGACATAGTTTTGCATGCCTTCGCGACCGCTGACTCCAAGCCTGAACTATGTGCCTGGAGTGCCTCCATTTCTTCTAGAATATGTGTCTTCTCAGCGAACAAGTGTCAATTATTCACCTTGATCTTCCTGACAGCACTAAGATCTCATTGTTACTGAAGGCAAACTTCTCTGGCAATCCCATGTAATAATTGATGCAATGTCTTTAGTTGCATCATGGAAAGGTTCAGGCCTGTCTTTAGGATGCCATCAAGGAGGGCATGATGTTCCTCGGTCTTGGCGCATACTAAACCTGTAGGCAAGGGGAAGACTCATAGAACCATCATCAGCCATAGAACTAGCTCTGCACCTATAGTTTGTCCTGCCACCAAACTACCTATTACACCACTCACTTTTCCGACATCTTCTTGGAGCTTAGCTTCTTGGAGTTGCAACTCTTGAAGATCCTTCTACACTCCTCCCAAGGTATGAATGTATTATTTTTCCAGCTACTACAGTATGTTGGGTTGTGTTATATTCTTTCCATGATTAGCCCACGTAGTTAACCGGGGGTTAGAGTGGGGCGGGTAGGCCCCCTCTATGGGGTTCGGGGCAGTTCCCTGGGAAAAAAAAATTTAGAACCTATATTAGGTTGGGCGGACCTACCTATGGTTTTGTGCATGGTTTTCGCACATGGTTTTGGACGCGATGGTTTTCGGTCCATGGTATTGGATGCTTCAGCATGTATAAATATGTATTGTAACATTGAAAGGAACATAATGAAAAATCAAGCTAGTAGTCCTAGTTTTTGGATCTAAGGGAAAATATTTGTGTATATGTGTTTTATGTGTTATGCTCTCACATTGTTTATTTTATGTGTTTTAGAATTCGTATGCAAGTAATTTCTGTACGGGGTTAAAACCTACATTTGTTATCAGAGTTGTTTTGGCTTCAAGGGGACACCTTTGTTGCTGAGGGGTTTTGCTCAGGCCTGTGGTAGACCCTGTTCAGTAGGAGATCTACAGGATCGATTCTAGTGGTGAATGAAGATGGTGAGCAGTGGAAAGATAGAGATTGAGAAATTTAATGGTTAGAGTTTTGAGTTAAGGAAACTCAAGATGGAGGATCTATTGGTGGATAAAGATCAGTGGATCACGGTAGATCCAGGTACTAAACCAACGGGAGTGTCCGATGAAGAATGCAAGAAGTTGGATCAGAAGGCAAAGAGAACAATATTATGTGTGCCTTAGATTTAGTATTGTTGAATGTATCAGAGGAAGCTACAACTAAGGCTTTGTGGGACAAGTTAGGGACTTTGTACCAATCTAAGTCTCTGGTGAATAAACTGTTCCTACAGAAAAATCTATATAACCTGAGGATGAAAGATGGAGACTCAGTGACAGAGCATCTGAACGCATTTAATAATGTGGTAAGTCAGTTATTATCTGTTGATATTAAAATTTCAAATGAAGATAAGTGCATCAGTTTGTTGTGTTCTCTACCAGATTCGTGGGATAGTCTAGTTATTGCAATAGGTAGCAATGCAACTGCCTCACAGTTTGATGAAATAGTCTCATCCTTGCTGATGGAGGAGATGAGACAAAAAAATATGGAGAGACAGAATAGTGATGTCTTGTCTATACGAGGATGGTCCCAAAATAGAAACAAAAATAAGTCATTGAGTGGGAGATCTAAATCTAGAGGGAGATCTAAATCTCCAGGAAAACCTGTAAAGGTGGTGTGCTGGAAATGTGGAAAGGAAGGGCACTACAAAAGGCACTGTAAATCTAAAGCTCCTGAAAAAGGAAAGGGATCTGATGATGCTCCTTCTGCAGAGGCAAAAACCACCTCAGATGAAGGTGGGGATGTGCACTTGGATTCTTCAAGTACAAATGTATATCATGAGGCATGGTTGATTGACTCAGGTGCATCCTTTCACTTCACTCCCTATAGAGAGTGGTTATGTGAGTATGAGAAATATGATGGTGGTGATGTCTTCTTGGGGGATAACAGGAAGGCTAGAATTGTTGGTTGCAGAAAAGTAAAGTTGAAGTTGCAAGGTGGAAGGGTTAGAACACTTACAGGTGTTTTTCATATTCCCGCATTGGCCAGAAATCTAATTTCTATAAGCAAGCTAGATGATGCAGGTGTAAAAACAGTGTTCAAGAAGGATACCTGTGTAGAAATTTTGAATAATAAACACATATTCAACAGAGATTATCCCGATTATACACTATTGCGGAATACATGCATAATACATAACCTCCTCTACGTTGATCATGAATTTAGCAGCATCAAAAACAATGACACATCAATCGCATGCACACATTAACACAGTATGTAACCCAGGGAAAGATTACATCTGAAAACCCCACACTATCTGTATATTAATGATTGAGAACATGTAACATTACATAGTGCAATACTCCTCACAAGTATCCAGCACTATCTCCACCTGTTACACACAAAACTAGCTCAGATCTGAACAAGTCACAGGTTCAAATCTTCTCCACTGCTTTGCCTGCCTCTATTGCACACAATATCTACTGAGAATCACTCACCCTAGAAATCACATGAGCACAGGATATTCTATTGGGCATATGATGTACAATCCTCATGGGCATACTCAATACATTGCTTGTGCAAAGTCTCATGCACAACTATAGTCACAACTGATAGCAATCTCAACCTCTAACACCTATCTCCACTGAACTGTACATGCACTTAGTTAACTGATGTATTCTTCAGTTGCATTATGAGTTAATAATTAGTAAATTAATTTAATCAACTAATTCACATCACTCATCACTAGTCTATTTTCAGTTAGACTAATTACAACTAGTTTAACAAAGTCAAATTGAACACAACTCCATCAACTCCACATCCAACTCTACCAAACTCAACCACATGAATTCTAACTGAAGTCTTGCATGTAATAGCTCAATTGACCCACAAGAAAAGCATATTTCCTTCTGACAGCTGCATGTGCCACATCTGTAGCTCAAACTGAAGTGCTCCAAGAGGATAAGGTAATGTTTATAGTCTAAATATTATTACGAGACAATAATATTTGACTTTTCTATTTTTAACCTGGCAGTCTAAAAATAGACTTTGATCACTCCTGCTGTGAACCAGAAAATAGAAGTCCATCTATTTTTCCCAACATCACCGTCATAAACAGCATCCTGCAACTCATAGACATGATCCATATGTCTAAAAATAGACTTTGCGCCATAATTTGCCTGTGGGCCCACTTAGTGAAGGCGACTCCTTTCCACTAAGATCCATCTTGTTGCATTCTCAAAAACCTGCAAGATGGTTTGGGGAGCACTGATATTGATGTGGAGAGTTCAGATTGGAACTCTGTAAAAGCTGTAAGGTAGCACTATTGTTGGTGGGTGAAACAGTTTTGTGGTTCCTAAAAGTGGAGTAGAAAATCTAGTGGTCTTTGGAGAGAAGACCATGTTGTGGCATCAAAGGCTTGGACATATTGGAGAGAAGGACCTTTGAATACTTCATGGTAAAGGTATGATTAATAGCTCTCTGCATTTTGATTTATGTGAAAATTGTGTATATGGGAAGTAGAATTGGTTGAGTTTCCCCTCTGGTGGTAAGAGGGTGAAACAGATATTAGAGCTTGTGGACAGTGATGTGTTTGGACCTGTGAAGGTTCCATCACTGGGTAAGTCTATGTACTATGTATCATTTATAGATGACTTCTCAAGGAATACATGGATTTCTTTCCTTAATAATAAATCTAAAGTCTTTGATAAGTTTAAAGTGTTTAAGGCTCTGGTGGAAAACCAGAGAAAGAAGAAGATAAAGGTGCTGAGGTCAAATAATGGTGGAGAGTTTTGCAGCAAGGAATTTGAAGAATTTTGTAAGAAGTGTGGTATAGCACAGCAGAATACTACTCCATACACACCTGAGAAAAATGGAGTTGTAGAAAGAATGAACAAGACGTTGATGGAAAGGGCAAGAAGCATGCTCAGTTGTGCCAGGTTAGGACAAGAATTCTGGGCAGAGGCGGAGGAGACAACATGTTACCTAGTCAACGAATCACCTTCATCAGCGTTGGAGGATAAGACTCCACAAGAGCTATGGACTGGTAAGAAACTCTCTCTTTCACATCTGAGGCTATTTGGATGTGGTGCATATGTACATGTTCCAAAAGAGAAAAGAGCCAAGATGGATAGTAAATTTGAAAAGTGCATCTTTATTGGGTATAAGGATGGTTTAAAGGGTTATAAGCTTGGAACCCAGTAACAAGGAAGGTTGTGTACAACCGAGATGTGGTGTTTAGAGAGGTGAAAGATGTTATTAAACATGAAATCCAACCAAAGGAACCTGAGAATATAGAGTTTGAGCTTAAGGAGTAAGAATTAGACTCTACATCAGAAGAGGAATCAGAAGATGAAGAGCCACAAACTCTGGGTGTGAGAAGATCAGTTTGAGAAACAAGGCAGCCAGAAAGGTATAGTCCATCTGCTTTCTATTCAAATTTTTCTTTTTCTATCACTGATGATGATCCCAGAACTGTGAAGGAAGTAGTAGATTCAAAGGATGGAAAACTCTGGAAAGAGGCCATGGTTGATGAATTGGAAACTTTGCACAAAAATGAGGCTTGGGATCTAATGGAGTTTCCAACTGGAAGGAAACCCATTGGCAGAAAATGGGTGTTCAAGAAGAAGACAAATGCAGAAGGAAAGGTGGAAAAATACAAAGCTCGGTTGGTAGCAAAAGGTTATTCCCAGGTGTTGGGAGTTGATTTTGGTGACATTTTTTCTCCTGTTGCCAAGGTAGCTTCTATTAGATTATTGTTATCTATTGCTGCTACTTTTGATTTTGAGGTAGAACAGATGGATGTGAAGACATCATTTCTTAACAGGGATCTAGAAGAGGAGATCTACATGAAGCAACCTGAAGGCTTTGCAGTGAAGGGTAAGAAATAACTAGTATCCAAGTTAAAGAAGTCTGTGTATGGGTTAAAACAATCACCAAGGATGTGGTATCAAAAATTTGATACATTTATACGGGGACTTGGCTTCACCAGAAGCAAAGCAGATCACTGTGTGTATTTTAAATTAATTGGTGACCGTGTTATCTATCTGGTCTTGTATGTGGATGATATGTTGCTGGTTGGAAATGACAAAGAAATTATCCAGGATTTTAAGACCCAATTGTCCTCCAAATTCGACATGAAAGATCTTGGTGCTGCAAACTATATTTTGGGCATCGAAATTAAAAGAGATCAGGAAAAGACGAAGCTCTGGTTAAACCAGAGGAAGTATGTCAAGACAACATTGCAGAGGTTTAATATGCAGGATAGTAAATCGATGAAGGTTCCTATTCCGGTAGGTGTAAAGTTATCTGCTTAATAGTGTCCCAAGACACAAGAAGAGGAAGAGGACATGTCTTGTGCTCCATATGCAGGTGCAGTCAATAGCTTGATGTATGTAATGGTTTGTACTAGACCAGAAATTACACATGCAGTGGGAGTATTAAGCAAGTTTATGTCAAAACTAGGGAAGGAGCATTGGACAGCAGTGAAGAGGGTTTTCATGTATTTGCGTGGCACTAGTGATTATGGTTTGTGATACCAAGGAAGACCAGGATTGGACAGTGTTATAGACATTTTTGGGCACTGCAACCCCAATCATAAATGTCCATAAACCAAGGCCTCTTAAGTCCCTAAAAGTGTTGTTCCAACCTCTAAAAGAACAAGGTCAACTGATTACATCTTCTCCCAAAAGTTCTCCATGAAAAATTACTCAGAACTGGTCAAAACTGGACCATCTCACCTACTCCATGGTCAAAGTGCACTGCATCCCACCTAAATACACATGGGAGGTGCGATGCATACTGAAAAGCCCTTCTATGGGGTGCGATGGGCAAGAGTGGACAAATGGCAGGGTCAATCTGCAAGGTAGAGGATCATGGAATCTTCCAGAAACTTCTCCTGTGACACTTGCCTCTCTGCATTCGCCCAGGGATGAGTAAGAGATCATAAATCTCCAAATGGAATCAAGAACTATCAGAGAGAGGACACTAATCAAATCTCAAAAGATGACTCACCCCCCTTGCAAACATCTATATATGGATCCCTCATCCCAGAGATCCGGAGGCTGGAATTTTGTATCTTGTAAGGAAGTGCTGCTGGTTTCTTGGTGCAACATCATAGTGTTGGGTGATCTAAGTTTTTCATGAGGTGAAGAAGGGCTTTCTTACTGAGAGGATGATGCTGGGTCAGAACAATTGGTTGTAATCCTCTTTGTTATTCTTGATTATTAATAAAGCTATTCAAGTTTTCCTCCACATTCTTGTATGATTGATGATATATGCATTTGTGTGGTCAATATATATCTAGTCCTATGTTGTTTATGATAGTAGATCTATGTTCTTGGATAGTGTTATGCTGCTTTGATTCTACATGTGCTCTTTGAAGTTGGGTAGACAAGGAAGCGAGTGGCAAAGATCTATCAAAAGGGAGAGGAATCAAGCAAGGAACCAAGCGCAAGATAGAGGTTGGTCTCCTTTATTCCCCTCTTATCTACTTCTCATAAAGGAAAACGAGAGTGGTTTTAGTTCGTTTGTTTCTAAGGTAGCTACCAGCCTTAGTGGGACTAGCAGTTCTGCATAGACACTAGATTTCCCGATAACAAAATGGTGACTCCGCTGGGGAGCGAATAGATTGTTTGTTTATCTACATTTGTTTACTTTATAAACTTACAGACGGAGCCTGAAGTCAAGCTAGCTAGCCTTCGAACTGCATTTGCTATGCAAGTGAAAAGTAGATCAATGTTGCTTTAGTCTATCTCCGAGTTTTGTTTATGAACTGAACAATTGATTTACAAGCTCTCTAACTGCCCTTGTGGTGGCTCTAGTAACCTCCTTAGATCTACCCCTATAATTTATTTACTGATTACCACTTTCTCAGCCTAAATCCCTGAACTAAGCTGCAAACTGTGACCCGGAACCCAGTTGAAGTCTCGTCCCTGGACCATCGCACTGTCTCTTCTTTGGATTCTGGATGCACGCACTTCCCGAGTGTAGTAGGTGTGTTTCATCTCACTTTCCCTGTGTTATAGGTGCGCTGATCAGACAAGGCATCTTCTGCTCTTAGATTTTGGTTTCTGTGTTCACTCTTTTCAGCTCTATTCAGGAGTTTTGCTGTCTGTAGTCAGTATACCTCTGTTGAAAACCCCTTCCTTGCCATTATTCCACCTCCATTGTGCAAAGAACTGTAAATGTTTTTATGTATTTTGAGCCATTTTGTTTTCTCTTTTACAAAGAAGTAGCGTAATTGGGTTTTCGTTTCTTGATTCGAAAGTGTCGCAAGTGTCATTTTTAGTCATAGAAGAGAATCTGATTGTTCTTGATAGTCAATTGCACTGTTACTCGTGTACTTGATTTGAATTAGTAGTTTTTCAAGTGTCGAAAGCAAGTTTTCAATTCCAAATCACAAAGTGTCCTCATTGTCTTCATTTTGTCTTGAAAAGAAACTTGTTAGTAATGTCGCTTTGAAAAATAATTCAGATTTGCGCTTAGCTTTCTTTTTATCATTCACACATTAAGAAGGCTGAAAACAAATACATGCATGTGCATTTGCATTTAGACTGTTTGTTGGTTTGATTTAGGACAGTGCATATAGTGTGTGCTCTCTACTCTATGTTAAAGAATATCATCTCTCTTTCCTTAGTAGTTAGGATTTTCATTGCAAAAAGAAGATTAAACGATTGTTTATCATCTTAGATTGCATTTTAGGAATTGTACATCTACATCACGTGTTGAACCTGAAAGGAAAATTTCTTAAGCAAGATCAACTGTAAAATAAATTTAATGAATCTAAAAATGCTTTGGAACCTAACGCACAACATTTAGAAGTCTAGGCTAGAGACGTATTCCGGCATCGTAAAGCCTAGTAATTGTTTTTTCATTGATGGTTGGGTGATTCCTCCACTTTGAGACGATAAGTGCTAGTACGGACTTGTGCTCCCACGTACCATCGAGTATATATTGGGAGACCACAATAGGAATTATCCTTTATCCATAGGAAGCTGTGTCTGCCGCCCTATCGATCGCAATGCACTGAACACAGCATTCGGGAAGATTGACTGTCGTACCGTAAAAAGTATTTTGCAGTTTTTCGATTGGTTTGATAATCCCTCTATCTAGATTTCCAGAGTAGTCTCTTTCGTTCCTTTTCAGAATCCTTAAAGGAAAAGGTCCATTTGAGCACTTGTCACTTCAAGCTCATTAAAAATCGAAGGCGACTAGAGTCATCTTTTGTTTTTTCTCGACTCTTAAAAATTGAAAAAACAAGTTGTGTCAAAGCGTCTAAAATTTATTTTAATCGGAATAAATATCACCTTTCCTACGTTGGTCTTAGGTTGAGAAAAATGGAGTCCACCAACCAAGGAGTTCCCCTTGGGGGAAATCCTAGTCCTTTCTCCTCTTGGGGAGATGTTGGTGCGCCCCATATGGCCACATTGTCGCTTCCAGGATTGACAATCAGCTTGCCCGTATGGCTCTTCTCAAACTCTATCGTTCAGAACACCATGATTCCTGAACAATCAAGTCAGCAACTAAACGATACTAGAGTTACCCCCCAACCTTCTACTTCGTCCAATTATTCCTCTCCTCTTCCTCTTCGCTTGATGAAGCTAGTAAAGCCAAAAATCAAGTAACCGAGAAGAAGAAGGAGAAGAAGAAGAAAGACAAGAAGAAGAAGGAGCCAAAGGCGAAAAGGGGAAACCAAGCATCGTCTAGCGAAAATCCACACACTGCACAGTCCAGGCCTAAATCACCATGTGTCATTTGCAAAGGAGACCACTATCATCAAGATTTTCCTTGCATCCCTCAGATCTTAAGGGACTGGTCTCCTCGTTTGCACAATCCGGTGTCATCAACCTCTGATGATCATGTTGAAAATGCACCGTCGACTAGTGAAAGTGAAGCTCCTAGACAAAAAGGAAAATGTAAATTTCCTTGTAAACTGTGTGAAGGCGATCACGCCGTCCACCATTGTCCCTTCTTAGACGAGGCTAAAAGAGTTTTCGACGACCATCTGGTTTCACCGTTACAACTTCCTCCTGGATATAAGAAACTCTTTCCGAGTCCGTCACTAGTTGAAAATTCATCTGACACGCCATTATGGTTGGCCGAAGCATCTATCATTGAAGATAAACCATCTGAATCCACACCAGATGAAATTCAAAAGGTCGAGGCAGCAGTTGACCTGGTCTTGCCTTCAGAGGATCCATCTTCAGATGATACGGTCACCGGGGAGAACAAAAACGACACTGTCCAAATTCTCTTCGTAAGCATAGACTCCGATGAACATGGGGGCAGTCTACCCGTTACTTTACTACAGGAAGTAATTTTGTCAAAGTCATATCTGGTCATCTATTCGGTCCCACCTCCAAGCAACCTAGTTGTTTCCTTCGATTGGAATCTACTAGGCAGACCCCGCTTACCGGCTAGTGTACCATTTCGAATCATTGCTCAAATATACAGAATGGTCATGGTCGGTACCATCATAGATGAAGGGGCTTTTGTGAGTATCCTTTCCTCAACTGCTTGGAAAGTGCTTGGTTCACCACTGCATTTGCCTGAAATGAGAAATCTAACAGGCTTTGACAAAGGAACCAGTCGACCGTTAGGGATCTTTCCCAATGTGCCAATAACATTGAGAAGGAAAACTATTCACATGAACGTAATGGTAGTCCAAGGACCCCTGGATTATAATCTACTCCTTGGACGTGACTATATTTATTGCATGGGAGCCATTGTCTCCTCACTCTTTAGAGTAATGTGTTTTCCGCATGAAGAGTGGTCAAGCTCGTAGACCAACTTTCTTTACCCGGTTCACACATAGCAAATAGTCATATACCATCCCTAAATGGTCTTTTCACGCAAGGAATGTCTCATCAATCCCCAGTCCGTCCTCCTGATGAGCGCGAGTGATTCGAAGGATATGACTGAAACCCAGGGGGCATGCACCCTGGCCTGTTTCGACAGGAAAACCTTGGGTATAGGGTAGGTTTCCGCGAAGGATATATGACTGGTTGACACACCCATCCATTTAGGAAAATGGGGTTAGACTGGAATAAGATACCTCTGTTAAGGTAGGCCTTTCCCGATAAAACAAATGTTTTGTCTGCAAATTGAGAGGTAACCTGGAAACTCTACTTCACTATACCTGGGGGCATGCAAACCTTTTGGTGTGCAAGCGAAGAGTGACCATTTTTTTTTTAAATTTGTAGGTCCTCTAACCCTTTAAACTTGTAGGATTGGTCGTTTCCTAACTTTCATAAAGAAAGGATGCGGGGAAAAGCTTTGAAAAATGCCATTTTTAAATGAGACATCCTTATTATACGACTGGATCGAGCAGTTTTAACGCAGAATTCAAGATCGTTAAAAAATAAACATAAGCAATCAGCAAATGTTCCCCCAGAGTTTAAGCTCATTAAAAAATGAACCATTTTCTAGTAAATAACCATTGTGAATGTATTATTATCAGCCTTTGAAGCCTTGGTCGTGTTCTCATCATCACCTCCTCTCTGTATTGGCCGATCATTCACCTCCATTTGATTGTTTACCCTTTTGAGGAATAGCTATGAAGAGTGATCCTATTAGCCATCCTTGTGACACTGTCGTGATTGGAAAATTCCAAACCTTACCTGGAATCAGCTGCTACCCAAATTTATCACTCGTTCCTCAAAAACGAGTCTTCTTTAAGCTCTTTTCAACTGACTCGTAAAATATGAAAAGATTGCCAAGAAATTGGCCTCTCCAGCTCGTTAAAGTGACCGGAAGTGCTATCCCTCCTCTAGATTTTAATCTTTTTGGACCTGAGGGATTATTACACAAAAAGATCGAGCGTTTGTTTTGTTCGGCTCGTTAAAATTACCGAAAATTCATCCCTTTTGTATTGTTTTATACTTTTTCGGACTTGAGGGATTATATGACGAAAAAGGATTATTGGAGTTTTCTTTACATTCCTTTTTTAGGCTCTATAAAATTGAAAAGGACCGAGTTATCTTTGTCGTTAAACTCGTTAAAACCGAATAGCGACAAACTTGTCCATACAGACAAGAATGAGTTTCACTATCGCTAGGCTCGTTAAAGCATAGCGATGGGTTTTCCTGAAGGGAAAATTATAGAACAAGCATATGTTATCCTCCTCAAGCTTGACAAAAATAAAGAGGTACTGGTCAGCAATGACTGGGGAAAAATTGGGAAGAAAACTTGAAGAAACTTTATTGGTAGCAAGTCACTCTTGAACATGACACTTTCACTCCGCATCCGAGTCGGGTTGGGTTGTTCCATTCACTGGTCATATCACCATGGATCCATCACACCATACATATTTGGGGTTAACGCTACCAATCCATCATGTCAGTGTCGCTCATATGTTCAAGAGAAGTCGCTCAGAGAATTCACCTGTGTCTCATCCACTGCAATACATTTACGCTCCATCCTTTCATGACCGCCACCCTGAACCTTATATCACCAGATTGTTTTCACCTCCATTAAAATAATTTGCTTCGCTCTGTGTCATTGATGTGGGATTCACTAAGGCCCTCTTATGACGGATCACTTCTTGTTGACATCAGCTCATTATCCAAGAATTCGATCTAGGAACAACCCTTTCAGTACTTTGAAACTTGCATGCCTCAATGGCAAGTTTCTCACTTCCGGCGACAGGTTTACATCAATGGCCTTCGACTGAAAGACTTTGCGTGGTGTTCGACACCAAGTCCCTTATTCACACCACGTGAATTGTACTGTAGTACCTTGAGGGTCATCATCATTATCGGTGATTCCTCTCGCGCCTATTAATAGCTTACATCATCGGCTGGTAATCAGACGATGTCTTTCCATGTTCAACTCCAGAACATCTCTCACATGGATCGACTTGTACTTTGAGTGAAGATCGAACGAGATTGAAGACCCCAGATCTAGTTTCATCCATCCGGGCTGCGATATATATTCAGGAAAATAAATACATCAAATGTACATCATTACTGCACAGATAATCATCCAATCCAAGGGATGATGGCTCTACCAAGATCATCAGTCTACACTCAGACGATTGTTTGTCTTATGTACATGAAAATGAATTTATAAAGTTAAGCATGGGAATGCCCACCTCAGCTAGATCATGAAAATATTATGAAGATAATGTATTCTATTGTATCTTATTACAGGTCACCTTCCAGCTTGAAAAAACTTCAGATCCTCATGATAAAGCATTTCACCCGACATCAACAGATTAACGACCTCATGCTTTAGGGGGCAACTATTATAGACATTTTTGGGCACTGCAACCCCAATCATAAATGTCCATAAACCAAGGGCTCTTAAGTCCCTAAAAGTGTTGTTCCAACCTCTAAAAGAACAAGGTCAATTGATTACATCTTCTCCCAGAAGTTCTCCATGAAAAACTACTCAAAACTGGTCAAAACTGGACCATCTCACCTGCTCCATGGTCAAAGTGCGCTACAACCCACCTAAATACACACGGTAGGTGTGATGCATACTGAAAAGCCCTTCTATGGGGTGTGATGGGCGAGAGTGGAAAAATGGCAGGGTCAATCTGCAAGGTGGAGGATCATGGAATCTTCCAGAAACTTCTCCTGTGACACTTGCCTCTCTGCATTCGCCCAAGAATGAGTAAGAGATAATCAATCTCCAAGTGGAATCAAGAACTATCAGAGAGAGGACACTAATCAAATCTCAAAAGTTGACTCACCCCCCTTGCAAACATCTATATATGGATCCCTCATCCCAGAGATCCGGAGGCTGGAATTTTGTATCTTGTAAGGAAGTGTTGTTGGTTTCTTGGTGCATCATCATAGTGTTGGGTGATCTAAGCTTTTCATGAGGTGAAGAAGGGCTTTCTTGCTGAGAGGATGATGTTGGGTCAGAACAATTGGTTGTAATCCTCTTTTCTATTCTTGATTATTAATAAAGCTATTCAAGTTTTCCTCCACATTCTTGTATGATTGATGATATATGCATTTGTGTGGTCGATATATATCTGGTCGTATATTGTTTATGAGAGTAGATCTATGTTCTTGGATAGTGTTATGCTGCTTTGATTCTACATGTGCTCTTTGAAGCTGGGTAGACAAGGAGGCGAGTGGCAAAGATCTATCAAAAGGGAGAGGAATCAAGCAAGGAACCAAGTGCAAGACAGAGGTTGGTCTCCTTTATTCCCCTCTTATCTACTTCTCATAAAGGAAAACGAGAGTGGTTTTAGTTTGTTTGTTTCTAAGGTAGCTACCAGCCTTAGTGGGACTAGTAGTTCTGCATAGACACTAGATTTCCCGATAATAGATAGAGTTTTGGATATTTGTGGCTTTGTTGATGCAAACTGGGCTGGAGATCTGGATCAGAGAAGATCTACAAGTGGGTATCTGTTTAACCTATTTGGGGGTGCAGTCAGTTGGATGAGTAAGAAACAATCTGTAGTGGCACTATCAACTATAGAAGTAGAATACATGGAAGCCACTCATGCAAGAAAGGAATCAATTTGGTTGCAAAGATTGTGTTCAAGTATGGGGTTAGTACAAGGAGATATAAGGATAGACTGTGACAGCCAAAGTGCAATTTTCTTGGCAAAGAACCCTACTTACCATTAGAATACAAAGCACATTGATTTTCAGTATCACTTTGTGAGGGATATGATAGAAGACAAAAAGGTGTTGCTGGTAAAGGTGGACACTTTGAAGAATACAGCAGATGCATTGACAAAATCTGTGAGCTCTGAGAAGTTATCTTGGCGTAGAGAAACAATGGGTGTTTTAGGGCTGGATAAATGACTAAGCTCTCCTGTGGCCCCCTATGGAAAGAAAACAACAAGTGGGAGAATGTTGGGTTGTGTTATATTCTTTCAACAACTAGCCCACGTAGTTAACCGTGGGTTAGAGGGGGGAAGAGCCCCCTATTTGTTGCGCCAATTACGTTGTGGGGGGGTCACAGGGGGTTTGAGGGGGGCGGGTAGCCCCCCTCTATAGCGTCCAGGGCAGCAACCCAGGAAAAAAAAAATTTGGACCCTATATTAGGTTGGGCAGACCTACCTATGGTTTTGTGCATGGTTTTCGCACATGGTTTTGGACGCGATGGTTTTCAGTCCATGGTATTCGATGCTTTGGCATGTATAGATATGTATTGTAACATGAAAGGAACATAAAGAAAAATCAAGCTGGTAGTCCCAGTTTTGGGATCCTAGGGAAAGTCTTTGTGTATATGTGTTTTATGTGTTATGCTCTCGCATTGTTTATTTTATGTGTTTTAGAATTTGTATGGAGGTAATTTATGTACGGGGTTAAAACCTACACAGTATTTTTGTGGTGGCGTCCCTAACTTTATCACCGATCTCATCAAAATCAGTTTCTATGAGCACTAGAGGCTCAACCTGTGTTTTATGCGCCTTCTTCTTTTTCCTGGACCCTGCTTGCTATTCCAAATCTCACCTCTTTATCATGAAGAGGGTGTGTTTCCCTTCCTCGCTTCCGCCACCTTGCCCTGTTTCCGTCTATGTTTCTATCGAAGGTAACTATTCACCTTTCTTGGTGTTGCCTTGATGGGCCCTGACCTGAGTTCAACGTTAGTCAGCCAAGCAAATCCCTACACTACTAGCCCTTTTGGCATCATCTCACGGAGCGCGGACCAAAGTCTCACCCAAAGCAGTATGGGGGGATGAAGGAACCAAGTTTTCGCACCCTGAGATGGTCGTCATGTAAGTCTATACTTCCTGATCCTACCTTCATGCAAATCGAGAAGCTTTTAGGGCTTATCGATGTTCCATCTCTTCCATCCTTCAGTACCTCCGCAAAGGTACTTGATTGATCTTCGCGTAGTCCTAACCCGGGGTCCAAGAACTTATGTGCCTTTCTGATTGAGTTACTATATAAGTTCCCAATTATCTTAAGGGTTACCTAATCTATCATGCATTTATAGTTACCTTCGCATAATCCTTTATTCTTGCTTGAGTTCAATTAACAGATATAATAAAATACATTCACGCATCAAACAAGCATTATAACGTAAACCCAGATTGTAACATAATATAATCATATGCATTAAACATAGACAAAATACATATTGATTGCAAAATAATTCCCTTTATTGATATCTCAAGTTCAGTACATACTTTATCCTGCGCACACAGCTGCAATGGTCCACGCACTCAGTTGCGGACTTCCACCCTAGGCCTCTACGCACTCAGCTGTAGAGCCTTTACCTACGCTAAGACTTGAGAACACTTAGAACTTCTTACCCCATAATCCTTGTTCTTACTCCTTGTCGTGGCGGAGAAAGTCGTTTGTGCGGACACAACTGACCTCCCTAGGAGTCTAAACTCTCTAGCGACAAACAAGACAAAATGGAGTGATCTTTCTCTAAATACACCTTTTAAAACATGAAAACTACAAGTGTTTAGGCTTACCTTATTCCAAAACGCTGTTGTTGTAGTCCGTCCTTGCCGATCTGGATGAGCTCCTCCTTCACATCAATTCCTGCAACCACAAACAATCAAACAATTACCAAGCACTTGCATTTCATATAATAAAACATATATCCAACATGCAGACCAAGGAACACATGAAATAACTCATTAACACAAGCTATTGAGAAAAATAAACCAGTTTGTATTAATAACGAAACAAAGAAACTCTTACAACCTGGCCTTGGTGTTGTGCAAGTTCCTCCCAGGGTCCATCAAGGGTTTTCCTCTACTTTGACAAAGCTCACCCACTTCCAAGTAGAATCAAGCAAAGACAATCTCTCCTCACAAGGTTCTAAATGGGAGTCCTAATTCCTGCAGCATTTACCCAAAGAAAACGTATAGCTCCAACCTCTCCTCCTTCTGGCTCAATGCCTTTATTTAAAGTGCTGTAAAGAGGTTATTCAGGTCCACCATCAATGGGATAATCCCCCTCTTTGGGTGGGATAGCTCCCTTATTGATGGGATAAGTTCCTCCTTAATAGGGATACATGAACCAACTAGAGGCGCATCCATTTCATCAAACCGACCTCTAGAATGTTCTAGAAGTAACCACAAGTAACTTTTTTAAGATGAAACTTGCGCATTTTGCCTTTTACAGAAGGACGCACCTATCCCTTGACATACAGAGCGTCCAAAGACACAGTTTTTGTGAACATTGTGAGCGTCCCCGCAGGTAAGGCTTGAGAGAACCTGCGACCCCAGAGATAAACACATTTTTTACAAGACTTTCTCTCTTCTTTGAGTTTGAGATGGATAGCACAACACCAAGGCCAGGTTGTAAGAGTTTCTTTGTTTCGTTATTAATACAAACTGGTTTATTTTTCTCAATAGCTTGTGTTAATGAGTTATTTCATGTGTTCCTTGGTCTGCATGTTGAATACACCTTTTAAAACATGAAAACTACAAGTGTTTAGGCTTACCTTATTCCAAAACGCTGTTGTTGTAGTCCGTCCTTGCCGATCTGGATGAGCTCCTCCTTCACATCAATTCCTGCAACCACAAACAATCAAACAATTACCAAGCACTTGCATTTCATATAATAAAACATATATCCAACATGCAGACCAAGGAACACATGAAATAACTCATTAACACAAGCTATTGAGAAAAATAAACCAGTTTGTATTAATAACGAAACAAAGAAACTCTTACAACCTGGCCTTGGTGTTGTGCAAGTTCCTCCCAGGGTCCATCAAGGGTTTTCCTCTACTTTGACAAAGCTCACCCACTTCCAAGTAGAATCAAGCAAAGACAATCTCTCCTCACAAGGTTCTAAATGGGAGTCCTAATTCCTGCAGCATTTACCCAAAGAAAATGTATAGCTCCAACCTCTCCTCCTTCTGGCTCAATGCCTTTATTTATAGTGCTGTAAAGAGGTTATTCAGGTCCACCATCAATGGGATAATCCCCCTCTTTGGGTGGGATAGCTCCCTTATTGATGGGATAAGTTCCTCCTTAATAGGGATACATGAACCAACTGGAGGCGCATCCATTTCATCAAACCGACCTCTAGAATGTTCTAGAAGTAACCACAAGTAACTTTTTTAAGATGAAACTTGCGCATTTTGCCTTTTACAGAAGGACGCACCTGTCCCTTGACATACAGAGCGTCCAAAGACGCAGTTTTTGTGAACATTGTGAGCGTCCCCGCAGGTAAGGCTTGAGAGAACCTGCGACCCCAGAGATAAACACATTTTTTACAAGACTTTCTCTCTTCTTTGAGTTTGAGATGGATAGCAGAGGCATAAGACTTGCCTAAGAGGGTAGCATGACTGTTGATTTGAGCCATACTAACTGTAAGCGGTCATGGTGACATTTTTTAGTGTAACAGATTGCCCCCTAAAGTGCGAAGCCTGGAATAGATTAGGGTTTGTAATTCTAGGAAGGGTGAAGCGCTTTATCATTTCAAGGATTGTCTTGTGGATGACCTGGTTGGAACCTGCAATTTTCAACACAAAATACATGTATAAGATTATATCATCACTGAGGTAGGCATTCCCATACTCAGATTCAAAACTTTAACTAATGGACTAACTACTCTGATACAGGAATGATCTTGCAGTACATCATTTTTATAGACTTTTGTAGACACAGTATGGACGCAGCCATCTGTTTATGATTAGTCTACATAGATAATGAATACAAAACTCCTCGCAGCCTGGATGGTAGAAACTAGATCCAGGGTCTTCACTTCTACTTCCCGAATTGGTACGATTCTAACCATGTGATTAAATGATTTGATGTCGAACATGGTAGAAACCACTTGATTACCAGTCGATGATGTAAACTGTTAACAAGCGTGAGAGAGACCACCAGTAATGTCAATGGTTCTCAAAGTACCAAGCACAACCCGTGAAATGTGAATAGATGTTTTGATGTCGAACACTTCACGGAATCCTTTGATCGAAAGTCAATGATGTAAACTGACTTCAAAGGCGAGAAACCTGCCATTGATGCATGCAGACTTCAAGGTACTGTCGATTCCTAAGTCATCTTTCTAGATAATGTGTCGATGTCGATAGAAAGCGACCCGTTGCAGGCAAGCCCGCAACACGAAATCATTGTTCAAGTTGAAGAAATGTTGTTGTAAGGACTGACTCAGGGATGGTCAAATGGATGACAAGTATTTTGCAGATGAAAGTTTTGCTCGCAGACCTCTTGAACACATAACGACACGACAGATGGCTTGGTGACGAATAACTCAAAGTTAATCCCCGGAACCCGGTTAAAGACTTTCAAAGTGGTTTGGTCAACTGTGAGGTAAAAGATTTCCCAACCCAGGTGAATGAAAAAGTGTCGTGTTCAAGAGTGGTAATAAAGTTTCTTTTGAGACAAAAGGTGACAAATAGGTTCATTTTTCTCTCTTTTCCCCCACCATTTCTGGCAAGTACCTCTTTATTTTTAACAAGCTTGAGGAGGATAACATATGCTTGATTGTAAGCTCATCCTTCGGACGAGGCCAACCTAGTTTAAATTCGAACCCTAGGAAGGAGTGGTTCGTTCCTGTTTGTAATTGAACAGGTCCTCTACTGTAAAAGTTTAACGAGCCCAATATAGGAGAAACTCGGCGTTTTTCAATTTTAGAGAGTCTGAAAAAACTAAAGGAGACTCCACGTTGAACTTTTTCGTACATTTGTGTCCCTCAAGCCCGAAAAAGTATAAAATAATACCTGGGGGAACCGCTTGATCTTGCGACCAAGGAGTACTTTCATAATAGTGTCGTTGACCTGAAAAGTAAAAAGCGATCAAGGACACGTCGTTTTATTTCCTTATCGAGTTTGAAACGACAAAAACCCGGCAATCTTTTCCTGATTTTGCGGTCAGAAAAGAGCTAAAAGGGGACCGTCTTTTAATTCCGTTTTAACGAGTGTAACAGATACGCTCGGCAATCTTTTCATATTTTAGGAGTCAGAAAAGGGCTTAAAAGATGTCTCTGAGGTTTCACTTTTTCGTAAGTTTTAACGAGTTTGAAAAAATGATAAAAATATACTCATGGTTTTCACTTTTTCATAAGTTTTAATGAGTTCGAAAAAATGATAAAAATATACTCATATGGCCGACTTTCAATTTAATTTACGAGCAGGAAAAGACGGAAAGAACTCGGCATTTTCATTTGTTTTACGAGAATGAAAGATAGCAAAATAATCTCGGGATTTTCATGAGTTTAACGAGTCTTGAAAATAACTGAAATTGACTCGAGATAGGTTTCATTTTTACAAAAGCTTGAAACAGATAAAAACTATGCTTCAAAGTAGTTTCATTTTTTTTTAGAAGCTTGAAACAGAGATAAAACTGTGCTTGATGCCCCCTAAGCATAACTGCTAGAGCGCATGCCCCCCAGCTTCATTTGGATGAAATGAAGGTTGAGTTACGAGATCATTTGAAAGACTCGACCTAAAACTATAAGAAAATTATGCAAAAAACTGAAATAACTAACCTAAAAACTTAACATTTATGAGATCTAGTCAATCTCTCGACTCAAGTAGAGGAGGATTTGTTTCCTTGTTTAACGAGCTTGACACAGGAAAAGAACTATGCTCGGATTCGGTTTCATGTTTACGCAAGCTTGAAATGAAAAACTATGTTTGTTATAAGTTCACATGCCCCCAGCATAATGACGCAAAACGAGGTACATGCCCCCCAAGCTTCATTGCATTCAATGAGGTGGATGGAATGAAGCTTTACTTTCGAAATCTTGGAAAGCCTCATGGGAGTTGTTTCATTTTTTAGTGAGGTTGACACAGGAAAAGAACTATCCTCAAAACTACTCTCTACAATCTACCTAACAAAACTATACTCTAAAAAACCTTGATTCATTTTTTAATGAGCTTGACACAAGACAAGGAACTATGCTCTTAAAATCCTTGATTCATTTTTTAATGAGCTTGACACAAGACAAGGAACTATGCTCATGACTACTCTATACAATCTACCTACTTAACCTACCCTTGTTTCATTTTTTTAACAAGCTTGACACAAGACAAGGAACTATGCTCAAAAAGTTCGCATGCCCCCAACATAATGATGCAAAGTGAGGTACATGCCCCCCAGGCTTCATTGCATTCAACCGGCTGGATGAAATGAAGGTTTACTTTCAATATTTAACTTGAAAAGGGAGTTGTTTCATTTTTAAGGAGGTTGACACAAGAAAAGAACTATCCTCAAACCTGATTCATTTTTTAACGAGGTTGACTCAGTAAAAGAACTATCCTCATACCTGATTCATTTTTTGATGAGGTTGACTCAGTAACAGGAACTATCCTCATAATCCTACTTTCTACAATCCACCTACATATCCTAAAATCTACCTGATTCATTTTTTAATGAGGTTGACTCAGTAAAAGAACTATCCTCATACTAGCCTGTTTCATTTTTTAACGAGGTTGATACAGGAAAAAACTATCCTCGTAGCATCCAGTTTCATTTTTTAACGAGGTTGATACAGGAAAAAACTATCCTCACAACTCCTCGTTTCATTTTTTAATGAGCTTAACACAAGACAAGGAACTATTCTCATGACTTCTAGTTTCATTTTTTAACGAGGTTGAGACTAGAAGAAACTATCCTCACACACCCTGTTTCATTTTTTAACGAGGTTGACACAGGAACAAAACCATCCTCGCACCTGATTCATTTTTTAACGAGGTTGACTCAGTAACAGGAACTATCCTCATCAACTGATTCATTTTTTAACGAGGTTGACACAGTAAAAGGAACTTTCCTCATTCCTGATTCATTTTTTAACGAGGTTGACTCAGTAACAGGAACTATCCTCGTACCTGATTCATTTTTTAACGAGGTTGACTCAGTAACAGGAACTGTCCTCGCACACACTTACTTTCTACAATCTACCTACATATCCTAAAACCTACCTGATTCATTTTTTAATGAGGTTGACTCAGTAAAAGAACTATCCTCATCAACTGATTCATTTTTTAACGAGGTTGACACAGTAAAAGGAACTTTCCTCAGATACACTGAGCATGGCTTCTAACTGGAAGAAAGACATGTCAATGGACACACCTTGATCATGGCTTCCAAGAGATCTTCATCAGAAGGAAGAACAGTTCTTTGGAAGGAACACATGTCAAGGGACTCAAAAGGGATAAGAACATCGTGTTCAAGTAATCCCATAGAGTTTTCCATGTCAATTACCGGATCTAAATCAACAGTGAGAGGCTCACTTACATTGGTAACTGAAAACATGGGATCAGTTGCCACATAATTAACCCGTGGCAGGGTATATACCACTTTAGAATCAGGAACAGTTAGGGGTGTCATATTATTGGTAGTTGAAACAAGACTAGGAAACGAAAGTTGGTCTACAGTCACAATACTGCCATTGTGAGGGAAAGACATCACGCGAAAGAGTGTCGATACGACAGCTTTCATTGCATAAACATAGTCTCACCCAAGGAGTAAATTGAAATCCAAGGGACCTCGAACTACCATAAGATCAATACAGACAGTTTTACCTTCCAATGTAATGGAAAACTTAGGAAGGATCCCTAAAGGTTCACTAATGGTTCTGTTAAAAGCTTTCAGATTCTGCGTAATAGGCGCAAGCTGAGGGGAACCCAAAGCTTTCCAAACAGTTGAGGATAAAATACTAACAGAAGCACCTTCATCTACCTGAGTACGATGTATGTCCCTACCACCTGCCTTGACAATGATTTGGAAAGGGATGGAGGAAGGAAGACGAGGTTCTGTCAGTCTATTCCAATCAAAGGAAAAGACCTCAGTACTTGGAGGGGGTTCTGTAGAAACAGGTGAAATGCCCCCCGGCATAGAAGAATCTGATGTAACAAGAAGAACATCAGCGGTATGAAATTTACTCTCGAAAAGGAGAGTGTGATCGATCGAATGTGAAATTGAATCGACCACTTGATCAACTAATGGATCATCAACCTGAGTGACATGAGTTTCACTCTCCAATGGGAGAGTGTGATCGACTGTACTTGAAGTTAGATCAATCACTCCGTCAGTTGACGGTAGGTTGGGAGAAAGTTTACGGTAACCAGTTGGAAATTCTTGCTGTGGAACAGTAAGGTTTTCCAACAATGTTGAGGCTTCATCCATGTGAGGGCAAATGTGAGTTTGATGACTCCCTTCGCATAACTTACAAGGAAACCTAACTTTACCCTTTTTCCCAGGAACCTGACTATCACTGGTTGATGGATCGATGGAAAGTTGATGAGATTTTTCTGACCAGACTTCCAAGACCTTTGGAATACCAGGACAATTGACAAGGAAGTGGTCACCCTTACAAAGCCTGCAAGGGTATTTGGGTTTACGATGCATGTCGGAGTTTTCCTCAATACAACTAACACTTACAGCCATGGTTGGTTGGTTGACTTCTTTCTTATCTTGCTTCTTCTTCTTCTTCTTCTTCTTCCCTTTCTTCTTCTTCTTAGCCTCCTGGTTACTAGCATCAAGACTTTTACCAGGCGAAGAGGAAGAAATGGAGGAAGAAAAATTAGGCGAAGAAGGTAAAGGGTCAACAAAAGGTTGGTGATGTTGAGATGGTGAACTCTGTTGAGGTGAAGCATCCGGTTGAGATGGAACAATTGGAGTATTTTGGGCCAACGAAGTTGAAAATAACCATATCGGTAAACCTATTGTAAATCCAGGTAATGACAAAGTAGCCATATAAGGAGGACCAACATTTCCAAAGTAAGGAAAAGTACTAGGATTCTCATTAGGAGGGGTTCCTAGGTTGATAAATTCCGGAACATTTGCCATTATATTCAACTCCAGTGAATTTTATTAACAATTTAAAACTAAAATTAACAATTCACAATTCACACTTAACAACTAAAATTCACAATTCACACCTATGGTCTCTAAAAGTAAAAACAAACAAATTAACACGCGCTATCAAATCTAGGAGTCAAACCATACACAAACAGTAGCCTTCCGGACCGAAAACACTAGTTGGTGATGAAGCCCAACATCGCCGAATTCAGTACAGAAGTGGCGGGTGGAACAGTTACCCCGGCAACCTGCTTAATGAATAGACCGGCACAAGTTCCTCCACTTTAACCGTCTCGAGTGAAGTGAACCCCCCGGAAAATCCAAGTGAGTATAACCGACGTCTGCTCCAGGTACAGTGGGACCTTCCCTCCACCGTCACCTTGGGTAGAATCCTAAGATTACGGCCACTAAGGTTACCAACGGCAACAAATACACCTGGGGGAACAGTCTACACTCCGACAGCACGCAAGGGCAGAGTATCAAGCTCAATCCCCTTACCGGCTCCTTGACAACAATCCAAGGTTTACCGATAAGTGACCCCTGGCTCCTTGACAATGGTTAATCCGAGGTTTACCGTTTTTAATACGTGCGTGTCTGGCGTCGTTCCCAACGAGGGAGGATTGATCCCCTCACTGGTTCGGACACGAGCTCGTGCTTCTCCTTTAAGAGGAGCTTTCCCAGAGTGTAAATGTAACAATTGGATTTGATTCTAACTCAAGATCAGCTACTTGTTTGGTTTACTGTCTTGGATCGTTAACTAGATCCTAATCCAAGACACTAGCCTAAGCTAGTTGGTGTATCAGAGCCCTAGAAATGTAAAAATTACTAGATGAATTTTAATTAAGCGCTGTGTTATTAAGGTTGTTATTACTCAAATGGGTAAATGGATACGAAACCAATGGTGTTATGACCCGACTCAACTGAATGCAATCGAATATGATAATGTAATCTTTTCAATTCGATGAATCCTAACTAAAGTAAGGAGAGAGTTTCCATTCACGTCCAACAATGCAAAAAATTGATCACTAAGAGAAAATATAACAAATTCTCTAATGCACTAATTTTATCAAGAAAAACTAATGCAAATCAATTCCAAACCATTTTTTTATTTTTATTTTTGTGTAAATTCAAATCAAAGAAAACTGATCTAAATCTACGATTGATTTTTCAGAATGTAAACTATGCAATTGTAATCTATGCACAATTCACTCGAAAAGTATGCAAATGTAATCTATGCACATTTTTCATTCATATTCTGAAAAGGAGAATTCTAATTATGCAAATGTGATCTATGCAAGAGAATTCTCAAACACAAGATGATTCTAATGTAATCTAAGAACCAATCAAGTGCAAGTCGAGAAAATTGGGTGAGAGTTCCAAAGATCAAAAAATAAAAACACTCAAAGGCGATTAACACTCATGCAAAATTGTGAAAAGACTGAGAGAAACCTCCAAGTAATGACCAAAGGAAAATAAATCAAGAATTTCTCAAAAAAGAGACTCAAAACACCCAATTGATGAAAGCTAAAAGCAGGAATGCTAATGAAACAAGTTCAGGTGAAAATTTTTGACAGGGTACTAAAGGATCTGGGCAGAAAACACTAAGAAAAAACAAAATCTAAAAGCAATTAAAGCAAAAATGGAGTTTTCCTAAATTTTTACAGGAAGACGCAGGCAACCCGTTAGAACAGGCGCGGGCCCGCTCTGTGCAAACGGCAACAACGCGTCCAAAGACGCACTGTGCAGTACTCAGAGGGTGCGTCTTTCTGGAAAAGTTAAGAAAAACCAAATCTAACTAAATCTAAAGCTAAGCCACCCAAATACTAATTCTCACAGTCAAAAACCAGAAAATAAAAATGATTTTCTCAGAGCAAAGTTCACACAAAGGAAAAGACTTTCGCATTAATGGATTCCCCAGCGGAGTCGCCAATTTGTCGTGGCGGAGAAAGTCGTTTGTGCGGACACAACTGACCTCCCTAGGAGTCTAAACTCTCTAGCGACAAACAAGACAAAATGGAGTGATCTTTCTCTAAATACACCTTTTAAAACATGAAAACTACAAGTGTTTAGGCTTACCTTATTCCAAAACGCTGTTGTTGTAGTCCGTCCTTGCCGATCTGGATGAGCTCCTCCTTCACATCAATTCCTGCAACCACAAACAATCAAACAATTACCAAGCACTTGCATTTCATATAATAAAACATATATCCAACATGCAGACCAAGGAACACATGAAATAACTCATTAACACAAGCTATTGAGAAAAATAAACCAGTTTGTATTAATAACGAAACAAAGAAACTCTTACAACCTGGCCTTGGTGTTGTGCAAGTTCCTCCCAGGTGTTATCACAAAACCAGTACTAGGGGCTGCGACCAAGCAAGGTTTCATGTAACTATTTCAGACCAGACTTTAGACTAGGAATTAGCCTTCCTAATCAGAGAGGGCTCTCTCGCAGGCTTTTGATAGAAAATTAATCACAACAACAGAGGGCTAACTCTTCACACATTTATAAAAATATAGCTGGCTGGACATACATCAAATTGGTCTTCATTGGGCTATGGAGTCTCTCACAGTTAATAAACCAAATCACAGTCATCTCATGGAAGCCAAGGCTCTTTGCATCATCAGATGTTCAAACATAATTTACCTAAATCAAAGCCTGCTGAACATATAGGAAGTCAGAGCATTAAAAATGAATTCTGAGTGATGTTCTAACATGCTTCACCAAAACCCACAGCTTGTCAAGCACACAGGAAGTCAGAGCATATAATATGAATTCTGAGGGATTGTGCCATAACAAGGCTGTAAAAAGAACATTAAGAAACTAAACCACCATCACATTTGAACAAAAAGATGCATTGAGAATCTTGGGAAGAAAAAACCCTGTTTGCCATTACTGTAATAGTCTTTACATAAGCTCTAAAAAACTCTGTTTTTGTATATACAGTCCAACCCCTTCTACATCTCACCTTGGCCCATATATAGGCAAGCAAACTAAAACACCTCGAGCTTCCTCCTCCAGCATGAGGGGAGCCTCGAAGGTGGCTATTAACTATTCCTACATGCTACTAACTAATGCATTAATTACAATCATGCTGGGCTGTAATTACATAAAATCCTAATCAAACTAAAATACTAATTTCACTCTCCTCGTATGCTTGATGCTTCCTTGAATGCTTTGACAGCTGTCCTCCTTCAATTAATCTGATATGGCTGAGTTAGGGATGCAATGAATGCTGACTTGGGATGCTTTGAAAGCTCTGATGGCTCATTTAATGATCAGAAGGTGTGCTCCTATTTATCGGCTTCTGTCTCCCAACATTCTCCTAAAGTATAGCAGCCTGCTCCCAAATGTTTTAATAACCCCAAATATGGAATGATGCCAGACTTCTGATGTGCTGTAGGTGGTATTTGATAGACAACTGTTCTTCTTCCTCAACTCCCGCTCACCGTGTCAGACTAGCTGCTCACAGTATCACACTAGCTGCCCTGCGCTTTAAATCATCACCTACAGCAGTTTCGTAGCGCGCTACGAAACTGCTGTGTGATTTAAAAACACAGTCCTCCTTTAAACTTCTCACAAAATTGAATAGCTGATGTTGCCAATCTTCAGTTTCACCCTTGCTATGCTGAGATTCAGAATCACATTCCATGTATATGAACCTTCATCAGATGAACCAACTGCAATTGATGAGACCACCATGATTTTACCATCTCACTTACTCAACACAGTCCATCAAGCCAAGAATGTAATCTGTTGTTTTCAGCCCGGGCTATTTGAATGGGTACAAGACAAATAAGTTGACAGATCCAGTTTCCCACAGGCCTCTTTTTATAAGAAGAGAACAAAACATCTACAACATTTGAGTCCCAGCTTTCAGACATGATAACTTGAAACTGCATCCCGAGATTTGAAAAATCCTTTCCTTTTTCTTTCTCTAACTGCTCAATCAGAGGCTGCAAGTATTCTTTACATTTTCTTTGTCCATCATCTTCTCCAATCATATTTCTTGAGTTCAACAAAACATGGAAGGTAAGATGCCTAATACTTCCTCTACAGAGTGCAGAACTAACAGCATACTCATCAAAAATGTGATAAATGAAATCTAATATAGCGCGAGTCTTCTGAGAGCCATGGTTCTTGGAATATTTACAATCTCCTTTTGAATTTGACTTGATGATCTACTACTGGCTTTGCCACTAGTGCGCGCCTTTTCAACAATCAGATACTTGAAAGTACCACTGTGCAACGAAACCACTGATTGCATACACCTGAGCCTAAACATGGTTGTTGCAGAGCAGATAATTGTGTAAATGACTGTCTCTGTTTGAATAAATGACCAAAAGAACGTTCCCACATCAAGCAAATATGAACAGAAATGTAGAAATCCTGAGAGCAAAGCTAAAACAAATCCTTTGCAACGTTGATTGACTGTACAATGTATAATGTCAAGTTAATCCGGCGATGTGACCCTGGTTCTACAAATTTATCATAAGAAGCCGAGATGTATAAGATACTGGATGCCGTGCTGAACTTTCCAGTTCTTACCTAAACTTATCTAAACTTTCCCATCCAATATCACATCTTCTGGTAATGTTATTTTCTTAATCCGTGGCTTTGAAGTGAGCGCTAATGATATATGACAATCCCCCTTCTCAAAGCTAACAGCTGAAGCATATAACGGGCACGGCAACCACGTTTATAGAAGACAACACCTAAACGATACAGTCCATATTGACTGAGGAAACTTGTCTATTTCGAACTCTTTGCCATTTGCTTCCTTGTATCTACGACAGCGATTTCTCCTCTCTGCCATCGACATTTGATTATGAAGATGATTTGAAAAATTAATGCCAAACAGAGATCATTTGGAGTGTTCAGATCAAGAAGCCCTGAATTGATAGTATCTCTCGTAGTAATTGCGCCACCCTTCTTTTGTTTTGCGCACACATCTGTTAATGACACCAGTTAACATAATTCCCGCTTTTGTGCCACATTTCTATCCCGGTGTCACCAATAATGGCGACCTTGTGGCGACCAAATCTTTATGAAAGCTACTTGACACTTGGCGTTAACCACTACATCTCATAAGAGCGTTTTCATAACTTCATAACATGCATTAATAATGAAACAACGTGCTTAATAACATTCACGCCATTTTCATTTATATCAGTCATTTTTAAAACCCGTGTGCCTTGAGAGAATCGACAATCAACCCTAATAGCTCTTCAGATTGCTCTGGCCATTTTGCAAAATCCATAGATCAGAGTATCATATGCAACAACACCAGAGTTATATCCTTTAGTCAACATTAGACCTTTAAGCACATCAACCTCATCCACAGCAGTTGCAGTCAGTGTACAATAGACATGCTATGATTCAGGCCTCCACTGAAAACTCAAACAAATCCCCAGTTTCGTAGCACGCTACGAAACCACTCAAACAGGTAGCGCTGCGAAACTGCTAAACAGAATTCAGGCGCTGCGAAAACACCCTGACTTTAAGCTAGACTAAAAAAAAATTTGACAATAGCATTTTCAGTGATAACAGTGGCTCCACTTGGGATAGTGTGCCCCTGTGGTACACTAAGAACATGCAGCTCCAGTGCCTTATCCATTTTGACAAACTGAAATTTTCTTGACAAGCATGACTATAGGAGAATGAGAACTATACCTACTAAAAAATGCTCAGTTGAACTTGAGCTTATTTGCAATTACCTCTACCTACCTACCCTAACCATTTCAACTTCTTCAGCTCAATCAATGTGAAATTTCCAATGCAGCCAATCATTTGCCTCACCTGATATTTGATTTCTTTGACTGTCCTGGAGTTCAGATCCAATATGATAGTGTAATGACCGCTTCCACTGAAATCTTCTCTGACTGTATCGGATTTCAGAGCCAATGTGATAGTGTAAAGACCGCTGCCACTGAAATTGTCTCTGATCTTCTTTGAACAACTGAAATACTGGAGAGTAAAACTCTTCCATGTAATCAGCTATAGGATCCCAGAACACATGATCAGCTTGTCTTTCCTCGAAACTTTCCAGCTGTACAAACTGATCTTCAACCACCGTGTTCAGTTCCTCAATCGTGAAAGAGAAAGGAACCAGCGTAGTCTCCTTGTGTTCTGTCATAGAAAGCTGCTGAAAATAATGATCATGATAACACTCTTCATTTTCAGGCCCCTGATTCTCAACCACACAAGACTCCTCTGATGTACTATCCACTTTTCTATTTGACAAGCTATCCAGTTGCTTTTCTGAATCATTCCAACAAACAATGGAATTTTCCTCACTATTATGATTATTATTTGGGGTAAGCTGCTGCAAGGAATTACAAAATTGAGCAAGCTTTTCCTCTGCCTGAGGGTCATAGAAAATTTCCTCCAATATTTCTTCTTGCTGGGTGCAATTAATTTCGTCTTCATTATGATCTGAAGCCTGACAAATTTGCTGCATCTCTACATCAATATCAAAGGATAAAACATGGTTTTCACAGGTAAACTCTTGTTGCTCTTCATGCGGCGCTTCATGGAGTGTTATACCTTCTTCTTGGTGCTGAAAAACATTGTCATGAAGAGCCTCTAAAATTTCTTCATCTGTAAATTCATCATCACCATAATAATCCTCCAAGCACTGAATAAGATTCAAAGAATGCCTACAGCAATCTTTGAGCAGCAACAAAGAAGGATAACATTCTTTAAACATTTCACAGAACACATCATGGAAATCAGCAAGAGAAGATAATGAACCATTTTCCAAACTTTTATACCAAGACCATGCTTCTCCTTCTAAAGTAGCCATAAACATCCTCATGAGACAATCTTCAGGGAAATGAACCTTAAGACTGCGTACATGTATGTGAAACTTAACCAAATGGAGAGCAGCATCATCCTTCTTTTCATCTTTGAATATTGGAAGATCATCCAACCAATCAACCTTTGGCATAGGATTTGGAAAACCAGGGATATGAGACCGATTCATAGGAGCATACCTGGCATTCTTTCTTGCAGTGGAATCCATCTTGAAACTTCATCAAGCTACTGATCTTCTAGCAGTGGAGTCACCTTCTAATTTGTTCTTTGATGTGTGGAGTCGCCAAGGTAGTTTTGCAGCCTTGAAAATCATTTGAACTCCTGCTACCTTCAGAAATTCAATCTTAAGCTCCCGGCAGACGCACCAAAATGTTATCACAAAACCAGTACTAGGGGCTGCGACCAAGCAAGGTTTCATGTAACTGTTTCAGACCAGACTTTAGACTAGGAATTAGCCTTCCTAATCAGAGAGGGCTCTCTCGCAGGCTTTTGATAGAAAATTAATCACAACAACAGAGGGCTAACTCTTCACACATTTATAAAAATATAGCTGGCTGGACATACATCAAATTGGTCTTCATTGGGCTATGGAGTCTCTCACAGTTAATAAACCAAATCACAGTCATCTCATGGAAGCCAAGGCTCTTTGCATCATCAGATGTTCAAACATAATTTACCTAAATCAAAGCCTGCTGAACATACAGGAAGTCAGAGCATTAAAAATGAATTCTGAGTGATGTTCTAACATGCTTCACCAAAACCCACAGCTTGTCAAGCACACAGGAAGTCAGAGCATATAATATGAATTCTGAGGGATTGTGCCATAACAAGGCTGTAAAAAGAACATTAAGAAACTAAACCACCATCACATTTGAACAAAAAGATGCATTGAGAATCTTGGGAAGAAAAAACCCTGTTTGCCATTACTGTAACAGTCTTTACATAAGCTCTAAAAAACTCTGTTTTTGTATATACAGTCCAACCCCTTCTACATCTCACCTTGGCCCATATATAGGCAAGCAAACTAAAACACCTCGAGCTTCCTCCTCCAGCATGAGGGGAGCCTCGAAGGTGGCTATTAACTATTCCTACATGCTACTAACTAATGCATTAATTACAATCATGCTGGGCTGTAATTACATAAAATCCTAATCAAACTAAAATACTAATTTCACTCTCCTCATATGCTTGATGCTTCCTTGAATGCTTTGACAGCTGTCCTCCTTCAATTAATCTGATATGGCTGAGTTAGGGATGCAATGAATGCTGACTTGGGATGCTTTGAAAACTCTGATGGCTCATTTAATGATCAGAAGGTGTGCTCCTATTTATCGGCTTCTGTCTCCCAACATTCTCCTAAAGTATAGCAGCCTGCTCCCAAATGTTTTAATAACCCCAAATATGGAATGATGCCAGACTTCTGATGTGCTGTAGGTGGTATTTGATAGACAATTGTTCTTCTTCCTCAACTCCCGCTCACCGTGTCAGACTAGCTGCTCACAGTATCACACTAGCTGCCCTGCGCTTTAAATCATCACCTACAGCAGTTTCGTAGCGCGCTACGAAACTGCTGTGTGATTTAAAAACACAGTCCTCCTTTAAACTTCTCACAAAATTGAATAGCTGATGTTGCCAATCTTCAGTTTCACCCTTGCTATGCTGAGATTCAGAATCGCATTCCATGTATATGAACCTTCATCAGATGAACCAACTGCAATTGATGAGACCACCATGATTTTACCATCTCACTTACTCAACACAGTCCATCAAGCCAAGAATGTAATCCGTTGTTTTCAGCCCGGGCTATTTGAATGGGTACAAGACAAATAAGTTGACAGATCCAGTTTCCCACAGGCCTCTTTTTATAAGAAGAGAACAAAACATCTACAACATTTGAGTCCCAGCTTTCAGACATGATAACTTGAAACTGCATCCCGAGATTTGAAAAATCCTTTCCTTTTTCTTTCTCTAACTGCTCAATCAGAGGCTGCAAGTATTCTTTACATTTTCTTTGTCCATCATCTTCTCCAATCATATTTCTTGAGTTCAACAAAACATGGAAGGTAAGATGCCTAATACTTCCGCTACAGAGTGCAGAACTAACAGCATACTCATCAAAAATGTGATAAATGAAATCTAATATAGCGCGAGTCTTCTGAGAGCCATGGTTCTTGGAATATTTACAATCTCCTTTTGAATTTGACTTGATGATCTACTACTGGCTTTGCCACTAGTGCGCGCCTTTTCAACAATCAGATACTTGAAAGTACCACTGTGCAACGAAACCACTGATTGCATACACCTGAGCCTAAACATGGTTGTTGCAGAGCAGATAATTGTGTAAATGACTGTCTCTGTTTGAATAAATGACCAAAAGAACGTTCCCACATCAGGCAAATATGAACAGAAATGTAGAAATCCTGAGAGCAAAGCTAAAACAAATCCTTTGCAACGTTGATTGACTGTACAATGTATAATGTTAAGTTAATCCGGCGATGTGACCCTGGTTCTACAAATTTATCATAAGAAGCCGAGATGTATAAGATACTGGATGCCGTGCTGAACTTTCCAGTTCTTACCTAAACTTATCTAAACTTTCCCATCCAATATCACATCTTCTGGTAATGTTATTTTCTTAATCCGTGGCTTTGAAGTGAGCGCTAATGATATATGACAATCCCCCTTCTCAAAGCTAACAGCTGAAGCATATAACGGGCACGGCAACCACGTTTATAGAAGACAACACCTAAACGATACAGTCCATATTGACTGAGGAAACTTGTCTATTTCGAACTCTTTGCCATTTGCTTCCTTGTATCTACGACAGCGATTTCTCCTCTCTGCCATCGACATTTGATTATGAAGATGATTTGAAAAATTAATGCCAAACAGAGATCATTTGGAGTGTTCAGATCAAGAAGCCCTGAATTGATAGTATCTCTCGTAGTAATTGCGCCACCCTTCTTTTGTTTTGCGCACACATCTGTTAATGACACCAGTTAACATAATTCCCGCTTTTGTGCCACATTTCTATCCCGGTGTCACCAATAATGGCGACCTTGTGGCGACCAAATCTTTATGAAAGCTACTTGACACTTGGCGTTAACCACTACATCTCATAAGAGCGTTTTCATAACTTCATAACATGCATTAATAATGAAACAACGTGCTTAATAACATTCACGCCATTTTCATTTATATCAGTCATTTTTAAAACCCGTGTGCCTTGAGAGAATCGACAATCAACCCTAATAGCTCTTCAGATTGCTCTGGCCATTTTGCAAAATCCATAGATCAGAGTATCATATGCAACAACACCAGAGTTATATCCTTTAGTCAACATTAGACCTTTAAGCACATCAACCTCATCCACAGCAGTTGCAGTCAGTGTACAATAGACATGCTATGATTCAGGCCTCCACTGAAAACTCAAACAAATCCCCAGTTTCGTAGC
This sequence comes from Pinus tabuliformis, assembly GCA_031772625.1. Classification (NCBI taxonomy): domain Eukaryota; kingdom Viridiplantae; phylum Streptophyta; class Pinopsida; order Pinales; family Pinaceae; genus Pinus; species Pinus tabuliformis. The sequence continues at coordinate 829,525,752 of CM062809.1, read as the reverse complement.
ACGCTACGAAACCACTCAAACAGGTAGCGCTGCGAAACTGCTAAACAGAATTCAGGCGCTGCGAAAACACCCTGACTTTAAGCTAGACTAAAAAAAATTTTGACAATAGCATTTTCAGTGATAACACCAGGGTCCATCAAGGGTTTTCCTCTACTTTGACAAAGCTCACCCACTTCCAAGTAGAATCAAGCAAAGACAATCTCTCCTCACAAGGTTCTAAATGGGAGTCCTAATTCCTGCAGCATTTACCCAAAGAAAATGTATAGCTCCAACCTCTCCTCCTTCTGGCTCAATGCCTTTATTTATAGTGCTGTAAAGAGGTTATTCAGGTCCACCATCAATGGGATAATCCCCCTCTTTGGGTGGGATAGCTCCCTTATTGATGGGATAAGTTCCTCCTTAATAGGGATACATGAACCAACTGGAGGCGCATCCATTTCATCAAACCGACCTCTAGAATGTTCTAGAAGTAACCACAAGTAACTTTTTTAAGATGAAACTTGCGCATTTTGCCTTTTACAGAAGGACGCACCTGTCCCTTGACATACAGAGTGTCCAAAGACGCAGTTTTTGTGAACATTGTGAGCGTCCCCGCAAGTAAGGCTTGAGAGAACCTGCGACCCCAGAGATAAACACATTTTTTACAAGACTTTCTCTCTTCTTTGAGTTTGAGATGGATAGCAGAGGCATAAGACTTGCCTAAGAGGGTAGCATGACTGTTGATTTGAGCCATACTAACTGTAAGCGGTCATGGTGACATTTTTTAGTGTAACACTCCTACTCCCCCCTTAGACTCTTATAAGACTCCCTTTTTATACAATCCCATGCTCCACGGACCATGGGTAGATCTTTACAGCTGACATGACACTCCAAAAAACAAGGGCGGACAACCCTTTGACCTCTTCACGACCACAAAATGCTGAGGCTTTGCATTTTTATTACAAAATTTGGGCCTTCTGCCCCAAAACATGGGCTTTTAGCCCCAAATCTGGCTCTTGGAGGAACCCATTCCCAACAGGCCCCCAACACAAACATGGTGACTCGCCCTCGAGGGCACAAAGACCCCCCAACTCGACCTGTACGACTCCTACCTTGACGGTGCACTTTGTAGCCACCTGCTTTATTTCTTTGAACAACTGCTCTGTTGTTGGCCCTGCACTGTCAACCTGCAGCTTCTGCTGAGTCTCCTGCAGACTAGCTAGCTTGCCTTCAATGGAGGTCGTGATTAAGTAGGCCTCGTCCAACTAAGGCTTCAAGCACACCTTTAGTACTGTCTCTTTGTGTTGAGCTGCATCTACCTACTCCTTCAATGCATTGGCCTCCTATAGCTTCATGAGTCTCTGTGTGAGGGAAACAGTAGGCGATGTCCCTTTTACCTCATCATAGTGTTGTTATAGCTCTCGCACCTCTATTTCCAGCCTCTGCACAGTAGGGTCTTCTTTTAGGTTGGTTAGTACTTCGAACAACTATTCAAAAAGCATTGTGCAGTCTGCCACTGCACTTTCTACTGGTATTGTTGCTTCTGTGATAGAAGTCGCGCAATGATCCTTGACTTTCAGTGGCGTTGAAGGCTGGGCCCTCAAGTGCAATTTTTCAGTTTGGAGGTTCAGCTCCAACTGAACCTTTTCCAATTCTATGCAAGCGTCATTCTACCCTGTAGCGAGTTTGCGAATGCACACATCGACTGGCTCATCCCCAGGAATGGCCAACTCCAGGACCATTCGGCATGCTTCCTCCACGACCTCAACTATGCGCTTGTTCTTATCGATCACGTCGTTTGTAGTGGCAATGGAATAATCTCATTGTACGGCCATCTGAGCATTGTTAATGATCTTCTTGTTGATCACCTGCAAAGCGTGTTGTTTGCAGGCCCTCAGCTCGTCGATCAACCCATCCTGCAGTAGGTGGAGTGCCTTGCTAGGAAGCGCTGCCAAGTTCAGCCCTACTCCCTTGAGTGTGCTGACAACAGGCCTATCATCTTCGGTCTCTATCGTTAGTGCCCCATATGGCAGCACTATGGCTCAGGATTCCTTCACACATAGCATCCCGGCGGCTTCTGAAGTACCGATGTCCAAACTGGTGGATGTCGCACCAATATATGTTGTCCAAATCTGCAACTCTCATAGATTCGCCTGAATGGCCCCTAACGCTTGCTGCTACTGCAGTAGTTCCATGGTGGCATCCCGCATGTTATTCCCAATGTCTTTCAAATTCCCCTCTGTTAGGGTGATTGGGTCCATGGACGTCTTATTGGCCTTGGACTTCTTCCACGGACCTACTTTTTCTTGTCCCCTTAGATGCTTGATATAGAACGGAGGTGTTTTCGGGTCTGCTCCTCCCTGTTCTGTCAGATCATCCTCTTCTTCTAGGGAGGGCAACTTTTCTTTGTCGAATCCGCAGTCCTCTCCTCCTGTCTATCCACCTGTCTCCTGTGTGGCAGCGCAGTCTACCCTAGCCTTATCCTTAGCCTCCTTCCTCCTTTTCTCAGCCAACTACTCCATCTTGATCTTGGCTTCATCCTTCTTCCGATGTGCGACTATATTGCTGGATCCCGCCGTTAAATCCGAGATAGTGTGCCATTTTTTCGGCCACCTATCACTAACTTCTTGAATCACATCATCTGTAGCTAAGTAGGGCAAGTCATGCCACTTATACTCAGGGTCCTTTTGCGCCTTGATGGGTATATGGTGGAAATCAACCTTAAACTCTATGTACGACTGTAATTTATCAAAGAAAGTAGGCGACAACCATGCCTTGCAGTTGATGGCCATCTGCACATTCATCTCTATCAAGATCCAAAATATCTTGTTGTCCTTGATCTGTTGGGGATCCTTAGTCTCCCATAACGAAGCGTACTTTGTGGCCTCAGGCAGGTCCAGTGCGACCGAGGGAAATTGGTTGTCTTTGAGTAGATCCTAGGCTACCAACACAATGGACTACAAGAGTCATGCATAGTGGAAGGTCTTGCTGAGATGCTATGCCTCACAGTAGTTTGTGAGGAACTCACTACAGAGGTAGCACACCTAATTAAACTGAACCCCCTTTGCACATTAGGCCGCTAGGGCTATGACAGGCACTAGTACTTCATTGGAACAACACTTCCGCATGACCTTCCCTCCCAATATTTGTGTGGCCACTTTGACCGCAAGGTCGGAAATAGTTGTAATCGCATAGCCGTGTGGTTTCTTTACTAGTCTAAACTTCTTCTTCATGGCCTCCGTGAGGGCCAGTTCACCCACCTTTCCATCAAACATCATAGCCAGATTCTCCCCTGAATATGGCAACCTCGTGATTCTATGGATTAGTCTGTCTGTGATGGGTATTGGCTCCTCTAACCACAGACACCCATCATGTACCAAGCACAACAGCTACCTAATTACCATCAAGCTAATGGGTGTGCGATTGTAGTGCGGCACCCATGGCAGGTTGAGCAGGCCTTCCTTATCTACTCCTTTGAGCCACTTACGTCATTCCAACATGGTCACCCTAATGGTCTTATGGAGGACACGGTGCATCAGTTGGTTGGTCGCCAAGTGATGGAATCACTCAGTATCAGCCAAGTCCTAGTCCTCCAATTTCAGCATTGGAATCTGTGCCAAGCGCGGTCCTTCAAATACAATCTTCTTTGGCAGCAAAGGTGTGTACAAGATGAACTTGCTCTCATCAATGTCCTTAGGCACCTTGGACTTGCCCCTATGCGGAGGGATGTACTCACGAAATTTAGTAATGGAGTCAAACCCCTCAACTTCATTATCCTCCGTGTCGATCCCTAGATCCTCATCGTCCATTTGGATATCCCCAATTTCTTCCTCCTCTGGTTCCAGCTTAATGGTTTTTCCCTTTTCTTGAGTGGTGGGCTTTTCCTCCGGCGGGTTTCTCCTAGGTGACACGCACAGCGATGGTATCAAGGCCTGCTTTCCTTTCTTACCTTTTGCGCCTTCCTGGGTATGAGTAGGCCTTGGTCTAGGCGACCGTGGCGACTTGGGTATCTCTGCAACCTCCAGAGTAGTTCCATATGCTTCCGTAGCAACCTCTGGCACAGCCCCTTTGGCTATCACTGCTTCCTCAATATCTACAGTTTCTTTTGGTGTCAATATGACACTATCCAATAGTTCTTGGGTCTCCTTTGGTAATTGCTCAAACACCGAACTTTCTATCATAGCTTCAAATAATTCACGATTCATATGCATCTGAGAGCTCAAAAACTCAATGCTCAAAATGCCAAGTGTTCTTCGTTGGGCAGCCACATGTAATTTATAGACCATTTTGAATTCAAATCGGACCATTTCCCCCAAAATCAGTTCATTAATGCTAGATTGGCGGCAGATTTTCAAGGATCTTTCCAATAGATTTTGTCTTAAATGCCCCCCCCACTCCATTTGGCCGCTTTTCCATTGTCAAATCATGAACAATGATTTTAATGCTAACTTTCTGGTTGACCTACGCAGTTTCATCCCAGGTAGCACATCCTTTTGTGTGCTCGTGTGGTCTCTGTGACATCCCTTCATTCCGCGCAATTCCTTCATCATGCAGTTCCCTAACCCGAGCAATGTAGTTTATAGTCCTACACCTCCTTTCAGCTACCTAGAGTGCTAAGACTGTGCTTCCTTCATATAGTCACTTAGTTGGATCACTAGTGTATGGCTTCAATCAGGTACCATTCACTTCTCCTGGGAAGGGCTCCCCATTTAACTTAACCAACTGAACTGCTCCACCATCGGTAATCTATTTGATGACATAGGGCCCCAGCCAATGCATCCTAAATTTTCCTGGAAATTTATCAAACTTGTTTTGATACAGCAAAACTAGATCATTTACCTAGAAGGTGCACAGTTTAATGTGTCGATCTTGCCATGCCTTTTCGCGCTCCTTTTGCACTTGTTGATGAAATCTAGCTAGAAATCGGGCCTCTTCAAGCCCTTCTAGCTGCGTGAGCCTCTCTTCCAAGGCTCCGTGGTCCACCATCCCTGTGAGTGCCACTATGTGCAGACTAGGTACAATGTATTCCATTGGCATCATAGCTTCTATGCCATACACAAGTTTGAAAGTCGTTTGCCCAGTCAACTTCTTGCAAGCCATCCTGTAGGGCCATAGCACCACTGGTACGTGCATATCCCAGTCACTTCTCTGAGCATTGTAGACCTTTTTCAGTGCGTTCTCCAGTACTTTATTGAATGCTTCCACCATCCCACTAGCTTGCGGGTGATAAGGCGTGCTCTTCTAATGATACACCTAAAATTATTCCGTCAATGCGTTGATTGTTTCATTAAGGAAGTGCGTACCATGATCGTTCATCAAGATCTTTGGACAACCAAATCTCATCAATACGTATGAAAAAAGAAAATTTTCTATTGTCACATCGGTACATTCCTTCATAGGCTGCCGCTCTGCCCATCTGTTCAAGTACTCTATAGCGGTGATGATGTACCGCGCAACTATTTTCTTCCCCGGTGGTTGAATTGGTCCCACAAAGTTAATTGCCCATTTCTTGAATGGTTGTAATGTCACCTACAGTATCAACAGAAATTCATCCCTTTGGGATGGCCTGCTATTCCTCTAACATGCGTCACAGACCCTACAATATGCTCTCACGTCCTTATGCAGAGTTGGCCACCACAATCCAGCATGCAGGACCTTCTGCACTATCGCTTTTCCTGCATAATGTTCTCCGGCAGCTCCTCCATGAGCCTCCACAAGGATGCTACTCCGCTCAAAGTCAAGTACATAGCATCACAATATTTCATCAGACCCCATTTTGTACAGGTGTCCTACAATGATAGAAAAGTTTGTTGCGCACACTACTAACTCCTTCTTCTACTGGCTTTTATACCCTTCTATAGCATTCCCTGTTGTCAGGAATTGTATGATATCCTCAAAGTGACTATCGATGACACGTAACACAAAGAGCTACGCGTCAGGCCATCCTTCCTCCAAATTAGTGGGCTCCTCTCTCGTTTTGATGCGCGACACATGATATGGTCCCGTGTTCAATCGTCCAGGCTTCACAATAACTTCAAAATCATACTCCTGAAATAATAACAACCACCTGTAGATCTTTCCCCCCAACATAGGCTTATTAACCAGGTATTTTAATACAGAATGATCTGTATACATCTTAAAATGTCCACCCAGCAAATAGTGCCTGAACTTTTGGACCATGTATACCATGGCTAGTCCTTCGCACTCTGTAGTGGAATAGTTCTTGTCAACCTTGGACAACTTCCTTCTCACGGATGTTATAGGATGGTCCAATTCCCCCTTGCTCACCTATGTCATCATGGCCCCTAGTGTGATACATGAGGTGTCCACGTGCACATGAAATTCCTTCTTCCAGTCTGGAAAGACTAGGATCAGTGCGGGGACCATTTTCTCTTTCAACATGTCCAAGCTCTTCTGGCATTCATCACTCCAACAGAACATAGCATCTTTATTCAACAACTTTTCCATGGGAACAGTGATCTGGGCATAGCTCTTAATGAACTTCCTATATTATCTAGTATGCCCCAGGTTCGCGCGTAGCTATTTCACAATCCTTGGTGCCTCCAAGTTGATCATCACTGTGATTTTTGTGGGGTCTACCATCAATCCTTGTCTGCACACCACATGCCCTAGCAGGATCCAAAAGGGGACACAAAACAGACACTTCTTCAGATTGAGCGCAATCTAGTACCTTTGACACGTATCTAACATTAAGCGCAGACTTTCCACATGATGCTTTACCAATCCAAACACTATCCAATCGTCAATGTACACTTCCAGGAACTTATGAATGAATTCTTTGAATGCCGCAATGACTACGCGGGAAAAGATGGTTGCCGCATTCTTCGGCCCAAAAGGCATTGCAATATACTGAAAACATCCCCATTACGTCACAAAGGTTATCTTACTTCTATCTTCAAGCGCGACTTTGATCTAATGATACCCAGCGAACCCATCAATGAAAGAGTTTGCTTCTTGGCTGCCTACATTATCTAGGGCTTCATCAGTGAACGGGGTTGGGAAGGGGTCATGCACGCAAGCATCATTCAGCTTCTGGAGATCCATGCATATTCTTATTTCTTCTTTCTGTTTCTTTTCCTAAACCATTATCCGGCTTACCCAATCGAACTCTTCTACAGGTTCAATAATTCTTGTCACGAGCATCTTATCCAACTCAGCATGAACCCTTTCCTTATACTTAGTATTAAGAAAGTAAGGTATTTGTTTTACCAGCTTCGCATCCAGTTTTAGGGTGATCTTCATGACACCCAGGTCTCCTATTATCCCTTTTAGATTTAGAGAACTTTGTGGGGAACAAATCCTACTATTCGCGAAGGAGCTCAGCGACATTGTCTACAGTCGCATCATCCCAATAGTCCCCAATTTTTGCAAATTTTGGTTCCACCTCTATGCCAATGTTGACCTGCCTAGTTTTCAGTGGCGTGGTTATGTCAGGATCCTCTATCTACGGACCTTCAACCTAACAGTGACCTTTAGTTTTTGTAATATTAACTTTTCGGGGATCATCATCTTCTTCTTCAACGGTCATGTTATAACTTTCTAGTGCATGACACAACTGGGTAGTCCAATCAGGTTGGATCGGGTCCAAAGGATCTTGTGGTATCCTAAAGATCGTTGCTTTAACCTCCTGTAGCACCACGTCAATACATTCAAACCCATCCTCAAAACTTAACGTCATTAAAAATCCCTAGCACAGGATGTCCCATTCCTTCGTGCCATTGCAGAGCTCGGTTTCCAAGTACCAATTCATTGGTATGACGCCCAGGGTATGACAAAACAAATGCACCCATTTAGGTTGGGGCTCTGCACCATAAGCCTTATACCATTTAGTCAGGTGATTGCACAGGTCATCTCATCCGTCATACTTATCTATCATATGTACTTTTGGCTGCCCAAAACATATTCTCATCATCCTCCTATAGTCACGCCAATCACTAAAACTATCCTTGTGCATACCCCACCATCTTGCAAGCGTAGCGCTCAGTACCCAGTCCAACGCCTAGAAACAATGTTTCTCCAATACTTCTCTTTCAAATGCATCCAAAAAGAAATCAACATCAGCTAGCCCATCATAATGAGGTGAATTCCTAACCTCATATGACACACGGCGCAGCGATTTGGTCATCATATTACAATGTAGTGTCAAGACCTCATGCAGTCAGTTCTGCCAATGCTCCAATTCCTCATCTAATTCTGACGTGCAGGAGCTTTCACGATCCCATGTAATTCATTTGTCCACTGTCAGATTCACCCAATCCTAGTCTCATGTCGTTATCTTGTAAATCTGGTCCATATCATCATCACTTTCGTAATCTTGGACTGGTTCTGTATAGCACGGTCCCTTCGCAGGATCCAGTGGCACCACTATGCGGAGTGACTTGTTTTCAAATATCAACTTCCATTTCTTCAGGTTTATTACCCCATTCATGTCAGTGGCCCAATCGATTCTAAGGAGCACAGGGTAGGAATTGCTATCATCCACAATCTCTATTACCTCAAAATCCGCCAGCGTGCTTGCACCCTCAATGTCAACTGTAACCCCTTGCAACCTCCCCATTGGGATAATTTTATGTTGATTCACCATCCTTAACTGTATCGAAGACCACTGGAGCGCAGGTCTCCCCATTCTCTCCCAGGCCTGTTTTTACAAAACATTCACGTCGGTCCTTGCCTTGTGCTTTCCAAGCTTCCTAACCATGCATGGTTCACTAGTAGCGCTATCGCTACCAGCGCACCGATTGATCAATTCCTGCAAGCCCTTCATAGCCTTACATTCATAGAGCAGCTTCATGTAGGTCTCCAAGAATGTGGTAAGCATGGACGGGTCCATTTCTTCAACTGGTTTCTCCTGACTTCCATAGGTAGAGGCCTCAGCGAAGTTTTTCTTCGCTTCCATAAATGTTTCTTTTGCGCGCTCCAAATCAAACCCAGTCTCCTTCTCTGGTGCTTTGCGGACCCATACACCTTCTGCAGGTTGCTTCCCTTTATCCTCCCCAGTCATGGTTCCACTCCACAACATAATGTTTACCTTAGGGTCTTCCTCGCAAGGCTCAACCCTCATCATCTAGAGGTTTTGCATCGGTTGCAAAGGCTAGACCCCCTTTTCGTGAATCTTAGCCAACAATATTGGGCAATCCTCAGTCACATGGTCAAAATTAGTACAGTAGTGGCATGAAAATCGCGTCGTATTTGGACAGTCCCTCGCATAGTGTCCTAGACCTTTGGAATTGTGACAAATCATTTGTCCTTGGCCTCTCCCAGGCCCTCCTACACCTCGGCCTCGGCCACGCCCCTGATACTCACCTCACGTTCCCCCAACACCTTGGTCTAGAGGTTGTGTTTCTGTCTGCATTCTATATACGAGTGTCCTATCCATCATCAATTCGTAACTTTGGCAATTGTGTTTCTCATGGCCTACTGATTGACAGAAATTTTAGAACAATTGTTGCGGTGTTTGTACAAATTTCTGTAGCAAATGGCAATTATGAGTCATGTGTCTCCCTGCTACCTGACATATAGCATACCATAGCACAGGCCCTACACTTGGCCTTGCTACGACCTTTAGTCGTAGAGGCATTGGTCCTCCTGCTGCAACGTAGTTCGTGAACATTAGGCAGTGATCCTTGTCATGCCCCTGACCCTTGCATTTTATGCACCAAACCTCTTCACACGCCTCTAGCTAAGCAGTTATGTCCTACTTCAGACTTTGCATTTCAAGACAAAGGTTTTGCAACTATGCATGAATCTGTTGAACCCCCAGATTCGGATCTTGCATCATCATTTTGCGCAGTCTCATTGCAATCTCCAAGGCTTCTGCTTGAGTCGTAATCTTCTGTTGTGACAACGCAACCCTCAAGTGAGGTAGGAGCGAAGCCACAAACCACTTGCGGTGCTACCCATCCGTCAAATTCATATTAGCATCACAAATTTTACACTTCAATATCTAATCTAATTCCCAAAGGGTCTCACATGGTTTCATCATGATTTCCTTGAATCCCACAATCAACTACGCTTCAGACTTAGGCCTACTGAATTCTTTATTCAGCACGGTCTAGATCTCTGCCAGTGTAGCTGCCTGGTTGTCATTATAGTACTTGATGTACCAGGTTAGCATGCGATCCTGCAAAGCATTAACCAACGTCGCCTTCTTCATGAGATCATCTGCAACACCCTGAGCTTCCCATGCAACCTTTATGACGAACCAAAATTGGTACGGGTCCTCATTCCCTATGCCCTTGAATACAAGTATTTTTACTTAGTTCACCAGATTGAACAGTGGAGGTGGAAATGGTATGGGTGATGGGGTGAGCGATGGAGGTGAGGATGGAGGTGGTGTGGATGGATGTGATGAAGGTAGAGGTGGTGTAGGTATTCGCAGGAACCCTCGTCTTATCAACTGACTGGCACTCAGGGGAGAAATCTATGGTGTCCCTTCATCATCACTTAAAGGGAGTCCGATCATTGGACTATACTCATAACCTTTTCTTCCTTTGTCCCTAAAAAGTTTTCCGCTTCGCATAGATCCAAACATCAAGGTAACCGCATAACCTATTGTTCACACAAGAGCATCTTAATCCAAGTATTCAATGATTTTAAATACTTACGTCGTGGTCCCTTGAAGAAACAGCACTCTGCTTCGTTGTAACTGATAGAGGTATCGACCGCGAACTCAGTCACAAATCCTCCTATGATGTGGTCGAGCTAATGGTTGACAGCGTGCGTAATCTTATCTTCAGAAGCTTCTAACCTCCTTACTAGCTCCAGTGTCCAAACAATCGGCTTGTCAAGCCTCCACCTTCCTTAACTGTCTGCCAACTTCGTGATCCACTCGTATAACTCAACCGGGAAGGAACAGAATAAGATTTCATGTATTTCTGTGTACAGGTATCTTTCCAACCACTGTTCTTTCATCAATTGTGGGTTCTTGTTTTCTTGTGCTACAAATTTGTGGATCTTTCTATCCAACCAGGTTTCAATTTCTTTCTTCATTGGATTCCAATGATATGACATCACACATCTCGTTATGCAGGTCCTATTCCTGGCAACAGAACCATTTGATAGCTTGATGGGCCTTGACCCAAGTTCAGTGTTAGTTAGCCAAGAAAATCCCTACAATACTGGCCCTTTTGGCATGAGCCCGCGGAGTGCAGACTGAAGTCTCACCGGAAGCAGTATGGGGGGATGCAGGAACCAAGTTTCTGCACCTTGAGATGGTCATGATGTCGGTTTATACTTCCTGATCCTACCTTTGCGCAGATCGATAAGCCTTTAGGGCTTATTGATGTTCCTTCTATTCCGTCCTTCAATACCTCCGCGAAGGTACTCGACTGATCTTCACGCAGCCCTAACCCGAGGTCCATGCACTTATGCGCCTCTGTGATTGAGTTATTGTATAAGTTCCCAAGTCTCTTAAGGGTTACCAAATCTATCATGCATTTACAGTTACCTTCGCATAATCCTTTATTCTTTCTTGAGTTCAATTAACAGATATAATCAAATACATTCGCGCATCAAATAAGCATTATAATGTAAACCCAGATCATAACATAATATAATTAGATGCATTAAACATAGACAAAATACACAGTGATTGCAGAATAATTCCCTTTATTGATATCTCAAGTTCAGTACAGACTCTATCGACCCTGCGCACACAGCTGCAGACTTCCACCCTAGGCCTCTGTGCACTCAACTATAGAGCCTCTACCTATGCTAAGACGTGAGAACACTTAGAACTTCTTACCCAAAAATCCTTCTTCTTACTCCTACTCCCCCCTTAGACTCTTCTAAGACTCCCTTTTTATACAATCCCATAGTCCCTGGACCATGGGTAGATCTTTACAACCGACATGATACTCCACAAAACAAGGTCAGACAACCCTTTGACCTCTTCCCAACCACAAAATTTGTAGGATTTACATTTTTATTACAAAATTTGGGCCTTCTGCTCCAAAACTGGCTCTTGGGGGAACCCGTTCCCAACACTGGGTCTTGCACTACTCCTGCTCTACCTTCTCCTTGGCAATGTGCTCCTCCTCAACCTAAGCCTTTTCTACAACATCTTTCTTCTTCTGTGCAGCCTACTTGGCTGCCTCCTTCCTTTTCTTTGCAGTCACACTCTCTTCACATGTGCTTGGCCTAGCATCTAAATCTAAAGAGGCACACCACTCAGATGGCCAGCGCGACACTACCTCCTGCACATCGGAGCCTATTACCAAATAATGATGTTATACCACTTCTAGGCAGGATCCTTTCATGCCAAGATATAGACCCAATGGAAGTCGGCCTTGAAAGTTGTGTAGGCTGACAGTTGTGTATACAAGGTTGGGTATAACCTTAGCCACTAGTTAACTGCCATGCAGAGACTTGCTTCCATCAAGACCCAAAAAATCTTCATCTCTATGATGTGCGCATGGTCCTTCATGGCCCATAGGGAGGTGAATTGTGCGGCCTCTGGCAATCCTTCTTCCAACAGAGGAAACTAGTTGTACTTCAGCAACTCCTATGCAACTAGAACAATAAATAGTAGCAACCAAGTGTAGTGGAATGGCTTGGTCTCATCTTGCATCTCAGGGCAATTCGCCAAGAACTCTTGGCATAGGTATCTGGACCAATTGAATAGTACGTGTTTCGTGCACTGAGCTACTAGAGATACGATGGGCACCAGAACTTTATACGGGTGACACTTCCTCATCACCTTGCTAGCCAATATATGTGCGGCCAATTGAACTGCAGGGTCACTTATTGAGAGGATAGAATACCCGTGTGCCTTCTTCACAAGTTTGTAATCATTTTTCATGTGCTCAACCAACTCCTTCTTTCCTACCTTTCCGCCAAACTCCTTGGCCAGATTCAGCCCCTCATGTGGCAAGTGTGTAAGCTTTTGAATCAACATATCAGTGATGGGGATAAGCCCTCCTAGCCATAAACACCCATCATGTACCAGCGTGAGCAGCTGGCATATGCATGTTGTGTTAATGGGGGTGCGGTGGTAATGTGGCACCCAAAGCAAGTTGAGCAGCCCGGATTGCTCAACACTGTGGGCCCATTCCTCTATTTCCAATGTTGTCACCCCCATGCCTTCATAATATACTCGTTTCATGAATTTTTCTGTCACTAAGTGTGGGAACTTAGCATTATCTACTGAGTCCCAGTCATCCATCTTCAGCAATGATACTCACGTGAGCCGCGGACCCTCGAAAGGCACCTGCTCAGGTAGCAGGGGTGTGGAAATGAAAAATTTCTCAGAGTCCAGGTCTTTTGTAATATTTTCCTTTCCCTTCCTTAGAGAGATATACTGAGGGAGCTTTCTGATGGGCTCCGCTCCTTTAGCATTAACATATTATATTCCCTATCCTTCTTCAGCCTCCAGGTCTTTCTTTTCCTTTTGTCGGTTGTTTGTATTTTTCTATGTAGGTGTCATGGTATGCTTCCTGGGGCAAGTGCGTATCTGTATCGGCTTCTGCTGCTTCTCCTTTTCCATGGATTGGTTTGGTCTTGGTGACCTCGATATCATGGGCACCATAGGCATAGCTTCAACACCAGATATTTCAGGGCCTAGGGCATCAGATACAGCGTCCTCTTCACTCACAGCTTCTGTGGGGCTGGTGGCAGTCATCTTCTCCATAAATAGCTCACAGGATTTAAGATAAACGTCTGTGTGGGAAAATGACTCTTCCAAAAACACTCGGCGCATAAGCAACAAACAAAAAATTTCAGAAAAATCTCCAAGTGTGAAAAGCGTTCTCTATTGTACCTACACACATAATTTATAGGGGTTTTTAAATTCAAATCCAACAATTACCCCAAATATCAACCATTAATATTGTTTTGGAAGCAGATCTTCAAATATTTTGGCCTTAAATGCCGCCAGCCCACTCCCCTCAACCATCTTCTAGTTGTAAAGTCATGAACAATGACTCCAATGGTCACTTTCCTGTTGTGCTAGGTGGAATCTCCCTCCATAGCATATCTTCCTTCGCGCAACTTCCTATCTGGAAACTTCACCATTTTCTGCACAGTCCACCTGCTATGTAGTCCTCCAGCCATGGCAGTGTATTTTATAGTCCCGCGCTCCCTTGCAACTGCCTAGAACACTAATATTGTCCTACCACCATATAGCCATTACACAAGATCCCCTCTATACAAATTCAAGTGGATTCCATTCACTCTTCCCGGAAAAGGTTCTCCATTCAGCTTTGCAAGTTGAACTGCGCCTCCATCTGTAATTTCTTTGATAATATATGGGCCCAGCCAAAGCATCTGAAATTTCCCTGGAAACTTAGTGAACTTACTATCATACAACAAAACCAAATCATTTACCTTGAATGTGTGAAGCTCTATGTGACGATCACGCCAGTGTTTTTCACGTTCCTTCTGTACTTGCTGATGGAATCTAGCCAAGAATCGATCCACTTCAAGCTCCATCAACTATGCGAGTTGTTCCTCTAAGGCTTCGTGATCTACCATACCTGTGAAAGTTGTTATGCATAGACTAGGCACAATATATTCCATCGAAATTACAGCTTCTACACCATATACCAATCTAAAAGATGTCTGCCCTGCCATCTTTTTACAAGTAGTCCTGTAATCCCATAACACTGTAGGGACGTGCATGTCCCAATGATTCCGCTGCACATTGCAAATATTTGTCAGTGTGTTCTCCAAAATCTTATTAAAGGCCTCAACTATTCCATTAGCCTTTGCATGATATGGGTTTCTCTTCTGATGATAGACTTGGAACTCCTCACTTAACGCGTTGATTGTCTCGTTTAGAAGGTGTGTACCTTGATCACTCATCAACACCTGCGGGCAGCCAAATCTAGTTAAGACATACACAAACAAAATCTTTGTTGTTGTAGCCCCTGTGAAAACCTTAACTGTTTGTCCCTCTACCCATCTAGTTAGATATTTTTTTGTGGTGATGATGTAGCACGCACCCGTTTTCTTTCCCGGGGGTTGAATCAGTCCAATGAAATCAATGGCCCATTTTCAAATGGATGCAAAGATACTCGAGGGTTCAGTGGAAACTCATCCCTCCGTGATGTCTGATGGTTCGTTGACATGCATCACATGCCCTACAATACACTTTGGAATCCTTAAGCAGTGTTTGCCACCATAGACATGTGCACAAAATCTTCTACGCGATCGCTTTTCCTGCATAGTGTCCTCTCGCAGCTCATCCATGAGCTTACGCAAGAATGCTATTTCTCTCAAAATATGGCACATATTGTTGCAATATCTCATCTAAACCCATCTTATACAAATGTCCCGCAATCACCAAAAAAAAATTCACGCACACTACTAGCTCCTTCTTTTACTAACTTGTATACCCTTCTGGTACCATCCCCGCAGTCAAAAAATGGATTATATCTACAAAATGATTGTCCGCTATGTGCATTGTGAAGAGATACACATCTAGCAATCCTTCCTCAAAATTAGTAGGTTCCTCTCCTATTTCGATCCATGACAGATGGTCAGGTCCTTCATTCAACCTTCCTGGCTTCACAATGACCTCAAAGTCATATTCCTAGAATAGCAGCAACCATCGGCAGAGCTTCCCCCCCAACATAGGCTTATTATCTAGGTATTTCATGGTAGAATGATCTTTGTACATCTTGAAGTGTTCACCCAACAGATAGTGCCTAAAATTTTGAAGTGCATAAACCATAGCCAATCCTTCACGCTCCATCGTTGAGTAATTCCTCTCGACCTTCGATAATTTCCTACTTGCAAAGGTTATGGGATGCTCCATCTCTCCTTCACTAGCCTATGTTAGAACTACACCCAATGCAATGCAAGAAGCATCGACATGTACATGTAATTCCTTCTTCTAGTCAAGGAAGAGCAAGATCATCGTATTGACCATCTTCTCTTTCAACACATCCAAGTTGCGTTGACATTCTTGATCCCAATAGAATGTAGCATCCTTCTTCAACAGTTTCTCCATGGATGCGGTAATCTAGGCATAAGCCTTGATGAACTTCTTGTAATATCCTGTATGTCCCAGCATTGCGCACAGCATCTTAACTCTCCTTGGGGCCTCCAAATTTACTATCACTACAATCTTTGTAGAGTCCACCATCAATCCTTGCTTGCATACCATGTGACCTAGAAAAATCCCAAAGGGGACACAAAATAAACACTTCTTTAGATTCATCGCAATCTGGTACCTACAACACGTATCCAACATCAAGTGTAGGCTTGCTACATGGCGCTTCACTAACCCAAACATTGTTCAAACATCAAAGTACACTTCTAGAAACTTATGAATGAACTCCTTAAACACTGCAATTACTACACGAGAAAATATTGCAAGCGCATTCTTGAGCCCAAACGACATCACAGTATATTTAAAACAACCCCATTCTATCTCGAAGGTTGTTTTTCTCCTATCCTCTAGCACGATCTTGATATGATGGTACCCCAAAAATCCATCAGTGAATGAGTAGGCCTCCTGCCCTCCAACGTTGTCTAATACTTCATCTGTGAATGGCGTTAGGAATGGGTCATGGACATAGGCATCATTAAGCTTCCTCAGATCTACACAAATCTTGATTTCATCCTTTTTTTCTTCTCTTGTACCACCATGGGGCTCACCCAATTGGACTCCTCTACTGGTTCTATGATGCCTACTACCAGCATCTTATCCAACTCCAAACGAACCTTTTCCCTATACTTAAGGTTTAGGCAATATGGCCTCTGCTTAACAAGCTTTGCGTCTGGCTTCAAAGTGATTTTCAAAGCACCCAAGTCTCCGTCTGGATTCAAAGTGATTTTCAAAGCACCCAAGTCTCCTATTATGCCCTTCAGGTCTGAAAACTTATTTGGGAACAAATCTTGATATTCGTGGAGTAACTCAGCAACCTTATCCATAGTAGTGTCGTTGCAATAATCCCTGATTTTTGCAAACTTCGGTTCTCCTTCAATTCCAATGTTCACTTGCTTGGTTTTCAATGGCGCGGTGATGTCCGGGTTCTCTATCTATGGGCCCTCGACTTCGAAACGCCCTTTGGCCTCTAGAATATTAATATTTCTCGGATCATCGTCCTCCCCTTCAGTTGTCACATTATAACATTCTAGCAAATGGTGCAACTATGTGCCCCAATCTGGTTGCACCCATTCCATAGGTTCTTGCGGTATTCTGAAGATCATTGCCTTAACCTCCTGCAAAGCTTCATCAATGATCTCAAACCCATCTTCAAAACTGAATTTCATTAATAATCCTTCTCTTAATATGTCCCACTCCATGGTGCCATGGCAGAGCTCCGTCTCCAAATACCAATTCATGGGGATTGTGTCTAAAGGATGGCAAAACAAGTGTACCCACTCCGACTACGGTTCCATTCCATAATCTTTAGTCCACTTCACTAGGTGATCACGCGAATCATCCCTCCCATCATATTTCTCAGTCATTCGAATGTTAGGTCAACCAAATCGTAACCTCATCATTCTTCTATAGTCCCACCATCCATCAAAGTTATCCTTGTGTGTACCGCACCATCTTGTGAGCGTAGAATGCAGTGCCAAGTCTAATGCTTGTAAGCGGTCATGCTCATGGACTTCATGCTCAAATGCATCCAAAAACTGATACGCATTAGTTAAACCATCATAATAAGGTAAATTCCTTACCTCCGACGAAACGCAACGCAATGATTTCGTCATCATATTGCAGTACAGTGTAGATACTTCATGCAACCGATTCTACCAATGCTCCAACTCTTCATCTGAATCGGAGGTGAAGGAACTCTCCGAGTCCCATGCAATCTTCCCATCTGATATTGGATTGATCCAATCTTGATCTCACGTTGTGATTTTGTAGATCTAGTCTAAGTCATCTTCACTTTCCTCATAATCGCAGACCGGTGCAGTGTAGCGTGACCCTTCTAGAGGGTCCAACAGTACTACAACTCGAAGCGATCTCTTTTCAAACGACATTGTCTGCTTCTTCAAGTTGATCACCCCATTCATGTCAATGGCCCAGTAAATTTCAAGGAGTGCGGGGTACGGATTATTGTCATCAACAATCTTTATTACTTCAAAATCAGCCAATGCGCTCGCGCCTTCTATATCCATTTTTACTCCATGTAGTCATCCCATAGGGATGATATTTTGTCGCTTTTCCATTCTAAGCTGGATAGGAGACCATTGCAACGTGGGTCCCCATTCTCTCCCAAGTTTGTTTTGGAAAAACATTTGCATCCAAAAACATAACCATTTGTTGTCTTAGGGGGTCCTAACCCAGGTTCATAGTTAGTTGTGCCAACCAACAAAACCCTACACTACTAGCCCTTTCAGCAACAACCCGCTTAGCACAGGTTGGAGTCTCACCTAAAGCAATATGGGGGGATGCTGGAACCAAGTTTCCACATCCAGAGATCAGTGTGATGTCTTTTATTTCCCTAGATCTACCTTCACACAAATCTATAAGCCCCTAGTTCTTAGTACTGCAACTCTATCTAAACAGTCCTTCAGACCTTCGCGAAGGTCAACAATTGGTCTTTGTGGACCCCTAAAATTCTATTCATCCATGTACGTGCACTAGAAAATGACCCTAGATTTGAGCTCATGTAGATCTACTTAAGTATTAATAAGCATAGCAGATAATTCATCAAATGCTTCATGGAATTACATAAACATGTTTGCGTATATCTTCTAAAAATTATTCAATAGAGTCGCACATCATTAGATCAATATTTCATAAACTTAATATTCATTCACAACATATATCGCAAGCATAAATCAACAGAAGTAAATAGATAAACACGATAATTCTTCAACAATCTTCTTTATTGATCTTCAATATGGTATTATAGACTCAAAACTACCCTGCGCACTCAGCTGCAGGGGTCCGTGCACTCAGCTGCGGACTCTCCCTAAGCCTCTGTGTACTCAGCTTCAGAGCCTTTCTCTGCTATCTGAACCACTTCTTTGTGCTAATACTTCTCTCCTATTCACCCGTTACAGCTCTTATTATGCCTTAGACTCTCTAAGACATGCCTACTTATAGCTTTTTACATACAATCCCATTGTCCGCGGACCAAGGAAAATTTTAAGGATGGAAATGTATCTTAAAGATTATAAACCTTCGCGAATCTTACTAATGCATAATATGAAAATTATAAAATGTTGTGATATTTTAGTAAAAATATTCAAACTTCTAATGATTTTATATAGTATCTATAAAAATTTGGTGATTTTTAAGGTGAAATAATTTTTGCTTATAAATTTTGGGCGAACCATTTTTAGGAAAAAATGGGTATTGTCGAATCATCTTTTGGAAAAAACATGGAAAATTATCCCATCTGTGAACATTAGCCCCTAAAATTTTCTCTGTCGCGGACCATGGGTGGATCTCAAAACCAACTCAACTTTACATAAACAAGGGGCTAAAACCCATTTGACTCGTAACTATCTATGTGCTCCGCTTCCACAAATCGTGGAGACTTTACATCTTTTACAAAAATTACATCAAAACTTGGGTTTTTAACCCCAAAACTAACCCAGGGGACCCCATCCCAACACGGATCATATAAAGATTTTGTCATTCCAAATGGGTTTCAAACCTTGTTCCTGTATGTAAGAAGTCCAAGGAAATCTGCTTGTGTATTGATTTATGGAATTTGAACCGCGCCTCAGAAAAAGAAAATTACCCCATGTCATCTATGGAGAACATTTTGTAGATAGTATTTGGGGCAAAAATGTTTTCCTTACTTGATGGGTTTTCAGGATATAATCAGGTCCTGGCAGTGGAACCTGATCAACTCAAAACTACTTTCCATACCAAGTGGGGTATGTTCGCATACAGACGAATGTCGTTTGGGCTTGTGAATGCAGGCGCAACATTTCAGTGCGCCACGGACTCGCCTTCCGCGGACTCATCGAACTGAGCATAGTGGTGTACCTCAATGATGTGACTGTGTTTTCAATAAAATAGGAAGACCACATACGCCATCTGAAGAAAAAATTTGAGCGATGCCGGAAATACGGGATTTCCTTGAATCCCAAAAAGAGCATATTCACAGTGTCTGAGGGGAATCTCCTTTGGCACATCATTTCCAAAAGTGGGATAAAAATTGATCTGGACCGGATCTAGACTATTACACAGATCCCTCACCTAACCAACAAGAAAGCAATGCAGTCCTTCATGGGAAAGATAAACTTCCTCCGGAAGTTCATCTCAAACTATGCACAAATAGTAAAACCAATGCAAGACATGATCAAAAAGGATGTGGTCTACAACTAAGGCAAGACAGAAAAGTATGCATTCACCCGTATCAAGCAGGCTATTGCAGAAGTTCCTTCACTCTACAGCCCACATTTCAACAAATACTTCCTACTATACACCTTCGCTCTGACAACTCGCTTGCTGCAATACTCACTCAGAAGGACAAGCTTAACGATGAACGTCCCATCTTCTTCATGAGCAGAAGAATGCAAGGACCCAAAATCAACTACCCTACCATTGAAAAACAAGAATATGTACTATACAAGGCAGTGAAACACTTCAGACCCTACTTGTTGAAGAACCATTGCATAGTGTATGTGCCTCGCCCAGTAGTATGCTCACTCCTCATACAACAAGAGATGAGTGAACGATGTGTGAACTGGACGACAAGCTTGAAAGAGTATGATATTATCATCAAGCCAGTTCACACTGTTAAGGGTCATGGTCTTTTCAGACTCATAGCTGAGGCAGTACATGCACAGGAGGAAGAAGCAGAGCTCATCGGTTGGGAGCAAGAAATTGAAATGTATGATGAAGTGTGAGCACCACCCATTGCAAGCGAAAACTCTTAATACGAAAATGTGCACCAATACCTTGAGCATGGCACCATATCCTCTCACTTTTCCATCAAAAAAAAGAGGGCACTATGCCTCAAAGCTTTAGCCTATCAGTTGGTGCATGGAGTTCTTTACAGAAAGCACCGTAATGGAATCTTGCTCAGGTTCCTGGAGACACATGAATCAGAGAAGGTTTTGCAAGATCTGCATGACGGAATAGCCAAGGGTCACTTTGCGGGAAATACCACTTCATGCATAGTTATGCGAGCTAGTTTCTACTAGCCCACATTATTCAAGGATGCACATGCTTACGCTTGCAAGTTCCTAGTTTGTCAACGATGTGCCGACAGAACACGAAGGTCAACAGCCCCACTACACCCTGTTGCAGTGACTAAACCGTTACAACAATGGGGGTTGGACATCATCGAGGAAATTTTCCCACATTCATCGAAACAACACTGCTATATTTTTACAGTGACTTATTACTTCACACAGTGAATAAAATTAGTTCCGCTCAAACAAGTGAATGACCAATAAATGGACAGCTTATGGGCGGAAGTTGTTCACCACAAATACATCTGGCCTTCCAGCATTACGGAATGGATTCGCAGACCTACCTGGCACCACTCTGGCATATCCGCTATTTGGAAGGCTACTCTAAAAGCTATGCCCCTAATCCGCGACAACCTGCTATGGAAAATAGGGAATGGTGCACAGGTTCGCATCGGTTTGGATCCATGGCCCGGCTCTGGGAATGCTCATCTACTGCCTGAAGGGTTAATTCGACACCTCAATAACAGAGGCATCCAATATTTGGCTCAAATCGGAGACCCGCATCGATCAACTATATTTTCACAAGCTTGGGTTACGGATCGACAATGGCTTCTGCCAGAGGATTGGTCTGCACATTGGCAAGGTTACATTCGGGCCCTCACCGAATCTCACATCAAGCTGCAGGAGGAGGCGGATGAATTAATTTGGGCCCCAGCCAAATCTGGTACATATGCACCTAAGCTCGGTTACATGAAGTTAATCGAAGCAAAAAAACCGGACATTCTTAAAAACTGGTGGCGGGATGTATGGCAGCTTCAGGCACAGCCCCGTACCAGACTCCATATGTGGAACATCATAGCTGATAAACTCCCAACAGGTACCACCCTTAAGAAGCGGGCCTTCACTGGTCCAACTTGGTGTGTTCTCTGCAAAAATGAGGAGGAATCGACGGCTCATCTTTTCCTTCACTGCGATGTCACGAAGAATATATGGACACAAGTCACACAGATGCTAAATATAAATACTGTCTGGCAAGGCGTTGATATTCTCTCTGCTTGGGATCAATGGTGGACTGCGGTGTCCTCTGAAAAGGCCAGGAACCTTCCGCTGGTGGTCTCCTGGTACATTTGGAACAGTCGAAATGCCATTATTTTTGAGGACTATAAAGTCACCTGGCATCTTCTCCCGCCTTCTATCTGCGCGGCCTACACTGAAATTCCCTTTGAGCATAAATCTAATATCCCTCGGAACATACAGCCTGAAATCATCAACAAGGAACTGCCCTGGGCTTATTTTGACGGGGCTGCACCCCTACAAGGATGTGGGGGGGGTATCGTTCTCCATTTATCTGACACACATTACTATCACTTGAGATTGGGATTGGGGATGGGCTCTAATAACTTTGCTGAGCTGATCACTTTGAGACATCTCCTCTATTTTGCTCTTACCAAACATTGCAGACAAATTCAAATATTTGGGGATTCAAAGATTGTTATTGATTGGGCAAACAATATCTCTATTTGTCATGCATATTCTTTGAAACATATCTTGGAAGAAATTGTTTTTCTAAAAACACATTTTGACCAGATCACTGTTTCTCACATCTACAGGGAAAGAAATGCGCTTGCTGACCGGCTCTCGAAAGAAGCGGCGGATCGTCACATAGGTGACTGGCAGATTGAAGAGTACACTCCAGAAGGCATGCACAGCTACTACCACCGCCCATATATCGACGGCCTTCAACAGGGGGATCCCCCTGATACTTAGAAAATTTTTGATCTACATGTTATTTTATTGTATATATCAGCCACACTATATCGGCTCTATGTCTATCTTTTACTGCATGAGGATGTATATGCCTCAGATACCTGTTTTATTTACTGCTACATGAACTCTGTTTTTTTCCGGTATTTTGTGTTGTGGATACTGTACACAGTATCTACCATTTTTGGACATTACAGGATGGGTTATAAATCCTTTGATCAGTGGATTATACCACATTACAGCATATGCTTCGGCATCAACAACATGTAATCTCTGTTATTATCTTTATAATAGAAATTACGAATTCTATTTCTTCGGAAAAAAAAAGTGAATGACCAAGAAGTCATCAGCTTCCTCCAACAGAACATCATCTCACGCTTTAGTGCCCTGGTATCACTTGTGTTTGACAATGCAACATACTTTTCATCTTTCAAGTTTTATGATTTTGCATTGCATATGGTATTGTGCTAAAACACTCATCTAACTAATACCCACAGGGAAATG
Organism: Pinus tabuliformis; assembly: GCA_031772625.1. Classification (NCBI taxonomy): domain Eukaryota; kingdom Viridiplantae; phylum Streptophyta; class Pinopsida; order Pinales; family Pinaceae; genus Pinus; species Pinus tabuliformis. The sequence continues at coordinate 829,502,427 of CM062809.1, read as the reverse complement.
ATCTCATAGAATCCACGAACAAAACCCTTATCCGTATAATCAAAAATATCGTTTACTCTGAGCAACGTAACTAGCACTCTGCCTTGATGAATTCCTTATGGGCTAACCATGTAATACCCAAACCCTCTCTAAATGCCTCACCATACTTCCTAGTCTACGGGAAAGAAGCCATCCTGCTGCCCAACATCTACTTTCCTACACTTCAGTTGTCTCAAGAATCCCAAGGCAAGGCTTGTCTGCTAGTTCAGCGTAGGATGGATACACTTCACAAATTACAGGAAGAAAGGATGAAATCAAAAGAAAAGTTTACACTTCACCAAAACCGTATCAAGAGATGGTTCAACAAGAAGTCTGTAGGGAAAGCTAACTTCGATGTTGGTTACTTAGTCTTGAAATGGGATAAACCCCATGAAAACAAAGGCAACCATACGAAGTTCCAATCGCTTTGGATTTGTCCGTACACTATACAAGAGAAGCTTGGCCCACACACATACCGTCTGCAATCACTTGACGAGAGGATTGACAACCTTCCTGTCAACATCCAAGATCTCAAACATTACTTTCAGTAAGCCAAGGCCGCACCCTGCGCTATGTACATAGTCTGTTTACTACTTATTGTTTTGGATTTTCGCTTTGCTTACTATTTTTTGTTTTGTTTTGATTGGTTTGTTTAGTATCCTAATATTTTTGTGTAGGTTTTAACCCTGTACAAAAATTACCTGCATACAAATTCTTAAACAAAGAAAATAAACAATGCGAGAGCATAACCCATAAAACACATATGCACAGAGATTTTTCCCTGGATCCCAAAACTGGGACTACCAGCTTGATTTTTCATTATATTCCTTTCAATGTTACAATACATATTTATACATGCCGAAGCATCCAATACCATGGACCAAAAACCATCGCGTCCAATACCATGGACCGAAAACCATCGCGTCCAAAAAACATGTGCGAAAATCATGCACAAAACCATAGGTGGGTCCGCCCAACCTAACATATGGTCCAAAACCAAAATTTTCCGGGGTGCTGCCCCGGACCCCATAAAGTGGGGTTACGGGTGCCCTTCAAACCCCCTATTAACTACGTGGAAAGAATATAACACAACCCAACAATCTCCCACTTGTTGTTTTCTTTCCACAGGAGAGCTTAGTCATTTTTTCAGCCCTGAGATTCCCATTGCTTCTCTACACCAAGAGAACTTCTCAGAGCTCACAGATTTTGTTAATGCATTTGTAGTATTCTTCAAAGTGTCCACCTTTACTAGCAACACCTTTCTGTCTTCTATCATATCCCTCACAAAGTGATATTGAACATCAATGTGCTTTGTCTTTGAATGATAAGCAGGGTTCTTTGCCAAGAAAATTGCACTTTGGTTGTCACGGTCTATTCTTATAGCTCCCTGTACTAACCCCATACTTGAACACAATCTCTGCAACCAAACTGCTTCCTTGCTTGCATGAGTGGCTGCCATGTAATCTGCCTCTGTAGTTGATAGTGCCACTACAGATTGTTTCTTACTCATCCAACTGACTGCACCTCCAAATAGGTTAAACACATACCCACTTGTAGATCTTCTCTGATCCAGATCTCCAGCCCAGTCTGCATCAACAAAGCCATGAATATCCAACACTCTGTCCAATCCTGGTCTTCCTTGGTAGCACAAACCATAATCACTAGTGCCACACAAATACCTGAAAACCCGCTTCACTGCTGTCCAATGCTCCTTCCCAGGTTTTGACATAAACCTGCTCAATACTCCCACTGCATGTGCAATGTCTGGTCTAGTATAGACCATTGCATACATCAGGCTACCCACTGCACTTGCATATGGAACACGGGACATGTCCTCTTCCTCTTCTTGTGTCTTGGGACACTGTTCAGCAGATAACCTCACACCTACAGGAATAGGAACCTTCACCGGTTTATTATCCTGCATATTAAACCTCTGGAGTATTGTCTCGACATACTTCCTCTGGTTTAACCAGAGCTTCCTCTTTGACCGATCTCTTTTAATTTCCATGCCCAAAATATAGTTTGCAGCACCAAGATCTTTCATGTTGAATTTGGAGGACAATTGGGTCTTCAAATCCTGGATAATTTCTTTGTCATTTCCAACCAGCAACATATCATCCACATACAAGACTAGATAAATAATACGGTCACCAATTAATTTAAAATACATACAATGATCTGCTTTGCTTCTGGTGAAGCCAAGTCCCCGTATAAATGTATCAAATTTTTGATACCACATCCTTGGTGACTGTTTTAACCCATACAGAGACTTCTTTAACTTGCATACCAGTTCTTTCTTACCCTTCACTGCAAAGCCTTCAGGTTGCTTCATGTAGATTTCCTCTTCCAAATCCCCGTGAAGAAATGTTGTCTTCACATCCATCTGTTCTACCTCAAAATCAAAATCAGCAGCAACAGATAAAAGTAATCTAATAGAAGTTACCTTGGCAATAGGAGAAAAAATATCACCAAAATCAATTCCTAGCACCTGGGAATAACCTTTTGCTACCAACCGAGCTTTGTATTTCTCCACCTTTCCTTCTGCATTTGTCTTCTTCTTGAACACCCATTTGCTGCCAATGGGTTTCCTTCCTGCCGGCAACTCCACCAGATCCCAAGCCTCATTTTTGTGCAAAGATGCCATTTCATCAACCATGGCCTCTTTCCAGACTTTTCCATCCTCTGAATCCACTGCTTCCTTCATAGTTCTGGGATCATCATCAGTAACAGACAAAGCAAAAGCAGATGGACTATACCTTTCTGGTTGCCTTCTTTCTCGAACTGATCTTCTCACAGCCGGAGTTTGTGGCTCTTCATCTTCTGATTCCTCCTCTGCTGTAGAGTCTGATTCTTCCTCCTTTGGCTCAAACTCTATCTTCTCAGGTTCCTTTGGTTGGACTTCATGTTGAATAACATCTTTTACCTCTCTAAACACCACATCTCGGCTGTACACAACCTTCCGTGTGAATGGGTTCCAAAGCTTATAACCCTTTAAACCATCCTTATACCCAATAAAGATGCACTTTTCAGATTTACTATCCAACTTGGTTCGTTTCTCCTTTGGAACATGTACATATGCATCACATCCAAATACCCTCAGATGTGAAAGAGAGGGTTTCTTACCAGTCCATACTTCTTGTGGAGTCTTATCCTCCAACGCTGATGAAGGTGACCTGTTGACCAGGTAACATGCAGTATCCACCGCCTCTGCCCAGAATTCCTGTCCTAACCCAGCACCACTGAGCATGCTTCTTGCCCTTTCCATCAACGTCTTGTTCATTCTTTCTGCGACTCCATTTTGCTGAGGTGTATATGGAGTAGTCTTCTGTCGTGCTATACCACACTTCTTACAGAATTCTTCAAATTCCTTGCTGCAAAATTCTCCACCATTATCTATCCTTAACACCTTTATCTTCTTCTCTGTCTGATTTTCCACCAGAGCCTTAAATTCTTTAAACCTGTCAAATACTTCAGATTTCTTCTTAAGAAAATATATCCATGTATTCCTTGAGAAGTCATCTATGAATGATACATAGTACACAGACTTACCCAGTGATGGAACCTTCATAGGTCCAAACACATCACTGTGCACAAGCTCTAATATCTGTTTCGTCCTCTTACCACCAGAGGGGAAACTCACCCGATTCTGCTTCCCATATACACAATTTTCACAGAAATCAAAATCCAGAGAGCTATTATTCATACCTTCTACCATACCTTTACCATGAAGTATTTGAAGGCCCTTCTCTCCATTATGTCCAAGCCTTTGATGCCACAACATGGTCTTCTCTCCAGAGACCACTAGATTCTCTACTCCATTTTCAGGAACCATAGAACTATTGCACCCATCAACAACAGTGCTACCTTGCAGCTTGTACAGAGTTCCAATCCGAACTCCCCGCATCAATATCAGTGCTCCTCGAACCATCTTGCAGGTATCTTTCTCAAACACCGTCTTTACACCTGCATCATCCAACTTGCTTACAGAAATCAGATTTCTGGCCAATGCAGGAATATGTAGAACACCCGGAAGTGTTCTAACCCTTCCACCTTGCAACTTTAACTTTACTTTTCCCCGACCAATGATTCTAGCCTTCCTATCATCTCCTAAGAAGACATCACCACCATCATATTTCTCATACTCACAGAACCACTCTCTATGGGGAGTGAAGTGAAAGGATGCACCTGAGTCAATCAACCATGCCTCATGATCTACATGTGTACTTGAAGAAGCCAAGTACACATCCCCACCTTCATCTGAGGTGGTTTTCGCCTCTGCAGAAGGAGCATCATCAGAGCCCTTTCCTTTATCAGGAGCTTTAGATTTACAATCCCTTTTGAAGTGCCCTTCCTTTCCGCATTTCCAGCACACCACCTTTGTAGGTTTTCCTGGAGATTTAGATCTCCCTCTAGATTTAGATCTCCCACTCGATGAATTATTTTTGTTTCTGTTCTGGGACCGTCCTCGTACAGACAAGGCATCACCATTATGGTTGTCCATATTTTTCCGTCTCATCTCCTCCGTCAGCAAGGCTGAGACTATTTCATCAAACTGCAAAGCAGTTGCATTGCTACCTATTGCAATAACCAGACTATCCCACGAATCTGGTAGAGAACACAACAGACTGATGCACTTATCTTCATCTGAAATTTTAATATCAACAGATAATAACTGAATTACCACAGTATTAAATGCATTCAGATGCTCTGTCACTGAGTCTCCATCTTTCATCCTCAGGTTATACAGCTTTTTCTGCAGGAATAGTTTATTCACCAGAGACTTAGATTGGTACAAAGTCCCTAACTTGACCCACAAAGCCTTTGTCGTAGCTTCCCCTAATACATTCAGCAATATTGAATCTGAGACACACAATCGTATTGTGCTCTTTGCCTTCCGATCCAACTTCTTCCATTCTTCATCGGTCACTCCCGATGGTTTAGTACCCAGATCTACCACGATCCACTGATCTTTATCCACCAACAGATCCTCCATATTGAGTTTCCACAACTCAAAATTCTGACCTTTGAACTTCTCAATCTCTATCTTTCCACTGCTCGCCATCTTCTTTCACCACCAAAATCGATCTCGCAGATCTCCCACTGAACAGGGTCTACCACAGGCCCGAGCGAAACCCCTCAGCAACAAAGGCGTCCCCTTGAAGCCAAAACAGCTCTGATACCAAATGTAGGTTTTAACCCTGTACAGAAATTACCTGCATACGAATTCTTAAACAAAGAAAATAAACAATGCGAGAGCATAACCCATAAAACACATATGCACAGAGATTTTTCCCTGGATCCCAAAACCGGGACTACCAGCTTGATTTTTCATTATAGTCCTTTCAATGTTACAATACATATTTATACATGCCGAAGCATCCAATACCATGGACCGAAAACCATCGCGTCCAAAAAACATGTGCGAAAATAATGCACAAAACCATAGGTGGGTCCGCCCAACCTAACATATGGTCCAAAACCAAAATTTTTCTGGGCGCTGCCCCGAACCCCATAAAGTGGGGTTACGGGTGCCCTTAAAACCCCCTATTAACTACGTGGAAAGAATATAACACAACCCAACATTTTGGTTTTGTAAATAAGTGTTGCCCTTTACTGAGTTCTATCTTTTGAATGAGTATGTGGCTTAGATCTAAAGAGTCTTGTGACATTGTAGCATTTCTCCTGTCCTATGTTCATCTTCTCTGTGCTTGGTTGTAACCTTCAGCTAATGAATTCTTGACAGAAAATATGAGCCATCTTCAAGGGAAGCTTGGGTCCAACCATGAACCTGTGTCCACATTGGGAAACCCCATGCTTGTACTCAGCTTCTGCTCTCTGTGTTCAAGCTCATCCAACTAGTAGAAACGAATAAGGGGAAAATCTAAACGAGAAAACCTATGTCAGAGGTCTTACATGCTTCTCTGAAGGAACAACCTCTTCTGCTCTCAATAAGTCGGGATCCCTCTTCTGCCCCAAAAATAAATAAGTGCCTATGCACATTCCTCTTAAAAAATACAAAGACGAAAGAAGAGAAAGGCTTCATGCACAAAGAGGTGATGCATGCAACTCCATCAGGGTAATGACCAGGCTCGCTGGAAGTGGAGAAATGTGTGTGTTCTTGTGTGACTCCACTAGGGTACTATCTAGGCCTGCTAGCAATGAAGCAACACCAAATATGGAAACTTATACTCTGAAATTTTTTAACTCGCCAACCAAACTACCCTTCCCGATTTCAAAGCACTGTGATCAAGCTGAAACTTGTTTTGTTTAAATGAGTTGGTGAAAGGTGAACCATGTTTGTCCATGGGGTAAGTCGGGAAGACGAAGTAAACTGCATAGAAATTCAATACTCCCAGAAATATCAAGGCCCTGTGTTGTAAATGGACCAAAACAGAGAATCTAGAGTTCAACTAGTGTGTCGCCAAGCATTGTAGCAGCTGCAACACCCTCCAAAATTTTGGCCTGCATCTAATTTCAGAGCCTTCCTTTATTTTTTCCTTAATGTTTGCAAGCACTCAGGCTCATCTTGTGAGCTCAGAGTGAGTGTTTGCACCCTCCTCGCTTAACCATTCAACGGTCATCTCTTTTGCATGTTGGTCACAATGTCAAGCTTGCATTCATGTTTTATCCACACGCAAGGTCTCGCTTCATGTGCACAAGTTGTATTCGCTATGTAAACATTTGCCATACTCACACACGAAGTTGTATGCATTGTCACACAAGTGTCGTCGTAGTCATTCAACGATCTATCACAAGTTTCGCACTTGTCGCTTGCACCGTCATTTAGTCACGTTGAGTATATGTTATCTTGATGGTTGAGGCATCTTGTCATCAAGTCATGTTGAGTGTGTGATTCGCAAGGTCGTGTATGCACAAGTTCACTCGCTCACACACTTAGTCATTTTGCTAAAGTTTTGATGGCCAGATCACCCTCCAATAGTCAGACCTCCACCTTAGAATCGACTCAACCGATAATCACCAAGAACAACGTAGAAGTGTCCCAACAACCCATTCCACTTGCATTGTCCGCAAGCTCATCAACCAAGCCTCCAGCTGGTCAACAGGAGAGTTTGACCAGGCAGTGAGCCCAGGACTCACTCCCATCAAAAATTGTGAAAAATCTATCAAGCATGCCCGCTCTGCTAATTGAGGAAACTATGTAGACATGTTGGCGAAACACCCAGTGTCTATCACTGTCTCCCTCAAGAAATTGCATAATTTTTCTAACCAGTCACCCAGTCAGTCGGCCTACTGCTCACCAAAAAAATTGCGTATATTTCATGAGTAGTCCCTCAGCTACCCATCATCCTGCTTAGCTCAGAAACTGCATAGAGATGTTTAGCAGGCTAGCCTCCTAGCTCTGTGTAGTTTTTTCCGGCAACACTCTCGCAGCCGGATGCTAGCTCCCTGAAAAAATGTGCATTTTTTTCCCGGCAAGCCTCCTGTAGCCCGCTACAAACTGCCCAAAGGAATTGCACAGTTTTTGCTGCCAACCCCCCTCTGCTTCCTGCATTGCTTCCCTCAATAAATTATGTAGATCTTCCCTCCAGCCGAACTAGATCCCATGGATAGTCACTGATAATATAGATTGTCCAGCTCAGTCTCCCAGTGATTTTTGTGCAATTTTCACCAGCAATGCCGGGAGCCCGCATCCTAGCTCGAAATCTGCCTTGTGTAGTTTCATAGCCTTGTCCTCTCTCCTAATCACCTGCATCCAAAATCAAACAACAATGCATCATGGTAGACTATGAAATTTATGGATTTGATGTCGTCTCATCATGAGTGATTGCAGATACAGGTACATGGATAAGACATTACACGACGACGAACGAGATGTGCAAGGAGAGCACATGCAAGGTGATTTGTTCATGAACAGACAAACAAAGAGTGCATTACAAGGATATTTTTTCATGAATGGACGAATGAAAGATGCATGCGAGGAGAATTTTTCGCGAATGGAAGATCATGTGAAGCATGCCAATGTACAAGGAGAGATGTGCACATGCGACAACAAGCAAACACCAAGACCATAGAAGACTCTGCACACATTCCCATATGAAGGTGAAGCTATGATAGACCAAGAGGACATCCATCGCTCAGCAGCACTACAACTTGACATGGACACCACCAACAGCATGAACATACCAACACTGTCGTGTCAAGTCGTGTCATGAGTCATCTTGGCCACATCACTACTGTGGGCCATACTGTTGTAAATCAATGTAATGTAACATGGAAGTCCAAGAGACCCACATGTAATATGAATATTCATGTAATGTTGAAGAGTCAAATAAGTCAAATAGTCATGAGGGAAGTCGAATAGTCACAAGGGATATTTTTACCCTTGGCTATAAATACCCCTCATTTGTACATGCAAAAGACTTTTCACCTTGGCTCCTCCCACATAGCCATGAGAGTCTGTAATCTTTTCTTTAAGGAACGAGTAGTGGCTCCAATGCCCCTCTCGTTGGGTTAGTGATGTATGGTTTACCGATGTGTCTTGGAACTTTTGCTTAATTCAGAAGCCTGATAACAAACCAACACATTTTCACACATGTATTGTAATTGTTTGTAAGACTAATCTTGGACCACTTATAATGCATGTTTCTTTAACCTGTATTAAAATAATTGAACTAATTTGGTTGTTTTAATACATATATTTATGAAAATGTGTTGTATAAGTTGTTAATGCTATCTTTCCCATATGGGTTGCCTCGCCAGACATCAGACATAACATTTCCCATAAACTTGTTATAACAACCGTCGCACTTGTGTGAACTACTCTGTTGAGTGTTTTATGTGTTATTCCTTCTTTTGTGTGTGACTACCACATCCGTGTGGACTGCTCCACCAAAAGTTGTGCATGTCCTATTGTTTTGTGTGTCTCTGACAGTTGGGACTTTTCCCTTTCGACTAGAGACTCACTTCCACCCTCTCCTTCTGTGGTGAAAGAACCTTGACACAAGTAACACTAGCACTCATGAGGCATGTGAACCTCATTGTTCGAAGACAAAGAAGACCACTCTCATGAGATGACAAGCGATAGCTAAGGAAAACATTTAAGATAATGGCAATCAGGCCATCATACCAGATGGGACTCCTACACCAAATGGTGTGAGGTCTAATTGGGACTTATACCGAGGAGATCCCTTGAATGTCGGCAGGTCCAGTACCATCAACAAAATCATATACAATATAGTTATGATCCTCTATTAAGTCATTATATGTATATTCATAGTGCCTTAAAAAATGGATAGGCCTAACTCCACTAAGTCCAAGCTAGGTGTATCCATAGAGGCTAGTTGAATAATATGTTGTTGTATCATGGATTGTTGTACTCAATAGTAGGATCAATGGAGTTAGAAACCATGGATTAGTTCACAAATAACTAAAAATATGGTCTAGGATGGAATGTACTTTTTTTTTCTTCTACATTCCTTTGGATGACATGCATAGTTACTACAAACACCTTGTTTAGAAGATTGACTTTACTCATTCATGGGTCCACTACATAGTACTTAACCAACAAAACCAAAAATTTGAATACATATCAATTAATGTAAAGGAAAGGCCTTTGTTTCATTTGTTCGGATGGAATTTGAAGAGAAAATGGCACTAAGATTTTAGATTCTAAATAGCGTTGGATAGATAGTTTCTTCAAGACATGAAAGAAATAGTTATAAATATCATCTCCTTTTAACATCCCAAATTGTTGTAAATATGTTATGTAAATATCATATGCTTTATCATTCAATCCATAAGGATCATAAAGATGAGACCAACCTTCAAAAATACTTCCAACCTATTCATGGAAACTAACAAGGCCAGATAATCCACCATCTCGGGTGGTTATTTTGTTATCGTCCCCATTTGCCCCAAGTCGAATGGAAATATCCTTGTTATCTATAGATTTTCTAGCCATCTCCTCTTTCCCAACTAAAGATGCATTTTGACTAGCCACATTTGATGAAACATATCTTACAAGTTCAACCAATTGTTGCAAGGACTCAGGAGAGCATGGCCTTTGTGCCACCTTTCCTAGAGCTTCAAGTTTATTGAATAACATAGTATTGAACAAGAAATCTAGTAGATTCGATTGTCATATCATTACATTCCTCCATCCATAAGTTTAGAAACATGTGTGGTATATTTTGTAAGGTTAATTAGTTCAAAATGAATAAGTGCAATAGTAATATCCTTGTTGAATTTTCATTCCTCATCTAAATAAACAACCTAGCTTGCCAATTCCTTCAAAACATGTTTGAAAATATCACAGATTATCACTAATACGACAATATGGGTTGAAACATGTAAGTTTCTTGATGGAATCTCATACAATATCTTGAAAACCTTTGTGTTATTGCCATAGTTAACTAATCTCTACTAATACATTACAAAAATAATCTTTGGAATCTCTAAGAAAAGTACCTAAATTTCATGATCGTTGGCACCCTTTGAGATTGTAGCCTCCAACTTTTGAGACACGAACTAATACTTGTCCAATGCTTCCCCTATGTTTATAGAGGGCTCCAATCCATAAGTCTCCTTTGAAACTCCTCTTCTCTAGCTAGATGTTGCATCTCTTCTCCTTCACGCCTTGGTGTCTTTTTCTTTATGCCTAGTAAAGATATCTTATTCCTCAATTTGTTGAAGAGGCCATCTCACGTTGCTTTTTTGGTCACGTGCTATATGCCTAAAATTGTGACATTTTAAGCATTTTGTAAAGTACTTGAATATGGGGGTGAATTAATTGCATGAAATTTTTCTTCTAGAGATATGATAAGGGCCTCTATAATCATCCTTTTCATAGGACCTACAAGTCCTTTCCTTATGTCCAAATTTTTTGCTTGAAAAACAATGACCAAGAAATATAGTTCGATACCTAGTTGAGAAGGATTTTCTTGATGAAACAACTTTTCTAAAGTTGTTCTATTTTGGAGAAGATTCAACTCTTTAATAATCATGGTCTCTTATTTCACTACTACTTGTATTAATAATAGGTGTAGCATCCCTTCCAAACTCATCCTGGTTTCTTCCCTTGCTTCCACTGTGGTCAGGGCTTTGAAGAATATTAGCATGACTTTAACACTTTTCCTCAATCTTATTTTCTGGTGACTTAAGGCTTGCAACTTCTTTGCATGAAATATTTCCCACATTACCAAGACTTATTTTATTGTATAGTGATATTTGATTGCTACTAATATCATCCAACATTTGAGAACTATTCAAGTTTATGTTGAGGCTCTCTACTTCATTCCCTAATGACACAATTTCTACTTCATGCTTCTCACAATTTTCTTCTTTTTCCTTCAATTGGATTTTCATCACTTTTTTTTTCTCTTAGCTTCTTCTACCTAAATTTTCAAGGAAATGGCTTCAGAAAATTTCTCTTTCTCTTTCATTTTTGATTAACTTCTACTTCTAACATCTCATAATCTTCAACCTTTTGCTTTAGCTAACTTGACAACATTTATTCTCTCTTTTCTACTTCCTTTGCTTGACATTAGCATGACAAATTTTGTTTCATCAATATTACGGCTCTTCTCTTCAAGGATTTTTAACTTCTCTTTAAGCCTTATATTTTATTTTATGAGCCTAACTATTTCTTCACGAGTTTCCACAATTTCTTCTTCAAACTCAATAGTGTAACCTTCTTCTATATCTAACAGTCTCTTCTAATTATCTTCATATTATTTAAAAATATAGTCTTATTTCAGGTGTTACACTAAAAAATGTCACCATGACTATTTGCAGTTTGTATGGCTCCATCACCTATCATACTATCCTCCTTGGCAAGTCTCATGCCTCTGCCTTCCATGTCAAACTCAAAGAAAGAGAGAAAAGTCATTTAAAGTCAAGTTATCTCTGGTACGCAGTTTCTCTCAGCCTTACCTGCGGGTACGCAATCCAAGTTCACAATACCTGCGTACTTGTACGCTCTGTCTGTAAAGCAATGGGTGCGTACTCCTGTAAAGGTCAATAAGCGCAAGTTTCACTCCAAAAAAGTTACTTGTGGTTATTTCTAGAGCATTCTAGAAGCTTATTTGACGTGTATGAAGCGCCTCCAGATGGTTCATGTATCCCTATAGAAGAGGAACTTATCCCATCAAGAGGGGAGCTAACCCACCCAAAAGAGGGGCTTATCCCATTGATGGTGGACCTGATTAACTTCCTCTACAGCACTATAAATACATGCATTGGGCCAGAGGGAGGGGAGGTTGAAAGCTGAACATTCCTAAGGGTAGATGCTGCTGAAATTAGGACTTCCTTGTATAAGCTTGTGAGGAGAGATTACCATCTTTACTTGTTGTATTTGGAAGTGGGTGAGCTGATCAGAGTAAAGGAGGACTCTTGTGGACCCTGGGAGGAACTTGCACAACACCAAGGCTCAGGTTGTAATGGTTTCTTTTGTTACCTTTTAATACAAATAAGTCCATTCTTCTCAACAATTTGTTATTTATGAGTTGTTTCATATACTCCTTGGTCTATATGTTAAATGTGTTTTATTTTATGTGATATTCAGGTGCTATTTAATCGTTTGATTGTTAGTGAATGCAGGTTTCGAAGAGAAGGAGGAGCTCATTCGGATCAACGAGGCTGGACTACTACAACAGCGTTGGGTTACAGGTAAGATCTAAAACACTTGATTTCTCATAGTATAAATGCATATTTAGAGAAGGATTGCTCCTATTTGTCTTGTTTGTCACTAGAAAATCTTAGGCTTCTAGGGAGCTCGGTTGTGTCCGCACTATCGACTCTTTCCATGTGACAAAATGGCGACTCCGCTGGGGACTCCATGAATGTGCTTGAGTTCTTTTTGATTTAATATTTTGGTCTGAGAAAAAGCGCTTGTTTTCTGATTTTTGGCTGTCTAACTGTGTGTTTGGGTGGGTTAGCTTAGGGTTAAGTTAGATTTTTAGTTTTCTTAGCTTTGCCAGTAGTACGCAGGCTTTGAGTTCAGCACAGTGCGTACTTGTACGCACTGCGACTGTGTGCACAGAGCGTACCCGCACCTGTGTAAACAGGTCACCTGTGTACCCCTGTCAAATTTGAGAAAATTGCAATTTTTGCTTTTTTCTCTTTAGATTTTGGTTTTTAATTTGTTTTTATTGCCCAGATCCATTGGTTTACTGTCAGAGATCTTCACCTAATCTTGTTTCGTTAGTGTCGAGAGTTTTGGTAGAATTCATAGGGATTTTGCCTTAGGGTTTGATTTTTAACTGGTCCTGTAGTGACTTTGGCGTTAGAGGTTGTCAAACTTTGGATCTCCCTGGTTTTGTTCAACCCTCTTAGGAGTCGGGCCTGTCATCGAATTCACCCTTGTGAGAGACCTACCTTTGTGTCTTCTCTTTGCGAATCTCGAAAACGTTTATTGATTGAACTTTGAATTTTATTTTAAAAAAAAAGAACAAAAAGATTTCGATTTTGTTTTTTATGATCAGTTTATGATTCTGCATGGACTGATCCTTAGTTACACTTTGACTGAGTAAAACATCCGGGAATCATCCTTGTAGGATTTTGTCCTCATTAGTTTTACTTTTAGGTAAATTTCTCTTTAATTTGCTTTTGAGTGATTTTGAATTGATTGCCTTAGATTTGTTAAATTTGGTTTTCGATAAAGAGTTTTACATGCTTTATTAGTATAGAAAAAATAAAATAAAAAATCTTTTGGAAAAGGTTTGCTTTGGTAGCATTTGTATTCTTTTGAAGAAAAAGGAAATTTCGTGAATAATTAGTGGTCATGAGTTGCATGTTTTGAAAAAGATAAAGAGAATTGTTTCTTTGATTGTCTTTGCCAAGAAAGTTGTTTTCTATAAAATTTGCATTTTCCAACTCTCTTAGCTAGGAGATTCATTGAAAAAGAAAAGTAGTGTAAATCATCTTAGGTGCATCTTTGTAGTGGTTGAGAGTCGAGTCTACACACCACCAGTTTCATCTCCACTACCTTTTGTCTTAAAGGAAAACCATAAAATTAACGCTTAAAGTAAAATCAACTTAGTAACTTTTATTTACTAGGGCTCTGAAACACCAATATAGATCAGGCTAGTGTCTTGGAGTAGGAGAGTAATTAACTCTCCAAGACAGCAAAACCAAACAAGTAGCTGATCTTGTGGTAGGATAAATCCAACTGTTTCATTTATACTCTGGGAAAGCTCCTCTTAAAGGAGAAGCACGAGCTCGTGTCCGAACCACTGAGGGGATCAATCCTCCCTCGTTGGGAACGATGCCAGACACGCACGTATTACAAACGGTAAACCTCAGATTAACCATTGTCGAGGAGCCAGGGGTCACTTGTCGGTAAACCTTGGATTATTGTCAAGGAGCCGGCAAGGGGATTGAGCTTGATACTCTGCCCTTGCATGCTGTCGGAGTGTAGATTGTTCCCCCAGGTGTATTTGTTGCTATTGGTAACCTTAGTGACCATTATCTTTAGGATTCTACCCGAGGTGACGGTGGAGGGAAGATCCCACTGTACCTGGAGCAGACGTCGGCTAGACTCACTTGGATTTTCCGGGGGGTTCACTTCACTCGAGACGGTTAAAGTGGAGGAACTTGTGCCGGTCTATTCATTAAGCAGGTTGCCGGGGTAACTGTTCCACCCACCACTTCTGTACTGAATTCGGCGATGTTGGGCTTCATCACCAACTAGTGTTTTTAGTCCGGAAGGCTATTGTTTGTGCATGGTTTGACGCCCTAGATTCTTTAGGCATGTGATTCAAATTTGTTTGGTTCTTTAGAGACTTTAGGTGGTTTGTTTTGAGATTTTACTTTGTTTGTGTGTGCAGTAGTTAAAAACTTTTAACTGTGGCGGAATTACCGAGACAGTCCCGTAGACTTCGGGGCCAATCTCCTGAGGTTGTTTCCATGGCCGAATTGTTGAGGAGATCCCGTAGACTTCGGGGTGAACCTCCTCGAGACGACCCGAGTAATCTGGAAGGTTTGAAAGTCCTCGTTACTCCTCCTAGTGGCAGTAGAGTAGGTTCACCTGAAGAAGGAGAGTCTTCATTGGTAGTCCATCCAGATTACCAAAGTTTCGAAACAGGTTACAATCCTGAAGCTGTTGCAGTTTCTGAGCTTGCTGGTAGTTTTTCATCTACTAGTGATATAGGCGAAGAACCTGAAATATCTGAACCTGTTACTCCAACTTCTAGTGTTCCTGATTCACCTAGGGTAGAAAGAGTCATAACCGAAAATCTTCCTTCTGGTTTGATAGCTATTGAAGAACTTACTCCAGAAGAAGAAGTAGGCCCTGTTCTTGAAGATCAACCTACTCTTGATCTAAGAGAGCGTGAATCTATCTTTTACAGTCCACCTAGAAGTACTACTTGGTACCTTTCGTTAACTAATTATTTAGACAACTCAGGGATAGGTTTTTCTCCACCTCGTACTCCTTATCCACCCAGAGGTATTTATACTCCTGTAAATATGTCTAGTCAGTCGTCCGTGTTTACTCAACCCCCTGAATCTTTCTTGTATGGTGGTCCTTCTGTTCCTACTGGGTATCAATCACTTTCTGGTACCTTTGCAGGAGCATCTCCTCAACCCATTGGACATGGGTCATTAGCTGGAAACAATGGTAATAGACCGTTGGGTGTAGGAGACGTTTATATGATGTCAGGTTCAATTCCCGGTTCTCAACCTCAAGGTGGTCAATTACCGCCTGGGGGGCAGCCTCAATTAACGCCTGGGGGGCAACCTCAAGGTACACAAGTTGCGGCTGGGGGGCAACCTCAAGGACAGTATGTACCTATGGTGCAATACATTCCTCAAGGTCAACCCCAACCTCAATATGTACCCCAAGGTCAACCTCAGTATCAATTTATGCATCAAGGTCAACCTCAGTATCAGTACTTACCTCAAGGGTATCTACCCCAAGGTCAGTACTCGAGTCAAGGTTATCAACCACCTCAAGGTCAATCTTACGTTCAAGGTACGGGAAATGTACCTTTCAATTATCAATCCTACCCTCAACCTGGTTACGGATCTCAGTATCCTCAACCTGTTACGGGTCAATACCCGGAATGATAGTGTGGGATCCATCAGAAGGTCAACAGGTGTTGCAGCCAAGTGTACAGTTGTTACCTCAAACTGGACAACCTGTAGTTTCTGGTCCACCCCAACAACCACAACCTGTCCAGTCAAACGTTCAAACTTCTGTAACTTCGATAGTTACTCAGCCGCCAATCGCACTTAGTACTCCATCTAAAACGGCTGCTGCAACTACCGCAACATCTACCACACTTACTTCTGGAGTATCGACAGCTCCGGTTTCTACTGTCTCTGCAACCACTCCTCAGACATCTTTACCGTTGTCTAGATCTACGATTCAAACCACGGTCCAGATGCCTGTAGGGCAGCCTGGTTTAAGTACTGTTGTAACAAGTCAACCACAATTCACTTATCAACAGTACCAGGGACAATACCAATTTGGTCCTGTTGTCCAACAACCGGTTTACCAGTATCAACCGTATCCTGGGTACACTTATCAACAACCTCAACAACCCCAGTACGGTCCGGTTAATCCTGGTTTTCCAGGAGGATATAATATCCCGAACGCGATTCCTGTTCCAAGTTATCCTGGATATCCTCCTCCTGGGACTGGTCTTGTGACCCAAAGTTTTAGAGATCCTAACTGGCAATTGCCGTTTATCGCAACTTTGGATTTACCCGACTTGACGCGCCTAACGAACGATCCCATAAATTATCTTCCGTTCTGGCCGCCAATGCCAAATAAGTTGCCCAGTGATATACCCAAGTTCGAAGGTAAGTCTGGAGAGGATCCATCAAATCACGTGATGACTTACCACCTTTGGTGTGCTTCGAATTCTATCTCGAATGATTCAATCCGTTTACGTCTTTTTCAGCGTACGCTCATTGGTCTCGCGGCCAAGTGGTACATTGAGTTACCACGGGCCTCTTTTTATAACTTTAGCCAGTTAGCTACCTCGTTCCTAACTCATTTTCAGTTGCCGGTCAGATACGATAATGGTACTGAGTTATTAACTTCATTAAAACAATCGACGTCCACTTATATTTCTGATCATATCCATGAATGGAGACGTCGAAGACATTTAGTGAAAGTTTTTATCCCGGACCAAATCTTAGCTGAATGGTTTGTCAAATCATTATTACCGAAGATTACTGAAGATGTAGCTAAGGCCGGAGTAGTTACTGAGGAGCAAGTCATTGCTCAAGCCCAGTACCTGGACTTAGTTTACACTCAGTCGGGTACGTTGCACGAGAAGATCCCAGATCTTCCTAAGTCGAATCAAATCGCTGCTGCTCCTTCGAGGTCTCATGCTGCTGATGGCATGATTGGTACGGTGAACACTAAAAGTAAGAAGAAATCCTCAAAGAATTCTTCTCCAATCATAACCTTACCAGACTCCCCGACAGGAGAGTCTTCCCCTGAAATTACCGCCGATGTTCACGCTGTAGAGTCATCTACGGCTAAATCAAAAAACGGTGGTAAAAAGAAAGGCAAGAAGAAGGATAAAGCAGACAAGGCTCCAAAGGAGAAAAAAGAAAAGTCGGAATCTAACGACGAGAAACGCAAACCTCGCTATCCTTGTTTAATTTGTGAAGAAGATCATTTCACAAGAGATTGCCCTCATCGGGCAGAGGTTGTGAAAATCGTTAAAGGTTCCTCGACTCCTGCTGTTTTGAAAGATCCATTTCCAAAGTAGGAGAGTAAGATGATAGGTTCTTCCTCGAGTGCCAGTGAAGAACCCATATTGATGATGTCTCATGTACGGATTGCGACTCGATCACACGATTATGGTAGTAAGAGTCTTGTTGATGGCAAAGAAGCAGAATCTTCTCATTCTAATCCATCAACCTCAGCTCCCGGTTCCGATCCACTACAGATCGAGAAACCTAACCCTGACTTCGTAATCAAACCGCCCGCTAAGGGTGTACTTCGAAGGTCTGCTTTCAATCCACATGCAAGAGAAGCTCAGAATTATAACATTGTTGAGGACTTAGCTGTTTCACCCTCAGCAATGTCGGCTTTAGAAGTGCTGCAATCATGCCCAGCACAACGAAAATTACTTTTGTCGGCTATAGGAGCTGTTGATATTCAGGACCCGAACCTGATAATCTTTGATCTAGAAAATAGTGCACCGCGTCTCCCCCATCAGATGGCTTTCCAGATTCCAGTGATAGTCAAAAACAGGCCTATTCATCGGACTGTAATTGATGAAGGAGCTTCTACGTGTATTATGTCGATTCAATGTTGGAGATCGCTTGGTTCTCCTTCATTGAACCAATCCCCGATGATTCTTAAGGCCTTTGATGGCCGTGGGTTCCATCCGTTTGGCATTCTACAGGATTTGCCTATAGGGGTTGAAGGAAAAACCGTTAGTCTGGATGTGGAGGTGGTTGATGCCCCTCTAGACTACAACCTTCTCTTGGGTCGAAGTTGGTCTTACGCTATGACAGCAGTCGTCTCATCGGTCTTCAGAGTTATAAAGTTCCCACATAATGGCAAGATCGTGACAATAGACCAGCTGGCTTTCTTTTCATCCGACCCAGCCTCTTCAGAGAGTATCCAGCATGTTGGTAAAACGACTATCCCTTATAGGGATGTTGGCGTAGGATTAGTTAAAGATTCCGGTTTACTAGGAACTTTTCCTTTTCCTCCAATCAACGCAGACCCTTCATTCGCTTCCATTCATATGATTACATCAGATACTATTATTTACGATGATCCATGGATTGTCCCATCTGAATCTAAGATAGACTCATTCGGTAATGTTATGCCTTTGAGTCCATATGAAATTGCTTATGAAGCTGTGCAGTCTTTTACCGACTCGCGTTCAACCCAAGTCGACCAAATGAATGTGGTCCGTGAGGAATCACTTTTCACGTCAACCTCAGAATGGATAGCGTTTCCCGAAGTTGTGTCATCTGACGAGCAACTTCGCGAAATCCTAAGTGTAGACGATCTACCATGGGAAGATATCCATCATAGATCTTCGTTTTTACCTGAGGATGATGGCTTTGAAAATGATTTTTCATCAATTTTTACGACTGAATATGTTAAGGACGCTCAGAATCCCACGAAACATCCTAATTCAGAGTTGAATTTGGGAAATATTTCCCAAACTATTGCCATTGACATTTTGGTCAAAACTGGAATTATTGAGAACATTCATATAGGTGCCTCGTGTACAGATGACGAAATTCAAACATACAAGGCCCTATTTCAAGAATTCTGCGACGTGTTTGCCTGGTCCTATGAGGAAATGCCAGGAATTGATCCCTCCATTGTTTTTCATGAGATCAAGACTTACCCGGACGCTAAACCCGTTCGGCAACGTCTGTGTCAGATACACCCTAGGAAAGCGGCTGCAATAAAAGCATAAGTTGAGAAGCTGTTGAAAGTAGGTTTCATTTATCCGATCCCGTTAACGGATTGGGTATCGAATATTGTTCCGGTTAACAAGAAACAAGGAACAATAAGAATATGCATCGACTATAGGGATATTAATCGTGCTTGTCCAAAAGACAACTATCCCACGCCCTATATCGATCAGATAATTGATGATTGTGCCGGCAGTGAAATATTTTCCTTTATGGATGGTTTTTTCGGTTACAACCAAATCAATATTCTACCTGCCGATCAACCAAAAACGGCTTTCATTTGTCCTTGGGGGACATTTGCTTATTGCAAATTACCTTTTGGACTTAAGAATGCCGGAGCCACTTTCCAACGGGCAATGTCTTATGCGTTTCACGACATCAAGCACATTGTGCAGCCGTACCTCGATGATTTGCCTACTCATTCTTTACATCGAGCTGATCACCTTGTCCACTTACGAGCTATTTTTATGAGGTGTCGGCATTATCGAATTCGGTTGAACCCACACAAATGTGTCTTCTGCATAGAAGTGGGACGATTGCTAGGATTTGTCGTTTCAAAAGCCGGTATCCACATCGATCCCTCGAAGGTAGAAGCTATCATCAAATTGCCTCCTCCTTCGAGTCTGCGCCAACTCCAGAGTTTGCAAGGGAAAGCAAACTTTTTACGTCGATTCATTCCTAACTACGCCGAGGTTACAAAGGGTTTCACCCGGTTGTTGAAACAAAATGCTCAATTCTCTTGGGATGAGATAGCTCAGAAATCTTTCGATGCACTTAAGCACGCGTTGACCCATGCACTGTTGCTGCATCCTCCCAACTACAACCAGGATTACTTTTTGTATCTCGCCGCCTCCCACTCCACCATTGGAATGGTCTTAGTTCAGGAAGACGAATTCGGAACAGAACATGTGATATATTACCTTAGTCGGACATTAAATCCAACCGAGCTAAAGTACTCACATGTGGAAAAGTTGGCACTGGCAGCCGTTCAAGCTGTCCAGCGTTTTCGTCACTACATTCTTCTCCGTAAAACTATAGTGATTTCGGATTGCAACCCTATGATCTATATTCTGACTAAACAATTTCTAGGGGGCAAGTACTCCAAATGGATCGTTATCCTACAGGAGTTCGATTTGGAGTTCGAAAAGTCCAAATCTAAGAAATCCTTAGTCTTTGCCGAGTTAATGTGTGATTTCCCGCGTGTTGACACGGAAACTGTGGCAGAGGAACCCATTGCGGACGAATCTTTGTTTCTCATCAGCACTTTAGATCCGTGGTATGGGGATATCATTGTCTATCT
This sequence comes from Pinus tabuliformis, assembly GCA_031772625.1. Lineage (NCBI taxonomy): Eukaryota > Viridiplantae > Streptophyta > Pinopsida > Pinales > Pinaceae > Pinus > Pinus tabuliformis. Next base: position 829,481,744 of record CM062809.1, on the reverse strand, counting down.
CCAAACCCAATCCTTTCGGCCCGAAGCTTCTAAGACGGAACGTCGGAAAATTTGATTCCAGTCCCAACAATACAAAATAATTGGAGATACTCTTTATCGCCCTGGGGCGGACTTGGTTTTCCGACGTTGCTTAACTCACGAAGAGGCAGAAAGGGTTTTGAATGACTGTCACTCTGGAGCGTGTGGCGGTCATATGTCTGGGTATGCCACAGCTCAGAAGGTGTTGCGTGCTGGCTATTTCTGGCCGTCCATGTTTAAAGATTGTATCATTGCGGTCCGAAAATGCCACAACTGTCAAGTGTTTGATCGCAAGATGCACGCACCACCAGCTCCTCTCCACCCTATAATTGTCGTTGGTCCTTTTGCTAAATGGGGTATCGACTTTATTACTTGTAACCCTCACTCGGCCGGGGGGCATGCATATATCATCCTTGCGGTTGATTATTTTACTAAGTGGGCCGAGGCGATGCCTACATTCGAGGCAGACGGCAAGACTACTGCAGTTTTCGTATTCAATCACATTATTGCTAGGTTTGGTGTCCCACAAGCGATAATCACTAACCATGGGCGCCATTTTCGAAACATTATGATGACAGAACTTACAGGCCAGCTTGGTTTGCGCCACGATAGCTCAACACCTTATTATCCACAAGCCAACGGTCTGGTTGAGTCCATCAACAAAGTTTTGGTCATCATGATCCGGCGAATCATTGGCATTCATCGGTCGAATTGGCACAACATGTTATTTTCTGCACTGTGGGCATATCGAACTTCGGTGAAAACATCAACAGGGTTCACTCCTTTCCAACTAGTTTATGGTTTGGAAGCTGTGCTGCCCATTGAATGCGAAATCCCATCACTTCAAATGGCTGTCGAATTACTCCCAGCTACTTCTGAAGGAGAAGCGTTTATTGTATTTAGCTCAATTAGATGAGACTCGACGTGATGCTGCACTGGCAATCGAGACTCATGCAAAACGAATGAAAGCTCAGTACGATCAAAATGTGACCCCTCGAAATTTTTCGGAAGGAGACCTAGTGCTACTATATGATCAAGCTAACGATAAATTAGGTGCTGGAAAATTCGTTCCTATGTGGCATGGACCCTACATTGTTAAGCGAAAGCTAGCAAAAGGGGCCTATGAGCTGGTTGACTTTGATGGGGACTCTTTGGGTAAACCCAGAAATGGACTTTACCTAAAGAGGTACTATGCTTAAATGGTGGGTGTGAAGATTTTCGTTAGGGTAGTTAGGTTAATTTTCTCTTTCTAGCTGGTACGTTTGCTTAGTTTAGACAAGTGTGCTTAGTTTAGAGAGTGTGGTTTTTCGTCATTATTCTGGCTTATCTTGGTTTTACTCTTGATATTGCAGATGTCGATGCCTCTCCAAACGTACATTGGATTTGCTGATGGTGCTTGTCGTAGTACACGGAATATCTCTTCCGCAGCCTGGGTTATCTATTCGCCCTCTGACGAGTTAGTTTCTATGCATGGGGTGAGCCTCGGTCAAACAACAAACAACATTGCAGAATACAGTGCAGTGATTGAATTATTATCTGAATCCATTTCATTTGGAATTCGGAGTTTGATAGTGAGGTTAGATTCTGAACTCGTTGTATTACAGCTTAATAGAGTTTATGCCATTAGAAATCCAGTGTTATTAAGGTTATTTTTGAGAGTGCGTCTTTTGGAACGTGAATTTGATTACATTGAATATCAACATATTCCAAGGTCTTTTAATACATTAGCAGATGCAATTGCTTCTCGAATGTTAGACAGACATTTGCGATAATCATACATGTAAATTTAAAAAAACATTAACATTTAATCACACATGTGTAACAAGATAAGCCGGTAATAATGATATATATATAGATAGGAGTGTGTCAAAAATATACATCGTCTTCGATCATAGGTTGAAAAACACCTTATGATCGACGAAAATGATAAGTACAAAAAAAACCAAAAATGTCATATGTGTCTACAAAAAGTGACTAGCCAATCACTGGTGGTGCTCTCTATACGAGACCACTGCCCGCGCTACCCTACACAGGAACCTCCTGATAGGTCCTGGGACTGCAACCACATAGCGCTGAAGTCGGATAGGAATATCATCTATAGTCGTCTCTGGTATGTCCACCGTGAGACGCTCTAGGTCCTGTTCCAGCTCGGCTAAGGCCTCTGCAGCTGCATCCTGTGGGGCCAGTGCTGGTGCAACTGGTACTCTCCTCTCGAATGGCCGGAGATTGGCCGGACGTCGTGGGCCTACATCTGCATTTTGAAAATTGTCACTGTCAGTTTTGAGACGATATAAAAGCAAATAAAAAGTAAATAATTTAAAAACTTGTGAAAAATGAAATACCTCTGTCGTCCCATTGTTCTCCCTGTGGAAGAACCATGTCCGGATCACCGCGAAAATCTACTCCGGCATAAGGAAAGTCCTGAATCACAAAGACCTGGTTCTCCAACCAGTGAAAGTAACCAGCAGGAAATCGAACAACTCCCGCTCCCTCATCAGGATGCCAGGCCATCACCGTAACCCATCGTATCAACTTTGGCTCCCGAGGTGGCCCAACCGGAACAGTGAGATGCTGAGGGATAAGCATCAAAACTCTCTCTAGGGCAAAGCTCACAACCAAAGGCCCATACCCAAAGGTCTTTAGTTGCCCGTTCTTTACCCTAGTCAGTTGGCCCTTCATGTTGGCCAACACAGCATCGCACCAGTTGAAAATGGTGCCTCAGTAGCAATCTATCGCTATCCGCATTTGGGACCCAGTGGCATTGTGCAAGGCGGCTGCGCCGCAGAGTCTGGTAACTGTAAAGGCAATTACCATAAGTTCAGGCAGGGATATATATTTGATTTCTATCCCTTTCTCCTGGTTCTGATTGTTGCACCACTCTAGCCGGAGGCTAGCAAGGGATTGGCCACCCGGCCTAGTCCCGGAGAGAGTCAGTTGCTCGCCCCTATTAGGCAAACCAGTGAGAAAATATATGTCAGAGGGCTCTATCTCGAGCTGGTGCCCTCCGATGTAAAAGCATTGTTCCTGGACGTTCCACCTTTCAACCAGCCACTCTAAGAATGGCACCTGGGCCCTCATGCCAGGTATGGCCCAGTACTTGTAGAGACCGCATGCCTTCAAAGCATCAATGGAGGGTTGATGATCTATTGCGGCCAAATCAATGTCCTCGTGTTCTCTTTCACGCCAATCAAGCATGGTGTGCACCCTGCACATCATAAAACATCTGTTAGAGTCCATTAAATTTTAAATTTTTGGTCCATTTTGGAGAAATGGGGGTTTCAAAACGCATTTTGCAGGGTACGCACCCCGGATTTTAGGGACAGAGCGTATGTACGCAGCTGCCCTTAAGGCCGGGTGCGTACGCTCGGTATTTTCCCCATTGAGAAAATATCGGGGTACGCAGGTCAGCAGTGCATGACCTGCGTACCCCAAAGGGCACATCTTGAAACCCCAAGACCTCCAAAAAATCAAATAAAAACCTAAAAATGAATTCTAAACAGATGGAAATTAAGAGAAGGATGTTGTAGAATACCTGATGAGACGGCGTTCGATTCTGACGGTCGGATTCTCCGCAAATTCCATGGGAAGTTTCTTGTCAAAAGCCCTTTTCTCTCCCTCAACAGTAAAATGGTAAAAATGACATGGTAAAAAGTCTTTTTATAGGTTTTTTGGATAAATGAATGCTAGGTTTGTTTATTTTTCACCATAAAGAGATATTTTTCAATGTATTTTTGTCTATCTTAAAACAGGTATGAGTAATGTGTTGTTTTTGTGCAGGACAAAGGGACTTTAGGGTAAACTATCATTTTTCACGAACCAAGAAATCAGAGTCATCTTTTAAGCCCTTTTCTGACTCCTAAAACATGAAAAGATTGCCGAGCGTTTCTTTTACACTCGTTAAAATGGAATTAAAAGACAGTCCCCTTATAGCCCTTTTCTGACCGTAAAAACAGGAAAAGATTGATGGGTTTTTGTCGTTTCAAACTCGATACTGGAAATAAAACGACGTGTCCTTGATCGCTTTTTACTTTTCAGGTCAAAGGCACTAATCATGAAAGTACTCCTTGGTCGCAAGATCAAGCGGTTCTCTCAGGTATTATTTTATACTTTTTCGGGCTTGGGAGACACAAATTTACGAAAAAGTCCACCTTGGAGTCTTCTTTAGTTTTTTCAGACTCTCTAAAATTGAAAAACGCCGAGTTTTTCCTATACTGAACTCGTTAAAATTTCACAGTAAAGGACCTGTTCGATTGCAAACAGGAACGGAACACTCCTTCTTAGGGTCCGAATTTAGACTAAGTTGGACTCATCCGAAGGATGAGCTTATAATCAAGCATATGTTATTCTCCTCAAGCTTGTAAAAAATAAAGAGGTACTTGCCAGAAATGGTGGGGGAAAAGAGAGAAGAATGAACCTATTTGTTATCTTTTATCACAGAAGAACCTTATTACCACTTTTGAACACGACACCTTTCATTCACCTGGGTTGGGAAATCCTTTGTCTTAAAGTTGACTAAACCACTTTGAAAGACTTCAACCATTTCTGGGTATTAACTTTGGGTCAATCGTCACCAAGCCATCTGTCGTGTCGTTATGTGTTCAAGAGGTCTCTGCAAATAAACCATTCATATGCAAAATACTTGTCATCCATTTTGACCATCCCTGAGTCAGTCCTTACAGCAACATTTCTTCAACTTGAACAATGATTTCGTGTTGTGGGCTTGCCTGCAACGGGTCGCTTTCTATCGACATCAGCACATTATCTAGAAAGATGACTTAGAGATCGTCAGTACCTTGAGGTCTGCATACATCAATGGCAGGTTTCTCGCCTTTGACGATAGTTTACATCATTGACTTTCGATCAAAGGACTCCGTGACGTGTTCGACATCAACCCATTCATTCAGATTTCATGGATTGTACTGGGTACTTTGAGAACCATTGACATCACTGGTGGTCTCTCTCACACTTGTTAACAGTTTACATCATCGACTGGTAATCAAGTGGTTTCTACCATGTTCGACATCGACTCATTTATTCGCATGGATAGAATCGTACCAATTCGGGAAGTAGAAATGAAGACCCTGGATCTAGTTTCCACCATCCAGGCTGCGAGGAGTTTTGTATTCATTATATAGTAGACTAATCATAAACAGATGGTTGCGTCCATACTGTGTCTACAAAAGTCTATAATTGTGATGTACTGCAAAATCATTCCTGTATCGGAGCAGTAGTTAGATTGTTAGTTAAAGTTTTCAATCTGAGTATGGGAATGCCTACCTCAGCGATGATATCATCTTATATATGTATTTTGTGTTGAATATTTGCAGGTTCTGACCAGGCTCTCCACAAGATAATCCTTGAAATGATAAAGTACTTCACCCTTCCTAGATGTTTTGAAACCCTAATCTACTTCAGGCTTCGCACTTTAGGGGGCAATCTGTTACACTAAAAAATGTCACCATGACTATTTGCAGTTTGTATGGCTCCATCACCTATCATACTATCCTCCTTGGCAAGTCTCATGCCTCTGCCTTCCATGTCAAACTCAAAGAAAGAGAGAAAAGTCATTTAAAGTCAAGTTATCTCTGGTATGCAGTTTCTCTCAGCCTTACCTGCGGGTACGCAATCCAAGTTCACAATACCTACGTACTTGTACGCTCTGTCTATAAAGCAATGGGTGCGTACTCCTGTAAAGGTCAATACGCGCAAGTTTCACTCCAAAAAAGTTACTTGTGGTTATTTCTAGAGCATTCTAGAAGCTTATTTGACGTGTATGAAGCGCCTCCAAATGGTTCATGTATCCCTATAGAAGAGGAACTTATCCCATCAAGAGGGGAGCTAACCCACCCAAAAGAGGGGCTTATCCCATTGATGGTGGACCTGATTAACTTCCTCTACAGCACTATAAATACATGCATTGGGCCAGAGGGAGGGGAGGTTGAAAGCTGAACATTCCTAAGGGTAGATGCTGCTGGAATTAGGACTTCCTTGTATAAGCTTGTGAGGAGAGATTACCATCTTTACTTGTTGTATTTGGAAGTGGGTGAGCTGATCAGAGTAAAGGAGGACTCTTGTGGACCCTGGGAGGAACTTACACAACACCAAGGCTCAGGTTGTAATGGTTTCTTTTGTTACCTTTTAATACAAATAAGTCCATTCTTCTCAACAATTTGTTATTTATGAGTTGTTTCATATACTCCTTGGTCTATATGTTAAATGTGTTTTATTTTATGTGATATTCAGGTGCTATTTAATCGTTTGATTGTTAGTGAATGCAGGTTTCGAAGAGAAGGAGGAGCTCATCCGGATCAACGAGGCTGGACTACTACAACAGCGTTGGGTTATAGGTAAGATCTAAAACACTTGATTTCTCATAGTATAAATGCATATTTAGAGAATGATTGCTCCTATTTGTCTTGTTTGTCACTAGAAAATCTTAGGCTTCTAGGGAGGTCGGTTGTGTCCGCACTATCGACTCTTTCCGTGTGACATCAGGGGTTTGGAGTCATGCAATTTTAACCTTGCCATTTGTGTTTTTGAGGTCTATCTTCTAGATATTATGATGTATCTGAAGGAAAATGCTCTTATACACATTGTTGGAAAAGTTGATGTTAGTATGAAAATTCTTAGTAAGTATACCAAAAATACTTCACTTAAGCCACTGGTGACAAGTGACCCTAACAACAAGATGTGGTTTTTTATGCTTCAGATCTGCAATGAAAAAACAAGAAAACCCTATAGTAAAAAGATCATGTGCAATCTAAAACATAGAACAATAAAAATAACCAATGCAATAACCCAATAGAATAAGACTTTAAATGAATAATTTTTTTATTAATAACACCTGGTGAAGAAGATTTACAACATGGGTCTGTAAATCCCCCTCCATGGGATGGGTCCTTTGATGTCTTTGTGCTTCAACAATTTGTTTCTCTCTCTCAATATGCAAAAAACCCAAAACAAAATAGAACTCAAGTGGGAGCTCAAATGGCATAAGATGATAATGGTGATGATGATAATGATCATGGTGAAGAATGAATGGAAAACCCTCTTATTTATAGCAAAGTATTGGGTTATATTAGAAATTGGAAAATAATAAAATATTATTGACCAAATCAAGATCTAACCATTAGGAATACTTTATTATATTTTTTGGAGAGGGAAAAGATATTCAAAATGGTCAAATATCTTTATTTAGAAAATGGTTGAAGTACTTAAAAAATAAAATAATTTATTCATCACTTTGCAAGGATTAAGAAAAATGTGAATTTGAAATAATTATATAATAATGATTTAACAATTATTCCAAAAATAAGATTAAGGAATACTAAATAAATAGTCATTTTATTTAATTATTCCTAGGTGATTTAGTCAAATGTTTTAAGAAACAATTATCAAATAATGATTTAATAATTATTTCTAGAAAACTAAATAAATAATGATTTATTCAATTATTCTCATGGGGTTTTTTATTTTAAACAAAAATAATTTAATAAAAATGGTTTACTAAATTATTTCCCATGGTGAAAGTGATTTTACTATGGCAAAATTAATCCTACATGGTGTATTTCGATCCACCTAGTTTGAAATGGCTAGGTGATCATTTCTTAGGTGATAACAGATTCACTCCAACGTATGAATGTCAGGAGCAAATTGTATGACCGGAATATGTTGTAGCATACGCTTCCACGAGACACCAAATGAGAGTCAAAGAGAGAGAGAGAGAGAGAGAGTTGAAGAAATGCAAGGAAGGATGGAGGAATGGAGGGGGAGAGACCTACTAAGTTGGTATAAGTCTCCTTTTATTTTGAATTACATGATCTCAAATGAGGGGAGGGAGGCATACCCATACCCACCAAGATAACTCAGTAAAATTAATAATGGTGAGCCCAACAATGTGGGACTAAGCTACAAATACATGATACATCATATGCTAGCATCAACGAACTAGAAAGTGATATAATTATACAATGAATCCCATATACATAATGTGCTTAGAAAACAGAGGCCAACTCTGAATACAATAACATCGGTTGATCTAGGTACATGAGACATAATTCCCCTCAAGCTGACATGGTGAGGGGGAATCACAACTAAAGAATTGTATAGGTGTTACACAACATTTTGGCACTGTCCTTGTACTCCCCGTTCCATGATCCTGGAGGACCTCTGTGGTGAACCCTACATTCTTTCCCTTCATGAAGAAACTCCCATTGTGTCCCTCTTCATGAGTAGAACAATTCTCTTTTGCATCATTTCCAAAAAATCTTCTGTTTTTCCCAGTTTACATGACCAACGCTAATGACCCGTGTCCTCCTCACACTGATATGCAGGGATTACAACTATCCCTAGTGCCGACCGGAGCAATTGAGCCTTGTTCCAGTCATGCTAATCCTCTTTTGGAAAGTTTTTTAAATAAGGAGCAGAAGCTTCCAACTCTAGAAGCTTCGTAATGGAAGTCTAGTAAATGGTTAGGCTGGATGGAGTTGAGGAGGTCATTTTGGGCTCCTTTCCCCTATTAGGATGGAACTACCTCAAGAGATAAGACCTTCTCCCATGAGAAGAGGAACCATCTCCCTTCCATCCATGTGCTTGGGAAAAAGGGAGGTTTATAATATGGATGGAAGGGAGATGGTTCCTCTTCTCATGGGAGAAGGTCTTATCTCTCGAGGTAGTTCCATCCTAATAGGGGAAAGGAGCCTAAACTAACCTCCTCGACTCCATCTGACCTAAAAATTTACCAGACTTCCATTACGAAGCTTCTAGAGCTAGAAGCTTCGGCTCCTTATTTAAAAAACTTTCCAAAGGAGGATCAGCGCGACTGGAACAAGGCTCAGTCACTCTGGTTGGCACTAGGGATAGTTGTAATACCTGCATATCGATGTGAGGAGGACACCAGTCATTAGCGTCGGTCTTGTAAACTGGGAAAAGTAGAAGATTTTTGGGAAATGATGCAAAAGGGAATTGTTCAACTCATGAAGAGGGACACAATGGGAGTTTCTTCATGAAGGGAAAGCATGTAGGGTTCACTGTAGAGGTCCTCTAGGATCATGGAACGGGGAGTACAGGGATCAATGAAAAAATGATGTGTAACAATAGGAAATGGATCTGAAGGTCTGAATGGATCATCTGAATGAGCCATGAATGATGTGGGCATTGCAAGCAGTGAAAACCGAACCCATCAAAATTTTCGAACAACATCTGAGGCTGGATCAAAATCGGCGGACATCTGAGCATGTTGGGGCTACCTGAAGGGCCACCCCCTCATGAGTTCTACAAAATCTGACACACACCCGAAGTTACTGCTACAATCTATTGGATCACCAAACTATCAAGTGTATGATTCACGATCGTGTGATAATGAGTTGGAGTCGAGCACGTGAGTAAGAACCAAGTCAAAGGGAAATGATGATTCCCTTTGCTTGATCTAAGGCATTTAACAATGATGAAAGCTAGAACTAAGGTACACTTCCCTCTAAACTACTCTCCTGGAATAAATGTGTTGAAGTCGACAGAAGAGGGCCCACTAGAGGTGAGGTAATAAGGATTCCTCAACAAAGGCACAAGGTTTGTAGCAATATGATTTTCGGACTGACACCAAGGATGACCATGGAAGGATATGAAATGAGAGGTAAACTAACAACTTCCCTTGTTCGAGTATTATATGAATGTTTGACTTGGTAGCTGCTAACTCGATTTTAGAGAGGATGTTCAATTACTCAGACGGAGGTTGTTTAAAGATGGAGCAGTATAGCTGGAGGTAAAATATGAGCACAATGGGATGAATACGGCATAAATATGTATGGAACACTATAACTAGACTCAAGGGGACTCAAAATGGACTGCATAGATGAAAGCATGACTCGTATCTGATGCTCTGAACAAGGGTGACTCGGTGATGCTTCCACATGGGGGGAGGCTAACGGCGACCATAAACAGGAGGAAAAATGGTTACTCATGATGAAAATTGACACGTAGGTCAACCAATGGAAAGGTAAAGTGGTACCATAGTACAAGCAGCTCATATGAAGAAATTTTATTTTAATAGGCAGCAAAGTGAGACCTCGTGGAAAAAATGGCTTCTTGTTGAAGTGTTAAATTACCAAAAGAAAAGAGGTACCCATTATAGAACTCGGTGAGATATTTCCAACGGTGTTAATGTTTCATCAAACCGAGCTATGGGTTTTTTCTATAAAAGGGCTTCTTTTCCCTAAATCTAATTCATTTTCATAGTGAGTTCTTAAATAATTTGGAGAGGAGGAGAAGGCCCTAAATATTGAGGAGATCATAGTGGATAAATCGATCGTCGGAATTCAAATCTGCAAGTTTCAGGTAGGTGGCCTAACCTTGCTCATCAATTTTGGTGGATTAGACTTTCATATTAGGGCTTCAACTTACTGGTGGAAACCCCTACTATTCCTTATGGTCGTAAAGTATTTTTTGGGCATTGTTCTACATTCTAGAACGTAGAAACTTTATCAAGAAGTGCGTCTAATACAGATTTGAGGGGAAAAACTGCATTTTTGGCTGAGAGGAAAAGTAGGTCTGGAGGCCTTTGTTGAGATAAAGCTAAGAACTAGGAGTGTATACTTTTGAATTTGAACTAACAAAATATAATTCTATTTTTCACGTATGGCAGAGCTAAATATGGTATGGAAAGAATGAGACTTTGATACTCTTCGTGCTGAGGTTCAAGGGAACCAAACAGTTAGAGGGACTTTAGCACGATATGGGTTGATGAAGTTCTTGGAGAACCCATTGATGAGGGAAGAAGAGCCACTATTGTCGAGGATTTTGAGTTCTTGGGATCTAGAGTAGGAGGCCTTTGTGATACAAGGGCATAGGATCAAGATCACTATCCAGGTCGTATACTTTTTGACAAGGTTTCCACCCTTGGGGTTGGTGGGTGAGATACATCCAGTATTGCCTTGTGGGAGGCATATAGGGGATTTTGTGGAGCATCATTGTGTACCTAGTTCCCATGCAAAGGGTATGACCATCTAGATTCAGGATTCGGATAGACTTGAGACATAGGATACAACCGCAATAGTGGTGTGAATCTTGACTAGTCATGCCTTTCATCACATCACTAGGGGGAGATGATATTTGTAGAGAGTGTATTGGTAGGGACCTTCTTTGAGTGGGCCCATATGATGTTATCATTGTTGAAATGATGGTTGGGACTATGTCAGTTTCATACCAATGATAATTATTCATTTGGGACAGTTGTGTGTTCATTATTCTTTGATAATATCCTAGCTATTTGTCCACATGTACAAATCCGAGATGGGGGTCCACAGGAACCCATGATGTGTCGTTGGGGGTAGCTACTATGACAAGGTGGAGGAGGGGGAGTCAGATGGGTATTACAACTTGAGCTCTTTTCTCATTGGGACCAGATGCCACTGTACATAAATGACTATCCATAGAGTTGAATGAACTATCATAGGTATCTTGATCTACCACTACCATCAGGACAAGTAAGGGGTCCATATGGTAAGTAATAGTTTCTATAATTTGGTTTCACATAAATTTTAGAAAATAAATGTATGGGGTACTAATTTTCAAACTTATGGTGTTGAGATATGGCACCGGTGAGGCCGTTGGGATATGTAGGACGAGCCGTAGCACCTAGTGTTGTAGATAAGAGAGTTTCAACATCACAGAAGAGAGCGGATAGTGATGCATTACTATAGGACCTCTGCCATAGGTTCAATGTACTAATGACTGGGGTGAAAGAGCGTAGATGGAATGAGCTAGAAGATCAGTATATGGATGAGTGCACTAGGCTTCCCTTGGAATGGCGAGGTATCACGAGGCACATAGCTATGGCTGGTCAGGAAATTCAAGACTTATGGGCAGGAGGAATGGAGCCATTGGCCTGGGATCCTCTAGAGGATAACGATTAGGCATAGGGACATGTGGGCCCTTATTTTTGTTTTTATTGTAACATGATATGGGAATGCCAAATGTATTTAGAGTAGTGGACTCCAAACGCTATATGTTGGATATTATGATACATAATATGGTTATGCATATTTGTTGACGATTGTGATTCACCATTTTTTATGTTACGGATGTCTTCTTGTATATGCATGTGATAAATATCAATGTAGCATGTTATTTGCAATGGTATATACATATTTATTTTGTGCTATAGGAACATGATTAAATTAAATGGATTCAAATTCATGTGCCAAAATCTTAACTCGTAGATATTTTATAAATAGCACAGGATCACACACATGATAAACATCGTTCAATTGCATGACAAGTAGCAAGGAATCAAGACAAACATGAAGGTGAAGGACGCGATGATCAAGGGAAACAACTAACAAACCTATCAAGACATCATATTTGTCTTGGTTATTGGTGGCAGATCCAATTTAGACACCATTGGAGTGGACTCACGAATGCAAAATGGCCCATGTTACCAAGGCTAGATTCCTGTAGAATCGAATCACACCATTAGCATAACCGATATGAGGTGTGGATGATGGACCATATCATCATGAATGAGATGATGGGGGATGAAATCTACCAAAATCCATAAATGAAAAAAGTACACGCATTTCAATGGGAAATGTTATGGGTAAAATTTATTCAAGTAGAGTGCATTGCGAGGGTTAGGAAGGATTTCGACTTCTAGACCCTCTAAAACGTATGCCCCCTTGCCCAAAAACTTATGAACGATGTAATTTCCTACCCATAATGGTTCAAAATTCCCATGCCCTAGGACACCATGTTCTTGGATTAAGACCCCGACAACCGAATAGGTGGAAGTTGAGATATACAAGATGAAGTCCCTTTAAAGTTAAGTGGGCTAATCAAGGGAGCATAAGTGAGAGCACATTTGAGGGCATAAAAATATGGTTGAGATTGGTCATCCAAAACAATTGGAATGGTAGATCAAAGGAGTCTAAGAAACCCATTCTCGGTGGTGGCATAGTCAGGAATAAACCGATGTAGGAATTTGGCTTTGCCTTGGAGGCTTTGTAACTGGTGAAGGGTGTGAGGAGGAGGAAGTTCAAGAATGGATTGAACTTTAAGAGAGTTAATATTGATGCCATATTTGGACATAATGAATCTCAATATTCAGTCAGCATGAACACAAAAGATGCACTTAAGGGGATCGATTTGAATGTTATACTTGCGGCATCAAAGGAATATGGTATGCAAAACATGAAGGTGTTAGTGATATCGTCTAGATACACAAGGATAATGTGAGACAAGTCATGAAAACAGTATGATGTGGCATGATAAAAAGTGGCCCCAATGCTCTTTAGACCGAAAGGCATGACCCTATAAGAAAAAGTTCCCCGCAAACTAGTGAAGGCGGTTTTAAGTTAATTGGCATGATGGATATGTATCTAGTTATATCTAGATAATCCATCCATAAAGGAAAGAATCTCATGCCCCGTACACTCATTAATAATTTGTTCTATGAGAGGTGTGGGAAATTTTCCTTTGGGAAAAGATTTCTTCAAATTGCAAAATTTTGTGCAAGCACGAATGGTGCCTTGCTTCTTTAGGACGTGAATAGGATTGGACACCCATGTGGTGTATTCAACGGGGTAAATGAAACCAATCTTCTTGATATTATATATATTGGATTTATTAGCATCACTCTTATAAGGATGGATAGGCATTTTATTTTGGAAGACAGGAATGACATCAGGCCAAGTGTCGATTTTATGTTCAACAATGGTGGGATGAAGTTATGTCATCTCAGAATAAGACCAATTGAAAACATCACAAAATTCTTTCAATAACTTAGTTTAAGCATCAATTTCTTTCGGGGTTCATTGTGCCCCCAAGGTGATTTTTTCTTTGATCCCTGGTCTATAAAAAATGTTAATTTTCATGGTAGGAGATATGTTACCCATATTTCCTTCTTAGAAATCATATGGTGTAGGAATGGGGCTTTTGAACTAGTCCACCTCACCATGGATTAAGTCTTTGGACTCCACAACATATTGATCATGGGTTTGTCTTGGAAGGAAGTATGCACAATGGTACATATCGTACCAAGGATAATCAAGGGTGTTAATGGCTTCCTTGATGTCTTCGTCAAAATCGAAGATGGGAGGATGATAGGAAGAGAGACCAGATGATGAAGAGTATATACTCGAGGCATCTGCCTGAGAGACAAGGTTCACATGCGCATCGTCAACAAGGGGAGATGGATGACTAGTAGATGTGACATCTAACAATGTTGAGACCGAAGTGGTCATCGAAGAAGGTTCAACAGAATCACAATAGGAAACATCAAGACAGCCCCAATAGATTGATCCCATGGATGCTGACAGGTAGAGAATAGGGGTGGAACTATTCGTCATCTCGACATCAAGAGGAGGGATCATGATGGTTGGTTGAGAGACCTCCTGTTCTGGCATAGTAGTGGGACCAAAACCCACATGTAGAAGGGAAGTGGAATCACTACCAATGACCTCTAACTCACGGAGTACTTGAAGTGTATCACAAAAATATTTGAGACAAGGACAGTGATGGGAATAATGGTCATAGTTTTCACACAACGCACAAGGGTGATTCATGCACAATGATTTTTTATTCTTAGCTGACTTGAGTAAGGTCACATGGACCTCGGGAATGTTATAATCAGGAAAGATATCAGAAACCACCTTCTTGATATGAGGGAGCTCAGGACAATTGTTGGTGGCATGAACAACAACATCACATAAAGTGCATGGAGGAGTAGGCTTTGGAGGCTTAGGATGAGATGGAGTTGTTTGGGGTGCCTTGCCTTTGGTTCCCTTTTTCTGGGCTCTCCCCCCTCACCAGATGCTTTCGCAGCAAGATTGGCTTTCTATTGAGGTTGTTGTGGAACTAAAGAAAAGGAAGAAGTAGGAACAACAAGTTGAACCAGGGTCAAAGTTGTGTAAGGTTTGATTTTATAGGAGGTGTGTTTGAGGAAAGATCAATATACCAGACTGGGATCCCCAAGGTAATGTTAGGTAAACTCAATGTAGCCATGACAAGGGTAGAATAGATTCCAGGAGGTGGGAATCTGACCAGAAGGGTAATGACCTCGGGGAACTACACCTAGATTATTAAGACCTTAGGGAATGGTTCCAGGCTAAAAAGGATCAGGAGAGATGCCAGTAGAAGGAAATTGGCCCGAAGGAATTATAACTAAAGGTTGGTTTGAGTTAGGAGCAGGAGGTTGCGAAGGAGTTGACTATTGTGAAGGCATACCAGACTGATTTTGGGTGGCCCGTGATGCCTAAAGCATGCAAACACTAAATGATCTAGGCTCTGAAGGGATAGGCGGTGGGACATAATAAGGCCCAAGCAACGTGGAATATTTATAGACTCTCGGAGACACCTTAGTAAGGGAAGTGATAGTATTATTTCCATTCATTGACGAGATAGTGGCTTGAGGAAATGTGTGAGACTGATGGTCATAGTAATTCAAATGACCAATAGTGATGATCTTTCAATTATGGGGAAAGTAGATCTTGTGAAAGACAGTTGATGCAACAACGGACATGGAGTAGGTGTAACTACGACCCAACAAGATGTTATAATATAATGGGGAATCAATGACTTTGATATCAATTAAGATAGTCTTTCCAGAGATAGTGACAAGACAGTTGGGATACAAATCGAGGGGTTGTGAGGGACAACCATCCCAGGCATGGAGAGTGATAGTGGATGGGGATAGGTCAGGGGAACCAAGTTGC
The DNA here is from genome assembly GCA_031772625.1 of Pinus tabuliformis. Classification (NCBI taxonomy): domain Eukaryota; kingdom Viridiplantae; phylum Streptophyta; class Pinopsida; order Pinales; family Pinaceae; genus Pinus; species Pinus tabuliformis. Next base: position 829,466,022 of record CM062809.1, on the reverse strand, counting down.
TTCCAAACATTAGCAGCCATCACACATGTGGAGGCACCTTTGTCTATGATACACCGTTGAATTGTGGCGTTCTTTATGGAGACTGGTATTTGAAAGTAAAATGAGGAAGGAAGGGGCGATGTTCCACTTTGTCAATGTCAAATACAATCAGACGATCATTAGAAGGATCCACAACACCTAAAGGAAAGAGTATAGATTTCCATTGGGATGGGCACATCTAGGGGACTTCCAACGTTGACATGGAAGCAAGGGACTGCACCAAGTAATCCACTATACTATAGCTATGGGAAGCTTTAGTAGAAGCAAAATTTTAGTGTAATTGACCTTTGTAGATATTAGGAACAACCTCTACCTTAGGCAAAGGGATTTGTACAGTGCCATTTGGTGACGACAGAGGCTCAGTAAATACTTTGGGTTGGGAATTGGACATTGAATTTGTAGGGGGCTTGTCGTATTAGCGTGACCGAGTCTGGAGGTTGACTTGTTGGGTGTTGACTTCATCGGAATTCATCATGACAATCTAGTAATTGTTCAGGCTAGATTATGAAGGTTGAGGAGCTGCATTACCCAGTGTGGGTTGTGCAACTATATATTCTCGATGGGGAAAAGGATTGGAAAGCATAGTTGTTATGATGAAGCAAAATGGAGAGGAAGTGGAGAAATGGGTTGAGGTCCTCTAGAAGAAGTTTTTTGAGCTTCCAATGTTCCATGCATCTGAGGTAATAGGTGACATTCATGATTATAGTGGCCATATACTCCACAATAGGTATAAGGTTTATTTGTATGAAGAGCCTTGTTTTTCCTAGGTTGTCGACCCTGTTGCTGGGTAACGGGAGTAGGTTGGTCACCCTAAGGGGCATTAGTGGTGGACCCTAGTTTCCTTGATAACCTTGAGATGGTTGGTTTTATTTACCCTCCCCATTATTATTTTTCTTGGGGTTGGGGGGGTTGGTTACACTCTGTTAAGCATATACTTGACCTTGAGGAGGTGGTTGCGGTTGTGGCAAAGGTGGAGGAGGCATGGGAGGTTGGGGCGTTGGTCCCAGAGGGGATGGAGCACTAGGTGATGCATAAGGATATAAAGGATTGGCAGCAACATTGTGATAACTATGTGAAGTAACAGTTGGCCTTGGAATCGACTAATACGAATGGGGATATGCGTATGATGTGCTTGAACCTTGGTAAGGGTTTCCATGGGAAGGAGCAAGAGAGGGATAGTTGTAAGTGGAACTGGTCCCCCAGAGGGTTAACCATAACTCATGTGAGGTTGAGGATATGGTGGACGTGGAGGGTTTGAGATAGATCCAACGATACCATCAATGGCATGATATTCCCCCAACACATTAGTAGCACTCGGTTGAGGCGGATTGGTAATGATGTCAGGAAGTGGGAGGCAACATCTTTACCATTAGGGTCCAAAAGCAATCTAAGGAACCAATCCATATAGATGTGGTCTTTAAATTTAGGAGATTTACATAGGATCCTCCTTCTACATCATTCTTGAACATGGTCAGATAGGCGAGTGGAAAAAGTTTGACAGAAAGAGGTCAAGAGTTTGGTACATGTGTCATAGCGAAGGGGTAACTAGAAGTGTGATAGAAAATATTTGGCTAGATTCATGAATATGGAATGGGATGCATGCAATTGGTCCACATACCACTTGGAAGTAGCTCCAGTAAGGGAGCATTGAAAAAAAAGAACACGAATGGAGTTTTCATTGATGCAATTGGATGAACACCACATATGAATTGAGTGAAAATGATTTATGGGATCTTCTCCAGGATTACCTTCGAACTTGGGCATGTCAGAAGGAAGCTTGGTAGGCATAGCAGGCCAATTGGGATCATGGAGAAGAGGATCGTTGATGAGTTGGCTAAAATCAGGGAGGCTCAAACCAGCCATAAAAGGAAGTAATGGAGGGGGAGTGACCATATTGGTAGAGGTTCTGCTTATGGGGTTACCTTGGTTACCACCTTGATTTCCTACACCCACATTGGTGCCTAACATCGTGGTGGTATGGGGTTGGGAAGACACAAAATAAAAGGAAGAACTAAAAGAATCAATAGAACCAGAGTCAGAATGAGGACTCAATGGAGGACTAGGAGTATGAACTCTAGCTCAACGAGGAGGAGTAAGATGTCCTAAAGGAAACTGGGGTGAAGGCCACAAATTCTCTGTGACAAACTCCTAGGGGGTGAAATGATGTCAAGAGAAAGATGACTCAATAGAATAAAATGGGATGATAGGAGAAAAATAGCAACAAACAGTAAGTAAACAAGTAATGCAGTGGTGTCAAGTGTAAACTAACTATCTTAAGATGCTACTCTAATTCAAAAAAATGTGTCTTATCAAAGAAAAATGACCTCTAACCTTTATGTGATATAAATCCTAAAACAAGTCCTAAATATTTTGTTTCAAATGGAAAGAAGATATCTCCAAAAAAGGTGGGGTAGAGAACCAATTGTTGCCCACATCTAGTCCTATAGGATGTTTTCCTAATATTGGTCACTACAATTACCTTCATCCCATGGGGGTGGTCAATTTTTGAGCTTCTTGGTGATTAGAAACCGCATGGGATTCCCTACCATTGGTTGAGTATCCCCAAGGAGAACCGCTCACATGATGACCTAGCCTGATGTTCTCTGGATTTGGACCATGGGATGTTGAAGGATTTTAAGCTCCCTAATATGTCAACTTCTATGTCTCAATATAAGTGATCAATGGGTGTTATTGAGAGTCTATCCCACTGATCCTACACCTAACTACACAGATTGTTTGGCCCCCGTGCCCAAGTGGGCTTAATGTATGTGTGTTGAATACTTAAGGTGTAGTGTTTCAAGTCTTAGTGGTGTTAACCAAGCTCACATTCGCTTAGGGTGTGAGTGTGTAAAAATGATGTGTCAAGTGGATGAGTTAATTGAGCATATTTTAAGATGCCATGTGCTAATGAACATAAATTGTTGAAAAATTGTAAATAATTCCAAAAATGTACAGAAAAATAAATAGCAAATAAAGCATTCAATACCCCAGCCAAGAAGGTTATCAAGCATCTAAAAGAGAGGTGGAAAATAAGCTACTCAAAGACATAAATGTAAAAAATATCTAATGTCCAAGGGAATGGGATCTAACGGCAATAAGTTGTTGTAAATGGTGTAGACAAACTGCAAAAATTAGAGGTGAAAAATGTTACAAAGGATAGGCAAGAAGCTCCAAAACCTAAGACACTCAAGGGGATCCTAAGTGTTACATAGTTTTTCGTCATACCTCCTGTTCACTTCCCATTCAATATCTCAAAGTGCCAAAACATCAACTGTTGTGCAGCATATCCATCATGATATATAGACCAAAACCTTCCTAAAGAATCAAAGGAAAACTGCCCTAAATCCATTCTGAAGAATGTTAACTAAAAACCCAATTTTTTGCATCAACGCATTTTTCTCCACTGCCTTCCCGTGCTAATGGAAAGTTACACAACTATACACTAACGCTGCCAGCACGATTTTTTGTAGGAAAACCCATGTTGAACCTCTTCTGGCGGGTTTTCCCAAACTGGAGTAGAAGCTTTGTACACTAGAACCTTCGAGAACAATGAGTTGGATATTGGTTTTTGTTGATATGGTTGGGCTCTCCCATTTGGACCTCTTGATCTTATCATCATGGGCTTTCCCCTTGAGATGCAGACCTTCCTCCCTCATTTTTGGATCCCTAACTCCCTCTCCATTCCTATAAATTCACTCCCTTCCATCCCCAAATGGTTGGTCTTTTATTGTTGCATCCCTATGCTGAGATTATGCTTACATGCTACCCATTCTAGCTTGGAGAAGGAGTGCTTGAAGAGTATTTGCTTGGAATTGGACATCCACCAAAAGGAGGTCTCTAACATCAAGGCATAGGTTTTATGCTTCCATTTTTAGCTTATTAATATATACATCTAATGTTCACTTTCCATAATTGTGTAAATGTTTATGCTTTTAACTTAATACTCCTTGATCTATCAAGTAGTTTATGTTTGATGTATGCCATATATGCTCTTGTATCTTGCATAGTTCTTTGATCTTCCTTGCAGGTACCCGGACATAAATAACAAGTACGGAGCGAGGCCTGGAGCGAAAGCTTCAAAGTCACCTTCAAAGGATCGAGCAATTAGCGTCATAATGAGGTAGGTTTCTCTTTCGCTTTGTGTCTATTAAACATAAACTAGGAAAGTGTATGTTAGTTTGTTTAGTTTGTTGCTAGACCCAGTCATTGGGCTAGAGGGATCACCTCTATCCACAGAGGGTATTTTCCTTCACAACACTAAGGGGAAAATGAAAAGTCAAACTCTAAAGGGACTAAAATGGTGAAGAAACCTATCCAATAGGGTTGTAAAATAGTGGACAAAATCCTAGAAATTAGTGGTTGAAAGTGTTGTACCCTAGACTCCTCAACTCACTGAATATATTCCTAAATGATAGAGGTGTACTCTAAACCCTAGGAGGCTTTTTCTTCCTCAATGAAAAAAAATTAAGATAATATAGGCCTAGGGGTCACTATGCAAAGAACAGTAACAACCCTTCCTAGTACACACACATCAAAGTCAACAAATCTGAAGAAAAAAATTGAAAAAAAAAATGAAAAAGTATAAAATGCAGTTTCTGACCTGGAAAAATTTTTGGGGTGTATAAAACTAGCCAAAAAGTATTTTTTTCTCGAGAGAGTTTAGATCAACAAATCCAACCTAGATTTTTTCATCTCCTCCTCAACTGGTACCTGGTACTTGTGGAAAGATGAAGAAAATCAATAGGATCCAAAAAATATTCCAAAAAAAGAAAGGAGATCTAAAAATAGAAATTGAGAGTTTAAAAATAGCTAGAGAAAATACTAAAAATCACTAAAACGACAATCACCAAGGATCTGAATTACTACACTAGTGAGTCGTCATATGTTGATGACTATGTAACTAAAAACCCAATGGAGTTGCCATTTATTAGTATGAAAATTCCTAGTAAGTGTACCAAAAATACTTCACTGCAATCACTGGTGATAAGTGACCCTCACAACAAGATGTGGTTGTTTACACTCTATATCTACAATGTAAAAAGAAGAAAACTTTGTAGCAAAAATACCATGTGCAATATAAAACATAAAACAACAAAAATAACTTATGCAATAACCCAATAGAATAAGACTTTAAATGAATAATATTTTTATTAATAACACCTAGTGAAGAATAGGTCTATAAATCCCCTTTTGTGGGATGGGTCCTTTTATTTCCTTGTGCTTCAGTGATCTATTTATCTCTCTCAATATGTAGAAAACCCAAAACAAAATAAAACTCAAGTGGGAGCTCAAATGGCATAAGATGATAATGGTGATGATGATAATGATCACAATGAATAATGAATGGAAACCCCTCTTATTTATAGCAAGTATTAGGTTAGATTAGAAATTTGAAAATAATAAAATATTGTTGACCAAAGTAAGATCTAACCGTTAGGAATACTTTATTATATTTTTTAGAGAGGGAAAAAAATTCAAAATGGTCAAATATGTTTATTTAGAAAATGGTTGAAGTAATTAACAAATAAACTAATTTATTAATCACTTTGCAAGGATTAAGAAAATTGTGAATTTGAAAGAATCATTAAATAGCGATCTAACAATTATTCCAAAAATAAGATTAAGCAATAATAAATAAATAATGATTTTATTTAATTATTCCTGGGTGATTTAGTCAAATGTGTTGAGAAACAATTATCAAATAATGATTTAATAAATATTTCTAGAGAAATTAAATAAATAATGATTTATTCAATTATTCTCATGGGATTTTTTATTTTAAACAGAAATAATTTAATAAAAATGGTTTAATAAATTATTTCCCCTCGTGGAAATGATTTTACTATGGTAAAATTAATCATACATGGTGTATTTCGATCCACCTAGTTATAAATGGCTAGGTGATCATTTTTTAGGTGATAACCACTGAGAGGGGGATGATGAGCTCTGGTATTACAACAAGAGTGTTGCAACTCTGTGAGCTACCAACTTTAATTTATTAATCCAAAGTTCGTACAAACTTAAGAGGTGACAGTGTTGTATGTACGGTAAACAAGGTCCTACCTAAGTTGCTCTGAAGCAATGAATCAAACTGAGAAGTGCAGAGACAATTTTCAAGTAATTATTGAATCTAACTTTGCAAGAAAGGAAAAAAACATTTCTTTTCCTAATACATAATAGAAACTCTGATGTATTTGTAAGGAAAGTAATGCTTGGAACCCTAATTTTCTACAGAAAATAAATGACAAGGGAAAATAAACCTAATCTAGTTGCATGAAGTAAATAACGTGAAATCAAACCTAAACTACTACATTCAAAGTAAACCCTATTATAATTACAAAATCCAACAAATGCTTCAAGAAATATCAATGTAAACTACTCTTGTGCTGTTGAATTCATGATCAAAACAAGTAACCCTAATTGCATAAATTAATCAGAGTGATGAAAAGAAGATTTCTAAGAGGTCTATGATCTTCCTCGAGCTTGTTTCAAAGTCCTAGAAGACATTGTATATGGGTAAGAAGAAAATATTAGCCTTAAGGATAATTTTTGGTCAAATTATAGTGGATTATGTGAGGTTCTAGATTATGTTATTAGACTGCTATAGGATGCTACAACACGCCCTGTATTGATACATGATTGCATCTGAAAGCATTCCAAGGGTTCTAGAAAGGATTTGAAGATGGGAAAATATGTCAGAAGGTTGGAGAAGAGTGTGGAATGCCTTGCCAATATTAGCTCTCCTTAGGATCCCATCTTGCACGAGGGAAAAAATTAAACTAACAATCTCTAGTAAATATGTAATATAATTTTTGTGTGTAGGCCGTTTGGAGGAATGGATGAGAATGGAAAGAGGATGCTAAGGAAGATGGTGGGTATACAAATGGAAATGATGTTTCTTTCCCCTGTAATATAGTAGATATCTCCTACACAAAACAAGGTTATTCAACTAGAAAAAAATCAATATCAATAGGATGCCAAAAATACTAATTGCATAAAATCAAATTGTAAAGGAAAGGATGAGTTGAATTTACACCAAGATCTAACTATTACGTCAAGAGAAAAACTACATTTTTTTGCCTGCCCTTCGAAATCCTAATGCAGCACTTTTCAAGAGAAGGGACTGATAAATCTACAAAGCAAACAACTTTCATATAAACAGATATTGCAAAAAGATACACAAAGATTCTAAGTGTAGAGAAGGAAATGCATAACAGAAATGTACAAGAGAGAGATTGGAGTGCTTGGTTTAGGCCCTAACCCAAGGGAACCCAGCCTCTTAAAACACACTTAGGCTGAAGGCAAAAAATTGTTTTTCATTGATCTCATAAAGTGTTCAAATACATGACATGGAAATGGGAATGACAAGTAACAAACACTCACTCTAGCAGTCTTTATTTTCCTTTAAAAAGTCAAATCCTACTGAGCTATTGGGCTCCTAAGTTTATACAAAAATAAGTGAGGGGGAAGCCTCCTTGGAAGGAGGGTTTCTTCCCTCCAAAATCCCTGTAAAAGTGGATATAGTCTCTTTAGATCCTTGCAACCACTGAGTGTAGTAACTACCCAATAGCTAGCCAAGTTGTTGGTGAGTTAATGCAAGGAACAAGCCTCCTACATTTCCTCCAGTTCATCTCCAATGTACTTATTCACAGTAAATGCTCCTTTTCCTACACATTCAACATATTAGGCTACAAGATATGATAAATATTCCTTAACCTCTCTAATTACAACGTTGTAGCTTAAAAGGGTGTCATCAAATGCAAATATAAAGGTAAAAGTATGTTGAAGGATGGTTAGATGGGCCTTGACTTGTACCTATTTAGGAGGCCCATCATTACCCCCCTACTAAAAATGTTTCTCACCATATGAGAAACTCAGTCACTTAGTTGCATCACATTCATGGATTTGGTGGCCCCCCTGACATCCCAAGGTACCTCAAATGAAATTCCCTCTTCAGGGCAGAAACTTATATTATTTTCTATTTATGCCTATTCTCATTATTTTTCTGCCTACTCTCTTCTTTCAAGTAGTCCCAATAGAAAAGGAGGAATGAATTTAAGCCCAATACAATTTATTTTCAACCTCTAAACAATTCTATTATACAAGTGTCCTTTCCAAGGCATTTCTCAGTCTTTCTAGAGAGTGGTACTCCTTGATTCTTAGGCTATCTGGTAAAGAGTGCCACCTCCTCTGACAAGCTTGTAAACTCTCAGTTCCTAGTAACCTTAAAATATATTCAAAGTGAAAGATGGCTATTTCTTGGTTCTTTATGTATGATGGTGACTATCTAGGGTCTTCAGTAATGAGTCTATGATTTTTGGTGATAAGACGAGGTCAATTCTTCTATAATCCATAAAGGTTCATTTTCCTCCCTAGCTATGACCCTTTTTGTCTCCTCATCCCTTGATTCTTCATGAGTAAGCTAAGATTCCAATGCCATTAACTATACATGTCCCATTCTTGAGTTGAGATCCCAAAGGTTCATATCAGTTAGTATCAGATTATGCATATAAAATTTAGGCATTCTAGCTTTGTCCTCACCATTGGTTTTTTGACAGAACTCAATGAACTTTCGATAATATTGAATAGGGAGGGACCCATGTTGGGCTAAATTTTTAATATGGAATGGGGATGGCCTCCATGGACAATATTTCCATGGTGGAAAGCTGCTCATCTCTCTCCTATAGTCGGCCCCTTAGTCTTTTATTTTCTATTTGCAACTACTCCCTCATATTAGCTTCTTTGAATCTCAAATCAACCATCTCCTCTCCCATTTTCTTCATTTTCTCCTCCATTGTCCCTATATCATCCACTCCTTTATATTTTTCAATTTTCATCCACCTGTGGGTTTTATCCCTTTCTTTCTCTTAGTTGTGTGGCACCTTCTTGCAACATTGCTCTACTTTCCTATAGCACTATTATTCCTTCTTGTACCATGGTAGATTAATCTTGTATATTAAGGGTTTGTTTAGTCTTGGTTCTTGTGGTTCTAGGTTTCTTCTGTTAGGTATGGGGTTGTTCTCCTTTGGCATTGAGGGAGGTTATCTCTTCAGGTTGTTTCTTATTTTTCTCCAATTCTCCCTCCTGGTGGCTAGTTGACCCTTAAATGGTGATGGGGGTGTTGAGGATGGATGATTCTTTCCTTTCTTAATTCTAATGCTTCTCCTCCTCTTTAAATACAGGGTGCCTTGCCTTAGCCTCCTCCCCTTGGGATTGACTAGAGTACTTAAGGTTTCCAAGGTGGCAGCCACTTCTTCCTCAGTGTTCCCTTTTGAAACACTTACATGTTGCTCTTGTCTTATCCTCTTTTGAAGTCTATAAGATTTCCCAAGTATCTTTGGGTTCATTTTTCTCTTGCCCGTGTCATAGTAGGCTTAGCCAAGTCTGTCTTGGGTATTTTGGTTTTAGTAGGTGCCTGTGTTTCTTCTTCTTCTTCCTTTACCTTCTTTTCTGATTTTTCTTCTGGCACATCTTCTCCTACTTTAACCACTTCCTCTTCTTCACCAGTCGCTTCTTCTCCATCTTCTTATTCTTCTTATCCATCCTCTTCTTTTGCATAACCATTCTTTGTTGTTTCTCCAAGTTCTAATAGGGCTTGGGATTATGTTTCAAGGAAAGCCTCCCTATCCATATCCACAAAGTCTATCCATGACACAGAGTTTTGAAAATGCTCGAGAGAATTTATAACAATTAGATTTATGATCCCATGGTGATCTATATAATGATGTTTTCCTCCTCTTACTCTTCGGCTCGCCTCCATTATGGACTTAAAAAGAAAACGGGGAATGTTTAATATAATTTGGATAGGTAAATCCGTCTTGAACCTTAGCTGATAGATCAACCTAAATTGATAGGCATAAACAACGCTGAGTCTCCCCTCACAAGATATTTATTTCAAAATTTGGTATGCTACCTCATCCCAGGGATAGGGTAGACTCTGTCTCCGAACTCCATTTTTGTCTTCAATTGGTTGCTCCTCAAGGAAGAAAAAGCTCTTCTAAGATGTGATAACCTCTGCTCTCTCTTCCTTGCTCCATCTTACTCCTAGGGGAAACGTGGTCACTCTACTGATCACTTGTTCATTCAAATGGATGATGAATCCTCTTACAATGGTAGTAACACTATCTTCTCTTTGAGGTTGGAGGCCTATAACAAACTCGTGAGTATTCTCATCATCAAACCCCTTGAAATTCTCAAGGAATCTCAACCATTGGCGATTGGAAAAGATATCCCTAATAGGAGGGCATCAGTGAATCCTTGATGAGTATGTGGGATCTCTTCAATTGAAACCACCCTTTATGATTTTCACTGTAATTTTCCAAATTTTTGCAAGGTAATTCTCCAATATGCTACCAATTTTAGAGATTGCTTGAACAATTAGGGTCTTCAAGAAAGGAGTAAAAGGAGAAGTTTACTAGTTAGAGGAGGTAAAACTTCATTCTCAACTCAAAAATGATTTCATTTCCCTTCTTATCATGCTTAATTCAAGATAAACATTCACACTTCAATTTCTTTCCATTCTTAGACTTTTATCATAATTTTGCTACAGGATGTATTGTTGAAATATTGAAAAGTTTTGTAGGCTTATTGTCCATAGGGTGGTAGGAAAAATATGTACTTACCCTTCCCTTGGAGGTTCCTCTTCGAAGCTAAGATATACTAGATGAAATTGCTCAAAATTAGGCTCTTTTGAAACCCTCTGGACTCTCCTATAACACCTAAGAATGATCATGTAGCACATTGTCTTAATCCTATAATAGACTAACTTAATATTATAGCAGTTAGCTAATGCTCCTGTAGTCTCCTTTGTAGTGGTCTATAAGGATGATTGCATAGGTATCTAAACTAATGATGGTAGTAGTGGGCCTCCTTGCCTTTTAAAAATGTCATTTTTGTGCCAAATGAAGCTCAAGCATGACTTATGCTATCAGTGGTTGGGTGGTTGGCTCAGTGCACTGTATGAACTATCCCCCTCCTACCACCTTCATAAACCAACTGTAGGCACATTGACCCACCCCTGGTGTTCATCACCTTTTTCTTTTCCACACATGTGATGGGAGAAGAAGATATTTTCAGTTAATCATTGAGGGTGGTCGAGACTACTGAACCAATATTAGCTTATAAAACCTTGTCTCTCATTCATTGGCAAAAAAAATTTAAACAAATATGTGCTCAAGGGGAGAGGTTAGGAATTCTCATAGATGTGCCTACCTGGTGATGCTAGTGTCAATGTGTCAACCATTTGATGCTTGCACGGTATTAATGAACATGGGCGAGGTTGTTTGAATTTCTTCTGAGATATAATTTTGTTGTCTTCATTGCGCCATGCACTGGATTGAAAAAAAATGATTGTCCTTTGATGATTGAGGTTTGATGATGCAGGTCCTTCAAAATGAAAGTGCCATTGTGAATCAAATTTTGTTGTTGGTTGTTGAATAGGGATATTGTAGCAGTTTGCAGGGGATCCTATAGATGCTCAAGACCAATGTTGTGATTTTCCAATGCTTTATGGTGATTAAATTTCTGGATCTGGTTCCTTGATTGTTGTCTTGTAGGCTATGTGCATACTGCTACAGGACAGTGTGCCTTCTTGTAGAAGTCACACAGACTCTGCTAGGACCTCCATTTCGTCTAAGTATTACTTCTAAAAATATTGATAATTCATAAGGGAAATGATTTTGATGGATAGAGATGGGAATAAAGGTGGGAAAAATGTATGCCAGTGTGGTGGATCGATGATAAGGCGATTGTTCCCCCCCCCTGTTCTTGAGTAAAAAACATCCAAATTTATCCTTATTTTTATATCGATTGGTATCATGTAGCAGTTCTGGGACAATCTTATAGCAATACAGGACTGTGGAAAAATCAAGTGAGGGAGGCCATATGATGATGGTGAAAGCTTGTGAAAAATCAATGGAGGGATGAAGTGCATGGAAAGAGATAATTTGGAAGGTGTGAAGGTGATTTTTTTAAGTTACTTCTCTATCTATTAACCTTCATTGGTTGTCACTAGAAAATTGCAAAAATGTTGGAAAAATAATGTAAGGGCTGCCTTCCTCTTCTTTGTGCTTTTTCTTCTCTCTTTTTTTAATTTTTTTTTTAGACCTGTAGTCTTCCTCAAAGGAATTTTTCAACATATAGGACTGCCCCATGCACCTCAAAGGAGGTTTTCACCTAAGTCTCTTTTTATTTATTTTTCATCATTTTTTCTAGACTCTTGCACTGCCTCATGGAGGTTTTTAGTCTAAGAGCTTAACTCAGGTGCTTCATGGAGGTTTTCACCTAGGATTTTTATCCTTTTTTCTTCTTTTTTCTTTTTTTTTCACCTTTTTTCCTTTGTTGATCAAAGGTTGAATGGATTGGGAACTTTGAGGCTCCAAATTAGACTCACATATCTACTTATTGAACTAGTAAACTCCTCCTTTGATAGAGGTTTCTTGTAGAGTTTCAACTGATAACTATTGGGTGTGGAGCCTGATTATCTTCTTTATTCAGAGGTATCACCACATTGGACCCCAATTCGTAATGACATTTTCACTGCAAGTGGGGTCCATGGGGGGGGGGGGGAACAATATTTAGGAGCCCCCCCCCCTAGTGGGGGATCAGGGGCAGTGCCCCCAAAGCTAAAAATAGATGTAAAATTGCCTTGTAAAATATTGTAATTTCATAGTCAATCTGGGTCATTCATTAGACGGAGATCTGACAATATAATTTATGTTTAATTTAGGGTTTTTTTCCCTATAAGGCAACCCCTCGCTATATATGAGGGAATTGTATTGCGTCTATGTAGATCTGTATTCTAAGCGAGAAAGAGAGAGGAGATTGAGCGAGAGAGAAGAGGGATTTATAGCGGATCTGTTGTAGGTTGTATCTCTTCAGTTTGTTGAATAATATAAAAGGAAGGACTGGTTATTTCTCCATGGACGTAGCCCAAATTGGGTGAAACACATATATCTGTGCCTCTCTTGTTTTATGTGTTTTTAGTGTTTATATTTCTACAATATATTCTATGTGTTCCATTTCTCTGTAATATATAATTTTCTAAAAACTGGTATCAGAGCTGAAGGTTTATTTGGCTAATAAACTCGTAGGAGAGAAGGGTTCCTGGTTCAAGTGGGAGCAATGGCAGAATATGGTAGGTTTAGGGTCAAAAAATTTAACAGCCAAAACTACCAGGTATGGAAGATGCAGATGGAAGATTATTTGTACCAGAAAGATCTGTAGCAACCATTGAGTAGAAAGATAAAGAAGCTGATGAGTATGACAAACATAGAATGGAATATTCTCGATAGCAAGACACTTGGAATAATACGGTTGTGCCTAGCAGCATCGGTAGCCTTTAATATTTCAAAGGAAACAATAAAAGAGGGTTTAATGTCGGCATTGGCCAAACTATATGAAAAACCTTCAGCCTCAAATAAGGTATTACTTATGAAGATTTTATTTAATATGAAGATGTTAGAAGGTGGATATGTTGTTGATCATTTAAATGAATTTAATACAGTTACTAGTCAGTTAAGTTCTGTAGGGGTAACTTTTGATGATGAAGTTAGGACTGTATTATTTCTATGTTCATTGCCAGAAAGTTGGAATGGTTTAGTTATGGCCATTAGTAATTCTGTCTCTGGATCTAGTACTTTAAATTTTGGTGATGTTGTCAGTGCAATATTTAGCGAGGAAATGCGACGGAAAAGCTCTGTGAGACTTCAGGTAATGCTTTGATTGAAGAAACTAAGGGAAGAAAAATGGAAAGAGGAAATAGCCCAATATATTGCAGTAAGTCAAGGAAATGCATATCCAAGTCTAGATCAGGGATAGTGTGCTGGAAATGCAGGAAGAAAGGACACTTGAAGAAAGACTGCAAGTCTCAGAAGGGAAAATAAGGAGACGCATAGCAAGAAAACAATCATGAAGTGAATGTGACAGGTGATGTGTTGCAAGATGCTTTGATTCTTTCATTGGAAAATATTATTGATGCCTCGGTGGTAGATTCAGGGACCTCATTCCATGCCACACCTGATAGGAAAAAGTTTCATGATTATGTTCAAGGAGATTTTGGACAGGTTCGATTGGGTGATGATAAACCCTGTAAAATCATTGGAATGGGTACAGTTTTCATAAAATAGCGGAATGGAAATCAATGGCTATTGAAGGAGGTAAGGCATGTTCCAGATCTGAAGAAAAACTAATTTCCACAGGGCAGTTGGGAGGTCAAGGTTGTGTGACTACTTTTACAGATAAAACCTGGAAGGACACTAAAGGATCCCTGGTAATAGCAAAAGGAGAAAAGGTTGGTACATTGTATTTATGCAATGGTATTTCTAATTATGTTAATTCTTTAACCTCTATAGGAGAAGATACGGCATTGTGTCATCATAGGCTTAGGCACATGAGTGAGAAGGGGATGCAGATTCTTCACTCAAGAAATTTGTTGTCAGGTTTGAAGCATGTTGATATAAAATTCTGTGAGAATTGTGTTTATGGAAAACATAAGAGAGTCATATTCCTCAAAGTTGGGAAAGAAAAGAAGAGCGAAAAATTAGAGCTTGTGCATACAGATGTATGGGGACCTACTCGGGTATCATCTCTCAGTGGCTCTCGTTATTATGTTACTTTTATTGATGATGCAACTAGAAAAATCTGGATTTATTGTATTCAAAATAAATATGATGTATTTTATACTTTCAAGAAATGGAAATATTTGGTTGAAAATGAGACAGGAAAAAGGTTGAAGTGTCTTAGATCAGATAATGGAGGTGAATATTGCATCAAAGAGTTTGATAGGTTTTGTTCAGAGAATGGAATTCACAAAGAGAAAACAGTTCTAGGAACACCACAAGGTGCATCAGAAAGGATGAACAGGACAATCATGGAGCGTGCAAGGTGCATGAGATTGCATGTAGGATTGCCTTTACAATTTTGGGTAGATGTTGTAGATACTGATGTTTATCTAATAAATAGAGGGCCTTCAAGTTTCTTGGATGGTGGTATTCCAGAGGAGGCATGGACAGGTAAAAAGGTAAACTACTCATTTTTAAAGACTTTTGGTTGTGAAGCCTTTGTCCACATTAATAAAGAAAATAGAACAAAGCTTGAGGCAAAATCAAAGAAATGCACCTTTATTGGATATGGTGTTAATAATTTTGGTTATCACTTTTATGACTATAAAAAACACAAAAACATTAGAAGAAAATATTTCATATTCAATAAAAAGGCTTTGTATAAGGATCAACTGCAGGGAAAGAAATAGGAAAAAGAAAACAAAGAATATATAGTGTTTGATGAGATCACAAAAAAAGTGATGGTGCCTAAAGATCATAATGATCAACAACCACAAAAAAATAGCAACCACAACAACAACAAGCACCTAAAACACCTGAAAGTGGTGTTATAAGATCTACGAGGATAAGTAGACCCCTGAACGATACTCTCCTTCATTATATTATGTATTGTTGATTGATTCTGGTGAACCAAAATGTTATGAAGAAGCAGTGCAGGTAGAAATCAGGAAGAAGTGGGAGCAAGCCATGAAAGAAGAGATGGAATCCTTAGCACATAACCAGACTTGGGACTTAGTCAGGTTGCCTGCAGGTAAAACAACATTGCAGAATAAATGGATTTACAAGTTGAAGGAAGAAAATGAAGGTAGAAAAAGGTATAAAGATAGACTTGTGGTGAAGGGGTTTGCACAGAAAAAGGGTATAGACTTTGATGAGATATTTTATCCTATTGTTAAAATGACTTCAATCAGAACTATTTTAAGTCTAGTAGTAGCTGAAGATTTGCATCTTGAGCAGTTAGATGTAAAGACAGCCTTTCTCCATGGGGATTTGGAGGAAGAGATATATATGCAGCAGCCACAAGGATATGAGGTAAAAGGGAAGGAGAAACTAGTGTGCGGTTGAAGAAGAGCTTGTATGGATTAAAACAGGCTCCAAGGCAGTGGTATCTAAAATTTTACAAGTTTATGTCTGAACAAGGTTATACTAGATGTCACTCTGATCATTATGTTTATCTCAAAAGGAAAAATGATGGTAGTTATATTATATTTTTATTGTATGTAGATGGCATGCTTGTTTCAGGTTCTAACATGCAGGAAATAAATGTGCTCAAAAGAAAATTGGTGAACTCATTTGCAATGAAGGATTTGGGTGCTGCAAAACAAATCCTTGGTATGAGAATAACTAGAGACAGGAAGAATCATCTCAGAGTGAGTACATAGAAAAGGTGTTGAAAAGATTTAATATGCAGAATGAAAAACCAGTTAGTATACCTTTGGCTAGCCATTTCAAACTAAGTAAGGAGGTGTGTCCCAAGACTCGAGAAGAAATGGCTTAGATCTCTAAAGTTCCATATGCATCAGTAGTTGGAAGCTTAATGTATGCAATGGTCTACACAAGGCCTGAGTGTACCACAAATCAAGCATTATGCTTTGGTGGTTCAAGCATTGCTCTACAGGGATATCTTGATGCAGATATGGCAGGTGATAGAGATAGCAGATGGAGCACAACAGGGTATGTGTTTGTTGTAGGTGGAACAGTTGTCAGTTGGGTTTCAAAACTGCAAAGTGTTGTTGCACTCTCAACAATGGAAGCAGAGTATGTTGTTGCTACAGAGGCTAGTAAAGAAATGATTTGGTTACAAAGGTTTCTGGATGAATTGGGTAAGAAGCAGGATTTGGGTAGGTTATACAGTGACAGACAGAGTGTCATACATCTTGCAAAGAACTCTGCATTTCATTCCAAGAAAAAACATATACAGCTCAAGTATCATTTCATATGGTTAGTGTTGGAAGATGGACAGTTGAAGCTAGAAAAGATACACACTAGCTAGAATCCTGCAGATATGTTAAGAAAAGTTATAACCAGGGAGAAACTGAGATTCTGCTCAATTTCAATTAGTCTTCAAATATGATGAAGAAGATGAGAGATAGACAGGTCCAAAGTGGAGTCATTGTCCAGCAAATGAAGCAGTGGTGGAGTTGCTATAATAAGTCTCCAAGTGGGAGATTGTTGGGTGTGGAGCTTGATTATCTTCTTTATTCAGAGATATCACTGCATTGGACCCTAGTTTGTAATGTGGCGGTAACACCACCCGTAATATTTTCACTACAAGGGGGGGTCCAGTGGGGGGTGGCAGCGATCTTTAGGAGCCCCCCCCCCCCCCCCCGGTGGGGGATCAAGGCAGTGCCCCCGAAGCTAAACATAGATGTAAAATTTCCTCGTAAAATGTTGTAATTTCATAGTCAATCTGGGTCGTTCATTAGGCGGAGATATGACGATAGAAGTTATGTTTAATTTAGGGTTTTTTTCCCTAGAAGGCAACCCCTCGTTATATATTAGGGAATTTTATTTCGTCTTTGTAGATCTGTATTCTGAGCGAGAAAGAGAGAGGAGATTGAGCGAGAGAGAAGAGGCAATTACAGTGGATCTGTTGTAGGTTGCATCCCTTCAGTTTGTTGGATAATATAAAAGGAAGGACTGCTTGTTTCTCCGTGGACGTAGCCCAAATTGGGTGAACCACGTATATCTATGTCTCTCTTGTTTTATGTGTTTTAAGTGTTTTATGTGTTTTATGTGTTTATATTTCTGCAATACATTGTATGTGTTCCATTGCTCTATAATATATAATTTTCTAACAATAATCATTGACTAAAAGTGGAATCTTCTCCTCATCAATTCTTCAGATATGAACAAAGATATTTTCATAACACTTGTCCACTAGGTAGGGACCTAGCCATTTTTTCATCAGTTTCCCCTTGAATTCATTGAATCTAGAGTCATATAAGAGGGTCAAATAACCATCTTGGAAGGTCCTTTCTCTGATGTGTTTGTCATCTCAAATATTCCTCTGTAATTCGGCCACATCAGTATGCATGAGAGCCTATATCCTAAGTTCATCAAGGGTATTGAGTTGTTGTAACCTCTCCTGTTGAGTTTTGATGATGTCTAGGTCCAACTTTTCTACCATTCTCAGGGTGTTGTACTCAAATTAAATGGACAATAAATCCTTTTTTCCATAAACTAGCTCAATGGGATTGAACCCAATGGTGTTCTTCCATGTGGTATTATAGACCCAGGTGGCCTCCATAAGCCTGGATGCCCAATATTTTTTGTTGTTGGTTACAACCATGGTTAAGATTTTATCTAAATCTTTGTTTGTCACCTCCACCTTCCGATTTTCTTAAGGATGATAGGGGGTTGACTTTCTATGTCTAATGTGATGTTGCTCCATAATCCCCTTAATAAAATTAGAAGTGAATTGATCCCCTTGGTTAATGACCAGTTCCCTTGGGAAACCAAATTTTTAGAATATGTTGTCCCTCAAGAATTCTACCACCTTTTTCTCTATGGCTACTTTTACTACCTTCACGTCGCCCACTTTGTTCAATAGTTAGTGCATACAATGATGTACCTCTTTTGTTCATATGGGGCGTCAATAGGTCCAATGAAATCCATGCCCCAATTCTCAAATGGCTCAAGTGTCACTTGAGGTTGTAGTGGCATTTAATCCTTCAGTGTGGGATTTCCCATCCTTTGTCATTCATCAGATCGAGCAGTGTACCTTGTGGCATCTTAGTGTAGGGTAGGCCAATAGTATACTACTTGGAGAATTTTAAAGGTTGTACTCTTGGCAGAAAAATGGCCCCTACTGGGTCCATAATGGCATGTTGAGAGGATATTAAAGACCTCATCTTCCCTTACACAGCTCCTCAAAATCTAATCAGGTTCGAATCTGAAAATATTTCCCCCAACCCAAGTGAAAGGGGCACTTTTTTTGAAAATTCCACTTTTTCCCTTGGAGGATAGATTGGGAGGAAATTTCCTAGAAACCAAGAATTTTGCTATGTCAGTAAACCAAGGTGACAACAAGGAAATGGAAAAGAGGTTCTAATCTGGGAGTTGATCATCTATCATCTCTTCATTCTCTGTAGGAATTGTTAGTCTAGACAAAAATTATACAACCACATTCTCCTTTCCTAGCTTGTCAACAATGGTTAGATCAAATAATTGTAATAACAATAACCATCTAATGACACTAGCATTGACATCATGTTTATTCATTAAATATTTAATGGCCACATCACCAGTGTGCATAAAAACTTGGTACCCTGTAACGTAATGTTTATAATTGTATAAAGAGTGTACAACAGACAAGTGCTCTTTTTTAGTAATTGTATAGTTGAGCTCAACCTTGGAAAAATTATTACAGATAAAGCAGATGGCATAAGGAAACTTACCTTCTGTTGTACCTCTGAGATAGTAGTAGGTTAGCTACCAATGCCAAAGCATCTAAAATAATTGTTTTGGGGTTTTTGGTTTTAGTTTTTGGAAGACCAATGAATGAAGACAGATGTATAATTGAAAAACTCAATCCTTTGGGTTATATTAATATCTCAACAAAGGGCTGCTATAAGGCTTTACACAGTGATATAGATCAAAAATAGTGGTGAGAAGAAGACAGCAAATAATATGATTATCACAGTTTCCAGACTGTAAAACAGAATAATCATAAGTAGGAAAACCTTATAAACTATGTTCCAAAGGCTCAAGGCAGTATACTTAAGCTTACACAAGATGTTGATGATTTATTGATTAGAGGGGATTAGCTAAATAGATAGTTCATTAATCCATTCTCTTAATAGATGATCACTTCAGGAGCTTATAGGAATAAATTGAGACACAAACATTCCTACATAGATATCTATATAAGTCTTAAGCATATGAAGAAAGACATAATTATTGTTAACTGGAAAAACTTACAGGATAACACAAACTGTGTAAAACCAGATTTAGAATCCTCTGCTTTGTATTAAGGTTTCAGAAAGACTGAGTACATCAAGTGTCTAGAAAAGCTTCTTTCACGGGTGCAACCAGGTTCAAAGTAGAATTAACAGTCAAGACTTAACAAGCAATGAACAATGAATCCTGAACTTCGAACCCATAACAACTCGAGAAGAGAGTTATTTATACAATAATGAAACTAAGGAAATATCCTAGATCTAATTAAGATTTATTCTAGGAAAGGAACTCTTCATACAAGAAGATAGGGGCAGTTGTTGAACTTCTTCTTGTTGTCCCCTTTATTCAGGTTGTGTTGGCTTTGTTGTTTGATATTTTCCCCCTTTAAGCTACTTAACTGTTTGAATCCTTTGTGCTTGGTTGATTTCTTCATTTGATATTTCATCTGATACTCTTTAAACTCTGTGAAAATCATTTGACCCTGTTGATTAACCTTTATTGTATCTTTTTACCTTTACTATGCATTTCAGGTTTTTACTGTGTTTTTCAACAGTAAGTCCTTTTAGTTTTTATGTCACATGGTAAATTAATTTGATGTGATCTTCATATTTGTCTTCAAACTTTATATAGGCTTTTTCTTTGTAAGCCTGGAACAAAAGTCTTTACCTGCACAACACAAAAACTGTTAAGAAAAACAAGGGTGACAGAGAAGGTGGTCAATGGCTTTATTGAGTTTGAAAGGACATTGGAAGGAGTCCAGAGTGTATCAGAAAGTAAAATGAAAGTTTTATTGGTCGCATCGGCTTATGGAGTCTTTGTTGTGTAAAACAAGCAAAACAAAGCAAAATGGCGATTTAGGCTTTTAAATGGAAAAACAGTCTTTTATTTGAATTATGGCACAAAATGAACAGTGGTTATTTTGTCGTTATGCGGGAGGCGGTTTTGTTTTTCATCGCATCGCTTATAAGGCATGGGCGGTTTTGGGAGGGGGTCACCCGAAATAACTTGAGCCTGACACATAGGAAGGGGAGTTCAATGGAATACCACTTTTTGGGTTGGTAATGCTCGTACAGAGAGCCAACCTGAAATTACCGAGGGTCGTTGGATTTCAATGGTCGTGATCGGATGGTGGAGGAGTGAAAGAACAGTGTGGAGGGTCCCAATGATTATTTATGGCAACAAATGGCTTTATTATGGGTTAAACTGAGATTAGCAGTTAAAAGGAGGTTTTTGGCTATTTCTTTGTTAAGATCATAAAAACCTTTTAACAAAGAAATTCTTCGCAAAACACATATGGCGGACTTGAAATGATATGAATGCAGGCGGATAAATGATATCGGGTTGGGGTTCATATCGCATATCACAATCGCAGCTAAGCGAAGGAAGGCCCATCGCATAGGAATGCGATAAGGGTCGGACGCGATATGAAAATAAAACATATAAAATACCACGTCGGGTTCGGATTCCCATCACAATCGGAGATCGCAAACAACAAAGGTTTATTACTTTAGTGGGACTTGAAATGGGGATGGATGCGATATAGAAATGAATTGTGTTATATATTTGCGTCAGGTTCATCGCAATCAGAGATCGCAATGGCGTAGGGTAATATTCGGACAGAGACTTGCGATGAGGAAAATGTGATATGGCAATGAACTATAATATATGTTGCGTCAAGTCCGGGCCCATCGCAATCGGAAATTGCAACGGTGGGGAGAGTGAATGCACATTGAAAGGGATTGTGATCTGTCGATGCGATATTTTATTAAATATATAGTTTCTATAATAAAACTAAGTGTTTCAGGGTATTTAATAAAGGAGTTAATATATATGGGAAAAGGGACTTTAGGGGTTTAATACTATAGTTAGCGTTAATATGAAAATATGAGTGGAAGGGAAATATACGCGAAAAAAGGGGAAATATAGGCGGAAAAGGGAAATATAAGTGGAAAGGGGAAAATACACTAAGTATAATGCTTTTTATGAGTTATTTACTTTTCGCATATATACATCAATACTTAGGCTAAACCCCTTTTTGTGGGTTTTTCGGGTAAAAAGGGATTTTATATGGTAAAAGGAATTTTTCATGGTAAAAAGGGATTTTACATGGGACTTTCACTTTTCTTAGGTAAAAAGGAATTTAACCTTAGGAAAAGGGGTCTTTTGTGGAAAATGAATGAATATGAATGTATGAAGGTAGGAAGGGGAAATTAATGAATACAGGGATGAATGGAGATGAATGGGAAGTTAATTAATTAATCTTATAGACCTTCATTTTCTTTGTGTAATTGCCTCATGGACATAGAAACATATAGTAAAACATGATAAATGTACATTTTTTCCAATCAATGATCATACTTCTGCAACCTTTCCCTACTTACCCTTTGCTTATCCTATCATCTATTCCTTCGCATAATGCGTGCATTTAAGCTAGCAAACCCTTTTCCTTTTTATTTTACAAAAGCAAACTATCTAATTCTAACCTTATAACGTCCAAGGGCTCAAATTAAACTGATGAGCACCTTATTATTCTCTATTAACTATTGATCTGCCAAGATTAAACAGTTTGACCAGATCTTTATTCTCTAACTATAACATCAAATTTAAAGCAAGAAACAATCAAGATTAAACTATTTGAATGTCAAGGGTTGTGGCATTTAAAACAAGATGCACACAACCATTATTTTGCAAAAAAATAATAGTGGCATTTAGACTTGCTCACTTTCAGAGTTTATTTGTTTTCTTTTCTTTCTAACCTAACATTTTCTTTTTGCCTTGATTTTTTAGGACATCTAACCGAACATTTTCTTTGATATGGACATCATAATCAAGATTTAGTTTTTTTGTTAATATTCTATTCACTATTATTATGTCCATATCCTAACTTAACATTTTTTTTTAATTTCTATCTTATCAAAACCAAAAATGCTACAACATTGGCTCCATCTGGGGACTGCTTTCTCATGTAGAATGCAGAGAACCTGCAGATCCATGTGCCTTTTCCTCGGGCTATGGAGCCCTTGATGTAAAGAAAATCACACTGACATCTCAAAAGGTAAAATAAAACCTGAGTATTTACAATGAAAATTATTTCAACTTCTTAGTACTGAATGTAATGTTTGAGAAACCTTCCATTTACTGGATAAGTGGAATATTTCCCATCAAGATTCTGCAGCACAAAAGTGTTGTTACCCTTCACTTCAGTAATTGCTAAAGGTCCAAACCATAGATTGTCAAATTTGCCATGCTTTCCTTCCTCTTCTCTCCTGGCATCCCATCTTAGAACTAGATCACCTTCCTTAAAGTCCCTCTCCCTGGCTCTTCTGTCAAACAGGACCTTCATCTTATTATGATACTTATTAAATTTGTATTGAACTTCATCTATGTTTTCATTAAGTTCAATAATCTAATTTATTCTTCTTGAAAAATCATCAGGTTCATACGTAGAATCCTGCAGGAATTTTAAAACAGGGAAGGCCAAATTGGTAGGGAAAGTTGCATCTTTCCCATAGACTAACTGAAATTGAGATTTCCCAGTTGATCTCTTTGGAGTAATTTTTTTTTCCCATACTGCATAAATCAGATGTGAATCCCAGCTCTTCTTATGATCAGCTAGAGTCTTTTTAATTACCTTTACCAGACTTTTGTTTGATGACTCTGCAAGGCCATTATCTTGATGGTAGTATGGAGTTGAATGATGTAACAGAATTTGATATTTCTGGAAAAATTCAATCATTTTAACACTAGAAAAATTTGTTGCATTATCAGTGACAATTTGAGCTGGGCAACCAAATCTAGATAAGATGTTCTCCTCAATAAACTTTATTACTACTGAATTAGTAGCATTTCTAACTGGAATTGCTTCCACCCATTTAGTAAAGTAGTCTGTTGCAGTGAGGATCCATCTATGCTAATTACTTGAAGTGGGGTGAATCTCTCCAACAAAATCTAATCCCCATTGAGAAAAAGGTGTTGAAACTATTGATGGAACAAATGGAAGAGCTGCTAGTTTTTATTTACCAACAAACATTTGACAAGGAACACAACCTCTAACCTTTTCCTATACTTGTAAGAACAGTGTGGGCCAATAAAATCCTCCCCTCAAAATATTAATGTTGTTACTCTCCAAGCATAATGTCCCCCACAAAATCCTGTATGAAACTGATCAATGATTCCTTTAGTTTCCGATTTTGTTAAACATAATAAAAAAATATTCAGTGGATCTTTCCAGTATAAATTTGCATTTATAATGCAGTACTTGACTGATTTTAACTTAAGGGTTTTGCACTAGGCTTTGGAGAACGATGCTGGACACTCAAAATGAATCAAGAAATTTACAATATCTTGATACCAGTTTGACAACAAGAATTTTTCATCAATGTGTATAGGACTGATCTGCTCTGAAGGTAGAGGTTCTTGTGGATTCTCCCCTTTAGGATGAAGGGAAGGTTCTTGTGGGTTCTCCCCTTTAGAATGAAGGGAAGGTTCTTGTGGATTCTTCCCTTGTATTTCTAAAACAAAATTGATTCCAAGTACTTTGCAGTTGGATTCAGCTAGAAGCTTGGCTAATTCTTGACCTTTTACTAGCATGGTAGTCTTGATAGTTAGATCAAACTCCAGAATTTGAGTGATCCATCTGCCTCTTTTCCCATCAGTTTCTGGTTGGGTTAGGACAATTTTCACAGTAGTATTAGGGACATAAGCAATAATAGGTGAATGTAAGACATACATTTTGAATGATTTCAGGGCTTGAATGAGGGCATAGGCTTGCTTCTCAATGATTTCATACTTAAGCTCATCATCTCTCATAACCTTACTGAAAAAGGCTATGGGTTGGTCATGGGAATCTTCATTTTTCTATGATAGAATGGCAGCAAGGGTTGTTTCATAGGCAAAAGAGAAAATGCTAAATGGCTTAGTATAATCAGGGCTAGCTAAGGTGGGAGCTTTAGAGATAGTCTTTTTTATTTGTTCAAATGCATGCCTAGAAGTGGGAGTCCATTTGACTCCATGATCATTTCGGAGCATGTCAGTTATATCCTTTAAAATCTCTGCATAATTTGGAATAAACCTTCTTAGAAAATTAATCTTGCCTAGAAAATCTTGAATCTCCTTATTGTTTCTAGGTAAGGTCAATGTTTCAATGGAATATACTCATTTGGGGTCAATTACTACTGCCTCCTTTGAAATTATATGGCCCAACAGTTTTCCTTTTTTGACAGCAAACAAGGACTTCTTAGGGTTTAATGATATTCCAAATTTTCTACACATGTCAAAAACCTTCATCAAGTTCTTTAGATGTTTCTGATCAGATTTAGAAAAACCAGTTATGTCATCAAGATAAATAACCACAAATTTATTTACCTGACCCATAAAGGCTATGTCTGTAGCTCTTTGAAATGTTGCTCCAGCATTGGTCAAGCCAAATGGCATCCTAGCGTACATGAATGTACCCCAGGGTGTAGTAAAGGTTGTCTTCTGTCTATCTGTTGTATCAACATTCACCTGATTGTAACCTGAAAAACCATCAAGCATAGAAAGTCTTTGTGCTCCTAAAACCATTTGAAGTAACTAATCCATTTTGGGCAAAGGATAATTATCTTTTAATGATGCCTTGTTCAAATTTCTAAAATCCACACAGATTCTTATTTCTCCATTTTTCTTTCTAACAGGAACTAGATTTGCAACCCAATTAGAATATCTAAGAGGGAGGATGATCTGAGCATATAGCATTTTCTTAATCTCCCTTTCTACAGTTGATAGAAGGGCTGGATTTATCCTTCTAAGTTTCTGTTGATAAGGTTTTGCATCTGGCTTCAAAGGAATCTTATGCTATATTAATGAAGTATCATAGTTCTTTACATCAGCATCAGTCCAAGCAAAACCATCCTTATAGTTTTGCAGTAACTTAAGATATTGAGCTTTGATCTCAGGGTCTAGAGATGCACATATTTTGATTTTTTTGATATCTTCATCAGTTCCAATGTTAATCTCTTCTATGTCATCTTCTAAAGAAATGGACTGAGGGTTTCAAAGGACATCATTTTGATCAAACAATATTTCTAAAGGAATGAGTCCCTTTGGAATAAAATTATTAGATAATTGAACAATGTCATGATTAGATATTTGGCTTTTAAAATATGAAGTATCATTTCCATCTGCATTTTCATTTGTTTCAGTTCCATCTTCATCAATTTGTAGAAATGAAAAATCATCTATTACCTGCAGAAATGATTTCAATTGTTCATCATCTTTGAATATTTGCCAATGTTTCAGATCATCTGGGATAGATGGCCTATATTTGACTTGTATCTGATAAAGTACATCAGTATGATCAGGAATTTTAAAAGAACTAGCAGAGACAGCTAAGGCATCTGCATGAATATTCTGATCTCTGGGAATATGAGTCAAATTAAAAGCATCAAAGAAGTTTTCAACTGAATCCCATACTTCATTTCAGTAGGACCTAAGTCTAGGGTGCTTGGTTTGGCAAGAATTTATTACTTGCTTAACCATAAGTTTTGAATCAATAAAAACACTTAAGTTTTAAACTTTCAAGCTTTTGGATAATTGCAATCCTAAAAGGAAAGCTTCATATTCAGCCACATTATTTGTAATTTCGAAGTCTAATTTACATGATTGGGTTATATTTTCTTTTTCAGGTGAAATTAAAACTACTCCAGCTGCTACCCCATCTTTTACACAAGAGCCATCAAAGAACAGTTTCCAAATATCAGTTTGTTTTGGTTCAGGACTTTCAACTACCTCTTCAATTTTGACTTGAGTTTTATATTGGTTTGAAGTGAGTTGAAAACAACCAAAGTCTTGATCTATTGCATAAATTGGATGGCTCCTTGGCTGTTCAGTCTTACAAACAGTATGTACAAATCTTACCTCTCTATATAATCTTAATTGCTCCCCTCCATAAACAAGAATAGTAGTATATGAAATATCCATTTGTAGAGTTCCCCCTAATTTGGCACAGCAAGACCTAGAAAGGAGCATTCCAAACTTGGGAGGGATATCTGTGACAACAATGTCAAGTACTACACTTTTCACTGGAATTTGGGCAAGGGTAACCACTAGATCCTTGATCAATCCCAAACTGGGCACCCTTTTAGAATCAAATATGTATAGGTCATAGTAGGATTTAGTTATGTCGAGTTTCAAATGGTCCATGATAGATTTTGGCATAAGATTGTGTGATGCTCCTGAATCAAGCATACAATTATACAACATGGAATCATTTGTTTTAAGAGTTACATAGAAAGGAGGCACTATCTCATCTATCATGTTTGAACTAGGGCCAAAAACTAGTGCTAGTTTTTCATCTTGCGGACTTATGACATCACCTTCAGCATCAACCGAGGTATTTTGTATCCATTTTGAGACTTGGCTTTTATAACCAGTGGAATTGGGATCTTAACCCTCTCTAATTCTTTTTCAACACTAAATGAAGTCAAAAAATTTTACCAGTTTGGGTAGTATCAATTGACTAATCTAAGGATTGAATAAGAGTTGTTTGAGCTTCAACAGTTTTGGTATGTGGTTCAATGATTGGAGTTTCCTTTAGAGGTCTCCCAAGACCAGGCCTAGGCCTAAGATCATACCTCTTGTTTAATTCTGCAATTAAAAATTCAGAGAAAGCATGATATTTAGAGACTTGTGAAGCTCCCTGATCTTCTTGAACATGATTCTATTGTGAGAGAGGAACGATGGTTGTTTGATTGGAAGAAGGATCCATATTATTAATATCTTCAGTAATTGTCATAGTATTATCATCAGGTTGTTGGTCATCTATCAATAGGGGAGTACGAACCTGTTGATCATTGCTAGGTCTCTGAAGAATTTGTAGTGGTGGATTTCTTTTATACTGACCTTGATTTTGATTTTGGGGTCTAGTCACCGTTTGTTGTATTGTCCTAGGTTGGGTCTCAATCTTTGAAATCCTATTTGATAGGTTTCTAAGAAGAGATGTTATTTCATCTATTTTTGTGTCTTCTGATTTAGTCTTAGAGGAACTAGAGGCTTCTTGAACAGATTTGAGTTTTCTTTGGGCCTTTTCTTCCTTAGTTTTAAAGAGGTTGAGGCTGCCCTATTTGTTTCTACTTCTATAGCATTTGTTTGCATATCTTCAAGAGTTCTTGAAGTTCTCTCTCGTAGCATAACAGAAAATGTTAGCATCAAAAGCTTTAAAGAATCTAGACTTAGCTGCTGCTACAGGGGGCTTACAATCAGCAGGCATTTTGTGATAGAGTTTATTGAACCTCTTGATAAAATATGATACTGGTTCACCGAAGTTCCTTTTAAGCTCTTCAAATTTTGTGAGGAGTTAAAGAGGATCCTTTTTCAGACCCCATTTATTTTTAAATATGGTTGTAAGATCTTCCAAATTTCTTATGGGAGCTGTTGGTAACTGCCTAAACCAAATCCTCACATTTCCTTCAAGTGATTGTACAAACAATCTCATATAAACATTTTCTTGTTCAATATTCATGTTGTCTATCAAATCTAGGAAATCTTGAAGATAGTCCTCAGTTGAGGGACCTGTTTCTCCATTGTACTTGGGAAGGTATTTTAAGTATCCATCTGGGAATGCATCAAGGTTATTAGGTAAGACTAAGGTAGCATATCTAGCCTATACAATAGGTCGGAAATCCATGACAGCAGGTGGTGTATGAGGTGCTTGAGGTGTATGAGGTGCTTGAGGTGTATGAGGTTGTACAGGTGGAGTATGAGGTGTTTGTGTGGATGTAGAGGATGAAGAAGAAGTAGAGGAAGAAGATGTTGATTCAGTGGTTGATGGACTAGTTGGAGGTGAAGGAGGAGATGAAGGAGGATATCTCCTGAAAGACTTCAAAGGAGTCCTAAGAACTAACTTTGGGACCTGTAAAGGAATACCTTCTTTTGTTTTAAAGAGAGGATTAGAATATATAGAGAAGGTCTCCTCAAATTGTTTAGAATTATAAGCTTCAGGTCTGTCAAAAATGGAAGGAAAATGATAGGTGGTAGGGGATATGAAATCTGTGGGTTTATATTCTGGTAGATTGACACCCAAATCAGATTCAGTTTTAGGTGATCCTGATGGTAGTTTGGGTATTGGATGAGATTCTAATGAATGAATAATGTAGGCTGACTTAAAGCCAACTCCTTTATCTAGAAGTTCAGCAACCCTAGGTGATAAATGGGAGTGATCAGGATCAGCTAGGATATTACTATAGGGGTCAAATGATTCTAATTCTTCAGACTGCAGGATTGAAGAGGAAGAAGAAGATGGTTGGTGTCCCCTTTTAGAACTGGCTTTTCTCATAAGCCTTTCAGGATCTGACAGAGGTTTAACTATGTCAGCTTCCGAACGAGATCTAGTATGTTTATAAGGTGCCAGCTCGAGAGTGTGGATTCGCCTAGGTGAATGATTTTAACCTTTATAAACCCTTTAATCACCTTTAAGGGAAATAATAAATGAATATCGTTGTCCCAAGGGAAACTTAAAAGAAATTTTTTGTCCCCAGCAATGGCGCCAATCTGATGTTGTACCTCTAAGATAGTAGTAGGTTAGCTACCAATGCTAGAGCATCTAAAATAATTGTTTTGGGGTTTTTGGTTTTAGTTTTTAGAAGACCAATGAATGAAGACGGATGTAGAATTGAAAAACTTAATCCTTTGGGTTATATTAATATCTCAGAAAAGGGCTACTATAAAGCTTTACATAGTGATATAGATCAAAAATAGTGGTGACAAGAAGACAACAAATAATATAATTATCACAGTTTCCAGACTGTAAAACAAAACAATCATAAGTAGGAAAACCTTCTAAAATACGTTCCAAAGGTTCAAGGTAGTATAATTAAGCTTACACAAGATGCTGATGATTTATTGATTAGAGAGGATTAGCTAAACAAACAGTTCATTAATCCATTATCTTAATAGATGATCACTTCAGGAGCTTATAGGAATAAATTGAGACACAATCATTCCTACCTAGATATCTCTATAAGTCTTAAGCATATGAAGAAAGGCATAATGATTGATAACTGGAAAAACTTACAAGATAACACAAACTGTGTAAAACCAGATTCAGAATCCTCTGCTTTGTATTAAGGTTCCAAAAAGAATGAGTACATCAAGTGTCTAGAAAAGCTTCTTTCACAGATGCAACCAGGTTCAAAGTAGAATTAACAGTCAAGACTTAACAAGAAATGAACAATGAATCCTGAACTTCGAACCCATAACAACTTGAGAAGAGAGTTATCTATACAATAATGAAACTAAATTTCCTAGCACTGATTAAGATTTATTCTAGGAAAGGAAAGATCTTCATACAAGAAGATAGGGGAAGTTATTGAACTGCTTCTTGTTGTCCCCTTTATTCAGGTTTTGTTGGCTTTGATGTTTGATATTTTCCCCCTTTAAGCTGCTTTACTTGAATCCTTTGCGCTTGGTTGATTTCTTCATTTGATCTTTCATCTGATACTCCTTAAACTCTGTGAAAATCATTTGACCCTGCTAATTAACCTTTATTGTATCTTTTTACCTTTACTGTGCATTTCAAGTTTTTACTGTGTTTTTCAACAGTAAGTCCTTTTAGTTTTTATGTCACATGGTAAAGTAATTTGATGTGATCTTCATATTTGTCTTCAAACTATATACATGCTTTTTCTTTGTAAGCCTGGAACAGAAGTCTTTACCTGCACAACACAAAAATTGTTAAGAAAAACAAGGGTGACAGAGAAGGTGGTCAATGGCTTTATTGAGCTTGAAAGAACATTGGAAGGAGTTCGGAGTGTATCGGAAGGTAAAATGATGGTTTTATTGGTCGCAACGGCTTATGGAGGCTTCGCTTCGTAAAACAGGCAAAACAGAGGAAAATGGCGAGTTATGCTTTTAAACAGAAAAACAACCTTTTATTTGAATTATGGCGCAAAATGAACAGTGGCTATTTTTTCGTTATGCAGGAGGCAGTTTTCTTTTTCATCACACCACTTATAAGGCGTGGGTGGTTTTGGGAGGGGTTCACCTAAAATAACTTGAGCCTGACATGTAGCAAGGGGAGTTCAATGGAATACCTCTTTTCAGGTGGGTGACACTCGTACAGAGAACCAACCTGAAATTGCCAAGGGCCGTTGGATTTCAATGGTCGTGATCAGATAGTGGAGTGAAAGAACATCGTGGAGGGTACCAATGATTATTTATGGCGAAAAATGATTTTATTATGGGTTAAACTGAGATTACCGGTTAAATGGAGGTTTTTGGCTATTTCTTTGTTAAAATCGTAAAAACCTTTTAACAAATAAATTCTTCGCAAAACACATATGGCGGACTTGAAATGATATGAATGCAGGTGGATAAATGATATTGGGTCTAGGTTCATATCGCAATCGCAACTAAGCAGAGGAAGGCCCATCGCAAAGGAATGCGATAAGGGTCGGACGTGATATGAAAATAAAACATATATGATACCACATCGGCCGGGTTCCCATCGCAATCGGAGATTGCAAACAATGGAGGTTTATTGCTTTAGCGAGACTTTCGATGTGATGAATGCGATATAGCAATGAATTGTGATATATATGTGCTTCGGGTTTCGCAATCGGAGATCACAACGGCGGAGGGTAATGTTCGGACAGAGACTTGCGATGAGGCGAATGCGATATGGCAATGAACAATAATATATGTTGCGTCGAGTCTATGCCCATTACAATCGGAGATCGCAACAGCGGGGAGAGTGAATGCATGTTGAAAGGGCTTGCAACCCGCCGATGCGATATTTTATTAAATATATAGTTTTTATAATAAAACTAAGGGTTTCGAGGTATTTAATAAAGGAGTTAATATATATGGGAAAAGGGACTTTAGAGGTTTAATACTATAGTTAGCGTTAGTATGAAAATATGAGCGGAAGGGAAAATATAGGCGAAAAATGGGAAATATAGGCGAAAAAGGGAAATATAAGCGGAAAGGGGAAAATACACTAAGTATAATGCTTTTTATGAGTTATTTACTTTTCGCATATATACATCAATACTTAGGCTAAACCCCTTTTTGTGGGTTTTTCGGGTAAAAAGGATTTTATATGGTAAAAGGGATTTTTCATGGTAAAAAGGGATTTTACATGGGGTTTTCACTTTTCTTAGGTAAAAAGGAATTTAACCTTAGGAAAAGGGGTTTTTTGTGGAAAATGAATGAATATGAATGTATGAAGGTAGGAAGGGGAAATTAGTGAATATAGGGATGAATGGAGATGAATGGGAAGTTAATTAATTGATCTTATAGACCTTCATTTGCTTTGTGTAATTGCCTCATGGACATAGAAACATATAGTAAAGCATGATAAATGTACAATTTGTCCAATCAATGATCATACTTCTGCAACCTTTCCTTACTTACCCTTTGCTTATCCTATCATATTTTCCTTCACTTAATGGGTGCATTTAAGCTAGCAAACCATTTTCCTTTCTTTTTATTTTACAAAAGCAAACTATCTAATTCTAACCTTATAACGTCCAAGGGCTCAGATTAAACTTATGAGCACCTTATTATTCTCTACCTAACTACTAATATGCCAAGATTAAACAGTTTGGCCAGATTTTATTCTCTAACTATAACATCAAATTTAAAGCATGAAACAATCAAGATTAAACTATTTGACTATCATGGGTTGTGGCATTTAAAACAACCTGCACACAACCATTATTTTGAAGAAAAATAGTAGTGGCATTTACACTTGCTCACTTTCAGAGTTTATTTGTTTTCTTTTCTTTCTAACCTAACATTTTCTTTTTGTCTTGATTTTTTAGGACATCTAACCTAACATTTTCTTTGATATGGACGTCATCATCAAGATATTTTATTTTTATTTTTATTTTTTTAAAACATTCTATTCACTATTATTATGTCCATAT
This sequence comes from Pinus tabuliformis, assembly GCA_031772625.1. Lineage (NCBI taxonomy): Eukaryota > Viridiplantae > Streptophyta > Pinopsida > Pinales > Pinaceae > Pinus > Pinus tabuliformis. Next base: position 829,433,339 of record CM062809.1, on the reverse strand, counting down.
CCTAATTTAACATTTTTTTTAAATTTCTATCTTATCAAAGCCAAAATGCTACAACACCTTCCACTTGTCCTAAGGCTTCACCTGCATATTTTTAGATTCATTTGTGTGAATGTGAAAATGCAAGGCCCAATTTGGGGCTCTCGGAACTGGTGCAGTAATGAATTTCTCCTTGAGTTCTTCAAATGCTTCTCAACATTTCTCTATCCAACAAAAATCTAAATATTTTGTTAGTAAATCGAACAAAGGTGAGGAAAATTTACTAAAATCCTTAATAAATATCATATAATATCCAGCTAGTCCTAGGAAACTCCTAACATATTTTTTTATTTTGAGAGATAAAGACCCTTTTGATAATGGAAAACTTCTTAGGGTCAACTTGGATCCCTTCTTTATAGAGGAAGTGGCCTAGTACAATCGCTACAATCATAAAAAAAAAAAACACACACACACACACATTTTTCTAGACTAAGAGATATTCATTTCAATGCATCCTATCTAAACTTTATGCAAGTTAGAGGGGGCTTCCTAGAATGAATCCCCATCAGGAGTGAATTTCATCCATATAAATTTTAACTACATCATGAACAAGATCAATAGAAATAATCAACACTTTCCTTTGGAAGGTAGAAAGGGAAGGGCATTACACAAGCCAAAAGTAAGGACCCTATAGGCAAACATCCCCCATGGACATGCGAAGATAGTCTTATCTTAGTCTTCGGACTGATTTGGATCTAATTGTACCCACTGAAACCACCAATAATGAAAAGAACCTTTTCCCTGCAAGACCATCCAAAAATTGATCAATAAAAGGTAAGGAAAAATGATCTTTCTTTGTAGACTTATTAATTTCCCTATAATCAATAAAAATTCTCCATTTCCCATTCCTTTTTGCCACAATAACACGAGGTGATACCCACTCACTATCTAAAATATGGTAAATGAATCTTACATCTAACGATTTACGCAATTCCTCTTTTAATAAGTTTTTAAGGGAAGGGTTCATTATTCTTTGGGATTTGTGAATAGGTTTATGGCCCTCCTTGATGTATATGTGATTTTTACAAACTAAGAGATGCACCCCTTTCATCTCTTTATAATCCCAATTAAAGGCATTAATGTGTTTCCTTAAGAAAGTGATCATTTTTTATTCTTGATCTTCTGAAAGGGAAGGACTGATTTTTAGGGTTCTAGAAGGGTTGATTTCCACAATTTTGACACAATATTGATCAAAACTAGTAGTGAGTAATTATACACATGCACTATTTTTAGGCTTCCCTAAAGGTTCCTCTACTAGTTCATGAATTTGCATGGAAGCAAGATGTTTGTTTTGCACAAAAATGTCAGTGATATCATTTTCATCTAGCTTCCTATTTCCAACAATGGCTTCTAATGTATAGATTGGGTAAGGGGATTATTGATAGAAGTTTCGCTCTTATTCCTCCTCTACACACATTGGAAAATCATGCTCAATAAGGGGTTTAGCAGGGGGGTATAATACAAGTTGCTTTGTGAGTTTCCCATTCTTGATTATCATGTTCCTAGATTTACAAATGATATAAGCATCAGCAGTAGCTAACCAAAATATCCCTGAGATGAGATGATACCCATTGAAATTGGTCTTAGGATGGAGTAGAAGGAAATTAGTGGCATACTCCCAAGAATCGATGGGAACCATCAAATCCTCAATAACACCCCCTAGCGGTTACTATGGATTCGTATGAAAGTTGTAGCATAGTGGTGGTATTCCTTATGGCTCCATGGAGGTTGAGCTTAATCATGGTTTCCCTAGCCATGACATTGATTGCAACCCCAATATCAATCAGTGTGTTGAAAACTATAACATTGTTAATATGTACATCTACCATCAGGCTAATCGGATCCAAGTACTTTGGGGAGCTAATCTTCCCAAGCATTAGATCAGCCAATTACCCAATAACATTGATAGTGGGTGCATCTCTCTTCTTCTTTCCTGGACTTATGAAATATTCTTCCATTATGAGCTTGTTATAGATGGGAATATATTTGGTGACCTAAACGAGGATTATTTTAACACATAGGTTCTTTTTTAGTTCTCCCAAAAGTTCAACCTCTTACAGGGTGCGTTACTTAGGTTGGACTAACATTTTAAGGTAGGGAGGCATATTGGCTTGATGAGTAATTTCCTCCTTCGCTTCTTCAAGATATTATGTTGGAGAAGGTGGGTGAGAATCTGGAAGTACCTTTCCAGACCTAAGGTTGATTTCTAGGATTTCCACAATGTAGGTAGGATAGAATGTTTCTCCATTATAGACCTGATGGGCCCGCTTGTTGTTTTGGTTTGGATTGGGTTGAGTAGGAATTTTGGGTGGCTTGGGTGTAATTTTGGGAGATAGTTGTGGTTGAGGAGGAGGAGGAGGAGGAGGCACTAAGGCAGGTGGTTGGTGATCCGGATTTAAACAAGAACGCAACAAATCACAGAGATAACCATATACACAAAGATGCAGCGGAAATAATACTTCATTTCATTAATGGAAAATACTGAAATATGCTTACAACCAGAAAAAATAAACCAACTAGGGCGATGGTAGCTTATCTCTGAGAAGAGATGTGATGGCTACATGCCTCTGAACTGTGTTACAATGAGGCTCGAAGGCCTATTTATTGTTGAGAAACAATGGAAAACCCTTAACATTCCAAAACCTAACCCTAGGAGATGAAACGCCAAACTGTGGGCCCCGTTTGGGGGTAAATTGGTACATCAACTTCCCGGGGTCGTAACTTTGGCATATGATCTCCGTTTGACGCGTACAATAGCTCATTAGAGAGATCTATCCGAGCACTATCATTTTTGGAACAGGCAACATCGGTCCATCCAATGGACCCATGTTGCCCCTGGATTCCCCAAAAAACATCATTTAGGGCCTCAAAACGGCTCCGGAAGTTCAGGAACCGAAAAACTGCTAAAAATAGTAAGTTGTGCTACAATTAAGGAAACTGAAAATGCTGAGAAAGACAATGGTGGGGGTCCAGGTGGACTTGGCAGGTGGCCACCAATATCCACCTGGATCAGTTGGACTACCTGTTATCGGGAAATCTAGTGTCTATTTAGAGCTGCTAGTCCCACTAAGACTGGTAGCTATCTTAGAAACAAACAGATTAAAGTCACTTGTTTTTCCTTTACGAGAGAGAGATGAGAAAGAAGCAGAGAGTACCAACCTTAGTCTTCCGCTTGGCTCCTTGCTTGTTTCCTTTCTCCTTTGACAGGATCTCGCCACTGCTTCCTTACTTGTCTCTCTTCAAAGAGCACCTGTAGATTCACATCAGCATAATACCATCAAAGCATAGAGATCTATCACTATAAACAATATAGGATCAGATATATATTGACCATACAAATGCATATATCAACACAATATTTAGAGATACACAAGAATATGGAGGAAAACTCAAATAGCTTTATTAGTAAAAGTAGTAGAAGAGAGGATTACAACCACTTGGTCTGACCCAACGCCATCCTCCCAGCTTGAAAGCCCTCTTCACCTCATACAAAGCAAGATCACCCAACAATGTCTTCAAAGAGAAACCAACAACACTTCTTTGCAAATTACCAAATTCCAACCTTTGGATCTCTGGGATGAGGGATCCATTTATAGATATTTGTAGGGGGGTGATTCAACTTCTGGGATTTTGATTAGTGTCATCTCTCTGATAGTTCTTGGTTCCACTTGGAGATTTCATGATCTCTTACTCATCCTTGGGCGAATTCAGGGAGGCAAGTGTCAAATGAGCAGCTTTTAGAAGATTCTCAGGGTCTCCACCTAGAAAATTGCTTGTGCCATTTGTCTGCTCTCGCTCATCGCACCCTACAGAAGGGCTTTCCAGTATGCATCGCACTTTTTGCATGTGGCAGGTGAGATGCATCACACCCTTTGCACTGGGTAGTCTGTATGGTCCTGCTTTGACCAGTTCTGAGTGGTTTTTCATGGAAAACTTCTGGGAGATGATGTAATCAGTTTACCTTTCTCCTTTAGGGTATGAAACAACACTATTAGGGACTTAGGAGCCCTTGGTTTATGGACATATGTGATTTGGGTTGCAGTGCCCAAATATGTCTATAACAGTTGCCCCCTAAAGCATGAGGTCGTAAATCTTTTGATGTCGGGTGAAATGCTTTATAATGAGGATCTGTAATAAGATACAATACAATACATTATCTTCATAATATTTTCATGATCTAGCTGAGGCAGGCATTCCCATGCTCATCTTGATAAATTCATTTTCATGTACATAGGACAGACAACCGTCTGTGTGCAAACTAATGATTCAGGTAGAGCCATCATCCCTTAGTTTGGATGATTATCTCTGCAGCAATTATGTACATTTGATGTCTTTATTGTCCTGAATATATCGCATCCTGGATGGATGAAACTAGATCGGGGTCTTCAAAACTCGTTCAATCTTCGCTCAAAAGTACAAGTTGATCCATGTGAAAATATGTTCTGATGTCGAACATGGAAGGACATCGCCTGATTACCAGCCAATGATGTAAGATGTTAACAGACACGAGAGGAATCATCGATGATGATGATGACCCTCAAGGTACTGCAGTACAATTCACATGGTGTGAATACATGAGTCGATATCGAACACCACTTAAAATCTTTCGGTCGAAGGCCATTGATGTAAACCTATCGTCGAAAGTGAGAAACTTGCCATTGAGGCATGCAAGCTTCAAAGTACTAGAAGGGTTGTCCCTAGGTCGGCTTCTTGGATAATGAACTGATGTCGACAAGAAGTGACCCGTTGTAGGAAGGCATTATAGGATCCCACATCTATGACACGGAACGGAGCAAATGATTTTGTAGAGGTGAAAACGATCTGATGATACAAGGTTCAGGGTGGCGGTCATGAAAGAATGAAGCGTGAAGGTATTGCAGCGGATGAGACACACGCTGGGTAGGTGAATTCTCTGAGCGACTTCTCTTGAACATATCGGTGACACTGAAATGGACTGGTAGCATTAACCCCAAAAGTGGATGGTACGGTGGACCAATGGTGATATGACCGATGAACGGAATTACCCAACTCGACTCAATCATGGTGATGGAGTGAAAGTGTCATGTTCAAGAGCGACTTGATACCAATAAAGATTCTTCAAGTTTTCTTCCAAATTTTCCCCAGTCATTTCTGACCAGTACCTCTTTATTTTTGTCAAGCTTGAGGAGGATAACATATGCTTGTTCTATAATTTTCCCTTTGGGCAAACCCGTCGCTATGTTTTAATGAGCCTAGCGATAGTGAAACTCACTCTTGTCTGAATGGACAAGTTTGTTGCTATTGTTTTAACGAGTTTAACAACAAGGATAACTCGGTCCTTTTCAATTTTAGAGAGTCTGAAAAGAGACGGAAAGGAAACTCCAATATTCCTTTTTCGTAATATAATCCCTTAAGTCTAAAAAATTATAAAACAATGCGAAAGGGATGACTTTTCGATAGTTTTAACGAGCCGAACAAGACAAATGCTCGATACTTTTGTGTAATGATCCCTCAGGTCCAAAAAGATTAAAATCTAGAGGAGGGATAGCACTTCCAATCACTTTAACGAGATGGAGAGGCCAATTGCTCGGCAATCTTTTCATATTTTACGAGTCAGATGAAAAGAGCTTAAAGGAGACTCATTTTTTGAGGAACAAGTGATGTTTTCAGATAGCAGCTGGTTCTAGGTAAGGTTGGAATTTCCTCAATCACAGCAGTGTAAAGAAGGTGGCTAATAGGATCACTCATCGCATCTATTCCTCAAAAGGGGTAATCAATCAAATGGAGGTGAATGATCGGCTAAAACAAAGTAGAGGTGATGGTAAGAACACGACCAAGCCTCAAAAGCTTATGATAATCATTCACAATGGTTATTTACCAGAGGTGGGTTCATTTTTTAATGAGCTTAAACTCTGGTGGAACATATGCTCATTGCTAGGTTTAATTTTTAACAAGCTTGAACTTCACGTAAAACTTCTCGTGCCAGTCATATAATAAGTATGTCTCATCGATAGGTTCATTTTTTAGGGAGCTTGCACCATTCGAAATTATGCTCCGACTCCTTTTATTATGTAAGCTAGGAACGACCAATCCTACGAGTTTAAAGGGTTAAGAACCTACAAACTAAGAAAATAAATTGTCGCTTTTCACTTTCACGCAAAAGGTTTGCATGCCCCCAGGTATAGCGAAGTAAAGTTTCCCATGTTACCCCTCAATTTGCAGACAAAACATTTGTTCTAATGGGAAATGCCTACCGTTTCCAGGTTACCCTTCAATTTGCAGACAAAACATTTGTTCTATTGGGAAAGGCCTACCTTCTAATAGAGGTATCTTATTCCAGTCTAATCCCATTTTCCTAAACGGACAGGTGTGTCAGACTAGTCATATATCCTCCGCGAAAACCTACCCTATACTTGAAGTTTTTCTGACGAAGCAAACCAGGGTACATGCCCCCTGGGTTTCAGTCAAAACCACTGAATCACTCGCATTCATCAGGTGGACAAGCTGGAGATTGATGAGACATTCCTTGCGCAAAATGACCTATTAAGGATGGCATTTGACTATTATCTATGTTTGAACAGGGGAATGAAAGCTGGTCTATGAGCTGGACCACTTTGCCTTCATGCGGAAAACACATTACTTGAAAGAGTGAGGAAACAATAGCTCACATGCTATAAATGTAGTCACGCCCAAGGAGTAGATTGTAATCTAAAGGTCCTTGGACTACCATTATGTTCAGATAAACGGTTTTCTTTCTCAAAGTTATAGGTAAACTTGGAAGGATCCCTAATGGTCGACTGGTTCCTTTGTCGAAGCCTGTCAAATATCGCATCTCAGGCAAAAGCGATGGAAAACCAAGAACTTTCCAAGCAGTTGAGGAAAGGATACTCACAGAAGCCCCTTCATCTATGATGGTACCAACCATGACCATTCTGTAAGTTTGCACTATGATTTGGAATGGTACATTAGACGGTAAACAGGGTCTGCCTAGTAGGTTCCAATCAAAGGAAACGACTAGGTTGCTTGGAGGTGGGACCGAATAAACGGCCAGATACAGCTCTGACGAATTTCCTTCCTGCGGTAAAGGAATGGCCAGATTGCCCCCATGTTCATCAGAGTCTGTGTTTACGAAAAGAATTTGAACGGTGTTGTTCTCATTATCTTTGGTGACTGTATCATTTGAAGGTAAATCTTCTGAAGCCAAGATGGGGTCAACTGTCGTCTTGACCTGTTGACTTTGGTCCGATGTGGACTCAGAGGGTTTATCTTCAATGAGAGGTGCTTTGACTGACAACAAAGGTGGGTCAATCGGATTTTCAACTAGCAATGGATTCGGTAAGATTTTCTTGTATCCAGGAGGGAGTCGCTACGGTGATGTAGGACGATTATCCAAGACTCTTTTAGCTTCTTCCAAGAAGGTACAACGGTGGAGGGCATGATCGCCTTCACACAGTCTGTAGGGAAATTTGGATTTTCCTTTCTGTCCGGTGACTTCGTTTTCACTAGTTGACGGTGTACTCTCAACATGATCATCAAAGGTTGATGACACCGGATTGTGCAAGCGGGGAGACCAGTCCCTTAAGATCCATGGGATGCAAGGAAAATCTTGATGATAGTGGTCTCCTTTGCAGATGACACATGGAGATTTAGGTTTGGACGATGCAGTGTGTGTATTTTCGCTAGACGATGCACGGTTGCCCCTTTTTGTCGTTGGCTCCTTCTTCTTCCTCTCCTTCCCTTTCTTCTTCTTCTTAGTTACTTGGTTTTTAGTTTTACTATCTTCACCAAGCGAAGAGGAAGAAGGAGAGGGAGAGACAAACGAAGTAGAAGGTTGGGGGGTAACTCTAGTATCATCTAGTTGCTGATTTAATTGTTCAGGAATCACAATGCTTTGAACGACAGAGGTCGAGAAAAGCAATACTGGCAGGCCAATTGTCAATCCTGGAAGGGACAATGTGGCCATATGAGGTGCACCAACATCTCCCCAAGAGGAGAAAGGACTAGGATTTCCCCCAAGGGGAAATCCTTGGTTGGTGGACTCCATTTTCTCAACGTAATACCAACAAGGGAACAGTGATGTTATTCCAATTAAAATAAATTTTAGACACTATGACACAACTTGCTTTTTCAATTTTTAAGAGTCGATAAAAAGCTAAAGATGACTCTAGTCACCTTCGATTTTTAATGAGCCTAAAGTGACAAGTGCTCAGATGGACCTTTTCCTTTAAGGAGTCTGAAAAGGAACGAAAAATACTACTCTATAAATCGAGACAGAGGGATTACCAAACCAATCGCAAAACTGCAGAATACTTTTTATGGTACGGCGGTCAATCTTCCCAAATGTTGTGTTCAGTGCATTGCGATAGATAAGGCGGCAGACACGGCTTCCTAAGGATAAAGGATATAGCCTATTGTGGTCTCCTAATATATACTTGACAGTACGTGGGAGCACAAGTCCGTACTGGCACTTGTCGTCTCAAAGAGGAGGAATCACCCAACCTATGATGAAAGCGACAGTTACCAGGCTTTACGATGCCAAAATACATCTCTAGCCTAGACTTCTAGATGTTTTGCGTTAGGTTCCAAAGCGTTTTTAAGTTCATTGAATTTATTTTATAGTTGATCTTTCTTAAGAAGTTTTCCTTTAAGGTTCACTGTGTGATGTAGATATACAATTCCTAAAATGCAATCTAAGATGATAAACAGTCGTTTAATCTTCTTTCTGCAATGAAAATCCTAGCTACTAATGAAAGAGAAACGAAATTTTTTCAACATAGATCAGAGAGCACACACTAGATGCACTGTCCTAAATCAAAATCAACAAGCAGTCTAAATGCAAATGCACATGCATGTATTTTTTTCTACTTTCTTAATGTGTGAATGACAAAAAGAATGCTAAGCACAAATCTGAACTATATCTTCTTTCAAAGCGACAATACTAACGATTTTCTTTTCAAAAAAACAAAAAGGGAGATAAGACGACTCTTTTTAATTTTGAATTGGAAACTGCTTTTGACACTTGAAGTACTATTAATTCAGATCAAATACAAGAGTAACAGTGTAATCGACTATCAAAAAGAGAAGAATTCTTTTATTTGACTGAAAACGACACTTGCAACACTTTCAAATCCAAAGACGACAGTTTGATTAAGCTACCATTTTGTAAATGAGAACTGTGAATGGTGAAAAATACATAAAAACATTCACAAATATTTGCACAATGGAGGTTGGATGATGCAAAGGAAGGGGGTTTCAACAGTGGTCTACTAATCACAGACAGCAAAATTCCTTAATAAAGCTGAAGAGAGTGAAGAAAAAACCAAAATCTGGAGGCAGAACTAGTCTTGTCTAATCATCGCACCTGTAACACAGGGAAATAGGGATGAATCCCACCTACTGCACACGGGAGGTGCGATGCATCAAGATTTCCAAGAAGAGAAGCTGCAATGGTCTAGGGACGAGACTTTAACTTGGTTTTTGGTCACAGTTTGTAGCTTAGTTCAGGGATTTAGGCCAAGCAAATGATAGTCAGTAACTACAAAGTACAGGGGCTGATCTAATGAGGTTACTCAAGCTACCTCTAGGGCACTTAGGATGTTTGCAAGTCAATTGTTCAGTTCATAAACAAACACGGAGATTGACTGAAGCAGCATTGATCTACTTTTCGCTTGCATGGAAAATGCAATTCGAAGGCTGGTTGGCTTAACTTCAGGCTCCGTCTGTGGTTTATGAATCAAACAAATAGAGACAAGCAATCCAACTAATCACTCCCCAGCGGAGTCGCCATTTTGTTATCAGGAAATATAGTGTCTATTCACAACTGCTAGTCCCACTAAGACGGGTAGCTATCTTAGAAACAAAGAGATTAAAGTCACTTGTTTTTCCTTTATAAGAGAGAGATGAGAAAGAAGCAGAGAGTACCAACCTTAGTCTTCCGCTTGGCTCCTTGCTTGTTTCCTTTCTCCTTTGATAGGGTCTTGCCCCTGCTTCCTTACTTGTCTCGCTTCAAAGAGCACCTGTAGATTCACAGCAGCATAATACCATCAAAGCATAGAGATCTATCACTGTAAAAAATATAGGATTAGATATATATTGACCATACAAATGCATATATCAACACAATATTCAGAGATACACAAGAATATGGAGGAAAACTCAAATTGCTTTATTAGTAAAAGTAGTAGAAGAGAGGATTACAACCACTTGGTCTGACCCAGTGCCATCCTCCCAGCTTGAAAGCCCTCTTCACCTCATACAAAGCAAGATCACCCAACAATGTCTTCAAAGAGAAACCAATAGCACTTCTTTGCAAATTACCAAATTCCAACCTTTGGATATCTGGGATGAGGGATCCATTTATAGATATTTGCAAGGGGGTGAGTCAGCTTCTGGGATTTTGATTAGTGTCATCTCTCTAATAGTTCTTGGTTCCACTTGGAGATCTCATGATCTCTTACTCATCCTTGGGTGAATTCAGGGAGGCAAGTGTCAAATGAGCAACTTTTAGAAGATTCTCAAGGTCTCCACCTAGAAAAATGCTTGTTCCATTTGTCTGATCTCGCTCATCGCACCCTACAGAATGGCTTTCTAGTTTGCATCACACTTTTTGCATGTGGCAGGTGAGATGCATCGCACCCTTTGCACTAGGCAGTCCGTATGGTCCTTCTTTGACCAGTTCTGAGTGGTTTTTCATGGAAAACTTCTGGGAGATGATGTAATCAGCTTACCTTGCTCCTTTAGGGTATGAAACAACACTTTTAGGGAATTAGAAGCCCTTGGTTTATGGACATATGTGATTGGGGTTGCAGTGCCCAAATATGTCTATAACACTACCTAAGGCCTCCATCCTCTTTAGGGCTTTCCCTATTAGAGGGTTGGGGCTAATATGGTTGGAAAGGTGGATTGACATGTTGAGGAGGATAGAACCAAGGGGAATACATGGACCAAGGTGAGTTGGTTGGAGGATACTGGTGGGCTCCAGTATTGTAGCAATAATGCTACAACTCCTGGAGCTTCCTTCTCTAATTTTATCAACCCGGTAGTTCGTAACAAACTTGGAAGCGACGGTGCTGTATGCACAAGTACTAGCTCTTGTCGCAGCTGTCACTTGGTCAGCTGGCACAAGTCCGCTAGGGCTCAAGCCAACTTCTATGAGTTCTCAGAAGAAGCTTTGTAACTGATGAACGAAAGCTAACTCAAAGGAAATTAACCTACTTGCAAAAATGAACTGAAAGCCAACAAGAAATGAAAACCCTAGCAAACCCTAATTCTACCAGCTAGTCCTACTGATGCAAAGGTGGGAATGCAAACTACTGAAGGAGATGCCATTACTTCTAGGAAGGTGGGATGCATGTGTCTAGACTACTTTGATCTAAAGAAAACATATTTTTGTATTTTTGTTCAAGTTGCTGGAATTATTATGTGTGTGCTTCTAACTGGGTCTTGACTGTGCAGGGATAGATCAAGGAGGGAAATGCTTGGGAAAGGTCAGGAAGGCTCAGAGAGGGTCTAAGGGATCCCTAACATCCTTTTAGAGAAGTTCACAAAGTTTATATGCCTGGCAACCGTGTTTACAAGCTTCTACAGGAAGTCTGCAGGGGTTCTACAGGATGTTCAGGATTTCTACAGGAAGTTCAGTAATTCCTACAGGATGTTCTGCAATAGGATTTTTGGGTGATGGATGAGTGGAAGAGGCTATATGGATGGATAGGGAGGTAGGAGGGGAGCTTGTGATGGCTTATGGACAGAGAGATGAGATGAAGAGGGGGTGTGGAAAGCTGGTTGGTCTAGAGGAGGTTAGAGGAAATGGAAGGCCAAAAAGGTAGAGTCACGTGGGTGATAGAAGAGTTAGGAGGCAAGTGGTCTAACTGAGAGATGAGTGGATGGCCTAGGCACGGCTTAGAAGGATAAGGGAGTGATGGAGTAGTACTGCACCATGTAAATGAAACAAATCATCCATGTCTTGCACATAACCGAAATTTCATCAACCTATTCTAACTGTTTTTATAAAACCAAAGAACAACAACGTGATTTTGTAAGGAAACTCATGCATGGTACTGAAGCAAAGATTCATTCCACAAGATCTGAACGCATGGACGCTGCTACAAATGAGAACATTGCATCAAAGCTTGCATGAACGTGTAAAACAGTGTTTTTGGTGGGTGGCACGGTCTGCAATTCCAGTCCTTAAACAGAGGTGGAATTGAGTGTGCAGTCAACCCTTTTTGGAACTCTGATTAACTCCAATATCCTTACTCTAATCTAAACTACTGAAAGCAAATTTGTTCATAAAACTAACCTACTTAACCACACCAAGAAATTCAACTCAGCAAACTGTGTTTCCAAATGCATGTAAGGAAATACAATGCTGAAAGAAAGGTAACAATACAAAGGAAGGAGGCCTATTGCTCTCAGGTTGGGCCCAATCCCGAGAGCTATGGCTCCTCTAAGAACTCAGAACTGAACTCAAATCTGCCTGCTTTTCATTAAAATATAATAGTCATAAGTCAAATAACATGCCAAAAATGGCTTACAAAGATCAAAACAGAGCTATCAGCTCGTAGTTCAGAATATGCAACAAGGTTTCAAAAGTCCCCCTCGAAGGCTACAGCCTCATCATTTATACATTACGAGGGCCAAGCTGGCCTCCTAAATTAGTGGGGTTTGGCTGACCAAACTAAGAGTAATCTGTTGCTTCCTCAAAATCTGTTTGGCTGCCTTCTAGCTCGGTGGTGGTGGCTGTTGGAGCTCGGAGTTGGGGGTGGAGATCACGAGGAAGGCCATTCAATGCTGTGGACAACCTTCCTACAAAACCTCAATCCCATATTGGCTGTCTCCTAGCCCTCATCTGCGTGGTTTTGCTCCATTAAATGTCAAAAAACCTGAAATAAACATGTGTTAGCCACCTAGGAATAGTGACTGCCCTCATTCGTAAAAATGACATGAATATACTAAAAAATGATGCATAAGTTATGAAAAATGAAGGGTTGAGCAAGGGTAGTTAGGCCAAATGAGCCCAAAATGTTACCAAATTTGGGGCTCATCATCACCCCCCAGCTAAAATGATTGCTCATCCTTGAGCAACTAATCCAGCTCCTCGTCCTTTATTGCCTTTACTGCCACCCTCACATCCCAAGCTTCTGCAGTAGTGTCCTCCTTATTGATATGGAACCCAGCCTTTCTTTCCACCTCTTCCCACTGTTCATGCTCATCTTTCTCTGTGCTGCCTTCCATCAATCCTAACAGCAGAGGTGGGCTTAGCTTGAGGCCAATCCAGCTGGCCTGGAGGTTCTGCATAGATTTCTTATAGAGGGGCACCCGTACTAGAGCTTCCCTCATTCAAGTTGGAGTATGATATTCTCTGATTTTTAGACTATGGGCCAATGTATTCCATCGGCGGGTGCAAGCTTGAACACAGTTGTCCCCTAGCAGTCTCTCCATATCCTCGAAATGCGCTATGGCCTGGGCCTGCTGATCCATATATTTCAATGAAGCTTGAGGGTCGGTGGATAAGTGTTGGTGTGCTGATATTAATTCAGTTGGATCCCCTGGTTCTGCTCTAATTAGTAATGGCTCATTCAGCTCTCGGTTCATGACCGCTTTGGCTTCTGCTGCTCTTTTGTCTTCATGGTTCAACCATGAGGCAAATGCCATTAACTGCATATCCCCTAAGACCGTGTTGGGATCCCATGAAGTCACATTAGGAAGGGCCAAATTATGGAGGTAGAACTCCGATAGTTTGGCCTTATCCTCTGATGAACTGGTATTGCATAATTCAGTGAACTGCTGCGGGTCTTGGAGCTGAGAGATACCCCTTTGCGCCAAGGTATTGATTTCAAATTGTAGCCATTGGTCTCTCAGGTACAGGCCATAGGATTTGGCCGGCTTTCTGCATTGTATAGCATCCATGGCCCAACTGGCCATGCAGGCCAATTGTGCCTCTTTCTGCTGCAGCTGTTGTTTGAGAGCTTGCACCTCAATTTGTGCTTGCAGTTCTGTTTCCTGTAGATGCGTGGTTGGCTCCCCAAGACCGATTTGCAGTTCCTTTCTGCCTTGTTGTTCTGCTGTGATGTCCCCTGAGGATGTGCCTGTTCCTCTCCTCAGCTCCTGTAGCTGCAGTCTAAGTTTTTCGTTTTCTTCCTGTAGGAACACCCGCTGGCAATTTGCCACGTGTTTAGCCATAGCTAATTCCTTTCTTGCCTCCTTGAGTTGCTCCTCCAAGGGGCCTATGTCTGCCACACCTTTTGATTTGGCTATTTTCATCCACGTGTGGGTTCGTACTCTCTCTTCCTCCAATGCAAAGAACAGTGGCACAGTGAATTTATGTGGTATAATTTTGCCAGCTTCTAGGAAGTTATAATATGAGCTCAGACTTGGTTGAGGGCTAGGCTTTGGAATATGCTCTTTCTCTTCCTCTCTTGGTGGATCTACTTCGTCCTCCCTCGGTGGTGATGAGGGTGCCTCTCCTTCCATCCTCTCTGTCTCCTTAAGCCGGGCTAAGGTTTCCTGTAGAGCAGCCTCAGCATCCTGTAGCCGGGCTTTTGAGGCCAACTGGTTCAACCTCTCTTTCCAAGTAGTTGTTTTCGGGCTCCCCCTCTCATAGGTGACTGATATTTTTGAGGGGGACCTCTCCCTGGGCGAAGTAGGGGCATCCTCTATAGTGATTGGGCTGCTGGATGGAGGCTGTGGCTTGCCCATTTTTATTCTCATACTTCTCCTAGCTTTAAAATATAGAGGGGCCTCCCTCTTTCTCTTTTCCTTTGGCTTAGGAGGTGTACTGAGGGCGGCCAGCACGGCTGTTGCCTCCCTTGCAAGAATTTCGGCTTTCTTTTCCCTGGGTTTTCTTTTCTCAGGGCTTCCTGTAGAAGGCCCTTTTTCAGCTGATTTCTGGCTTCCTGTAGAAGCCGGTTTTGGTTTTCCTGTAGAAATAGGTGGCACCGTTTTAGTTTGTTTTGCTGAGTGGGTTTTGCTTTCTGACTTGGTCGAGGCTGCTGTCGAGGTGCCCTTACTGACGTGGACCTGCTCAGCCTTGTCCACCCTGCTTTGTAATCTTTCCTCTCTGGCCGTCAACATGGGTGTGTCATCCTTCTCTTTGACACCCTTTTTCTCTTATTTCTCCTTTTGCTCTTTCTTCGGTGCTTTGGCCATGGGTCTCTGGCCCTTTTCCTTCTTCTCTGCGGGTACTGACTCCTCCTCACTGCTGGAGGAACCAAGCTCTTCGGTCAACATTTTTATATCGCCATCCTTAGTCAAATTTCGGAAGGCTTCCCACGAGAGAGGGACTTTGTATGTGTGGGGTGCATCCTCCACGAGGAGCTTAATGAGCCCGTGATGAGCTACCTGGTCTGGTGTGCCTTCTCTCAACTTGGTGGCACATTCAGTCATAGACTGCAGTAGAAAGTAGGGAATACTTAATTTTTTCTCTGCAGGTAGGTCCATCTGATGCCTTAATTTTGTGAGTAGCCGAAAATGGTACCCATACACAATGCTAAACCGACCTTCGCAGGTGATGTATTTCATAATTTGGAGGCTGACTTCGCTCCAAAGTGGCAGTAAGCTAGTTCTGCGAACCCCGTTCTTATCTTCTGAGAATTGCTCCTCTGGTGGAAAGAATTCCTTCTTAGCCTTCTGGCCTAATTTCCTCTCTTCTTTGTCCCATGGTACCCCCATTGGGAGCTCAGTAACTTGGCTGATGAACTGTGGGGTGAGTCTGAGACTCAAACCCCTGAAATTGATGGTGGCCAATGTCTTTGATTTTGGCTTCAGAGCCCGCAAGAACTCCTCTGCCACTTCATCATCACATCCTTGCAATTTGTCGCAGAACGACATCCATTGCGCGTGAGTGAACAGCTCTACCACCTCAGGGTTCTCTCTTAATTTCTTTGAGTCGGTCGGTTCCTTTCTGATGAACCCACCCGGCATGGTGAAAAACTGCTACGTTAGCTGGAGGTGGCGGATGCGAAAAAAACTAGCCTTTTGGGACAGAGCGTAGAATTACGCCTCTGCCACGCATACAATTCACGAAGACTATCTCCAGATGAGCCTTAATAGGGCTTAATTACAAATCATATCCTGTAGGAAACCTTACATACACTTCGACGACAATTCATGCAAACGGCAGACAACACTTGCAATTCTTTTATGAGCAGACTGTAGAACGTCGACTCCGCCACCCTCGAAACCAATTGCATGGGAGGCAAGGTTCAGGCTTACCTTTTTAATTCGCCACCTTTGACGTGAAGAACCCAATTTTCCTCGTGGCAGTGAGCTTCACGTAGCGGAGCTTTCCTGTAGAAGCAGCGCACGGGTTCTGGAGAACACTGCAGTGGTTCTGCGCCCTCTGTGCTGCTATCAGACGTTCGAACGGCCGAAGACTTGGAGTGTCGAGCTTCAGAGGAATTCAGATGCTCACTCAACTTCGAAATGGCTGATGATAAATGCATGGGGTGGCGATCTAGCCGATAGATTTGAATCCGGCGGAATCCATGGCGCGGGGGTGAGCTGTCCCTGCCGGACCGTTGGACGACGTCATCTACTCATTCCACTGCAAGTTCCCTGACTGTTTCATCATTCTCCGCAGATCCGCCGCCGCCATTTCTGTTAAAGTGCGCTTCTTCCCGACTGGATGGTTCTCACGTGTCCACTACCCGTTCTTTTTGCCACGATCATCACTTTACACATCCGACTAGACCATCTGACTGGTCGACGTGGCCAGTCGAATGGCCATACGACTGCTCAACCCGTTCGTTTCATACTTGCAAACATTTCAAAGTAGTATTCATGTAATTCGACGAAAGAAAGGGCGAGGCACTTACCTGTGTGGCCGCGACATGATTTTCCAGGCTTCAGGACGACGATGACTAGATTTGCTTGCTGCTACTATTTGCACAGGCCCGAAGGTTCCTCTTCGCAGGCTGCTGATGATGAAGCTTGTGACTCGGCTGCATGTGCCCGCTTTATTATTGCATGTTGCAGGCGATTGAATGGTGTACACTCTAGTTGGCTTAACTGCTACGGGATTCCTGTAGGATGTCGTGTAGCAGTTTTTCCTCCTTGGGTGCATGCTGAACGGTGAAGACAGTGGCATCACGATCACGCTCGCAGGGCCCTTGGATAGCTGTGATGGGTATTGCATGGCATCTCGGCATCTTTTTTCATTTAAGAATCGCTTCCTCTTGATAATTCAATGATCTGTTTTGATTGTGCAGGTACTTTTATTGCATGTCAACTGGGGTGGTAGAAGGAGGTGACAGCAGTGTGCGATGGAGAAAATAGTAGCTTGCATGCCTCCATGCCGAACCTTGGTCGTTAGATCTCCCCACACAATTAGTTCTGGGCTGTCCAAAACTTCTACAGGAAGTTTCCTGTAGAAATACAGAACTTCCTGTAGAAAGTGTGTAGCTTCCTGTAGAAGACTAAGCTCTGATGAAATCGTGCCCATACCTTGGAGAAGATGAGTGTTTTCGGAGGAGGTGCTGGTGAGGTCACCTGGTAGCATGATAAGGACCCTTGACTTTGAGTTGAGAGACCTCCTCTCCTTCATAGAATACCTGCAACCTACATGCATTGCCACATTGTGAACTTGCTGTCCCTGTTTTTTTTTGTTTATTGTTTTTTTTTCTCTTTTTTCTTCTATTTTTTTTTTTTTTTTTTTTGAAAGACAGCAGGGGTGCCTCAATGAGGTTTTCACCCTTTCCATCTGCCTTAAGCGCCTCAGAGAGGTTTTCACTCAAGGGTCTTTTTCAAATCTCTTTTTTTTTTTTGAAAGACAGCAGGGGCGCCTCAATGAGGTTTTCACCCCTACCATCTGCCTTGGGAGCCTCAGAAAGGTTTTCACCCAAGGATCTTTATTTTTTCTTTTTTTTCTTTTCTTTTTTCTTTTTTTTTTTTTTAAGATCTTTCAGGGTATGCCCAAAACAGAGGCAGAACCCTTCTCTATGACCAACACTGATTTCTCCACAGTTTTGATGAACTCTTGTCTTGAGAGAGGTTTCCTGTAGATCTTCAGTCGATGCCCATTGACAAGCATGGGGATGGCCTCCTCATCAATGGTCCGAATAAGAACAGATCCATATGGTCCCAGCCATCTGGTTCTCAGCTTCCCCTTGAAATCTTTATGCCTGGAATCATACAACAGCGCCCAATCTCCTGGCTGAAATTGCTTGTCATTGAGGTGTTGGTCATGCCACACCTTTCTCTGAAGTTGAACCACTTCTGAGTGAAGGAGGGCCTGCATTCGGTGCTCGTCCAATCCATTCAGCTGCAATAACCTTTCTTGTTGGGCATGGCTGAGATCTAGGTCCAGCTGAGCTGCCATCCTCAAAGTGTTGTATTCAAATTCAATTGACAGCAAATCTCTCTTTCCATAGACCAGCTCATAAGGTGTGAAGCCGGTTGTGGTCTTCCAAGTGGTGTTGTAAGCCCATGTGGCCTCAACCAGGCGATCTGCCCAATCTTTCCTACTGCTGCTCACCACCTTAGTCAAGATCCCTTCCAATGCTCTATTGGTGACTTCCACCTGCCCATTTGCTTGAGGATGATAGGGGGTGGAAGTTCTATGCTTGATTTTGTGATGAGCTAGTAGGTCTTCGATTAAGTTGGAGGTGAATTGGCTTCCTTGATCGGTGACTAGCTCTCTTGGGTAGCCAAATTTGTAGAAGATGTTTTCTCTTAAGAACTCAGCCACCTTTTCTTCTGTCGCTGCTTTGATTGCCTTAGTTTCTGCCCACTTTGTCAGGTAGTCGGTGCACACAATGATGTAAGACCTTTGCCTCGATGGAGGGTTGATTGGACCCACAAAATCCATACCCCACTTCTCAAATGGCTCAAGAGTCACTTGAGGTTGGAGAGGCATCTCATCCCTTTGAGTCGGTTTCCCCATTCTTTGGCATCGGTCACATTGGCTGATATACCTTCTGACATCTTGATGAAGTGTAGGCCAATAGTAGCCTGCCTGCAGGATTTTGAAGGCCGTCCTCTTTGCTGCAAAATGTCCTCCACAAGGCCCATAATGACAGGTGAGGAGGATATCAAAGACTTCCTCCTCCCTTACACAACGCCTTAAGATCTAATCAGGGCCAAGCTTGAACAGGTTGCCCCCGATCCAAGTGAATGAGGCACTTTTTCTGATGATTCTGCTCTTCTCCCTTGAGGATAGGTGCGGAGGGAACTGTACTGAAGCAAGGTAGTTTTCTATATCAGCAAACCATGGAGAGAGTATTGAAATAGCAAACAGATGTTCATCGGGCATCTGGTCATCCACTGTTCCATCCTCATCTGCAGATAAATCCAATCTAGATAAAAAGTCAGCAACAACATTTTCTTTACCTGGTTTGTCAACGATAGTCAAATCAAACTGCTGCAACAAAAGTAACCATCTAATAATACGAGCATTCACATCTGGTTTATTCATTAAATATCTAATTGCAGCATGATCAGTATGTACAAATGTTTGATAGCCAGTGATATAATGTCGGAACTTGTTCAGTGCATGGACCACGGCCAAGAATTCTTTCTCAGTTACGGTGTAATTCAGTTCCGCTTTGGATAAGTTTTTGCTAACAAAGTAAATGGCATATGGAAGTTTTTGTTCAACTTGTCCTAAGGCTGCCCCTATGGCTTTGTTCGAGGCATCAGTGTGGATGTGGAAAGGTAGGGCCCAGTTTGGACCTCTCAAGATTGGGGCAGACACCAACTTGTCCTTTAATTCATTCAGAGCCCTCTGAAAATCGTCAGTCCATTTAAACTCCACATCTTTTTCCAAGAGGCCAAACAATGGCGAGGCTAGCTTGCTAAAGTCTTTAATGAATCTCCTGTAATACCTTGCTAATCCTAAGAAACTCCGAATATCCCTTACCTTTTGAGGAGGTGGAACCTTCTTGATGAGAGCAATTTTGTTAGGATCCACCTGTAACCCTTGGCAAGAAATGGTATGGCCTAGCACGGTCCCTTCAGTCATCAAGAATTCACATTTTTCAGGACTAAGGGACAGGTTCATCTCAATGCATTTGGTTAGGACTTTTCCCAGATTGGACAATGCTTCCTGGAAGTTGGACCCATAAGGAGTGAAGTCATCCATATAGATTTCCACCGCATCATGGACCAGCTCAGAAAAGATGCTCAAGACGGCTCTCTGGAAGGTAGCAGGAGCGTTGCATAGTCCAAAGGGAAGAACTCGGTAGGCAAAGGTACCCCAAGGACAAGTGAAGGTGGTCTTATCTTGGTCTTTCGGGCTGATTTGGATTTGGTTGTACCCGCTAAACCCATCTAGGAAAGAGAAAAACTTCTTTCCTGCCAGTCCATCCAACACTTGATCTATGAAAGGTAGAGGAAAATGGTCTTTCTTGGTAGCTTTGTTCAGTTCTCGGTAGTCCACACAGATTCTCCACTTCCCATTTTTCTTGGGAACCAACACTAGAGGGGACACCCATTCGCTATCTGAGATGGGGTAAATGAATCCGGCATCCAACAGTTTTTGCAATTCTTCCTTGACGATGTCCTTAAGGGCTGGATTCATTCTCCTCTGGGGTTGCCTAACTAGTTTACAATCCTCTTTGATGTAGATGTGATGGGTACAGACCGAAGGATGGACTCCTTTCATCTCCTTATAGCTCCAAGCAAAAGCATCTACATGATTGGCCAACAGACTACACAGCTCCTTTTCCTGGGAAGGAGATAGGGAGGAGCTGATCTTCAACGTTCTCTCAGGTCCGAACTCCACATTTTTGACTCTGGGAGTGACAGGGTTGGTCGCACAAAGGTCCACTAAGGTGCTGGCTTGGGCATCCTCCACCAATTCCTCTAAGGACAGTGCACTGGGAGGTGGATTCTGGATCAAGGTCTCAATCAAATCATCCTCGGTTGGGGGATCTCCCCTAGTGGTGTCTAGGGTGCACAAAGGTGCTGAGTACACCTCATCCTCTTCTCCTTCCTCCAACCAAAGTGGTAAGTCATGCTCTAATGAGGGTTGGGCAGGAGGGTATAGGACTAGCTGCTTGGACATAGGACCATTTTTGATGGTCATGTTTCCTGCACGGCAGCTTATGTAAGCATCTGCAGTGGCTAACCAAGGCCTTCCCAAAATAAGAGGATATCTAGTGAGCTTTGCCTTTGTTTGCAGAACCAAGAAATCTGCAGGGTATTCCCAAGAGTCAACGTCACGGTGGAGCGATCTGCTAGTTGTAGGACTGTCGAGGTCTTCCTCAAGGAACCCTGAAGGTTGAGTTTGAGCATGGTATCTCTGGTCATCACATTAATGGCAGCCCCCAGATCAATCAAGGTGTGAGGTATGATGGTGCCATTGATGTGGACATCTACTACAGGACTCCCAGGGTCTAGATACTTTGGGCAGATGACTTGTCCCAACATAAGGCCAGACAGTTGTCCTATGACATTGATGGTTGAAGCATCTCTCTTTCGCCTGCCTGGGTGTCTGAAACAATTTTCCTTAACCAGTTTGTTGTATATTGGTACATCTTTGATGGCTTGGAGAAGTGGTATTTTCACACACAACTGTTTGAGCTCTCCCAGAAGCTCATCCTCCTCTGGGTTGGGTTGTGTGGTGGCTGTTAGTCTCTCAGGAAAGGGTGGAATAGCCTTTGGTTCACTTTCCTGTTTATCTTCCTCGTCCTCTAGGGGAGGAGGTTGGCGATCCGGAAGAGTCTTTCCAGATCGCAGATTGATCTCCTGGATCTCCACAGCATAGGTAGGGCATGATGTTTCCCCAGTATATACCTGTTGGGCCTGTCTGTTGTTGGGGTTCGGGTTCGGTTGAGCAGGCATTTGAGGTTGCCTTGGAGGAGCAGGAGGTAATGGTTGTGGTTGAGCTAGTGGTGGAGGCAAAATGGCGGGAGGAGTATTGTACTGGGGCCTCCACCCCGATTGAGGTGCATTCCACTGAGGCTGTGGCTGGGCATGTGAGTGATATGAATGAGTAGTGGGTTGAGTATGGCACTGAGGTGAGTAAGACCATGGAGGAGGCATAGACCAGGAAGGATGAGCAGGGGGACCACAGGAAGGCATAGGAGTAGATTGGTTGGGGTTGTAATAAGCTTGGGGTGTCCCTTGCATCCCCTGCTGGTAAGGTCTAGGTCCTTGTGGCCTCCTTTGGTTGAGGAAATAGAGAGGTTTAGTGGGTGCTTCTGTCCCTTGATACATGGCCTTAAGCCCAGGTAAGGTTGGACATTGGTTTGTGGGGTGGTCCTCCTCATAAACAAAACATACTTCCACCGAATGTAATGGGCATTCGTTCTTAGGGTGTTTCCTTGTACACCTAGGGTAGAAGATAGCCAAGGCCCTCTCAGCTTCTTCTTTCTTCTGCTGGATTCGGAATGTATCAAGTTGCATGGCAATGGTCTGTCTCACCTCACTCTTGAGATCCTCTAATTGATTTGCAAACTCATGTTTGGAGAAAGGGATACCAGTTGAGAAGTGGTTTCCTCTACCTCTTTTCCGGGCTGCCCTAGAGTGGTTTCTAAACACAATCTTTATGTCCTCATAATACAGTTGGTAAATATCTCCTCCAGCTAACATGTGAAGGGTATCTAAGAGGTCTTCAGGGACTCCTCGGAGCAGGACCAACTTGAGGGATTCAGGGTCAAGTGTGCACCTGGCCCGTTTATAGCTAAGTTGGAATCTTTCCTCGTAATCCTCTAAGGACTCATCATTTCCCATGGTCATCCGAAAGATTTCTCCCTTGGTTTCCTTGGACCTACAGTAGTCCCGGTACTTGGTATTGAAAGCTTGCTGCATCTGAGCCCAAGTGGTGATACTGTTCCCAGGTAAGCCCATGAACCAGCGTAATGCTGCATCCTTAAGGGTTGAGGGGAAGAGTTTCAGCTTATGCTCATCTTCAGTATAGTCATAGGTTCGACAAAGGACAGAAAACTCAAACAGGAAGGTGTCAGGATCTTCAGTAGTCAGTCCATGGAAGTGAGGTAAAGCGGAGGGGCTAATGTTCTTCATTTTCATGTCTCCCTTGGTCTCTCGGATGGGGAAGGCACCTTCTATTCTCTCATCTGCTCCCTTATTGTCAACCATAGCTTCAGATGGAATGGTCTCTAACTCTTCTTCTGCTATAGGATCTTCGTATATCTCAGGAGGTTCACCTATAGGTTCTTCTGGATCACTGTCACCAAAGAAGAGAGAAGGGTGACTCAGTGATGTGGTGGGGGTGTTGGGTAGGAATTTGCCTGTTTTATCTCGATTCCTACGAGGCATGAAATGGAAAGATTTTTGATTGCTTTTGTTTTTTCTCTGGTACCTTCAAAAACTGAAACAGATTGATCTACAACTAACTATCTTGCCGAAATGAAAATGCAGAATTGAAATGAAAGCAGGAAAGAACTAATCTACTTTGCTCAAATGAAATTGCAGGAATGGAAATGCTAGTCTACGCTTGCAGAATTGAAATGCTAATCTATACTTGCAAAAATGAAATTGCGGAATTGAAAGGTTAAGCTATGAAAGCAGGAAATGTCTATGCTACTCTTGCAGAATGGAAATGAAATAAACTACTTAGCAGAAGGAGAGAGTAGGAAAATAGAAGAAAAGCAACAATTACTAATACTCTGACGCTTCCCCGGCAACGGCGCCAAAAAGAATGGTGGGCTCCAGTATTGTAGCAATAATGCTACAACTCCTGGAGCTTCCTTCTCTAATTTTATCAACCCGGTAGTTCATAACAAACTTGGAAGCGACGGTGCTGTATGCACAAGTACTAGCTCTTGTCGCAGCTGTCACTTGGTCAGCTGGCACAAGTCCGCTAGGGCTCAAGCCAACTTCTATGAGTTCTCAGAAGAAGCTTTGTAACTGATGAACGAAAGCTAACTCAAAGGAAATTAACCTACTTGCAAAAATGAACTGAAAGCCAACAAGAAATGAAAACCCTAGCAAACCCTAATTCTACCAGCTAGTCCTACTGATGCAAAGGTGGGAATACAAACTACTGAAGGAGATGCCATTACTTCTAGGAAGGTGGGATGCATGTGTCTAGACTACTTTGATCTAAAGAAAACATATTTTTGTATTTTTGTTCAAGTTGCTGGAATTATTATGTGTGTGCTTCTAACTGGGTCTTGACTGTGCAGGGATAGATCAAGGAGGGAAATGCTTGGGAAAGGTTAGGAAGGCTCAGAGAGGGTCTAAGGGATCCCTAACATCCTTTCAGAGAAGTTCACAAAGTTTAGATGCCTGGCAACCGTGTTTACAAGCTTCTACAGGAAGTCTGCAGGGGTTCTACAGGATGTTCAGGATTTCTACAGGAAGTTCAGTAATTCCTACAGGATGTTCTGCAATAGGATTTTTGGGTGATGGATGAGTGGAAGAGGCTATATGGATGGATAGGGAGGTAGGAGGGGAGCTTGTGATGGCTTATGGATAGAGAGATGAGATGAAGAGGGGGTGTGCAAAGCTGGTTGGTCTAGAGGAGGTTAGAGGAAATGGAAGGCCGAAAAGGTAGAGTCACGTGGGTGATAGAAGAGTTAGGAGGCAAGTGGTCTAACTGAGAGATGAGTGGATGGCCTAGGCACGGCTTAGAAGGATAAGGGAGTGAGGGAGTAGTACTGCACAGTGTAAATGAAACAAATCATCCATGTCTTGCACATAACCGAAATTTCATCAACCTATTCTAACTGTTTTTATAAAACCAAAGAACAGCAACGTGATTTTGTAAGGAAACTCATGCATGGTACTGAAGCAAAGATTCATTCCACAAGATCTGAACGCATGGACGCTGCTACAAACGAGAACATTGCATCAAAGCTTGCATGAACATGTAAAACAGTGTTTTTGGTGGGTGGCACGGTCTGCAATTCCAGTCCCTAAACAGAGGTGGAAGTGAGTGTGCAGTCAACCCTTTTTGGAACTCTGATTAACTCCAATATCCTTACTCTAATCTAAACTACTGAAAGCAACTTTGTTCATAAAACTAACCTACTTAACCACACCAAGAAATTCAACTCAGCAAACTGTGTTTCCAAATGCATGTAAAGGAAAAGAAATACAATGCTGAAAGAAAGGTAACAATACAAAGGAAGGAGGCCTATTGCTCTCAGGTTGGGCCCAACCCCGAGAGCTATGGCTCCTCTAAGAACTCAGAACTAAACTCAAATCTGCCTGCTTATCATTAAAAGATAATAGTCATAAGTCAAATAACATGCCAAAAATGGCTTACAAAGAGCAAAATAGAGCTATCAGCTCGTAGTTCAGAATATGCAACAAGGTTTCAAAAGTCCCCCTCGAAGGCTACAGCCTCATCATTTATACATTATGAGGGCCAAGCTGGCCTCCTAAATTAGTGGGGTTTGGCTGACCAAACTAAGAGTAATCTGCTGCTTCCTCAAAATCCGTGTGGGATCCTTCTAGCTCGGTGGTGGTGGCTGTTGGAGCTTGGAGTTGGGGGTGGAGATCACGAGGAAGGCCATTCAATGCTGTGGAAAACCTTCCTACAAAACCTCAATCCCATCTTGGCTGTCTCCTAGCCCTCATCTGCGTGGTTTTGCTCCCTTAAATGTCCAAAAACCTGAAATAAACATGTGTTAGCCACCTAGGAATAGTGACTGCCCTCATTCGTACAAATGACATGAATATACTAAAAAATGATGCATAAGTTATGAAAAATGAAGGGTTGAGCAAGGGTAGTTAGGCCAAATGAGCCCAAAATGTTACCAAATTTTGGGCTCATCAGATACCAAGATTGAAAAGGTGCATTATGACTTGAATTAAAAGGTGGTGAATAGTGTATACCTTACATGCCTTACAGAAATGGTCAAGGGCCTTGAGGCCTCCTTTGGTTGACAAAGAAAAGTTTCTCCATGCTTCCTTTTGTTCCTTGATACACCATATTTAGACCTGGAAGAGATGGGAATTTGTCAATTGCATGATTTTCGCAATATACAAAGCATATTTCTATTACATTCAATGGGCAGTCATTTCTAGGGTGCCTCTTGGTGTATCTAGGGAAAAATATAGCTAGTGCCCTTTTTGCCTCCTCTCGTTTCTTCTTAATATGCATGGTGTCCATCTTTAAAGAAAAAGTATGTAACATTTCGCTCTTAAAATCCTTTAACATAGTTCCTATTTCATGCTTGATGCTGAGGTAAAAGGTGAAGAATTTACAAGACCTTGACTAGATCTTCCTCTTTTCCTTGCAATCCTAGAGTGATTCTTGAATATTATAATGATGTCATCATAATTTAGTTAGTAAATGTCTCCACCAGAAAGCATGTTGAAGGTTTCCATCAACTCATCTATGACCCTTCGGAGTAATACAAGCTTTACTAATTTAGGGTGAAGATTGCAGTTAGCCCTTCTATAGCTTAGTTGAAACCTCTGTTCATAGTCTTCTAGGGACTCATCTAGCCCCTAATTCATCCTAAATATTTCTTCTTTGGTGTCCCTTGACCTAAAATAATATTTGTATTTTTGGTTGAATGTTTGTTGCATTTGAGCCAGCGCATGGTTGTATCTTTGAGGTTGGAAGGAAACGAATTTAGTTTCTAGTCATCATAAGTGTAATCATAAGTTCTACAAACCAAAACAAACCCAAACATGAATATATGAGGGTACTCAGAAGCTAGGCCATGGAAATGTGGGAGGGACGTGGGGTTGATGTTCCTCATTCTAGCCTCCCCATTGGTTTCCCTAATAGGAAAGATTCCAGGGTGCTTGTTTACAACCATCTCTTGGGTATGTGATGTAGGTTCCTCCTCCCCTATAAGTTCTTCAAAGATCTTTGGTTTCTCACCCAAAAGGTTCTCCAAATCCTTTATGGTTAGAGTAGGAGGTTCATAGTCACCAAGAAGTGTAGGTTGACTACTTGTAGGAGTGGGGGTTTAAGGAATAAATTTCCCTAAGTTGTCCTTAACCATATGAGGCATAAAGAAAATGTTTTTTTATTTTTTTTAGATTTTTCTATATAGATAGAAAATTGTTGCAAAAGAATTTTTTTGTTGTTTTCCAGGAAATAAAATGAAAAGAGAAAGCAACTCAAAGCATAAACAAC
The DNA here is from genome assembly GCA_031772625.1 of Pinus tabuliformis. Lineage (NCBI taxonomy): Eukaryota > Viridiplantae > Streptophyta > Pinopsida > Pinales > Pinaceae > Pinus > Pinus tabuliformis. The sequence goes on along the minus strand of CM062809.1, from coordinate 829,406,323 downwards.
ACTTACTTTGACACCTCCCTGGAAATGATGCCAAAAAGACAACAAGAATGTTGCAACTCCCAATGCTACCAACTTTAATTTATCAATATGAAGTTCATACAAACTTAAGAGGTGGCAGTATTGTATGCACAGTAAGCAAGGTCCTACCTAAGCTTCGATGAGGAAATGAATCAAACCGAGAAGTGCAGAGACCATTTGCATTCTCAAATAAGGTCATTACTAAATATAACTTTGTAATAAAGGAAAAACATTACCTGTCCTACTGCATAAGAGAAACTTTGAACTATTTGCAAGGAAAGTAATGCTTGAAACCATAATTTTTTGCAAAAAATAAATGGCAGGGAAAATAAACCTAATCTAGTTGCATGAAGTAAATGCCATGAAACTAATGCATTCAAAAAAAACCTATTCAAATTACAAAATCCAACAAATGCTTCAAGAAATATAAATGTAAACTATTCATGTGTTATTGAATTCATGATAAAACCAATAAATCACAGTGATGAAAAGAAGATTTCTAAGAGGTATCTGGTTCTCCTCATGCTTGTTTCCAAGGCCTAGAAGACATTGTGTAGGGTAAGAAGAAAAAATTAGGCTTAAGGAGCAATTCTAGTCAAGTTATGGTAGATTTTGTGAGTTGTAACATGTTTCTAAAAGACTGCTACAAGGTTTCCTGTATTGCTACTAGATTCCATACAAAATCATTTTGTTGATGGTGTTGGACCCACCAACATTCAAGGGATCTCCTCAGTATGAAGTCCCAACTTGAAATCACACCGTTTGGTGTAGGGGTCCCATACATTATGATGGCCTAGTTTCCATTATCTAAATGTTTTCCTTAGCTCTTGCTTGTCAGCACGAGAGATTGGTCTTCTTTGTCTTCGAACAGTGAGGTTCGCATGCCTGGTGAGTGCTAGTGTTACTTGTGTCATGGTTCTTTCACAACAGAGAGAGAGGATGGGAGTGAGTCTCAAGTTGGATGGGAGGAAGCCCCAACTCTATTAGAAACACACAACACAAGAGGACATGCACAACTTATGGAAGGCAAATCCACACGGATGCACTAGTCACAACAAACAAAGGGAGATATCATGTACAACACCGAGTGGGGCAATCCACGCGAGTGTGATGGTCACTATAACAAGTTTACGTGAAAGGTTCTGTATGATGTCTAGGGAGGTAACCAACACGAGCAGGATAGTTTTAACAACTTATACAACACATTTTTATTAATATATGTATTAGAACAACTGAATGAGTTCAATCGTTTAACACAGGTTAAAGCAACATGTATTAGAAGTGTTCAAGATTAATTCTTACAAATAGTTACAACACATGTGTGAAAATTTTATGGTCTATGAACAGGCTTCTGAATTAAGAAAAAGTTCTAAGACACATCGATATACCATACATCACTAACCTCATAGGTGGGGAGTTGGAGCCACTACTCACTACTTAGTGTCTATCTGGCATGTCTATGCAGTTTTCTCAGTCAGCGGAGTGGGCAAGTTTTGCACCTCCTGCACAATTTTTGAGGGGAGTGAGTCTCGGGGTCACTATCTAGTCAAACTCTTTAGTTGACTAGCAGGAGGATTGGTTGACCACCTTGCGGGTGGAGTAGATTGAAATGGTTTGTTGGACACTTTTGCGTTGTTCTAGGTGATAGTCACTCAATTCAATTGTAGGGTAGAGGTCTGGTTGTTAGAGGGTGATCCGGCCATCAGAACTTTAGCAAAATTACTAAGTGTGTGAGAAAGTGAATTTGTGCATACACGACCTTGTGAACACACACTCAACGTAACTTGATGACAAGACGCCTCAAACCATCAAGACAACATATGCTCAACATGACTGACCGATGGTGCAAGCGAAAAGCGCGACACTTGTGATGGATCGTTGAACGACCACTAATATGCTTGCGTGACAGTGCATACAACTTCATGTGTGAGTGCGACAGATGTTTACATAGCAACCACAACATGTACACACGAAGTGAAGACCTCGTGCACGACTAGAACATGGTTGCAAGCGTGACATTGTAACCATCATGCAACAAGATATTTGTTGAACTGTTAAGCAAAGAGGGTGCAAATACTCAACACGATCCCACGGGGTGAGCCTGAGTGATTGCAAACATCATGTAAACATTCAAGGGATGCTCTGAAATTGGATGCACGCCAAAATTTTGGAGGGTGTTGCAGCCGCTACAACACTTGGCGACACACTGGTAGAATTCCAGCTTCTCTATTTTGGTTCAATGATAGCATAGGGCCCTGATCTTTCAAACATAATTGAATCACTGTGCGAGTTACTTCAACTTACCCACTTACCCCATGCACAGACATGGTTCACCTTTTTCCAACTCAGTCAAACACAACAAAATGTTTCAGCTTGATCACAGTGTTTCGAAATTGGGAAGGGTGCTTTGGCTTGCGAGTCAAAAAATTTCAGAGTATAATTTTTCATCTCTGGTGTTTCTCCACTACCAGTAGGCCTAGATAGTACCCCGGTGGATTCATGCAGGAACACATGCATTTCTCCACTTCTAGCGATCCTGGTCAATACCCTAGTGGATTTGCATGCTTCACCTCTCTACATAGAAAGCCTTTCTCTTCTTTCGCCTTTGTATTTTTTTCAAGAGGACTATGCATAGGCACTTATTTATTTTGGGGGCAAAAGATGGATCCTGACTTATTGAGAGAAGAAGAGGTTGTTCCTTTAGAGAAGCATGTAAGACCTCTGGCATAGGTTTTCTCATTTATATTTTCCCCTTCTTTGTTTCTACTAGTTAGATGAGCTTGATCACACAAAGTAGAAGATTGAGTACAGGCATGGAGTTTCCTGGTGTGGACATAGGTTCATGGTTGGACCCAAGCTTCCCTTGCATATGGCTTGCATTTCTCACCAAGACTTCATCGGCCAAAGGTTATAGCCAAGCACAAAGAAGATGGACACAAGACTGGCCAAGTGTTGCAGTGTCACAAGTCTCTTCAGATCTCAGCCACATACTCATTCAAAATCCAGAACTCAGTGGAGGGCAACACTTATTTCTAGAAAATAAAAATAGCAGTGTACCAAACAAACATAACCAAAAGGAAACAAAAATAGTAAGAAATGCAAACAAAGCAAAAAAAAAACCATAAGCAGTAAGCAAACTATGTACATGGCGCGGGGCATGGCTCGTCCTACTGAAAATAGTGTTTGAGATCTTGGTCGTTAACAGGAAGGGCGTCAATCCTCCTTGCAAGTGATTGTAAATGGTATGTGTTTGTACCAAGCTTCTCATGGACTGTGTACAGACCAATCCACAAGGACTAGAACTTTGTATGCTTTCCTTTGTCTTCATGGGGTTTATCCCATTTCAAGACTAAGTCACCAACATCAAAGTTAGTTTCCCTACAAACTTCTTGTCGAACTATCTCTTGATACAGTTCTGGTGGAGTGTAAACTTTTCTTTTGCTTCATCCTTTCTTCCTGCAGTTTTTCAAATGTGTCCATCCTACTATGAACTATCTGGCCAGGCTTGCCTTAGGATTATTGAGATAATTGAAGCGCATGTAAGTAGATATTGGGCAATAGAATGGCTTCTTTACCATAGACCAGGAAGTCCGGTGAGGTATTCAGAGAGGGTTTGGGTGTTATGTGGTCAGCCCATAAAGCATTCATCAAGGCAGAGTGTTACTTACGCTGCTCAGAGTAAACAGTCTTTTTTATTATATGGATAAGGTTTTTGTTCATGGATTCTGCAAGACCGTTTCCCTGCGAGTAATAGTTAGATGAATGTTTAAGCACAATACCATTTTGTAATACAAAATCATAAATCTTCAAAGATGAAAATCACATTGCATTATCAAACACAAGCGATACCTTAATTCCAAAGCGTGAGATGATGTTTTGTTGGAGGAAGTTGATTACCTCCTGGTCATTCACTTGTTTGAGTGGAACTACTTTTGTCCACCACGTGAAGTAATCAGTTGTTGTCGGAATGTAGCGATGTTGTTTTGATGAATGTGGGAAAATTTCCCCAACGATGTCCAAGCCCCATTATTGGAATGATTCAGTCACTACAACAGGGTGTAGTGGGGCTTTTGACCTTCACGTTCTGTCGGCGCATCGTTGATAAATCGGGCACATGTGGGCATAAGTGTGTGCATCCTTGAATAATGTGGGCCAGTAGAAACCATCTCACATAAATTTGTGTGCAGTGGTATTTCCCGCGAAGTGAACCCTAGTTGGTTCATCATGCAGATCTTGCAAAACCTTCTCTGATTCATGTGCCTCTAGGCACCAGAGCAAGATTTCGTTGATGTGCTTTCTGTAAAGCACTCCATTCACTAACTGATAATATAAAGCTTTAAGACTCAATGCCCTCTTCTATATAATGGAAAAGTGAGAGGGTATGGTGCCCTACTCAAGGTAATGGTACACATCTATGTACCAAGAGTTTCCATTTATAGTGGTTGGTGATCGCACTACATCATACATTTCAATTTCCTTCTCCCAACCAGCGAGCTCTTCTTCTTCCTCCTATGCATTTATTTCCTCGACTGCGAGTTTGCAGAGACCATGACCCTTGATAGTGTGAACTGGCTTGATGTCAAGATCATACTCTTGCAAGCTTATCATCCAGTTCACACGTCATTCACCCAGCTCTTGTTGTACAAGCAATGAGCGGACTGTTCGGTGAGGCACATAGACTATGCAATGGTTCTTCGGCAAGTAAGGCCTGAAATGTTTCACTGCCTTGTATATTTCATATGCTTGTTTGTCAATGGTGGGGTAGTGGAGTTCGGGTCCCTGCATGCTTGTGCTCATGAAGGAGATGGGATGTTCATCATTTAGTTCATCCTTCTAAGCGAGTACTGCAGAAAGCAAGTCGTTGGAGGCAAAGGTGTATAGCAAGAAGTCTTTGTTGAATTCTGGGCTGTAGAGTGCAGATGCTTCTACAATACACTGCTTGATATGGGTGAATGCGTACTTTTCCTTCTTAACCCGGATGTAAAACGCATCCTTCTTAATCATGGCTTGCATTGGTTTGACTATCTACGCATAATCTGAGACGAACTTCCAGAGGAATTTTATCTTTCCCAAGAAGGACTGCATCACTTTCTTGTTGGCTAGGTGAGGGATCTGTGTGATATTCCAGACCCAGTTCAGATCAACCTTGATCCCTCTCTTCAAAACGATGTGTCCAATGAGGTTCCCCTTAGACACTACAAATATACTCTTTTTAGGATTCAAGGAAATCCCGTATTTCCAGCATCGCTCGAAAATTTTCTTCATGTGGCGTATGTTTTCTTCCCGTTTTCTAGAAAACATAGTCACATCATTGAGGTATAGCACTATGCTCTATCTGATGAGTCCGTAGAAGGTAATGTCCATGGCACGCTAAAATTTCGTGCCTGCATTCACAAGACCAAATGGAATTCGTTTGTATGTGAACGTACCCCACTTGGTACGGAATGTAGTTTTGAGTCTATCAAGTTTAACTACCAGAACCTTATTATATCTTGAAAACCCGTGAAGTAGAGAAAACATTTTTGCCCCAAATATTGTTTGTAGAATGTGCTCCATAGAGGGCACGAGGTAGTTGTCATTATCTGAGGCATGGTTCAAGTTCCAAAAATCAACACACAAGCAAATTTCCCTAGAATTCTTACGTATATGAACAATGTTTGAAACCTAAGGATAATGACGAACTCTGATGATCCGCACATCCAACAACTTGGTGAGCTCTTTTTGTATGAGGGGTTCTAGTGAAAAATGTACTTTCCTCAGCTTTTGTTGATATATATTGACCCCTTCTTTGATCGGAATGATGTGTTGGATTATTCGCATGTTGTAAGTTTTCATATCATCATACGTCCATGTGAACACATCCCGATACTATTTGAACAAGCGGACAAAGGCTTGTCGCTCCTGCTATGTGAAACACGTACTGAGATTGACGAACTTCGGATCTTTTTATATTCCCAAGTTAATTAGTTCGTGCATCATGGTAGAGTTGTGGGTTTTTTTGTTCCTCAAATCCTGAAAATGTTCTTGCAAGTCATAGAGATTTTCCAAAGATGCCACACCCCTAGGGATGAGGTGGCCTTTCTTGATATCCGTCCCGGATTACAAAGATCACTCGTGCTCATCTTCGTCTACCGCTACATCCTTAAAGGTATCAGCGTTGGCCATGAAATGCAACATCCGTTGATCATCATCAAATACACGTAGATTAGTTATGTTATCTGGGATAGATGGTCTATACAAAATTTCAATAGTAAATCTATCCCTAAGCGGTGACATTCTAGAAGCTGTGTGTTCCAAATCATTGGTAGCTGCATTACGCATTCTTGGTACAGCAGTGATATTGAATGCTTGGAAGTTAGAGATCAGTCACCATACCTCTTTCTGGTAACTTTTGAGATGTGGTTGTAAACAGTGAATGGTGTTATGTACCTATCGTACCACTATTTCTGAATCACCTACCACTTTGAGCACAACCACATTGAGGCTAATGGATTTCCGCAAGCCCAACACAAGTGCTTCTATTCAGTAACATTGTTAGTGCACTTGAACTCCAAGCGAATCGAGATCAGATGCTTCTTGTTGTTCAGGTCGATCAACACACACCTAGCTCCTGAGCCATCCTGTGTCTTTGATCCGTCAAAGTACATGGTCCACAACTCATCTGTACACAGATCGTTCGATGCGCTTGCACTACTGCTACTGTTGTTGCTACTAATACTTCTACTAATGTTACAATGTATTGTACATGTTTCATTTCCATTAGTTGGGCAAGGAAGTAGACTGAACTGTGTGTCTGGTGGGGTTGGGACTGGCCGTGCAGAAAAACACCCCAATGTTATTTTTAAGAGCTAGTTGCCAAACATGAGCTCTGTGAAGTCCAATGGTTCATTTTCACCATTGATAAGAGTGACATTGTGCCTCATATATCTCTTGGATAACACCCAGATTTGATTTTTTTTTTCCCTTGTATGAAAGCCACATGTGCGACCACTATGTATCAAATTATCCGTTCAACTTTCTAGACCAGTCTCTACTGAGTAGTAAGTCATATGCTTCTGGTATGTCCACAACAATAATATTTATGCACTGGTGAACTCGGCCATTGTGAGATATTTTGATGATCACGTCACGAAATTTGCCAATGGCTGGTACAGATGTTCAATCAAGTTGGATGATTTGTGTGGATTTCTTGCTCCACTGCACATTGATCTTTTAGCAATGGAGAGTAGCATTATGTTGGCCACCATGCCAAAATCAACCAAATAGTTGTGAACATTATAGTTGAAGATTTCAAATGAGAGCAGGAAAAGGGAAAACTGAGTTTTCTTTTTCCATCTGGAGTGTGTTTAGCACTGTTGAAAGTTATCTGGGAGGTGTGCTTGCTCCCTTGCTGATAGAGGTCACGCTATCCACTGATGTTTTTCCTAGTGCATGCAGCGAGATGTCCCACTGACTCTAGATCTTAGCCAACTCAAAAAAACTGATGTTTTCATGAGTTTTCTTCATGTCTTCCACAATGTTGTAATCCAGAGGGGCTAGACTCACCGAGGTGTCCGGGGTAATACTGGTATTCATGTTGTCTGGTGGAGTGTTCTGTAACTTGTTTCTCATGGACGTACTCTTGGGCTTTCTTTGCATTTTCTTCTTTTGGACAACTGGTGGATCAAACCTCCTCAGTAGTTCGAGTTTTAGCTTCATTTCCCCAATTGTAAGGGGAGCCCCTTTACTTCTGAGATTGTAGCGCTCATTCTACTTTGGGGGTTGCTTCTTAGTGTTTGTCTTTTGTGATGATTGTGTGCACCAATCCATGTTAATCACTCGCCCAGTACTTGAGGTCTCATCAGGTGCAGCATCTTCGTCATCATCTATTTCCTTTGGTTGTGACTACAAACTGCTCAACATGTTTTTCATTTGGTCGTATATGGAGCCTGCAACTCGTTTCCAGTCTAAATAAGATCCTTCCGGGTGCTTGTCTTCGTGAAATGAACAAAATTCATTATTCACGCAATCATCAAACTGGAACACTGATTTGGAGCTCTGCGCAGTTTTAGTTGAGTAGCAGTTGTCACATGATGACATGCTTCCTTATCTTTGTCTGGGCGGTCGGCTGCTCGCAGATGTTTCCGTTTGATTGTTGTTTCAATTCAGACACTTATGTTGTCAATTTCTTGACAAAGTGAGTAATGGTTTAAATATCACTTGTTCCTTTGCCCCTACCCTTGCTTGTTGCAGCTTGGGGCTTCCTACTCGCATCTCTAGAGTCCTTCACTGATTCATCATCCTTGATGACTCCAATCGCGTGCAGGTCCTTTTCTACAACGGTTGCCTCTACGCAATTTTCTAACAATTTTGGTTTCACATCTCGATTGATGAACTGCGCAATGGTGGTTCAGTGCAGACATATAGTAGTTGACAGTGATGGAGACATGAGGCTTCACACCCGCTGTAAACTTGTTCAATATGTGTAGAAACCTCTTATTGAAAGCTTTTACCTTTTTCCCCTCCATCTTCACGCTTCCCAATTCTTTGAGTAACATGGCTGGGGTCTTGTCATCATCAAACTTTTCCAAAAACATACGTTTAAACATACCCTAATTTTGTATGGAATTGATAGGAAGGTTTTGATACCATGCAGTTGTGAAACCATCCAAGGTACATGGGAACAGTCTACATGCAACGTCATCGCAGCATACCTCGAGTGTCTGCAGCTGCAGATAGAAGTTGTCTAAGTGATCTTCTACCTTCACTGTGTTGTCAAGGTCGAACTTGGTGATCATCCTCTCCGACTACTTCGACATCTTGTGTAAAGTTACCAGGAGAGCCAATGATCCCTAAGTCATTAATTTCAGATTTTGGTTAGACATGTATTCTTTCTCTTCGTCCTCCTCCTCTTCTTCAGAGTCTAATGGTTCTGGCTCTGAGTTTTTTGATTCACCTCCGCCTCTGCTTCCTTTGTTGCCTTCCCCTTAGCCTCCTATACCAAAGTCTAAGCCCAAGATCATGAGGGTATCTCATTCTCCCTGTCGAAAGACCGGAGGTTCCTCTCTATCCTCAATAGCTTCTTCCAAAACTTTAAGTGTGGCAAGAACTGCTTCTTCCACTGATGATACAACAACCCCTGTGGGAGTGGTGTTTGGCCTTATTTATGAGTATGGAAGATGTTGTATTCCTAGGATCATTCTAACTACTTTCGTGAACTGGTGGGTGATGTGACAGACGAAGCAAAGGTGCTGATATGAAATTTTATGTTCAGTCCGGGGAGGTGAGGACTACCCAACTGCAAAGATGCGCATGGGTGAGAGAGAGTGCAAGTTAGTACCTTGACCAGATGATTGATGAGTTGGTGTGAGAGGACATTCAGCCATAAACAATTAGCAGCCCTCCTTCTAATGCCAAAAATGTTGATGGTGCTAGACCCACCAACATTCAAGGGATCTCCCCAGTATGAAATCTCGACTAGACCTCACACCATTTGGTGTAGGAGTCCCATCCGGTATGATGGCTCAGTTGCCATTATCTTAAATGTTTTCCTTAGCTCTTACTTTTCATCATAAGAGAGTGGTCTGCTTTGTTTTCGAAAAATGAGGTTCGCATGGCTAGTGAGTGCTAGTGTTACCTGTGTCAAGGTTCTTTCACAGTAGAGAGGGAGGGAGGGAGTGAGTCTCAAGTCGGATGGGAGGAAGTCCCAACTTTGTTAGAAACACACAACACAACAGGACATGCACAGCTTAGGGAAGAGAAATCCACATGGATGCGGCAGTCACATCAAACAAAGGGAGATAACACATACAACACCCAGTGGGGTAGTCCACGCGAGTGTGACATTCGTTATAACAAGTTTACGCGAAAGGTTTTGTCTGATGTTCGGGGAGGTAACCAACATGAGTAGGATAGCGTTAACAACTTATACAACACATTTTCATTAATATATGTATTAGAACAGTTGAATGAGTTCAATCGTTTAAAATAGGTTAAAGCAACATGTATTACAAGTGTTCAAGATTAATTATTACAAACATTTATAACACATATGTTTAAACGTGTTGGCCTGTGAACAGCTTTCTAAATTAAGTTAAATTTCCAAGACACATTGATACACCATACGTCACTAACCTTGTAGGTGGGGTTTTTGAGCCACTACTCACTCCTCAAATAAAATATTACAGACTCTCAAGGCTATGTGGGAGGAACCAAGGTGAAAAGTCCTTTGCATGTACAAATGAGGGGGTATTTATAGCCAAGGGTGAAATTGTCCCTTGTGACTGTTTGAATTTCATGACTTTTCAGATTATAAGTGAGTCTCTTGGACTTCCACGTTACATTACATTGATTGAAAACAGTGTGGCCCACAGTAATGATCTGGCTGAAATGACTCATGACACGACTCGACATGACAATATTGGTATGTTCATGCTGCTACTGGTGTGCATGTCAAAATGCAGTGTTGTTGAGTGATGGATGTCCTCTTGGTGTATCACAACATCACCTCTGCATGGCAAGGTACACGGAGTCGTCGATGGTCATTGGGTTCACTTGATGTTGCATGTGCACATTGCTCCTTTGCTTGTACTTTGGCATGCTTGACATGTTCATCCATTCGCGAAAATATCTCCTCGCATGTTCGCCCTTCCAACCGTCTGCAAACACATCCTTGCAAGTTCGTCCATTCATCCATCCATGAACACATCTTCGCATGGTCATCCATTCGCGGACACATCCTTAAATGTTCATTTGTTCATCCATCCATGAACACATCTTCTCATGGTCATCCATTCGCGAACACATCTCCTCGCATGCATCACTCGTTATTTCGTTCGCGAACACATCCTTTTGCATGTATTCTCCTTGCTCATCCCATCTGTCATATCTTCATGTCATGTAGCTGTATCTACAATCACTCATGATGAGACAACATCAAATACATAAACCTCCTAGTCTAACATGATGCATGATCGTTCGCTTTTGGATGCAGGTGACTGGGAGAGAGGAAAAGGTTGCAAAACTGTGCAGGGTTAAGTTTCAAGTTGGGATGCGAGCTCCAGGAACTGTTGGTGAAAATTATGCAGAGGTCACTTGGAGACTAAGATGGGCAATCTAGATCAACAATGACTTTCTGCGGGATCTGGCTTTGTTGGAGGGAAGATCTACACAATTTTTGGAGTGAAGCAGTTTGGGCAGCAGAGGGCCTTAGCAGCAAAAACTGCACAATTCCTGGAGGGAGATTGTTGCAAGCTTGAAGAGGCTTAGCAAAAAAAACTATGCAATTCTTGGAGTGAGCTGGCAGCGAGCTACGGGTTGGCTTGGTAGCAAAAACTGCATAATTCCTGGATATGGTAGTGGGCTGCGGGGTTGCTGGAGACAAAAATTGCGCAATTGCTGGGAGGATGACCTGTTGAACACCTCTGCATATTTTCTGAGCTGAGCAGGATCCTGGGCTATTGATGGGCTTGCTCATAAATTTACGTAGTTTTTTGGGTGAGCAACTGGTCAGCTCACTGGGTGACTGTCTAGAAAAATTACGCAATTATTAAGGGGAGATAGGGACAAACACTTGGTGTCTATCCAGTCTGCCTATGCAGTTTTCTCAATTAGTGAAGCGGGCAAGGTCTATAGCTCCTGCACAATTTTTGAGGGGAGTGAGTCTCGGGGTCACTGTCCAGTCAAACTCTCCAGTTGACCAACAGGAGGGTTGGTTGATCAGTTTGTAGGCAACGCAGATTGAAATGGCTTGTTGGACACTTCTACGATGTTTTGGGTGATAGTAGGTCGAGTCGATTGAAGGGTGGAGGTTTGGCTATTAGAGGGTGATCCAGTCGTCAAAACTTCAGCAAAATGACTAAGTGTGTGAGCGAGTGAATTTGTGCATACGCGACCTTTCGAACACACTCTCAACGTATTTGATGACAAGACGCCTCAAACCATCAAGACAACATATGCTCAACATGACTGACCGACGATGCAAGCGAGAAGCATGACGCTTGTGATGGATCTTTGAACAATCACGAAGAAACTTGCATGAAAGTGCATACAACTTCATGTGTGAGTGTGACAGATGTTTACATAGCGAACACAACATGTACACACGAAGAAAATACCTTGTGCACGACCAGAACATGGTTGCAAGCATGACATTGTGACCATCATGCAACAAGTTTTCCGTTGAACAGTTAAGCAAAGAGGGTCCAGATACCCAAAACGAGCCCACGGGGTGAGCCAGAGTGATTGCAAACATCAAGTAAACACTCAAGGGAGGCTTCGAATTTGGATGCAGGCCAAAATTTTGGAGGGTGTTGCAACTGCTACAACACACTCCAAGGGTTCTAGAAAGGATCTAAAGGTGGGGAAATCTGGTAGAAGGTTGGAGAAGAGTATGGAAGACCTCCCCAAGCTTAGTTCTCCTCAAGAGCCCATCTTGCACAAGGGGAAATGGAAACTAAAGTCTCTAGTAAATCTATAATGTGATTTATGTGTACACACCATTTGGAGGAATGGATGAGAATGGAAGGAGGGTCCTAAGGTAGATGGTGGGTATGTAAATGAAAATGTTCTTTCTTTCTCCTACAATCTAGTAGGTATCACCTGCACACAAGGAGGTTATTCAACTAGAAAAAATGTAATTACCCCTCCTACACTTACACACGTTTACAAGCTCTCTAGGGTAAACATGAGTTGAGTGTCACTATGATATGACCCGATCTCCAAGTTCTAGTTATGGAAGTGGGGCATAAAAATGAGAAGTGAATTGACATCCCTTACAAACTACAGATCACTTAGGGGTTTACCAACCACCCTAGGTGATCAATCCTTTATCTATAGCTCTTTTTCACTAGGTTTACTCCCCAACCACACTCGTAACACTTCATGCACATGGTTGGGAGTCTATAACTGCACCCAAAAGCCTATCTCCATGTGGTTATGACCAAAAATTCCCTTTGTTTTGTGCATGCAATCGCAAGATCTATGCCACTTTTCAGGATAGCCTCCATACCACTACCCAAAATTGTCTGTAACTTTCTATAATCATGAAAATGATGATAACAATGCTAAACAATCAAAAATTTAGAAAGATTTTGACCAACACACCTAATACAAGATAGACATTTCGTCGAATAGATAGTAAACATAGAAGTGAGAGGTCATGAATGCATATATGATCATAAACTTCTGAACTTCACCTGAAAATAACCAAGAAGGCTCAATATGCTCTCAAGATATTTTCAACAACACTTGTTAGTCCATGCATTCATCAACCACTCAACAACTTATCAAATCATGAGAGAGATCCATAACTATAGCACATCGTAAAAACATGCATATAACTAGCGTATAACCATAACATAAACTATGAAAAACCAGCCATAAGATCACCATAATAACCAGTACAAGTGCTCATAGATCACAATAGGAAAATAGCTCATATTAACATATGAAAATGCCAACCAAGTCAGGGACTTCCACGTACCACCTGACCATAGATTTGGTTGAACCAAATCTCTCTCTCAGCCAATCACCCTTGTGCCATATTCCAAGCATAAATGTAGGATCATAGGGGTTAAACCAAAATAAAACCAACTAGGGCTTTCAAAGGCCAAACCACCTCAACCCTCAAGCACAATGATCTCGTCTATATGGTCCATAAATCACTAACATCAACCAAATTTGTCTCTATACAAGTTGTATAGGGATCCAGGAACTAGTAACTCAACCCATAGCTTCAAAGGAAGCCAATTTTTTACATGGCTCTAGTGATATTCCATCTCAACCCATAGCCTCCAAGGAACCCAAGTTGTTTCATGGCTCCAGACAATTTGTCCCAACCAAAGCCACATGAAACCCGAGAACCAATCAGAAAACCAAATAGGGAACCCACTACCTCGTGGTTATGTAGGAAATGGCAAGGAAAGGTTGAAACCACTGTCAATCCATGTAAATATCCATGTTAATGACAACACATAACCAAGGAACCACATGAATATACCATGCATCCAAAACATATCAAGGAGATCACACATGCAACCTATTACCTGCAAAGTAATCATTTTGTAGTTGTCGATCCAACTATCTCCTGGTGCTTCCTTGCTTTCCTTTGCTTTCCCTTTTCTTTCTTGCTTGTCTTCTTCCAAATCCAAGTGAATGCTAAAGAGCTCCAAGAATACTCTAAGTGTGCAAGAGTGTAAAGAGCCAAACGCTAAACTGAAAAAAGTTGTGAACTAACCAAAAGTTAAGTGAAAAGATGTGAATTGTTTCTTTGATGTCTTTTTATTATTGATGTCTCATTTTCCTTCATTTTCCTTCATTTTCCTTCATTTTTCCTCTAATTTCCTTTGCATGAAAATTTGTGTCTCTTCACCTTCCTTTTCTCCTATTTTCCTTTATTTTCATGATTAAATGACATTTTTTGCCTCTTTGGCTTTGCCAATGCCTTTGCCAATTTTTGTAGCCATTATTAAACCATAAGTGATGCCCACTATAATATTTCGCTCACCATTTAGCTTGGAATATGTGTCCCATGAACTTGATCTTATTTTATTTACATGGAAAATTAATAAGGGTTTGTTAAAAACCCCTCCCCCTTGGGGAGCACTGCCCTTGGTGTTCAAAGATGCTTATAACTAGCAAAATATACTTCCCATGGAGCTTTATAACACAACTTTATGCAACATTTACATCATACCAAACAGTAAAAATCATGAACACCATACTGCTTACTAGAGCTTTCTAACACATCTTGATGCAATATTTATAACATATTGCTTATTGGATATTTATAACACAGCTTGATGTAGTATTTACAACCTACTTCTTATTGGATCTTTATAACACAACTCATTGCATTATTTACAATACACATGTATATATAAATGTAAAAAAACACATATGCTCAACCAACAAATAAGGAAGGATACCAATCCTGCATCTGGTCATCCATCTCCCATGTAGCTTCATCGGGCCCTAAGTACTTCCACTACACTTTAACCTGCTCTATTTCTTGGTTCTGGAGCATGAGCTGTTTCCACTCCAAAATTCACTCAGGTTCTGGTTGGAATTCTCCCTCTAGTTCCACCTATAATACTGACCAATAAATCACATGATTAGCATCCTAGACATGTCTCTTAAGCAATGAAACATGGAAAACCTCATGGACTTTCATTGTTGGCAATAGTGCAAGTCGGTAGGCCACTATTCCAATCCTCTCAAGGATCTCAAAAGGCTTGTAATATCTAGGTGTCAGCTTGGCACATGATCCAATCTTCAGGCTTGATGAACAAGTACACATGCTCTCCAACATGAAATTCTTTGCTTGTGCTATGTTGATCTACATAAATCTTTTGTTTTTCATGTGATTCCTTCAAATTCCTTTTGATAACCTATATCTCCTACTCCATCTCATCCAACATATTCAGTCCAATCAATACCATGTTCACTAGATCACTCCAGCTAATAGGAGTATTACAACTTTTCCCATAAAGAGCATCAAATGGAACCATCCTCAAGGATTCATGATACCCATTATTATATGCATGTTGAAAATGCAACAAGATGATGGAGCTTAGTGGAAAGGAGTCGCCTTCACTAAGTGGGCCCGCAGGCTATTTTTGGTGCAATGTCTATTTTTAGACATATGGATCATGGTCTATTAGTTGCAGGATGCTATTTGTGGATGATTGGTCATGTTGGTAAAAATAGATGGACTTCTATTTTTAGACATATGGGCGGAGTCTATTTTTAGCCTGCCAGGCTAAAAATAGAACAATCGAATATTATTAGCCATTAATAATATTTGGACTATAAACATTATCTTATCCTCTTGGAGCACTTCAGTTCGAGCTACAGATGTGGCACATGCAACTGCCAGAAGGAAATATGCTTTTCTTATGGGTCAGTTGAGCTATTGCATGATGGACTTTAGTTAGAACTCAAGAGATTGAGTTTGGTGGAGTTGATTGAGGAGTTGATGGAGTTGTGTTCAGTTTGACTTGGTTGAACTAGTTGTATTTAGTCTAACTACAGAATACACTATTGATGAGTGATGTGAATTAATTATTAATTAATTCACTAATTATTAACTCATAAAGCAACTAAAGAATACATCAGTTAACTCAGTGCATGGACAGTTCAGTGGAGACAAGTGTTAGAGGTGAGTGAAAGGGCAAGACAGCTGTCAGTTGTGACTATAGTTGTGCATGAGATTTGCACAATCAATGGATTGAGTATTGCCAATGAGGATTGCATGGTTCAGCCAAGGAAATACGAGTTTGGATCAGCCATTCTCATCTATTCTCATGCAGGATTGCGCAGTGGAGGCAGGAAAGCAGCGGAGGAGATTTGAACCTGTGATTGATTCAGATCTGAGCTAGTTTGTGTGTAACAGGTGGAGATAGTACTGAGTACTTGTGAGGAGTATTGTATTATGTATTGTTACATGTTCTCAATCAATATAATATACAGATAGTTGGGGGTTTTTAGTTGTATGATTTCCCCAGATTACATACTATGTTAATGTGCGCATGCGATTGATGTTTCATTGTTTTTAATTCCGCAAAATTGATGATCAACGTAGAGGAGGTTATGTATTATGCATGCACTCCGCAATAGTGTATAATCAGGATAATCTCTGTGAATAAGTGTCATATTATTCAAAATTTCTACAATGCAAACTCTACTAGTAGTTGATACTCCTCCCACTTCCTCTATTGATGCATGACATACATCCTCAACATATCCTTAAGAATCATGTTAACCCTCTTTGTCTGTCCATTGTCTAAGAATGATAAGTTGTACTTAAATATAACTTTGTCCCCAAGCCTGCAAGCAACTCCTTCCAATACTTGGAAGTGAACTTAGCATCTATGTTTGATATGATCTTCTTGGGAACTCCATGCAACCTCACTATATCCATGATGAATATATGATCTACCTCACCAGTTGAATTAGTAGACTTCACTACAATGAAGTGAGCTACCTTACTCAACATGTCAACCAAAACCACGATGGAATCATGTTATCTTGATGTCCTCGAAAAACCTATAATGAATTCCATGGAAATGACCTCCCATTTCCATCCTTGAATCAGAATAGGCTGCAATATACCAGTTGGATTCTTACACTTAGTTTTCACCTACTAATAGTCCAAACATCTTGCAACAAATTCAACCACTCTTTCTTCAAGTTCGACCAATGATATAACTTCTTAACAACTGTCAAAGTTTTATGATATCCTAGGTGGCCTAAATATGGTTTGACATGAAACGCCCTCAAGACAAGCTTCTTGAGCTCACTGATATCTGGCATATAAATCATGTTCCTGAAACTAACCAATCCATCTATTGCAAGGCAATACTCCTCATCCTTATGACCATTCTAACCGATGCTTCCATCTTCTTACCCTGCAAGATCCTTTGTTCTCCATTGTCATCCAAGCATTCAATGGCCTTGTCATAACAATCCACCTTGGTCCTATGAAGATACAACCAATCCATAGCCAATAAAATATTGTATGATCCCAATGGAAGCAAATTCAAATGCGGTGATGTAGGCATACCATTAAACTCAAATGCACAAACCCTTACCCAATGATGAAACCTTTTCTTTGTACCTGTACCCAACTGCACTAACCAAGATTCTAATTGCACTTCTTTATTCAAACCACATGTATCCACCAGGTCAAGATTAACATAAATATAATTAGATCCATGTTCAATCAAAATAAAAACAACTTGATCACAAAACTTACCATCCATCTCGACAATAGATTCCTCGTGACCTGCCTTTCTGTTATCCAATGTCGCATAGATTTGTGGAATGATCTACCAAACATCCCTAATTGTCTGCACTTCCTGTGCACTGTAAATCTAAGGCCTACTACACTAATACTATGGGTAATCTCTCTTGATCTTCTCCTTTCCACATATCCAACACCGCAATTGTCTCGTACCATCACCTTTATTTTGCTGCCCTCCAAGCTGTGACCCATGTCCCCATCCAACTACATTAAACTTCTTGTAAGGAACAACATTCTCTTTCTCACCTGCATCCTAGGGTCTTGTTCTTTTCAGCTGCCATTTACCTTTAGCCTTGTCTTTCTCTTTCCAACCTTATTGAGACTCTGTATTGGGCTTTGATTGCTCATAACAATGCTTCATCTTACCAATGACTCCTTTAAGCGATCGAGACTCGTCATACTCAATCCTATCTTTAAATGTTAATGGTAGTCCACTAACAAATCTATGAACGTTGGCTTTCTCATCCTTAATATATGGTTCATACCTCAACAACTCCAGGAACTTGGTCATATGCTCCTCATCTATCATTGATCCCATATTTAGCTCATAGAACTCCTTAGCTTTACTGTTATAGTACCTATCTGACAAATATTTCTTCCTGAAAGGTCTCTTGCATGCCAACTCAACTCTTTTCCCTTGATGTCTCTAACTCACTTCACATCTTCCCTCTAGATGTTTTCTTTTCCTTTGAGGCCGAAGATAGCTATTTTGGCCTTCATGTTCTTGTGTAATCATGTAACTCAAATAACTTATTCATCCAAATTAATCATGCCTCTACATCTTTTGGTTTCTTTAAATCTCCAGCAAAGATAGGTGGCTTGAATTTCTTGAACTCATCTGGAAAATATCCCTTGTCACTCCTCCTGTAAGGATGATAATAATGATGACCATGATACCTATCAGAACCATAACTAGAATAGAACCTATATCCATCACCTCTCCTATATGGTGTATCTAAGAACCTGCCATCTCTGATTGTTTCATCCCTATCTGACTGATGCCAACCAGGAGATCTACTGCCATTAGCCCCATTAGTTTTATCCTTTTGCCCATGACTGATCCTAAGTGTCTCATGTCTTTGCAACTCTGACAAATTCTGAAGGATAACTACATTAACCTTTTCTTATTTCTCCTGTGCCTGAATGATTATGTCATTATCTATTTTGCAACTTCTTATTTATGCCTTCAAACTTCTCAATGTGTCTTCTATGTGAAGAGAGAGCCCATCACCTGTTAGAAAATTATATATTATGGAGCAATGGAACACATAAAACATTGCAGAAATATAAACATAGAAAACACATAAAACAAGAGAGACACAGATATACGTGGTTCACCCAGTTTGGGCTACGTCCACGGAGAGACAACTAGTCCTTCCTTTTATATTATCCAACAAAATGAAGAGATACAACCTACAACAGATCCATTGTAACATCCTCTTCACTCTCAATCTCCTCTCTCTTTCTCACTCAGAATACAGATCTGCATAGACGCAATACAATTCCTAGGGGTTTCCTTCTAGGGCAAAAAACCCTAAATTAAACATAACTTCTACCATCAGATCTCCACCTAATGAACGACCCAGATTGACTAGAAATTACTATACTTTTACAAGTCAATTTTACATCTATTCTTAGCTTCGGGGGGCGCTGCCCCCGAAACCCCTCGCCGGGGGGGGCTCCCCAAAGGTCGCAGCCGCCCCCCCCCCCCTGGACCCCCCCTACAGCAAATATTTTACGGGCGGCGTTGCTGCCCCATTTTGAACTGGGGTCCAATGCAGTGATACCTTTGAATACAGAAGATAATCAGGCTTCACACCCAACAATCTCCCACTTGGAGATTGATTATAGCAACTCCATCGCTGCTTCATTTTCTGGACAATGACTCCTCTTTGGACCTGGTTGTTTCTCATCTTCTTCATCATACTTGAAGACCAATTGAAACTTAGCATATTCTCAGTTTCTCCCTGGTTACAACTTTTGTTAGCATATCTGCAGGATTCTAGCTAGTGTGTATCTTTTCCAGCTTCAACTCTCCATCTTCCAACACTGATCATATGAAATGGTACTTGAGTTGTATGTGTTTAGTCCTGGAATGAAATGTTGAGTTCTTTGCAAGATGAATGGCACTTTGGCTATCACTGTATAACGTGCCCATATCATGCTTCTTACCCAATTCACCCATAAACCTTTGTAACCAAATCATTTCTTTACTAGCCTTTGTAGCAACAACATACTCTGCTTCTGTTGTTGAAAGTGCAACAACACTTTGGATTTTTGAAACCCAACTGCCAGTTGTTCCACCTACAGTAAATACATAACCTGTAGTGCTCCTCCTTTTATCTGTCACCTGCCATATCTGCATCAACATATCCCTGTAGAGAAATGTTTGAACCACCAAAGCATAATGCTTGATTTGTGGTACCTTTCAAATATCTGAGAATCCATTTCACTACCATCCAATGTTCTTTTCCTGGATTTTTCATGTACCTGCTTACAACTCCCACTGCATGTGCAATATCAGGCCTTGTGCAGACCATTGCATACATCAAGCTTCCAACTGCTAATGCATATGGAAATTTAGACATATAATCCATGCCTTCTTGGGTCTTTTGGCACATTTCCTTACTAAGTTTAAAATGGCTAGCAAAAGGTGTATTAACTGGTTTTGCATTGTGCGTATTAAATCTTTTCAACACCTTTTGTATGTACTCATTCTGAGACAATGTTAGTTTGTGATTTTTTCTGTCTCTAGTTATTTTCATACCAAGGATTTGTTTTGCAGCTCCCAAATCCTTCATTGTAAATGAATTTGCCAATATTCTTTTGAGCACATTTATTTCCTGCATGATAGACCCTGCAACAAGCATGTCATATACATACAATAACAATATAATATAGCTGCCATCATTTTGCTTTTTTAGATAAACACAATGATCAGAGTGACATCTAGTATAACCTTGTTCAGACATAAACTTGTCAAATTTTAGATACCACAGCCTTGGAGCCTATTTTAATCCATACAAGCTCTTCTTCAACCTGCACACTAGTTTCTCCTCCCCTTTTACCTCATATCCTTGTGGCTATTGCATATATATCTCTTCCTCCAAATCCCCATGGAGAAAGGTTGTCTTTACATCTAACTGCTCAAGATGCAAATCTTCAACTGCTACTAGACTTAGAATAGTTTTGATTGAAGTCATTTTAACAACAGGAGAAAATATTTCATCAAAATCAATACCTTTCTTCTGTGCAAACCCCTTCACCACAAGTCTAGCTTTGTACCTCTGTTTTCCTCCATCCTCTTCCTTCAGCTTGTAAACCCATTTATTCTGCAATGTAGTTTTACCTGCAGGCAACCTGACTAAGTCCCAAGTCTGGTTATGCATTAAGGAGTCCATCTCTTCTTCCATGGCTAGCTCCCACTTCTTCCTGCTTTCAACCTACATTGCTTCTTCATAACATTCGGGTTCACCAATAAATAATATAATGAAGGAGAGTATCGTTCAGGGGGTCTACTTATCCTTGTAGATTTTCTAACACCACTTTCAGGTGTTTGGGGTGCTTGTTGCTGTTGTGGTGGTTGTTGTTGTTGTGGTTGTTGATTATTATTATTTTCAAGCACCTTTATTTTTTTAGTGATCTCATCAAGAACTGTGTATTCCTTGTTTTCTTTTTCCTGTTTCTTTTCCTACAATTGATTCTTATACAAGACCTTTTCATTGAATATTACATCTCTGCTCCTAATGATTTTGTGATTTTCATAATCATATAAGCAGTAACCAAAATCATTAACACCATATCCAATAAAGGTACATTTCTTTGATTTTTCCTCCAGCTTTGTTCTATTTTCTTTATTAATATGGGCAAAGGCCTCACAACCAAAAGGCTTTAAAAAGGAGTAGTTTACCTTTTTGCATGTCCTTGCTTCCTTTGGAACACCACCATCCAAGGAAATTGAAGGCCCTCTATTTATTAGATAAACAACAGTATCTACAACATCTGCCAAAAACTGTAAAGGCAATCCTGCATGTAATCTCATGCACCTTGCACGCTCCATGATTGTTTTGTTCATCCTTTCTGACACATCATTTTCTTGTGGTGCTCTTGGAACTGTCTTCTCTCTGCAAATTCCATGCTCTCAATAGTACCTATCAAACTCGCTACTGCAATATTCACCTCCATTTTCTGATCTGAGACACTTCAATTTCTTTCCTGTCTCAATCTCAACCAAAGCTTTCCATTTCTTGAAAGTATCAAATACATCATATTTATTCTTAATACAATAAATCCAAGTTTTTCTAGTTGCATCATCAATAAAAGTAACATAATAACGAGATCCACCGAGAGATGATACCTGAGCAAGTCCCCATACATCTGTATGCACAAGCTCTAATTTTTCACTCTTCTTTTCTTTCCCAACTCTGAGAAATCTGACTCTCTTCTGTTTTCCATAAATGCAATTCTCACAGAAGTCCAAATCAACATTCTTCAAACCCGACAACAAATTCCTTGAGTGAAGGATCTTCATCCCCTTCTCACTCATGTGTCTGAGCCTATGATGCCATAATGTTGCATCTGCTCCTTTGGAAGTTAAAGCATTAACAGAGTTAGAAATACCATTGCATAAATACAATGTACCAACCTTTTCGCCTTTTGCTATTACCAAGGCTCCTTTGGTGACCTTCCAAGATTTATCTATGAAATTTGTCACACAACCTTCACTGCCTAACTGCCCTGTCGAAATCAGATTTTTCTTCAGATCTGGAACATGCCTTACCTCCTTTAGTAGCCATTGGTTTCCATTCTGCCGGTTTACAAGAACGTTACCCATTCCAACAATTTTACAGGTTTTATCATCACCCAAACGGACTTGTCCAAAATCTCCTTGAACATAGTCATGAAAGTATTTCTTATCAAGCGTGGCATGGAATAAGGCCCCTGAATCTACCACCCAAGAATCAGTAATATTTTCGAAAGAAAGAATCAAAGCATCTTGTAACACCTCATCTGTCACATTTGCTTCATGATTGTTTTCTTATTGTGCATCTCCTTCTTTTCCCTTCCGAGATCTATAGTCTTTCTTTAGGAGTCCTTTCTTTCCGCATTTCCAGCATACTATCCCTGATCTGGACTTGGATTTTCCTTTCCTTGATTTACTGCGATATCCTGAGCTCTTTCCTCTTTCCATTTTTCTTCTCCTAGACTCTGCACTCAAAGCATTACTCGATGTCTCACCGGAGCTTTTCCATCGCATTTCCTCGCTAAGGATAGCACTGACAACATCATCAAACTTTAACGTACTAGATCCAGAAACAGAGTTACTAATGGCCATTACTAAACCATTCCAACTTTCTGGCAATGAGCACAAGAATAACAGAGCTCTAACTTCATCATCAAAGTTTACCCCTATAGAACTTAACTGACTTGTAACAATATTAAAATCATTTAAATGGTCTGCAACAGATCCACCTTCCGACATCTTCATATTAAATAAACGTTTCATAATAAATACCTTATTTGAGGCCGAGGGTTTTCATATAGTTTCGCCAACGCCTTAATCAAACCCTCCGTCTTTGTTTCCTTCGAAATATTGAAGGCAACCAACACTGCGAGGCACAACCGTACTATTCTGAGTGCCTTTCTATCGAGAAGGTTCCATTCTTCATCTATCATACCCGTTGGCATCTTTGTTTTTCCACCCAATGGTAGGTATAGATCTTTCTGATACAGATAATCTTCCATCTACATCTTCCACAGTGAGACGTTTTGGTCGTTAAATTTCTCGACCCTAAACTTACCATCTTCTGCCATTGCTCCCACTCGAACAAGGAATCCTTCTCTCCTACGAGTTTGTCAGCCAAAAAGACCTTCGGCTCTAATACCAGTTGTTAGAAAATTATATATTACGGAGCAATGGAACACATAAAATATTGCAGAAATATAAACACAGAAATGCATAAAACAAGAGAGACACAGATATACGTGGTTCACCCAGTTTGGGCTACGTCCACGGAGAAACAACCAATCCTTCCTTTTATATTATCCAGCAAACTGAAGAGATATAACCTACAGCAGATCTATTGTAACACCCTCTTTGCTCTCAATCCCCTCTCTCTTTCTCACTCAGAATACAGATCTGCATAGACGCAATACAATTCCCTCATATATAGTGAGGGGTTGCCTTCTAGGGCAAAAGCCCCTAAAATAAACATATCTTCTACTGTCAGATCTCTGCCTAATGAATGGCCCAGATTGACTAGAAATTATTATACCTTTACTAGGAAATTTGACATCTATTCTTAGCTTCGGGGGTGTTGCCCCTAAAACCCCCCGCCAGGGAGGGGCTCCCCAAAGGTCGCAGCCTCCCCCCCTGGACCCTCCCTGCAGCGAATAGCCGCCCCATTTCAAACTGGGGTCCAATGCAGTGATACCTTTGAATACAGAAGATAATCAGGCTTCACACCCAACATCACCATGTTGCTCATCTGATCTATAGGGAGAGTCTTGTGAACTGTAGTCTACCATTTTGCTAGTCATCTTTGATCTTCTTCCTACAAGTATACCATGTCATCTAAACCAAAATATAAACATAATCAACATACCTCAGTATAGTTCAAGGGGGATATCTCATCTAAAAGATCAATCAAATTAGCGCAATACATGTATAAACACAATCATATCAGTAGATATGCATCATTTCAACCATTATCTAGTTACCATGCATGACTATACCATAACCATGACAATGCATGCATAACTACATATATACACGGACATGCTTAACAAATGCATAACTGACATGCACTCATGATGATTTCATCCAACAACAATCATCATCATCCTCTACATGGCGAAAGAACTGTAATAATGACCATTGCCATGCATACACAACAAGTACATAAACCACAAGCATAAAGAACACATATGCAATTGACATGTATGCATGTCAAACACATTCCACCCATCCAGTCCAAGGGGTGAACCAATCTCTTATACCACCCTTTAACTCCCTCCTCCCATATTTACATAAGCTAACCAGTCCACTGGGGTAAACATGCGACAAAGAGTTACTATGATATTATTCAACTCCCCGTGTACAGTTAAGGAAGTGGAATCGACACAACAAAAACCAAATTGGCCTTCCTTAAGTGCTACAGGACCCCAAAGAGCTAAACCACCCTTCCATGAGTCCAAACCTTTATTTAACTTTCCTTTTCAATGATCTAGACTCCCAGTCACATGCAAAAGCCTGCATCCATGCGACTTTAGTCTTTTTCAACCAGTTTTGTGCCTGAATGAAATTTGTGCCACCTTTTCAGGGCTAGACTCCATGTCACTTTCCCAGAACTTGATGAAACTTTCCAAAATGATAAATGACACAAAGAAAAAGATTCTAACATAAAACTTGATCAAGGACTTGGCCTAACCAAGCCTAACCATGACATACATTTCGTCAAACACATCATGAACATGTAATAGACAGGTCATAAATACACATCTGAACATAGGGGACTCATACTTATCCGAGAATCATCAAGAAGGTCTGATGACAACCCATAATAGTTGCAATATCATCTATTAGTTCATACATTCATTATTCATTCATTTACTAATCAAAACATGATGAGTGCCATAACTCAAGTTTGTCTTAAAACCATGCATATGACTAGCATATAAACAGAATAGTAACAATGATAGGACAACCATTAAAATCACATAATGACAAGCACATTTACACATAATACATAAGAGGAATAAATCTCTTATTGACATATGCAAAATGAAACCAAGCGAGGGACTTCCACATACCACCCGACCATAGATTGGGTTGAACCAAATCTTTCTTCCATCCAATCACCCCTGTGCCATATTCCAAGCATGAATGTTGGACTCATAACAAAACCAATCAATGCTTCCTCAAGCTTTACCATGTATCCTTCCAAGGGATTCCTAGGCCCAAAAGATAAACATATAGTACAGGCTTTACCACAATCCCACCACGTATCGGTCAAGGGATCACTAGACCCTAAACAAGCATGGATGCTTCTGGATCTCTCCACCTAAACCATGAGGATTTTATTTGTCTCCACGCTCTAGGATTTACCATGTATCTCACCATTATTAATCAAGGTATTTCTAGGCCCAATGAGGGTATACACCTCTAGGCTTTATCGTGTATCCCTCCATTACCAATCAAGGGATTGCTAAGCCCAACAAGGGTATTCCCAACCAGGCTTTACCGTGTATCCTTCCATTACCGCTTAAGGGATTCCTAGGCCTTGTGATTTTTCCTAAGACCACCCCACTCAGTTTCAAAACCATCCAATAATCCAACTCAACCAAGTAAGAGAACCCCAACACACCATGGTTATCCGAAAATGGGAAGGTAATGTTGAAATCCACTGTCACACATAGCAAGACCCATGCCAATGACAAAAAGATAACCAAATACACACATGCACATACCATGCATGCCAAAACTAGATAATAAATCATACATGCAACTTGATACCTGCAAGTAATTTCATTGTAGCTGCTTCATCCCACTCTTCCTTGCTTGAACTGTGCTTACCTTTTTCTTTCTTGTCCTTCCTTTTCCTTCCTTCCTCCAATGCTAGAATGCTCCAAGAATACACTAAATGATTAAGAGCTTGAGAGAGAGAGAGAATAAAGAGAGAGATCCAAAACTGAACTAATAAAAGGTTGAGAACTAATCCTCGTAAGCCCTTTTATTAATGAGGCCTTTATTTTCTTCAATTTCCATTATTTTTCCTTCAGTTTCCTCCTCACATGCAACCTATGACCTTTCACCTTCCTTTTCTCCTAATTTCTTTTATTTTCATAAATAAAATGCCAATTAATGCCTCTTGCCTTTTCAAAGCCTTTGCCATTGCCTTTGTCAATTTCCCTTAGCCATAATAAACCAAATGAACACCCACACTAGGATGTTTTTCCCAACATTTAGCTTGGAATAAGTGTCTGATGACCTTGGCCTTATTTATGCCTTTATTAACTTTACTACATGGATTTTTAACCCAGGGCTGTTACAATTAGTTCACAAGCAAACTTATTTTTGGAGTATTCCACCAAGAGATGGACCTTCCAATCTTCTGTGATTTCCATGAGTGAACATGTTGTTGGTTTCCTATGAAGTGCGTCAGCCACGACGTTCATTTTTCCTTTCATGTTCTCAATGTCAAAATCATAGGCTTGGATCTTACTTACCGACTTATATTGTCTTTCATTTAGGTCCTTTTTCTCCAAGTAGTGTTGTAAGTTTTTGTGATCTATTTTGACCATGAACCTGCCCCATACCAAGTACTTGAACTTCGTCAAGACATGCATAATGGAAAGTATCACTTTGACATATATTGACTAGATTCTCTATAGATCCTTGAGTTTCTGGGTCTGAAATGCAATCGACTGTTTATTTTGCATAAGTACAACTCTTATCCCTTCACCCAAAGCTTCACACTCCAATACAAAAGGTTAAATGAAGTCGGGAAGTGCCAATACCAGGCATGAACTCATCACCTCCTTGAGTTTGTTAAAAGCTTTATATGACTCTTTTGTCCACCTAAATACCCATTTCTTTGTCAAATCTATTAGTGGTGCACCTAACTGAGAGAATCCTTTAATGAACCATCTATAATAACTACAAATACCAAATATTTCTCATAACTCTGTCAAATTCTTAGGTGTGGGCCAATCCAGAATAGGCTAAATCTTCTCTTGATGCACATGTACTCATTATGCACTGATTATATTCCTAAACAAAGAATCTATGTCATCTTGAACTCATAATTTGATGCCTTGACATAAAGTGATTATTCCTTGATAATGCCCAATATCTCATCCAGATGTCATAAGTGCTCCTTTCATGTTTTGTTGTATATGAGGAGGTCATCAAAGAATACCAATAAGAATTTCCTCAACTACTTGTTGAAGATGTAGTTCATATGAGATTGGAGAGTTGCAGTTGCATTAGTTAGCCCAAATGGCATGACCAACAATTCAAAATGCCCATAGTAGCACTTGAAAGTTGTCTTATGCACATTCTTCTCCCAAACACAATCTAAGGATATAACCGCAGATCAATCTTCGAGAAATATACCACTCCATGCAATTCATCCAGTAGTTCATCAATCCTGGGAATAGGGTACCTATTCTTTATGGTATTTTTGTCAAGTTCCTTTTAGTCAATGCACATCCTCGATATGTCATCCTTCTTCTTCATCAAAACTATCAATGAAGTAAATGGGCTCAAACTGGGTCTGATGTGGCCCATAGCTAGTAGTTGTTTGATGGTCTTCTATATCTTGTCCTTGAATTTCTATGGATTCCTATAGGGTGTGGTGATCACAAGCTTGGCCCCTTCTTATAGCTCTAGGGTGTGCTCAAAGCTTTTGTCAGGAGATATCCCTGAGGGAATCTCACCAAACACTTGGTCATGCTTATTCAACAATAATTGAATATCAACCTGATACTGTTGGATATTATCTAATGAATTTTGGTCTGTTATCAAACATTCTACTGCATAAGCTACATCCCTGTGCCTAAATCTAGCCTATGTCTCCTAGTTGAAATAGTTTGAGCACCACCATTAGACATACTTCTCAATACTACTTTGTTGCCAATTAATGCCCTGAATTTCATCTCCATTGCCTGGTAATCCATGGAAAACCTTCCAAACAAGTATAACCATTGAACACCCAATTCCACATTGGTGTCTGCAAGGTCTGCTTTATGAAATTCATTATTGAATGTGTAGTTACCTAGTGTCATGCTCAAAAATAGCATAACATGTTATACCCATCAACTACCTCAATGTTAAAGCCTTCAAACTCCTTTATGGGGATACTTCTTCTTGCCACAAATGTTTCATCAACGAAATTGCATGTGGCTTCTCCATCAACAAAAGTTGTAATTTATTTCCCTTGTATGACTCTTATAATCTTGTTTTATCGATTACAACCACCCTCCACAATTTTTCTTGTGCTTTGTTTTGGAGCCTCCCTTCTAAACCATAGCAGCTCATCTTGCACTGATCCAAGTACTTATGCTTTGATTGAGCCTCATACTTTGCATATTGGATTGTGTTTACTTACTTGGTTTACTATCTAACCCACAAACCAATCCCTTGACTCGTTTTTCATCCAATTCTAAGATTGCCTTAGAGAACTGCACAATCCTTGAGGGCAACCAGCCTTACTCTCAGGAATTGTGTAGGCCAAGCTGATAGTGAACCTTGAGCTCAATAATTGTGTAGCATCAGATGACAACCAGCCTTGAGCTGGGAAATTACCCAAAACATGAGAGGTAGCCTAGAGCCACTCAGCTTAGAAATTGTGCCAAACCAATTGTGCTAAAAAATTGTGCAATGCATGAGGGAGAGAGTTGCCCAGTTCTCCCTAGAACTACGCAATCTCTCTGGGTAATGCATGGTCATTTTTCTCAAAAAGTAAAAAAGCATCCCTAGGAAGTAGGGATCTATTATTAGTTTCCTGAAGGTGGCACATTATTATCCTTAGAAGTTTCCGCCAAGTGTCACTTTTGTCCTTGATCTTAGGCAATTGTGTCATAAATTCCACTTTGCTCAATTATATGTAATGGATGCCTCTATAGCTCATTTATACATTCAATCATCAAGCTCTAGCATTCCCGAGGAGATCAAGGAGCCTTCGGATTATTGTCATTGCTTTTTCAGGTGAGTTTTGCTTTTATCGTCTTTTGCCCCTTTTTATATTGCTTTTGTTGTTTGGCTTGTGTGAGTGTTGTTTAACTTCTTTCTTTGCTCGACTGTTGGTGTTTTAACTTGTTTTAGCATGTATAAGTGTTGTTTCAAGATATAGATTTCCTTTCCCAAGTGTCACATTATTTTTCTCGGTTTTGCACCAACGGTCGTCTTTGTGGCGACTCTCTTCACATGCTTCATTTTCCTTCAGTTTAATCAATTTTTTCATTTGTTTCTCATGCATACATATACACTTAGTTAGATCTGCACTCAGCCTCACACCATCCTTCAAATATTCTTGTTTTTCACACTCCCCATGGGCAGATCTGGGTCCCCTTTCCCAGATCTCACACTTCACTGCATGGACTGCGTAATTTGGGAGCTCAAGGCCTCTGCGTGGGCTTCTGGAATTGTACAGATCTTGTCCTGGGCTGGCTCTAACTGCACACTTATCAGTTCTAGGAGCCAGTCTCCCAGCTTCCCCATTGAAACTGTGCAATATGCAGTCTCTCCCAGGCCTTGGCCTAGTCTAAACTACACATTGCTTAGTTCCAATCATCAAGCTTCCACATTGATTGTTGGGACTGCACAGTGTGCAGTTCCCATGGTTAGTCAGTCACCCCTGTAAGTCAAAATTGTGCAGTCCCTCTCATCAGATGCCCTGATTTTTGCTTGATCATGTTGTGAAGTTAGATTTTCAAGAGCTAATGTTTGCTTTCCATGAGTGTCCTTTTTGTCCCACAGGTACCACACTCATGAAGCACTTTTCTCTAGCATGCATTGTACCATCGCACCAAAGAGAGTTGCTTCAAGAGAGACCATTGAAAGAAGTATTATGGAAGTAGTTGAGTAAGTGCTAGTTAACTTGCCAACATATGCGGACACTCAACTGTTCATAGAAAAGGAGTCAACACTAACATGGCAGCAAGTCCAACAGCAATGGCAAAAGGCAGTAATCGAGTACAAGATCAAGGAAAGAGGAAGTTGTTGACATAATATAGGGAGAACAAAGTTGCAAAGTGAAATCGGATTTGATATTCATGTAGGAAGCTTTGGCAGTAGAAGAATAGGGAAGAATAGGACACAGACAGTAGATTGGAGGAAG
This sequence comes from Pinus tabuliformis, assembly GCA_031772625.1. Classification (NCBI taxonomy): domain Eukaryota; kingdom Viridiplantae; phylum Streptophyta; class Pinopsida; order Pinales; family Pinaceae; genus Pinus; species Pinus tabuliformis. The sequence goes on along the minus strand of CM062809.1, from coordinate 829,375,681 downwards.
AGAGAAAAACAGAGCTTGTAGGTAGCAGAATGGAGATCACAGACGGTAGAACAAGAACTGGAGGAAGAACAGGAGTTGAGGAAGAAAGAATATGAAGAAAAGCATAAACTGGAAGAAGAACGTAAGGCATGATGACAGAGGAAATAGCGTCCATATAGGTCATTGTTTTGGAACAGCCAAAAGCAGAGGAGGACATTCATCAAGGAAAGGGTGATAGTGTCGAACACCAGGAAACATCCAACTGCCATTGTCAAAGCTAGTTTGGCCTATGCTGGAGCAACAAGCTTAAGTATTCAGCACCTGATGGTCAAGAATGAACAAATGGAAAAGAACTTGCAGGCTATCAGGTAAGAGGTTGAACAACTCGAGCATTAGAGCAAAATGTAGTTTTCGCATTTGGAGAGATGAGGACAATGATACTTGTTGAAGTATCAACACTTGGTGATACCATGTGAAAGCTCTATGATGGATTTGTCACTGTGCATAAAGAAGTTGTCCATGTGCATAGCCTACAACAATGGAGCAAATAATGTGTTCAAACTGTCAATAACATACATGCTTCCATCACCCATGTACAAGAGTGGACAATGCGGTACAAAGGGGCCCCGCTTGGCTTAGCGAAGAAGATGAAGCCATAAGCAGATCTGGAGAAAGCGAAGGTCTAAATGTTGATCCATAAATATGAGCAGCTCGCCACATTCATGGGCAACATACATGCCTCATATGTATGGTTGTACAATAGTTTGGATGTCATGGTAAGAAAGCACAAGATCCCGTCAATCAGTTCCCTCACTGACGCTAAACCCAAGAACCAAGTTTGGCTAGAGATTGGTGAGCACGTGGAGCAGCTAAGACAAAAGGCCACTAGAGAAGACTTGGAGTTGAATGCACACAACATGCAGAAGTACATTGGTGGTCCTCTCAAGGTCAACACCATGCTTCTCATGCTTCATAATGAGTTGGATACAGGTTCCAAGACTATATACCCGTATGCCATGGAGGCAAGAGTTCACTTTAAGGAAGACACCATCAGGAATTTTGGGGACACCATCATGCAGTATGAATATTGGCATCAATATGTGACCAAGAAGCACCAATTGGAGGTTGTCGATTTGGTCTTTCCCCAAACTTCAGAGTCATAGTGTTCTGTCTTGTTAGGCTGTCTCTGGCCTATTTTGTCTTACATGGGTACATGTGAAAATTGTAATATTATTTGTAAATATGTTTTAAGTGAAATTCCAAGTGTCAATTGTTGAATGTGAAAGGTCATCATGTGATGTAATGAATTATTTGTAAAGACGTTGAAGAGTCATGAGGGTAGTCAAAGAGTCACAAATGGGAATGTCAAGTGTCACCCCACCCTTTGTTATAAATAAAACCTCATAACTAATAGAATAGGCTTTTCAAAGCCAAGATTTTGGCTAGGCTTATGCTCAGAAAAGGCTTGCAAGTATTGTGACGAGCCTTGGCTTCTCCACAGCGTAGAGCGAGTATACTTCTTTGGAGGAGCAGGTGTTCTTGACTGTAATGTTCCACTATTGAGGATAGTGGTCGTCAATGATGTATGTATGGATGGAACTTTCACTTATAATAATAATAACAAAGTCAACACGCTTTCATGCATTTGTTGTTATTGTAGTTGGAATATTCTGGTTGCTTTAGAAATGTATGTTTTTTAACTTACGTATTTTCTTATTAAATACTTTGTATGCAATTGTACGAATCTTATTGAATGGGTGTTGTTGGATTAACCCATCACTTTTATTTGTGGGCTATTCTCCATTTTAGCTTGTGATGTCATTCTACTCATGTGTTCCTTTCAAGCTAAGTACTATTACATGCTTTTAAGGGGCGCACTTCTTTTTCCCCTCTGTGTGTCAGAATCTTCATGCATCGCACTTGACTCTCTGCAAGGTCACACACATGCTCTCACCCAAACTTATATTATTTACCTCTACGCGCTACCACGGTCAAGACAGTACACTACCACCCACTGTTGGGACTGTTGGATACCTATACCAATAGGTTTCATATTTCATGATTGGCAAGAGAAAGTCCAAATATGCTCTGCTTTGAGTTCACAAAGATCCCATATTTCCTAAAGAGAAAGAAGGTGTGTAAAGTGTTTCAAATGTTGATGACCTTATTTCAAATTTTGATGGATGATCCAACAGTCTAATCTGGATCATGCCATGTGTTCAATTTTGTGTTGTAGACTAGAGAAAGAAGTCTGTCCAAACTGTTTAATCTTGGCAGACAACTAGTTTAGGTAGAGAAGAAAAGGATCCCAACAGCTTAATCTGGGACCTTGGAAGAGATAAGGGTAGAAGTAGATAGAAAGAGCAAAAGAAAAAGCCAAGGAAAAGAAAAGGCAAGTAAGGGTCTGCAAGTCCAAATGCACCCTCCAAGAAGAAATAAAATGCTAGGCAAGTAGCTGGGTAGGTAGCTGGGGTTGCAGAAAGGTTATCCCTATCATTGCAAGATTGGTGATGGTGGGCAGCAAGGCAAAAGATTACAGCTGGGAGCATGACTAATTTCCCTCACTCCCCTCCAATTTCATTTCTAACATTCCCTCACTAGCCTGAGATTCATGGAAAAGACTAAGTTTTCATGGTGGTTCTTAATCTTTAAAAGCCACATTTCTTGTCTAAAAATCTTTTCATTTTGATCTACTCTTGAAACCAAGCTTGTTTCACATAAACTCAATGGTTTCCACATCCACTTACCCCCTCCTCCATAACTAACACTTACCCTACTATATAAATCCCTTATATCACCTTTTTCCCTAATACTACTAACACCAAGGTGTATAAATCCCAGCATTATCTACATATTCTCCTTTTGGCATTATAGCCAAGTAAATGGTCTAAGGGGACTTCAGTCCACCTGGGACTGTGGTCAACCTTGTCTTGGATGTGCTCTGACCTCTGGTTATGAGCAGAAATCCTCTCCCTCAACCCTCACCGTCTCTCTGCTGAAAACGCACAAAAACCCCGTTTTCCCATAAAAACCCTTGAAAAAGCTCAAAAAACCCAAAAACTGCGGAAAAACCCACTTTCCTATAGTCCTCCGCCCAATTATTAAATTGAATATTTTATTACGCTGGCGGGACCCCTCCCCAACATGCTCGACCAGTCGGAAGGCCCGCCAGTCGTCAGATCTCCGTCGCCCAGATCTAAAGGTGGGCGGTCATTTTCACTCCCCGACCTGCCGACCTTTAGCGTCCGGGGAAAGTGGTTTCGCCCATCCCGTACAGGGGACGCGTGGCAGGCGGCGGGGTTGTTCGGAGCCCCCCTCCCCATTACCGCCTTTGCCCAAAGGTGGTGCGGGGAACCCGCTTACCGCCACCCCTAATACCACCTTCCTCCCACGTCACTTGCACGTCACCCTGACGTCACCTCGCCGGTACCCGCCCCAGCGTCCCGTGGCCCTCCACGCGGACCCACCACTGTACCCGCCCGCCACCGTGTCCTGCCACCCTGGCGAACACCTCAGCCGCCACGTCACCTCCGTACCTGGGCCCCGCCATGACGTCATGCTGACGTCATCGGCGGAAAAGCGCCAAAATGCACACTTTTGCCAAATTTAACGATTTAAACGACCAAATGAGTCGTTTTCGCTCATTTTCATGCGAAAGAGAAACTAGCCGTTGCCAACAGATGCTGCGAAACCTCTCACTCAGCCATCAAATTCGACAATCCGACCATTCAAAGTTCAGAATTCGACGGCACCAAGTCGCCACAACCCGGCCAGCGAGCTTCCAAGTCGATTTTCCAGGTATTTTGCCATTTCCTTCCACTTTGCCCATGAATTCCAATTCTCTGTAGAATTCACCATTAAAGACTGGTAAATTCACTTAATTCAGCTCCACCTGAGCACCTAAACCAAACCCAAGCAACTTGCCCCATCCCTAAGCCACAATTTGACATTGGAGAAATCAGTTCGCGGGTTAAAACTGCAAAATTTGCCCCCGAGGTACTTGGCATTGTTCCCTTTTGCCAAGTACAGGCCACCTGCACTCTTCCTAATAAATTATCATTGTCCCTGCAGCGTCCCTTTAGGCAATCCACATCCCTGAGATTTTACAGCATTTTACCAACCTGCTTACAATTTGACACTAGAAGAGGACATCACACGGTGTACAGTTTTCCTGCTGCTTAAGTCTTCAAAGACTTATCAAACTTTTACCTCTCCCTGCACACATACAGATTAAATCATGGCAGCCTCTGCATCCTCTTCCCTCAGTGTTACTCCACTGAATCAGACCAATAAGGAACTGGAGGCCTTGCCATTTATTGACAAGGATTGTCTCATCAATGACTTTGAGGGAGACAGGGACTTTTTGAAGACCTTCACTACACTGAGGGAAGACCATAAGGAGGGATTTGGTACAGATGGAATGTGGGAGTCAAACCTGCCCTATTACTGTCTCCCAGCTGTGAATGTTTTCCCTGAAATCATTCACTTATGTGCTCAAAACTATGATCTGGAGCACAGAGCTGTCAATACTCCATCAGGAAGGATCCTTTTTTATATAAATGCTGAGTCCATCAACAAGATGTTGCAGTTTGGTCAAACGGAGTTGCTAGTCCCATTCTCCATGAGGTACTTGCTGGAAGCTGGTGACAAGATGACCAGTGAGGAGCTGCAAAAGGTCACCAGGAACTACATGAGAGCTGAGTGCCAGCCTACAGGGCCACCCCCTTATCTGCATGAACATTTCAATGACTCAGGCAGGCTGCTACTAGACATGATAGCCTATGTGTTAGGTTACCAAAACAGTAAGCATGTGGATCAAGCCATGCTCGTATTGCTGTCTGCTTACAGCCCACGTCAACCCCCTGCCCGAAAGTATAACTTTGCTAAGTTCATAGCCAATAGGATTCATGATCAATTGAGCAAAATGGACAGATAGGGGGTCTTCAGATACTCAGCTTACATCTACCACCTGTTCATGTTTTATCATTCTGAAGCTTTCCCATGCTACATCAGAAGGCTGGATAACAAAGGAGAGAGGAGATCTGTCACTTTCGGGACCTCAGTCTATCATGAAATCACAAATTCACCCTATACCTACTGTGAATTTGTTGACCAGTTTGTATACCCAGTCTCCTGCATGCTTATGAAGTCCCCTCCACCCAGAGTATCTAATGAGATCAAGAAAGCTTTGCAGCTGTCTAAGAAGTACAAAATAGGTGATTGGTACCTATATGAAAACCATACTGTGTTCAGAGTATATGGCTGTGAGCTCTGTCCATACAGGCTACCCAAGTATGTTCCTATGAGGTTATTTGCCTTGGAGTATTACAGGCAATTGATTCAGTCAGACCTTACCCATTTCCACAGCTCCAAGAAAAAAGCACACCTTAACTACAAAAATGAGTTGGGCCCTTTCATCATGAACAAGAAGGAAGGATGGGAATCTGCAGACCTGATCCTCAAGGACAAATATAAATTATCATACAGTTTTCGATGGGTCCCTTATGACCCTCAAGGTTTCATCACTGCTAGGAGAACTAAGTACAGACTCCTAGGGATTAAACACTGCCACTACCCACACATAGAAAAGTATGCCAACTTACAAGAATGGCAGCTGGATACTCTAGTTGAGAGCTTAACTGAAGAAGAAAGAATGCTTAGAAATATGAAAGAACTTGAGAAGACAATGGACCTGGACTATGTGCTCCAGGTACCTTTCAGATTGCCTCAATCAGTGGGAGGAGGGACCTCAGTTACCAGGACAGCGCCGCAGACACTCTCTACAGTAGCACCAGGCTTAGATAAAGGAAAAGGAAAAATGGATGCAGAGGATGAAGCAAAAAAGGAACAGTCAGAGCAACAGTCACAGCAAAAAGATCATCAAACAGAACAACAAACAGAGCAGCAACAAGGACAAACCATTCTGCCACAAACTGGGCTGCCAGAAAACCCCCTAATGCAAACACCGCCACCTCAAATTGAGCCATTAACTACCTCAGTTTTGCAGACCCCGGCACATGAAGAGAGGGGTACTAAAAGGCAAAGAGAAGAGTCCACTCCCCTCAGTGGATCCTCCCACCAGCCAGAGGCCAAAAGGCAAAGGGCAGATTCCCCAGAGGTGGAAGACATCACTGAAGATGTCTTGAACGATACAGCAAAGGACAGGGAAGGCAGCCAACATACAGGGACAAGCTCCTTTCAGCAAGAGCAGAATTTACAGCTTGGTTTGGAGGTGTCATCCTCTTCTCAGCAAAGCCAGAAGCTTAAAAGTGCTAAGGCTACCTTCAAAGAAATCAAGGCAGCAAATGAGTTATTGAGGGCTGAGGTTTACAAACAGTTTATAGATGCCACTCCAGCCCAGCAGGAAAGGTTGATGTCGGTCTACGACTTCAAAGAGGAAAAAATGATATTCAGCCATTTCAAACCCAAGGGGCCGCACCCAATGACAACTGCAGATTTCATCAAAACAAGGGTGGAGGTCCTGGCCAAAGACATACATCCTATGGACCAAATTGAGCTCCACAAGCAGACTGGGGAGATGGTCTATGCCACCTTGGTAGAGAAGGCCACATTAGCTCATGAGCTGAAAGAATCTTTGAAGAACACAAACACTCAACTAGACTTTGAGAGGTTGTCCTCTAAGGCCAAGGACAATAGGATAAAATCTCTTGAGGAGATTATTGTTGATCTAGGACATGACCCTAGTGATCCAACCGGGGTAAAAGCCCTCATAAAGAAAAAGGATGATGATCTAAATGCCATGAAGAAGAGGTTGAAGCTGTTACCTACAGAACACCCTCAGACAGCTGAATTGCAAAAGGAAAAGCAAGTTAATGAACAACTTGACCTCTTATTACAGCAAGATCAAAGGATCCAAGAACTAGAGAAAGAGCTGGAAGGAGCATTGCAAGACAAACAGGGAGGATCTACACTCCAAGTTCCTCCAACAGATTCCACAACAGCAACAACTTCTGGGGCAGCAGTGGCCCCCACAACAGAAGCAGCAGGTACAACAGCAGCTACAGATGCCCACCCCAGTGTAGAAGAATTAACCAAAGCTGTCAAAGCAATGGAGCTACAGGCGGATGAAATAAGGAAAGCAAAAGAAAAATTGGCAGAGATAGATGCCAAATATGACCAATCAAAGATAACGGTAGCAGAACAGGGCAGACAGATTAAGGCTCAAAAAGATAAAATAAAGGCCCTGGAGAAGGAGCTCAATCTGGAAAATACTATGGCAGAAATCAAAAGAATCCTGTGGAATAAAATTACCCAAGCTATTATCAAACAGTGGAAATCCATTAAAACAATGCATGAGCATATGGATTTAATTGTACAAGCCCAGACAGATGTCCAGAGAGCTAAGACAGTGTTAGGAAACAGACCTGAGCAAGCTAGCCAATTGATAGAATTTTTGAACAGGCAAGACAAAGAGGAGCTGGCAGCCGTTGGAATCACCAACAGAACAGAGGCCATCCTCATGGCTAAAAAGGTGCTAACTCTCAGAGGTTATGTATAGACGGCAGAAAGAAAAAGTTATGAGATACAGACTGAAGTTGAAGATTATAAACTCAGAATGGGAATGCTACAAGCAAGAGGACTGCCTAGCCTGCTGAGCAGCACAGGAAAATTAATCAGCAGAGATCAATTTACAAACAGGGTGGCCGCTTACATTGAAAATCAAATCACTGCATCCAGCAGTACTTCTGAGGAAACAGTTCCTCCAACAGGACAGAGCTTGTACACTAAGCTTGAAGGCTCATTTTTTGTTGAAAATGAGGTAAATCAGTTATTTGAAACTCCTCCTAGTTTTTTCAAATATACAGAGCTTGACGAGACTCTAATTAAAATTCGGAGGCACCAAATGCCTAAGGAGGACTGGTGGCAGGCCATGCTCCAAATTTTGCCACGGTAGTTTCAAGACATTCGTCCACTGCCAGCTCAGCTCACCAGAAGACAAGTGTAAAAGGATTAATGTTTGAAAAGCATCCAAAAAGTGATTCATCACTAATGATGACAGCTCGCCACATTTTGAACAGCACGTCCCCAACCGACTCAGCAGCTCCCAAAGGCCAAAAGTATCTTCTGACAGAACATCAAGACGCCTTTATTTTTTATTCAATGCTGTAGTAAATTTCTGATAAAAATATCTCAAAGTTGGTGAGGATATTAAGTCTGAGATAACTAAGAACTCAGATATTTTTGTAAAAATCGAAGTATATATTCACCCCGCACATAAGCTTAAGGGGTTGTTGTTATTTTCATTTTGGAGATCTCACTTGCTGTAAAATTCTCAGAGAAATAATACAAAGGGTGAATGGAATTTCCAAGACTTGGCGTACCTTGATGCATTGTGACGAATGGTGAATGTTGCAGGATTCCAGAGTGTTTCATAAAACAATAAGTCTTTCTTAAATCTCTGTGTTACATGTTTTTCGAGTCTTTTGTTCTCTTTTATTGTTTAAATGTTTTACACTTAATAGCAAAGTAGAAGAATAGTTCCAGGATTTAATCACTGATTACCCTGAACTCAATCTGAGCTATTATCTATGTTTTCCTCAGATACAGTGAATGAAGTGTAATTCTTAATTGCTGCACTTTAAAACTATATCTTTTACAGTGATAGACATTCCCAGGGATTCAAGTTTGCTCCTGAGACATCTATCCGTTTCTCATATCTAGTTTGGTGGAAATACTTAAATACTTTAGTGAAAATTCTTAATTGCTTTCACTGGTTTTTTCACCTGTTTGTGTTATAAATCAAAAATTTTGTTGTATGAAGTATCCAAATGGCCCTGTAAGTTTCACCAATTCACCTCAAGGTTTCTAGACACCTACAGCCATAGACTCCATTGCCCAATGATATTTGACTCTTTGAACATTATATCACAAGACCTGAAAGAAAATCTTCAACCAAAACATAAACAAAACCTGTGTATAAAACCTAGCCTAAAACACTATCATAACAGATACAAATCATAAAGAGAGAGCCCTCTCTGATCACACTTTGGCTAGAAGCAGTGATCAAAAGATTGGTTAGTGGTTACCCCGGCCGTATTCCCTTGGGAGTCATAGGGAACAACCTGGGTGTTAACATAATTGGCGACTCCACTGGGGACTTCTTAAGATTTTTCAATTACTATCTATCTTCCAAAGCTACCATCAAGCCTGAAACTAGCCAAGAGGCCTTAGAACTGTTTCTGTAATACAGGGACAGCTTTAGGGAAGAGCTAATTAGGGAATCTTCATCCCAGCTTTGGAACATATATAGCCATTCCAAAATTCACATCCAGTCCTTGCATATATAAACTTCTTGTACAAATTCAAAAGAAATTAGAAGCTGGCTCCCAAAAGAAACCCAAGGCACACTAGGGCAAACCCTGACCCTAATCAACCTATCATTGTTGATAATCCAAATATCATTCCAAAGAACATTAGGAGACAGCAAAAGCAGGAGAAGCCTGCTGAGTCAGATATAATTTCAGATCAGCCTATCTGCATTCCCACACCCTGCAAAGTTCTTTTCCGGTCCACTCCAAGTCCCCCTAGTTCATCATCAACACCTCAAAGTTCTCCTCTTACATCTTCACCCACTGCACATACTCTTTCAACCAGTTCCCCATTTGTTACCCATCCCATTAACCCTATTACACCAGTAATCCCTGCTATCCCATTTATTCCTGTCAACCCTGTAAATCCCATAAACATGGCCAACAGGTATGCACCTCTGCAGATACCAGCTAATGCTCCAGCTCTACCCCAAGACTACCAAACCAAAATCTCATTTTTTGACTCCCATGGCCCTTTGACAGCTGTCCAGCATGCTAAGAAGATGCAAGACCACTTTGAGACCTATGAAATAGATGATAACAGTGTCAGGATGAGAATTTTTGTTCAAAGCTTAACTGGGGATGTTAGAACTTGGTTCAGATCCCTCAATGCAAACTCCATTGCAACACCTGATCAGCTTTACGAAGCCTTTACTGCGAGATGGGAGAAGAAGAAAGATCCTCTCCACATACTTGGTGAATACAACACTATTAAAAGAGGTCCCCAAGAAACAGTTTTGGAATATTGTGCTAGGTTTAACAATGTATATAATGCTATCCCACAGAACTTAAGGCCCCCTCCTGATTTGGCCCTGTATAACTTCCCTGACGGTTTTGATTCTGATATGGCCTATCAATTGAAAGAAAGAGACCCCCCCACCCTTGCAGAAGCTCAAAGGGTTGCAGTCACTGTAGAGGCTAACCTAATTGCCAAAAGAAACAGGGCAAAGTTGGAAAAGAAGACTGGCTTCAGAGAAGAACCCTCAGGTTTTGATCAAAAGCTGGATGCAATACTAAACAGCATGAAAAGATTGGGTGAAAGAGTGGAATCAGTTGAAAGAAAATCATCATGGGAGGCATCACAAAGCAACCCTCCTAGAAACCCGAATTTTAGGAGACCTCAGAACCCAAACATAGGAAAGACAAGTGCTGACCAAGACATTAGACCCCCTTTTCAAGAAAACTATGCAGAAACTTCCACAGCCAATCAGCTCAATGAAGATCCTGAAATCAACTTAATGGGTCTGGATGGTAAAAGCCATGTTTTCCTAACACAAGAAGACCATGAGGAGGATGAAAGCAAAACATTCCAAACTAAATCAGGAGAATCCTTTGACTTTAAACAAGGATATGATACTGCTGTCTATGAAGTCCATAAACAGTATAAACTGAGGAGTAGGACTGTGAATGTAAACCAGCCCGACAAGATAAAGGATAAACAGAGGTCTAAAGAAACCATGATCACAGAACCCGATGACAAAATAAACCTTCCTGCAGAAGAAATTGTAGTTGAGGAGGTTACTGAACTGCTGTCCCCACTACAACAGCCCATGGCAACTTCGTCCTCTCACCCTGATTCAAATCTTACCCCTCAAGACATGAGTAAAAGGGGCAGGTCTCAAAATCAAGATGAAATCCAACAAGAAGATTTAACGAATAAAGAAAAGACTGGTATCCGTGACTCTAAAACCCAAGTTGACAAACCTTTTGACCTAGGCACAGAGATTGGCAAGCTAAAAATAGCAATTCCTCTCTCAGAGCTAGCCAAGCATGACATATACAAACAACAGATCAAAAAATCCCTTCAACTCACTACTAGCAAAGATGATGTAAATGTGCTAGATGACACTCCAGAATTACTGTTTGGCCCAGAGGTAGATGGAAAAACAATAGTCACAGGGGTCTTACCTTTTTATGTCAGCCTGCATGTTCATGATAAAATACTGCATAATGCAATGTTCGACTCAGGCGCCTCTCACAACCTTATGCCAAAAGCAGTCATGGAAAGATTGAACTTGGATATAACAAGACCATACAAAGACCTGTTTTCTTTTGATTCTAGCCAAGTCAAATGTTTAGGCCTAATAAAAGATTTATGTGTGTCTCTGGTTCAATATCCCAACAAAACCATTCTAATGGATGTTGTAGTCGCTGATATCCCACCCAAATATGGGATGCTGTTATCAAGATCATGGGGAGCCAAGCTCCAAGGCTCCCTGCAATTAGATATGTCATATGCCACTATCTCTGTCTTTGGGCAACCAAAAAGACTGTACAGGGAAACACTCATGAAGTATATGGTCAGCAGTGAAGAAAAGCCTCAAAACTTTCCAATATATGCTGTCCATTCGGACGTAGACTCCTTCATCCTCTTTAATGACAGCACAAGCCTCTCAAACAATGACATTAGGACCGAAACACTCATACAAGAACAAAACATTGATCAAACAAGTATCACCTGCCAAACATCAATCAGCCCAACAATACACAGTATCCCTCCTCTAGTTGTCAAAGATTGTCAAAAAAGTGATGAAATTGTCCTAGAAAACAAATGGGAAAAGAAACCCCAACTCATGCTCACATTGCCACCCCATGAACAGAATTTTAAATCTCCTGTTCAGCAAGACATCCTATGGGTCCTAGAATTTGATGGCTCAGTTAACAAGTTAGGGGCAGGAGCTGGAGTGTGGATACATAACAAAGAGAAAGACTATGCAGAAGGCAGGGCTTATAGATTGAATTTTAGATGCACTAACAATATGGCAGAATACGAAGCTCTGTTGTTGGGCCTAAAGCTAGCAAAATCACTACAAGCTCCTAAACTCTCCATCATGGGAGACTCTGATCTAGTAATTCAACAAGTAAAAGGAAATTTTGTCACCAATGACAAAAGATTGAGGTCCTACAGGTCTGCTGTAATTGAAATATTGGAGACTTTCTCTGAGTTCTTTATCACAAAAATTTCAAGGGGCCACAATCTCCACGCACACAGTTTGGCAACATTTGCCAGCACCTTCAGATTCCCACTAGAACCCAATAACTGTTTCACAGCCGAGGTCAAATACAGACCCTCTATTCCAAACAATGTCAAAGAATGGCAAGTATTTGAGGATGACATGCAAATAAACAATTTTTTAACCTTGCAACAAGAGTTCACAGGATTAAATATTGATATTGATGGAGCAAGTCAATCACAAATACTTGAGTCAGCAAGTCAATCACAAATACTTGATGGAGCAAGTCCATCACAAATACAGTTTCAACAGTCTGCTCACCCAATGTCACCTAGAACAGCAAAACAATTACTGACTCCAACCATTTTCAGCAATGAAAACATTCAGCAAATTCACCAAATTGACTGTGAAGAGATGAGCAACGCCGAAGCTGAAATCATACAACTCAAAGACAATTTCCTTCCAGTAGGCCTTACCCCATTAGAAGACATTTTTGATTCAAATGATGTCCCCAGGAAACCAAAAATGCAGCCATTAGATGCAGCAATCGAAGAATGCAACATTGGTACCACTGACAAGCCTAAAATAATAAAGCTATCTGCCTCTTTGCCCCCTGATCAAAAGCCCAAATACATTGATCTCTTTAAAGAATCTCAAGATGTTTTTGCTTGGGGATATGAGGATCTAAAGTCTTATGATACCTCTGTCATCCAGCACACCATTCCCCTCAAGCCTAATCAAAAACCATTCAAACAGAAATTGAGAAGGATCAATCCTGTGCTCCTTCCTTCCATTGAAAAAGAATTACAGAAAATGTTCAAAGCCGGTATCATAGCACCAATCAGGTTCTCTGAGTGGATTTCAAATTTGGTCCCTACAAGAAAGAAAACTGGTGAGATTAGACTTTGTGTAGACTTAAGGAATTTGAATCAAGTATCACTCAAAGATAACTACCCTTTACCCAAAATGGATCACATTCTTCAAAGAGTAGTAGGGGCTTCAAGGATATCATTGCTTGATGGATTCTCAGGCTTCAATCAAATCCTAGTGCATCCTGATGATCAAGACAAAACTGCATTTACAACCCCATGGGGAACTTTCAAGTATGTGAAAATGCCCTTTGGATTGAAAAACGCAGGGGCAACGTTTCAAAGAGCAATGGACATTGCTTTTGCAAAAGAGATTCATGACTTCTTGGTCATTTACTTAGATGATCTTACACCCTTTTCAAAATCTGACCAAGAACACTTGAAACATTTGAGACAGATTTTCATAACATGCAGGAAATATGGTATTTCCTTAAACCCCAAGAAGTCATTATTTGGCTTGGAAGAAGGGAAACTCTTAGGGCACATTATTTCAAAAGATGGCATAAGAATTGATCCGGACAGGATACAAGCTATCCTACAAATGCCTCACCCAAGGAACGTCAAGGAATTGCAAGGATTCTTAGGGAAAATCAACTTTTTAAGAAGGTTTATCCCTAATTTAGCAGAATTAATCAGATTACTAAACAATATGCTAAAGAAAGATTCAAAGGTCAAATGGACTGTTGAAGCAAAACAAGCCTTTGAAAGCATAAAATTGGCCTTGACTCAAACCCCAGTGTTAACCAATCCACAGTTTGACAGAGACTTTATCATTTTCTCCTTTGCCTCCCAACATACTATTGCTGCTGTTTTATTACAGAAAGATGACCAAGGGAATGAGAAACCTATTGCCTTCTTCAGCAGAGCTCTTAGAGATGCCCCTCTAAAGTACCAAATTATGGAGAAACAAGCCTATGCTTTGATCAAAGCTATTAAAGACTTTAGGATTTACATCCTTTACTCCCATGTTGTGGCTTACGTACCAAGTCCTATTGTCAAAGACATTCTCACCCAAGAAAACTTAGAGGGCAGGAGAGGAAAATGGATTGCCAATATACTAGAATTTGACATTGAAATAAAACCTACTAAGCTGATAAAAGGGCAAGGTTTGGCCAAATTAATGACAGAAGCAAATTTCCAAGCCTTAGATATCAATCAACTGGACAGTGAAACAGAGCTGGCGACTCCAAAGATCAATGTAGCCTTTGAACAATCTCCTTGGTACTCTGATATCTGCTATGTGTTACAAAACCTGTGTGCTCCCCCAGGACTGTCCAGAACTAAGTGTAGGTTCCTAAAAATGAAAACATCTAGATTTTGTGTGATGGATGGAAATTTACTTTGGAAAAACCATGAAGGAATATTGCTGCACTGTCTAATGGAGAATGAAACTAACAAAATCATGCAAGATTTCCATGCTGGAGACTGTGGTGGACATTTGTACTGGAAGTCCACTGTGGACAAGATATTGAGGGCTGGTTATTACTGGCCCATCATGTTCTCTGATGTGAAGAAATTCACAGCCTCATGCCACAAATGCCAACTGTTTGAAGGCAAAAGACAGTTGCTGCCACTTCCCTTAAGACCCATTGCAACGGAGAGACCTTTTCAACAATGGGGCTTGGATTTCATTGGGGAAATTCATCCTTCATCTTCAGGCCAACACAGATGGATTTTAACAGCCACAGACTACTTCACCAAGTGGATTGAAGCTACCCCATGCAGACAAGCAAATGATTCAGTAATCATTCAGTTTTTGGAAAACAATATACTGGCTAGATTTGGCTGTCCGGACAAGATAATAACAGACAATGCTGCTGCCTTCAGATCCAAGAAAATGGTGAACTTCTGCCACAAATTTCACATTACTTTGGGTCATTCTACTGCTTACTATCCTCAAGGAAATGGCCTCGCTGAATCATCAAACAAAAGTTTAATAAATATCATAAAGAAGGTGCTAGAAGAGAACAAAAAGAACTGGCATAAGAAACTAGTCAATGCTTTATGGGCAGACAGACTAACAACAAAAAGATCAATTGGGACCAGCCCATATGAGTTAGTCTATGGATTAGAAGCCAAATTTCCTTCATCACTAGGAGTACCGGTTATGAAGCTTCTGCAAGAAAGTCAAGCAGAGCCAAATGATATGCAAAGGAGGATCAATCAGATAATTTGTTTACAGCAGACCAGAGAACAAGTTTTCAGCAGAGTGCAGACATTACAAGAGAAACTGAAAAAGGCCTTTGATAGAAGAACCAAAGCAGAAGATTTCAATGTGGGGGACAAAGTCTTAAAGTGGGATGCAAGAAGAGAAGAGAAAGGAAAACATGGAAAATTTGATTCTTTATGGAGAGGACCATTTGCTGTCCAAGCAGTGCAAGGTAACAACACTTACTTCCTCAAGAGTCTGACTGAAACTGACTTGGATGAAGGTCCTGTCAATGGCAGGATGCTGAAGCATTATTTTGATTATTTCCCATGATTGCAACATCAGGTTCCCTTGTATATATGCAGATGTACATATTATTTCTATTTTAGATTGTAAAAATGCAGTTTCCTAAGTGATTCACCAAATAGCAAGAGGCAAATAGAATCAGAGGTCTTCCAAGAAAGAAGCACACAATTTTAACACATTAATGCAGTAAAGTTCAAAGATTTGGTATGGGCAGCTAAAGAGCAAGGCAATCTGACCTGCTGTTCTTGGTCTTTCAAAAGAAAAACCATCCCCATGTGGAGCCACTGTTGGATACCTATACCAATAGGTTTCATATTTCATGATTGGCAAGAGAAAGTCCAAATATGCTCTGCTTTGAGTTCACAAAGATCCCATATTTCCTAAAGAGAAAGAAGGTGTGTAAAGTGTTTCAAATGTTGATGACCTTATTTCAAATTTTGATGGATGATCCAACAGTCTAATCTGGATCATGCCATGTGTTCAATTTTGTGTTGTAGACTAGAGAAAGAAGTCTGTCCAAACTGTTTAATCTTGGCAGACAACTAGTTTAGGTAGAGAAGAAAAGGATCCCAACAGCTTAATCTGGGACCTTGGAAGAGATAAGGGTAGAAGTAGATAGAAAGAGCAAAAGAAAAAGCCAAGGAAAAGAAAAGGCAAGTAAGGGTCTGCAAGTCCAAATGCACCCTCCAAGAAGAAATAAAATGCTAGGCAAGTAGCTGGGTAGGTAGCTGGGGTTGCAGAAAGGTTATCCCTATCATTGCAAGATTGGTGATGGTGGGCAGCAAGGCAAAAGATTACAGCTGGGAGCATGACTAATTTCCCTCACTCCCCTCCAATTTCATTTCTAACATTCCCTCACTAGCCTGAGATTCATGGAAAAGACTAAGTTTTCATGGTGGTTCTTAATCTTTAAAAGCCACATTTCTTGTCTAAAAATCTTTTCATTTTGATCTACTCTTGAAACCAAGATTGTTTCACATAAACTCAATGGTTTCCACATCCACTTACCCCCTCCTCCATAACTAACACTTACCCTACTATATAAATCCCTTATATCACCTTTTTCCCTAATACTACTAACACCAAGGTGTATAAATCCCAGCATTATCTACATATTCTCCTTTTGGCATTATAGCCAAGTAAATGGTCTAAGGGGACTTCAGTCCACCTGGGACTGTGGTCAACCTTGTCTTGGATGTGCTCTGACCTCTGGTTATGAGCAGAAGTCCTCTCCCTCAACCCTCACCATCTCTCTGCTGAAAACGCACAAAAACCCCGTTTTCCCATAAAAACCCTTGAAAAAGCTCAAAAAACCCAAAAACTGCGGAAAAACCCACTTTCCTATAGTCCTCCGCCCAATTATTAAATTGAATATTTTATTACGCTGGCGGGACCCCTCCCCAACATGCTCGACCAGTCGGAAGGCCCGCCAGTCGTCAGATCTCCGTCGCCCAGATCTAAAGGTGGGCGGTCATTTTCACTCCCCGACCTGCCGACCTTTAGCGTCCGGGGAAAGTGGTTTCGCCCATCCCGTACAGGGGACGCGTGGCAGGCGGCGGGGTTGTTCGGAGCCCCCCTCCCCATTACCGCCTTTGCCCAAAGGTGGTGCGGGGAACCCGCTTACCGCCACCCCTAATACCACCTTCCTCCCACGTCACTTGCACGTCACCCTGACGTCACCTCGCCGGTACCCGCCCCAGCGTCCCGTGGCCCTCCACGCAGACCCACCACTGTACCCGCCCGCCACCGTGTCCTGCCACCCTGGCGAACACCTCAGCCGCCACGTCACCTCCGTACCTGGGCCCCGCCATGACGTCATGCTGACGTCATCGGTGGAAAAGCGCCAAAATGCACACTTTTGCCAAATTTAACGATTTAAACGACCAAATGAGTCGTTTTCGCTCATTTTCATGCGAAAGAGAAACTAGCCGTTGCCAACAGATGCTGCGAAACCTCTCACTCAACCATCAAATTCGACAATCCGACCATTCAAAGTTCAGAATTCGACGGCACCAAGTCGCCACAACCCGGCCAGCGAGCTTCCAAGTCGATTTTCCAGGTATTTTGCCATTTCCTTCCACTTTGCCCATGAATTCCAATTCTCTGTAGAATTCACCATTAAAGACTGGTAAATTCACTTAATTCGGCTCCACCTGAGCACCTAAACCAAACCCAAGCAACTTGCCCCATCCCTAAGCCACAATTTGACATTGGAGAAATCAGTTCGCGGGTTAAAACTGCAAAATTTGCCCCCGAGGTACTTGGCATTGTTCCCTTTTGCCAAGTACAGGCCACCTGCACTCTTCCTAATAAATTATCATTGTCCCTGCAGCGTCCCTTTAGGCAATCCACATCCCTGAGATTTTACAGCATTTTACCAACCTGCTTACAATTTGACACTAGAAGAGGACATCACACGGTGTACAGTTTTCCTGCTGCTTAAGTCTTCAAAGACTTATCAAACTTTTACCTCTCCCTGCACACATACAGATTAAATCATGGCAGCCTCTGCATCCTCTTCCCTCAGTGTTACTCCACTGAATCAGACCAATAAGGAACTGGAGGCCTTGCCATTTATTGACAAGGATTGTCTCATCAATGAATTTGAGGGAGACAGGGACTTTTTGAAGACCTTCACTACACTGAGGGAAGACCATAAGGAGGGATTTGGTACAGATGGAATGTGGGAGTCAAACCTGCCCTATTACTGTCTCCCAGCTGTGAATGTTTTCCCTGAAATCATTCACTTATGTGCTCAAAACTATGATCTGGAGCACAGAGCTGTCAATACTCCATCAGGAAGGATCCTTTTTTATATAAATGTTGAGTCCATCAACAAGATGTTGCAGTTTGATCAAACGGAGTTGCTAGTCCCATTCTCCATGAGGTACTTGCTGGAAGCTGGTGACAAGATGACCAGTGAGGAGCTGCAAAAGGTCACCAGGAACTACATGAGAGCTGAGTGCCAGCCTACAGGGCCACCCCCTTATCTGCATGAACATTTCAATGACTCAGGCAGGCTGCTACTAGACATGATAGCCTATGTGTTAGGTTACCAAAACAGTAAGCATGTGGATCAAGCCATGCTCGTATTGCTGTCTGCTTACAGCCCACGTCAACCCCCTGCCCGAAAGTATAACTTTGCTAAGTTCATAGCCAATAGGATTCATGATCAATTGAGCAAAATGGACAAACAGGGGGTCTTCAGATACTCAGCTTACATCTACCACCTGTTCATGTTTTATCATTCTGAAGCTTTCCCATGCTACATCAGAAGGCTGGATAACAAAGGAGAGAGGAGATCTGTCACTTTCTGGACCTCAGTCTATCATGAAATCACAAATTCACCCTATACCTACTGTGAATTTGTTGACCAGTTTGTATACCCAGTCTCCTGCATGCTTATGAAGTCCCCTCCACCCAGAGTATCTAATGAGATCAAGAAAGCTTTGCAGCTGTCTAAGAAGTACAAAATAGGTGATTGGTACCTATATGAAAACCATACTGTGTTCAGAGTATATGGCTGTGAGCTCTGTCCATACAGGCTACCCAAGTATGTTCCTATGAGGTTATTTGCCTTGGAGTATTACAGGCAATTGATTCAGTCAGACCTTACCCATTTCCACAGCTCCAAGAAAAAAGCACACCTTAACTACAAAAATGAGTTGGGCCCTTTCATCATGAACAAGAAGGAAGGATGGGAATCTGCAGACCTGATCCTCAAGGACAAATATAAATTATCATACAGTTTTCGATGGGTCCCTTATGACCCTCAAGGTTTCATCACTGCTAGGAGAACTAAGTACAGACTCCTAGGGATTAAACACTGCCACTACCCACACATAGAAAAGTATGCCAACTTACAAGAATGGCAGCTGGACACTCTAGTTGAGAGCTTAACTAAAGAAGAAAGAATGCTTAGAAATATGAAAGAACTTGAGAAGACAATTGACCTGGACTATGTGCTCCAGGTACCTTTCAGATTGCCTCAATCAGTGGGAGGAGGGACCTCAGTTACCAGGACAGCGCCGCAGACACTCTCTACAGCAGCACCAGGCTTAGATAAAGGAAAAGGAAAAATGGATGCAGAGGATGAAGCAAAAAAGGAACAGTCAGAGCAACAGTCACAGCAAAAAGATCATCAAACAGAACAACAAACAGAGCAGCAACAAGGACAAACCATTCTGCCACAAACTGGGCTGCCAGAAAACCCCCTAATGCAAACACCGCCACCTCAAATTGAGCCATTAACTACCTCAGTTTTGCAGACCCCGGCACATGAAGAGAGGGGTACTAAAAGGCAAAGAGAAGAGTCCACTCCCCTCAGTGGATCCTCCCACCAGCCAGAGGCCAAAAGGCAAAGGGCAGATTCCCCAGAGGTGGAAGACATCACTGAAGATGTCTTGAACGATACAGCAAAGGACAGGGAAGGCAGCCAACATACAGGGACAAGCTCCTTTCAGCAGGAGCAGAATTTACAGCTTGGTTTGGAGGTGTCATCCTCTTCTCAGCAAAGCCAGAAGCTTAAAAGTGCTAAGGCTACCTTCAAAGAAATCAAGGCAGCAAATGAGTTATTGAGGGCTGAGGTTTACAAACAGTTTATAGATGCCACTCCAGCCCAGCAGGAAAGGTTGATGTCGGTCTACGACTTCAAAGAGGAAAAAATGATATTCAGCCATTTCAAACCCAAGGGGCCGCACCCAATGACAACTGCAGATTTCATCAAAACAAGGGTGGAGGTCCTGGCCAAAGACATACATCCTATGGACCAAATTGAGCTCCACAAGCAGACTGGGGAGATGGTCTATGCCACCTTGGTAGAGAAGGCCACATTAGCTCATGAGCTGAAAGAATCTTTGAAGAACACAAACACTCAACTAGACTTTGAGAGGTTGTCCTCTAAGGCCAAGGACAATAGGATAAAATCTCTTGAGGAGATTATTGTTGATCTAGGACATGACCCTAGTGATCCAACCGGGGTAAAAGCCCTCATAAAGAAAAAGGATGATGATCTAAATGCCATGAAGAAGAGGTTGAAGCTGTTACCTACAGAACACCCTCAGACAGCTGAATTGCAAAAGGAAAAGCAAGTTAATGAACAACTTGACCTCTTATTACAGCAAGATCAAAGGATCCAAGAACTAGAGAAAGAGCTGGAAGGAGCATTGCAAGACAAACAGGGAGGATCTACACTCCAAGTTCCTCCAACAGATTCCACAACAGCAACAACTTCTGGGGCAGCAGTGGCCCCCACAACAGAAGCAGCAGGTACAACAGCAGCTACAGATGCCCACCCCAGTGTAGAAGAATTAACCAAAGCTGTCAAAGCAATGGAGCTACAGGCGGATGAAATAAGGAAAGCAAAAGAAAAATTGGCAGAGATAGATGCCAAATATGACCAATCAAAGATAACGGTAGCAGAACAGGGCAGACAGATTAAGGCTCAAAAAGATAAAATAAAGGCCCTGGAGAAGGAGCTCAATCTGGAAAATACTATGGCAGAAATCAAAAGAATCCTGTGGAATAAAATTACCCAAGCTATTATCAAACAGTGGAAATCCATTAAAACAATGCATGAGCATATGGATTTAATTGTACAAGCCCAGACAGATGTCCAGAGAGCCAAGACAGTGTTAGGAAACAGACCTGAGCAAGCTAGCCAATTGATAGAATTTTTGAACAGGCAAGACAAAGAGGAGCTGGCAGCCGTTGGAATCACCAACAGAACAGAGGCCATCCTCATGGCTAAAAAGGTGCTAACTCTCAGAGGTTATGTACAGACGGCAGAAAGAAAAAGTTATGAGATACAGACTGAAGTTGAAGATTATAAACTCAGAATGGGAATGCTACAAGCAAGAGGACTGCCTAGCCTGCTGAGCAGCACAGGAAAATTAATCAGCAGAGATCAATTTACAAACAGGGTGGCCGCTTACATTGAAAATCAAATCACTGCATCCAGCAGTACTTCTGAGGAAACAGTTCCTCCAACAGGACAGAGCTTGTACACTAAGCTTGAAGGCTCATTTTTTGTTGAAAATGAGGTAAATCATTTATTTGAAACTCCTCCTAGTTTTTTCAGATATACAGAGCTTGACGAGACTCTAATTAAAATTCGGAGGCACCAAATGCCTAAGGAGGACTGGTGGCAGGCCATGCTCCAAATTTTGCCACGGTAGTTTCAAGACATTCGTCCACTGCCAGCTCAGCTCACCAGAAGACAAGTGTAAAAGGATTAATGTTTGAAAAGCATCCAAAAAGTGATTCATCACTAATGATGACAGCTCGCCACATTTTGAACAGCACGTCCCCAACCGACTCAGCAGCTCCCAAAGGCCAAAAGTATCTTCTGACAGAACATCAAGACGCCTTTATTTTGTATTCAATGCTGTAGTAAATTTCTGATAAAAATATCTCAAAGTTGGTGAGGATATTAAGTCTGAGATAACTAAGAACTCAGATATTTTTGTAAAAATCGAAGTATATATTCACCCCGCACATAAGCTTAAGGGGTTGTTGTTATTTTCATTTTGGAGATCTCACTTGCTGTAAAATTCTCAGAGAAATAATACAAAGGGTGAATGGAATTTCCAAGACTTGGCGTACCTTGATGCATTGTGACGAATGGTGAATGTTGCAAGATTCCAGAGTGTTTCATAAAACAATAAGTCTTTCTTAAATCTCTGTGTTACATGTTTTTCGAGTCTTTTGTTCTCTTTTATTGTTTAAATGTTTTACACTTAATAGCAAAGTAGAAGAATAGTTCCAGGATTTAATCACTGATTACCCTGAACTCAATCTGAGCTATTATCTATGTTTTCCTCAGATACAGTGAATGAAGTGTAATTCTTAATTGCTGCACTTTAAAACTATATCTTTTACAGTGATAGACATTCCCAGGGATTCAAGTTTGCTCCTGAGACATCTATCCGTTTCTCATATCTAGTTTGGTGGAAATACTTAAATACTTTAGTGAAAATTCTTAATTGCTTTCACTGGTTTTTTCACCTGTTTGTGTTATAAATCAAAAATTTTGTTGTATGAAGTATCCAAATGGCCCTGTAAGTTTCACCAATTCACCTCAAGGTTTCTAGACACCTACAGCCATAGACTCCATTGCCCAATGATATTTGACTCTTTGAACATTATATCACAAGACCTGAAAGAAAATCTTCAACCAAAACATAAACAAAACCTGTGTATAATACCTAGCCTAAAACACTATCATAACAGATACAAATCATAAAGAGAGAGCCCTCTCTGATCACACTTTGGCTAGAAGCAGTGATCAAAAGATTGGTTAGTGGTTACCCCGGCCGTATTCCCTTGGGAGTCATAGGGAACAACCTGGGTGTTAACAGGGACTCCTACTCCAAACGGTTTGAGGGCTAGTTGGGACTTCATATTGGGGATATCCCCTGAATGGTGGCAGGTCCAACACCATCAATAGTCCTAAAGGTGTAATAACTAGGGACTATATAAAGAGTGGCAATAGTACCACCCTTGATTCTTGTATGGGGTCTCTCATTGCCTTTTGCATCCTCAAGGGATTTTCTTCTTTGAAACTATTAGTCTCATTGCTTAGTGCTAGTGTTATGTCTTCTTCATCGTCATTGTTTGACACTACTTCAATATAGTGGAGCTTCCCTTTACCCGAGCATCTATGACCTTGTTCCCATGGTTCCTTACAAGTGAAGCAAAGTTTCTTTCTCCTCTACTTACTTTGCGTCTCATCATACAACTTGTCCTTCATTAGGGGAATTTTGAGGTCTAAAATGGGCCTCCTAAGAAAAATGTACAACCAAAATAAACTTTATAAGAACCAATAAGATTCTAGATGATGATGTCAACCATGGGGGATGATTCACTATTTTTGAAGTAAAAAAGTAAAAAGATTAAAAAAATAATAATAATAAAACTACTTTTTCAACTTATCTCCCTAAGGTTTTACTCAAATTTCAAGCGAGAGTGCTCGTTGGATGCAAAATTTAATTCCTCATCCAAGGAGTACCCATATTGCATATTTTTTATGGACCCTGCTACACGAAAAATGAGAAATACATGAAAACGCACGATTGCAATCATGTTTTTCATCTTTTTCTCATGTTTCGTGTAGCAGGGTCTATCAAAAGTATGTAATATGGGTACTCCTTTGATGAGGAATCAAATTTTGTATCCAAAGAGTGTTTCCACTCGAAATTTGAGTAAACCCATAGGGAGATAAGTTGAAAATACGAGTTGAAAAAATAGTTTTTTTCTTTTTTCCCTCTAAAATTTGATGATGTCATCTAATCTTATTTTATTATTTCCACTATTATTTTATAATTTCCTTAGGAGGCCCATTTTAGACCTCAAAATTTCCCTAATGCTCAGTCCATCCTCACTAAAGTGACTTCTTATCTTTTCCCTTCTTAGGGATGAATGGTTTGGATGGGACTTTGGCTTTAGGCATTGCATCTCCCATATCTCATGCCCTAATGATGGAATTTTGTAGGGTAGTGTGCTTGAATTTCTTAACACAACCACGCAGGGGATTGGATAAAACTTCCATGAAGAGCATGATAAATCTTTATTCAGACATGTTTTTCACCATGACCTTTATTCATTCAAATTATGAAAGGTAGGCCTCTGGTGTTCAAATTTTATTGAGCTATGCTAGAATCTAGATCACTTCTATCAAACTAGTTTATCAACATCTATGTCAAATCCATGTAAGAGGTGATGGTTGAATGTCCCAAAGTGACCAATCCATGGTGTTGGTGTCCGAGTGTGAATAAACTATTCAACCCCCTATGCCTACATTAATTCATCAATCCGAGTGCGTACACTTTTCAAGGTAACGCGCAAGGTATATGTAGGATCAAGGTTACAATCTTACGTCGACCAAGGGTTCGTGACTAAGAAATTAAAGCATCGTTGGAACAGTAATAGAAATTAAATTGCAGAACTTAAAAAGGCA
Source organism: Pinus tabuliformis (assembly GCA_031772625.1). Lineage (NCBI taxonomy): Eukaryota > Viridiplantae > Streptophyta > Pinopsida > Pinales > Pinaceae > Pinus > Pinus tabuliformis. The sequence goes on along the minus strand of CM062809.1, from coordinate 829,351,139 downwards.
TTCACAGCAATCTATGGAAATATGTAACAGCAATAAGGAAATAAATACAGCAAGTAAAACAACATACATAAAAGGAAACACACAACACCTGATCAGAAGAGTGGGCCCAGCTCTTTGATCAGGGCTGCGTTAACTCACAATGAAAGATAGAACAGTAAAGGTACTTATACTTTATTAATATGTAGAAGAGTTGTTACAGTACATATCTTTGCACGGCTAACCCTTCGCACAGGAATGAAACCTCTTTTATACAATACAGGGGTAATAACATCTTCCCCAAAACCTGGCAACTAAATGCCCAAAAATATACAACAATTCAGAACAACACTAGTGCCAAGAGAGCGAGAACAGAAATGATCCAAAATGGATTAAAAATAGCCTCGAGTTGGTTATGATGTTTCAGCGTTGTTGAACAGCTGTTGTGAATCGTGGAACTGCTGCTACACGTTGTGAGATCAACACCTGTTCCTCGGAATCTGTGAACATAACAAGTTTTAGTGGTTCGCATCGACAAAACCCTCGTGACTTTACTTCATTAATTAAATATTCCAAGAGACAGAGAAAGGGGTTTACCTCATAGGTTTATCATAATAAATGCATGTTAATGAGTGCAAAAAGGATAAAAGGATGGGTGGAAATGTAAGGAAAAGTTAAGCAGATTTGGTGCCCAACATCTCCCCCCAACTAGCCTTCTACATGCCCTCATGTAGCTCACCGCCTCTGCAGGTCTAGGTTAGATCAACTATGGCCCTCATGGAGCTGGGCGAGATCATATTCCTCTGCCATATATGTTCCTGGAACCTTGTACCCCTCTGAAAGAAGAAATTCCTTCCACCAATCGTCTGGTACATTATATGCTGGGGTATAGTGCTCTGCTGGCAACCAAATGACAAGGAACCTGAACCAGATTCCCATCCATCAGACCCCACATGTTTGGATGCATGCCACGTATCTTGGCACCCTACTTAGTGCCCGTGCAAAATTTGGTGCCCCAAACGGTTCCCTGTTCCAGACGGATGTAGGTGACATCATCCACCTTTTCTGGCAACTGTTGAGGGCCTCATCCTGAAACGTGACTATTTGTTTGACACAAAGATCAATGCACCACCTTTGTGTCCTCAGCATACGTTCTCTGTTCCCCTCAATCTCTAAAAAGGTGTTGTGCTTATTGTACATAGTCACTAACCGCTCATGCTCTCCTCTCATCATAAGAGGCTTCGTGGTCTAATTTGACTCAAACGTATTGGAAGCCTTCTGCCAGCTTATCTGATTGAGAGTGTAGGAGGTGAAATCCCTTAAATGAATGTCCCCCACATATGGGACTGGATTAAATTCTTTGTCAGCACGCAGGAGATATCCATGCAGATAAAGCTCACACATCAAGTGTTGAGTTTCTAAGTCATGGGCCCTCAATATCCAAAGGAACTGTACCCCGTCCTCAATCTCGTGACTGATTTCCTTCTTAATGCTCTCCAAACAGAAGAAAATAAATTGCTCATGCAAGAAAAAAGCATAGCTAGAAGCAGGAGGGCAACATGCCATTACCTCTTGTGCCAGGCTAAACATTTGTTCTTTGTCAACCTTCAATTCTGTCACTTGTTCCTCCAACCATTCCACCTTGAGCTGCTACTTTGCATGCCTCAATCGCAATATGTCCACGTGCTCCACATATTCAAAGATAGCCTTGGATGCCTGTTCTTGGGCTCTCTTCACTTCATTCTAATATTTGGTCCCGGTGGATTTCCAGGTTTTAGTTTCAGTTGTCAAGGAGAACTCACGACCCTCGAAAAAATGCTCGATAGGGTCCATTTGAATGGCAACAAAAGTTGTCACACATTGTCCATCTATGTTTTTGCTTCAGCGACCGCGGCTTTGTGCTTCTTAGCCTACTATCTATATTTCCTCACTTGTTTCTTTAGCCAGTGTACCTGCCTTCTCAGCCTCCGAACCTCTATTTTCAGCTGCATCGTATCCTTGAATTGTAGCTGGTATTTCTTTTTAATGGGTGGCCTCTGTTTCTCACACAACTCTATCCACTCTTGCTTCACAACCTCCTCATCTGGCCCTACAGCCGGCCCAGCAGAAGGTGGATCACTTGGGGGAATATCTACTGGGCCTACTATGGGGTTCTCCTCCCTCGATCCCTCCCTCTCAATTGTTTCTTGCTTGACAACCACCTCAACCACCCTTGACTCTAGTTCATCAAGTGGTGGATTACTCGAGGGAGTAACCACAGGTTCGTTTGTCAATACCATCCTACTTGGTCCCTCTTCCTTGAGAGAAACTGCTTCCTTCTTGGCGATTACCTCGACTTGTCTTAGAGTCGTTTTGGCAGGTGGTAGACCGGCTATCTCAACCATAATCTCTCTTCCTAGTTCCCATGTTTTAGAATCACCTGCTTCTTCTTCTCTTCTGGGCTCTAGGGCACCTGTTGCCTGAACAATGCATACCTCACCCAATTGTTGTTCTTGTGGCTCTGCGGTGTGTTCTTCCTCCCGCTGTCCTTCGAGATGGTCTTGATGGGAGTCCGTAGCCAACAAATCGGCAGAAACTGGACCTTTAATCAACCCATCAAACTTCAAAATAGGAGGAACAACAATCTCCTCCTCTGTTCGTCGGGAAGAAAGAGACACCCTCGCTCCTCTCGAGATGGATGAACAAAAAGAAAATTGAAAAATGTTTTTTGTCGGATCTATCCCAGCCCCGGCTATGACCTTGAGCTCTTTTCCTTTATCTTCAATAGCTCTTCACTAAGCCGAGACTTCCTCCCGTGTGGTTTCTTGTCCCACAATTGACATTGTTTCTTATGGAACAGTGTCAACCTCAAATTTAATTCCTCCTCAATTTCCAGAGCCGGATGGGTTGGTGGTGGTTCTTGTGTGACACCATCACCCGTATCCAACATTTCTTGAGCAGATGGTGTTGGAATTGTTCCCTCCAGCACGACATTAATGAAAGTGGACTCCTATATCACCGTGTCAACCCCATCCATTATGTCCATAGTTTCTCCTTCTGTCAGTCCCATAGTTTCTTTAGCCTCAGGCCTCTCTTGCCCTGGTCCATCTTCCTCCATTGGCTCCACAATCGAGGCTGGTTCTTGTGGAGCAGCCTCGGCTATGGCGCTAACAACTTCTTCTGTTCCAACTCTTTCCTCACTTGGTCTGTCTTCCTCCATCGGCCCCACGGTCGAGGCTGGTTCTTGTGGAGCAACCTTGGCCGTAATGTTGACAATTTCTTCTATATCAGCCCTTTCTTGCTATAGCACTTCTTCTTCCATCGGTTCCACAGTTGAGGTTGGTTCTTGTGTAACAGCCTCGACTATTCTTTCTGCTTTAATCTCCCTATTTTGCTCCAATTCTTCAGTCTCCATTTCCATTTCCTCTGGTTCTTCTTGATCCACGTATTCATCTTCTGCTACCTATTCTTCCTCCATTGCTTCCAGCTCCTCTCCCCTAGTGGCTATAACAGTTGCTATCTCTTCCTCTGTTGATTCCCGGAATGTTTCCCACGGGATTTGGAACCAGGCTATTGCATGCATAACCAATAGTCGAACCAACCTATGGTTGGTGATGACTGTTGCAACTTGTCGTGAGTTCCCAGCAGATTGCGCCATCAGTTGGAGGCTTTTTAACAGGAAGAAAGGTATGTTTAATGAGAAAGCTTTCGACTATGGAAACTGGAGGTGAGCCAACACTCTGAAGTGATATTTAAATATGGTGGTGTACCTCCCTTCACAAGTTATATATCTCATTACAAAACTTGCTACATCGCCCCATGGGTGCAGTAATGAATTTCAGTCATATCCTCGGCCTTTTTGGACGACACTCTCACCAACTTGTAGAAATGCTTCGGGGAACTCCGGGAGGGAGGTTCTTCGTGAAAACTAGCTCTATCCTTGCTGGGGTAGTCCACTGACCTCCGTGATAGCTTCCTCCATGACAGGGACTTCTATCCCTCTAACCCGAGAGCTCTCTTTGCCTAAATTGAGTGTGAATTCTATTGCAACTCCTTCATCGAACCCCTGTAACATGTCGAGATAAATGTCCCAACCTACATTTACAAAGATCTGCCATACTTCCTAGTTGTTTTGGACCACTATTCTATCCTCCAGCTCCTGGCGCCTAGCCAACCCACCCATCGCTATAGAAATGGTAACAGCATGGTGGACACAGTCGACTGGTAGGGGGAGAGTAGCAGCAATCCACACTAACAGCGGTAATGGTAGCACCATGGTGGCCGCGGGGTAAAAGGGTAGTGAGAGTGACCGGTAGGTCTCAGGAAATGCAACGAATGATGGCGAGTTATGGCAGTACAATGGAATAATTACAACAACTAAATGTAATGCATTGGGAAAAGACCGATAAGGTATTGGCATACAAATTCAAATTCCAATGCGTCGTGGTCATTATTATGAAATCACGATATTTTTTATTACCGTTCGCATCAGATTTGGTAATGATGTATCATTAATACAGTTTAAGTACGCCATCGTTTATTTATGATGAGACCCCCCCAACTTAAATGTGGTCGTCCATGGCACGTACTTGTCTATTTAATGGAATATTTTAATTAAATCTGTAAGAGTCAACGAAGGCGTACCTGGTGGTGGAGTAACAGCAAATTAACCGACTGAGTAATAGCAGTGGCAGAGTAACAGTACTGGCAGAGTAACAGCACCAACGGAGTAACATCACGGTCGAGTAACAACATCCGACACTTAGAAAAATTTTCAGGAGTAACAGCAGTGGTGGAGTAACAGCATCGATGGAGTAACAACACCGGTGGAGTAATAGCATCTAACACTTAGAAAAAAAATTCAGAAGTAACAGCAGTGGCGGAGTAACAGCACTGACAAAGCAACAACATCCGACACTTAGAAAAAATTTTAGGAGTAACAGCAGTGGTAGAGTAATAGCATCAACTATTACTTGGAAAATTTTCTTTCAGCTTCTCCTTGTCATATTTTGATTCTTATCCCTACAAAAGATAAACGAGTAAGTAGTAACAGCATATTATTATATATTTATTTTTTTCTTTTCCTTTTTATTATTATTATTATTAGTAGAAGGCAAAGAGAGCATTCTTTGCACCAACAACCATCAAACCAGATTTATCAAAGAGATGTTTGATGAAGGCATCCTTAGAAGTTGGACGGTGGTATAATTTCATATAGTGTCCATTCACTAGGAAAGTAGTACGAGTTTCATCTATTGTAACCAATCTAATTGTTCCATTGTCAAACACACATCCACTTCATAGGGTCCCATCCAACGAGTGTGAAGCTTTCCTTTAAAATCCTTGAATCGGGGGTCATAGAGCAAAGCCCAATCTCCTATATGAAACATCTTGTTCTTGATAAATTTATCATGCCACTTCATTCTCTGCTATTGAATAGCAGTATATTTCTAGACAGCCACTGAACGGATCCCATCTACCTCATTGAGCTATTCCAGCGGATGTTTTTGGGCCTCTGATAAGTCCAATCCCGCTTCCAAAGTTGTTCTGAGCGTGTTGATCTCAAATTCTACTGGAAACAAGGGGGATTTCCCATAAACTAACTCAAATGGTGAAAAACTGGTTGTATTCCTTCATGTTGTCCTATATGCCCAAAAAGCTTATGGAAGTTTCTGAGACCAATCCCAACGATGACTTGCTACAATTTTCGTCAAGATATTTTCCAATACCTTGTTTGTACTTTCTACTTGTCCGTTCGCCTGGGGGTGGTAAGGAGTTGTCACTCTATGTTTAACCCCGTATTTCTACATAAACCTTCCTATCATGTGGGATCTAAACTATGCTCCCCCATCTAAAACGATCTTACTTGGAGTACCATATCAGGCAAAAATCTCTTCAAAAATAAAATCTGCAACCACATGTTCTATTGCTTTCGCAACAACTCTGGCTTCCACCCACTTAGTCACATAATCAATGCAGACCAGAATGTGAACCTTTTGATGAGAAGGTGGGTTGAAAGGTCTAACGAAGTCAATTTCCCACTTCTCAAAAGGTTCGAGGACTATCTAGGGTTGTAGTGGCATCTCATCTGATTTCCCAGGATGTCCCATCCGTTGACAATTGTCACATCTTCGAACATAATCTCAAGCATCACGAAATATAGAAGGCTAGTAGTACCCCATTTGTAGCACCTTGTGGCCTATTCTTTTATCTGCAAAATGTCCTCCACAAGGGCCATCATGGGTAGCCTTCAATATCTTATAGATTTCATCCTCTGATACACGGCGTCGAATCTGCTGATCGACCCCTATATGAAAGAGGTACCCTGCCATCCATGAATATCGGGTACTATGATGAATAATTTTCTATTGATCCCTGTATGACAAATGATGAGGTACCTTCCCTGTAGCAAGATAGTTAGCAATATCTGCATACCACGAAGTGTTAGCAGAAATTGCAAAGAGATGCTCATCTAGAAAACTATCTTCAATGGGTGTACCTTCAACATTATTTTCTAGCCTAGATAGAAAATCAGCAACCACATTGTCCTTTCCTGGTTTATCTACTATGGTAATGTCAAATTCTTGAAGTAACAAAATCCATCTTGTAATACGACCAGGAGTAATGGGTTTATTCATCAGATACCTGATTGCTACGTGATCAGTATGTACGAAGGTGGGATACCTGGTAATATAATGTCGGAACTTGTTGATGGTGTAGATGACAACAAGGAATTATTTTTTAGTCACCATGTAGTTTAACTCAACAGGAGCCAAGTTCTTACTAACATAGTAAACTGCATATGGTACCTTATCCACTTGTTGTCCCAAAACTACCCCAACTACTGTCTGAGAGGCATTAGCATGAATATGGAATGGTAATGTCTAGTCCGGCCCTCGAAGGATCAGAGCGCTACAGACAAGTTCCTTGATCTTCACAAAGGCTACATCACAGTCATCTGTCCGCACAAAATCTACATCTTTTGTCAGTAATTGAAAAAGTGGATGTGCTATTTTAACAAAGTTTTCTATAAAGAGCATGTAATAACTAGCACAACCAATAAAGCTACGTACTTGTGTGGGTGCTTTAGGTATCGGGAAGTGCAATATTGCCTATATCTTAGTTGGATCTATTTGAATTCCAACAGCGGAAAGTAAATGTCCCAAGATTATTCCTTCCCCCATCATCATGTGGCATTTTACTGTACTCAAAGAGACATGCGCCCGTTTGCATCTTTCAAGAACTTTTTCCATATTTTCCAACCCCTCATCGAATGAATCCCCGTATGGAGTGAAATCATCCATATAAATCTCAACACTATCATCTACTAGATCAGAGAAAATCCCCAAAATTGCCCTTTGGAATGTTGCAGGTGCATTACAAGGACCAAATGGGAGGACCCGGTATGCGAAAGTTCCCCAAGGGCATGTAAAAGTGGTTTTATCCTGATCTTCGAGAGCTATCTGGATCTGGTTGTACTTTCTAAATCCATCCAGGAAGGAGAAGAACTTCTTCCCAACCAAAGTATCCAAGACTTGGTGAATGAATGGTAACAGAAAATGGTATCACTAATGGGGAGACCCACTAGCTGTCCGAAATGGGGTAGATAAATCCCACATCCAGTAGATTTTGAAGTTCTTCCTTGACAATGCTTTTCAGAGTAGGTTTCATCCTTCTCTAGGGTTGTCTCACATGAAGACGGTCCTCTTTTATGTATATATGATGGGTACATAGATTGGCAGGAATCCCTTTCATGTCTGTGTAGTCCCAGGCAAAGGCTTCTTTGTGTTTTCGCATAACATCCAAGAGTTGTTTCTTCTAGGATTCTGACAGATCTAGATTAATATTCAGGGTCTTCCTTGGCTCTATTTCCACAAAAATGCTATCACGGGACGCAGTTGTAGATAGCTCATCGAACCCATCTGTTGTTCCAATATTTTCCTGTGTTTCACAACTCAAGACGAACTCTAGGATTCGTCGATTTGAATATGAAACAGAACAGGGATCACTAATAAAAGTAGTAATTGTGTCATCTTTTGTTTCTATTTTCAACTAAATGGCTTGTCTAGTAGTAAGGATTGGTCTTAATTCCTCATTTTCAGATTCAAATTCTTCCTTTGGTAAAGGTTTCTTGCGGCCAGCTGGTTTCACTGATGGGCTAGGTTCTGCGGGAGGATATAACACAAGATTTTAGTAACCTGCCCATTTGAGATAACCATATGCCTAGAACGACACCCAATGTAAGCATCTACGGTTTCCAACCACGGTCTTCCCAGAATCAGGGGATGGCCACCAGCTGGGGACTGCGTTTGCAGTACTAGGAAATCCATAGGGTAGTGCCATGAATCAACTGAGATTATGATATCTTCTAACTTCCCTATCGGCTTAACTATAGATCGATCTGCTAGCTCTAACATGATTAGTGTATGTTTCAGGCTTCGAAGACCCAATGCATGCATAGTCTCAGCAATAATGACATTTATGGCAGCGCCCAAATCTACCAGCGCGTTTGGAATTTCTACTCCATTAATTTGCACAGTTAAAATTGGGTTCTCGGGGTCCCCATATTTCACAAGCATGACCTTCCCCATCATAAAATCTGATATCTTTCCCATCACATGAATGGTGAGTGGGTCCCTTGATTTATTTTTAGGCTTCTTAGCACAATATTCCCTGAGATTTTTTGCATATATAGGTATGTCCCTCATAGCTTGTAACAGGGGGATCTTAACAAACAAATTTTGTAACTCCCCTAACAAGTCAAACTCATCTTGAGGGATATGCTTACTCAAAGCCAATCTTTCTGGATAGGGCAGTTTAGCTTGGTGTTTTTGAGTAATTAGCAACTGAGGAGGTGTCTGATTTTTACTAACTCGGTTCAATTCCTCTTCAACTATTTCTGGTTCCTTTGCCTCATTGTCAACTTGTTCAATGATAACAGGTGAGGGTTGAGCATCTACTACCCGCCCAAATCTCAAATTCATCTCATAAAGTTCCACAGTGGAGATGTTGTAAGAAGTTAGGTTGAGGGTGTCAGCTTGTTGAGCCCTTTTATTGTTAGGATTCGGATTGGGTTGGATAGGAAGTTGAGGACGAACAGGCTTATTACCAAGAGGCATATTAGATGGTAACTGGAGTTTCTGTTGTGGCATTGACTAGGGAAACTGCCTAGGAGAAGAAGGTCCACACCAATTCAAAGCCCAGGAAGAACTCGAACTAGCTTGAGGAGCCCATTGCTGCTAGGGTGGAAGCTGGTATTGGGGCCACATAAGTGGATAAGGCATGGACTGAGGACCCATATTAAAATTACTGAAATACTGAGATGGATCTGGAAACATACCTTGATTTCCCATTGGTGCCTAAGTTTGCCATGGCTTTTTAGGTCCCATAAAGTACAGTTGCTCCATCTCTTCGCTTGTCCCTTGAAAAACCGCTTTCAATCCTGACAAGGAGGGGCATGAACTTGTTGCATGATTCAGCTCACAGATTGCACATTCCTCTATAGAGTTCAATGGGCATTCCCTCTGTGGATGCTTCTTCCTGCACTTTGGGAAAAATATAGCCATAGTTCTTTCCAATTCCAGTTGTTTCTGTTTTACTTGTAGTGTGTCCATTTGTGCAGACAGGGTACTCAAGATGTCAGTCCTCAAGTTATCCAACAGATTTCCAATTTCTTCTTTTGTGACACCTCCACCAGATACTTTCATTGACTGAATCCCTTGTTTATTCCTTGCAACTCCCCTTGAGCACTGGATGCACAGCTCACATATGGTATTGAAGTCCTCTTTTGATATATCTCCCTTTCCTACTATGTTTAACAACTCCAAAGAGTCCTCTCGAAAGGCCCGGAGAAGGATAATTTTCAAGATATCCTTATCCAGGTCAGAGTGACCTAATCTCTGCAATGTGTATTTAAAATGTTCCACACAGTCTTCCATGTTTTCGTCCTCTTTCTATATAAACTTGAAAAGTTCTTCCTTAATATCCCGTGATTTACAGTAGTCCTGATACTTCTCCAGGAAAGTGGTTTTCATCTCATCCCATGTGGAAATAGTCTTTCCTCCAAGACCCATAAACCATCGCAGGGTTGTCCCCTTTAGTGTAGCAGGGAAGATTTTCAATTTCTGAGCATCTGATATATAATCACGCCCCTAACATACAATATCAAAGTCAAACAGGAACGTGTCGGGATCTTCCGAAGTAAGCCCATGAAAGCTAGGTAAAGTTGTTAAAGGAATGGGCTTTGTTGGTGCGCCAGTCCCAAGATCCCCAATTGGGAAGTCAATAGTGGAGTTTTTAGGTGCCATCAATATCCTCCAATAATCACTCGGGATTTCAACAGCATCTGCAGGAAATTATGGAAGGGCTCTTATCACAGGGGTTTGAGTTGCTTTAACAGCACTCCCTCTATCCCTTGGTGATAGAAGTGCCCCTACAACTTCTTCCTCTCTGTCACAGTGGCTTGACCCTTCAGACCCCTTCTCTACAACTTCTTCTTCCCTACTGGAATGGGTTGGTCCCTCGGATGTTCTGCTTGCAACTTCTTCTCCTTCTGTTACCAGCAACGGTACCCCTTCATCAGGTATATTGTTGTATGTCTCTTCAGCTACTAGAAGGGTTTGTTGTGTTGAATCAACAGGGGTTGTTGTGGACAGCACTTTCCAATCTACAGATTGTCCCTCAGATCTTGTCCCCACACCTGGCTTCACAGTAGCACGAGATGATGCCTCTGATTCAGCTTTTGCGATGATTTGTTGGATATAAGTATTCCTTCCCAAATCTTGTCCTTCCTTCTTTCGGGCTCTTCCTCTGCCCCTTTTATTCGAATCATTGTTCATGCAAGTTCGTGTGATGAAAATTTCAATATAGGTCACAATGGTTAGGATCTGGAGCAGGGTGTCAAAATACCATTCCCTCCCCAGGACAAGAGATCAATTTTTTTTTAACAACAAAAAGGAAAACAGCTAAAGAAAAAGGAACCTAGGGTTCAGGGCCTGGAGCAAGGTGTCAAAGGACCCTTCCCTCCCCAGGACAAGAAACCAAACAAGAAAAGAATAAGCATACAAGAAAATCTAAAGCTCGGGACCTAGAGCAAGGCGTCAAAGGACCATTCCCTCCCCAGGACGAGAGATTGGGTTCTGATAATACAGGAAAATCCAAAACAGCTAATTGAAACAAACCACTTGGCCCAAAAACAATAAAAGCAACGAAAATCAAAATACTACGCTCAGGATTTAGAGCAGGGTAGCACTTCCCTCCCTAAGATGAGAGATTGACCCTCTCATCGATACAGATCGTGTCTTCCACCTTGTTAGCCTTCCCCAACAACGATGCCAAAATGTTGGTCTCTGAGTGTGAATAAATTATTCAATCCCCTTTGCCTACATTAATTCATCAATCCGGGTGTGTACACTTTTCAAGGTAATGCGCAAGGTATATGCATGAGTAAGGTTACAATCTTACATCAACCAAGGGTTCAAAACTAAGAAATTAAAGCATCGTTGTAACAGAAAGTAAATTGCAGAACTTAAAAAGGCATTCACAGCAATCTATAGAAATATGTAATAGAAATAAGGAAATAAATACATCAAGTTAAACAACATACATAAAAGGAAACACGCAGAACTTGATCAGAAGAGCAGGCCCAGCACTCTAATCAGGGTTGCGTTAACTCACAACGAAAGATAGAACAATAAAGGTACTTGTTAGACTTGTGGGAAAACGGTCCAAAAAAGGATCCAAGTATGCCCCAAAAGTCTTCAAAACCCTCTCAAGGATCATTCAAAGTCGAAATGGTCGTGGGAGGAAAGCCCTTGGAAGGGCGGAAATACACTATCGGGAGGCTCAAAACACTTCAAAAACATGGAAAAACCATTACCGCAGGTGAGCAATGGAAATCAGCACTGGGCACCACTGATCATTGATCACTGATGATCGAATCGGCAGGTTGCAATGGCAAAGACAAATCGGCACAAACCATGGGGCGATGGCAATGGTGATCGATGATTAAACGAGGATTGTAGATCACGCACGCGGATCGACGGCCCAAATCACATCGACGGATCACATATCAGGGAGACCAAGGGGCGGGGCCTTTACATATAGCGATATGTGATTGCAATTAGATCGCATCGCAATATCACATCGATGGAAACCAAAGGGGCAAGGTTTTAACATGTGCACATGGTGCGACTTGATGGGCCAGACCCGATGTAATTATATGAGATAGTTGATAACTTCTGAAGTCCGAAAAGGCCGATTTTTCACGGTTTTTAAGTGTTTTATGCATATTTTACAATGAGAGGAAAATACACAGGGTAGGCTTCTTTGCGACTTGCGACAACAACAAGGGTGGACCCAAGAGGATATGAACCATCTTTGAGGACTTTTTGAAGTTCAAAAAGGATAGGGAATGGTGGGATTTCGTAGTATGGTTGTTCTTTCGGTTGATAATAAAAACAGTCACAGTTTGCAATTAAAAGAAAAAACAAAGGCACACAGACCCTTTCCACTACCTCATAGAGGCTGGGAGACAGGGACAGGAGCCGAATCAACGATAAAGTAGTCAGGGAGCCACAACAATGCCACACCACCAAATCAAACAAGATCAGGAAGCATCATCAGCCCAGACAGCGCAGCAACTACCCAAAATATATTAATGAGGTTATTCCTTTGTCAGAAGAGGAAAACCACCGAGCCATGCTTGCATTGAGGGATTCAATCAGTTGATGAAGCAGAGGGATAGATTAAGACCCCTAAAGCCTCAAAAGGCTCAAGATAATTGTGAACTGGCTATAAATCGATGTTAATAAGATGTAATATAGGTTCAACTTTTGGAGATTATTGCTCCTCTGTTCATTTAAGCTTCTCATATTCATTCCAGCAATAGAAGCTTCTTTTGCCATTATATGTTCAATGTCCATTCTCTTTGTTGTTCTATGCTTCCACTTGAGCATTTTGTTCATGTTTTTTGTGTGTTTGAGGCTAGATAACTGTCATCTTATCTCTGCTTCGTTATATTATAGTTGCAAGCTTCTTTGCTGCCTGTAGCTAGCCATTTATATGTGTTATTATATATGCATCTGCCAGTACAGTCAATAAACTCATTTGATGCTTGTAACTAGCCATTCACGTATGTTCATGTATGCAATATGCTGGTATAGTCAGTATTCTCCATCTATCCATTAAATCTACAAACTATTGAGCATTAGTGGTCTAAAGCCTTCTGTGGTTGGGGGTGTTCATGCATGTCTTGAGCGAGAATAGAGTTGAATGGTTATCTGACTTGATCCAAACCATCATCCATTCTAGTAGTTCAGAGAACAATATTGAAGATTATATGTTATCAAGCATCTCCAAGCTACAACCTAGGAGAGTTTCTTGGAGTGATAACATAATTGGTGTCATTGCTGGGGAAAGGAAACTGAAGCTCAGCTTCCCTGGGAAACGACACAGATCGAGCTTTGATGATAGACAATTCTGGGCATATTTTTTGTTGTAATCATCTATCTGGCGACTCTACTGGAGGTCGAACCTCTTAGTGACTCCACTTCATAGTTCTAGCTCAGTTTGTGAGGCATACTCAAAGAAATCCTCGAAAGCTACACGCTAACCCAGTACCTGATCCTGAAAAAATCATCAAAGAGAGAGGTATTTCAAAAAGGAGCATCAGGTTCAGGTAAACCTAAACAATCTCCTATATCTCTACAAGAAAGGCTTGTAATAGAACAAATACATGTTGAGAGTATAGCATCTAATACTAGCACTGAAGAAAAACTCTCAGAGATTCATAAAGCTCCTTATTCTCTAGGTTCCCCTTTTGCTTTAAGCCCAAAGGAAACCTCACCTCCTATCCATCATACTCCTTTAATCCTGTCAGTCACTCCTTAGCCCTCTATCATTCGGATTGCCAGTACTCTTTTAGCTACCACAGCTATGGCAGGTCCACAAGCACCTACCAAAATGGAAAGAATCATAGCTGCTAGGTATGGACCTTTAATACTCCCCACTCCTTTGAATGCCATGCCTACTGGACAATATTAGAAATATAGGCCTAAGTTCATTGGGACTGAAGGAGTTACTACTGAAGAACATCTTAAGTCATTCTATAGCTATGGTGATAACCAGGACATTAGTGAAGATGATGTGTGGATGAGAGTCTTTGTTCAAAGCCTAGATGGAGAGGCTAGAAAATGGTTCAGAGAACTAACCCCCAGTGTATAAATTTTGAATAATTTAACACATATTCAACAGAGATTATCTTGATCATGTACTATTGCGGAATACATACACAATACATAAGCTCCTCTACGTTGATCATCAATATAGCAGCATCAATAACAATAAAACATCAAGAGCATTCACACATTAACACAGTATGTAACCAGGGGAAAGCATCTCGCTAAAAACCCCAACTATCTGTGTATTAATGATTGAGACCATGTAACATTACAAAGTACAATGTTTATCACAAGCAATCCAGTACCAGCTCCACCTGTTACACACAATACAGCTAAGATCTGATCTCCAAATCTATTCCACTGCTTGCCTGCCTCCACTGCTCAATACCTTCTCAAGAATGAATGAGAATGGTTTACCAAACTCGTATTTCACCTCCAAAGAATCACTCACACTATGTTAGACGTGAGCAGAGGCAATAATATTGGGCAAATACATGAGCAAACTCTTTGGCATACTCAATCCCTTCATTGTGCAAGATCTGATGCACAACTATAGTCACAAGTGATAGCAATCTGATCCTCTAACACATGTCCCTGTTGAACTGAACATGCACTGACATGCAACTGAGTTAACTAATGTATTCTATAGTTGTATTATGAGTTAATAATTAGTTTAACAACTCATCATTAGTCTATTTGCAGTTAGACTAACTACAACTAGTTTAACCAAGTCAAACTGAACACAACTCCATCAACTCCACAATCAACTCCACCAAACTCAACTGATTGAGTTCTAACTAAAGTCATGCATGCAACAACTCAACTGACTCATAAGAAAAGCGTACTTCCTTCTGACAGCTACATGGGCCACAGCTGTAGCTCAAACTGAAGTGCTCCAAGAGAACAAGATCAAGTTTATAGTCCAAATATTATTATGAGACAATAATATTTGACTTTTCTATTTTGGACAGCTAGTCTAAAAATAGACTTTGATCACTCCTGCTGTGATCACTCCTGCTGTGGTCACTCATACTATGATCACTCCTGTTGTGGTCACTCCTGCTGTGATCATCCCTGCTGGGATCCAAAAATGGAAATTGCGCCATAATTTGCCTGCGGGCCCACTTAGTGAAGGCGACTCTTTTCACTAAGCTCCATCATCTTGTTGCAATCTCAACACCCAGATCTATAGCAGATATTGAAGCTTTAGATGATGCATTCCTAAAGCATTGGGGGGGTAAAAAGGACCTCCTTTACTACCACACTGAGTTTGGCAACTTAAAAAGAGAAAATGGTGAGTTGTTGTCTGATTTCAATAAAAGGTTTAATTGTATGTATAGCAAGATTCCAGCGAAAGTAAAACCCACTACTACCTCTAATAAACTCACCTATGTCAGTGCTTTTGATTCTGACTTCTGCTTACTATTGAGAGAGAGGTGATGTGCTACTTTGGCTGACATGCAAGATGTAGCCTTGTAAGTGGAATCAAACATCATGGCTACGGAGAAACTCAAGGGAAATGTTGATAGAAGAAGACAGAGGGGCAAGTCTTCATCATCCTCTGATCCTAAGATAGATAAAATGACCAAAATGATCAAGTCATTAGCCTCTGAAATATCTAAATTGAAGGTTGAGCAGCAACTGGGGAAAGGAAGAATGCCTAATACCTTTGCCCCAAGAAATCCAAATCCAAATCCATATAGAAGAACAAATGAGTAGTTGCAGATTTTGCGAAAAAACAAAAATGAAAATGAAGACCAAAGGGTAAATGAAGGCTCCTTTTCAAAATACAGTCATGGAAGAAGAGCAGTTCGAAGAAGATGATGAGATCCATTGTCTAGAAGACAAAGGCAATGCTTCCTTTTTGACCTCCCTTGCATATGAAAAGTCATTATGCAATGACCAGATCAGCCAGGAATGGGATGGTGAAGCTATTCTACAAGTTGTAGATCAGCAAAGATATAATTTAAGGTCAAAGATAAATAATGCCAAGGAAACTCGTGTTCAAAGATTTGTTGTCCCTACAATACCACAAGCTAATAAGCAAAAACAACTGGTAGTCGATCCCATCATCCTCAAAGCTCCAGCTCATGAGGTAAGAGGCCTCGACAAGTCCCCTTCTCCTTTCAGTTTTCAATCAGAAATTCAGAAGCTAAGAATACCCATGCCTTTGATTAAACTAGTGAAGAATGATTCCTTCAAAAGATCCATCCTCGAGGTCCTTGAACCTAAAGCCATCCAAGCCTCCACTAACTATGTAAATCTGCAAGATGACAAGCCAACTATTATCCTCAGCCCAATGATTGAAAACTGTGAAGATAGCTCCCCATCATTCTATGTCTCTCTAACTATTCATGATAAAATCCTTCACAACTTCCTTTTGGACAATGGAGCTAGCCATAATCTAATGCCCAAGGCTGTCATGGATGAGTTGGGTCTTGACATCACTAAGCCTTATCATGACCTGTTTTCTTTTGACTCCAGAAAAGTGAAATGTCTAGGGTTAATCAAGGACCTAGCCATCACTTTGCCTTAGCTACCTATGAAAAGCATGATGATGGACATTGTGGTAGCAGATGTACCTCCCAAGTTTGGCATGTTACTTTCCAGAGGTCGGATCAAGAGATTAGGTGGATCATTACAAAATGATTTGTCCTATGCTACTTTCCCAGTTTTCGAAGGTGAGAGCAAGAGATTATACAGAGAGGCACAGTTGGATTACATAATCACCGATGAAAAGAATCCTACAAATCATCCCATATATGCTATCGACACTAATTTTGGAGCTTGTATCCTTCATATTGAATCATCTCAGTTAGCCTCCACGCAGCTCAGGAAACCCGTTTGCCAGATCGCAAAGGAAGAAAACCCACAGATTTGGGATATGTTTTTTGATGGGGCTTGCTCTAAAGAAGCTGCAGGGGTGAGTTTGGTCCTTGTGTCCCCAACACAGGAATACGTCCATTTATCTTGCAAATTAACCTTTCAAGTCACCAACAACATCGCAGAATACGAAGCTCTAATTTTGGGCTTAAGCGCTGCTAAAAAAATGGGCATCAAAGATCTGAGATTGTTTGCAGATGCAAACCTCATTATTTAGTAGGTGAACAAGACATTATAAGCGAAGCATCCCAGGCTAAAGGCTTACAGAGATGAGGTATGGAGGCTCAGGGACTCTTTTGATAATTTTGGCATTTCTTACATTCCAAGAATGAAGAATCATCTTTCCGACTCCCTTGCTATGTCTACTAGCACGTTTATTCCTCCCTTGCCTCCTAAATTAACATATGAAGTTCAGGTAAAATATAGACCATCACTGCTTGACAATGTCAAATATTGGAAAGTTTTTGAAGACGATGAGGAAATTAATAGGTTTTCGCAAGTCGTGGAGGAATTCGCTGAAACACACATCGACCAAGAAAATGAAACCCAAGAAGAAGGCAGCCAGTCCAAGCTAAAAAACAAGATCGATCGAGAAAGCATCGTCCAGCTGCCTAGTAATCACATGCCAAAAGGATTGGTGCCTCTAGAGAAGCTTTTCAACCAAAATGATGTGGCATATAAGCCCGCCGAAATAGAAAATGAACCTGTTGTTTGTAAACATAATATAGGGAGCCCAGCCCACCCGAAATTCATTAATTTGTCCTCTCATTTATCCTCTACCTAGAATTCCGAGTATTGCACCCTTATGAGGCAATTCACTGACATATTTTCCTGGGAATATAGCGATCTTAAAACCTATGACGCAGACATCATTCAGCATAAGATCCCATTGGAAAAGAATTCCACCCCTTTTAAGCAAAAGCTAATACCTATCAGCGCTCTCTTATTGCCTTTGATTGAGAAAGAGATCAAGAAGCTATTGGATGCCAAAATTATAGTGCCCCTAAAGTATTCAAAATGGATAGCCAACCTTGTGGTAGTAAGAAAGAAAAATGGATAAATCAGGCTTTGTGGTGACTTCAAAAATCTGAACAAGTGCTCTAAAAAAGATAACTATCCCCTGCCTAAGATGGAACACTTGCTGCAAAGAGTTTCAGGGGCTAGATTCATGTCTTTCTTAGATGGATTTTCAGGTTACAATCAGATTGTTGTACACCCTGAAGTCAGGAAAATACCGCCTTCACTACTCCTTGGGGCACTTTCATGTACTCGAAGATGCCTTTCGGACTGATGAATGTGGGCGCTACCTTTCAGAGGGCCATGGAAATAGCCTTCATGGGAGAGAAGGAAAAATTTGTCCTTATTTATCTGGATGACATAATAGTCTTCTCCAGCAGCCACAAAGACCATTTACAGCATTTGAAGAATGTCTTCCTAAAGTGCAAACAGTTTGGAATTTTAGTCAACCCAAAGAAGTCATAGTTTGCTCTAAAAGAAGGCAAACTTCTGGGACATATTGTATCTGCTAAAAGTGTGAAAATTGATCCAGCCAGGGTTCAAGACATTCAGACATTGTCCATCCCAAGGTCAAAAAGGGACATTCAATCCTTCTTGGGTAAGATTAACTTCGTAAGGAGGTTCATTCCAAACTTTGCAGAGCTTGTAAAGCACATCACTTCCATGCTAAAGAAAGGAGTAGAAATAAAATGGACAGATGCTTCAAGAAGCTCTTTTGAAGCCATCAAGCAAGCTATCATGGAAGCTCCCACTCTAATCAGCCCATATTACACTAAGGAGTTTTGTATATTCTCTTTTGCCTCTTATGATACACTTGCAACAATTCTATTGCAGAAAAATGATGAAGGCATGGAGCACCCCGTGGCCTTTTTCATCAAAACTATAAGGGATGTTGAACTAAGGTATGACCTTATTGAGAAGCAAGCTTATGCTCTCTTAAAATCTTTAAAGGCATTCAGACTTTATATTCTGCATTCCAAAATAGTTGCATATGTACCTTCAGCCTCGGTAAAGGATGTCTTAACCCAACTAGATATTGATGGAAGAAGGGAAAAATGGATTGCAAAATTCATAGAATTTTACATAGAGGTGAAGCCCACTAAGCCTATCAAAGGCCAGGGCTTGGCTAAGCTCATGGCTGAAGAAAATTGTAGCTTGTTAGAAATAAATTGTATGGGTCTAAATTTATGTGATGAGCAGACAGAGGGAGCATCATAAGAGGAAAAGCATAATCAATCCTTGGTTGAAAACCTAGCCACATGTGAATGGTATTCCAGCATAGTTCATTTCTTGCAGAGGCTAGAAGTCCCTCTAGGGCTTAGCTCAAGTCAAGCTCGTACCATTAGACTCATATCAACCAAATTCTACATTGACAAAAATCTTCTTTATTGGAAAGACCCATCAAGAATCCTCTTAAGGTATCTAGACAAAGAACAATCTGTGGAGGTGTTGATGCCCTGAAAATCGTTGTATCAACATTGTGGGATAACCACCCGGTTCGGACCTTAGTACAGCTCCTTTTTCGTTTGGAATGGTGGCTCGGACTGGGGATAATGGGACCAGTTTCCCAGTAATGGATAAACGGGATGAATGAATGATTGGTTGACTAATCTAATGATAGGCGAATAAATTAATCTATCGGCGAAATAAAAGAAATACTACTAATCCCAGGAACTATTGTATTTTTTAAAGTGTAGCGCTTGATGATCTATGTTTATAAACAGGCATGTAGATGACTCTATTCAATAAACATGGACTTTTATTCATTCAAGAATTACTCTGCTTAAATCATTAAACAAAGGGATTAGCGCAATATTGCTACACTTTATATATCATCGATACATATATGATCAAAGGAAAAGCATCCCATAAACATCCAATAGTGGAGGGAATAAAGAAATGTTGTTAAAACACATACATATATTCGATAATAGCAAAGGCAATCAAATAACAATTCATATGAAAAGAATGAATTCAGACATAGATAATAGTACCATATGAGCTGCTAAACACTCCCAATATCAATCGCTATTTGAGATTCTTCTTCCAATGCAGAAATACTTTCAAACAAAGACAGTAGTGCACATTTGCATAAAAGCTTCCTTGTCAAAATTAGAATAACTGGTCCAGTTTTATAAAAGAATATGGCTGAAGCACAATAGTGCAACTTCAGTCTTTAAGTCAAATACAAAACCTTACGACCCTTTCTAAAAACATGAAAGGGTCTATAAATACTTAATTAAGCTAACTATCTATGAAACTGAAATCCTACTTAATTGGTATCAATTGATTTTAATCATATTCTTCTCAGCAATCTGGCAGTCGGCGGCATGACTCATCAAGTAGGCTGTTTGCATTTGAACCTAAGCTGACTTATCGCAAGCATCGGCTCCACTTTGGGTGGTCTGTTGAGGCGAGAGCTAAGCTGGGCGACATAGGTGGCATCCTGAATATCGGGGACAATATACCCGATTGCATCTGTAAGGCACTTGAGGGCAGCTCTTTGAGTGTGTGGTTTTACCAAGAAGAACCAATAGGTGTCCCATGTTAAACTGTTAATTCCAGCAATTAATCTCCCCTTTTCCTCTAGATCTGGATAACATGACTGCTCCAATGTTTTCATCGCTGTTAATTTTCCTGGCGTGCATTGGGAAATCATATTTGACAAGTAGAGAGTGTTATTAACTAATTCAACCAAATTGCTTGTAGTTGATTTGCACCTTGAAACTGCCCTCTCTGCTTTCATTAACTGGGACTGCCATTCTGTAAATAATATATCTTTATGTGACTCTAAAATTCTTGGTACATTCGCCGCTTGTCCCTGGTCAGTATCTTGCCAGTCAAGAAATGCAGCTATCGTTTCTTCAGCTTGATCCAATTCCGTCCTAGCCTTTTCTATTTTCTCAGTTATTGATGCCATTAATTCACATAGTGGCTCTGCCTAGGCGATTTGTTGACATAGAAGTTTGATTTGTGCTATTAATGTAGTATTTATCTGTAGTGCTTCTACTCTGAATTCAGTTATTTTTGGAACGCCCTTTGTCTTCTCAAGCTTTGTTGATAGTTGAGCAATCTGCTCATCTTTTGTTTTCAGCATTTGCTCATTTGCTGCCTTCAGTTGTGCCAAGGCCTCTGACAATTATTTCTGCTTTTGGATTGCGTTGTGGTCAATCCTTTGTTTCTCTCCCTGCAATTGTTGAGTTAGTTGATTGTTTACTTGTTGTTGTGTCAACAATTGCTGTTCTGCCTGCTCCGCTTTCTGCTTTGCTTCAGTTAGTTGTGCCTATAATAAGAATATTTCCTGGTCTTTTGTTTTCAATAAAAGACTCACCTCTGATGCCTTGTCTATTGTTGCTGCTGAATAGGCTCCAGCATATTGTGACAGTTTTGTCAGGTCATCGGAGGGGTCAAATTCCTCCTTCCAAACTACATTGCCCGTGACCGTCTGTTCTGGGAAAAGGGAAGGTTGATCAGTCCTTCTTCTCTTCCTCTGTCATTTTACTACAGCTTTATGCCTTGGGCTATAGAAGACATCTAAGGGAGGAATCTCTTCTACCTGCGAAATGATTTGATCGTAGGGGTCCTTTGGTATTATTTCTACTTCCTTTGAAATGGGTGGGCCGCTGGTTCCACTTGGAACCTATTGTGAAGTGGTTTCCTGTGTGTCTGCTGCTTTCGAAGTTTCAGTGTTCTTTGAACATTCCAGACTGCTAATAATAGAATCAAATTGCTACCATTCCTGGAGCAATTTTGGATCAATATGAGTATCCACATTTACTTCAATGTTGTTCTGTTTCTGCTCTTTAGTCTGGGTCTCCTCCCGCACTTTCTCCTGCTCTTTAGTCTGAGTTTCCTCCTATGGTTTTTCTTGTTCTTTTGTTGTAACCGGAGGTTCCTTTGACTGTTCCCGTTCAGGCTCGCTCGATGATGTTGTTGGGGTTGTTGATAACAGATCTAGAGGCAGAGTTTGCAACCTCTGTTCTCTAAGTCTGTTGAATTCAACCAACCCTTCATCTTGATATTTCATTCTGGCAAATGCCTTGACCTGCATTATTGACTCGGCTGAGGAGAACAGGTCATCGAACATATCTTCTTTATGATCAAACTTTGCCAATTTGGCCTATTCAAGTGCATTAAGTAAACTTCTCCTCCCTGAACCATCTTCCTATTGACGTCAAGTCAATCCCTGCTTGGTAGGAAATCTTGGGAGCAGGTTTATCAAAAATAGAGTAATGAATGGGTAACATAAAGCCATTGCAGACTTGGTATAAATGGTGCTTATAAGAGGATTTCCATAATTTCTGATGGTATATGTGAATAGGCATGGGGTCTTGTGATGTCCACCTCCAGCCGAGCACAGGAAATTCAGAATTAAAACACAAGGTATCTAAAATATAGGCACTGTAGTAGAATGGGGGAATTAACCTTTCAGTAATGCGGGTCTTATTTCTAAACTCAAGAACAGCTGTTGCTAGTTTATCTGAGAGTATACTTGCCCAATCCATTATTTCACTGTTACACGCCGCTTCCATCAAGGGAACCATTTCTATAGTGAAATTAGAAGAGTCATGCAACCCCCACAATCTACACATCATTATTCCAGCATAACAATAAGGAGAACATAGGGAATCAACCGAGTACTTACCAGAAGATTCATGTTTGTGTTTTTCCGGATTTTGTCTCCAATCCCGGATGGGTTCGGATTCAATTTCATTCTCTTTTCAAAATTTCTCCAAAAACGCCTTGTTGTACTTCTTCTATGGCTCAGGCAAATGATACATTTGCCTTAAATCATCAGCCTTGAATGACCCGAAAATTCTCCCGTCTCTGGTGCAGAAGGTTTTGTCCATGATTGGGATTTCCTCAATTGCCCACCGTACTACATCCGTATATGGGAGAATTTGTTCCTGAGCTACTATCTGATGAAGGAAGGAGTTAGCTAAGTCCTTTAAAGTACCATCAGATTTACGAGTTGAATCTGCAGAGGCTTGTACTGTTGTCACTTCAGGTTCTTCGGCTTCAATCAAATTGTAGGTACTTTGCCAAGTAGTTTTGCCGAGACCAGAACATGTAGTATCAGATATCAATCCTTTCTTTTTATTTGTTGGATCAGCGACGGCTTGTCCTGTGGCTGGTGCAGCGGAAGCGACTGTGGTTTTCTTAGACTTCTTCCCCATTCTATTTGAGTATTTTGATTTGGAAGAATTCTGCACAGGAGTGAAAATAAACGTAACACAGAGAATTGGTAATGAAAATCGAATATGAGAAAGATATATTGATCAATGCGTGATGAGGATTTAAATTTTAAAGTGGCCGTGGATACAATCTATGGGAAGATTTTAGGACTTACAATTACATTAAATGGTCGTTTAAAACCTGCCAATCCTTTAAATGCCCATCATATCATTAATCGGTCGAATGATTTGTTTAAGCGTGCCTTGGATGTTTTGGCGGTTGAGCGCAGGTAAATCATTGTTCGACAGATCAAGCTTTCAATATGAATTGATCGTAATATCCCTCTGTTTTAACGGCTTTTTTGAAATTTGCGCTTTTGGCTTTACCGCAATCGGGCGTCGGGGAAAACTTAACTCCTTATATTGACACCTTTTGAAATCCCCGATCGCCGATAGCGATATCGCATCGCATCGGGAGTATGGGCACTTTACGAAAACATGGATAGCATATCGCCAATCGCCGATAATGATTTCGCATCGCATCGGGGTGAATTACCTGGGGTGCTTTAAAAACATGGATAGTATATTGCCGATCGCCGATAGTGATATCGCATCGGGGAAAACCAATGGGCCGTTAAAGTATGCTTCCTATGTCATTGCGATATGCGATCTTGTGATCGCGTTATCGTAATGATAAAAGATTGATTATTTGTATTATTAAGATCAAAATGGGTTTATCGAAAAGGTTTTCATAATGTTTTTTCATTTTGTTTTCGGACCTTTTTTGAATAATACAATGTTGATACCAATCAAAACTAAAGGGACCCATTTCATATGATAGTTTTCCTAAACAAATAATGATATGAAATGGGGGGTTGTTGTAGAGCACAACAGGAGGTCATACATCAGTTCCATTCTATCATCTGTGGAGGTCATAATTATTGGAAAACCACAGCTCACAAAATCTTGAGGGCTGGATATTATTGGCCTACTCCATTCTCTGATGTGTTTTCTTTTGTAAAAGTTTGTGACAAGTGTCAAAGGTTTGCAAGAAGACAGCAGCTAAAATCTCTACCCCTTAAGCCAGTACATGTCAATGGTCCCTTCCAGCAGTGGGGCTTGGACTTTATAGGTGAGATCAACCCACATTCCAGTGGCCGACACAAATGGATCTTAGTAGCCACTGATTATTTTACCAAGTGGATTGAGGCTATACCCACTAAGAATGCCAATCATCAAGTTGTCATAAAGTTCTTGAATGAGAATATTTTCATTAGATTTTGTTGCCCAACCAAACTAGTCACTGTTAATGTAGCAGTGTTCAAGGCAAAATAATTGATGGACATGACTGAATCCATGGGCATTCAAGTAGTGCATTCTACCTCATATTATCCTCAAGGCAATGGCCTGGCAGAATCATCTAACAAGAGCCTAGTAAGGGTAATCAAAAAGCTGTTAGAAAACAACAAAAAGATTTGGGATTCCAAGTTGAAGTTTGCTCTATGGGCTGACCGAGTTACCATCAAAAAATCCATGGGGAATTCTCCATTCAAACTGGTTTGTGGGGCTAATGTTTTTTTCCCCATCCAGTTGATTCTCCCTGTGGCTAAGTTCTTGCAGGAAGAACAAGATGAAGAAAATGACATGGTAAGAAGAATGAAGAACCTAGTTGAACTACAACAGATCAGAGAATAGCTAATTGAGAAGTCAAAGGCTATCAGAAGAAAATCAAAGAAACCTTTGACAGGAAAGTAGAAGTGGACAATTTCCAAGTTGGTGATTGGGTTCTTAAATGGGATGCATTTAAGGAAAAGAGAGGAAATCATGGCAAGTTTGACTCCTTATGGACAGGTCCTTTTGTCATTGCTCAAGCTCAGCAAAACAATACATTCATTCTGCACAATCTGGAAGGAGAAGATACTTTTGGCAGCCCAATAAATGGGCGTTTCTTGAAACTTTATTTTGTTTAAGGCTTTAAGGCTTTGTTATTGTAAATATGTTTTTCCAAGTTTTTATTTCATTACAAAATAGACTCCATGCCCAATGGAACACTAGAAGGAAGATTTAATTTTTGTTTTTATAGGAAAGGCATTGATCTGTAGTTCTTGAAACCTCACAGGGAGGCTTTCATCCACAGAGGGATACAGTGTTAGCCTTGTGGGAAAACGGTCCAAAAAAGGATCCAAGTATGCCCCAAAAGTCTTCAAAATCCTCTCAAGGATTGTTCAAAGTCAAAATGGTCGCAGGAGGGAAGCCCTTGGAAGGGCGGAAATACACTATCGAGAGGCTCAAAACACTCTAAAAACATGGAAAAACCATTACCATAGGCGGGCAATGGCAATCAGCACTGGACACCATCGATCAGCGATCACTAATGATCGGATCGATGGGTCACAATGGCAAAGGCAAATCCGCACAAACCATGGGGCGATGGCAATGGTGATCGGCAATTAAACCAGGATCGTCGATCACGCACGCAGATCGACGGCCCAAATCACATCGGCCGATCGCAGATCAGGGAGACCAAGGGGCAGGGCCTTTACATATAGCGATATGCGATTACGATTAGATCGCATTACAATATCACATCGGTGAAAACCAAAGGGGCAGGGTTTTAACATATGCATATGGTGCGACCCGATGGTCTGGACCCGACGTAATTATATGCGATAGTTGATAACTTTTGAAGTCCAAAAAGGTCAATTTGTCACAGTTTTTAAGTGTTTTATTCATATTTCATAATGCGAGGAAAATACACAGGGTAGGCTTCTTTGTGACTTGTGATAGCAACAAAGGTGGACCCGAGAGGATATGAACCATCTTTGAGGACTTTTTGAAGTCTGAAAAGGATAGGGAATGGAGGGTTTTCACAGTATGGTTGTGCTTTCGATTGATAACAGAAACAGTCATAGTTTGCAATTAAAAGAAAAAACAAAGGCACACAGACCCTTTCCACTACCCCATAGAGGTTGGGAGACAGGGACAGGGGCCGAATCAACGATAAAGCAATCAGGGAGCCACAACAATGCCACACCACCAAATCAAACAAGATCAGGAAGCATCATCAGCCCAGACAGTGCAGCAACTACCCAAAATATATTAATGAGGTTATTCCTCTGTCAGAAGAGGAAAACCACCGAGCCATGCTTGCATTGAGGGATTCAATCAGTTGAAGAAACAGAGGGATATATTAAGACCCCTGAAGCCTCAAAAGGCTCAAGATCATTGTGAACTGGCTATAAATAGCTGTTAAAGAAGATGTAATATAGGTTCAACTTTTGGAGATTATTGCTCCTCTGTTCATTTAAGCTTCTCATATTCATTCCAGCAATAGAAGCTTCTTTTGCCATTATATGTTCAATGTCCATTCTCTTTGTTGTTCTATGCTTCCACTTGAGCATTTTGTTCATGTTTTCTGTGTGTCTGAGGCCAGATAACTGTCAGCTTATCTCTGCTTCAATATATTAGAGTTGCAAGCTTCTTTGCTGCCTGTAGCTAGCCATTTATATGTGTTATTATATATGCATCTGCCAGTACAGTCAATAAACTCATTTGATGCCTGTAACTAGCCATTCACATATGTTCATGTATGCAATCTACTGGTATAGTCAGTATTCTCCATCTATCCATTAAATCTACAAACTATTGAGCATTAGTGGTCTAAAGCCTTCTGTGGTATAGGGGCCGAATCAACAGACCCTTTCCACTACCCCACAGAGACTGGGAGACAGGGAATCAATCAGTTGAAGAAACAAAGGGATAGATTAAGACCCATGAAGCCTCAAAAGTCTCAAGATCATTGTGAACTGGCTATAAATAGTTGTTAGTAAGATGTAATATAGGTTCAACTTTTGGAGATTATTGCTCCTCTGTTCATTCAAGCTTCTCATATTAATTCCAACAATATAAGCTTCTTTTGCCATTATATGTTCAATATCCATTCTCTTTGTTGTTCTATGCTTCCACTTGAACATTTTGTTCATGTTTTTTGTGTGTCTGAGGCTAGATAACTATCATCTTATCTCTGCTTCGATATATTAGGTTGCAAGCTTCTTTGCTGCCTGTAGCTATCCATTTATATGTGTTATTATATATGCATCTATCAGTACAGTCAGTAATCTCATTTGTTTCCTGTAGCTAGCCATTCACATATGTTCATGTATGCAATCTACTAGTATAGTCAATATTCTCCATCTATCCATTAAATCTACAAACTATTGAGCATTAGTGGTCTAAAGCCTTGTGTTGTTGGGGGTGTTCATGCATGTCTTGAGTGAGAATAGAGCTGAAATGGTTATCTGACTTGATCCAAACTATCATCCATTCCAGTAGTTCAAAGAACAATACTGAAGATTATATGTTTCCAAGCATCTTCGAGCTGCAACCTAGGAGAGTTTCCTGGAGTGATAACAGTACTTATATTTTATTAATCTGTAGAGGAGTTGTTACAGTACATATCTCTACGTGGCTAACCCTTCGCACTGGAATGAAACCTCTTTTATCCAATACAGGGGTAATAACATCTTCCCCAAAACCTGGCAACTAAATGCCCAAAAATATACAATAGTTCAGAACAGCACTAGTGTCGAGAGAGCGAGAATAGAAATGATCCAAAATGGATTAAAAACAGTTGTGATTTGGTTATGTTGTTTCAGCGTTGCTGAACAGCTGCTGTGAATCGTGGAACTGTTGCTACATGCTGTGAGATTAACACTATTCCTCAGAATCTGTAGGCATAACAAGTTTTAGTGGTTCGAGACAGAGAAAGGGATTTAACTCATAGGTTTATCATAATAAATTCTTGTTAATGAGTGTAAAGAGGATAAAAGGATGGGTGGAAATGTAAGGAAAGTTAAGCAGATTTGGTGCCGAACACATGGTACCACCATTCATGTGCTCCCCCTTCCAAATGCATAGTGGCAAATTTAATAGCATATGCTTCTAGCATTGAATTACGTTGTAAATAGGTCTCCCGCATTTTTACCCAGGCCCTTTCTAAGCACTTGGATGACCCATTGAAAGAGGGAATGAATAGTTTCCCAACCTTGCACATTATATCATGACTTTGTTGTGCCTTGGGGCTATTTTTGTACTTGATGCTACTGAACTCATGGAAGGTCATGGCTTTCCATACATCTTCCCCTAATGATGCATACTCCCAAAAATATTTTGTAAAGTCTTCATTTTGTTGTGTTTCTCCTTGAGTTGGTACTCCCTGACCATCTAGAAATTTGGATAGTATAGCTCTATGGTTCCTTCTACTGTTTTCCCCCATGTTTGTTTGTACAAGGATATTGAAGTATCCAGGATTATGGTTGTTACTCCCTTCTTCAAAACTCTTGTTACCACCATTAGACCCATTAGCAACATTGTTGCATGTAATGTTTAGATTGGCCATGATAGGCAAAAAAACTAGGTCATTTGATGCTTTCCTTGGGCCACTTGTTGTTTCCCTTGTGCTAACAATTGAGCTATGTGTTTTTTCCCTTAGATTATATGTTGTTTCCCCTAGATAGCTTATTTAAGATGACAAAAGGGTTATCTTTCTCTTCCCTATCTTCCATGGTTGATTTGTGGGCACCCCTCTTCCTCAAAACTGTAATGTTCTCCCTGTCTTTCGGAAACATCCAAGGTCCATATGCTCACAGGCTGGTAGGATGAAAATATCTAATCCCACTATAATATCCCTTAGGATAATTTTCCTTTAGGGTTAAATAACGTATGAAAATGTTTGTTCTAGTATCATAGTATATTTTTTCAATTCAACAAGATGACATTGAAACACAACAATATATACAAGTAGATGATTTTCAACAATACTAATAGTACAACTCAAGTTATAATTTCCATATATTCATTTCTAATGTTGTTACAACACCAACATCTGTTGTACAACACTCAATAATTTAGCAACGGTAAAAACTAATTACCCTATCAACAACAACTAACCAACTTGAAAATTCTTATGTTACTGCTCACTTTACCTCCCCAACATGCTATTGTTCGGTAATTTAATTGTTGGTTAAATTGTGTCATTAAATTGTCAATCTAAGGGTCGTATCCTTGAGAAGTATATGTGCACTATATACGCTAGGAGGTTTATTTTTTATTAAGGATTTAAATCTAAGAGCAAGGTGAAAAGTTCAACTATTCAAGACTAGCTCTTATCAAGTTACGCACATACTTTGTTTGTAAGATCAATTTCAAAATCTACTTAAACTAGGATGCAGGAAATCAAAGCATATTAATCTATGAATTGAAACGCCCATTCTATCAAACTGAATTTAGAATTCTATTCTAATTAAGCAGAATTAAAATATTACACTAATGAGCAAAATTGAAATTTCGTGATATTTAGCAGAACTCAAAGTCCATATTATCAAGCAATTAAAGGAAATTTGTTCTAATGAACTTGAAAGGAACCAAATCTACTCTAACTTTGCTCAAATCAAATTGAAATAAACATTATTCTATAAGTGCATAAGGAATTAAATCAAGTACGAAATTGACTTGGAAAATAATAATGGGAAATCTTGACAAATTAATAATGTGTGCAATGTTAATGAGAGTCAATCCAGACATGAACCATAAATCTGATACTAAGAAATAATTTCAAGTGTTCAAGGTAATAAAAGAAAATGTTTTTGGTATTTTGTTCTTAATGTTAAGCACCCAACTTTTTCCAATCAAACTATAATGAGTAACTATGCATAAAAACAAAGCATAAAAAGCCATAAAATTAATTGGAAACCAAATTGAAATAACTATAGAAGAAAGAATGAAATAAAACAATATTATACTATCTCACAACTCGTCACGGGACCCTTCTAGTGTGCACAAGGTGTGAAAACTCAAATCAATAGATCATATTACCAGCACATTTGAATAGGAATAGAGTAATTGCATTCATTAGTAATAAAGTCTCAAAAAGTAATAACGATTACAGAGCTTAAAAATTGATTGTATTTTCTTAAGATCGAAGCAATTTATACTAAATTAAACCAACATTTTATAAGAAAATAACGTTGAGAGGCAATTTCCTCAATCGACACTTAGGTTTCCAAATTACAACAGAAGGGTTTTGCTTCATGATTTGCTATGAGAAGAGCAGATCATGAAGATTCTCATTTAACACATCATCAACTTCAAATCTCAAACCTTGCTCACTTGATTCCACTCTTTCCTAATGATGTTAAAATCTAGCTTGGAACTCTGCGTAAGAATAGTCTTCTATAACCAAAGTTGATTTTTGCTTTAATTGGTCAAATTCTTAGATTGTATGGTCTTCTAGGTAAGCATGATAGAAGCATATCCTTATACTCGACATTTGGCATCTATCCATGTCCCTTCTTCATCTTCAAAGTCTCAGGAACCTGCCTAACCATGGACATAGCCACAAAAATTCTGATTAGCTGCAGAATTTGTACATTTTGGTAGCCATAGTGATATTTCAATCAATTTTCCAAAGAAATAACAGATTATGAGCTATGAATGAATGATACCTTATACTATACTCGAGGATGACCTAGATGACCTTATAGCTTGTAAATGTAGAAAAAACATGTATGGAATAAGTGAAAACAAAGGTAAAGAGGGTGTCAAAATGAGGGCAATTCAGGGATCCAACATTCCCCCGTGTTGAAGATGTTGCATGTCCTTGTGCACAAAATTTCAAAACTGGAGAGATTCCCTATTACTATACTACTTCTAATGCTTGGATCAAAACATTCAAGTTTGTTGATGTCCCTTTGATTTGTAAATTTAATGACCATCAGGGCTTCTGATCAAAAGTTTTTCGTGTAATCTTTTAACTTTCTGTCTCACACCCTTGTTATTTGTCTTAAGTTTTTGGCTCATTTTATACCAATGATACATTCTAAACATCATAGTATCATTCTCAACCTTCAAAACTTCATTTTGTGATATTACTACCTCATTCTCGGCTTTGATATGTTTATTCAATACTTCTAATTCATAAATCTCTTATTTCAAAGTATTAATAATTGCTTTCTCTATTCGAGAAGTAGTAGTAATCTTTAGACTAGTCATTGGAACATCATTATATGAAGAGTCTTCAAAACATTCAGTTTCTATAGGATCATTTACCTTTTTTGGCGCCTGTTGTTCTAGATTTTCCAAGTAATCATAGACCCATTGTTGAGAAATATCGATCTCAAGAGTCTTTCTTGTTGGAATTGGATAATATGGAGGTTCTACTATTACTTCAGTGTCAACATTGTCTTTTGCATCAAGAAAAATATTATTTGGACGTCCTTTACTCTTCTACTCACCTGAGCGCTTAGAAACCCTTGTGCTTCTCCTTAGTTTTTGTTCAGGCTCTACTGCTTTTGACATGGCTTTTCTTTCTTTTCCTTGTATCTGCACATTTTCCTTTATTATATTTGGTTGTTCTGCAACTTCATTGGATTTCTTTCTTCTAACATTTTCTCTTTTGTTTCCACCTTGGCTTCATTCAAAAATTGACTAAGGGGGGCATCCTCTTCTATCTCATTGTGTTGAGTCTCTATTTCTACTAGTTCATTCATTGTCAAACCCTCGACTACATTTGTTACAGGTTCAGGTTTTTGGTTTTGATGAACCCTACGTTGGTTTCTTTTGGTCTTTGGTTGATCCTCTTCTTTTGGAACTTCTATAAAATGATTCCTAACCAAAAATTCTTGTCAATTATCATGGATGGTATTCAAGTGTGCCTCAACAAGAATTTTTACCAATCCATGGTGATACAAGACCCTCTAAATAATCCTAGAGTCTCTTTGTATATCAAAAGCCATATTTTTAAGATTCCACATCAAGTAATATGGTGGATTTAATTCCTTTCCTCTAATAAAGTGCATTAACAATATGGCATGGTAAAAGAGTAGGGTTCCAAATCTACCTTCACAAAAAGAAAATTATGAAGCACTAATAAAAAGTTTCTCCACTTAGATTTGAGTGTTGTGACTAGAATCCCTTTCTTGAAAGTTGAAATGTCCATACCTAGATTATGCAGGAAGGTCTTCCATTGCTCATCCTTAAGTATTTGATTCTTAAACCAACTTTCGCAATACCTTGGGAGCTATATCGCCTCCGCTAAGAAGGATTTTGTGATTTTCAATGTTTTATCCCCAATCTCAACTTCCACTCCAATAAATGCTCTAGAAAATGTTTTGGTGACTTCAGCTTCATAACCATCAAACCTTTCAAAGAATTTAAGCCACCTTGCCTTTTGCAATTGATATTTAACTTATGGCTAAGCACTGATGAAATTTGTTCCATTTGGCTCATATCGAATGGTAACACTCATTGTGGAAGAGAATATTGTTGAGAAAACTAGGGAAGCTAGATTATGTAATTTCTCTTACTTTGATAACTGCTTGTGGTGTATTTTTGCTTTGGTTATATTGATTTTCACCTTAATTATTATTGTGTTCTTCTCATCAAACAACTACCAAACCATAAAGAACATTGAAATAAAAGGACATAATATAGAGGTGATCGTCCATGGCCAAAACCTCTCCACTTGAGAGGAAAACCCACAAGAATTCTTCTCTTCTTATAAAATCTTCAATTGATGAATTCCAAGACCTATGACCCTTGAAAAAGAACCTCCAATACCAAGTCCCTTAACAAGCTTTCCTTTTAGAAATTCCTTAGAAACTACTGCAATTTTGACCTCTGACAAATTCTTCTGCCCAACAATTTTTTCTTGCAACTTCTACCAGCAAATTATACTGCAACTTTGACCTCTATAGCAGATTCACAGTTTTGACCCTACACAATTTCAACCTTTCACAACTTCGACCTAGCTACAGCTTCACAACTTCAATGCATCTTCACAACTTCAGTGCAATTTCACAACTTTGATGCAGCTTCAATGCAACTTCAGAATTTTGTCTTTCCCAATAACTATAGAAACCCTAACAAAATAGATTGAGAGAGAGAGAGGCCCAAAACATCGATCTTCTTCTTCTTCTTCTTCTTCTTCGTCCTTTCCCAACTTCTAAATTGATAAGATATAACTTGCTTGAGAGTATGTCCAAATGAGGTTGAGTTCCTTCTTATTTATAGGCTTTTGAGGGGTACGAATTGC
The DNA here is from genome assembly GCA_031772625.1 of Pinus tabuliformis. Classification (NCBI taxonomy): domain Eukaryota; kingdom Viridiplantae; phylum Streptophyta; class Pinopsida; order Pinales; family Pinaceae; genus Pinus; species Pinus tabuliformis. Next base: position 829,317,840 of record CM062809.1, on the reverse strand, counting down.
TATCTTTTGGCTGACTTGTCCCTTCATGTAGGTCGATTTGATCTTTGCTCCATAACGAGGCTTTGGAGGGTCTTTTGACTTTATTTTGACTCAAATAAAGTTTCTTTACAATATGTAACATGCCCAAAAGGGTATTTCATACATGATAATGACTCAATTAACTTGTAGACTCAATGACAAGCCCTAGAAGCAATCAATGGGTGCTTGACCTAAAAATAAATTTCCCTTGAGCATTAAACCCATGCCTCAAGAATAAAAGTAAGAAATTTAATTTCATTTTTCATTAAATACAAAAATTCATGAGTACACATGTCATTATGAAGACCGAACCTAGCTAGATATTTCAACACTCCTTAACTAGGGAGGTATTCATAATTCATACAAAGTACTTGAACATTCTCACTCTGAAGAATTCTCATAAGAAGATTCAAATTGGTAATCCATTTATTTAGCATAATATCATCCAACATTGTCACATAGCAAGGCCTTGACTAACTTCTTTATCTCTCCACAAGATTAAAGCACAATGTTGGCAAGACCAATGACTTATAAACACCATCATCATTGTCTCTCAAGGTACATACCCCACCCAGGTGTTCACAGAGTATGTCCTTCTAGGAATATTCTTAACTTGGATTCCCAGTCCTCAAATAATATTGATCCTTTTCAAGTACTCTTATCTTGGATGCCCTACCTCATCCTCAAATAGTATCAGATGCCATATGCTTACCCAATCCTCCATTCTTTCTTCTGAAAGTGAAGACAATAATGATCTCACTATCTCTCCCTCTCAACTAGGGAGGATATAACCTTTCATATAAAATGAATGTACCCAAGCTCCCTCTTTTTCAAGGACTTGTCTAATCTCCATCTTATTCAAGGACTTGTCCAAGCTCCCTCTCAACCATGGATTTGCTTCTAGCAACTTTTTTCTCTAGGTGGAGATCATGGGACTATCAGCTGCTTGTGGGGCTCCTTCTTTCAATGTCATGAATTTCCTTATTTTCATAATGGATCCTTCATTAGTCATAAGGCATCATCCATCCATCACTTTCCTTCATGCGCTACATCAGTCATGTCATCCTTTTCTTCATTGGAAAGTGATCTTCTAGTCCACATTTGGCTTTCCTTCATACCGGTACCTCTTCCAAATCATGTTTCCTTTAGGATATTCCATCCAACCACATGAGTGCTAGTTGTAGGTTACATATACAACCCTCTTTTGGTATCCCTATATCAACCCATCCAGATGTTGTTCAAAAATAAAAAATAAAATGAACATCAAATCAAAGTTACCTTTTGTGATGGCCTTTCATCATGAAATCTTTCTTGCCTGCAACATCCTGAACATTCATAAACACATCTCCAAGACTTCATGTGTCAAGGGTCTCCTTTCATAAGCCTTATCATAGTCTTCATACCTTCTTCATGGAGATGTTACATTGTATTCTTTATCAAATGTTGATTCCTTATCTTATGTGACCATAGTTGCACCTTTTATGATCTCTTCTTCCTTCCTTCAAATATTGCTTCCCAAGAACTTTCATCCATAGTTCCTTCATCTTGATTGTCAACCACCTCATATTCCATATGAGGACATATTATGTTGATTTCATCTTGTCAATATGTGAACCATTATTTCATTCATCTTTTCAAAGGAGGAGATCCATTTTCTTTGATCATGCTCATGAGATAGAGCATTTACCCATGCAACCATATGATGACATGACTCAATTAAATACATGCATACATACGTCTTTCCTTCTTTTGGTCATCTAGGATTCCTTCAACAAATTCATTTTCTTGATTGAGATTAATCCAACCATCTCGACATGCTGCATTCCTTTGTCACCATACCATAATCCTTCTAAACAATGAATCCCATACAAGGTGGAATTCTTAGCAAGACACTTACTTCCTCCAAGAGAAGTGAACCTTCTAATGAAGATTCCAACAAAGGATCTAGATTATCCTCATTTGGCATAAGCTCCTTTCTCATGATGATGATGTATGATGAATTCATTTTATCATACTAAACGACTTTATTTCAACCATATGCACTACACATGCTTTCAATGAGGTTAGCAAGAGCTACTTCCTTTATATGATGAATGTTACATCCATGTAGACTTCTACTTCAACTATTCTTTCAAGCTTTTCTAATGATATCATTAGCTCTTGCTTCAACGGTATGCTTCAAGTATGATTCCATCTTCTACTAAGATGCATGTTGTCATAATGCTTCTGATCTTGACTTCCATAGTGTAGGTCGTTTCACCTCCCACTTCTCCTTGCTATGTATTGGAGAAACCCTAATAGTGAAGATTTATCCCTTTGGATTTTTTCTCATCAGATTCTTCCACTTTTTTAGTGATATGAACCTACTTTATTTCTTTCCTTTTGTTGTCCTTCTTGAATTTTAGACAATCTATCTTGTAGTGCCCATATTCTTGACAACCATAGCATTGGATATTTGACATATTATTCTTCTTTTTCTGAGGACCAAACTTCCCAAACTTTCCTTTTCTCTTAGCCATGGTAGCAAATGCTTGAATTTGTTCATTTTATCCCACGTCACTTTTTTCCTTCAACCTGGTTTCTTCAATCTTACATAATGACCAAATTTCATTGAATGGGGTGGCTTCCTTCTTTCCATAAATGCTTGATATGAAGTTGACCCATTCCTTCAGTAGTTCATTGAGCACGACAGTGGTCATTTCCTTATTACATAGTATTTCCCCCAAATCTTGTAGTTGGTCTTGTATTTCTAACACCCTCATAACATATGAGAATATTCCTTCTTCCTTTGATATCTTCATCTTGTAGAGCTCGATTCTTAATGATATTACTTCTCCTGCAGTATTTATGGAGAATAATTCTAGCAGTTTGTCATAGATGTCTTTTGACTTTTCTAAATTCGCTATATATGGGATGAGAGAATTCTTTATTATGTAAGGATACATCGAACCCTTATTTCCCCCTTCTTGTATTTTGCTAGAGCTTGAGTTTCTTCCTTTGGAGGTTCAAAAATTAAACCCTTAGCATGATCAATGACTTCATTTTCTATGAGGATTAAATGTGTCCTCTTCTTCCATGCAAGATAGTTTTTTGACCCAACCAATTTGTCGCTTTCCTTGCAAAATGAAGTCATTTTGGTAGATTCAGATATAGATATAGAGATACTTACTTTTCAAGTGAAGATACTCCTTAATGATGAAATATTCAACTTGATGCCTTTCTTGATGATGTTGATGATAGAAGATGTCTTCTTTGATGAATTTGTATTCCTTCAAGAGTGATCCTTGGCTTTCAGAGAGGGAGATCATGTTGCATTCTAGATGATGATGACAATGCCTTCTCCTTGATTTTCTTTGATGTAGAGGCTTCAATATGCTCTAATGTGAAGTCCTTATTTTAAATGAGAAAGATTCCTCAGGATATTATTTTGATGATGATTGAGGAATGTATGAGCTTCTCAAGAATGCTTCAAATGTAGAACCCTTCTTCGAATGAGCTAGGATTTCAAGGTCTTCTTCTTTAAGATGTGATGATCCTTGAGATGAATGGTCCTTCTTGATGCTTGATGCTCTTGATGATATTCTTGTGCTTAAACCTTTTAGTGTCCTTCTTTAAGTTGCTTTTCCTTGTCTTGTCACCTTAGCTCTGATACCATGTTGAGAAATCTAGCGCAACTAGATTATGTGATTTCTCTTACTTTGATAACAACTTGTGATGTATGTTTGCTTATCTTGATTAAATTATTTTTCATATTAATTATTATTGTGTTCTTTTCATCAAATAACTACCAAACCATAAAGAATAGTGAGACAAAAGGACACAAGATATAGGCAATCATCCAGGGCCAAAACCTTTCCACTTAAGAGTTAAACCCACAAGAACTATTATCTTCTTATACAATCTTCAATTGACAAATTCCAAGACCTATGACCCTTAACCAAGACCCTCTAAGACTAAGTCCCTTTACGATCTTTCCTTCTAGAAGTTCCTTAACAACTACTGCAATTTCGACCTCCAACAAATTTTTCTGCAACTTCAACCAGCAGATTCTATTGCAACTTTGACATGTCCAGTAGAATCATAGTTTATACCTTTCATAACTTCGACCTAGCTGCAGCTTCACAACTTTGATGTAGTTTCACAGCTTCGATGCAGCTTCACAACTTCAATGCAACTTCACAGATTTGATGCAGTTTCACAGCTTTGATGCGGCTTTAGAATTTCATCTTTCTCAGTAACTGTAGAAACCCTAACAAAAGAGAGAGAGAGGGGCCCAAAACTTTGATTTTGTTCTTCTTCTTTTTCTTCGTCCTTTTCTAGCTTCTATCTTGAGGAGATTGAACTTGCTTGAGAGTATGTCCAAATGAGGTTGAGTTACTTCTTATTTATAGGCTTTTAAGGGGTACAAATTTCTACCTTTAGGCCGACTTGTCCCTCCATGTAAGTCGACTTGATATTTTCTCCATGAGAAGGTCTTGGAGGGTCTTTTGACTCAAATAAATTTTCTTTACAATATGTAACATGCCCAAAAGGGTCTTTCATACATGACAATGACTCAATTGACTTGTAGACTCAATGACAAGCCCTAGAAACACGCAATGGGTGCTTGATCTATAAATAAATTTTCGTTGTGCATGAAACCCATGCCTCAAGAATAACAATAACAAATTTAATTTTCTCTTTTCATTAAATACATAAAATCATGATTACATATTTCATTATGAAGACCGAACCTAGTTATGTATTTCAACAAACTCGTGCCCCTGAATCGCCTCTTTTGACAGGGATGAACGGAGAAATGCGGGAATGGAATGGTTTGATGGTTGCAAGGTTTGGAGTGAAATAGGTCATGAAGGCAGTGGTCGAATTCCACTGAAACTCTTCCTATTTTATTAATGATCTTCCACAATTCAACAATTATCATTTCGCAGGACCATTAGCATTCGGGATATTTTAAATGATTTGGATTCAAACGATACGTGATGGAGTGAATTATGGTATGGATGGTAGGATAAAATTATAAATGTAGTCATGATTAGGATCATCATTTCGAAAAATATATCATAAGTATTCGATAAACTCATAGATGTATTTCTTTCTTGAATGAAAATTGACTTAATACCTATGTGCATACCTTTGATGTACTTATTTTTTCCTTCTTTGCAGGTTCATGATGCTTTATGAATGCTTGTTGGTCAAAATTACTTGCAAGTCTGTTATTGGCTACATAATGTAAAATTAGATACGGAAGGTTGCAAATTCTACGACTTCTTTATTATTTGCTTGAAACTTCTTGTTGTTGTTGTTGTTGAAGGTTGATGATGTCTGTTGATGATACTAATAAATGTTGAAACTCTCTTTAAAAGAGAAACAAATTCTTCCAAAGACTTTATTAGAATCTCAAAAATTTATTGGAATTTCAAAGAAGGAAGGGGCACAAAGAAAAATAGGAAAAAGAAAAGGGAAATTTGAAAATCCAAGCTGCTAAGGAACCCTTGGTTTTCAACTAGGATTTTATGCATAGGAATGTCAACAATTCTAGTTTTCATGCCCATGCTTTTTATTATATATTTTTCTCTTTTTTTCATGAGTTTTATTTTATTTTGTTTCATTTTTTTCTATTTAAAAAAATAAATTACAATTCTTGTTGTAGTAGAGAAGGGGAATCTCCTTTCCTTACCAATTTCGGATAAAAATTCTCTTACAGATGTCTAACAAATTCTTCTATTGTCAAGGGTTTATGATATAATTTCAACTTATGTACATTGACAAGGAAGACAATATTTAGTTATTAATATTCCTGATTTTTCATTTATTTCATAGGAACCAAGCCAATGTGTCTGAAGTTTTCTTTGAAAATCTATAAACTTAGAATAAAAAAGAAGATCCCAATCACCTGGTTTGAATTTCTTGACTTTGATGAGTTTTCCATGCCACTTTTTTCTTTTTGGTTGGATTATGTTTTTTCATTGTATGACATCTTGTCGTATCTCATCTAGCTCATTTAGTTGTGCCAATCTCTATTTTTGAGCTTCAAATAGATCAAGCCCCAAGTTTGTTGTTGTTCTAAAGGTCTCCACTTGGAATTCAATTGGAAGCAAGACTTGATTCCCATAGACAAGCTCATAGGGAGTATGTCTAGTAGTGTTTCTCCATGTAGTGCAATATGCCCAAAGTGTCTTTGGAAGCCTTTCTGCCCAGTCTCTTTTGTGCAAGCGTACCATCTTGGTCAATATAGACTAAAGTACTTTGTTGGTAGATTCCACTTGCCCATTGGCCTATGCATGATATGGAATGGATTTTTAATGCTTGATTTTGTATTGCTCCATAATTTTGTGCACCAACTTAGATGTGAATTGAGCACCTTGATTTGTCACAATTTCTCTTGGGACACCGAAACGAGTGAAAATGTCCTCAAAAATAAATGTGACTACAACGTTTTCAGTAGCAAAAGGAAGTGGCTTAGCTTCTACCCATTTTGTAACATAATTTGTGAAAACCATAATGTACCATTTTTGTTTGGAAGGAGGATTGAGTGGACTGAAAAAAATTAAAGCCTGTTTTTAAAAAGGCCCTATGAGTACTTGAGGTTGTAGAGGCATCTTGGCTAATTAAATGGGCTTTCCCATTCTTTGATAGTTATCACATATTTTGACATATTCCTTAGCATATATAAAATTAGAAGGTCAGAAATATCCCAAAAGAAGCACTTTGTATGTAGTTCTTCTATTAGTAAAGTGTATGCCACATATTTCTTCATGGCAAGATTTTAATATCTCTAGTACTTCATCTTATCGAACACATCTCTGGATAATCAAATCAGGGCTTGTTCGGTACAATTCTCCTTCCATCCATAAGTAGGGTGCACTAGCTTTGATGGCTTTTTGTCTTTCTTTGCTTGATAATTGTGGAGGAAACTTTCTTGTGGCCAAATATTTAGCAATATATGCAAACTAAGGAGTTTTAGTATATATTGCAAAAATATATTTGTTGGGAAAATTATCCTTTATAGGGGTATTAGTATTATAATTTTGCATCCTGGAGAGGAAATCAACAACTGTGTTTTCCTTTCTTGGCCTATCCAAGATGGTAATATTGAATTCTTGCAATAATAACAACCATTTAGTAATCCTACCATTAGTAATTAGTTTATTCATTAATTATATAATAGCAAAAATATTTGTATGAATGAAAGTTTCATAACTAGTGATATAGTATCCAAATTTGTTAATGGCACGAATAACAACTAAAAACTCATTTTCGATAACTATATAATTTAACTCTACATGAGTCAATGTTTTACTCATATAATAAATAACATAAGGAGTCAAGTATTTTTGTCCCAATACAGCACCTAAAGTTGTATCTAAAGCTTTAGTTGAGAAATGCAACGGGAGAAACCAATTTGGACCTCTTAAAATTGGTGCTACAATAATTTTTTCTTTCAATGATTCAAATGCCTTTTGGTAGTCAATATTCCAAACAAAATCACAATCTTTGGTAAGAATTTTAAAGAATGGAGAAGTTATTTTTGTGAAGTTTTCTATAAACCTTCTATAGTAGCTTGTAAGACCAAGTTCTAGCATCTATTGTTGAAAATAGCAACAAGAAATGATAAAAATAGAAATGCTAAAAATAGCATTGCTATAAATAGAATTTCAGGATATATTCCAATTTTGATTTGTCCTTGAATCGAAACTGAGAATTAAAATTCAAATTTAGTCTCGCCAGTGGTATGAAAAATAATTAATTAATTCATCTTGAGTTAATTAGTTGGAGAAATTCAAACATGAAGTCTTTGTGAAGACATGCAACAGTTATCCCTTTGATTGAGGAAGTTATCCCTTAATTAAGGAGATAAGGATGAGTCGTATTTGAGTAATTAGTTAGCTCAGTTAACTGAGTTAATTCTAGTTAGATTAATTCCAAACAGTTGGAGGAACTAATTGTGAGTTCAGTCAGTTAATGCATGCATGCATGTAACTAGTGTTCTCGAGATAACTGAATATTCTCTCATGAATAACTCATGCATGTCAGTTCAGACAAAGGCCCAATTGAGATTAAAGGAAGGGACAATGTACAATCAGTTGGAGGAATTTTCCTATAAAGGAAACTCATCAATGCAGAAGGAATTCATTCCTTCAGGATTGCGCAATTCAAACAATGTGTTGGAGCAGTGTGTGAGAGCAGTGTCACACAAGGTTACAGCAGGAGCACCCAGGGAAAACTGCGCAAGGAAATAGGAGGCTTGGAGGACAGAGGGAAAGGCATATGAGTTGTCTGTTCTGTCTATGAGCAGTGAGGGATTGTACTGAGAGCTGGATAGCTGTGTGAGAGCTAAAGCTGTATGTAATCTCTAAGATATTTCCATTGTATGATAATACAGATAGCGGGGTTTTTAGCTAAGGCTTTCCCTAGAGTATTCTTCTGTGTTTCTTGTGTGATTGAATCTTCTTCTCTTTTATATGTGTTATGTTTGATCTTGCTCAAATCGATTAAGCTTCTGCAAGTTTGATTGTTGAAGTAGATTAAGTATTTTGCTTTAGTACATTGCATAATTAGTTTAATCTACAGTGAGAATTTCTACATGGTATCGGAGCAAAGGTTATCAGAGATGTGAACAACATATTGAGAAGGGAGAAGCTTGCAGTTCTTGATTGCAAGTACAAAATCGACTTCTTATCACATCTCAAAATTTGCCAATGGCGTTCAATGGCTTGAGACTCGAGTATGCCCTGGATGGCAGCTCGAATTACATAGCTTGGAAGGATCGCATGGAAGTGGTAATAGAGGACAATGGTTTGAAGGACTTCATTGATCAAGAATTCCCCAAGCCAGTAGAAACTAATACCCAAGAATTGGCAGAATGGAATGAATGTGTGGCAAGAGTGAGGAGGAATCTTCTGGAGGGAGTTCAAGACCATATTGTCTCAAGTCTCCATGGGAAGGAGACTCTGTATTCAATGTGGAAGACATTGAAGGACCTATATCAGAACAGTAGCGACTGGAGGAAGTTGTCGCTCAAGGATAAGCTTCAAAAAATCAAAATAGAAAAGGGCGACAGCATTTCTACATATTTGAAAAAGCTCACCACCTGTAGGGATGAGCTTCGTAGTGTAGGAATCACGACAATCGATGATGATATGGTGTGCCTTGTGATGAGCCCCAAATTTGGTAACATTTTGGGCTCATTTGGCCTAACTACCTTTGCTCAATCCTTCATTTTTCATAACTTATGCATCATTTTTTAGTATGTTTATGTCATTTGTATGAATAAGGGCAGTCACTATTCCTAGGTGGCTAACACGTGCTCATTTCAGGTTTTTTGACTCATGATTGGAACAAAACCGAGCAGATAAGGACCAGGAGACAACCAAGATGGGATTGAGGATTCGTAGGAGGGTTGTCCAGCATTAAATGGCCTTCCTCGGGATCTTCACCTCCAACTCCAAGCTCCAACAGCCACCACAACCGGATCTAGAAGGCAGCCAAACGGATTTTGAGGAAGCAGCTGTTCACTCCTAGTTTGGTCAGCCAAGTCCCACTGATTTAGGAGGCCAGCTTGGGGCCTCGTGATGTATAAATGATAAGGCTTTAGCCTTCGAAAAGGACTTTTGAAACATTGTTGCACATTCTGCACTACGAGCTGCTAGCTTGGTGTTGCTCTTTTGTAGCCATTATTGGCATGCTCTTTGACTTATGATTATTATTTTTTAATGGAAAGCAGTCAGATTTGATCTCAGTTCTAAGCTTTTAAAGGAGCCATAGCTCTCGGGGTTGGGCCCAACCTGAGAGCCTAAGGCCTCCTTCTTCTGTATTGTTATCTTTTCTTTCAGCATTATGGTTTTCTTTACATGCATTTTAAACGCAGTTTGTTGAGTTAGATTTCGTGGTATGATTAAGTAGGTTATTGTTAGAAGATAGAGTTGCTCCAGATGTTTGGAATAGAGTAAAGGGATTAGAATTGATAAAAGCTCAAAAAAGGGTTGCCTGCACTCTCATTTTCACCTCTTTTTAGGGGCTGGAATTGCAGACAGTGCTACCCACCAAAAACATTGGTTTACGTACTCATGCAATCTTTGGTGCAATATTTTCGTTTGTAGTAGTTGTCCATGCGCTCAGACCCCTTGGAATGTTTCTTTGCTTCAGTACCAATATATGGTTTTCTTTAGAAATAACGTTGCTGATCATTGGTTCCATTAAACAGTTAGGACAGATTAGGAATGTTTTGATTATGTGGAGGACGTGGATGATCTGGTTCAGTTTACACTGTGCAGTGCTACTCCCTCACTCTCTCATCCTTCTAAGCCTTGCCCAGACCAACTGCTCATCTCCCAATTAGACCCCTTGTCTCTCAACTACTCTACTGCCCACGTTATCCTACCTTTTCGGCCTTCCATTCCCTCTACCCTCCTTCAGACAAACTAGCTTTGCACACCCCCTCATCATCTCATCTCTCTGTCACTAAGTCATTACAAACCCCTCTCCTACCTCCCTATCCACCCATGCAGCCTCTTCCACTCACCCATCACCCAAAATCCGATCGTAGAACATCCTGTAGGAATTACTGAACATCCTGTAGAAATTCTGAAACATCCTGTAGAACCCCTGCAGACTTCCTGTAGAAGCTCATAAACGCGGTCTCTTGGTAGCCAAACTTTGTGAAACTCTCTGGAAGGGTGTTAGGGACCCCTTAGACCCTCTCTGAACCTTCCCAACCTTGCTCAAGCCTTTCTCCTCCTTGATCCACCTCTGCAAAGGAAAAAGCTAGATAAAAGCACATGCATGATGATTCTAATAACTGAAACAAAAATACAAAAAGATGTTTTCTGCAGGTAGAAGTAGTCTAGACACATGCATCTCACCTTGGTAGAAGTAATGTCATCTCTTTCAGTCGTTTGCATTCCCATCTCTGCATCAGTAGGACTAGCTGGTAGAATTAGGGTTTGCTAGGGTTTGCGTTTCTTGTTGGCTTTCCATTCCTCTCTGCAAGTAGATTGGCTTTCTTTGAGTTAGCTTTCGTCCATCAGTTAAAAAGCTTCTTCTAAGAGCTCATAGAAGTTGGCTTGAGCCCGTAGCGGACTTGTGCCAGCTGACCAAGTGACAGCTGCGGCAAGAGCTAGTACTTGTGCATACAGCACCGTCGCTTCCAAGTTTGTTACGAACTACCGGGTTGATAAAATTAAAGAAGGAAGCTCCAGGAGTTGTAGCATTGTTGCTACAATACTGGAGCCCACCATCTTTTTGGCGCCGTTGCCGGGGAAGCGTCAGAGTATTAGTGATTGTTGCTTTTCTTCTATTTTCCTACTCTCGCCTTCTGCTAAGTAGTTTATTTCATTTCCATTCTGCAAAAGTAGCATAGACATTTCTTGCTTTCATAGATTAACATTTCAATTCCGCAATTTCATTTCTGCAAGCGTAGATTAGCATTTCCATTCCGCAAGCGTAGCCTAGCATTTCATTCCTGCAATTTCATTTGAGCAAAATAGATTAGTTCTTTCATGCTTTCATTTCAATTCCGCATTCCCATTTCAGTAAGATAGTTAGTTGCAGGTCAATTTGTTTTAGTTTTGCAGGTACCAGAACAAACAAAAGCAATCAAAAGTCTTTTCATTTCATGCCTCGTAGAAATCGAGATAAAACAGGAAAATTCTTACCCAACACCCCCATCACTTCACTGAGTCACCCTTCTCTCTTCTTTAGTGACAGTGATCTAGAAGAACCTATAGGCGAACCTCCTGAGATATACGAAGATCCTATAGCAGAAGAAGAGTTAGAAAACACTCCATCTGAAGCTATGGCTGACAATAGGGGAGAAGATGAGAGAATTGAAGGTGCCTTCCCCATCCGAGAGACTAATGGAGACATGAAAATGAAGAACATCAGCCCCTCCGCTTTACCTCACTTCCATGGACTAACTACTGAAGACCCTGATACCTTCCTGTTTGAGTTTTCCGTCCTTTGTCAAACCTATGACTATACCGAAGATGAGAAAAAACTGAAACTCTTCCCTTTTGCCCTTAAGGATGCAGCATTACGCTGGTTCATGGGCTTACCTGGGAACAGTATCACCACTTGGGCCCAGATGCAGCAAGCTTTCAATACCAAATACCGGGACTACTGTAGGTCGAAGGAAACCAAGGGATAAATCTTTCGGATGACCATGGGGAATGATGAGTCTTTAGAAGATTACGAGGAAAGGTTCCAACTTAGCTATAAACGGGCCAAGTGCACACTTGACCCTGAATCCCTCAAGTTGGTCCTGCTCCGAGGAGTCCCTGAAGACCTCTTAGATACCCTTCACATGCTAGCTGGAGGAGATATTTACCAACTACCTTATGAGGACATAAAGACTGTGTTTAGAAACCACTCTAGGGCAGCCCGAAAAAGAGGTAGAGGAAACCTCCTCTCAGCTGGTATTCCTTTCTCCAAACATGAGTTTGCACATCAATTAGAGGACCTCAAGAGTGAGGTGAGACAGACCATCGCCATGCAACTTGATACATTCCGAATCCAGCAGAAGAAAGAGGAAGATGAGAGGGCTTTGGCTATCTTCTACCCTAGGTGTACAAGGAAACACCCTAAGAATGAGTGCCCATTACATTCGGTTGAGGTATGTTTTGTCTGTGAGGAGGACCACCCCACAAACCAATGTCCAACCTTACCTGGGCTTAAAGCCATGTATCAAGGGACAGAAGCGCCCACTGAACCTCTCTATTTCCTCAACCAAAGGAGGCCACATGGACCTAGACCTTACCAACAGGGGATGCAAGGGACACCCCAAGCTTATTACAGCCCCAACCAATCCGCTCCTATGCCTTCTTGGGGACCCCCTGTTCATCCTTCCTGGTCTATACCTCCTCCATGGTCTTACCCGCCTCAGTACCATACTCAGCCCACTACTCATTCGTTTCACTCACATGCCCAGCCACAGCCTCAGTGGAATGCATCTCAATCAGGGTGGAGGCCCCAGTACAATACTCCTCCTGCCATTTTGCCTCCACCACCAGCTCAACCACAACCATTACCTCTTGCTCCTCCAAGGCAACCCCAAATGCCTACTCAACCGAACCCGAACCCCAACAACCGGCAGGCCCAGCAGGTATACACTGGGGAAACGTCATGCCCTACCTATGCTGTGGAGATCCAGGAGATCAACCTGCAATCTGGAAAGACTCTTCCGGATCGCCAACCTCCTCCCCCGGAGGACGAGGAAGATAAACAGGAAAGTGAACCAAAGGCCATTCCACCCTTTCCTGAGAGACTAACGGCCACCACACAACCCAACCCAGAGGAGGATGAGCTTCTGGGAGAACTCAAACAGTTGTGTGTGAGAATACCACTTCTCCAAGCCATCAAAGATGTACCGATATACAACAAACTGGTTAAGGAAAAGTGTTTCAGACACCCAGGCAGGCGAAAAAGAGATGCTTCAACCATCAATGTCATAGGACAACTGTCTGATCTTATGTTGGGGCAGGCCATCTGCCCAAAGTATCTGGATCCTGGGAGTCCTGTAGTGGATGTCCACATCAATGGCACCATCATACCTCACACATTGATTGATCTGGGGGCTGCCATTAATGTGATGACCAGGGATACCATGCTCAAACTCAACCTTCAGGGTTCCTTGAGAAAGACCTCGACAGTCCTGCAACTAGCATATCGCTCCACCGTGACTCCCGAAGGGATTGTAGAGGATGTCTTGGTCTCTGTTGACTCTTGGGAGTACCCTGCAGACTTCTTGGTTCTGCAACCAAAGGCAAAGCTTACTGGATACCCCCTTATCTTGGGAAGGCCTTGGTTAGCCACTGCAGATGCTTACATAAGCTGCCATGTAGGAAACATGACCATCAAAAATGGTCCTATGTCCAAGCAGCTAGTCCTATACCCTCCTGCCCAACCCTTATTAGAGCATGACTTACCACTTTGGTTGGAGGAAGGAGAAGAGGATGAGGTGTACTCAGCACCTTTGTGTACCCTAGACACCACTAGGGGAGGCCTCCCAACCGAGGATGATTTGATTGAGACCTTGATCCAGAATCCACCTCCCAGTGCATTGTCCTTAGAGGAGTTGGTGGAGGATGCCCAAGCCAGCACCTTAGTGGACCTTTGTGTGACCAACCCTGTCACTTCCAGAGTCAAAAATGTGGAGTTCGGCCTTGAGAGAATGTTAAAGATCAGCTCCTCCCCATCTCCTTCCCAGGAAAAGGAGCTGTGTAGTCTGTTGGCCAGTCATCTAGATGCTTTTTCTTGGAGCTATAAGGAGATGAAAGGAATCCATCCTTCGGTCTGTACCCATCACATCTACATCAAAGAAGACTGTAAACCAGTTAGTTAACCCCAAAGGAGAATGAATCCAGCCCTTAAGGACATCGTCAAGGAGGAATTACAAAAACTGTTGGATGCTGGATTCATTTACCCCATCTCGGATAGCGAATGGGTGTCCCCTTTGGTGTTGGTTCCCAAGAAAAACGGGAAGTGGAGAATCTGTGTGGACTACTGAGAACTGAACAAGGCCACCAAGAAAGACCATTTTCCTCTACCCTTCATAGATCAAGTGTTGGATGGACTGGCAGGAAAGAAGTTTTTCTCTTTCCTAGATGGGTTTAGCGGGTATAACCAGATCCAGATCAGCCCGGAAGACCAATATAAGACCACCTTCACTTGTCCTTGGGGTACCTTTGTTTACCGAGTTCTTCCCTTTGGACTATGCAATGCTCCTGCCACCTTCCAGAGAGCCGTCTTGAGCATCTTTTCTGAGTTGGTCCATGATTCGGTGGAAATCTATATGGATGACTTCACTCCTTATGGGTCCAACTTCCAGGAAGCATTGTCCAATCTGGGAAAAGTCCTAACCAAGTGCACTGAGATGAACTTGTCCCTTAGTCCTGAAAAGTGTGAATTCTTGATGACTGAAGGGACCGTGCTAGGCCATACCATTTCTTGCCAAGGGTTACAGGTGGATCCTAACAAAATTGCTCTCATCAAGAAGGTTCCACCTCCTCAGAAGGTAAGAGATGTTCGAAGTTTCTTAGGTTTAGCAGGGTATTATAGGAGATTCATTAAAGACTTCAACAAGCTAGCCTCGCCATTGTTCAGCCTCTTGGCAAAAGATGTTGAGTTTAAATGGACTGACAATTGTCAGAAGGCTCTGAATGAATTAAAGGACAAGTTGGTGTCTGCCCCAATCTTAAGAGGTCCAAACTGGGCCCTACCTTTCCACATCCACACTGATGCCTCGAACAAAGCCATAGGGGCAGCCTTAGGACAAGTTGAACAAAAACTTCCATATGCCATATACTTTGTCAGCAAAAACTTATCCAAGGCAGAACTGAATTACACCGTAACTGAGAAAGAATTCTTGGTCGTGGTCCATGCACTGAACAAATTCCGACATTATATCATGGGATATCAAACATTTGTGCACACTGATCATGCTGCAATTAGATATTTAATGAATAAACCAGATGTGAATGCTCGTATTATTAGATGGTTACTTTTGTTGCAGCAGTTTGATTTGACTATCGTTGACAAACCAGGTAAAGAAAATGTTGTTGCTGACTTTTTGTCTAGATTGGATTTACTTGCAGGAGAGGATGGAACAGTGGATGACCAGATGCCAGATGAACATCTGTTTGTTATTTCAATACTCTCTCCATGGTTTGCTGATATAGCAAACTACCTTGTCTCAGCACAGTTTCCTCCGCACCTATCCTCAAGAGAGAAAAGCAGGATCGTACGGAAGAGTGCCTCATTCACTTGGATCGAGGGCAACCTGTTCAAGCTTGGCCCTGATCAGATCTTAAGGCATTGTGTAAGGGAGGAGGAAGTCTTTGATATCCTCCTAACCTATCATGACGGGCCTTGTGGAGGACATTTTGCAGCCAAAAGGACTGCCTTCAAAATCCTGCAGGCAGGCTACTATTGGCCCACGCTTCATCAAGATGTCAGAAGGTATATCAGCCAATGTGACCGATGCCAAAGGATGGGGAAACCGACTCCAAGGGACGAAATGCCTCTCCAACCTCAAGTGACTCTTGAGCCATTTGAGAAGTGGGGTATGGATTTTGTGGGTCCAATCAATCCTCCTTCGAGGCAAAGGTCTTACATCATTATGTGCACAGACTATCTGACAAAGTGGGCAGAAACCAAGGCAATCAAAGCAGCGACAGAAGAAAAGGTGGCGGAGTTCTTAAGAGAAAACATCTTCTACAAATTTGGCTACCCAAGAGAGCTAGTCACCGATCAAGGAAGCCAGTTCACCTCCAACTTAATTGAAGACCTACTCGCTCATCACAAAATCAAGCATAGGACTTCCACCCCCTATCATCCTCAAGCAAATGGGCAGGTGGAAGTCACCAATAGAGCATTGGAAGGGATCTTGACTAAGGTGGTGAGCAGTAGTAGAAAGGATTGGGCAGATCGCCTGGTTGAGGCCACTTGGGCTTACAACACCACTTGGAAGACCACAACTGGCTTCACACCTTATGAGCTGGTCTATGGGAAGAGAGCTTTGTTGTCAATTGAGTTCGAATACAAAACCGTGAGGATAGCAGCTCAGCTGGACCTGGATCTCAGCCATGCCCAACAAGAAAGGTTATTGCAGCTGAATGGATTGGACGAGCACCGAATGCAGGCCCTTCTCCACTCAGAAGTGGTTCAACTTTAGAGGAAGGTGTGGCATGAACAACACCTCAATGACAAGCAATTTCAGTCGGGAGATTGAGCACTGTTGTATGCTTCCAGGCATAAGGATTTCAAGGGAAAGTTGAGAACCAGATGGCTGGGACCATATGCAGTGGAGAAATGTAATGAAAATGGGTCTATTCTTATTCGGACCATTGATGAGGAGGCCATCCCCATGCTTTTCAATGGGCATCGACTAAAGATCTACAGAAAACCTCTTTCAAGACAAGAATTCATCAAAACTGTGGAAAAATCAGTGCTGGTCATAGAGAAGGGTTCTGCCTCTGTTTTGGGCATACCCTGAACATCTTTAAAAACAAACAAAAAAAAGGGAAAAAATAAATACCCTTGGGTGAAAACCTCTCTGAGGTGCTCAAGGCAGATGGTAGGGGTGAAAACCTCAATGAGGCGTCCCTGCTGTCTTTCTAAAAATGTTGGAAAAAGACCCTTGGGTGAAAACCTCTCTGAGGCGCTCAAGGCAGATGGTAAGGGTGAAAGCCTCACGGAGGCGCCCCTGCTATCTTTCAAAAACAAAACAAAAAAACAAAAACAAAAACAAAAACAAAAAAAAACAGGGAAAACAAGTTCAAGTTGTGGCAATGCATGCAGGTTGCAGGTATTCCATGCAGGAAAAGAGGCCCCTCAACTCAAAGACAAGGGTCCCTACTATGCTACCAGGTGACCTCACCAGCACTCCCTCTAGAAACACTCATCTCTTCCAAGGTCTGGGCATGATTTGATCATAGTTTAGCCTTCTACAGGAAGCTACAGGACTTTCTACAGGAAGTTCTGTATTTCTACAGGAAACTTCCTGTAGAAGCTTTGGACGGCCCAGAACCGACTGTGTGGGGAGATCTAACACCCGAGGTCCGACACGGAGGCATGCAAGCTAATGTTTTCTCCATCACGCACTGCTGTCGCCTCCTTCTACCACCCCAGTTGCCATGCAATGGAAATACCTGCACAGTCAAATCAGAACATTGAATTATCAGAGGAAGCGATTCTCAAATGGAAAAAAGGATGCAGAGACACCATGCACTACTTATCAAAGCCATCCGAGGGCCCTGCGATCGTGACCGTGATGCCACCGTTTCGGCATGCACCCGAGGAGGAAAAACTGCTACAGGACATCCTACAGGAATCCCGTAGCAGTTCATCCAGCTAGAGTGTACACCATCAAGGCGCCTGCAACACATAGAGCGAGCACATGCACCATCCGTAGCCAGGTAATAAGCTTCGTAACCAACAGCAGTCTGTAAGGAGGAACCCCCGTGCCTGTGCATGAAGCAGCAGCAAGCTAATCCATCACCCTCGTCCCGAAACCTGAAAATAACGTCGCGGCCGCACAGGTAAGTGCCTCACCCTTTTTTCGTCAAATTACATGAATAATACTCTAAAATGTTTGCAAGTGTGGAAATGAATGGGTTGAGCAGTCGGGTAGCCATTCAACTGGCCACCACGACCAGTCAGATGGTCTCGTCAGATTTGGAAAGTGTTGGTCGTGGCAAGCAAAACGGGTAATGGACACGTGAGAAGCGTCCAGTCGGGGAGAAGCGGCGATCTAACGGAAATGGCGGCTGCAGATATGCAGGGAATGATGCGGCGTTCAGGCAGACTTGCAGTGAAATGAGTAGGTGACTTCGTCCAATGGTCCGGCAGGGACAGCTCACCCCCACGCCACGAGTTCGGTCGGGATTCAAATCCACCGGCTAGATCGTCACTCCACTCATTTATCACCAGCCGTTTTGCAGTCGAGTAAGCGTCCGAATTTCTCTGAAGCTCATTACTCCAAGTCCTCGGCTTGTTCAAACGTCTGGTGGTTGCACAGAAGGCGCAGAACCACTGACGTGCTCTCCAGAACCTGTGTGCGACTTCTACAGGAAGCTCGCCGCTACGGAGGAAATCGATCTATTCACATCAAAGGTGGCGAATTGGAAAAGGTAAGCCTGAACCTATTCCTCCCATGCAATTGGTTTGAAGGGTGGCGAAGTTAACGTCCTCAAAAAAGTAAAACTACAGTTTGAGCATAAAATTGCAAGCGTCGTCTCCCTTTTGCATGAAAATTGTCATCGTAGTATATGCGGGGTTTTCTACAGGATGTGGTTCGTAATTGAGCCCCTGTCAAGGCTCACCTGTAAATAGCCGAGAATTCACGAATTGTGTGCGTGACAGAGGCGTAATTCTGCGCTCTGTCTCAAGAAATCCGAAAGGCCCATCTTTTGATACGCACCAGCCACCTCCGGCTAACATAGCAAGCTTTCGCCATGCCGGGTGGATTCATTAGGAAGGAACCGACAGACTCAAAGAAGCTACGGGAAAACCCGGAGGTGGTAGAATTGTTCACTCGTGCGCGATGGATGTCGTTCTGCGACAAGCTTCAAGGTTATGATGATGAGGTGGTAGAGGAGTTCCTGCGAGCATTGAAGCCAAAATCAAAAACGCTGGCCGTTGTCAATTTCAGGGGTTTGAATCTCAGGCTCACCCCACAGTTCATCAGCAAAGTCACCGATCTCCCAATGGGGGTACCGTGGGATAAGGAGGAGCGAAAACTAGGCCAGAAGGCTAAAAAGGAGTTCTTTCCACCGGAGGAGCAATTCTCAGAGGATAAGAACGAGGTTCGCAGAGCTAGCCTACAGCCGCTTTGGAGTGAGGTCAGCCTCCAAATTATGAAATATATCACGTGTGAAGGACGATTCAGCATCGTATATGGGTACCATTTCCGGCTGCTCACAGAATTGAGGCACCAAATGGACCTACCTTCAAAAAATAAGCTAAGTATTCCTTACTTCCTCCTGCAGTCCATGACTGAATGTGCCACCAATTTACGAGAGGGCATGCCAGACCAGGTAGCCCATCATGGGCTCATTAAGCTCCTCGTGGAGGATGCACTCCACACCTACACAGTCCCTCTCTCGTGGGAAGCCTTCCGAAATCTGACTAAGGATGGCGATATCAAAATGTTGACCGAGGAGCTCACCTCCTCCAGCAGCGAGGAGAAGGAGCCAGTACACACAGAGAAGAAAGGGAAAGGCCAAGAAACCGCGGCCAAAGCACCGAAGAAAGAACAAAAGGGGAGGCAAGAGAAACCCCAGGTTGCCGAAAAGGAGGGTGACAAATCCACATTGACACCCAGAGAGAAAAGGTTACAGAGTAGGGTGGAAAGGACTGAACAAGTCCACATCAGTAAAGGCACCTCGAAAGCAGCCTCAACCAAGTCAAAAGGCAAAGCACCCTCAGCCAAACAGGCTAAAACGGTGCCACCTGTTTCTATAGGAAAACCAAAAACGGCTTCTACAGGAAGCCAGAAATCAGCTGATACAGGGCCTTCTACAGGAAGCCCTGAGAAAGGAAAACCAAAGGAGAAGACAGCTGAAATTATTGCAAGGGAGGCAGCAGCCATGCTGGCCACCCTTAGTACACCTCCTAAGCCGAAGGAAAAACGAAAGAGGGAGATCCATCTGTATTTCAAATTCAGGAGAAGTGTGAGAATCAAAACAGGCAGGCCCCAACCTCCATCCAGCAGCCCAATTACTATAGAAGACACCCCTACCTCGCCAAGGGAGAGGTCCCCCTCAAAAATATCAGTCACTTATGAGCGGGGGAGCCCGAAGACAACTACTTGGAAGGAGAGAATGGACATGTTGGCTTCAAAAGCCCGGCTACAGGATGCTGAGGCCATTCTACAAGAAACATTGGCCCAACTTAAGGAGACAGAGAGGATGGAGGGAGAGGCACCCACATCACCACTTAGGGAAGACGAAGTAGAGCCACCGAGGGAAGAAGAGAAAGAGCATATTTTGGAACCTAGTCCCCAGCCAAGCTTGAGCTCGTATTATAACTTTTTGGAGGCTGGGAAAATTATTCCACAAAAATTCACAGTGCCGCTTTTCTTTGCGTTGGAGGAAGAGAGAGTGAGAACCCACACGTGGATGAAGATAGCTAAATCAAAAGGAGTGGCAGATATAGGCCCCTTGGAGGAACAACTCAAGGAGGCACGAAGGGAGTTAGCTATGGCCAAACACGTGGCAAACTGTCAGCGGGTATTCCTACAGGAAGAGAATGAGAAACTTAAACTGCAGCTACAGGAACTGAAGAAAGAGAAGGGCACATCATCAGGGAACACTACAGCAGAACATCAAGACAAAGAAGGACTGCAAGTTGGTCTTGGGGAGCCAACCTCGCATCTACAGGAAAGGGAACTGCAAGCACAAATCGAGATACAAGCTCTCAAACAGCAGTTGCAGCAAAAAGAGGCACAACTGGCTTGCATGGCCAGTTGGGCCATGGATGCTCTACAATGTAGACAGCCGGCCAAATCTTATGGCCTGTACCTACAAGACCAGTGGCTGCAATTTCAGATTAATGCATTGGCACAGAGGGGTATCTCCCAACTCCAAGACCCCGAGCAGTTCACAGCGTTATGCAATAACAGTTCATCAGAGGATAAGGCCAAACTATCGGAGTTCTATCTCCATAATTTGGCCCTTCCTAATGTGACTTCATGGGATCCCAACACAGTTGTAGGGGATATGCAGTTGATGGCATTTGCCTCATGGTTGAACCATGAAGAAAAGAGAGCAGCAGAGGTCAAAGAGGTCATGGACCGAGAGTTACATGAGCCACTGCTGATTAGAGCAGAGCCAGGGGATCCCACTGCATTGATATCGGCCCACCAACACTTAGCCACCAACCCTCAAACTTTATTGAAATACATGGATCAGCAGGCTCAGGCCATAGCACATTTCGAGGATATGGAGTGACTATTAAGGGACAACTGTGTTCATGCTTGCACCCGCTGATGGAACACATTGTCCCACAGCCTTAAAATCAAAGAATATCATACTCCAACTCGAATGAGGGAAGCTCTAGCACGGGTGCCCCTCTACAAGAAGTCCATACAGAACCTCCAAGCCAGCTGGATTGGCCTCAAGCTAAGCCCACCTCTGCTGTTAGGATTGATGGAAGGCAGCACAGAAAAAGAAGAGCATAAGCAGTGGGAAGAGGTGGAAAGGAAGGCTGGGTTCCATGCCAGTGAGGAGGAGACCACTTCAGAAGCCTGGGATGTGAGGGTGGCGATGAAAGCAATGAAGGACGAGGAGCTGGATTAGTTGCTCAGGGATGAGCAATCATTTTAGCTGGGGGGTGATGATGAGCCCCAAATTTGGTAACATTTTGGGCTCATTTGGCCTAACTACCTTTGCTCAATCCTTCATTTTTCATAACTTATGCATCATTTTTTAGTATGTTTATGTCATTTGTACGAATAAGGGCAGTCACTATTCCTAGGTGGCTAACACATGCTCATTTCAGGTTTTTTGACACATGATTGGAACAAAACCAAGCAGATAAGGACCAGGAGACAGCCAAGATGGGGTTGAGGATTCGTAGGAGGGTTGTCCAGCATTAAATGGCCTTCCTCGGGATCTTCACCCCCAACTCCGAGCTCCAACAGCCACCACAACCGGATCTAGAAGGCAGCCAAACGGATTTTGAGGAAGCAGCTGTTCACTCCTAGTTTGGTCAACCAAGTCCCACTGATTTAGGAGGCCAGCTTAGGGCCTCGTGATGTATAAATGATAAGGCTTTAGCCTTCGAAAAGGACTTTTGAAACATTGTTGCACATTCTGCACTACGAGCTGCTAGCTTGGTTTTGCTCTTTTGTAGCCATTATTGGCATGCTCTTTGACTTATGATTATTATTTTTTAATGGAAAGCAGTCAGATTTGATCTCAGTTCTGAGCTTTTAAAGGAACCATAGCTCTCGGAGTTGGGCCCAACCTGAGAGCCTAAGGCCTCCTTCTTCTGTATTGTTATCTTTTCTTTCAGCATTATGGTTTTCTTTACATGCATTTTAAACGCAGTTTGTTGAGTTAGATTTCGTGGTATGGTTAAGTAGGTTATTGTTAGAAGATAGAGTTGCTCCAGATGTTTGGAATAGAGTAAAGGGATTAGAATTGATAAAAGCTCAAAAAAGGGTTGCCTGCACTCTCATTTTCACCTCTTTTTAGGGGCTGGAATTGCAGACAGTGCTACCCACCAAAAACATTGGTTTACGTACTCATGTAATCTTTGGTGCAATATTTTCGTTTGTAGTAGTTGTCCATGCGCTCAGACCTCTTGGAATGTTTCTTTGCTTCAGTACCAATATATGGTTTTCTTTAGAAATAACGTTGTTGATCATTGGTTCCATTAAACAGTTAGGACAGATTAGGAATGTTTTGATTATGTGCAGGACGTGGATGATTTGGTTCAGTTTACACTGTGCAGTGCTACTCCCTCACTCTCTCATCCTTCTAAGCCTTGCCCAGACCAACTTCTCATCTCCCAATTAGACCCCTTGTCTCTCAACTACTCTACTGCCCACGTTATCCTACCTTTTCGGCCTTCCATTCCCTCTACCCTCCTTCAGACAAACTAGCTTTGCACACCCCCTCATCATCTCATCTCTCTGTCACTAAGTCATTACAAACCCCTCTCCTACCTCCCTATCCACCCATGCAGCCTCTTCCACTCACCCATCACCCAAAATCCGATCGTAGAACATCTTGTAGGAATTACTGAACATCCTGTAGAAATTCTGAAACATCCTGTAGAAATTCTGAAACATCCTGTAGAACCCCTGCATACTTCCTGTAGAAGCTCATAAACGCGGTCTCTTGGTAGCCAAACTTTGTGAAACTCTCTGGAAGGGTGTTAGGGACCCCTTAGACCCTCTCTGAACCTTCCCAACCTTGTTCAAGCCTTTCTCCTCCTTGATCCACCTCTGCACAGGAAAAAGCTAGTTAAAAGTACATGCATGATGATTCTAATAATTGAAACAAAAATACAAAAAGATGTTTTCTGCAGGTAGAAGTAGTCTAAACACATGCATCTCACCTTGGTAGAAGTAATGGCATCTCTTTCAGTCATTTGCATTCCCATCTCTGCATCAGTAGGACTAGCTGGTAGAATTAGGGTTTGTTAGGGTTTGTGTTTCTTGTTGGCTTTCCATTCCTCTCTGCAAGTAGATTGGCTTTCTTTGAGTTAGCTTTCATCCATCAATTAAAAAGCTTCTTCTAAGAGCTCATAGAAGTTGGCTTGAGCCCCTAGCGGACTTGTGCCAGCTGACCAAGTGACAGCTGCGGCAAGAGCTAGTACTTGTGTATACAACACCGTCGCTTCCAAGTTTGTTACGAACTACCGGGTTGATAAAATTAAAGAAGGAAGCTCCAGGAGTTGTAGCATTGTTGGTACAATACTGGAGCCCACCACCTTGCTCTCCTCAGTCTTCCTAAGAGCTGGAATAGATACCAAGACTCAGTGAATGGAAGAGAGAAACTTCCAGATTGGGAATGACTGTGATCAAATCTGATGCAGGAGGAGATCAGGAGGAGCACCAAAGATGGTTCTTCATCTAATCCTGATGATGAAGAAAATCTAGCCTTAGCTAGTAGGGAAAGGGAAGGAGAAGGATTCTCATTCCAAATCGATTTCTTCTCATGGAGGGAAGAAGATTGACAAAACTAAAGTGAGATGCTTTAATTGTCACGAGGTGGGTCATTATGCAACTAATTTCCCATTGAAGAAATCCAAGAAGGGATCCTCGAAAGGATCTGAAAGTGAGGCATTGGCCTCTCATTTCGAATTGGATTTTACCCTCATCGCACGCATGGTTTCATCGATGATGGGTTGTGGTTGGTTTCTTGACAGTGGAGCCTCATTCCACATGACCGGCGATAAGAGTTTGTTCAGTACCTTGGAGTAGAAAGACCTCCAGATACTCATAGAGATGGGTAATGATGAAAAGTATAGTGTCTCAGGAGTAGGCACGGTTATTTTTTAGAGGGAGCATGGAGCTCGCATTACCCTGAAAAATGTGAAGTATGTGTCAGGACTGAGAAGAACTTGGTATCGATCATGATGTTGGAGGACAAAGGCTATGATGTAGTCTTCAGTAAGGGAAAGGTTTTCCTTAGACACATCACCACGAGACAGGTGAAGCAGATCGGTTCACGAGTCAAGAACCTATATGCTCTTGAGGTTCAAGATGCATGCAAAGCCTTTAGGAGTAAGGCGACTGTTAGAGACTTGGTGGTTGAGAGGGAGAGTAAATTACCTCTCAACATGCAGCCACAGAAGAAGTCTCAAACAATTGTGGAGGAGCCACAATTGGAGAAGCAGCTTCAGGAAGTTGTGGAGCAGCCACAACTAGAGAAGCCGAGAGGAGATCAAGTGGAGGCATCCACTCATGTAGAGACCTCCAATAGGGGGGAATTTCGAGCCAAGTGGGTAGAGGGATCACATGCAGTTGTACCTTCAGGTGTGAGGTGGGGCGATGTGAATAGATAATCTCATGAAGGCTGAAATAGGGGCAGGATCCTCGAGGTAGCCAGCCTCTTGGATTAGACCTTGCTACGGGAGCCCTGACAAGGACTAGCAGCACTGGCTGAGTGGGTAGAGACGGATGTGGATGGAGCAGCAGAGAGAGCTACAATGCAAGAATCCCAAGACAGTGCAAAGCTAGCAAGCTGCAGCAATGCGAGAGGCACATGAGTGTTGCACCAGTGCACGATGGCACAGAGAGGTGTGCAACGGTGCGAGATGCATGGCGTGTTGCAGTAGTGCAGAGGTCAGAGTGGGAGAACTTGTCAGTGGAAAAGGGAGCTTCAGCATCAAAGGGTGTTTCTAGCCCAACAAGGAGGTCAGTTGGGAGATCAGTTACTTACTTCTCAGTAACTGAGTTGCAGTGCAGCAGTGGGCAGCAAGATGCAACATGATGAGAGGAGGAATCAGTGGGATTGATGCAATGAGAGATCAAAGCAACAAAGGCTAGAGCATTCAAATACTAAAGAGCATAGAGGTGCAAAGTTTTTATTCGACAGAGGCAATAACAGTTAGAGACTTTCATGACAGAGGCATCATTCTAATTCAGGTTGGATATTTTTTTTGTTTCTGTGTTGCTGGAGCAATAACACTAGAGTGTAGTGTTGCATGCAGAACATTCCAAAGGTTCAAGATCGGGATCGAGTTGAATTCCTTTCTTATTGAGAGGGAGTGTTGAAAATAGCAACAAGAAATGATAAAAATAGAAATGTTAACAATAGCATTGCTATAAATAGCATTTCAAGATATATTCCAATTTTGATTTGTCCTTGAATCAAAATTGAGAATTAAAATTCGAATTTAGTCTCACCAGTTGTTTGAAAAATAATTAATTAATTCATCTTGAGTTAATTAGTTGGAGAAATTCAAACATGAAGTCTTTGTGAAGGCTTGCAATAGTTATCCCTTTGATTGAGGAAGTTATCCCTTAATTAAGAGATAAGGATGAGTTGTATTTGAGTTGTAATTAGTTAGCTCAGTTAACTGAGTTAAGTCCAATTAAATTTAGTTCCAAACAGTTGGAGGAACTAAGTGTGAGTTCAGTCAGTTAATGCATGCATGCATGTAACTAGTGTTCTCCAGATAATTGAATATTCTCTCATGAATAACTCATTCATGTCAGTTCAAACAAAGGCGCAGTTGAGATTAAAGGAAGGGACGGTGTACTATCAGTTGGAGGAATTTTCCTATAAAGGAAACTCATCCATGCAGAAGGAATTCATTCCTTCAGGATTGCACAGTTCAAACAGTGTGTTGGAGCAGTGTGTGAGAGCAGTGCCACACAAGGTTACAAAAAGAGCACCCAGGGAAAACTACACAAGGAAATAGGAGGCTTAGAGGATAGAGGGAAAGACATATGAGTTGTATGTTCTGTCTATGAACAGTGAGGGATTGTACTGAGATTTGGATAGTTGTGTGAGAGCTAAAGCTGTGTGTAATCTCTGAGTTATTTCCATTATATGATAATACAGATAGTTAGGTTTTTAGCTAAGGCTTTCCCCAGAGTATTCTTCTGTGTTTCATGTGTGATTGAATCTTCTTCTTCGTTATATGTGTTCTCTTTGATCTTGCTCAAATCGATTAAGCTTCCACAAGTTTGATTGTAGAAGTAGATTAAGTATTTTGCTTTAGTACATTGCATACTCAGTTTAATCTACAGTGAGAATTTCTACATCTCTTTGACACGTAGGGACTGAAATTTTGGAGATTACCTCTACCTTAGATGCATCCAACTTGATTCCAACAGCTGAAATATGATGCCCCAAAACAATTCCCTCATTAAAAATCATAAAGCATTTTCTATGACTTAATGAAATATTTTCTTCTTTGCATCTAATGATAACTTTTTCTAATTTATCCATAGCTTCTTCAAAAGTGTTTCCATAGATAGTAAAATCATCCATGTAAACTTCTACACAATCATGGATCAAGTCAAAAAAGATACCTAAAACTGCTCTTGGAATGTAGCAGGTGAATTACATAAACCAAAAGGAAGTTCCTTGTAAGCATACTGACCCCATGGATATGTAAAAGTTTTTTATCTTGATCTTCTGGTGCCAGTTGAATTTGGTTATATCCACTAAAACCATCAAGAAATGAAAAATATTTCTTCCCTGCTAAAGTATCTAATACTTGATCAATGAAAGGTAGTGGAAAATGATCTTTTAAAGTAGTTTTATTTAGTTATCTATAGTCAATGCACACTCTCCTTAAAGGTGAAACCCATTGACTATCTGATATTGGGTAAATCAAATTCACATTATGTAACTTTTGTAATTCCTCCTTAACAATTTCCCACAAATTAGGATTCATCATTGTATGAGATTGTCTCACTGGTTTGGCATTTTCTTGAATGTAAATATGATGCCTACATGTATTAGGGTCAATTCCCTTCATGTCAGTGTATTCCCATGCATATGCAGAAGAATTTTTGTTTAGAGTCTTTACCAATTGTTTCTTTTGAAATTCTTTCAATTTGTTATTAATGTTCAATGTTTTGCCTGGAAAAATTTATACTAAAGAATTGCAAAACTTTTCCATAGAATGTAAAGCTACTTTAGATTGTCGAGATGAAAAATATTTGATGTTACATTGCTCTTGAAAATTTTGATCTTGTTCACCATATGAAGAAGAGTCATTATTATTCATCAAAATTTTCAATTGATCTTCCTCATCAATTTGTGAAAGAGTAAATACAAGTTGAATTTCCTCAAAGTGTTCACTATCATCATCATCAAGCCAAACTTCACGTTCCGTTGCAGTTATTATTTTTGCAGGGGGATATAATGTGAATTTCTTAGCAGAACTGCCATTAGAAATATACATATGCCCATATCTACAACTTATAAATGCATCACCTATAGCTAGCCAAGGTCTACCAAGGATCAATGGATGCTCTCCTAAATTATTCTTGGGAGTCAAAATCATAAAGTCAACAGGATATTCCCATGAATCTAAGGACACTGACACATCTTCTAATATACCATTAGGCTCGGCAACATATTTTTCTGCTAATTGTAATAAATTTGGGGTATATTGAAGATTAGGGAGCTTCAATTCATTCATAGTATGTTTTCTCATGATATTAATGGTTGCTCCTAAATAAATCAGAGCATTTGGAATTTCAATACAATTGATGTGAATTTTTACAATGGGGCTTCCTAGATCTAAATATTTTTGGACTATTGGTTTCCCCATCATAATATCTACAATTTCCTACCAATTGAATCTTTTTGTGTCTTTTCTTTTTCTTCTTGGTTTTTTAATGCATAATTCCTTTATTGCTTTTTTCCAAAATGGGTGTTTCCTTTATAGCTTGAAGTAAAGGAATTTTGATGCAAATGTTTTTCAATCAATCTACCATATTACAGTCAGGTAAAAGGATTTGACTTTCTACTCCCTTGTCAATTTGAAGCCTTTCAGGAATAGGAGACTTTGTAAGGAAATAGAATGTTGTTGTACTAGAGGAATTGTAAGAGTTTCTTTTATTTGATTGTCACCTAATTGTGTAGGAAGAGTCTTTTCTTGATCAAGAAATATCTCTTTTTCAAGAACTTTATCCTCCTTATATTCTTGGATGATAACTGGTGGTGATTTCTTTTGCAAGACTCGACCAGATCTAAGTTGGACACCATTTATACCTAGAGGAGCTATCATACAAGCTTGAAAATTTTGAACCTTAACATTATAGATGGGTTGTTGATAGGTTTTATTATTCAAATTTTAGAGTGGTTGAGCCGCTAGTTGATTATGTTTTTTAGGAAATGGAGTGAATGGCAAGGGAAGTGGTTGATTTTAAGTCAATTGAGGTTGGAATTGTGGTTGACTAGGTTGTGAAGGTTGAGGAGTGTAATATTGTGGTTGGTACCGAGGGTATGGTTGTTGAAATTGAGGATACTAGGGATTAATACCATAAGAATTTTGCCAACCTTGTGTCCAAGATGGGTTTTAGGGTTGAGGTGGCTAAGTTTTCCAAGGCATAGGTGTATTCCAAATCTTTTGTGGTTATGCATATGATTGATATTGTGCACTGGGATCTTGTACAATACCTATTTGTCGAGGCTACCAAGGTCTTTTGTGGGAAACATAGCAAAGTGATTCAGCTTGAATGTTCCAGCTTCTTCTTGGAAAATAACCTTAAGTCCAGGTATTGAAGGGCACTCCTTTGTATCATAATTTCTTTCACATATAACACATATTTCAATACTATGAGGAAAACATCTTTTAAAGCATGTGTTTTCCCACATCTAGGAAAAAAAATAAACAATGCATCATTTTCAACTTTTTGCTTGTTTTGTATCCTTAAAGTATTTAGTTGTTCACTAAGATTTCCAAGGATATAAGTTTTAAAATTATCAAGAAAAAATTCTAATTCTGCTCTACTTACTGTCCCAAATGTATATTTTCTTACTCTTGACATGACAGGATCTCTTAGGTTCTTACCATATTTTTCTTTTCCTCTTGCAATATGTTTGCACATGTAGGGACAGGGTCACCTAAGGTCAATTTTGGGGCAAAAGCTCAAGTTTTGTTGTAAAGAATGTAAAGTCTCCGCAAGATGTGGTCGTGGAGCGCGTAGGTAGTAAAGAGTCATAAAGGGTTTTACCCTTCTCTTATGTAAGTTGTGTCAGCTTTATATATCTACCCATGGTCTACGGATCATGGGATTGTATAAGTAGGAGAGTCTTAGAGAGTCTAAAGAATATATCAATGAAGATTAATGTAATGGGTCAGTAAGAGGAAAAGCGAAGATGTCTTAGAGTAGAAAAGAGGATCTGCAGCTGTGTGCACAGGGGCCTAGAGTAGAGTCCGCAGCTGAGTGTGCGGACCACTGCAGTTGAGTGCGCATGGAAGTCTTGAGTCTGTAAGCGGAACTAAAGTATTAATAAAGAGATTATTCTAGAAATTTCTGCGTTTATCTATTTCCTTCTGTTATGAATGAATGTGCTATTATGTTATGATGAATGATGGGTTTATGAATTATTACTGTATTGATGCACGATTTTACATGATTTGTATTGTCATATGAATGCAAGTAGTAATAATTGTTTACGCGAAGAATATATTGTTGCATGTTAAAGTTATCGAACACTTAAGTCGATCTAGATAAATACGAAATTAGGAGTAATCATAGAGGCACGTAAGTGGTTGATTCACCTACTTAGGGTCTGCGAAAGACAGTTGTAGACCTTCATGAAAGTCTAGAGGTTAGTTAAAGGAATTTATATCGATAAGCCTTAAAGGCTTATCGATCTACGCGAAGGCAGTTTTAGGGCATAAAACGACATCACGCTCATCTCTGGGTGCGGAAACTTGGTTCCAGCATCCCCCCATACTTCTTTAGGTGAGACTTCAATCCTGCTCCATGGGTTGATGCCGAAAGGGCCAGTAGTGTAGGGAATTGTTTGGAAAACTTAACTCTGAACCTCGGTCAGGACCCACTAAGCCAACAAATGGTCCTGAGTTTCCAAAAAGGTAGTAAACATGGAGGGGTCCATTTCTACAGATAGCTTATCCTGACTTCCTGAGGTAGAGGCCTCAACGAAGCTTTTCTTTGCTTCCATGAATGTCTCTTTCGCACACTCCAAATCAAATCCAACCTCCTTTTCTGGAGCTTTTCACACCCACTTACCTTCTTCAGGTTGCTTTCCTTTATCTTTTCCAATTGTCATTCCACTTTGCAGTATGATATTCACATTAGGATCTTCTTCGCGGGGTTCAGCCCTCATCATCTGCAGGTTCTGGGTAGGTCGTTGAGGCTGCGCCCTCTTCTCCTACATTTTAGCTATCAATCGAGGGTAGTCTTCTATCACATGGTCAAACTGAGTATAGTATCGGCACAACAGGCATGTCGGGCTCGTACACTCCCGTGCATAGTGTCCTGGCACTCCACAATTGTAGCAATTAACTTTCCCCCAACCTCTCGCAGGTCCTCCTCCACCTCGGCCTCGTCCGCGCCCCTGATATCCTTCGTGCGCTCCCCCGGTGCTTTGATCCAGAGGCCGAGTCTCTATTTGCATTCGATACGCGAGCGTTCTTTCCATCATCAACTCATAGCTACAGCAGTTATGCTCATCGTGGACCACCGATTTGCAGAAGTTGCAAGAGAGTTTTTGCGGTGCCTGCACAAATTTCTGTAGCAAGTGGCAATTCTCTGTCACATGTTTTCTAACTACTTGACAAATAGTGCACCACAATGAGGACCCTTTACTTGGCCCCGCTTGAGCTTATAGCCTCAGAGGCATCAGCCCTCCTCCTGCAACATAATTCGTGAAGACAAGGAAGTGATCTTTATCATGCCCCTGGCTCTTACACTTCAAGCACCAAACTTCTTCGTGCACCTCTGGCTGAGCCGCTCTATCCTTCTTCAGACTTTGAAATACTAGGCAAAGATTCTGCAACTTCGCGTGAATCTACTGCACTCCCAAGGAAGCATCTTGAATCAGTGTTTCATGCAGCCACATCGTTATTTCCAGGGCTTTCACCTGGGTCCCAATCTTTTGCTATGATAAATCAACCCTTAAGTGAGGTAAGAGTGAAGCTACAAACCAATCGTGATGCTGCCCATCTTTAAGATTCATGTTAGCTTCGCGGATCTAGCATTTCAATCTCTGATCTAGCTCCCAGGGTGTTTCGCCAGGCCTCATCATGATTTCCTTGAATCCAACGACTGATTGCGATTCAGACTTGGGCCTACTGAATTCCTTATTTATCGCATTCTAAATGTCTGCCAATGGAGCCATCAGGTTATCGATACAGTACTTAATGTACCATGTTAGTGTGTGATCCTATAGAGTAGTAACCAACATTGATTTCTTCATCTGAACATCTATAATATTCTAGGTTGTCCACACGGCCTTCGCAATGAACCAAAATTGGTCTGGGTCCTCATTCCCCAAGCCCATGAAAACAGGCAACTTCATCGTATTCAACATATCGAATGGTGGCGAAGGTGGTGGCGGTGTGGGCAAAGGTGTATGCTGTGGAGGTGAATATGGAGGTGGTGTGGGAAGATGGGGTATTCGTGGGAAAAAATGGTCACCGCACCGACCTAGTCTTCTCAGATTGGAAAAAGGAGTTTCATGTGCATGTGGATGCTTCATGTATTGCGTTGGGAGTAGTACTGACACAGGCCAATGAAGGAGAATTGGATCACCCTATAGCATTTGCAACTAGGAAGTTGTTTAAGGCTGAAAATAATTACTCAACGACATAGCGCGAAGGGTTAGCTATGGTGTACGTGCTCCAGAAATTCAGACACTACCTACTAGGCGCACACTTTAAGATGTATATAGACCATTATGCATTAAATTACCTAGTCAACAAGCTTGTGTTGGGGGGGGGGGAATATGCAGATGGTTGCTCTTGTTTCAGGAGTATGATTTCGAAGTAATTGTGAAGCCAGGGCGATTCAATGCAGGGCTGGACCATCTGTCGCGCATTGAAACAAGAGAGGAGCCTACCAATTTGGAGGAATGACTGCCTAATGCGCAACTCTTTGTGGTGCGCATATCATATAATCACTTTGCAAACATTATCCACTTCCTGACTACAGGAATGGCTCCATAGGGATACACTAGTCAACAGAAAAAGGAATTAGTGGTGCGCGCAACAAACTTTTTTGTGATTGCAGGCCATTTGTATAAGATGGGATTAGACGAAATACTGTAACGTTATGTGCCTGATTTTGAACGAAATAGTATCCTTGCTGAAGCTCATGGAGGGGCTGCGGGAGGCCATTATGCAGGAAAATCAATAGCACAGAAGATTTTACGCGCTGGGTTATGGTGGCCCACATTACATAAGGATTTTGAATCATATTGTAGAGCGTGCAATGCATGTCAGAGAATGGGTAGGCCATCGCGAAGGGATGAGCTGCCTTTGAATCTGCAGGTATCATTGCAGCCATTTGAGAAATGGGCAATTGATTTTGTAGAGCTAATTCAACCTCCAGGCAAGAAGACGGATGCACAGTATATCATCACTGTTGAGCCCTGAAACTACATCTCTCCTACACAATTTCCTAGACTTTTTCCCCTCACCAGTACCTCATAAGCTATCAAATATCATTGCATATTGATTCTAAAAGATCATTTAAGTGGTTTTCTAACTATGTTTTTGTGTTTGCTATTTGAATTAGATTTTTCTCATTAGCTGCGAAATACAGCCACTTTCCGCAGCTGATTCGACTTTCCGCAGCTGTTTTTGTTGATCTCTAGGTTACAAGTGTCATCAAACAAAACGAGGAATGTGGGCAATTCAGGAATGATCTAGACATGGATCAAGTCCTATTGGTTTAGCCAAATTTGCAAAGGAAGACTTTGGTCAAACGGTGGTCAAACAAAGGAGTTCTATGGTAAATAGGTCTCTGTTTCAACACGTAAAGGGTCCGAGACCGTTCCTAGATCCGTGGACACATTTTGACAGCTGTAGATTGCCCCCACGACGCAAATCCAACATCCACCTTTTGGTTGATTGAATGATCTTGGCAACCATCATGCTAAGCTCACGGATGCTATCTTTTACGTGTCTTCTGCTGAAGTAGTTTCATAGGAAAACTGTTATGTAATTTCCCTTATAAATAACACGTTTGCAAACGCATGTAGAGTTAGTTCTTGATGTCGTTTTGCTGTTACTCATTGTACTCTGCCGTGAACTGGTCCTGTTGTTGTAACAAGAGGAGTCTTCCTCTGTTTTCCAATACAATAAAACTTTGTTTTATATGACTGTGTGAGCGTAATTCCGGATTGATAGCTTTTTGACCAAGGCCGTGCGGAGGGCCCCTGTTGGCTGAGGTTTTGTTTTCTTTTCTATAAAAATTTTATGTGTTGTTTCCTTATTTCCATTGCACATATTTCATAATTTGTTCACCTGTGTATATTTCATAAGTTAGTTATGACGTTAATGTTACATTCTTGTACATGATTTTTCAAGCATTGTATATTGTTGCTAACACTATTCAGTGTGTGTTTCAGGATAGGATAGGTCCGGGCATTTTCATACAATTTTTACAATAACTAGTGACATGAGATTAGCCTCTCTGCTGACTTTGCTTTTCTTAGCTTTTCAATTTCAGTTGTGCTTTGATTTCAGTTTTATTCATTTGCTTTGTTAGTTAGTTTAGATATCAAATTCCTCATATCATTGACATTATCTCCAAAGCCATAGCTTAACCCCGAAATGACTACTTGGTGAGCTATCGGACTATGAATGATGTGATTTGATTTTAACTTTAACTTTTCTACAATTAGATATCAATTCCTCATGTCATTGACGTTATCTCCAGAGCCATAGCTTAACCCCGAAAAGACTACTTGGCGAGATATCGGACTATGAATGATGTGATTTGATTTTAGCTTTATTTTTCTGCAATTAGATATCAATTCCTCATGTCATTGACGTTATCTCCAGAGCCATAGCTTAACCCGAAAAGACTACTTGGCGAGCTATCGGACTATGAATGATGTGATTTGATTTTAGTTTTATTTTTCTGCAGTTAGATATCGATTCCTCATATTATTGACGTTATCTCCAGAGCCATAGCTTAACCCCGAAAAGACTACTTGGCGAGCTATCGGACTATAAATGAAGTGAATTGATTTTACTTTTATTAGTTTGTAGTTTTTGATTTGTTTGAGTGCAGTAGCTTAACTCATTTTTTCTGTATTTAGATAAGCAGCAGAGATAGTGATTTCATGATCAGTAGTTCATTATTTGTTTGATTTGAATAGCAGCATATTTTCATTATTGTTCAAGTACTAATTTCATTACTAGTATGTTTTAAGACCTTCTGAAGTGTTAAGTTCTAGAAATTATTATAGAGGACATAATTGCCTTAAAATATATATCCATACTTGCCTTCTAGAGTATTCTTAAAACTCAGGGATAAGATTTTCATTCACATTAGGAGATAAACGAAGATAAAACCCCCAAAACAAAATAAAAATTGAAAACAATAAAAAGTAAGAAAGAGGTTGTCTTGCACATATAGTGTGCTACACTTCATCAATTTACGACTCCCAGATTGATAATTAATGTAGCAATTTAGGACACACTAAATTGACTAAACAATCACCGCAACCGAGTATTTGACCAGATGGGCAGAGGCATAGCCTGTAAAGGACTGTACAGGGGCAACAATAGCAAAATTTATGTTTGAATATGTGTTGACCAAGTTTGGTTGCCTGAAGATTTTAATGAGTGATCGTGGAACACATTTCCTTAATGAAACAATCAGCGGGCTGACATAAGAATTCCAAGTTTATCATCAGAAGAGTACACCATATCATCATCGGGCCAATGGGATGGTCGAGGCGTTTAATAAGATATTAGAGAACATGCTAACGAAGGTTTTCAATGCGTAGAGGAATGATTGGGACGTTGCGTACCAACTGTGTTATGGACTTAGAACTACATGTAAGAAGCTTACTGGTTGAACATGGTTTAGGTTAGTCTATGGCATAGAGGTTGTGATGCCTATGGAGTACAATGTGCCTAGTTTACGCATAACAGAATTCACAGGGATGGCGGACCATAGAGCCTTAGAAGAACGGCTCGCGTAGCTGACAGAGCTCGAGGAGGATATATTTTTGGCTGGATTCCATCAGCAGGTTCAGAAGGAATGCGAAAAAAAGCATGATTGGCACATCAAACTGCACACCTTCAAGGTAAACGATTTAGTTTTTTTATATGATGGTAAGTTTGATAAGTTTATAGGGAAATTTCAGATGCACTAGCTGGGTCCATATGTTATCAAAGTGATTACCGATGGTGGAGCAGTTCGGCTTGTGAAATTGAATGGAGATCCATTTCCGGGAAAGGTAAATGGAAGCCGATTGAAGCCATACACCGGGAATTCAATCCAATGACTATATAATGGTAGCACAGTCTTAGCGCTCCAGGCATCTGCAAGGAGGCACAGGACTATAAAATATGATGCCCAGGTTGTAGATCTGCACAATAAGAGGTCTGCGCAAAATAGGAGGAGGTCAAAATACCAGAAGGAGAGTGAAGGAAGTTGCACTATAGGGGTGGAGACTGCGTAGCACAGCCAAAAAGTGATCATTATTGTCATTGCTCATGATTTCACTACAAGTAGATGATTAAAAGGAGTGGGGTGAGGCATTTAAGGCATTTAAGGGTGAATCTAAGAGTCAAATATTTGGAAATCTATCGTCAATCTCGCATTTATGGATGGATTTTGGGGGGAACAGTTGAATTCGAATTCGAATTCACCTATAAAGTACGCGTGGCCATACAAAAAAACACTTTGCATTTTGAGAATTTCGAATTTCTTCTGTCTATGGCGCATGAACCGTGAATTCTTTGAGGATTTTCTCGCAAGCCCCGTGTTTGATCAGTATCCCAAGTCAGACAGAAATCTTATTCACGATATCATGTTAGGACCAGGTCCCGTAGAAACTCCAAACACTGGAGGAACGATCGCCTCTGAGGGAGTTGCCCCAGAAGTGATGAGTATGGAGGTTCCAGCAGTAGTTCCTACGGTGCCGAGGTCGTCTAGGCTGAAACCTACGCCGATGAGAGAGGTCCCCAAGCCAAAGAAGGATAAACAAAAGAAGTTGATGTCAGTGCGTGAGTCACATTGAAGCATGCCACTACAGAGACTAAGAGAAAAGAAAAGTTGAGCGTGAAGGAGAGGGGAAGGTGCTAGATCTGGAGGTAGAGGAAGGCACAGAAGATATCGACGTTGAGGGGGTGGACCCTATTTCTAAGTTGCCGGAGTATAGCCCTCGATGCAAGGGAAAAGTGAAGGTCCTGAAGGACCTAGATGAGGGATATTTCCTCCTTCACATACCCCTTCTGTCGGAGAATATACGTTTTGAAGGTTCGTGCTTATCGTGGATCCCACATTTGAAACTTGAAGATTGGTATTTAGCAGACCACGAGCGAATCCCCCACCTTGCTACAAACACCTTCATGAAGTGGGTTTTCTACAAAGAGTCTGGTGTCACCACATTGGATTCATGGAATGGATTTGTGAGGTAAATAAGTCAGGGTTGTTGAACTTGATGTGG
This sequence comes from Pinus tabuliformis, assembly GCA_031772625.1. Taxonomy (NCBI): domain Eukaryota; kingdom Viridiplantae; phylum Streptophyta; class Pinopsida; order Pinales; family Pinaceae; genus Pinus; species Pinus tabuliformis. The sequence continues at coordinate 829,280,737 of CM062809.1, read as the reverse complement.
GTGCCCCACTACCACCGCGTCGCGATAAATCTTATTGGCATTAAGCAATTGTTGTGCCTAGTGCATGACAGGTGCTAATGGCTGAATGAGCCAATCCACATCACCAATATGTTGATCCATCAGATCACATTATTACCACATTTTGGACTGAATCCGGCCAAGGCATTTGGCGAAAAAACAAGTGAGCACAACCTTGCTAAGAAGATGAAGGACAAGTTTAAACTTGTCAAAAATCCGCGCAGATATTTGATTACCGGCATTACTGACCCCGCAGTGAAGGTTGCCACGCAAATTTTGGTTGGCAAGGTGATGAGAAAGTGTCGCGCGAATGAGGTTCCAACACCAGTGATTTCATTAGCAGCTCAATGCACAGAGGGCATATAGTTCAACTGGGCGCGCTACTTGTGTAGTGAGTTCCTCGCGAACTACAGAGAGGCACAGGACGATAGTAAGACCTTTCACTATTCGTGGTTGTTGCTCTCAATTGTTCTCGTCGCGTGGGAGTTGCCGGAGGATAGCCAGTTTCCTCCTCTAGAGAAGGATTTACCGAAAGTGGAAAAGTTTTCATCTCCCTAGGCCACAAAATATGTTGCATAGGTCACAAGTCACAGAGTGGCATTCTGCATCTGATGTGGCCATTGGGACTAGCAAGTTCACGGAGAAAAAGAAAAAGGAAGTGGCCAAACAAGAGGTTCAACAGTTGGCTGAGAAGAGGAATAAAGAGGCCAAGGAAAAGGCCCAGGTAGAATTGGAGCGCGTCGCAAAGGAACAGGCAGAGCAGGAAGAGCGCAGCTCTGAATGAAGTCATAAATTTCCTTTGCCCCAAAACAGAGGAAGAATAGCGGTTAGAGTAGGGTGGTGGAGATTATCAAGAGAGCACTCCCTTCCGAGCGAAGGGGTACAGGTACCAGGAAAAGGAAGGACAACCAAAGAAGTTGAAAGCCACCAAGTCGTCGCTAGATCCGATTACCTTGACTAATGGCGACTTGGACAAAATCGGCGACAAGGTGCGAGATACAACAACATAATTGTTGCAACAGTTTGAGCAGCAGCGGAAGCAAACGTTGAGCACCAAATAGAAGGAGCTGCGTGAGCTGCAAATCCAGACATCCAGAATCCAGGCAAGTGCAGGACAGAGCAAATTTGCATCAACCAGTTTAGCACCGGGGACTACTCAAGCAGCAGAGATGGTCCAGTTAATGGACCTTTGAGCAGCCACGCTACCTGAGGGAGCCTTGAGGGTGGAGGCAGCTGCTGACAAGACTATTGTCAGCTCCTTGAAGAATATTGGCCTCAACCTGGCCGCACTCCCTAATGAGTTCCTTCACACACTGCAAGCAGGTGTGATAGCAAAGGTTAAGTCCCGGGAACAGCGCGCGCTGAGCATGATCAACGAGTACGAGATCAACAACGAACAGATGTTCGTGGAGAAAACAGCAGCGCTGGAAGCATGGAAGAAAGTTTAGGCACAAAACGAACACACTGCAACCGTGGTGGTCAAGGCATGCAGAACAGTCCCTGAACTGCATATCCTAAAGGAAGCACCGTTGGAGGCGAAGATCGAGAAGTTTGCTGCAGGTGTGCGCAACGCGAAGACGGAAGTGGCTAAGGTTCAATTTGAATTGAACCTGAAAAGTACAGAGATAGAGTTGAAGTCATAGCATTCAACTCCGCAAGAGGTCAGAGTACAACACGAAGCATCCATAAAGGATGGAGTCGCAGCAGTGGATGTCGCAGTGGTGAATTGCACCTCACTCTTTGAGCAGTCCATGATGGTAGTCATGGCACTGTAGGAAGATCCTAACCTACAAAGGTTAAACACGGAAGCCCGTGAATTGCAGCAGTAGTATGATGAAGCAAGAGCAACGGCGTGCACCATCGCTATAGCACAGCGATTGGCCAAGCTGCATGAGGCAAAACAACTGCTTGAACAGGTGGAAGCAGCACAGAGGAAAGAGGTGATCCTCAAGGCCAAATTGGGGCCTTGGTTGGATGAGGCCTATGTTATCTCCACCAACATTGAAGAGAAGTTGGCATGCCTATAGAGAACGCAACAAAAGATTAAGGAAGACAGTGCAGGACCAGCAAGAGAGAAGCTAGTGGAATAGATCAAATAGGTAGCCATGCAGAGCGCGGTTGAGGTATCCGTAGCACAAGTAGAGTTGGGAGGTCTCCGCAGTAAGATATCCATGCCAACATAGTGACTTGAGAGCGATTCACGATATTTGTGTTGGGGGCCTGTTGGGACAAAGTCCCCTAGGGTCAATTTTGGGGCAAAAGCCCAAGTTTTGTTGTAAAGAATGTAAAGTCTCTGCAAGATGTGGTCACGGAGCGTGTAGATAGTAAAGTGTCATAAATGGTTTTACCCTTCTCTTATGTAAGTTGTGTCGGATTTATAAATTTACCCATGGTCTGCGGACCATGGAATTGTATAAGTACTAGAGTCTTAGAGAGTCTCAAGAAGATATCAATGAAGACGAATGTAATGGGTCAATAAGAGGAAGAGCGAATAAGTCTTAGAGTAGAAGAGAGGCTCTGCAGCTGTGTGCGCAGAGGCCTAGAGTACTGTCCGCAGCTGAGTGCGCAGACCCCTGCAGCTGAGTGCACAGGAAATTATTGAGTCTATAAGAAAAACTGAAGTATTAATAAAGTGATTATTCCATAAATTCATGTGTTTATCTATCTCCTTCTGTTATGAATGAATGCACTATTATGTTATGATGAATGATGGGTTTATGAATTATTACTGTATTGATGCACGATTTTACATGATTTATGTTGTCATATGAACGCAAGTAATAATAAATGTTTACGCGAAGAATATCTTGTTGCGTGTTAAAGTTATCAAACACTTAAGCCGATCTGGATAAATACAGAATTAGGAGTATCACAAAGGCGTGTAAGTGGTTGATTCACCTGCTTAGGGTCCGCGAAAGACAGTCGTAGACCTTTGTGAAGGTCTAGAGGTTAGTTAAAGGAAGTTATATCGATAAGACTTAAAGGCTTATCGATCTGCACGAAGGCAGGTTTAGGGCATAAAACGACATCACGCTCATCTCTGGGTGCGGAAACTTGGTTCCAACATCCCCCCATATTGCTTCGGGTGAGACTTTAGTCCGCGCTCTGCGGGTTAATGCCGAAAGGGCCAGTAGTGTAAGGATTTGTTTGGGAAACTTAACTCTGAACCTGGGTTAGGACCCACTAAGCCAACAACACAACACACAAATTTCTTCAAGTGACAAAAGAATGACATCTCCCTTGCCTATTAAATTGAGAAGGTCAATCCATTCATCCCTTTTGGTTTTTAGCAAGATATTTTTTAATTTGTCTTCATCTAAATTATGCAATTTAGACCTTTTAATATTGTAGGCAAATATTTCTGCTAAATCTTCAATGTTTTCATCCTCTTTTTGAACCATCTTAAAGACTTCATCCTTAAGGTCACGATGTATGCAATAATCTTTATATTTTTCTAGGAATATTATTTTCATAGCATCCCATGTTCTAATAGAATGTGTTCCTAGACCCATGAACCACTTAAGGGCTCCATCTTTTACAGTAGTGGGGAATAATTTCAATTTTTGAGTATCAAGTAAATAATCATATGTTCTACACAATACCTCAAACTCAAAAAGAAATGTTTTTGTATCCTCGGTTCTTAACCCATGAAAATTAGGAAGGACAGATGGTGAGATATTTTTCATGGTAGCATTGGTATCTGTATCTAATATGGAGAATCCAAAAGGGTCCTCTTCATGAAAATCTCTATCATTTCCTCTACCACCACCTCTACCACCTCAACCTCCTCTATTACCTCCTCTACCTCTTCCTCCACCAATTCTTGGTATTTCCTCTCCATTGTGTACTTATCCTTCTCCCTCTCCTGCCATTGTAGATTCTTTAGAGCTAATATAAGGTTCAACAATAGGGTTATCTACTTCTTCTTCCTCCGGTTCTTCTACTAATGGTATTTTGTCACAGTTTTCCTCTTCCTCTTCATTAGGTACTTCTAACTTTTGTCCTGATAGTTGTTCACCTACTGAAGAAAGAAATATGATTCCTTCAGTAGGGGATGTAGGTTCTTCAACTACAGATTATGTAGATGAGGTTGGTGAATCCCTATATTGAATTTCATACTTATGCACTTCAGGGAGTCTATGTCTACCTGCTATGGATGGAATGCGAGCGTCAGTGGATGGAGTGGCACTACGTGGTCTATCGGGGGTGGTTGGTGATGTTGGTATTGAACTATGTCCTCTACCTCTACTTACAAATATACCCATAGAATCTCGTTCTATATACATGCATCCTAAATGATTTTAATATGATTTTAACTATGCATCTAGTATGATATGCAAGTCAAAACCAAAAATAAAATCCTACACACACTTCCGCGGCAATGGTGCCAAAAAATGTTGGGTAATGTAATTGTTGGTTAAATCATGCCATTAAATTGTCCAACCAGGGATCGTATCCTTGTGAAGTTTATGTGCACTATATATGTTAGGAGGTTTATTTTTTATTAAGGATTTAAATATAAGAGCAAGGTGCAAAGTTCAACTATTCAAGACTAGATCTTATCAAGTTACGCACATGTTCTTTTTATAAGATCAATTTAAAAATCGACTTAAACTAGGATGCAGGAAATCAAAGCATATTAATCTTATAATTGAAATATGTAGTCTATCAAACTAAATTTAAAAGTCTATTCTAATTTACCATAATTGAAAGATTATACTAATGAGAAAAATTTAAAGTATGTGTTATTTTGCATAATTGAAAGTCTATACTCTCAAGCAATTAAAGGAACTTTGTTCTAATGAAATTGAAAGGAAACATATCTACTCTACTTCTACTCTAGTCAAATTGAAATAACCATTATTCTATAAGTGTATAAGGAATTAAAGAAAGAACGAAATTAACTTGGAAAGCGGTAATGGGAAATATTGACAAATTACTAATGCACGGAGTCTTAATGGAGTCAATCTAGACATGAACCATAAATATGACTAAGAAATATTTTTAAGTGTGTGGGCTAATAAAAGAAAATGTTTTCAGTATTTTGTTCTTAATGTTGAGCACCCCACCTGTTCCATTCAAACTTCAATGAGTAACTATGCATAAAAATAGAGCATAAAAGGCATCAAACTAATTGAAAACCAAATTGAAAGAACTGATAAAGAAAGAATGAAAAAAAACAATACTATACTATCTCATAACTCATCAGGGGGCCTCTTGGTGAGTGCAAGGTGTGAAAAATCAAATCAACAGATCAAATTACCAACACATTTGAATAGGAACAGAGTAATTGCATTCACTAGAAATAAAGTCTCTGAAAGTAATAACGATTACAGAGCTTAAAAATTGATTGTCTTTGCTTCAAATTAAAGCAATTTATATTACTTAAACCAAAAATTTCTAAGAAAATAACATTGAGAGGCAAGTTCCTTAATCGGCATTAGGTTTCTTGATTACAACAGAAGGTTTGTTCTTCATGATTTTCTATGAGAAGAGCAAATCATGAAGGTTCTTCTTTTACACATCATCAACTTCAAATCTCAAACATCGCTCGCTTGATTCCATGCTCGCCTGATGATGACATTGTCTAGCTTGAAAATTTGCATGAGGATAGTCTTTTATAACTATAGTTGACTTTTGATTTGATCGGTTAGATTCTAAAATTCTATGGTCTTCCAGGTAAGCGTGAAAGGGTGGATATCCTTATACTAGACATTTGGCATCTATCCATGTCTCTGGTTCATATTCAAAGTCTTGGGAACCTGCCTAACCATGGACATAGCTACATAATTTGTACATTTCTATAGCCATAGCGATATTTCAATCAATTTCACAAAGAAATAACATATTACGAGTTATGAATGAATGATACCTTATATTATACTTAAGGATGACTTGGATAATCTTATAGCTTGTAAATGTAGCAAAAACATATATGGAATAAGTGAAAGAAAAGGAAAGAGGGTGTCAAAATGAGAACAATTTAGGGATCCAGAAACTACCTTATTGTCTTATTGCCATCTTAGAGCCCTAATGGACTTTGTTGATATCATAGAATTGACATTGCTTTCTCAAACTACTTTTTCGAGCCCCGACTTCACTTTGTTGCCACGCCCTGCACTCAAATATGGCGTAAAGATGAGTCGTTACCCTAAATAGTACTCAAATAGGGTCAACAACCACAAGATGAGCTCCTTGCTCTCATACTAACTCCAAATGAACACGCTGCTATTGAAAAATAGCCTATAAGGCCCTCGCTGCCCCATGATAGGGCTTTAGGGAAGCTAGTTTCCTTAGATAACCTCATTTACCACAGAAAAATCACTCCCAAGAGGGTTGTTACCTCATATCAGGGGCTTAAGGGAATTTTCTACCCAAATTTTATCCTTGAATAGCCATATTACCCTACTTATTTCCCTAACAAGCTTACGCTACCACGGGACGGGTTGCCTATTATCCAGATAAGATCTTTGTTGCCTTAGAATTATATTAGACAGACCTCGGTGCCACAAAATTGCTCCTTAGACCAATAAATCCACAAAATTCCTTCATTGTTTTCCAAAATCAAATAAAAGATTCCTAAGAAAATTATGACAAAGATAATAGAGAGAAAGGATTGGCTAGGGTGGAATCTTTCACTGCCGAAACTAATAAAAAAGAAAGGGGTGTTAAAACCATCCAAGAGCCTCAACTCACAAAACAGAAATATCCACAAACAATGATGAGAACAATGATTCTCCTCTTTATTACTTATAGATTTCCCTTGGGGTCTCTTCTCCTAATTTTAATTTGAGGGGCTAACAAGTTTCCTTCCACTTTGCACCACATTCAGTTTCTTTCAAAAGTTCTCCTCCAATTACCCTAATTTACCCATGTTACCCCAATAACATTGAATAATGGGTTTCCTCATTTATAATTGAATATAGCATATAAGGTTGGATAGGCTACTTTGTCCTCCCCTCGAAAATTAATTAGATGAGGACATTACATTGATCTTTTAATGATGCACCAACTTTCTCATTATTTTAATTGCATGTTAATCATGACACTATAAAACTATAGTCATACAAAACGAGGTTCATGATATTTATCTGTTATGAGTGAAAGAGCAAGGGAAAATTATTTTCAATCATGTGAAAATAATTACGAGATAAGAATCAACCATTTAAACAGAATCGGAAGTGGACCTTTAGTAGTCATTAAAAGATTTAATGCAATCTAAAATTTTATTGAACCAGCTTCAAAAACTTACCCTGTAAATATTGAACCACAAGTTGGTATATGTGTAAAGTCAATATACCTCAATATGCATTTAACTATCTTCCAATGTGATCCACGAGGCTCCATTTATCTTGGAGTTCGGATGACAAAACCAATATTAAGTATAATATGTTAAAGTAAATGAAATTGGTTGCTTCTCTATCTATAACATACCATCTATTATTGGAGAAGTTCACCATTTAAACTTTATACCTGAAAAAAACAAAGGTGTTGATGTAGACTCAATTCTTCTATGTGAAATCATATACATATCTAGATTGTACTCTAAATATGCAATTTTCCAAATACCAAACTTAAATAAAATAAAATAAAGTATTATGAACAACCTAATTTGTCCGTTTTAGATAACTATTGAATTATGGATACCCGAGTTGAGAGTTCCTAAGGATGCATGCTACAAAGGTAAGGTCATTACTTTTAGCGACACCCCAACATATTGATATAATGTGTGTGTGTGTGTGTTTTCCCTATAACATGTGTTAAACTTAAGTCTATTTAAACACACCTTAATATTATTAATGTGATTGTTGTGAATAATCAATCGGTACATATATATATATATATATATATATATATATATATATATATATATATATATATATATATATTTGTGTGCAATGTATAATATTATAAAAATAATACAATTATTTGATTTTTAGCTATCTAAAATATATATTGATGGTAGAATTACCATGTCATTTGGGTTTTTAACTCTCTAACATACCTTGCCGCATTATTATCACACCAAATCCAACTTTCAAAAAAAAATTAAGTTAGCCTATCATTATCTTTGATACCATATATAATTATGCCCATGAGAACACAACCTTTTTTCAAAGAAAAGAAGTCTTATATAATCCAACTTTCAAAAAAAAAATTAAGTTAGCCTATCATTATCTTTGATACCATATATAATTATGCCCATGAGAACACAACTTTTTTTCAAAGAAAAGAAGTCTTATATATTCATGCAAAAGATTATGTCTTGCATCCAGTTGCCCAAAAAAGGGTCTTGATAGTAATCATTCCTACTTTCTATCCTATGGAAAAACCATTTTCCAAGAATGTCTTGCTCCACTTTCAAAAATTACAGATCTTTATCAAAATTTGAGTTCTTGTATAAATATTTACAAACCAAAAATATGAAATAAAAAAATGGAAACGGTGATATTTAAGGCATGTCTTCGTGGATTCAATCTCAACCATGCCACTAAATTCATATAAATCGACAAAACCCATAGGAAGATTGAGTGCTTCTTTGGAGAGTGTATCAACTTCTTCGTTTAGTTCTCACACAATATGACTATATGAAATCAAATCAAAGGGGATGGCCACTTGAAGAATGTCACGTAGAAGTTGTTCCAATAAAAAAATTTGTATAGTGTACAGTGGCCCTTTTTTCTGGCCCAACCAATGAGTATTTTAGAATCTCTGAGAACCTGGAGCCTAGAGATGTTTTTATTCCTCACAATTTTGGGGAGAAACCAAAGCCTAATGAATTTTGCCTTGTTGTTTGGTCCCCTTCTAGGTGAGTACCTACAATATAGGAAATGTGTTTGATTGAAATAGATAATCACTCCAAGACCACATATAGGAGTGTTTCCTTATCTTACTTTGTGGAAGAAGCCCCAAAGAATATCATAATCAATCTCAGACATGTGTGGCACTCACTGCAGAGTTGTTTTTTGTTGAGACTTGTATTCTTTGGTTGAGGAGATGACTTTTTTTGCACATGTCTCTAGAGATGTCTCCTTATTTTAGAAAAAGATAGTATTGTGGCTCTCCGAATGATGTATACCAAAATGCATGGGAGACTTGGAAGTGAATGAAAAAACTCATCCAATGGTCATTGTATGACACTATCTGCGAGAGAAGATGAAATCCAATAGGCTTTTAGATTGATATATAACCAGATGATTGTGAAAACTTGTAATACATAATTGTAACTTACAAAGAGGTGGATAATTACCTCTTCATCAGATTTGCATAGTGCACACCTACTAGGGTTAGACCAACTGTGTTTGGAGAGGACCTCCCAAGTAAGAAGTTTGTTGTTGAAAGCTAACCAAGTGGTAATTCTTTATTTAAGAGGAGCAATTACTTTCAAGAGAGTATTTCGCCACCAAAGCTTGTGTCCTTCAAAATGTTCTTTTGTTCGTATCTTGTAACCTAATTTGGCTATAAAATATCTAGTCCTGGGATTTTTAGACCAACATAGCATGTCAGGGACGTCTGGCTTGAGAGTGATGAAGTTTTTTGTAAGTGAATGCATATAGCAAACCCATTCCTAAGCAAAATTTCCTTCCAATCTCAACAATTGAGCCAACTATCAGCCAATTAATCCCCAAAATTGAGAGATATGCACCTTACATTAGATAAATGAAAAACATTTTTCTATTCAAGGTTTTGTTGTAAAGGAGGAGACATAAGGTAGTCAATTCCTGCGCCATATCGGGGGTCCCTTCCTATTCGAATTTGTATGCCATCCCCTACTTTCCATGCGACCCACTTTTCGATCAGCAAGAAGGATGTTATCATTATCTTCCAAACATTCAATCAACTAGAGATTTATTTGGGAGTTGAATCCAATAAATAATGGATAGGCCAGAGAGGTATTTTGTACATGTGAATTTGGTCCAAATGGAGTCACCTTGTAGTAGTCTCCATAAATTTTCACCTAACAATGCCTTTGCAAAGAGGAAAAAAAAATTAGACCCCAACCACATAATTCCTTTAGAGCCACAATTCTAGACTTAGCCTGCATAGTTGTGACCATCCTAACTGATGTAGGCTTCTTCTTTCCCTACAATATTCTATTTTCCCCATTATCATTCAGGCACTCAATAGCCTTGTCATAACAATCTACTTTGGTCTTGTGAAGGCACAACCAATCCATACCCAAAAGCATACTATATGATCACAGTGGCAGTAAATTCATGTGTGCTACTGTAAGCATACCATTCAACTCGAATTCACAATCTCTTACCCAGTAATGAACTCTCTTATTAATACCTGTAGACAATTGCACCAACCAAGACTCTATATGCACTTTTTTTCTCAAGCCACACGTATCCACCAGGTCAAGATTAACATAACTATAATTAGATCCAGGATCAATCAAAATAGAAACAACTTGACAACAAAGCTTACCTTCCATCTCAATAATGGATGCATGATAATCAGCCTACTTGTTGTCCACAGCTGCATAAATTTGAGGAATGTTATCACCAACATCCCCAACTTTCTATGCCTCCTTAGCACTATAGATATGAGGCATCCCACCTTGGTATAATGGGAAATCCTTATTGTAATGATCTTTGCCACATATCCAACACTACAACGGTCCCCTACCATCACCTTTGTTCATTTGCTCTCCAGGCTGCGACCCATGTCCCTTCTCAAGTGCATTGAACTTATAATAAGGAACCATATTTTCTTTCTCACCTACATCATGAGGTCTTCCTCGCTTGGGTGCCCACTTCTCTTTAACTTTCTCATTTCCTTTCAAGTCACACTTAGACTCAATTTTGTGCTTTGACTGCTCATAAAAATGCTTTAGCTTCATAATGGCTTCATCTAATGATCTAGGCTCATCAAACTCAATCTGGTCTCTATATGCTACTGGCAACCCACTAATGAATCTCGGAATCTTAGCATTCTCATCCTTAATATAAGGCACATACCTCAACAGCTCTAGGAACATGTTAGTATACTCATCACCTGTCATAGAAACCATCTGTAGCTCATAAAATTCCTTATCTTTGTCATCACAGTACCTCTCCAAAAAGTACTTTTTCTTTAAGAGTCTCTCAAACTCATCCTAAATCAATTCTTCTTCCCGGATGTCCTTGACATTCTTCACATCTTCCTACCAAATATTTGATTTCCCTTTGAGACTGAAGGTATCTATCTTGGCTTTCATGTTCTCTGAATAGTTGTTCAATTTGAAGAAATTCTTCATCCCAAGCAACCATGCCTCTGCATTTTCTAACTTCTACATATCTTCATCAAATTTAGGTGGCTTGAATTTCTTGAACTCCTCAGGCAAGTACTCACACCTCTATAAGGTTGATGATGGTGATGACTATGATGATATCTCTTGGATGAGGAACTACAATGATGCCCATACATACTAGTTCCCATGTCAGGTGTATCAAGTGATCTACCACCTCTAACTGTATCCCCTCTATCCAACTTGTATATGGAATGAGACCTGCTACCATAGCCTCCATTAGTTTTCTCTTCCTGCTCTTGATTGATCCTCAATTGTCCCTGTATTTGCAACTCTGAAAGGCTCTGAAGAATCCTTGCATTAGCCTCTACCTACTTCTAATGAGCCCTTGCAAGTATTTCTTGAGCCTCAACCAACCTTTCATTTTCCGCTTTGCAACTTCTAATATTCATCCTCAAACTCCTCAACGTATCTGCTATACCAAGAGAATTCTCTACTACTTGCTGCCCAACTAATTTGTAGGGAGAGTCATAGGAACTATAGTATACAATTTTTCTCGTCATCTTTGCTTTTCTTCTTCCTGTAAGTGTACCATGTTAGATAAACCAATAGATACCAAAATCAAAACCATACATGGTTGATGTTCAAGGGATGCCTATCTCATCTACAAGATTAGTCCACATTAGCATGACACATATATAATTATAATCTATCAATATAACAACATCATTAATGACCATACCAACTGTACACCAAGAACCCATGCATCATAACCATAACCATGACAACATCAATCTTTACCCAAAGAGAGTGTAACCTGCTCTGATACCACCCTGTAACCGCCTCCTCCCACATTTACCCACTTTCATCAGTTTGCCCAGGATAAACATGAGCTGAGGGTCACTATGATAAGACTCAAACTCCTATATGACCTTAAGGAAATTCAGTCGACAACTTAATACTTTACTGACTTCGACTGAGTGCTACAAGACCCTCAGGATCAACCAAACCCCTCTAGGTGTCCAATCCCTGAGATAACTCTCTTTTTCACTAACCTAGAGCCCCAACCGCTCCCTTGCCAAGGCATTAAAGCGATTGTAGCCCTCCAGTTGCACTTATAAGCCTACCTCCATGCAACTGTGGAATTTTCTAGCCAGTTCTATTCCAGTGACCCCGAATGTTGAACCACTTTTTCAGAGCCAGGACTCAGGCCTCCGCCCAGAATTCGGTGAAACTTACAGAAATGATAAATGACATAGAAACAAATCATATGAACCAAGACTTGACCTGACCTCTCCCAACTAGGATTGGCATTCCATCAAACACATGGTGAACATGCAACCTACAAGTCATGAATTCAAATCTGAACATAATGATTTGAAAACTTATCTAAGGATAAACAAGAAGGAACAATGCCTTCTCATAATAACTGCCATAACAGCAATTAGGTCTTACATTCAATATCCACGCATCCATCAATATAAATGTGTTAAGATTCATACTTAGATTTGTCAATTAACCGTTCTTATAACCAACATATAACCAAATAAATAATAATGATAGAGTAGCCATTAAATCCCCATAATAATAAGTACATTTACTCATCAAAAGTAAGAGGAACTTAGCTCTTATTAACCATATGCAAAAGCCAATCAAGTCAGGGACTTCCAAGTACCACCCAACCATTGATTAGTTTGAACCAAATCTTTCTTTTATCCAATCACCCTTGTACCATATTCCAAGCATGAATGTCGGATCTCATGGGATAAACTAATCCATAAACAACCAAGGAAATCTAGAGGTTAAACCACCTCCACCCTCACCATACTATGATCTTACCTAAACCGGCCCTAAGATCACAAAACCAAATAAGGCTTGGATGCCTCATAATTCCTTCACCATCCCTTGAGGAATTTTCCTGTCTCCACCCACCTATTGAGGGCTTCCCGAGAAAACCATCACCACCCCCAACCCTTGGGCTTTTCCTAAGACCGCCTCACCCAAATCCAAAACCTTTCGCCAATCCAACACTCAACCGATAAATAATCACATCACACCATAGTTATCCAGAAATGTTAAGGCAGGCTAAAACCACTATCAAAACCTGGAAAAATCCATGCCACTAACAACAAAGAAACCAGAATACACACATGCATATGCCATGCATGCCAAAACAAGCTAAGAAACCATAAATGCAATCTGTTACCTGAAAGTATTCATGTTGAAGCTTCCTGATCCAACCTTTCCATGCTTTATCCTTGCTTTCCTTTGCTTTCCTTGTCCTTCATTTGCTTGCTTGCTTTCCTTCTCTTCTTGGTGCTCTTCTCCTCTCTGAGACTAACTCCAAAATTGAACTGACAAAAGGCTACCAACTGATGCTCTGATGTATTTTTATTATTAATGTCTCTAATTTCTTCATTTTTCCTCTATTTTCCTTCAATTTCCTCCTCACAAGCAACCTGTGACCTTTCACCTTCCTTTTCTCCTAATTTCCTTTATTTTCATTAAAAGAATGCCAATTAATGCCTCTTTGCCTTTTCAAAGCCTTTTCTAATTTCCCTTTAGCCATAAACACAGCAAGTGATGCCCACTAGGATATTTTGCCCAACATTTAGCTTAGAATAAGTATCCCTTGACCTTCGTCTTATTTTGCCTTTATTAACTTTTATTACATGAATTTTTAACCTGGGGCTATTACAAACCCCTCACCCTTAGGGGAACACTATTCTCATTGTTCTATGACACCTACAACTAGAAAAATCGTTGAAAACCAAACACCATGGAGCTTTATAGCCTAGCTCATTGTAGTATTTACAATGAACAGCTTGCTCAAAAGCAAAACCATCCTGACAAACATGATAACATGACAATCATACCGCTTATTGGAGATTTCTAACATGGCTCACGGTGGTATTTACATCCATCATATATACATATACGAAAATTGTTATGCCTCAACTAGTAAACAATGAAGGATACATTGCCCACATCTGATTATTCATCACCCATGTAACTTCACTGGGCCCAAAGTGCTTCCACTACGCTTTAACTTCCTCGGTTTCTCTGTTTTGGAGCATGAGTTGTTTCCACTGCAATATGCACTGAGGTTCCGACTAGAATTCTCCTTTTGGTTCCACCTGTAATATAGACCAATCAATAACATTATAAACCTTCTTTACATATGTTTTAAGCAATGAAACATGGAAAACATCATGGACTTTCATTGTCGGAGGTAGTGCAAGTCTGTAGGCCACTGGTCCAATCCTCTCAAGGATCTCAAAAGGCCCGTAATACCGTGGTGCCAACTTGGCACATGATCTAATCCTCAAGGAGATCTTCTTGGATGTGATGAACAAATACACATGCTCCCCAACCTGAAACTCCTTAACTGCCCTGTGATAGTCTGCATAAATCTTATGCCTATCCTATGATGCCTTTAGATTCTTCTTTATAACTTTGCATTTCTTGTTTCATGTCTACCAACATGTCCAGCCCAATAAGTACCTTGTTCACTGGATCACTCCAACTGATGGGAGTATTACAACTCCGCCCATACAATGCCTCAAATGGACTCATCCTCAGTGACTCCTGGTAACCATTGTTGTAAGAAAACTCAACAAATATAAGGTACTCCTCCCATCTCCTATGTTGATGCATGACATACATCCTCAGCATATCCTCGAGAATCCTGTTGACCCTTTCTGTTTGTCCATCTATCTATGGATGATAAGCTATATTGAAGGCCAACTCTGTCCCCAAACCTGCAAACAGCACCTTCCAAAACTTGGAAGTGAACTTAGCATCCCTATCTGACATGATATTCTTTGGAATACCATGAAATCTCATGATCTCCCTGATGAAGGCATGTGCCACCTCACTAGCTGAATAAGTAGTCTTCACTGGAATGAACTGAGCTACCTTGCTCAACCTGTCAACCACAACCATGATAGAATCATGCGTCCTCGATGTCCTTAGAAGACCTGTAATGAAATCCATGGAAATGACCTCCAATTTCCATTCTGGAATCGGAATCGGCTGAAGAAATCCACCTGGATGCTTACACTCTACTTTCACTTGCTAACAATCCAAACATATAGCCACGAACTCTGCCACTTCCTTCTTCAAATTTGGTCAATATTAGAACTTATTCACCGTTGTCAATGTCTTCTGATATCTTGGGTGTCCTAAATAAGGCTTGAGATGAAACTCCCTCGAAATAACCTTTTTGAACCCACTCTCATCTACCACATAGATCTTGTCCCAGAATCTCACCAAACCATCTGTCGTGAGATGATAGTCCACATCCTGATCACCTGTACCCTTTTGTAACTTGTGCATAAGCTCCTTGTATCTGTCATCCTCTTGTCCTGCCTGTAAGTTCTGATCCTGTGAATCCGTCCCATGTGAGCTCAGTGTTGCAGCATGGTTCATTTGCAGTCTTGTTGAGAGAATTTGCAACCATATTCTCCTTACCCTTGATGCATCTGATCTCAAAGTCAAATTCACTAATCGTGGCCAACCATCTAGCTTGTATGGCATTCATATTTGGTTGGTCAAATATATATCTCAACCCACTGTGATTTCTCATCAATACAAACCTCTTGCCAAGAAGATAATGTCTCCACATCTTTGATGCATGGATAATAGCTGCCAACTTAAGATCATGAGTCCCATAGTTATTCTCATGCTCATTCATTTTCATGGATTCATAGCGTACCACTTGTCCCTCCTACATCAATACTCCACCAAGTCCTCTCTTGCAGGCTTTTGTACACACCACAAACTCTTCATCTAGATCTGCAATCCTAAGAACTGAAGCATTTGTCAAAACTGCTTTACCTGCTCAAAACTTGTTGTGCATTTCTCTGTCCATTCAAATTTATTCCCTTTCCTTTGCAAATACGTAATGGGATATGCAATGCGTGAGAATTTCATGATGAACCTCCTATAGTAACCTGCTAATCCCATGAATGATTTGACTTCATCTACATTCTTAGGAGCTTCCCACTCCATGATAGCCCTTATCTTTTTATGGATCTATTGTTATGCCTTCCTTGGAAACAACATCTCCCAAGTAAGGCACCTTTGTCTAAAAGAAACTTCACTTGCTAAACTTAGCATACAACTGATGCTCTCTTAGAAACCTCAACATTGTTGTTAAATTCTCGATATGCTCTTCCTCATTATTAGAATATATCAAAATGGAATCAATGAATACAATAACAAACCTGCCCAGATAAGGACGCAACACATTATTAATCAAGCACATAAAAGTATCTGGAGCATTAGTCAAACCGAATGGAACTACAACAAACTCATAATGCCCATACTTGGTCCTAAAAGTAGTCTTGTAGATGTCCTCTTCTTTGATGTGCACCTGATGATATCCAGATCTCATATTAATATTCGAGAACATTGTTGCTCCCTCCAACTGATCAAACAAGTCATCAATCCTCGATAATGGGTACTTGTTCTTGATTGTCACCTTGTTCATTTGCATGTAATCAATGCACAAACTGAGAGTACCATCCTCTTCTTCATGAATAATATTGGTGCACCTTCAGTTGAAACTTCAACTCCACTAACTCTAGTGTGCTCATCATGTAAGGTGCCTTTGATGTTAGTGATTCCCATGGTACTAACTCAATAGAAAAGTCTACTTCCTTGTGGGGAGGAAACTCTGGAATCTCCATTGGAAACACATCCTAAAACTACTATAATACAAGGTACCTCTTGAAGATTTATGCATCCTCAACATCCTTACCCTTGTCACTAGAGATATGGACTGCAAACATCACACATCCTTTCCTGCAAATGCACATAGACTGCATAGTTGTGACCATCCTAACTGATGTAGGCTTCTTCTTTCCCTGCAATATTCTATTTTCCCCATTATCATCTAGACACTCAATAGTCTTGTCATAACAATCTACATTGGTCCTGTGAAGGTACAACCAATCCATATCCAAAATAATACTATATGATCCCAGTGGTAGTACATTCAAATGTGTTGCTATAGGCATACCATTCACCTTGAATGCACAAACTCTTACCAATGATGAACTCTCTTCTTAGTACCTATAGCCAATGACACCAACCAAGACTCTACATGCACTTCTTTTCTCAAGCCACACTTATCCACCAAGTTAGGATTAAAATACCTATAATTTGATCCAATATCAATCAAAATAGAAATAACTCGACCACGAAGCTTACCTTCCATCTCAATAATGAATGCCTAATTATCTTCATGCTTGTTGTCCACAACGGCATAAATCTGAGGAATGTTATGACCAACATCCCCAACTATTGGTGCCTCCTAATAACTATAGATCTGAGGCCTACCACCCGAGTACAATGGACAATCCTTCTTGCAATGATCTTTGCCACGTATCCAACATTGCAACAGTCCCCTACCATCACCTATATTCTGCTGCTCTCCAGGCTATGACACATGTCCCTTCTCAATTTCATTGAACTTCTTGCAAGGAACCACATTTTCTTTCTCACCTACATCTTGAGGTCTTCCCCGCTTCGATGGCCACTTCCCTTTAACTTTCTCGTTTCCTTTCAAGTCACACTTAGGATCTGATTTGCACTTTGATTGCTCATAACAATTCTTTAGCTTCCTGATGACTTCCTCCAATGATCTAGGCTCATAAAACTCAATCCGGTCTCTATATGTTATTGGCAACCCACTAATGAATCTTTAAATATTAGCCTTCTCATCCTTGAGATAACGCACATACCTCAACAGCTCAAGGAAATTGCTAGTATACTCATCATCTGTCATAGAACCCATCTGCAACTCATAAAAGTCCTTAGCTCTGTCATCATAGTACCTCTCTGACAAGTACTTCTTCTTGAAGAGTCTCTCAAACTCATCCCAAATAAATTCTTCTTCATGGATGTCATTGGCATTCTTCACATCTTACCACCAAATATCTAATTTTCCTTTGAGACTGAAGGTGGCTATCTTGGCTTTCATGTTCTCTGAATAGATTTGCAATCTAAACAACTTCTTCATCCAAGGGAAACATACCTCTACATCTTCTGACTTCATCTCTCCATCAAATGCAGGTGGCTAGACTTTTTTGAATTCCTCAAGTAAGTATTGACCCCTCCTATAAGGATGATGATGGTGATGATTGTGATGATGTATCCTTTATGAGGAACTAGAATGATGTCCATACATACCATTCCTCCTGTCAGATGTATCCAGTGATCTACCACCTTTAATTGTATCCCCTCTATCCAACTTGTATCAAGACCAAGACCTGCTACCATAGGCTCCATTAGTTTTATCTTCCTAGTCTTGATTGATCCTCAACTGTCCATGTCTCTACAATTGTGACAAGCAATGAAGAATCGTTGCATTGACCTCTACCTACTTCTCTTGAGCCCTTGCAAGTATTTCTTGACCCTCAACCAACCTGTCACTATCTTCTTTGCAAATTCTAATCTCTGCCCTGAAACTGCTCAATGTATCTGCTATACCAAGAGAATTCTCTCCTTCTGGCTACCCAATTGATATGTAGGGAGAGTCACGGGAATCGCAGTCTACCATTTTTCTCGCCATCTTTTCTTTTCTTCTTCCTACAAGTGTACCATGTCAGAAAAGCCAATAGATACCAAAATCAAAACCATCCCTCGTTGATGTTTATGGGAGGCTTATCTCATCTACAAGATCAATCCACATTAGTGTGATACATATATAATTATAACCATATAAATATAACAACATCATGCATGACCATAACAATTGTATGCCATGACCCCATGCATGACAACATCATACTTTACCCAAAGAGAGTGTAACCCACTCTCATACCACACTGTAATCACCTACTCCCACATTTACCCACTTCACCGGTTTTCCCGGGGTAAACATGAGTTGAGGGTCACTATGATAATACTCAACCTCCTATATGACCTTAAGGAAATGGATTCGACAACTTAAGACCTTAATGACTTCCTTTAGTGCTACAGGACCTCTAAGCGCAACCCAACCCCTTCATGTGTCCAACCCCTGAGATAGCTCTCTTTTTCACTAACCTAGAGCCCCAACTGCTCCCTTTCCAAGGCATGCAAGTGACTGTAGACCTCTAGTCACACTGATAAGCATGCCTTCATGCGACTTTGGACTTTTCTAGTCAGTCTTATGCTAGCGACCTTGAATTCTGAGCCATTTTTTTAAGGCCAAGACTCAGGCCTCTGTCAAGAACTCTATGAAACTTCTAGAAATGATAAATGACATAGAAATAACGCTTATGAACCAAAATTTGAACGAGGACTTGACCTGACCTCTCCCAACCGGGACTGACATTCCGTCAAACACATGGTGAACATGCAACCTATAGGTCATGAATGAAAATCTGAACATAATGATCTGAAAACTTATCTAATGATAAACAAGAAGGAACAATGCCTTCTCATAATACCTGTCATAACACCAATTAGGTCTTGCATTCATTATCCAAACATTCATTAATATAATTTTGTTAAGATTCATACTTAGATTTTTCAATT
The DNA here is from genome assembly GCA_031772625.1 of Pinus tabuliformis. NCBI lineage: Eukaryota > Viridiplantae > Streptophyta > Pinopsida > Pinales > Pinaceae > Pinus > Pinus tabuliformis. Next base: position 829,260,957 of record CM062809.1, on the reverse strand, counting down.
AACTATGCTTATAACCAGCATATACCCAGATAAATAATAATGAGGGAACAACCATTAAAGCCACATAATAACAAGTATATTTACTCATCAAAAGCAAGGGGACCTTAGCTCTTATTAACCATATGAAAAATCCAACCAAGTTAGGGCTTCCACATACCACCCAACCATAGATTGGGATGAACCAAATATTTCTTTTAGCCAATCATCCTCATGTAGAAATTCCACCTGTAGATCACCTAATAATGCAATATACTAAAGCAAATACTTGATCTACTTCTACAAACAAACTTGCGGAAGCTTAATTGAATATGAGCAAGATCAATTAGAACACATATAACAGAGGATGAGAAATCAATCACATATGAACACAGAAGAATACTCTGGGGAAAGGCTCAGCTAAAAACCCTGATCTCTGTATTATCATACAAGTGGAAATATCTCTGGATTACACAAAGCTTTAGCTCACAATATATCTAGCTCTCAATACAATCCCTCAATGTTGCTCATAGACAGTCAAAGGCTTCTCCAAACCTTCTCCTCTGCCCTCCAAGCCTCCTATTTCCTTGTGCAGTTTCTCCTGGGGTCCAATGTTTCCACCTGTGTGAATTGTTCTCTTCACACACTCATTAACCTCTGAAATAACTACGCAATCCTGAAGGAGATAATTCCTTCTGCATGGATGAGTTTCCTGTATAGGAAAATTCCTCCAACTGATATTACATTGTCCCATCCTCTGATCTCAATTGGGTCTCCGACTGAACTGACATGCATGAGTTATTCATGAGAGAATGTTCAGTTATCTGGAGAACACTAGTTACATGCATGCAAGCATTAACTAACTGAACTCACAATCAGTTCCACAAACTGTTGGAACTAATCTAACTAGACTTAACTCCGTTAACTAAGCTAACTAATTACAACTCAAAGTACAACTCATCCTTATCTCCTTAATCAAGGGATAACTTCCTCAATCAAAGGGGAAATTGTTGCATGTCTTCACATTGACTTCACGTTTGATTTTCTCCAACTAATTAACTCAAGATGAATTAATTAATTATTTTACAAACAGCTTCTCAGCTCAAATTCGAATTTTAATTCTCAATTTTATTTCAAGGACTAACTAAAATTGTAATCTATCCCGAAATGCTATTTATAGCAATGTTATTTTTAGCATTTCTATTTTATCATTCCTTGTTGCTATTTCCAACACTGGTACCTGAGATGCTATTTATAGCATTTCTATTTTTAGCATTTCTTGTTGCTATTTTCAACACTCCCTCTCAACAAGAAAGGCGTTCAACTCGAACCCGATCCTGAACCTTTGGAATGTTCTGCATGCAACACTTCTCCCAAGTGTTGTTGCTCCAGCAACTCTAGAAACAAAAAAACTCCCAACTGAACTCTCTGTTGGGCTAGAAACACCCTCTGATGTTGAAGCTCCCTCTATTGCTGACAAGTGCTCCCTGTCTAATCTCTGATCTGCTGCAACACTTCATGCATCTCACACCATTGCACAACTCTCTGTACCATCCTACACTGGTGCAACACTCCTGTGCCTCTCACATTGCTGCAGCTTGCTAGCTCTGCACAGTCTTGGGACTCCTGCACTGTAGCTCTCTCTGCCACTCCATCCACATCTGTCTCTACCCACTCATCCAGTCCTGCTACTCCTCATCGGGGCTCTCGTAGCAAGGTCTAATCCAAGAGGTTGGGTACCTCAAGGATCCTACCCCTATTTCAGCCTTTATGAGACTATCTTTTCACATCGCCCCACCTCACACCTGGAGGTATAGCTGCATGTGATCCCTCTGCCCACTTGGCTCGAAATTTCCCCCTACTGGAGGTCTCTGCATGAGTGGATGCCTCCACTCGGTCTCCTCTCAGCTTCTCTAGTTGTGGCTGCTCCACAACCTCCTGAAGCTGCTTCACCAATTGTGGCTCCTCCACAATTGTCTAAGACTTCTTCTGGCATTGCATGTTGAGAGGTAGTGTACTCTCCCTCTCAACCACCAAGTCTCCAACAGTTGCCTTGCTCCTCAAGGCTTTGCATGCATCTTGAACCTCAAGAGCATACAGGTTCTTGACTCGTGAACCGATCTGCTTCACCTGTCTCGTGGTGATGTGTCTAAGGAAAACCTTTCCCTTACTGAAGACTACATCATAGCCTTTGTCTTCTAGCATTGCGATCAATACCAAGTTTTTCCTCAGTCCTGGCACATACTTGACATCTGTTAAGGTAATACAAGCTCCATGCTCCCTCTGAAAAATAACCGTGCCTACTCCTGAGACACTATACTTTTCATCATTACCCATCTCTATGAGTATCTGGAGATCTTTCTCCTCCAAGGTACTGAACAAACTCTTATCGCCAGTCATGTGGAATGAAGCTCCACTGTCAAGAAACCAACCACATCCCACCATGGATGAAACCATGCATGTGATGAGGGTGAAATCCAACTCGAACTGTGAGGCCAATGCCTCACCTTCTAATCCTTCCAAGGATCCCTTCTTGGATTTCTTCAGTGGACAATTTGTAGCAAAATGGCCCACCTCATGACAATGAAAGCATCGCACTTTCGATTTTTCAAACTTCTTCCCACCATGGGAAGAACTGGATTTGGAATGGGATGCCTTCCCTTTGCCTTTCCTCGCCTTACTCGCTAAGTCTAGATTTTCTTCATCTTACTTTGATGAAGATCCATCTTTGGTGCTTCTCCTTATCTCCTTCTGCATCAAATTCGACCAAAGTCGTTCCCAATCTGGAAGTTTCTCTCTTCCATTTACCAAGTCTTGGTAGCTATGCCAGCTCTTAGGAAGACCGAGGAGAAAAAGACTCACCATGTCATCATCGGCTATCGTGATCCCTACACTTCCAAGCTCATCCCTGTAGGTGGTGAGCTTGTTCAGATATGTAGATATTGTGTTGCCCTTTTCACACTTGATTTTCCGAAGCTTGTCTTTCAGCGCCAGCTTCCTCTGATTGTTGTTGTTCTGATATAGATCCTTCAATGTTTTCCACATTGAAAACAGTGTCTCCTTCCCATGGAGGCTCCAGACAATGTGGTCTTGAACTCCCTCCAAGATGATTCTCCTCACTCTAGCGACACTTTTCTTCCATTCCGCCCATTCTTGGGCATTAGCTGTAGCGAGCTTGGGGACTTCTTGATTAATGAATTCCTTCAAACTGTTGTCCTCTAATACCACTTCCATGCGATCCTTCCAGGCTATATAATTCGAGCTGCCATCAAGGGCATACTCGAGTCTCAAACCGTTGAACGCCATTGGTGAAATTGAGAAGTGATAAGAACTCGATTTTTATAATCAGGAACTTGAAACTTTGAACTTCTCCCTTCTTGTATATTGTTCTTCGCTTTAATAACCTGGATCTGATACAATGTAGAAATTCCACCTGTAGATCACCTAATAATGCAATATACTAAAGCAAAATACTTGATCTACTTCTACAAACAAACTTGTGGAAGCTTAATCAAATATGAGCAAGATCAATTAGAACACATATAACAGAGAATGAGAAATCAATCACACATGAACACAGAAGAATACTCTAGGGAAAGCCTCAGCTAAAAACCACGATCTTTGTATTATCATACAAGTGGAAATATCTTTGGATTACACAAAGCTTTAGCTCACAATATATCCAGCTCTCAATACAATCCCTCAATGCTACTCATAGACAGTCAAAGGCTTCTCCAAACCTTATCCTCTGCCCTCCAAGCCTCCTATTTCCTTGTGCAGTCTCTCATGGGGTCCAATGTTGCCACCTGTGTGAATTGGCCTCTTCACACACTCACTAACCTTTGAAATAACTGCACAATCCTGAAGGAGATAATTCCTTCTGCATGGATGAGTTTCCTATATAGGAAAATTCCTCCAAATGATAGTACACTATCCCATCCTCTTATCTCAAATGGGTCTCTGACTGAACTGACATGCGGGAGTTATTCATGAGAGAATATTCAGTTATCTGAAGAACACTAGTTACATGCATGCAAGCATTAACTAACTGAACTCACAATCAGTTCCAAAAACTGTTGGAACTAATCTAACTGGGCTTAACTCAATTAAATGAGCTAACTAATTACAACTCAAATTAAAACGCATCCTTATCTCCTTAATCAAGGGATAACTTCCTCAATCAAAGGGGAAACTATTGCATGTCTTCACATTGACTTCATGTTTGATTTTCTCCAACTAATTAACTCAAGATGAATTAATTAATTATTTTAGAAACAATTGCTGAACTCAAATTCGAATTTTAATTCTCAATTTTAGTTCAGGGACTAACTAAAATTGGAATCTATCCCGAAATGTTATTTATAGCAATGATATTTTTAGCATTTCTATTTTATCATTCCTTGTTTCTATTTCCAACACTGGTACCTGAGATGTTATTTATAGCATTTCTATTTTTAGCATTTCTTACTGCTATTTTCAACACCTCGTGCCATATTCCAAGCATGAATTTGGGATCTCATGGGATAAACCAATCCATAAAAACCTAAGGGAATCTAGAGGTTAAACCACCTCCACCCTCACCATATCGTGATCTCACCTAAACTGGTCTTGAGATCACAAAACCAAACCGAGCTTGGATGGCTCAGAATTCCTTCACCATCCCTTGAGGAATTTTCTTGTATGCACCCACCTATTGAGGGCTTTCAAGAGAAAACCATCTCCACCCCCAACCCTTGGGATTTTCCTGAGACCACCTCACCCAAATCCAAAACCTTCTGCCAATCTAGGGCTAAACTGAGAAATAATCCCATCACACCATGGCTATCCGGAAATGTCAAGGCAAGGGTAAAGCCACTGTCAAAACCCAACAAAATCCATGCCACCGACAACAAATAAACCAAAATACACACATGCATATGTCATGCATGCCAAAAAATATAGGAAACCATACATGCAATATGTTACATGCAAGTAGTCTTGTTGAAGCTGCATAATCCAACCTCTCCTTGCTCTATCCTTTCTTTCCTTTGCTTTCCTTTTCCTCCCTTGTCCTTCCTTTGCTTGCTTGCTTTTTGTCTCTTCTTGGTGCTCTTTTCCTCTCTAAGACTAACTCCAAAATTGAACTGACAAAAGGCTACCAACTTATGCTCTGATGTCTTTTTATTATTGATGCATCTAATTTCTTCTTTTTCCCTCTATTTTCCTTCAATTTCCTCCTCAGATGCAACTTGTGACCTTTCAGCTCCCTTTTCTCCTAATTTCCTTTATTTTCATAAAAAAAAAATGCCAATTAATGCCTATTTTCCTTTTCGAAGGCTTTGTCATTTCCTTTGTCAATTTCCTCTTAACCATAAACACAAAAAGTGATGCCCACTAGGATATTTTGCCCAACATTCAGCTTGGAATAAGTTCCCCTTGACCTTGGTCTTATTTTTCCTTTATGAAATTTTTCCCATGAAATTTTAACCTGGGGTTGTTAAAGGGTAGGGAGGAGAGGAACAACAAGAAAGAAACTATAAAATAGAGGTAAATAGAGTAGAGTTAATACTTGTGGAAGCATCTAAGACTAAAGAAATTCTGGATAGAAGAGAAGCCAAAGATGCTTTAGAAGGTTGTGATCAAGGAGGAGGACAACCTCGATGAGATGGAGGGCCCCTCTTATTAGCTTTTTTTTTCCTTTTTGTGATGTCAAATAGCATACCCATTTGCTGACAATCCTCCTAGGGGTGACCCACCTCATAGTGGATAGAGCATTTGAAAGGAAGTTTCCATTAGTCACATTGTTTTTTCTAATTGCAACCTTCGACTAAGAACTCTATGTCTACAATAAGGCCTTCTTTTAAATTTACTTCGACATGTATCCAGGCCCATCTGTGATCAGGATTTGTGTCCCAACCTTGTTCCAATCCAATGAAGGTGCCAAGCTTATTTCTAATAGCCATGGGGATATCCTCTTTCCAAAAGGAGAGGTGTAAACCTGGAAGGATGGACCAAACTTTGATATAATCTGTAGGTTCTTTTGAAGGATTGAAATTAACAGTCCAATGTTGAAGGGAGAGACTTGATTTTCCCCATAATATTACTATTGTCTTCCTTTGAGTGAAAGTTCAAAGCCCCCACCCATGAGGAAGTAAACGGAAAATTAGATAAAATTGATTATGGGCTTCCATGTCTCAATGGGCAATTCACCCACTCTTAAGAGTTTCATGGGACATCCGTTGAAATGGCCCACTAGGTTTTTACTTGAATAGTCCATTACTTGTGATAGATTGATGTCTTTTCCAACCATATCACTTACTAGACCCATTCGAAAAAGAATGCAAATTTCTTTCCCCCTTCCCGATCCTCCATATTTTTCTTAAGCAGAGAGAAACAAAGAGTTATTGGAGTAAATGGAAAATTCTAAAGGGTGACATGGCACTAGAGGGATAATATGCACCTGTTTTAGAGTGGAAGAGAAAATGGGAGTTGGGATAGAGGAGACAGGAGGAAGTATCTATTGCGATACAATTGGCACGGAGGTGACAATGGGACAGTTAAATAAGGCTCGGGAGATGTTGTCGAAGTACCAGTGTGACACAAGCTAATTTCCTATTGAGTGACGAAGGCAGTGAGGGAGACAAGGTTGGACGTGTAATCCACCTCATCCTCCCCACAATGCACCATATCATAAGTGAGTCAAAAAGTGGTAGTCCAGAGAGGAAAAAGTGGGCCCTCCCACTAGAACATAAATTATCTACCATAACACATAAATTCCATTAGACCAAATCTACTTTTGCCGCCTTGGTCACTCCACTAGCCCAATTTAGCCTTTTAAGTACCCTTGGTACCTAAATTAATCTATGTGTTCTTGTATATTGCAATTATATCCAGTGCAACATACAATTATGATTCTAATAGAAATTAATCATGTATTAGAAATATAACATCGATACATTTAAAATAAACACATCATATGCATTATAAATAAGTTTTCAATGGGCTAAATTAATCAAGAATGTAAAATTAAGGCACTGATATCTTGATTACAATTCTCTTGAAGTTTATCTTTAGAAATACACTGAGTCTTTATTTGGTACTACTTGTCATCCTTTGAAAAAATGTTGCATTCTAGTTTAACATATTTGTTGGATTTAATTATGCTATATTTCTGTGAACATATGGACCTTTCATTTTTTTAATTTTTAATAAACTATGACACATATTTTTGTTTCTTTTATCATTTTTATTGTTGTTGATTTTATCAATTTTAAAAAAATTTCAACTTATATCTCAAGGTAGGGACTAGCTATTTTGCAACTATTACCCTTATTTAATTAGAAAATAGGATTCCGTGTGAGTATTATGGAAGTGGAGGAGACACAACCCCAACCCATTTCCTCAAAATTGTCGATGTGCGACTCAATTAAGGGATCGCATCTTATTGTAACCTCCATCCAAAATAATTTTGCATCGAGTTTCATTGTTAGCTTAATCATCCTATATCCATCTTAACCTTTGATCTATCAAGTGTCAAGAGGGATCAAATCTCTCGAGGCGCAAACCTCTTTTTTGAGTGCGAAACTTAAGAAAAGGTTTGCACCTCGAGGGATTTGATCCCTCTCGGTGCTTGATAGATCTGAGGTTAAGATGGATCTAGGTTGGTTTCAATCGCATGCGACCATAGAAATTTGTTGAACATCTAATAATTCTGATCATTTTAAATATGCTAAATATGTCTAAGATTAATCTAGTCATTTTAATATTAAATTTTCTCAATTACTTCAGTTTGTTGATATGATAGAGACTGTTGATAACTTGAATGATCAAATAAAAATTTTGAATGGAAAGTGACAATGTGACAGTGTTGAATGATAGAAAATGTGAATAATAAAAATTTATTCAATTACAAATAGTCTTCATTATGATCAATATCAAACTATTTTCTTCTATTGTTCTCATTGTCAAACATGTTAGTTTTTCCATTTTTTCATATGGATCATATGAAAATGGTAATTGAAATCGTAGACCGTTCAAATATTTAACTCAAGTTATTATAGTAAACATCATACCTTGTCTTTGTTGCTCTCCAATATTAATAGTATCTTTCTTCAAAGTCAATCATTGTGATTTATGGAGTGTTAAACCCCAAATAAGTTTCAATGGTAATTGTTTTCAAAGTGACTAACAATGTTGAATGATGGAAAATGGGAATAATTATAATGTAGTCAATTAAAAATAGTTTACCATTTCAACAAGAAAACATGTTGATTCGTAAATTGCCGTGGATATTCCACTAGATAGTTCATCACAACTGATCTGATAATATTATATTAAAAATATAAAATTCTACACTATTACAGTTTTATTAGATTTTTGGATCTCTAGATTTACTGCTAATAATGGATGCATGTGAATGAAAATTATGTAGAAAATAGAGACCGGTAAAATAAAAGCTCACACAAACATAAGACACAAGATATACTCTAGGAAACCCTTTCGAGAGAAAACCCAGCTAGAAGGTGAGGTCACTCTGCTCTCTTTCTCTGTCTAGAAATATGGCTGCAAGTACAAAGAAGTATGGCATGTGGCTTGTGGGTTGCTATAGTGCACAAATCCTCTATGTATTCTCTACCTCCTATCCCTCTTGGCTATTTTAACTCAGTTGTGGAACAAATGCACTCGAAAGAATGGAATCCCTTTTCCTCCTAGTGGCCTAGTTAAAACATAGCCCGATAGCCTAATAGTGGTTACGTTTGACTACCTCAACTTGTAACTAAAGTTACAATATAGACTCTTCTAGAGTATTTTACATCATAATCACGTGGTTATCCCCTTTTTCATGAATAATGGGGGTTGATGCGGCATCCTCCTGAATTATGGATGCGAAAATAGGAAGGTCAACATCTAAGTGGCATAACTTTCACATACAAACTATGATTGACATGCTTCTTGTGCTATTGGAAATATCTCATTTGATGCCTCAAAACACTCATGGAAGGTTTTAGGCCCCTTTTTGACAAATTGGGTCTCGCCGGTAAAAACAATCTTGTGAGTTGATTCCTCCACTTTTTCCTATCTAAATGTATCAATATGGATGAAAAACTATATAATAATCCAATTCGGATCACACCTCCCCATTTTGGGAGGCTTTTAGTGTTGAAGACTATTGTGGTGGTCGACATTTTTCATTGCCTAACATGAAGAAGAAATTAATTTGTTGTCATATACAAGTTGGATCCATTAGGGCTTATTAGTCCACCTGTGACTCACATATATACAATCTTGTTGACACTCATTTTAGCACCATCGCATCTCAAGCATTTAATCTACGATTAAAATAGAAATGCCACTCTTGTGAAGGACAAAAAAAAGGACTATCACAACTATGTTGACTTTCTTTTGGTGGCAACATTAACTAAAGTTTGCCTTGGGATTATTGGCATCTATTCTACCACATATCTAATCTCTTTGAAGGCTAAATACTTCTGAAAATCTCATTGATTATTGGGACTATGATTTTGCTCCTTTTGTAATACATTGACTTGGGATGACCAAGGGTTTTACAATGATTTTGGGCTGAGCTTCTGTGAATGGTTCGTTGACCTTTCTGAGGAGACTTCAAACTATTTTCGGCCTCATCCTTCAGTGACTACAAACTTGAGTTTCAGCCTTATTATGCAGATTAATATAGTGAACTTGGAGTTGATTTTTCTCTCCATATTGACAGACTTTAAATGATATTTTATTAAGGGAAATTTTGGATTTGTTGGAACAATTTTCATGTAACTTTTATTGACAAAATCTCTCTCTCATAAGGAAATAATTTTGGGTTTTCCCTTTGTGGGTTTTTCCCTAGCTATGAGCCTAATCTTGGTTTCTCTTATCTCTTATTGTTTAGTGTCTACTGTGATCTCTATTTACTGCCCTTGTTGAAGATTTGAATGGTTGAAGTTTTTCATGTATAGCTACTTTTTTATTAAAGTATAAAGAAGGGAATGATTACATCAATATAAGTACTTATCAATTGTGAAAAACTATTCTATATCTAACTAAAATAGAATTTCAACATGGTAATAAAGATTTGGTGAAGGAGAAAGAGCAAAAATATCATCTTCAAGAGTACTTGAAGGGCATCTAAAAAGGTCTTTAAGAAGTTTTAGATTATTTCCTCTATTATCTTCAACAGGAATTCTTCCTTCATGAAGCTCAAAAGCAAGCTTGAGGGAGTCACTAACTACAAGGCTTGGAAGGCAAGGGCTGAAATCATTCTTGAAAGGAACAAAGTCATTGGAATTAACACACGTAAAGTCATCAAACCATCTGATCAAGCAATAAAGGAGAAGTTTCATCAAGGTTATACTTTGGCAAGAAGCATTTTATTGGATTTTGTTATGGGTCATTTGATTCCCTGTATTTTTTAACATAAGACTTCTAAGGCTATGCATGATGCCATCATTGGATTGTATACCATTAATAATGTAAATCAATCCATTAATATGAGGGGACAACTTCATAATACCAAAATGATAAATAATGACACAATAGCATCATATTTTGTTAAGATATTTAAAATTAGATACCAACCCAAAGCCATTGATGAAGAAGTATCTGATAAGGAATTGGTAGTTGTTGCTTTGGGTGGTCTTCCTAGATCTTAGGATTTGTTTGCATCGGGTATTAGTGCAAGGGAGAATGCTCCAACTTTTTACAAGTTATGGGCAACATGTACCAGCATGGCTACATTTCTAATGTTGAACTGGTTGCTTATGTTTATATATAGAGACTGGAATGACTGAGAATCCTCTTGAAGAGGGAATACTAATTACATAGCATCATATTATGGACCATCTCATGTAGGTTGTGTGTTGTGAGACCTTGTGGTCTGAGAGATGTATTGTTGATTCCTATTGTAGGATATGTGCCATGATACCTTATGGTTCATGAGATGTATTGTTGATTCCTCCGATAGGTTGTGTGTCATGAGACCTTGTGGCCTGGGAGATGTATTTTTATGCCTCCTGTAGGTTATTTTCAACGAGACCTTATGGTCCTGAAGTTGATTTTTTATTCCTCCTGTAGGTTGTATGTTGTGAGACCTTATGGTCTAGGAGATGTATTTTTTATTCCTCATGTATGTTGTATGCCATGAGACCTTGTGGTTTGGGAGATGTATTGTTGATTCCTCTTGTAAGTTATGTGTCATGAGATCTTATGGTCAGAGAGAAGTGTTGTTGATTCTTATTGTAGGCAGCGTGTTATGAAACCAGCTCAAGAAAAGATAGAAAATATAGATCAACGCCTTAGAATTCAGCCTCTTTGAGGGGGCAACCTCCTTTACATTACATAAATGAACAATTCTTGGATGATACAAATGACAAAACCTCCTTTCTATATATAGGAGTCTAAGGAGTCACAATATAATCCAGCCGACCTAACAATAATAATATAAAGCCACAAAAATAACAATAGAGGGATTCTATGGGGCACAGAAATAACAATATGGGGGTAATAGGGGCACAACAATATAAATAGGGGTATAACTACAATAGTAATGGGGTAATCACTAGTATTATAGGGACCCAACATGCCCCTCTCCTTCAAAAAAGTGTTGTCCTCAACGCTTGAGTAGTTCTGGATACTTCTGCATAAAATTCTCATCCTCCCATGTGGAATCTTCAGCGGATAAGTTCTTCCACTTGATAAGATACTCTGAAATTGATCGATTTCGTAGCTGTCGAGTTCTTGTTTCTGTGACTGCTTCCGGTTCCAATATAATTTTTCCTTCCTCGTCAAGTTCTGGCAATATTGTTTGAATTGGGAGCTTGTCACCTATAACCTTCTTTAAACATGAAACATGGAAAACTGGGTGCAATCGAGAAGCTGCAGGAAGCTCCAATTTGTATGCCATAGTACCAATCTTTTGCAACACCTTGTACGGACCATAATACTTTGGTGATAATTTATTATCCTTCTTAGCTTGCTTTAGGGACATTTGCTTATATGGTTGTAGCCGTAGGAATACCCAATCACCTACATCAAAACTTCTTTCACTGCGATGTTGATCTGCCTGTTGTTTCATTCTATTTTGTGCCAACACGAGGTTATCCTTTAAGAGTTGGAGGACTTGTTGTTGATGTTCGATGTGATGTTCCACTGCCTGAACCTTAGAATTTTCTCTTAAATATGATGTGATGGATGGTGGTTGATACCCATAAAGTGCCATAAATGGGGTCATTTTTGTTGCTGTATGGAAGGAAGTGTTATACCACCATTCAGCCAGAGGCAACCATTTGACCCATTGTGTCTGTTTATCAGATACAAAGCAACGAAGATATCCTTCCAAACATTTGTTTACTATCTCAGTTTGCCCATCAGATTGAGGATGATAAGATGAGCTATGAGCTAACTGAGTACCAAGACAAGAAAATAATTCTGTCCAAAAATTTCCAGTGAAAATGGGATCTCTGTCACTTACAATAATCTTTGGGTTTCCATGTAGCTTTTGAATTGTTTCCATAAATGCAGTAGAAACTGTACTGGCTTTAAATGGATGTGATAATGCACAAAAGTGTGCATACTTGGTAAGTCTGTCAACTACCACCATGATGACACTCTTTCCCTCAGACTTGGGTAAACCTGTGATAAAATCCATTGAAACCTCCTCCCAACGTTGGCTTGGAATGGATAAAGGTTGTAATAGACCTGGTGTCTTAATTGTTTCAACTTTATTTTGTTGGCAAACCAAACATTCCGCCACAAACTTTTGAATATCTGATTTAAGGCCATCCCAAAAAAATTCCTTCTTAACCCTGTGGTAAGTTTTTAAAAATCCTGAGTGCCCTCCTAAGGGAGAAGTGTGCAATTCCATAAGAATCTTTTGTTTTAGCTGGGAATTCTTACAGAGGTATAAGCGATCTTTGTACCATAACGAATCATTTTGCCAGCTAAATGTATCAGAAGTACTGGAATCTTGTTGTAGCTTTCGAATAAGTGCCCACACTTCTTCGTCATTCTTCCATTCCTCCCTTGCTTCGTTTATCCAATCTGGTTGGATAATAGAAATGGCACACAACAATGCTTCCACATCCTCATCCTTTCTTGAGAGTGCATCTGCCACCACATTTTGCTTCCCTTTTTTGTAGATGATTTCAAAGTCATAACCCAACATCTTTGTGACCCACTTTTGTTGCTCTTCAGAGGATAATCTTTGTTCTAAAAAGTATTTAAGGCTATCATGATCCGTTTTTACCTTGAAGTGTCTTCCCATTAGGTAGGGTCGCCATTTCTTAAGTGCATGGAGTATTGCCAACATTTCCTTCTCATAAATAGCTTTGCTTAAAAACTTTCCCTTGATTGGACGACTTTCAAAAGCAATGGGTCTTTCATCTTGCATTAGAACAGCACCAATTCCATTTCCTGAAGCATCACATTCCACAATAAAGGTTTTTGTGAAGTCCGGTGTAGCTAAGACCGGTGCTTGGCACATTGCCTCTTTAAGATGTTCAAAGGCCTTTGTTGCTTCCGAAGTCCATGAAAATGAATCTTTCTTCAATAATGTTGTTAGAGGTGCTGCTATTCTCCCATAATTCTTAACAAACTTGCGATAATACCCTGTCAACCCAAGAAATCCTCGCAGATGCTTTATGGATGTGGGGATTTTCCATTCCTTAATGGCTTTAATTTTGCTAGGGTCTACCTTAACTCCTTCATGAGATACAATATGACCCAAATATTCCACCTCCTGGACTCCAAAGAAACATTTGGATCTTTTTGCATATAATTGTTTCTCCTCCAATAGTTGTAGCACCCTGTCAACATGTTCAACATGATCCTTCCAAGACTTGCTGTAGATTAGTATATCATCAAAAAATACTAACACAAATTTTCTAAGGAATGGTTTGAAAATTGAATTCATCAAACCTTGAAATGTTGAAGGTGCATTGGTAAGGCCAAAAGGCATGACCAAAAATTCATAATGACCCTCATGAGTTCTAAATGCCGTTTTCGGAATGTCTTCAATCTTCATTCTGATTTGATGATATCCCGAACGAAGATCCAACTTGGTGAAGTAAATTGATCCATGCAATTCATCCAGTAATTCATCAATAACAGGAATGGGGAACTTATCTTTAATAGTGAGCTTGTTGAGCTCCCTATAATCTGGACACATGCGCCATGATCCATCCTTCTTGTGCACCAATACTACTGGAGCTGAGAAAGAACTTTGACTCGGTTGAATTATACCAGCCTCTAGCATTTCTGCAACCATACGTTCAATTTCACTTTTTTGGACATAGGGATATCTGTACGGCCTGATGTTTGGAGGAACACTTCCTGGAATCAGATGAATAGCATGATCATGATCACGCATAGGTGGGAGACCTTTGGGAGTCTCAAATACCTTGGAATGATTGTCCAAGACTTTTTGGAGATCTGGAGAAATAGATGATTCCAATGTGGAAACATCTAGCGAACATAATTGTGCAATTACACCTCTTTGCTCCTTTTTTAGAAGCTTTGTCATGCCATTAGAGCTGATTATCTTTCCTGGTTTCCCTGCAATACCCCTTAATTCAACTTCCTTTCCTTCCACAGAAAATTTCATGAAAAGTTCTTGAAAATTAAAAGCTATTGTACCCAAGGATTGTAGCCATTGGACTCCTAGTACAACATCAGCACCTCCCATTGGAATGGAAAGCATTGGGCTAGTCAATACATATTCTCCCATGGATAGCTTGATATTATGGCACTTTCCAGAACAATTTATTGTTCCTCCATTTGCAATCATCACTTGACACTCTGGTGCTGGATATAGGAAGCAATTCAATTCTTTTGCTACCCTACAATGAATAAAATTGTGGGTGCTTCCTGAATCAATCAACACTATTACCTTTTTCTTCTTGATTTGTCCTTCTATCTTGATGGTTTGAGGAGTGGTAATTCCCGCCAATGCATTACAAGATATGGTCGGATTTATTTGTTCTTCATCTAGGCTTTGTTCCTGGAATATATCCTCTTCTTTTGACCTTTCTTGCTCCTTTTCTTCTTCCTCTTCACAATCTATGTAGAATAATTTCTTCTCAGCACACTTATGACCTTTTGTGTATTTGCTATCACAATTGTAACAAAGCCCTTTTGCTCTTTTTTCTTCCAATTGTTGTGGTGTCAACCTTGTAGGTTGTGGAAGACTATGGGCAACAACACTTCCGTCTTTATAGTTGTGAATGGTATGCTTCCTAGTTGCCATAATTTTGCTTTCCATTTTTCTTGCTAACCTGAATGCCTTCTCTAATGAATCAGGTTCCCAAAGGCGCACATCATGTTGGATATTATCCTTTAAAGACCCTATGAACACATCAATCCTATGCTCCTCTGGAATATCTTTTACCCTTATGTTCAATTTTTGGAACTCCTCAATGTGCTCCATTATTGAACCCTTTTGTTTGAGACTTATCAATTGGCTAAAAAAAGTGTTGCTTTTTGTATCCTCATAATGTGCTATCAATTCTTCCGTAAAAATTGCCCAAGTGATAAATTGTTTACGAGAACAAAGCCATTGATACCATACAAACTGATTTGGTTCCAAATATAAAGTTGCCATACGTACCTTTTGTGTGTTTTGCACATTATTGAGATCGAAGAATTGCTCCATCTGTAATATCCATGTGGCGGGATCCTTGCCATCAAACTTCCTCATATCGATTTTTGGAACATGGTGAGTCTTCGATCCAACATTAGAGTCTATGGAATCATGATTAACATTTCTTTTGTTCTCATCATGAGTTTCCTTTACTACCTTTTCACCATTAGTGACCCTTTCTTGTAGCAACTTCTTCAATTCTTCCATGTCTGTCTTCAAATCTATCTTCAAATTTGCCATCGAATCCTCCATCTTAGCTTCCATGCCCTTTATCTTAGATTCCACGCCATTTACCTTAGCTTCTGTTAGCTTTTGTGAGCGTGACATTTGTTGCACTTGTTCTTGTAATTTTGATATATCATGTAGCATTTCTTCCTCTTCTTCATGAGTCATGCTAGAGCTTTCAGGTTCCTTACTAGGTGTTTGCATTTTCTTTCCTCGGGGCATCAGTTACCGATAATAATGCTTTACTATGCCCTTTGAATTCCGTTAAACCAAGCTTACACAAAAATTAAAAAAAAAAAACTACACACCTTTTTCACTTTATAGAAGCCTGATATTGAATCTGATGTATCTCTGTAATTTTGAATCATCCAATTCTGAAATTTCTACCTTTAGTAGCCTTCTGCGTCCTCTTTCCAATGCCACAAGTCTGAGCCAAATTGGATTCTCCAAGGAAGATTTATGTGAAATCTCCCACAGTGACTTGCTTTTAGACTAGTTCAGTAGAGCGAACTTGTACGACGTGCCACGAGTCACTGTTTCAACCTTTGAATCTGAAACACACATATAAGAAACTAAAGTCCGTCCTCTTTCTGTAACTTCTTACGAAATTTCAATCCGATCCCCAGAGAGAAAGTTATGACGATTTTCCCCAGGTCACCTGTTTTGAATGTAATTCAGGAGTCTGCAAAAAGACCAACTTCCTCAGATCATATCTCCGCAAATATCGCGCGAAAAGCTCTGAAATTTGGACCCAAGGTTCAGCGCGATTTCTTCTCAAATGGGTTTTTTTTGCGACTTCTGAAACGTCACAGAAAAAAAGTTATAGCGAAAATGCCACGATGACCTGTTTGGAGCAGCGAAACCCTAGAATCCAAAGCTCTGATACCAAATGTTATGAAACCAGCTCAAGAAAAGATAGAAAAGATAGATCAACGCCTTAGAATTCAGCCTCTTCGAGGGGGAAACCTCCTTTACATTACATAAATGAACAATTCTTGGATGATACAAATGACAAAACCTCCTTTCTATATATAGGAGTCTAAGGAGTCACAATATAATCCAGCCGACCTAACAATAATAATATAAAGCCACAAAAATAACAATAGAGGGATTCTATGGGGCACAGAAATAACAATATGGGGGTAATAGGGGCACAACAATATAAATAGGGGGTATAACTACAATAGTAATGGGGTAATCACTAGTATTATAGGGACCCAACACCGCGTGTCATGAGACCTTGTGGTCCGGGAGATGTATTGTTGATTCCTCTTGTAGGTTGTGTGTCGTGAGACCTTGTGCTATGGGATATGTATCGTTGATTCCTCTTGTAGGTTGTGTGTCATGAGACATTGTGGTCTGGGAGATACATTGTTGGTTTCTCCATTAGGTTGTGTGCTGTGAGACCTTGTGGTTGGGGATATGCTTTGAGATGGATGTTATGTATGTTTCCTTGTGATTAGTTTGAGAGAGAGAAACTTGAATTGTGTTCTATTCCTTAGGTTGTGGGGCCTGAGACCTAGAATTGGTCAAGAATATTGATCTCGAGAGAGAATGAAAAACTCCCTCCCTAGATAAGATGGAGTGTTGAAGGATAATGTAGCTATGGTCGACATTTTTCATTGCCTAAACATGAAGAAGAAATCAATTTTTTGTCATCTAAGAGTCAGCCCAACAAGTCCTACAAGTTGGCTCCAGTAGGGCTTATTATCCCACGTGTGACTCAGAAATATACAACCTTGTTGACACTCATTTTGGCACCATCACGTATCAAGCATTCAATCTACAATTAAAAGAGAAATACCACTCTTGCAAAGAACAAAAAAGGATGATTATTATAGTTGCATTGACTTTATTTTGGTGAATACATTGACCGAAGTTTGTCTTGGGATTCTTGGCATCTATTATACCACTAATCTAATATCTTTAAAGGTTGAATACTTATGAAAATCTCGTTGATTATTAGGACTATGATTTTTCTCCTTTTGTAAGACATTGACCTGGGTTGATCAAGGGTTTGACAGTGATTCTGGGTCAAGCTTCTGTGAATCGTTCGTTGACCTTTCTTAGGAGACTTCAAAATATTTTCGACCTCATACTTAAATGACTGTAGGCCTGAGTTTTAGCCTTATTGTGCAGATTAATATAGTGAACATGGAGATGTTATTTCTCTCCATATTGGCAGACTTTCACTGAAATTTTACTAAGGGCAATTTTGGATTTGTTGGAACAATTTTGATGTAACATTCATAAATATAATCTCTCTCTCATAAGGAAAGAATTTTGGGTTTTCCTTGTGTTGGTTTTTCCCTAGCTATGAGCCTAATATTGGTGTCTCTTGTCTCTTCTTGTTCAGTGTCCATTGTGATCTTTATTTACTACTCTTGTTGAATATTTGAATAGTTGAACTTTTTCATGTATAGCTACTTGTTGATTAAAGTGTAAATAAGGAACTGATTACATCAATAAAAGTAGTTATCAATTGTGAAAAACTATTATAGTCCTAGCTAAACTAGAATTTCAATATTTGGTCCCCAAAAGCTTCTATTGAATGAGGTAAGGAATTTTTTCCTCCACCTTCTCTCTAGTGTACCATTTAGCTTTGCTTGGAAGTTGTCCTTTCAACCCAATCTGCCAAAGGTCATGTTTCCCATGTCTTGTAGTTCTGGACTTGTTAGGCCCCTATACTATTAGTGTAACCCCTTATTTTTATTAGTACAACCCCCTTATTATATTTTTGTACCCATGTAGTCCCCATATTGCTATTATTGTGCCCCATAGAAGCCCACTATTGTTATTATTGTGCCCTTACATTATTATTGTTATGTCGGCTCTGATTATATTATGACCCCTTAGACTCCTATATATAGAAAGGAGGTCTTGTCATTTGTATCATCCAAGAATTTTTCATTTGTGTAATGTAAAGGAGTTTTCCCCCTCGAAGAGGCTAAATTCTAAGGCATTTATCTATCTTTTCTATCTTTTTGTGAGCTGGTTTCATAACATTTGGTATCAGAGCTTTGGATTCTAGGGTTTCGCTGCTCCAAATAGGTCATCGTGGCATTTTCGCTATAACTTTTTTTCTGCGACGTTTCAAAAGAAAACAAAAAAAATCATTTGAGACGAAATTGTGCTGAACCTCGGGTCCGAATTTCAGAGCTTTTCGCGCTATATTTGCGGAGATATGATCTAAGGAAGTTGGTCTTTTTGCAGACTCTTGAATTACATTCCAAACAAGTGACCTTGGGAAAATCGTCATAACTTTTGTTTTCAGCATCAGATTGCAATTTCATAAGAAGTTGCAGAAAGAGGACGAACTGTAGTTTCATGTGTATATTTTTTAGACCCAAATGTCAAAACAATGACACGTGGCACTTCATACTAGTTCGCTCTTCTCAAAAGGTATATAATCAGGTCATCTTGGGAGATTGTGCATAACTCTTTCTTGGAGAATCTAAATTCGATCAGATTGGTGGCATTGGAAAGAGGACACAGAGGGCTACTACATATCATAATTTCAGAACTGAAAGATTTGAAATTACAAGAGATACATCAGATTCAATATTGAGTGCCTACAAAGTGAAACAAGGTGTGTATTTTTTTAATATTTGCATAAGCTTGGTTTGAAAAATTAGTTTGAAGGAATTCAAAGGGAATAATGAAGAATTATTATCAGTAATTGATGCCCCGAAGAAAGAAAATGGAAACACCTAGTACACAATTTGAAAGCTCTAGCATGACTCATGAAGAAGAGGAAGAAATGCTACATGATATATCAAAATTACAAGACCAACTGCAACAAATGTCACTCTCACAAAAGCTAACAGAAGCTAAGATAAGTGGTGTGGAATCTAAGATAAAGGACGTGGAAGCTAAGATGAATGGCATGGAAGCTAAGATAAATGGCATGGAAGCTAAGATGAATGGCATGGATGCTAAGATGGTTGGCATGGATGATAAGATGGAAGAATTGAAGATAAATTTGAATAAGTTGCTACAATAAATGGTCACTAATGGTGAAAGGGTAGTAAAGGAAACTCATGATGAGAACAAAAGAAATGTTAATCATGATTTCATAAACTCTAATGTTGGATCGAAGACCCGCCATATTCCAAAAATTGATATGAGGAAGTTTGATGGCAAGGATCCCGCAACATGGATACTACAGATGGAGCAATTTTTCGATCTGAATAATGTGCAAAACACACAAAAGTTACATATTGCAACTTTATATTTGGAACCAAATCAGTTTGTGTGGTATCAATGGCTTTGCTCTCATAAACAAATTATCACTTCAGCAATTTTTACAAAAGAAATGATAGCACATTATGATGATACAAAAAGAGAAATTCCTTCTTTAGCCAATTGATAAATCTCAAACAAAAGGGTTCAATGAAAGAGCACATTGAAGACTTTCAAAAATTGAATAGAAGGGAAAATTATATTCCAGAGAAGCGATTGATGTCTTCATAGGGACTTTAAAGGATAACATTCAACATGAGGTTCGTTTTTGGGAACCTGATTCATTGGAGGAGGCATTCGAGTTGGCAAGAAAAGTTGAAAGCGAAATTATGAAAACAAGGAATCCCACCACTCATGACTGTAATTATGGAAGTGTTTCTTCTCATAGCCTTCCACAACCTACAAGGCTTAGACCACAACAATTGGAAGAAAAAAGAGAAAAAGGGCTTTGTTACAATTGTGATAGAAAATGCACTAAAGGTCATAAGTGTGCTGATAAGAAATTATTTTACATAGAGTATGAAGAGGAGGAAGAAAAGGATCAAGAAACATCACAAGAAGAGGATATATGCTAGGACCCAACCGCAGAGAAAGAAGAAATGAATCCAACCATATCTTGTAAAGCATTGGCAAGAATTACCACTCAAACTCTCAAGATAGAAGGACATATCAATAAGAAAAAGGTTCAAGAAGTGAAAGATCACATCAAGAAAGAAGAAATGAATCCAACCATATCTTGCAATGCATTGGCCGGAATCACTACTCCTCAAACTATCAAGATAGAAGAACATATCAAGAAGAAAAATGTTCAAGAAGTGAAGGATCACATCGAGCATCAACATCACAGTGAAAAATGTTTTGATGTAGGTGATTGGGTATTTTTATGGTTACATCTCAAGCAAGCTATTTATGAGAAGGCAATGTTGGCAATACTACATGCACTTAATAAATGGCGACCTTACCCAATGGGTCATTAGAAGAACATAAAAAATGGGTCAAAAATATGTTAGGTTATGACTTTGACATCATCTACAGAAAAAGGAAGAAATTTTTTGTTGCAGATGCACTCTCAAGAAAGGACAAGGATGTGGAAGCATTGTTTTGTGCTATTTCTATTATCCAACCAAATTGAATAAATGAAGCAAGGGATGAATGGAAGAAGGACAAAGAAGTGTGGCCACTCATTCAAAAGTTGCAGAATATCCCAATTCAAACAATATTGCCAGAACTTGAATAGGAAGGAAAAATCATATTGGAACCTGGAGCAGTCATAGAAACAAGAACCCGATAGCTACGAAATCAATCAATTTCAAAGTATCTCATCAAGTGGAAGAACTTACCCGCTGAAGATTCCACATGGGAGGACAAGAATATTATACAGAAGCATCAGGAACTACTCAAGCATTGAGGACACCACTTTTTGAAGGAGAGAGGCATGTTAGGCCCCTATACTACTAGTGTAACCCCTTATTGTTATTAGTACAACCCCCTTATTATATTGTTGTGCCCATGTAGTCTCCGTATTGTTATTATTGTTCCCCATAGAAGCCCACTATTGTTATTATTGTGCCCTTACATTATTATTGTTATGTCGACTCTGATTATATTATGACCCCTTAGACTCCTATATATAGAAAGGAGGTCTTGTCATTTGTATCATCCAATAATTGTTCATTTGTGTAATGTAAAGGAGGTTGCCCCCTCGAAGAGGCTGAATTCTAAGGAGTTGATCTATCTTTTCTATCTTTTTGTGAGTTGGTTTCATAACAGGACTTCTTTTGTAAAACTATATCTTCTATCAACTCTGCCTAAGAATCTAGTTCCAAATCCTCCACAAAAGGTAAGACTTGTTCTTGTTCTTGATCTAGCATGGAAATATCATAGAGTTTCAAATTCTCTACATTCACAGCTAAGTAAATGCACATATATGGTGGTAAACTAAGTTGATAGACATTATCACCCACCTTTTCCAGTATCTCAAAGGGACCATACCTCAAAGCCTTGATTTTCTTACCAGACCCATGCAACCTCTCCTTGTTCAATTGTAGCCATACTTTGTCTCCCACCTTGAACGATTTATCTATTCTATGTTGATCATGCCTCAACTTATATTTCTCCTGCGACTTCTGTAATATCTCTTGTACCTGTAGATGGATCTTCTTGATCTTTTCTACAAACTTTTCAACCCTTAAGGCATCTCTTGTAAGATCTTCCCTCACTTCTTCTTATTCCCCATATGTAGTGTCCAAAGGTGAAGGCGGAAAATATCCAAAACAGGTTCCAAATGGAGACTTTCCTATAGAAGTGTGTACTTCTTTATTGTAAGAATGTTGTATATACACCAAATTTTCATCCTAGGCCTTTGGATGCTTCTGGTTGTATCCCCTTAGAAGTTGCACCAAATTCATGTTGACTACTTATGTCTGCCCATCTGTTTTTGCATGGAATGTTGTACATCTCTTCACCTTCATGTTCATCTTCTCCCATAATGTAGTCTAGAATGCACTGAGAAATATTGTATCCTTGTCTAAAATGATGCTCCTTGTGTTGAAAATGCAACAATAAAATCCTAATTTAATTTTGCCTTGATTAAATTAGGATAAATTCGAATTTCAATTTCAGCATAATACTTAGAGGTAGTTAACTGAGGTGACATGGGCCCTGTAACTCAGTTCACTCAGTAAATTCAAGTTGGATACACTTGAGTTCAGTTCTACATGATTGATTGCTAATTTGTAGTAATCTATTTCAGTTAATTTGAGTTATTTCCAATGTAACTAGTTCTCACTGTTAGCAGAACTAGTGGAGGTTCAGTCAAGGGTGTGTAAATTTTTTCACACTGAGTGATCATCCAGTTAAACTGATCAATCATCTTAAATTAACTCATGCGTGCAGAGAATTCGAGTTACCCAGTTAAGATTGGAGTTCAAGGGAAATGTACTATCAGTTTTAGAATTTTCCAAGTTGTATACGTGATGCATGTAGTCAAAGAAGGGCCTAAAGGAAATCCGCAATTCTCAATGACTAATTTCCCTAATTAATAGGGGGCTAATTCCTCATCAAGGAAATAGGATCTTGGAGGCTTGAAAATTTGGCTAAGTATTGGTCAGGTTCAGTCAGTCATGGAGAGGATAGAAGATACAAGTGTAGTTTGAGCTCAAGCTTAAGTAGATCATATTGTATTCATCCAAATTATTTGATTAATGAAATATAAATAGTAAGGGGTTTTGAGAATTTGCTTTCCGCTAGATAAATCTATGTGTATATTTGTTAAATCTTGATGCATGTTAATGATTTTTGCTCTCAATCGTGAATTTACTTCTGTGGATCAACAGAGTAGCTTCTAGTCTTGTGATTTGGAAAATTCCATGAGCGGATTAGAATCTACACATTAATTTCTACACCTTGGTATCCCAAAGTGCACCCAAACCTGTCCAAAGAACAAGTTTGTTGCTTCTTGCTCACCAATGGTCTTTTTACAGGGCATCAAAACACACTTCTTGTTGGACCTATCAACTACCATGAACAGGTAGTCATTTCCCTTACTGGTTGTTGGTAAACCTCCCACAAAGTCCATGGATATGCTTTCTTAAGGACGAGTGGGTACAGGTAGGGGATGATATAGACCCAATTTCTTATTTCTAGGCTTGTTGGTACAACAAATCATGCATCCCCTTAGGAACCTAGCTACCTACTCTTGCATCTTGATCCAATACACATACCTCTACAAGTTGGCCACGGTATTCCCTACACAAAAGTGCCCTGCAAACTTAGAGGTGTGAGCCTCTCTAATTGGCTACAATAACTCACCTTTGGGAACACATAGCTTATCCAACCTATAGAGTAACCCATCCTAGATATGGTAGTCAATGGTGATGTCACCATAATGCACATGACTCTGACTCTGCAACTGTTGAAACACCTTCTTGATATCCTCATCCTTTGAATATACCTTTATGTATGCATCATGTTTGAATGGTTCCATGTGCATAAGAGTCCCCAAAGTTGTGATCTTTGATGTGGGTGGCCTAGAAAGCATGTCATCCAACCTGTTTGTGCTACCTTTTTTGTACTTGATCACCAAATGAAACTGTTGTAGATACCCCATCCACTTGTAATGTTTGGTCTGTTGTAGCTTACTTTGGGCTTGCAAGTACTTTAGTGGTTGGTGATCTGTGTGGATTATTATCTCCTTTCCCAACAGATAGTTCTTCCACTTCTTCACAGCTTGCACCAGCGCATAGAACTCCTTATTATAGGTAGGGTAGTTAAGAACTTCCCTGTGAAATACTTCAAAATGGTAGCATACAAGCCTTCCTCCCTACATCAAGACTGCACCCATAACATACCCACTCACATTTGTCTCCACTTCAAAGGGTTGTTGCAAGTTTGGTAATGCTAGAACTGGTGCTTGATTGATTTTCTTCTTTATCTCCTCGAAAGCCCTCTGTTGACCCTTTCCCCACTAGAAACTCTTGCCACTTGTTGTTATGGTGTGGAGTGGTGCTGCTACCACTAAAAACAAGGCTATGAATTTCCTCAAGTACTGTGTTGCCCCAATGAAACTCCTGGCCTCAGAAACATTAGTAGGAACTAACCATTTCATGATGGCCTTCATCTTGGTAGGATCTATCTTCATCTCTCCTCCACCTATCACATACCATAGATACACCAAATATTGTTGTGCAAACTCACACTTCTTGGTATTTGCTAGCAGTTGTTGCTTCTTTAATTTTTAGAACGCCTGCGTCAAATATGAGATGTGCTCCTCCCAGGTAGCACTGTATACCAGTATATCATCCAAATAGGCAATAACAAATGAATCTATAAAATGGCGCAGTACATTATTCATTAATCTCATAAATGTAACTAATGCATTACATACGCCAAATGGCATGACTAACCACTCATACAAACCTTACCTGGTTTTGAAGGTAGTCTTCCAGGTATCTTCTTCTTCGACTCAAACCTCGTGATATCTAGACTTACGTCCATATTGGTGAAATACTTTTCTTGCTACAATTTATCCAACATATCATCTATCCTGGGTAGAGTGTATATGTTCTTGAGTGTGATTTGGTTCAACACCATATAATATATACACATATGTCAAGTCTCATCCTTCTTTGGCACAATGATGATGGGTGACCAACATGGTGATGTACTCGGTTGATAACACCTTGTTCCAGTAGTTGTTGCACCTATTTATTTACCGCGCTTGCTTCTATAGCATATGCCTGTACAACCTAATATCTGGAAATGTGGAGTCCGAAAAAAGTTGGATCTCATGCTCCACTTCCCTCTTAGGCGGTAGTCCTTTAGGCTTTCAGAACACATCCCTATATGCCTGCAACAACTCATCTCGTTGATATTTTTTTTTCTCATTAACCCCTCTAGGGATGCCTTGCCTCTTACTGAATCTTCTGTGGACTAACTCTCTCTTAAAAATAATAAAGCATACTTCTTGTTGAAACTAATCAATTTCTTGGCTTGGTTTGAACTTACCAACAAAATGTTTTATTTTCCTTTTTGTGCATTGATGATGAACGATTTTCCATCCTTGACGAGCCAGTATTGGTTGGCTCTCTTCATGAATATTGCATCTTGCATGTACATGTAGGGACTCCCAAACACGACTCCACATACATCAAGGAGAACCACATCTAGGTCTACTTCATCAATAAAATCAACACTAATAACAAATCTAATTTTGCATTATTTTGTTACCTTTAGCCCTGCATCCTTATTTACCCATCCCAGTGGATACAGGTTTGGATGACAATGAACTTCCAGCCCCAACTTCTTGACTAGCTCTATTGCAATGAGATTCACTTGCGATCTTGAGTCAAACATAGCATCAACCTTTGTCTTCTTGACCTATATCTTTATATAAAAGAGTTTGGTCATTTTTTTCTCTTCCTATTGCTGGAAGCTACTAAGTTTCACCTCCTTCTTCACTGACATGTAGATGATCTTCTCATCCACATCTAAGTTGCTTTCAACATGGTTGCTCGAATCAGTGGCTATGAGATTCTTCTTCTTATTGTCTTTCTTCTCGTTCTTCAAGTTTATCTCTAGATGCAACTTCTAACACTTCTCCTCTATATGGTCATCAATGTTTTAGTGGTCGTTGGGATCTTTGAATTGGTGTGTTTTGGTTGTCGTTTTTATATATTTTCCCCCTTTTTCCTTCTTATTCCCTCACACACACATAAAACACAAGATATGCTCTAGGAAACCCTTTCGGGAGAAAACCCAGTTGAAAGGGGAGGTTGCTCCACTCTCTTTCTTTGTCTGGAAATATGGTTGTGAGTACAAAGAAGTATGGATTGTGGCATGTGGATTGATACAGTGCACAAATCCTCTTTGTGTGCTCTACCTCCTATCCCTCTTGGCTATTTTTTCTCACTACGGAGAAAATGCACTTGAAATAATGGAATCTCTTTTCCTCTTAGTGGTCCGGTTATAAAACAGCCGCATAGCCTACTAGTGGTTAAGTTTGACTACATCAACTCTTAACCAGAGTTATAATACAGACTCTTCTAGAGTATTTTATGTGATAATCACCTGCCTAGCCCCTTTTCCATGAATAATGGGGATTGACGCGACATCTTCCCGAATTATGTGTATGAAAATAGGAAGGCCAACTTCTGAGTGGCATAACTTTCGCATATGGACTCCAGTTGACATGCTTCTTTCATTTTTGGAAAGATCTCTCTATGTTAATATATATATATATATATATATATATATTGTTTGATGCCTCAAAATGCTACCAGAATGTTTCATACCTTGTTTTGCCAAACTGTGCCCCACTAGTAAAAATGGTTATGTGAGCTTATGTAGAAATTCCCATTGTAGATCACCTAGTAATGCAATGTACTAAAGCAAAACACTTGATCTACTTCTACAAACAATTTAGCGGAAGCTCAATCGAACATGAGCAACATCAATAAGAACACATATAACTGATATGGAGAAATCAATCACACATAACATAGAAGAATTTACCCGGGGAAAGCCTCAGCCTAAAACCCCAACTCTGTATTATCATACAAGTGGAAATATAGCCATTATTACAAAAAGAATCAACTCAAAAGCTATCCTGCTCTCTCTACAATACCTCTCCTGCTCATAGACAGTCAAAGGCCTCTATCTAACCTTTGGTTTGCCCTCCAAGCCTTTTATTTCTTTGCGCAATTTTGATTTGGGTCCAGTGCAGCCACTTGTGTGAATTGGCCTCTTCACACACTAACCAACCTCTGATCTACCAGCGCAGTCCTGAAGGAGATAAATCCTTCATCATGGATGAGCTTCCTTTATAGGAAAAATCCATCCAACTGATAGTACACTGTCCCTTCTCTGATCTCAACTCGATCTCTGTCTGAACTGACATGCATGAGTTATTAATGAGAGAATATTCAGTTATCTGAAGAACAATAGTTATATGCAAGCATGCATTAACTATCTCAACTCACATTAATTTAAACAAATTGTTTAAATCAATCTAACTGGACTTGACTTAGTTAAC
The DNA here is from genome assembly GCA_031772625.1 of Pinus tabuliformis. Lineage (NCBI taxonomy): Eukaryota > Viridiplantae > Streptophyta > Pinopsida > Pinales > Pinaceae > Pinus > Pinus tabuliformis. The sequence goes on along the minus strand of CM062809.1, from coordinate 829,233,361 downwards.
TGAGCCAACTAATTACAACTCAAATTAGAACTCATCCTTATCTCTTTAACTGATGGATAAATTCCTCAATTAATAGAGAAACTGTTGCATGTCCTCACATAGACTTCATGTTTGATTTTTCACAACTAATTAACTCATGGTGAATTAATTTATTTATTTTCAAACAGTTGTTAAGTTCAAATTCAAATTTTACTTCCTATTTTTAGGGACTGACTAAAATAGGAATCCATCCTGAACTACTAAAAATAGAATTCTATTTTTAGCACTTCCATTTTTCATTCCCTGTTGCCCAATCCAGCACTGGTACCCAAACTGCTATTTTTAGCACTTCTATCTTTAGCATTTCTTGTTGCCATTTTCAACACTCCCTCTCAACAAGAAAGGCTTCCTCTCCAAACCGATCCTGTACCTTCGGAATGTTCTGCATGCAACACTTCTACCAAGTGTGGTTGCTCCAGCAACTCTTGGAACAAAAAAAAAACTCCCAACTGACCTCTCTGTTGGGCTAGAAACATACTCTGATGCTGAAGCTCTACCTACTGCTGACAAGTGCTCCCTTTCTGACATCTGCGCTACTACAACATCTCCATGCATCTCGCACCGTTGCACACCTCTCTGTGCCATCCTGCACTCGTGCAACACACTTGTGCCTCTCGCATTGTTGTAGCTTGCTAGCTCTGCATTGTCTTGGGATTCCTGTATTGTAGCTCTCTCTGCCGCTCCATCCGCATCTGTCTCTACCCAATTAGTTAGTCCTACTACTCCTCATCGAGGCTCCTATAGCAAAGTCGAATCAAAGAGGTTGGGTACCTCAAGGATCCTGCCCCTCCTCCTTGGGACGATCACTCCACATCACCCCACCTCCTACTTGGAGGTAGGACTGCATGTGATCCCTCTGCCCACCTGGCTCAAAGTTTCCCCCTACTGGAGGTCTCTGCATGAGTAGATGTCTCTACTCGATCTCCTCTCATCTTCCCCTGTTGTGGCTGCTCCACAACCTCCTGAAGCTGCTGCACCAATCGTGGCTCCTCCACAATCATCTGAGACTTCTTCTGGAATTGCATGTTGAGAGGTAATATACTCTCACTCTCAACCACCAAGTCTCCATCAATTGCCTTGCTGCTCAAGGCTTTGCAAGCATCTTGAACCTCGAGAGCATACAGGTTCTTGACCCATGAACCGATCTGCTTCACCTATCGACTGATGATGTGTCTAAGGAAAATCTTTCCCTGACTGAAGACTACATCATAGCCTCTGTCTTCCAGCATTGCGATCGACACCAAGTTTCTCTTCAGTCCTAGTGTAGAAATTTTGAATAATTTAACACATATTCAATAGAGATTATCCTGATCATGTACTATTGCGGAATACATACACAATACATAAGCTCCTCTACATTGATCATCAATTTAGCAGCATCAATAACAATCAAAAATCAAGAGCATTCACACATTAACACAGTATGTAACCCGGGGAAAGCATCTCGCTAAAAACCCCAACTATCTATATATTAATGATTGAGACCATGTAACATTACAAAGTACAATGCTTATCACAAGCAATCCAGTACCAGCTCCACTTGTTACACACAATACAGCTAAGATCTGATCTCCAAATCTATTCCACTGCTTGCCTGCCTCTCCAGCTCAATACCTGCTCAAGAACTAATGAGAATGGTTTACCAAACTCGTATTTCACTTGCAAAGAATCACCCACACTGTGTTGGACGTGAGCACAGGCTACAATTCTTGGTATTGGCCAATTCATTGGCATACTCAATCCCTCTGATTGTGCAAATCATCATGCACAGCTATAGTCACAACTCATAGAAATCTGATCCTCTAACACCTGTCCCTCCTGAACTGAACATGCACTGACATGCAACTAAGTTAACTGATGTATTCTATAGTTGCATTATGAGTTAATAACTTGTGAATTAATTAATAACTAATTCACCCAACTCATCTCTAGTCTATTTGCCAGTTAGACTAAATACAACCGGTTTAACAAAGCTAAACTGAACACAACTCCATCAACTGCACCTCAAGTCCACTAAACTCAACTCACTTGAGTTCTAACTGAAGTCCTGCATGCAAATATTAGTCATCCCATAGGTAACCATGTATTTCCTTCTGGGATCTGCATGTACCACATCCGTAGCTCATCTTGAAGTGCTCCAAGAGAATAAGATCAAGTTTATAGTCCAAATATTATTATGAGACAATAATATTTGACTTTTCTATTTTTGACAGCCAGTCTAAAAATAGACTTTGATCACTCATACTGTGATCACTCATACTGTGATCACCCATACTGTGATCACCCATACTGTGATCATCCCTGCTGGGATCAAAAATAGAACTTCCGCCATAATTTTCCTGTGGGCCCACTTAGTGAAGGCGACTCTTTTCACTAAGCTCCATCATCTTGTTGCAATCTCAACACTCCCTCTTGATAAGATATGGATTATCAGCAACCCCCATCCTGCCTCGGTGGTACTCGAATTTGCTCCTGGTGAGAGCCTTCGTCAGAATATCAGCATCCTGATCCTCCGTTGGAATGTATGAAAGCAACATGATCCTCCGCTACACACAATCTCTGATATGATGGTACCTAATTTCAATATGCTTAGATCTATCATGAAATACAGGATTAGCCGAGAGTTTAATGCAACTCTGGTTATCACAGTAAATAACAGTAGGATCCAAATGAGAACCAAACAAACCAACCAGGATCCTCCTCATCCATATAGCCTCGCATGCAGCCAAACTTGCTGCCATATACTCGGCCTCAGCTGAACTGAGTGCCACAGATCTTTTCTTCCTGCTGTACCAAGAAACTGTTGTCGATCCAATACTGAAGACCCCTCCTGATGTGCTCTTTCTGTCCATTGGGCTCCCTGCCCAATCTGCATCCGTGAAGCCACATAGCTTCACCTCATCCTCCTGTCTGTACCACAAACCATATCCCGATGTGCCTCTCAAGTAGCGCAATACATGCTTGCCCGCCTTCCAGAAGAGCTTGGTAGGCTTAACCATAGCTTGTGAAAGCTGGTTAACTGCATAGCATATATCAGGTCGTGTATTGACCAAATACATCAGCGACCCCACCAACTGTTGATAAATAGTGGCATCCACTTCTTCTCCCGAAGTGGCATCCTCCTTCCTCCAACCTCTAGGAAGAGGAGTATCAACAGGCTTGCAGCCATGCATGTAGAACTTCTCCAGTATCTCCCGAGCATACTTGCCCTGAGAAACAAAAAGTCTGCCATTGCGCTGCCATATTTCCAATCCTAGGAAATAGTGAAGGAGGCCCAAGTCCTTCATCTCAAACTCTGTAGCAAGATCCTTCTTGCATGACAGTATCAACATCTCATCACCTGTTAGAATCAAATCATCAACATACAGTACAATGATAAGCAACTTACCCTCCACCACAATCTGGTATAGGTTAGGATCTGCCTCGCTCTTGGAGAATCCAAGTCCTGTGAAATAGTTGTCTATCCGTGTGTACCAAGCACGTGGTGCTTGCTTCAACCCATACAACACTCTCTTGAGCCTGCACACATGCGACTCGCTGCTAAAGACCTCAAAGCCTTCGGGTTGCTCAATGTACACCTCCTCCTCAATGACTCCGTTGAGGAACGCAGTCTTCACATCCATCTGATGAATGTGCCATCCCATCTGCGCTGAGAGAGAAAGAATCGTCCGTATGGAAGAATATCTTGCGACAAGTGCAAAGGTCTCCTCATAATCAATCCCCTCTATCTATGAAAAGCCTCCGGCAACAAATCTTGCCTTGTACTTCTCCACACTCCCATCAGCTTCCTGCTTAACTTTGTAGATCCATCTCGAACCCACCATTGATTTCCCTTCCGGTCTAGGAACAATCTCCCATGCACTGTTTCTGAAAATAGAATCATACTCTTCCACCATGGCGTCTACCCATGCGGGATCCTCCACAGCTTCCTTGAAAGAGGATGGCTCAGTCACAACACACTTGCTCATAAGAGCCATGTATCCAGTGTACCGATCAGGTGGCTGTCTCTGCCTGCGTTGGGTTGTAGGTGGTCCTACAACTTTCTCTGCATCTTGAGCCAGTCGCTCAGCTTCTGTCAAGCACTTTCACCCTCTGATGGTTGGCGCTGCATGAGTGGTCTCTTCCACTCCATGAACCTCGTCCTATGGCTGATCCACGTCCTGAAGCTCATCCTTAGGAACTAATAGCTCCTCATCTGCATGCAAGTGTAGCTCCCTCTCAAGCAAACACTTCATGGCTTTCTCCTCCTGAAATTTTATATCCCGTCACACGACAGTTTTACCACTGTCTGGCAAATACACACGATAGTTGTGGGGCGTATCAGTGTACCCCACAAATATCCCAGCCTCTGCGGTCGGCTCTAACTTCTTCCTGGCATCCTTCGTCACATGCATGTAAACGTTAGCACCAAAATCCTCAAATGAGAAAGATCAGGCTTCTTACCAGAATAAGCCTCATCGGGTGTACTCATGCCAAGTATCCTATGAGGACAACGGTTCTGCACATAAACTATTGTATTGCATGCTTCCGCCCACAAGTGAAGGGGTAGGCCCTGATCATGCAACATTGCCTGTGCAGCACCCACAATCGTTTTGTTCATCCGCTCAGCTACCCCGTTCTGCTGTGGGTTATGGAGAGCTATGAGCTCTCTTCGAATCCCTTCTGCCTTGCAGAAATCCTTGAACTCGTCCGAGATGTATTCACCACCATTATCACTCCTAAGAACCTTCACCTTCTTCCCTGACTCCTTCTCGACCAGTGCTTTGAATTCACAGAACTTTGAATATGTCTCGCTCTTCTTCTGCATGAAGAAGATCCAGCACTCACGAGAGAAATCATCAACAAAAATCACATAATACCTGTGTTTTGTTGTCGAAGCAACTGAGAAAGGTCCACACACGTCTGTGTGAATTCTCTCAAGGATCATCGTGGCGCGACTATCCTTCTCGTGAAAGGTGGCTTTCACAAACTTCCCCAAAGTACACCCCTTGCACTGATCTGACTGCGCAAGTGTGCCTTTAGGAAGCCCTGTAGTAATCTGCTGCAGTATCTTCAAGGCTCCATGGTGAAGGTGACCCAATCTCTTGTGCCACAACTCGCCATCATCCCGGCTCACCAATCCTTCTGCCTTGCCCGCCATTGTTGCGCATCCATCTACATGCAACTGATAAAGGTTCCTCACTCGAACCCCTATCTTCCGGGTCTCACCAGTTGTCTTGCTACGCAAGAAAGCCTTTCCCTTGCTGAAAACAATGTCATACCCCTTGTCTTCTAACATCGCCACTGAGATAAGATTCTTCTTCAATCCTGGAACATGCATGACTTCCTTCAATACGAAGGGTTTACCAGACTCCCTCTCAAAGGAAATGGTACCGATACCGGTCGCACTGTATCTACCATCATCACCCATCTCGATGTGCACTCCAAGACCTTTGTCCTCCAGATCAAATAACAAATCTCTATCTCCCGTCATGTGAAAAGATGCACCACATTCCAAGAACCACACCGATCCCATCACACTTGAAACCAAGCATGCGATCAATGAAAAATCAAGCTCAAACTGTGAGGTTAGAGCCTCTCCTGCTGAAGATCCAGCAGTCTGCTTGTTCTTCTTCTTCTGCGGACAATTAGTGGCATAGTGTCCGTGCTGGTGACAGTGAAAACACTTCACCTTGGACATATCCTGCTTCTTGCCTTTCACACCAGACTGAGAAGCTTTCTTGCTCTTCCCTTTCTTTGATTTGGTAGCCAAAGCGCAATTCTCTTCATCAGCTCCCTTTGACGAAGATCTGTCCCTGGTACTCCGCCTGATCTCCTCCTGCACAAGAAATGACCATAGTCTTTCCCATCCTGGCAATTTCTCCCGACCATTGACAGAGTCCTGATAAGAATGCCAACTCTTCGGAAGACCAAGGATAGCCAAGCTCACCAATTCCTCATCATCAACAGTAACCCCCACACTTCCCAGCTCATCTCGACACTGAGCGAACTTCGTGAGATACTTGGGCATACTGTCACCCTTCTCGCATTTGATGTTTCTGAGTTTATCTTTGAGCGCTAGCTTCCTCTGATTGCTCTTGCTTTGGAATAGATCTGTTAAAGCCTTCCACATCAGATATGGAGAAGTCTTTCCATGTAGGATGGACACAATATGATCCTTCACGCCCTCCAACAGAACCCTTCGACATTTTGCGGTCTTCTTTTGCCAAACTTCCGCCTCAGCAACATCAGTAGGCTTTAGGATATCCGTATCTATGAACTCCCTCAGCCCGTTATCATCCAATATTGCCTCCATCCTATCCTTCCATGTAATATAGTTTGAGCTGCCCTCAAGAGCATACTCCAATCGCAATCCGTTGAAAGACATTGTTGTGTTGTCACCAAGAAAACACTGTTGCAAATTCGAATTCCACCAGCAACCAACTCAACTGCCTCGGATCTAAGATCAGTGAGAACACAATATTTCTCGTACAGAGATTGGTTGTATGGGCATTCACCGGATATCTCACCTTCCAAAGGAAGGATGAATCTAGAAGCTACCTGGCCCGATTACAGACTCTGCCTGAAGAAATAGAATGTAAACACTTCCTGAATAGCAAATCTGATGATCAACAGCTCTGATACCATGTAGAAATTTTGAATAATTTAACACATATTCAACAGAGATTATCTTGATCATGTAATATTGCGGAATACATACACAATACATAAGCTCCTCTACGTTGATCATCAATTTAGCAGCATCAATAACAATAAAACATCAAGAGCATTCACACATTAACACAGTATGTAACCTGGGGAAAGCATCTCGCTAAAACCCCAACTATCTGTATATTAATGATTGATACCATGTAACATTACAAAGTACAATGCTTATCACAAGCAATCCAGTACCAGCTCCACCTGTTACACACAATACAGTTAAGATCTGATCTCCAAATCTATGCCACTGCTTGCCTGCCTCTCCAGCTCAATACCTGCTCAAGAACTAATGAGAATGGTTTACCAAACTCGTATTTCACCTGAAAAGAATCACTCACACTGTGTTGGACGTGAGCACAGGCTACAATTCTTGGTATTGGCCAATTCATTGGCATACTCAATCCCTCTGATTGTGCAAATCATCATGCACAGCTATAGTCACAACTCATAGCAATCTGATCTCTAACACCTGTCCCTGCTGAACTGAACATGCACTGACATGCAACTGAGTTAACTGATGTATTCTATAGTTGCATTATGAGTTAATAACTTGTGAATTAATTAATAACTAATTCACCCAACTCATCTCTAGTCTATTTGCCAGTTAGACTAAATACAACCAGTTTAACAAAGCTAAATTGAACACAACTCCATCAACTGTACCTCCAGTCCACTAAACTCAACTCACTTGAGTTCTAACTAAAGTCCTGCATGAAAATATTAGTCATCCCATAGGTAACCATGTATTTCCTTCTGGGATCTGCATGTACCACATCAGTAGCTCATCCTGAAGTGCTCCAAGAGAATAAGATCAAGTTTATAGTCGAAATATTATTATGAGACAATAATATTTGACTTTTCTATTTTTGACAGCCAGTCTAAAAATAGACTTTGATCACTCATATTGTGATCACTCATACTGTGATCACCCATACTGTGATCACCCATACTGTGATCACTCATACTGTGATCATCCCTGTTGGGATCAAAAATAGAACTTGCGCCATAATTTGCCTCCGAGCCCACTTAGTGAAGGCGACTCTTTTCACTAAGCTCCATCATCTTGTTGCAATCTCAACACCTAGTACATACTTGACATCGGTCAAGGTAAGGCAAGCTCCATGCTCCCTCTAAAAAATAATTGTGCCTACACCTGAGACACTGTACTTTTCATCATTACCCATCGCTATGAGTATCTAGAGATATTTCTCCTCCAAAGTACTGAACAAACTCTTGTCATCGGTCATGTGGAAAGAAGTTCCACTGTCAAGAAACCAACCACTTCCCACCATGGATGAAACCATGCATGCGAAGAGTGTGAAATCCAAATCGAACTGTGAAGCAAGTGCCTCACCTTCAGATCCTTCCCCGGATCCCTTCTTTGATTTCCTCTGTGGACAATTTGTTTCAAAATGGCCCACCTCACGACAACGAAAGCATCGCTCTTTCGATTTATCAAACTTCTTCCCACCATGGGAAGAACTGGATTTGGAAAGAGAAACCTTCTCCTTCCCCTTCTTCGCCTTACTTGCTAAGGCACAGTTTTCTTCATCCTCCATGGATGAAGAATCATCTCTGGTGCTTCTTCTTATCTCCTCCTGCATCAAATCCGACCAAAGTCATTCCCAATCTAGCAATTTCTCTCTTCCATTAACTGAGTCCTGGTAGCTATGCCAGCTCTTAGGAAGACTGAGGAGTGCAAGACTCACCATGTCATCTTCAGCTATCATGATCCCTAGACTTCCAAGCTCATCCCTGCATGTGGTGAGCTTGTTCAAATACATAGAGATCGTGTCGCCCTTTTCACACTTGATCTTTCAAAGTTTGTCCTTCAGTGCCAGCTTCCTCTGATCACTACTATTCTGATATAGATCTTTCAATGTTTTCCACATTGAAAATGGTGTCTCCTTCCCATGGAGACTCGAGACTATGTGATCTCGAACTCCCTCCAGAAGGATTCTCCTTGCTCTAGCCACACATTTCTTCCATTCAGCCAACTCAGCAGCACCAGTCGGCTTGAGGACTTCTTGATCAATGAAGTCCTTTAGACCGTTATCCTCTAGTACTGCTTCCATGCGATCCTTCCAGGTTATATAATTCGAATTTCCATCAAGGGCATATTCGAGTCTCAAACCATAGAACACCATAGGTGAAATAGAGATGTGATAAGAACTCGATTTATATATTTAGGAATCACAAAATTCAACTTCTCCCTTCTTGTGTACTGTTCCTCCTTGATCACCTGTGCTCTGATACCATGTAGAAATTCCCATTGTAGATCACATGGTAATGCAATGTACTAAAACAAAACACTTGATCACCTGTGCTCCGGTACCATGTAGAAATTCCCACTGTAGATCACCTGGTAATGCAATGTACTTATACAAACAATTTAGCGGAAGCTTAATAGAAAATGAGCAACATCAATAAGAACACATATAACTGATATGGAGAAATCAATCACACATAACACAAAAAGAATTTACCCGGGGAAAGCCTCAGCCTAAAATCCCAACTCTATATTATCATACAAGTGGAAATATAGCATTACAAAAAGAATCAGCTCAAAAGATATCCTGCTCTCTCTGCAATACCTCTGCTGCTCATAGACAGTCAAAGGCCTCTATCTAAACTCTGGTCTACCCTCCAAGCCTCCTATTTCTTTGTGCAATTTTGATTAGGATCCAGTGTAGCCACTTGTGTGAATTGGCCTCTTCACACACTCACCAACCTCTGATGTAACTGCACAGTCCTGAAGGAGATAAATCCTTCTCCATGGATGAGCTTACTTTATAGGAAAAATCCATCCAACTGATAGTACATTGTCCCTTCTCTGATCTCAATTGGGCCTCTGTCTGAACTAACATGCATGAGTTATTCATGAGAGAATATTTAGTTATCTGAAGAACGGCAGTTATATGCAAGCATGCATTAACTAACTCAACTCACATTAATTTAAACAAACTGTTTAAATCAATCTAACTGGACTTGACTCAGTTAACTGAGCCAACTAATTACAACTCCAATTAGAACTCATCCTCATCTCTTTAACTGATGGATAAATTCCTCAATTAATAGAGAAATTGTTGCATGTCCTCACATAGACTTCATGTTTGATTTTTCACAACTAATTAACTCATGGTGAATTAATTAATTTATTTTCAAACAGTTGTTAAGTTCAAATTCGAATTTTACTTCCTATTTTTAGTCCAGAGACTGACTAAAATTGGAATCCATCTTGAACTGCTAAAAATAGAATGTTATTTTTAGCACTTCTATTTTTAGCATTTCTTGTTGCCATTTTCAACAGCTTATTCCTCCCCTTTTTACTATCTGAATGCATCGAGATGGATGACAAACAATATAATGATTTAATCCGGATCACATTTCAGGTATGTGAACATTTTATTTAAGATGAAAATTCAAGTATTGTATTTATGGCCGAATTACTATAACACATAAATCAATGCACATCGACAATAAAAAAAGAAAAGATGTGCTTACATTGAAATCAACGGACCTTATAATCTAATTACTTTGAAATTAATCTACATCATACCTCTTGTTACATAAATCACAAATCAACATCTAGCACTGAAACCAATGCATCTAGTTCAAGAAATAAAATAGAATTAGAAATCAACATATACAATGAAATCAATTCACCTAGTGCAAGTAATCAAATAGGATTAGAAGTCAACATCCACACTAAAAGTGATGCATCTATTGCAAGCAATCAAATAAGAATGTAGTCACTTACAAATAGTTTACAACTTCGAGAAGAAAACATTTAGATGAAAATTCAACTATTTTATTTATGGTTGAATTACTATAACGCAGAAGTCAATGCACGTCATCAATATTTCTTCGTGCTTACATTGAAATCAATGCACACTATTTATTAATTACTTTGAAATTAATGTACATCATAGATCTAGTTACATCAAATCATAAAAGAAAATCTACATTGAAATCAATGCATCCAATGCAATCAACCAAATGGGATTAGGAATCAACATGTACATTGAAATCAATGCATATATTTCAGTGAAAAACCAAAATATTAATGGCTTCTAAATGCAACTTCTTTTACCTTTTGTAAAATCCTTACTTCCTCTTCCTCTATCATTAACGATGTTCAATATTATATAATACTATATAATATTTGTATGTGTCTAGTGTCTTTTTCTTCTTCCCTCTCCCCCTCCCCCCACCCCATCTCTATGTTTATCTCCCTCCCTCTCTACTTCTCTCTCTTATGCTCCCTCTCTCCCCCATCTCTATTTGTCTCTCTGCCTCTCCCTCCATCTCTCCTTCTTTGTCTCTCTATCTCACCACCCAAACTCTCTCTCTCTCTCTCTCTCTCTCTCTCTCTCTATATATATATATATATATATATATATATATATATATACCTGCCTCTCTATGTCTTTATGTCTCTTCTTCCCTCTCTTCCCCTCCATCTCTATCTCTATTCCCTCTATCTCTCCTTCTTTGTATTTATATCTGACCCCCTAAACATACACACTCTCTCAATATCTATCTCTATCTCTCTTTGTCCCTCTCTCTCTCTCCTCTCTCTCTTCACTCCTACTCTCCTCTCTCCCTCGCTCTCTCTCCCATTCCAACTCCATCTCTCTCTCCCTCCCCCTCTCTCTCTCTCTCTCAAGTCCTATCTCTCTTCCTCCCTTCCCCCACCTCTCTCTCTCCACCCTCCAACTTTGTCATTATCTCCCACTCCAACTCCATCTCTCTCTCCCTCTCTCTCTCTCTCTCTCTCTCTCTCTCTCTCTCTCTCTCTCTCTCTCTCTTCTTTGCCATTATCTCCCTTCCTCTCTCCCCCCTCCTCTCTCTCTTCCTTCCTCTCTATCTTCCTTTCTCTCCCACCTTCCTCTCTCTCACCCCCCCCTCTTTCTCCATATGATCAAGAATCATCATTATGTGCAATCAATATATATGTAACGTCTAATATAGCAATACTTATAATGGAGATGATTATTATTATAATATATTGGAATAAAAATAATCAATATTACTGTTTATTATACGATTAATAATATATAAAGAAATGACATGTTAAAGAAACAATATTATGTTAACTTTACATTATATACAAACCAATTTCTTTTGATCAAATTGGTATCTCTACGCCTTATTTTTAATTAAATTTTATGTTTTTTATTTTACATTTTACAGTTCACAATTTACCTTGCATTACATTTTACATTGTATGTTTTACATTTTACATTACATTACATTTTACCATCATTTTACATTTACATATGTTTTAATTTGAATATTAATTAAAATGCATGAAGTCGGAATTTTTTTTTTTTCTTCTATATATATGTGTGTGTGTGTGTTGACATACATACTTACTTACTTACATCACACCTACACAGTTCCCTTATACTGCATTGTAGAGCGCCTCTCGCCACAATGAATTGTGAATTGATCGCTTCACCATATTATATTTTTTCCCTTGAATCTGTCTGGAACAATTCTAAATCATTGATGCCACCAAGTGAGTGATTGTCAGGCTCCATCTCTAGATTAATGAATTGTGCATATACATTTTCAAGATGATCAAAATCTTCTTTGATCATTAAACTAATCCTCAACGAGTGTTTGCAAGTGAATTTGTTTTCATAATCCAAATCATGACCTACACGCATGATATTTTTAGACACAAGGGGCTCAAGTTTAGTATCAATCCAGAGAGTTTAGAATGGGTCCAAATGTAATGAAATTGACATGTAGGTGACATGTCTCGGTAATGCTTCAATGACTCCAGGTTCTTAATGATTTTTTAGGTTGTCATATGTGGTTCAATACAACTTTGCATCACTTTCAATGTCTTTGTTGTGAATCTTGTTCTTTTTTCGGCAATTGTCTTGGCAAGTCATCCCCTCTGTGTATATAAGTGCACATTTGTGTCATACCTGTGGGAAAATTCTTGATCATCGTCCTAATTAATGTCTACAATATACAAGGTAGCAACTAATACCCTCATTTTTATAGTGAAACCAGACTCATCCTAGTTACAATCATTTTTTAACTTAGGTAGACCTACAAAATCCACTATGTATGACATGCAACCCTTGTTTTCCAACCAAAATAATAGGCCTTCTTTGATCGACCATCCCTTATTATTGACCACTTCTAGATCTATACCATTGTCATCATAGGAAGTTTCTATGGGAGATACTACATGTGCCTTAGGATTCATAAACCAATGAAATATGAATATAACTTCACAATTTCCATGCTCACTTCTTTCAGGCCTCTAGAAATATGATTCATTTTCTTCCAAGCCCATAAGACTATATTATATTTCATGAAAAATGTTGCAAGGTTTTTATTGTTCTCATATTTATCTTCAAACAAATTTTAATTATCCATATGCATGGCTTCTAAGTCTGCATCATGATGTTTAAGTGAGACAATCACAAAACCTAAACTACGTACCTCTTCCTAGGGAGTGAACAATTTTGGTGTAGGTCTTGAAATGATCAATGGTTGATCACCAACTATTTTATCTACATTACCATTGGCAGCAGAAATTTTGAGTTGGCCTTCTTGTGAATTTAGGGTTTTGTTAGGTCCCTATAATACTTGTGTATTCCCCTTATTGTTATTGTTAGTGTAGCCCCCTATTGTTATTGTTATACCCATTTATCCCTCATGTTGTTATTGTTGTGCCCCATAGAAGCCCACCACTGTTCTTTTTGTTCCCTTACATTATTATTGTTATGTAGGTTATAATTATATTGTGACCCCTTAGACTCCTATATATACCAAAGAGGACTTATCATTTGAATCATCCAAGAATTGATCATTTATGTAATGTAAAGGAGGTTCCCCCCTTGAAGGCAATAATTTTTAAGTCATTTATATATCTTTTCTTCTATTTTTTGAATTGGTTGCATAACATTTGGTATCAAAGCTTTGGATTTTAGGGTTTTGCTTCTTCAAATAGACCATCTTGGAATATTCGCTATAACTTTTTTCTACGAAGCTTTAGAAGCTCAAATTTCAACCACGTGGATTCGAAATATTGGTGAACCTCGTGCACGAATTTCAGATCTTGGTTCACTATATTTTAGTAGATATGATCTAAGGAAGTTAGGGCTTTTGCAGGCTCCATAATTCCATCTCAAACAAGTGACTTAGGGAAAATCATCACAACTTTTTCTCCAAGCATCGAATTTCAATTTTCTAAAAATTGACAAAAATTGGACAAATTTTAGTTTTAGGTATCATTTTCATGGTCGAAGGTCAAAATAGTGACACGTGGCACTCCTTACAAGTTCACTCTACTGAACCAGTCTATAATCAGATTATCATGGGAGACTGAGCATAATTATTTCTTGAAGAATCAAATATTGGTATAACTTGTGGAGTTGGAAAGCAGACTTAGATGGACACTACAAGATGGAATTTTAGAACTTGGAGATCCAAAATTACGGAGATACAACAACTTCAATATCAAGCTCCTAAAAAGAAAGAAAAAGTTGTGTATTTTTTTAAATTTTGCATAGCTTTTGTTTGAAAAATAATTTGAAGTGATTCAAATGGAATATTGATGCATAGATATCAATATTTGGTTCTAAAATGCCTCTCAAACAAAATAATTATACACCCGTGAAGCCCTCATAAATCTCTATTATGACTCATGAAGAGGAAGAATTGCAACATGATATATCAAAATTACGGGACCAAGCGCAACAAATTTTGCACTCACAAAGAGCAACCAAAGATTAACTAAAAGGGGACATGGATGGCTTAAAAAGGGACATGGAAGTTTTGAAGGATGGTTTAAAAGCAGACATGGAAGATTTGAAGGATGGTTTAAAAGTAGACATGGAAGCAATGATGAATGTCAAGATGGAAGGATTGACAAAGTTGTTGCAAGAAAGGCTTCCCAATGGTGACAAGATAATCCATGAAAATCATGATGAGGACAAAAGGAATATGAATTATAATTTTAGAGACTTTAATGTTGGGTTTAAGACCTGCCACATTTCAAAGATCGATATGAGGAAGTTTGATGGCAAGGATCCAGTAACATGGATACTACATATGGAGCAATATTTTGATCTTCATGATGTGCAACACACACAAAAGGTATGCATTGCAACTTTATATTTAGAACCCAATTAGTTTGTATGGTATTGATGGCTTTGTTCTTGTAAACCACTTGTCACTTGGTCAATTTTTATAGAGGAAATGATAGCACATTATGAGGATACAAAGAGCAACACCTTCTTTAGCCAATTGATAAATCTCAAACAAAAGGGTTCAATAGTGGAGCACATTGAGGACTTCCAAAAATTGAATATCAGGGTAACTGATATTCCAGAGGAGCATAGGATTGATGTCTTCATAGGGAATTTGAAGGATAACATCCAACATGAGGTTTGCCTTTGGGAACCTGATTCATTGGAGAAGGCATTCAGGATGGCAAGAAAATTCGAAAGCAAAATTATAGCAACAAGGAAGTCTACCACTCGCAACTACAAAGATGGAAGTGTTTTTGCTCCTAGCCTTGCACAACCTACAAGGTTGACAGCACAATAATTAGTGGAAAAAAGAGCAAAAGGGATTTGTTACAGTTGTGATAGCAATACACGAAAGGTCACAAGTGTGTTGAGAATAAATTATTCTACATAGATTGTGAAGAGGAGGAAGAAAAGGAATAAGAAACATCAAAAGAGGAGGATATACACCCAGAACCAACCCTAGAGAAAAGATAAATAAATCTAACCATATCGTGTAATGCATTGGTAGGAATTACCACTCCTCAAACTCTCAAGATAGAAGGATATCAAGAAGAAAAAGGTAATAATGCTAATTGATTTGGGTAAAACCCATAGTTTTATGCATTGTAAGATAGTCAAGGAATTGAATTGCTTCCTATATCCAACACCAGAGTGTCAAGTGATGGTTGCAAATGGAGGAACTATAAATTGCTATGGAAAATGAAATAATATCAAGCTAATCATGGGGGAATATGTATTGAATATTCCAATGCTTTCTATTCCAATGGGTAGTGTTGATGTTGTACTAGGAGTCCAATGGTTGCAATCTTTAGGGATGATAGCTTTTAATTTTCAAGAACTTTTCTTGATTTTTTTTTGGAAGGAAAGGAAGTTGAATTAAAGGGTATCACAGGGAAACCATGAAAGATAATCAGATCTAATGGCATGACAAAGCTTCTGAAGAAAGAACAACGAGGCGTAATTGTACAATTATGCTCACTAGGTTCAAACATCGAAATCATTTATTTCTCTGGATCTCCAAAAAGTATTGGAAAATAATTCCAAGGTAATTGAGACTCCCAAAGGCCTCCCATCTATTCGTGATCGTGATCATGATCATGCTATTCATTTGATTCCAGAAAGTGTTCCTCCAAACATCAGATCTTATAGATATCCCTATGCCCAAAAGAGTGAAATTGATTGTATGGTTGCAAAAATGTTAGAAGTTGGTATAATTCAACCTAGTCAAAGTTCTTTCTCTACTTCAGTAGCATTGGTGCACAAGAAGGATGGATCATGGCATATGTGTCCAGATGATAGGGAGCTTAACAAGTTCACTATTAAAGATAAATTTCCCATTCTGGTCATTGATGAATTATTGGATGAATTACAAGGAGCAATTTACTTCACCAAGTTGGATCTTTGTTAAGGATATCATCAAATTAGAATGAAGAGTGAAATTATTTCAAAAACAACATTCAGAACTCATGAGGGTCATTGTGAACTTTTGGTCATGCCTTTTGTCCTTGTTAATGCACCTTCCACATTTCAAGGTTTCATGAATTCCATTTTCAACCCTTCCTTAGAAAATTTGTGTTAGTATTTTTTTATGATATGCTAATCTACAACAAGTCTTAGAAGGATCATGTTCAACATGTTGACAAGGTGCTCAAACTATTGGAGGATAAACAATTATATGAAAAAACCTCCAAAAGTTTCTTTGGAGTACATGAGGTGTAATATTTGGGTCATATTGTATCTCATGAGGGTGTTAAGGTAGACCCTAGCAAAATTAAATCTCGTAAGGAATGGAAAATCCCAATAACCATAAAGCATCTTCGAGGATTTCTTGGGTTGATAGGGTATTATTGTAAGTTTGTTAAGAATTATCGAAGAATAACAACACCTCTAACAACATTATTGAAGCAAGATGCATTTTCTTGGACTCTAGAAGCAACTAAGGCCTTTGAACATCTTAAAGAGGCAATGTGCCAAGCACCGATCTTGGCAATGATAAACTTCACAAAAACCTTTATTGTGGAATGAGATGCCTCAGGAAATGGAATTGGTGTTGTCTTAATGCAAGAAGGAAGACCCATTGCTTTTGAAAGTCATCCAATCAAAGGAAAGTATTTACACAAACCTATTTATGAGAAGGAAATGTTAGCAATACTACATGCACTAAAGCAATGGCGACCTTACTTAATGGGAAAATAGTTCAAGGTAAAAACATATCATGATAGTCTTAAATACTTTTTTGAACAAAGATTATCTTTAGAGGAGCAACAAGAATGGGTCACAAAGATGTTGGGTTATGACTTTGAAATCATCTACAAAAAAAGGGAAGCATAATGTTGTTGCAAATGCATTCTCAAGAAAGGATGAGGATGTGGAAGCATTGCTTTGTTCCATTTATATTATCCAGCCTAATTGGATAACCAAATCAAGGGATTAATGGAAGAATGATGAAGAGGTGTCGACACTCATTCAAAAGTTGCAACAATATCCTTGTACATCTGAGACATTTAGCTAGAAAAAATATTCATTATGGTACAAAGATCGCTTATATATTTGGAAGAATTCCCAACTAAAGTAAAAGATTCTTTTGGAATTCCACGCCTCCCCCTTAGGAGGGCACTCGGGATTTTTAAAAACTTACCACAGGGTCAAGAAGGATTTTTTTGGGATGGCCTTAAATCTGATATTCAGAAATTTGTGGTAGAATGTTTGGTTTGCCAACAAAATAAAGTTGAGACAATTAAGGCCCCATGTATGTTACAACCTTTAGCCATTCTAAGTCAACATTGGGAGGAGGTCTCAATGGATTTTATCACAAGTTTACCCAATTCTGAAGGAAAGAGTGTCATCATGGTGGTAATTGATAGACTTGCCAAATATGCACACTTTTGTGCATTTTCTCATCCTTTTAAATCCAATATAGTTGTTATTGCATTTATGGAAACAATTCAAAAGCTACATGGAAGCCTAAATATTATTGTAAGCGACAAAGATCCCATTTTCACTGGAATTTTTTTGACGGAATTATTTTCTTATCTTGGTAATCAATTATCTGATAGCTCATCTTATCGTCCTCAATCTGATGGGCAAACTAAGATAGTGAACAAATGTTTATAAGGATATCTTCATCGCTTTATATCTGATAAACAAACACAATGGGTCAAGTGGTTACCTATAGTTGAATGGTGGTATAATACTTCCTTCCATACTGCAGCAAAAATGACCCCATTTATGGCACTTTATGGATATCATCCACCATCCATCACATCATCTTTAAGAGAAAATTCTAAGGTTCAATCAGTGGAAGATCACATCGAACATCAACAACAAGTTCTCCAACTCTTAAAGTATAACCTCACTATGGGGCATTCAAAACTACTCAAGCGTTGAGGACAACACTTTTTTGAAGGAGAGGGGCATGTTATGTCCCTATAATACTAGTGTATTCCCCTTATCTTTATTGTTACTGTAGCACCCTATTATTATTTTTGTGCCCAGTTATTCCCCATGTTGTTATTGTTGTGCCCCATAGAAGCCCACTATTGTTATTGTTGTGCCCTTACATTATTATTGTTATGTAGGCTTTGATTATGTTGTGACCCCTTAGACTCCTATATATACCAAGGAGACCTTATCATTTGAATCATCCAATAATTATTCATTTACGTTATGTAAAGTAGGTTCCCCCCTCGAAGAGGATAACTTTTAAGTCGTTGATCTATCTTTTATTCTATTTTGTGAGATGGTTGCATAACATGTTTCTTCTTCAATTATTGTTTTATCATCTTTAAACACAAGGTTGTAAACATTTTCCTCATTGACTACTTTTTCTTAGTCAATCTTGGGGATGGAAACCTCTCCTTTTAAATCTGGGCCATTTCCTCTGGCATTGGTTTCATTGTCATGAGACCTCAGCCTAGCAATTCCCCTTTCTTGCTTGATTTCAATGACTTCATTAAGAGGATTGATGCACTCTTCAATAAACCTTTGCCACTCAATGATTTTTTTGATATCCTAGATAGTGGGGAACCATTACTTATCATCACGGTCGTAACATGCACAAAATTCCTCTAAAATTTTGGGAAAGGAGGAAAATATTCCTTTGCCAAGATTGTTGAACCAATCCCATGCAATTTCTTTCAAGCCAAGTGCAAAAAACATGATCACAATGTCCTCATGAAAGAGGGCATTTTTGTTGATGAATCTTATAAATGTAAGTAAATGTTGTGTGATTGGATCACCGTATCCATTGAACCTTGGAATTTCCTTTGGTTCTATGTAAGGGTTTTCACAAGTAAAATCCCTAGTCCCCAAGAAATCAATTAGAGCATACCACTATGCAATCCATGGAGGAAGCTCTATTCCTTCAAAATAATGTTGAAAATAGAAATTTGTAATAAATGATAATCATGCCTTACAAAGATGCCCCAATGGATTCACCAAGATGAGCTATCTTTAAGAGTCTTCATGGTTTGTGGATGTTCTCACCTCTACATAAAACAATGTATTCAAAATCTTTAGGGAGCAATGGCTTTGTTCCTTCATGGAGTCACCATGTGAGAATATCTTCAATAACATTACCACATATGTTATTTTCTTATGGAATGGGATTTATCCTCGATAATGATGCCAACAAATGTCACTACACAAATTGCACATGCATAATGAAAGCCCCAATCCATCAGGCATAATTCAACAAGAACATTTTAGGAAGATCACCCATTATCACCTCAACAATCTGTTCTCTTGCTTTAGGTTGGCTTTCCTTCGAACCAAGCAAGGATACCCTTGTTGGGTGTGGAGCCTGATTATCATCTATATTCAAAGGTATCGCCACATAGGACCCCAGTTCGAAATGGGGGAGGCAACGCCGCCCGTAAAATATTCGCTGCAGGGGGGGTCCAGGGGGGGCTGGCGGGGGTCCAGGGGGGGCTGGCAGGGGGTCCAGGGGGCAGCGCCCCCGAAGCTAAAAACAGCTGTAAAATTGCCTTGTAAAAGTATAGTAATTTCTAGTCAATCTGGGTTGTTCATTAGCTGGATGATCTGACGGTAGAACTTATGTTTAGTTTAGGGTTTTTTGCCCTAGAAGGCAACCCCTCTCTTTGTATGAGGGTATTGTATTTGAGGCTGTGTGATAGACGTGTATTCTGTGAGCGAGAAACAGAGAGGTGAGACTGTGAGAGAAAACAGAGGATATTACAGCAGATTTGTTGTAGGTTGTGTCTCTTCATTTTGCTGGATAATAGAAAGGAAGGACTGGCTGTTCGGGGTGGACGTAGCCCAAACTGGGTGAACCACATATATCTGTGTCTCTCTTGTTTTGTGCGTTTTCTGTGTTTATATTTCTGCAATATTTTATGTGTTCCATTGCTCCGTAATATATAATTTTCTAACAACTGGTATCAGAGCCGAAGGTCTATTTGGCTGATAAACTCGCAGGAAAGAAGGGTTCCTGGTTCGAGTGGGAGCAATGGCGAAAGATGGTAAGTTTAGGGTCGAGAAATTTAACGGCCAAAACTTCTCGCTGTGGAAGATGCAGATGGAATATTATCTATATCAGAAAGATCTATACCTACCATTGGGCGGAAAAACAAAGATGCCGACGGGTATGAAAGATGAAGAATGGAACCTTCTCGATAGAAAGGCACTCGGAACAATACGGTTGTGCCTTGTTGCGTCAGTCGCCTTCAACATTTCGAAGGAAACCATGACATAGGGTTTGATGCAGACGTTGTCGAAACTATATGAAAAACCCTCGGCCTCAAACAAGGTATTTCTTATGAAACGGTTATTTAATATGAATATGTCGGAAGGTGGATCTATTGCAAACCATTTAAATGATTTTAATACAGTTACAAGTCAGTTAAGTTCTGTAGGGGTAAACTTTGATGATGAAGTTAGAGCTCTGCTATTCTTGTGCTCATTACCAGAAAGTTGGAATGGTTTGGTAATGGCCATTAGTAATTCCGTTTCTGGATCTAGTACTTTAAAGTTTGATGATGTTGTCGGTGTTATCCTTAGCAAGGAAATGTGACGGAAAAGCTCCGATGAGACATCGGGAAATGCTTTGAGTGTAGAGTCTAGAGGAAGAAAAATGGAAAGAGGAAAGAGCTCAGGATATCGCAATAAATCAGGGAAAGACAGATCCAAGTCCAGATCAGGGATAGTGTGCTGGAAATGTGGAAAGAAAGGACACCTAAAGAAAGATTGTAGATCTTGGAAGGGAAAAGAAGGAGATGCACATCAAGAAAACAATCATGAAGCAAATGTGACAGGTGAGGTGTTACAAGATGCTTTGATTCTTTCTTTCGAAAATATTACTAATTCCTCGGTGGTAGATTCAGGGGCTTCATTCCATGCCACACCTAATAAGAAATACTTTCATGACTATGTTCAAGGAGATTTTGGACAAGTTCGTCTAGGTGATGATAAACCCTGTAAAATCGTTGGAATGGGTAAGGTTCTTGTAAAATAGCAAAATGGAAACCAATGGCTATTAAAGGAGGTAAGGCATGTTCCAGATCTAAAGAAAAATCTGATTTCAACACGGCAGTTAGGCGATGAAGGTTGTGTGACAACTTTCACAGATAAAGCTTGGAAGGTCACCAAAGGAGCCCTGGTAATAGCAAAAGGCGAAAAGGTTGGTACATTGTATTTATGCAATGGTATTTCTAACTCTGTTAATGCTTTAACTTCCAAAGGAGCAGATGCAGCATTATGGCATCATAGGCTCGGACACATGAGTGAAAAGGGGATGAAGATTCTTCACTCAAGGAATTTGTTGCCAGGTTTGAAGAACGTTGATTTGGACTTCTGTGAGAATTGCATTTATGGAAAACATAAGAGAGTCAGATTTCTCAGAGTTGGGAAAGAAAAGAAGAATGAAAAATTAGAGCTTGTGCATACAGATGTATGGGGACCTGCTCAGGTATCATCTCTCGGTGGCTCTCGTTATTATGTTACTTTTATTGATGATGCAACAAGAAAAACTTGGATTTATTGTATTAAGAATAAATCTGATGTATTTGATACTTTCAAGAAATGGAAAGCTTTGGTTGAGATTAAGACAGGAAAGAAATTGAAGTGTCTTAGATCAGACAATGGAGGTGAATATTGCAGCAAAGAGTTTGATAGGTACTGTTCAGAGCATGGAATTCGCAGAGAGAAGACAGTTCCAAGAACACCACAAGAAAATGGTGTGTCAGAAAGGATGAACAGAACAATCATGGAGCATGCAAGGTGCATGAGATTGCATGCAGGATTGCCTTTACAATTTTGGGCAGATGCTGTAGATACTGTTGTTTTTCTAATAAACAGAGGGCCTTCAAGTTCCTTGGATGGTGGTGTTCCAGAGGAAGCATGGACAGGTAAAAAGGTAAACTACTCATTTTTAAAGCCTTTTGGTTGTGAGGCCTTTGTCCATATTGATAAAGAAAATAAAACAAAGCTTGAGGCAAAGTCAAAGAAATGTACCTTTATTGGATATGGTGTTAATGATTTTGGTTATCGCTTATATGATTACGAAAATCACAAAATCATTAGGAGCAGAGACGTAATATTCAATGAAAAGGTCTTGTATAAGAATCAGTTGCAGGAAAAGAAACAGGAAAAAGAAAACAAGGAATACGCAGTTCTTGATGAAATCAGTGAAAAGGTAAAGGTGCCTGAAAATAATAATAATCAACAACAGCAACAGGCACCCCAAACACCTGAAAGTGGTGTTAGAAGATCTACCAGGATAAGTAGACCCCCTGAATGATACTCTCCTTCATTATATTATTTATTGTTGACTGATTCTGGTGAACCCGAATGTTATGAAGAAGCAATGTAGGTTGAAAGCAGGAAGAAGTGGGAGGTAGCCATGGAAGAAGATATGGACTCCTTAATGCATAACCAGACTTGGGATTTAGTCAGGTTGCCTGCAGGAAAAACTACATTGAAGAATAAATGGATTTACAGGCTGAAGGAAGAAGATGGAGGAAAACAGAGGTACAAAGCTAGACTTGTGGTGAAGGGGTTTGCACAGAAGAAAGGTATTGATTTTGATGAAATATTTTCTCCTGTTGTTAAAATGACTTCAATCATAACTATTTTAAGTCTTGTAGCAGCTGAAGATTTGCATCTTGAGCAGTTAGATGTAAAGACAGCCTTTCTCCATGGGGATTTGGAGGAAGAGATATATATGCAGCAGCCACAAGGATATGAGGTGAAAGGGAAGGAGAAACTAGTGTGCAGGTTGAAGAAAAGCTTGTATGGCTTAAAACAGGCTCCAAGGCAGTGGTATCTAAAATTTGACAAGTTTATGTCTGAACAAGGTTATACTAGATGTCACTCTGATCATTGTGTTTATCTAAAAAAGCAAAATGATGGTAGCTATATTATGTTGTTATTGTATGTGGATGACATGCTTGTTGCAGGATCTAACATGCAGGAAATAAATGTACTCAAAAGAAAATTGGCAAATTCATTTGCAATGAAGGATTTGGGAGCTGCAAAACAAATCCTTGGTATGAGAATCACTAGAGACAGGAAAAATCGCAAATTAACATTGTCTCAGAATGAGTACATACAAAAGGTGTTGAAAAGATTTAATATGCACAATGAAAAACCAGTTAGTACACCTTTTGCTAGCCATTTCAAACTTAGTAAGGAAATGTGCCCAAAGACCCAAGAAGACATGGATTATATGTCTAAAGTTCCATATGCATCAGCAGTTGGAAGCTTAATGTATGCAATGGTCTGCACAAGGCCTGATATTGCACATGCAGTGGGAGTTGTAAGCAGGTACATGAACAATCCAGGAAAGGAACATTGGATGGCAGTGAAATGGATTCTCATATATTTGAAAGGTACCACAAATCAAGCATTATGCTTTGGTGGTTCAAACATCTCCCTACAAGGATATGTTGATGCAGATATGGCAGGTGACAGAGATAACAGGAGGAGCACTACAGGATATGTATTTACTGTTGGAGGAACAACTGTCAGTTGGGTTTCAAAAATCCAAAGTGTTGTTGCACTTTCAACAACAGAAGCAGAGTATGTTGCTGCTACAGAGGCTAGTAAAGAAATGATTTGGTTACAAAGGTTTATGGGTGAATTGGGTAAGGAGCATGATATGGGCACGTTATACAGTGATAGTCAAAGTGCCATTCATCTTGCAAAGAACTCAGAATTTCATTCCAGGACTAAACACATACAGCTCAAGTACCATTTCATACGATCAGTGTTGGAAGATGGAGAGTGGAAGCTGGAAAAGATACACACTAGCCAGAATCCTGCAGATATGCTAACAAAAGTTGTAACCAGGGAGAAACTGACAATATGCTCAGTTTCAGTTGGTCTTCAAGGATGACGATGAAGATGAGAAACAGCCAAGTCTAAAGAGGAGTCATTGTCCAGCAAATGGAGCAGCGGTGGAGTTGCTACAATTAGTCTCCAAGTGGGAGATTGTTGGGTGTGGAGCCTGATTATCTTCTATATTCAAAGGTATCGCCACATAGGACCCCGTTGCCGCCCGTAAAATATTCGTTGCAGAGGGGGTCCAGGGGGGGGTTTCGGGGGCAGCGCCCCCGAAGCTAAAAACAGCTGTAAAATTGCCTTGTAAAAGTATAGTAATTTCTAGTCAATCTGGGCCGTTCATTAGGCGGATGATCTAACGGTAAAAGTTATGTTTAGTTTAGGGTTTTTTTCCCTAGAAGGCAACCCCTCTCTTTGTATGAGGGTATTGTATTTGAGGCTGATTGATAGATGTGTATTCTGTGAGCGAGAAACAGAGAGGTGAGACTGTGAAAGAAAACAGAGGATATTACAGCGGATTTGCTGTAGGTTGTGTCTCTTCATTTTGCTGGATAATAGAAAGGAAGGACTGGCTGTTCGGGGTGGACGTAGCCCAAACTGGGTGAACCACGTATATCTGTGTCTCTCTTGTTTTGTGCGTTTTCTGTGTTTATATTTCTGCAATTATGTGTTCCATTGCTCCGTAATAAATAATTTTCTAACATCCCTAATAGAATCACTAAGGGTTAGTCCAAAGAGCACAAGATGATGTTAATGGTAGGCTCGATGAAACATATTTTGGAGAAGGGGGGAAATGGTGATGAAGGGATACAAAGATCAATGCTAATAGCGTTTTTGGAGTATGGAGTTAGGATGAATCAAGTGGAAAGATGGGATCAAAAATAAAACCCTCTTAAGTCAATTATTTGGTGTTTTATGGATTAGGACAAGAGGTTAGAAGCCAATAGCTAAATTAACCCCTCAACTAATCAAGGAAAAACATGAAATCATGGCCCCACCAGAGGGATCCCTCCAAGGGGATGTTGATATCTTTAGCTCCAGCAAGTACTTTTTCACAAGCCTGGGTGTCTAAGTGTGCAAGTATTCCCCCAAGATCTCCTTAAAACACCTACTCAAGTGTGAGCAAGCTGCTACTGTAACTTAGCCTATGTTTAAACTTAGGAAAAACAAATAATTATTATGTTGGCTAATTGAGCTAAAGAAACTAAGTAAATCAATTTCGTGATTATGTTTTAATTTCAATTGTCGATCTTAAAGTAGGCAAGATCTAATCTTGGCCATCAAACACTTTGGAGGTTCGGGTTAGGGATTTAGCTTAATGTAAAGTTATAAAAGTAAGGTTAAGGAGAAGACACACCATACAAAATAGCTAGTGTCTGAGAGAGGGATTTTCTCAAGTGAGGGATGTAATACTCTAGTGTGTCGAGTTTGAGGAAGTATAAAAGTGTACCATTGGAGATCTAGAAGAGTCAAGAAGATTAGAAATAGAACGAGGGCATGATCTGCTATATCAAATCCAAGGCATATTGTATCTATAATTTCCTCAATTATGCAATTACCCTAGGATGGGATCCTAAGTAAGTTTAGATTTGATAAAGAATTGTAGATTAGACATACTATATTTGTGTCATTTTGAATGAGATTGATTATGTGTAATTTTGCTTCCACTAATAGTGTTGATAACTTAGTTATCCTTTCATTAAGTAGATTTACAACCTGCTATGTTAATGAATTGTTGAGTGTTAAGTTGAAGGAAGTTGGATACATAGAGGGATATTCTAGGATATATTTGGCTACAATCATACAAGATAGAAATCAATTTTGTATTGTAAGGTCTGAGATAGTACAATGTACAAAGTGGATAAGTAGAGCTATATATATATATATATATATATATATATATATATATATATATATATATATAGATAGATATATACGAAGGCTCAACTTCCAGACAAAGTGGCCAACAACCCCAGCCAATTGTACAAAAGTGGGCAAACAATGGCAACCACACATAGTCATGAAAAAGAAGCATTTTCCTAGGGTGAGGGTGAGCCCAAGTCAACAACAATAGTTGAGAGATAGATAACATGCTGAAAACAAATTTCATGGGTTTCATAGAGGTCAACATGACAAGAGACCCTTCACACGAAGAGGCCTATGGTCATATTACAACATGGCTGGTACATAATGAAGGAAGTTGTCGAGTTGTGGGTAGTGTTGCCATCTAGCATCGAATGCATTGAGTCATTAACATAGTTAGCATAAGAAATGCTAGTGAGGAGGGGAGTAGGTGCGAGAGGCGACTGCCAACTAGGATAGAGACAGGCCAATAAGCTGCATTCAAGTCTGTAGACCGTCCCTGGGATAAGGAGGAGCGAGACCAGTCGAGTCAACATCTAGACAAGGATGTCAGGCTAGAATTGTCACATAGAGAGGGCCAAACATAGTTCATGGGTCAAAAACTTTTGAGTGAAGCTTCTGGTGTGCAAATGAGCAACTATTGAACCATAAAGTCTGCCAGTAGAGAGAGCACACTAGTAGTAAGGTGTAGCATCATGACTTTTCCAACCTAGCTAAAACAACCATCAAGAAGTTGCAGGTAGCAGTGGTAATCTCAAATAGCCAATAAACAAATAGTCGAGAAGCAATAACTATAGATTTGGGGAGCAATATAAAGGTGTGGTTAGTTCCTGCAAGAAAGTAAAAGAAACAATAGTGCTAGTGTGGTTGATGGAAGTCAACTCTTAGTAGGAAACTAGTGGGGAAACCATACCAATTAGCGTGTGATAGCCATAAACTTCTAATTATTTTTTTGATTTGTAAAGATGGTAGAAACTAGTCTAAGATTTGAAGACACGTTGGAGGGCACTTATAATTTCAGTCCATGGAAGCAAAGAATAACAATGGTTCTCATGGAGAACAACCTACGAGAGCTTGCAGAAACTCAAGTTACACATCCTACATATGCTACAACATTGACAATCCAAAATTTGAAGGACGTGAAAGCCAAATCTATCATCATGCATGCAACAAAGGATTATGTGATCCCTCACATATTAGGAAAAAAGGGTACCCATGAGATGTGGAGTGCTCTGGTGAGTTTATATTAGAGTGATAATCAGAGTTGAAAAACAATGTTGAGGGAAAGGTTAAGGAACACCATGATGATTGAATCAAACACATTGTCATCATATCTCACGAGGATTTAACAAGTTCAAGATGAGCTTAGAGTTGTTGGGGTAGCCATGTTAGCTGAGGATCTTGTAAGGATAACCTTGAGCACATTACAAAACAATGGTCTACCTTTGTGATAAGTGTTCTAGCATGAGAGAAACTAGTTCATTGGAGCAGATTACATGATGACTTCACTCAAAAGAAAAATTGGGAGAAATCATTATCTGATAGACAACATAAGAGTGGGATGATGAAAATCTTGCTCTTGTTATTTAGGAAACAAGGAGCAAAGGAAAAGGTTTGAGCAACAAGAATGAGGAGTCAACCTCACAACCAAAGAAGAAGAAGGACTTAACTAAGGTCAATTGTTTTGCCTATCATGATACAAGACATTATGCTTCACAATGTCCAGAGAGGAAGAAGGGTGGAAAGGGTACACAGTCAATTATAGTCGCGTCGACAAAACCTTGGGAATAGTTTGCCAAGAATTTTGAAGTTGAATTCACACTTGCTTCCTACCTTTCCTTAGGCACCTTACTAGTGCATGTGTGGACACTAGATAATGGAGCTACATGGCATATGATAGGGGCACGAGAGCTATTTGATAGCTTGACCAAGTGGGACTCCGAACTACATGTAGAGTTTGGTGTTGATTCCAAGCATGCAATGGAGGGGGTTGGAACAATGATATTCTAGCTTGAGTCAGGAAGAAAGTTGGAAATGAAGGACATGCTATGGGTGTTGGAACTCAAGTGGAATTTGCTCTTAGAATCTATGATAGAGAAGAAGGGGTCTTGTGTGGCTTCTAGGATGGATGGGCACTAATTAAACCCATGAGATCTAACCCTAATGAGGGCCACATCATTAGAGTTATAGAGAACAATCAATATAGGACAAAGGGCCAACTTGTTCGAGCAATGGAAAGAAGCAAAGCAATAACTGAGAACAAGGCGTAGGTAGTTTCAAAGGTTGAGTAGCTCAAAGGGAGTTAGCCTTCAAGTTTACGTTGCAAGGAGTGGTCAACATATCCTTCGAAGTTTGTCAAGAAGGTCTCTTAGTATGAGACGACCCTACAATATATTTAGGAGCAAGAAGCTGCTAGGAACAAGTCCAAGGGGAGTAGGATTTCAAGGATGTTTCTAGACTAGGTGGCAAGGAAGGCTTCTTGTTTAGAGGGAGCATCCATTACAATGGATGTAACTACAGTGTAACAACCCTGTTGAAAATTCCATGTAATAAAAGTTAATAAAGGCAAAATAAGATCATGATTAAGGGACATGTATTCCAAGCTGAATGTTGGGCAGGACATCATGGTGTGGGCGTTAATTTCAGTTTATTATGGCTAAAGTAAATAGGAAAAGGCATTAAAAAGGAAAAAAGATATTTTGGCACATTTATTTATGAAAATAAAGGAAATTAGAAGAAAAGGAAGGTGAAAGGTCACAGGTTGCATGTGAGGAGGAAATTGAAGGAAAATAATGGAAAATGAAGAAAATAGAGGTCTCACTAATAAAAAGGCTTCTTAGGATCAGCTGGCAAGTTCTTGGCTCAAGTTTTTTCTCAGGTTTTGCTTTGGACCAAGGAAGGGAAAAACAAGGAAAGGAAGGAAAGCAAGGATCAAGCAAGGAAGAGTAGGATCAAGCAGCTTCAGCAGTAATACTTGTAGGTAACATATTGCATGTGTGATTTCCTAGTTGGTTTTGACATGCATGGCTTTGCATGTTGGTGTACGGTTTTCTTGTTTGTCGGTGGCATGGTTTTGCCGGGTATGACAATGGTTTTCAGAATAGCCTTGAATTTTTTCAGATGCCATGGCATGTTGGGATGTTTATCTCAGTTTTGAATTTTGGTTTGTCGAATGGATTTTAGAATCCAGGGCCGAGGTGGTATCAAGGTTCGTTCTGAAAGGCCTAGGAATCCCTTGACTGGTTTTGGCAGGATACACAGTAAAGCCTGAGGGAGAAGTCTCGGTTTAGGGACTAGGGATCTAGGTTTGGATTACAGTAAATCCTAGGAGACTAGTCTCGGTTTAGGTCCTAGTCATCCAAGATTCAATTGCGGTAAATCTTGAGAGATAAGGAGACGAAAATTTCCTCATGGATAGTAATGGATTGTGGATGGTATCCCAAGTTCAATTTGGTTTTGTGATCAGAGCACCGGTTTTAGTGTGATCACGGTTTGGTGAGGGTGGAGGTGGTTTAAACTCTGGATTCCCTTGGTTTTATTTGGATTGGTTTATCCATGAGATCCCACATTTATGCTTGGAATATGGCATGGGGGTGACTGGTTGAAAGAAAGATTTGGCTCAACCACGTCTACGGTCGGGTGGTACGTGGATGTCCCGCACCTGCTCAGATTTTCCTATGATTCGTGAAACCTAAGTTCTCTTGCTTTTGCACTTGTTTCTATGTGGATTTAAGGGTTATTATATCTCTGTTATTTACATGGTTTTATGCTGGTTATAAGCATGGTTAATTGATTCATTCATGTCATGGTCATTTCATGTATTTACTTGTAATTGTTAAAATGATGGATACAAGACCTAATTGATGTCATAACAGTTCAAGGGGAGATAGTGATCAATTCTTGTCATGTTTTATCATATTTATCAAGAATTCATGCTCTATCTTGTATCTTAGACCTATAGGTTGCATTGATTCCAAGTGTTTGACAAAATGTTAGCCCAAGTTAGGGATGGTCAGGCCTAGTCTTGAGGTTGATTTCTGGTTTAATAGTCTTGTCATCATGTCTTTGATGCATTCCGACAGTTATAACAAGTTTTGGGTAGTGGCTGGAATTCTGGGATAGA
Organism: Pinus tabuliformis; assembly: GCA_031772625.1. Lineage (NCBI taxonomy): Eukaryota > Viridiplantae > Streptophyta > Pinopsida > Pinales > Pinaceae > Pinus > Pinus tabuliformis. Next base: position 829,203,055 of record CM062809.1, on the reverse strand, counting down.
AAAGTGCCATGAATTTTGCGGATGCTAGCACAGGTCTATTGGGAAAAGTTTATGGACGTTGGCTTGCAGGCCTGTGAGAGTGTCCAAAGGTCCTTGGATGTTGGCATGCCCATAGCATGAGACCGTCCAAAGGTCAAGAGGTCTAAAAGATCAATGGGACCTATGGGCAACATGTCTTAGTAGCTGAGATGCCTCCAGGGATGTTATTGTTGATGTGGAAGGTATGATTGATGCATTCCATCGATTCCATTTCCTTAAGGTGACCAAGGAGGTTGAATCCCTTCTTAATGGGCTCTCTCGTCGCATGTTTACCCCGGTTGGTCGGTTACTTGGGTAAATGTGGGAGGATGGTGGTTACATAATGTATCAATGCATGGTTTTGCTCTCCATGGGTGAATGTGTTTATCATGCATACATGTCGGTTGCATATGTGTTCTGTATGTGTGTGGATTATGTGCTTATTGTGTATATGTGGTGGTGGTCATTTTGGTAGTTGTGTCACCATGTGGAAGTTGGTGGTGTTGTTGTTGGATGTGATTGTCATGAGTGCATGTCGGTTATGCATTTGTTAGGAATGTTAGTGTCTATATGTTGTTAGGCATGCATTGTCATGGTGAAGGTTGGCGTGCATGAGGTCATTGTATGCAATTAGGTTGTAGAAATTCCCACCTGCAGATCACCTAATAATGCAATATACTAAAGCAAAATACTTTATCTACTTCTACAACCAATTTAGCAGAAGTTGAATCGAACATGAGAAACATCAATAAGAACACATATAACCGATAAGAAGGAATCAATCACACATAACACAGAAGATATAACCCGGGGAAAGCACCAGCCTAAAACTGCATCTCTGTATTATCATACAAGTGGAAATATAACCAGTATTACAAAAAGAATCAGCTCAAAAGCTATCATGCTTTCTCTGCAATACCTTTGTTGCTCATAGACAGTCAAAGGCCTCTATCTAACCTCTGGTCTGCCCTCCAAGCCTCCTATTTCTTTGCACAATTTTGATTGGGGTCCAGTGCAGCCACTTGTGTGAATTGGCCTCTTCACACACTCACTAACCTCTGATCCAACTACGTAGTCCTGAAGGAGATAAATCCTCACCATGGATGAGCTTCCTTTATAGGAAAAATATTCATCCAATTGATTGTACATTGTCCCTTCTCTGATCTCAATTGGGTCTCTATATGAACTGACATGCATGAATTATTCATTAGAGAATATTTAGTTATCTGAAGAATAGAAGTTATATGCTAGCATGCATTAACTAACTGAACTTAATTTAAACAAACTGTTTAAATCAAATATAACTAGACTTGACACAGTTAACTGAGCCAACTAATTACTACTCAATATAGAACTCATCCTTATCTCTTTAACTGATGGATAAATTCCTCAATTAATAGAGAAACTATTGCATGTCCTCACATAGACTTCATGTTTGATTTTTCACAACTAATTAACTCATGGAGAGTTAATTAATTTATTTTCAAACAGCTGTTAAGTTCAAATTCAAATTTTACTTCCTATTTCTAGTCCAAGGACTGACTAAAATAGGAATCCATCCTGAACTGCTAAAAATAGAATGCTATTTTTAGCACTTCCATTTTTCATTCCCTATTTCCCAATCCAGCACTGGTACCCAAACTGCTATTTATAATGGTGATATTTTTAGCATTTCTTGTTGCCATTTTTCAACACTCCCTCTCAACAAGAAAGGCTTCAACATGAACCCAATATTGTACCTCTAGAATGTTCTACATGCAACACATCTACCAAGTGTGGTTGCTCCTGCAACTCTCGGAACAAAAAAAACTCCCAACTGACCTCTTTGTTGGGCTAGAAACATACTCTGATGCTGAAGCTCTACCTGCTGCTGACAAGTGCTCCCTCTCTGACCTCTGAGCTGCTGCAACACTCCATGCATCTCGCATTGTTGCACACCTCTCTATGCCATCCTGCACTGGTGCAACACTCCTGTGCCTCTTGCATTGTTGCAACCCACTAGCTCTACACAAACCTAGGACTCCTGCACTGTAGCTCTCTCTGCCGCTCCATCCGCATCTGTCTCTACCCAATCAGTCAATCCTGTTACTCCTCATCGGGGCTCCTGTAGGAAAGTCGAATCAAAGAGGCTGGATACCTCAAGGATCTTTCCCCCATATCAGCCTCTATGGGACGATCACTCCACATCACCCCACCTCCGACCTGGAGGTATGGCTGCATGTGAACCCTTTACCCACATGGTTCGAAGTTTCCCCCTACTGGAGGTCTCTGCATGAGTAGATGTCTCTACTCGATCTCCTCTCAGCTTCCCCTGTTGTGGCTGCTCCACAACCTCCTGAAGTTGCTGCACCAATTGTGGCTCCTCCACAATCATCTGAGACTTCTTCTAGCACTGCATGTTGAGAGGTAATGTATTCTCCCTCTCAACCACCAAGTCTCCATCAGTTGCCTTGCTCCTCAAGGCTTTGCATGCATCTTGAACCTCAAGAGCATACAGGTTCTTGACCCGTGAACTGATCTGCTTCACCTGTCTATTGATGATGTGTCTAAGGAAAACCTTTCCCCTTACTGAAGACTACATCATAGCCTCTATCTTCCAGCATCACTATCGACACCAAGTTTCTCTTCAGTCCTGGTACATACTTGACATCGGTCAAGGTAAGGCAAGCTCCATGCTCCCTCTAAAAAATAATTGTGTCTACACCTGAGACACTGTACTTTTCATCATTACCCATCGCAATGAGTATCTAGAGATCTTTCTCCTCCAAAGTACTGAACAAACTCTTGTTTCCGGTCATGTGGAAAGAAGCTCCACTGTCAAGAAACCAACCACTTCCCACCATGGATGAAACCATGCATGCGAAGAGTGTGAAATCCAACTCGAACTGTGAAGCAAGTCCCTCACCTTCAGATCCTTCCCTGAATCCCTTCTTGGATTTCCTCTATGGACAATTTGTAGCAAAATGGCCCACCTTATGACAACGAAAGCATCACACTTTCGATTTGTTAAACTTCTTCCCACCATGGGAAGAACTGGATTCGGAAAGAGAAACCTTCTCCTTCCCCTTCTTCGCCTTACTCGCTAAGGCACAGTTTTCTTCATCCTCCATGGATGAAGAACCATCTCTGGTGCTTCTTCTTATCTCCTCCTGCATCAACTCTAACCAAAGTCGTTCCCAATGTGGCAGTTTCTCTCTTCCATTAACCGAGTCCTGGTAGCTATGCCAGCTCTTAGGAAGCCCGAGGAGTGCAAGACTCACCATATCATCATCAGCTGTCGCGATCCCTACACTTCCAAGCTCATCCCTGCATGTGGTGAGCTTGTTCAGATACATAGAGATTGTGTTGCCCTTTTCACACTTGATCTTTCGAAGCTTTTCCTTCAGTGCCAGCTTCCTCTAATCACTGCTATTCTGATATAGATCTTTCAATGTTTTCCACATTGAAAATGGTGTCTCCTTCCCATGGAGACTCGAGACTATGTGATCTCGAACTCCCTCCAAAAGGATTCTCCTTGCTCTAGCCACACATTTCTTCCATCCAGCCAATTCAGCAGCACCAGTCGGCTAGAGGACTTCTTGATCAATGAATTCATTTAGACCATTATCCTCTAGTACTGCTTTCATGCGATCCTTCTAAGCTATATAATTCGAACTGTCGTCAAGGGCATCTTCGAGTCTCAAACCATAGAACGCCATAGGTGAAATAGATATGTGATAAGAACTCAATTTCTATATTCAGGAATCACAAACTTCAACTACTCCCTTCTTGTATATTGTTCTTCCTTGATCACCTGTGCTCTGATACCATGTAGAAATTCCCACCTGTAGATCACCTGATAATGCAATATACTAAAGCAAAATACTTGATCTACTTCTACAACCAATTTAGCAGAAGCTTAATCGAACATGAGCAACATCAATAAGAACACATATAACTGATAAGAAGGAATCAATCACACATAACACATAAGATATAACCCGAGGAAAGTACCAGCCTAAAACCCCATCTCTATATTATCATACAAGTGGAAATATAACCAATATTACAAAAAGAATCAGCTCAAAAGCTATCCTGCTCTCCTTGCAATACCTCTGCTGCTCATAGACAGTCAAAGGCCTCTATCTAACCTCTATTCTACCCTCCAAGCCTCCTATTTCTTTGCACAAGTTTGATTGGGGTCCAATGCATCCACTTGTGTGAATTGGCCTCTTCACACACTCACTAACCTCTAATCCAACTACGCAGTCCTAAAGGAGATAAATCCTCATCATGGATGAGCTTCCTTTATAGGAAAAATATTCATCCAACTGATAGTACACTGTCCCTTCTCTGATCTCAATTGGGTCTCTGTATGAACTGGCATGCATGAGTTATTCATGAGATAATAATCAGTTATCTAAAGAACAACAGTTATATGCTAGCATGCATTAACTAACTGAACTTACTTAATTTAAACAAACTATTTAAATCAAATATAACTGGACTTGACTCAGTTAACTAAGCCAACTAATTATTACTCAATATAGAACTCATCCTTATCTCTTTAACTGATGGATAAATTCCTCAACTAATAGAGAAACTGTTGCATGTCCTCACATAGACTTCATGTTTGATTTTTCACAGCTAATTAACTCATGGAGAATTAATTAATTTATTTTCAAACAACTGTTAAGTTCAAATTCGAATTTTACTTCCTATTTCTAGTCCAGGGACTGACTAAAATAGGAATCCCTCCTGAACTACTAAAAATAGAATGTTATTTTTAGCACTTCCATTTTTCATTCCCTGTTGCCCAATCCAGCACTGGTACCCAAACTGCCATTTATAGCAGTGCTATCTTTAGAACTTCTATTTTTAGCATTTCTTGTTGCCATTTTTCAACATAGGTCATCATGATCCTATTGGTATGTTATGATCTAATATGTTGGTTGAGATAGAGCACGCGGTGCATATCATCAAAGTGAAGTTGCAATATTGGACCTCGAAGAAAGAACATGTTGTCATACATGTTTGTATGTTGGGCACAAAGGTATGTATGTTAAGGATTGTTATATGCATTATGGTTATTTGTATTCCCTTCATTCTCTTGATCTCATGATTACATACATGATAGATGCTAGTTGATTAGTGTAGTTATACGCATATGTGTCAGATAGTCATGAATGATAGTAACATGTGGTTGTATGCATTGTTATTATAGTTTTAGGTTAGATAACTTGATGATTATATTATATATTATATGTTATATGTTGTTGTTGAGTATGTTATAGGTTAACTTGTTGTTGTTATATGATAGTTAGCTTGACGATTAGGTTATATGTTGTTGATGAGAATGATATATGACTTGTTGTTGTTAGATGCTAGTAACTTGATGATTAGGGTTATTACATTAAGATCTTGGTGTTATATGTATCATACTAATTTGGATGGGTCCATGCAAATGGTTAGGGTTATGACATTCATGTATGAGTTAATATGTTGTGATATTATGTCATACTAATCCAGACTGATCGTACATATGTGATTGTTATGCATGAACGACAAATGTTTACGAACTTATGATGTGAACATGTTAGTTAGTCATTGTTATGGATATCATGATCTTATTTGTGTTTGAGTTGATATGTTGTAAAGTTATATGGTGCCAATATGGATTGATTGTGCAGACAAGATTACCTCTGCTGAGATACATTAAGGTATGAACTTGCTTATGTCATCTACCTTGTGCTTGAGTGTTTGATTATGGTGTCTATTTGGTGTTTGAGTGTTTGGTGTCTATTATGTCGTCTAGTTGATTTATTTAACATGGTATGTTGGCAAGTTGGTTGAATGGTTGATGAATTGCATAATATGGGTATATGTTCCAATAATATTGTTTTAAGATGATTGTACTAATACATTGAGATGAGACATATGATATGTACTTTAGTGTAGTAGGTGATAGTTGTAGCATTAGATCTAATGACTATGAGTTGACCATGGATTATGACATGATTGTTAGTCTTGGTAAAGGTTGATTTCAAATTGATAGATATGATTGTCTTGATATTTGGAATGTGTGGTTGACATGTGTGAAGAGTTGTAGGAAACATGCTTGGTATTAGCATGACAAGGTAATAGTTGATGTGTTTATATAAATAACAGTTGGGTGATGTGACAGCACATAGTAAGCCTCGATTCCAATGAAGTAAAAAGGTAGAATAAAGGAATTGGGCAAGAATTCCTTTGGCTATGTTTGGAAACCCTAATTCTAAACGAATGGGGGCTTTGCATACAAGAAGTATTCTTAACCTTGATTTTTTCTGACATTATGTGGATATGTGTTATAGTCATGAACATGTATTTGACAGGAATATCAGCTAGTTTCCAGTTAAGGATGGATTCATCAACCGAATTGGAGCCCCTTAAGAGATGTCATGGACGTGTTTAGTTATAAGGAAATGTATTTGTCACAACAAAGTAAGGTAACTAGTATGTTTTTCTGTTTATTTATGCACTAACAATTATGTGTTCATGGCAATATGATGCAGGGGATTGCATGGCAGAGAGACTGCCATGAAATCTTGAAGAAGGCTCAGGTTGAGTTTTCCTTTGGAAACACTGGGAACCATGGGGATTGAGTCATGGTGTCTGTTGTTAATCTTGTGCTTTTGGTCTTTTGTGATTTGCTTACACTTATTTTGTAGTTTTGTTATGTCTAGTGCATGATCATGCCACTTTGTTTGTGGTGTCATATTGCTATTGGTTTTCATGATTTTCTTCTTGTTTGTTTCTTGTCTTGCCTTTTATGTTTTGATTCTTGGGAATTGGTTGGAAAAGAGGAAAGTTAGTGGAGCTCGGAGTGAGCTGAATGAAATCCAGAAGGCAATGTAAGAGTCAGATGAAGTCGGTGCATGGATAAAGGAATTTGAAGGAAAGAGTTTGACAACTAGTTGGACTGGTTAGGTCCATTGGTGTAAATAGACAATGGCAGGACAATCATGGGAAAGGTAATGAAGAAAGGTAAGATGAATGGATTTTGGATGTGTGGTACTACTGTTGTGCATATATTGTATATGTTGTACATGTTACATCTGTGATGTTGTGCACATGTGGTGTTGTGTATATATAGTGTGTATACATGTTGTTATGTAATGTTATGTACAGGGTGGTATAGATAGTGTTGTGTGAATATTGCATATGCAGTGTCGGGTATAGATGGTGTTATGTATATGCTACATATGCGGTGTTGTGTACATATTGTACTGGTTGCATGATGGATATAAGGTTTTGTGTGCATATGGTGTTATGTGCATGTTGAATATGTAGGGTTGTGTACATATGGTGCTATGTACATGTTATATATGCAGTGCTATGTACATACGGTGTTGTGTGCATGTTGTACATATGGAGCTATGTACATATGGTACTGTGTGCATGATTGTAAAAGAGGTGATGTAAGCATGTGGTGTTGTGTACATGTTGTACATGTGGTGATGTGTGCATGTGGTGTTGTGTACATGTTGTGCATGTGATGTTGTGTACATGAGGTGTCGTGTACATGCCATGCATCTGGTACTGTGTACATGTAAACATTGTACATGTGGTGGAGTGTACATGTGGCGTTGTGTACTCGTTGTTCAAGCGGTGTTGTGTTCATGTGATGTTGTGCACACGATGTGCAGGTGGTGTGGTGTAGAGGTGATACTGTGTACATGTTCTACATATGGTACTAGTGTACGTGTGGTATTATGTGCATGTCATACATGTTGTGTTGAGGGCATGCGGTACTATGTATGCGCATTGTGTAGTCATGGTATTGTGACATGTGTGTTCGTTATGTGGTACTCTGTGTATGTATATGTATGGTGTGGTGGTGTATGCCAGCTATAGGTGCATGTATTATGTTGTGTTATAAATTAGGTGTAGGTGTATGTATTATGTTGTGTTGTACACTGGTTGTAGGTGTATGTGTGGTATGTTATGTGTAGATGCATGTATTGCATGGTGTTGTATGTCGTGTGTGGTTGTATGTGTATGGTTGTGTATGTGCACATGGTTGAGGAGAAGGCACTGGGTGTTTCACGGGTGTGGCAACCGATCTGATGTGCGTACAGAATAAGGACAAAGATAGAAGCTAAGGATTGATTAAAGGATAAGTATCTATATCTTATTTTAGTTTTATTTTTCATGTGATTTATGATTCTAGTGTATGATGAATACATGTGATATATGATTATGGTTTATGATGGTTACATGTGATTTATGATTTTGATCTATGATGGTCGTGTTTTGAGATAACCTGATGTGATATATTTATATGTGATGATTTGGTCAAAGATGTTAGTTTGGCTTGTGTGACGGGAAGTAAACATGATTGCAAGTGTACCTTATTGACGAGCTACAAATCAAGTATGATGTGAATTTATTTCAATTTATTTTAAATCTAATAGTTGGAAATATTGAGAGGGGGTTTGAATCAATATTTCTTAGCAATTAGTACTTTATTAATCTTTTTAGAGCATTACTTAATCTTCAATTATTATTATTATTGTTCAATAAGAACAATAAACAACAATGCAAAAATAGAGATAATAGGCAAAAGATTTTTAGGTCGAAAACCCCCTCCGGGTCAAAAATCACCGAACACTTTTCTAATAAGTTCTTTAATCTTCATCCCCAACTGAAAAAAGGCCACGACCTCTTAGAACTCTAGAAAAGCTTTCTTCTCCAGTTCCCACTGGAAGGATGCCCCAACGCCCCAGTTTATTAGCAGTCAGCTAAATGGATGCCCGAAAACCCAAGTGAGCCACAACTCACCCTAGCACCACACTAAAGTGTTTACAGGCCCCAACCTATAGGTGACTTCATTCACCTTCCTAGCACCACCCTACCACTGTATAAAGACAAAAATTAAATACAAAAGTGTGGACTCCTATACCAGGGACAATGATACACGTTACAATGATAGTACAATGATTTTCATTGACTAAAATAACACTAGGACCTAAACTACCCTTGACTCAACAAACCTAGAACCCTTGTCCCAATTGTAATACAAACCCTTATCCCAAAACAAATTTTCCTTCTTCAACTCTAGGCAATGACACAACTTTTTACAATTACAATGTTTGACTTCAATTTACAAAAGGGACTCTAGGACAAATTTTACAATATGTATTCAAAAATGTTGTCCCAAATGTACTTGTTGATGAACCTTGTTGTTGCTTAGTTTATATTGTTGTCACTACTTATTCCTTCTACTATTCTAAGGCCTTTTTTGATGTTTCTTCCGCTCTTACTGTTATAGGAGAAATTATTCCTAATAAAACACATTGTGTTGCACTTCTTTAAATATCATCATGCCACCTTCAAATGTTCAAGTAGTGAAATATTAGACCCTGTTGTTATGCCCTTACTACTTCTATATCTTGATCCCTTTGCTATATCCCTTGAATGTTGTTCCTTAGACTGTTGTTCTTAAGGGTCTGTTGTAACTCTTGAGTCAATTTACCTTCAAGGAGTAGTGACAAGACAAATCTCAATACCCAAAAGAAAAGAAAAACATATGACCCCTTAATCAAAAATCTTATCTTTGCCTGCAAAAGTAAATGTCAAGTGGATCCTATGATATAATAATAGAGCAGTGATTATATTATAGTAGGACCAATGCAAGACATAAGACTTGTGACACTTTTTCTTGTTAGTTCTAAACTTCTTAAAAAGCAATATAAATAAGCTTGAATATGTCCTATAAGGGAATCAAAAGAAAATACATCAAAATTTAATCAATACACTAACCAAGATTTTAACAATGATAAAATCTAATAAAACAATGATACCTCAAAATTACACTAATCTTGACCTTAAAAGTGTTTCCAAAAATAAGACTTACCTTAACATTGCTTGATGATAAGACTAATGTGATTATCTTGGAGTTGTAACTATCAAGTGCCTTTCTAGTTGTAGTGATGTTACTGTTCTAATACCTTAGAAATCATTTCAGATAGTATTCTTGCTGCACAATAGTAAGCAAACAAATGTTCCTTTACTTCAGAGATTCATTGAAATAACTTGCTCTAGGATAGTGTCAGATGATCAATCCTTAATTCTGAAACAACTAGATGAAATAGTTCAAGGTAGATGTTGGCTTCTAGATAGACCAATATGTATCACGTTCAAAAATGATTGGCTTCCATATGATAGGACTGTGTGTGAGGCTTAGACTTTTAGTATGACATATTGACTTATGCAGCAGACGCATATCACTAGCAATCTTCAATGAGTGCTACATAAATGATGGTTTGCATCCTTAATGAAAGAAAACAAAGGCTTCAAAATTAATCCGCAACAATGATGAATTTCATGACATCTTCATATTTGAAGACAAAGTTGAATATCTTTATCTGGAGATAAGCACGTATCCTTGCAATTAACAATACTTAAGAATCCTAAACCTTGACGCCCAAATGAACCACCATGTCCAAAACAAACCCTTACCTTCTCTATTGATGCCTACATTGATCTCCTCATGGGTAGCTGAAAGATTTCAGAGCAATTTATCACAAGATCTTACATTTTAGTTCATATGTGGAAGGTGTGTAAGGTTCTATTATATAGTCAACAATTAGGCTAAAAAGGGGCTTTACGAATAGACGTCGAGAACATAGGATATTAAAAAAATTCAAAGTGAATATGTCGCTAGAATTTTAATGGATGAATGAGGGTTTTGATATAGAAATTAACATATTAAAATATTAATTTTATTTGTCTTGTGTGCTAAGGAAGGGAGGTCGTGAGCCTTATGGGAAGAGATAGTATTTGTTAAGGTAGGAGGGATACTTTTTATGGGATAGAATTAATTTAAAATGCTTCCTAAGATGATGCTTTCATAATTACCCTTAATTTAATTAATTACTAATGCTTATTAATATTTTTCTAGAAAAAATTTCAATTCCACTAAAATTTTGAAGTCAATGATTGGCTTAGTGCATATGGTCCTACCCGAGTGTGAAGTCAATGATTGGTTTACTATATTTGGATTTTCAAGTTATTCAACTTATACGTGGTGATATTACGGTGATAATACCTATCATAGATTGACAATCGTTGGTGAATAAGGTGTCATGTCTCTACCCATGGGGTTTTAGCCCACAAAACTGGGTCTTCAACTTCAACCTCAATTTCATCTCAAGCCGGGAAGAACCGCAAGGCGTACCATATATCAACGGAAACATATCATCGAAGAGAATCTATCTAGAAGGATCTTGACACAAGATTCCATGAATTATCATGTCAAATTTTCCATGGAAGATCGAGGTAGCTCCTGGTGTTGCTTGGGTTGACATCAATGGCAACCACCTATCAACAATCGCCCCCACATTGATGGAATCAAACATACTCCCCTCATGATCATAAACCCCCCTGACATCATGCTTCTAATCTTCTGAACATTTTCTCTCCCCCTTTGACATCAATGGCAACAGGTAACTCCCCCTGACAAGTTGCCTCTCCTGCGGACCTGTAGCCTACCTTATCTCCCTGTTTCAACTTGATTGGATAAAAGAATAGTTTAATGGGAACGTGGGAGAATCCCAAGCTTTTCGCAAAGATGCGCAAATGCCTCACGTGGTAAAGGTTTGGTAAAGATGTCAACGATTTGTTCTTTCGTCCCAATGTATTCAACCTTGATGGTTTTCTCGACAACCTGTTCTCTAACAAAATGGTACTTGATCGGAATGTGTTTCATTTTTTAATTCATCACATGATTCTTGGAGATACTAATGGTGCTCAAGTTATCGTAGAAGATTGGAATGGGGTCATCAAACTTCACTTGAAGATCGTGCAAGGTTTGTTTCATCCAGAGGACTTGGGTACAACATGTTGTTGTTGTTATGTATTTTGCTTCCGTTATGGATAATGAGATTGAAGATTGTTTCTTTCTCAACCACTAAACAAGACAACCACCTAGATAGAAGGTTGTTCCACTAGTGCTCTTACGATCATCAACACTTCTTGCCCAATCTGCATCGGTATAATATTTGATGGCTAGCTCATTTCCTTTAGGATATCATAGTCCATATTCTATTGTTCCCTTAAGATATCGAAAAATAATTTTTATCGCAATGACATGAGATTCCTTTGGTGCTGCTTGGAATCTTTCAACTTGCCCAACTCCCTGCATCAGATCTGGCCTAGAAGTTGTTACACATAGAAGACTACCAATCATATATCTATACATCCTCTGATCCACATCTTTGGACGGGTAATTTATGCTCAACTTGCAGCCTGTCATTATTGGGGTGAGAACTCGCTTACAATTTTCCACTTGAAATCTCTTCAACATTTCCTTGATATATTTAGTTTAACATATAAATATTCCCTTGTCTTGCTGAGATATCTAAAGTCCCAAAAAGTATGTCAACTCACCAAGTAGTGACATCTCAAGCTCACTCTACATATTTGTAGCAAACTTTTTAATTAACCTATAATCATTACTCCCAAAGAATATCATCCACATATACTTCAATAATCATCAGACTATCATGTTCAATCCTTACATAAAGGTTGTTATCCGCTCTTCCCTTCTTGAATCCTTGTTGTTGCAAATACATGTCAAGATGGGCATACCATGCTCTCGGTGCCTGTTTGATACCATACAATACCTTCTTTAACTTGCAAACCTAATCTTTCTTGTCAATGAGCAAAAATCCCTCAGGTTGTTCTATATATACTTCTTCTTCTAATTGTCCATTTAGAAATGTTGATTTCACGCGCATTTGATAAACTTTGATCTTTATCGAACATGCATAAGCCAAGAACATCCCGATAGCTTCCATTCTAGCAACGGGAGCAAATGTTTCTTCAAAATCAATTCCTTCAAACTATTCATATCCTTTGTAAACCAACCTTACCTTGTTCCTAGTAACATGTCCATCCTCATTTAACTTGTTCCTGAAAACCCATTTTGTCCCAATGACATTTTTATCTTTTGATCGTGGGACCAATTCCCAAGTGTCATTCTTCTCAATTTGATCCAATTCTTCATTCATAGCAGTTACCCAATGTTCATCTTGACTGGCTTCTTCAAAATTGTTTGGTTCAAATGTAGCTAAGAAAGCTAGATGGGCTTGTTGTGGTACACAAAGTTGGTGATTTCTTCTAGTTCCTATTCCTTCATTGAGATCCCCAATGATTTGATTTTATGGATGATTCTTTTGATACCATTCTTTGGGGTTGCTTCTTTTTCAACTTGTTGTTCGTCTCTAATTTGTTCTTGGTTGGCAGTTGTTTCCTTATTCAATTGTGCTTTCTCTGGGACTTCTTCTTTGACCTTTTCTGTTTCTAACCAATGTGTCTTTGGTTTTCTTGAAGAGGATCTTTCCTCATTAACCTTTGGGCCATAATCTTAATTAAATGTTACATTGATGCTTTCAACTATTGGTTTAAGTCTTTGATTGTAACATTTATAAGCTTTTCTTTTGCGTGAATAACTAACAAAAATACATTCGTCTACTCGAGAATCAAACTTTCATGTTTCCTGATCTTCTCTTTTAATGTAGCATTTGTTTCCAAATACCCTAAAATATTTTACAGTTGTTGGTCTTACTTTCCAAAGTTCGTATGGAGTCATATCACAATTGTTTCTAAGCATACATCTGTTCAAAATAAATACAGTTGTATCAATTGCTTGAGCCCAAAATTTGTCATCTAGTTTTGAATCATTTAGCATTGTTCTGGCCATTTCTTGTACAATTTTATTCTTCCCTTTAGCAACTCCATTTTGCTGCGGTGTTCTGGTTGTTGAGAATTGTCTTTTTATTCCATTTTATTCACAAAAATGCTAAAATTCTTTGGAGATAAATTTGTCGCCATTATCAGATCTCAAATATTTAATCTTTAAATCAGTTTCATTTTCAACCATTTCCTTGTAGGTCTTGAAACATTCAAATGCCTCTGACTTTTTCTTCAAGAAACTAACAATCGTCATCTTGGTATAATCATCTATCATTAGCATAAAATATAGTTCATCATTCAATCCTTTAGTCCTCATTGGTCCACATAGATCAATATGTATTAATTCCAATGGTTGTGATGTGAAGTGTTATTTTGTCTTGAATTTGACTTTTGTCTGCTTACCGTGTCGACAGTGTTCACATACAGTGTTGGTTGGTTTTGAGTCAATGTCATTTCTCTCACAACTTGCTTTTTGCTAATTCTAACAAGGTTATCAAAGTTTATATGTCCCATTCATTTATGCCATTGCAAACTCTCATCTTCCTTTGCTAAGAAACATCTTTTAACAACCTCATCTAAGGTGTATATGTCATTTGGAGCTCTACTTGCAGTAGCCACAAGTTTACCAGATTTTTCTTTTCTTATTTCACATTTCTTTGAGTCAAATAACATTGTGTGTCCTTGATCACACATTTGACCTACACTTAACAAACTGTGATTCATATTTTCAACAGGAAGCACATATTTTTCTATAGCATCCTTGCTTCCAAGCTTGGAAGTACATATTCCCATGAAATTTGATGATCCATCATTTCCAAAGGATATTGTTCCATATTTTCCTTCATTTAAAGATATAAATTTATTCCTATCTCTAGTCATATGTGTAGAACAACTATTATCAACATACCTGTTAGGCGGATAAATCCCTCTTGCTGACAAGAGCAATCTCCCTAGATCCTAGACGGAAACTAGAAACAAACAGACAATTGAAATGACTCTTTCCCTAAGTTTATCTCATTTGAATTATGGATATAAAAGATGGTAAACGAGCCTCTTACTCGTTCGTGAAATGCTTGATGAAGATCCCTTGTTGTGTCTCGATGCAACCCTTCAATGCTTGATAAAACCTGCAACCATAAACATAAGAAGGATCAAAAGCATATGCGACATAATAGTTCAAACAAACTTAACCTAATGATCAAGGAGATTAGGAATTGAAATTGCTTTAATGAACATCTAAAGAATTATAGACCATTCATCATTATGATAAGATAGTTCAATGGGGAAAAGCAAACATTTGTATTAATCAAAGATAAAGAAGAGAGTTACAACCTTTGCCTTGATGTAGTGATGTCCCTCCCAAGTGCATCCAATCTCCTCCTTAGATGATAAGCTTTCCAATCTCAAACTAGCAACATAAGTTTATCTTCTTTGAGTTCTGACCTCCTCAATCCCTCTGCACTCTAGTCATTTTATAGGCCAAGAGGAAGAAGTTTTAGATCCAAAAGAGGAGGGTGAGATCCTCTAACTGAGGGATTAAGGTTCCTGGAGGAAAGGGATTAAGATCCATCATCTAAGGGTTATGGCTTGAATAGGCATCACCTGGAAGCTTTCAATTGGTATATATTTGACCAACTGTGTTTCTAGACTACACTTTTTTATTTTTACTTTCTTTGATTCACCTGTGCGGTCAACAGTGGTAGACAGAGCGCAGTTCTACGCTCTTCTCACAGACAAGTTCAACAAAAGGATAGAAACTTCTAGGTAAATGAGCGCATGACCTACTTAACAAAGTCTACAAGCCAATTTTCCAAAAGTTCTTATCTTCTTCAAGGTATTTTTGATTGTTTTGCCTCTAAGGGAGTTCAATGAAACATGTTCACGGATGGCGAGAAATCCATTTATATTGATCAAGTGTCATGGTGACAAAATGATGTGTAACAATACCAAACATTCTTTTTACTTTGAGCCTTTGATGCAAGAGCGCATCTTTCAATTTTCTTCTTCTAGACTTGTTCATTCCCAATCCGTTGTTATTCCCTTGAGGGGAGCATAAAGCTACAATCCTTAGCCAAATGTCCAAAGCTGTCGCATTTATGGGATTCTACTTCATTCCTTAACCAATCAAATATGTTATAATTTTGCCTAAAGTTTACTTGCGGATTTTTTTTGGAATAGATATTCCTAAAAGATCTTCCAAAGTTGCTTTCATAAGTATGACAATCTATAGCTTTATGCCCATACTTTCTACATGAATAACAAAAACAATAGAAGGTGGGTTGATTCCTGGGAGGAAACCTTCTATGTGGAATCATTTTCCAAGAGCCTTCATGTCTATCTTGAGCCTTTGTTTTGGCTGGAAAATATCCTTGCTTGGTAGATCCTTCGGCATGTGCATTTTCCCTTTCAGAGTTTGAACCCTTTTCAAGGATTTCTTTGTGGATTAGATGAGTCTTGTCATTATATGACCTTTGATTGTTGATGAGATCATCTGAAGTTTTATAATTGTTAGCAAAATTTTGCAGAACATCTCCCATTTTTACTTCCTTTCGAAGAGATATTATTTGGGCTTCTAGTTCTTCCCTTTGTTATCCCCAAAAAATTGATCATCTAGCCTTAATTTACTAAATGGATCGAAATACACCATGTAAGGCCAATTTTACCATAGTAAAATTGCTTTCACTGTGAGAAATTACTTAATAAACCACATTTGTTAAGTAATTTATAATTAAACCCATGAAGAACAATTAAATAAATCATTATTTATTTAATTATATTCTATGAATAATTAATTAAACCATTGATTAATTAACATTCCTTGTCATATTTGACCGAGTTATGAAAAATAAACAGATAAATTATTAATTGTCTTATTTTTCTCTAGGAGTAATTAATTAATCACTAAATAATTATTATTCCTTGTCAAGTTTGACTAAATCCCTTAGGAATAGTTAAATAAATCATTATTTGTTTATTATTCCTTAACCATATTTCTTGATATGATACATAAATCATTTATTTATTTATTATTTCTAAATAAAAGTTAAAATATTTTTTTCCCTCCTAACCAAATATAATAAAATATTCCAAGTGGTTATTCTAAGAATGGGGTTAATAATATTTTATTATTGCTCATTATTGGAGGCTAACTCAATATTTTGTTATAAATAGAAGGGTTTTCCATTCATTATTCACTTTTGATTATTTTTGTCGTTGCACTCGCTACTATAACTCTGGTTATCATCATTGTTGCACACCATTTTTCTTCCATTTGAGTTCCCATTGAGCTCAAACATTTTATTTATTGGGTTTACACATTATAGAGGAGAGAGACTCTACACAAGTTGAAGACGTTTGAGGATAGCCAAGAACCCATCCCATAGAGGGGGACTGGTAACATTTATTTGTTCCCTTCATAGGTGTTATAATAAAATCTATTCTTTATATAACTGGTTTCCTTTGAATTATTGGAGTTATTATAATTGTTTCATTTTGTTGTTTAGCTATGATTGTGGCATACATTAGTACTTTGGCAGGTTTTGTTTCTATCATTTGCTACGGATCTACAATGTTTAGCAGCCATTTATATTGTTTAGATTGTTTGTCATCCACAATCTTAAATGTTTCCTTTTCGTGCATATTTGAGGAGAAAACACTATAACACCCTTGCCTCGTTGCTTTCTTTTAACTCATCCATGAGTGATTCTTCAATTCTTTTGGCTTCTTCTAACTTTACTCTAAGGTTGATGATTTCTTCTTCATTCCTTTTGTTGATATTCTTTACCTGCTTCAATTCGGTTTCCAGAGAATTAACATTTTTCATTTTTGCTTTGAGTTCTTTTATAATTCTGAAAACTTCGTTTTGAAATTCGATTTCAGTCATTTCTTCTTCTTCATCTTTTTCTTTGTCAAATGCTTCCATCTTCTTATGCTTAGCCATAAGTAATACGCTTTCTTTTCTTTCTTCATCACTGCCACTTTCTTATTCATATGAGGAACTATCTTCCTTGGAGAGGAAGTTTTTTTTAAACCCTTTTTTCTTACCTTGGTTGCTGAAATTTCTTTGACCTTTCTTTCCTTTTGTAAATGTTTTATTCATATGAGGGAACTTAGTATCAAAATTACCTATCTCACCACAGTTAAAACATATTAATGGAAGTTTTCCTTTATACTTACTTGTTTATCTTTTCATCTTCCTTGTAATGTACGCAAATTCTTCATCTGAAAGTCCTACTTCTTTTCCTTCTTGCTCTTTGCAACAACTAGATCTAGGTTTGAATCCCTGTTTTCCCTTCCCGGATTTCTTGGATGCTGTGGATGCAGTTTCTATATTAGATGAGCCATCTTCTTCTTCAATCCTCATTTCATAAGTTGTAAGTATCCCATGTAGTTCGTCCATACTCAAGTTGCTTAAATCTGTTCTACCTTTTAATACCAAAACCTTAGGATTAAATCTTGATGGAAGAGTTCTGAGGACTTTCTGAACAATGACCTTCTTATCAACTAGTTCTCCTAATCCTTCCAAGGCATTTGTTATTTCATCTACACTTTGAAACTAAGTTGTGATGTTCTCATCTTCTTTCATCCTTAGTCGTTCAAATTGAGCTATGTAAATTTGAAGTTTTGCTTCCTTGACATTCGAGTCTCCTGCATATATATTTTGAAGCTTGTCCCATACCTCCTTAGTTGTTTTACAACCTAATACGTTAACATAGACAAATTGAGTGAGTCAACTTATAATGAGATCCTTTGCTTTAGCATCACTTACGATATTTTTCTTACCGTGTTCATCTTTTGTTGTTGTGTAGCCCTACTTGACAATTTTCCAAACTTCATATCCTTGCGCAAGTAAATGAACTTGCATCCTTCCACTCCAAAGTGCATATTTATCTCCATTAAATAGAGGAACTCTATTCTTGGTGGACTCCATGGTCTCCTTCCAATTGTTAAACTACTACTGAAGGAACCAAGCTCCGATACCAATTGTTAGAAATACTGAGGCGGGGGGGTGAATAATTATTTCTTAGCAATTAGCACTTTATTAATTTTTTCAGAGCATTAGTTAATCTTCATTTATTATTATTGTTGTTCAGTAAGAGGAGTAAACAACAATGCAGAAATAGAGATAATAGGCACAATAACTTTAGGTGGAAAACCCCCTCCGGGTCAAAACCCACTAAACGCTTTTCTAATAAGTTCTTTAATCTTCAGCCCCAACTGAAAAGAAATCTACAACTTCCTAGAACTCTAGAAAATCATTATTCTCTGGTTCCCACTAGAAGAACGCCCTAACGTCCTAGTTTTATCAACAGTCAGTTGAATGGATGCCCCAACACCCAAATGAGCCACAACTCATCCTAGCACCACCCTACCACCATGGAGTGTTTATAGACCCCAACCTATAGGCGACTTCATTCACCTACTTAGCACCACCATACCACCCTATAAAGATAAAAATTAAATACAAAAGTGTGGACTCCTGTACCAGGGACAATGATCCACGTTACAATGATAGTACAATGATTTTCCTTGACTAAAATAACACTAGAACCTAAACTACCATTGACTCAACAAACCTAGAACCCTTGTCCCAACAACAATACAAACCCTTATCCCAAAACAAGTTTGTCTTTTTCAACTCTAGGCAATGATAACTTTTTACAATTACAATGTTTGACTTCAATTTACAAAAAGGTTCTCTAGGACAAATTTTACAGTATGTATCCAAAATTGTTGTCCCAACTGTTCTTGTTGATGAACCTTATTGTTGCTTAGTTTGTATTGTCGTCACTACTTCTTCCTTCTATTATTCTGAGGCCTTTGCTGATGTTTCTTCTGCTCTTACTGTTGTAGGAGAAATTATTCTTAATAAAACACATTATGTTGCACTTCTTTAAATAGCATCATTCCACCTTCAAATGTTCAAGCAGTGAAATCTTAGACCATGTTGTTATGCCTTTACTGCTTCTTTATCTTGGTCCCGTTTTTATATCCCTTGAGTGTTGTTCCTTGGACTGCTGCTCTTAAGGGTCTGCTGCAACTCTTGAGTCAATTTACCTGCAAGGAGTAGTGCCAAGACAAATCCCAATACCCAAAAGAAAATAAAAACATATGACCCCTTAATCATAAATCTTACCTTTGCCTGCAAAAGTAAATGTCAAGTGGATCCTATGATAGAATAATAAAGCAGTAACTATATTATAGTAGGACCAATGCAAGACATAAGACTTGTGACACCTTTTCTTGTTAGTTCTAAACTTCTTAAAAACAATATAAATAAGCTTTCAAATATGTCCTATAAGGGAATCAAAAGAAAATACATCAGAATTTAATCAATACATTAACCAACATTTTGACAATGATAAAATCTAATAAAACAGTGATACCTCAAAATTACACTAATCTTGACCCTAAAAGCATTTACAAGACTTACCTTAACATTGCTTGATGATAAGACTGATGTGATTACCTTGGAGTTGTAACTACCGAGTGCCTTTCCAGCTGTAGTGATGTTACTATTCTAATGCCTTAGAAATCCTTTCAGGTAGTATTCTTGTTGGACAACAGTAAGCAAACAAATGTACCTTTACTTCAGAGATTCGTTGAAATAAATTGCTCCAGGATACTGTCAAATGATCAATCCTTAATTCTTGAATAGTTAGATGAAATAGTTCAAGTTAGATGTCGACTTCCAAATAGATCAATATATATCACGTTAAAAAATATTAGCTTCCATACAATAGGACTGTGTGTGAGGCTTAGACTTTTAGTATGACAAATTGACTTCTGCAGTAGACGCATATCACTTGCAACCTTCAGTGAGTGCTACATAAATGATGGTTTGCATCCTAAGTGAAACCAAACAAAGGCTTATAAAATAATCCGCAAAAATGATGAATTTCATGACATCTTTAGATTTGAAGACAGAGTCGAATATCTTTATATGGAGATAAGCACATATCCCTGCACGATACTTAAGAACCCTAAACCTTGATGCCCAAACGAACCACCATGACCAAAACAAACCTTGACCCTCTCTATTGATGTCTGCGTTGATCTCCTCGGGGGTAGCCGAAATATTTTAGAGCAATTTATTACTGGATCTTACATTTTAGTTCATACGTGGAAGGTGTGTAAGGTTCTATTGTATAGTCAATGGTTAAACTAAAAAGGGGCTTTAAGAATAGACGTTCAGAACATAGAATATTAAAAAAAGAATCAAAGTGAAATATGCCATTAGCATTTTAATGGATGAATGAGGGTTTCATATAGGAATTAACATATTAAAATATTATTTTTATTTGCCTTGTGTGCTAAGGAAGGGAGGTCGTGAGCCTTATGGGAAGAGATAGTATTTGTTAAGGTAGGAGGGATACTTTTTATGGGATATAATTAATTTAAAATTATTCCTAAGATGATGCTTTGATAATTACCTTTAATTTAATTAATTACTAACGCTTATTAATATTTGTCTAGAAAAAAATTTAATTCCACTAAAATTTTGATGTCAATGATTGGCTTAGTGCATATGGTCCTACCAGAGTGTGAAGTCAATGATTGGTTTACTATCTTTGGATTTTTAAGTTATTCAAGTTATATGTGGTGAGATTACGGTGAGAATCCCTGTCATATATTGACAATCGTTGGTGAATAAGGTGTCATGTCTCTACCCCTGGGGTTTTAGCCCACAAAAGTGGGTCTTCAACTTCAACCTCAAATTTCTCTCAAACCAGAAAGAACCACAAGGCATACCATATATCAATAGAAACATATCGTCGAGGAGAATCTATCTAGAAGGATCTTGACACAAGATTCCATGAATTGTCATGTAAAATTTTCCATGGAAGATCGGGGTAACTCCTGGTGCTGCTTGAGTTGACATTAATGACAACCACCTATCAACAATGGAAATTATGTGCTTGGTATAGGGATGCATGAACATGCTTGGTTGGGTGGTTGAAATTGACTGCAAGAATTTGCAACAACAAAAGAAATTGGAACATGCAACAATATGTTGGTAAACCACTTCAAGAGCAGGGCCATTGTACTACACTGGTACCCAATAATGTCCATTGATTTCCATGAGCATGCTATGACCGATATGATGGTTTTAAGGTAGGTATATGCCTTGGTTTTGTATCTTTCGATGCGAGGATTCCTTACCAAGGGATGGAACACCCAGGATAGGAGATGTCGGGGAACTTGGAAGGTGAGTGACTACATGGAACAGGTGACCGAATTGCCCGAGGGAATGTGTAACAAAGAAGGGAAGGCTGGGTGTTAGAAAATTATATATTACGGAGCAATGGAACACATAAAATATTGTAGAAATATAAACGGATAAAACAAGAGAGACACAGATATACGTGGTTCACCTAGTTTGGGCTACGTCCACGGAGAAACAACAATCCTTTTATTATATTATCCAGCAAACTGAAGAGATACAACCTACATCAGATCCATTGTAACACCCTCTTCGCTCTCAATCTCCTCTCTCTTCCTCACTTAGAATACATATATACATAGACGCAATACAATTCCCTCATATATAGTGAGGGGTTGCCTTCTAGGGCAAAAAACCCTAAATTAAACATAACTTCTACCATCAGATCATCCGCATAATGAACGGCCCAGATTGACTAGAAATTACTAGACTTTTACAAGGCAAATTTACATCTATTTTTTGGCTTCAGGGGCGCTGCCTCCGGACCCCCCAGCCGAGGGGGATTAGCCCCCGCGGGGGGGACAAGTCCCCCCCGCACCCCCCCCCCCCCCGTGTGGAGGGGTGTACAGTCTTCCTGGGGCATACATCCGGCTGAAACCTTCGAATACAGAAGATAATCAGGCTCCACACCCAACAATCTCCCACTTGGAGACTGAATATAGCAACTCCACCGCTGCTTCATTTGCTAGACAATAACTCCACTTTGGACTTGATTGTTTCTCATCTTCTTCATCATACTTGAAGACCAATTGAAACTGAGCAGATTCTCAGTTTCTCCCTAGTTACAACTTTTGTTAACATATCTGCAGTATTCTAGCTAGTGTGTATCTTTTCCAAATTCAACTGTCCATCTTCCAATGCTGACCGTATAAAATGGTACTTGAGCTATATATGTTTAGTCTTGGAATGAAATGCAGAGTTCTTTGCAAGATGTATGGCACTCTGGTTGTCACTGTATAACCTGCCCAACTCCTGCTTCTTGCCCAATTCATCCAGAAACCTTTGTAACCAAATCATTTCTTTACTAGCCTCTGTAGCAGCAACATACTCTGCTTCTGTTGTTGAAAGTGCAACAACACTTTGGATTTTTGAAACCCAACTGACAGTTGTTCCACCTACAGTAAACACATACCCTATTGTGCTCCTCCTGTTATCTCTATCACCTGCCATATCTGCATCAACATATCCCTGTAGAGCAATGTTTGAACCACCAAAGCATAATGCTTGATTTGTGGTACCTCTCAAATACTTGAGAATCCACTTCACTACCATCCAATGTTCTTTTCCTGGATTGTTCATGTACCTGCTTACAACTCCCACTGCATGTGCAATATCAGGCCTTGTGCAGACCATTGCATACATTAAGCTTCCAACTGTTGATGCATATAGAACTTCAGACATATGAGCCATTTCTTCCCGAGTCTTGGGATACGCCTCCTTACTTAATTTGAAATGGCTAGCCAAAGGTATACTAACTGGTTTTGCATTCTACATATTAAACCTTTTCAACACCTTTTCTATCTACTCGCTTTGAGACAATGTTAATTTTCAATTCTTCCTGTCTCTAGTTATTCTCATACCAAGGATTTATTTTGCAGCACCCAAATCCTTCATTGCAAATGAGTTTGCCAATTTCCTTTTGAGCACATTTATTTCTTGCATGTTAGAACCTGCAATAAGCATGTCATCTACATACAATAACAATATAATATAGCTGCCATCATTTTGCCTTTTGAGATAAACACAATGATCAGAGTGACATTTAGTATAACCTTGTTCAAACATAAACCTGTCAAATTTTAGATACCACTGCCTCGGAGCCTATTTTAAGCCATACAAGCTCTTCTTCAACCTGCACACTAGTTTCTCCTTCCCTTTTACCTCATATCCTTGTGGCTGTTGCATATATATCTCTTCCTCCAAATCCCCATGGAGAAAGGTTGTCTTTACATCTAACTACTCAAGATGTAAATCTTCAGTAGCTACTAGACTTAGAATAGTTTTGATTGAAGTCATTTTCACCACAGGAGAAAACATCTCATCAAAGTCTATACCCTTTTTCTGTGCAAACCCTTTCACCACAAGTTTAGCTTTATACCTCTGTTTTCCTCCATCTTCTTCCTTCAGCCTATAAACCCATTTATTCTGCAATGTTGTTTTACCTGCAGGCAACCTGACTAAGTCCCAAGTCTGTTTATGTGCTAAGGAGTCCATCTCTTCCTTCATGGCTTGCTCCCACTTCTTCCTGGTTTCTACTTGCACTACTTCTTCATAACATTCTGGTTCACCAGAATTAGTCAACAATACATAATATAATGAAGGAGAGTATCGTTCAGGGGGTCTACTTATCCTGGTAGATCTTCTAACACCACTTTCAGGTGTTTGAAGTGCTTGTTGTTGTTGTGGTTGTTGTTGTGGTTGTTGATCATTATGATTTTCAGGCACCATCACTTTTCCTGTGATATCGTCAAGCACTGTGTATTCTCTGTTTTCTTTTTCTTGTTTCTTTTCCTACAATTGATTCTTATACAAGACCTTTTCATTGAATATTACATCTCTGCTCCTAATGATTTTGTGATTTTCATAATCATATAGGCGATAACCAAAATCATTAACACCATATCCAATAAAGGTGCATTTCTTTGATTTTGCTTAAAGCTTTGTTCTATTTTCTTTATTAATGTGGACAAAGGCTTCACAACCAAAAGTCTTTAAAAATGAGTAGTTTACCTTTTTATGTGTCCATGCCTCCTCTGGAATACCACCATCCAAGGAACTTGAAGGCCCTCTGTTTATTAGATAAACAGCAGTATCTACAACATCTGCCCAAAATTGTAAAGGAAATCCTGCATGCAATCTCATGCACCTTGCACGCTCCATGATTGTCCTGTTCATCCTTTCTGACACACCATTTTCTTGTGGTGTTCCTAGAACTGTCTTCTCTCTGCTAATTTCATTCTCTGAACAGTACCTATCAAACTCTTTGTTGACATATTCACCTCCATTATCTGATCTGAGACACTTCAACCTTTTCCCTGTCTCATTTTCAACCAAAGCTTTCCATTTCTTGAAACTATCAAATACATCAGATTTATTTCGAATACTATAAATCCAGGATTTTCTGGTTGCATCATCAATAAAAGTAACATAATAATGAGAGCCACCAAGAGATGATACCAGAGCAGGTCCCCATACTTCTGTATGCACAAGCTCTAATTTTTTGCTCTTCTTTTCTTTCCCAACTCTAAGGAATCTGACTCTCTTCTGTTTTCCATAAACACAATTCTCACAAAATTTTAAATCAACATGCTTCAAACCTA
The DNA here is from genome assembly GCA_031772625.1 of Pinus tabuliformis. Taxonomy (NCBI): domain Eukaryota; kingdom Viridiplantae; phylum Streptophyta; class Pinopsida; order Pinales; family Pinaceae; genus Pinus; species Pinus tabuliformis. The sequence continues at coordinate 829,177,774 of CM062809.1, read as the reverse complement.
GCAACAAATTTCTTGAGTGAAGAATTTGCATCCCCTTCTCACTCATGTGCCCAAGCCTATGATGCCACAATGCCGTATCTTCTCCTGTAGAGGTTAAAGCATTAACAGAATTAGAAATACCATTGCATAAATACAATGTACCAACCTTTCCTCCTTTCGCTATTACCAAGGATCCTTTAGTGACCTTCCAGGTTTTATCCGTGAAAGTACTTATGCAACCTTCATCTCCCAATTGCCCTGTTGAAATCAGATTTTTCTTTAGATCTGGAACATGCCTTACCTCTAGCCACTGATTTCCATTTTGTTGTTTTATGAAAATTGTACCCATTCCAATGATTTTATAGGGTTTATCATCACCCAATCGAACTTGTCCAAAATCTCCTTCAACATAATCATGAAAATGTTTCTTATCAGGTCTGGCATGGAATGAGGACCCTGAATCTACCACCCAGGCATCAATAATATTTTCTAATGAAAGAATCAAAGCATCTTGCAACACATCACCTATTACATTCGCTTCATGATTAGTTTCTTGCTGCGCATCTCCTTCTTTTCCCTTCTGAGACTTGCAATCTTTCTTCAGGTGTCCTTTCTTCCCGCATTTCGAGCACACTATCCTTGATCTAGACTTGGATCTGCATTTTCTTGACTTACTGCGATATCCTAGGCTCTTTCCTCTTTCCATTTTTCTTCCCCTAGTCTCTGCAGTCAAAGCAATACCTGATGTCTCACCGGAGCTTTTCCATCGCATTTCCTCGCTAAGGAGTGCACCGACAACATCATCAAACTCTAAAGTACTAGATCCAGAGACAGAGTTACTAATGGCCATAACTAAACCATTCCAACTTTCTGGCAATGAACACAGAAATAACAGAGCCCTAACTTCATCATCAAACTTTACCCCTACAGAACTTAACTGACTTGTAACTATAGTAAAATCATTTAAATGATCTACAATAGATCCACCTTCTGACATCTTCATATTAAATAAACGCTTCATAAGAAATACCTTATTTGAGGCCGAGGGTTTTTCATATAATTTGGTCAATGCCGACATTACACCATGTATTGTCGCTTCCTTTGAAATATTAAATGCTACCAACGCCGCTAGGCATAGCCGTATTGTTCCAAGTGCCTTTCTGTCCAAAATATCCCATTTTGTGTCTATCATACTCGTCGGCTTCTTTGTCTTTCCGCTCAATGGTAGGTACAGATCCCTCTGATACAGATAATCTTCCATCTGCATCTTCCACAACTGGTAGTTTTGGCCATTGAATTTTTCGACCCTAAACCTACCATCTTCCCCCATTGCTCCCACTCGAACCAGGAACCCTTCTCTCCTGCGAGTTTATCAACTAAATAGACCTTCGGATCTGATACCAGTTGTTAGAAAATTATATATTACGGAGCAACGGAACACATAAAATATTGCAGAAATATAAATGCATAAAACAAGAGAGACACAGATATACGTGGTTCACCTAGTTTGGGATACTTCCACGGAGAAATAGCCAGTCCTACTTTTATTATATTATCTAGCAAACTGAAGAGATACAACCTACATCAGATCTGTTGTAACACCCTCTTCGCTCTCAATCTCCTCTCTCTTCCTCACTCAGAATACAGATATACATAGACGTAATACAATTCCCTCATATATAGTGAGTGGTTGCCTTCTAGGGCAAAAAACCCTAAATTAAACATAACTTCTACCATTAGATCATTTGCCTAATGAACGGCCCAGATTGACTAGAAATTACTAGAGTTTTACAAGGCAATTTTACATCTATTTTTTGGCTTTGGGGGCGCTGCACCCAAACCCCCGCCGAGGGACCGCTGGCCCCTGGACCCCCGCGGGGGGGATAATTCCCCCCCGCACCCCCCCGCGTGGAGGGGTGTACAGTATTCCTGGGGTATACATCCAGTTGAAACCTTTGAATACAGAAGATAATCAGGCTCCACACCCAACACCGGGGATATATTTGTTTTGGTCATTAGAATTGCCAAATGGAACCAAATGCACATTAGGAGTGCAACCCTAGAACAATGAGCCAGTAACTGTTCACTGAGAGGACAAGTGGTTCAGGATTATAATGTTGGACATTGGATACAATTTGACTATAACAGTGGATTATGGAATTCCTGGGAAGGAGGTGAATCCTGGTATTACTTTGAGGGTGGAGGTGTGAGCCCTTGGATTACCTTGTTGCAAATGCAAACATCGTAACATTTTATTTGTTGGTTTAGCAAATGTGCATATGCGTATATGTGGTTATTGTAAATACTGTAATGATTTATGTTATAAAGCTCCATTAAGCGGTATGGTTGTTATCTGGTCATGTTGTGATGATGTTTTGCTTTTGAGCAAGTCTTCCATTGTAAATACTGCAACGAGCTAAGTTATAAAGCTCCATGGGCAGTACGTTTTTTTTTGAGTTGTTTTGCTGAGGTCTTGGTGTGGTTTAACACCGAGGACGGTGTTCCCCAAGGGGGAGGGTTCTGTAACAACCCTAGTGAAGATTCCATGTACTAAAAGTTAATAAAGGCAAAATATGACCATGGTTAAGGGACACATATTCCAAGCTGAATGTTTGGCAGTACATCCTGGTGTGGGTGTTCATTTCGGTTTATTATGGCTAAAGGAAATTGGCAAAGGCAATGGCAATGACATTAAAAAGGCAAAATTGTATTTTGGCACCTTTATTTATGAAAATAAAGTAAATTGGGAGAAAATGAAGGTGAAAGGTCACAGGTTGCATGTGAGGAGGAAATTGAAGGAAAATAATGGAAAATGAAGAAAATAGATGCCTCATTGATAAAAAGGCTTCTGAGGATCAGTTGGCAAGTTCTTGGCTCAAGTTTTTGCTCAAGTTTTGCTTTGGGGCAAGGAAGGGAAAAACAAGAAAATTAAGGACAAGGAAAGGAAGGAAAGCAAGGATCAAGCAAAGAAGAGCAGGATCAAGAAACTTCAACAAGAATACTTGCAGGTAACATATTGCATGTGTGATTTCCTAGCTGGTTTTGACATGCATGGCTTTGCATGTTGGTGTATGGTTTTCTTTCTGTCAATGGCACAATTTTTCCGGGTATGACAATGGTTTTTAGCCTACCCTTGCCTTTTTCTGGATGCCATGGTATGTTGGGATTTTTATCTCGGTTTTGAGATTTGGTTTACCGGATGGATTTCGGAATTTGGGGGAGGTTGTGTTGTCACTCACTGCATTATGAGTTTTCAGTTAATCAAAGTTGCCAAAGAGAATTGAAGTTTGAAGCCATATTCCAGGCCATAGAAGCACTAAAAGACACATCATATCCTCTACATTGCATAGTGCTCAAAATAAGCTTTCCAACGATAAGCAGAAGTCCAAAAATAGACTCTTGGGTCAAAAGTTAGAGCAAGTTAAAGATACCCTTTCAAGGCCACTGGGCAAAGGAAAAATGGCTAAGGGTTGGGCTCATCGCAAATCGTAGATCAAGGCTTACCGAAGCAACAACAAAGAGAAAGACACTTGAAGTTATGATCTATCGATTGCCGATATCACAAATTGCATATCGGCTGGTCCGATCTATTGGATATTGGAAGGCCCTGGGCACAGCAAATTAACGATCGACGATGGGCACGTCCTGCATCTCGGAATCCCCCCAAGTATTGCATCCTGCAGCGTCGAATTCCCGCGATATCGTAATCCCACAGCCCTTCATCCCGTAGTTCCATGATCCTGCACATCGGACCCCGTAATACTGGCAAATCAACGATCGACGGGCCCAAATGACCATTCTTAAGAAATTGCGAGGGCGAAATAGGCCGATAGTGCAAAATCGTCGAGAATTTGGGCTTTAGTGTTAAAGTGCTGGGAGGGGCCAATTTTATTTAACAAAGGAATTCACGGAAAAGCCAAGGGTAGATGGGCCCTTTTCTCTCTCCTCCAGGGGGCCATGTGGCATAATCCTATTACTCCTAAGAATCCACGAGGCAGCTAATGTCAGCATGACATGGCAGTACGAACACGTGGCACAAAGATTCAGCTTTTTTAGGGGTCCTATGGGGGCATTTATGGGTGACACGTGTCACCACTCAGGAAGTGCCATGTGGCACTGATGACGTCATAAACCCCGCAATCGACAATCGCACAAAGCAAAGTTTCCTGCTCCACCGAAGTTCTTCCCGACTTGCGATTGCGATATGCAGGAACTCCCTGGACGCGATATTTTATACAGTGGAGTTTAAAAGCTAACGGGTTCATCCCTTTCAAAGGTCGCATGCTAATTTAACACCCCCATCTCTAGACGACCCAGATTGACCCCGCCCAGATCAGCGACTCCCAGGCCTTTTCGCCCCCCCCCCCCCCCCGCGGCATGTTTCCCTTTATCAACAAGGGGAGGGGGCTCCAAAAAGCAGTTTTCCCGCCAAGCCCCTCCGCTACGTGTCCCTATCATATCATTTCGTACCCCCTCCTCACTGATCTGAAATGATCATAAGTTAAAAACTGATGTAGAATTGATTAACCATTATTGAATTGATTGTTAACTGAAAGTGTGGAAATCGAAGAAAACTACTTGAGAAGAAGATTTTACGACAGCTGATTAAACATAAGAAAGATGCATAACAGAAGTGAAAACAGTAAAACTATAGTGATACTAGACAACAAAGTTGATTACAGAGTTTTTCCCTGATGGACTACGTCTCCGAGTCCGCTTTCAAGATGGGCGACCGCTTTATTAGGGTTGAAACCACGGAGTTCGATTACACAGAGAATATACCAGACTAAATGTGCATGCATGCACTTTTGATTGTTGTCAAAAGGAAACTCTCTGAACCAGCTTTCCAACGCCTGTCACGGTTCCCAATTCTGACTCCGGATGCTCCTATTACATTGAAAACAAAACTGCCTATGACTTCTAGAATCTGCATACAAAAACCAAAACCACCAATATCCCCTTCAATGAACAAAAACCACCTCTTATAGGCCTGTAGGTACATTCAAACCTCATCTGGTCTAAACTTGTCATGCACAAGTTGTAATCTGTGGTGGTTTGGTCTTGGTCTAGTCATAAAGTGAAATTTAGGATCAGGGTACATGGTATTCGAATTAGCAACTGCACATTAAACAACATAAAACCCACAAATAGACTTTGGATAGGCCTTAGCCGCTGGCGGCTTACTGACCGGGCGGAGGAGGTTGACCGCCCATGTGAATAGGCGACGGTCTCACCACCAACGACCACCTCTATGGTCTTCCCTGACGGTTTTGGCAATCATCATGCTGACTGTTTGCATGTGCCCACATTTCTCCTGACCGTCGCGACTTACCATGGTGGTTCCGATGCGATCTAGTTTGATGTCGACGGTTAACTCCTTGACTTTGGTCACATGTTATGTTATGCTGCGGTGAGGGCTCACAGTTAGCTCCAAGCCGTGGTTACATAACCCGACAGTCTTCCTCCGATCACATGTGTCTGACCCTTTGCAGTTCCGTTGCGGTTCTAAGTTGGCGGTTAAAGGTTTGTGGTATTATTTTTTGCAATGTTTTATAGTATTTACATGGCCGAGAGCTAATACATGGTTTTTTATGTATTGTTTATTACATAATATAAAGAGGTTCGGTAAGACTTAGGTAAGGTATAGAGCTTAGGTTAATGTCTTTAGTGTATGGTTTTAGGTGTAGTATGGTTTATCATTAGGTTTGTACCATAGTTTTATTATGTGTTAGGTTAGGTATTACATCAAAATAACCAATGTACCTTTTCTTCGTCACAAAGTGACATTTGTACCAACATCACAGGATGACAACCTATGTCGACAATCAAACCATGTAAAAGGGATGACAAACCCCAGGTCGATGATTGCCCTAGTGAAACTGACGATGACCACTTGTCGACAACCAGGTACTATACCCAAATCCTGCGAGGCGAATGACAAACACATGTCTTCAACCAAATCCTGGTGGAACTGACGACAAAACACATGTCGAAAACCAGGTGCAAAACCATATCAATTGAACACAATGAAAAACCATATACATCACCTGCTCAACCTAAACCATAATCAACATTTTCAAAACTGAGTGACACCGAACTGAATGCTGACGACACACTAACGATGAACTTGATCTGATGAGATCCTCCTGGATCACTCACTTACCACTTACCACTCATGCCCCCCTCCGAAAACCACTCGTCCTCAACACCCTCTCCCGTGTGGCGATTGCAAGGTTCAAGGGGAGATATCAAAGGCAAGTGTTATAAATTGTTAGTATACGTGATTTCATATAACAAAGGAAAAATCCCCTAGTAGGAAGTCCAATGGCCCTAGCGCCCGAGGACTAAGCACTTGGTCATAGCTCCCGGTCACATGAAGTAAAAAGGGCTAAATCATAAGGGGCCAAGGGGGATCAAAACTCGCTTGTTTCGTGAGGTTTTAGTGATAAGGGCCATCATAGGAAAGTCCTCTATATTACACCATGAATGCATCACCAAGCATATCAGGGCGTTGATAGTGCTTTGCAGAGCTTTAAAGATGCAGTGGGTCGGCAACTGAGGCATTTAATATGGGAGATGGGGCATTCAAACTCAGCATGGGTTGATCCAGAAAGGCCCTTTGTGACACAGAACCAGGGTCTACACTGACATAAGTAAACAAGGACTTAGTGGCCCGTGAGGACTTGATTACCTAGCATGGTTCCCCCATACAGAATAAAGACGAAGTACCGCCTTGGGGGTCCTTTGTTTCAGTACTACAACGTGAAATTGATAGCGCTCATTCCCAACTTTAAAGGATGAATGGTTCAAGAAGTAAATGCAGAAGTGACGAGAGTTGGCCGAGCAGCACAGAAGGCCATACCGTGAGCAAATTACGGCTTGAAGCAGAAGTGAGCACAGGATGGGAACAAAGATATTTTGTTGACATTCTTATGTGATTGACTGATTTGTATCTTGCAAGGTGCCTCACTTTAATGAGGCGATTAATGTTTTGTAATGCTTTTGGGCCACAGAGCCATCCCTGGCCGTGAAAACTAATCAATGTGATAACTAAGACTCGATCACAGATTTTTGATGTTATGAATGTTCAACGCTCCTCCTCTCCAAATAAATAGGGGGAAGCAACACTTAACAAATGTTTAGGAAATTCTAAAGAAAAACCTACATGTTATTTCCATAATATATGGTTTTATAACACATATCTTTCAGAATATCAGGCAAATGGTGGTGATTCCTCCTTCAAGTATTACAGTATGTTATCCCTCTGTTAAAACCCATTTATGTTCATGTTTCTTCTCAATATTCATGCAATCATAGCTACTAGAATTTTTTCAAACTTCCTCACAGATTCATTTGTATCGATATGTCAATGCATGTGCTTGTAACTTTCTCACAGATTCATTTGTGTCAACATTGTTAATGCATGTGCTTGTATGGATTACTGAAATTATATCTTTAAATACGCGCTACATGAATCATAGCATTCAGTCCCTCTTTTATCCATTATATCTACTTATAACTCAAATAAGTATAGAAATTCTTAATGCCTCAAACTCTATGTGTTTAAGTGTAGAATTCTTGAAGCTTTAAGCTCTATGTGATGAGTTGCTCTTTCTCCTTATCCTCTCTCATTCACTCTACAAAAGCTTATTAAATTGTAAGTCCTTGAACTACTTAGCCTCCACTATTTTGTGCATATATTTCTGTGAACTGCATATGTGAAGAAGTACCAGAAATACATGTCTTATACCTTTGGATGAATGAACCAACCCTTTATATATATATATATATATATATGCGAGGTATCCATTTCACTAAGAATCATTTGAGACATTCAAAATCTAGATGTGCCCAGGCACTGGTCTTGTAAGCAATCGAAGGTTGTCTCTGGGAGCGACAATGGGTGGTCTCAAGGTTCATTCCCAAAATCCTAGGAATCCCTTGACCGGTTTTGGTAGGATACACGGTAAATCCTGAGGGAGAAGTCCCAGTTTAGGGCATAGTGATCCAGGTTTGGATTACGGTAAAGCTTGAGAGACTGGTCTTGCTTTAGGGCCTAGTGATCCAAGCTTGGATTACGCTAAAATCTGAGAGACAAGGAGACAAAAAATTCCTCAAGATAGTGATGGATTCCAGATGGCATCCCAAGTTCGGTTCGGTTTGGTGATCAAAGCACCGGTTTTGGTGTGATCATAGTTTGGTGAGGGTGGAGGTGGTTTAACCTCTAGATTCCATTGTTTGTTTTTCGATTGGTTTATCCATGAGATCCCACATTCATGCTTGGAATATGGCACGAGGGTGATTGGATGAAAGAAATATTTGGTTCAGCCATGTCTACGGTCGGGTGGTACGTGGAAGTCCCGAACCTGGTCGGATTTGCCTATGATTAATGAAAGCTAAGTTCTCTTGCTTTTTCACTTGTATATATGTGGATTTAATGGTTGTTATATCTCTATTATTTACATGGTTTTATGCTGGTTATAAGCATGGTTAATTGACTGGTTCATGTCATGGTCATTTCATGTATTTACTTGTAATTGTTAAAATGATGGATGCAAGACCTAATTGATGTCATAATAGTTCAAGGGAGAAGGTGGTGATCCTTCTTGTCATGTTTCATGAGAGTTTTCAGTCATTCATGCTCTGTCTTATATCCTAGACCTGTAGGTTGCATTGATGCCAAATGTTTGATAGAATGTCAGTCCTAGTTGGGGATGGTCAGGCCTAGTTTTGAGGTTGATTTTTGGTTTATTAGTCTTTTCATCATGTCTTTAATGGATTCTGAAAGTTATAACAAGTTTTGGGTAGTAACCAAAATTATGGGCTAAAAAAGTGTCTTGAATTTCGCGAACACTGGCACAGGTTTGCTAGGAAAAGTCCCTGGATGCTAGCTTGCAGGCTTGTGAGAGCATCCAGAGGTCCCTGGATGCTGGCATGTCCATAGCATGAGAGAGTCCATAGGTCTAAAAGATTAGTGGGACTTGGGCATAGGATGTCTGAGTGGCTGAGATGCCTCCTGGGAGTGTTGTTGCTAACGTGGAAGGTATGGTTGATGTGTTTCGTCAATTCCATTTTCTTAAGGTCACCAAGGAGGTTGAATCCCTTCATAGTGGCCCCTCTCATTGCATGTTTACCCCGGTTGGCCGGTTACTTGGGTAGATGTGGGAGGAGGGTGTTTACATACATGATCAAATCTAGTTCCAAGCGGCAGAAGTGCCTCCCTCACTAAGATGAAGTGTTGATATTCATAGCTCAAGCAGGTACTTCTTCACATGCTTAAGTGTCCAAGCATGCAAGAAGTTGCCTAAGATCTCCTTAGAATAGTTTCTCATGTGTGAGCAAGTTGCTATTGTAACTTAGCCCACATTTAAACTTAGGAAAAACACATCATGTTGATTAATTGAGCTAAAGAATCTTAGGAGAAGTAAAGTATTTTTTTCTAGTGGTTATGCTTTAATCTTAATCGTTGATCTCAAGTGAGGTGATATCTAATCTAAAATTTAAATCACTATGGAGATTAGGGTTGGGGATTTAACTCAATGTAAAATGATAAAAGTAAGGCCAAGGAGAGAAGAAGGCACACCATATGGTAGCACTAGCCTTTGAGAGAGAGATTTTCTCAAGTGAGGAGTGTGATATTCTAATGTGTTGGGTTCAAGGAAGTGCAAAATTGCAACATTTGAAATCCAAATCAACTAAGGAGATCGATAATAGATCCAAGGCATGATCTGCTAGATCATATCTAAGGCATATTGTATCTGTAAATTTCTCAGTTGGACCATTACGATAGAAGCCCAAGTAAGTTCGGATTTAATGAAGAATTGTTGATTCAACAGAATATGTTTGTGTCATTGTGATTGAGATCAACTATGTGTAAATTTTCTTTTGTTAATTATGTTAAGAACTTAGTTACGCTTTCATTAAGTAAATTTGTAATTTTCTAGGTTAATGAGTTGCATGGCGGTAGGTTCAAGGAAAAATTAATAGGGGAAAGCCTTTAACCACAAGATTGACTATGGCATGAGATAAAATCAAAACCCTTACCAAGGAACTTTGGAGTATGGTCTAGCAAGGAAGATTAAAACTTACCCCAAACCAACAAAGGAGAGTGTGTGAGAAGATTCTTTAGACATCCTCGATGCCTTTCAAACGGATCGACCTTAGTAGCGTTGTTGTAGTCTTGAGTATTCATAATAATGACTTTAATGATGTAGAAGAGACAACAAGAAAGAACAACTTCCAAGTCAAAAGAATTCACCACATAAATAAGCCCTTAACAACAAAAATTCTCCCATAAAGACATTTCCATTAAGCTCCAAGAGACAATTGCTCTCACAATCCAACCATGAGCACAAATGAGGAAGCTCTATTTTATTTATAGAGTGAGATCTAACTTCCTTTACAATAAAATATCACTTTTTTATTTAATTATTTAGATCTAGCCTAAGATAACTAACTCTAAATAACTCCTAAAATCAAGTAAACTAACACATCATAAAAATAAAGTGGTTGAGCCACATGTACAATGATTTGATGAAGATGTGCCCCAAAAGGGTGGTTGATTCTCCCAAGCAAATAAGTAAGGATTCAAACTACCACGTATAGCCTTTAAATGGCCCAAGCTAGTTGTAGATGGTCAATAGTCCTTGAAAGAAGATGATGCAAACCTCAAAACAAGGCGAAGAGTCATCCTAATCTAATAAGGTCTCCAACATTCACCCCCCTTTGTGCAAAAACTTCAAAGAAATGTTGGACATATTCCATTAAAGGGGCGACATCATGCTAACAACTCAAAAAATTGTGTGAAATAATGGTCTAAGACCTCCAGGCAATGTCTGAAATGAAGACCAATCATTATGCCTTAGGTTAAAGCATTACATGAAGCATGATAGATGCCTTTACAAGTCATAAATTAGCCCCCAAACTATTAGATAACTATAATGACATCTAATAAAGAGGTTAGCCTCCTTCAAAGCAACACAATAAAGACCTCAAATAGTTCTCCAATAACCCTACATAATTCTTCAAAAAAAGCTGAAGGTCATACCTTGGGTCAAGGCACTCCATAAAGTATTGGAGATGCCTTTACAAGCCAAAACCGGGGTTATAAAACTCCTATAAAACCAAGACATGTCAAGGTACCAAGGGGTTAACCTTCAATCCAACTCGTTATTCTCCAAAATAGCTCATTGAAGCCATTTCAACAACATCTTTGACATGCCAAGAGAATGACACATAACCCAAAGAATCCAAGTTATCTAGTCCATGCCAACAAATTACCCCACTATTGTCACAAATGTTGTAGGTTCAAGTCAATCCTCAAATGATGGCATAATCAACCCATAAACTGACCAATAAGGAAGATGTTCCATATCCTTCCGCGTGGCATACCGGGGAGATGTCAACATGTGCCAAAAAAACACCAAAAATGCTATAGGAGGTGTGCCACTTGCCTCGATATATGTGAAGTGCCTCAAAGAACATATGCTACATTGGGAAACATGAAATTACCCAAAAATCAAAATGCGACCATGTTATAAAATAGTGCTTTCCCATGCCACAAACCACTCTATTCATGTAAAAGTTTACTAAGGTACCCATGCGAGAAGGATGGGTAACATGATGCACTAGTAATAGTACAATCTCTATACATACAATGTATCACCACATGATAGTCTATAAAAAATTTACTTTCCATGTTGAATGTTTTGCATCGAGAGACGCTCTACAATCCAATATAGGGGAGATATGCAAGTGTAATGTATGCATGTAAACACGGTTCAATATGTTGAATTTATATCAATATATTCAATTTTTAAGAGTTAAAGGATTTGTAAACATTTACATGTCGACTCAATTAAATAATAATAAAAGGTTAAAAATAGTATTGAACCAAGTATGAGGGAGATGTCATAAAAAATTAAAAGTAATAAAAACAATAAAATTCAATTTGTGAGGGAGTTGTTATACTGTGTGTAAAAAATTAAAAGTAATAAAAACAATAAAATTCAATTTGTGAGGGAGATGTTATATTGTGTGTAAAAAATTAAAAGTAATAAAAACAATAAAATTCAATTTGTTATATTTGAATTTTGTTTAAAAACAATAAAATTCAATTTGTTATATTTGAATTTTGTTTTTATTAACAAAATTACGATAAACTTTTAAATAAAAGAAAATGATAATATACATATCACATTAAAATATATAACATTTAATATTAACTATAAGTTAAGATCCATTTTACCTTATAAATTAAAATAATGATTCTGTAACCATATTTAAATTTAATTAATAAGAACATAAAAACTTTAATACTTACAATAAACTTACAATATAACAATATTTTAACCACGGATATTCACGCCCACTTTACCATAGATATTATCAACTTGAAAATAGGCTTTGTTACAATATCATGACTCATCAATACCACATGCTCAAAAACCATCTCTCATTTCACAATCAAAATATTTTATAAATAATTTTATTTTATTTTTTTATTATTATTTTTTTTTAAATTTAATTTTAATACTACACTTTTCAGCGAATATGGAAGAGATGTTGTAATGTCCACTTACTATACCATAGATATTATCAACTTGAAAATAGAATTTGTTACGATATCATAACTCATCAATACCACATGCTCAAAAACCATCTCTCATTTCACAATCAAAATATTTTATAGATATTTTCTAAAAGATTTAATTTTAATACTACACTCTTCAGCCGAGTATGGAAGAGATGTTGTGATGTCATGTTACTTTACCATATATATTTTCAACTTGAAAATAGACTTTGTTACTATATCATAACTCATCAATACCACATGCTAAAAAACCATCTCTTATTTCACAATCAAAATATTTTAGAAATATTTCCTAAAAAATTTAATTTTAATACTACACTCTTCAGCGGAGTATGGAAGAGATGTTGTAATGTCCTGTTATGTTATACTATCTAAACATTTTGACTTGGACAAATTACATAAAAGAATAAAAGAATAAAAATAAAAAAATATAATTATAATTATAAATGTTAATTAAAACATTTTGACTCAATGAAATTACATAAAAATAAAAATTAAATAAAAAACAAAAAAATAAAAGTTATAATTATTAATTGTTAATAATTAAACCACTGTAGATCCATTTTAACTCGAGATATAGGGATCACATTTATAGAGGTGCAAATTTTTTCTCAATTTTTGCATTCAAAAAAGAGGTTTGCACCTAGAGAGATCAAATCTCTCTTGACGCTTGATAAATCCAGAGTTAAAATGGATATAGGCTAGTTTATCATCAACCACTATAATATACTATACACACTAACAAAAATGAGATTAATAATTTCAATGATTGAATTGAAGCTTGTGATCCATGCCAAGATTAAGAAAATTCTTCAGCTAAAATCACATGATAGAATATTTGTCGACGCGTTTCAAACCAACCAGTGTGGTTCATCATCAGGATAAACTTGTCCTAATGATGAACCACACTCGTTGGTTCGAAACGCGTCGACAAATATTCTATCATGTGATTTTAGCCAAAAAATTCTCTTAAATTTCAATGATGTTTGATAAATCGAGAGTTAAGATGGATATAGGGTACTTTATCCTCAGCCACTATAATATACTATACACACTCTAACAAAACATGAGATTAATAATTTCAATGATGTTAGTGCAGACATATTTTTGGCCAAAGCATTTGGAACCAACAAGTGTGGTTTATCATTAGGACAAGGCTTAAATAGAAGGCAATGTAAGATATAATTTCAAGTAACGACTATATTTAAACCATAATATTTAAATTATGATATTAATTTATTAATATATTAAAAATAAATATTAATAGATAACCACTATATTAAAAGCTAGTTTTAAAAAATAATATTTAAATAATGATATTAGTTTATTAATTTATTAAAAATTATTAATAAATAACGACTATATTAAACAACTATAGTTTTTGAAAATTAATATTTAAAATAATCTATTAAAACCAAATATTACTAGTTTTTGAAAAATAATATGTAAATAATAATATTAGTTTATTAATTTATTAAAAATATTAATAAGATATCATAACATTAACTTAAAGATTATACTACAATATCAATATCTAAATTAATAAACTTTTAATATAAACACCTCACATTAAAATGAAAATATATAAAATTACCTTTAAATGTAATAATATAAAAATATTTAGTCTGTACTCATTACTATTATGAGAAAGAATTGAGAATAGAAACCATTTTACATGCATTACTCCATTTATAACCTAGTTACAGACTAACCCCAATCCAATCTACCCTTAATTAAGGAAAAAATGTTTTATTTTATTTTTTGGATGAAAATTTCGAAGGGACTTCAATTGCACCAAGATTCAAACCTTAGATAATTCAAAACGGATTTCACTTTAAAATAGTCTTACGAAGCTCAAGTACTTTAATCTAACGCCAGAATTAGCTTGAACTGAGTAGGGTTTACAGTTTATCATATGGAATTTTCAACTTTACATCGAAAATCCTCCAACAATATACTGTCGATTTTTGGATTTCAATTTAAAATAGTCTTACGAAGCTCAAGTACTTTAATCTAACGCCAGAGCTGAGTAGGGTTTACGGTTTATTATATGGAATTTTCAACTTACATCGAAAATCCTCCAAGCACATGCTGTCGATTTTTACCCCTACGATAGCTGAAAAGAAAAGGCTCTCTCTCCCTTGTTAGAAGTATGCTCGACTTTCCACTGGCTATGATCATCTGGCTATGTGAAGGATCTGTCCTGCAGCAGCTTTAACATACCTCCCGTTGGTTGCGATATGGATTTTTTAGTTCACGTCTAACAAATAATCAGGCATCTATAACTTATTATTAGTTAACTCCTTATCAGCCAGAGGCGCCAGAACTCTGCTTTCTTTCCAGATCCTGCCTGACCTACTGCTAAGCACCTACTGCACTTCATCTTTCTTTCCTTGTGGTCTATCTCCATAGGTGGGTCGTTCTTCACACAATAATTCTTTCTTTATGGCGCGGCCCCCAGCTCTATCCAATTTCTGGGATTAAATTGTGCAACAAACTGAACTCTCAAAGTTGCTCGCCGCAGGTCCTCTTGATTTCTAGGTTTGAAAACTGGAAACAAGTCGTTCATAGAAAGTAAGAAATCCATGTGAAAAGAGACTAATTATTATTTCAGATTAAGGAAGCAGATTATCTCAGTTAGTCCCGAGTATATCAGTGACAATCTGCAGCGTATTTATTTTCCAGACGTATTTTTATTCAGTTGAACAGGGTTGCGCCTTAACCAAGCTGTCATCATCCAAGCTGCACTACCTCCTGTTTGGTAATTGTTGCCATGCACAACGCTAAGTGAAGTGGCAAACAATCTTATAAGGAACTATAAGATTCCAATAGTTTAGGGTTTAAGGATTTATTTGAGAGTTTCAGGGTTTTATTTTTGTGTAATTTACCGAGTATTTGTAATTACATCGTGGAAATGAGGAAGAAGGTGGATGAGCGCATCCGAACCATGGTGGAAAATGGAGTCAAAGCCAAACATCGTTCCCTTTTTGTCATCATTGGAGACAAGGGCCGTGACCAGGTAAGAGCTTAAACTAAACATTTCACTGCAACATATTGCGTTAATTCGATGAAGAGTCGTATGATAAGCCAAAAGATTGCAGGTTGTCAATCTTCATTATATGCTTACAAAGGCAACTGTGAAGGCACGTCCATCTGTGCTCTGGTGCTACAAGAAAGAGCTTTTCCTTAGCAGGTATGTTCCAACGTTTTCTTTGAACTTCCGGGAAAATAATTCTGAGCTTTTTTTGTTTTTTAAATCTGTTTACCTTTCTCCGTTTTGCATTATGGTAGTTTTTATCTTAAAGACATTAAAAATCCCTTACCTTTCTCCGTTTTGCATTACCAGCACTAAAAGCTTTACCATTTACCAATCCGGATGGCTGGATTTGGGGTGTAAGTCCGTGGCCTATGTAATCGCATCTTCCATCACCCCTATACTAACATTGCTGGTGGTTTGTATTCACCCCATGGTTGTTATCTATGTGATGTTGCAAAACTATCTTACTGCAGTAATATATCCTTGTATTGCAATTTTTTTCCTTGTTTTTTTCAACAAGGATGATTAGGCTTTTTTCATTAAATCTGCATCCGGAACGCAACAAGAAACCCGGGGAGAGTTTACATGCGGTACAGAGATGCTATCTGTTCTAAGTACATCTTTAATGGAGATTAAAAAATTTCTTCTACATCCCTACCCTGATCATACATGAAACAAAAATTACTGCAACTATAGATTCTACAAAATTTGCCACAGAGCAGGACACATTTACATTGCAACTACAGATTCTACAAAATTTGCCACAGACCAGGACACATTTACATTGCGTTGTCATGGATTAACTTTGTGGGTTGTGGACATTTTGTCGGAGGGTCCATCTGGCGCACTGCTAGCTATGCTGCGATCCACGACTGCATTTCTCTGGGCTTGTAAATCTGCATATTGGCGACGGAACCAGTCCATTTCTTCTTCTAACTGAGTTAACTATGCTTTTTGCTTCTGGAATTCTTTGTGGAGGAAGAGGATGTGCTCTGACTGCTGGTTCACCTGTTGCATGATTTCATTGATCTCCGAATTCCCTTCAATTTGGGGGTGAGGGAAAAGCAGGCATTGATATGGGCCCCCAGAGCCTGAAGGTGGTGTATCTCAACTCACCATGTCTTCCCAACGAACTATAGACCAGTCCCACGATGTAATAATCTCTGTTGGGCGAATCAAAGCAAAGAGAATAAACACAGAGGATGACTGATAGACTTGTTTCAGAGATGCAAGAGTGTCATGCTTGAAGAAGAAGATGGCTCGGCCCAAGAAATCCCTTGACGTGCTGTTGCCCCTTTGAGGTGAAAGTTGAGGGATATTGTATGTTGACGAGAATGAGAGCCCGTCTTGTGCAGGCCTTTCACATCCCCAGAGAGAGAAATTTATAGGCACTCCAAACTGGTTTTCTGAGCTATTAACCTCTTCCACTGCAACCGATGAAGACAAGCCAACCACCAAATTGCGGGCCTGATCATTCCATGCTTGGTTGATGAAGAGGATAGGCACCACACATTCACACGTAGTGTTGGGGCCAAGGTCAGCCTGCCGAGCCCAAACAGACCAACCAAAAAACTGAAAATAAACAAGCCAAGGGAGCCGCTAACAAACACCAGAGCAGCTGTGGCGACTGTTTTCCATTCCAGATGATTTATTTCAATTGCTTTTCTTCTCAAAATTTCGATCTGACTGAGACCGTCACCACCCTCTGTTCCTGCCATGAACGCTTCATCTATGCAGGTCAAATCCCACGCTTTAGGATATCTGTCATTCCTACTTGTTTTGATTACGATTGGTTTGGACACCTTCAGAATAGAGGCCAAGGCGTGGGAGGAGATCCAATTCTGGCTTGTATTTGTCCTTGTAGCTTGTATGACATCAGCTAACAAAATGCTGGACAACTGACATTCATTCATCCTGCAATGCATGACGCAGTTTCGACACCATCGTTTGAACTTGATATTGATTAGGAGAGAGATGTGGGAAATTGAAAGAGATAGAAGCAACGATTTATGGTTTATGTCAAATTGATCTTTGTTCTTGTTTCCAAACGTCCCTTTAGGAAGGGGGGGGGGGGCAAAAGTGCATACTTCTGTTCTTGATGGGATAACTCGCCATCCTGTTGAGCCATTGATTTCCCATTGCCTTGCTTCTAGCTCGCAAGCCGCGTTAGCTTGTGAGTGTGCTTCCTTATTTTGCCCTCTCAGGATATGGAAATAAGATTTAGAAGAGAAGTCCTTCAACAAGGCTCCGATTCTGCAAAGGAGGAGGGAGATTTGATTGTTTGCCGGATTAGAGCCTTTGAGGAGGTGCTGGATGGTAATGAGAGAGTCACCAATAGTAATTATTGAGGAAACATTCCGATTCTTGGCTATCTGGAGGCCACAAAACAGCTCATACATCTCCGCAAGGTTGTTTGATCTATGGCCAACCCCCCAGGCATACTTAACTTCCAGTTTTCCTACGGGATTAAGAAGAACCCCCCCTCCTCCTGCCACCCCTTTTTGTTCCATGTTAAACCCTATAAAGAATTTTTGTAAATGGTTGCTTTGGTTCACTTTCGAGGTCTTCAACAACCATTTGTATTTATTATTATATTGTGTGCTGTAGAACTGTCATATATTCTTGAATTTTTGGCAAGGTATTTTATTTCATCTCAGTATTTGAATGATCACAAGTATTGAAATAATGCTGCCAACAATAATTATCTAGATGATTTTCTTTATGTTGCAGTCATAAGAAAAAGCGCATGAAGCAGTTAAAAAAGATGATGCACAGAGGATTATTGGATCCAGAGAAAGATGATCCCTTTTCACTATTCGTAACTAGCACGGAGATTCGTTACTGCTATTATGCAGAAACTGAAAAGATTTTGGGAAATACTTTTGGCATGTGTGTGCTTCAGGTTAGATTCTAGTCATATTTAGATTGCATGTTGGAGGCTAAATAACATAAACTGTCTCTTTATAAGTGTCATTTTATTGAACTGTTTATATGCTGAATATTTTTTGAACTTTTTTGGTTAGGATTTTGAGGCACTGACTCCAAACCTGCTGGCACGCACTATAGAGACGGTTGAAGGAGGTGGTTTGGTGGTGTTGCTTCTTAGTTCTCTTTCCTCACTTAATAGTCTCTACACTATGGTTATGGTGGGTATATCTGTCTCGTTTCTGAATATCATTTTGACAATTAATTGCATATTATATATTTCATGTCACCTGATACATTTATTTTTATCATGTTCAATGATTTTGTCAATAGGAGCCTCTGTCAAGCCATTTCATACAAAAGTCTAGATGGCTATCTATTCTTCAACGTATTTAATACTATCCACAATTTTGATTCTGTGCTAGAAACTTTGTTTAAGATACTTCTGTTTTACATACATATTTAGTGAAGCTATTTGTGGGATGGAAAAAATGTGTTATTTCCTTTAATAAATTGTGCAAAAATTGACCTCTTGTTTATCTGCATTCTGCTTTGTTTGGAACTCTGATACCATTTACTGAAACAGTCTGTTACTGCTATTTTTCAAATTTTTAATTGGAAAGTCTCTGCTTGATGGTGCTGGCATATCTGTATTGTATATGTTGCTTTGCTTCTTATTTGTTTATGCAGACTCAACATCTATGTAGCAAGCTCTTTGGCTTTAGTTTGTCCATGACATTCTCCGACATTTAGTTTTCTGTTTTGCCTTAACCTTTTATTTTATGAAGATAATCCTCCCTGGTTATTTTGGATCTTCAAGTCCATTTCATGTCCTCTTTCTTGCAATTTGCAAATAGTCCTCCATGCTAATCTTTGACATCAAGTTGAATTAGTAACTTATTTCAATGCAAACGAGTGCTCAATACAGAGTTTTCAGTAGTTTAAGCACCGAGTTGAAATTTCTGCAATGTTGAAAGCATAGATCGAAATGCCCTTTTGGTGACCTTGGTTTTCAAACTCAATGACAACTCTTTACCTATTACAAAACAGGAAATCTGCTCTAATTTCGATGTACTTATATTTGTAGTAAATGTATTTTCCAAGGGAAACCTCATGGATTCCCCTCTTCACTGAATATATCCAGATGGAGGACAACTCAACTGCCAGCCACAACAGTGGCTGGTTACCCAGACAGTGTTATCAGAACTGGCCAACTGGACCATTGCTGAAGGTTATTTTAGGTGGAACTGGTGGTTCCAACTGGAAATAGCTGATGTACAGAACTGGTCACTCTTGTCCTGAACCATCTGGTTCCATACGGAAGGTGCAGGGCCCACTTAAAAGACAAAATATGATAATGTTATTAAAAAAATTAAAACCCTAAACCTAAATCTAAACCCCCTCCCATAAAAATCCTAAACCCTAAATCCTAAAATCTAAAAAATTAAAACTCTGAACCCTAAACTTAAATTCTGTGCTATTTTGGTCATATGCACCCTTGCTTTCTATATACATGAGAAAATTGAGCATATATGTGTCTAAGACTAATGATTTGGATCATAATTGCATTTATTGCAATAATATCAGCAATATCGAGATATATTGCAAGATTTTCAAGATGACAATAATATTTCCTTAAAAAATATCCCGACATTAGAAAATGATATTTTTGTATATCATCAGTAAGATTGTCAGCCACAGATATCAGCACCTACACACCATGCCCTGCCCTATGATGACCAAGACAATCTCCTTATACTTTCATGTGGATTTGTCAAACCAGGGCGACAAGCAACAGGCAAAGGTTAGAATGCCTTAGACAATAGAAGGGTGAGATCTCGGGTCTCTTATCAGCCTTCTCCTCAGGGAGATCGACAGATACCATTGAGACCAGTTCGATGATGTCAAACCATATGTCAGTTCACAGGTTCTCAGAGCACTAGAGGGACCAGCTCCAGACAGCACCAGAGCAGGGCACCTTTGACACGTCCGACTACCTCCCAGTCCCATAGGAGCAGCCAAAGACCTGTTCAGAGTTTCTTCTTTTCGACCTCAGATGCTAGGAGTATCCCTTGCTCATATATTCTCCCCCAGGATCATATGGCAGGATCCATTGCTAGCCCCAGGGGACTTCGACAATGAACCAGTACCCAATTCGCCTCCCTTGCCATCGGTCATTACATTTAGGAGCCCCTGGCATGTCTACCTTCATTGCCAGACCTTACCATCTTACTGTTTCATTCCTTTAGCAGGCCATTATTATGTTGTATCATGTTGTAGACTATTGAGTATTTTGTATTGTACCATGGTCTCTTATTTGTGTGGTGCGGCAGCACTACCACTTGCTCTCTATATGTTATTTTTAGCAGATGCGCTTGCACTCCCATATTGTAGTCATACTAACTGTACTCTTCTTCAGTCCATTGACCTACTTTTGTGTTCATCAGTTGGACATCAATAAATTTACTTGCTTACTTTATATTTTCCAATGATTGTTTTTTTTTTAATATTTTTATTTTTTAACAAGCTTGCTGATGTTTTTTTCTGATATTGGTGATAAGCTATAGTATGGGCCCTTGACAATATATTCGTTCACACATAAACGGAACATTGGTTTGGATTTTCATATATATATATATATATATTTATACCAGTTTCAGTCTGGTTCTGGTTTTTGGGGTTAGCTAGTTCAGTCACTGGTCTGGTTTTAATCAATGTTGCAAACATTATGTTGGCAAATATATCACTGAGGGCCAGGAAAACAACTTACGGTAACATTGGGGATATCAGACAATATTGGCAAATGTAAAAAAATTCAAAAATATTCGTTTTATAATTTTTTTAAACATCTAAAGCAACACCCTCCTTCTAGTCCTATTATGGGCAAAGGCATTAGGGAAGAGCCTCTTTATTCTCAATCCCCTACCTTCCTTCTTCAAACTGAGAAAAAATTCCAAAATTCTTTTGACTCAACTGATATTTTCCATTTTCAGGCGATGATATGTTAAATTATGGTATGTTCTATGCTTATAATAGTTTACTTCTTTTTCTTATTATATTCCACCGATTAGCAATCACATGTACATAAAGTAAAGTGCAGATAGAACATTAAACGATCGACAGAAAACAAGCCAAGACAAGAGACACAAGATGTGGCGGCTAGCCAGGGACAAACCCCACAATGTGTGGAGAAACCCTTTGATCAAATCTTCTTTTATCTTCAATAATTCAGCAGAGAGAAATAGTACAATAAATCTGATTCATATCAGCAGTAGCAAACCCTAGATCAGTAGCATCAGCATTAGCGGCTTCATTATCAAACTAGGGCAGACCATATCTCACAAACCGACAGTCGGATTGACTTCATTCCACCACCAAAAGTTTCGGCTTCCAGAGGAGGTTCAGATGAACCTACAACGCAGTTCAGATGAGGAGATCTTCTAGGCCACGCAAGTCAATCTTTACTTCTGCAGTTGCAGCTTCAGTTTCAGCAGTTTCCGGCTTCAAACTAGGGCAGTCGATATCTTGCAAACCGTTCGTCGGATTGACTTCATTCCACCACCAAAAGTTGCGGCTTTCAAAGGAGGTTCAGATGAACCTACAACACAGTTCCAAAGAGGAGATCTTCTAGGCCACGCAAGTCAATCTTTACTTCTGCAGTTGCAGCTTTAGTTTCAGCAGTTTCCGGCTTCAAACTAGGGCAGTCGATATCTTGCAAACCGTTCGTCGGATTGACTTCATTCCACCACCAAAAGTTGCGGCTTTCAAAGGAGGTTCAGATGAACCTACAACGCAGTTCCAAAGAGGAGATCTTCTAGGCCACGTAAGTCAATCTTTACTTCTGTAGTTGCAGCTTCAGTAGTTTCCGGCTTCACATGTGTGAGAGAGAGAGACCCATTTCAGCGTAGTAGAGAAGAGACTCATATCTGCGCAGTAGAGAGAGAGAGATGTGATGAGATGAGTGAGTCCAAATGAGGAAAAGTCCTCTTATATTTATACACAACGTTGGTGAGTGAATAGATGCGACTGTTGGGCTTCTGAGCCTACATGAGTTGTAGGTCGGCTTGATAATAATTCCATAATCAAAATAAATTCATATCTTCATGAATACTTATCGGAATTGGATGATATTTATATCAATCCTACACCTCTCGACGAGAGGAATCTAATAAAAATATTATTAGCCATGAATAAGATGACCCACATGAAGTTTTGCCCTGGTTGCCAATTTTAACACTCCCTCTCAACCATGGAGAACTTCATCTGCAATCTGTCTATCGGTCGTTACTATTCATCCATCAAATGCACTGCCTTGTACAGCCTGACCCTTGCCCTGCTCTGCTCTATTTTGCCTGTTCTGCTTTGTCTTGTTCTGCCCTGCACTGATCTGTACTGTTTTGTTCTGTTCTGCTCTGCTCTTGCATTGTTTTGTTCTACTTTGCTTTTGTCCGAATTATGAAGAAGAAGAAATGATCGAGGATGTATCATACTGACTCAAAGTCAGTCTCAGAGTATGTACCACTGGTCCCAGACCAATCTCAACCAACCCAAAGTCAGCGTCATAGTGAGTACAACTCCAATGGTCCCAGACCAATATCATTCTCCATTGACTCAAAGTCAGTTTCAGAGTATGTACCACTGGTCCCAGACCAGTCTCAACCGACCCGAAGTCAGCGTCATAGTATGGTACAACTCCTACCACTGGTCCCAGACCAGTATCATTGATCCCAGATCAATGGAGGTCATCCTAGCGTAGGGAGTACGGTAGTTACAACGATGCGTCCATCGGTACTACTATGGTCCCTAACTTCATTTCCCTGCTCATTGATCAGATGAGAGGTACTTCCCATGAGTCCCAGACTGCATGGGTAGGATGCCTCGACAGGAGAACTAATCAATCCTGTCCTCACAGGAGAACACATCAATCCTGCTACAATTTCCATGGAGAACACATCAATCCAGGCCTCACAGGAGAACACATCAATCCTGCTACAATTGCCATGGAGAACACATCAATCCAGGCTGCCATGGAGAACACATCAATCCAGGCCTCACAGGAGAACACATCAATCCTGCTACAATGTCGCCACGGGGTGTACATGTATACCACCAGGGGATAGTGAATAATCCTGTGGTCATATGCTGCTCCAAGAAGCACCCCGCACCCCCCTGGAGCTCTCAGAGCTCAATGCATCATACATGACCCTCATTGGAGGGTCTTTGAACAACTCCAAGTTGTTCACGGAAAGTCAGAAATTTTACTTTCCCAAGGGGTTTTGTCAGAATGTCGGCAACCTGTTCATCTGTACCGATATGATGGAGCCTTATAGCTCCCCGTTGCACCATATCTCGAATATAATGGTATCTGATATCAATATGCTTGGAGCGATCATGGAATACGGGATTCTCTAACAAACGAATCCCACTTTGGTTGTCACAAAGGATCACAGTGGTATCCAATGTGAATCCAAACAACTCACTGAAGAGCTTTCGCAACCAAACTGCCTCACAAGAAGCCATGCTAGCAGCAATATACTCTGCTTCGGCGGTGCTTAAAGCCACCGACTTTTGTTTCCTGATCATCCAAGATATCGAAGCAGATCCCAAGGTGAAACAGTACCTGGAAGTGCTCTTACGGTCCACCACACTGCCTGCCCAATCAACATCAGTATATCCAAGTAGTCTCACATCTCCAGCAGTGTATCTTAATCCATGAGAGATTGTGTCCTGAAGACATCTCAGAAGATTCCTGGCATCAATCCAGTGAGGCTCAACCAAATATGAGCTCACAATGCTAACTGCAAAACATATGTTTGGACGGAGGTTCACCAAGAACATCAATGCGAATGAGTTTTTGAAACTCAGAGGCATTTCCCAAGTCTGGTCTGACATCACTACCATATAACTTCTAAAAGTTAAGATCCTCGAGGTAGTCACAGGCTTGCAGTCCATCATACCGAATCTTTCCAATATATTTACCACATATTTTCCTTGAGATAGGAAAATTTCCCTTGGCTTCTGCCACACTTCAAGTCCTTGGTCCTTCATTTCAAATTCAGAAGCCATCTCCCTCTTACATTTGTGAATGAGAGGGTTTGCACCTGTTAGAAAGAGGTCATCCACATACAACACCAATATGAGAGGCTTGTCATCTTCAACCTTAAAGTAAAGGTTGGGATCGGCTTCACTCCTAGTGAATCCCAGCTTCATCAAGTAGCTATTGATCCTCTCATACCATGCTCGGGGTGCTTGCTTCAGCCCATAGAGAGCTTTCTTCAACCTGCATACATGAGATTTTCGATCATAAATCTCAAATCCTTCGGGTTGCTCCACGTAGACCTCTTCTTTGATCGAGCCATACAAGAACGCAGTCTTGACATCCATCTGATGTAGGTTCCATCCTTGTGAAGCGGCAAGGGCTATGATCGAGTGGATGGTCGTATATCTGGCAACAGGTGCAAATATCTCATCATAGTCTATACCTTCCTTTTGGGAGAAACCTCGAGCAACAAAACGAGCCTTATACTTTTCCGTGCTTCCATCTGCTGCATGCTTTATCTTGTAAAGCCATTTGGAAGTAACAACAGTCTTGTCCTGGGGTCTGGGAACTACTTCCCAAACATCATTCTTTATGATAGACTCATATTCTTCAGTCATAGCATCCTTCCATACTTGATGCTTGACGACATCAGAGAATGATGAAGGTTCATTTTGTATGATCGTGCTCATGATGGTCAGGTATCCCTGATACCTGTGAGATTTCTTACTTTCACGAAAGGTTCCTCGGGGTGCAGCATGTCCTTCAGCATCATCAAGTATCCCCCTAAGCCATGAAGGCCTCTTCCTAGAAGAGGAAGGCTCATGTGGATGAGGATCAATCAGATCCATGGGTTCTTCTACATCATGCATTGATTCATCATCCTTTTCTTTCGGTTCCCTGGTGTCGGCTTCTTGAGAGCTACTCAAAGTCAGCAGATTGTCCACCTTGCTGAGAGCCATATCTTTGTCAAAGGTGACATCATGACTAATCACGACTTCCCTTTGACCGGTGGTGAACATTTCTTCAGGAGTTTAGGAATCCAATGCTTGATGAGGGCATCAATTTTGTACATATACGACGGTGATTGTAGTTTCAACCCATAGAAACTTTGGAAGTCTTTGATCATGTAGCATGGCCTGGACAACTTCCATCATCGTGTGGTTCTTCCTTCCCACCACACCATTTGGCTCAGGAGCATGTGGAGTAGTAGTCTCCCTCTTAATGCCAACCTCAGGTACGCCTGAGTAAACCAATTGTAATATATCAGAGGTCTTGCTTTGGCTTGAGGGGAATGGTCCCCTTTTGAGCTTTCCTTTGGCACATCCCGGACATACACCTTCTTTCTCTACTTGGAATTCGGACATCCCTGTTACCATCTGTCTTACATCGGGTAGAGCTTTGTAATGAAGGTGGGCAAACCTCCGATGCCAAAGTTCGGACTAAAGAGTTGTGTCACAAGACATGACACCTAGCGGACTTCCATCGACCTGATATAATGAATCAACACTAAACCCAAGAGTAAAGGCATCTTTAACATTATTTTTCCATATACATACCTTGCCATTGCTGAAGGTTACCTTGTAGCCTCTGTCTTCCATTGCCAAGATGGACACTAGGTTCCTTTTGAGGTCAGGTGCATTTAATACATCCTAGAATTTCTAGCCTTCTTGAATGTTTTTCCTCTTCCTTGATTCCCAGCTCTCCTCTTACCTTTGCTTGTTGAATTTGTCATTCCTTTGATTGCCATCGGAGGGATTTCGAGTTGCACCACTGCATACTGTACCATGCTTCTCTAATCATGATTATCATCATGCTGCCCATGTCCATGATTTTATCCATCATAATGCTGCTCAAACTAGTGTGCATCATCATCATGATATCCTATATGTCCATGATCTCATGTTGCCCTTTATGTCCATGATCTCATTCATAGTGACTTGCTTTATCGCAAATGTAACATCATCATTTTCTTCTAGCCTTAGGTCCAGCCTTTCATTTTGATTTAGACCCAGAATTATTTCTTTTCTTAGCATGAAAAGAAAAAGCAACAGGAGGACCTTTAGGCAAGGGCATTTCCTGCTCTTCTACCCTTGTTTGTTCTTGAATGCATCTAGCCATTAATTCCTCGAAACTAGGAATTACATTATTGTTCAGAAGAGTAGTCCTGAACACATACCGTTCAGATGGTAATCCTCCGAGAGTTGTGAGTGCCATTTCTCTGTCAGTAATGGTTTCCCCAATAGATAGGAGATCGTTCTTGATCTCGGTGATTTTAAGAAGTATGCTTGCATACTTTCATCTTTACCCTTCTTGATTTCCCTCAACTTATTTCTAAGAAACAAAACTTGATTTGCATCATTAACTTTAAATAAACTCACCAGTCTGTCGTAGATTTCCTTGGAGGTGTCCAGTTCAGAGATGTAGGCCACCAAGTGCTTGTCGATAGAGTCCCGGATGATCTTCTATTGTTTTGACTTCTCCATTTTTTCATTTGTTCCAGGCAGCAGCGGATGCATTTGATGGAGGCTCAACAATATTGCCTCTCACATGATCCAACACTCCTTGATTCTCAAGGGTGAGATCGATAGACATCTTCCATTCGTGATAGTCAGCTTTCTCACTGAGCTTGTCTTCAGCAGGAAAGAGTGTTGAGGACCGCATAGTTCTTTTAGGATAGCCTTGCCAATCTTCTCTTCAATGATTGCTCTTGCTCTTGCTCGGGCTTTGTCTTCACCTCAGCTCTGATACCATGTTAAATTATGGTATGTTCTATGCTTATAACAGTTTACTTCTTTTTCTTATTATATTCCACCGATTAGCAATCACATGTACATAAAGTAAAGTGCAGATAGAACATTAAACGATCGACAGAAAACAAGCCAAGACAAGAGACACAAGATGTGGCGGCTAGCCAGGGACAAACCCCACAATGTGTGGGGAAACCCTTTGATCAAATCTTCTTTTATCTTCAATAATTCAGCAGAGAGAAATAGTACAATAAATCTGATTCATATCAGCAGTAGCAAACCCTAGATCAGTAGCATCAACATTAGCGGCTTCATTATCAAACTAGGGCAGACCATATCTCACAAACCGACAGTCGGATTGACTTCATTCCACCACCAAAAGTTTCGGCTTCTAGAGGAGGTTCAGATGAACCTATAGCGCAGTTCAGATGAGGAGATCTTCTAGGCCACGCAAGTCAATCTTTACTTCTGCAGTTGCAGCTTCAGTTTCAGCAGTTTCCGGCTTCAAACTAGGGCAGTCGATATCTTGCAAACTGTTCGTCGGATTGACTTCATTCCACCACCAAAAGTTGCGGCTTTCAAAGGAGGTTCAGATGAACCTACAGTGCAGTTCCAAAGAGGAGATCTTCTAGGCCACGCAAGTCAATCTTTACTTCTACAGTTGCAGCTTTAGTTTCAGCAGTTTCCGGCTTCAAACTAGGGCAGTCGATATCTTGCAAACCGTTCGTCGGATTGACTTCATTCCACCACCAAAAGTTGCGGCTTTCAAAGGAGGTTCAGATGAACCTACAACGCAGTTCCAAAGAGGAGATATTCTAGGCCACGTAAGTCAATCTTTACATCTGCAGTTGCAGCTTCAGTAGTTTCCGGCTTCACATGTGTGAGAGAGAGAGACCCATTTCAGCGCAGTAGAGAAGAGACTCATATCTGCGCAGTAGAGAGAGAGAGATGTGATGAGATGAGCGAGTCCAAATGAGGAAAAGTCCTCTTATATTTATACACAACGTTGGTGGGTGAATAGATGCGACTGTTGGGCTTCTGAGCCTACATGAGTTGTAGGTCGGCTTGATAATAATTCCATAATCAAAATAAATTCATATCTTCATGAATACTTATCGGAATTGGATGATCTTTATATCAATCCTACACCTCTCGACGAGAGGAATCTAATAAAAATATTATTAGCCATGAATAAGATGACCCACATGAAGTTTTGCCCTGGTTGCCAATTTTAACATGATACCTTTTTCCGAGGAAAAGAATTGTATTTTTATTAGGATAACAAAATACATGGCCAGATGCCTGTGGCATTCGAGAGTGCTTTTAAGCCCCTTTAATGACATTCGTCCACGCCATCTCCACACAAAAAGCTGAGGTTTGTATTTGGACAGTTACATCTGCATCCTGTTCAGAAAAACAAAAACGATATTCAAAATATTACATTGACCATTTATCATGAGACCTGAAGATTTCTAATACAGGAAACTGAAATAGAAACTGAAGAGACTGAGAGTTAGGGCCATTCTGGATTTCAGTAATGATCTGGGTTCCTCTTTCCAGCCTAACTCTATCTTTTGAAAGCCTCTCTGCAAGTCTGTTTTTGACATTTGTCCTTGACGATATGAGACAGAGATGTCTGTGGAAAAAATGTTAGTTGATTGAGAAATTCATCACACAATGGACATAATATAAAATTCCCGAGAGCAATTTCTCTGCGCATCCATTAAATAATCAACATTGGGTCACCATAAATTTGTAGTTGGTTACACCAGTCTCTTGTGCTAGCTTCATGACCAGTGTTAGAGCCATCAGTTCACAGAAGTTATTGGTTCCCTGTTCAATTCCAGGTTTAATTGAAAGACTATGCTTTGAAGATAAGTATATAATTCCTCCAGAGCCTCACTTAGGAGGGATTCCCTGTGATGCACCATCAAAAAAGCCCATGAAATATCCTCATCTATTGCCACTTCAGATTGAGAATGAGAGATATATTTTTACTGCACATGTGAGGTGTAATGTCTCTATCTTCAAACAGATTTAGACTTCTGGCAAGCCACACACCTTGGAATATGTTAGGGGCTAAGTTGCACAAAACGTCGAAACGTTTCAGTTTCTGAAACGGGTACGTTTAGAAATGTCACCTCCCAAAAATGGAAACGTCGGCCGAAACGTCATATATGTCTAGATATATATAAAAAAGGTTATAAATAAGTGAATAACACATTATCTTGCAAGAAAAAAGGAAATAAGATCCATAGATGACAATCTGGAAGGAAAACCAAGTCTATATTAACTCTCATACATGATTACATGATGGTCAAGTTTCGATCGAGTTTTGGAGTTTCAGGTATGGGTATGGCCCGAAATGCCGGGTTCCTAGAAGTTTAGTGCAACATAGGTTAAGGGGTAGTGCTCTGGTCTTAGAAGTTTATTTTTTGCTACACAAGGTTCTCAAGGCCTCTTCAAATTTTCCTTCTTCCCAATGATTCCTTATCACTATCACCTTTCTACCTCTTCCCAAACCTTCTTGGATTATGAACATTTCAGAATGATATGATATATACTTTCTTTTGCAAGATGACATTGACAACACCATCTTGGTCTAATAAAATTCCTTTTCTGAAGGACTTCCCACATTGATGTTTATTGTGTAAACTCATCCACATGAATATCTTGTTTTGTGTTGGACATTTTCATTTCCAAATGATTTTCCACCACTAGAGCTGCTGACCTTCTCTTCGTTCTTCTGCTAGTGCTTTGTAGCCTATTTTTAGAAGATAAGCCCCTGTAGAATTTAATGACCAAATCAGCTGGTCCTCTTCTTTGAGTCTAACATTTTAGTCTCTCAAGATGTCTGTGTATCCAGTCCGCTGCATATTCTCCCCCCCAACCAAACTCTTCCCATGATAGCCACTATTGGTTCCAATCTGTGGTCCTTTCTCAGTTTGCAGCCTGTCAAAGATTATAATAACCTTTGTTCCTCAGCTCCTGAATCATTTGTAAGGGAAGTCTGTGCATACCTTTCTTCTCTACCCAAGGGTCATGACCAGCTTGCACTTTATCACTTTTCCCAGTTTGCCAAATCAAAATTGGAAAAATTGCAATTTTTTCCAGCGATATTATTGCCAAGCTGAGAGGCATATTGTGATATTGGTGTATATTACAGATATTTGCAACCCTAGTTCTAATAACATTGAACCCTGAGGGACTCAACCAGATTGAACCTATGGCCTATGGCGTCCCTATCAACAACATGCCTTGGTGGATGGTTCAATTGCTTGAGCTAACTCTTGGGGCTTATATTAAAAGGACATGGGGTCGTTTTTGATCCGCTTATTTGTGCATGGGTCATGAGATCATTTAATATAATCTCTATAGGTTCAACCACATGTTCAGTCACTATCTCAAGATGACCCCATGGCTCTAGGAAAGTTCCTGATGGAAATTGAGCCTTACCCATTGGTGAAACTATTTCTAGTAAATGTTATATGGTCATAGTTGGGAATTTGGATTACAGCCGAATTGTGTATGCTTTATGAAAGCAAACTTTATTTTGATTGATTGCAGTGGGGAATACATTAGTTAAGCTTATGCTTGTGTATACGTATACTCTCTAAATTAGATGCTCTGCAAGGCATGTGTTCACTGGCTTTGAGTCGATCTGTTTGTGTTTTAGCAGATGCTTGATGCTAGGGATTTGTTTCTCATATCTTTCTCATCACTGCATTAGTTGAAGTACCATTTTTCTTTGATTTCAGGATGTTCATGCGAGATTTCGTACAGAGTCTCACGTCGACACAATTGCTCGCTTTAATGAACGCTTCATTTTGTCTCTGGCATCCTGCAAAGCATGCATAATTATGGATGACGAGCTTAACATTTTGCCAGTATCATCACACATTCGTTCAATTGCACCAATATCAGTGCCAGAGGTTAGTATTGAATAGTTCCATTACTTCAAGTTCAAATATCGATTATTATTTCTTTATCTGATTTTGGCATTGTTTAGCTTCCTTTTTCTAGCTTTTTTGGTTGTTAAAGAGTACTGGAACTTTGATTTTTCCATTTTGGTATCGTTTTCAGATTGTGATTGTTTAACATTTGCTTTTCTTCTCTTACTACCATGTTTTATCTGAAGGGTGATGAGGGATTATCTGAGGCAGAGAAGGACCTAAAAAGTCTAAAAGAGCAACTTCATGATGATCAACCAGTGGGGCCATTGATTGGGAAATGCCGTACATTGGATCAGGTGATAAATATCTTCTCCTTGAAAACATTTCTAGGTCTCTTACATTTCTCAAATCTCTAAGTATTTCTGTTGGTTCGTAATTCAAGGTTAGAGAAGTATGTGACATGAGAATTCTCTTTTTGATCTTCGACTGATACAAACTAATGTGCTGGATTGTGAAGGGGAAAGCTGTGATTACGTTTCTTGATGCAATACTGGAAAAGACATTGAGAAGCACTGTTGCCTTAACTGCTTCACGAGGGCGGGGAAAGTCTGCTGCCTTGGGTCTTGCTATTGCTGGAGCTATTGCTGCGGGGTCCGTTCTATGTTTTTGAAACTTATGATATGAAATTTATATTGATGAGATAAGATGGGTTGATATGTATTATATAATGACATCTCTTGCAGGTATTCAAACATTTTTGTCACTGCACCAAGTCCAGAAAATTTGAAAACATTATTTCAGTTCATTTTCAAAGGGTTTGATGCACTAGAATACAAGGTCTGTAGCCTTTTGTTGAATGAAATTCAAAATTTCAGTTTAATTTTGTGCATTCACTAACTTGATCATGTTTCTATTTCAACCATGTGGAAGTAAGAAAAGAGAGATGCATTTTTCTGTTAATTGTAGTTTCCCACCAGAGGCTATTTCCCGTCCGATAATTTTTGTATGGAAATTTCTTCTGGTTGGTTTTATAGATGTATTGTGGAATGATATTCAAGTCAGTTCTGTCCATTACTGCACTAAGCTGTATTATCCTGCTTTTGGTTATAGGAGCATACCCATTATGACTTGGTACAGAGCACAAACCCTGCATTTAATAAAGCTATAGTTCGAGTAAATATCTACAAGCAGCATCGACAAACAGTACAGGTAAACTTTGTTGTTTTCTTTGAAGAAAAGATTGCTTCCTCATGTATTTTTTCTATGATTTTTATCTTTCAGCAAGAGGACTTTGGTGATTAGTTCCATTGTCCACATCTAAAAATTGTGATTCAGAAAGATGTAGCTTCTTTCATTGCCATGTCTTCCTTATGGCTTTGCATTTCTCTTGTGCTGTGTATCTCTGGGCCTTTAAGTCCTCTTGATCTACATATCTATGCCATATATCCATGGAAGTGTAACTGATTTCCTGTTGGTGTATCTATATTTAAGAAAATATGAGCTGATTGTGATTTTGTAGAGGTTACATGATCTGAAATGATCATATGTTAAAACTGATGTAGAATTGATTAGCCATTATTGAATTGATTGTTAACTGAAAATGCGGAAATCGAGGAAACTGCTTGAGAAGAAAGACTTTACGACAACTGATTAAACATAAGTAAGATGCATAACAGAAATGAAAACAGTAAAAACACAGTGATACTAGACAACAAAGTTGATTATGGAGTTCGTCCCTGATGGACTACGTCTCCAGGTCCGCTTTCAAGATGGGCAACCGCTTTATTAGGATTGAACCAGAAGAGGTCGATTACACAGAGATTTGACCAATTTGAATGTGCTCGCAGGCACTTCTGGTCACTGTCAACGGATAGCTCTCTGAACCAGGTTTCCAACGCCTGTCAGGGTTCCCAATTCCGACTCTGGATGCTCCTGTTACACTGAAAACAAAACTGCCTATGACCTCCAGAATTTGCGTACAAAAACCAAAATCACCAATAGCCCCTTCAATGAACAAAAACTGCCTCTTATAGGCCTGCAGGTACATTCAAACCTCCTCTGGTCTAAACTTGGCATGAATTGGCTTATTTTTGGGCAAGTTGATACTCGGTCTTGTTGTTAAAGGACACCTAGGGTAGGCTTCTAGGTCTTTGAATTAATTTGTTTAACAAAACTCTTAACAAAAACCCAAAAATACATTATATTATAACAGAACCGCTGGTGGCTTACTGACCGGGCGGAGGAGGTTGACTACCCATGTGAATAGGCAGCGGTCTAACCACCAACTGCCACCTCCGTGGTCTTCCCTGGCGGTTCCGGTGATCATCGCGTTGACTGTTTGCATGTGCCCACGTTTCTCCTGACTGTCTTACCCTGGTGGTTTCGACGCGGTCCAGGTTGATGCCAACGGTTAACTCCTGACTCTGGTCCCATGTTATGTTACGCTGCGGTGAGGGCCCGCGGTTAGCTCCAAGCCATGGTTAAATAACCCGACGGTCTTCCTCCGATCACATGTGCCTGACCCTTTGCGGTTCTGCTGCGGTTAGGAACTGGCGGCTTATGAAAGCCCTGACAGTTTTCACATCTTCGCTCACATGCTGTTTACTCCGCTGCGGTGAGAAGTGGCGGTTAGGGATAATTGTTTTAATTTGTAATGTTTTATATGTATTTCAGTGTGTAAGGCTGAGAGTTTTGTTATATGGGTTTTAAGCTTAGGAAATGTATTTTTAATACATAGTTTCAATGTTACTTGGGAGCGGGAGCGACATTTTCAGAAGCTCCCGGTTTGAGAGCGAATCCTGGAGCAATTTTTTAAAAATATATATATTTTTTATTTTTTAATTTTTGATACATATATGTCAACAAAAACATGTAGAATGATGAATTAGATATAAAAAACATAAAAAAACATAGATTGATCATTGAACCATATCACATCAATCATCTAGAAGTTATAATCTTCATCAACCATGTCCACAAGGTAGTAACATACATATTACAACTGCAACATATTGAGTCTCGTGAATCATGATTCATCAAATTCAATCTCAAAGTTTCAACTTCAAGCTTTCAAAATTGAAAATTCAATATATAACATTTATCATCATTTGTACTTGTAAGCTAAGTTTAACCATTACAAGAAATAATATCTTAGATATTTCTAAGTTCTAAGTTCTAGCTATTAACATGAAATGAAATGTTATAAAATGAAACATGAATAATGAAATGAAATGAAACAACTTTAGTCTTTCACGAAGCATCATATTCATAATTCACAATCATTACCAATGAGTTATAATTGCCAACTTCAAACTTTCATTGTCACAATCATATATTGTTTACAAAAAATATCATTATGATATGAAAGAGTCAAGAGTCAAGAGTCAAGGGCTCAAGACTCAATATTTATGAAAATTAATAGAAACTAGAAAAGACAAGTAAACTGTAAATCTACATGTGGCCCTTGTCACGAGAGTCTCCTGTATAAGCAGGTTGTGGTGGTCTTCTAGGAGTCTCCCGCACAGACCGACGACTAGAACTAGAAGGCACATGCCCTCCACGTGAAGGTGTAGATGGAGGTGGCGATAACAAAGGAACAAGACTCGAAACTCGAGCACTGCTACTGGATGGTGGAGGTGGCATGGCTGCTGCAGCTGCTTCATCTTCATCCCTTATAAGATCCTCTTCCAGTTCTTCAAGATGTATAGTGCCATCCTCCAAATTGTCATCCTCTGGGTGGTTGTCCCAAATTTGATATGTGGGATCCTCATAAGCCCGATCACAGTAATGACTCAACAACCTCAAGTTGTAGTGCACATAAACAAACTTTCTGCCCGATTTTCATTGAGTCTGTTTCTTTTCACATTATGTATGAAGCTGTAGGTGCTCCAACACCTCTCTGCAGAAGAAGTATTTACAACCTGTGATAGAACTTTTTTTGCCAATTTTGGCAAAAGTCCCTGGCCGCATATGTTTTCCACCATGTGAGAGAATCAAATCTGTCTTTGTCTTCCATTGCATGGAGGTTACCAAACAAACCAGTGCCATTGAAGTATTTGCTTATTTCAAGGTGCACAGCTGCACATTCCTCCCTGTCAGGTATCAACTTTTCTAATGCTTCCAAATATCCTCTAGTTACCTCTGCATCTAAATGGGGTTTGGTCCTAATCCCACCCCCTGGTGCAGGTTGGCCCAACCAAGATGTAGAGTAGTATTTTGGCGTAAGGATATACGCCAAGCAATGTAGTGGAAGATTAAGTTTATTGATATATGCCAAGCAATGTAGTGGAAGATTAAGTTTATTCCACCGTACACACACAAAATCGTGAATCAGTTTGTACAAGTCGGGATCTTTGTTATGAACAGTATCTTTTATTTGCCCCAACATGGTATCCATTTGCTCATACACCTCGCCAATCATTGGTTTATCTGTATCTGCAAACCGAATCATGTGATAAATGGGCTTGGTGAAATTCAATACTTGCCTCGCACTTGACCAAAACTGACCATCAAGAGCGGCCTCCTCCACCAGTTCAAAACCTCGCCTGTCAGCTGCATTTGTAGCCCTTTCCTTTAATACCTGCCAATGTGGACTTGATACCATGCTAGCCAATGACTCTCTTACCTTCAAAAGGCGCCTGAAGGTGAGGTAATAGCTACCAAATCTGGTCTTCGCAATCTTCAACAACTCCAATCTTGAGTGACTGCGGAAAAGGCCATGGGTATTGCTATGATTTGTAATAAATTTTATCATTTGTTTGCCTTTTTTGTACAAATCACCAATCCATTTGTATTGTGCATTTTTGTTCTTGACAACATCATGCATCAGAAGGTTCAATGTGTGAACCAAACATCCAGACCAAAATTTGTGGGGTATTTATCCTCAATAATTGCTCTCGTTGCCTTAC
Source organism: Pinus tabuliformis (assembly GCA_031772625.1). NCBI lineage: Eukaryota > Viridiplantae > Streptophyta > Pinopsida > Pinales > Pinaceae > Pinus > Pinus tabuliformis. The sequence goes on along the minus strand of CM062809.1, from coordinate 829,141,654 downwards.
AATTAGGAGCATTATCAGTGATGACTTAGATGACATTGTATGGCCCAATACGGTCAATTGTTTCAAGTAATGCTTCTGCAATGTTGATGGCGGTCTTGAACTTGTCTGAGTAATCATATGCAGTTAGAAAGATGGCACCACTAACGGACATAGCAAGAACACTTATCAATGGCTTGCCTTTTACATTTGTCCATCCATCAGATACAATGGACACCCCATGGTCAGTCCAAGAACTTGTCATTCTATTCAAAGAATGTGATATTTTTGCTTTTTCATGATCAAGTCCAACGGTTCTTGCCTTGTCATACCCAGGGCTCTTGTATCCTTTAGGGGCATCATTTATGGCAGAAACCATTTCGTGCCAATAAGGTGAGCGAAGAACATTGAATGGTATCCCACATGCATAGAGAAACCTGTAAACCTTTGAATCCACATCATTCCTACACCCCTCATCAAGGAAATATGATATGGTTCTACGCCTTAAAGCTGGTGACCCTGTGCCTCCATATCCACTGCCTTGGGAGGACGTTGAAGGAGTTCTTTGTGCTTGTGATTGTGAGCTTGGTTCAAAGAAACCCCTTGATTTTTTAGATTTGTATTGGGCTTCCTCCTCTTCCCTTATGTATTTAGCTCTATCTGCTGCTAACACAACTGCACAAGTTTTGATTCCTATTTGTTTATCTCCATCCCATGGCCTTTTCCCGCAGAGGTGTTTTATGGCACGGGTGTATGAACTTGTGTAATTATTGTTGCAATGGGGGCAATGAAATTTAGTGGTTCCACTCCCTCCCTGCTTCAGGCCTGTTAACATATTTCCACAATGGGGTTTGGTCTTGTTTAGTTTTTTGAGAGTCATGTTCACCCTCCTCTAGCTCTTCCTCACCGAGGTTTCCATCAAATCCACTTTCTCCAGCTTCTTCATCCCCCTCTTCGTTTTGGCCCCTCCGTTTCCTACTCTCCAGCACCATAATAACTAGAAAAGGGACCAAGAAGAGGAAAATGCCAAGAAATATAGCCAGGTCCATGATGTTTGATATTTGTAGGCTTTTGAATCTGCAAAATTTAATGGGAATGGGAATAGGAATGAGAAAATTAATTAAATGTATTTAGATTAATTAATTTAATTTATTAATTTTATTTAGATTCATGATTTTTTTACTAAATAAACTATAAACTAAACTAAATTAAACTAACTAAACTAAACTAAATTACTACCTAACTAAGGTTTAAAATACTAAATTACTAAGTTACTAACCTCTTTGCAGGCTTGCTCCTTGCTCCTCGGCGCTCGCTCCTCGCTTCTCCTCGCTCCTTTGCTCAATCTTCTTTGCTCTCCTCAACTCATTCAAGTCACAATGAAATATTTTTTTGCCCCCCAAGTTGTTTTAAAACAATTTTTTTTTAAATGAAATTTTTTCGCGTTCGCGGAAATTTTTTCACGCGAATCGCTCCGGGCGTCGCGCGCGTCGCTCCTGGAGCGAAAATTAAAAGCTCGGGAGCGATCGCTCCCTGATCGCTCTGGAGCTTTAATTTTTGCTCCGGGAGCGACGAGAGCGAACTCGGTCCCGATTTTGGCAGCGAGTGGAAATTTTTTTATCGGGAGCACGCTCCTGACCCGCTCCCGCCCAGAGCGCGGATTGGGAGTGGGTTCGAGGGCAGGGAGCGCTCCCCCGCAACTCTACAGAGTTTTGAATACGATAGAATTGGTAGGTTTAGAACTTAGGTTTTGATGGTTTAGAACTTAGGTAATGGTTTAGGTTAAAAGGTTTAGCACTTAGGTAATGTCATAGTTTGGTATTATGTGTATACATGGGTTTTAGGTGTCAGGTTAATGTGTTAGGTCTTTTAGACTATTACTCACCTTGGATTAAAAACCCTTTTTCAACACATTTGTCACAATGTGACATAAAATCACATGCATATCGTCGACACCAGCTACATTTGCGACGACAACCCTTTGTCGACACCCAATTCCTGAGAAGGCTGAAGACAAACATGTCGACGACCAAATCCTGGCAGAACTATTGATGAACACTTGTCGACAACCAGATACAAACCCATTACCATGAAAACCATTAACATCACTTGAACAACCTGAACCATAATCAACACTATCGAAACTGAACGACACTGAACTGAATGCTGACGACGACATTGAACACTGACGACGACACTGAACACTGACGATGAACCTGTGCAACTGATCTGACGAGATCCTCTTGGATCATTACAACTAACTCACTGCATTGGAAAGATGTTGCAGACCAAATGATCAGCCATATTGAAAGGTGACAATTGCTAAAGAAGAGACAAATGTCTTGAAAAATGTTATATTCCTATATCAACGAGTTTAACAGCGATTGGTACACTGTACAAGGGATTAGCATTGAGTATATTGAATAAAATTCTTGCCCTTTAGAGAAAAGTCATGCTTTTAGACAAATAAAATATCATTTATATTGTTAAATCTAGTTATTATTAGAATTATTTTTTGACTAGAAAAGTGTGGTGTAAAATATGTGGAGTCAATTGATAGAATGTATCAACATTCTTTTATTTGTCAGCCTAACCACCAAAACTAAATACTATTATATTAGTGTAATGGTCACTTAACATTCATGGCCATTAGCATAATTGTGATTAATATATCTCTTAAAAACCCTTTAATAGCTGACTTATGTGATAAGTTGATTCAAGGGTAGGAGCTGCTAGGGTTTCTGTGATTTACTGCTCACCTCCTGAATTTGCATGCCATGGATTTGAACCTTGGAGGGGGCTATCCTGCTCTTCCAGATGCAAAGGCCTTGGTCTTCCATGGCCTCATTGCTGCCCTTGGAAAAGCTACAAAGCCTTAGCACTCACACTTTGCTAAGAAACTAGACACCCATAGACGAGGAGGAGACAAGAAGGAAGAAGAGAGACAACCAAGAAAGGAAGTCAGAAACCTGACAAAAGAAAAAGGAAAGAAGCAACAAACAAGGAGAAAGTTTGGGTATTTAGACAACCATAGAAAAATTGATGGGCTGGAACTTGAATTCTTACAAACCTAGGATTCAGAATTTTAGTGCTTCACCATAGAGTGGAGGTCATAAACCCTCTAATATCTAATAATGAACATTGTCTCTTGGAATTGTAGAGGCATAGGTGGCAAGTTTAATGAGGAAGCCTTGAGGGATTTGATAAAATTAGAAAAAACCTATGTTGCACTCCCTTTGGGGACGAAGGGACAACGGGGATGGGGGGACAGAGTTTCCGGTACGGCTACAACTCAACCCCCAAATTTTCCAGTGGACGGAAAGTTGGGGATGACAATAATATATATATATATATATATGTATGTATGTCACCTGACATGTGGATTCGGGATTCTATGGATAAGGGGATTTGAGTGTCGGATATGGACACGTTGACCCCCGGAATAGGACACGTTCGGATACGTTATATATATATATATATATATACATATATATTAAAAATTAGATATTTCTTACACACATTCTCATTCATTATACAAATTCATTGATTTCAAACATAGATCTTCATCTAGATGTAAGTTTTATTGTTTACAAAGTAACTTAGTAACATTATGCATAGTGATAGTACATAAAAAATTCAAATACAATTGTAATTGGTGACATGTCACATAAATGATAAATTATAAATTCTGAATTCATAATACATATTCAATTCATCAATGATCCAATAGGAGAAAGACAAGATAGATAAAGATACTGACAGCTGTAGTTTTCTCATTAAGTCATCAAAATCAAAATGTGTTACATAGGCAGTGCAATGCCAATGGCAAATAGAAATAGAAAATACAAAACAGCCACAAATATACAAGCCTCAAGGCAGTAGGTAGCTCATGACTCATGAGTCATCAATCCTCATAGTCATCATCAAAATCAACATCATTGTTCTCATCATCACGGTCACCACTGATCTCCTCTGCTGCATCCTCCTCCCCTGTATCCAAAGTCATCTCTGCATCTACTGGTGTGGAGGATGACCCCTGTGTAGTATCACCATCATCAAATCTGATAGGCTCTAGCAATGGATCATTGAGATCCATGTTGGCCAATGCCAACTCAACGCTGCTGTCCAGACCCATATCATCAGTCCCATATCTTTGTCTTTCCCTTCAACCACTCTTCCCTTTGCCTGTAAATAAGATGAAGGTTGGTGTGCAAATACACCATTGTCTCTGCCCTGGATCGCTCAAGCTTGCTCTTCTTAACACTATACAAATTCCCATGTGTGCTCCAATTCCTCTCGCAACAAGAGGATGAAGTCACTTGAGAGAGGAGCCTCATGGCTAACTGTTGTAAAGGAGGGTTGTTGACCCATGATTTGCCCACCAAGAATAGGGCTTCTTAGCCACCCTGTCTCTAATCAGATCATATCCTGTAAATCGACCAGTGCCAGTGGAAAACTCTGCAAAGGCATCCTCCACCTCATCAAGCAATGCTCCATCCTGAAAACTAAAAGAATGTTCAATGAATTAATTCACATGGAGCAAACAGCTCAATGATAATACAAAGATATTTACAAGAATAGAAACATCAGGTTTCTATGTAGAATATCGAACAAAACAGTTTCATCTAAGAAACTGCTAAAAGAATAAGAATAGAAACATCTAAAAGACTGAGCATTACTAAATAGAGATATAGAGATATATTCTAATACCCTCCCTTAATGCTCAATCTATTTACAACACCAATAGACCCGCGAAATTTTACAAATTTATCAGGACCAAGAGGCTTGGTAAAAATATCGGCGGGCTGCTCTGTGGTGGGAACATAGTGCAACTGAACTGAGCCGTCTTCAACCAGCTGTCGAATGTAGTGGCAGTGAGTTTCCACATGCTTTGTTCGTTCATGAAAGACAGGATTCTTGGCAAGTTTGAGCACTCCCTGATTATCACAAAACAAAGAAGTAGGCCCTGTCTGAAAAACATGCATATCTGCAAGCATACGACGAAGCCAAACTGCCTCACAGGCGGCCTTAACTGCTCCCCGATACTCTGCTTCTGTTGAGGAGAGAGCCACTACCTGTTGCTTCTTACTAGTCCAAGTAACAGCTCCAGATCCTAGACTAAACACATACCCAGCTGTAGATTTACGGTCATCAACCGAACCGGCCCAGTCAGAGTCAGTGTAGCCACTGAGAACAGGAGTGGAGCTGTGAGTATATAATAGGCCATAATCAGAAGTACCACGCACATATCGTAGCACCCGCTTTGCTGCTATCCAATGATCAGCTTTAGGAGCTGACATAAAGCGAGAAATGTAGCTTACTGCAAAACTGATGTCAGGTCTGGTCGCAGTAAGATAGATGAGACTGCCCACTAATTGCCTGAATAAAGTTTCATCCACAAGAGGAGAGGATGACTGTGCTGAAAGTTTGAGCCCTGGTTCCATAGGAGTCGTGGCCGGTTTGCAATCCTGCATTCTGAACCTTTCCACAAGATTTTTGGCATACTTGGACTGAGAAAGAAAGATCTGATTTTCAGTCTGCCACACTTCAACCCCCAGACAGTAATGAAGAAGTCCCAAGTCTGTCATCTCAAAAGTTCTGCATAGATCTTGTTTGATCTCATGGATCAAATGTGCAGAGCTGCCAGTAATGATAAGATCATCCACATAGACAACTACAAACAAGATATCATCATCAATATGCTTGATATACAGGTTTGCATCAGATGGACTCCGCTGAAAACCCTGATCTGTCAGATACTGATCAATTTTTATGTACCAAGCCCGAGGAGCTTGTTTTAATCCATAGATTGCTTTAACTAACCGACACACTTTCTGTTCTTGACCAGCAACCTTGAATCCTGGAGGCTGCGTCATGTAGACTTCTTCTTGGAGATCACCATTTAGGAAAGCACTTTTTACATCCATCTGATGAACTTTCCACTTGAACTGAGCTGCTAGGGCAAGCACCAGCCTGATAGTACTCATCTTGGCTGTAGGAGCAAAAGTCTCCTCATAGTCGATGCCTTCCTGCTGTGAAAATCCTCGAGCCACAAGCCGAGCTTTATACTTGTCTAAGGTTCCATCAGCTTTGTATTTGACTTTATACACCCATTTGCAGCCTATGGGTTTTTTGTTTGCAGGAAGATCAGAAAGAGTCCATGTGTGATTCTTCTGAAGACTCTGAAATTCTGCTTCCATAGCCTGTTCCCACTCAGATATACCCTTAGCTTCTGAATATGTTTGAGGCTCAAAAGTACTGTGAAGGTTAGCCATAAGAGCAAAATTGACTGTAGACTGTTGTCTGTTCTTATGCCTAGAAGTTCTACCTTCAAGGAGCTCATCATCCCGGAGATCACCTATGGTTTTAGCCCACCATTTTGGCCGAAGAGAAGAAGAACCAATATCAGGATTAGAGGGACCAATATCAGGAGGAAGAGAAGCAGGCTCAAGAGCAATAGGGACAGCAAGAGGGGGATTAGCTTCTGGAGGAAGCTCAGATAGAGTAGTATCAAATCTTGATGCTACATCATCCCTCCCATCAGATGGACTGACTGGAAGAAGAACACTGTGAGGCGGATCCTCAGAACGCTGCTCAGAAGAAGAAGACTGAAAGAATCCTCTGTCTTCATCAAATACTACATCTCGACTGAAGCTAAGTCGACCAGTGGCTATATCTATCAGCCTATAAGCCTTGTGATGATCACTGTAACCTGTCATCATGAGTTTCTGACTTTTGGAATCCAACTTAGATCGCTTAGCAGATGGAATCCAAACATATGCAACTGAGCCAAAAACTTTGAGATGACTGATCTTGGGCTTACGACCAGACCACACTTCTTCAGGAGTCTTCCCTTTAACAGCCTGAGTAGGGGATCGGTTAAGAAGGTAAACAACAGTAAATACTGCTTCAGCCCAGAATTTGTTTGGAACACTCCGGTGTTGTAACATGGAACGAGCCATTTCAACAACCGTGCGATTGCGACGCTCGACAACACTGTTCTGCTGGGGAGTGTAAGGTGTGGTGAATTGACGTTTGATGCCATGAATATCACAGAAGTTGGCAAAAGCTGAGGAACAAAATTCCCCCCCATTGTCGGTCCTAAGGGTCATGATATTACAACCAGATTCGTTTTCAACTAAAGTTTTAAACTTCTGAAAGGTACTAAGAGCATCAGATTTATTTTTTAAAAAATACACCCACATCTTTCGACTGAAGTCATCTACAATAAGTAAAAAGTATTTGCAAGCAGTTATAGAAGCTGTATTCATAGGACCACAAATATCAGCATGAAGTAACTGAAGTACCTGGGATGCGCGCCAAGATTCTCCAGTTTTGAATGACGACCGATGTTGCTTTCCCGCTTGACAGGCGCTGCATACCCCCAACTGCTGAGTCTGAATATCAGGTAATCCTGACACAAGTCCCTCCCGAGAGAGCTGAGAGAGATACTGCATATTGAGATGCCCATATCGCTGATGCCATAGAGTACTGATGGGAGAGACACGAGCTGCTAGTGCCACTTCTGGAAAGTCACCGGTGTCAAGTAGCCTGTATAGACCATGGTCCTCGAGGCCAGTAGCAACTGTCAGACTGGTTTCCCTGTCAATGATGGAACACTTGTGTGCACTGAACACAACATCAAGCTGAGGAGAATTCCTCATAATCTGACTGACAGAGAGGAGATTAATCTCCATACCAGGAACATAGTATACATTTAGAAATATGAGCGTGCGTCCACCAGACTGAATTTGAACTGTACCCCTGCCAGCAACAGTGTACTTTTCACCTCCACCAAATACAACTGAATCACTGAAAGGTGAAAAGTCAATAAACCAGTCACGCCTGTGAGAGAAGTGGCGTGATGCACCAGAATCAATGTACCATGCAGAGGAAGGAACATGTTCTGAAGACCTTTTAGCCATAAAGGCGTAAAAGGCAGAATCTGTCTGCTCGGAATGTTCTGCAACATTCGCTGTCTGATGGGACCCTCCCTGTTTCTTTTGTTCAGTAGCAATCCTCTGCCTGCAGTCTTTCTTCATGTGACCGAACTTGTGACAGTAATTACACTGTACACTTTTCTTCCTGTTAGGATCAAAAGACTGAGATGATCCTCTCTGCTGAAAAGACTGAGAGGACTGATATTTTGCAGCAAATGCATTTTCCAAGGGCACTGATGAAGTACCACTACCAAACTGCTGTTTCCACCTATCTTGCTGCAGAAGTTTGGTACATAAATCTGAAAACTTCAGATCAACATTTGTGGTTGTAATGTTGAGTGTTTCAATGAAGTGTTCATAAGATTTTGGTAGACTCTTCAGGGTAATGACTACCATATCTTCTTCCTCCATGGTCCGACCAATGGCGTCGAGCTGATCTCGAATGTCTTTAATTTTGTTGAGATGTTCCTGTAAAGACATATGTTCATCCATCATGATGGAGAACAACTGATTTTTGAGAAAAAAAGCTCTGCTTTTATCAGATGTCTCATGCAATTCTTTCAACTGTTGCCAGATTTCAGCAGCTGTCTTGCCAAAAGGGATCTGTGGTAACTGATCATCAGCGACAGAGAGCTTGAGAAGCATAACAGCCTCTCGATTTCGATCATCAAATTTATCTTGATCGGTCCCGGCTGTACCTGGACGAAGCTCTTTGCCCAAAATGAGTTGATCAAGACGCCTGTACTCAAAAATGGTCAGCAGTCTTTGTTTCCAAATGTTATAGTTGCTGCCATTAAACCGTTGATTTCCTTCTAACATCAGATTGGTAAGTGTGGCCATTTTCACAAAGAGAATACAAAAGTATGACACACAAGAACAATGTAGCTGACTGTTTATCCTGATGTTAATTAGAGAACAGACTTTGTCCTGCTAAAAACAATGTTACCCAGCAAAGACCAACTTTGTCCTGCTAAAAAAAATTTACTCAGCAAAGGTATCTCTCCAGTCTAAATCAATGATAATCCTGCTAGCACAAAATATAAATTTCTGAGAATTTAGTTTCCCACAGGAGCATGCACCAAAACCCACAGGTGTATAGCTGTGTAAAGAAGGCTGACAGGATACCAAAAAAAATCCGCTGATAAAAAATTCTGACAACCAGAACTGCTGATAAAAATGCCGGCAACCAAAACCACGGAAAACAAATTCCGGCAAAGACCACGGATTGGTAAAGCTGATAAATTAAATCCCAATATCTAACCACGATGGCCCACGTGAGCTATCAAGCCTTCACGTCTCAGCTGGAAACGACTCAGCGTGTTTCAACTGCCACAGGTTATCAAAATATATATATGAACCACGATCTAACCACGATGGCCCACGTGAGCTATCAAGCCTTCACGTCTCAACTGGAAATGACTCAGCGTGTTTCAACTGCCACGGGTTATCAAAATATATATATGAACCACGGGATTTCAAAAATCAACTGCCACGGGTTATTACATACGGGCTGGACCACAGATTTTCAAACTTCAAACTGCCACGGGTTATCAAATACGGGCCGGAAAAAACCACGGGCGTATACAATAAACCACGGGCGAAATACAATAAACCACGGGCGTATGACAGAGCACCACGGGTTACGTAACAGAGTTTGCAGAGAACCACGGGCGTATGACAGAGCTATAATAAACCACAGGCGTATGACAGAGAACCACGGGTTACGTAACAGAGTTTGCAAGATACAGCGATTGCAAAAAAAACAGGTTACGTGAAATACAATGAACCACGGGTTTTGACTTTATAAATCCACGGGCTTCAGATCCACGTGGTTTGACTTATAAATCCACGGACGCTTGCAAAATACACAGGATGCGTGATATATAATGAATACACAGGTTGCGTGATATATATATAGAGCCACGGGTTTCAAATGAATGTCACGGGATGCAAAATGTATTGCCACGGATACATAAGCCACAAGTTTGACAGCGTTTAATCAGCAAAAAAAATTGACAGATGCTCGCAGATCGATTTTCAAAACACAACTCCGATTTTCAAACAAACAAATGAGTTTTGAAAGTAGAACACCTGGATCACGAATGCTGAGAAATTCCACGGTGTGGTCGAGTAGCCGCCAGGTGAAGAAGAAGATAGCCGGATCCGTGATTCCAAGCAGAACTGACCAGCCAAAAAAATCCCGCTTCCACGAAAACAGTCACCGCCACAAAGTTATTTCTTTAATAAAATGATCATGCAAGAGAAGAATCCATTTCTGTATCGAGATGGACGACTGTAAGCTTTTATCACAGCGAGCAAAGCCGAGGCTAAGACTCAGTGAAGGCTGCCTGGCTTACAGAGGGCTCGACCTTAGAAAGGACTCAAGAGATTACGATGCAAAGAGAATTACTGTTCAAGAAGAATCTCTTAACCTTGCTCTGATACCATAAAAGAATGTTCAATGAATTAATTCACATGGAGCAAACAGCTCAATGATAATACAAAGATATTTACAAGAATAGAAACATCAGGTTTCTATGTAGAATATCGAACAAAACAGTTTCATCTAAGAAACTGCTAAAAGAATAAGAATAGAAACATCTAAAAGACTGAGCATTACTAAATAGAGATATAGAGATATATTCTAATAAAAACCCACCTGAATGCATCTTTTCTCCCTCGTGAGATTTCCCCATCCATGTGAGGAGGGAATCTGCGGGAAGGTCCACCATTCAACCACTCATGGCTGTAGTATTGGGTTCAATGAGTAAGCCAAACAATGTAAAGGTCTGCAATTCTTGTCCCATCTATTGACAAGAATATCCTGTATAGTGGTGAAGAAGGCCTCTAGTGATGTCTCATACTCGGGGCACTCACTCTGTAAAATAATGCTCCTCATAGACTCAATCATGGAATCCCATCCCTCATAAACCTATCGTAGGATGGGTTGGTTTGTATCTGCAAATCGAAGCAAAGAAATGATAGGGTCCATGATCTGAATAAGTAGATCTACCCTCTCCCACCAAGCATCATCTAGCACTGTGTCCTTCACTGTTTTAGAGGCTACTTGACCCGTCTTTCTCCAAAAAGACCAAAATTCTAAAATAACCATGGCCCCAAGAGCGGTCTTGACCTCCCTCAACCTCTTCAACATGATGAATGAAGAGGCAAACCGTGTATCTACAATCTTCAACAATGATAGATTGCTGTACTCCTTGTAGATAGTGAGGGCATTTGTATGATTTTGTACGAAGTTATGGATATGTTGTGCATCCTCAATAATGTTACCAATCCAAAGCATATTAGAAGCAATGGATTTCAGTGCTAAGTTCAATGAATGGACAATGCAAGGTGTCCAAAACACTTGTGGATATTTAGCTTCCACAATCGTGCCAGTAACCTTGCAAATAGGTGCATTATTTGTAATGGTTTGCACACAAGAATCAACACCTGCATCTTCAATAACTTTAATAAACAACTCACCCATATATTGTGCATCCTTGTATTCTACAAATGTATCCTTTGCTTTCAAGAAAACTGGACCATTCAAGGAAGACACCATGAAGTTGATGAGTGGGTGCCTTGCTGGATCTGTCCATCCATAAAAAACAATGCTAACCCCAAATGTTGGCCATGATGCTTTAATAGGATTAAGCATTTTTTGCACCTCTTTTTTTGTTTTCGTCAACAATGTGGTTTGAAGCTTATCTGAATTAGGAGGCACATACCCCGATGGAGCCCCCTGAGTTAGAGCTCGGCACATCTCAATAAATAGAGGTGAGCGTGCAACATTAAAGGATATGAAGTTTTGATAGAAAAAAAGGCAATGGTGAGATCAAGCTCTTCCCATTTCTCCTTTTGAAAAATTTTGTCCATTGGACCAAGTGAAATTGCCTTTCTTTTTGATGCTTGTTCCCCATTAGAACTCTCAAATGGGAATTTGTTGCTGCCTTTCCTAAAAAATGGAAGGGGGTCATCATTCTGTTTTTTTTTTTTGATTTTGCAACCACATTTGCCATACCAACATTGGACTCTCTGTCCATTTCTCTCCTCTTTGGTAATCCCACTTTTGTACAAGCTCCAACTCCACAACCGGGTAAAGCCAACAAATGGCCTTTCACACAGAAATATGTGTTTGTGAAAGTATTGTGGCAAAAGTTGCATCTCCAATTCACACTGCCTCTTCCCTTCACCTTGCGGCTTGGCCCTTGCTCTCTTGTGACATATTTCCACAAGGGATATTTCTCAATGTTACATTGAGGAGGAAGTCTTCCCTCAACATTACTTCCAATAGAGGGAATACTTGCTGTAGACTCTGATGAAATTGGGGGAGGAGGGGCATCTCCAATGGGGACATTCTTCCCCTTCCTTTGCTCCTTCCCTGCTGCCCTTGATTGAGCCATGAACACTGTAAAAAAAAACAAAAAATGCACAAATTTGTAAAAAAATGCATATGCAAACTGCTGTAATAAAAATGCAAAAAAAATAGAGAGGAAATGCACTTACCTGTTGTTTGAATCTCCTTGCTCCAAACCCCTCACAACAAACCCACAACAAAAGAGAGAAGTGAATGTGAATTAAAACAACAACAAATTGCCTTTTTTATGCCGCGCGGGTGACTTTTTACGGATTCGTGTTCGATTGGGACATGATCCGGATTCGATCGTCCCAATTAGACACACATGTCACAATTTCCGGACACGATTTGGCACGAATAGTGTCGGATTTAATGGATTTGCGACACGCCGGTCCTTTTTAGCGAATTTGGTTTCATATATATATATATAGATAAACAGTTTCCTAATTCAGAGCAATCTCTTGCTAGGATCTTCCTATCAATTATCTCCTATCACAAGTTGATTTCTCTTTATTGTCTCCACTCCCAAGATTTTGGGTCACTTCTATTCAAATTCTATCCCCTTTGGCTTCAAAATTCGTTAGCTATGGAGATTATCTTCGAGGAATGGGAGAAGTGGGATAGGATCACCCAACTTCATCTAGAAGTAGAAATTAAAAGCAATCAAACAAGCTCAATGAATGGATGAAGATCTTATATGTATCTCTAGAGAAAGAAAAGTTGTTAATTCAATCTCAATTTGAAGATCTCCAAGTGAGAATGGAAGAAAAAGATATCATAAAATAACATCCGCATAGAGAGAGCCCTTTGTAGTAAGCTACATAAAGTATCCATATGAGAGGAAGAGATGTGGCATCTAAAATCTTAAGCCTGTGGCTATACTTCAGAGACAAGAATACCTCCTCTTTCCATCAACAAGCTCATATCATAAAATAACATCCCCATAGAGAGAGGTCTTTGTACTAAGCTACATAAAGTATCCATATCAGAGGAGGAGATGTGGCCTTTAAAATCTGAAGCTTGTGGCTGTAGTTTGGAGACCAGAATTACTCCTCACAATGTCAAAGAAATAACATTAGACGATGACTTAAGCCTGAGAGATTTCCCAACAATCAAGGAGGCTACCAAAACGCATTTTGAAGTCTTATATCCAAATTAGAAGTTGATTTCTCCTATCACAAGTTGATTTCTCTTTATTGTCTCCTATCACAAGTTGATTTCTCTTTATTGTCTCCACTCCCAAGCTTTTGGGTCACTTCTATTCAAATTCTATCCCCTTTGGCTTCAAAATTTGTTGATGAGGAGGAGAAAAACGGAAGATTTTAGCATCCCAAGTAGGAGAAATTCGTGTTTATCTAGAGCACAGCAGAGTCCACTGCGAACTCCACCGGCATTTACATCTAGAGGGATAGGGAAAGCTATTGCATTTTCTCGCAAGAGGGGCAGAGGACAGTAGTATTAGTTATTTGGTTCATTTCATTGTATATGACATTATGACTCATGATATGAGATATAGTGTACACTATTATATTTTTTGTTGATATTTTGAGGTTGAGTTGGGACTCAGGAGTCAAGACTATTCAGGACATGATTCACTGTTATGTGTGATGTAGCACTAGAAATGATATTACACATCTTATATATTAGTTATTTTATCATATTTATGTGGCAATGTATTTATTTTATGTTGCAGATGCTTTAGATATTAAAAAAATTGAAACAAAAATGAAATTTTTTGTTTTCCCGATTTTTACCGATTTTTCCCGAATTTTACGATTTTTTCCGATTTTTTCCCCTCGCCGATTTAATCCCGATCGCGATTTTTGCAACTTTGCTAATGATAACTACAATTTTTTCTCTGCAGTATATCCAGCCCCAAGATTATGAAAAGCTTTCTCAAGTGGAGCTATTGGTTATTGATGAAGCAGCTGCAATTCCATTGCCTGTTGTAAAAACTCTGCTTGGGCCATATTTAGTGTTTCTGTGCTCTACTGTAAATGGGTAATAATTACAATGTGCTAATCTATACATAATTTTTAGTTATACACATAATTTTGTTGGATATTTCTCATTGTCCTTTCCATTGATGCACAATTTACAACAAAATTTGGTGTTGTAGTGTGATAAAATTTAGTTTAATCTAGTAAGGGAAAGTGTCAAATAGGACAACCATTTATTTCAATTGTGAAGATGGGGCAACTCTGATAGTTAAAGAATTATCTGGTGGAGAACATGTTTTGTCCAAGTTTTTATTGGATGCTGTTCTTTGACAAAGATTCAAGTTTTGGTTTATATTTGTTTTCATAAGAGGAGTTCTGACTCCTTAGAGAATTGATTAGTGGAAACATGTCTAATGCACAGGTATGAAGGCACTGGGCGGTCGCTTTCTTTGAAACTTATTCAACAATTACAAGAACAGAGTCAAAAGCCTGCCAATACTGACGATGGGTCAGTATCAGGTATGCCCATTTAGATTGATTTGACTTCCAAAGGTTATTACTTTGCGTCCTTGCTTTTGAATACTGTGGGCAAAAGCCTTCCCTTGTTCTTTGTATTTGAATCTTTATTATTACCTAAATATTTGATGCTGCAAAATGTGGGTTTTTTGGCAAGTACAGTAGCCTTATCCCAAACTAAAATTGTATTTCTTTCAGTTTTTTTGAAAATTGCAGTTTATTATATGAAGATAGCTATACAGTAAGCTATTTACGATAAAAATATAGCCTGACAGGAGGCAAGTCTTTGTCTATGCTATTCCAACAATTGCCATTCGTGTTGGATTAATCAATAAAATTTCATCCATCAAGACAAATATGAAAAGTATGATGCTATTAAGATAATAGCTCTTTGCATACCTACTAATAGCAAAAATGATTATAAATTACATCATAGCAGAATCTTGAAGATCAGGGTAAAAAAATCCCTATTCCTTCTTAACTATGCTAGATAATTGTTTGTCTAGGAGCCAATGAGGATTGAACTTAAAGGGCTGTGGAGGGTTCCTATCATCTTCTCTATTTTAAAAAAGGACATGGTCAGAGAACCACCCTCTAGAGCTAATCCAGTTTCTAAGTCTATCCTCCCGTTGAATAGTTCCTTTTGAAATGATGAATCTGTCCAGACCTTTTGTGACCTCCTTGATTGTTGCCTTCATCTCCGTCCAGGTTGGGATTATTTCAGTGCGGTCTGGATCACATAAGTGCACGAATTCCAGCCTCCTTTCAGAAGGTAGAGGGCGAGGTAATCCATCTTGCTAGCCTCACCCCTGTTGAAATTCCTCAGGACATGGTAACACCCCAGGTCTGACTTGTAACATACCTACATGGGAAAATAGAAAACTGAAATCTCTATCAAAGCTGCAATCTTGAATATACTAAACACTGAAATATATCCCACTGAAGAAAGTAATTACTAATAACAAGTACACGAATCTGAAGCTCAATTCACATCATTGTTTATTACTCTTGAAAACTGAATGAATGAAACCTATACCTGTCTTCTTATATAACTGAAGAAGAGACTCAAGGGTTTACAAAATAGCCCTGATCCAAAATTGTATCAATCCAGAAATAAACCTAAACCCTAGTTCTATTTCTGGCTTTGGGATTATTGTCCTCAGCCTACTTGAAAGAACTATTTCCAGGAAAACATGCCTACTAGAAGAGAGTACAAGTATGCAGGCACGCATCTTTCTCTTCCAGGCATTGGCACCCTATCCATTATAACAAGAGAACACCGCAGTCTACTTAATGATAAAATTTGCACCGATTCTAAAACTATGATAGGAGTTAAAATTGGTTTGAACCCAAGGCTGGTGCATGCCATGCCTTTAGCATGCATCTGCCTTACAACACTGCTTTCAGATCCACTGTTGCTGCCCATAAACAGTGTGCCTATACCTTTCTGCTGAATTGTTCTCTGCAGCTGCACTCAGGTCTTGAAGAACTCATTTGAAGGTACGAAATCTAAAACCTCCAAGTTTCTTCATTGAAGTATCATGTTATCACTTCTCAAAAACACAAGGACAAAGAACCTTTCTCAATGCACTTCTCAGTGCTGCCATCCTCAGTAGATCACATCCTTCTTCTTGGTGCTTCCAGTGGAAAGGGGCACCAAGGGTCAGGCTAAGGGCAACACCATTTTAGCCCAGAAATGTTAGACCCCGGGAGGCAATGCAATCCTCGATAGTGAAACACGTGGGACTGTCATATGATGGTTTGTGACAACACACATAACCAGCAGGCAGCCCCCTTCCACCAAATCCAGACAATGATTCACCTTTTCTAGATAGAGGAGAAGGCCTGGGTTGGATCTAGCTCCTCCAACTAGATTCAGCCTAACGCCATTCTCTTGGAGCACCGAAGATCTTTTCCATGAGCTCAGCTCTAGAGCATTGTATTTTTCTTTTGGAATTACGCTAGTTGCTCTTAGATCATAGTGATCAGCTGGTTTCTTGATTTAATTGGAACAGCCTTCAAACACCAACTTTAAAGTTTATATTGCCACTTATCATTTATGTATTGAACTATCGTGTTGACGTAATTTTTGTGTTGATGTTTGTAGCTCGGGCAGGTACTTTTTCATAGGCCTAAGTGTTTAGGCGTGTAGAAGTCACCCACAATATCTCCCTAGGATACTTGCTCTAGGTTGATCAAGTTGCTTTGTAACTTAGGAAAAGCACATAAGTATTATGTTGGTTTATTGAGCTAAAGTAAAATTAGAAAAAGTAAAGTAAATTACTTTAGCAATTTTTGTTTAATCTCAACCATTGATCTCAAGAGAAGCGAGATATAATCTCTGCTGTCAATCACTTTAGAGATTAGGGTTAGGGATTTAGCTCAATGTAAAATTATAAAAGCAAGGCTAGGGAGAGGGAGAAGACACACGAGATCGGGCACCGACCTAAGGAAGTTTTGTTGGATCAGATCCAGGGCATTTGTATTTTGTCAGTTGAGCCATTATCCCAGGATGGGAGCCCAACTAAATTTGGATTATTAATGAAAAATGTGATTGAGAAGGATCTGTTGTGTCATTGTGATTGAGATCGATATATTTGCTTCCGATGAATTTTATTGTGTTAACGAACCTAGCTGTGTATTTTATCAGTAGATCTGTTCACTCTGCTAGAAATTGAGTGTTGGGTGCCAGGTTTGCAGGAAATTTAACATTTTGGTCATTTCTTGGACATTAATAAGCTTCTTTTATTTTAACTTATTTATTCCCCCACTTCAAGAGGCTATATTTCTGCTAATCACAGAATCAATAAATTCTGAATGGACCTACAAAGATTCATTCCAAGCAGTTATCAGGCCACCAAACTTACCTATAGCATCATGAGTGAGAAAACTTCATCCTTTTAAAATAGATAACAGATTTTTTAACCTTTTCACTTCTCACCAGAGTTTCTTGAATCTAAATAATGTCCAATATATTGATTTTTAAAAAAGCTATCCAGGGCACATTTTTTATGGGGTGCTCACACACCCTTGATATTAAGGGCCATAATGATCATGGTTTAATCTTGGAACAGGACCCTGCTGTAAGGTCCCCAGATATTTTTTTTGTTTTCCTTTGAGAAATTATCTTTCTGCTTTTTGTTGAGCTATGGAAATTAGGGATTTTCTCTGTGATGTAACAGTGCTAAAGGAAACGCCAGTATTTGAGGCAAGGCCTCCCTTAATTATCCTAGTAGTGAAATTGGAGGATCTAAGATGAGGGTCCCTTTTATTTGACGTTTGGGAGCCATGGGGTTCTCTTTGTATTCATTATCTAGCTTAGGAGCCTATAATGGAGGGAAGGAACTTGGAAGGGGAGAGGAAGCAAAGGCTTGTGGGTAATCGTCTGAATCCAATGGCCTGATTGATATCCAAAGGGAGAGAGGGAACAACAGATCTGAACAAAGTAGGAGTGGTTTTAGAAAAAAAACATAGATGAGACTTACCCGTTGGATTAGTAGTCACAACTTCCATGGCCTCTCAGATTCTGAGGAACTGGATTCAACTCTTAACTGCTCCTTGCTTAGTGATTTTGCCTTGAACTAATGTATCCTTAGGGATAGGGTTCTCCTCAGAAACCCTGATATTGACTTAAATTTATGACTTTCTTCGGTTGTCACCAAAATTGGAACATATGCACTTCTCTATTGAGGGTATCCAAAAATATGATCAAATTTCAAAATATGAACTTTCTCAAAAATAAGAAATGCTTAAAGTAGAAAGCCTCAGAAATTTGAAATTTACGCTTTTGAAGCTTTCTCCTTCCCATGCATGCAATTGCATGTCACATGAAGCATGGGAATCCTGCTGAATTGAAAGAAGAATGTCCAATTCTGCACTGGTGTGAGTGTGGACTGATCCCTGAAGAAAATTTCTCTAAAGATCTCATTAGGAAACCTATTCAATCTTTAACTTTGTGAATGGAGACCTACGACCATGTGCTAAGTATGGCTAAAGCACTTGTGAACCATTTATTGAATCAATCAAGACATATCGGTGTACTGTTGGTGTCAAATCAAGCAAGATATATCCACAAACTGTTAGTGCCGAATGAACTGCAAATGCATCTAGGAACTGTGGATATTGAAGCAACAAGATGAATTTTTGAGAAGTTCATTCTAAGTGATAACATGTTGGAGCTTGATAAAATGAACTGTCTCAAGCTGTGATCAATCTATTGAAGTCAAACTAGCTTTTTGTAGCTTTGCTCCATAAAGAACTATCAGTTTATCGATATTATCAAAGAATAACTTCATTTGTATGTCCTGAAGATGCAGGTGGAACATTGGCATTCTGACCTGTTAAGGGAAGCATACATCTTACTGAGTTAAGGTTGGGAAGCTGACTTCACGTTGAAACTATGGCCTGTGTACACTGTACTGAATCTGCAAGTACATGTAAGAAGTGATGATCTCCACCTCCCCACCACAGTAGAAGAAATGAAAATCCTCTTGAGATTTCTTGGAGGTATATTGTTCATGACCTTAGTCGTGCTCAAGGTTTAACAACATTCGCTTAAGATCACTAAAGCTAGTGAGGGAGTCTAGTTGCCTTTGGAGGCCTTGGAGGAGCCTAAGACAAGTAAGGTCCTATGACGTAGCCACTCGTGTTGTTTGAGTATGCCCGCACAATGCGATTTCTGTGCAAACTTTTGTAGAGAATAACATTTGGTTAGATTCTGGATTACCATTTCATTTTGCCAATGTGGCTCCTAAAATTGCTTTGCTTTGTTTGGGATAATGTCATTTGGGGGAATCACACCTATGAAATAGCCCATAAGGGGTTGTTCTACAACATACCTACAACTGAACCATAGTCACTTATAGAAATATAAATGTGGGAAGAACAATGAAGCTCAGAGCCATAGTTGAGCTAAATACCTCATTGTGTGCCTTATGCTCAAAATTTGCTCAAACTTGTTGACACTTTTAGATGCAATATCCTCCTTGGATCCCTGCATTATGCTTTATGTCCTTCCTCACACTGTGTTTGCACATTATATTCAATTCCTTTCTCTTACCTCACCTCCCCTCCACCCCCTTCTTTCACATGTTTTCATGGTGAGTGCAGCCTCTCCAGTTTTATTTATTTGAGTTCCATATTTTTCTGTTTAGTCTAAAAACTTTTGGTGTTATTATAATAATTGATGCATGTTTATATCTGGTCTGTGATGTCAAGATTCGATGGAGGCAGTTGTATACGATTGGGTTGTGATGTCAAGATTCGATGGAGGCAGTTGTATATGATTGGGTTGTGATGTCATTATTTGGTTGAGGCAGTTATAGGATGAACTAAAAGCATGTATACATTGTATAGGCTTATAGGCTTTTGTCTATCTCCAGCATATTGCTACTGCTAGATGAATATTAAATTATTTACTATCTAGCTGTTTGAAAAACTGTGTCCAAGGTATTTAATTTAGATGAGAACTCTACTTTTTATTTCCATCTCCTGCTTTAGAATTAAGAATAGGATTTGATAGAAATGATCTATATTATTGTAGGGAGAGTATTCAGGAAAGTGGATCTGGAAGAGCCCATAAGATATGCTGCTGGTGATCCTATTGAATCTTGGCTCCACAAATTGCTATGTTTAGATGCTGCAAATTATATTCCAAACATCGATGGCAGGTGTGAATATAAGTTTCTATATTTTAATATTACAAGCAGTTATAGCACACATGCCATGGTGCAGATGGATATGATATTATTTATTTCCCATTTGCAGGCTTCCGCACCCAAGTGAATGCCAGCTTTACTATGTCAACCGTGACACTCTTTTTTCTTATCACAAAGCCAGTGAAGTCTTTTTGCAGGTGAACTATGACAATTTTGCATTGGAAGCTTTATACAAAATTTTATGTGTCATTTGAGAGGCATCTGATGCAATGGACCTAACATGTCTTCTTGTATTGTTGCAGCGTATGATCGCACTTTATGTAGCTTCCCACTATAAAAATTCTCCAAATGATTTGCAGTTAATGTCAGATGCTCCTGCACATCACCTTTTTGTGCTTCTTGGTAAGTGTTGGTCGTTATTGCTATTGCTCTTATCTACTCTTATACTTTCTTGGTTAAAATCTCATTATGCTTTATTGGCAGGTCCAGTCGATGAGACAGAAAATCGTCTACCAGATATACTGTGTGTTATTCAGGTTTGAAGGTTCTATCCAATTTTGAACTGATTCTGAATATGTCACTTTTTGTTGATATTTAGGCTCAGATTATTGAGCCTATGGACCCCCGAGTCATGAGGCCCAAGTTGGTGTTTAAAAATAAATGAATAACAAAAATGATCATACCTTAAAAAATTCTGTATTGAGTTTGGCATGTACCTTTGTTTTTTGTAAGCTAGCTAGCATTAGTATTAATATATCACAAAATAAAGTACAAACAACACTGCATGTTGCCTGCCACTAGGGAAACCAGGACCACAGCAGTTCAAAAAGACCATTGCTTTTGCTTAAAAAAAATTGCCAACAGTTTTTCGGAGTATATATGAGCCTGTACTTCGACTGCACCATCCTATTGATAGCAGAAAACAAAGGCTATAACTTGTGTTTGAGGAGGTTACATGTGGCCTGCCACTAGGGAAACCAGGACCACAGCAGTTCAAAAAGACCATTGATTTTTGTTAAAATTGGGAACTAGGGCCAAAATCCACCTTGGGACAGCTCATTTGATGGAGATGATGATTGCATTAAATTCCTCTTTTCGAGAGTACTAAAACTGATATAACGATCATCCAATTTGGACAAGCGGAAGTTTGATTTTGAATTTATGCCCACACATATGCAAATTGTTCAGGTTGGCCTCATCAACATGTAGGCTCAAGAGGCCCAATGGACGTGTCTCTTCACCCATAGCGAACTCTATAAATACAAGTGACCTCTCACCTCATTTGGCATCTTCATCACTCACACATTCCCTTTCCTCTCATTGGTTCGTACTACATTGGGCACTATTCTCTCTCACACGTGTGGATAAAGGAGGACGAAATTTCAGATTGAATTACAGGGCTGAAAATCATATGAAATTCTGCAGTTTGACCAGCTTAACCAGCATTGATCGTGACCTTCCAAGCATCGTTTGACTTCGATTTTCTGGGGTTATTTCCGTCTTAGCAGGCCGCATCTTTTGGCACAGAAACTGAGGCATTCTGTGCACTTTGACCGCAGACCAAAATTACAGGTTGACCAAGTTTGACCGCAGGTTCTGTGACTGTTTTGGGCTGAATTTGGCCGATGCTGGAGTTCCGAGTTTGACTGGGGAGGACTGAGCTGTTTTGAGGATAATTTATTGCTGTTTTGACCAACGTTAACTTTCTAGTTAGGGCTGAAGTTTGACTGCAGTTGATTGCAGAATTTGACAGGGCTGTTTTGACTTTGAAATTGGGCAAGTCAATTTGACTTTTGTACTCTCTCTCTCTGCCGAACATTTTGATATAATAATAGGAAGAATTGATCAAGTTTTTCCCTAGCATCCGCCAAATCTGGTGTCCTCTTGTCTTTTGTATTTTGTTTTATGTTCTATCTGCATTCACTGTCAATGTGATTAATGGTTAATGTGATTGCTACTGGAAATAATTGGAAATTGTTACTGGGTTGCTAAAGGAACATTGAAGTAAATTGTGCTAAGCATAGAACATACCATTGTGAGGCTTGCTCTTTTGTATTTATGACAAAGATAAATATAGGTGGTTTGTTGAAAATAATAGCGAGTAAGGTCTTCTTCGACTTGTGCCTTAGTCAAAGAGACCACAAGCAGTCTTTCTTTAGCATGCACAAGTTCCTATAAATTAGGACGAGTTCATGAAGCTGTTTAACTCTTGTGAATAGTTGGAGGCTCAGTTGTTTGTCTCCTAGTGTGAGTTAGAGTCGGAAAAGGACAAGTGACTAAGTCTCAAAGGTTTTTTTGTGGCTAGGACGGGTTGCAAGAGTTAGTTAGACTCAGTTAACTTGTCAATCACAAGTCGGAGTTCCAAAAATAATTTTTCCAGATATAGATGGGTTAAATTGCTTATTAGGAAGACGAAGGCACAAAATTGAACAATTGTTTTGTGAGCACAAGGTTGTGAGACAAGACAATAGAGAGCACAAGTTTGTGTGAGGAGAGTTTGCTTGTGGTGTGCATATACTTGAGTACCAAGTGCGCATAGATTGAGGGATTTGCGCTACAAAATAGAGAGGCCTGTGCACACAAATTTAGGAGCCCAATGCACTGCAAAGTAGGAGACTTTGTGCGCAAGAAGGAAGGCTAGTGCGCATAAGAATTCGGGCCTGGTTGTACGCAAAGGATAGGAGCAGAGATCAAGTAAGGATCTAGGCAAGTCTATGCTAGGTCAGCAGGAGAACATCTCTATTCTCATAGACAAATTGTCTTGTATTTGATCAAATTACTCTATCAATAAAACTACAACAAGCAAAGGGTTTTCCCAGTTGGGTTCCCTAGAAATTTTTCTGTGTTATTATATTGTGTGAATGTGTTTTTAATTTTGTTCTATTCCGCTACAAAAGAGTAGAGAAA
Organism: Pinus tabuliformis; assembly: GCA_031772625.1. NCBI lineage: Eukaryota > Viridiplantae > Streptophyta > Pinopsida > Pinales > Pinaceae > Pinus > Pinus tabuliformis. The sequence continues at coordinate 829,118,361 of CM062809.1, read as the reverse complement.
GCCTATGTCTTAATGAAAAGAAACTAGTGTTCAATTTGTTCATTATAGCTGTTGCAGAATTTCAAGGATTTTCTACATGGTTAACCCTCTGACCATGTCCTTGGTTTTTCCAATAATTTTTGCCCATTTGAGCATCAGTTTTATCACCTAGGACGATAGGATTGGAAGGAGTACTTGCAGATGCTGGGCCATAGTCAGCTTCATCCATTGAATTAGTTTGGGTCTTGATATTAAAAATGTCCCTACACATGGCATCAAACTTCTTGTCGATCCCATTAAGCTTATGCATAATGGCTTGTTGCTAGCTTCCTTTCTCCTCCACCAACTAATCAATGAATAACTTATTAATCAGTAGAGCTCAATGGATTCGAAAATCTTGGCATCCCTTGTTTTGGAGTATATAGTGTCTAGGACCCACTCTTTATGCTCTGCCTCTAGATGAACCATGAAAAGTTTGCACTTGTTTTGCTTGATAAAATTTTCCATATTGGTGATGTTAGCTTTGGTTTCTGTAAAGAATTTGCAGTGGAAATCTGTGGCTCTTTCATGGCTTCCGTTTGGGCTTTTGTAATGCGTTGAGGTGCTTGCTCGCAAGGTGGGTAGCTTGATAGAGGATGACAAATCTCTATTGTGCCCATCTTTGTTGGATTCAAAGCCAAACCCTTTATTGGTAGTCTTTATTGGAGGGAGTTTGCCCTTGAAAGAAAGTATATAGGGCCAATTATGAGGGGGTGGAATAGGGGTGCACAATACTTGGCTATATTGAAAAGGGGTAAGGGTGCAAGCTCTCCTTTTTGACTTGAAAGCGAGCAGGGGAGCCTTCACATAGGCTTTCAAATTTATGAGGTAAACCAAAGACTAGATCAACTCCCAAGCATTAAAAGTGTGCAGATAGGAAATCTGGAAGAGCTGAACCCAAAGAAATTATGACGAGTTTATCTGATTCCAAAGATACAGGAGGGAAATCACCAGAGACAATTGGGTCCATGAGTAAGGGGTATTGGAAAACAGAGTTGAAAGAAGACCAAGTCTCTAAAGATTTATTGGGGAAGGGACTAAGGGGGCAGGCTAGGCACATTAGATAGGAAAACGAAGAACCCCAGTGAATTCGCCCAACTTTTAGATCAAATTGTTTTCATACTCACAAATTCCTCGTGATGCAAATAAAATTTCAGAATAGTAAAAACTAGGAGGGTGAGAACCAGAATATAGGGAGTAAAACATGAAGATGGTAACCAACAAATTTATTATCAAGGCATAGTAGCCACTTCTAGGAAGAAAGCCACACCATTGTTGCAACCTGAGTCTTCTTCTGCTGCCACAAACCCTACACTTTGTAAATGGAGCTAGCCATAAAAACCAAGTTTTTGTCTCTTCCATGTTGGAACATGGTTCCATCATCCCTCCCAAATCATTCAAGAAACTGAAGGTTGAATGAATTAACTTTATAGTGAAAATATTCATCCTTTGTCGCTTTCAACTGCTCATGATGCTAGCTTGCGATAGTATATAGGCTGAGCTCCTCCAAACATGTGGGGGGTGTCTTGGTCTTGGCATATGACACCCTATCTGGGTGAAGTTCAGCATGTACATGCACACAATTGTATATATATAATTTAGAGAAACTAACATATATTTCATAATTAGAGAAATATTTTCCTCATTTTTGGAGAAAGCATCTTTCAATACTTTAAAGTGTCATAAACACTATGTCAAGAGTTCCATGGGCGGGTGTCTTGGTCGTGGCATATGACACCCTATTCGGGTGAAGTTCATAAACACTATGTCAAGAGTTCCATGGGTGGGTGTCTTTGTCCTGGCACATGACACCATATTCGGGTGAATTTGAGCATGTACTTGCACACAATTGTATATATATAATTTAAAGAAACTAACATGGATTTCTTAATTAGACAAATAATTTCCTCCTTTTTGGAGAAAGCATCTTTCAATACTTAAAAAGTGTTATAAACACAATGTTAGGAGTTCCATAAGGAGGATACATGCTTGTGGAAAAACTCCCCTATTTAAAATAATTTTTAAAGACCATCATGTTGTAAGCAATGTTTTAAAAACCGACTGGTTTGAACTGGTAACTGGCCAAACCAGCCAGGTAGCTAGCCCACCGGGTCAATCCGGTAGGAAAACCTGATTTGACCCTTCATTTCGCCCAAAAAAGGGAAAAACTAGGGGGACCCACGCAACATGGTTTATCAAGTTTGTAGGGTGTTTTGGAGGGAAAATAAGGGTTCTTTCCCCCCAAAAATACCCTCTCCAAGCCTTTAAAAGGAGCTCACCCGCTCATTTGCCTCACACATCTCATTTGGAGTTTTTGTGAGTTTGATTGGGAGCTTGGAGAGTGTTGAGTTTTCGCTGGAGTAGTGGAACATCAGAAAGTTTGAGCTAAGTAGTCATCATGCCTCCAAAAGCGAGGGATACTGCATGGGCTCATTGTGATATGATTGATGGCAAAATGATCTTCAAATATTACCAAAAATCTATTGGAGGGGGTATTAACAAGTTCAAACAACACTTCGCTGGGATAGGAGGCCATGTAAAGCCATGTGAAGCACCAAATGACTCAATAGGGCATATTAAGGTAGAATACCTTCAAAAGTTTGAGACTCAAGTCATTGAACCAATAGAGAAGTTTGTGACACAAGCAGTTGCAAAGTTTGGAAGTCAAGACTCAACTAATTGAGTTTGATCATGATGACTCATGAGAAGTTTCAAGTGATAATGTTGATAAGTATTATCATATATGTAGACTTGTAGTAGGCCAGTGGCCCCATAGTTTGTATGTTTTGTTTTTGCACTCTATAGATCATTTAGAGCCTCATTGCTTATGTATTATGTCGATGATATGTATTGCACTCAGTGCCATTTTGATATATTCACCTTTACATGGTATATAAATGAACAATCTTTGCCTGTTTTGTCTCTATTGGCTTGGAATCATGGTTTTAAATCTTAAAAATAGTTTTTTTTTCATTAAAAATTAATTATTTAATGTATTTTTTTAAAACCTGTTCGTTTAGACCTGACCAGTCCCAGTTCATTAGCTGGACCGATTCGGTCATCGGTTCTGGTTTTTAAAACATTGGTTGTAAGGGCTTTTGCTTATGTGATCAAATTTGACTTGGCGTTCTTGTGTCTTGTTAAAATCGGTAATAAGGGCCAAATTCCACTTTGGATAGCTCATTTGATGGATAAATTATTGCATTGAATTCCTCTTTTCGAGAGGACCAAAATCGACCTAAAGATCACTAAATTCAGACAAGGAGAAATATGTTTTTGAAGTAAACCCCACAGATGTGCAAATTGTCATGGTTGGCCGCATCATCATGTAGGTCATAGTTCCACCAAGTTTTCGGTGTAAAATTTTCTGTTTTCCCACCCCGGTTTTCAGTTTCTCCTTATTTCTTCCATGTAGTTAAATGCCCATTCCCATAACCATACATTTAACAGACTAAAAAAAATAAATATTGCTGAAAACACAAATTCTGGAAATTTTTTCAGAATGCTGGAAATTGCAGAATTAAAAATCAGCAATCAAAAACAGCCATTAAAACACATTAAAACACTGATATTTTTGGTCAACTTGACCCTGGAAAAAACCCCCTACAACTCTTGGGGAAAACCAGTTTGAGAGCTCTTCTTTATTTCTGGAAAATGCCTTTTTACAGAGAGAAATTTTTTTCAGCAAAAATCAGCAAAACATAAATTTTTCCAGCAAGCAAACTTATCTGTTTTTCAGCTAACAGACAATCTGGAAAATGGTTGAACGTGCTGTACGGACCGTACGGATGTACGGACTGTGCGGACTGTACGGACTTGTGCGGACAGTCCTAAAAAATCGTGCAGAAAATCGCCTCCTCGATATTCGTGCTGAAAATCAATTTTTCCATTGTTTTGCTCACATAAACTGTCTTTTTCTGCTTGTTCTTTGAGCTGTACGGATTTGCTGAAGTGCTGCCTTGGTATGTGTGCCAAACTGCTGTCTCTTTCTCCTCCTTGTCCAGAAATCTCCTTTGCTCTCTTGCTCTCCTTCTCCTAATCTGCTCATGAAAGAATGAATGATCTTTTCCTCCTTTTCCTCCCTTAACCCAACCCTAAATGACTTTTGGGTGATCCCTAAATCCAATGGCTGAAATAGATTTAGATCAATGGCTGAGATTAAATGCTCATTTAAATCTCACTTTCTAGTTTTTAATTCACTCCACTTTAATAAAGATCCACTTAGTCATTTATTTCCACAGTCACTTTTCCTTTTTAATTTTTCATTGACTTTATAAAAGTCACTTTAAAATTAGACTTCGTAACTTTATCACTTAAAGTCACTTTCAAATTAGATTTAACTTTATAAAAAAATTATAAAGTTACTTTAGGAGAAAAATTAAATTCTTTTGGACACTTTTCCCTAGGCCAAAGATCAAAGCCTTAGGGAACCACCTGTCCTCCGGTACCAAATTTAAACATTCGGGACGTAGGGATGAGGCCTATGCAAAAGCTCCCTACCAATTTTTAGGACACATGGGGGAACGTCGAGGTCTTTAACACAAGGGACTAAAAATAGTAAAATACTAAAAAATTATAAATATATCATTGAAATTCTGTAATTTAATTGTCTTTATCATTGTATGACACTTACATCATGAAGGATAAATCAATGAATCATATAACTGAAACAAATTTAAAGCGAAAAGCATGATACAATCATACATGTAAATGTAAGTGTAACATTGTACAATGAAAATAAAAGTTTAAACCATATTGAAGTGCCAACTGTGAATACTGAATATGGAAATAAAAATAAAGTCTGATACATCATGATTCAAATTTTTATAGAGTCAAGTCTAATATATCATATATCAAGATCAAAGCAAACTAAAGTCTACAACTGAAGTCTGAAACAGAAAAGCATATAACATAAGAACATATCAAATGACAAATGAGCATAATTGCTCAAGGTAATGCCTTGCTAGTCTCTGCATCCAGTTGCTGCATGAATAAATTAGGATCAATCATGTCACCATCTGAATCAGAATCACTTGCATTCTCAAACATGCTAAGTGGCACACCAACCAACCCCATCTATGTCTCATCAAGCCCCTCCTCCATATCTACCTGTGCATCATCCTCTGGATTAACATTCCATCGTGTTGTTGGTCCCTTCAAATATGAAATAACAAAAAATAACCTTCTCCCCATCGATTCATAGTATATTTATAAAAAAATTTAGAGATCTGGCTTTCTTTTTGTGATTTGACCTCATTTTTTTTCGAAACACAGGAATTATTTCCTCTTTTGGGAGGAAACATCCCCCTTTTGAGTTTCCGTTTTTTGGGGACGTGGAGAAATGCCCCCCAGATGTCCCTACGTCCTCGGAGCGCAAGGAAGCGCAGGGCGCTTTTCCCAAGTGGGGGGACGCGTCCCTGTGGAACACTGATGTAGGCTCATGAAGCCCAAGTGACATGCCTTTTCACCCACATTGACTCATATAAATAAGAGTGTCCTCCAACCTGATTTGGTACCTCATCAACTCAACAGATTCTTCTCTCTCCTCATCTGATTGGTTCGTACACCTTATTGGGAAGTTGTTCACTTCACATGTGGCTGAAAGGAGGATGGATTTCAGGAGGCTGAAATCAGTTAGTTTTATGCAATTTGACCAAGCATTGACTTTGATGTTCTGGGAAGCTTTTGACTTTGATTTTATAGGAGATTCTCTGTTTCAACATGCCGTATTTATTGGCACAAAAACCAAGGATTTTTGGGCACCTTGACCTATGTTGACTGCAAGGTGGACTTCAGGTTGACCAACTTTGACTATAGATTTGTTCACTGTTTTGGGTTGAATTTGTCTTTTTGGTTAGGGTTGATTTGACTGCTGTTGACTGAGAGCAGAATTGTAGATTTTACAGGGTTGTTTTGGACAATGATTTTGGCAAAGTCAATTTTGACTTTGACTTTGTATTATTGTACTCTCTCTACTGAACATTTGATATTTATAATAATAAGAATTGATCAAGGGTTTTCCTCATATTGGGGTTTTTCCTTGGCTTGAGCCAAATTCTTGTGTTCTCTTGTATTGGTTTTTCTTTTGTAGTTTATTGTTCGTGTTCTATCTACAGTTACTGCCAATGTGAATTAATGGTTTATGTGATTGCTATTGGAAATTAAAGTGAAATTGATATTGGGCTAATAAAAGGACATCGAAATAATTGTTGCAAGCATAGAACATACCATTGTTACCTAAAATTGATATGGTATTAGAACCCAGGTGAGGACAAGCCCAAGCAAGAGAGAAAAGTAATCACTAAGATATCTGTTGGACAACGATCATTGGACAAGTCTCCATGGCTTCTACATCTTACTTCAAGACTGAGGACAAGCTCAATGACAAATTTGACTATCATGCATGGAAGATGACTTTGGACCTGACTTTGGAGGAGCATTAAGTATTGGACTATGTGCAGGGAAAAGTGGTGGAGCCTCCTTCAAATGCACCGACTGCTGCTAAGATGAAGTATAGAAAAGGTGAGGTCAAAGCAAAGAAAATTTTGATTGACTCCATTCAAAAGCATTTGGTTGCCTATATTTCTAATTTGGGAACTTCTAAGGAATTATATGATAAACTGGTTGGGATGTAAAAAGTGAACAATGCAAATCAAATCCACTTTCTCAAAAACAAGTTGAAGGATATCAAGATGGATAATCAAGAATGACCTACTATGTATTGGAGAAGTTATTGCTTACAGGGAGCTCACTCTCATTGCACTTGGAAGCCTTTCAAGACCATGGGATATATTTACCACCGCTATTCTCAACAAAGACATGATACTTGGTTTTGATGATTTATTGGCTAGATGCACTCACTAGGAGATAAGGATGATGGAGAGAGATAAGTCCTCAAATGGAAATGAACCTATTGCCTTCTCTACTCATGCGAAACGGAAGAATGATGCTGGTCCAAGGAGACAGGGTCAAGGATCTAAGAAGGGATTCAAAGGAGGAAGAAAGGGAAGATGCTACAATTGTAATAGGTTCAACCACTATTCTAGAGAGTGCCCTCACAAGAAGAATCCTCCAAGGGTTGATGATAACAACAACAACACAACAACAACAATTACAAAAGCAATGGCAATCAAAGGAACAACAGGTTCAATAACAAAGGAAAGAGGAATGCTCCTGTTGCTTGAAATGGAAATGGACGACCTCCCAAAAGGACAAGAAATGCCAGGTATTATGAAAGTAATGTTTTAGAAAAACAAGATGAGTTTTATCTTATTTCTGCTCTATCTACTGCCTTTCTTCTGGATACTTTGGAGGCACTTCATTGGATACAAGGAGGCCCTCTCAAATTTAGTTGTGAAGAAAACTAATATAAAGATCATACTTGGAGATAATGCCACCTATCCTGTGAAAGGGATAGGAATTGTCACTCTTCACTTGAATCAAGGTCAAACCATACATCTACAAGAAGCGTTGTATGTGTCGGATTTTAAGAAGAACTTGGTGTCTATTTCTGCGATGGAAGATAAAGCCTTCAAGGTAGCATTCATTGATGGAAATGTACGTATTTGGCATAAAACCCCTAAAGATGCATTTACTCTTGGATTTAGGGTTGATGGTCTCTATCAAGTTGGTGGAAGTCCTTTAGGAGCTATGGCAAGCGATACTTCTTTTCAATCTGAGCTATGCCACCGAAGATTCGCCCACTTACATTACAAACCTTACTTGGGGAAAGGAAGATGCTCACAGGTATGCTCGAGTTTAACATGAATCATGAAGGAGTTTTTAGGGTTGTGTTAAATTTTGCAGATTTAAAATTTAATTTCTGAGATCATATACCATAGAAGATAGTCAATGAACAACAAGACAAGGGAAAAACCCCACAATGGAGGAATATCCTTTTTAAAATGCTCTTCTATTAGATCGTCTTCAAAAGTTCAACAGAGATACATATTCAGAGTACAAAACCCCTTTTACAAATATCAATAGTAACAACCCTTTTTAATATGACAACTTCAAAATACCGCTAGAAGCCTCCAAAGGCTTCCAAAACAAGAGCAGTAGACACAAGTGCGTGAACAAAGTGCACGAGTACGAGAGCTAAATATTGAGAGCAATATTCTCAAAATGCAAGATCAGAATGCTACTGAAACAAGGGCAATATACCAACAATCAAACTCTGGTGCGAAATCAATATCAAGAATAGAATATCGCTGGAGCGAGAACAATACAAGAGCTAAATACTTTTGGTGTGAGAGCAATACCAACTGCAATAATACTTCTTTGGAGCGAGAGCATTAACAACAACAAATAACAAGAGTAGAAACCACTGGTGCGAGAGCTGAATGAGAGTTTTGAGATCTATCAATAGATCTACCAAATGATAGATCTGCCGAACAATAGATTTGCCAAACAATAGATTTGCTAGATAATAGATCTGTTAGATATTAGATCTTCCAAACAATAGATCTGACAGATAAGAGATCTGGCAAACAGTAGATCTGCCAAACTATAGATTTGCCAATGATGATAAAATATCAACAAATTTGCAATAGATTTGCTATTGATAATAAAAGATTTGCCAATGATGATAAGAGATCTGCAAGTTTGCAATAGATCTGTTACTAATAATAAGAGATCTGCTACTGATAATAAGAGATCTGCCAATGATGATAAGAGATTAACAAATCTGCAATAGATCTGCTACTAATAATAAGAGATTTGCCAATGATGATAAGAGATTTGCAAATATGCAATAGATTTGCTACTGATAATAAGAGAGATAAATTACTGATGCGAGGGTTTGATCACCAATGCGAGAGCTAGATCACCAAAGCGAGATAGAGAGAACTTGATGTGTTGCAAATGAAGGCTTCTCTTCAATATATAGAAATCTTTGAAGAAAAATCCCTTCCTCGAATTATGTGTTTTTCGAAGCTCCTAGAGTGATCCATTCAAATTAGATAACTTAAGTGATTTTTTTTTGTACATGTCTATTTGAATCACTTGAGTGATTTTATTTTGCACATGTCTATTTGAATCACTTGAGTGATTTTATTTTGCACATGTCTAATTGCTTTATAAAATATTTTTGAAATGGCTTTTGCTCTTATGAAAAATAATTTGCTCTTGAGAAATAATTCGCTTCAAGGGTGAAAGTGATTCAAAGTGATTTCTAGGGAAATTTCTCCCTAGTTGCTTAAAAATTCAACATTCCCTCTTAACTAGGGAGGAATTTCCATCAATAAAGCCAAAACTACTGTACTTGTCAAATCATCATGACTCATGCTGAACATTCTTGAATCTAGAGAAGAATACCCATGGTAGGGGAGCTACTGCTACCATCCTAAATCCATGCTCAGCGAAATAAAGGCTAAGAAACCTTCACTTGGGAGTCTCAAGCTTCAACTTGGTCCAAATAATCATTGGGGAGCCAAATGCTTCCACCTGACATTAGGAAGTCACATGCTACAACCTGGAACAAATACCATCGGGGAGACTCATGCTACCACCTCGAATGAATACCGCTCAGTCAATAAGACTAAGAAACCATAATAGCTCAGAACATATGCTAGGAATCCACAATAGTGTTGAAAACACTAAGAGTGGGGTGAATCAGTATTTCTTTTCAATTGTTAAATTTACCAGTTAAGATTCATCACAATTACACACAAAGAAGTAAATAATAAGGATTTTCTTATAAATAATTCAGGGCACCAATGCTCTTTTACAAAAAATTGTGTACAGTGATAATTGCGGGCATCAACCCTTTTATCTTTCAGGCTACAACCTATTGCCAAGCACCAACTTGGACTTTTGTGAGGCTCCGACCTCTAGGGCTTCAACCCTATCTTTTTCTGTTCTAGAGGCTCCAATTCCTGGGGCACCAATGCCTTAGATTTCTCAAGATAGATTATTCACAACTTTGTTTTGCTCTTCACATGTCTGTTTGCTTCAACGGAGTACAACCAGATCCATCTCCTGATGCTGCAGTACCTTCCCTTACTGACGATCTGAGGCTTCCTTCACACTTTAATGCGCTAGTTCTTCCACCGAGCTCCTTCATATAACTGTTCTTCAAGTCACGGTTTGCACTTTTGCCGAGCTACAAAAGATCTGCTCCGTCGCACATTCGCTGTAACTTTGAGTTACTCATAGATGCCCGCTTCATCTGGCCCAGTCCTTTTGAACGTGCTTGTCCACAGAAAATGACTTTACCCAAACTGGAAAAATGTCTCACAGGTCTGAGCTTTTACGATTTCATTTGTTTCATATATACAGTGATTGACCGTTCCATCTTCTGTCCTCCTTTTTAAGTTCACGAGTTGTGAACTGTCACTTCTTCTTTGTAACAATGCCCGAGACCCACCCTTGAAATGAAGTGTTCAACTTGTATCTATATATGAGTTTCACCAATAAACAAAAAGGACACGTTCATTGGAGGAGAAGCCAACTTGTGCACGAGGTGGCACATTAAAAAATATATCAAAGGGGCTTTTTGTTAATAACCAAATATAACAGTCTTGCTATTAACGAAACCACATAGCAACATGGCTAAAGGCACATTATACTGGATAACGGGTGGTCCCACCTTCCACATCATCACCTTAACCCTGTAACTGCAACCTCATGGATATAGGAGGTTTTCAAGATGTGCACATATTCTATCTTCCGATTTAACATTGCTGATGCCCCTACTTTCGACGGATGTGATATTCCAATAAGCTCCTTTTGATACTTTCAATCGGGTCCACATCAAGCACTGACCATTGACGAATGCGACATTATATTAATCCGATTTTGATAAAACGTCGGGTCCACGACCAAATCACAATAAGAGGTTTTATGATGTTATTCCTTCAAGACTTGCGATATTTAACTTTCGACGTGGCGAACACAATATTACATTAGAGTGTGTTGTATTTGAGCGATCAGGTCCACACCTTAGATTGCAGTTGGAGCTTTGGTCTTATCGGAGGTTCTAATTGGAGGTCACATTTCAAAAATTGCGATAAGTGGCAGATGCGATTTCACAACTTAATTGTTATATAATCATGTCGAGTCTGCACTTTATATCGTACATCAGGGGTTTTCGCCGATGTCACTGTTTTCTTCCTTGTATCGCTTCTTGGCTTGGCTTTCCTGTGGCTTCTCGTTCTTGTAATTTTTGATGGCTACTCTTTGATTCTCGATGGCTTCCGATGACTCCTTCCTCTTACTCTTTGGCTTCATGATGGCTTTCGATAACTTTCCGATGGCTTCTTCTCTTTACTCTTTCTCTTTCTCTTCCGGTGGCTTCTTCTCTTTACTCTTTCTCTTTCTCTTTTGATGGCTTCCGACATCTTTCCTCCTTGGGTCCACTGCTTCTATTTTGTCTGTATATATATTCAATTCATATGCTGTATTCAATTATTATGGCTATCAATGACAACACTGATATCTCAACATAAAGTGATTTCTAGCTAAATTTTGTTGATTTGGGGTAGCATTGGATGCACTCTAGCCACGAAATTTGGTGGAGAGGTTGGGGCACATGAGATCTCCAATACCCAAAAAGGTTTGGGCAGATTCTAAATAGATCAAGAGATATTAAAATAATTAATATTTTTAATGGAGTCCCTAAGTCTAAACTTAGGGAAAATAAAATATTAATGTGTATTAATATGAATCTGTGTTAGAGTGGTCCAAAAGACATGGATCAAGCCAGATCTAATCTTAGCTGTTGATTAGGGACTTAATCTCGACCGTTGAGATGTCAACAGGAAAAGTATAAGAAGAGGCTTGAGGGTCACTTGGAGAGGCACACCAGATGATCAATAATTCTATTCTCTAGAGCGGAGTTTTCTAAGAGAGATAGAATCAGTGATCGGGAGAGCAGCTGAGGGGCATTGAGTACAGAGAAACAAAGAAGGCAGAGATTGTGCTGGGAGAGCAACGCAGCAGCCAAGGGGAGTGACGCAGAGCCAACATGGGCTCACATAGGGCCACGCAGAGGCAGCCAAGTGCTGCGTAGAGCACCAGAGAGCCCAGCGTGTCAGACGCAGAGGCTCAGAAAGCTGACGCAAGCCAAGAAAGGCTGACGCAGGGCCAGCGTGAGATAGAGAGGGGCTGACGCATTCCAGATTAGGCAGATGCTGGGGTTGCAGGAACAGTTTTGTGCTGAGGAGTTGCTGGAAGGGTTTTCTAGGGTTTCAGCCAAGAGTTTCTCTCAAACTGTGAGGTATAGCTGCTAAGAAAATTCTCTATTGGGTAGACCAGTTACGGCATCCAGATTATACTCTGATATTGCTTAATAAGAAAACCCTCAAATAGCTGCACCGATTTTCCTGCATTGGGTTTTTCCGGGGACATTGGTCCAAAAATAATGGTGTCATGTGGTGTGTTTGTTCTTGTTTCTTTTAGTTGCTGATTTGTAATATGTTGAGCATGCACTGGTGTTTATTTTCAGTATTTACTTTGTAAATAACTTGTTAAGGAAAAATAACAAGTAGGTAGGAATAAATCAGAAAAAGTGCATAAAGGGTTTCTAACTAAGTAAACTTAGAAACTTTAACATGGTATTAGAGGGTGATTGCAAATCACAGGAGGACTGAAAGACATCAGTTGAGTGGAGCAATAGCAGCAGAAAACAACTGTCCCGAGGTGACAAAAGTTGTTTCTAGCAGCACAAAAGGCAAGGAAGTGTGACGTAGAGCCATCTAGAGCCACGTAGAAGAAGCCAGGAACTGCGCAGAGCCTCAGAGAGGCTAGTGTTGCTAATGCAGAGGGCGAGAGCGCTGACATAGGGCATCCCAAGGCTGACGTAGACCCATTCGAGGTGATGCGGAGCCAACGTGAGGTAGAGAGGGGCTGACGCAGTTCGCAGAGAGGTAGTTGATGGGGTCTAGAAGGCTGCAGGAATATTACAGAGTGGCGCTGGTGAGGTACTATAGTCAGAACAGTACTTGACAGAGCAGGGCCAGAGGAGTTGTTATCGAGGGTTTCTAGCTGAGGAACTCGGATCAAAAGTGCAATTGCACAAGACGATCAGAGTAGGGGGCATCTCGACAAGCGGTAGAAGGATTTCCAGGAGGGAGTCTAGAAGAGAACTTCCAGACGAGAAGTAAAGACTCAGAGGAGTCGAACAGAGAACTTCCAGAAGGGAAGTAGAGGAGCGTCATGGCACTACACAGGGTAAGAGACCGAGATAGACTGGATGGAGCATCGAACTTCGCAGTCTGGAAGGCCAGAATCTTATCAGTGCTTGACAGGAATCGTGTCAAGAACTTTGCCTTGGAGGTAGTAGATATCCCAGTCGACCCCAATGATAATGACAGATACGAAGGGGTGATGGTGAGGGCCAAGTGCATTATCCTTGACGGGGTCAAGGATCATGTGGTACCATATATAGCCGAGAAGGAAACGACAGTTGAGATGTGGGAGGCTCTCAAGAACTTGTACCAACATACTTTTGTGCAGAGAAGAATGTTGCTCGAGAACCAGATGAGGTCGTATCAGATGAAGAAGGGTCAATCGATTGACACCTTCCTCGGAGGACTGAATGAGATTCAAGACCAGTTGACTGCTATAGGAGCGACACCGGATCAAGAGCTTATGGTAAGGACAACCCTGAATGCTGTCTCAGAAGAGTGGGAAGTGTTTGTCCAGAGCATGCCGGGTAGAGGGACTTTCCTAACTTGGGACGAGATGTGGGCAGCTCTTCGCCAGGAAGTGATCAGACGGCAGTCGAAGACAGGCAGCAGCAATAAAGGGATCAAGGTCAAGCAGGAGGAGGAGGATGTGGCCCTAGCATTTGAGGGAAAGCAGGAGAAGCGGAAGAAGAAAGATCTCTCCAAGATCAAGTGCTTCCACTGTGGGGAGATGGGTCATTATGCGACCCAGTGCCCAAGGAAGAAGAGTAAGGGAGAGTCTTCCGAGACTAAGGTAGTGCCAACATAGGCAGAGAAGAAGTTTTGACAGACGATGATTGTGCCATGAGTGCACACACACCACTTGAGCGGAAGTGGGGAGACATCGAGCTGTAGTTAGATGGACTATAGGCGATGCGGGGCAGGATCCTTGAGGTACCCAGTCTCTTGGATTAGACCTTGCTACGAGAGTCCCGGCAAGGAGTAGCAAGACTGGCTGGGTGGGTAGAAACAGATGCGGATGGAGCGAGAGAGAGAGCTACAGTGCAGGAGTCTCGAGACAACGCAGAGCTAGCAGGTTGCAGCAATGCGAGAGGCACAGAGTGTTGCACCAGTGCAGGAAGGCACAAAGAGGTGTGCAATGGTGTGAGATGCAGGGAGTTGTTGCAGCAACGCAGAGGTCAGAGAGGGAGCACTTGTCAGCGGCAGAGGGAGCTTCAGCATCAGTGGGTGTCTCTGGCCCAATAGGGAGGTCAGTTGGGAGATCATTTACTTACTTCTCAGTAACTGAGTTGCAGTGCAGTAGTGGGTAGCACGATGTAGCATAATGAGAGGAGGTGCAGTGCGGATGCAGTGCTGGGAGAAAGGACCAGCAACAACACAGATGTAGAGGGAGCTGTCGTACAATTGTAGCAGTGGCAGTGGTAGAATCATTGGCAGCAGTGCAGAGGATGGTGGGCAAGAAGGCCTAGCATCAACACAGGTATCAATGCCAGATGATCAGAGTAATACTTAGTGAGGAGTATTGCTAGAACATAGTACTCGCTAAGAGGGAGTGTTGATTTGGGGTAGCATCAGATGTGCTCTAGCCACGAAATTTGGTGGAGAGGTTGGGGCACATGAGATCTCCAATACCCAGAAAGGGTTTGGGCAGATTCTAAACAGATCAGGAGATATTAAAATAATTAATATTTTTGATGGAGTTCCTAAGTCTAAACTTAGGGAACATAAAATATTAATGTGTATTAATATGAATCTGTGTTAGAGTGGTCCAAAAGACATGGATAAAGCCAGATCTAATCTTAGCTGTTGATTAGGGACTCAATCTTGGCCGTTGAGATGTCAACAGGAAAAGTATAAGAGGAGGCTTGAGGGTCACTTGGAGAGGCACACCAGATGATCAGTCATTCTATTATCTAGAGCGGAGTTTGCTAAGAGAGATAGAATCAATGATTGGGAGAGCAGCTGAGGGGAATTGAGTACAAAGAAACAGAGAAGGCAGAGATTGTGCCAGGAGAGTAGCGCAACAACCAAGGAGAGTGACATAGAGCCAACAAGGGCTCACGTAGGGCCACGCAGAGGCAGCCAAGTGCTGCGCAGAGCACCAGAGAGTCCAGCGTGTCAGACGCAGAGGCCCAGCAAGCTGATGCAGGCCAAGAAAGGTTGATGCAGGGCCAACGTGAGACAGAGAGGGGCTGCCGCAGTCCAGATTGGGCAGACACTGGGGTTGCAGGAGCAGTTTTGTGCTGAGGAGCTACCGGAAGGGTTTTCCGGGGTTTCAGCCAGGGATTTCTCTCAAACTGTGAGGTATAGCTGCGAAGGATCTTTGTCGGATAGGCCAGTTACAACACCTAGATTGTACTCTGATATTGCTTAATAAGAAAACCCTCAGATAGCTCCATTGGTTTTCCCTCATTGGGTTTTTCTGGGGACATTGGTCTAAAAATAATGGTGTCATGTGGTGTGTTTGTTCTTGTCTCTTTTAGTTGTTGATCTGTAATATGTTGAGCATGCACTGGTGTTTATTTTTAGTATTTACTTTGTAAATAACTTGTTAAGGAAAAATAACAAGTAGGTAGGAATAAATCAGAAAAAGTGCATGAAGGGTTTCTAACTAACAAAACTTAGAAACTTCAACAAATTTCTCCCTAGTTTCTCAAAAACTCAACATTCCCTCTCAATTAGGGAGGGATTTCCATCAATAAAGCCAAAACTGTTGTACTTGTCAAATCATCATGACTCATGCTGAACATTCTTGAATCTAAAGAAGAATACCCATGGCAGGGGAGCTACTGCAACCATCCTAAATCCATGCTCAACCAAATAAAGGCTAAGAAACCTTCACCAGGGAGTCTCAAGCTTCAACCTGGTCCAAATAATCATTGGGGAGCCAAATGCTTCCACCCGACATTAGGAAGTGACATGCTACAACCTGGAACAAATACCATCAGGGAGACTCATGCTACGACCTAGAATGAATACCGCTCAGTCAGTAAGACTAAGAAACCATAATGGCACAAAATATAGGCTAGGATTCCACAATAGCTCAGCTCAAAGGCTAAGAATCCACAATAACTCATATCAAAGGTTAAGAATCCATGCTGTTCAAGAAAACCAACATCTATGCTTTTCAAGAACACCAACATCTTTGAACTTGAGCGAGATACAACTTACCATGATTGGTAAGGATCACCATCCGATCTCAAGTAGCCAACACCCATTGGTCAGATGGGTGGGAAGCAAGATGCATAATTGGGGCATACTCCTGATTGGAGGTCCCTCATCCCCAATAGCTCACTAGCTCTATTCCTCATCCCTGGGAGCTCAACTAGGGGGAAGAGCACACATGCCGGGTCTCGAACCCAAAAGAGGTACATCCCTTAATCCAAGCATATTTCTAGGTGTTAACCACATAAATTGATTTCTAGGGAAATTTCTCCCTAGTTGCTCAAAAATTCAACATTCCCTCTCAATTAGGGAGGAATTTCTATCAATAAAGCCAAAACTGCTGTACTTGTCAAATCATCATGATTCATGCTGAACATTCTTGAATCTAAGGAAGAATACCCATGGCAGGGGAGCTACTGCTACCATCCTAAATCCATGCTCAGCTAAATAAAGGCTAAGAAACCTTCACTAGGGAGTCTCAAGCTTCAACGTGGTCCAAATAATCATTGGGGAGCCAAATGCTTCCACCTGACATAAGGAAGTCACATGCTACAACCTGGTACAAATACCACTGGGGAGACTCATGCTACCACCCAGAATGAATACCGCTCAATCAATAAGACTAAAAAACCATAATAGCTCAGAACATAGGCTAGGAATCCACAATAGCTCAGCTCAAAGGCTAAGAATCCACAATAGTTCAGCTCAAAGGCTAAGAATCCACAATAGCTCAGCTCAAAGGCTAAGAATCCATGCTGTTCAAGAACACCAACATCTATGCTGTTCAAGAACACCAACATCTTCGAACTTGAGCGAGATACAACTTACCATGACTGGTAAGGATCACAATCTGATCTCAAGTAGCCAACACCCATTGGCCAGATGGGTGGGAAACAAGATGCATGACTGGGGCATACTCTTGATTGGAGGTCCCTCATCCCCAGGAGCTCACTAGCTCAATTCCTCATCCCTGGGAGCTCAACCAGGGGGGAAGAGCACACATCTCAGTGTTCTTGATCAACCGGGTCCCGAACCCAGAAGAGGTACATCCCTTAATCCAAGCATATCTCTGAAGACTAGAAATTTCTTCTTCGGCAGTGCTTTGGTAAGTGTATCAACAATCTGCTCATCAGTCTGAATATGGTGGAGTCTCACTGCTCCTCTCTGTACCATGTCTCGAATGAAATGATATCTGATTTCAATGTGCTTGGATCTGTCATGAAATACGAGATTCTTAGACAATCAGATCCCACTCATATTATCACAAAATATCACTGTAGTATCTAGGACTTGCTCAAATAACTCTCCAAAGAGTTTTCTTAACTAGACAACTTCACAACTAGCTAAGATAGCAGCAATATACTCAGCCTTTGCAGAACTGAGAGCAATTGGTTTCTGTTTCCTGCTTATCCAAGTGATCATGGCAAATCCCACACTGAAACAACATCTTGAAGGGCTTTTATGTCCACAATGTTGCCTGCCCAATCAACATCAGTATAACCCTGCAACTTTATGTTACCAACAATATATCGAAGACCGAAATTAATTGTCCCATGCAAATATCTAAGCACATGCTTAGCAACAACCTAATTATTATGTAAAGGCTTGGTCATGAATTGACTCAAGGTGTTTACAACATAGAAAATATTAGGACGAGTGTTCACTAGGAACATCAATGCTCCAATCAACTGACGATACTTAGATGGATTAGATAAATCAGGTCCAACTTCATCACCACAAAGTTTCTTGAAGTTCATCTTCATGGGAGTGCTCATGGATTTGCACTCTCTCATTCAAAACCTTTCCAATAGCTTTACAACATACTTCCCTTGTGAGAGAATAATTTCGCCAGGTCTCTGCCAGACCTCCAGGCCCAAAGAGAAGTGCATCATCCCAAGGTATTTCATTTCAAAGTCAGAGGCAATCTCCCTTTTACACTAAATCATCAAAAGTTCATTACCTGTCAAAAACCAATCGTCAACATATAATACCAAAATCAGAGGCACACCTTGTACAACTTTGAAGTAGAGGTTTGGATTAGCACTGCTGCTCATAGAGTACTATATGCAAAATAAATTAGCAGGTTCATGGGTCCATCTAGTCGGTGTGTGAAATTTTTGTCATCATTTTTTCGGTTTCAAATTCCTTGTAAATGTCAGTTGTCCTTGACATTTTTTCAATATTGAATGCATAATATCGAAACATATCCTGCATAATTTTTAGTTTTTTTGTGTGGTTGAACTTGCAACTTATTATTCTTAGGAAGTTTTATCATTATGGTTGCTCGTTTCTACTTTAAAACGAATGAAATTGAATATTTTTCCTATATTGCAGGTTTGCTTAGAGGGACAAATATCAAAGGATTCGGTGTTAAAAAGTCTGAGTGATGGGTATCAACCTTCTGGAGATCAAATACCATGGAAGGTTTCAGAGCAGTTCCAGGATATGAATTTCCCAAGTCTTTCAGGGGCTCGAATTGTTCGTATAGCTGTTCATCCAAATGTCATTAGGGTATTATTAAAAACTCCCACCCATTTTGAATTTGGTTTCTGTTTTCTTCATAATGGAATGTACTTCCCATCTTGTAACAAAGATTTTCTATTCTCTAATTGTTTTTTTTTTCGTTTTCCTAAAGGCTGGCTATGGATCAATCGCTGTGGATCTGCTCACAAGGTTTATTTCTTTTTGACCTTTATAATTGCCTATGCTCTTTTAAACTTTTATAGGAGCGTTATGCTATTATTTCCTATTATCCTGTTCTAAGCAAAGAAAATGAAATGGAAGAGAAATAAAATACTCATGGGGTGAACTTTCAATAGAATCAATATATATAGTAAGCATAATTCACTTTAGTCTTTTTAGATCAAATACGTATTTATGAATGAGATAGCTTAAATTCTTCAGTTTTGTAACTTCTAATCCATATTGTTGAATGATCGATTAAGGTAGTAATTGGGCATTTGATTTATTGATCATTAGGGTTAGTGTTGAAGTTTTTGTCAATAGTTCTGTTGATGACAAAGTTTTAATATATATTTATGTGAGTCATCATTCGACAACCTATTTTGATGACCAAGGGGTTGTATTGTTTATATTTAATTTTTCCTAGGAAACAATTGTAAGCGTTTACATTAGTGTGAAAAATATACATTCATGAAGAGCATACAGCTCTATGATATTGAACCTCAGCAAAAATTAAAGTCGGGCCTCAAAAATACACAGCTATTAAACAGTCCTAAAATGCCCATGAGCATAATCTGCCCTTTTTATTCGCAGAGATAGAATAAGATGCCCTTACATGCATTCTTCCATGATTCTAATCAGAAGAAACAGAGATTTAGAGCCATTCATTATTAACTTCATGAGTTAAAACCTGTATGTCAAGATTGTGAACAGCAGAAGAGAGAGCAAAACGTGTATATCCATCAACATATAGGGATCTTAAAGAATCTGGGGGAGATGCCCCAGATTCCTCTTCATCAATCTCCCATGTACCCTCTGATATCTCCAGGACTTTATTCGATTGCGTATCTGCTCCCAAGTTGAGCTCTTTATAGATGTGTGCTTATGAAATGACCAAGAAGAAGATTTCCAGGGCCTTTACTTGTTTGAGTAAAAGCCTCAAGATAGGGTTCTGCATCTCAATGAGTCCACTTACCCAATCAGTGACCAGATTTGGGTCTCCCAACACTTGAATGTGAGCAATGCCTCTTTTCTTTGCCAATCTCAATTGCCAATGCCTTCCATTCAGAAGTGTATGCATCTCAATGAGTCCACTTACCCAATCAGTGACCAGATTTGGGTCCCCCAACACTTGAATGTGAGCAATGCCTCTTTTCTTTGCGAATCTCAATTTCCAATGCCTTCCATTCAGAAGTGTTATTTGCATTGTTGTGAACACCTCGATTTTATTGCAAAATCACGATTTTTTGGCCTGGCCGATGTTTGCTGATTTTTACTGATATTTTGATGGTATCTTAATTTTGCCGATGCTCGCTGATTTTACTGATATTTTCCCGACTTTTTGGTTTTCTGAACCCTTGCCTATTTTATTCCATTGCCGATGTTTGCAACATTGGTTATTTGTGCCTTGCCCTAAATCTGCTCTAAGAGAAATTTAAGTGTATCTGTAAGGTATATCGCTTCAGCTACAAATAAACCAGGCATGCTCCATTGAAAAAGGCCCATGGCTAGGACTTGTCTGGCTCCAGTATTCCTACCTTTTTTGGTGTTTTAAGCTTTGGAACCTGGTTTAATCCTTCAAGAAGAAACTTTATTTTATAATGCACCTGAACAGGACGGGAATCCTTACCTTCAAAAATGCTTGCATTCCTAGCTAACCATATAGCCTGGGATACTATTAGAGGGATGTCTCTGTACTGTTTTATTGCTCTTTTTTCAAAACATTTCTTCATGCATTCTAGACTTCTAGTAAAGTGCCCTCATTCCACTTGCCCTTGTTATCTATCAAACCCACAAGACAGATCCCCATACTTCCTGCCAGGATTGATTGTGGTTGAATTGATGATTGGTCATGGCAGCATTTGAACAGGTGTTTGGGGAATTCATACAGGTTTGTATCACTGGCTATACACTCATACAGTTATCCTATTTATTCTCATACAGTTTTGTTGGGCAGTTTTGCTGGCATGTTTTGCATGCAGAAGAACTTTGATTGGAGGCCTTACAGGTGAGCCTTGTTGACTTCTGTCATCCCTGATGCTGTGTTAAAGGGGGAATGTTATTGGTATTGGAGATTGTTTGATTCTATAAACCCAGCTTGATGTTGTCGAGAACTTATTTATGATTTCCACTGGTCGACAGAAATTGACAAATTTGTGTGATGCGAAGGTGAGGGGAATTCAAAGAAGTATGTAAAGGTCTGGGAACAACATCAGATCAATGATAATTTGGGAAACTGCTTCTGGATAGACATCAAGAAACTGAAAATGCTTTTGAGCAATGAAAGTTATCTTTATTTTGGTTTTGGTTATTTTGGCAGCTCTAGATTTGGCTATGGTTGGCGCTGCTGTTACATGATTTCGGAGCATTTATGTTGGTAGCTTCCATGGTTCAGATTGCTTGGTTGATAGCACCATGCTTTTGGAGACTATTCTTAACAGTGCTTTTTGGTAAACTTGTTTTGACGAGTTTTGGATAGACTCTTATTGCTGCACCTTTGTGTGTGGAGGATGTTTGGGAGGTTCAAGTACTAAAGAACTGTCCATTCTAAGCCTTGTTTCACTAGTTTGCTTTACTACATTCTGAAAGGATTGGTTGAAGGTATTGTGGAGGTAACTTCTTTGTTGTACCTCATCATGGTCAGGGATTTTGGCTCTCAGTATCCTTTGCCCTGTTGTGTTCAGGGGGTAATGATGGAAAATGTGATATTGCTGAAATTTTGAAATCGAAAAGTTGACCTATGTAATTCAGACATTTCACCTCTATCCTAGAGGTTTCCTGGATCTTAATCTTGTGAAATTTTAGCCTTAGGGCTGTTATGAAATACAATACAAAACAGCAGTGGAAATGGACAATATTTCAATCCTTGACAACTGAAACTTCTAGGCAATCCAAGAAGAAAAGATAGCAAAGTGTTTTGATAAATTTCAAGCCTCTAGGTCAATCTCAAACTGTGGGGTAAGCTGAGCAGAGGTAAGCTTGGTCAATCGAATGAGTGAGTTAGGAATTGCAAATTAGTTTAGGTTTTGATATATGTTATGTATTTTTCTTTTTAGTTTAATTTTTTTTTTTTTTTTAAATTTTTGTTTTTTATAATTTTTTTGAAATGTTTTCAAATTTTAAGGGTTATTAGACAAAATTGAGTAGGAGTGCTTCTAGGCGCCCCCCCTCAAAAGGGGTGCTTCTGGGCATCACCCTTTTGAGGGGGGAATGTCTAGGAGCACCTCTTTTGGGGAAACGTGTCCCTGTGCACCTCCCTGTCTCCCCAAAAGGGGGATGTGGGGAAATGTTTCCCTAGGCGTCCCACCTCCCAAGTGCGTGGGAAGTGTGAGGTGCGTGCACTGCACCCTAGGGGATGCATCCCCATGGAACACTGAGACACAAGCTCCTTTTGGCCCTCTACCTCTTCCCTAAAGCCTTTTGGCATACTCTCCTTCCTAGAATCCATGCCTCCTTTTGAAATTGATCAACAATCCTTGTTCTTAGCTACCACCTTTGTAACAAACAGTTCTTGTTGTATTTGAAGACAAAAAGATATTTGTAATTGTGTAGATGTATTGATAGATAAATGACTTGATTGGTTGAATGAATATTACAATGAAGTACCTTATTATAAATACCTAGGTGAGACACCTTTCTATAAATGTACTTGTCTCTTTGATAAGTCACTTATTTCATTTAACTAATCAATTGTTTATTATGTTTGTAACATTGACATCCCCTTAAAAATTGCTTTGCCCTCAAAGAAAGGGTTATGAGGGGCATTTTTGGTGAAAACTTTCTGTTTTGCATGATGAAACTTCTTGAAGGTTTGGCCATTCAATAAGATATTGTTTGATGGTTTTGGAATGTCACATTTTTTCCTTGGTGGCAAGAATACCTTTTAGTTCTAAAATAATTCTTCCTTTGTCATCCAACTCGGCGAAATCTTTTTGGATATGTTGGGCTTGTCCCAACACCTTGAGGCAAGACACATGGAAGAAATTATGGATGCGGCAGTTGTTTGGTAACTTCCCCTCATAAGCTACTTCGCGAACTTTTTTATTGATTTGGAAAGGCTCATAGAATTTCGGAGCCAATTTGTTTTTTCCTTGTTGCTTAAGGGGCAATTGTTTATAAGGTTGGAGTCTTACAAACACCCAATTGCCTTTTTCGAACATGATTTCTGATCTATGTTGGTTTACTTCTTGTTTCATTCTAATACGATTTGTTTCTAAATTTTCTTTTAGTATTTTGATGATTGTTTGTTCTTCATGTAGTTGATTTCTTATGCCTTGCACTTGTTACCCACCAAAGTGGGTGACTGGAACATTTAAACTTGGATACATTTATAAATTTATATATTAATGATTAAATGCTGGTTTTTACAAGCAGGGCCCTAGCTTAAATAAGCCATTGGGCACCTTTTCGAGAAGGGGCATGATCTTTGATTGTGCCCCAATTACATATTAATTAATTACATAACATTGCCTCCCTCTTGAAAAGATGCTTTGTCCTCAAAGCCTACGCAACGACGGGTGTTTTTGGCAAAAAACTTCTGTGCAACACCTTTTCATGCTATTCTATACACAGAGAGCTTTCCAACGACGCAAGAATTGAGTCAATCGGAGTTTGTATGCAAAAGTTATGCCACTTAGAAGTTGATCTTCCTGTTTTACTTTTCACACCTATAGTTTGGGAGAATGTTGCGTCAACCCCCATTATTCATTGAAAATGGGCTAGCCACATGTTTGTGATGTAAAAGACTCTAGAAGAGTCTATTTTGTAACTCTACTTAAGAGTTGATGTAGTTAAACTTATCCAGTAGTAGGCTATCAGGCTGTGTTATAACCAGGCCACTAGGAGGAAGAGACATTCCATTCTTTCGAGAGCATTTTGTTCCATAGTTGAACAAAGATAGCCAGGAGCGATAGGAGGTAAAACACACAGAGAGGATCTATGCGTTGTAGCAGCCGACGGGCCACATACATCACTTCTTTGTATCTGCATCCATATTTCCAGACAGAGAAAGAGAGTGAAGTGACCTCACCTTCTAGTTGGGTTTTCTCCCAAAAGGGTTTCCCAGAGAGCATATCTTGTGTATTATGTGTCTGTGAGCTTATTTTGTTGTTGTCTACTTTTCTGCTTGATTTACTTTTACATGCATGCACTAATTATAGTTAATTTTACAGATCTAGAAATTAAGTAAAACTGTAATAGTGTAAAATCTTAGATTTTTAGTTTAATATTATCAAATCTGTTGTGACGAATTGTCCAGTGGAATATCCATGACAGTTTACGGATCATTTGGTATCAGAGCAGGTTTCTTTGGGTATTTTGTGGAGATTGTAGGGATCTAGATTGATGAGACCGAAAATCGTAAAATCCTAATCATGGGTGACGAATTTGTAAACAAACCTCGTGATCCTGCAGAGGTGAGGTTTTCGCGGCTTGAAGAACAAATCACGGATATAAACTGCAATGTAAACCTCCTCATGGCGGCCCTAAGCAATAAGCTAGGGATATTTGGAGAAGGGGGTTTGAATGCAGAGGACAAATTAAAAGGAGGATCGGGAGATCGGGAAGACGCAGATAATCAGCCGAAGAAAGAACTCGGAAAATATCAACCCAGTTCGAGTGTTTTGGACCAATCCCTATATAAAGTGGAAGCAAAAGTAGATATCAAGCCATACCACTGCGAAAACGACGCTCTGAAGCTGAACCGTTGCAACAACTGGAAGTTTATTTCAGTGTCCATCAGATCAAGGAAGGGCAGAAGATCTCATTCGCACGACTAAAATTGGAGGGCCATTCACTAACTTGGTGGGAGAGCCACATAGAAACCCTGAGGTTGGAGGGAGAACCTCCAGTGACTAAGTAGGAGGATTTCAAAACCCTCATTAAGTCACAGTTTTATCCCATTAGGTACGTAGAAGACCAGTGGATCCGATGGCATTACTTTAGGCAAAAGCCACTGAAAACGTGCAGGAGTACACCACAAAATTCAGAAAGATGGCTATAATGTTGGGTATCTTTCCAAAGAACCCAGATGTACTCCTCAAGTCTTTGGGGGGTCTGCATTGCCATTTGCGTGAACAAGTGATGTTGTTCAAGCCCAAAACGGTGGACGAGGCTTGTGTACAAGCAGAGTACCAGGAGAAAATAGGCCTAAAAAGAGTGCAATCAAGTGGATCGAAACAAAAGGAGCAACAAGATGCTTCTAAGGAGGGGAATAAGAAGCAAAAAGGGGAAAAGATAAAAAGACGACAACCACAACACACCAGTGCAAGGATCCTAGCAACTACTGCAACCATTGCAACATTGATGGCCATACAAAGGAGAAGTTTTGGAAGTTGCATCCAGAGCTAAACCTGAAGAACAAGAAAAAAGATAATAAGAAGAAGAATCTCATGGCCACTGATTCAAGCAACCAAATTGAAAGCAACTTATACGTGGATGAGAAGATCGTCTGTACATCAGTGCAGAAGGAGGTGAATCTGAGTAGCCTTTAGCAACATGAAGAGAAAGAAATGACCAAACTCTTCCATGTAAAGATACAGACCAAGAAGACGGAGATTGATGCTCTGTTTGATTCAAGATCGCAAGCAAATCTCATTGCAGTAGATCTGGTCAAGAAGTTGGCACTGGAAGTTGGTGATCATCCAAACCCATATCCACTAGGATGGGTACATAAGGATGCAAAGATGAAGGTAACAAAACAATGTAAAATTAGATTTTGTTATCAGTGCTGATTTTATTGATGAAGTAGATCTGGATGTGGTTCCCCTTGATGTATGTGGAGTCGTGTTTGGGAGTTCATACATGTACATGCGTGATGCAATATTCATGAGGAGAGCTAACCAGTACTGACTCATTAAGGATGGAAAATCATTCATCATCAATGCGCACAAAGGCAAGTTGAAAATTTCACTGGTAAGTGCCAACCATGTAGAGAAATTGATCAGTTCCAGCAAGAAGTATGTTTTATTGTTTATAAGAGAAAATCAGTGTGTAGAGGAGTCAATAAGAGGCAAGGCATCCCAGAGGAGTGTACTAAGAAACAAAAGAAAAAATTGGAGGAGTTGTTACAAGCATACAAGGACGTGTTCCGAGAGCCTAAAAGGCTAGCCCTAAGAGAGAAGTGGAGCACGAGACCCAGCTATTGCCAGAGTCCCCATTGCCAAATATTGGGCTGTACAGGGAGTATGTTATAGAAGCAAGTGAGGTGAAGAAAAAGTTGCAACAACTGTTGGAACAGGGTGTCATTCGACCGAGTACATCACCATGTGGGTCACCCATCGTCATTGCACCAAAGAAGGATGGGACTTGGCGGATGTGTATAGATTATAGGGCGTTGAATAAAATCATGCTCAAGAACAGATACCCCCTGCCCAGGATAAACGATCTGCTAGATCAGTTGTAGCAAGAAAAGTATTTCACCAAGCTGGACATGAAGTCTGGATATCATCAGGTTCGAGTCAAAGAAGAAGATACATGGAAGACCGCCTTCAAAACCAGACAAGATTTGTATCAATGGTTAGTTATGCCATTTGGCGTATGTAATGCATCAACTACATTTATGAGATTAATGAATGATGTAATGCCCAGTTTCCATTGTTCCTACTTATTATGTACCTAGAATTCGATTGTTTAATAAAATGGATCAATTATTCTGCTCATTTTGTTTGGTGTTTAGATTTGGGTGCTTGCTCATTAATTTTTAGTTGTTGTTCCTAGTTCAAGTTTTCGGTAATTATTGTTATTTTCCAATTAGGAATATTACAGTTAAGCAGGTTGCTCCATTTCCTCAACCTTCTTTGGATTTTACATTGATGAGCTCAAGTCTTTTCCCAAAGAACACGACTAACATTGAGATAGTTTCCTTCTTCACCACAATGCGATTTCCATCCTCCTACTCTTTGATGATGTGATCCTTCTTGTTTGCTTCCTTGAGGGGCTTTTGGGATAGATTGGTGCTTTGGCTAGCTTCTTTGGCCTTAGACAAGTGGAGGTGAATCTCAACAAAATTGAGGACATGTTCTACAATGGGTCATTGGGTCTAAGAACTCTTTTGTAGATCACCATTTTTTCTCAAAAGGTAGTGAGATTGAGGTGTTCATTACATATACATGGAGGTATAGTGCATGGGCTCAAGGCTTGGATTGAGCAAGCCTTGTCACACTTAGTAAGCAATGCTGTTCCCTATCTGTATTTGAGCTTCACTGCTTGTAGAGGTCATTTCATGATATCTATTCTTATGTATTTTTTTGCCTTGATTATTAGGCCCATTGTGCTTTATGACTATGAGATTTAGGGGACTAGATTACTTTCATCATACTATGATAAGATGGAAATAACCCAAATGACAATGTTTCTACCCATGATGCACTGCAAAATTCGATGCCCGTGCAAAGTTCGAGAGCATTTTGTTTTTTTCAGTTTGTCGTCGTCTCTATTAATCACTCCCACCTTTCATATGCACTTTAGGTGCCTTTGGTTAACTGTTTTCCTCTAAGAAAAATTTAAAGAAGGTGGTTAAAGATGATATTTATCAATGTACGTCCAATGTACTTGAATCGCCCTCTTGGGCCCTGTTCCTAAGACAATATTCTACTTCAAGTTTTCATGTCGTTGAGAGACAATCTTATTATTTGAACTAAATATAATCAAAAGCATTTGATGCATAGCAATAGGATTCCTTTAGGCCAATTTAGGGTTTTCGCTCAACAACTTCTAATGAAGAAATTCAATAGCATCTTGAAGTTGGAGAGATTGGTATATCATGTCACCTATAAGGAGTTGAGTTGGAGGAGCACCCCAATTCATGTAGTTGAGAGATGATGCTTTATTTGGCTTGAATGTACTCAAAGACTTTTAAATAAAAGAGTTGGACATGAAGGATGTTTATAAGTCATAAAAAAAACCTAGGGTTTGCACTTGTCGTCATTTGCACGCACTTGGGGGTCTTGAACCTAGTACCTAGCTAATACAAGTGCTATCACCTTGCAACTTGCTTCCACAACATACAATCATGGGTAAGGAGTGGGTTAGTTACCATCTAAAAGTTTTTTAATCTTCTTAATTCTATATATTTCTTTCCTGATTAAAAAATCCAAAGTAAAATGCCTTATTGCTTTTCGCTAGCTTACCATATGGAGAGAGTTACTTGGAAATTGGTATTTATGGGTTATGTTAGAGGGAATTGCTAGTCTAGGGACATTATATTGTATAAGAAGACTATATGTAAGGGAAGAGTCAAAGAATCTAATTTGGATATTGAATTTTGAGGCCAAGATGGACCAAGATGATACCTTGCCTTTGTTAATGCTTAGATGCAATCTAGTGACATAATAAACGGACATTGAACAACCTCTTTCTGGGCATTGGTTTATGCTTTTATCATCTTTAATAGGATGAAGTTGCTGTCAAAAAGCTGAGGGTGGAATTAGAGAAGCACAACTAAATATTGGTATGTTTGAAAAGTTTGATTTTACTCATGAATACGTTATCTATGTATACGCATTAGTCTTCTAAGGAGATCAAGGGAGATTAATCGGTGCCTTTTTGAGAGTGCACCCTTTTAGCTTTACAGTTGGTTTGTTCCCTCTCTTTAAATTAAAAAGTGGAGACTTTGTAATATGCGTATTCAAGATAACTAATTTGGATATTCAATTTTGAGGCCAAGATGGACCATGTTCATATGTTGCCTTAGTCAATCCTCAAATGCAATCTAGTGACATAATAAACGGACAGTGAACAAACCTCTTTCTGGGCATTGGTTTATGCTTTTATCATCTTTAATATGATGAAGTTGCTGTCAAAAAGATGAGGGTGGAATTAGAGAAGCACAATGAAATATTGGTAAGTTTGAAAAGTTTGATTCTACTCGTGAATACGTCATCTATGTATACACATTAGTCTTCTAAGGAGAGCAAGGGAGATTAATCGGTGCTTTTTTGAGAGTGCACCCTTTTAGCTGTACAATTGGTTTGTTGCCTCTCTTGAAATTACAATGTGAAGACTTTGTAAGATGCGTATTCAAGATAAGTTGCTTGGTGAGTTACTATAACCTTATGTAGCAACATCAGTATTATATGCTTATAAGTATCTACTAAATAACAGTGTTCCACGGGGACGCGTCCCCCAGGGTCGGGTGCGCGCACCCCTCGCACCCCACGGCCCTGGGATGGGGGGATGTCTGGGGAAACGTTTCCCCACATTCTCCTTTTGGGGAGACGCAGGGGGGCGTTTCGCCGGTGTCAGGGATGTGACTTCCACAAAGGGGGATGCCTACGCGTCACCCCTCAAAATGGGTTATGCGCCCCCCCCTTAAATTTGCTTGTAAACAATTATTTATGACAGGGGAAACCTAGTATTTGACCATAATGGCCTACTAATGTCAAGACTTTGTAAGATGTGTATTCAAGATAAGTTTCTTGGTGAGTTACTATAATCTTATGCAGCAACATCAATATTATATGCTTATAAGTATCTACTAAATAACAGTGTTCCACGGGGACGCGTCCCCCAAGGTCAGGTGCGCGCACCCCTCGCACCTGGGATGGAGGGACGTTTGGGGAAACCTTTCCCCACGTCCCCCTTTTGGGGAGACGCAGGGGGGGTGTTTCCCCAGTGTCAGGGACATGACTCCCACAAAGGGGGATGCCTAGGTGTCCCTCCTCAAAATGGGTTATGCGTCCCCCCTTAAATTTGCTTGTAAACAATTATTTATGACAGGGGAAACCTATTATTTGACCATAATGGCCTACTAATGCTATGGTGTCCCCCCTCAAAATGGGTTATGCGTCCCCCCTTAAATTTTCTTGTAAACAATTATTTATGACAGGGGAAACCTAGTATTTGACCATAATGGCCTACTAATGCTATGCAATTCATGGTAATGTTAAATTCTTAAAGTAAAAGGATGAAAAATGACTCAAGATGTTTGAGAGTGGTTCCGACCTCATTGGATTTCATATGGAGAAAGTAGAATTTTAGATCTCACTGAAAATCCAACAGACTTAACAGTTTTTTAGGAATTCAGGATTTGATGGATTGCAACATTTCCATTGCATTTTGTTATGTACAAGGGTACGGGATTAGTATTTAATCAAGAGCACCAAGCCCTCAGTATACTTTAGAGTGACTTTTAGACTCATCACTACACTGTTTTTGAGTTTTAGTTGTATCAATTTACTATTCCAGTCTTCAGATTTTGGTATCTATTAAAGTCTTTTTTGCTTAATACTAATTAAATTCTAGAATGATGAATGATGAATTTTAATTTTAAATCAATTTAGAATCTAGAATGATGAATGATGAATTTAATTTTTAAATCAATGTAGATTCTAGGATGGTGAATATACAGCTTGAGTGGGCCTAATGGTTAAGAGCATGTGTTTCCTCCTAAGAGGTCACAGGTTCAAAACCAGAGGGGGGTAGAGTATGTATGCCTTCGTAGACTTAGCAGTCAAATCGCTGCGCGGAGGTGGGTCCCTTGTCCCACAAATAAGGGGGTCTCATACACCAATTTGGTGTCTGGCTTGGCTGTGACCTTAAAAATGGATATTATTATTATTATTATTAATGAATGATGAATATGGATCAGAGTATTTCATTAATGAATCTCGTGGTCTATGGATGAATCATGTATGTATTAGTAAGGATGATGAGTATGGATCAATGTATTTCATTATTTAATTCAATTATGTATGTATCATTGTATTTATGCTTTCATTATTGAATATGAATTTAAATATATATATATATATATATATTAAAAAGAAAAAAAGTATATACCCAGACGTCTCCCTGTCCCCCTAAATTTCCCGAAAATTTGAGGGTACTCCCACGCGTTCCCCTTGTGCGTCTCCCCATCCCGGAGTCTTGGTGGAACATTGATAAATAATGAACGGATTGCTGCTGATAGTCAGTTGCTTAAATACTTATTGCTTCTTTGATGCAATAACTTTCTGTTAGCTATATGATATATAATGACTTATTAGCTACTTAGTGGTAGTACTATGATATTAGAACATTCTGTAGTTAAGATCCTTCTCTATTTTTATTGATAGTATTGAAGAAGATGCTGTTTCTGTAGGTATTATGAAGGACAGTTGACAGATCTTACTGAGGTAGATGCTGAAGAGGAAGAGAAAAAGGAACGTGGAAAGATCACAGAAGCTGCAGCAAAGGTATCGTACCCATCTTATAACTACGCATATGCATCTCTTCACTTCTTGATTTGTGTAAGATGTGGAGTGCAAGTTGTCTGCTTTGTGGTTTTCTTTAGTAGAACTGAGCCTTAAGTATTAACCTGTAAGGATCTTTTGTAGTAACATATACTTGATTTATCTGGCCAATCTTTCTTAACTTTTATTGTAATTTGTGGCATTTTGATGTGAACGACAATATAAATATTTTGAAAATTTATTTTCTTGTGTATGTTCTTAATCAACAAAGTTGGTGATAGATGTGTATTTGAAATATATCGACTTGTTCTGTTTAAATTGTTAGCAGGAAATTACATAGATAATAGCATTTAATATTATCCAATACATCTTCTGTATATTTATTATTGTTCACACAGCTTTCAATATGTTTAATGATATTTGGCTTTCTAAATTTACAGATTTTTTATACCTTGACTATTTTAAAATTCTAGAAACCACACATAACTTTCCATTTAACTTTTGAAAGCAAAATTCATTGGATGCATTCTTTTTGTTGATTATTCTTAACATAAAAGGAAAGATGGAAGGATTACTGATTTTATCTCATTCTAATCTCGTCTGTTAAAAGTCTATCTTAAAAACTACGTTTCCTGATGACAAAGCCCTGAAGAAGAAAACATAGTTTCATTATCTTCCTAGCCTTTTGGCACTTCAAATCTTGGTGTATCATTAAATGTTGTTCCAGTTGTCATTTAATTTTCTTTCTGAATTCCGGTTTATCTTTCTGCCTGCTGCTTGTTTCTTTAACTTTGACACACTAGAACAGTGACGAGATATAGCACACTACAAATTGTAATTTCTGAAGCACAATTTTTTTTGATGATTCTATCAAAATTAAATTTACTCATATTTGTTCTTTTTAGAGCACTTTGATGGTTAATTAGACATATCCACTTATAATTTCAAATGAATATATGTGTCTTATTGTTTCTTTTGTAATAATAATGATGATAATAATAATAATAATAAGCCAATTATAAGGTCACGGCCAAGCCAGAACCAAATTGGTGTGTGAGGCCCCCTTGTTTGTGGGACAAGGGACTCACCTCTGCGCAGTGATTTGACTGCATGGATATGAGTTTCAAGATGAACAGAAATTCATGAATTTGGTTTTAAATTTTTCCTC
Organism: Pinus tabuliformis; assembly: GCA_031772625.1. NCBI lineage: Eukaryota > Viridiplantae > Streptophyta > Pinopsida > Pinales > Pinaceae > Pinus > Pinus tabuliformis. Next base: position 829,086,031 of record CM062809.1, on the reverse strand, counting down.
TGCTTGTATTCACAAATTATATTGAGTTTGGATCAAAGTCACATGGTTTGGGTTTGAGTTCAAGTTCGGCAGCAATAAAATTGAGTGTGCAATGAGATTTGGATAAGATTTTCCATCAGGTTCGTCATACAAGTATTTTAAAATGTAAATAATATTTTATAAATTATGTTATAAAATAATATATAAATAAATAAAGATTCTATAATATATAAATTATACTTTATAACATAAATGCTAAGATATATAATAGATATTATGATTTAATTAAATCCAAAGTCTCTCAAATAATTCTTCTTGCTGTCCTAAGTTATAACTTATAAGCTATACACTAAACTATCTCAACAACCCTAAATATCTCGTTACATATAATAATAATGTGACCATCAGACACTGGAATTGAGTCAGTATGTCTGATGTTCATACCATTGTTGAAAAATTTGGCATACCAAAAATTGGTGAGGGTCCAGAATATTATCTTTTGGCAAAATCAGAAAAAAAAAACAGCAAACTGCAGCAAGCATTAAAAACACAAAATAAATTCATTTTTTTTTTTCCAAAATTGTCAACATTAGCACATCAATATGGGAAAAACAACCAATATATATGATGTAGTTGATGCCAAATAAAAACTGATACATCAAAGTTGTTACTGAATATTGAACCTTGATAGTGGTCCAATCAAGGACTCAAAAGCGAACAACCAATAAAGATGACATGATATATAGAAATGTATTTCATCATTATGAGTCATATACAAATGTACAAGCTAATTATCTAGATTATAGTATCAATTACATCTCCCCTTTTTACAGGAAAAGGTCATGGCTTGTTCACCATTAGAAGTTTCTGCATCATGTATATAATGTTGACTGGTGGGTGTAGCTATATCAATCTGTGTAGAAGGTGGTTTTGTGGCTGCTACCTCACTCTCGAGGATGTCGAAGTCCTCTTCTCCCCTCTCATGTTGCTCCTCCTTCCCCCCCTGTACCTGCTGTTGCTCCTCCTCCTCTAATCATGCAGGTGCCTCCTCAGTAATAGGTGCATCATACCCCAACCTCCACTTAGAGAATATGTTAATATTGTTCAAGAAAATGGCATCAGCTTCAGGTATTTTCTCCAGCTGGCTCATGCAGAGATGGGGATTGTAGTGGACATATACCAAATCATTGAGATATGGGAAATCCAACTAGTAAGAGGGGTTATAAATAAATTAATGGGTCTTAGAGGGTCATAAATTATAATAATCATACTTGCTTAGTTGAAGTTCTAAGCTGTTGTGCTTTCTTGAGTTTATTTTTTCCAGGATACTCCAACAGCACTTGCACCTTGAAGCACTATATTTTTGGCTAAGGAGCTAAATAAAAATTCATAAATTTGGTGCTTGTGCACCATGTTAGATGACCAAACATCTACGGCGAATTAAAAAAGGACTAAAATTACATTTCATTGAAACATAATTCAACTTTCAAATAAAACACATAATTAAAATTTTAAATTCTAGTGGATTATATGGAAGCAAGATACTCTCCTTTCATAGACAACATTGGCAAAGCCAAATATTCAGCTAGCCTCTCGATACATGTCCATCTTGCAATTAATTGTTTTGCAAGCATCAACATTAGATTCCATCCTTTGGGGACATGTAAGGAGCCCTTTCATCACCTCACCGTCGAAATCAAAGTTGCATGAGTAAGCAGAGGCGGGGCTGAGGAAGTGTTGTTGCATAAATTGGCTGACGGAGTATCCTAGTCCATCGACCATCGATCAAATCCCAAATTATCCTGTATTTACCATATCTGGGGTTGCCCCTCTTGACATAATAAGATCAGATAGGTTCTTTGGCCCTATAAAGGGCCTCATACAAGTAGCCCGTTGCGGGCTTATACCCATCAATCAAGTGGGGAACCTTAACTAAAGGTTCATCAACCGTATACATTACTTGAACTCCTTCCTTGAAGAAATTAGTGTACACTAGTTTAGCAATGACTTTCCCATCTTTTCTTGAGTTAAATGCACGATCACGCCACTCATTACAAACAAACCTCTGCTTCAACTCAAACTGACATTTGAGCAGAAATAGTAGAGAAGTCAAGTTGTTGGCAAAACATATGATTGTAGGACTCAACAACTCCTGTTTCTTGTGAATCTCCTCACGAGGCTAAGAACAAATGAATGGTTCAAGGTTACTTGGGAGCGGGAGCTGGGAGCGACATTTTCAAAAGCTCCTGGTTTGGGAGCGAATCGTGAGCGAATTTTTATATAATATATATTTTTATATATTTTGATGCATATATGTCAACAAAGGCATGTAGAATGACGAATTAGATATAAAAAACATAAAAATATAGATTGAACCATATAACATCAATCATCTAGAGGTTATAATCTTCATCAATCATGTCCACAAGTTAGTAACATACAACATATCGAGTCTCATGATTCATCAATCTTAAAGTTTCAAGCTTTCAAAATTTAATACGTAACATTTATCATCATTGATCACCAAAATTATATAAAAATTCTAACATGAAATGAAATGAAACAACTTTTAACTTTCACGAAGCATTATATTCATAATTCATTACCAATGAGTTATAATTGCCAACTTCAAACTTAAATCGTCATATATTGTTTACAAAAAATATCATAATAAATATGAAAGTGTCAATAGCTATAAAAACTACTAGAAACTAGAAAAGACAAGTAAATTTTATCTATTGCTAATGCTTGGGCCTCTTGCCACCACGAGAAATGTCTAATTTTTGAGTCTTGTTGGAAAATCAAGATCTTTGTCATTAATATCACCCTCTAAGCATTAACATAAGATAGAAAAAACATAGCATGTCAAGTCAAGATTTTGTTTGAGTGATGGGTACATTTTTAGTAGGGTCATGATAGAGGAGTTCGACAACCATTGTCACTAACATTAAGGTACATAGAGGGATTGGTTCTCTTGATTAAATACGAGTTCCATACCCTAATACATGACAAAATCCAATGGAAACATTGCAATCCCCCCAATCCTGGAATCTTGAAAAACTGATAAGTTTGATGGATTTTGAATGAGATCTAAAATTCTACTTTCTCCATGTGAAATCCATTGAGGTTGGAACCACTCTCAAACATCCCGAGCCATTTCATGGTAATGTTAAAAATTTAAGTAAAAGTGACATTCTCACTTTTACTTTAAGAATTTAACATTACCATGAATCGCATATCAATACTAGGGCCATAGGCTTGATCATTAGGTTTCCCCACTCAAAAATCATTGTTTCTTTGAAAAAGAATTGCATTTGGAATGTTTTTGCAAAAAAGACCAGGGGTTCTCACTTTTACTTTAAGAATTTAACTTTACCATGAATCGCATATCAATACTAGGGCCATAGGCTTGATCATTAGGTTGCCCCATAAAAAAATTATTGTTTCTTTGAAAAAGAATTGCATTTGTAATGTTTTTGCAAAAAAGCCTAGGAAGCAAAAATTTCGCTCTCGGGGATGCTTCTGAAGGGAGCGCGATGCGAGAGCGGGTTCGACGAGGGTGGGCGGAGCTGCTCCCCTACATCCCTAGAATGGTTATATATAAATTTTGTGATGCTCCTAAACTGATCAATGACCTTGATGAATATTTTTCCCACATCCTGAAGCATCAAATCAATGCAATGGGAAACACATAATTGGCTGCAGTAGCTATTAGGATTTATATAACATGTTGCAAACCAATCTCTTGAATAAACCTATCCATCAACTCACACAACAATGTCACATCTTTAACATGTGCCAATGCATCAATGGATTTAATAAACATTGTATCCGTTGGACAACGAACCGAGAAATTAAAAGGGTCCTACACTTCCCACATGTCCAACCATCTGACATCATCATCCATCCAATGGAATTCAATGAATTCTTTTGTCCTCCAATCTAATATTGATGTCACTCTTTCCCGATATTAGAATTGGTCCTTGCAACTCCTCATATTTGGGGCACTTATACCTTGAGCCAACAATAGCATTAACATCACACATTGACTCAAAAAATGGATGTCTTTGTGATGCTCAAGTTAATGTCTCTCCAGGAAAGACCCCTCCCACGATTCTATCTATTTCTTGCTTTTCCTTTCTTTAAACCGCGAATGGAATGGAAGTTTGTACCCCATCTTTGATTATTGTAACAAAGATAAGATGCTCATGGAAGGTGAATCTATGGAGTCCCTTCTCTCTACCTTGAGTCTCGACTTTGCATGTGGTTCTTTAGGATCTAGCCACTCTATCAATGATAAGTTCAACTTTGGTAGAAATTGCCTCTTCCTTTGTTTTATCCTTACCAAAAATAGAATTATGGGCAATCCACGTAATATCTGGGGTTCAACTAGCTGACCCCCCTTGTCATATGTTGACCACTCAATTTATAGTGCAATCTTTGTGGGTTTGTCACTTTGGAATGTTGTTAGGACAATACACAACTTCCAACTTGAAACCTTGGGCCATAAGATCCGAAGAAAGGGAACATCAAACATTTTTGGGAAATTAAAGTGTTGTTGGAAATAAAAGTAACGTTGGAAAAAAATAGACTTCTATATTTGTTCTATGTGTTGGAAATATTGAGAGGGGGGGTGAATCGATATTTCTTTTCAATTGTTACTTTTACCAGTTAGATCACTTATATTAAGAACACAAAAAGAACAATAAGAATAAATGCTTTTATTAATTTCTTCTTTATAATAAATCAAGTACAACAAATAGGGCTCCTTCCCTAGATGAAGACACCGATTGTCAATCTCCCAGGCTCCAACCTGTATTTTCCAAGCACTGAATTGGACTTCCAAGGCTCCAACCTTGTCAGTTTTGAGGCACCAACCTCAACGGCTCCAACCCTATATCTGGCTCAGGCTCTGAACTGGTTTCTTGAGGACTCTAATCCTCTAGGGCTCCAACCCTATTGTCCAAGGCACCAACCTTGTCTTTCTGAGGCTCCAACCTGTTGGTCTCCAACCCTTACTTTACTTCGTCAAGATGTATTTGGTTATAATTCATGGCTCCCAATGTCTTCTTCAACAAGCCTTGTTAATCTTTAGCTATGCCTTCCCTTAGTCTCCATGTCACGTCATCAATGACAACCTTGTTTTCTTAGAAGGTATTGCCACTGCTCTTCATGTCACCCAAACAAAATCTTCAATATGCTGCTTCACAAAGTTCTCTGACTCTGCCCTATTATGTTCTCAAGAGAAGACTTCAACGAGCTCTATTTGTCCAATCCCAATAAATCAACACTTTGACCACGACAACTACGACAACTTCGACCACGACAACTTCAACCACGACAACTACGACAACTTCGATCACAGTAGCTTCAACCACGACAACTACAACAACTTCAACTACGATAACTTCGAAAACTTCGACCACGACAACTATGACAACTTCAACTATGGCAGCTGCGACAACTTCGACCATGGTAGCTTCAACCACGACAACTACGACAGCTGCGACCACGACAACTTCGACCATGACAACTACGACAACTTCGACCACGTCAAGTATGGTATCTTCGACCACGGCAACTACGACAACTTCGACGATGACAACTACAACAACTTCTCTGCTCATAGCTTGAACTTGTGGGAGACTATTTAACCCACGAATAATTCCACAAACTTGTCTTCCTTGCTTTTCTAGGCTGTGACTGCTTCTCTACCTCTTGTCTTGTCTCCATCGAAAAATCTAAGCTTGAATGGACAAATTTAGGTCTATATTTATAGTGGTTTTTCCATATTCTGAAGGGACATGTCTCTTTGCCAAAGGTTATGAGCCTACTCAAGTCGGCTTGGACAATTTGACAATTTTTGACGTGCTGATTTCAAAGTTTGATTTCTCTTCAACGATAAGGAATTTGGGGGCGTGTAATAGCTCGTTAGAAAGAGGAAAAAATCCTTTACACTCCTATGCCAATCCCATTCTTAAATAGGGTCATTTTACCACCAATAAAATTATTTTTGTGAGACTATCATTATTATTTTATTTATGGCAGCCATTAGGATTTTAGTTTTAGGCATCCAATGTTTAGGGCTCCTTCTTTATAGAATTAGGTCATCAAGCTGATTAGGATTAGGGCTTCTTTAAAGGTATCATGGGCATCTTCATTTAAGGCTTCAACATCAATGATCTAAGGCTTTTCATGGACGTTAGGGCAAGGGCTTCTTGATTAGGATTAGGGCTTCATACACATAGGCTTCCATTCATGTATCTTAGGGGCATCATAAGTATTAGGACTTGCATCAATGTGTTAGGGCTAAGGCATCTTCTAGAGTGTCATGGGCATTTAGATCATGCATCACCAATCTAGGGCATAAATGTACTTAGGGTCTTGTCATGTAGTTAGGGCAACATCATGAAAGGGTTTAAGGCATGTATCACAAGAATATTTTCCATCTCCATCAATGCCATATTTACATCAATGATAACCTTGACCAACACTATGAACCATGAAAAATTATAATAAGAGGCAAGCAACATGGACTTTGAAAACCTTGCATAAATCTAGAAAAAATATTAGTTTAAGATTGTGGAATTTGAAGAAACACATGGGATGATAGTAATTGATCCATTGTCCAATTAAAAAAGGAAATTTTTTTGATGGTGATGAGAATAGTGATTTGGCCCTCCTAAACCTACTTCTTGCTAATGGTAAACCCCTTGCCTCCTAACTCATTGAACACGATGAGATGGGACACGAAGGACATTGAAATATGAGGCAACACGAGACACGACGACCTCAGAAATAGGACATGGAGGACACATTTTATATAGTTTTTATTTATATATGGGTCTATATATATAAAGAAATGAGTGATTTTTTTTATTGCAAGTAAAAGAGCTTTGTATTACAAAAGAGTTACAAAAATTACAAGATTCTTAGCTTTAGTGCTCAACAGAACTTGGCCATGGACATGGGCCTGAAGCTAAAAGAAAAGGTGGTGTAGACAAGTGTGAGGAGGCCTCTGCTCACAGAGGAGAAGCCAAATAACATCTTGTGTTAAATTTCAGGTATGTTCTATGCTTAAGAGCAGTTTACTTCAATTAGCCCAATATCAATGTCCAGTTTAGCAATCACATTAGCATGATAGTAAAATGCAAATAGAACATAAACATAAACAATAGAAGACAAGAGGACACAAGATGTGGCACCAACTAAGGAAAAACTCCAATGTGGGGAAACCCTTGATCAATTCTTCTTATATCCTTCAATAGTTTAGCAGAGACAAAGATAGTACAAATATACAAAACTGATATTTATGACAGTAGTAGAAAAGACTTGACCAGAGAAGACAATGCTGGTCACACAGGACAAAATCTTCCTCTGAAGATCATTCATATGGTATCAACAGGATGTTCAACAAACTGAGCCAATCATGGTCAAACCTTGACCCAAAACATCTCCCAGAACTCTGATGTCTTCTTGCTGCACTAGCTGTCACTGCTTCATGAAATAGGACACAATCAATAATAGATTTGCTGCTGTCATCATGATGACTGGTTAGGGCACCAAGCACTATTGTAACAGTCCTCCAACAGTCATCAAAACAACCTAGGACAACTCTTTGGATATGCTGTTGATCTGGGCATATATATAAGCCCTCAAACACCCATACACAATCCTTGACTGTGGTGTTATGGCCTGCAGCCTAACACACAGTCTTCTTGTAGCTTCCAAGCATCATGAACATTATCCTTGACCCCCCAATGATACCCCAACAGATTTGATCCTAAGCTCCCCTAACTCGGCCCTCCTAAACAACCTCACGGTCTTCCTGAAATGGCTTCAGAACAACCTTATTTCTCCACGCCGAATACTTCTTCTTGCTGCAACTAGGGCATACTCTTGCTACGGTTAGGGCCTCCCCCTTGTTACGAATATGAGCCTTCCTTTGCTGCGGATTAGGCCTTCCCTTTTTGCTACGTATGATGCCTCCTTGATTGCGGCCATATCTTCTTCAAGACTGTGGCTAGATGTCTCCCTTGACTGCGGCCAGAGCTAGGCTTTATTAATAGCTGCTAGGACTCTCCATCAACTACGTAATAAGGTCTCCTTTGCTGCGGAATTAGAGCTTCACAAACTGTGGCTAGGGCTTCATTATGGCAATGGTTAGGTCTCCATTATGAGTTGCGTATTAGGCCTCTTCTTAGCAACGTATTGGAGCCTCTTTAGACTCCGTATAGGTCTCCTCTTAACTGCGGCTAGATCTCCTCACAGGACTGCTGCTAGGGCTTCTTTAGGTGACTGTGTCCAGATCTCTTAGATAACCACTATGTCCTCCTTGTGAGAGGACGAACCCAAACGAGTGGAGAGGAGAGATCAAGAGAGATGTGAGTGTGTCTCAAATGGCTTGAGGCCTCCTCTATTTAAATGCAATGTTGAGGTTGAGCTGAGGGTTATTTGGTTGTTGGCCGACCTTGAGAAATTGTCAAATAATTTAAATAAATTCATATCTCCATAAATACATGTCGAAATCGGATGATCTTTAGGTCAATCCTACACCTCTCGAAGAGAGGAATCCAAGAAAAATATCAGCTGCCATAAATAAGATGACCCACATGGAGTTTGGCCCTAGCTGCCAATTTTAATATCCTAACTGTTACATAGCAACAAAAGAAGCAAAACCATGGCTAGAGCCGAGAACAAAGAGACATTAAAGCCGCATAATAGAAAAACTACCTTGATGAACAAGCAACACCCAACTAGCACTTTAGAGGGTCCTCTTGGACCACAGGGCATGGCTTGTAATAATTTGGGTCATCTGGTAGAGGGAGTGCCATGGAAGTTGGCTGTTTGGAAACACATCTACTAGAGAGGAGTGCCACTTTGACTGTTGACCTGATTGCCTTTGTTGCTGGAGGGGCCTAAGTTGGTAGAGGTAGGCATTGACTCACCGCGAGACTAGCGTCACCTGGGTGAAGGGCTGCGAGGCCTTTCATGGTGAGCTTTGGTGTGCACTAAAGAGAGCAAGGGGGAGTCGTCGACAATTTCAGTGGAGGGAGGCTCCGAGCCCTGAAGCAGCATGCCTAGAGGTTGGGAGTCTGGGAATGCAACGATAGGTTGTATTTGCGTGGTGAAGATGAAATTCCGTATTGAGGACGTTGCCTTCCAGCGAAACATTGATATCTTCTTGTTCCCTGTAATGGCGGCTAAGGAGGTTTCGCAGTGCCTAAAGGTGGTCGCCTGTGACCTTAAGCTCCCGAGCTTCTGCGTCCGCCACCATTCGATGATTGTGATGAGGGATGATGTAATCAAAGTGCTTGTCCCCTTGTCCATGCCAGAGAGGGGGGAAGTCTACCGCTGCTAGATCACCCACGTTCTTGCACCACGATTGCGGAGAAAACAAATGTAATTCCTTGGATGTGAATAGTCTCCACCTGCAAGCAATTGAGGAAATGGGCGGCCATTGTTGTGAGCTCTAGGCCTTTTAACATAGTTTCGTCTCGCCAGATGACATGGTGATTAAACTTGCGCTTTAAATGTAGGAGGGTGGACTTGACACCATCTCCTTGCTCTGGACCCAAGACACATTGGAAGGCTTGCCAGTGGCATTGTCGAAATTCCACTCTAGTTGTTCTATGCATTGCATTCATGAAGGCAATTAATGCCTCGAGCTAGCTATCTGACACTCGGATCCAGGGAACAAATTAGTGGATTATCACACTGACAAAAATGAAATATAGGCAAAGATTCAAATCTATTTAGAATCTAGAAACTAAATCATTTACTAGTGTTATAAGAACTGTACCAAACTTGTTTGAATTAGCCGGTTTAAATTAATGTCATGGATAGGAAAAGGCCAGTTCGGTATGAAATTGGTGTTTTTCCATCGAACGTGGATTTAGATGGTTTTGTACAACGTGACAAAGTGTCAGACCAAGAAATAACTCTTGAATTGGATGATCTTTGTATTGATTTGAACAGACTTATATAACATTATAAAAAGCGACCCATGGTTTCATCTTCCAAGATTGGTTCCTATTCTAACTATTCATATTTCCCTTATTTACATGTTTACAAAGTATACATCAATCCCTAGGGAATAGGTGTGCAATATTCTCCTTCTTCAAATGAAGGGTGTTAGCGATCGCGAGCACCATTTTGAATTATTAAAACTTTTCCCTTTCAAGTGCTTTGGTGAAGATGTCTGTAATTTGCTCATTTGTGGAACAATGTCTTAAATGAATATTCTCAGCCTCTACATGATATCGAATCAAACAATTCTTTGTGTTGGTATGTTTGGTTCGTTTGTAGAATTTGGGATTCTTGGCCAACTTGATTGTAAAAGTATTGTCTGTTGGTTTTTGGTAGCATTGGAAGTGCTCTAGCCTTGAAAATTTGTGGAGAGGCTAAGGCACATGAGTTCTAAAGAACCCAGAAATCGTTTGGTGAAATTCCACTCGGATTGTATTTTATCAAAATATGGGTGAGAATGATCTAAAAGGTGCATCAAGTCATGTTTTAATTTTAGCCGATAATTAGAGACTTAATCTCGCCGTTGAAGTCTCAACAGGAAAAGTATGAGGGTTGGGGTTCATTTAGAAATACCCAGAGAGATTGAGGAAATCAATTTTTTGAGGTGAGAAGTTCTCAGGAGGAAAATCGATTGGGGAGATCTTGTATGTAGTATACCTAGGGGGGATAATATGGGGTACAAAGGGAAGTACCCAAGGGAATAAGGTAATAATGGGATGGGCCATAGTAATAAATAAGGTGGTTAACCCCTATCATGAAAGGGACCACAAATAGTTAGCGATAATGTAATAAGCCCATGGTATTAGATAGATGGTATTGAGGGAACCATGGTAATGACCCGTGGTATTGTATGTATGAGGCCTATATAGAGGCTAGAGACTCCCCATTGAGAGATGTAAAGGAATATTGTATGAACAGGCATATGGCTTGTGGAGTGTTCTCCTTCTTTAAGGAGTGAATGTATGGTGTTGCCCTACCTTAAGGGTTTGATATTAATAAAGTGGAGCATTTCTATCTATATTCAGATCTTGTTATTTCTTGGGTTTATTTGCATTGTCTTATATTTTTATTTCAGATCTATAACAAGTGGTATCAGAGCACTTTCTTGAGCAAAGTAGAGAATATTCTTTATTTTTTATTTTTATTTTTGCAGGATTTTTTTGGGGTGGCGAGTTTGCAGATCAGATCTGTACATTTTGGTGCAAAATCTGCAAAATCTAATTGCAGATCTGGATTGTTTATGAAAAAATATTTGAGTTCAAAAAAAATCGGCCGAATCAGAGTCCGGATGAGGGAGATACTGTTGATTTAAAAATCAGTTGGGTGGCAGACATTTTTCAGGGCGGCGAGTTTGCGGAGCAGAGCTGTACATTCTGTTGAAAAATCTGCAGAATCTAATTGCAAATTTGGATTGTTTGTGAAAAAATACCCAAGTTCAAAAAAAAATCCAATCGAATCGGAGTCCGGATGAGGGAGATATTGCTGATTTAAAATCAGCTCTTTTTTCAGATTTTTTTTTGTGACGGCGGGACAATTGCAGTGCAGATTTGAAATTCCAGTGCCTAGATCGAGATTTCTACCACATGGGAAGCCTAGATCGAGATTTCTACCACATGAGAAGATGCAGAATGGTTGTTCCATTTCCGAAAACAGGTCATAATAGGGATTTTGAGCAATATTGACGGAATTGTGACAATTCCAAATTTTCGCCAAGTAAGTGAATTTTTCCCAAACCCTCTTCATGGCGATTCTATATTTTACAGGAAAAGATAATGGTCCTACTATTGAAGAATACATAAAAGCAAAAAAGTCAGTATTGGCACAACATTGGAGATTTTTGGTAGTGGCTCATTTTTTAGATGAGGCAGCCACATGGTGGGAATTACAGAACAAAAAGAAGTTGTACAACCTTTCAGATGAAGAATTTGAAAAATTACTTTTAGACAGATGGTCTCATGCCAGAAAACAAGATAATGAGAAACATGTGGGGTTATTTCCTACTGGTATCTCCTTATTGCAGGTTCATGGATTGCTTTAGAAGGAGAAAATCATTGTGTCTATAAATCCTAGTTGCAAGCAGAATCTTATAAATGTCAATTTGGCAAAAAAATTGCAAGTCCCAACAAAACAAATGGAGCACACATAGGTTAATAATGAGGAGGTGCAAGTTTATAAAGATTTGAAGATTTCTATGGACAAGTATGTATTGCATTTTGATTTGTATGTTTCAGATATGGCTAATGTGGATGTTGTTTTGGGATACCCTTGGATGGAATTGGTGGGTACTATCAATATTAATGTGCAGAAGAAATTCCTGAAGCTCTGGTATAAAAAGAAGAAAATTACATTACAGGATATTTCCATCAATAAACAGGTAGAGTCCAAGGAGGCTGAAGCAAAATATGTTCTAGGGACTGACACATCAGATGATGAACCCTTGATGGTTGAATCCAAGGAGGCTAAAACAAAAATATTACCGGTACTGATACATTAGATGAGGACTCGGTGGTTGAAGTAATATTGGAAAATAAGAAACAACAATAGGCACCACAACATGTACTAGCATTAGGTGGTGAATTAAAGAAAAAGACACCGTTGGTTAAAACTTCAACACATCACCACCCACAATACCCCGAAAGAAAACAACCAACAAGATGACAACAAATTAGCCACAAGGACAATAACCCTTGCATGACAGATAAAGAGGGGCAATGATCCACCTACTAGACATCAACACAGAAGAGCCGCGAGGGTCAACTTCCATCTCAAGCGAGCGAGGCACCAGCTAGATCAAGGGTTCACCTTTCTCTTGGATGGCTAGATGCAAGTGCATGGTACCGGTGGACTACTCTTTTGAGTAGATCTTATTATTTGTGTTCTTGCCATGTTTCGAGGACGAAACATCTTAAGGGGGGTGGAATGTAGTATACCTAGGGGGGATAATATGGGGTACAAAGGGAGGTACCCAAGGGAATAAGGTAATAATGGGATGGCCCATAGTAATAAATAAGGTGGTTAACCCGTATCATGTAAGGCACCACAAGTAGTTAGCAATAATGTAATAAGCCCATGGTATTAGATAGATGGTATTGAGGGAACCATGGTAATGACTCATGGTATTGAATGTATGAGGTCTATATAGAGGCTAGAGACTCCCCATTGAGATATGTAAATGAATATTGTATGAACAGGCATATGGCTTGTGGAGTGTTCTCCTTCCTTAAGGAGTGAATGTATGGTGTTGCCCTACCTTAAGGGTTTGATATTAATAAAGTGGAGCATTTCTATCTATATTCAGATCTTGTTATTTCTTGGGTTTATTTGCATTGTCTTATATTTTCATATCAGATCTATAACATTATAGCAGAGGGGAAATGAGATTCTAGGACTTTCTAGAGAATACAAGGCAGGGAAATGATAGATGTCCAAAGGAAGGCTAACGCTGGCCTACGCAGTGTTGACGCAGAGGCAGTGCAGTCAGTGAGGGGAAGTCGAGTATCTGCAGAGGGAAATCGAAGTTTAGGTGCCGGAAGCCAAGGTGTGAGACTGGAGGCAAGAAAGTCGAATTCTCAGTCATCAAAAGATCTAGAGCAAAGAGGTAGCTTAATACCTAGGAGGGGTGATGTAGACATTGCCCAGGGTGACCAGAGGCCATCAGAAGGTGACGCAGAGCCTCCCATAGCTGAGGATCAGTCACTGATTCTCCAATGACAGGGTGAGATTATTTCACCAGTCTTTTGTCTAGTATTTTCTCTATAAAGGATTGCTAGTTGAAGCATCCTAGATTTGTATTCAAAATTTTCTCCTGCATAATAATAAACCCTCAAAGCTGCTGCATCAGTTTTCTCGCATTGGGTTTTTCCGAGGACTACTTTGTCCAAAAATAACTTTGTCCTATGTATCTTGTTCTTTGCTCAGTTTCCTTGTTTCATGCAAATCAAATTTAAGTAGTGTAGGTTGCAGAAGTAATTTGCTTCATTATTCAGAAGAGTAACTTGATGAATGTAATTAAAATCAAGTAGGTGAAGTAGATACAGATTTGCTATAGTAGGGGTTCCTTGAGGATTAGGAATTTTCACATTGTCATTTAGAAGGGGAGTAGAGCTCACTTGTTTTTCATGCAAGTCTTGAAGAATTTTCCCGAGCACATAATCTCCTTTGTTGCTTCTGCAATTGCAATATTTTTCCTCCGTTGTGAAATCTGTTGGAATTGACTGCTTGCGTGACCTCTAGGGGACAACTTTTGATCCAAGACTCATAAGATAACTTGAAGTAGACACTCAATTTTCCATGTCTCCATAAAAGTCTGAATCATAATATCCTATTAAGCTAAATTTATCCACTTGTGAATATTTGAGTCCAAAGTGTTGAGTTCCTTTCAACTACTTTAGATTATTTATTTATTTATTTATTTTTTATTTATTTATTTTTTTTTATTTTTTATTTGTGGCAGACCAATGTCCTTCGCAAGGCTCTTGCATATATCTGGAAAGAATTTCGACAACAAATGAATAGTCGGTCTCGTAGTGGTGAGGTAGATAAGACTTCCTACAAGCTCTCTGTACTTGGTTGCATCCTCAAATTCATTCCCTTCTTTTAAAGTGAGCTTCAAATCCCGTTCAATTGGAGTGGATAAAGGATTGCATTGAGCCATGCCAAACTTGTTCAATAGTCTTGCTATGTACTTCTTTTGAGAGAGGAATATATAGTTTGGATGTTGAGAAATAGTGAAGATGTCCCAAGTCTGTAATCTCAAATCCTTTCTTCAACTCTTTTTTATGAATGCAATATAGTTTTCATTATTCCCTGTAATCAACAGATCATCTACATATACCACAAGATAGAAACAATTTCACCAATTTTCTTGAAAACCAAAGTTGCATAATCAAGACTAAAATGTTTGAATCAGTGTTCTAAAATTTGGCCGGATCGAATCGGAATTGGTCGAGCCGACCGAGTTGGACCCCTGGCCAGGCCGGCTTGGTAGAAAAACTGATCTGGTGGCTAATCTGTTACCGAGCCGGTCACCGACTTGGATAGTTTGGCCAAGTTCAACTTAAACGACCGAGTTTGTCAAACACGGCCAATGATGCTTTTTGGAGGGAATTTTGGACCCAAAACACAATTATATTTTTGTTTTAGGTTTCGTTGAAGCCGATCTAACCTCTCCCAAGCCTGTAAAAGCTACCCAACCCCCTCACATTTCCTCACAGCTATCTCATTGCATTTGTGTGAGAATTTGTGAGGAGTTTGTGAAGAGTTGTGGAGTTGGTTTTTGGAGCAGCACTGGGGAGTTAGTTTGTTGGAACTTGGAACAACATTGAGGAGGCTAGAGTCTAGAGGTATTTTTTTTTTTCACTTCTAAAATCTACCTTTGCTTGTGTGTTTTTATTTTTGCAAATCTGGAAATTGAAAAGAGTAATTTTTGTAAAAGAAATGAACATTGAAGAGTTGTTTTTTTTTCTTTTCATTTTCAAACTTGTTTCCTTTCATTTCCAAATCTAAATATCAGAAAATGGCTCCTAGAATGAACGATGTTGCTTGGGCATATGCTGAGATAATTGATAATCAAATGCATTGCAAATTTTGTCATAGAAAAATTAAGGGAGGTGGAGGGGGCACTCATAGGCTGAAACAACACTTGGCTGGTATTTGAGGCCAAATTGCTCGATGTGCAGCACCATCAGAACAAATTGGGGAGATTAGGAAGGAATTGATAGAAAAAATTGAGAAGTTTGGGGAAGAAAAAGCTAGGCAAAAAGAAATAGAGGCTGAAATTGGGAGGAAGAGGAGTATAAAACACATGATGGCTGCCAACCCCAATATTGATATTGCGGGCTCTTCATCTATCCCTTGCACTTATGCATGCAACTCCTTTCGCTATGTTCCTCCCTCTCTGGAGTTTGTTCAAGAAAAGGGTTAGGGTAAAATGAAAAAGAAGGGTGATATCAAAATTTATTTCACAACCTCCTCTCCCTCTAATAATGCACATGGTCTTCACTCTGCCCACTACTTGCTTCACTGTTGCTCCACAAAAGACAAGTCTTAGGGCAATGGAGGCTGCCCTCTTTCCACTGAATATGACCTCTGCAATCACAATGAACTAGGGCTGAACAATAAGCCCTCTTGGTTGCCTTTTAGTCCTTCAATTTAACCTTCAATTCCTTCTCGGTGTTCCTCGTTCACGAGTTGTGAACTGTAATGTGTCTCAGTAATAGATCTTCACCCAACCGATACTTGAAATGAAGTATATGACTTATATTTATACAAGTTTCACCAATAAACGAAAAGAAATGTTCATTAGAGGAGACACCGACTTGTGCATGAGGTGGCACATTGAAAATATATTCAATAACTGTCAAAAAGGGTCTTTGTTTATAATCGACCAAATATAACATAGTTTCATTGTTACGAAAACCATATTATAATGAATGCTAGGAGGTCCCACATGCCACATCATCACTTTACTCCCATACATCAGAAGTTAGAACGACATGGATATCGAGGATTTTTATCAAAAGCTTTAACATGACATGGTCTACAAATCTTGCGATATAGGCAAGTTCCAACGAGGCAGACACAATATTATATTAGACACGTTATGATAAAGCCAATCGCATCCGTGGCCATATCAACAATCGACAATCAAAGATTAGGTCTTATCGGAGGTCCATTTCGCATATCAGAGATTGGAGCCCCATATCACACATTGGATATTGGACGTCCATATCGCAGTGGAGCTCCATATCGCACATCGGAGATCAGAGGTCCATATCACACATCAGAGATCAGAGATCGGGGATCAGAGTCTGAGATCGGAGATCAGAGATCAGACATTTTAAGTGGTGGCACACAATAAAAACTGCAGATATGATATCTCTCTGGTTTGGTTTTATTATATGCGTTGTGATATATTCTGATAGTGGATTATTAAGGTTTCCAATGTCTATTACTCCGATAACACTACTTTTTGCTTTTGGCTCTTTCTCTTGGGCATATGTGGTCTTCTCTTGGATTTTCTCCTCCTTGGATTGTCTTGGCTCCTGCTCTTGGCTTTCGATGACTTTCCTTTGGCTTCCGATGGCTTCTCTCTGAACTGCTCCTTGCTCTTCTCTTTGGTACTACTCGTCTTGGTCCTTGGGACTGCTCCTTGGGTCCAATGCTTCTTGTTTTCTGTCTGTATATATATATATATATATATATATATATATATATATTCATTGCTTATGCTATATTCAATCCATATGGCCATCAATGACAACACTGGTATCTCAACAAGGCTGTGGAGTACCTCTCAAGCTACAAAAATCAACACAATCAAGGACTCAAATGTGGAGAACCAATTTAAAATAACATCACATATATAAATGTATCTCATCATCATGAGTTATATGTAGCAAAATAAACAAAACTAGCAGCTAGCTATCTAAGATCAATGCCCTCTCCCCCTTTTACAGGAAAAGATGATGGGTTATTTACTAGGCCTGCCCCTAACACTAGAAGGCTTGGCTCTGCACCTAATTTCAAACGATGACTGTTGGGTATGGAATTGTGCTCTCCTATATCTGTAGAATATGGTGCTGATGCTACCACATTCTCTTGTTGTTGTCGCTGTTGCTGATTCTCCCTTGAGTCCTCCTCTTGTTGCCATTTTACTAATGGTTCCTCCTCCAACCAAAATAGTGACTCCTCCATGATGGTAACCCCAAATTCCACCCTCCACTTAGACAATACATGAGTATTGTCTATGGAAACGGCATTCACATCTAGTGGTTTCTATATTCTCTTCACCCGTAGTCGAAGGTTGTGATGGAACCTCAAACTCCAACCCGTAAGAGTGTCATAAAAGAATTAATGAGTCTTGACACTTGAGGGTCATAAATTACAAAAAATGTAATTGCTCAGTTGATGTTCAAGGTCCTAACCCGTTGTGCTTCTTTGACTGTATTTTCTCAAATACACTCCAAATGCACTCACACCCTGAACCGCTACAGGTCTGACTGAGGATTCTGATGGCCAATTTCTGTAAATTTAGTGCCCTTGCACCATAGCTTCGAAACCAAACATCTACAACAAAATAAAGAGAAGTTAAAAACTTAAAACATAATTAAACTTTCAAATAAAACATAATTGATTCAAAATATCTAGAATTATAAATTAGTAAATTCTAATGAGGCGTGACTTGTAACTTACGTGGCATGAAGATGGTCCTTTCATGAATAACATCATCAAAGCCAAATAGTGTAACACCATCTCGATACATCTCTATCTCGTGATTGATTTTGCTGCGAAACTCGGTATTAGGTATCAATCTATGAATACAGTTATGGAGCCCTTCCATCACCTCAGAATCAAAATCAAGTTTGCATTTGTAGGAAAATGCGGGGTTGAGGAAACGTGCTGCTGCATGAATGGGTTGATGAAGCATCCTTGCCCACCGATGATCACTCATCCCATAACATCATCTGTCTATTAAACCCAACATAACGCTTGTCTGCTTAATAAGTACGAATGGTCTCTTTGGCCCTCTATAACCTCATACAAATAAGCCATTGTAGGCTTATCCCCATCTACCAATCTCAGAACCTTTAGTACAGGTTTACTAATTGAGCACACTTCTTCCACTCCTTGCCAAAAGGTGTCAGTGTACACCATTTTTGCAATGGCTCTCCCAACTTGTCTCCTGTTGTATCTATAATCATACCCTCATTAGAAACAAACATTTGCTTCAACTCAAACTGACATTAAAGCAAAGACTAAATAGTAATGAAGTTGGTGGCAAAACATGTGATTGTAGGACGCTGCAACTCCTTGTTTATGGTGCATCTCATCATGAGGCTAATAATAAAATCATGGTTATATATGAATTTGGGGATGCTCCTAGCCATATCAATCACCTCCTTGATGAATGAGAGATTCTCCATATCCTCAAGCATCAAATCGATACAATGTGTTGTGCATGGAGTCCATAACAATGAGCAGTGCCTGTGCATAAGCATCTTGCCATCAACCACATAATTAGCTGCATTATCTGTTATGACTTGCACCACATTTTGCACACCAATATCTTGGACGAACCCATCTAACAACTCACATATCAATGCTGCATCTTTTATATGTGTTGATGCATCAACTGATTTAATAAACATGGTACTTTTAGGACAATGTACCAAGAAATTTAGAAGGGTCCTACCCTTCCCATTTGTCCAACCATCAGGCATTATTGTGGATCCAAAGTCCTCCCATGATAGCTTCAACTTCGCCAATTTAGAGTTGATGTCCTTTTTTGCTTGAAGGGTTTCCCCACGCAACTCTCATATGTAGCGCTTTTGTATCCTGGGCTCACAATAGCAATAGTATCACACATTGTCTACCACAATTGATTGTTTTTGGTGACGCTGAGAGGTAAGTCACTCCAGTAAAGACACCTCCCCATAACTCTGTTTGCTTCTTTCTTTATTGAAGGTCATGCTTGACGTCCGGTCCGTGGAACAAAAAATGATGACCTCCCAGTAACATCAGTAGGTGAAGTTGTGGAGCCCCTTTCACTACCCTCAAGCTCAGCCTTGGAAGCAGATAGCCTTGAATATTTGCTTGCATGTTCGGATTTGTTTGCAGTTGCCTCTTCTTTATTTTTGTCTTTTGCCTCAATTGCTTCATATGCAGATATTATAAGCTTTGGGCTAGATTCATTACAAAGCTCAACATCATGTCTGGGGATTCCAGCCAGATTGTATTTCAATCAGGAAACTCCTCGTCATCTTGGCCCCACACAATTTGCAACTTAGATTTTGCCGATTTGTGCCACTATCGGATTCCCCATATTGCCTAAACGGGTCCAAGGGCTTTGGCATATTTGTATTGGAAGTGTTTAACGGACAACTTCGAAGTTCAGTCGTAGGGCACCAAAAAGGCAAAAAAATGACATTAAACCCCTACTACACAAAAAATAACAACCTCCTCATTTAAAAAAATCAATTTTTACTACACTATTTGCAATGAAAATGGCAATAAGAGGTTGCTTAATTATGTTAAAAACAAAAATGAATCTTGCTGTCCAAATATGAAGAAAATCCTTTCATTGGTTCATGGGTATGAAAATCATAGCAAATGACAAAAAAAAAGAAGGAAAATGTTGGTAGGCAAAGTGGTATTCAAGCATATGCCTAAATCTATAAAAAAATCATTAACATAGGGGTTTTTAAGAACATACTTGTAAATGGAAAAAATGAAGTTTGTCTGACTGATCTTATCACATTAACATTGATAGTAAATGCAGATAGAACATAAACAATAAGCAGAAGACAAGCCAAGACAAGAGGACACAATATTTGGCAGATGCCAGGGAAAAACCCCAATGTGGGGAAAACCCTTTGATCAAATCTTCTTATTATTCTTCAAAATTTCAGCAGAGAGAGAGAGTACAATATACAAAATTTACTTGCCCAAACACTGTCAAAAACAGTCCAGTCAAACTGAAGTCAATAGGATGCCCTAACTAGAAAGTCAATGCTGGTCAAACCAACAGAAATTCTCCTCCAAAATTTACTTGCCCAATCACTGTCAAAATAGTCCAGTCAAACAGCAGTCAACAGGATGCCCTAACCAGAAAGTCAACGCTGGTCAAACTAGCAGAAAATCTCCTCCAAATGAGCTCGGTCAAACCCAGTCAACTCGGCCTCCAAAGACAGTCAGAATTAGCCCAAAATAGTCCTGAAATATTTGGTCAAACTGGTAAACACAGGTCAACGCTGCAGTCAAAGGGCCTGCGGTCAACACAGGTCAAACTGCTCCAAATTTCTCGGTTTTCGTGCCAGGAGATGCAGCCTCAAGAGATCAGATTTTCTGCCTGAAAATCACAGTCAAAGGAGGTGATTTGACCCTTGGTCAACGCTGCTGCAGATAGCCCAAAACAGTCCTGAAATTTCAGCCTGAAATTTTTGGTCAACCCAAGTGACGTGAGAAGAAGAAGAGCTGCTCCTTTGCTGTACGAACCAATGAGGAGAAGAGAGAGAAACATGTGTTGAGATGATGGTGTCCAAATGAGGAAAATGTCTCTCCTATTTATACACAACATTGAGGGTGAAGAGACACAACTGTTGGGCTTCATGAGCCTACATTTGACCGCAGCTGACCTTGACAATTTGTCCATAGAAGAAATAAATTCATAATTCCATTTCTGCTTTGTCAGAATGAGATGATCTTTTGACCAATCCTGTACCTCTCGGAAAGAGGAATCCAATAAAAATATCATCTCCATCATATGAGCTGTCCAAGGTGGAGTTTGGCCCTAGTTGCCAATTTTAACAAGATAACCTCAAAAAAACCCCAAAAATTGCTTCATTTTGAAGCATGCAGACCTGTGCGGCTAACCATTTTCTGGGCTGTGGCGCGATTTTTTCCTGATTTTTCAGCGATTTTTTTTTTCAAAATGGAAAAAATCACTATTTTTTGTAGGTGATTTTTTTAGGGCCTGAAAAAATCACAAAGTTGGCGATTTTTCGCTATTTTTTCGGCGATACTTTCAACACTGCTAGAGTGAAGGCACACTTTTCGTATGGAGTGGGAATACTATTGATGGTTTTGGAAACATAAACCTAGCACATTAAAAGGATCCATATGAAAATGAACATATGATTCCCAAAGGCTCAAGGCTTGCCCCACTTGCTAGCTGTTACCCAACCACCGAATATATAAGGCTGATTTCGGATTTCAGATTTTCCTTTTCTAGATGATGACAAGGTTGACTAATTTGAGTGCCAAGTGTAACTAATATAACATATTATATTTTAGCAAATGTAGCTTAATGTATAAGGCTGATTTCGATTTGCGTAATGTAATCATGTATCAGAGTCAATATATACACGAGTTTTCTGTTAAATTGTTGTTTATGTCTAGTATTATAATTTTCTTGATAATTTTATATTTAAAAAAACTAATTTTGAATTATTTATATTTTTTGTACTTTTTAAATACACTGCTCTCATGTTTCCATGATATACCTGTTTCATAAATCTGGGCCCATTTTGAAGAGTCATGAAACATAGATATATGTATGTCCATGGAATGCCTGCTTGCATACACCACGTTTTACAAAAATGTGATTATCATTCTAAGGATGTCACATCTGATTCTTTCAAGATTGAGGTTTTCTGTTTGTTGCAAAATTCAAATCAAAATATTCAATCCATCTAACTAATTAGTTGTTCTTTTTATTTGTCTTCGCAGCTTTCTTTACAAGAAGAACAAGTCAGACCCCGTTCTGATCTTCCTCCTTTACTTGTTGGCCTTCATGAGCGACGCCCTGAGAAGCTGCATTATATTGGAGTTTCGTTTGGGCTTACTCAGCATCTATATAATTTCTGGAGAAAGCACCACATGGTTCCTTTTTATATTAGTCAGATCCCGGTAATTTTATCTAAAGTGATATAACCTGTGGGTTTTTGTGAGTTAGTTGAGTATTGAATTTCACATTTGGTAAATGCAATGTTTTAAAAACTGGAACTGGTGACCGGACCAGTCCACCTAATGAACCGGGTTTCGAATCGGATCCGGTCGAACCGGCACTGGTCAGGTCTAAACGAACCGGTTTAAAAAATACATTAAGTAATTAATTTTTAATGAAAAAATACTATTTTTAAGATTTAAAACCATGATTCCAAGCCAATAGAAACAAAATATGCAAGGTTTGCTCATCTATATAACTATGTAAAGGTGAATATATCAAAATGGCATCGAGTGCATTACATATCCGCAACAAAATACATAATCAATGAGGCTCTAAATGGCTTCTAGAGTCCAAAAACAATGCTCTAAGTTATAGGGTCACTGAACTACTACAAGTCTACATATCAGTGATCAACAACATGATCACTCCTCATCATGATCAAACTCATCACCACTACTAGACAAGAAATCATCAACATGAGCTACATAAATAATATGCTTCCGAGTTTGAGGACTCCTAAAACTCCTCTACAATTTTAGTAGTAGCAAAAATAGACATCAAAACTACAAATCACTGACCAAGATGATCACTCATGAAACTCACCATTGATTCAATGCTACTAGAAATACATAAACATCATCAACAAGAGATACATGAACAATCATCTAGCTCAAATGCTTGAGACTTGGATTGCTCAACTTTATAACATGATAGAAATTGAAAAGGTTTAACATGCCTAGCCAATGATTTTAACATGCCTAACAAAGGTTTGAGTGAAGGGTTCATCTCCGCAACCTTATAATGCGGTAGAAAAAGATTAGCATGCCTAACCAATTGTTTTCCTTTGACTGAAGGGTGCATTCTTGTTAAGGCCATGGTAGAGGAGTTCAACAATCAGTACCACCAACATCAACAAAGTTCAACAATCAATGCCACCATGATCAAGGTTTTTAAAGGGCTTCATGCTCTTGATCAAATGCCAATCTCATATCCTCACGCATGATACAATCAAATGGAAACATTGTAAACCCCCAAACCATGAAATTCTGAAAACCATTAAGTCTGCTCAATTTTGAGTGAAATCTAAAATTCTAGTTTCTGCATATGAATTCCAACGAGGTCGAAACCACTCTCAAACATCCTGAGTCATTTCATGGTAATGTTAAAAATTTAAGCAAAAGTGACATTTCTTTTAATTTTCATTTTCATCCTAACATTACCATTAATTGCCAACATTGTTAAGGTTGAGACGTGTTAGGAAAATGAGAGGGTAGGCATGTTTTTCTTCGGGGGACTATTTTTGGAGGAAAACAACCCCAAATTTCCCTCAAACCAGCTTCAAAACTCACAAAAATGCATTTTGTGGGGGTTATAGTTGCCCTGGCAATAAACCGGCCGGTTAAGGACAAAATCGACCGGTTTGACCACAAACCGGCCGGTTCTGTCCTAAACCGGCCCGTTAGGGCAAAAAAAGGTGACATGAGGAGGTAAACCAGGTTTTTAAGCTGGTTTGACCCGGCGGGCTTGCTAACCGGCCAGTGTGACTGGTTACCGGTTCAGACTGGCCAGTTTTTAAAACACTGGGTAAAGGCTGCAGGTTTGTTCTATAATTCTATGTGAATCTTAATATTTAACTAACTACTTCCTTGCTATATTGTCATTTGCGTTTGGTTCTGATCGTAAGCTATATAATTTCAATCTTCTAAACAGAGTGCCGTCACTGGGGAGCATGCTTGTATGATGTTGAAACCTTTAGACAATGATGAAATTGATTCAAAAGGAAAGGGTCCGGGTGGGTTCTTTGAGCCATTTTATCAAGGTTAGTAATTTCACTGCATAAAATGTCTTGATGAAACATTCTTAGAATTTTTACACAAATTTCTGATTTAACTGTTGAGTTACTTGAATTGTACAGATTTTCGACGTAGGTTCATGCGACTTCTGGGCTCCAGCTTCAGGCCTCTTTCCCCTGCACTTGCTTTGAGGTAAGTAGTATGCTTCATGTTAGCAGTTTCTTTAATGTGTGCATCAGGTCTGCCATGGTGATACTACATTTGTTTTATTTGCTTACTGGGGTCTTTTTTGCAGTATAATAGATCCAAAGATAAGTTTTTCAGAACAAGAAACACAAGGAGGAGCAACCATGGAGAGCATATTTGGAGGTAAAAGGTCAGTGCTAAGCCCATATGACATGAAGCGCATGGAATCTTACACAAACAATCTTGCGGATTACCATCTGGTTAGTGAGGATTTTCCTGTTAAAGAAAATGATGTGATTTTCTTCTTGAGTTCCATCCTCTCAATTCGCCCGAACATTTTTAATTGTCACCAATCACGTTTTATAATGGGTATTTTTGGTAGAATCATGATTATAGCCCTTAGGTAGAGATGTTTATTCAAATTATACATGTTCAAGACAGACAATAGTAGCTGTTAGAACTTTTAGAAGAAAACCAGTTTTAGTGTACTTGGGATATCAAATTTTACAAGTTTAATCCAGTGCTTAGTGCAGATTGATTGTGACCAATGTGAACTGTGTTTTAACCTCTGTTGGGAAAAGACTTGTCACGTTACATTTTATAATGGGTACTTTTGGTTGAATCATGATTATTGCTCTGTGGTAGAGATATTTATTCAAATTATTTTTTCATGAGAAAAAACACCTTTATACTCTAAGGGATGAATATACATGCTGCCAGTCAAGACATTTCCGTTCATGCCTGATTGCCTTCCTTTCTACAAAAAACTGAGACTATAAGCCTTTTGCTACAGCTTCCTCTATTCAGCTGGGGGATAGTTCACATTACATTATAGTGCAGCATTTTCAAAAGCGACTTTCTACTACATATTACAATAACATCAGCATATACTGTTAAAAGGAAAGCAGTAATGAAAATAAAAAACATGGAGTGTGGATTTGATCAGAAGTGAAATTCCATGGATTTACGTTCCTCTCCATCAGTAAATTGTGAGATGATCATAGTGCCCACTGGGAGCTCCAGTGCTTCTTTGGGGAGGCCATCTGCTTTTGTTTTCAGTTCTCTGAGAACATGAGTAAAGGAAGTCCAATCAAATGAGTGAAAAGAATCCTGAATTTCAATAATGATTGATTGCAAACAGATATTTTCAACATAAACTATTTTGTTGGCCCAGTCAATAACCAGTTTGGAGTAGGCCAAAACTTGTAGCTTTCTGATTATTTTGAGAGAAGATTTTACCGGGCTAAATATTTTTCTGAGCATAAAATAAATTGCTAGAAAATTAAATCAGAGCTGGTATTAAAAAATTAACATGGTATCAAAGTACTAAAACTCTGAGGACAGAGGAGATCGACTTGTCACAGGGGTTTATAGCAGAAAAATATTTTTCCAGCAGTTATTTCTTTTTGGGGTTTGAGTATTTAATTTGGAAGTTGTGAGAATGGCTGCAACAGAGTTGAGGTTTAAAGACCAGTTGGAGGGTGCATCCAACTATAGTCCTTGGAAGGAGAGGATATCTTTGGTGTTGATGGAAAATAGGATTTGGGAGTTTGTATATCAACTCACCCCTCCTATCTATGTTGCACAATTGGCCATACATCACCAAAAGGATCTGAAAGCTAGAAGAATCATTCTAGATAGGGTGAAGGATCATGTGATCCCTCATATTTCCAGAAAGAAATCAGCAATTGATATATGGGAGGCTCTAACTAATTTATACCAGAGTGGCAATCACAACAGAAAAATGATATTGAGGAAAAAGCTCAAGAGCACCAAGATGTCTAGGTTAGATACTGTAGCATCTTATCTCACCAGGATCAGACAGGTTTGTGATGAGCTGGCCGCAGTTGGGGAGGCCGTGTTACAAGAGGAGCTTGTGAGGACGGCCCTAAATGGCTTTACAAAGCCAAAATCTCCCTTCATTAAGGGTATAGTGGCGCGAGAGAAGCTTCCAGATTGGGAGAGGGTGTGGGATGACTTCATCTAGGAGGTGATTTGAGAGGAGTCTCTATATGGTATTCAACATAAAGGTCAAGATGAGGACCTTGCCCTTGTGACTCAGGCAAGGAAGGGCAAGGGGAAGCCCAAGAAGAATGCTAGGGAGGAAGCTCCTTTAGAGGATGGGAAAAAGGACACGTGAAAAGTGAAGTGCTTTGCATGTCACAAATTTGGCCACTATGAAGGTCAATGTTCGAACAAGAAGGGAAAGTGGAAGGCACATGTTGCAACATCGACATATCCAGATATCAACAAGTTAGCGACCAGGTTCAAGGAGGAGTTCTCATTGGTGTGTTTTCTTTCTAGCACCATAACTGAGGGCACATTGTTCATGGACACTGGTGCTTCTCATCACATGACAAGATCACGACATCTGTTCAACAACATATAAGAGGGGGACTTAGAGCTACATGTAGAGCTTGGCAACAATGCCTAATGTGTAGTATAGGGAGTTGGGACTATCGAATTTAAGCTAGAGTTAGGAGAGCCTTTGTAGGTGACAGAGGTATTGTATGTTCCAGGGTTGCCTAAGAACCTTCTAGTAATCTCATCGATGGAGGACAAGGGGTACAAAGTTTTTTTCGAGATGGACATGGCCTTGTCAGACCAAGATCTTCTAGTTCGAGCACAGGTCGGGTTATTGGGTGGAGAGAAGGGAATTTGTACATGTTGATGGGTTAGCCTATACCCGCCTCAGTTCATGACAACGATAGTTTGTGCGAGTTATGGCTAGGAGGATGTGTCATTTACAGGGCCTTACCTATATTGATGAAGATGGTCATTGATCTTCTAGAGTTGGCAGGAATCAAGGAGCTGATAGTGCCTTACAACCCTTAGCAAAATGGGGTTGTAGATAGGAAGAATAGGGCCATTATCAGAGTTTCCAAGGCAATGATCCATGGTTAGGGTTTTCTTATATTCCTATGCGTAGAAGCATGCAATACAACAATCTATATTCAACATAAGAGTCCTCACAATGTCTTGGGGGACAAGACTCTTGAGGTGTTGATAAGAGTGAAACTAAAGATGGGGCATTTTCGTATCTTCAGGTGTTCGATGTATATTCGTGTACCATCAGAGTAAAGGACAAGATTGGAGCCCTCAAGGCAATAGGGAATTTTTGTTGGGTACAATGAGACTTCCGAGGCATACAGGGTGTACATTTCACCACATGGGAAGACTGTGGTGAAAAGGGATGTGAGATTTAAGGATCAAAGAGCCTTGTCGAAGTCACATGATATCATACCAACGGTGGCAGGCGATCGGGAGTGAAAGGCTCCTATGGTTGAGGAGAGCCTAGTAGTGCAAACATGTATTCAATCTTCAAACAAGGAGGAGGAGCAAGAGACACCTTCTTGTTTTGACACGAGGAGGCCAAGAGGGCTTGAGCTGATTGAGAGATGCTCAGGAGCATGTGGAGGCTCCTAGGAGGACCTCTAGAGAGAGTAGACCATTGCAGAAGTTTTCGAGTTGCATGGCACTTATGAGTGACATTAGTGGTTCTGATCCTTCTAGATTTTAGATGGTAATAGACCAACAGGTTTGGAGGGATGCTAGGATGGAAGAGTATTCTTCCATTATGAAGAACGATGTATGGGAGATGGAGCCTAGGCTAGAGGGGAAATCAATGGTCACTTTGAGATGGATCTTCAAGATCAAACATGCTGCAGATGGCAACATCGAGAAGTATGAGGCTAGGTTCATGGTGAGAGGATTCTCTTAGGAGGGAGTGGATTATGCTGAGACATTTGCTCCAGTCACGAGATACACTTCTGTTAGGGTTGTTATGACTATTACTTTAGAGATGGGGTGGAGCATACATTAGATGGATATGAAGACAACCTTTCTCAATGGTGTGATCGAGGAAGAGCTGTATATGGAGTAGCGATGGGGTTTTGAGGTGCATGGGAGGGATTCTCATGTTTGTAAGTTGAAGAAGGTGCTATATGGTGTTAAACAAACACCTACAACATGGCACTCAAGGATTTATGGGTATCTCCTAGGCATGGGCTTCACGAAGAGTGAGGCGGATTTCAAATTGTACTACACACTAATTAGTGACGATTGACTCATTCTAGTTTCATATGCTGATGACCTCTTTCTCACAACGTTAGATAAGTAGATAGAGATATGCAAAAGAGAAACAGCTGCAGAATTTGAGATGAAGGACATTGGCATGATGCACTAATTTTTGGGATTGGAGGTATCACAAAAGACATGTGAGATCTTCCTTGGATAGGGGAGGTATGTGGTTGAAATTATAAAGAGATTCTTGATGGTGGATTACAGGCCTATATTGACACCCATGATTTCTAGATTAAGAAAGTTGAAAGTTTGAGAGTTAGAGTTGGTTGATCCTGCTTTGTGCAGCTATCTGATAGTTTCCTTGATGTATTTAGTCATTGCTAGGCCAAGCATATGCTTTGTTGTGAATACCCTAAACTAGTTTATGGTGGAGTTAAGGAGGGTGCACTAGGTGGTAACGAAGAATGTGCTCTGGTATCTATGAGGTTCAATGGAGTATAGGTTGACGTATGTTTGGAGTGGTGGATGCAGTTGTAGGGTTGCACAGACTTAGATTGAGCAGGGAGTGCAATGGACAAGAAAAGCATGTCAGTGTTGCTTCAATTTGGGATCAACAATGATTTTATAGTTTAGCAAGAAGCAGAGTTTAGTGGCACTAGTTCAGTAGAGGTCAAGTGCATGGTAGCGAGTTTGACTTGTTGTGAGGTTATTTGGCTTCACATGATGATTATTCGGTCTAGAGTTGGATCTCATAGTGATTCACTATGGTAATTGAAGTTGCATCAAGGTCTCAGAGAATTCAATGTTTCATGACAAGTCCAAGCATATAGAGATCAAGTACCACTTCATTAGAGACATGGGCTTGAGGGGAGTTGTGAAGCTCTAGTATATTTTGACAGATGAGCAGGTTGCAAACATTCACCAAGCCTCTAATGACGGGTGGAACGAACAAAGTTCGTTCTCCAAGTTAAATATTCCAGAAGGTTTGGAATATAAAGATCTCCATTGAGATACAAGAATATATATTAAAATGTATGAATAAGAATGATGTTACAAATGAGAGTGAGGGGCCTGCTTATATACTAGGCAGGTGCCTCTTCATGGAAAGTCATGTCCCATTCAGACATACCTCTTCAACACTAATTATTAATTAACTAATTATTATTACAATTATCATCATTATTTATATTTAATATATTTTATTCATAACATTGCCTTCCTCTTTAAAAAAGCTTTATACTCAAAGCTTATTGATGAAAAGGCTTGATCTCTGTTTCTGCTTTGAGTGTCTTCTTGTCTCGAAACTGTCATCATTGTTGATACAAGACGATACGATCCTCTAAACAACAAACAAAACTATCGCACTGAGAAGGGATCAGACCATCCTAGATCAATTTTTTGTGGAATCTTGCGGTGACTGGAAACTTGTGATGAATTGTTATCACATGAGTGGATTGCACTGACGTTAGTATTCTTGGGAACATCAGTTTGCTACTTCTGTTCTAAATGCATAACTTGATTGAGTTGTCTACTCTCGTGATTCAGATGTCGATAAGGAATTCTAGTGATTTGATTTTCCCTTATCTTGTTTGTGTCATTATGTTGATTTATTTGAAGTACATGGATTCCTTTAGTTATGGAAGGTGAATGGTTAATTTTTGATCTTCACTTGAATCTTTTGTTGCTGGAACTGCAACTTCTTAGTACATCTTTACTTCTACTAGTTTGTCCTCTTCTTGAGTTGTGATATTGTTTGGATCGGTATTTGTTGTTTTTTCGTCAACTTGAATTTCTACATTTGATGTTTCCTTCTCGATAAGTTGTTGTACCTTGTTTTCTAATGACTTACTGTCCTTCTTAAGCTTCTTAATTTGTGTCAATAATTTTTCACTATGGCCTTTAAGTCGAGAAACTTCTTCATTTTTGTTAGTGGTGATCTTGTCAATTTCTCTTTGCATATTTTGTAGTACTTTTTTACCTTATTGAAAAATTAGTTTTGAAATATCTTGTATGTCTTCTGGTGTTACTGAATTTGGTTTCAGTGTAACATCCCGAAGTGTTATTTTCTTCTTCCTGTAGGAAAATGTTAAAAACTTTTTTTTTGTATTTAAGATGAAGGATCCTAGAGTTTCCATCCAGGGTGAACCCAAAATAATGTCACCTTGATTGCTCCATAGGGTTTGAACTGAGAATTGCGATATAAATGTATAATCTGCTTTAACTGTAAATTGGTTATGTCATATTTTTTGTTGCCAAAACAGTTTAATTTTTCGATTATATTTGACTCCGGAATCACTAATTGGTTTGCGGTTTTAGGTGTTATATAATTTTTATCTTCGTCAGGTGAGATAGCAATAGTGACATATTTTCCCGCAATAGACCCTTTAATTCTAAATAGCACTGAAGCATAATTACGTGAAGTTTTTAAAAATCTTGCACTGCTAGTCTCCATTTTACTTTTTTTTTTATATGAGCTTAGAGTTTTTAAAGATAACCCCTTTTTTTATTCATTTTAATCACTTTTCTTCTTTCAATTTGATTTCAAATCTTGGAAACCTTCAGTTGTTTGACCTTAAAATTATCCCTTTTTATTCCAACTTTTTAATAATAATACTTCAATATATTGAAAGAAGATTTGGGTCATTTGTTAATATTCAACCCCAACCAATCGAACTTGCGAAAAATCAATAGTTTGTATGGGGATTAATTATCTTAATTATTACTATTAATTATTTTCACAGTCTAGCGATAACCTGGAAAGGCACGATGCTTCAGGTCGATTATGATATCTTTAGGTTGGCATTGATCTTAGATAGGGGTTTGATATTGATATCAATTAATCCGATTAGAGTACATGAACCACAGGTGGGCAACTGAGTGGTACTCTTCACCCTATATCTCCGATGTGCTGTAGTAGATGATGGGTATGGCGTGAATGGTGGTTATGGTGTTAGTATTCGATAACGGTGGTAATGCTGTTCGCAAAGGTGAATGGCGGTTGTA
The DNA here is from genome assembly GCA_031772625.1 of Pinus tabuliformis. Lineage (NCBI taxonomy): Eukaryota > Viridiplantae > Streptophyta > Pinopsida > Pinales > Pinaceae > Pinus > Pinus tabuliformis. The sequence goes on along the minus strand of CM062809.1, from coordinate 829,054,570 downwards.
ATGGTGACAACAGATCAAGGGATGTTGTAAGATGAAAAATATATAGTGGCAGTGGCCACAGGGAAATTGGTCGCAGATAGGGTGAAGAGGGTAGTAAAAAAGTGGTTGAACCTGGACTTGTGTAGGATGGATGGCATCATTGATAGCGGGGTGGAAGAGGTCGGTTGTGACCTGTTCGCTGCGACGACTCTGTCGGTGGCTGTGGTGGCCTGGTCCATTTGGATGCGGCAGTGAGCCGATCGTCTCTTAGTTGTGCCAGATAGCTGTCGCAACAATGGAAGGCGATCACGACCGAGTATTATTGAGTTAAGCGATAGTCATCGGTCGAGTTAGCGCAATCTAAACTAGATATATGGCAGCTCGACGAAGGTGATCACAACTCAATGGAAATGTAATCTGGCACTGCGACGTTCTATCGACTACCACTGCTAGCTGGTGCTTCGGTGCTCTTTGGCGGTGTCACGATGTTGGAATGTGGCGGCCTACTGAGTCAACAATTCCTTTTTCCCCTGTTTTATTTTTTTTATAAACTTTTTTTTTTTTTTTTTTTTCTATATATATTTATAACAAAGGGGACGCTGGTCTTCGATAGAGATGGGTTGGAGGTGGTTCATGTTGAAAAAGTGTAACTAGGTTTGGTCTTCATAATCACATGTAATTGTGATTTTTGTAAATGATGTAAAGAAGAAAAAATAAAATAATTATTATGCCTTGCCTCATGGGTTTCATGAGCAAGAGTTTTTATTTTTAGATAAGCTCTGATTTAGAGCTTTAGGATTTGTCATAGGTCATATAGAGTCAATGTCATGTATGAAGAATGTATATGAGTCAATAAGATTGTCAAATAGCCCTCCAACAACAAGCACAAGTCCTCCTCTTCCATGTCGGCTTCAAGATGGAGTAACAACACTCATGTTAGCTCACCTTTTGAGACACAACCCTTCATAAGAACATGTCAACTTATATTCATGGGAGACCACTATAACTAGGCACCTCGACCTATTCCACAGAGACAAATTTTCAGATACATCTCTCTGAGATTTTCGGATGGGTGGAACAGAGATAAAATTTGGATCTCTGGTACAAAGACAAGTTCGGATGGAAGGGACAATGAGGAAGAGATGAAGGGACAACGAAGTTTTGTCTAGGGCTAATCACAGAAATGACAGCTCGGACTTTTGAGAGAAGGTCTCAGTACTTCAACAGAGAAACAATATTCGGTCAAGGGGTATATATATATATATATATATTACAGATCGATGCTGTGAAGAGACTGCAGTTCGGTTCTGTAAAGGAACTGCAGTTTAGTGATAGACCACAATGTTTTGGTGCTGCTACAACAATGACATTTTGGTGTCATGCTTTAGTAACATCTCTAGTGCATCTACAGTTCGTTGAGGAGATGATCTCAGTGTTTAAGAGATCGAAGAGGAAGAGAAGTCAAGAAGAAGAAAGGAGCAAAAGGAAAAGGACTTGTGTCTTGGTCTTGGAGTGGCTAATAAGTCAAGGGTCTTGGTCTTGGTATTCGTCAATTGAAATCTCTATAAGAAGAATTTGTGCAGGTTTTCCTGTCAAAGAGTGAGAAGTTTTGGCCTTGGGTGATAGCCTACATTCTGTGTCTCTTGTCTATTTATGTTCATGCATTGGTAACTATTTGATGAAGAAGAAAACTAATAACTTAAGCAACTAGAAGATCCTAATCTAATGAAGAAAAAGTCACTCACAAGCAGTGAGTAATTGAGAAAAATCACCTAATGCTAATGCCATGGATTCTCAACACGATATCAGAGATAAGGTGTCAAAGTCAAGAAAAGGGCATGCGATCAAAGAGACACTCAAGGATGGAGTTTCAAGAAAGGCATCAAAGCAAGTCAAGGGATATCAAAGCAAAAGTCAAGATCTACATCAAATTATCAAACCCTAGATCGAAGAAGTCTACACCAACAAAAGGTTTGGATCCTCTAAGTCATCATTAAAAGACCACAAAGACCCTCATCAAGTTGAAGAGATCTACAATGCAAGAAGTATAGAAGCATTTCTAGGACTAAGATTACATCATCTTGGAGAAAGTCGAAACCCTAGAAGCATTTATGATCTGCACTCATTCACCACCGAGAAGTTGAAGTATCTTGAAGGCTAGAAGGCTAAAGGCATTGTCATCATCTTCAAAAGGCTATAAGGCAAGTTCCCTCTCATTGAAGCAAGGACCTCTCCCTTATCCTTAAAGAAGATCATCCGAGGAAGCATCAAGACATTCATCAAAGGGAGCTAGATCAAAGGCGTTGTCATCATAAAAGGGGCAATCTCCTTTTATTGAAGAAGGGATTTCATTTGGAAGAAGATCATCCAAAAAAGCACTAATACATCTTCATCAACCACCATCATCAAAGGGATCAAGTTAAAGATTTCATCTTCACTTATCAAGTAAGTATCTTTCATTCTATAATCTAATATAGTAAAATGACTTCGTTTTGCAAGGAGATCTATAAGCTGGTTGCGTCATCGAACTTCCTTGCATGGAAAAGGAGGATAGACATAGTCCTTGAAGAAAGTGAAGTCATCTCAATGGAAAAGTCTCCAAACTATCCAAAAGTCAAGCATTATCTGAATACATGGAAAGGAATCAAAGGGCTCAAGGGATTCTCGTGAAACCAGTCAAAGGTCCCATCATCCCTATATAGTAGGATTGGAGACATCAAAGAGATATATGATAAACTGGTAGAACTATTCTCTGAAGATGAGATAAAGTAGGTCATATTACTTAGATTTGATCTACACAGATTGAAGGTATCAAAGGATGAAAGGTTATCTTCATAAGATCTCAACTACAAGATCTGGGAGAGATAATCCTCATTGTTCTAAATGCACCAACTAATGAACAAGGTAACAAATGTCTATGAGGATGAGAAGGCTATCCCATTCAACAACGTATGGTCTCTATGCAAGATAGGAGAACACAGGTTGAGGGCAAAAAGAATTCAGACATTTGTCGAAAGGAAAGAACATAGCTAAGATTCAATGCTATGAGCATTACAAGAATGATTCTCCTAAGCTCAAGTAGGGAAATAACAAGTAAGATAGAGAAGAAGTCCATTTCACTGAAGAAGTGGAGGAAGCTGAAAGAGGGAAAGCATTAGAAGCAAGAGCTCGTGACAAGACAGCTGGGACAAATCTTTGGCAGTCAACTGTGAAGGTTATAGCTCTTGGCAACCTCATTGAAAACTCAAGGAAGTGAAAAAGTCATCCAGGACAAGTCTCATCATATATCAAGTCAAAAGGAAACATCTGCTGGATAAGGGATATGCAAGATCCTCACGATTATCTGATTTAGAGAGGAAGCAAGTGTTTCATTAGGAACTCCAATGTGGAATTCATGGTATGATGGTATGATGACATAAGAGATGAAGCAGATCAATGGGTTGAAGCTCTTTTCAATCAAGGAAGATGTTGAGAGAAGCCTAGATTACCTAAAGGTAAATGAGGTATGTATGCTTGTATTCAATACTATAAATTCATGTTATATGGTTGCAGGTAACATGGGTCACTGCTCGATCTTGAGAAGCATGATCAAAGGAAAGGAATCTCCTCTTATGAAAGGTTGCCGGAAAGCGTGAATCACACTAGATGAAATCAACATAATATGTCCTCATATGAAGTATGAGGTTGTTGACTACAATTGAGTAACTTTGATTGGAAGCCCGTGGGAATGAAATGAAATATGGAAGGAAGAGATGGTGAGATATGAACCATTGTAAAGGCAATCAACATCCGGAAGACCAAGAAGATTTGACTAGGAAATATCTCGAAAAGATATGAAGACTCTAATGGAAGTCTGGAAAAGATGGAGAGCCTCGACAATGGATATCTTTGGGAGATATGTCAACATGTATGAGGATGTTGATGCACACTGGTGTTGATTTTTGGGTAGCATCGGATGTGCTCTAGCTTTGAAATTTTGTGGAGGCAATAGAACACATGAGATCTCCAAGACCCAGAAATCGTTTGGTGAAAAATTCCACCTGGATTGTATTTTATTAAAATAATTAATATTTTTAATGGGGTTCCTAAGTCTAAACTTAGGAAAATTAAAATATTAACGGGCATTAATAAAATATGGGTGAGAAGCTTCTAAGAGACGAGGATCAAGTCTAATTTAATCTTAGCCGTTGATTAGAGATTAGATCACAACCATTGATTTCTCAATAAGAAAAGTATAAATGGAGGCTTGGGGTCAGTTGGAGAACACACATAGAGAGATTGAGGAAATCGATTTTCTGAGGTGAGAAGTTCTCAGGAGGGAAATCGATTTGGGAGATCTTGCAGTTGCGAGGCATGGATAGTTCGGGAATACAGACAGAGAGAAGCTTGTGGAGGCAAAGCAGTAGCTAGGAGAGTTGACGCTGGGCCAGTCTGGGCCCACACAGCCTTGATGCAGAGCTAGAAGGGCCAACGCAGAGGGAGAAAGCTGCCTTCCACGCAGAGAGCCGAAACTGCCAGAACAGTCGGGAAAGCTGACGCAGTGGGTAGAAGAGCTAACGCAGAGCCTTAGAGAGTTCCATGCAGGTCCACACAGTTACTGCGAAGGGGCAGCGCAGTTGTAGCCGGGGCTAGCTAGTTTTGCTGTCGGATCAGCCAGAATCTGTCGGGTGAAGTGAGGTAAAACTCACTCAGGTTTTCCGCCATTGTATTTCTCTGTCATTGGTTTGCCGGGAGGGCAACAAACATTTGTATTCATAACTATTGCTTAATAATAGAAAACCCTTAGAGTTGCTGCACCTGTTTTCCCGCATTGTGTTTTTGTGGGGACGTTTAGTCCAAAAATAAGTGTGTCCTTTGTGTGATTGTCTCATTTAGTTTTCAGAGATCTGTATATTGGTGTAGGCTGCAGTGTACTTGTATTAATATTTTCTGAATATTTCTGAAAATAACTTGTTAAACTGAAGAACACAAGTAGGTAATGCAAATTAGTTTACTGCAGTAGGATTTCTGGTTTGTTAGATTCAGAAATTTTCACATGGTGTCAGAGGGATTGCAGATCAAGGAGGACTGAAGCCATCAACGAAAGGACAGAGGAAAAATTTGTGCGTGAAGACAACTGTCTTGAGAGAGCGCAATTTCAGGCCAAGAGAGCAGAGGAGGGGTGACAGTCACCAAGGGAGGCTCACGCAGAGCTTGTGTCAGCCTGATTGGGTTAGGCTGTTGCTACAGAGGGCAATGCAGTGGTTACTGGGCCAATGCAGAGACCGTTGAGTCTCGTTCAATTGCCGTGGCTAGAGGTGCAACACAGATTTTATCTGGAGTTGCTGGTGGGGTGCTGATTCTATTGGTGCAGAACAATACCTAGTGGGGCAGAAGCAAAGTAGAGGGAATCAGTTCCTTAGAAGATTTCTTGCCAAGAAATCTAGTTCCAGTACTGAGTAGCAGCAAAGAGAGATTAGAGAGGGGTGGTTCGACAGTGGTTGGCAGAAGTATTTCCGTGAAGGAAATCGAAATTCAGAGGGAGCTTGTTCCTTAGAGGATTTCTAGTGCCAAAGAAATCCAGATTTGAGTTTTGCTGGGGCAGCAACAAAAGAGGGAGAAGAGAACCAGTTCGACATTCATTTGAGCAGAGATAGTAGTTAACAGACTGAGGGATCAAGATAGGTTGGATGGAGCATCCAACTTCGTCATTTGGAAGGCTAGGATCCTGGCAGTTTTGGATAAAAATCGCATCAAGGATTATGCCTTGAAGACCGTTGATATTTCGGTTGATGCTGATCCTCTTAACAAGTACGAGGAGACTTAGGCAAAAGCAAAGTGCATGATCTTGGACGGGGTCAAGGATCATGTGATCCCACATACTGCTGAGAAAGACACAACAAGGGAAATGTGGGAGGCCTTGACCACTTTGTACGAGGGAAATTCCTTTAAGTGGAAGATGTTGCTTGAGAGTCAGCTAAGACAGTTTCAGATGCAAAAGGGAGAAGAAATCGATCCCTTCCTTCTCAGGTTGCAAGGGATTCGTGACCAGCTAACTTCCATAGGGGCTACACCAGATCCTAAATTTATGGTCAGGACTGCCCTAAATGCAGTCACTAAAGACTGGGAAAACTTTGTCCAGAGCATCTTGGGCAAGGCTTCTCTTCCCAGTTGGGAGGAAATGTGGGCAGTGCTTTGACAGGAAGAGATCAGACGGTTGACCAAGGTGGGAAGCAACAGCAGAGGGATCAGAGTCAAGGAGGAGGAAGAGGAGGATGTAGCTCTCGCATCAGCGGGACAACAAGGGCAATAGAAGAGAAAGAAAAAGGACATATCCAAAGTCAGATACTTCAGATGTGGTGAAATGGGTCATTTCACGACGCAGTGCCCTCGGAAGAAGGGCAAAGAAGACAAGTCTGAATCAAAGGCTGCTCCAACGCAAGATGACAAGGAGGACGATGAGAATTGCGCCATGAGTGCTCATGCACCTCCAGAGAAGAGGAGGACCGATATTGAGTTGTAGTCGGGAGGACTATAGTAAAGGGGCAAGATCCTTGAGGTGCCCAAACTCTTGGATCACATATGGCTACGGGATCCCTTAGTGACAGTAGTGGAATGGCAGGAGTCAGTTGGTACGAGGGATGAAGGAGCAACAATGGCAGAGCTAGAGTGCCAAAGTTTGAAGCAGCGTAGTAGAGTGTTGCATTAGTGCGGGAGGCACAGAGCAGATACAACAACAACGCAGTAGCATCAGAGGGTCAGCACAGATTAGTAGCAGAGGTAGCTTCAATGTCTAGGGGCATCGAGACTAACCAACATGTCAGCTTTGGGTGGATTTTCAAGTTCTTACTTCTCAACAACTGAGTTGCAGTGCAACAGTTAGTAGTGGCAGTGCTATGGGCAGCATGATGCAACATATTGAGAGGGAGCTGCAGTACAGATAAAGCAATGACAATGGCAGTGTCATGGGCAACAATACAGATTGCCGCAGCGCAGTGGATGAGGGTTGCAGGGTGAGCATCAGCAACGTAAAGGATCGATGTCGTGGATCAGTGTGATGCTTCTGTTCGGAAATATTGCTAGAGCGCATTCCTCGCTAAGAGGGAGTGTTGATTTTTGGGTAGCATCGGATGTGCTCTAGCTTCGAAATTTTGTGGAGGGGCTAGAACACATGAGATCTCCAAGACCCAGAAATCATTTGGTGAAATTCCACCCGGATTGTATTTTATCAAAATAATTAAATATTTTTAATGTGGTTTCAAGTATAAACTTAGGAAAATTAAAATATTAATGGGTATTAATAAAATATGGGTGAGAAGCTTCTAAGAGACGAGGATCAAGTCTAATTTAATCTTAGCCGTTGATTAGAGACTAGATCACAACCGTTGATTTCTCAGCCGCAAAAGTGTAAATGGAGGCATGGGGTCAGTTGGAGAACACACACAAAGAGTGTGAGGAAATTGATTTTCTGAGGTGAGAAGTTCTCATGAGAGAAATCGATAGGGGAGATCTTGCAGCTGAGGGGCAGGGATAGTTCGGGATTATAGACAGAGAGGTGGAGAGAAGCTTGTAGAGGAAGAGCAGTAGCCAGGAGAGCTGACGTTGGGCCAGTCTGGGCCCACGCAACCTTGATGCAGAGCCAGAAGGGCCAACACAGAGAGAGAAAGCTGCCTTCCATGCAGAGAGCCGGAATTGCTGGGAACTGCTGGAATAGCCGAGAAAGCTGACGCAATGGGCAGAAGAGCTGACGCAGAGCCTCAGAGAGCTCCACGCAGTTACTGCGAAGGGACAACGCAGTTGTTGCCGGGGCCAACCAATTTTGTTGCTGGATCAACGGAATCTGCCGGGTGAAATGAGGTAAAACTCACTCAGGTTTTCCGCCCTTGTATTTCTCTGTCACTGGTTTGCTGGGAGGGCAACCAACATTTGTATTCAGAACTACCGCTTAGTAATAGAAAACTCTTAGATCTGCTTCACCGATTTTCCCGCATTGGGTTTTTGTGTGTCCTTTGTGTGATTGTTTCATTTATTTTTCAGTACTTGATCTGTATATTGGTGTAGGTTGCAGTGTATTTGCATTAATATTTTTTGAATATTTCTGAAAATAACTTGTTAAACTGAAGAACACAAGTAGGTAATGCAAATCAGTTTACTGCAATAGGATTTCTGGTTTGTTAGATTCAGAAATTTTCACAGCTGGAAGATGTCATGATGAAAGACCATCATAAAGGTAATTTTGATTTAACTGTTCATTTCTTATTTTTGAACAAATGTCTGGATGGGTTTATGCAGGTCTGCCAAGGGAAGAACTTGGATGTCTTCCAAGAAGACCATGAAGAAGGATGTAAGATCCTTTCGAAGAAGACAACATGAAGAATGCAACTTGACATGAAGCAAGACCAAATGAAGACTAATGGATCACTTTCTGATGAAAGGAATAATGACATGACTGACCCATGAATGAAAGTGATGGATGGTCTATGCCCTATGAAGAAGCCACAAAAGATGAAGACTCCTTGACAGAGAAATTCATGACATCGAAGGAACAAGCTCTTCAAGCAGCTGGTTGAGGAGCTGCTAGAGGTTCCTAATTAAGAAGGAGCCTGAAAACAAGTTTCTTACTTGGAAGAAACATGTTAATTCCTGAGCCAAGAGGGAGCTTAGGAATTGATTTGTTCTCCCTAATTGAGAGGGAGAGATAGACACATCATTCTGGTCTTCACCTGGGAAGACATAATGGAGGATTGGGTAAACATCTGGCATCTGATGCTCTTTGAGGATGAGATAGGGCATCCAGGATAAGAGAAGTCATAGTGGACCGATAATCTTTGAGGACTGGCTACCCAAGATAAGAATAGACCAAAGTAGGTCATACTCTGTGAACACCCGGGTGGAGTATGTACCTTGAGAGAGAATGATTATGGTGTCTATGAATCATTGGTCTCTCCAACATTGTGCTTTGATCATGTCGATAGAGCTGTTAGTCAAGGCCTTGCTATGTAACAATGCTGGTTGATATGATGCTATATAGATGGGTTACCAATCCGACTCTTCTTATGAGAAATTCTTCAGATTGAGAATGACCAAGTACCATTATGAATACCTCCCTAGTTAAGAGGGAGTGTTGAAAAAGTGTAACTAGGTTCGGTCTCCATAATGATATGTAGCCGTGATTTTTGTAAATGATGTAAAGAAGAAAAATAAAATTATTATTATTCCTTGCTTCATGGGTTTCATGAGCAAGAGTTTTTGTTTTTAGATAAGCTCCCATTGAGAGCTTTAGGATTTGTCATAAAAGTCATATAGAGTCCATGTCATGTATGAAGAATGTATATGAGTTAATAAGATTGCCAAATAGCCCTCCAATGACAAGCACAAGTCGTCCTCTTCCATGTTGGCTTCAAGATGGAGTAACAACACTCATGTCAACTCACCTTTTGAGACACAACCCTTCATAAGAACAGGTCGGCCTATATTCATGGGAGACCACTATAAATATGCACCTCGGCCTATTCCACAGGGACATATTTTCAGATACATCTCTCTAAGATTTTCGGATGGGTGGAACAGAGATAAAATTCGGATCTCTAGTACAAAGACAAGTTCGGATGGAAGGGACAACGAGGTAGAGATGGAAGGGACAATGAGGAAGAGATGAAGGGATAGTAAAGTTTTGTCTAGGGCTAATCACATAAATGACAGTTCAGACTTCTGAGAGAAGGTCTCGATACTTCAATAGAGAAACAATATTCGGTCAAGGGTATATATATATATATATTATAGATCGATGCTATGGAGAGACCACAGTTCGGTTCTGTAAAGGAACTGCAGTTCAGTGATAGACCACAGTGTTTCGGTGCTGCTACAACAATCACATTTTGGTGTCATGCTTTAGTAACATCTCTAGTGCATCTACAGTTCGTTGAGGAGATGATCTCATTGTTTAAAAGATTGAAGAGGAAGAAAAGTCAAGAAGAAGAAAGGAGCAGAAGGAAAAGGACTTGTGTCTTGGTCTTGGAGTGTCTAATAGGTCAAGGGTCTTGGTCTTGGTATTCATCAATTGGAATCTTTGTAAGAAGAATTTGTGCAGGTTTTTCTCTCAAAGAGTGAGAGGTTTTAGCCCTGGCTGATAGCCTACATTCTGTGGCTATTGTCTATTTATGTTCATGCATTGGTAACTGTTTGATGAAGAAGAAAACTAATAACTTAAGCAACTAGAAGATCCTAATCTAATGAAGAAAAAGTCACTCACAAGCAGCTTCTAATCGAGAGAAATCGCCTAATGCTAATGTCCTAGAATTCTCAACAGTTCAAACTACCTTCCTTTCTAGGATGCTAGCTGCTAGCTCAGATTGGTGCTTCTGCATAAGCTAGGTGTCAAGCATGTAGAAGATGTCCAAAAGCCTCTTTATCTACTTGCTTATGTTGAGCTAGTGACTTTTATGATTTTTTTTTCTCAAGTTTAAATTTGGAAAATAATATTAATTAATCAAGTAATTAATGTTGGCTAATAAGCTAAGGTTTCTAATGGAAAATGGTTTTAGTTCATTTTAGTGAATTATATCTAATCTTACCATTGATCTAAGTGGGTTAGGGTTTAATCCTATCCATCCATCAGTTTGAAAATTGAGGGTTAGGGATTTGGCTTAATGAAAATTATAAAAGAAGCCTAAGGTACAGGGGGAAGACACATCCATTCTTGGGAGAGTGACTTTCTCAAGTGAGTGAGAGACTCAATACTAAAGGGAAGTGAAAATTGTGTAGCTACAATAATCGTGTGGCACAGGTTTTGCCAGTTAAGTGCATAGGAGGGTTGAGAGTTCTCTGTGGTAAGGATGAGGGTATGCTACATGGGGGAGTAGGCTGAAACAGTTGAGGCTAAGATCTAGTAGACAATTTGAGAGTTTAGAGAGGATGAGAGGTTAATACCAGACTTGTGGAGGGGCGACTTGAGTTGCTAGGGGTGCCAGAATTGTGAAAAATAACCAACACAAGTGCGAGCCCAATTTTTAAGCGTGTCGAGTTGCTAGGTTCCACTGTTGTATTTTTTGTAGTTATTTTCCTTGTTGAAGGAGTTTCAATTTTCCTAAGTAATAGAAAAGTGAAGGAGGATCTGTTGGGGAATTTTTTGCTGTGTTTTCTAGCTAATTTTTGTTTTTAATTGCACTGTAAAATTGTGAAGTTAAAATACTGGTGTATTTATTTTCAGCAGATTTTAGAAAATATTTTGTTGGGTATAAAATAATTGCTAGGAAAAATTAAATCAAATCTTGTATTAAAAAATTAACAAGTGGTGAGTGAAGAAGGTGCATTAGAAGTTTTTAGGGGATGGGTAAGGGGTTAAGTCATAAGGCTCACCAAACTTGAAGTCCTAGGTTTGAAATTTGGCGAAGCCAAAAAAAAGACATAGGTTCGTCTAGGTTCTCTCTACCTAAATGAACCTTAAGTCAAAATGAATTGAATCAAACCCAATTGAATCGAGTCACGAATTTAGTTAGAAAAAATCAGAATCGACTTCAAGTTTGATTTAGAGTTTTTTGAAATTTGTTAAAAAAAATTAAAAGGAATGGGACCCATATCACGATTATCTAATTTTGGTTTGTTGAAAGTTGAAACCCTTTGCTGCGGGTGCATTTCTCCATCACGATTGTTGGCTATGTGTTAATGTAAATGGATGTGGTGGTTGCATTTGGCCGAATAGTGGTGTAATACTACATTTCACTCTGCCACTAATTTGAGCCCCCTTTAAGGCATTTTATGAACATCCATCGCCTAAGGAGTGGGCCACTTTAAATGTTAAAGTTCCTGCTGCAGCTTATACTCTACAAGTAATACCAAAATCTACAACATCCTAAAGGGATAACTTTTCCATAGCCGTAAAGATAATGGAACATATGGATGCATTAAGATGATCGACACCACTCCGGAAGATAGTTTGTGTTGGGAGATATGGTCTTTGCTTGTATTTAGCCATAAGAGCAGGAAACTCTTTGACAACAGGCTAAAAACATGCTTTGACCCATGCCCTATGGCTTATATTGAGTGCAAGTTTGGCAGGTTGCACATGCAGTAAACATTCCCAATAAGGGAACCTTCCATGATGTATTCCATGGCTGTTGTTTTAAAAAGTGTTGTCCCAATAAATATCCCCCTCATAGAGGAGGAAGACAAGCTAGTATTGAAGCTCGATGACATATTTTACTGGAACATGAGAAGGTTTTGCAATAGTCAAATTATAGAGTACAAGATCAAATTGATGGGTCTCCCCAAAGAACAAGCAATGTTAGTTTTTGTTGCATCGGATGTGTTCTAGCAACAGGATAGACTGCATGAGATCTCCAAAACCCAGAAATTGTTTGTGGAAATTCCACCTAGAGATGACTTAATTAGATTATTAACCTATTTTTTAATGTTTCTTAAGTCTAAACTTAGGAAAACTAGTTAATTAATCATAATTAATTAACTCAGGGTGAGAATAGTCTAGAAACTCACACGGATCGACTTCAAGATGATCCTAGTCCTCGACTAAGATTTAACCTTGGCTGTTGGTGCTCCAACAAAGGATTATAAGAAGAAGTTGATGGGCACTTGGAGAATACACTAGAGACACTTGAGCAGCAGTTCCTTGTGCAGATCGAGCTAGCAGTAGTAGAGTTTGAGCTAGATAGGGATGTAGTGTTAGTGAGGGGTAGGGACAATGATTCAGAGGAAGATTTCCAGATCCAGAGAGGCAATAGCAAGAGGCCGAGTTATTCGCAATACAAATAGCTTGAGTGCAGGCAGAAGCGTGAGTACAGGTAGCAGCACGAATGCTGACAAAAGCCCAAGTACGAGAAACCACACGAGTATAGGTAGAAGCCCGAGTACGGGCAACCGCACAAGTACATGCATAAGTCTGAGTATAGGCAACAACGCGAGTACGGGCATAAGCATGACTACTGAGAACAACGCGAGTTGCCAGGTTTTCCTGTGGAGGAAGGGAGATTCCCTTACATAATTTCAACCATATTTTCTTGATGTGGATTACTAGTTTCAGGCATCCAGATTGTACGTAAAGTTTCACTGCTGCTTAATAATAAAAACCCTAAGCTGCTGCATTGATTTTCCCAAGTTGCGTTCTTTCGGGGACATTTGTCAAAAAATAGTGTAAAATTTATGTGTATGCTAGACTTTCTTAGTTTTCATCGTTATTTTTCTTCCGCAATATTTGTTTGTGAAAACCTCAATGTGAATTATTCAGTGTTGATAATATTGTCGAGATATCGACGATATTTGGAAATATGGCGATATTTTTGGCAAGACGAAACATCACGATATTTTCTTGCTTGAAAATATCGTGATATTTCTGAACTATCGCCGATATCTCGACAAAATATCTCACGATGACCTAATTTATCGTCGAGCAGCTGGGCTGCGGCTACAAAAGCAACTTTTTGGGTTTTATTTGCTCATCTTGCTTTCTTAGTCTTGGAGAATGAAGGGGAAGAGCATTGTGGTGGTTTTCAAGGAGGGATTGAGGATCAAACAACTATTGTTACCACCAACTAAAATTTTTTTGTGTATCAAAGATTTAGGAACAGTGAGACAAACTTTATTTCATCCATTAATAGGTATGTTCTTAAAAACCCCTATGTTAATGATTTTTTTCATAGATTTAAGGTTATGCTTTTTGCATCTTTGCCTACCAACATTTTTCTTCTTTGTTTTTTTTTTCCATTTGCTATGATTTCCATGCCCATGAGCAAAAAGAAACAAGGCTGAATGTGCAGGTAGATCTTTCGGGATATCTTCCCCTGATTTTGAGGCTGAGGGTAGTGGGAGGGGCTCCATAGCATCACTTGCTACTGCTAATGTTACTGGGGGTGGGAGGTCATCATTTTTTGTTCCACAAACAAGACATGGGGCACAACCTTCCATAAAATCAGTTGTTAAAAAAAGGAGAAGCAAAAAGCAAATAGAGTTATGGGGAGGTGTATTTTCTGGAGTGACTTACCTTTCAGCGTCACCAAAACCAATCCATTTTGGCAGCGAATGTGTGATGCTATTGTTGTTGTGGGCCCAGGGTACAAAAGTGCTACATATGAGGAGTTGCGCTGGCCAATCCTTCAAGCAGAAAAGGACATCAACTCTAGATTGGTGGAGTTGAGACAAACGTGGGAAGTGTCTGGATGCATAGTGATGTCTGATGTTTGGACAGATAGGAAGGGTAGGACCCTTCTAAATTTCTTGGTACATTGTCTTAAAGGTACCATGTTTATTAAATCAGTGGATGCAATCAACACATAAAAGATGCAACATTGATATGTGAGTTGTTAGATGGGTTCATCTGGGAGATTGGTGTGCAAAATGTGGTGCAAGTCATAACAAATAATGCAACTAATTATGTGTTTGTCAGCATGATGCTTATGGAGAGGCATCACACATTGTTTTGGACTCCATGTGCAACACATTGTATCGATTTGTTGCTTGAAGATATGGGGAAATTCTCCTTCATCAACGAGGTGATATGGCTAGGAACGTCCACAAGTTTATATATAACCATGCTTTTATTCTTAGTCTCATGAGGAGATACACTAGAAAGAAGGTGTTGCGACGTCCTGCAATCACATGTTTTGCCAACAACTTTATTACTCTTCAGTTTTTACTTCGATGCCAGTTTGAGTTGAAGCAAATGTTTGTCTCTGTTGAGTGGTGTGATTGTAGATACAATAGGATATAGCACAGGAGAGCCATTGCAAAAATGGTTTACATTGACACATTTGGGCAAGTAGTGGAAGTGTGCTCAATTAGTGAACCTATAGTAAAGGTTATGAGATTGGTAGATGGGGACAAACCTGCAATGGCTTATTTGTATGAGGCCATGGATAGGGCCAAGGAGGCCATTTATTCTTACTACACAGACAATGGTTCTGTTGGGCTTGATAGACAGATGATGTTATGGGATGCGATTGATAGTTGGTGGACAGGGGTGCTTCATCGACCCATTCATGCAACAACACTTTTCCTCAACCTCGTATTTTCATACAAATGCGCATTTGATTTTGATGGCGAGGTGATGGAAGGGCTCCATTCTTGTATTTAGAGGATGGTACTTGATTCTGAGCTTCATAGCAAAATCAATCGTGAGATACAATTTTATTGGGATTGTGTTGGCCTATTTGGCTTTTTGATGATGCTATTAGGGAAAGGACCCTCTTCATGCCACATAAGTGACAAGTCGAGACTTTTTAGAATTTACTTATTTATAATTCTAGATTTTTAAAATTCAATTATGTAACTTTTATTTGAAAGTTTAATTATGTTTTAAGTTTTTTAGTTCTTTATTTTGTGGCGAATCTATGGTGCAAGGGCACCAAATTTGCAGAAATTGGCCATAAGAATCCTGAGTCAAACATGTAGCTCTTCAGGGTTGATTGCAATTAGAGTGTATTTGAGAAAATACACTCAAAAAAGCACAACAAGTATAACTTTGAGCTTCAACCTTTAGTTGAGCAATTACATTTTATTGTAATTTTAATTTATGACCCTCAAGTGTCAAGAGTCAAGACTCATTAGTTTTTTTGACACTCTTATAGGTTGGAGTTCTCACGCCTCAATGATTTAGTGTATGTGCATTACAATCTTCGACTTCGAGTGAAGCAAATAGAAACAACAATGGATCCAGATGCCATTTCCTTAGACAATATTGACGTATTGTCTCAGTGGAGGGTGGAGTCTGAGGTTACCATCTTGGAGGAGTCACTTGCATGGTTAGAACCAGAAGAACCATTAGAACAAGGGCAAGAAGAGGAGGAGGACTTGGGGGAGGAGCAACACGAGGAGGAGCAGGAGGAAGAGGAGACTGTGGGAGCATCAACATCAGCACCATCTGCTATGGATATAGGAGAGCACAACTTTATACCCAACAATCATTATTTGACATTAGGTGTAGGGTCAGGGCCTTCTACTGCTAGGGGCAGACCTGGCAAACAACCCATCATGTTTTCCCATGAAGGGGGAGAGGGCATTGATCTCACATAGCTGGCTGCTAGTTTTATTTGTTTTGCTACATATAACTCATGATGATGAGATACTTTTATATATGTGATGTTATTTTGTATTGGTTCTCCACATTTGAGCCCTTGATTGGACAATTATCAAGGATCAATCCACTACATCATATATATCAGTGATTTCTTGATATTTATGTGCCAATGTGTTTATTTCATGTTGTTATTGCTTTATATGTTTAAAAATTTGAAAAAAATGAATATATTATGCATTTTTTATGTTTGTCGATATTTTTCGATATGTTGCTGATACTGATATTTTCGACACTGGAATTATTTGGTATTTGTCGTAGCAAACTGCCAATAAATTGTTAAATAAATTAACAATTAGGAAAATAATTTTTGGTTTCTGTGATAGATGAAATTTTCACATGGTATAAGAGCGAGGATCAGAGCAATAGCTTAGTGACGCAGAGGGAGAAATTTGGTGCTCGGAGGGATCAACAACACAATTTTTCCAGGGACTGCATAAACCCTAGCCAAGAAGTGTGAGTGACAGGATAAGTTCGATTTCCAGTTGCGGTAGGCAGGAAAAGTTGGATTGCTCAGAGCAAGACTCCAGAAGGTAGAGGTAGAGCTAGGAGGTATTTTCGGAGAGCAGAGCAACAAATCATTGTGCAGATTCAAGCGAAAGAGGAAGAGAAATAACACACACAATGGGAGGAGATCCATAATATCCAGTTGTAGAAGGTTGTATGAGTTTCCCAGACTAGCCAGTTCGAGTTGTTGGGCCTACAGTTCGTGTGCCAGTTTTTGGAAAAGGACATTCAAAAAGGCTGAGCGAGTAGTTCCTGACATAAGTTGAAGGCAAAGCGAGGTAGACAAAGCAATTCTGCACATTCTAGAAGGGAGTGTGAGTTTTAGAATAGGCAGTCGAGTAGGAAAACAAGAGGAGATTCCAGTTTATTTTCTCTAGTTTTGAGTTTCTAGATTTTGCAAATTTGGAGAGATGATTGTACAAGATTGCTAGAGGACGCTGTGCGGGTTAGCCATAATGCAGATCTGGGTAGCAGATCAACTTCTAGTTGCTGGAGATAGGTACTGGAGAAAGTACGAGTTATCAAGTGCGAGTTGCAAAGCGAAGGGTCCCAGCTAGGGACTAGACTTGAAAGGAGATAGTTGGGCACCATATCCAGGACGTGGAGGAGTATGAAACTCTAGTGTGCTAGATGGGCAGTGTCCAGTGCAGTTGCAACAAGGAGTTCAGTCAGATTAGTTCCAGATTGTTGTAGTGGGATCATCACCTTTTGCCACAGGAGCCCATAATATCACAGTAGCAGGTTTAGTGACAGCAGATGCGGCCAATCATTCAGATGACAGTTCCAAATATAGCTGCAGTGAGTACATGTGAGACAATTGCAGAGCTAGATGCAGTGACAGAACCAGTGCGAATTGTCTAGTTGCAGTATGCAAGTGCAGTTCTAGGCAAAAGATTCCCAATGCAAAACTTCGCAGTCCAATTTCCAGTGCAAGAGGACAGTGCGAGTTGCCAGGAGGGAGCAGAGAGATTTCCCATAGGGAGATCGAGACTCAGAGGGAGTCTAGTTTCAGAGGGAGCAATTCTATGGAAGCTAGTACTTCAGGATCTGGGGAGATCAAACTTATTATTGCAGTAGTTGCAGCAGCAGTGTGGAAGCATCAGCAGAGCAATAACAACAACAATATGAGTAGATCCGATTTCGCTATGATGGCAACCGTACCTCCAGTAGTGAGGTGGGGCGACATGGAGCTATAGTCCAAAGTGCAAAGGTTGGGCAGGATCCTTGAGGTGTCGTCCTCATGGATCAATACCTTGCTATGGGGGCCCACAATGTTCAGTGGCAGGATGGATCAATGTCAGTAATACAGTCAGATCAAGAGTGATAGTTATAGATTAGTAGCAGTCAGGTGCTGAGGAGCATAATGTAATGTTGACAACAAAGCATGTGGCTTAGTGCAGAGTTAGCAGCAGTGCAGATTCCTTGGTAGACAGTGCAGTAGCTAGCAACAGTGAGAGACTGAGGAGACAGATGTATCATACTGAACACAATTGATTATGTATTTAGGATGCTTTTTAGTTGTAGTAGTTGCAGTTGCAACAACAACAATTGAGAGGGAGTTGCAGTGCAGATGCAGTGTTGGCGGCAGTATGGCAGTGTCAGCAAAAACACAGATGCAACGTCAGAGTTGTGCAGTGGTTAGTGCACTACAATAGCCATACATCAACAACGTGACAGGAGATGATACAGAGATAGAGTGTTGTGACAGGGTGTGCAACACTAGAACACAGTCCTCGCTAAGGGGGAGTGTTAGTTTTTGTAGCATCAGATGTGTTCTAGCCATGAAATTTGGTGGAGAGGCTAGAATGCATGAGATATCCAAGACCCAAAAATTGTTTATGGAAATTCCACCGAGAGACGACTTAATTAGATTAGAGTTTGAGCTGGAGAGGGACACAGTGTCAGTGAGGGGCAGGGATAGTGATTTGGAGGAAGATTTCCAGATCTGGAGAGGCAACAACAAGAGGCCGAGTTATTCCCAGTACATGCAGCTCGAGTGCGGGCAGCGCCAGTGGAGGCAGAAGCCCGAGTACGGGAAACTTCACGAGTATAGGCAGAAGCATGAGTACGGGAAACCATGTGAGTACAGGAAAAAGCTCAAGTACGTGCAACAACACAAGTATGGACAAAAGCGCGAGTACAGGCAACTGTGCGAGTTGCCATGGTTGCTTGTGGAGGAAGGGAAATTCTCTTACATAATTTCAGCCAGATTTTCTTGTTGTGGATTGTCAGTTTTAGGCGTCGAGATTGTACCAAAAAATTCACTGTTGCTTAATAATAAAAACCCTTAGCTGTTGCATTGGTTTTCCCAAGTTGGGTTTTTCCCGGGACATTTGTTCAAAAATAACTGTGTAAAATTTATGTGTGTGTGCTAGATTTTCTTAGTTTCCAACAATATTTTTCTTCCGCAATATTTGTTTGTGAAAATCAGTGTGAATTATTTGATATTTGCCATAGAAAATTGCAAATAAAGTGTTAAATAATTTAACGATTAGGAAAATAATTTCCAGTTGCTGTGATAGATGAAATTTTCACAAGCAACATGGAATTTTGAGGCATTTTGAGGGAACACGCAAGTTTGCATTTGTGTTGCATAGCTTCACTCCTAGGTTGCCATCAACTAAAAAAATACTCCCCTTTCGTCTTTCATGCTTTGAATATTATGATGTGTTTGTTACAACTCATTGAAGCAATGTTTTAAAACTCCGACTCTGACTTCGACTCGGTCGAGGGTTGACTTCGACTCTGACTCCGACTCAGTATCGACTCGGTCGTTGTAAAAAATACATTAAATATTTTTTTATTTATAAAAAAACATAATTTTAAAGATTTTCATTCATGTTTCCAAACACACAGCATTAGAATATAGATAGAAGACAACATATGATCAAAGTAGGCTCATGAATATATCCATAATATCAAAATGGCACCCGGTGCACTGTCCAGTACATACATGATGATGATATAGAGATCAAAACAAAAACACATAACCAAGAAGGCTAGAAATGGCCTCTACAACAAAAGTAAACTGTGACCAGTACTATTGGCTAGTGGCTACTGATAGAGGAGCCAAGATCATCTGGATCAATCACTAGTAGCATATCTACATGCTTCATAGTTTGTAACTCATTTTTAATCTTGTACCCTCATCAATCATCTTAGACCATCTCACCAAGATGGATGTTAATAGATGTATTCGTGAGAAGAACTACAAAAGCAATTTGTATGTGACACAAATCAAGATATAGGATCCCTAATGCCAAAACCTCTGCATCTACATCTACATGCAGTCATGATAGACCCATCTACACCCCATATAATATTTTGCGGCTATTCTCTAGTTTTTAGGATCCCTTGGGGCAACTTCAAGTTTGTTCCCATCAACTTTGTAATATGTATAAAGATAAACTGCCATATTCCAAGAGTGAATTGCACCTATAAACATTCTAACTAGGATCACATGTTTGATCAGCATTTCAATTTAATGTGCCCTCTTTATTACATGGTTCTCAGATAGTATCATTGTTAGCTTAGAAATTCACATTGTTCCTTGAGGAATTTTAGACAATGAAGGCAACAAATGTCTTGCTCCATTCCTACAGGAGATTTCATGTTCTTGGCAAAAAGTTCACAACATTAGATCCTATCAAATTGCTAGCGCCAGACTCATCACTTTCTATTTTCAAGCATTAAATGATTCATTCCATAGGAAGCCGTGTGAACAAGTAAACAACCTATGAAAACAGTGAGCTAATGTGGGATTCATGTGTCCACCAACTTTTAACACAAATCTCTTCACCAAAAAGCAAGTAAAAAAAATCGTTGTTTTTTTGAGTTTTCAGGCCACTGTTATTGAGCCGGCCGAGTAGGCCCAAACTCAGCCAAGCCGTCCAGGTTATTACCAAGCTACCCGAGTTGTTAGACAACTCGGCCGGCTTGGTAATAACCTGGCCGACCGAACCGATTTGATGGTCGAGTCGACCCGGTGAGGGCTTGACTCAGACCAACTTGGTCGAATTGGTTCCGAGCTGGCCAATTCTTAAAACAATGCATTGAAGTACTAGTTTTTGGAATAAGTGATTTTGGGTTTGAATCTTGGTCTCTATTCTTTATTGTCTTATGCATAAAGCACACCCTTTTTCTTTGCAGACACTCCTCAAAGATCATTATAGGGTTAAATCTCCTAATACTAGCGTAGATTTATTTTCTTATGACAATTATTTATTCCCAACAATTTATTTAATTAACAAAAATAAATCTTGAATTATTGAAAATAAAATCATTGGTATTTAAAATTTAGAAATATAAGCAATGAAAATAAATTGGAGAGATCAATCACACATTGTAATAGAAATAATTCACCCACGACAATTCTTTGTCATTTATTGATTTGCGAAATCAGGGTTTCAACCCACAGAGAATTTACAAATAAAAATACAGTGACTAGAACCTGCAACTGGACACCATTGGAATAATTCAACCCAAGGAAAATCGAACAACTGGAAATCAACCTTTGAAGAAATTCGTCCTGAAGAAAATCGACCCACCTCTCACTAGAAAATCGGCGTTTGCACCTAGCTCTCACTCGGCCTCTGTGCACTCACAATTCAGCCCTAACAAGTCGGCCTCCCTAGCGATTGCGCCTCCTTCTCACTTCAACAATTTAGCCTCTCCAATTCTTAGCAAATCGGCCTCTTGGAGACACACCAAAATTTATTCGTGTATTCGTCTTCCTTCTCCTTAGTCGAATTGAGGCTCACGCTACAATGAATTCACTCTCTTCTTCTTGAGAAAACTGGTTTTCCAAAAATGCTATAGTTTCCTCTCTCTCTTATGTTCTCATGTCTTCACCTCTTTGCTATGCTTCTTTTATAATCTTCATTAAGCCCAAATCCCTAACCCTAATCTCCCTTCTACAAGATCTTGGAATCAATGGTTGAAGTTCTTTTTAAGTCACTTAAACAATTGAATTATTTATCCTTAGAAAATGACTTAATAATCCACAATAATTAATTGACTTTAATTATTGTACTTTTCCTAAGATAGACTTAGGAAAGGAGACATAAATGACTTGCTCGATGAATTGGCGGAGTGTGTTCACAACAAAATGTATATCTGGCCTAGTGTTGACCAGATACATCAAGGAACCTATCAACTACATGTACAATACGGGATGGAAAGCTCAAAAGTAAATGCTTGAAATGTAGATACTTGGAAATGAGATGCTATGAGTAAATGTTGTAATGAAAATAACCAAGTACAAGAATGCGGTAAAGGAAATGTTGTGAAGTGTCTCTTGATATGTTTTAGTTAAAGTTAGATTTCACTTCGATTTAGATTAATTGATGAATGTAAGTTGACAGATATGTGGTGATTCATTAGAGTCATGTGAGAAGTGCTATTGCAATAAAATAAATCTATAACTATGATGTGTTTCCTCTTCTACCCTTATCCTCGTTGGGTTAAGGAAAGTTGCAAGGAGATCCAACAAGAGGAACCTTCGCTTCAATGAGTACTCCTCTAATTTTACAAGTTAGCCCGCTTGCAAAGAGTGTTGAAAATGCAACAGGAAAGTCTAGTTTTGACTTTGCCTTGGTCAATCTAGATTAAATGTCAAAATTCTATTTTAGTAGAATACTTGGAGGTAGTTAAATGAGGTGACATGGCACTTGTCACTCTGTTAACTCAGTGAATTCGAGTTGGGGAAGCTCGAGTTCAGTTATACATAATTGATTGCTAATTTGTAGCAATCTATTTTAGTTAATTTGAGTTATTTTCAGTTTAACTAGTTCTAACTGTCAGAAAAACTAGTGGAAGTCAAGTTGTGGAAGTGGAACTTCAACCACACTCGGTGATCAACCAATGAACTGATCAATCAACCCAAAATCATTGTTGCATGCAGAGAATTCAAGTTACCCAATTGAGATGGAGATTCCAAGGTAGTGTACTATCAGTTATAGCATATTCCAGTGTGTATTGGTGGTGGATGTGGTCAGAGGAAGACCTAAGGCAATTGCACAATTCCATAGTGTGAAATTCCTAAAAAATAGGGGCAATTTCCCAAGGAAACAACGCAAGGAAATAGGAGCTTGGGAAGGCTTGAAATTGGCTAAGTGTTGGCTAGGTTCAGTTAGTCAAGCAAAGGGATAAACTATACACTTGCAGGTTGTGCTCAGGCTTGAGCAAGCATATGTATTTCTTCTCTATTCTTTTATTAATGCAATATAGATAGTAAGGGGTTTTGAGCAGTTGCTTTACCCTAGATAAACCTTTGCACATGTGTGATGTTTCCTTTTGCATGTCTATGATTCTTGTTTTAGATGGTGAATTAACTTCTTCAGATCAGTAGAACAGCTTCAAGCCTTGTGATTTAGCAAATTTCATGAGTAATATTGAATCTACACAATAATTTCTACATGGTATTAGAGTTGCAATCATTGTAGACTTGAGATTTCGAAGTTGTCATTGTAGGAGGCTCGAATTTGCAGATCAGGGTTGCAAATTTTCTTCAGGACTGAGAATATGGCTTTCAATGGACTAAGGCTCGAGTATGCCCTTGAGGGAAGCTCGAATTATGTTGTATGGAAGGACCACATGGAGGCAGTATTGGAGGATATTGGGTTGAAGGAATTCATTGATAATGATATTAAGAAACTAGCAACATCTGATGCTAAGGATTTGGCAGAATGGTAGAAGTGTGTAGCCAACACGAGGAGGATCATATTAGAGGGAGTATGAGACCATATTGTCTCAAATCTCCAAGGGAAAGAGACTCTGTATGCGATGTGGCAAGTGATGACAAATTTGTTACAAAATAATAGTGACCACATGAAATTGGCATTTAAGGACAAACTTCGAAATATCTAGATGCAAAGGAACGAGACCATTCGATAGTACCTGAGAAAGTTCACACAATGTCGTGATGAACTTGGTCAAGTTGGGGTTACTGTAGTAGAGGATGATTTGGTGAGCCTAGCCCTTCCAGGCCTTCCCAAGAGTTGGCACAACTACCAAGATTTGGTGAATGGGAGGGAGAAACTTCCAAATTGGGAACGCTTGTGGTCTGGTTTTGTACATGAGGAAATAAGGCAGAATCCCAAAGACGAGACTTCATCCAAGGGCGAGGATGAGGAAAACTGTGCCTTGGTTGGAAAGGCAGAGAAAGGAAAAGGGAACAAATCCCAATCCAAAGTAGAATTTAGTCAAGGGGGCAAGAAGAAAGACTTTTCTAGAATCAAGTGCTTTCATTGTCATGAATTCGGGCAATATGCCACGAAGTGTCCACACAAGAAGGCAAGCAAGAAGACCGTAGGAGGAGCAGTGGGTGAAGCTTTGGCTTCACAGTTCAAGCTTTGGCTTCACAGTTCAAGCTTTGATTTTACTCTCATTGCATGCATGGCCAACACAGTGATGGGAAGTTTGTGGTATCTCGACAGCGGTGCCTTGTTCCGTATGACGGGGAATAGAGATTTTTCAGTGATTTGGAGGAGAAGGATCTACAGATGCACATTGAGATGGGAGATGATGGAAGGTACAATGCGATCGAGATTGGTACAATCACCTTTCAGAGGGAGTTGGGCTCCCCTCTCAAGCTCAAGGATGGTCAAAAGCAAATTCTTGTCTTCGTTGCAGTTTTGGAAGATCGTGGCTAGGATGTGAGCTTCAACAAAAGAAAGGCATTCCTGAGACACAACCATGGGACAAGTGAAACAAATTGGGGTTCGTGTGAAGAAATTCTACAAGCTAGATGTGGAGGATTGTGTTGCATTGAGCACAAAGGTAGAGAAGGTGCAAAGCCGCGATGTTAGCGAACTTTGGCATAGAAGACTTGGCCATTTGCATCATGGTGCTTTGAAGATCATGCAACAAATTACCACAGGCCTCCCTAAAGGAGCACTAGAGTAGCAGGACACATGCAAAGGGTGTACCTTGGGGAAGTACACAAAAGCCACTTTCCATGATTGGGACAATAGAGCACATGCAGTCCTTGAAAGGATCCACTCTGATGTTTGTGGACCTTTCTCGACAACCTCCACTGCCAAGCACAAGTATTTTGTCATCTTTATTGATGACTACTCACGGAAGTGCTGGATATTCTTCATGCAAAAGAAGGATGAGACTTTCTCCAAGTTCTTAGATTTCAAGGCACTGGTGGAGAAAGAAATAGGTAAGAAGGTGAAGACTCTTAAGAGTGATAATGGAGGTGAGTTTGTGTCGAATAAGTTCAAAAAAATTCAGTGCAAAAGAAGGCATTCAACGAGAGTTGACATCACGCCACAACCCACAATAGAATGGGGTGGTTGACAGGAAGAACCAAAGCATTGTGGGAGCAGCACAGATGATGTTGCATGACCAAAGCCTACCTCTACACTTGTGGGTTGAAGCATGCAACCCAACGGTCTATTTGCAGAACAAGAGTAGTCATCGGATTTTTGGCATGATCACATCGGAGGAGGCTTTCTCGGGGAGGATGTCGAATGTGTCGCACTTCAGGATTTTTGGAGCTTTTGTCTATCGCCATGTCCCCAAAGAATCAAGGAAGAAGTTAGAGCTGACAGTAGAGTTCGGGGTATTTGTGGGTTACACAGAAACTCCCCACAACTACTTTGTGTATTTTCCATCCCTCAAGATGACAATTTTGCGATGGGATGTGAAATTTGATGAAGACAAAGCCATGCGGTGCTCTCTTTAGAGGGAGTGTCAGATCCTACCAGAGGAGGATATTTTAGGTCGAATGTGTCGCACTTCAGGGTTTTTGGAGCCTTTGTCTATCGCCATGTCTCCAAAGAATCAAGGAAGAAGTTAGAGCTGACAGTAGAGTTCGGGGTATTTGTGGGTTACACAGAAACTCCCCACAACTACTTTGTGTATTTTCCATCCCTCAAGATGACAATTTTGCGATGGGATGTGAAATTTGATGAAGACAAAGCCATGCGGTGCTCTCTTTAGAGGGAGCGTCAGATCCTACCAGAGGAGGATATTTTAGCTCTAAAGGAGGAGCCTCAGGATGTTGTGGAGCAGCCACATCTTGAGGAGCAGAGGGTGGAGATAACCACTCAGGCAGAACCATCCAGAGAAGGTAGGAAGAGATCCGGGAAGATGAGAGACTTGTGCAGGATGCGAGGGAGAATATGGGTGCTCTTTCAAATCAGCACAGATAGAGAAGGTCACTAGATCGATACACTGGCTAGATGGCTCTTATGATTGAGCTAGTAGAGACTGGGCCATCCTATTTTGAGTAAATAGAGTAACTAGTACGAGTTGATGTAATGGTAGAGGAGTACGAATCCATTGTGAAGAACAATGTTTGGGAGGTGGTCCCAAGACCAACAAACAAATCAATTGTGAGCTCGAGATGGATCTTCAAGGTGAAGCAGGCAGTAGACGGAAGCATAGAAAAGTACAAGGCCAAATTTGTGGCCAAGGGGTACTCTCAGGTGGAGGGGATTGACTATGAGGAGACCTTTGCTCCTGTAGCAAGGTACTCATCCATCAAATCAATCCTTGCTTTGGCTGCACAGATGGGGTGGAAGATCCACCAGATGGATGTGAAAATTGCATTCCTCAATGGAGTTATTGAGGAGGAGGTGTATATCGAGCAACCAAAAGGCTTCGAGACTTTTGATTGGGAGTCTCATGTATGCAGACTCAAGCGAGCGTTGTATGGTCTCAAGCATTCACCCCTTGCTTGCTACACCATGATCGATAAATATCTCACTGGTTTGGGCTTCACCTTTTGGTGAAGCGGATGCAAACCTCTTATCATATTTTGGTAGAAGGTAAAGTGTTGATTATTGTTTTGTATGTTGATGACTTGATCCTTATTGGTGATGAGTAGTTGATCAGATCTTGCAAGGAGGACCTTGCAAGAGAATTCGAGATGAAGGACATGGGCCTCATGTAATACTTACTTGGATTGGAAGTATGGCAAGGTGATGGAAACTGTTTGTCTCTCAGGGCAAGTATGCCAATGAGATACTTTAGAGGTTTCGGATGGACAGGTGCAAGCCCATGGAGACTCCTTTAGCGACCAATTGGAGGAAATAGGATGCCACTTCAGGTGAGGAAGTGGATGCGACTGTTTACCGACAGTTGGTGGGTTCACTCGTGTATCTTGTGAACACACGACCAAACATGTGCTATGCAGTCAACTAGCTTAGTCAAGCTCTGGTTAGCCCAGCCAAACTGTTTTGGAGGGCAGCTAAACATGTTCTATGGTACCTCAGAGGCACTACCCAGTTTGGACTTTGGTACATACAGACAGAGGGAGTGAAGCTGTGTGGCTTCACCGATGCAAATTGGGCATGAAGTCCATCAGACCAGAAGAGTACATCAGGTGGAATTTTTAGTGTTGGATTTGCAGTAGTTTCTTGGTACAACAAGAAGCAAAGATCAATGACACTTAGCTTAGCATAATCATAATACACGACTGCAAGTCAAGCAACATGTGAGGCGATCTGGGTGAGAAAGATACTTGTTGGCTTGTTTTGGTCAGATGATGGATCCTACTGTGATTTACTATGATAATTAGAGTTGTATCAAACTCTTAGAGAATACTGTTTTTCATGATCGATCCAAGCATATTGATATCTGGTATCATCATCTACGAGATTGTGTGTAGAGACGAATTATGTTGTTGTAGTTAATTCCGACAGAGGAACAAGATGCAAATATTTTGACAAAGGCCTTGTCAAGAGGGAAGTTTGAGTTCCATAGGTGTAGGATAGGGGTGGTTGATAATCCCTTTCTTGCTGAGAGGGAGTGTTGAAAATGCAGCAAGAAAATTTAGTTTTGACATTGCCTTGGTCAAACTACATTAAAATTCAAATTTCTATTTTAGCCGAATACTTGGAGGTAGTTAACTGAGGTGACATGGCACTTGTCACTCAATAAATTCGAGTTGGGGAAGCTTGAGTTCAGTTCTACATGATTGATTGCTAATTTGCAACAATCTATTTCAGTTAATTTGAGTTATTGTCAGTTTAAATAGTTCTAACTGTGAAAAGAACTAGTGGAGGTCAAGTTGTGGAAGGGGAACTTCAACAACACTCAATTATCAACCAGTTAACTAATCAATCAACCCAAAATAGTTGTTGCATGTAAAGAATTAGAGTTACCCAGTTGAGATGGAGATTCCAAGGTAGTGTACTATCAGTGGTAGCATATTCTAATGTGTAGAGGTGGTGCATGTAGTCAGAGGAAGACCTAAGGCAATTGCGTAATTCCAGAGTGTGAAATTCTTAAAAAATAGGGGCAATTTCCCAAGGGAACAACACAAGGAAATAGGAGCTTGGGAAGGCTTGAAATTGGCTAAGTGTTGGCCAGGTTCAATTAGTCAGGCAGAGGGATAGACTATACACTTGCAGGGTGTGCTCAGGCTTGAGCAAGCATATGTATTTCTTCTCTATTCTCTGATTAATGCAATATAGATAGTAAGGGGTTTTGAGCAATTGCTTTCCCCTAGATAAATCTTTGTGCATGTGTGATGTTTCCTTTTGCATGTTTATGATTCTTGTTTTAGATGGTGAATTAACTTCCGCAGATCAGTAGAGTAGCTTCAAGTATTGTGATTTATCAAATTTCATGAGCAATATTGAATCTACACATTAATTTCTACAAAGAGATCCAACACTTAGGGAAACAAGCCCTTAACCTGATTTCACAAGTCAAACATTTACAAATTTCCCCTAGACTCACAATAAGGAGACTAGAGGCGATTTTTCCTATTTGAACTAAATCAACCAACAAAATCTTTATGATCACTGACAAGGATCAAGGCAAGCTTGCAATGGCGTGAGCACAAAGATCCTGATATGGTTCGTTACTTTTCAAGAAATTGAAACTAATCTAAAATGCATGAAATGAAATATATTCTAGAGAGCAATAAATCTAAACTAGGATCAAGAAATCAAACTATAGCGAAATGAGAAACCTATCTAATGTTGTGATTAAGCTAATATGAAGGTTAATTTTAGCCCAATAGAAATAACACCATGAAAAGAAACACAACCACACAAGGGATCCCCACTGGGTGGGGGGGGGATGCCTAGGAGACTCTCCTAGCTCCCAAAATATTACGATGCTTAATGGTATCCCTTATGAATCAAGGGACGAAAGATGGAGTAACTTATGAATAAATCGATTGAAAAAGATGGTTGTGATGTTACAATGTGTTGAGAAATCTAGGGTCAACAGTTGTAGGTGATTTCTCTTATAATGATAACTGCTTGTAAAGACTTTTTACTTTTCTTAATTAGGTTCTCCTTTTGCTTCATTATTGTGTTTTCTTCATCAAACAACTACCAAAACATAAAGAAAAATGAGACAAAGGACACAAGATATAGGCGATCAACCACGACCAAAACCTCTTCAATCTTGAGAGGAAAACCCACAAAGTTATTCTTCTTATAGAATCTTCAATTGACGAATCCCAAGACCTAGACCCTTGACGAAGAACTCCTCCAAAACCAAGTCATCCTTGCCTCTTTTGTCAAGTCACAATGGTTTTCCTTGCCTTCACTTTTAGCCCTTCAATCCTTTGACTGCACCTTTGATCTCTCTTACTGCAACTTAGGCTTAGCTGCAACTTCTGCAACTTTTCGGCCCTAGCTTCAGAAACCTTAGACCATACACGAGGGGGAAAATGGAGAGATTTGCCTTCTTTCCTTCTTGGCATCAATACTTAACTCTTTCGCTATCATTGCAACTCGACTTCCTTACAACAGGTATAAACCCTGATTTTCTTCACACCTGTGAGGTGTAGGAGGGCCAAAACAGTCCAAACTTCTCAATTTTCTTCTCTTCTTTTCTTCGTTGTTCAATAGGCTTCTTCTCTTCCCTTTCTCGCTCTTTTTCTTTGATCTTTCTTGCTTGGATGGATGCCCTTTGGAATGAGGTCAAATGCTTATTTATAGTCTTCCTTGGCAACCCTAATAGGCCGACTTGTCTTTCTAGAGAGGTCGACTGTTCCTTGTGAAGGACAACTTGCTTGTAGCACTTAGACAAGGTCTTGGAGGGTCTTTTTGATTCTATATTTGACTCAAACTATTTTTCTTATAATATATAACATGCTCTAAAAGGGTCTTTCGTACATGAAAATAACTCATAAGCCCTAAAAGCTCTCAATGGGAGCTTGACCTATAAAAATAATTTTCTTTTGAGCATGAAACCCATGCCTCAAGTAAACAATAACAATTTTATTTTTCTCATTACATTAAATACATAAAAGGATGATTATGTCATTATGAAGACCGAACCTAGTTACACATTTCAACACTCCCTCTTAACTAGGGAAGTATTCATAATCCATACAAGGTACTTGGACATTCTCAATCTGAAGAATTCTCATAAGAATAGTCAGATTGGTGACCCATTTGTTTAGCATCATATCATCCAGCATTGTCACATAGCAAGGCCTTGAATAATAGCTTCATTTCTCCACAAGATCAAAGCACAATGCTGGTGAGACCAAAGATTTATACACACCTTCATCTCAAGCTTTTAAGGACCATACCCCACCCGAGCATTGACAGAGTATGTCCTTCCAGGACTATTCTTATCTTGGATCCCAGTCGTGAAAGAATATCAGTGCTCCACAACTACTCTTATCTTGTATGACCTACCACATCCTCAAAGAGTATCGAATGCTAGATGCTTACCCTATCGTCCGTTCTTTCTTCCCAAGTGAAGACAATAATGATGTGCCTATCTCTCCCTCTCAACTAGGGATATCCATTCCTATGAAGGAATGTACCCATTCCTACGAAGGAATGTACTCAAGCTCCCTCTTAATCAGGGACTTGTCCAAGCTCCCACTTAGCTAGGGACTTGCTTTCCAAGTTTCTTCTTAACTAGAAACTTGCTTCTAGGCTCCCTCTTACCTAGGGACCTTTTTATAGCAGTAACTATCTCTTCTTTGGTGGAGATCATGGGACCTTCAGTTGCTTGTATAGCTCCTCCAATCGATCCCATGAATTTTATCTTTACCTTTATGGAGCCTTCATCTTGTAGGGCATAGTTCATCCATCACTTTCCTCAAGTCAGTCATGTCATCCTTCCTCTTGTCAGAAAGTGATCTTCTAGTCCACATCTGGTTTTCCTTCATACAACTGCTTCTTTCACGTTATGTTTCCTTTAGGATCTTCCATCCAATCGCAAGAGTGCCAGTTGTAGATAACATCTACAACTCTCTTTTGGTAGCCCTGTATCAACCCATTCAGATGTTGTTCAAAAGTAAAAAATGAACATCAAATCAAAATTTCCTTTTGTTATGGCCCTTCATCATGACATCTGCTTGATGCAAAATCAACATCGTGCATGCATATTGACACATATCCAAGATATTTAATTGTCAAGGGTCTTCTTTCTTTCCAGACTTCCCAAGGTCTTCATATCTTTCCATGGAAATATCTTGGCCAATCTTTTTAGTCATTGAATGTTGATTTCTTTTTCTATGTGATCATAGTTACATCTTTCATGGTCTCTTCTTTTTGTTCTTCACATATTGTTTCCCAGGAACTTCTAGCCATAGTTCCTCCATCTTTGTCAACCACCTCATATTCCATATGAGAACATATTATGTTGATTTCATCTAGTCAATATGGGAAACATTCTTTTATGCATAGAAGAGCACCCTTTCCTTTTGATCATACTCATAAAGTAAAGTATCTGTCCTAGTTATCTGCAACTATATGATGACATGACCTAACTTATCAAACATATGCATACATACGTCTTTCCTTCTTTTGGTCATCTAGACTTCCTTCAACAACTTCCTTTCCTTGATTGAGAGTATTTCAATCATCTCGACTATTGCATTCCTTTACCATAATACCATCATGCTTCCAAATAGTGAATCCCATCCAAGGTGGTATTCTCAATGAGACACTTGCTTTTTCCAAGAGATGAACCTTCTAATGAAGATTCCAATGGAGGATCTTGATTATCCTCATCCTGCAAATGCTTCTTTCCAATGATGTATGATGAGTTCTATTCTAGATGACTTCCTTTTACCCATAAGTACTACTTATGCTTCTAACGAGGTTACCAAGAGCTACTTCCTTCTTATGATGACTGCCATAGACTTTTGCTTCAACTACCTTTCAAGCTTCTTTTGATGTCATGGGCTCTTGCTTCCATCGTATGCCATGAAGCCATCTTCTAGAATGATGCATCCTATCATACTTCTAATGCTTCTTACCATGATGGCTATGCTTTACAAAAATCGAAAAGAACATGGTGAAGAAGATTATCTCAGTCATATTAGAGATCTTTCACTTTTAACTTGCAAAAAAGACATTTTGATAGATTCAGAAGTGGACATAAAGATACTCCTTGATGACAATATCTTCAAGTTTGCTGCCTTCTTGATTTTGATTATGATAATGATAGAAGATGTCTTCTTGATGAAGATGTCTTCCTTCAAAAGTGATCCTTCAAAGAGAGGAAGATCACCTTGTTTCCTTGATGATGAAGACAATGCCTTTTCCTTGATTTCTCGTTGATGTAGGGGCTTCAAGATACTCTAATTTGCAGTCCTTCTTGCTTTGAGTAGGGTCTTTGAGGTCTCCTTCTTCTCAGGGTAATGATTGTGCAGGGTTCTCAAGAGTGCTTCAAGTGTAGAATCCTTCTTTGAACGAACTAGGGTTTTGAGGTCTTTTTGTGACTTCCTTCAAGGTGATGATGTAATCCTTGTCCTTGTAGTGCCTTTGATATGACTGGTCCTTGATGATTGGGGAAACAATTTCTAATTTGGAAGTGACCATATGTGTACTAAATGCATTGCCACCAGAATGGAGTAGCTTTGCAACAAGCATCTATTCAAGAAAGATTCAACTCCCTTTGATGAGTTGTGGGCTCAATGCATTTGGAAGAATAAAGGATCAAGGTAAAAGATGACAGTGGATCAGATGAGCAGTCTCAAGCCTTTCTAGCCCGAGTCAACAAGCTGGAGAAGGGAAAGTTTGGAAGGTCCAAGAAGAAAGACATGTCCAAGGTTCAATGCTTTAAGTGCAATGAGTTTGGATACTATAAGAGGGATTGTCCAAGCCAACATAACAACAAGAGAAAGGAAAGGAGTGAAGCTCATGTAGCTGAGGGGGAGAAACTGAGAAAAAGCCGAAGAAAGGAGAAGTAAAGGATCCTTTCTATTTGAAAAGACATCTTGGTTGGTTCTTGGTAAAGTTGGACTTTCCTATAAGATGACTTGCATTGTTTAGCAAAGTTTTGATTTTGGATAACATTAGAGATAGAAGCATGTGATGTTTGCCTAAGTAGAGTCTACTTGGTTAAGTTGCTTTGTAGAAATCATCTAGTATTTAAAGGTTGATAGATAGACCATTTTGCATACTGTTCATCTAGGCAATATATAACATTATGTTAGATAGACCATATTGCATATTGTTCATCCAGGCAATATATAACATGATGGATTGTTATGATCCTGGAAGAACCATCATAATGGAAGGTTCTTGGAATAAACAATATGACAGAATTAGTATACATTCCATGTAATGTGGAGTCAATACTGGTAAAGGGATGAAGCAATGCAATGGGCCAGGATATAGGACATATAGCTAGATGATGGAATAAGAGGCATAAGGATGCATATTGAAAGTGACTCCTGGATAAGATTCATGTAAATAAAATCTTGTAACATGCTTAGTATGATTATATGATGTTTAAAGAATAGAGGTTGACTTAAGAATGTATAAAAAGATTAAGACTTTCTCTAGAATATACAACATTGATCTCGGGAAGATAAGTTCTAACTTGGTAATCAAGTTCAATCCTTGGGCACTATGATGCATGAAGGAAGTCTCAAGTGGAGATGGTTGATGAGGATGTTGATGGTACGAGAAAGTCACCATGATGAGATAAGTCTGATTTTGGTTATTATTATTGATTATCTAGTTAACATGTTATTTTTGCTACCTATAGTATGTTGGGGGAATACATGATGATAGTTGAGGCAAGTTCAATTGTATGAATGAAAATGTATAAAGAATGTTGAGAGAAGCTCAACATATGGTACTTAGCAACTATGAAGTCAAGATGTGATCATCTTGGAAGGTAGCAGTGTGAGAAGATAACCTGTAGGTCAAAAAAGATCACTCTCATGGGGAAGCTATGATCAACTTGAAGTTTGGAAAGGCTCAATACAATGCCTTCATTTATGATGAGAAAGATGGAAGTGATGAGCAAGAAGAATGACCTGGAACCTGTCACAAGATTGAAGAGTGAAGATGGCTCCATGATACCTTGAAAGGAAGCAGGCTCGATATGATGAGATGTAGAGAAAAGAGGGAGCCAGATAGGTATGGAGAACTGGTAGCTGGTACTCTTATGAAGACAAGTTATAAGGCTTGTGATGTTGACTTCCCAAATAGAAAGGAAGTTTGGATCTCCTCTAGTTTTGAGAGGGAGTAAAAGGAGTCTCCTTGAATAGGAGCAAGGATCTATTCTCTAGTCAAAAGGAGAATAGGGATGTCCTCTCTGGTTGAGAGGGAGTGATGTTGGACATCACATGTGCATTCTCTTCTTCAGGTGATGAAGAGAGAATGATGGAGGATTGGATAAGCATATGTGGTTTCCTTGAGGATAAAACATCCAAGAAAGGAAAGGTACTAACACTCTTTGAGGATGTGACAGGAATCCAAGAGAAGAGTGGTCGAAGAGGACCAATATTCTTTGACAACTTAGGATTGGAGATCTAAGATAAGAATAGTCCTAAAAGGGGCATACCTTGTAGACATCCGGATGGGGTATGTACCTTGTAGAGGTAGTGTAGTATCACACGTAAAACCTCCCAGCATAATGCTCTTGATTAAAGTAGAGCTTGTCTAGTTAGGCCTCAGAGACAGTGTTGGTCATAATGATGATGCTTACAATATGGCTTATCAATTCGACTCTTCTTATGAGAACTTTTCAATTGAGGATGATGTTGTACTGGTTGTACAATTATGAATACCTCCCTAGTTAAGGAGTGTTGAAAATGTTACTAGTTTTGGTCTTCACAATTGTTGTTGTACTCATTTCAATATGTATACTATGTAACAAACAATAGAAGAGAAGGAAAAGTTATTAATATCAAAGCATGGGTTTCATGCTCTTTATTGATGGTCTTCTAGGTAAAAGCATGTTCTTAGTGCTTCTAGGGTTTGTTAGGTCTTAGGATTTATTGTCATGATTTAAGGGAGTCAACATCATGTTTATAAGACCCTTCCGGGCAAAATGTAATTGTAAAAAGAACTATTTTTGAGTCTAGAAAGTTCTGGAAGCTCCCAAAGTACATGTTGGCCCTAACAGTTACAAGTCGGCCTAAAGGAGAGAATTCGACCCCCTGGAAAGGGCTATAAAGTAGTTCGACCTCATTTAGCATACATTCATCCACAAGTTCGATCTATCAAGAAAGAAGTTTGATTTGTAGCTAGGAAATAGGAAAAAGAAGAGCGAAGATCTAGGAGAAGAAAGAAGGAAGAAAAATCTCTTTTTTGGGCTCTATCTCTCTCTCACTTGTGAGGTTCTAGGGTTTTTGGTGCTACAGAAGGAAGCTGAGGTTGCAGGTTTGAGTTATAGGAGGACGAAGTGCAGTATCTTGTAGTTGGAAGGAAGAATACCCTATGTTGACCCCGTTGACCTTAGGAAGAGCTGTCTTACACTAGGAAGGTTTCAGGAGGAGGCAAAATTAGGGTTTCCATAGACGCTGCAAGGCCGAAATTGTAGGGTCGAAGTTGTAGGACAAGTTGCAGTATTGAACCTGGTAGGTTGAAGTTGCAGTTTGAAGCTGGTTGGTGCAGAATCAAGGAAAGACTTGTTGGAGGGTTGACTTGGTACTTGGAGAAGGACTTGGTCTAGGATCTGGGACTTTGTGTGTCAATTGAAGCAAATTCTATAAGAAGAGAAGAGTTTTCCAGGTTTTCTCCCTACAGGGGTTTTGCCTTGGTTGAGAGCATAATTTTTGTGTCCTCTGTTGTTGTTGTTTTTTCATTCTTGATATTTGTTTGATGAAAAGATCTAACTAAAGAACACAAGAAGAATAACTAAGTTCACAAGCAAGTATTAAGGTTAAGGGAAATACGAATTAATCATTGCCACTTAGCATTTTCCAAAATGATTTACCCCGGTTGGAAATACTGAGAGGGGGGATGAATCAATATTTCTTTTACAATTGTTATTTTTATCCATTTAAGATTTTTTCACAAAATGAACTAGAAGATAAAAGACAAAAAATATAATTATTTTATTAACAAGATGATGAGGACACCAATCCTCTTTTACAATGAATTAGGCTCCTACCTTTACAATATTTCCCAAGACTCTCCAATCTTGGTTGAGGACTCCATTCATCTTTCAAACAATCCCAAGCACCACTTGATAATAATCAGGGCTCCAATCCCACCAAGCTCCAACATGGTCAAAGAAAAAAATGCTTCCAGATAACTTTTGGGTCCATAAATGGTCCAAAGATATTTTTCAAACAAAGTATGCAAAACAATTCCAATATTGTACTTCCAATCTTCCAACCAAGGCCTGCAAAACAAATACTAATGTTGTGCTTCCAAAATCTGCAAAACAAACTCCATACTGTGCTTCCAAGATCTGCCAAACAAACCCAATACTGTGCTTCCATGGTCTGCTACAAAAACCCAATACTGTTGTTGTGCAAGAGGGATTTTCACTTTAAAATGATCTTAATACTGTGTCTTCTACCAAGGTTTGCAAGTCTGAACTTGTCTTCAAGAAGTGCCACTATAGATTCAAATTGTAGACAATTTCTATGAGTCACAAGTCCGAAGGGTAGTCAATCTCCACAGGTCCGAGAGAAGTGTCACCATAGATGCGAAACAAGAAGTATTACCACAGTTTTGAAGTGTAATCAATCTCCATGGGTCTGCAGTAGATACTCTCCGCAGGTCCGTAGTGTAGTCTCCACAGGTCTAAAGTAGATACTCTTCACAGATCTGAAGGATAGTCTCCACGGGTATGAAGTAGATACTCTTCACAGGTCTGAAGTATAGTCTCCACAAGTCTAAAGTAGATAGTCTCCACAAGTCCGAAGTATAGTCTCCACAAATGATCAGTGGATCACTGAACAGAAAAAATACCAACCAAAAACTATTCACAAGTCAAATTCTTCAGACTTCTTAACTCTTTTAGTTCACGAGTTGTGAACTAATTTCCTTGTTTCGCACTATACTTGTTCTTCTCTGAACCGAAGATGATGCTTGAACCGACCTGTGTGTAGGAGGCCGACTTGAGTAGGCTTATAGATAGTGTATTTTTAAATTGAATTCTCCTCAATGATAAAGAGTTAGAGGGCGTATAAATGCTTGTTAGAAAGATCTAGATGTCCTCTACAAGTTGGTGTGATTGTTTTCTCAAGAAATTGTTTTGATTGTCATCAATTGTCAATGATATCAATTTTGTTTCCATAAGAATGTTTTCCATGGCGACTAGTGTTTCATCATGTGTTTGGCATAAATATTTAGGGTTCCATGCATCAAAGGCTTGTTCATTTAGGGCATATCTAGGGTGCATATATAGGGTTTTAATTCATATATTTTTGGCATATGCGTTTAGATCTTAGGGTTTTATTTATGTGCATAGGCTTAGGGTATGCTTCAACAAGGCTAGGTCTACAACAATGCTAGGGTCATCATTGACATCAATGACAACTTTATTCAACAACCCCTCTCCGCCTGCTTTTTCCACCCCTCTATTGCACCTTTTACTTCTTTTTGATAATGCTTTGATGAGGTGCATAGTTCAGGTGTCCAGGCTTGCTTTTATTGATCTAGTATTGATTTACTCCTTAATGATGAGTTAGATTCTCACTCATCAAGGTTTGGACATGCAAGGGTTCCTTTATTTATGAGATGGAGCATCTAGTGGTCAGGAATTAGGGGATGGCTAACGAGGGGGGTTAGAGCTCATTCTAGGCCTTTGTTGATGCACTAATTTATTCTCCCTGCCATCTTTTGCAGTTTAACCTCCTAGGGTTGTGTTTCCAGCCCTAACTCAAGGATGAGGTTATGTAGGTGCCAGTCCTAATGAAGTAATGATAGCAAACCTGAAGGATGGACATGAAATCAGGTGAAAGGTGACAAGTGTTTAGTATGGAGGGTTCATGTACACACTACTTCAATCCAGGCCCCTCCTATAACCCTAAGTCCTCAGAGGAGGTCCCACTAGACTAGAGTGAAAGACTAACCCCTTTAGTAAGGTGAGAGAACAAGTTTACAGTTGAGATTGGTCACTCATCCAGATCACCCCTTTATCCATGTTAAAATGCCCAAAACATTAAGAGCATATGATTGCAAAATTGTTGAAGTACTTGCCTAGTGGTGATCCACTTCCCTTCAAGAGGACTGCCAGATGGCGAGAGGTATCTGACCGATGCAATGGCAGACGAATGTGGCATATCATCATATATGAGCAATCATAGGGCTGCTGACTGGCTCTCCAAATCAGGAGAAAAGTTTTCTCCTATGGGTTACCCACTTTTTGGTGGCTAACAGTCCCTATTCCAGAACCATTTCTGAGCTTTTGGGAGGATTTCTGGCATACAAAACAAATTTGTATGTTGTCATCTTATCTGGTTGTATAGTTTTCAAAAGCGAACAATGTGGTTGCTCATCCTCAAGAGTTCAGCCTTAGTCATTATTATTTCATTGTCAATTACTATCAACTCTGTTTACTGTGATTTTGAGATTGCTTTCTAAGTGGCACTTCATTTGATCTATGTTTGCAGATTGCTTCCTATATGTTTCTAAGCCAAGCTTAGCAGAGGGGATAGATTGGGATTTTACAAGAACAATTTTTGGCTTTTATTGAAATGAACAATGTTTAGATATATGTTTCTATATTAAACATAACATTTAAACTATTGCAGAGATTTTACCTTCTCTTGCTTATTTTCTGTGTTATGTGTTACTGCAGATTCTAGATCTTGTTCCTTCTCTTGCTCATCTATATTTTGAGGAGAGATTACCAGCTTCATTGTCCTATAGTCAAGCTGCAATTTTGCTGGCTATGGGTTTGCAGAATCATGACATTGGCCATGTGGAGGTCAGTTTTCTTACACAGATGTAATTGACATGTCACAGGCGTAAGTGCAGAAAGATTGTTTTGACTCATTAATGTTTACTGTTTCAGGCCCAGCTGAAGCAGTTGGGTAGACAGCAGATCTTAGCGTTATTCAGTAAAATTATGAAAAAACTGTATGGGCAATTGCATAGAGCTGCAGCCAAGGAGGTGGAATTAGCCTTACCACGTTTGCAAGAGGTAAAGTTTGTTCCTTAAAAGGTTATTTTGGAAATGACTTTGATAGCCACATAAGATTTTGATCTTTTCAAGATATCGCTAAGACACTTGTGACATTCACAGGTGGCAATGCATCCTCACATTATATCAGTAGATGAGGATCTTAACAATGCTGCCAAAGAAGTGAAGGTGAGAATTGCAATCTGCTAACTTGGTTATTCTCAAATGTTGTATTCCGAAACATGTTTTATTGAAACCATGGCCTCATGAATATGAATGCCCTGCTCTGTTTACTTTTTGCATGCTTCAATTTGTAAACTGGTTATATTGTTCTTTGCATTATTCTGGAGGTGCGAAACTCCATAGATATGACAATAATTTAATGCTTTTATGGTTGGTAATGTAGGACAAAATGAATGAAAGCTTTAAAGATACGTTGAATCCTGAGCTGCTTCAACAGTATGCTATACTGGGCAGAGAGGCTGACTTTGAGGAGGCACTACAAAATGGTGATGGAAAGATATCCAAGAGTGGTCTAATCAGTGTAAAAGCCGGAGTTAAGGAGAGATCTGTAGGCAAAGACGAAGAAGATATGAAGCACAGTAAAAGAAAAGGAAATAATAGAGGGGATATGCGGCCAAAGAAGAAGAAATCAAGAACATGAACGTGTAATTTTGCCAATGATGTTAGTGGGCTTATGAAATTTCAGTGTCGTACTTTGTATTTTCTTGATCCAGATTCTCCACAGAATTATTGACAAAGATGAGAAAACCATAATGGAATGATATCGGGATTCTTTCTCTAATAAACATTTAACATATCGATCTATACCTCATTGAGATTCAACGTGCATTACTTCACTTTGCATTGAATTGTTGGAAAATTGTAATGTTTTAATATAACTGCATGTCTACTTTAAATTTGATACGTTTGCAAAACTGGTTGGTTAGATGATCAACCTGTAAAACAGGGTGCAAATTATTGGTAATAGGACTAAAAGAGATTCATAGGGTCAAAACAAAACAAGCAATTATCTTCTTCATAGATTGCATTCGGGCTTTAACTGTGATTAGGTCGTATGTTAGGAATATTGTTTCAATAAAGCATCTAATCATATACAGACAAAACAGAATAATAATTGGTAACCAGCCAAATATGTTGGAAACACTGGAAGGAAAGGGAAGATGCAATCCAAATGCAAAGATATGGTTGGCTCGATAACTACTTCCCTTCATTATGATTAAAAAAAAGATATGGGATGTTGTCATTAGTTTAATAAGGTTCAATTGAAACAAAGTAATTTGTATGCCTTAAATAACCTCGAGCGCTCAAATTGGTGGCTGGTCATAGATTTTAGAGTTAGAAACGGTGTTCAAATAATATAATTTTTAGAGGCTTTGGAGCTTAGAGAGTCTCACACAGGTGGATCTGTGTCACCATTATCTGTCAATAATTGATAGAAGTTGCATTATTTAGATATTCCGCTTACTGTCTACATTTAGTTTTGGCCGTTCCCGTGATCTGGGTGGGGGAGTAAATGTAGCCCACACCTAGGGCACCACTCATTCTGCAGAATCCATTAAGAAGCACGTGCATTAAAGAAGATGAAAGAGCTTGATCTAAAAGTTTATTATGACTCGGTAATGCTTCTCATTCTCTTGTTCAAATTTCATTTGATGAGTTGAACGAGATTTGCTACGATGATAAGTAGCATGTTTTAGTGGGCTATTTTGGGTAGAATGCCATTGTGAATATGATTAGGGCTTGGCTCAGAGATTCGTGTGAGTGCTATGGCTGGCATGGAAGAGAACTGCGATATGATTGAAAGATTTTTTATGGTTACATTCCAAGTAGGTTTTGAACTGCGTAGCTCTTATGTCGTGGTTGTAGTGTGTACCACAACAATTTGGTTATGTTTCTCGTTATTTTGAGAATGTCTAAGAAGATAAATCTGTTGATCTCCAGTGGTCCCTTCCGGTGGAGTTCCCTTGCCCACGAGTGTAGTTCTAGCAGTTGTTCAATAGAGTATCCCAACCCATAGGAAAAATTACTAAGTAACATTTCAGCTTATGCCTAATTCATGATTCTGCGCAATTTTCTTGTCTTATAAAAATATTCGCGATATAAGGTCAGAGATAACATTATCCACCATATAGTGCATTGCATTATCATCTTGGATACATGTTTCTATGACCAAGGGGTTGATCATTGTATCAAGTACCACCCTTGGCAAATCTCATTGGACTTAGTTGATCCCCAAGTGAATCAACAAAATTAGGCTCCCCTCATTGCAAAAGGGAACCACCCCAAAACCTAACCTTAGGTTGTTAGGTTAATTTTGAGGTGGTGAATTGTGGATTAGGTTGAGCTTGATTAGGTTACTGGTGTGTTCATTGTTGGTGGTTTGTGGGCCTATGGTATTGACCCATGGTAGTCAATTGTGATAAAACCTACTTTAAGACTTGATTTATTTCACCTACTTTAAGACTTGATTTATTTCATTGTAAAGTGTCTCAAAAGGACTAATATTTTGTTGGTTGGGCCAGAGTTAAGGTTGGTTGTTATGAATATAATTCATAACAAGTATTTAAATAAAATAAATATAAAGATTAAATAATTAAATATTAATTAGGTTAAATAGTCATTAAGTTAAGTGAAAATGCATGTTTAAAAGACATGTCCATTCACGAAAGGACACTTGCTTAGGTATATAAATGCGGGTCCTCATTGTAAACAATCATCACTTGTACAATTTTATATATAATAAATTATTATTTTAAATACCTTGTGTATTTTAACACATTCAAGCTTTCAAGCTATCAGTTTTCTTGCTTCAGCCATCAATTTTTATGCTTTATTGGTATTAGAGCCGTGGCACATGATATAATCATGCGGGTCTTTGAATGTTGTTCACAACACAATGTGCCACTACGTTCATGTCCTGAATGCGTTGAGCAAGTAAAATTCAAGAAGCATTTCAATGATTAGAAAAATCATGCGTAGAAGTTTCAGCATGTCTAAAGAAAAGTTATGCAGAGGAAGACAATAGCGACAATGAAAAAAACGAAACTAGGCAAAGCAGGGGAAGAAGATGAACAATATCATAACAATGAGGAAGATGAAAAAGTTTCAAGCGAACTACATGAGACTGCAGAAATGAAATGAAATTACAACAAGATGCTTCCACCCAACAGTTCGAGCTCGCAGATTGCAAAACCTTAAACCAGAAAGACACCTCACAGCGATGCGTTTGTCTACCAAAGAAGTTTGCCATGGACCATCAAGCGCAGAGCTCGCATGTTACAAAGAAAAAGAAACGCAATAAAGAGAAGCGGAAGAAAGAGCAAGCAAGTAGTGACTTATACTCTGATATTGGTACTGATAACAAAGTGGAAAGAGAAGCTATTTTCAATAAGGTGAAACAAGTTGTTTTAGGTGCTCACGCTCTAGCTGCCCAAAGCACAACAATTACTTTTCTAGAGTCACTGGTTTCTGAGTTTTCACCTTCAACTGCTAGTGCAATGGGTCTGCCTGCAGAGTTCCATGAAGACTGTCAGGCTTCCTTTGAATTGGGTTATTCTCACGTTGCGTTGTCTCAAATTATGAATTGGGATTTTCAAGGGAATACAAATCGTGTGGTTGGAGGCACGGTGATTATTGGGAAAAACATAACAAATACTTTATCATCTTCTATGGGCCATGAAATTGCTTGGCATGATCTTTTACTATCTCCAAAAAATGTTAATTGGCTTCTGGAGTTCTCAGGTTTTTGTGAACTGTCAGATGATTTAATTGAAGAGATATTAGCATGGCTACCAATGGATTATCTCTCTAAGTTCTCTAGTGTGCAAAAAGTGGAAAGCGCTGTTTTCATCAACTAGACTACACAATGGCTTGAGATGCCTCCTAACAAAGATCCATTGCTACTGCTAGTTGCCGTGGAATTCCATTGTGATTCTTTCACCTACTCCTCCTTCACACAGAGTTGGAATAATTTCCATTTATCCCTATCCTTTCTAGATGATAGAGAAGGTGCAGCTTTCACGGTTTACAACGCGTCTTGCTCTGACCTGTTTTCTAGATGATAGAGAAGGTGCAGCTTTCACGGTTTACAACGCGTCTTGCTCTGACCTGTTCTTGCTTGGTAGCATGTTCATTGACTCCATCTATGTTTGCAATCCTTTAACAGGGAAGTGCTTGACACTTTCACACCAGAGATTCCCAAATAGTTATATAATGGGCATCGTGCAGGAAGGGAAAGATGGGTATAAAGTGGCGCTAGTGCACAAAGACGGATCGCTGTGAGTGGGAATTTACGACTCCAGAAAAAAGATTTGGAAAACTGCAGGAGCCTTCCAAGAGAATCTACGATTCCATATCAGAGTGAAACGATGTGGGGGGTTAGTTTTTTCCGGACATGGATTCTGCTGTAGTTTGGTGCTCTCAGACGATGTGGAAGGCATTGTGAGGTTCAACATGCTAGAGGAGACATGCATTTTTGTGCTATTGCCTCACATGATTTTGTTCAGTTATCTGGTTCGTTGCAGCTCACGGATCCTATTGGTAGCGGAGATGAATAATGGAACAAGACTATGTAGTGGCGTGCGAGTGGTTATATGGGAGTATATGGGCGACCCAGTAACAAATTGGGAACTAATTGCCATGATGCCTCCAAATATTTTTGAGCAAAGGCGAGCTGTTAGCCAGTTGCGGACCTTGGTTAATTGTGCTGGAATGGGGCACTGCATCTACTTTAGATTCCAAGGATTTGGATGGAAGTAGGTCACATTTTACAACTTGACCCAGAATTCATGGAGTATGCTGCCTGACTGTTCTTTTCGTGGAGCTGAAAATTTCAAATGTCGTCCTTTGTTTGGGTTTACACCCAGGCTTGACATGAAGTTATGGGTGAAATACAGTCTAACAAGGGCTTCTCTAGCATATGGGTTACCCTTTTCGAACACAACCACATAAATGACAACCGACTTTTCGTCGTGTCCGCATCTACCATTTGTTTACACTTCGTTTTCCCTCGCTGAAGTTCTGCCACCATCTGCTGCCCCTTTTTCCATCTCTCCCCCACGTCACCCGTCTGCCGCTACCGTCTGCGACTGTCTGTCCGCTTTGCATCATTGTCTTCCTGCTGACATTAAAAACACTACTCGATGCTACTTCAAATTTCCCCTTTCATATGCATTCTGTCTGTCGGCCAACAAAAAATTCGCTTATCTGTGCTCCGCTGCTAAGAGGCATAACCCCTCGATGAACAGACGTCCCACTCAGCAGGCGTGTCAACAATCAAACCGTTGCATTGGAGTTTTTGGTTCATATATATAATTACATTTATATATATAGTTATTTATATATAACATAATTATATAATTACATTTATATATATAGTTATTTATATATCACATAATTATATAACATATATATTATAATTATAATTTAATTAATTAATATATTTTAATTAATTAAATTATTATTTAAAAAAAAAGGAAAGACAACCTTGGACTCAAAATAGAGTTACTAGTGAGTCACCAGTGACGGAGACCTTCCACCTCCCATACGCCGAGACAACAACAACAACAAAGACAATTACCAACAATATAGCTTTGAGGACAAAG
The DNA here is from genome assembly GCA_031772625.1 of Pinus tabuliformis. Classification (NCBI taxonomy): domain Eukaryota; kingdom Viridiplantae; phylum Streptophyta; class Pinopsida; order Pinales; family Pinaceae; genus Pinus; species Pinus tabuliformis. The sequence continues at coordinate 829,010,134 of CM062809.1, read as the reverse complement.
CTTCTGAAGAAAGGGGATATGTTATGAATATAATTCATAACAAGTAATTAAATAAAATAAATATAAATATTAAATAATTAAATATTAATTAGGTTAAATAGTCATTAAGTTAAGTGAAAAGGCATGTCTAAAAGACATGTCCATTCACGAAAGGACACCTGCTTAGGTATATAAATGCGGGTCCTCATTGTAAACAATCATCACTTGTACAATTTTATATATAATACATTATTATTTTGAATACCTCGTGTATTTTAACACATTCAAGCCTTCAAGCTATTAGTTTTCTTACTTTAGCCATTGGTTTTTATGCTTCATTGGTTTTCCTTCTAAAGGGTTTCCAGGGTAAATCATCTTACTATCCATCCTTATTGCTTCATGCTTATGTTGTTTCTCGGACTTTCATTGTGTTCATTTTGTACATGCTATGAAAGACAAAGGAGATACAAACTCTCTTAGGATAATGGTTTGATAACGAGAGTCATGGAGAGAATATGAAATTAATTGGTATAGAATTTGATGCAATGAGGTAGTTCTTGGACATCATGGATTCGATTGTCTCTGCTATGTTAATTTTCCAATATTGGATCCGATTTATAATTTTCATATACCCATAAATTAAATTCAACCCAACTATTTATTTTTCTGAAAACGTTGAATAAAAAGTGCACTAGCATTTAACTTAATATTGTAGTGGAAACTTATTAGAAAATCGGTCACAAAGGATAGTATAAATTTGCACAACAAATTCTCTTTCACTTTTTTATTATTTAGGAAAATTGGGGCCTCCTTTAACAAGGAAATCGACCCATAGAAAATACATCAGTTGAACATGGCAAGTTGCCCCCCTCATAAATTTGGCTTGCACCTATCGTGGCTTTCCTTCACAATTTTGTCATCCCTATAGCAACTTGGCCTCCTCCCACTTCTAGCATCAACCCTCTAAGCTTACTTGCAAGAACTTACCCTTAGTAGTTTTGGCCTCTTCCACGTGACACAACCTTAGCTTGTTTGTAGGTGAGGCTTGGCCCTCCTCTTGTGCGCTTAACCTACAAGCTTGTGCTAACAAGAATCCTATAGCTGCACACTTTTCTCCTCCCTTTAGTGTTTAGTCTCTCACCCACTTGAGAAAATCACTCTCCCAACAATGGATGTGTCTCCACCACTCCCTTGGGTTTCTTTTATAATTTTCATTAAGACAAATCTCTAACCCTCAATTTTCAAAATGATGGATGGCTAGGAGTAAATCCAAACCTACTTAGTTCGATGGTAGAGATTAGATCTAATTTACTATAATAAATTAAATTAAATGTTCATTGGAAACCATAGCTTAATAGGCAACATTAATTAGTTAATTATTGTGCTTTATAAATTAAACTTAGGAAAGAAATCTTAAAAGTCACTTGCTCAACATAAGAAGGTACCTAAAGAGGCATTTGGACTTCTTTTATATGCTTGACACCTAGCCTATGTAGAAGCACATGTTCGAGCTATCAACATCAGCACTCCCTCTTAACGAGGAAGGTATTTTGCACCACCCATAACTTATCCTTGTAGAAGACAAACTTCCCTTTCACGAAGGGGATTGGTGAGAATCTCTGTAGTCTACTCATCTATGGAGATGTATTGAAGCATCACAGCTCCCTTGAAGCCGATGCTTTGACAAAGTGGTATCCGATATACATATATATTTGGCCTTGTCATGGAACCCTGGATTTCTTGAAGCTGATGCTTTGACAAAGTGGTATTCGATATATATATATATATATATATATATATATATATTTCCCCCTTGGAAAAATCGTAATTTTCATTAGTAGGAAAATTACATGTTGTAGATGCGATGAGCATATGCAAAATATAGTGGCTGTGTGCCAGTCCAAAATTTAAGAACCAAAAATATGTTCTCCACGTAGGGAGACGATATTTAATAGTACTGTATAAAATAAAATTCAAATTTTTTTACTCTATGCAGAGAGTATTCCTGAGGACATGTACTGAATATATATAAACAGAAATAAAACAGTCGAATATCAAATGATTTCAGGCTCCTGTTGAGCTTGATCTACCTAGTCCATATATGGGCAGGGGTAGTACAGGTACTGTTCACCTCCTTGCTGCTCCTGGATCATCCAGATGTTGCATGGCCTGATTGCTGCCTCTTTGGAAAGTTTGTCAGCGATGGAGTTTGGTTCCCTGTATCTATGGTGACAAACAAAATTGTCAAAATATGTGATGTATCTATGCACTTCATCCAATATATGTTGCAATGTGAATGCATGACATGTTGTGGTTTTATTAATCCAGTTGCATACAATTTTCGAGTCACCAAATACTTATAGATTATGACAGTCTTTTTCAATTGCAAATTGGATGAGGTATTTGGCAATAATGAGTTTAGCAAAATTGTTTGTAACGTTTCCAAGTCCCATTTGAATATGATAATAATGTGTATCTGAAATATATAGGACAACCCCACCTCCACATCTTGTTTCTTGTGCCGATCCATCAAAGTATGCCCAAGGCTGTGAGTGATCGATAGAATCGGGGATGATGTTTATATATATATATATATATATGGTCTTGTGATGAAACCCTGGATTCTTCGAGAGTTTGGTGCAACTCTGATTATCACTATGTATCTCAGTAGGATCCAACTCTAGACCAAATAAGCTTGTGAACATCTTTGTAATCTAAATAGGCTCACAACTTGCTAGACTCGTTGCCATGTACTCAACCTTTGTTGAACATAATGCCACTGAACTCAACTTCCTACTAATTCATGCAATTATCACTGATCCCAAATCAAAGCAACATTGTGAGGTGCTTTTTCTGTCCACTGCACTCCCAATCCGATTTGAGACTGTGTAGCTTTCCAAGTGCACTCCATCAATCTTGACATATTTGAACTCATACTCCACTATACCTTGTAGATCCTGAGCACATACTTTGCTGCTACCCATTGCACCCTCGGCTCCACCATAAACTGGCATAAGATATTTACAACAAAGCATATGTTTGTCCTAGTGTTGACTAGATACATCAAGGAGCCTATTAGTTGCATGTACAAAGTGGGATCCACCAACTTTAACTCCAAAGCATTAAGCTTCCTCAGGTTGGTGATCATAGGTGTAGACATAGTATAGGTCTGCAATCCACCATCCCAAATCTCCTTAAGATACCAACTTCATATTTTCCTTTCCCAGGAAAACCTCACTTGTCTGTTGCCACTTCTCCAACCCTAAAAAGTAGTGCATCATGCTTATGGTCTTCATCTTGAACTGTGTAGGAAGATATTGCTGCACCTCTATGCTTTGACTTTGTGAGAAATAGATCATCAACATGCAACACTAAGATGAATGGATTATCTCCAACAAGTGTATATAACACAAGTTAGGATCTCCCTCACTCTTGGTGAAGTCCATGCCTAGTAGATACCCATCAATCCTCGAGTACCATGCTCTAGGTGTCTGCTTGAGTCCATATAGTGCCTTCTTTAACTTGCATACACAATACTCCCTCCTATGCGCCTTGAAACCTTGTGGCTACTCAATATACACCTCCTCAATTACCCTATTGACGAAGGTTATATTCACATCCCTCTGATTTATCCTCCATCCAATCTTTGAAGCGATAGATACAACAACCATGATAAAGGTATACCTAGCGACTGGAGAAAATGCCTCCTCATAGTCCACTCCTTCCTTTTGGGAGAACCCTTTTTCCATGAGCCTAGCCTTATGCTCCTTAATACCGCCATTTGTAGCACGCTTGATGTTATAGGTCCAACTCGAGCTAACAATTGTTTGTCGCTTTCTTTAGGGCACAATGTCATACACATCATTCTTCATAATGGAGGCATATTCCTCCACCATGGCATCCCTCCAATTTTTTTGGCTTGCTGCCTCCTCATAACTACTAGGTTTAGGGTCATTGCTGTCACTCATGAGCACCATATAACTAGGAAATTGTCTTGATGGTTTGCTCTCCCCAAAAGTTCCTCTAGGAGCCTCCACATGCTCCTGAGCATCTCTAATTCTACTCAAGCCACTTGGCCTTCTCCTAATAGAACTAGAAGAAGCCTCCAACTCTTGATTTGAACACTGGGTCTCTATTGGTCTCTCCTATGATCTTAGGAGCCTCTCGCCTCTCGCTCCATATCCTCTACCACTACTAGAAAAGGTTCATGTAACTACCTAAAGGCTCAAATCTTCTCGAACTTGACATCCTTGCACACCATAGTCTTCCCTTGCAATAGAATGTACACCCTAAATGCCTTTGAAGTTTCACTATAACCCACATGGATGCCTTTTTGTGTTGAGGGCTCCATCTTTTTCCTAGCAATTGGAGAAAATGCCTCCTCATAGTCCACTTCCTCCTTTTGGGAGAACCTTTTTGCCATGAGCCTAGCCTTATGCTTCTTAACACTGCCATTCGTAGCATGCTTGATGTTATAAATCCACCCTAAGCTAACAATTGATTGCCGCTTTCTTTAGGGCACAATGTCATACACATTATTCTTCATAATGGAGGCATATTCCTCCACCATGGCATCCCTCCAAATTTGTTGGCTTGCTGCCTCCTCATAACTACTAGGCTCATAATCAATGATGTCACTCATGAGCACCATATAACTAGGAAATTGTCTTGATAGTTTGCTCTCCTCGAAAGTTCTAGGAGCCTCCACATGCTCCTAAGCATCTTTAATTGTCTACTCAAGCCACTTGGCCTTCTCCTAATAAAACTAGAAGAAGCCTCCAGTTCTTGATTTGGAGACTAATTGGTCTCTCCTCTATCTTAGGAGCCTCTCACTCCATATCCTCTACTACTGCTAGAAAAGGTTCATGTAACTTCCTAAAGGCTCAACTAGCCTCGAACTTGACTTCCCTACTCGCTGTAGTCTTCCCCTGCGATAGAATGTACACCCTAAATGCCTTTGAAGTTTCATTATAACCCACATATATGCCTTTTTGTGTTGAGGGCTCTATCTTTTTCCTCCTCTCTGAAGGTACATGGATATATTCAAGACACCTGAGAGATGAAAATTCCCAACCTCCAGCCTTACTCCCATGAATGCCAACTTAGGAATCTTGTCCCCCAAGACCTTGTGAGGACTCCTATTCTGAATGTACACTACCATGTTGCAATCTTCCACGCAAAGAAACATGCACAGATCCTCATCATGGATCATTGCTTTGGCAACTTCGATGATGGCCCTAGTCTTCCTCTTTGCAACCCCATTATGCTATGGGTTATAAGTCATTGTTGACTCCTTGATTTATGCCTCCTTGCATAAATTCTTGAAGTCGCTGGAGTTATACTTGCCCCCATAATCTAACCTCAAAACATTGATCGTCCTCCCTGTCTAGTTCTCCATGAGAGCCTTAAACCCCTGAAACCAATTGAAGACCTCATCCTTGGCCTTCATGAATTAGATCCATGTCCTCCGGAGAGGTCATCTATGAAGGTCAAGTAGTAATTGTATTCAAATATAACATTAACATGGGATCTCTCGAATCTAAAGGACTGGATCCAATATGCCCTTGGACCTTCTGTCACTATTAAGAAAGGTCATCTTGGCATACTTGCCATGTGCGCAACCCTTGCACACACCCTAATGATCTACATTGAACTTTAGAAGATTAGTGACAATCTGCCTCAATATAGTTAAAGCCCTATGGTGCAAGTAACCCATTCTCCTTTGCCATAACTCACACAAATTATCGCTATTGTGTACGAAGGCTCGTACATGCTGCGCCTTAAAAATGTGCAAGTTCCTTTCCCTCCTCACAATCACCCGACCCGTGGTCGAACTGGAAGATCTCAACATGACAAGTGTTTGTCCATGTCAGAAGAAAACCTCGTACCACTTATCTTCCATGGTTGAGATTGCTAGAAGGTTCTTAGTCAACCTTGGAACATACAATATCTTTGTCACCTGCACGAAGGCTCTCTTGACTCTAGTTGAAATTGGATAGTTCGAACCACCTCTATTGCACACCTAGCATTGTTTCCAAGCTCCACATGTAGCTCCAAGTCTCCCTCTGAAATGTTGGGGAACAAATCTCATGATCTCATCATATGACAAGAGGCATCACTGCACATGAACCACATACCTTTGGTTATGATGCCAAAAAGACAAGACACCTGCGAGAACTCCTCAAATCTGGTAGAAAACTCAATGATCCATGAATTTGTTGCGTGTGCCTTCCCCTTGCCCTTCTTTTTGTTCAAACATTGATTAGCATAGTGGCCAAACTTGTGACATGCAAATAAATTTGTTGATGCCCTTCCTTTTTCCATCCTGTAAATAACTTGCCTAACTCACAAGTTGAAGGTTCTCATAATATTCACCTTTTTGCTAGCCATCATATAGAGACTCCTCTCGCATTTCCTCTTGGATGAAGTCATCCCACAATCTCTCATACTATAAAAGTTTCTCTGATGCCACAATACCCTTAATGAAGGGAGCCCATGGCTTTGCCAAGCCATGAGGCCCATCCTCACAAACTCCTAATTTGACACAACATTCACCACTGTAGTCAACTCATCACGAACCTGAGTGATTTTGGTGAGATAAATTGCTACGATATCTAGCCTTGACATCTTGGTGCTCTTGAGCTTTTGCCTCAACATTTTTTTGTTGTGATTGTCACTCTTGTACAACTTACTTAGAGCCTCTCACATTTCCCTAGCTGATTTCTTTCTGGAAAGATGAGGGATCACATGATCCTTCACCCCATCTAAAATGATTATGTTAGCTTTCACATTCTTTTGGTTATGGATTACTAGTTGTGTAACATCAGTAGGAGGGGTGAATTGTTGATATGTAAGCTCCCATATTCCATTGTCCATCAACACCAATGCTATCATCTCCTTCCAAGGATTGTAGTTGGATGCACTCGTCAATTGGTCTTCAAACCTCAACCCTTTTGCAACCATTCTCACAACTTCCAAATCAAATACTCACACCCTAGAAAAAATATATTTGTTGGAAAAAATCCTTTACTATTGTAAACTACCTTTTTAATCATATTTTGACTTATCTCTTTATAGGTTTAGTCAAATGTGTAGACACTCATTGGATGCAAAATTAAACTTTGCATCCAATGAGTACTCACTTTGCATAGTTTTGAATTTTATTATCTTATGAACAAGAGATTACATGAAAATTTGATGGTTTTATATTGGTTTGTCACCGGGGAAACCTGACCATATCAAGAAATGTACCAGTTTGGGAGAGGTAGAAGACAAAAAGCTAACTAGAGATTTAAAATATGAAATACATATATATTGATATTCAGGTATTTGAGGCTAGAAATGATCATTGAGTGCCACTGGAATTTGCTTCCAACTAAACCATGCAATCACTGATGATCCCAAACCAAAGCAACATCGTGAGGTGATTTTCTTTTCCATTGCACTCCCAACCCAATTTGAGTTTGTGTAGCTTTGTAATTTCACTCCATCAATCTTGACATATCCTAGCCAATACTCTACTCTACCTTGTAGATATCTAAGCACATGCTTTGTTTCCACCCAATGCCCCCTCGACTCCACCATAAACTGGCTCAAGGTATTCACAACAAAGCATATGTTTGTCCTGGCATCGAATAGATACATTAAGGAACTTATCGATTGCACGTACAAAGTGGGATCCACCAACTCTGACTCTGAAGCATTAAGCTTCCTTAGGTTGGTGATCATAGGTGTAGACATATGATAGGTCTGCAATCCACCATCCTAAATCTCCTTAAGATACCAACTTCATATTTTCCTTTCCTAGGAATACCTCACTTATCTACCACCACACCTCCAACCCTAAAAAGTAGTGCATCAGGCTTATGTTGTTCATCTTGAACTATGTAGCAAGATATCGCCCACACCCCACTTCCTTTCCTATTCACTTTTATAAATAATCTTTCAACTCACTTTAATAATAGTTCAATTTTATCTTAAATTCATCAATGTAAACCAGAATAATAAACATCACCATAAACAACACAGATTTATAGGAGGGGTAACTCCCAAACAATGTCTCCCCACAATCTTCAATTAAATTCAAAACTTTGGTTCATATACAAACTTCAGAATGACATGAAACCTGGTTGGGACAAACCCTTAGCGGTTTGTTGTCTCAACGTAGACAAAGCCCAACTCGACCTTTTAGTCTTTGTCAGAATTTTTCATTCCTCAGACCTGTTGCACAAACACCCTCAACCTTGTCGCATGGACGCCCTTGGCCCTATCACACAAATTCCCTTGGCTTCGTCGCACGAACACCCTCGACATGTCGCACGAACACCCTTAGCATTGTCACATGAACACCCTCAGCTTGTCGCACAAATGCCCTCAACTTGTTGCATGAATTCCCTGAACACTATCACACAAATACCCTCGACTTGTTGCATGAATACCTTCGCAAACCTAGAAAACAAACTCACATCACTCGCTCGACTTCGTTCGCTTGCTCAAGGTGAGCTCATCCTCAGATCATCTTCTTTGCGGTTCACTCTTCTTCTTACTTCTTATTTCTTCATTGATTGAGTTGATTTCCTCCATCCAACAATCGTCTTTGCAATATATATGTGACCTCACTCTTTTGAACGATCATATTGCAAGTCGGGTTAACCCCCTCATTGTGTAGCGACCTTTTTTTTTGCCTGGGTTGACCTCATTGTGTAGGTGACCTTTGTTTTTGCCTGGGTTGGCCTTTCTTCATTTCTTCGGCTTGGTCCACTTCACTAGGCACGCTTGTCTCTTGGGAAAGCACCCTCCTTCAGGAGGGCACCCACACCCTTGGTTGGGTTGGCGAGTGCCCATGCCCTCGGTTGGGTGGGTGAGCGCCCTCCTTCAGGCGAGCACCCACACCCTCAGCTAGGTCGGCGTCCATGCCCTCATCTTGGGGGCAAGGGCCCTTTTTTAGGTCAATACCCATGCCTGCAAAAGAGTGGGCACCCTCATTTAGGTGGGGGAATAGGCCCTTGGCTGGGCAGGAACTCTCGTTCCGACGGGCATCCATGCCCTCGGCTAGGTAGGCGACCACCCTCATTCATTGCGTTGCAAGTCTTCATCACATGGCCCATCACACGACCCACCACACGACTTCTCCACATGACCTCTCTACACGACCTCATTGCATGACCTTACCACATGACCTCTCCGCATGACCTCGTCACATGACTCCATCACACAATCTCATCCAGGTTCCTTCGTGCACCTAAATAAGTTGTCTCACAAAGTCAACTTGGGAATGCTAAGAAAACTCGAGAGTACCTTTGTGCACGCTCTAGCCTCAATGAAGTTTCCACAAAGAAATCCAACCAACTCTACATCAACCCATAAACCTTCTACCAATGTGCCTTTCTACTTCAAGTGTTCTCACCTGAACAACCTAGTCTATGAGTCATGCCAGACACTTGGCCAACCATGACTCGTCCATTGCATGAAAATCTCGTCCACCACCCTTGTCGCGGGTATTCACACGATTCATCTTGATGTCAAACACTCCTCAAACAAGCTTCCCATCAAACCAAGTCATCTGACTCATAAGTGAATACGAACCCATCTCAACTTGCACAAGGAAAGCCATCACACAACTTTCCTCATTTGCACTTGCATAAGGTCCTTTCATAAACAAACCCACTTCTTCCCATGGGGCCTTCACTCAATGAACCTATGACATAACATGTGCATTCATGGCATACTAAACAATAACCTAAATTTGATTACATATTGGAAAAAACCTCTAAAAATCACTTTATTTAACCCCCTACCAATACAAACCCAATACACCTTCCCAATTTAAAAAGTCCCAACTTTCACTAAATATTGTAGGTATCCATTTTTTCATTAGTATTTTTATATCCCTTTACATTCATATCCTTTTATTTTCATTAACAATAATAAACATATTATCCACTTAGAAAGAATAACCTAAATACTAGGTAGTCGAAAACTTGAAAGTTTCAATAAAAAACACAGATATAAGTTTGTTGATTTACAAATACATATTGTGGAAAATTTGAATGGTAAATACATAGATCTGAACTCTCAATTTCATCTATCTTCTATTAAATACTGAAAAAGATACACTACAATAATTCAAAACAAAACCTCGATAACCAACACAATGGCGCACCTTTCATCTCGCTTATAGAATAGGAAGAAGAGAGAAATTAAAATTAACATGGACACATGCAGAAGCCTATTTGGCTGGACTTTGTCGAATCATAGCCCTAACCTAATCACCTAGTGCACCATAGTTTCATGGTAAAAGTGCCAAGTAATTGTGTCTTCATCAGAAGATGCACTGAAGCATGCAAGCATGCATTCCTTCCTTGAGATATGTGTCCTCTACCTAATATGGGAATATCTCATGGATAAGTATTCTAATTGACTAGGGATCTACATCCTTTTAGTAAGAATAGATCATGCATGCTAAAAATAATAAAGGCAAATCTAGGATAATAGAAAAACTCTATCCAAAACTGAAATTGTTAAATATGAAGCAACATCTAAACTGGAATTAACTGAAGGTGTTACGTGTTCCCTTAGCATGCATGCAACCACTTCTAAACAATAGTTTATTTCACTGTCTCTTGTGGCATGCATGTTCCCTCTACCAAGTAATAGTTTGTATCATTGTTTCCTGCGCTTTCATTCAACCCATTCATCACTGATGTGAGGAAAGGGTGAAGGTGCCATATATGTTGTCTTCTGTGTTGCCCCATCATTGGGAGTATCACTAGCTAAGCAATAGGTAAGAACTCTTAACACATCCATTAGACATAAATCATAGAGGTATCAGTAATGTGATGCATGTATGTTCTGGGGCGAGGTTGCTTGGGAGTAGGAGCAAAAGTGGGAAGTGAGTGTGAGGAGTGATATTTTCAAAAGATCTTGGGATGGGAGCAATTTTGGGGGAATTTTTTTATATAATACATATTTTTATATATTTTTTTGCACATATGTCAACAAAAGCATGTATAATGATGAATTAGTGATTAAAAAACATAAAAACAAACCTGGATTAAACCATATAACAACATTCATCTAGTGGTTATAATCCTCATCAACCATAGGTCTAGAAACTACATGTTCTCATTTATATAATTTGTAAGGGTGCACATAACTAAAATAACATAAGTGAAATTCATCTCTGAACCAAAAATACATCAACAAATAGGCTCTATATGGCCTCTAGTATGCAAAAAAATCATGCTACAACAAATACCTACATATCATCAAAATCATTTCCTATCTTGGGATCTTTGTCATTAATATCACCCTCTAAGCATTAACATAATATAGAAAAAACATAACATGTCAAAGTTAAAATTTTGTTTGAGTGATGGCTACATTTTCAGTAAGGTCATGATAGAGGAGTTCTACAACCAATGTCACTAACATCCAGGTATATATATGGCTTGATGCTCTTGATTAAATATGAGTTCCATACCCTAGTACATGAAAAAATCCAATTGAAACATTGCAATCAGCCCAATCCTGAAATCGTAAAAAACTATAAAGTCTGCTGGATTTTGAGTGAGATCTAAAATTCTACTTTCTCCATATGAAGTCGAATGAGGTCAGAACCACTCTCAAAGATCCCAAGTCATTTCATGGTAATGTTAAAAATTTAAGTAAAAGGATGAAAATGAAAGGTAAAGGAGAATGTTTGAATACTATGGCCATATGTTTGAATATTAGGCTACTTTGGACCTCTCACTCTCGATACTCCCACGAAACTCCTGAACCTATATTTCTCTAACCCACCTATTTTTTTCCTCTGCATGGCCAATGTATTGTATAGATAATACCTTCTAATACAAGTATTGCTATACAACATATAAAAACACTTTATCCCCCTATTTTATTATGAATATATTATTTCAATTTTTCCTCATTTTTTTATGCCCCAATATGAATGCACGTGATATGGTATTGCTTTGATATTGAAGCCCCCGTTTTTCTTCCTTCCATGGCTACAAAGAGATCGAACATGGTCTCACTGTGGTAGACTTTGTTCTACAATGTTCCTCCTCCTTTGAACTATGCTTCACAACACTCGTTGCATACTTGGTCGCATGACCAAATATCTCTTCATGGTTAGCTTCAACTTGCGCAACCCAACAATCAAGGTCAAGAAGTTCCCTCTTAACCTTCTTTTGAAGAACATCAACTTCCTTCTGTTAGCACTCTATAATTTCCCTAGGTTGAGGAGAGAAATTCAGAGGTAACCACAAACCACTTGGAAGTTGGAATCTAACCCTTCCAACTTCAGAGAGAGCTCTCTCTGTCTGATTACTTAGATGTTAGGCTATGGTGCTTAGTGGGGTATAAGATTTATAGGTTTATTGGTAGGAAGGAAGACAGATCCATAGGGCATGGAGTCATGTCAAGTTGATTATTTTTCCAGTGATAGGATGAAGAGAGAAGGGGTCTTCTATAGGGGTAAGGTAGGAAGTCTTGGTGGTGAAATTAAATTAATTCGTTGTAGGAGGGTGAGTATAATAAGGGTAGAAACAACACATAGAGCATCAAAACTGTGGATGAATTCTAAATGTTGTTTTAAGAAGAAAACATAGATTGTTTGATAAACTAAATCAGAGCACCTTTTAAATGAATTCTGAGATAAGTTTTGGTTCAACCAAACATGAAGACATGCATTTAAGATATGGAAATAACATGAAGCAAACTTACAACATGATAGAAACACAACACCACCAAGAGTTGACACAGGAATCCCTGTAAATCACACGTATGTCTTTCATTCTCTGGAAAAATCAAGAAAATACAATATACACAATGTTCTATCTCCTCAAACGTGACCAACCCTTTGATTCATAACAATTACAACATAAATAGACTAAGTGAGTCAATTCCCACCTCTAGGGATTTAATTCCTCAATAGGATTTTTTGTTTCTCGCCAATGTAATGAAATTATAATAATTTTTTGAAAACTAGGGATGGTTTGACTAAATCTTTTCCAAGCATATTTACATTAAATTCTCAGTGCAAATCGAGCATATGAGTCCTTGGATGCCTCATAATATTTATCATGATCGTAAAAAAAATTACAATAGGTTTTGAATTGAATAACTAGGTCAAAATGATGATTGTGTGGAAGCGTAGTGCCGATGGTGCACAACCTCTTAATTTAGCAGAAACACAAAAATGCAGCAGAAAAGCGCAATGACTGTATTTTTTGAATATCTCCTAAACAATAAGCTAGATTGAGCTGATTTTTTTGCAGAAAGTTAATAGAATTATAAACGTTCTCCACACAAATTTTGAGCCAAATCCGACTCACGGATCTTGAGAAAATATAAAAATGGCTGTAGATTACGGTGGCTCATTTCTCGAAAACAATGAATCATTTTAACCTAAAGTTAAGTGAGTTTATTCATCTCACCCCCATGCATCTAATGTAAAAATTTCATGGCAAACGGGTATAAGGTTTAATGGATATGGTGAAAATATGGTGACTATGTGAAAGTGCAACACAAAAGCGCAATGCTCCAAGCTTATACTATCTCCGACCATCATATGACATTCTGAGGGCACTGGGATGGCATGGAATGGTCTATACAATGTTTCAAGCCCATGAGAAAGCTTCTAGGAAAAACACATACTTTCAAACTTCAAAATATCTTCTTGCAGCAAAAACGCAGCACAATTGCGTAAGGCATTGATGGTTGACATTGCTCCGATCACTACCTGAGTTTCTTGATCACTGGTACACAGGTGAAATGGTCTAGACATCATAAAATTCCTGCCTAGAAACTTTCTTTCATCATGCAAAGCTTGAAACTTTCAAAATTCCACCTACAAGAAAAGCGCAACGAAACCTGTCCTCCGTGGGTCTTGACCAACACTGAAGTCTCTGAACAATATGTACAACCTGCTGATAACATTAACAATACTGATATTCCTTTTCAAACGTCCACTCACCAAAAATATGACAAATTTCCTGGATAAGCTATTTGACCACTAACTTGGGAAAAAACAACACCTATCTACAAGCACAACGCCTCTCCTACCTCCTTTGCACAATGAATCTTAAGTGATGCTCAATGACCTCTCGATGGAAAAATGAATGGCTTTGTGGTGCATTTGGAAGTTAAACCATCATTTGAACTCCCAAGGTGGCTAAATTCAAATTTCAAGAATGATGATGACAAAATTTGAACTTCAATCATAAAATGCAACAACTGTGAGAAGCACAACGTTATCCTCTTGACTATTGTACCAATGTGATGTCATGGAAAGTTGTGATTTGACATTCTAACTAACTCAAGTGACCCTACAAATCTGTGCCAATGATGACAAGACATGACACCATGACCTTACTCTTGATTTTTTGGTGAAACATGAACCTAGACCCAATTAACTCGACCTCTAAGGATATTAGTGATTATTTTCATGATCCTTCACACTTTTTGACATAATTACATTCAATAATGAAACTTTTATTCTATACTAAGACAAATAGCTTGATTTCTACAAGATCATAGCAAGACCTATGTACACTTGCCAAAATAATTTGAAAGACAAAACTTGTTTTTTGACTACTATAATTATATGACACTAACACCTTCCACAACTTTGGCCTCTTCTCTCTTATGTGACTCAAATCCTCCATGAGATGCACAAGTTTATCGCGGCTTTGCTACATCCTATCTCTCCAAGAACCATCTTCTTGACAACCTTCCATCTTTCTATCCAAATTTCAACCAAGTCCCTTTGCTAAGAACTTTGATCCTTCAACACAACCTTGATCACAGATATCACGGTAGTGGTCGTCATGCCATTGCCTTCCTTTAGCGAAAATGAATTCCTTCAAGTTCTCTTGCGAAGGAGAACACTATCTTCATTTGAGTCCTTCAACATACAAAACATTTTTCTCTTTAGTCCTACCATTGTAAAGCCTTATGGTACCTATTCTAATGATTCTTGTAGATCCACTGTCTCCAAACGATACATTTCCTCCTTTTTCTTCTTTTAGAATAATACATTTCTTTTGATCTCTAGGCATGTGTCGAGAGTACCTGCTCTCAATGGAACACTAAATTTCATTCTTTCGAGCATACATAACTAGTCCACATTTTTCTATTGGTGGTTCTTCTCATTTTTCCTCCGAAACCCTTCTCTTGATCTTTTGGATAGCCTCGTGCCACATGTCAAAAATGGTTGCATCTATAACATTCTATACTATACTTGGATAATGGTGAAAATGAATTATTACTTTTCCTAAGATCAATATCTCTGATTTTGATATCTACAAGCTTATATTTAGAGCTTTGATGAGAACCTATTTCATAATCATTTTTCGCATAAGCTGTATAATTTCTTGCTTGATAACCTGAATTTTTGCATGAAAAATAGTGACCCAGAAAATAGTTTGATACCTAGCTGAGTATGTTTCCTCGATGGAATAGTTCCTCTGAAGTTGATTGTAACAAATAACATATGCATACAAGGTGCTTATATGTAAGTGTATACTTTTTTTAAAGATATATTTTATTATTGAATGAAACTTGATTGGTGATTACATGCCCTCAAGCGGTGTGCCTAAATAGGCATTGAATGGTCATGAGGGATTGAATGGTCATGTCTTTTGACCTTTCATTCATAACTAATTTTATTAATGTTTATTTATTAATTAACTAATTATTTAATCTATTATTTAATTAATTTATTTATTCATAACATTGCGACCCACTTAGAGATGCTTTGTCCTCGAAGCATAATAAGTAGGACTTTCTCTAGTTGAACATGTTTCTACGAAATGACATCTATTTTCCTTTATGAGTTTGACTTTGTTTGTGCCTTGTGTGTCGGGGAAGTTCTTGTATGTATTTGCATCTTCTTTGAGAATTGAAGCATCAATACCATATAATTTATAGTGTTGACCTTGCCAATTAAACTCCATGAATTGTTCTTCAAGGTTTGTAGTATAGCTTCCTAACTTCGTTAACCATTCTACACCTAGTACTATATCCATTTCTTTGAGCAGTAGAGCATAGAGTTCTGTCTATAGTTCTAGTTCTTGTATTTGAATTGAAACCTTATGACATTCTCCTATTTCCTCAAACTTTTTCCCAGTAGCGATAGTCATGGTCAAGTCCTTGATTGGGAACACACAAAGATTAAGTTGTTTAGCAAGATCAATGTTTATACAATTATGAGTACTACCAAAATCTACAAGTATATTGACATTTTTTTTTATCTTATGATCCCTTTAAGCTTCAGAGTTTTATGTCATAATTTCCTTGTCATGTTTGTCAGCGGCGCTGTAAGCTTAGTGTTATTTCTTCTTGGAGAGTGGGTTCTATTCTTTCGAAGGTGTGGTGGAACGTATTTTGCATTCAATTCTTGTTTTTGGTCTTTTGAAAAATTGTTTTTTTCATCCTGATTTTGCTGGACACATGAGATTGCATCTGATGATGGTTTTTGTGATGTTTCCTCACGGCTTGAATCTGCAGTGTACATAGTGATGTCTCCATCAGGATTTTGTACCTCTACTTGACTTCCATCTACTATTTTATAGTAGCATAAGGAAATGTCTTCACATTTATGTCTTCATGTCAAATCTTGCCCACACTTGCGACAATTTTTTTTCTTCTTTATCCTTTTCTCTAACTTATTACTTGAAGTGTTTGACTCCTCAAATTCAGAAGTATATAATTTCTTATTGAGGCATATGTGTCTTGACGACCATTTGTCTCCACAATTTCTACATTTGTTTATCTCTTTATTATGTAAGTATTTTTGTTGGTTTTCATATTCATTGGTGAATTATGACATGTTGAACTTGTTATTTTGTTCAATAAGCCTTTTTGCATGTCTATCCTAGCTTGTTTTTGCACCCAATTTGGTCGAAAACTGGAGAAGTTATGACCTCTCCTAGTTTCTCCACTATTATCTCTACAAATTGCACAAAATCCGGCATCATCCTACAATTTCGCCCGCCAAGTGCTCTAACTGAGCGACATTTTTAGCGAAAATTGGGCGAATTTGTAGGACCGTTAATGTTTCCACTGAGGCCTAAAAACCAAAAGATCAGTCATATGGAGGCCATGCACCCAACGGCTAGCCCCCGAAGTAGGATCCTTACCTACGGTGGTCGCATAAAAGGTTTGCAGGACGTGTTCACATGTGGATGCTTGGTCCGACAGTTAGGCGGTGCCGACGACCTTGGAGGTTACGTTAAATGCTAGTTGCGAGTTCACATGTGGAGGTTTAGATTCGGTGGTCATGTGGTGGTGGTGACCTTGGTGGTCACCTTAAATTCTAGCCGCGATGCTGGCGGATGATGCTCACATGGGGGGTGGTTAAGTTTGCTTGACCCCCCAACCTTGGCGACTTTAAACATTAAATACAACGCGCAGCCATAAACTGTTAAGAAACAAGTTTGTGGGCAAGGTGGTAAGTCTTGGCGCTGTGCTACGGGAGGTCGCAGGGTCGAGCCTGGCCTCCACTCTGTCCGCCATACCAAAATTTTGAATGGCATTAAGAGGACATGTGGCAGCCTCAGGCTTAGCCATGTGTCACCTCCTCATTGGCCAAAAAAAACACACATGGACCAATAGGACGATGCCAATGAAACATAATATTTTGAGAATATTCTAGGAATATTCCAAGAATATCCCCCTTACCACCTAGGCGATACCGATGCCCTATCAGCCACCTACAAATTTTTTACCTATTTGAAAAAGCAAACAGATAGTGTTTCTGGGAGCATATGGTGTCTGTTTCGCGCGAAACGAGTTGTACTGATATCAGGACGACGAGATCTGCACGATCGTTTAAGCTCCACATCATACTGAAAACTTTTAATTTTTGGCAAATTTTGAGCTCTTGATCACTCTTCCCCACTGAAAATTCTTGGTCCCCAAAAGCTCACTTTCAATTGTTCAACATTTGAAGGTACAGTTCCTTCAATTTTCCAAACTCGATCCAATAGATGATTGTAGTGCCTGACTTGTACTTGTCTTGGCTCTTTCTTAAGCTAAACAGGGAATATAACCTAACCAAAGAATTCAAATTCAATGTTCTTCTCAGCTTTTCCATGTAGCTATGGCCATCCACAACAACATCCTTCCCAAGAAGAATTCCCATGGCGCTCTTCTACAAAATCCTATCAAGGATAAGATCCCAGAAAGACTTTTAAAAATGAGCCAAAATAAGTTTCACATAGTGAATAATTGTATAAATTGAGTGTTTAACACATTTGTAACATATGGAATGCGCTGCAACTACTCATACAACAATTTTTAAATGCTTTCTTATACTAAAAATAGAAATGCATTTCACAAGATGGAATAAAATTGACTCCCAAATTTTCCATTCAAATTGACTATCAAAAAGCCAAACTAGCATAGCAATGCCCAAAGAAAACATTGTTGCATATAAGTGATTTGTTTATGAACATCACTTTTACAAATTACCCAACTATGGGGATATGCAACTAGTGAAAAACAAAGACTTACAAACTTTAGTTGGACAAATAGTCCACCCATTTCTTACCCAACCAGGTAAATGAATCCTCTATTTGAACTTTTTCTTCTTCTGAAGCTACTTCAAGGATGGTCACATCTTGTGCCACTTTTTCTTTTGTTTCTTCCTGTTCTGGTGCTTGCATAATTTACTTTCCTTTGCCAGGATGAAGTTGTGGAAACAATTTCCAACACTTCTCGACCTAATGCCCACTGATTTTGCAGTGATTGATAAAGTTCTTTTGAGCTTCTTTTGGCTCACATGTCTTTAACCTTGGATGAGATTTTCTCTTTTCGGTCTCAATTCCATTAGACATAAACATCTTCTTGATGTTTGCTTTCCTTTTATAACACTTATCTACACAATGGTTATATGAAAGGAAAAAGGTGCATGGAAACACATTCCCTAACATGTTATTCAAATCAGCATGTTGTTTTCCATTATGAAAAGCATTTGAATTAACAAGATGATTATACCTCTTTTTGTTGTCCTTTGGCTTACGCTTATTGCGTGAGGAACTTGCATGGTAAGAAGAACTTAGCTTTGTTTCTTCATCAAATTGTTCATCTCTCTTTGGAGATGTTTTACACTTCAAGTCCTCCTTATTCTTGAGGAACCAAGCAGGTACAAATTCTGGATGCAAATCCCAACATCTTGCCTCCTCATGTCATATTTTATAACAAAAGGAACATGATACTCATGAGATGTCGCTAGAAGACCATTCTTATTTTGCAACATAGCCTAAGCCTTCATATTTAGGCCTCTCCTTTGCCTCAATTGGATTTTTAATGCTTTGATGGTTCACTCCAAGGCCTCCTCCCTTGTAACCCATCTTGGTCAAGAGCTTGGATCCAATGCATTTACTATGTTTTTCAAAGGCTGCAAATGAATTTACATCACCACTTTCATGTAAAGAAGAAGCATGTAAATGCTTACCATTTGCCTCTTCTTTTGACTGACATACAAAGATGTTTTCAAAATCTCTTTTGATTATGGATGTGTCCTCTTGGACTCTTTGGCTCTCTTCTCTCAGCTCCTTGAATTTGGGTGTTGATAGAACCTCACGCTCCACATCATGTGGAAAAAAGGTACAAAATTGTCCATCTTCCTTCTCTGAGGGACTTTCTACGCTAGCATCTTGCATAAGAGTTGTAGAAAAACATGAATATTGTGGAGAAGATGGTGGTTTATCACCATTCTTGTTATCTTCTTCCCTTGGAGAACATTCTCCTCTTGGAGGTCTAGATCTTTCACCTTGCAATTTGGTATTCCTCTCTTCATAGAGGACTTTTACCATTTCTGCCATGTCTAATAAAACCTTTCTAAAAGCCTTCACATCCTCTGACATTCTTGCAGGATCTCCTCCTTGGGACATTCTTTGCTTGAAGCTTCTACTTCAACTTTAGGTAGGATTGGTGGTAGAGGTTGTAACAATCTTTCTCTCCTTTCCAAAACCTTCTCCTCACTTGAGCTTCAAAAAACATTCACTTGCAACCAACAATCAATTCCTCCTTGCACAAAGTAAATCAATGCTTTGATACCAACTTGATTTTAATGTGGAATATTAGATTTCTATGATAAGATCCTCATCAGAATACAAAAATATGCTTGAGGTTTGTACTCCAAAATAACAAGTAAAAACATGAGTTTTTATGTGTGTTTTCTTATGTTAATTTCATGAAAAACTTTAAACATGAAATAAAAAAACTGAATGGAAGCATGCATCAATCAGTAATACACTAGCCATTGTTAAAGGATTTCATCCCTCCTGGGCTACATCTCCTTGGATCAACTCTAATGGCATGACCCCTTCTCATTATGCTCAATTTTTAGAAAAACAAGAGTACATAAAGTGCTGAAATTGAATGGTTAATTTCTCCTTCAAAGAAACAACTTCTACAAGAGTTATCACTCCATACACATGTTAACCTATAGTCAAACACGTAAAATTTCAACAAACATAGGCATCTTACACCAAGGCCCCATACTCTAACTTCAAAGGGCATCAACAGTACCACAATCCACTTGAAGTACATAGACAAGTCTCTTCTCTAGAACACATATAGAGAAAAGAGGAATAAAAGCTATAACACTGATGTAATGGTTGTTGCAGAAAGCAATGGAGGCTGGAAAACCCCTGCAAGGTCATCTTCATCTTCAAACTCCTACATAAAATCAATCAACACTCTGGTTGACCATGGCACCCATAGGCTTCCATATGCCAAAAGCCTATCTAGAAGTGATCCTTCGATCCTAAAACCTGGTCCAATGAGTCCAGAATGTCCAAAAATGGATACCTGGCCTTTTTTTGCACCCAATTTGGTCAGAAACTGGAGACGTTATGACCTTTCCTATTTTTTCCACTATTCACTCTACAAATTGGACAAAAATGGGCATCATCCTACAATTTCGCCCACCAAGTGCTCTAACTAAACGACATTTTCGCCGAAAACCGGGCGGATTTGTAGGACCATTAATTTTTCCACTGAGGCCTTGTTACACAGTAATTTGTCACTCTCCTGTCACTCCCTATTCCTCATTCCGAAGTACCCTAGTAGTGACTAATGTGTTGTATTTTCACCATGAAACTTATGCTCTTGCATCCCTTGAATTTTGAAGAAAGTAGTCCCCACTCCCTTCAGAACATTTCCACAGAATCCTTCTGAAAACTCAGTTTTGAAGATCAACGCTCTTTTCCAGTGTCTCACCCACACTGATGGTAGATTTTTACACCGTGACCCATGCCGATCGGCGCTACTGTTAGCCCAATAACCGCGTCGGTCTACTTTTGGACTATTTTTATAAAAGGAAACGGAGTTGGACATCTAGAAACTTCTCGTGGCGATGTGTTGGATGTTTGTTTGGTTGGATAAGGGTCGAGAACTCCATATAAGGTTCTTTCCCCCTTAAAAGTGGACCTTCCCAAGGAGATAAGACCTTCTTCCCCCTTGAGTGGATCTCATTCTTATCCTCCTCTCCCTATATAAACTACTTCCTCTTACCCTTTTTGGTTACAATACAACACATAGTGAAAGTGATGGAGAGATAGAACCAACTACAAAATTCTGAAATCTTTAGCTTTTGATAGAAGAAGATTAGTCTTAGATGACAAAAGACTGATCTTTAGTAGCTAAAGCATGAGGAGAGAGAGTTAGAGCTTGGAAGCCCTTTCATGTCAAGCTAGAGGAGGAAAAGAGTGTTGAAAATGTGTGTAGTGGGACTTGGATACCGTAAAAGAGATCTCCAACATCAAGGCTTTAGTTGTATTTCTCTTTGAAGTTTATTTTAATACAACTAATGGTTTATTTCCTATATCGGGTGTAATATTACATTTGATAGCTTAGAACTCCTTGACCTTTTAAGTAGATTGGATTTGATTTTATTCTATCACATTTGCTGTTGTTTCTTGCATGTTTGTTTCAGGTACTTGAACGAAAGGAACAAAAGGAAGCTGGAGCAAGGAAGCAAGATCACCATCAAGTGGATTAGCATTATAATAGGTAGGCCCTCTTATTCGATTCTAATCTAAGTAAATATACATTAGATTGTCTTGTTTGTGGCTAGACCCACTCTCTTGGGCTAGAGGGATCGTCTCTGTCCGCAGAGAGGATATTCCTACACCACGAATTGGTGACTCCACTGGGGACTATATCCCTCTCTTTGGATTGTTCTTCATCTCATGGTTTGTCATGACTTTTGTCGTACCACCATTTCTCCTTTGTTTACTGAATTTTGCACCATTTGGAGTCTTTGATTTTGAATTTAGAGTGGCTAGTCTCTCTATGGATTGAGAATTTTTTCTTATTTTTCTTTGAATCCCTCGATCAACACTATTATTTCATTGATAGTCACACCGACCAACGCTAGTTCTACTTAAACATTCGCGCCACAACCCTTTATGCGCTTTCTGCCCGTTAAACAGTCGCGCTGATTCCTATAGGTTGAAATCATTGTTTCTTTTAAACCATATGCCAGTGTGTCTTGCCCTTCTAGATTTTGTTTCTTGGCTTGTCCGCGTCTATTCTCCCTATGAACTAATATGACTAGGATGCTTTGTTTGATAGGTTTGATTGATTCATTGTTTTCAAGTTTTGTTGCTTGATTTTTTGAGTTTTTGGATGGTTTCTATGACCGTAAGGCATCTAGGTCAATTATTGTTCATTTGTTTGTTTACTCATTGTGTGAAGTTTCTGATTTGTTGCTTCATTTAATCCATGTTTTAGTCGCAACATCTTCATAATTTGCTTCATTTTCAATTGAATGAGTGAAAGAGTCTCGTTTGTTATCTTATTTCGAGTGTCTCTTTTCTCTTTTTGAGCATAGATTATATTGCTTGGTTTGTCGATTGAAGCATTTATGTGTTTGGTTTGTTCGATTCAGGGAAGAAGTTTCTTTTAGTTTCATTTATCATGCTTTGGATTTGATTGATGCTTGTTTGTTTGGAATTGTGAAAAAAATCATTAAATTTATTTATGTGAAAGATTCATTTTGCATTTTATGAAAAGAAGAACATCATTCTAGTTTACTTAAGCGAAAAATATTGCATTCATAGCGTTATTGAGAAGCTATAATTGCATCATCATAGGCATGAGAAATGAAATAATTTTTTTTTGTTGTTAAATGAAGATTAAGTGCATTTAGGACATGTATTAGTAAAATATTTCATTCTTTAGTTGTTGCGTTGATTGTTTGTTCTCTATCCCTCAATTAATGTAAACTTTCATCAAAGACACATATTTCTTTTCTCATATAGCTGCATATAGAAGTTTTCAGATGAAAATGATAAGGCCTTGGAATTGAAACCTAATTCAAGATAAATCGTTAAAATTTATTGAATTAACCTAATGAAGCATTGAAACTTAACACTCACATTTAGTGGTCTAGGCTAGAGACGTGTTCCAGCGTCTTTAAACATAACAGTTGTCGTTAACTTTAGACAACGCTAGTACAAACTTGTTCTCCCAACACAACATTTAGATAGATAGCCTGCTCGTACTTTTCAGTTCACCGGGAGGTATTCTGCAGTTCACGATTACCTGGTAATCCTTTATGCCTAGAGTACCCTGAGTAGTCATTTTGGTCTTTTTGACTCTTTAAATTTGAAAATATCATCGAGCACTTGTACTTTTGAGCTCGTTAACTACGAAAGCGACTAGAGTCACATTTCGCTCTTTCGAATCTTAAAATATGAAAAGGCAAAGTTTTGTTTCAGTGTCTTAAAATTAACTACCCACGAAATATTCCTGGTTAATGTTATCTTCCTTAGTGATTCTTTAGGGTCGATTCCAATGGAAACATTTCCAAAGTCTACCAGTCATGGATTCCCCTCGGATGGGAATCCTCGTCCTTTTCCTTCTTTTGGAAATGCTAGTGCTGCTTATATGGCAACATTGTCCTTCCCTAGGTTAACCATTGGTTTACCTATCCAGTTATTTTCAACCTTTGTGGTCCCGAGTGTCCCAACTCCTGTCCAGCCATCTCCTTCATTTGAACCACATCACGTTGATTTTAAGGTTGACCTATCACCTTCTTCCCCTATTTCTTCACCTTCCTATTTAACTTAGCCTGGTGAAAGTTTGAAATCCAATAACCAGGAGGCTAAGACGAAGAAGAAGAATTCAGATAAGCGAGAAGCCAATCATGCAGTTGTTACTCCAAATGCACCTCATGTAGACAAACCTTTAGATCCTCCAGGGAGGGTTAGATTCCCTTGAAAGCTATGTAAGGGGGACCATCTCCTTCGAGACTATCCTGGTATCACCAGAGTCTTAGAGCTATTGTCTTAAGACCTGAATCGACCATCCCCGTCGACCTCTGGAGATCAGGTCGATGCTACGCCTACAACTAATGATGGTAAGAAGAAGGGGAATATTAGATTCCCCTATAGGTTATGTGAAGGGAAGCATCTTCTTCACCTTTGTCCTCTTATGGATAAAGCTTCCAAAATTTTGCAAAACCTTACAGCTCCTCAAGCCGAACTCCCTTTTGGTCATCAGAGACTTTCTTTTGACCCTATCCTAGTTGGTAAAGAGATTGACTTGGATTCACCTCTTGCCCTCTTCTGTTTGTTCCCAAACACCCATTAGTCGGAAGGAGTGGCGACTCGACACCGCCTTCAATCGTTCACTCTGTTTTCGAAGAGAGTGATGATCATACTACTCATGTTCTTCTTGTATCCTTAGATTCTCATGAATCGAAGAGTGACCCTCCTGTCCCGGTTGTTCAAGAGAGTCCTTCTCCTATTCTTGTAGAGCATGGGTAGAATCATATGATACCCCCACCAAGTAGTTATGTTATTTCTTTTGATTGGAGTCAATTTATTGGTTTCTGCCTTCCATCTTATGTGCCTTTCTAGATCACATTATAAGCCTATAATATGGTAGTACATGGCACTGTATTAGATGAAGGTGTGTCGGTTAGCATCATGTCTTCTATTAATTGGCAAGCTTTGCGTTCCCTATAGCTTGTGCCTATCACCCAGAATCTGTTGGCTTCCAACAGAGGAACCAATCAGCCTTTAGGGATCCTTTTGAAGTTCCCTATTACTTTGGAAGGAAAGACTATTTATATAGATGTGATGGTAGTCCAAGGTCCCTTAGATTTCAATCTTCTCCTTGGGCGCAACTATGTTTATGGCATGGGAGCTCTTGTTTCTTCCCTCTTATGTGTGGTTTGTTTTCCACACGAAGGGAGAATAGTGACCGTTGATAAAGATAAATTGTTGCTCATTGGTCACCAAGTGCCTCCTTTGCAACCATCGTCCCCTATTGGTTCTTATTTGCAAGCAATACCTTCCCCACCACAAGTCAATTATGTGGCTACCCGTTCCTTCTCCACATCTGTGGATGATCACATAGATGGTATACTATATTATGTACTGGGGGAATTGGAACCTGCTCTGTCATTGGTACTAGTTGACATGTATTCCTCCCGGAGCATGGTTCTCCCGTCTAGTGAGGACCTCTTGGGAGCAATGTTCTCGTATGGTCCATGAACAAGAGTTACGAGGATAGTTCTTTTTCTGTGTCAACCTTGTTAAAAAATGAAACAACGTGCAAGGATAGTTTGTTCCTGTATAAACCTCGTTAAAAAATGAAACAACGTGCAAGGACAATTTGTTCCTGTATAAACCTCGTTAAAAAAATGAAAACAAATTACAGAGCATAGTTCCTTGTCTTGTGTCAAGCTCGTTTAAAAATGAAACAAGGGATGTGAGCATAGTTCCTTGTCTTGTGTCAATCTCTTTAAAAAATGAATCAAGGATTCTGAGTACAGTCTCTTCCTGTATCAACCTCATTTAAAAAATGAAACAGATGGATGAGGATAGTTCTTGGTCTTGTGTCAATCTCGCTAAAAAATGAAACAAAGTGTCGGAGCATGGTTCTTGGTCTCGTGTCAAGATCCTTAAAAAATGAAACAAGGAGTCTTGCGAATAGTTCTTTATTTGTGTCAACCTCGTTAAAAAATTAAACAACTCACTTTTCCAAATCGAGTATTTGATTAAGATCTCGTCAAATTCCAGTCGAGTCTTTCCTTGATCTCGAAAGTGAAACTTCATTCCATCCACCTTTTAGCAACTCGATGTCTACTTCGGTGAATGAAATGAAGTTTGGGGGGCATGTGCCTTAGCTCTCATCATGCTGGGGGCATGCCATTTTTTCATCCAAGCATCATTTTTCGTTTCAAGCTTGTGTAAACATGAAACCGAATCCAAGCATAGTTCCCTGTGGTTCAGGCTTGTACAAAAATGAACCCATCTCCATTTTAATGCTCATCATTGCCATTTTTATTAGCCTATCTCGTCAGATAAGCCTTGGTTTTTTCTCCATTTCATCACCACCATCTCTTTGGCCGATCATTCGCTTTCACTTGGTTTTTTTACCCTTCCTTGAGGAACCACAACGATGAGTGGTTTTACTAGCCAACCTCTTAACCTCTTAGTTTTTTAGAAGTTCCACCATAACCGAAACCAGTTGCTACCATTTATACCACTCGTTCCTCCAGGACGAGTCACCTTTAAGCTCTTTTCTGACTTGTAAAAAGTGAAAAGATTGTCGAGTATTTTTCCCTTTTAGACTCGTTAAAGCAAATAAAAGTAGGGAGTCATCTTTGAGCTCTTTTTTGACTCTCAAAATATGAAAATATTGTCGAGCTCTTGTCGTTTTGAACTCGTTAAAGGTTGCGAAACGTTGTTTACCCAGTATATGTTTACCCCTTTTTTTGGGCTGGGATAAAACTATTTACGAAAAAGGTATACCTTAGTCAAACATGACTAGGAGGTTCTCTTGAATATTGTTTTCTACCTTTTCAGGTTCAAGAGACAAATTTATGAAAAGGGACCCTTGGAGTTTTCTTTTCTGTGTCTTTTTCAAACTCTCTAAACATGAAAAAGATTATGAGTTTCACCTTTGTTGGACTCATTAAAATATTAAACGACATAGGACTTGTCATTATGACGAGATCGAGCTTATCCTTCCTAGGGCTCGTTAAAATTTACTAGGTAGGATCCATCCGAAGGATGGACTTATATTACAAGCACATGCTATCCCCTTCAAGCTTGTATTTCAAAAATACCTGGAGTACTCGCTAGAAATGGTGGGGGAAATTTGAAGTATTCAACAGTTGTATTCTTCACTTGAGGCAGCATGTCGCTCTTGAACATTGACACTCATTTGTTGTTCGTGTAAGGTTTTGGGAC
This sequence comes from Pinus tabuliformis, assembly GCA_031772625.1. NCBI lineage: Eukaryota > Viridiplantae > Streptophyta > Pinopsida > Pinales > Pinaceae > Pinus > Pinus tabuliformis. The sequence continues at coordinate 828,982,931 of CM062809.1, read as the reverse complement.
ATCCTCACTTTGTCACTTTCCTTCTTGGGTTTGGGTTATCCATTTTAACTTATCATCTGATCTCTGCCACATCACCATCACCTTTGATCCTATTATGTAAACTATTTCCAAACTCCGGAGTTGTGTCATCCACACGTTCAAGAGAAGTCTTCTTGCCTGTACATTATCTGATCATCTATCACATTCTTGGATTACTCTCATTCATTGTGTTTCTCGTTTCGTGCTAATGATGAAGGATCCATTATGACTTTCCTTTGATGGATCGCTTCCTATCGACTTCAGCTCATTATCCAAGAAGTTGATCTAGAAACTCCTTTCCAATACCTTAGAGCTTGCATGTCTCAATGGAAATTTCTTCGCACTCGACGACAGGGTCTCATCATTGGCCCTTGATCAAGTGATTTCACAGGTGTTCGACTTCAGTTCCTTATTCACACTTGAATTGTACTGATAGTACCTTGAGATCCATTGACATTATGGATGGTTTCTCTCACACTTGTTAATGGTTCACATCATTGGCCGGTAATCAAGTGATTTTCTAGCATTTTCGGCTTCAACACATCTATTCAAATGTTAGAATTTGTACTTTGATTGGGTCGTGTTGGAGTGCAAGACCCTGGGCTTAGATCACAAAATTCCATGTTGCAAGGAGTGATGAGTCATTCATGATTATATAGATGATTCTTTAGGCAGATGGCTACGACTATGCCGTGGGTATCATTTTGATCATGCTCAGTTGAATGGCTGCGACCATACCGTGGGTCTTTTCAATTTGATCCTCTCTATGTGGATGGTTGTGCCCATGCCGTGGATCTATTTCATATGATCCCTTCAGTCGAATGGCTGCATCCATGTTGAGGATCCATGCACATGATCCTTTTCTTGATGGATAGTTGTGCCTATACCATGGATTCATGTATTGTTATATACCTCTCATGTTTAACATGCATGACTATTAGATTTTAGATATGTACATGTATGTTTGAGTTGTAGGTCTTCTGATGCTGGTATTCCAAGTCCTCACTCCATCTTAAATTATTTCAGCCATCGATCTCAACTCTGACTTCATGCTTTAGGGGGCATCTATTACACAGTAATTTGTCACTCTCCTGTCTCTCCCATTTCCTGATCCTGGAGAACCCTAGTAGTGAATACTATGTTATATTCTCGCCATGAAACCTATGCTCTTGCATCCCTTGAAGTTTGAAGAAAGTAGTCCCCACTCCCTTCAAAACATTTCCAGAGAATCCTTCTTAAAACCCAGTTTTTAAGGTCAACACTCTTTCCTAGTGTCTCACCTGCGCTAATGACAGAGTTCTACACTGTGACCCATTCCAATCGGTGCTACTGTTAGCCAAATACCCGTGTCGGTGTACTTCTGGACTATTTTTATAAAAGGAAACAGATTTTCACGTCTAGAAACTTCTAGTGGTGATGTGCTGGATGTTCGTTTGGTTGGATAAGAGTCGAGAAATCCATATAAGGTTCTTTCCCACTTAAAAGTGGACCTTCCCAAGGAGATAAGACCTTCTTCCCCCTTGAGTGGATCTCATTCTTATTCTCCTCTCCCTATATAAACCACTTCCTCTTACCTATTTTGGTTATAATACAACACATAGTGAAAGTGGTGGAGAGATAGAACTGACAACAAAATTCTGAAATATTTAGCTTTTGATAGAAGAAGATTAGTCTTAGATGACAAAAGACTAGTTTTTGGTAGCTAAATCATGAGGAGAGAGAGTTAGAGCTTGGAATCCATTTTATGTCAAGCTAGAGGAGGAAAAGAGTGTTGAAAAGGTGTGTAGTGGGACTTGGATACCTTAAAGGAGATCTCCAACGTGAAGGCTTCGGTTGTATTTCTCTTTGAAGTTTATTCTAATACAACTAATAGTTTATTTCCTATATCGGGTGTAATATTACATTTGATAGCTTAGAACTCCTTGACCTTTTAAGTAGATTGGATTCAATTTTATGCTATCGCGTTTGTTGTTGTTTCTTGCATGTTTGTTTCAAGTACTTGAACGAAAGGAATGAAAGGAAGCTGAAGCAAGGAAGAAAGATCACCATCAAATGGATTAATATTATAATAGGTAGGCCCTCTTATTCGTTTCAAATCTAAGGAAATTTACATTAGATTGTCTTGTTTGTGGCTAGACCCACTCTCTTGCGCTAGAGGGATCGTCTCTGTCCACAGAAAGGATATTCCTACACCACAGGTCTAAAAATCAAAAGATCATCCATATGGGGGCCATGCACCTAGGGGCTAGCCCCTGGCACTGGTCCCTTACCTCCGGAGGTTGCATAAAATTTTTGCAGGACATGTTCACATGTGGATGCTTGGTCCGGAGGTTAGGCAGTGTCGGTGACCTTGGTGGTCACGTTAAATGCTAGTCGTGCGTTCACATGTGGAGGTTTAGATCCAGTGGTCAGGTGGTGGCAATGACCTTGGCGGTCATGTTAAATGCTAGCTGTGATGCTGGTGGATGGTGTTTACATGGGGGGCGGTTAATTCTGCCCGACCCCCAACCTTGGCAGCTTTAAACATTAAATACAACCTGCCTCCATAAAATGTTAAGAAACAAGCTTGTGGGTGAGTTGGTAAGTCTTGGTGCTGTGCTACGGGAGGTCACAGGGTCAAGCCCAGCCTCCGTCTTGTCCGCCATACCAAAATTTTGAATGCCATTAGGAGGACACATGGCAGCCTCATGCTTGTCCACATGTCACCTCCTCATTGGCCCAAACAAAAACACATGGACTATTAGGATGATGTCAATGAAACAAAATATTTGAAGAATATTCTAGGAGTATTCCAAGCATATTCCCCTTGCCACTTAGGCAGTACGGATGCCCTGTTAGCCACTTGCAAATTTTTTACATGTTTGACAAAGTGAACAGATCGCGTTTCTGGGAGAATACAGTGTCCATTTTGCATGAAATGAGTTGCACTGGAATTAAGACGATGAGATTTATGCGTTCGTTCAGGGTCCACATCATTATGAAAATTTTGAATTTTTGGCAAATTTTGAGCTCCTAATTATAAGGTTAAGGAGAGAATATTCAAATTCCATCCATTGAATATTTCTCTCCTGAATACCTTGATGAACTACAACAAGACGCCATTCTTGAAAGAAGAACAAGGTCTTCAAAATGAGGGAATGTGGATTACCTTCGTGTGGGGCTAAAATGAACAAATCCAAGTAAGGCCAAATGGATCGAGATTGGAAAGGTAAGGGAACTGTACCCTCATATACTGAACAATGAAAGATGATATTTTGGGGTCCAAAAGCTTCCAGTCGGGAGGAGTGATCAAGTGCTCAAAAATTTGCTGAAAGTTAAAAGTTGTCAGATCGGTGTGGAACCTAAACGCCCGTGTAGTGCTCATCGTTCTAAATCTGGTGCAACTCGTTTCACGTGAAACAGACTCCGTATTCTCTGAGAAAAATGTTATATTCTCTTTTCCAAAGAGGTGAATTTTAAAAAAAAAAAATGCAAGCAGTCTAGTACTACTGACGTGGAACTAAATGGGATGCCTACGTGGCAGGTTGAATGTATAGATGACTAGGTGCCTCTGTCGAATCAAGTGGTGACAAATGGAATTTGTTTATTGGTGACAAGTGGCACGTTTTGATTGGGTTTTAGGTGGCCAATCACAGGCTGCCATGTGCCACAGCCAGGGGACACCAAAAATTGGGCAAGGTCTGAGCATCAGTGAGCACGGGTTGAACCTGCGACCTCCAAGTTTCAAATTCCAAGTCGTTACCAACACACTACATGTTATTTCTCAATAACTAATGTCCTCATAATATATTTAAACATTGACATAGAGCAATTTTGGGAAAGGGGCCAGCCACGGGGGCCAACCCCTGGGCGCATGCAACCTAGAAAAACCGCGGGCGGAGTGGAGTGGGGGCCTGGCCGACGGGGGTGAGTTGTTGGCCTTAGCCCCCGGGTACATGGCCTTGTTTTTGGAAATAAGGCCTTAGAGGGATTTTAAGAAGCCCGACAAATCCGCCCGAATATTGGGCAATTTGGCCCTCGATTAGTGGAATTGGAGGTTAAATTGTAGGATGGTGTCGAATTCTGGGGAAATTGTAGAGCGAATAGATCAAGAGCTAGGGGAAGCCATAAATTCTTCATTTTTTGACCAATTCAGAAGCGTGAAGAGACTAGGCAAGAAATTTTTGGCATTTTGGAGCAATTGGAGTAAGTTTTAGAGCTATTTGATCATTCTAAATTGGTGTATTCACACTTTTGTGCATAATAGAGAGGGCGAAGATATTGGAAACTGGACCAAGGAGACATAGCCCAGGTGGGGTGAACTCCTTCATCATGCAATGTTGTGATACTGATTTGGTGATGTTAATGCCTTTTGTATGTTGTTGTTTAGTTATTTGTTTATGTTAATTTGTACATGAAATTTACATAAAAACAATAAAAAACTCATGATAAAACTTGCAATTAATCTCATGAATCCTTAAGCACTTTTACATATTCTGGTGCACTCAGCGTCAGGTTGACATCTTCATTATGTGGCTCCTATTCCATATCCATGTTTGAACTTCAATCAAGTGCTCAATCTGCTAAGCAAGCTCTTGATACTGCATTTGTTCACCCTCCTCCTTAGTTGTTGCCTGGATCCTTTCCTACTCTTCAACCTGTATTGGTGCTCTTTCTTTTAATATGGCGCCTTGCCTTTCTTATCATTCCTATATTTCTTCTCTTCTTTTTCTCTCCTCTTCAACTCCCATTCTTCCTTTAGTTCTTGTTATGCTTGCTTCAATATTAGTTCTGCTTCCTACAAGCTCTGCTTTTCTCTCTTCCTCTGCTCTGCTCTCTGTATCCTTTGCTTCCTCTTTGCTTTTGCTGCTAAAGCTTCTTTCATAAGAATCACATCTAATTTCATCTTGCAGTTTTGTTCTCCCCCTAGACTGTCGGGTATCTTTCTCTTTCCATTATCTTGGACGAGATTGTTTCCTTTTGTTGTTGTTTCTTTTCGAGTTGCTGCCCTCTGTGGAGTAGCGTGTGAATTTCCTGCTATACTAACCAGATCACGAGGTTTGGAGGAATTATAGAAATTTCTCCATGGGTTCTCCTCTAGCCAATGAAATGCCCCGCTAAGCCACTGAAAGTGAATTCTCACACAGTGGTATTTGCAAATACCATGAGGATCATACGGATTAAAGTCTCGAGTACGAAATGAAAACTTCACTATCTCCTTTCCCTCAGTATTCATGACTTTCAAGTTCTTTATCTCATATAATCCAATTTGAGAAGGAAGAGTGTGCCATGGTGCTTTCTTCTTCCTATGCAAAGCTTCTTAAAAACCTGTGGTGAGATGATATGACACTTCTTCATAACAAGATTTTCAATGGAATACCTTGGCAAAAAATGCAGTGGATTCTCTTCATCGAACACTCTAAGGAAGGTGCCACCTGGTGAGGCAAACCAATCTGTGATATCTGCTATTAGCTCCATTGCTCCTCGTGACATGCAAGGTGGTTCTTCTTCAAAGATGATCTTGTTATGCGGGATAATGAAATGGTCAATTAGTTATTCCATTAATCATCGATGACTACAATATGAAAGTAGTTTTCAATAGATATGCATGGATGTTTCTCACTGTCCATGTCTAATTCATATCAGGAAACTAATGTAGTGCATATATTACATCCAAAAAATATGCAGACATATAGAACCTTGCTTGCTCACCCTTTGGAGGATTTCAAGCCTGTGCTACATGGGATCTCAACTATCGAGTCAAAATATCTAACTAATTGAATGGATTCCCCTCATTCACAAGCTGGTTCAATAAGATTTCCCACCCTTCGAGAAAGGCATCCGTCCTTTATTGACCATGGATCCTGCAACCTAATATAACAAAGAGCTGGTAAGCCTTCCTGAGAGACTTTTTCTTGTATGAATGGGTGGGTGTCTGTCAAAACTTTGATGGATCTTTCACCCAACCTTTGACCATATCTCTTGTGTTCGCATAGTTGTTGGTGGCAAAGAAGAATTAGTCCATGAGCTTCATTGGCTCGGGCAAGTGATACATGTGTTGATAATATTCTGCCAAAAAGGTAGCAAGCTTGTATCCGCTAGAATTTCTCAATGTCATGGCCTTCTCATCAATGTGTGAACCAATCCAGCTGATGACATCTACACATGGGAAGGTTGGATATCTGCATGCAACCTTGTATAGTCCCGACTGTTGGATACTGAGATAAACATGTCGGTCCCCTAGATTTGCATCAAGGCTCTTTGTTGAAAGAGCTTGATTAACTTGCTTCCATGTTAGTGTTTAGTCATTTTCTATAAATAGTTGAGTGTCCGCATGCACTGGCAAGTCTACTGGTGTTTGCTCAACTGCTTCCCCAGTACTGCTTTCAATGGTATATTTTTAAGCAACTCTCTTTGTTCCCATGGTAACAATGAATGTTGGAGAGAAGTGCTTAACAATTATGGTACATGTCAAAAATAAGGACACTCATGGAAAGCAAACATTAGCCTTTTGTAAATCTAACTTCATAGATCAAGCAGAAAATCGTGCAAATTATGAGAGGGATTTATCAGTTTTCATCAACAAGCAAGGGAGAATGGTAGTGGGAATTGCACATTGTACAGTCCCAACAACCAAGGGTGTAGCCTAAGGCTCAAGACTGTGCAATGCGCAGTTCAGCCTGGGCAACGACTAGGAGAGACTGGGGATTGCACAGTCTCAATCGCCAAGGTGACAGGTTGAGCCTTGAAACTGTGGAATGCGTAGTTGGTCCAACCTTTATTGTGCATTGCGTAGTTCTAGAGGCTAAGCTCTCGGCTTGAGCCTTACGATTTCCCAGTGCCAAGCTGGGCAAGGTAAAATCTGGCCAAGGAAAGTGTAGATCTGCCCAAGGAAAGTGTAGATATGCCTAGTGGAGGTGTGGAAAATGAGAATAACTAAGTGATGATGTGATATTTCGTGAAAAAATGACTAAGTATGAATGAATCAATGTGAATCGAGTACATAAACTAAACAAATAGAAGGAAAAATCAAGTATGTGAGGGGAGTCGCAGCGACGGAAACCATCAGTGCAAAAAAAAGAAAACCGATGTGACACTTGTGAAAGGAAAATGACAACTTAGAACAACACTTCTACAAGCTAAAATAAGTTGAAACTCTAGCAAACATGAAGTGAAATAAGCCAAAAAACACTCACAGAAGCGAAACGACAAAAAAGGATAGAAAAAGTGGCAAAAGACAATAAAGTGAAACTCACCCAGAAAAGTGATGATGATCGCATTGAAGGTTCTTTGATCTCCTCAAGAATATTAACTCCAAGATTAAATGGGAAAATGAGCTCTAGAGGCATCAATTAAACCAATTTGAGTGAATAAGGGTTTTTGACATGCATGCCTAAAATCAAGGAAAAAGCGACACTTTGTGGAAGTTCGTAAAAATAACGAGTGTGCCTCTTTGGGATACTAATAATGGATCCCAATTGGGAAAGATTGCGCAATTCTGGGGAACTAGGCAACTTGTTGGCTCAGTGCATTGCGTAATTTTTAAGCTCAATGAGGGATTGCACAATTTCTAGGCTCAGTGATGGGATTCCTTCCTTGACTATGCAGTTTCTCAGCTCAAGCGTAACTTCCAGTTTGAACTGTGAAATTCCAATCATCAATGCTACTTGCCCTCAAGGATTGCACAGTTTTTGAAGACAAGACCCAGAACTGTTGTGTGGCCAAGTCAGGAGGTTAGCTTGTGACTTAGAACGATCGGGTAAGTGTAAAAATGAGCAAACAAAAGAAAAAATGAAAAAGATAAGTCTTAGTAAAATCATAGTTACTTCCCAACAGTATAAGATAAGCTCCTATGGATAGGAAGGAAGGCTCCAAAATCAAAGCATAAGAAAATTTTTGGAGGGTGGTTGTAGTCGCTACAACAATGGACACACACTAGTAGAACTCTAGCTCTCCGTATGGATCTTGTCTCATGAAAAACAATTCTAACTCATTCAGAAGTATTGTTTAGTTCATATATTATTGTAGCTTCTTCACTTAGATTGAGTTAAGATATAGTCCCTACCATTCTCTTCATTGGTAGCACACAAACCAAGCCAAGTCAGATTGAGTTTATTTGATTGGGGATGAGGAGTATATAAATTCACAAGTAAAAAAAATCCAAAGTCTTAGTTTTCATCTTTGGTGTTGCTCTGCTTCCAACAGGCCTCGACAGTACCCTGATGGAGTCACTTTAGGAACACAAACATTGATACATTGCCAGCGAGCTCGGACAATACCTCGGAAGAATTGTTTTATTCACCTCTCTGCGCATGAGGCCTTTCTCTTCTTTCAACCTTTATTTCATTTTTAATTTTTTCAAATAATAGTGCATAGGCACTTATTTATTTCATGGGGGTGGATGAGGGATCCCGACTTATTGAGAGCAGAAGAGGTTGTCCCTTCAGAGAAGGATGTTTATATACACCTCTGACATACTTGTTAAGTTTTTCCTCCCCTCCTTACTCTACTCAACTTATTTGACAAGGATTAACCAAAAGGATAAAAGACTGATTAGAGTAGGCAATACTAGTTAAAAGTGCAAGCATCTTGTCCTCACTATGACATTCTCCAAAAGGAATTTATTTTCCATCAGAGTATCATCGACTGATCCAGATCTTTTACTTCAAGGATGCATACAAAAATTGCATATAAAAGAGCATGTAACCAAGTGACATAAACACATAAAATAAGTGGAATTCAAAATAAACCATGGGATAAAAGGCACAAAAACAACTTGATAATAGAGTTCACCCAGTGGGGTTACATCTCCAGGCCTTGCTCAATGTGGGGAGGCCTCTTTCATTACATGGCAACAAAATAAAATTACAAAAAATTACATAAATGACCCTTATACCTCCATTTTCTGGAATGGTCTGAAAATGAAACGCTTAGCTTCAAAAACGAACATTATCGTTGAATTCATGGTGTGAAACTGTGTCAAAGAAATATAAACTTGAACATGTTATGAGAAGGTGACTTATAGAGCTCTAAGGAATCTTTTAGATTCCTTCAAGTTTCCTTGCAAAATTATTCTCCCAAGATTCCCTAGGAATCTTTCTCAAAAATCGTGCGAGACTGGGCATAGTTTCATATTGGGGGGCTATTCCTCCACCTGCAATTTGGTGCTCTCGGTTTCGCTGATCGAATCTTCTCTCCTCTTTGTGAAGGGTTAAGTAGTGTTTGGGTGGCAGAGCCTCCAACATATGGCCTAATGGCATGTTGCTTAGCGGAATATTTATTAAGTGATTTATTTGGGAGGTCCCAAGGTCAAATCCCACAGGACCCACGTGTGCTTGGAGGCATGCATTAGATTTTTGACACATTTCTTTTAAAAGGGACAACAATTATGATATGGGGTCACCGCCAGTGGGTCGTCCCACCAGATGATGCGGGTTCGAAACCTACCAATCTAGAAATATATATGTATGGACATTAATAGGTTGGGTGGGTCTACTAGTGGGTGGCCTGCCCACCATATATTACATATAATATAACAATTCGTTTGGGGTGGTAGCCTGCCACCCCTTTTTTTATATTTTTATATTTTTTTAAAAAACAACTTGGTCAAAATTGTTGGCTGATTCTTTTTGGGGTTACTGGTCAATTTAAGGAGGTGAATAATTCACCCATTCCATCTGTCAGAGTCTGTGCGTCGATAAGTGCAAAATTGTTGCCCGTTAGTGGTTGCCACTGGGCCTAGTTTGACAAAAAAATTGACTGGCCATAACTTTCACATACGATCTCAGATTGAGGTGTCGTTCATGCCGTTGGAAATATTGCAACAAGATCTTTGATCTGATCCTAGTTACACTCCAATCTAGTGAATTTTATTTTTGAGCTTTCCCAAAGCCACTTCTGAATTCTGAGCATTTCTAGAGCCACCTGGATCGTTCCTCCCCACTAATGAGATTTTGGGCCACCAAAAGCTTTATCAGTCAATTGGCAAGTGATGGAATTGTTCCCTCACTTTCTCTTTTTTAATCCAATGGGCCTTACTTGGATGCATTCCCTTAAAACCAATACGAAGGTACTCCACATCTCCCCGTCGTGAAGTCCTACTCCTCCTATCATGAATGATATCCTCAGGTATCTTGTCTAAGTATTTAGGTAAAAATTTGTCCATTGTAGGAAACTCTCCAACCCCTTTGATGTCCCTGATCAAAGGAGGCTCATAAATCTCCAAGTTTTCAATGTTCACCACTGAGTACATCTGCATGTATGTTGGTAAATTGAGATGAAAAACATTGTCTCCAATATTTTATAATATAGTGAATGGGCCATATCAATTTTTTCTCAACTTCTTTCCTTCCCCTTTCATATTGTATTTGCTTATGTGTAGCCACACTCTGTCTCCAACCTGGAATTGGTGATCAAATCGGTGCTTTTCATGTCGAGCTTTATATTGGCTTGAATTTTCTCCAACTCCTCCTGCACTTCCTGGTGAATCATCTGAATTTTCTGAATGAACTTTCATGATCTTTCCATGTCATCTTTCCCACTAGAATGTTCATATCTCCCAAAGACCATGTTTAATGGACCCTTTGGAAAATATCCAAATCATGTCTCAAATGGTGAGCTTTGAGTGGATGAATGCACTGCCCAGTTGTATGCATGTTCCACATAGGGAAGTTGCTTGTCCCACAACTTGGGGATGCTTTCCATAATAGCCCCAGAGTAAATGCAACACTGTTCACTTGACAAATTTTGTTTTTCTGTCGATTTGCAGATGAAATGTCGTGCTCCTCTTCAGCTTGGTGTCCATCATTCTCCACAAATTCATCCAAAACTCTCCAAGGAAGTGAGAGTATCGTTCAAACAAAATGGATGTGGGAAATCCAAAGTGGATCCATACAATTTGGAAGAAGGGATGAGTATTTTTCTTTGCAGTGATCTACTTTTTACAAGGCATTAAGACACATTTTTCTAAAGCGATCCACAACAACATCCTAGACAAAGGAAAACAACCAACAAAATCCATTGACACACTCTCCCATGGATGACTTCGAACAAAGAGGGGTGTGTAGAGCCCCAATTTTCTATTAGTGGGATTTCTAACTGAACACAACACACATCCCTTTACATATTGAGTCACAATATTTTTCATGTGAGGCCAATAACAACCTCTATAAATGACACAAAGTTTTCCCTACACAAAAATGACCTGACACAAGAGAGGTATGTGCCTCTTTGGTTACATGTATTCTCGCATTGGTGGGGATACAAAGTTTGCCAAGGTGGTACAACATTTTCCCCTGTAAATGGTAATTATTCACTTGCAATCCATGAGTAAGATTTGCATAAATATCCTTAAAATATTCGTCACCAACATATTGTTCAACATAACTTTCAAAAGATAAAGAAGAATTTTGTAAAACTATAGATGCATAAATAAGAGGACGAAAAAGCATATATGCCCCTCTGTTGTTGGTGCCCTTTGTGTATTTTATTACCAAGTGAAACTACTAGAGGAATCCCATCCATCTAAAATGATGAACTTGTTGAATCTTGGTTTGTGACTATAAGTATTGTAAGGGTTGGTGATTTGTGAGAATGATGGTCTCATTTCCAATCAAATAGTGCTTCCACTTCTTCATGCTTTGAACCAAGGCATAGAACTCCATGTCATATGTGGGATAGTTCAAAACTTCTTGGGAGAATGTCTCTGAATGGTAACATACATGTTTCCTCTGTTTCATCAACGCTTCTACCATGGCGTACCCACTAGCATCCATCTTGATCTCAAAAGGTTTTTGGAGGTCAGGTAAGGCCAAAAATGGTGCAGTATTTGTCTTCTCTTTCACTGTATCAAAGGCTTTTTGCTTCTTTCCTCCCCACTGAAAAATTTTCTTCACACTTTTCAGTGCATATAAGGGGGATGCAATGATAGAGAAGTTGGCAATGAACCTTCTCCAGTATTGTACTGCACCCAAAAAGAAATGAATATTTGTAACATTGGTGGGTTTAGGCCACTTTACAATCACATCAACTTTAGAAGGATCTATTGTTAATTGTCCACCTCCAACAATGTGACCCAAGTAAACCAAAGAGGTCTTACCAAATTCACACTTAGACATTTTGAAAAATAATATTTCTTTTTGCAAAACATCAAGCACCTTTTTAACATGACTCACGTGATCTTCCCATGTTCTACTAAAAACAAGAATTTCATCAAGACACATAAGTACAAATCCTCAAGAAAAGGTCTGAAAATATCATCATATATCCTATTCTACAATCCTAACCTAATAGCCACTGCGCAAGTCTAGTTTTATGAATTAGAAAACATTTTTCAATTGATCTAATAAATCATCAATGCAAGGGAGAGGGTATTGATTCTTCACCATTATTTTGTTGAGTTCCCTGTAGTCTACGAACGTCCTCCACATGCCATCCTTCTTTGGCACCAACACAATAGGTGAACTACATGGAAATGAACTTGGCCTTATGATCCCTTTGTTCAACATTTCCTACACCTGCTTCTTTATCACCTCCATCTCAATGGCTGACAACTTGTACATACCAATGTTGGGTATAGGAGCATCATGTTGGAAGTGAATCTCATGTTGTATCTCATGCTTTGGAGGATTCTTGAAAAATCCCATTATAATTAGAAACAATTTCATACAATTATTTTTGATGAGTGGGATCACAACCTTGGAAAGCTTCAAATGTATCTACATCTTTTTCTCTCACAACCATGAGCATACACCCTTTTCTAGAATTGAATAATATCTTCATCTGACCTGAACTTACATGACTGGCATTCATTTTGGAACGATGAGCTTTAACAATGTATTCCACCTCATCTTTTGTGAGATGATGCTTGTTTTCATGGCTAAAGAAAATTGCTTTCTTTTCATACAAATATGGACTCCCTAATACAATGCCACAGATAACCAAGGGTACAAAATCAAGATCAACCTCATCTACTAGTTTGGATGCAATCACAAATCTAGCTCTACAGTGTTTGGTTACATGTAATTTGGCTTTATCACACACCCAACCAAGAGGGTAGGGTTTAATGTGAGGCTTGGTCTCTAACCCTAACTTCTTAACCAAGGATTTTGAAATCAAATTTTCTTGTGAGACCGGATCAAACAAGGTTTCCACTTTAGTATGTTTCATTACAACTCTAATGTGGGACAATTCGTTCCTCTTTCGTTCATTAACAAGTGACTCATTTGAAGAACTTATACTTGCATGTAATTCAGAATTTTCATTAGCATGAAGAGAAAGAGTACCTTGTATGCCCACTGTTGTGATCTGTGTCTCGTCACTGGAGTCAGATCCAAGGTCTTGCTGTACGGTTGCCATTGTACTTTTCTTATTCTTTCCACTAAATATCTTTAGTTTCAACTCTGGATGCAACTTCTAATGGTGTTCATCATCACGACCTTCATTCTTGCAATGTCTACAAGATGGCGTTTCTCCTTCCTCCTTCTTGGTTGTAGCTACCTTCTTATCCTTTCCCTTTCCTTTTCCTTTGAACTTGCCATGATGATGTTTGAAAGATGATTCCTTGCGTTGATCTTCTTTGTCACTCTTGCCCCTGATTTCAAGATGAATAGCCTTCACACTGGCCGCATCAATAATAGTAGGCTCAAACAACAACAAGCAATTCCTGATGTAACTATGTGAAGCACCAATATACTTTGTTACAAATTTTGGTGAATTAAGTGAAATGCCCAAATTTAAAGCTTGTTTTCTAAAATCTTATGTGAATCTTTGTACATTTTGATCCTTTCCTTGTAGAATTAAATATTTCCATTCCAGTAAAGCCTTTTGTTAATAACCCAAAGTATAAAACCGATATTTTAATGCAGAAACAAAATTGGACCAAGAAGAAGGGATATTACCTAAGTTTTTGTTTCCTTTATGTAGTTTCTCTCCCACCAGATGAGAGCGGTGTCACTCTACCAAAGAGATTCTAATTGGATCTTAGCCTCATCTTCCCCGATCTACTGAATCCAGAAATAACCCGAAAATAAACTTTACATCTAGCTTAAAAAATGGCTTCTTAGCTGCATTCCTATGATGCATGTTAGACTGATGTGAAGAGGAAGAATAAAAACTATCACTAGAGGATGGAGAGGGTGGTTCATGAGGCTCTCCTCTTCCACCTTCATGATTTACGGAGGAATGATCATCTGGTTCTTTCTTCTCAGGCTTGATTGTCTTTACATATTCTGCAAACAATTTGTCAACTTTCTCTACCATGGTGAAGAAGATCTTGCGATAATTTCGCTCTTCCTCCATTCGAGCTTCCTCATCTACCATGTAGGCTTCGTGTTGCATGCCCCTCTTCGGGATCAAAGTATTTGAGTTCCCCTTCTCCTATTTGGAGCTCTCATGCAAGTCACATCAAGAATATATTCTCTAATACCAAACTAGATCTAGATCTTTTATTTCAAGGATGCATACAAAATTGCATATAAAATAACATGTAACCAAGTGACATAAACACATAAAAGAAGTTGAATTCAAAAGAAACCATGGGATCAAAGGCATAAAAACAACTTGATAACAGAGTTCACCCAGTGTGGGCTACGTCTACGGGCCTTGCTCAATGTGGGGAGGCCTCTTTCATTACATGGAAGGGAAATCAAATTACAATAAATTTCATAAATGATCCTTTTACCTCCATTTTCGCGAACGGTATGAAAATTTAAATCTCGGCTACGGAAACAGACATCCCCATTGAATTCGCAGCATGAAATCATGTCAAATGACTATAAATTTGACCATGTTCTAAGCAGGTGACTTCTCGAGCTCTAAGGAATATTTTAGATTCCTTCAAGATTCCATGCAAAAAGATTCTCCCAATATTCCCTAGGAATATTTCTCAAAAGTTGTGCCAAACTGGGCGCAGTTCTGAATTGGGGCATTGCTCCTCCACCTGCAATTCAGTGCTCTTGGTTCTATTGGTCAGATCTCTGCTCCTCCGCTCTCCCTTGTCTTTGGGCAATGTGTCAAGGGTTAAGTAGTGTTTGGGTGGAAGAGCCTCCAACATATGGCCTAACTGCCTGTTGGTTAGCGACATATATATTAATTCATTTGTTTGGGAGGTCCCAGGGTCAAACCGCGTGGGACCCCTGTGTACTTGGTGGTATGCATTACTAGTTTTGGCGTGTTTCTTTTAAAAGGGACGACGATTATGATATGGGGCCACCATCGACAGGCTGACCCACTGGCTAGCGCGGGTTCGACACCTGTCGGTCTCGAAATATATATGTATGGTCGTTAATTGGTTGGGCGGGTCCATCGGTGGGTGGCCCACCCACCATATATTACATATAATGTAACAATTCGTTGGGGGTGGTGAGGGTGGAAACCCACCACCCCTTTTTTATATATATTTTTTATTTTATTTAAAATAACTTGGTCAAAATCGTTGGTAGATTTTTTTGGGGGTTACTAGTCAATTTAAGGAGGTGACAAATTCACCCGTCCTAGCTATCAATTTGTGTTTCAATAAGTGCCAAATTGTTTCCTCGTTAGTGGTTATTGTTAGGCCTAGTTTGACCAAAGCTTTGACTCGCCATAACTTTCACATACGAACTAGGATTGAGATGTCATTCATGCCATTAGTAATCTTGCAACGATATATTTGATCTGATCCTGGTTCCACTCCAATATAGTGACTTTGATTTTTGAGCTTTCCCAAAGCCACTTTTGAATTTTGAGCATTTCTGGAGCCACCTGGATCATCGACTAAAAGAATGCAAGATTCATGAAAAAAGATGGAATAGATAGGAAACCAAGCATTGATAGTAGCACGACTTCCTCTTGGACTTCACCCTGTTTGTATGAGAGGACAAACACGGTCTCATGTGGAAACTATCCTATAACTAAAAAGAAAGCAAACAAAAGGAAAGAAGTGGAGTGGAAAGAAAATAAAAGAAAATCGATTCAAGGAAAAAAACTAAGAAAATAAAAAATACTCCTAATCCTAACCTAATCAGAGCATAGGCTAGACTCATGTGAAATGATACTTCCAATGCAGCCACCGACACATTGGCTAGTCCATGTACGCGAGGCAATGCCTGTCAAGAAAGATATACAAGCATAATAATTAAAAAATAGATAGGAAAATTCAAACCAAAACATTTGAAGTTTGGAAGTACACGTAGAAAAGTAAGAACAAAACACGCATAGAAGACATTCTGCGGGTGTATCGTGGTGTTTGGACACACTGCGACCTAAAGACATGCATGAAAAAACTTTGGAATCGTGGAAACAAGGAAACATAAAGAAAGAAGAAAATTTCCATTTCGCAACCACACTCACCACGTACAACTCCTCCAATGACTGAGTGATAGGATCGTGTGATACAAATGTAGGACATCACAATTATAAAACAGATTAATCTTCAATGTGTGTGATAGAGTGATGAGGAGCTTGAAAAGATTCAACTCATTTATGATCGGAAGTGGAACTGACCTCAATACGACGATAACCTGAAATAACCATCAGCTCAGGTTAAAGTGCCTAGACAACTTGGTGAATTTCCAATTCACCAGAAGATGGATCATCGAAGACTAGTGGCTTAGAAAGATTGACAGTGGAAAAAACAGAATCATGATCAAATGAATCAATGAAATGATCATGATAGCCACAATTATAAAGTTCAAGATTACGAATAGACCCATCCTCATGATCTGATGAATCGTAAAGAGGGGATGATGGAAAATGAGAATTTCACCCTCTATATTTCTAGAAAGATAAGATGAGAGATTGGAAAGATAAGGAAAAACATATTTATCCTCTCTGTATTCGGATGAAAAACTAACATTCCACATGTTCTAAGAATGATTGGAAACTAATTCTTCACAAGATTTAATAGGGATGACAGGATCATGGAAGATGTCAAGATAATGAGGGAGAGGTGCAGAAGGAGAATAATCATCCTTCATCACAGATTCTTATTCAGTGATGGGCTCCCAAACATAATTATCATAAATGATATTGCAAGTTGGATGCTCAACACTAACTCCATCCAAAAATTGATCCTCATGAACATCAAAAGAAGGATTCAAAATAGGTGAACACAACAACTCACAATCCAAAGGATCAAAGGAACCAAAGGATGGAGGATGAGGAGATAAAAATTCATCGTAACCATCAGATTCACAGTCCAAACCTGCATTGAAATTTTGAGTATGTGGGGTGGGAGAAAATGGTGGTATATGAACAGATGAATTCTCAAATTCTCCCACCTGAACCTGCAGAATTGGAGTTGTTTGATGAGAAGGGGATGAAAGGTCACTTGGAATAGAAACCTCATCTGTAATAGATTTAGAAGATATAATATTGAGTTATGTTAGGATAGGTTCGGAAGATTCAAGCTCATGTGGATTATCCAAAATGTGAACAAGATATAGAAATTTTTCTATCAAGAAATTCCAATCAACTTCATTTTTAGTAAATTCAAAGCAAAAATGAATAAAATGGTCGTGAAAATCCTTCATAGATTCATCAGGTGCTTTCACAAATTCAGAATTTTCTTGCATAGAGTTTTATGATCATACATATCAGAGGCATGAAACAGCTCTATGACAAGGTGTTCGAAAGAGTGTATGGAGCCATTATGAAATGTGTTACACAATTGTCGTATGTGCCCTTCGAACGTGAGAATGAACAACCTACATCCAACATCCTCATAGTGGATATTGTGCCTCATGCAGAAATCAAGAAAACTGGTAGTGTGCTCAAATAATGTTGTTTCACTCTTGCCATTGAATTTCAAATTTGATAAGTCATCAATAATTCTCGCCAACACTTTCAAATTTTTATGTCTAGAAAATTCCATGGTTATGATTTGGGGAGAAGTCATTAAATGAGTGTAGAAATGCAGAACAGACTTCAAGGGCTCATCTTGTCATCGAGTCCTCCTTCTAGTGCCAAAAATGTTGATGGTGTTAGACCCGCCAACTTTCAAGGGATCTCCTCGATATGAATTCCCAAATAGACCTCAGACCGTTTGGAGTAGGAGTCGTAGCAGTGGGTGGTAATGTTATACCTTGACTACTAAAGTGCATTGATTGAAGTACGGTAACTTTGGTGAGAGCAAGTGTGTGACGCTAGAGAAAGTCAAGTGTGATGCATGAAGGTTCCAACACATGAAGGGAAAATGCAGTGTGCCCCTTGGAAGCATGTAATGATACACAATTTGAAAGGAACACACAAGAATAATGACATCACAAGAGAATATGCAGAATAATCCACAAGTTAAAAGTGACGATTAATACAACAACACGTATTCAACAAGATTCATACAAATGAAAACGAGATAGTTCATAAGAATAAGTGTAAGTTAAATAACATACATTGCAAATACAACAAGAATAGTCCTACTATATTCACAACATATGCATGAAAGTATTTCTGCTCTAAGTTTTATTATAAGTGAAAGTTCCATTCATACATACACCATTGAAGGACCACTAATCCCAATACTGGAACATTAAAGTCAAGAATACCTACTCCTCCAAAGAATTATACTCTCTTTATGCTACGGAGCAGCCAAGGCTCTCACAAAACTCCCAAGCTCCTTCTAAGCCTAAGCCTAGCCAAAATCTTGGCTCCCAAAAGCCTCTAACATGAGTTATGAGGTTCTATTTATAACAAGGGGGTGGACGACCTTTCAACTCCCCTTTGTGACCTTTGGACTAACCTCATGACTCTTCAACTTCTTTCAAACGACTCATTACATTATATCATGACCCTTCATATTCCAATATTGATACTTGGAAGTTCAATTACAAAATAATTACAATTTACAATTTACACTTGTACCCATATAAGACAAAATAAGGTAGAGACAACTTGACATGCTAACAAGACAAAGCACTATTATTATTGAGTTTGGGAGAACTCTAACTCAGCAACCTCCACATGATGCTTCGTTGTAACATATTGGTGTCAAGATTAGCACTTTGCAATGACATCCCCAAACTGCATGATGGTATCTAGCTAGAAGCGGACTCTAGCATCCATGGAATTTGGGTACAATGACTTGGAACTAGTTTCAACTTCCTTCTGAAGCATGAGAAACATTCTTCTAATTTGGATAGGACCACTGATGTAGTTCTGCATTTTTTCCATGTTCAACTCCAAATATTCGTCGGTGGAAATATGTCTCAACTACTCCAAGTACTCTTCAATCTCCTTTCGAACCTGGTTCCTGGGTTTGGCTTTGGTGAGGGAGCCAACTGATGGGATCTTGTGTGTTTCCACCAAAACATCCAAACTACTGAATAATCGTACATACGAGGCCTGAATGTTACCGATAAATGAGGCGAGTTACTTGTTGTTCTGAATCAATATTCGAATTCTCGTTATCTCCAACTCTGCCTATGGCTTCATTTTCTTCCCCAATTCAAGCGGTTCCCCTTTGTATCACATTGTTTATTCTTTCACATAGGTAATGGAAGCTTGTACATTTCTCAGGATTTTGATAAATTCTTTGCACTACTACGAAATTCCATGCAAATAGAGAAATTCTTTATGTACAGTCGCAAACTCCTCATCGAGGTTCTGCATGGTTTCTCCAATTATTGATACTTCAACAAGTATCATTTCTGTCATCTCCTCAAAGTAAACCTGTGTGGAAACTACATTATGTGCTGCTATGCAGAGTTGTTCTGCCACTTGCCTAATAGGCTGTCAGTTCTATGCCAATTGCTCATTCTCGGTTGTCAAATACTGAATGTTTGATCTTGTTGCACCTGCAAAGGCCAGGTTGGCTTCGACAATGGCATTTGGATTCTTCTTGGTGTCTACCACTATCATCCTTTCTCTAATGAATGTAGATGATGCGTGATCATCCGAAAAATTATTTCTCCATGCATGTACAATATTCTTTTGGAACTCATCAAATGACAGATTGTACATGTCAATTACCATATCATCATCAAGAGGAACAACATCCCCTTCTCCGCTCAAAGCTAAGTCTGTAGCTGGAGGTGGTGGAGACTAAGCGGTGACCTGCGGTGTGCTCAACATCAGCTCAACATCTTCATTCAGTGGCTCATGTTCCATCTCCATGTCTTTAACTTCAATCAAGTGCTTAATCTATTGAGCAAGATCCTGATCTTGCATTTGTTCACCCTCCTCCTCCATTGTTTCCTAGTTCTATTCTTGCTCTTCAACCTGTATTGGTGTTGTCTCGTCTGCTATGGTGCCTTGCCTTTCTTCTTCTTACGACTTCTACTTATCTTCTTATTCTTTCCTCTTCAACTTTTGTTCTTCCTTCAGTTCTTGTTCTTTGTGCTTCAATCTTAGTTATTCTTCCTACAAGCTCTACTTTTTTCTCTTCCTCCGCTCTTCTCTCCATATCCTCTGCTTCCTCTTTGCTTCTATTGCTAAATATAATTTCATAAGAATTAGATCCACCTTCATCTTGCATCGTTGTTCTCCACTTGGACTTTCGACAATCTTTCTCTTTCCCTTATCCTGCATGGGATTGCTGCTTTCTGCTGCTATTTCTTCTAGAGTTTTTGCCCTTTATGGATCAACCTCTAAATTTCTTGCTATACTGACTAGCTCATGGGGTTTAGAGGCATTATAGCAATTCCTCCACTGGTTCTCCTCTAGCCAATGAAATTCCCCACTAAGCCACTGAAAGTGAATTCTCCCACAATGGTCTTTGCAAATACCATGGGGATCATACGGATTAAAGTCTTGTGTACTAAATGCAAACTTCAATATCTCCTTTCCCTTGGTATCCGAGAATTTTAAGTTCTGATCTTTGGGCACTCGGGAGCAAAGCTGTTCAGGGAAAGAGGGCGGCTCAGGTCCCCAGAGTGCATAAGAGAATGCCAAACCCTACCAGATCCAGATCACATACTGCTCCCTATTGATGAATGCTAATCGTGCTTGATTTCTCATTAATCTTCTGTGGCCTTCTATGGCCTTCGTTTCTTCAGAAACATTTTATACTCAGTAGGAGAGCATTCTCCAGATGGCTCCCAGCTTCGCTAAAATAGTTGTTGGCTCAGTTCTGTCCGCCTCTGGGGGGCAAGCTCCCGCCCATATCGTCAGTGAAGCCCCAACTCCCACTGTCCAGGTGGTCCAGGCCTCACTCAATGAGGCTTTGAAGTTTTCTGAAAGTGCCCTAATCTGCTGATTCAATGGTTTTTGGCTGCGACTGACAACTCTCCATAGTTGGATCTCGGAGGTATGGAAGCCCGTAATTTCTGATGCAATTAATATCTACCCCTGTGCTAGGGGTTTATTTACAGTAGATTCTGAAAACCCTGAAAGCAAACAATGTATTCTAGATTTCGGCCCTTGGTTTTGGGAAAACTCAGGCCTATTCATGAAGCCATGGAACCCATCATTCAATCCCTCAACATCAGTCATAACCTCAGCACCAGTTTGGCTGAGATTCCCAAACCTACCCTTGCATCTCTGGAATTTCTCCTCGCTAAAAGCCATTGGAAATGCAATTGGGAAATTTTACTGCAGGTGCCAAAAACATAGGAATATGCCAGAACCACCTATGCACGCATCTGTGTGGAAATGGACTTCAACGCCGGATTCCCAATTGAAATAAACCTAACAAGTAAAGACTATGTGTGGAACCAGAAACTCGATTATGACATTGTCCTCTTCAAATGTCGATCCTACTTTGAGACAGGCCATCTAGCCAAAAATTGTCCAAAAGCCTCCTAGAAAATTCTGCTAGAAAAAATCACCACAGATCTACATGGTGGGAAGGAGCACAAAAATAACAATACACTGTCATCAAAGAAGAATACTCTCGAGAAAACTCTGAATCACAAGAAATAGGGCAAGAAAGAAACAACTCTCAAGACAAGCAGGAGGAAAGCACTGCCCAACAACAAAAAAGTGAACTCGACAACCCCTCAAGCATAAAAAATTATGAGGATTCGAATACCACACAAAATAAATCTTCATTTAATAGCAAAGCAGATATCCTAGACCAAACTTCTTCTCTGACTATCTTCAAAAGGATGAACACAATAGATCGTGAAGCTAAGACACCAATGTCCCAAGAACTAGAAGAGATAAAGGAGATGCAAGATAAAGGAAGTTGGAAGACTGTAGAGAAAAAAAAGAAAGCTACAACACCAATCTTGCCAAGAAAGACGAGGAGCCAGATAATTAAAAAATAAATTATAGGTCCAATAGACCAATTTGGTCTTAGTGGACGTTAACCACCACCACCATCATCACCATAATCCAATTTTCAAAGGAAGAGTGGGCCATAGTTTTTTCTTCTTCCTGTGCAAATATTCTAACAATGTTGTGGCGAGATGATATGACACTTCTTGCATGACAAGCTTGTCGGTGGCATACCTTTGCAAAACATGCAACGACTTCTCTCCGTCAAACACTCTAAGGAAGGTGCCACCTAGTGAGGCAAACCAATATGTGATCTTTGTTATTGCCTCCATTTCTCCTCATGACATGCAAGGTGGTTCTTCTTCAAAGATGAGCTTGTAAAGTGGGATGATGAAATGGTGAGTTAGTTTTTACATTACTCCTCAATGACTACAATCTGAAAGTAGTTTTCAATAGATATGCATGACAGTTTCTCGAAGTGTCCATGTCTAGTTCATGCAGAGAAACTAATGTTGTGCACAAATTGCATCTAGTAATTTCTTTCTCACCCTTGGGAGGATTTTGCGCTAGTGCTACATGGGCTCTCAACTGTCGAGCCAACATATCTGACCAGTTGAATGGCTTCCCCTCATTCACAACCTGGTTCAATAGGACTACCCACTCTTCAAGAAAGCTCTTCATGCTCTGTTGACCATGGATCCTGCAAGATAAGATAACCAAGAGCCGTTAGGCCTTCTTGAGATAATTTGTCTTGTATGAATGGGTGGGTTTCTATCGAAAATTTGATGGCTCTTTCACCCAAACTTTAACAATATCTCTTGTGTCCACATAGTTGTTGGTGGCATAGAAGAATGAGTCCATGAGCTTCACTGGCTCAGGAAATTGATACATGCACTGATAATATTCTTCCAGAAAGGTAGAAAGATTTTGTCCGATGGAATTGCTCAATGTCATGGTCTTCTTATCAATGTGTGAAACAATCCAGTTGATGAAATCTACACATGGGAAGGTTCGATACATGCAACCATGTGCAGTCCTCACTGTTGTATACTGAGATAAACTCGTCAGTCCTCTAGATCTGCCTCAAGGTCCTTTGCTGCAATAACTTCATTAACTTGTTGCCATGTTAGTGTTGACTCCTTTTCTATAAATAGTTGAGTTTCTACATACATTGGCAAGTCTACTGGAGTTTTCTCAACTGCTTCCCCAATACTTCTTTTAGTGGTATCTTTTGAAGCAACTCTCTTTGGTGCCATGGTAACAATGATTGTTGGAGAGAAGCACTTGACAAATTTGGTACCTATGGGACAAAAAGGACACTCATGGAAAGAAAACATTAACCTTTTGCAAATCTAACTTCAAAGCATGATTAAGCAGCAAATCGGGAAACTAATGAGAGGGATTGTGCAGTTTTCATCAACAAGCAAGGGCAACTGGTAGTGGGAATTGCACACCGTGCAGTCCTAACAACAAGGGTGCAACCTGAGGCTTGAGACTACGTAATGTGCAGTTTATCCTGGGTAGTGACTAGGAGAGACTACGCATTATACAGTCTTAATGGCCAAGGTGATAGGATGAGCCCTCATACTGCGCAATCCGCAGTTGGGCCAACCTGTATTACACACTACGCAGTTCCAGAGGCCAATCTCTCAGCTTGAGTCTTAGGATTGCCAAGTGCCCACTCAGGCAAGGCAAAATCGAGCCAAGGAAAGTGCATAGATGCCTAGTGGAGGTGTGGAAAACGAGAATAACTAAGTGATGATTTGAAATTGAGTGCAAAACTGACTAAATATGACTGAATCAATGTGAATCAAGTGCAGAAACTGAACAAACAAAAGGAAAATCAAGTATGTGAGGAGAGTCACCGCAACGACGACCATTAGTGCAAAAACAAGAAATCAATGCAACACTTGTGAAAGGAAAACAAAAACTTAGAACAACACTTCTAGAAGCTAAAATAATTTGAAACGCCAACAACCATGAAGATAAATAATCAAAACAACACTCACACAAGCGAAACGATAAAAAATGATAGGAAAAGCAGCAAAAGATGATAAAAGAAAAAATTACCTGGAAAAGCAATGATGATCGCACCGAAGGTTCCTTGATCTCCTCGATAATGATAGAGCTTCAAGATCAAATGTGCAAATGAGCTCTAGAGGCTTCAATTATATCGATTTGAGTGAATTAGGGTTTATGATGTGCATGCCTAAAATCAAGGAAAAAGAGACACTTGGTGGAAGTTTCTAAAAATAGTGATTGTGCCTCGTTTAGGATACTAATAATGGATCCATATTTTTTAGGGATGATTTTTTATTTTTTTCTTTTCTGGGGAAACTAGTCATGCATGCTGCTGGGAAAGATTGTACAATTCTGGGGAACTGGGAAACTTGTCAGCTTAGTGGACTACGTAGTTTCTGAGCTCAGTGAGGGATTGCACAGTTTTTGGGCTTAGTGCTAGGATGCCTTCCATGAATGCACATTTTTTAAGCTCAAGGCTGATTGCCAATATGAATTGTGCAATTCCAGTCATCAAGGTTGCTTTCCCTCAAGGACTACACAATTTTTGGAGGTAAGCATAGAAATGTTGTGTGACTAACTCAGGAGGTTAGCTTGTGACTTAGAAAGATTAGGTAAGTTTAAAAATGTTCAAACACAAGCCAAAATGGAAAATACAACTCTTGGTCAAATCACAGGTACTTGACAACAATACAAGATAAGCTCCTTTGGATAGGAAGGAAGGCTCCAAAGTCAAAGAATAGGCAAAATTTTGGAGGGTGGTTGTAGCCGATACACCACCACCATTAGTAAGAAGCCACTACTACTATCTTGGAAGGCCACCACTTATCGGAGGCCCCAATGTCCTGAAACTCTATGGGCCACTATTTCATTCATTTTCAGATTGGACCGCATTAAACAAACAATCTCTACACCACACTAACAAAGAAACTCTTTCTGCAACACAATCTCGACTCGAACAATCAACAACAACATATCTCAATAACAAAAATAGTTCAAACCCTCACTCAATCACACAACACAATCATCATTTGTAAACCAAGGTAAGCTCACATTACACAACATCAACTATGATGTTTTAGATCTCTGTCACTCTCACTCTTGATCACTACTACATGTATATTAACAACTTCCTTATGTAGTGTAACTAAACTTGATCTGCAATATTCACATCCCATATTTATGATAATTTCTCCCTCATCAAGATAGACTAAATCAGCACATTAATTACTCTCCATTTCCCTTGATGACGATATCAAATAAGACCAAATCAATTCAATACATTTACTCCTTACTTTTGGTGATTATCAAATACGACTAAATCAAATCAATTAATTCATTTATTCCTTACTTTTGGTGATTATCAAGGATTGATTGTGTTCCATTACTCTTGATTAGCAAACCATAACTCTCTGAAGGTTGACATCAATTCCATCCAAACAACATTGTTGCCAACATTCTCCCCCTTTAGCATTGATGGCAATCCAAACTAATCCTTCAATATGAAATTGGCCTCTGAAAACTGATCTTCGTGTTCTCTCTCCCCATTTGACATCAATGGAAAAGGGCTAAAACTGAATGAAATGAAAAAAATGTCAACAATTCTCCATGGGTCTCATAGTTGTGGAAGACAATTGATATATGCACACAGAAACATGCTAACTCTAATCTTCTTGAAGAGCAATACAAGATGGCATGGCCAAAATCTCTCTCTCCTTAAAATAGATACATCAACACTTACAATGCATTCCCAATACACACATGGCATCATGACAACATGTAATACTATGACCTTTAAGCAATAATGGCAAAACCTAATCAACAATACTATCTTCACCAAATCATAGAAACAACATACACTGACAATAACACAATGTACAAGTCATTGACATGACCTTTAAAACTTTCCCATACTCTCTCATTAACAAAAATACAACATGATGAGACCTTGGCAACAATATCACTTTGTCCATATTTGATCAATTTCTTCACACATAAACAATCCTATGATTTGAAGATAATAATGTTGTTGCAACATACAAAATTACTCTGAATACAAATGAGCAACATACATCTCTCATCAATAGTGACAAACAATGACTCAATAAATCAATTTGACCATTACATGGGAAATCCAAACCTTGACAACATCTAAACTTTGGTAGCAACATCTGAACATTACATGGCTTTATGACAACATCAATTCACAACAACACATCATTCTCTCTCACTCTCAACAATACATCAAATACAAAAGGCACTAAGACAACTCACACTCACTCATACATGGCTTTAACATCATAGTGTATACAAGACACATGCTAATCACATCTCCTCACTCTCTTGACCCTTACAACAACTCAACAAGATAATACTATAGCAGTAACATACATTTCTCACTCAACAAGCCTCAACATCATTCTAACATATTCTAACCTCTAATAATACACAACAACAACATGCAACTCTCAAGGAAAAATCAAACCATATCAAGACACACTCAAACCTCATTACATAGACATTACATGGCTATAAGAGGAATACAATAGTAGTGGCATATATGGAATCTAGACATGAATAGTACTACATGCAACCCTCACTGATGAAATTACAAATATTGACTTCCATACACCATAGAAGACTCGTAAGAAATTTATAATAGTACATGATATGAACATAGGTTCTCTACAAGAGATAACACAACCATCTCTACAATTTTATCCTGCAATACAAACATGTCAGCTGAAAAAATCTCTATCACAATCTCTGCACTATTGTCATAGGAACTTAATCAGCTTCACACTTTTCTTCTATGCGCATATCATGAACCCTTCTCCAATGCAACTACAAGTATTCATAATGCACATGTGCATAATTATTATGTTGCTCCATCTCTACACTCGACTCTGTCTTGGTATCAAGTCATGTCTACAATAGATCATCAACATATGACCATTTGCATCTATTCAATACATATCATGGACTTTGATCCTGTTCTCTCTCCATACTCTATCATACTGATGAGCCCTGGTATTGCACCAAGGATGTTGCAACTCCCAAGGATTTTTAACTTAAATTATCAACCCAGGGTTTGTACAAACTTAGAGGTGATAGTGCTAATGCACAACGTGTTAGGTTCTACTCATGCCACCCTAAATCATTAGCTCATATTTAGGAATTCAGAGACCACTCCTTCAACTAACTACAGAGAGAATTTCATATGAAATCATATCATGATTGCAAGGAGATGAACATGATTCTAACTACAGAAATGAAAATGCCAATCATTAAATGTAAATGATAATTGAAATTGCATGAAAGGAAGAGGCTAGTCTAGTTGCATAATTAAATTGTGTTGCTCTAGTTACACACTTAATCAAATCACCTGCATGTAGCATTTATCTATTTTCACTTGCTTAAAAATCAAGAATTCAATTTTCAACACAACTATGAAAAAATGTGAAGTCTAATTCTACTTATTGTCTTATGTTTAAAGTGAGGAAAGGATGGGGTTGGAGTGGTCTTAAAGTATTCCTCAATCATGAAATCAAACCTTGGGGGCCATTATTCAACTTCAAATTAAAAGGGCCAAAGTTTGGAGTGAATCTGGTTGAAGAAATCAACGATAGAGGACTCCTACAGGAAGTGCTATAAGAGGCCATGTTTTGCTAGAGGAGGGGGTTCGAGAGATATTTGAGGAAACTAATGGTGTATTGAAGGTGAAGGTGGGTAGATAAAGGTGAATGAAGGTGAATTAAGGGTGTGGTAGCCACTTAGAAAGATTAGTACCCCTCGAAGGACTATCTTGCAACAAAGTTTATGCCCACGGTGTCCTTCATTTTGCTTGGAAGAGGGATCTCGGTGGCAAAGTTTGGAAGCAATGTAAAGAATCCAAGAGAGAGATGGAATGGTCTAGATGGGTGTGGAAGAGTGTTCCCACCACTGTAATTCAATAACAATCCCTGCAGACTAATCAAACACATTCATCAAATGATCATTATCACAACAAAATAAATTAACATGGAAATGATGAGTTGAATTTTATTAAAATCTACTCTATCCTAGCACACAACTCTAATATCCAATTCAATGCTACTAACTTCTAAGTTGCAGAAACCAAGCATGTAGAAGGATTACAATCCAACTCTTAAAAATTTCCAAGAAATCATAAACAAATATTTTTGGATTGTTGAGGTAGATCTTCCAACCACTCTTCCTAGAAGAGAGGTGATAGGAAAACCTACAACTACAAGTTTTATGCTAAAATTCGTATTTAAATAAGAAAAAAATTACAATGAAGCAAAAAACAAGGAAAAAATACAAGATAGGGACTAAAGCCTTTGGGTTGAGCCCAAATCCAAGAGTTTTAGCCCTCCAAATCTAACTCAGATGCAGACCAATAATGGACTTCTCATTGACAGAAAATAAGAGACACATACACCATATGAAAGATGAAAGTAATAGTATCAAGCACAAGGATCTTAGTAGGTACCCCTATCTTTCACAAAAAATTCAAACCTTAATGAGCCGTTTGGCCTATTTACTTATTCAAAAGGTAGTTGAGGGAAACTCCCTTGAAAAGAGGAGTGATTCCCTCCAAAGTCTCGAGATTGTCAAATTTGGTTCCCTTAGATATTCACATGCACTTGAGTCCCTCGACTTCTAGTGAATTCAAGTTGTTGGTGACAAATCTTTTATCTCAAGCCAAGTTGGGTAGTTAATACAGTGGACAAGCCCTACTATATTTTCTCTAGATCTCTCCAATCAGCTCATGCATAGTAAATATCTCCAAAAATGTTTCTTTTGCTTGCATATTAATCACATTAGGCCATGAAATATGAAAAGCGCCCTTTAGTCTTCTTACTAAGCATATTATGGTTAAAAAATGAAAATTAATGTGAGAAAAGGAAAGTTTTAAGGGATGGATGACAGCACAATGGGCCTCAAAATATATCTATTAATGGGACCCATCATCACCCCATACTGAAGGTGTTGCTCACCCTCTGAGAAACTCAGTCACTGATATGAATTTCATTCATGGCCCTGGTGGCCTCTCTAACATCCCAAGGTATCTCAGATGGTGTGCCTTCCTGTGGATAGAAACCAACATTTGCTTCTATGTTTGTCCATTCATTTTGTTCTTCTCACTGGTTTCTTCTCTTCTGTAAGCCTAGCAGTAAGGGATGACTGATTTTAAGTCATATACACTTTATCTTCAACCTTTTCACGATTCTCTTGTATAGTGGGGTTATATCCAAAGCATTCCTTAACCTTCCTGGAGAGTGATACTATCTGATTTGCAAACTGTGAGGTGAGGCATGTCATCTTCTTTGGAAAGCTTGCAATTTTTTTGTCCTCAACATCCTAAAGGTGTGTTCAAAATGGAGGATAATTTGTTCTTGGGTTTCCATATACCGAGGTGTAAATTGAGTGTCATTGGAGATGAGCTTGTGGTTACTAATGACAGCCTTGGGGTTCACTAATTTTGCTCTGATGTATAAGGGCTCCCTCTCTTATTTTTCCATCGCCCTCTTCACTTCTTCAACTCTTGTCTCATCATGGGTCGACCAAGAGGCTAATGCCATTAGTTCCATGTCCCCCAATCTTGAGTTGGGGTCCCATAAGTTCATTTATGCGAGGATCGTATTGTTCATGAATAACTTAGCCAGTTTGGCTCTATATTCAATACTTTCATTTTTGAAAAAGTTAATGAAATTCATGTAGTCTTGAAAAGGTAGATATCCATGTTGTGCTAAGGTCTTTATCTAGAATTGTAGACACTAATCCTTGAGGAAAATGGCATAGGATTTGGATGGCTGCCTGCATGGCTTCCATGGATAAAATTTCCATAGTGGCAAGGTGTACCTCTTTTTCTTGCAACTGGTCTCTTAGGCTTTGTTTTCTGCTTGTAGCTACTCCCTCATTATTGAATTCCTTAGCCTTAAGCTATTCAATTCCTGGCTCATTTCATTCACTTTCTCCTCCATGAGGCCAACATCTTCCACCTTCGTAGATTTTTCAATTTGCATCCACCTATGAGTCCTTCCTCTTTCCTTTTCCAACTCAAAGAAGAGTAGTATAACAAATTTCTCAGGTATAATCCTACCATCTTCAACAAATTTGTAATAGGATTCAAGGTTAGGTTGTCAGTCAGGCTCCTAGAGTTCTTAGGGACCTTTTTTATTCCCTTTTGATGTGGCTTCCTCTTCCTGTAACATGTCTTGTTTCTCGTGTAGCAACCCATGTTTCTCCTGTAGCAGTCCTTGTTCCTCCTGTAGCTCCTCTGTTTTCTCCTCCAGTTCCTCTATTTTTTCTTGTAACAGGGTATCTTGTGCTTTGAGCCTCTTATATGTGACTGCACTAGTGGTGGGCCTCTCTATGGGTGGCATAGGTTGTCTACTCTTGGATTTGAGGGAGGTAAATTCTTCAATCTTCTCTTCACTAGGTTCCACTTCTTCCATTTTTCTTGTTGATTTCTTAATGGTGATAGGGACCTTTGAAGGAGGCTGAGGCTTCTGTTGCCTTATCCTGGTTCTCTTCCTTGTTTTAAATTACAAGGGGCCTTGCCTTGGTTTCCTCCTTTTGGGTTGGACTGGTGTGCCAGTGTGGCAGTCGCCTCTTGCTTTGTGTTTCTTGGTGAGAGCCTCATTTTTTTCCCTTGTCTTTCTATCCCTTGAGGTTTGTAGGGAACTTCAGGGTTCTCCTCCTCTACTTTTCATTTCTCTTCCTCTTTTTCCTCTATTTATGTTTTCTCCTTCTCTTCTTCCTTCTCTTCCCTACCCCCAGTACTAGAGGTTAGTGTTTCTCCTTATTGTGCGAAGGTGAGGGCTTGTGTTTCAATGAAAATATCCTTCTCCATGTCTACAAATTCAGTCCACAACATAGGGTTCATTTGGTGGCTCAAGGCGTCCATGAAAATTAGCTTGATGAAGCCATGATGGGAAATGTGTTTTTTCTAGCTCATTTCAATGATGTACTGTAAGAGGAAGTGTTGACACTTATTCTATTTGGAATGGGTAACTCTGTCTAGAACCTTAGCTCATAGAACAACCTAAATTGATAGGCATACACAATGTTCAACATCCCCTCAAAGAATATGTATTTGTGGATGTGATAGGCCACTTCATCCCAAGGGTAAGGGAGGCTCTCTCTTCTTACTCCATTTTCATCTTCCATTAGATTCTCTCTATGGAGGAAGAAGTTGTTTCTAGCTGTAACACTTATTGCCTTGTCCTCCTTTCTCCTACAAAATCCTAAGGGTATGGTGGTTACTTTGCTTATAAGTTATGCGCTGAAATGGATTGAAAGTCATCTACCAATAGTAGTGGCACTATTTTCTCCCTGAGAGTTGAAGGCCATGGAAAATTCTTTAGTTATCTCATCATCATATCCCTTTAATTTCTGAAAGAATCCCATCCACTGATGTCTTAGAAAAATGTACAAAAAAGGGGGATGGTGATGGATCCTTTTTGTGTCTGTGGGTTCTCTTATGTTGAAACCTCCTCCCATTTATCCTACTTCTCTTTCTTTAGGTTATCTTAGGTGTATTTTCAATATTTTCCTCAAATAAATCTCAGGTGCAGAGATAGTGGCTAATTTTCTTTTTGACGGAGGAGGAGAAGGATGATAATTTTTACTATGAAAAAAAAAATTATTTTATGTACCTATGTTTTCTTTTTATATTATTAGTTTTCAAAGGAAATTATTGCACATTGGTTGCTACAGGGTACCCTATTTAAGAAAAATTATGTATGCATGTGTATGGAAATTAGAGAGGGAGGAGGCTACTTACCCTTTTCAAGATGACTCTTTCATGTGCATGAGGGTTTGAGGAAAACTTTTGGTGGTTTTGGCTCCATTTCTCTCCTTGATTCATCCTTTTAGCTTCCTTTATGTGATCCCGTAGAAATTCAGATCCTCCTATAGCACCTATTGTAGCACATGCAAACTCATCTTTTAGCATTTCGGTGGCACCCTAGGTAGACTCTTGTAGCATCTACCTCGTACTTCAGTACCTTGGTGGGTCTTGTTAATGCTCCTTAGTTTCCCAAGGCTGAGAAAAGAAACCAAATAGGTAACCATAGACCAAACTTTTGACTTGGTAGCTAGCCCTACCAAATGATGGGCCTCATCATTGGGTAACTATATGGACCATTAATACAACTCCTAGCTTATTCAAATCAACTCTTCTCATAATTTATTACATATTTTGATTGTATTTTGCTTAGTGAGATGAGTCAAAGTGAGATATTATGCATAGTGGACTAATATGCATTGATTGCAAGTTTTTGAGAGAAAATCATGGAAATTTTGGCTAATTAAGGGCTAAAATTCCAATGAGACAAGGAGGAGAGATTGTAGGAGGTAGATCCTCCTCATTTACTCCTCACTCATTCGAATATTCCTCCATCAATCACACTAGCTCGAATTACAAGCAGCCAAGTCATGGAGATCAAAAGGTAGCCGAGCAAGTGACAGTTAAAGAGTCAGTTTATCTTGAGTTTGGGAGCCAAGCCTCCCTATATTTAAGGAAGTCATTGGAGACTTCAATTGTATAAATAAAGAGGCCTAGAGCCTCATTAGGATTCAAATTTTTGTTGTAAAAACACTAGTCATTTTCGAGTTCAAGACTTGTGGAAGACATTGTTATGTAATTTTTTGATTTGATAATGAGAATGAGCATTTCCTTGATCCAGCACTGAGTTGACTCAGAGGGTTGAAGCTCTTGGTATAGGGCCCAACCCTAGTAGAAAAGGCTCCTCTTCTTGTATTTGTATGTTTAGCTAATTTCATAGTTGAATTATCTTTAGCATTATTTCATTGCAAGTAGTTGTGGATTTAATTAGTTTGCTTCCATTTGTGCCTTACTTCAGCAATAGCTTAGAAGAGATAAAGGAATATAAAAAATATGTCATTAGGTGCGTTTGGCCTCACTCCTCCCTTCAGGGATCATGGTTTGAGGAAATAACTCCTATGCATCCACAAAAAGACAAAATTCTAATTTCTCATGGAATTTAGGGTTTTCTGTTACTTAGGCCAACATTTGATTAGTTTGCAAGAATAGGATTTAGTTATAATTTCTTCCATATTCAGTCTCACATTAGATCTCATCAATGTTTCATATTATTTTTGCAAGTTATTCCCATGCATGAAATAGGCATCTAGCTCATGAAATTTTGTTTTCCATAGTTAATTGAAATCCTTTTTGTTTACATGATTTATGAATAAATGTCAATGTTTGATGCAGTGCAGGAGTTTCAACAGTACATAGACATTTCATGATCAGCAACCTCATCCCAACTTCATCCATCCATGGTCATCACTTTCTTTCACTAAAACCCTCACCAATTTCATCATTTCACAAGAGTAATTCTCCAAGCTTGTTGAGCAAATCCAACCATCTCACAACTCTGATTTTGAGCTTTGAAGGAGTCCTAGGCACTCCCTTGCCTCATTCCATCCACCATCCACCTTCCCTAAGCCTTCCATCACCTTCAACATCCCTCCTTTTTCTCTCGGCTGTATCTTGTAGGAATACAGGGGATCCTGTAGGAATTCAGGACATCCTGTAGAATGCATTAGGACATCTTGTAGGTTGACCTGTAGTGGCCTGTTTTGAGGCTGAATTGTGGAAAAATCCCCTAGGAAGCTAGAAAAGGACCCCTACTTGTCTCCCAAGCCTTCTGACCATTCACCATCATCCCTAAGCCACCTACCACATCACCAAAAGAAGTTAGCTTTCACACTTTCACACAAAAAAAGACAAAAAGAAAAACATAGTTATTTTATTCATTTACATGCACAACAATAGAATGTTTGATGTTTTAATTTGCATGCCTAGGATAGTAGGATTTCATACATGTTAACTTAGCATTCTTTTGAAGCAAAGCCTCTTAGCAGTTAGTTAGAAGAATGGTGTGTTTAAGCATTTGATTTCAGTCTTTTTCCTTACTGCAGTAGACAAGATTTCTTTTAGTGTAGATTTCTCTTTTCCTCATTGGTAATCAAGCTTCTTTTGAATCAATAGAAGTCTAGTTTGAAAAACCTTAGCAGTATATCACCAGATTAGCAGTGACAAACAGAAGGCCCATCACATTTACTTGTGTATACAACATTGTCACCTCCAAGTTTGTATGAACCCCGGGTTGATAAAGTAAAGTTGGTAGCCCCAGGTGTTGCAACATTATTGCTGCAATACTGGTTCTCATAACTTTTTGGCGCCGTTGTCAAGGAGGTGTCTGAGTAATATGTGATTTTTGCTTTCTTTCTTCCATTTCTTATCTCTGACATTTTTCTATTAGCTTCATTTATGCAAAAGTAATCTAGTTTGCTTTATTTTCCATTCTACAAGTGAGATTTCATTCAAGCAGTTAGTTTTCATTCAGTTAGTTAGTTTCCATTCAGTTTGTAATTTCAATTCTACAATTATCTTCAAAGCTTGACAAAAACACACAAAAAAACACTTCTTTCATGCCTCATAGGAATAGGGATAACTAACGAAAATTTCTACCCAATACCCCCACCACTTCAAACAACCAACCTTCCCTCTTGTTCGGTGGTTGTGAATTGGAGAACCCCTTAGGTGAACAACTAGATATATTTGAAGAGCCTACGGGGGGAGAAGAAGAAGAACCCATTCCAACTGACCCAATGGCTGAAAATAGAAATGACAGAGGAAATAGAGAAAGAGTTGAGGGTGACTTTCCCATCAGAGAAACTAATGGGGATACTAAGATGAAGAATATAAGCCCCTCTTCTCTTCCTAATTTCCATGGCGTGACCTCAGAAGATCCAAACGCTTTCTTGTTTGAGTTTGTTGTCATTTGAAGAACCTATGATTACACCAATGATAAGCAGAAGCTGAAACTATTCCCATCCACTCTGAAGGATGCAGCTTTGCACTGGTTCATGGGCTTACCTGGGGATAGCATCACAACTTGGGCTCACATGCACCAAGCCTTCAACAACAAGTATCGAGACTACTACAGGTCCAAAGACACTAAAGAGGAAATTTTAAGGATGACATTAGGGCATGATGAATCCCTAGAGGATTATGAAGAAAGATTCCAGCTTAGCTACAAAATGGCTAGGTGCACAGTTGATCCTGAGTCAGTGAAGCTAGTCCTGCTTAGAGGGGCAAGGGAAGATCTTCTAGATACCCTAAACCTGCTAGCAGGGGGGGACATCTACCAACTACCTTATGAAGATATCAAGATTGCCTTTAGGAACCATTATAGGGCAGCTAGGAAAAAGGGTTGGGGTAGTCAACCTATGGTAAGTCCATCCTCTTCCAATGCCTACATCAAAGGTGAAATTGGAAATACGCTGGAAGATTTCAAGAGTGAGATGTTGCAAACCCTTTTCCTACATATGGACACTATGCACATCAAGAGAAAGCAAGAGTAATAAGAGAGATCCTTAGCCATTTTCTGCCCCAGATTCATAAGGAGGAACCCTAGGAATGAATTTCCATTGAATTTGATTGAAGTTTTCTCAATATATGAAGAAAACCACTCCAAAAACAAGTGCCCTTCTCTACCTGGACTAAAAGCTGTGTATCAGGGCACTGAAGGGGTGACTGAACAACTTTGCTACATAAATCAAAGGAGACCTCATGTGCCTTGGCTATACCAGCAGGGCATGCAAGGATCATCCCATGCATATTACAACCCCAACCAGACCACATCCATTCCCTCTTGGGGGTGCCCTACTCATCCTTCCTGGTCTACACCTCCTCCTTGGTCCCTTGCACCTTATTACCATTCCCAGTTGACCAACCAATCATTTCAACCATATACTCTGCCACAACCTCAGTGGAATTCACCGCCCTAGGGATGGAGGCCCCCATACAACAATGCTCCAACTTTATTTCCTCCACCACATACTCAACCACATCTTTTACACCCTGCTCCACCTAAACAACCCTAGATGCTTGCTCAACCAAATCCGAACCCAAACAACAGACATGCACAACAAGTATACAGTGGAGAGACATCTTATCCTACTTATGCTATGGAGATTCAGGAAATCAACCTAAGATTTGGGGGAGTACTCTCAGACAACCAACCTCTACCTCCACCTAGGGAAAGTGAGGAGGAAAGAGAGGAAAGCATGCCTAGAGTAAATTCACCACCCTTTCCTGAGATATTAACTCATCTAGTAAAGCCTACCCTAGAAGAGAATGAACTTTTGGGTGAATTGAAAAATCTATGTATCAAAATTCCACTTCTCCAAGCCATAAAGGATGTACCTATTTACAACAAGTTGATTAAGGAGAAGTGATTCAAACATCCAGGGAGGCAAAAAAGAGACACCCCTACCATTAATGTCATTGGACAATTGTCCAACTTAATGCTGGGGCAGGTAATTTGTCCAAAGTATTTGGACCCTGGAAGCCCTATAGTAGATGTGAACATCAGTGGCACCATTGTCCCACACACTTTGATTGATCTTGGGGTTGCGATTAATGTAATGACTAAGGACACCATGCTCAAGCTCAATCTCCAAGGTTCATTGAGAAATACCACAATAGTCTTGCAACTGGAAAACTGTTCCATAGTGACCCCTGAGGGGATTGCGGAGGATGTGATGGTCTCTATTGACTCTTAGGAGTACCCTGCAGGCTTCCTAGTTCTCTAGCCTAAGGCCAATATTACTAGTTATACTCTCATTCTTGGGAGGCCCTGGTTAGCCACTGCAGATGCCTACATTAGCTACAGGGATGGAAATATGACTATAAAAAAATGGGCATATGTCTAAGCAGTTAGTCATGTACCATCTTGCTCATCCATCTCTAGAGCATGATTTACCTTTATGGCTGTAAGAGGAGGAAGAAGATGAAGTATACTCAGCCCAACTCTATACCTTAAAAACAGCCATGGGAGGAAGACCACCGGATGAAGATGATTTGATTGAACATATACTCCAAAGTCCAACTCCCAACATATTATCCTTAGAGGAAGTAGTAAAGGAAACCCAAAACAAAAATTAGATTGATCTATGCTTAGCTAATTCAAACCCTACCCCTGTCAAAACCATAGAATTCGGCCCTGAGAGAACTTTGAAAATCAATCCATCTCTTTCTATACACCAAGAAGAAAACTTGTGCAACATGTTAAAGGAACATCCAGATGCCTTTGCTTGGAGTTACAAGGAAATGAAGGGAGTGCACCCCTCAGTGTGTACTCACCAAATTTATATCAAAGA
Source organism: Pinus tabuliformis (assembly GCA_031772625.1). Classification (NCBI taxonomy): domain Eukaryota; kingdom Viridiplantae; phylum Streptophyta; class Pinopsida; order Pinales; family Pinaceae; genus Pinus; species Pinus tabuliformis. The sequence continues at coordinate 828,945,578 of CM062809.1, read as the reverse complement.
AGGTTGCAAACCAGTCCGACATCCCCAAAGGAGAATGAATCTAGCTCTCAAGGATATAGTCAAAGAAGAACTACAAAGCTGCTAGATGCAGGATTCATTTACCCTATCTCGGACAGTAAGCGGGTCTCTCCATTGGTGTTGGTTCCAAATAAAAATGGCAAGTGGATGATTTGTTTCGATTACAAAAAGTTAAACAAAGCAACAAAGAAGGATCATTTCCCTCTACCTTTCATTGACCAAGTGCTAGATGGCCTGGCAGGGAAAAAGTTTTTCTCTTTCCTAGATGGGTTCAACGGGTACAATCAAATCCAGATCAGCCCAAAAGACCAGGATAAAACCACCTTCACTTATCCTTCGGGTACTTTCACCTATAGCATCCTTCCTTTTTTCCTATGCAATGCCTCTGCCACTTTCCAGAGAGCAGTCTTGAGTATCTTTGCCGAGCTAGTCCATGATGCAGTAGAAATTTATATGGATGATTTCACACCCTATGGGTGTGATTTCTAGGAGGCTCTGTCCAACTTAGGGAAAGTGTTGAACAAATGCATTGAAATGAACCTGTCCCTTAGTCCCAAAAAATGTGAGTTCTTGACGGCTGCAGGGATTGTTCTATGTCATTCAATATCGCAGCAAAGATTGTAGGTGGACGCAAATAAGATAGCCATCATCAAAAGGGTTCCACCTCTACAAAAACAAAGAGATTTCAGAATTTTTCTAGGATTATTTGGATATTATAGGATGTTTATAAAAGACTTTAGCAAGTTATCTTCTCCTTTATTTGGGTTTTTGGCCAAAGACTCTGAATTTGTATGGTAAAAAAGACATCAAGAGGCCCTGGACACCCTGAAGGACAAGTTGACCACTGCACCTATTCTCTGAGGCCCAAATTGGGCCCTTCCTTTTCACATACATGCTGATGCCTCACATAAAGCCATAGGAGAAGCTTTAGGCTAGATTGATGAAAAGTTACCTTATGCCATTTAATTCATGAGGAAGAATATGTCAAAGGTCGAACTAAACTACACAGTGACTAAAAAGGAGCTCCTAGTTGTTGTGCATTCATTGAAAAAATTTAGGCATTAAATTACAGGTTACCAAACATTTGTACATACTGACCATGCTGCAATTAAATATTTGATGAATAAACCTAATGTGAATGCCCAGATTATTAGATGGTTACTTTTATTACAACAGTTTGATCTAACTATTATTGATAAGCCTGGCAAGGAGAATGTTGTTGCAGATTTTTTGTCCAGATTAAATTTTTCATGCAGGGGAGGAAGGAATGGTTGATGATCAGTTACCAGATGAACACTTATTCGCCATTTCAGTTCTCTCTCCATGGTTTTTTGACATAGAAAACTACTTGGTGTATGCACAGTTCCCACTAAATTTGTCCTCCAAAGAGAAAAGAAATATTGTTAGGAAGAGCGCCCAATTCACTTGGATTGGGGGAAACCTCTTCAAACTACGCCCAGATCAAATTATGAGAAGATGTGTCAGGGAGGAGGAAGTCTTTGACATCCTTTTGACCTGTCATGATGGGCCTTGTGGAGGTCACTTTTCATCCAAGAGGACAACATTCAAGGTGTTACAAGCTGGTTGTTTTTGGCCCACTCTTCATCAGGATGTGAGAAAGTATACCAGTCAATGTGATCGATGCCAAAGGATGGGAAAGACTACTCCAAGGGATGAAAGGCCTCTGCAACCTCAAGTTACTTTTGAGCCATTTGACAAGTGGGGCATGGATTTCATTGGACCTATTAACTTTCCATCCAAGCAAAAGCAGTACATCATTGAGTGCACTAACTATTTGACCAAGTGGGCTGAAACCAAGGCAATCAAAGCAGGAGAAAGAGGCGGAGTTCTTAAGGGAAAATATATTTTATAAGTTTGGGTACCCTAGAGAACTGGCCACTGATCAAGACAACCATTTTACATCTAACATGATTGAAGACTTGTTAATCCAACACAAGATCAAGCATAGATCATCCACTCCTTATCACCCACAAGCTAATGGGCAAAGTGGAGGTGACCAACCGAGTGATGGAGGGCATTCTAACCAAAGTGGTTAGCAACAACAGAAAAGATTGGGTAGATAGATTAGCTGAGGCCACTTGGGCCTACAACACCACCTGGAAGACCACCACTAGATTAAATCCCTATGAGTTGGTCTATGGGAAGAAGGCCCCGTTGTCCATTGAATTTGAGTACAATACATTGAGGATGGCAGCCCAACTAGATCTAGATCTCAGCAGTGCACAGCAAGAGAGATTGTCTAGCTGAATGGTTTAGATGAGTTTAGAATGTAGGCCCTCCTGCACATAGAGGTGACTCAAATTCAGAGGAATATATGGTATGACAAGAACATCAAGGACAAACAATTTCAAGAAGGTGATTGGGATTTGTTGTATGATTCCAGATACAAATATTTTAAAGGCAAGTTAAGGAATAGATGGTTAGGGCCTTATGTCATAGAGAAATTTCATGATAATGGTTCAGTGTAGATTAGAACCATTAATGCAGAGGTTATTCCTTTACTTGTTAATGGGCACATATTGAAGGTTTACAAGAAGCCCTTGTCAAAGCAAGAATCATTGAAGGCATCAGCAAGAATATGATGGTGGTGGAGCAAGTATTAGCTTCTACCTCATCAAGTTACCGAGAAAGAAAAAAGAAAAAAAAAATGAGAAAAAAAAATAAGGAGACTCAGTTGAAAACCTCCATGAGGCACCTGAGTCCCACTGTTGGGTTGAAAACCTCTTGAGGCAGCCCAATGGTGTAAAAAAAAAGAGAGAAATAAAAAGATCTTTGGGTGAATACCTCTTTTGAGGCACCCAGGGAAAGAAGCTAGTATGAAAACCTCTTGGAGGCAGAATAGTTTCTTTCAAGAAAGAAAAAAAAAATATTCACAAAAATAAAAAAATAAAAAAGAAAATTTTTAAAATTTTGTTTACAGGTCAGTAGGAGGAGGATGAGATCAACAAGAGAGGATCAAAAGGGACTTGTCCAGTTCATGTTTTTTATTTCCCCATTCATTATCCTTCATCATTCCATCATTCCTTCAATTTTTCTACTCATTTAGCTCAGTTTGCAAGGGTTTTGTGTTTTCTACAGGATTCCCTGAAAAACCTACATGATCACAGTGACTTGGGAATCCCAAAAGAAGTGACCCTAGAGCAAGGGGATGACCTACTTATGTCAAAAGAATAAATTTCTACTGACCATCTCATCACCATGCTTCTCTCCACCATGATCACCCCTACATTCATCCATTAAAGTCGGTTTAAAAAAAAAATATATTACAATTTTTAGAAAAAGACAGATAAAAGAGGATGAAGATAGAGAACAAGGGGACAACACCTGAAATATATACCTCTCATTCATCAATCCCTAGACCTCTTCTCTACCCATGCCAACCATCCTCATGCTCCAAAATTGAAGAATTATTAAAAAAAATTAAGGGAGAGGCAACTGCAGGACATCCTGTAGTAGCCTATCCCACAAAACAAAAAATCACAGGTTGCAGTCAACACCAATATGGATATCCAGAGGTTAAAGAAGCTCTTCTAGAGCTTAGCAACAACATCAAGATCATCAACATCACCATCCAGTAACTACACATCAAAGAAAAACATGCATAAAATACATAGCAAGGACTTCACTCTTCAACAAACAACATCAAGGCATCATTACCATATATATGTATCTTGCTTCCACTCTCTTATTAGCATTATATGATCAAACATGTAAAATTTGTGAAAGAGTTGGTTTTATAAGCAAAAGGTGACCAGTTAACTTGGCCACCTTCGCTCAGTCAACGAGGAGAAGATAGTTAGTCGAATACCTTCCTCGTCAATTGTTTTAATTTGGACAAACCCATTCTCATGACATATTTCCACTAGATAAGGACCCAAACACATTGTCATTAATTTTCCTTTATTATCCTTGAATCTGGAATCATACAACAGGTCCCAATCACCTTCTTGAAAATTCCTCTCCCTAATGTGTTTGTCATGCCAAATCTTTCTCTGTAGCTAGATTACCCCAGTGTGTAGGAGAGCTTGCAGCCTGAATTCCTCTAAATCATTGAGTGAGAGTGACCTCTCTTGTTGTGCTGCAGTGAGATCCAAATCTAGTTGAGTTTCCATCCTTAAGATATTGTATCCAAATTCAATGGACAATAGGGCATTCTTCCCATATACTATCTTGAATGGGATAAATCTAATGGTGGTCTTCCATGTGGTGTTGTAGGCCCAAGTGGCTTCTACAAATTTGTCTACCTAATCCTTTATGTTGTTGCTAACATAATTGTCTCCAATTCTTTGTTTATGACCTCCACTTTCCCATTTTCCTGAGGGTGATAGGTAGTGGATGAAATGTGCTTGATGTGGTGTTACTTCATGAGATCTTCGATCATATTTTATGTGACTTGTGTTCCTTGATCAGTGACCAACTCTATTGGAAAACCAAACTTATAGAATATGTTCTCCCTCAGAACTCAACTACATTTTCTCATTTGTTTCCTTAATTTCCTATGTTTTAGCCCATTTAGTCAAGTAATCAGTGCACACAATGATATACTTCTTCTGTCCTAATGAGGGATCAATGGGCCCAATGAAGTCCATGTCCCATTTCTTAAATGGCTCTAGAGTCACCTGAGGTTGCAAAGGCATTTCAATATTGGGTGTAGGCTTACCCATCCTTTGGCTCTGATCACACCTTGTGGTGTATCTTCTTACGTCTTTATGTAGATTGGTCTAGTAGTATCCTACTTATAGAACCTTGAAGGTTGTTCTCTTAACAACAAAATGGCCTACACAAGGTCCATCATGGCATACTGAGAGGATTTTAAAGAATTCCTCTTCTCTCACACATATCCTCAAGATCTTATCTAGCCCAAACTTGAAAATATTTCCCCCAATCCAAGTGAATGGGGCACTTTTCCTAACAATCCTTCTTTTCTTCTTGGAGGATATATTAGGAGGGAACCTCCCAGTAACCAAGTAGTTGGCTATATCAGTAAACGAAGGAGAGAGAACTGAGATGGAAAAGAGGTGTTCATCTGAGAGCTGATCATCTACCATTTCTTCCTTTTTTGTAGCCAAGGTTAGTCTTGAAAAGAAATTTGCAACCACATTCTCTTTACCTAGTTTTTCAATAATAGTCAAATCAAATTGTTGCAATAACAAAAACCATCTAATTATCCTAGCGTTGGCATCATTTTTATTCACTAAATACTTAATGGTAGCATGGTCAGTGTGAACAAAAGTTTGATAACTAGTGATGTAATTCCTAAACTTGTTTAAATAATGTACCACAACCAAGAGTTCATTTTAGTGATTGTATAATTTAACTAAGCTTTATAAAGGTTCTTACTAATGAAATAGATAACATATGGAAATTTGTCTTACAATTTTCCTAAGGCATACCCTAAAACTTTATTTGATGCATCCATGTGTTATAGACATTTTTGGGCACTGCAACCCTAATCAAACATGTCCATAAACCAAGGGCTCCTAAGTCCCTAAAAATGTTGTTACATACCCTAAAAGAACAAGGTCAGTTGATTACATCATCTCCCAGAAGTTCTCCATGAAAAACTGCTCAGAACTGGTCAAAACTGGACCATCTCACCTGCTCCATGGTCAAATTGTAATGCATCCAACCTAATGCACACGGGAGGTGCGATGCATACTGAAAATCCCTTCTATGGGGTGCGATGGGAAAGAGTGGAAAAATGGCAGAGTCAATTTGCAAGGTGGATGATCATGGAATCTTCCAGAAACTTCTCCTGTGACACTTGCCTCTCTGAATTCGCCCAGGGATGAGTAAGAGACCATCAATCTCCAAGAGGAATAAAGAACTATCAGAGAGAGGACACTAATCAGAATCCCAAAAGCTAACTCACCCCCCTGCAATCATCTATATATGGATCCCTCATCCCAGAGATCCAGAGGCTGGAATTTTGTATCTTGTAAGGAAGTGTTGTTGGTTTCTTGTTGGAATATCATAGTGTTGGGTGATCTAAGCTTTTCATTAGGTGAAAGAAGGGCTTTCATGCTGGAGGATGACGTCGGGTCAGAAAAATTCGTTGTAATCCTCTTTGCTTGTTCTTGATATTAATAAAGTTATTCAAGTTTTCCTCCACATTCTTGTATGTTTGATGATATATGCATTTGTGTGGTCAATATACATCTGGTCCTATATTGTTTATGATTGTAGATCTCTATTCTTCGATAGTATTATGCTGCTTTGATTCCACAGTCGCTCTTTGAAGCTGGGTAGACGAAGGAGAAGCGACAAGGATCTGTCAGCAAGGAGAGGAATCAAGCAAGGAACCAAGTGCAAGACTGAGGTTGGTGTCCTTCATTCCCCTCTTATCTACTTCTCATAAAGGAAAATGAAAGTGGTTTTAGTTTGTTTGTTTCGAAGATAGCTACCAGTCTTAGTGGGAGTAGCAGTTATGAGTGGACACTAGATTTCCGATAACACCATGTCTATATGGAAAGGTAATGCCCAATTGGGACCCCTAAGGATGGGTGTAGTGGTCAAGTTTTCTTTTATCACTCTGCATGCTTCTTGATAGTTTTTTGTCCAACAAAAGTCTGAATCTTTAGCCAATAGTCCAAAAAAAGGTGAAGCCAGTTTACTAAAGTATTTAATGAACCTTCTATAATGCCTAGCTAATTCAAGGAAGCTCCAGATATCTCTTTGTTTTTTAGTGGAGAGGCAACACGTGCCTTAGAGAAGTGTAACTTATGACATTAAGCAGTGTCACCATTTTAGGAGAGAAATGTATGACATAAATGCAGAGAGTGTAGCATATGAATTAATAAGTGTAAGAGGAATATTTTATGACATGCCTTTAATAGAGCCTCAGAAGACTTCAGTCAACTACCTCAGAATTAAGTCAAATTCCAATCAAATAGACTACCCAAAACTTGGTCAATAGATCAGAAGCAGTCAATCTTGATTAACCTGACAATGTTGGTCAACCTCAGACCATTTTAATAATGTAAATTTTGTTTGGGTCAAATTGTATCCCTTCCTTGGATATGGAATGGCCAAGGAAAGTCCCTACATTCATAAAAAAATCACATTTCTCAGGACTCAACAAAAGATTCTTTTCAATTCATTTCTTTAAGACTTTGCATATATTAGCAAGAGCTTCCTAGAAGTCACATCCATAAGGAGTGAAGTCATCCATGTATATCTCAATAGTGTCATGAAAAAGTTCAACAAAGATACTTAGAACTACCCTCTAGAAGTTAGTATAGGCATTGCACAGACTGAAGGGAAGGACTCTATAGGCAAAGGTACCCCAAGGACATGTGAATGTTGTCTTATCTTGGTCTTCAGGGTTGATCTGTATTTGGTTGTACCCACTAAATCCATCCAAGAAGGAGAATAATTTCTTCCCTGAAAGTCCATCTGGGACTTGGTCAATGAAGGGAAAGGGGAAATGGTCCTTCTTTGTAGCCTTGTTAAGTTCTCGGTAGTCAACATAGATCCTCCACTTCCCATTTTTCTTGGGGACTAAAATGAGAGGGGACACCCACTCACTATCTGAAATGGGGTATATGAACCCTGCATATAACAGATTTTGTAATTTCTCTTTCACAATGTCCTTAAGAGTTGGGTTCATCCTTCTCTGGGTTTGGCGCACAGGCTTGAATCCCTCTTTGACGTAGATATGATGAGTACAGACTGAGGTATGCATACCCTTCATCTCCTTTTAATCCCAAGAAAAACCATTGAGGTGTTGCCTCAGCATACTACATAATTGTTCTTCCTGGTTGGCTGAGAAAGGGGTTGATATTTAGAGTTCTAGATGGGATAATTTCCACAACCTTGGCATGCTCTTGGCCAGAATTAGCAGAGAAAAAATCAGTCCAAGGACTACTTTCGGGTTCCTTCATTAGTTCATAAACTAACATGGTAGTGTGAGACTAATTTCTTAATATATGGTCAATAAGTTCATCTTCATCAAGTTTCCCTCCCCCAATAACAGTATCAAGTGTGCAGATTGGGTAGGGGGTTGTCTGATAAAATTCTTCCTCTTCCTTATTCTCTAACCACAAGGGAAAGTCATGCTCAATAGAAGGTTGAGCAGGAGGGTACAACACAAGTTGTTTGATAGATGCATATTTTTTATGGTCATGTTCCCAGCCCTGCAACTAACGTAGGAATTCGCAGTGGCCAACCAAGGCCTTCTTAGGATGAGAGGATAGCCATTAAACTTTGTTTTGGGCTAGAGGAAAAGGAAATCAGTGGGGTACTCCAAATAGTCAATGGAGACAATTACATCCTCAATAACTCCCTCAGGAGCTAATGTGGATCTATCTGCAAGTTGTAGTACTGTAGTGGTCTTCCTCAAGGCCCCTTAGAGGATGAGATTGAGCATGGTTTCCCTGTTCATCACATTGATTGCAAACCCAAGGTAAATCAAAGTATTAGGGACCATAATTCCATCAATTTTCACATCCACTATTGGGCTACTAGGATCCAAGTACTTTGGGGAGATTACCCTTCCAAGCATCAGATGAAATAGTTGTCCACGAAACTTTGATATTTGGGGTATCTCTTCTTCTTCTCCAAGGCCTTTTGAAACATTCTTCCTTGAAAATCTTTTTTTAAATGGGAAAATCCTTGATGTCCTGGATAAAGGGTATTTTGAACACAAGTTATTCAATTCTCCTAGAAGTTCAGTCTCTTCTAGGGAGTGTTGCTTATGGTGGACCAACCTTTCAGGATAAGGGGTTGCATTAGCTTGAGTGGCACTCTATTCCTTTTCCTCTTCAAGATATCTAGGTGGGGAAGTTGGGTGAGTATCTGGGAGAGCCTTCCAAGACTAAAGGTTGATCTCTTAGATTTTCACATCATAAACAAGATAGGATGTCTCCCCACTATAAACTTGTTGTGCCTGCTTATTGTTCGGGTTTAGATTGGGTTGAGAAAGATTTTGAGGTTGCTTAGGTGGAGTATGGTGAGGAAGTTGTGGTTGAGGTTGATGTGGAGGAAATAATTTAGGAGGTTGGGTTGTTTGAGGACTCTACCGTGGTGAGAGGTTGGCCCATTAGGAATGTCGAGGTGGATATGGTTGAAAAGGAGGGTTAATAGGCTAAGGAGGATATTAAGGAGCATAAGGAAAAGGAGGAGGTGTGGGCCATGATGGATAAGTGGAAGGGTACCAAGTCTAGAAAGGTGCATTCTGATTTGGATTGTAATGAGGATAGTGTAGACCTTGCATGCCCTATTGATATGCCCAAGGGCCTTGAGGCCTCCTTTAGTTAATGAAGAAAATTTCTCTGAACCACCTTCTGCCCCTTCGCATATAGCCTTTAGACTTGGTAGAGAGGGAAACTTGCCTATTTCATGATTTTCTTCATAGACATAGTATATTTCTATGACATTTAGTGGACACTCATTCCTAGGATGTATCTTAGTGCATCTAGGGAAAAATATGACTAGTGCCCTTTCTTCTTCCTCTTGCTTCCTTTTAATTTTCATAGTATCCATTTGTAGGGAAAAGGTATGCAACATTTCACTCTTAAAATACTCCAACATACTTCCTATCTCATGTTTGAGGGTTGATGTAGAGGGAGATGAACTAACCAAGCCTTGGCTAGACCTACCCTTTTTCCTAGAAATCCTAGAGCGATTCCTAAATGCTGCCTTGATGTCATCATAAGGCAATGGGATATGTCTCCTCCACACAACATGTTGATGGTTTCCATTAAATCCTCCCCCGATCCCTCAGAGAAGAACTAAATTGAGTGATTCAAGATCAAGGGTACAGTTAGCCCTCCTATAATTGAGTTGGATTCTCTCCTCATAGTCCTCTAAGGATTCATCTGGTCCTAAGTTCATCCTAATTATTTCCTCCTTTGTTTCTTTGTACCTACAGTAATCCTTGTACTTTCCATTAAAGGCTTGTTGCATTTGGGCCCAGGTAGGGATGCTACCTCCAGGTAAACTCATAAACCAATGCAAGGTTTCATATTTGAGGGTAGATGGAAACAACTTCAGCTTTTGTTCATTTGAGGCATAGTCATAGGTCTTATAGACAACAACAAATTCAAACATAAAGGTGTCACGATCCTAAGAGGTTAGGCCATGCAAATGTGGAAGGGAAGCATGGCTTATTGATCCAGGTGGATATTGGTGGCCACCTGCCAAGTCCACCTGGACCCCCACCATTGTCTTTCTCAGCATTTTCAGTTTCCTTAATTGTAGCACAACTTACTATTTTTAGCAGTTTTTCGGGTCCTGAACTTCCGGAGCCGTTTTGAGGCCCTAAACGACGTTTTTTGGGGAATCCAGGGGCAACATGGGTCCATGGAATGGACCGATGTTGCCCGTTCCAACAATGATAGTGCTCGGATAGATCTTTCTAATGAGCTATTGTACGTGTCAAACGGAGATCATATGCCAAAGTTACGACCCCGGGAAGTTGATGTACCAACTTACCCCCAAACGGGGCCCACAGTTTGGCGTTTCATCTCCTAGGGTTAGGTTTTGGAATGTTAAGGGTTTTCCATTGTTTCTCAACAATAAATAGGCCTTCGAGCCTCATTGTAAGACAGTTCAGAGGCATGTAGCCATCACATCTCTTCTCAGAGATAAGCTACCATCGCCCTAGCTGGTTGATTTCCATTTCTGGTTGTAAGCATATTTCAGTATTTTCCATTAATGAAATGAAGTATTATTTCCGCTGCATCTTTGTGTATATGGTTATCTCTGTAATTTGTTGCGTTCCTGTTTAAATCCGGATCAGTGGTATCAGAGCGGTCTGCTTTTTCTCTGTTTTTCTTTGCATGTCCCCAACAAGGTCGGGATATAAGGAGTTAGGGCTTGAACTGGTTGAACCTTTGCAAGACCAGCCTCGCAAATCCCGACGGCCTCCCATGGCGGACGAGAAGAAAGACGAGGGGGCAGGAGATCCCATCAAAATCTTGCTCGAAGAAGCCCTCGAGCGACAACGGAACGCGATGATGGACAGCTTTGCCCAGATCCTTCAGCGGCTACCCAGAAGCAACGCATCGGCTTCCAGCAGCTACTCTGGAAACGCCACACCCTTTAAGGTACAAGTTAATTTTGAAATCCCCATATTCGAGGGTCAGATAGACGCAGATGCCGTAGATAAATGGTTAAATCTGCTAGAAGGTTATTTTTCTGTTCATGAATTTTCGAGTCGGGAAAAGATTGTTTTTGCTCTCCTCAAAGCAGCCCCCCACGTCAAGGACTGGTGGGAAACCTACTGCGAGCAGAAGGATGAAAGTACTGGCTCACTATTTTCAGCCGCACCCACCTGGGATTCGTTCCGGGATGCCATCAAGGAGCAGTACTACCCTGTCGGGAGCTATGAGGATGAATACATAAAGTGGACCACGCTGCGGCAGGGAAGGGACCAAGACGTGCCGGAGTTCACCAATCTTTTCCATACCCTTCGCACAAAGTTGGGTATCAAGGATTCGGAGCAACATTTGATACTCAAATACCGTGGCTGTCTGCACAAGTACATCCAGGAAGAAATACAATTCCTAAACATCCCCTCGCTCGGCGCAGCATACCGGTATGCCGTCAAGGTCGAGCAGAAGTTTAAACAAAAGAAGCGAGACTTTGGATCTGCGAATCCAAAGCAGGGGAAAGGTGCCCCTAAACCACAGAACAAAGGACAAAGCCAAGGCGGGACAGCCCAAGACAACCAGCCAAAGCTGCAAGCAAAGAACAGCGCCGCGAAGCCGAGAAAGGACACTGGAAAATGGTGCGAGTTCCATAAGAGCTCCACTCACAACACAAGTGAGTGTCGGGCCAAGCAGTCACTGGTGGCTGAGCTAAAGGTTTCAGAATCAGATGCATGTTCCGACTCTGAGTCAGAACCCGATAAGGGGTATGAAAAAGGGAAGCAGATCATTGATGCGGACCCCAGCGCCACTGTTGCTACCGCAAAGGTCCAGAAAAATGAACCCGAAGATCCAGAGGAGGAGGAGCGTCTCTTCCACTCCCAGATGTGGGTAAAGGGCTCCCCGATCCAGTTCATTGTTGATAGCGGGAGTCAAAAGAACCTCATTTCGGCAGAGGTCGTGAAGCGGTTGGGCTTACCGACCACAGCACATCCACAACCATACACCATTGGGTGGCTTCACCAAGGACGAGATCTTCGCGTGAGCCAGCAGTGTCGCCTTCCATACAACATCAAGCCCTTCACGGATGAGGTATTGTGTGACATTGCTCCCCTTGAAGTTTGTGATGTATTACTAGGACAACCATACTTGTGGAAGCGACATGCTGTGTATGAATCAAGGCCCCGTGCTGTTATTATTACATTGGGAAATAAGTTGTTCAGGATACCAGAGGTAGCACCACCTGCCGCCCTCTCTTTGATTACTGCAAAACAATGCAGTAAGATCATTTCCAAAACCAGGAAATTTGTTTTCCTGATGATACGCCCTCAAGGAAAGAAGAAGACAGTGGTCGCGGCCTCCAAACGGGGCCCCTCTGCACGACAACTACAGATGGACAAGATTGTGGAGGAGTACGAGGACATCTTCACCTCCCCGGCAGGGGTTCCTCTGCACTGTCAAGTCAAGCACTCCATCGATCTGACCCCAGGTGCGCCGCTACCCAACGGACCAATTTATCGGCGCTCCGTTCTGGAGAATGATGAAATCAAGAGGCAGATTCAGGAGCTCCTGCAGAAAGGTCACATCCGTCCGAGTTCATCGCCATGTGGGAGCCCGATCGTGTTGGTACAGAAGAAGGATGGGACGTGGAGACTCTGTATTGACTATCGGGCGCTGAACAAGATCACTGTCCGTAATAGGTACCCGATCCCGCGGATTGATGACCTCCTAGACCAACTAAAGGGGGCGAAATATTTCAGCAAGATCGACCTGAAGTCGGGATATCACCAGGTACCAATCGAACCCTCCGATGTGTGGAAGACTGCCTTCAAATCCAAGGAGGGCCTCTTCGAATGGTTGGTCATGCCTTTCGGATTGACGAATGCTCCTGCAACCTTTATGAGGCTAATGGATGACATCTTGCGGCCATTCACCAACTCCTTTGTAGTAGTATACTTGGATGACATTCTGATCTTCAGCCAGAGTTGGGAAGAGCACCTCCACCACATCCGACAGGTTCTCCAAACACTGCGGCAACACAAGCTATGTGCCAATTTGGAGAAATGCACTTTTGGCATGACCCAGGTTCAGTATCTGGGATACATCATTGATGAACAGGGGGTGCATGTCGATCCAGCCAAGATCCAAGTCATTCGGGATTGGCCCTCTCCAACCACTCTAACAGAGCTCCGCAGCTTTCTAGGTCTTGCCAACTTCTACCGCAGGTTTGTGTTGGGGTTTTCTCATATTTCTTGGCCCTTGAGTCAAGTCACCAAGGGCGGGGCGAAAGCAAAATTCTTTTGGTCTGAATCTCAACAGAAGGCATTCAGGGAGTTGAAGGATCGCCTCTGCACGGAACCAGTGCTCGCGTTACCAGATTTACAACAACCATTTGAGGTCGAGACAGATGCCTCTGACTATGCTATTGGGGCAGTCCTTACTCAACATGGACATCCAGTGGCATATCACAGTGAAACACTTTCAGACACAGTCCGGAAGTACCCCACTTATGATAAAGAGATGTATTCCATTGTACAGGCCTGCCGACAATGGAAGCATTACATTTTGGGGAAGGAAACGGTCATCCACACAGACCACCGACCTCTGCAGTTCATACAGACCCAAGGGAAATTGCAGAATGATCGCCATCAGAAGTGGTCTACATACCTGCAACAGTTTCACTTGAATATCAAGTATAAAAAGGGCAGCACCAATAATGTTGCAGATTGCCTCAGTCGACCACCGATCATGGCGCTAACCACCGTGCTCAACTCTTGTGGGCACGAGACTTCTGATTGGCCACTTCTCTACAAAAGCGACCCAGAATTCGGCCACACATACCAGACACTCTTGGAGGGTCGGCAGGTTGCAGATTTTCACCTCCAGGATGCCCTATTATGCCACCTCGGTCACCTTTGTGTTCCTTCAAGCGAGCGTGCCAAGATGATTTGGGAAGCACACTACAGTCGGGCTGCTGGGCATTTCGGGGTCGAGAAAACAGTGGCAGTACTGCAAAATTATTTCTATTGGCCGAATCTTCGACAGGATGTTGGGAAGTACATCCGATCATGTACTGCCTGTGCCATTGCCAAACCGGCCATTAAGAAGCACGGCCTCTATACCCCGTTGCCTACCCCTAGTCGACCTTGGGAATCCATCTCCATGGATTACATGTCAGGCCTTCCTTCCACTAAGCATGGAAATGACTGTGTTTTTGTGGTCGTCGACAGGTTCTCGAAGATGGCCATTATGGTGGCCTGCAAGAAGAATATCACAGCAGAAGCCACTGCTAAACTCTTCTTTGAACGAGTGTGGGTGCACTTTGGGATCCCACAGTCTATCATCTCAGATCGGGACAGTCGGTTTCTCAGCACATTTTGGTCCAGTCTCTGGTCAATGCTGGACACCAAACTCACGAAGTCCACAGCCTTCCATCCTCAAACTGATGGCCAGACAGAGGTTGTCAATAGGATGATTGTGCACATTCTGCGCATGTATAACTCAAAGCATCCACGCACATGGGACGAGAGCCTCCCCTATGTTCAGCACAGCTACAACCGAGCTCTTCACAGCTCCACTGGCCATAGCCCTTTTCAGGTGGGTTTGGGATTCCAGCCACTATGCCCCATTGATGTGGCCATGCCACTTGCAGCTACTCACATGAATTCAGCCCATGTCCAGTCCGAAACAGATAAGGCCACCAGCTTCATTGAGCGCATCCAACATATTCGCCAGCAGGTCCATGACATTCTTGAGAAATCAAATGCCAAGTACAAGCAGCGACATGATCAACATCGGGTGCCACACAAGTTTCAGGTGGGCGACAAAGTCTGGTTGCATTTACAAAAGGAACGCCTTACTGGAGCCTATCGGAAATTGAGACCACTCCGATATGGTCCTTACACCATTACTAAGGCTATGGGAGACAATGCATTTGAGCTCAGCATTCCCCCATTCCTTGGCCTGCACCCAGTGTTCAATGTGGACCGCCTTCGGCCATACTTTCCACCATTGCTAGACACATCCGACATTGCAGAACAGCTCAAACCCACAGAATTAAATCCAGATTGCATGGAACAAGCTGCAACTGATCGGATCATGGACACACAGATCAAGAACACTCGCCAACAGAATATCCAACTGTATCGAGTTGTCAAAGCAGGCCAACTCCTTCAGCAGGGCAAGTGGCTCACCAGGGAACAAGTTCAGCAGAGGTTTCCTCATCTCATGGAGGAGCTCAACGCAATGGGGACCATTGCTTCCTAAGGGGGGAGGAATGATCCAGGTGGATATTGGTGGCCACCTGCCAAGTCCACCTGGACCCCCACCATTGTCTTTCTCAGCATTTTCAGTTTCCTTAATTGTAGCACAACTTACTATTTTTAGCAGTTTTTCGGGTCCTGAACTTCAGGAGCCGTTTTGAGGCCCTAAACGACGTTTTTTGGGGAATCCGGGGGCAACATGGGGACCAATGTTGCCTGTTCCAACAATGATAGTGCTCGGATAGATCTTTCTAATGAGCTATTGTACGCGTCAAACGGAGATCATATGCCAAAGTTACGACCCCGGGAAGTTGATGTACCAACTTACCCCCAAACGGGGCCCACAGTTTGGCGTTTCATCTCCTAGGGTTAGGTTTTGGAATGTTAAGGGTTTTCCATTGTTTCTCAACAATAAATAGGCCTTCGAGCCTCATTGTAAGACAGTTCAGAGGCATGTAGCCATCACATCTCTTCTCAGAGATAAGCTACCATCGCCCTAGCTGGTTGATTTCCATTTCTGGTTGTAAGCATATTTCAGTATTTTCCATTAATGAAATGAAGTATTATTTCCGTTGAATCTTTGTGTATATGGTTATCTCTGTAATTTGTTGCGTTCCTGTTTAAATCGGGATCACTTATATTCTTCATTTTGGCCTCCCCATTGGTTTCTACGATTGGAAAAATCTCATTTTGTCTGTTTTCATCCATGATTTGGGTAGGTGAGATGGGTTTTTCTTCCCCTATGGGTTCCTAAAAAATTTTAGGTTGCTTTCCTAGAGGGTCTTCTAACTCCCTTGGAGTCAGAGAGAGAATTTCACAGCCACCAAAGAATAATGAAGGTTGACTACTTTAAGGGGTGGGGGTTTTGGGTAGGAATTTCCCTCAACTATCCCTACTACTACGAGGCATAAAAGAACTAGTTATATTTTTTGAATTCTTTCTATCTCTTTTTTTTTAATATTTTAAATCAATAAGGATAATAAAAAACAAAAACAAGTAACTCATAAGTAGAAACAACACCTACTTGAACACCTTCCCGAAAACGACACCAAAAAGCGATGAGCCCTGGTATTGCACCAAGGATGTTGCAACTCCCGAGGCTTTTCAACTTAAATTATAAACCCGGGGTTTGTACAAACTTAGAGGTGACAGTGTTATATGCACAACATGTTAGGTTCTACTCATGTCACCCTCAGTCATTAGCTCAGATTTAGGAATTCAAAGACCACTCCTTCAACTAACTACAAAGAGAATTTCTTATGAAATCATATCATGATTGCAAGGAGATGAACATGATTCTAACTACATAAATGAAAATGCCATTCATTAAATGTAAATGCTAATTGAAATTGCATGAAAGGAAGAGGCTAGTCTAGTTGCATAATTAAACCATGTTACTCTAGTTGCACACTTAATAAAATAAATATCCTACTTGCATGAATCATTTATCTATTTTCACTTGCTTAAAAATCAAGAATTCAATTTTCAACACAACTATGAAAAAATGTGAAGTATAATTCTACTTGTTGTCTTATGTTTGCAGTGAGGAAAGGATGGGGTTGGAGTGGTCTTAAAGTATTCCTCAATCATGAAATCAAAATCTTGGGGGCCATTATTCAACTTCAAATTAAAAGGGCCAAATTTTGGAGTGAATTTGGTTGAAGAAATCAACGCTAGAGGACTGATACAGGAAGTGCTATTGGAGGCCCTCTATTGCTAAAGGAGGCCTTGTTTTGCTACAAGAGGGGATCCTAGAGCTCTTTGAGGACAAGAATGGTATCTTGAAGGTGAATTATGGCAGATAAATGTGAATGAAGGTGAATTAAGGCTGTGGGAGCCTTTTATCCAAGCTTAGTACCCCTCGTAGGCCTATCCTGCACCAAGTTGTATGCCCATGGTGTCGTTCATTTTTCCTAAAGGAGGGATCTTGGTGGAAGAGTTTAGAAGCAATGAAAATTTTCCAAGAGAGAGATGGAATGGTCTAGATGGTTTTGGAAGAGTGTTTCTACCCTTGCAAGTCAACAATAATCCCTAAAGACTAAACAAACACATGCACCAAATGATAAATATCACAACAAAATAAATTAACATGGAAAGGATGAGTTGAATTTTATTAAAATTTACTCTAACCTATAACACGACTCTAATTTCCAATTCAATGCTACTAACTTCTAAGTTTCAGAAACCAAGCATGTAGAAGGATTACAATCCAACACTTAACAATTTCCAGGAAATCACAGAAAAATATTTTTGGGTTGATGTTGTAACTCTTCCAACCACTCTCCCCACAAGAGAGGTGATAGGTAAACTTGTAAGATAAAATTCCTACTTAAACAAGATAATAATTGCAATGAATTGAATAAAAACAAGGAAATAATACAAGAGAGGGACTAAATCCTCTAGGCTGGGCCCAAATCAAAGAGTTTCAACCCTCCAAAACTAACTAAGATGCAAGCCAATAGTGAACTTCTCATTGATAGAAAATATGAAAGATGAAAATAACAATATCAAGCATAAGGATCTTAGTAGATACCCTTATCTTCCACAAAAAAATTGAATCCTAATGAGCCTTTAGGCTTGTTTATTTATACAAAAAGTGGTTGAGGGTAGCTCCCTTGAAAAGAGGAGTGATCCCCTCAAAAATATCGAGATTGGTGGATCTGTTTCCCTTGGATCTTCACATGCACTTGAGTCCCTCAGCTACTAGTGAATTCGAGCTATTGGTGAGGAATATTTGACCTCACGCTAAGTTGGGAAGTCAATGTATTGGAAAATCTCCCCTATATTTTCTCTAGATGTCTCCAATCAGCTCTTACATAGTAAATATCTCCAAAAATGCTTCTTTTGCTGACATATTAATCACATTAGGCCATAAAATACAACAAGCACCCTTTAGTCTTCTTACTAAGCATATTATTGTTAAAAAATTCAAACTAACGTGAGAAAATGAGAGTTTTAAGGTATAGAGGATAACACAATGGACCTCAAAATATACCTATTGATGGGACCCATCACATATGCAAATGTTTCCATTAGTTAATATTTTTCAAATAACTCTACAACAGCCACGATCTGAGCATATTTCCATTCACACGGGGATAGTGGATATGCACTCCATCTCTGACATATGAGATCCACTATAGATACACAAGGTAAGCAATTACAATACTAGCAACCCATCGATCCATTTTTCAAGTCGATCCTACACTTTTTCTTCTATGTGCATGCACCATGAATTATCTCCCTCATTTTTTCACTGGGATGGAAATATAGGGTCGATCTTTGTGATAAACTATGTGCTATAAAAGCACACTACACTACCATTCAGGTGTATTCAACTACAGATCATATCACTACATTGGAATAGGATCTCAAACCACACACTAGCTTTGATTACATCACTCCACACAACTTCAACCTTTAATACACATTTTTATCAATGTACTAATATTACCATTACATTTTCTTGTTACCAAGTTCAACACAGACATGGATTAAGCTACATGTATAATGATCAACTGCAATTCACACTATGTCCAATTATTGTGCAATTCACAATAACGCACTTAAGAATTAAATATTTTAGACCAAATCGACTAGATCCATACCCACCGAAGAGGGCTTAACATCTTATCATTTTTCTCCTATGTGTAGGTAGACATATGCTTTATCTCCATAGTCCATGATCCATCACATGGCTAAAACACACTAGCTAATCATTCATGTGCACTATGTGTAAATTCCATCAAAAAAATACACATTCACTTGTTTTTCGAACCTTTGATCAATGTTATACATGCCATATTTATTATTGTTCCCAGCTCCTCAAGTGATTGATCCAATCGCTCATCCCACCATTACAAGACGAAATCCACAATATTAAATTAATTCAATTACACCCAGCAGGCCATATCAAAATACCATGGAGGAGCGAATAAAACCATTTCTAGAGGACCAACAAATTTTTAATGTGTTCATACTCACCAAATCGTAGAAATAATACCAATTCAACTCGTTATGGACCAAATCTTCCTATCATACTAGATCAATGCGTAACTCCATTACACCTCGAAGACTTGATCAATATAATCAATGGCAACTAAATCAAACACCATGTTCAAACCTCTTTTATGACAAGAATAATAGTGTTATTTTACCTTTTAGAGACCAAATTGAATAGTTTTTAAATGCGAGAAGATCGACATTCATTCCATTCATTGCACAATTTATAGTTGATTACAATGATTAACTACAACTAAATCAACATAATACTTTGAACCAGATCACACCATACATACTACAATAAGTACTAGAATTACACAATGTGTAAAGAAGCTCCTTTATAACTCATAGTTGTCCCATTTAATAATTTACTTTGATACCAAGTCAATTTTCTAGCTCATCCATTAACACCACAATTGTATTAAATAAAGCGTTCACACACCAATTTTGTGACCGAACCAATCACCAATTCAAAGAGGTTGAAGGTGTGACTACTTCAATAATCATTTGACTAGATCAATGCCATCATGTTCATTCATTTTCCCACATGCAAATTGATTTTCCAGTGCAAAAATTGTGCACATCAGATACTCATCATACTACTTTGCCAACGCACCAAACTATAAACAATTGGGCCCATAACTCAATCACCCAACACTCATTTAATTTAATTTTCCAATAATTATTTAACTACCCATCACATCTCCCATTTCCATTAACCACGAGAAAACAAATATATTACATAATATTGATATTTTCCTCCAGAAGAAATAACATTAGATAACTCAATTCTTGATGGAATTATAACACTTGGGAATGTAGTAACATAAAACATCATGGAAAAACTATATTTGTCTCATTACTAAATTTGGAGTGATGTGGAATCATGCATTCATGTATCTCTTTTTTTTCCCAAAGAAAAAATCATAACTTTCTATTAAGATAAAATTTACATTTAGGAGATGCATTCTAGTTCTGTCCCCGAGACCAGATAAAATACAAAAAGTATGCAAGGCTTGTTTGTTCTATCCTTGTGATAAAAAACAAACATCTGTAAAAATATACATATATGTTCCCATGCTTTGAATATTGTTGACATACTATGAACTATAACCTAATATCGTTGTCATATACTCTGATATTTAGTAAGGTCCAAAAATAAACTAGCACTGTGAAGATAGATATATGAAAGACTAATATAAACTGACATAAAGGAAAACTAAACATATGGGTATCATTTCTCAGTGAATGGATGATGTTGGTACTCCCGAATTGTCCCATCTATGTGATCTAAACCTTAGATAGTAGGTTTTCTTCAGTTTCCTTTCCATATATATATATCACGGCAAGAAATTTAGTCAAATGCATGTTTTAGTTGTGAGACTTCTTTTAAAATTAGTATTAGTGCGTGATTGTGACATCTTTGAGAGGCATTGAACCAATTGATAACATTTAGGGAGTCACTGAAAACTTGAAGTGAATGACAGTTGTTTTCCAAAGCCCAACATAGGAGTTTGAGGGAGAGAAGTTCTGCAAATTTTTGAATCCTCTGCCCAAACCAATCTTAGATTTAATTAAATTTTGTTCATTTATGTAGAGGAGCATGCCACCCCAATAGATCCCATATTTGTTGGTGGATCCATCAAAGTAAGACCTAGGCTTCTGTGTATTAATCAATTCATTAGAGATGGTGTTGTTCTTTTCATGGTAGGAGGGCATAAATTGCACCAATTTGAGTAGATATAATATCAAGAGTTGATTATGTGTCTCTAAAATGTAGCTTTGTTCCTAGCCAACTACACCCCTCAGTATATGAGGGGTGGGATATTCTTGATGGTTTCATTATTTGTTGTATCCGGCCAAGACTTCCATGTCTCCAAGAAAGATTCGCCACTCTAGTCCAAATGACAATCCAAAAGTTGTTTGGTTTTAGACCATATGCTTAAGGTGAAGGAACAATGTAAGAAAAAATATGTGACAGATTCCCCTGCATCCTTACATAGTATGCACTAGTTCAAACCTTCCTTGTGTCGTTTTTGTAAGTTATCCCTATAGGAATTTTATTATTCATAACACACCACAAAACCAACCTTGAATTTGTTGGGAAGCTTAGCTTCCACCACTATTCAAGATTTTCCCTTTCTCTTCCAGCAATTTGGTGGATATACACATTTTTTGGAGTGTAATACCATTTTGGTGAATGTACCCATCCAAGGGAGTCTTCCATGTATCTAATTCTGATATGAGATGCTTTAACAAAATTTACATAATTTGTCCATAGAACAAAAGAATCATCATGCAAATCTAATTGTGTGGAAGATTTCCAACCTAGAACCCAAAAAGTATGTCAATCCTCATCAACAATCTAGTTGAGAAAAGTTATCCCTTGATTATTTAGGTTTGTAACAAGCTCATTGGTAAGACGAATTTTTTTAGAGAAATTAGTCCAGGCATATAATCCAATTCGAAGTATTTCACCATTTCTCACATGCCATGTGAGCCCTCTACCAACCATCACAAAGGAAGATATTAACACTTTCTAAATGAAATATGAATTGGTCATTTGTTTAATAGGTAATCATATCTATTCATCAATAGATATAGGAAATATGTATTTATGATATACAATTGTTGTCCATAAGTTGTCAGTAAAAAGAAACCTCCACCCAACCTTGGTTGTGAAAGCCTTTGCAAATATGGGGAGATATTTGAAGCTCCAGCCACCCCATTCTTTTGAAAGAGATACCTTGTCTCAATGCACCCATATAAGTACAACTTTTTCCTTAGAGCCTGTTAGATTCCTATAGTGATAGGTTTCATACTATTGACTTGGTGGTATTAAAGCCTTGTAATATTGTACATACCTTTGCTTTCTACAAATGTAGTTCATATTCTTAGATTAAAAATGTAAAGAGGGTATGTCCTAAAAGAAAAATAAAAGGACAAAAACAATGAAGAAAGGTAAAAAAATGAGAATAAATGAACCCCAAAAAATAAAAGAAAAAGACCATGAAAGTGAGCAAGCTTAAATGCCACTACTATTTACTTTTATGCATAATAATGATTGTGTGCAGCTTGTAATTTATGCCACAATCCATGATAGTCAAATTGTTTAATCTTGGCTATTCATTCTTTCAATTTTAATGTCTTTAGTTAGATAATAAGATCTGGCCAAACAGTTTAATCTTGGCAGATCATTAGATAGGTAGAGATAATAAAAGTTTAATCTGAACCCTTGGATGATATAAGGTTAGAAGTAGATAGTTTGATTTGTAAAAGATAAATGAGTAATAAGGGTTTGATAGCTTAAATTCACCCAAATAAAAGAAGAAAAAATGGTAGGGTAGGTGAATGGGTAAGTAGTAGAATGGTTGCACAATTACGAACATCATTGATGAAAGCACACCTTTTATGCTTAAATGATATATTTCAAATGTACATGAGCACTTTACAAAGCATAAGCAATGGTTTACAAGTTCAAAATGATTAATTCCCCATCATTCTTCTTCACCCCTAGAAAACTTACTAATTTGCCTTCCATAACAAAATTTCTAATACCTATAATCCTTTAAGTCAAAAAGGCTCAGAGAATTTCTTTGACTTCTGGTGGGATCAGACCCTCGGCTTGATGACTTAAGGATATAAGGTGTTAAAATCCCCTACAATTAATTCATGCCCCTCATAGAACCCCTTTTCTTAAGGTTAAACTGCATTTACCTAGGAAAAGTTGAAAACCCCCATGGCAAAACATATTTTCATTCATAAACCCACCAAATGTATTTTATCCTAAGTGCTAAGTGTATTTAAAGCACATCAAAATTCATATACTTGCATGCTACAACCCTTCCACTCATTTCACCTCATATTAACTTTCTAATTTAAAATATATAAAAATACCTGAAAAACCCATTATCCCGTATATTAATTAATTCCTTTATGTAAATAACCCCACCCATTAATTTAATTATAAACTATATAATCACCCCCATATCCCAAAAAATATATTAAAACCCCGCCCCATTGCTTAATCATATATTAAAGTGCCCCGATCAGTTAAGACTAAGATTAAGTCTTAAGCTAATCCCATACCGCCAGTGATTAGACCCATGGGCCCCCCAAAAAAATTTTGATTAATCTTTGTGCAACTCCATCACCTGATTCCTGTACGATCTCCCTTCCCCTCATCCTACGGCTCATAGCCATATCGGCCGAACCTGATGACCGTCCTTTACCCGCCCGATAAAGCGGTTTTCCCACACCCCCTCGATGCTATGTGTCATGCGCTCAAGTAGATCGGGTGAGCCCCTCTAAAAACCACTTCCCCCTCAAAAGCGGTGTGATGGCCGTCCAAAACCACTTCCCCGTGTAATCGAAAAAACTGCCCACTGTTCATCAGTTAATGAACCTGCCAAAAATTAATATTTTTCTATAAAAGCCCATTTACCCCTCTTTTCACTCTTTTTCGCTCATTTTCTCTTGAGAACTCAGAAATCTGTTGCAACCTCTGCAAAATAAGAAATTTCTCACAGACCTCTGCCATCGCTTCAGAAATGTTACAGACAGTCCAACTCACTCCTAGTCTGTACCAAAACCATACAAAATATCTGCAGCTGCCATCAACCACCATTTTCAACCAATTTTGCCCATTTCTAGGTATTTCACCGTAAAATACCAGTCCCCTTGTCAAATTCCAAATAATTGCAGACTCAACACTCTATTAATTAAGTAAAATCCATCAATTTTACTTTAATTACAATGTTGTGAACCTAAACTCTCTACAAAACCTCTTGTTTCTGAAAAATAATCCAAATATAGACCAAACTCAAATCCACAAGAATTGAGTATGGCTACCCCAATTGCAATGGATGTAAGGCCCATCTCTACACCTCACTTAGACCTGGACCACCTTCCCCTGGCTGACAAGGATTTCCAAATCAAAGATACCAGTTCAACAGAGCTCCTCCTCAAAATCCATTGCTTAAGCAAAGACAGACACCTGAACCATATAGATGACATTGGCCTATGGGAGTCCAATTTACCCAGTTACCAGTTTCCCCGAGTACATATCTTTCCAGAAATTGTTCATATGTGCTATGCATGCTACATTCCCGGTCGTAGAGCCATAATGTCTCATGACCAGAAAGTTCTATTCACTATCACAGTCAGTCTATTAATGAAATGTTGTAGTTCTAACCAGGGCCAAACCTAACCCCAGTCTCAATTGGAGACCTGTTGGACCAGTATCCCAAGCTAAGCCAATCAAGATTGGCCCAGTTGTTCCAAACCTTCATCAGAGAGGAAAAACATATCCCTAAGGATTCCCCTCCATATGTAGCAGCTATTTTCTTTAAATAGGGCCAATACATTGTAACCATGATATCTTGTGTTTTGGGGTACACTACAAGTGAATACATTGATGAAATTATTCTCGCCTTCATGTCCATTTATACACCAGGGAAGCCTCCTGCAATCATATATGACTTTGCCAGTTTCATAACTAACAGAATGCATGAGCAGTTCACAAGAACAAGCAATGAGAGAGTGTTCAAGTATTCTTCTGTCCTATACCACATGTTCTTATATTATTAGTCTGACAAGTTCCCTTTCACTCTCCAAAAGCTTGACACCAGAGGTCAGCCTAGATCCGTTATTTTTTGGACCCCACTTTTCCATGAGTTTGGATCACCATATACATACTCAGACTTCATAGATTCTTTTGTGTATCCAATCATGACTATGCTCACTAGAAATCCTCCACCTAGGATAAGTCCAGAAATAAATAGAGTCCTCCAACTTTCCAAGCAAACCAAAGTGGGTGATTGGTACCTTTACCGAAACCACACTGAGATAAGGATATATGGTTGCATGCTTGCACCATATAAGCTGCCAAGATACCTCCCAATGAGGTTGTTTGCCTTAGAATATTACAAACAGATCATGAATGCACATGAAGTAAACTTTTTCACTGCCAAGAAGAAGGCCCATTTCAAAATCAAAGACCAATTAGGCCCCTTCATATGCAATTCCAGAGAGGTAGGGAAAGAGGTAAACCTAATCCTGCAGAGAATGAAATTCCGAAGGAGTCTTGTATGGAGATATGACCCTTTGGAATTCATTACCAAGAAAAGGCAAAAGGTCAAGCTAGGACCTTTTATCCATCACCCCATACCAGAGATAGAGGCTTATGCCAACCAAACAGAATGGGTGGAAAACACTTTTATTGATAGGGATAGCACAAGGGTAGATGTAGAAAATTCTCTGATTGACTTGGAAAGGTAGCTTGATGAGAGCTCTTTTCTGCAGGTACTAGAAGAGCAAGAAAGAGCCATGAGCACCCCTCCAATGATGCAGACTCCTCAGAATGAGGAGAAAAATCCAAAAAGAAACAAAGAAGAAGCTTCCACTTCAGGAATGGACACCTCTAATTTGCAGTAGGAAACAAGTCACAGAAAAAGGCAAAGGGTCAATCCAACCTATGAATAGGAACATACAGAAGGATTTGCACATGTGACCACCACAAAAACAGAGAGAAGCAAGGCCACCACTCCTTCTACAGACTTGCAAGAGCCTTCCACTTCGCAAACTCAAGTGTTGGATAGGCAGATAAGTTTGGAAGTGTCTTCATTCAACAGGCCTAAGGACAAGGACCAAGACTTAAAAGATAGGTATAAAGACATCAAAATGAGGAATGAGAGACTTAAAGCCCAAACATATGCTCAATACCTAAAGCTCACTCCCAACAATCATACAAGACTGATGTCAGCTTTTGACATCAAGAAGGGAAAGCTGTAGATGTCCTTTGTTAAGCCTACAGCACAACAGCCGAAAACATCTTCAGATTTCAAGAGGGTTGACTTTGAAGTATTGGCAAGGGATATTCATCCCATAGACCAGATAGAATTGCCTAAACAGGCTGGGGAGATGATATACTTCACCCTAACAGGTAAATCCATAGTTTCCCATCAGTTATAGAGCTCATTGAACAACAATTTGGCACAATTTCAATTGGAGAAGGCCTCCTCACAGGCCAAGGATACGAGGATTAAGTCTTTGGAAGACTTGGTTATTGAGTTGGGACATGATCCCAAAGATATAAAAACTTTTGAGCAACTGCTAAAGAAGAAGAATGATGATATTGTTGCACTGAAGAAGCAATTGAAGATACCTCAGCTGCAATATCCTCAAACATTTGAAGTCATAGAGAATCAAACCAAACATGAAGAGTTGATGGACTTGGTCCTAAAACTCAATGATCAAATAAAGGAAACCGAGAAAGAATTGGATTATCCAATTAAAACGGAATGACATTGCATCAACTTCTGCAAACGTCATCCCTACAGTGTCTACAATAGTCCCTTCTAAATTGGTAGATTCACTTGCACCAACAACTCCACCTGCCACAACATTGTCAGTCACCACAGAGTCTACAACAACAGCAAGTACATCAGGAGAAAAGGCAGCAGAGTTAGTTAAATCCATGGAAGAGATGTCAATCCAAGCTACAGAAATGAATAGACTAAAGGAAAAGGTGGCAAGTTTAGAAACTGACTATAAACTTGCACATATTATGCAAAAGGAAGAGGCATAGAAAGCCAATAAGATGAGTGAAAAGGTAAAAGCCTTGGAAAATGACCTAACATTGGAGAAACCCCTTGGGCAAGCCAAGGAACTGCTATGGGCCAATGTCATTGACTTTTTCAATGATATTTGGCCATCAATTCAAGTTATCTTTGAGCAGACATAATTGATAAAAATAGCCACAGAAGCTATCCAGAAAGTGAAGGAGGAATTAAGAGACATGCCTGAGGATGCCAATAGACTCATCCACTTCCTCAACAACAAAAATAGGTATGAACTCCATGAGATGGATATATAAGACAAGACTGTGACCATTTTTGAAATAAATAAGCTTTTTTCCAAAAGAACCCTAATGTTGAACTTGGAGGAAAAGTGCTAGAACATGAAGGTGGCCATTGATAGATTCATGGCCAAATTCCAGATTTTTGAGGGAAAAAGGATTGCCCAGTCCATTAGTCATAAATGAAAAACTTATGACACAGAAGGACTATGACAAAAGACTCGAGAAGTTGGCTAAAGATCAAGCTAGCACTTCAGCAATAAAAGCCCTGCCAACAGGAAAAGTTTTGTATAACACCTTCAAGAACCTGTTCTTCCTCCAACATGAGGTAAAACACTTATTCATCACCAAGCCCAATTTTTCTAAGTATACTGAGGCTGATGAGATATACCGAAGGATGATAAATGTCAAGTTACTTGACCATGAATGGTGGGAAAGAATGACTAATTTACTGTAAGAAATTTATAGTAAAAGGGTTACCATGCAGTGAATGTAGGAAAGGCAAGCAAACAGGTAAAGACAAGTCAAGTAGGTCAAAGAGTATCAAGGTTAAAGAGTATCAGGCCAAAGTAAAAAGGTTAAACAAAACTCTAGCATAGAAGACCACAACAGCAAAGCAGCCTAAAGGGATAACAATTCAACACAAAAGCCAGGAATACCAAAATAAAAGGGACAACTTGAAACAATTCAATATTTGTCTCTATCTTCTTGGAAGAAGATATTTGTATTTCCTAGATCTCAAGTTTGTTTTGAGATATTTTGTAATAATTCATGTATAAATACTTCACAATTTGAAGTATTAGGTGTGGACTCATGTGTTGAGCGTATTCCATATAAGTATTTCTCATGTGTTTTTGTTATCTTCTTACGATTATTCATAATCTTGCATGTATGTCAATCTGAATTCTTTAACTTGGAAACATATTTCAGAATTTGTTTTAACAAACACTCTATCTTAACAGTTAAGCATTATTATGTTTTCTTCGAGTATTTAAATTAAAGAATCCTTAATTGCTCTTTAATTTACATCAATTAATTAAGAAATCCATACCAAAGGATCCTTAGTTTCCCTTTAGTTTTGGTTGTACTTTCTTTCTTCATTCATTATCTGGGTTTGAGAATCCTTGATTACTCTCTTTCCCCGAGTGAAAACCTTCCACCACTTTGTCCTGAACATTTGGAATACACTCTGCTACCTTGCCCTTGGAACATCTCCTTTATTGAGTTCTTTCAGCCCTGTTTTCTTATCATTTGACTCCATAGCCCAATGGCCTGAAAGACATCGACTTACCCATCTATTTAAAGAGATCCCACCACCCAATTTCAAACAAGACCAAAACCCTTCAAGCAATCATAACTAGCCTAAAATCTTAAAAAACATAGCTAAATCATAAAGAGAGATCCCTCTCTGAGCCTAGGTGGGCTAGAACCTATGCTCCAAAGTAGGTTTGTAGTTACCTCAACCTTTTTCCTTCTTTCAAATAACTTCTAGAGAAAATACCAGAGCGCTAACAGAGCCTTCCAATAGAAAACGCCTGCAAATATTTCAAATAGATTCGGTAATTCCTCTGGGGATCCATGTTAGGGACATATGCTTCGAGCAATGATTTGTTCAAAATAACTCTTCCCACCCATGACAACCATTTTAAACTCCAATGTTTTAAACTATTTTCCACTTTAGCCAGTAACCATAGCCAGTCGAAATTCATGTATGCATTTGGATTTAGATGAAAACCAAGGTATTTAAAATTGTCCTAAAATTCCTTGATGGTGTAGGGAAAATAGTTTTGAGCCCTGCACACCTCCCTACGAGTCTTTCGAGCGTACGAAAGAGTAGATTTATGAACATTTATGATCATCCCATGCCACATTTTTTAACAATGAATGATAAAAATGTGAGACAACTCATGACCCGACTGATGAAAGGAACTTCAAATCCAAGGTGGGTAAGAATCAGCTGAATGAAAACCCATTTGACTCTTCATAAGATTTAGACGAGTCAATTTTGGCCCTAATTCATTTCAATTTCCTAATTTTGAGACTGTGAATCCCTTCTTGTGCCACTACTATTGCTTCGTGTATCTGACACCCCTCTAAAAATCCAAATTGTTCTCTGGATACATTCATGAACAATATGGTTCTGAGTCTATTGGAGATAATATCGATGACTTTTTAGACACAGTTGCATAAGGAGATTGGTCTATAATCATCAAAATATTGAAGGTTATCAGTATTTGGAATAAGGGCAATGAATATTGAGTTGAAAGGGTCACAGATTATTCGAGGTAGATGGGAATCTTAAATCGCTCTACGTAATTCACCCCCCACTAAATCAAAGAATCCCAAGTAAAATTCCATTGTCCATTCGTTCAGGCTGGGGCTTTTATCTTTTTGCATTCCTTTAAGAATGACTTCCAACTCCCTAGCCAAGATGAAATCCATTAATATCTAGCTGTCCTCCTCATCCATGAAATGTGGAAAGAATTGAGCCAGCCGAACAACTTCATCAAGTGTGGCTTCCTTTAGTGCCTTGAAGAGGTTTTTGAAGTGGTATTTTCCCATGGAAGCTAATTCTGTTAAATTTTCTGATTGTTCTATGTTGTATTAGTTACTTTAGCCCAATTTATCTTTTCATTAACAATGCATTCAATTATTAACATATAATAATCATAAACATAAATAAAGAAAGAAAAATATATGAAGTGACAAAGAAGACAACAAAACAACCACAAGAGATAGCATATTGGTCCAAGACCAGGGAAAAACACCATAAGGGGGAAACCCTTTCAAATCTTCTTCTTTAGTAGATCTTCATAAAAATATTTCAGCAGAGAGTACAATGAGCCCAATACATATAATTGTAGCAGATAATAAAAAATAAGATCTACAGATCTGTGTAACAACAGAGAGAAACCTAGATCTACCAGATCACTGAAGTCAATTGAATCAAATATATCAAATCCTAGATCTAAACTTTGGTTGCCCTCATCGACATTATCTGTGTGCGACCAAAACTCCCGAGTCGCTCTCTCGGATACTGTATGTGTGCGATTGTGACTGCACGATCACTCTCAGAAATCCTTTATGCATGCGACCGAGGTGAAATGCACCAAATACCCAAGGTAATTCCCTTATAGTTGTTGTGCAAGCGACCGAGAGGACTTGGACGCTCTCAAGACTATTTTGTGCAAGCATTCGGGGACCTGAACCTTCTGATCTACTTCTGAACCCAAAGTCGCTCTCACAAGTCTATTTCCTAACAACCAAAGACACTTAGTTGCTCTCTTTCCCACTTTTTTCCTGCAACCAGAGACCAAAATACCCTAATCTGTGCCAGCGACCGAGATCTGGAGAACCAAAACTCACAGCGAACCTTTCGCTTGTAATTTTAGACCCTGTGTGAACTCCTTCCAACGAACTTGTGTGAGCCAAGACAAAATTGAATAATAGAAAGATGGTGTGATGAAATGAACTTGAGATCTCTTCCTTTTATAGGCTTTCATGAGGGTTAAATTGGGGTTAATATTGACCCAAGCAGTTACCCATGTGGTTAGGGCCGATCCATTCCATGATGTATGTATGAATAGAATAATTCAAAACTTAACTTCTGCTTAACCAAATTAGGTGATATTTAGGTTGATTTTGGTCCTCTCAAAAAGAGGAATTTAATGCAAGCATCATCTTGGTCATATGAGTTGTCCAAAGTGAAATTTTACCCTAGTTGCAAAAATTAACTCTCCCTCTCAACTAGGAATAATTCCACCTGCCAATATATGTCATTTGATCAACCTTTCAAGTTGTTGTAATGATTTGTTTGTCTTTGCTCAACTCTATCTACTAAAACTTTCTCAAATCCAAAAGAAGAATAAAGGAGCAATATCTTCCACCCATACCTAGCAATAAGATAACTCACCATACAGGGGAGTAAATGCTTGACCCTGTAGTCTCATCAGGGAGCTTTACCCTCAACCCAAAATCCTATTTCCTACCGATATTCCCACTAATGACTCTTAGTAGTCATGTGGTAAAACACTTGCATCATAATCGACTTAAGTTGTACTCCCATAAGTATGCTCTGAACTCCTTGGCCAGACGAGGAGCGGTATTCCAAACAAGCCCATCTTGTGGGTATGATGCCAACTGGGGTATACTCTACAAAGACCAAATAGAGGAGTAAAACACTCAACCCTATGGGTAACAGATAGGGGTAACGCTCTATTGTCCAGATTTTTCTCAACCCTGAGATCCCTCTATCTTGATTTCTCACCCTAGGAGCTCAAACAAGGTAGGAAGAGTTGGCTTAGTGTCCTCGATCAGTGTTGCCCCTCATTTGGAGGGGCTACGTCCATCAGTCCAGGTTGCTCTCTGAAGACTAAGAACTTTCTCTTTGGTAATACCTTTGTGAGAATATCTGCAATATGTCCATATGTTGATATATGATGAAGCCTGACATCTCCTCTTTGTACCATGTCTTGAATAAAGTGATATCAAATTTCAATATGCTTGGACTTGTCATGGAACACAGGATTCCCTACCAAACAGATTCCACTCTTGTTGTCGCAGTATATCACTGTAGTATCTAGGACCTACTCAAATAGCTCTCAAAAGAGCTTTCTCAACCAAACTTCTTCACAGTTAGCCATGCTAGCAGCAATGTATTCTACTTCGGTGGTGCTCAGTGCTTTAGACTTTTATTTCCTGCTCATCCATGATATCATGGCAGAACTAAGACTAGAATAACAACCATATGTACTTTTCCTGTTGATAACGTTTCCTGCCCAATCAGCATCAGTATATCCATGAAGTTTGACATTTCCTGTAGAATATCTCATGCCAAGTGTGATCAGACCATGTAAATATCTCAATATGTGTCTTGCAGCTATCATATGTGTGTGGTGAGGCTCAGTCATGAATTGACTCAATGTGTTTACTGCATAGCATATGTCCGAACGGGTGTTCACCAGAAACATTAGAGCCCCAATCAGTTGTCTATACTGGAATGGATTTTCTAAGATTGTTCCTGCAACATTTCCACATAAACTCTTAAAGTTCATTTCCATCATTGTAACCATGGATTTACATTCAATCATTCAAAATCTTTCCAACAATTTTACAACATATTTTCCTTGTGAAAGGAAAATCTCACTGGGATTTTGCCACACATCAAGGCCCAAAAAGTAGTGCGTGAGACCAAGGTCTTTCATCTCAAATTCAGATGCTAGCTTCCTCTTACATTTGATCATCAAAGTCTCACTACTTGTCAAGAATAGATCGTCAACATATAAAAGCAAAATCAATGGCACACCTTGAATCATCTTGAAGTAGAGGTTGGGATTGGCATTGATTCTTGTGAATCTCAACTTCACTAAGTAATTGTCAATGCATGCATACCAAGCTCGAGGAGCTTGCTTCAAACCATACAGTGACTTCTTCAACCTACATACATTTTTCTTTGATCTTCCACTTCTAATCCATGTGTTTTTTTAACATATACCTCTCCCTGTAACATGCCATGAAGAAATGCAGTTTTTACATCCATCTGATGAAGAGTCCATCCCTGAATCGCAACAAGATAGACTATAGATTAGATGGTTGTATATCGAGCCACGGGAGAAAATATGTCATCATAATCTTCTCCCTCTTTCTCAGAGAATCCTCGAGCTACGAACCTTGCTTTATATTTCTCAATGCTGCCATCTATTCCATGCTTGATTTTGAATAGCCATTTTGAAGTCATAACAGATTTCTCTTTCAGCCTAGTTACAAGATCCCATACATCATTTTTCATAATTGATTCATATTCTTCAGCCATAGCATCCTTCCAAACTTGTTCTTTTACAACTTCTTTGAATGAGGACGGTTCGACTTGAATCATAGTACTCATAGCAGCAACATATCCCTAATACCTGCATGGTTTCTTTCTTTCTCTAAATGATCTATGAATGGGATAATTTCTTTTAGTATCCTATAAAGTATCGTAGAGCCAAAGTGGTCTCTTCTTAGAAGGATGATGACTTGGAGGAGGATCTATCGGATCCATAGGCTCTATGGGATCATCAACCATATCAGACTCAGGCACGGACGAACCATCTAAAATATCCCACTCATCATTCTCTTCCTTGGGAGGAGGAGGTAGAGGAAGATATCTTACTTTTCCAAGAGCTGCATCTTCATCAAATGTTACATCCCTACTAATATCGACCTTCCTATGACTAGGAATAAAAATTCTATATGCTTTAGAATTTTCACAATAACCCACAAACGTTCCTTTTCTACTAGTAGCTCTAATTTGTTCCTTTTGTCCTTTGGCACATGAAAATATATGGGGAATCCAAATACATGAAGATGGTTGATATCAGGCTTGACACCTATGAATATTTCTTTAGGAGTCTTATTTTCTAAGCAGTAGATGTAGCTTTGGCCCAAAGGAACTTTAGTACCTTTTGATCATGGAGCATAGCACGAGAAGCTTCTAGTATAGAATTGTTCTTCCTTTCAGCTAGACCATTCTATTCAGGAGTGTATGGAACAATCAGTTCCTTCTTGATTCCATCTTTCTTGCAAAATGTTATGAATTCTTTTGACATGTATTTGCCTCCATTGTCAGACCTAAAGACTTTGATTCTCTTTCATGACTGATTTTTGCTCAAGGATTTGAATTCCTTGAATGTTTCAAAGACTTCATCCTTATGCTTAATATAGTATATTCGTGTCTTTCTTGAGAAGTCGTCAATAAAGGTGATGTAGTAGAGATGACCACCAACAAAATGTATAGGCTTCAGACCACATATATTAGAGGGAATGAGATGGAGGATGTCATCTATCTTGTTCTAACTAGAGGGAAATTGCCCCCTTGTTTTCTTTCCACTTGCACAACTTGGACAAACTCCATCATGATGAGCTTGAACTTCAGGAATACCATAGACCAATTTCTTCAATTTCGGAAGTGCATCATAGTCAAGATGAGCCAGTATGTGGTTCCATACTTCACTCAAATGATTGGTATTATGAACCAATGTTAGAAGAGGTATTCCAGTGACTCTATAGAGTCCTTTAAATCTCGATCCTAATGTGAATACATCTCGCATAGGTGAATGAGAAGGCCAAGTCAAAATTTACTTTGATGAAGGCAATCTTCATCCCTTTATCTTCCAATGTGGATATAGATATTATATTATTCATTAATCCTAGTACATACAAAACAAAATGAAGCAGAACTGATTCTCCGGAATTCAACTAAAATTTGACGGACCCAAAGCCTTTCACGAGATGAGTGGAGTTGTCCCCAAGAATGACCTTAAGCTTAGTCTCCCTCTCTACCATATTAGAGAGGACTTCCTTGTAACCAGAGAAATTATGAGTGGCCCCACTATCAACCAACCAACTGTCCCACGAATCCAATGGAGAAGAACTAGTGAGAGCAGAAATAAGAACGTATTCAAATTTATTTACACCATTACTTTCATACCTAGAAGCCTTTGACTTATTTTCAGGAGGATGATTTTCTTCATGATCACTTGAGGAGTCTCTTCTTCTTCTTTCGAATCTTCTATCATAGTTCTTCCCTTGATAGTATTTTCTTCTTTTGTCATTATAGTTTCTTATAGTGTTGTAGCAGTGCCTTTTGTTCTTCTCGAGACAATCACGAGCATAATGACCTGTCTTATGACAATTAAAGAATCCAACATGAGATAACGAATTTTCATTTCTTCCTTTTGTGTTTTGAGAAGGAGGCTTCCATGATGGAACTCCTTTTGTCTTATTCCTTATGTCATGAGTGATATATGCAGCGAGCTCTCCCTCTTTATGCTTTTGAATCCTTCCTCTTGCTATCATCCTTGATTCTTCTTGAGTAATCTTCCCAACAATTTCGGCAAATGTCAGAAGGCCATTGTTGTTGCTGATTTTACTAATGAAGGTTTCCCAAATGGGAGGGAGACCTCTAAGATTCACAACTACTAGCTCCCTGTCAGGCACATTTTCTCCAACTATCTGCAATTGATCTCTAAGGCGGGAGATTCGTATAATGTAGGATTAAACGATTTCTTCTTTGTTCATCTTAGTTTCCAAGATTTGATCTTTCTGTTGAGATTGCAACAAGATGATGGAGCTTAGTGAAAAGAGTCACCTTCACTAAGTGGGCCCGCAGGCTATTTTTGGCGCAAGTCTATTTTTAGACTATGTCTATTTTTAGACATATGGATCATGTCTATGGATTGCAGGTTGCTGTTTATGGATGATTGGTCAAGTTGGGAAAAATAGATGGACTTCTATTTTTTATCAAAGTATGAGTGATCACAGTGTGAGTGATCAAAGTCTATTTTTAGACTGGCTGTCAAAAATAGAAAAGTCAAATATTATTGTCTCATAATAATATTTGGACTATAAACTTGATCTTATTCTCTTGGAGCACTTCAGTTTGAGCTACAGATGTGACCCATGCAGCTGTCAGAAGGAAGTACACTTTTCTTATGAGTCAGTTGAGTTTTTGCATGCATGACTTCAGTTAGAACTCAATCAGTTGAGTTTGGTGGAGTTGATTGTGGAGTTGATGGAGTTGTGTTCAGTTTGACTTGGTTAAACTAGTTGTAATTAGTCTAACTGCAAATAGACTAATGATGAGTTGTTAAACTAATTATTAACTCATGATGCAACTAATGAATACATCATTTAACTCAGTTGCATGTCAATGCATGTTCAGTTCAACAGGGACAGGTGGTAGAGAATCAGATTGCTATCAGTTGTGACTATAGTTGTGCACCAGATCTTGCACAATCAAGGGATTGAGTATGCCAATGAGTTTGCTCACATATTTGCCCAGTATTGTAGCCTTTGCTCACGTCCAACAAAGTGTGATTGATTATTTTGAGGTGAAATACGAGTTTGGTAAGCCATTCTCATCAGTTCTTGAGCAGGTATTGAGCAGTGGAGGCAGGCAAGCAGTGGAATAGATTTGGAGATCAGATCTGAGCTGTATTGTGTGTAACAGGTGGAGCTGGTACTGGATTGCTTGTGATAAGCATTGTACTTTGTAATGTTACATGTTCTCAATCATTAATATACAGATAGTTGGGGTTTTTAGCAAGATGCTTTCCCTGGGTTACATACTGTGTTAATGTGTGAATTCTCTTGATGTTTTATTGTTATTGATGGTGCTATATT
The DNA here is from genome assembly GCA_031772625.1 of Pinus tabuliformis. Lineage (NCBI taxonomy): Eukaryota > Viridiplantae > Streptophyta > Pinopsida > Pinales > Pinaceae > Pinus > Pinus tabuliformis. The sequence goes on along the minus strand of CM062809.1, from coordinate 828,909,165 downwards.
GATGATCAATGTAGAGGAGCTTATGTATTGTGTATGTATTCCACAATAGTACATGATCAGGATCATCTCTGTTGAATATGTGTTAAATTATTCAAAATTTCTACATGGTATCAGAGCGAGCTAGATAAATTGTAGAAAAATTTCTACATGGTATCGGAGCTGTTGATCATCAGATCTACTATTCAGGAAGTGTTTACATTCTATTTCTTTAGGCAGAGTCTGTAATCAGGCCAGGTAACCTCTGGATTCATCCTTCCTTTGGAAGGTGAGATATCTGGTGAATGCCCATACAGTCAATCTCTGTACGAGAAATATTGTGTTCTCACGAATTCTAGATCGGAGGCGGTTGAGTTGGTTTTTGGTGGAATTCGAATTTGCAGCAGTGATTGTTCAAATGTCTTTCAACGGATTGCGAATGTTATTCCAAAGCAAGAGCGACCTGGCGCTCAAGGCTAAACTCAGAAACAATAAAGGTGAGAATGGATCTTCATCAAAGGTATTTGATGAAGAGAATTGCGCTTTGGTTGCCAAAGCAAAGAAGTGGAAGAACGAGAAAGCTTCTCAGTCTGGTGCGAAAGGCAAGAAGCAGGATATGTCCAAGGTGAAGTGTTTTCACTATCACCAGCACGGACACTATGCCACTAATTTTCCGTAGAAGAAGAAGAACAAGCAGGTTGATGGATCTTCAGCAGGAGAGGCTCTAGCCTCACAGTTTGAGCTTGATTTTTCATTGATCGCATGCTTGGTTTCAAGTGTGATGGGATCCATGTGGTTCTTGGACAGTGGTGCGTCTTTTCACATGACGGGAGATAGAGATTTATTCTCTGATCTGTGATGAGCCCCAAAAATGTACAATTATTTGGGCTCATTCAACCTCCTAATTTGGCTTAGTCCACCATTCTCATTGGTTTATTGCATGTTTTTGATTATTTTTATGTTAATAGAGTGAATTTGGTTAGTCATTATGCCAACAAGTCTAATGGGTGCTTTGTGTAGCCTTTTTGGTCAACTTGGAGACAAAATTGAAGGTCTTAATGAGCACTTGGCAGCCAAATTCGTGGGAGAACAAGCTAGACGATTTGTAGGAAGGTGTCCCCCTCATTTATGGGCCCTTACCTCGAATTCTCCACCATCAGCTCGGAGTTCAAAGGCCACCAAATCAATGAGCACAAGGGCAGCCAAGCAAGTCAAGTTGGACTGCTGTTAACTACAAGTCTTGGGCAGCCAAGTCCCTAAATTTTAGGAGGACTGTTGGGTCCTCAAATTGTATAAATAAGAGGGCTTAAGACCTCATTTCAGTTAGTCATTTTTGTAGCCAGTTAGTCATTTTGTTTTAGCCATTAGTTAGCTAGTTTGTAGCTCGATTTTTATGTAATAGATTAGCTTTGCTATCAGCTCATTCTCAAGCTCTCCTTGTGGACAGTTTTGATGTAACTCTTCATTCTTGTTTAATAAAGATGAATCCAGCTTTGCACCAGCTCTAAATCTCTCTTGGGAGGCTGTAGCTCTTGGGGTTGGGCCCATCTCAAGCGCCCAGTACCTCCCTTGTTTATCTTTATGTGTTTTGCTGCATTCTGAGAATAAAATCTGCTATTTTGTTTTGTTATTTAGTTTGTCTTTTTGATGAGTAAAATAGCTTTTCATGTTCAGATTTACTTGATATGTTAATCACAGGGAATATATTCAGAAAAAGGCTACCAAGTACTTTGGATCTCACCTCCCCTTCAGTGGAATCATGAGCTGGGACCAATGTAACCTTGCTGCCCACAAAAACACATTCTTTGCTTCACCATGCAATTAATAGTGTTGGATTTTTAGTGGTCGAACTTGATATCAGTTTTGATTGCATGCTTCAGTTTATGATTGCTTAGTTGTAGAGTCATTTCACGTATTTCATTTCGAATAAACTTCTATCCATTTCCTTTTGTTGTTAGGTCAGATTAGATTAAAGTAACTAGGTCATAGGTTTTATATGTGTGTGTTCGTTCAGTTTGGAAAACCACTTGCAGAGTACCTATTACCCTTCCTTACCTGCACATACCCCATCCAACCGACCTATTTCATCCTTCACTCAGAACCCTTACCTTGCATTTACCTCATTCGCTTACTTTGCCATGATTCTCATCTTTTTGTGCAACCTTACTCCAGTCTTCTTGGAACAAGTCCAGCCATCCACACCTTCTCCTCAACTCCATCCTCCAAGTCCTAGACCTCTTCACACCCCTATTTCACCCCCATACTCATTCCATCATCTTTTTCCCTCCATCCATGCTCCAAAATCCTCTTTTCAGAACATCCTGTAGAAATCTCTGAACATCCTGTAGAAACCCCTGCAGACATCCTGTAGAAGCCTGCACACTCGGTTGCCAAGCACCTGAACGTTGTGGACTTCTGTGGAATGATGTTTTGGATCCCCTAGAACCTCTCCTAGCCTTCCTGACCTTTCCCAAGCTTTCTCTCCCTTCGCACCACCTCTGCACAGCCAAACCCTAATAAGAAACAAATTCATAATCACTCCATCCACTTAAGCAAAAATACAAAAACAATGTCCTTTTTCATAGAAGTAGTTTGAGTTCATGCCTTTCACATCATTAGAGGTAATGGCATCCTTTTTAGACATTTGCACTTTCACTATTGCATCATAGAGGTCAAACTAGTCAAATTAGGGTTTACTAGGGTTTCATGTTTTGGTTGGCTTTCAGTTCACTTTTGCAAGGTAGATCAATTTCCCTCGAGATAGCCTTCGTCCATCATTTAGAAAGCTTCTTCTGAAGAGCAATAGAAGTTGGCTTGAGCCCTAGCGGACTTGTGCCAGCTGACCAAGTGACAGCTGCGACAAGAGCTAGTACTTGTGCATACAGCACCTTCGCTTCCAAGTTTGTACGAACTACCGGGTTGATAAAATTAGAGATAGGGAGCCCCAGGAGTTGTAGCATTATTGCTACAATACTGGAGCCCACCAATCTGGAGGACAAAGATCTTGGAGTGTACATCGAGATGGGCGATGATGGTAGATACAGTGCGACCGGTATCGGTACCATTTCCTTTGAGAGGGAGTCTGGTAAACCCTTTGTATTGAAGGAAGTCATGCATGTTCCAGGATTGAAGAAGAATCTTGTCTCAGTGGCAATGTTAGAAGACAAGGGGTATGATGTTGTTTTCAGCGAGGGAAAGGCTTTCCTGTGCAGCAAGACAACTGGTGAGACCCGGAAGATAGGGGTTCGAGTGAGGAACCTTTATCAGTTGCATGTAGATGGATGCGCAGCAATGGCAAGCAAGGCAGAAGGATTGGTGAGTCGGGATGATGGTGAGTTGTGGCACAGGAGATTGGGTCACCTTCACCATGGAGCCTTGAAGATACTGCAGCAGATCACTACAGGGCTTCCTAAAGGCACACTTGCGCAGTCAGATCAGTGCAAGGGGTGTACTTTGGGGAAGTTTGTGAAAGCCACCTTTCACGAGAAGGATAGTCGTGCCACGACGATCCTTGAGAGAATTCACACAGACGTGTGTGGACCTTTCTCAGTTGCTTCGATAGCAAAACACATGTATTATGTGATTTTTGTTGATGATTTCTCTCGTAAGTGTTGGATCTTCTTCATGCAGAAGAAGAGTGAGACATATTCAAAGTTCTGTGAATTCAAAGCACTGGTCGAGAAGGAGTCGGGGAATAAGGTGAAGGCTCTTAGGAGCGATAATGGTGGTGAATACATCTCAGACGAGTTCAAGGATTTCTGCAAGGCAGAAGGGATTCGTAGAGAGCTCATAGCTCCCCATAACCCACAGCAGAACGGGGTAGCTGAACGGAAGAACAGAACGATCGTGGGTGTTGCACGGGCAATGTTGCATGATCAGGGCCTACCCCTTCACTTGTGGGCGGAAGCATGCAATACAACAGTTTATGTGCAGAACCGTTGTCCTCATAGGATACTTGGCATGAGTACACCAGAGGAGGCTTATTCTGGTAAGAAGCCTGATCTTTCTCATTTGAGGATTTTTGGTGCTAACGTTTACATGCATGTGACGAAGGATGCCAGGAAGAAGTTGGAGCCGACCGCAGAGGTTGGGATATTTGTGGGGTACACTGATACGCCCCACAATTATCGTGTGTATTTGCCAGACAGTGGTAAAACTGTTGTGCGACGGGATATAAAATTTCAGGAGGAGAAAGCCATGAAGTGTTCGCTTGAGAGGGAGCTACACTTGCATGCAGATGAGGAGCTATTAGTTCCTAAGGATGAGCTTCAGGATGTGGATCAGCCACAGGATGAGGTTCATGGAGTGGACGAGTCCACTCATGCAGCGCCAACCATCAGAGGGCGAAAGCGCTTGACAGAAGTTGAGCGACTGGCTCAAGATGCAGAGAAAGTTGTAGGACCACCTACAGCCCAACGCAGGCAGAGACAGTCACCTGATCGGTACACTGGATACATGGCTCTTATGAGCAAGTGTGTTGTGACTAAGCCATCCTCTTTCGAGGAAGCTGTGGAGGATCCCGCATGGGTAGACGCCATGGTGGAAGAGTATGATTCTATTGTCAGAAACAGTGCATGGGAGATTGTTCCTAGACCGGAAGGGAAATCAGTGGTGTGTTCGAGATGGATCTACAAAGTTAAGTAGGCAGCTGACGGGAGTGTGGAGAAGTACAAGGCAAGATTTGAAGGCTTTTCACAGATTGAGGGGATCGATTATGAGGAGACCTTTGCACCTGTCGCAAGGTATTCTTCCATACGGACGATTCTTGCTCTCTCGGCGCAGATGGGATGGCACATTCATCAGATGGATGTGAAGACTGCGTTCCTCAACGGAGTCATTGAGGAGGAGGTGTACATTGAGCAGCCTGAAGGCTTTGAGGTCTTCAACAGTGAGTCGCATGTGTGCAGGCTCAAGAGGGCGCTGTATGGGTTGAAGCAAGCACCACATGCTTGGTACACACGGATAGACAGCTATTTCACAGGACTTGGATTCTCCAAGAGTGAGGCGGATCCTAACCTATACCAGATCGTGGTGGAGGGTAAGTTGCTTATCATTGTACTGTATGTTGATGATTTGATTCTAACGGGTGATGAGCTGTTGATACTATCATGCAAGAAGGATCTTGCTACAGAGTTTGAGATGAAGGATTTGGGCCTCCTTCACTATTTCCTAGGATTGGAAATATGGCAGTGCAGTGGTGAACTATTTGTTTCTCAGGGCAAGTATGCTCGGGAGATACTGGAGAAGTTCAACATGCATGGCTGCAAGCCTATTGATACTCCTCTTCCTGGAGGTTGGAGGAAGGAGGATGCCACTTCAGGAGAAGAAGTGGATGCCACTGTTTATCGACAGTTGGTGGGGTCGCTGATGTATTTGGTCAATACACGACCCGATATATGCTATGCAGTTAACCAGCTTTCACAAGATATGGTTAAGCCTACCAAGCTCTTCTGGAAGGCGAGCAAGCATGTATTGCGCTACTTGAGAGGCACATCGGGATATGGTTTGTGGTACAGACAGGAGGATGAGGTGAAGCTATGTGGCTTCACGGATGCAGATTGGGCAGGGAGCCCAACGGACAGAAAGAGCACATCAGGAGGGGTCTTCAGTATTGGATCGACAACAGTTTCTTGGTACAGCAGGAAGCAGAGATCCGTGGCACTCAGTTCAGCGGAGGCCAAGTATATGGCAAGTTTGGCTGCATACGAGGCTATATGGATGAGGAAGATCCTGGTTGGTTTGTTCGGTTCTCATTTGGATCCTACTGTGATTTACTGTGATAACCAGAGTTCCATTAAACTCTCGGCTAATCCTGTATTTCATGATAGATCTAAACATATTGACATCAAGTACCATCATATCAGAGATTGTGTGCAGCGGAGGATCATGTTGCTTTCATACATTCCAACGGAGGATCAGGATGCTGATATTCTGACGAAGGCTCTCACCAGGAGCAAATTCGAGTACCACCGAGGCAGGATAGGGGTTGCTGATAATCCATATCTTGTCGAGAGGGAGTATTGAGATTGCAACAAGATGATGGAGCTTAGTGAAAAGAGTCGCCTTCACTAAGTGGGCCCGCATGCTATTTTTGGCGCAAGTCTATTTTTAGACTATGTCTATTTTTAGACATATGGATCATGTCTATGGATTGCAGGTTGTTGTTTATGGATGATTGGTCAAGTTGGGAAAAATAGATGGACTTCTATTTTTTATCAAAGTATGAGTGTTCACAGTGTGAGTGATCAAAGTCTATTTTTAGACTGGCTGTCAAAAATAGAAAAGTCAAATATTATTGTCTCATAATAATATTTGGACTATAAACTTGATCTTATTCTCTTGGAGCACTTCAGTTTGAGCTACAGATGTGGCCCATGCATCTGTCAGAAGGAAGTACGCTTTTCTTATGAGTCAGTTGAGTTTTTGCATGCATGACTTCAGTTAGAACTCAATCAGTTGAGTTTGGTGGAGTTGATTGTGGAGTTGATGGAGTTGTGTTCAGTTTGACTTGGTTAAACTAGTTGTAATTAGTCTAACTGCAAATAGACTAATGATGAGTTGTTAAACTAATTATTAACTCATGATGCAACTAATTAATACATCAGTTAACTCAGTTGCATGTCAGTGCATGTTCAGTTCAACAGGGACAGGTAGTAGAGAATCAGATTGCTATCAGTTGTGACTATAATTGTGCCCTAGATCTTGCACAATCAAGGGATTGAGTATGCCAATGAGTTTGCTCACGTATTTTCCCAGTATTGTAGCCTTTGCTTACGTCCAACAAAGTGTGAGTGATTATTTTGAGGTGAAATACGAGTTTGGTAAGCCATTCTCATCAGTTCTTGAGCAGGTATTGAGCAGTGGAGGCAGGCAAGCAGTGGAATAGATTTGGAGATCAGATCTGAGCTGTATTGTGTGTAACAGGTGGAGCTGGTACTGGATTGCTTGTGATAAGCATTGTACTTTGTAATGTTACATGTTCTCAATCATTAATATACAGATAGTTGGGGTTTTTAGCGAGATGCTTTCCCCGGGTTACATACTGTGTTAATGTGTGAATGCTCTTGATGTTTTATTGTTATTGATGATGCTATATTGATGATCAACGTAGAGGAGCTTATGTATTGTGTATGTATTCCGCAATAGTACATGATCAGGATAATCTCTGTTGAATATGTGTTAAATTATTCAAAATTTCTACACTTTCAAGGTGATGATCTCATTCAATTTGTTGATTTCATACATGTTGGACATCTTGTCATACATATCTTTAGACTTTCTTAAATTCCCAGCATATGCAAGTACATGATCTTGTAAACCATCAACTATAATTTTCTTTGCTTTGGACTCACCTTTCTTTTACCTGTTCTTGAGGGAAGCAGAAGCATTTTCTGGAGGCTTAAGCATCCTTCCTTGAATTTATTCTAGCACATCATTATTGTCAGCTATGATCCCATTCTGACCTTCCATGCAGCAAAGTTTGATGCATCACCCAACTTTTCATGCTCCTTGAAGGTAGAGGATGACATCTTGTTAATCTGCTATCTGGAAGAGAGGGCTTCAATGATTTTCTTCTTTTGGGCTTGTCTTTTACCTCAGCTCTGATTCCATGTTAAATTTTTTGATTGTTCTATGTTGTATCAGTTACTTTAGCCCAATTTATCTTTTCATTAATAATGCATTCAATTATTAGTAGTATAATCAATCATAAACGTAACTGAAGAAAGAACAATATATGCAGTGATAAAGAAGACAACAACACAACCATAAGAGACAATAGATTGGTACAAGACTAGGGAAAAACCCCACAAAGGGGAATCCCTTTCAAATCTTCTTCTTTAGTAGATCATAATAAAAAGATTTCATCAAATAGTACAATGAGCCCAATACATAAAATTGTAGCAGATAATAACAAATCAAATCTACATATTTGTGTAATGGTAGAGAGAAACTCATATCTACCAAATCATTAAATTCAACTAAATCCAAGATATCAAACCCTAGATCTGAACTCTGGTCGCCCTCATCAACACTGTCTGTGTGCAACCGAAACTCCCAGGTCGTTGTCTTAGATATTTTATGTGTGCAGTTGTGACTACACAGTCACTCTCAGAAAGCCTTTATGCGTGTGACCAAAGTGAAATAAACCAAATACCGAGGTTCAATCCCTTACAGTTGTTGTGCGAGCGACCGAGAGGTCATGGACACTCTCAGGAATATTTTGTGCAAGCATCTGGGGATCTGAACCTTCTGATCTGCTTTTGAACCCAGAGTCACTCTCACAAGATTGTATCCCACGGAACAGAGTGCCTTAGTCGCTCTCTTTCCCACTATGTGCTTGCAACCAGGGACTAGAATACCCTGATTTGTGCTAGTGAATGAGATCCAGAAAATCCAAACTCAGAGCGAACCTTTTGCCTATGATTTCGGACCCTGTGCGAACTCCTTCCGACGAACCTGTGTGAGCCAAGACAAAATAGAAGAATAGAAAGATGATGTGATGAAATGAATTTGAGCTCACTTCCTTTTATAGGCTTTCATGAGGGTTAACTTGGGGTTAAGATTGACCCAAGAAATTACCCATGTGGTTAGGGTCGACCCATTCCATAATGTATGTATGAATAAAATAATTCAAAACTTAACTTCCACTTCACCAAATTAGCTTATCTTTAAGGCTATTTTGGTCCTCTTGAAAATATGAATTTAATGCAAGCATCATCTTGTTCATTTGAGTTGTCAAATGTGGAATTTGACCATAGTTGCAAAAATGAACAAATTCTTCAAAAGTTACTAATTGACCTCCATCTGGATTGGCAAAGTGTCAGATAGTATTGCATTTTTTATGCCCTTTTGTATATTTTTGAAATAATTTTGTATTCTTGTCACCACCTTTTAACCAAACTTCGCTGCTCTTTAGCCTCCATTATTCTTCTTTTTCATCCAGGAGTCTCTTCTTCTGAGCCTCCAAATGAATAATCCTTTGTTTTTCTTCCACCTATTCGTACTCACCACCCTTTGGAGATTCCATTCTATCCAATTTGTCTTCCACATATTTGAGATCTACTTCATCTCTATCCTTTTATGTTGTTCCCATTGAATGGTAGCCTACTTCACCTCTTTGAGGTTTTCAACAAACTGGTGGGCTAGAAAAATCCTAGATCCTGATTAAAATGGATCCAGGTATATTTTACCAATTTTGCAAAACCCTCTTCAATTATCCATGAGGGTTTTTATTTGAAAGGACTACCCGATTTTTAATTTCCACCTTTTACCTCTAGGAAAACTGGGTGATTATCAGAAGCCCTACCAATTCTGACCCATTGATGAAACAGGGTGATTTTTCTGACAAGATATTCTACCATTTGAAATCTATCTATTTTGATAAGGGTCGTATAGATTATAATATAAATGTACATGCTAACCATTCAAATATCTCTAAAAATTTTTATCAATAACAATCATTCTTTAAAAAATTATAATGAAGGCAAAGATTCCTTGTCTCTCAAGATCAAATAATCATATATATATACACTTTTAAACTTTATAATTAAAACTTATCTTGAACCAAAAAATATCCTCATAAAATATAGAGCCTTGGCTTATTCCTATGTTGCTTGGAAAGGGTTTCCACACTCAAAACCTTTTCATGTACTCTTTTGATTCCTGCATTGAATTAAAAGACATTTCGCCAACCTAATGTTGATTCTAGAACACATTTGCTAATCAATTGTTCTGAAGAATCTCATGTTGGATCAAATGAATAACAAATTATAGATGTAAGGATCATTCATTGCTAGGATCAAGTGTTGCTATGATTTGGCCCTGGAACAAATAGGTTTCGAAAGATATTACCAAAACCTGAAGGTAAGAGGGAAAAAAGGAGTGGGATAGGACTATTGTAAAAAGAAAGGGAGGAAATATTACTAGGGACATTTAGAAATAGGATGGAGTAATCAATCATAGGGGAAACAAGAAAAAGGGACAAAGGAGAAAAAAAATTAAGGGAATAGGAGAAAAAAATAGAAGTGGTAACAAGCAATAAGTATAAGAATAGGAAGGACATATATATTAGGCAATAACGACAAAATTAGAGGGGATTGAGAAATGGGAAAAGAAGAAAGACAAAGTACCCAAACATTTAATGATAATTTCTCTGTCGAATAATGTTGTAACATGTGTGAGACAATTAAGCTATAGCAGGTTTTTTACACCACTTACATATAATTCAAACATGCCACTTGTCCTGAACTTTGATAAAGGTTGTGTTTCTGCTAGTCCTTTTCTATTGCCACTAGAAGTCCCTATAGAAACTTGCTTATTCTTAGAGGTAGGTTAGTCATGCGTAAAAATTCAAGTAGCATCCCATTTTATTAAAAGGAAAGAATCTACCCTCCAGTGACCTCTTTTTCAAGCAGATCCTTACACAACTCCGCTAGCAAGCTAGTTTTCACATTTATGCATTTTTTTTCTTATTTTTTTATTATGAATGGAAGAGAGATAATAAATAAGTGCTCACAGTAGGTTGGTGCTCTCCTCTGCCTAATTGTTTTTGAACTTGTTTCATAAAATATTCCTTAGTGTTGGGCTAAAGATATAAACTGAGTCTATGTCTGTTCACCAGGAAGATAATACCCTATTTGTATATGTTCTTTATCTCAACAACCCCATTTTTGAAAAGTATAGTCACCTCATAAGGTCCCAACCAACACATGTGGAGATTTCCTTTAAAATTATTATACTTTGATTCATATAGGAGCACCCGATTGCCCGATTGGAACTGAATTTTCCTGATCAACTTATCATGCCATTTATTGCGTTGTTGTTGAATGAAAAGGGTTTGTTGTACACCATATCTTCTCATTTCATCCAACTCACTTAACAACAAAAGGCATTTTTTGTGTGCCTCTGAGAGATCTAATACCAACTAGACCACAATCCTAAAAGTTTTAATCCGAAATTCAATTGGCAACAATACTTGTTTCATGTACACTAGCTCATAAGATGTGTGGCCTGTACTATTTCTCCAAGTAGTTATGCATTCCCACAGTGCTTCTGGTAGCCTGTTTTCTCAATCCTTTTTATGGATATTCATTTTCTTGTAAGGATGGACTCAATCACTTTATTAGTAGACTCTACCTTTCCATTTACTTGCGGGTGGTACGGTGTATATTTTCTATGTCGAACCTTGTATTAATCTACAACTCCTTTTAGAATATTAGAAACAAATTGTGGTCCATTATTAGTAACAATTTCTCGCGATACACCAAATCTAGTAAAAATTTTAGTAAATAATAAATCAAAAACAACATTTCAGTGGCATAAGGAACAACCCTAGCTTCTACCCATTTTTTCCCAAAATTCGTACAAACCAAGATATATCTTTTGTTTAAATATGTTGGGGATATAGGTCCAACAAAGTCAATGACCCATTTTTCAAAGGGCTCTAACATGACCTACATGCAAAAAGGCATCTCATCAGCTTGATTAGGTTGGCCCATCCGCTAACAACTATCACAACACCTAACATATTGTTTGGAATCCTTAAATAAGAAAGGCCAAAAGTAGCCAGCGTGAAGGACTTTATATGTTGTTCTTTTGTCTGTGAAACGGACTCCACAAGGCTCATCATGGGATGCTTTTAAAATGTCAAACACATATTCCTCTCTTACACATCTACGTATAATAAGATTAGTTCATGTGTAAAATAGTTCTCCTTGGAACCAGGAGTATGAAGAACTATTCAGAATGATCCTCCACCTCTCCCTAGTAGATAGGTGTGGTTTTTTTTCCCGTGACAAGAGAGTTTGCTATATCAACAAACCAAGGGGAGTTTGTTGAAACAACAAAAAGATGTTCATCGAGAAATGAATCATCTAGAGGCATTGGTTGACCATAATTATTAAATCTAGAAAGATAATCAACTACCACATTTAACTTTCCAGGTCTATCAATTATAGTCACGTTGAATTCCTGCAATAAAAGAAACCACATAGTTATCCTACCACTAGTTAAAGGTTTGTTTATCAAATATGTTATGGCAGAGTGATATGTGTGTATAAATACTTTGTATCATGTAATATAGTGTCTAAACTTATTGACAACAAAAACCATAGCTATGAACTCTTTATCTGTCACTGTATAAATCTTGGCAGGTGATAAGTTTTTACTGACGAAGTATGAGGCATAGGATTACTGATTTTCCTCATGTCCTAATGTTGCACCAACAACAATATTTGAGGCATCTGAGGAGATATGGAAGGGAAGGGACCAATTAGGTCCCCTCAAGACTGGTGCCTTCACTAATTTCTCCTTCAAACCTTCAAAGGCTCTTTGACAAGTCTCAGTCTGAGAGAAATCGCTATCCTTAGCCAACAATCGAAAAAGAGGGGAAGTTATCCTAGAAAAATTCTCAATGAATCTTTGGTAGTAACTTGCATAACCCAAGAAACCTCTTACTTCCCTTTGTGTTTTTAGTACAGGAAGGTGTCTGATAACATCTATCTTAGTTGGATCTACCTATATAAACTTATCAGAAATAAGATGGCCAAGGACCGCCCCTGCTCTGCACATCAATCTACATGTTTTGTCACTCAAAGCAAGGCAAGCCTCTTGGCATCTGACTAGCCCTTTCTCTAAATTTTGGAGAGATTCCTGAAAAAATTACCAAATATTGAAAATCCATCTATATAGACCTCTACACACTCGAGGTCAACAAAAATAGCCAAGGCTTCCCTTTGAAAAGTGGTAGGAGCATTACAAAGTCCGAAGGGAAGAACTCAGTAAGAGAATGTTCCCTAGGGACAAGTAAAGGTAGACTTTTCATGATCCTTGAGTGCAATCTGTATCTAGTTGTAACCACTGACGCCATCCAAAAATGAGAAATATTTTTTATTCGCAAGGGTATCTAATACCTAATCGATGAAGGGTATGGGGAAGTAATCCTTGAGAGTGGCTTTATTTAATTCTCTATAATCAATGCAGATTCGCCATCTCCCATCCTTTTTTGGGACTAATACCAATGGAGAGACCCACTGGCTATCAGATATAGGATAGATAAAACCGACATCTAAGAGTTTATGAAGTTCTTCTTTAACAACAACTTGAAGTGTAGGGTTCATTCGCCTTTAGGGTTTTCAGACAGGTCGGGCACCCTCTTGAATATAAATATGATGGGTACAAGTTTCAAGAGGGATGCCTCTCATTTCCTCATAACTCCATGCAAAGGCATCAATATGGTCTCGCAACAATCTCACAAAATGGTCTTGCTGGGATGGGTCCAGTTTTGCACTAATATATAAGGATTTTCCTAGACTTACTTCAACAAGACTAGTGTTTGGCTTGTGAATATCAGTGGTGGTTATGATCTAGGTGGATATTGGTGGCCACCCACCAATTCCATGTGGACCCCCACCATTGTTCTTTCAATTTTTCAGTTTCCTTAATTGTAGCACAATTTACTATTTTTAGCAGTTTTTCGGGTCCTAAACTTCTGGAGCCGTTTTGAGTCCCTAAACGACGTTTTTTTGGAAATATACTGCCAGCAACTCTAGATAAGTCATTTTTTTTTGTCATAGTCCTCAAAGAGATCTTTCCAATGGGGTATCATGTGCGTCAAACGAAGATAATATGACGAAGTCATGACCCCAGGAAGTTAGCTGCCCAACGGGGCCCATAAACTCCTGGTGTTACATCTTGAAAGATACCCTGTAATTCTTGTGACCAACTGTGATACTGATAGTGTGCGGCCTAGAAAATGAATTTTGGTGAAGTGTGGGTTTGTGAATGACCCATAGCCATGACGAACAAAGATCAAAGGATAGAGATACCCTGTAATGCTTGTGACCAATTGTGATACTCACAGTGTGTGGCCTAACAAAGAGACTTGATGAATTGTGGGTTTGTGGATGACCCATAACCATGACAAACGAAGATCTGAGAATAGAGATACCCTGTAATGCTTGTGACCAACTGTGATACTAACAGTGTGCGGCCTAGCAAATGGACTTCGATGACAAGGATTTTTGTGTTGTTGACCCATAACCGTGATGTTGGTTGTTGATGAAGTAGCAGGTGCGTACATAGCCTAGGGTAGGAGGGCACGTCTCCAAAGGGAACCCGCTCTGAATGTTGCTCCATAATTAAAATGGACATAACTCGGTCCATATAACTTAATAAATTTATTATAACCTATTTTTGGAAATAGAAGGGCCATTTTGTATCTTCCCATGTGTTGGAAATTCTTATCTGGACACTGTAGAATCTAGATTCACACTGCAACATTTCCGTCGTCACAAAAGTTCTGAAAAAAAAATAATAATAATAATTAAATTAAATTAAATAAATAAATAAAAATAAAAATAAATAAATAAATAAATAAAATAAAATATAAATAAATAAAATAAAATAAAATAATATATATATATATAATAAAATAAAATAAAATAAATAAATACAATAAAAAATAAAAAATAAAATAAAATAAAAATAAAAATCGTTGATTTTAAACCAGCGATATCTCCCACATCCAAACTTTGATTCGACCCATTTTTTTAAAAAATTGAGCAATTTTTCGATAGGAGCTCATATCTACAATCACTTTTCTGAAATTTTGCACCAAAATTGCAAAAAAAGATAGGAGAGTCGTCGTCCACGAATTGTCATAATGAACATTTCTGCAACATAGCTAATTTTAAATCAGTGACATCTCCCTCATTTGAACTTTGATTCGGCCGATTATTTTTTGAATTATGGTATTTTTCGTAAGGAATCTAGATATGTTATTTTTTTGTGAATTTTTCACAAAAAAATTTAAATCTGATCTGCAAACTCGTTGCCCAAAAACATTCTTGCAAAAAAAATGAAAAAATAAAAATTCTTCCTGCTTGGCCCAAGAAAATGCTTTGTGGAGGACGTAGCACATGCCTAAATTTTGTTGAATATTGCTACAACATTTGAAACTGAAATATGCATCAAACCCTCATTCCCAAGCCCACCTGAAAAGGGTTGTGGTTAGTCGAGCTGTGGAGAGCCCGGTTGTAGCTATGCTGGACATAGGGGAAGCTCTCATCCTAGGTGTGTGGATGCTTTGAGTTTTACATGTGCAGAATGTGTATGATCATCCAATTGATGACCTCTCTCTGGCCATCCGTTTGGGGTTGGAAAGTGGTGGACTTTGCGAGCTTGGTGTCCAACATCGACCAGAGACTGGACCAAAATGTACTAAGGAACCTGTTGTCCCGATCTAAGATGATAGACTGTGGGATACCAAAGTGTACCCACACTCGTTCAAAGAAGAGTTTAGCAATGGATTCTGTTATGATACTCTTCTTGTAGGCCGCCATAATGGCCATCTTTGAGAATCGGTCGATGACCACAAAAAAACGGTCATTGCCATTCTTAGTAGAAGGAAGGAAGGAAGGCTTAACATGTAATCCATGGAGATGGATCCCCAAGGTCAACTAGGGATATGTAGTGAATTATAGATACCTTGCTTCTTGATAGTCGGTTTGGCGATAGCGCAGGTAGTGCAGGATCTAATGTACTTCCCAAAATCCTATCAAAGATTCGTCCAATAGAAATACTTCTGCAGTACTGCCATGGTTTTCTCGACCCTGAAATGCCCAGCGGCCCGACTGTAGAGAGCTTCCCAAATCATCTTCGTACGACCGCTTGAAGGAACACAAAGGTGTCCTATATGGCATAGTAGAGCATCCTGCCGGTGAAAACCTGGAACTTGTTGTCCCTCCAAGAGTATATGGTATGTATGGCTGAATTCTGGATCACTTTCGTAGAGAAGTGGCCAATCAGAAGTCGCGTGCCCACAAGAGTTAAGCACGGTAGTTAACTTCATGATCGGTTGAGGCAGTCTGCAACATTATTTGTGCTTCCCTTCTTGTACTTGATATTAAAATGGAACTATTGCAGGTATGTGGACCACTTCTAATGGTGATCATTTTGCAACTTCCCTTGTGTCTGTATGAATTGCAGGGGTCGGAGGTCTGTGTGGATGACCGTTTCCTTCCCCAAAATGTAATGCTTCCATTGTTGGTAGGCCTGCACAATGGAATACATCTCTTTATCATAAGTGGGATACTTCCAGACCGTGTCTGAAAGTGTCTCACTGTGATATGCCATTAGATGCCCCTATTGAGTAAGGACTGCCCCAATAGCATAGTCAGAGTCAACTATCTCAATCTCAAATGGTTGTTGCAAGTCTAGTAATGTGAGCACTGGTGTAGAGTAGAGGCGATGTTTCGACTCTGCGAATGCCTTCGGTTGAGATTCAAACCAAAAGAATTTTTATTTCACTCCTCTTTTGGTGACTTGACTCAAGGGCCAAGTGATATGAGAGAACCCCAGCACGAACCTGCGGTAGAAATTGATAAGACCCATAAAGTTGCAGAGCTCTATCAGAGTGGTTGGGGCTGGCCAATCCAAAATGACTTGGATCTTGGCTGGATCCACATGCACCCCCCGTTCATCAATAATGTATCCCAGATATTGAACTTGGGTCATGCCAAAAGTACATTTCTCCAAATTGGCACATAGCTTGTGTTGTCGTAGTGTTTCGAGAACCTATCGGATGTGGTGGAGGTGCTCTTCCCAACTCTGGCTGAAGATCAGGATGTCATCCAAGTATACCACTAAAAATGAGTTGGTGAATGGATGTAAGATGTCATCCAGGAGCCTCATGAAGGTTGCAGGAGCATTCATCAACTCGAAAGGCATAACCAACCATTCGAAAAGGCCCTCCTTGTCTTTGAAGGCAATCTTCCACACATCGGAGGGTTCGATTGGTACCTGGTGATATACGGACTTCAAGTCGATCTTGCTGAAATATTTTTCTCCCTTGAGTTGGTCCAAAAGGTCATCAATCCGTGGGATCGGGTACCTATTCCATACAGTGATCTTGTTTAGTGCCCGATAGTCAATACAGAGTCTCCAAGTCCCATCCTTCTTTTGTACCAACACGATCGGGCTCCCAAAGGGTGATGAAGTTGGCCGAATGTGAATTTTCTACAACAGCTCCTGAATTTTCCTCTTGATTTCATTGTTCTCTAGAATGGAGCGTTGATAGATTGGTTCATTGGGTAGTGACACATCTGGGGTCAGATCGATGGAGTGCTTGACCTGATAGTGCAAAGGCACCCTTGTGGGGGAGGTGAAGATGTCCTCGTACTCCTCCATGACCTTGTCCATCTGTTTTTGTTGTGTGGAGGGACCTTGTCTGGAGGTCATTTCCACTGTCTTCTTCTTTCCTTGAGGGCGTATCATCAGGAAAAAAAAATTCCGATTTTTGAAATTATCTTACTGCATTTTTTTGCAGTAACCAGAGAGATGGCAGTAGGCGAGGCTACCTCTGGTATCTTGTACAACTTATTTCCTAATGTAACAATAACAGCGCAAGGCCTTAACTTATACACAACATGTCACTTCCACAAGTATGGCCTAATAATACATCACAAACATCAAGCGGAGCAACGTCACATAATACCTCATCTGTGAAGGGCTTGATGATGTATGGAAGACGACATTGTTGGGTCACGTGCAGATCTCGTCCTTGGTGAAGCCACCCTATGGTGTACAGTTGTGGGTGTGCTTTGGTCAGTAATTTCAGCCGCTTCACGACCTCTGCTGCAATGAGGTTCTTTTGGCTCCCATTGTCGACAATGAACTGTAGTGGGGAACCCTTCACCCACATTTGGGAGTGGAAGAGACGCTCCTCCTCCTCTGGATCTTCGGGTTTCTCCTTACGGATATTTGTGGTGGTGACAATGGAGTTGGGCTCCACATCAATAATCTGCCTCCCTTTGTCATTCCCCTTATCGGGTTCCAACTCAGAGTTGAAACATGCTTCTGATTCTGAAGCCTTTAGCTTGGCCACTAGTGATTGCTTGGCCTGACACTCGCTTGTGTTGTGGGTGGAGCTCTTATGGAACTCACACCACTTTCCCATGTCCTTCTTCTGCTTTGTAGTGTTGTCCTTTGCTTGTGGCCTTAGCAAGTTTTCCTGGGCCATCCCGCCTTGGCTTTGTCCTTTATTCTGTGGTTTGGGGTCACCTTTCCCTTGCTTCGGATTCACAGATCCAAATTCTCGCTTCTTCTGTTTAAACTTCTGCTCGATCTTGATGGTGCATCGATACGTAGTGCCGAGTGAGGAGATGTCTAGGAACTCCATCTTTTCCTAGATGTATCTATGTAGGCAGTTGCGATACTTGACTACCAGATGTTTCTCATAATCCTTAATGCCCAACTTTGTGCGCAAGGTATGAAAAACATTGGTAAACTCCAACAAATCTTGGTCCCTTCCTTGCCGCAGCGTGGTCCACTTTATGTATTTTTCCTCATAGCTCCCGACAGGGTAGTACTGCTCCTCGATGGCGTCCCAGAATGAATTCCAAGTGGGAGCGGCTAAAAATAGTGAGTTCCTATTTTCATCCTTCTGCTCACAATAAGTTTCCCACTAGTCCTTGACGTCGGGGGCAGCTTTGAGAAGAGAAAAAGTAATCTTTTCTCGGCTGGAAAAATCATGAACAGAAAAATATCCTTCTAACATATTCAACCATTTATATACGGTGTCTACATCTATTTTTCTCTCAAATATGGGAATGTCAAAGTTTACTTATACCTTAAAAGGTGTGGAGCCTCTAGAGTGGTTGTTGGATGTGGATGCATCGCTGGTGGGAAACCATTCAAGGATCTGGGCAAAGCTATCCATCATTGTGTTCCTTTGTTTCTCGAGGGCCTCCTCGAGCAATATTTTTATAGGATCTCCTGCTCCCTCGTCTTTATTTTCTTCCTCCATGGGAGGTCGTCTAGATTTACGAGGTTGGTCTTACAAAGGTTTGACTAGTTCGAGCCCTAACTCCTTATATCCTACCCTCGTTGTGGACATGCAAAGAAAAACAGAGAAAGAGCAGACCCTTGTGATATCACTGATCCAGATTTAAAAAGGAACGCAAAAAATTACAGATATAACCATAAATACAGAGATGCAACAAAAATAAAACTTCCTTTGATTAATATCAAATAATGAAATATGCTTACAAACAATATGGAAATGATACTAGCTTATCTATGAGAAGAGATGTGGTGGCTACATGCCTCTCAACTATGTCACAATGAGGCTCAAGGGCCCTTTTACTATTGAACAATAAGAGCAAACCCTAAACAACCAAAACCCTAACCCGAGGAGATGTAACACTAAGAGTTGATGGGCCCCGTTGTAGTATACTTAGGGGGGATAATATGGGGTACAGATGGAGGTACCCAAGGGAATAATGTAATAATGGGATGGGCCATAGTAATAAATAAGGTGGTTAACCCGTATAATGTAAGGGACCACAAGTAGTTAATAATCCCATGGTATTAGATAGATGGTATTGAAGGAACCATGGTAATGATTCATGGTATTGTAGGTATGAAGCCTATATAGAGGCTAGAAACTCTCCATTGAGAGATGTGAAGGAATATTGTATGAACAAGCATATGACTTGTGGAGTGTTCTCCTTCCTTAAGGAGTGAATGTATGGTGTTGCCCTATCTTAAGAGTTTTTATCGATAAAGAAACATTTTTATCTATATTCAAATCTTGTTAATTCTTGGTTATATTTCTATTATCTTATATTTTTTGGATCAAATCCATAACAAGTGGTATCAGAGCACTTTCTTGGGCAAAGTGGAGAATTTTTTTTAATTTTTGCAGGAACTTTTTAGGGCATCGATTTTACAGATCATATATGTATGTTCTGGTGTAAAATTTGTAGAATCTAATTTTATATCTGATTTTTTGACAAAAAACTACCCAATTTCAAAAAAAAAAATCGGCCAAATCGGAGTCCGGATGAGGGAGATATTGCTGATTTAAAAATCAGCTGTGTTGCAAAAAAATTTTAGGGCGGCGAGTTTGCGGATCAGATTTGTATGTTCTGGTACAAAATATGTAGAATAAAATTGCATATCAGGGTTTTTTGTGAAAAAATACCCAATTTGAAAAAAAAAATTGGTCGAATCGGAGTCTAAATGAGGGAGATATCGCTGATTTAAAAATTAGTTGTGTTGCAGACATTTTTCAGGGTGGCGAGTTTGCAGATCAAATCTGTATGTTCTAGGGAAATATTTACAGAATCTAATTGTATATCTGAGTTCTTTGTGAAAAAATACTCAATTTCAAAAAAAAAATGGTCAAATTAGAGTACGAATGAGGGAGATATCGCTAATTTAAAATCAGTTATTTTTCAGAAATTTTTGTGACGGCGGGACAGTTGCAGCATGAATCTCAAATTCCAGTGCTTAGATTAGGATTTCTATCACATGAGAAGATGCAGAATGGTTGTTCCATTTCCAAAAACAGGTCATAATACGGATTTTGAGCAATATTGACTAAATTGTGACAATTTCAAATTTTCGCCAAGTAAGTGAATTTTTTTCCCAAACCCTCTTCATGCTGGTTCTATATTTTACAGGAAAAGATGATAGTCCTACTATTGAAGAAAAAAAAAAATTCATTATAGGCAAAACATTGGAGATTTTTGGTAGTGGATCATTTTACAAATGAGGTGACCACATGGTGGGAATTACTTAACAAAAAGAAGTGTTCCAACCTACCCAATGAAGAATTTGAAAAATTCCTTTTAGACAGATGGTCTCATGCTAGAAAACAAGATAATGAGAAACATGTGGGGTTATTTTCTATTGGTATCCACATATTACAAGTTCATGGATATATTCAGAAGAAGAAGATCATTGTGTCTATAAATCCTAGTTGCAAGCAAAGTCTTATAAATGTCAATTTGGCAAAAAAATTGCAAGTTCCACCAAAACAAATGGAGCACATACAGGTTTATAATGAGGAGGTGCAAGTTTATAAAGGTTTGAATATTTCTATGGACAAGTATGTATTGAATTCTGATTTTTATGCTTCAGATATGGCTAATGTGGATGTTGTTTTGGGATACCCTTGGATGGTATCGGTGGGTACTATCAATATTAATGTGCAGAAGAAATTCCTAAAGCTCTAGTATAAAAAGAAGAAAATAACATTGCGGGATATTTCTATTAAGACCCAAGCAGAGACTATGGAGGCAAATGCACAAAGCTCTAATGACACTAACACATCAGATGATGAGCCCTTGATGGTCGACAACGAAACACAAACATCAAACCAGGTACCAGAAAAACAGGGAGAATCCAAGGAGGCTGAAGCAGAAAATATTACAGGTTCTGATACATCAGATGAGGACTCAGTGGTTGAAGTAATATTGGAAGATAAGAAACAACAACAGGCACCATAACATGTACCAGATCCCAGTCAGGCTCCATTAGGTGGTGAATTAAAGAAAGATACCCCTTTGGTTAACACTTTAGCATATCACCACCAACATAACCCCGCAAGAAAACAACCAACAAGATGGCAATGAATTGGCCACAAGGATAACAACCCCAACATGACAGATAGAGAGGAGAGACGATCCACCTACTACACCTTAACACAGAAGAGCCACCAGGGTCAACTTCCATCTCAAGCAAGTGAGGCACCAGCTAGATCGAGGGTTCAACTTTCTCTTGGATGGCTAGATGAACGTGCATGGTACCAGTGGACTACTCTTTTGAGTAGATATTATTATTTGTGTTATTCTTATGTTTCAGGGACAAAACATGTTTAAGGGGGGTGGAATGTAGTATACCTAGGAGGGATAATATGGGGTACAGAGGGAGGTACCCAAGGGAATAATGTAATAATGGGATGGGCCATAGTAATAAATAAGGTGGTTAACTCGTATCATGTAAGGGACCACAAGTAGTTAATAAATCTATGGTATTATATAGATGGTATTGAGGGAACCATGGTAATGACCCATGGTATTGTAGGTATGAGGCCTATATAGAGGCTAGAGACTCCCCATTGAGAGATGTCAAGGAATATTGTATGAACAAGCATATGACTTGTGGAGTGTTCTCCTTCCTTAAGGAGTGAATGTATGGTGTTGCCCTACCTTAAGGGTTTTTATCAATAAAGAAGCATTTCTATCTATATTTAGATCTTGTTAATTCTTGGGTATATTTCTATTATCTTGTATTTCTAGATCAGATCCATAACACCCGTTGGGGGTTAGTTGGGCAGCCAACTTCCTGGGGTCGTGACTTGGTCATATTATCTCCATTTGACGTGCATGATACCTCGTTGGAAACATATCTCCGAGGACTATGACTAAAAAAACAACGTATAAAATGTTGTTGGCAGTAGATTCCCAAAAAAACGTCATTTAGGGCCTCAAAATAGCTCCGGAAGTTTAGGACCTGATAAACTACTAAAAATAGTAAATTGTGCTACAGTTAAGGAAAATGAAAAACTGAAAGAACAATGGTGGGGATCCACGTGGAATTGGTGGGTGGCCACCAATATCCACCTAGATCAGAATACCAAGCTCTATAATGATGATGAGGATTGTGGATCACAATTTTCTTGGAAAGTTGGGCTAAAAATTTGATGAAGTAGTCTAAATTCCTGCATAGTGTCCAAGTTACCAAGAAAATCCTGAATCAAACTCTCAGCATATTCAGTATATTGGTGAATTATGGAAAGAGATTGAATCTCCTCATCACTACTATTATAATTCAACCACAAGGTATCACAAATCTCCTAGATGGATGTGGTAGGTGGGTATAGGGTGACCTTCTTCCTATCATCCCCATGGGAAATATACATGTCACCGGAGCGACAACCTATATAGGCATCAACTATAGCAATCCATGGTCATCCCAAAATCAAGGAGTGTCCCCCACTAGGATTCTTCAGTTGTAAAACAATAAAATGTGCGGGGTACTCCCAAGAATCAATTGAGATGATCACATCATCTAACACACACTCCAACTTTATTTTAGATATATCAAAAATTTCAAGCACAGTGGGGGTAGGATGGATGTGAGTCAGGGGAACTTGCTCCATATATTTCCTAGTCATAACATTAATAGTCGCTCCAAGATCTATCAACACATTGGGAACGAGGATGTCATCTATTTGAACATAAACAATTGGGTTTCCAGGATCGGTATATTTTTCAATTTGAGCACATCCTGTTATCAACTCAGCTACTCTCCCAACAAACTGGATAGTGCAGGGTTCAACTCTCTTCCTTCCTGGATTTTTAAGATAGAGTTCCTAGACAATTTTTGTATATATAGGAATCTCTTTCATAGCCTGCAATAGAGGAACCTTTATACAAAGGTTTCTCAACTCCAAATTTAGGTAAAACTCAGGGGTGGGGTCAACTTTCTCAAAAACCAACCTCTCTGGAAAAGGAGGTTGGTTTGAAGAAGAGGGTAAGGACTCTGAGTGTATGGGAACTGGATGTGAAGCAACATCATTGTTTGAAAGATTAGGAGTTTCCTCCTTAGTGTTTTCCTCAATGATTACTATAGGTTGTTTCTATTTTATTTTTGTTTTTCTAAATATATCACCCTTCTTGATCTCAGTTGGATGTCATTGACCCCAACTAGTGTGGTATGCTAAGTGGGGAAAGGGAGTGGCCCAATAGAATGAATCATTTTTACCACTTTATTATTTGGGTTGGGCACACGTTGTGTTGGCAACTAAGGTGGTCGAAATGGTGGTGGAAATGGCAAGGGTGGTAGCATGGGTTGTTTCTGTTGAGGCAGAGAAGCTGGTAGTGTAGGTTGTGCCATAGGATAAGGTGCATAATATGTAGGATATGGTTGGGTAGGCATGGGATACGAAAAATGAGAATGTGGTTGTCCTCTCCATCCCTATTGCGAAGGAGGAGGAGACTGCCCAAACTAAGAACGATACCCACACTACCAAGGATAAGGATATTTCATATTTTGAAAAGAATATTGTGGTGCATTATAAAAATTAGGATAATATGGTGCAGGTTGAGTAGTCATGCCTGTACATACTTGTGTCCATGATTTTCATACTCCTATAGCATGCAATGGCTCAGATATTGAATTCTCTTATTCGAATGTTGCTTTCAACCCAAGCATAGACGACCATTCCTCGATAGGGTGTTTACTTGCACATATCACACAACTATTAACAACCTTAACATCTGTAGAACATTCATGTAAAAAAATGTTTCTTTCTACATTTTGGACAATAAATGGACAATGATTCTTGTTCTTCTGCTAATTTTTTTTCTGAAATTTCAAAGAATCTATCTGTTTACTAATAGTATTCATAATTTCAGTTTTCATATTATCCATTTTATTTTCCAAAGCAATAATCAGAACATCTATAGATCCAAATCTATTGTTTCTAGAATTTCTTCTAATTCCCTTACCAGATCTAGATTGGATACGTGAAAAAATCCTGCATAAGTCACAAATTTGGTCAAAAGAAAGATGAGAAATATCACCTGAGTCCCAACAAATTCAAATTATTCCTGGAATCATCCAAAATTCATCACAAAAACAGGGTTTTAATACTACTCGTGTCAAATTTGTGCTTTGACCTTTGAAGGATATACAAAAACATTTCAATTTAATCTTCCAAATTCTCATCATCATTATGTGTGATATTAAAGATTTTGTCCTGTATTTCTTGTGGCTTACAATATTCTTGATATTTATTTAGAAAAGTCCTCTTCATTTGATCACAAGCAGTGATAATGTTTCGTTCCAACCCCATAAACTAGCATAAAGCTGAGTCTTTAAATATTGCAAGGAAATTTTTTAACTTCTGGGCATCTGAATAATAGTCACAGCTTCTACAAAGTATGTCAAATTCAAAAAGAAAATAATTGGGATCCTCATGTACCTTACCATGGAAATGTGGAAGAACTGAAGGTGGAATATTTTTTATTTGAACGATTGCATCAGGGTCCACAATTGCAAATCAAAAGGTGGATGTTCTTCCAGTGCTTGATTCTCACCAATCCCCTCACCATGAACCTCCTCATGATCTTCCATATTCCTTCCTCCAAAAAAAATTCCCCTTGTGGACTGTGAAGGTTGATTGTGTTTTAGGTTTAAATTTTTAGCCTCAATAACTTCCTTCTTCCCTTCTAATGGTTGTGATACCCCTGAGTTGTTGTCTCCCGAATCCAAGTGTAAAGTACCAACCTGGTTGGTTTGTATCTATTTGGAGTTCTTGCTTGCAATAGAAGGCATCTTGGACTTTGGATTTATGATTTATCAATATTTCCTCTGCCCTTCTTAGATTTCGGACCCCTACCCCTCCTAGTCATCCATTTTAAAAATAAAATCAAATCAGAAAATAGTCAAAAGAACTGTAAAAACAATTGTTGGAAGCAAGTCAATTTAGATCCAAATTTAATGTTGCAACTATCTCAAAAATGTACCTACAACAAATCAACCAATGAAAAAAAAATATTCTAGAAAAGAGAAGCACACTGCAAATAAAAAAAAAGGTAGAACTTACCCCTACTGCAGAGAAAAATAAGTCAAAATTTTTCTTTAATTCCTTTGAAATCCTCCTTGACAATGGAGCCAAAATGTTGGGTGTTAGAATTGTATTTAAATCCACAACACTTACCTATCAAACCTTGGTCTCATATACTTTGAGGCGTAGCACAATCAATACCAAAAAGAACTTGTCAAACTTTGCAAGTCCTATCTCTACACCAACAATCAATCTTCCCAAATTCTGTCATAAAAATAAAAGAATGAAAACCCCTTTACTTATATTCCTATACTACTCACACAAAAACACCAAGATCACTCTAGATGTTGGCCTCATTTCAGAGTATTAATGAATACTTTAAACTAAAGTATTCCTTTCAATAAAAGTGAACACAACACACAAATTACCAGATTGTTCTTGCACTGAGCAAACTTTTTAATCACTCATGTTCTTGCACTACTTCAAATCGTCAATCACTTGCACATTGCATAAAGAAGATACAAATATTCTGGTGCATTCAAAAACCACTCAATCTTTCAAATGAACTTGTCCAAAAACTAATCAAACCCCAACCAAATAATATCAATTAAATCTTGTGCTAGAATAATAACAAATCAACAATAAATTGTTCAAGAGACTTTTCACACATGTGCATACAACATAAAAAAGAAAACCATTTGTGCTTTAATTATTAACCAAACAAATTCAATCATAGAATACTTTGTTTTATTTTCTATTCATTTCAAGATCAGATCTTAACATATGTAAGTATCAATACTAGCATCCCTGACCTTCAGATTACATAAAGAGACTCAATCTGTGATTTGGGATCACTCAACACTCAAAATTTATACTAATGACTTTGTTCCTGCACCAAAGAACCACGAAACAAAAAACTTACTAACCTGATTCTCTTAAGATAAGTGATCCTCTTTAAAACATAATTGTTTCACAGAATAAAACTAGATCAATCATGTTCTTTTTACAAACATAAAAGAACCTCGACAGATAAACTTTAAATTTTTTCCACAACCCCAAACTTAAACAAACAGAGTATGTCTATCACAGGCTTGTGATAATGGTATGATCATCCAAGACACATAGTATATAAACGAGTTCTCTCAATATTCATACAAAGTAATTGAAATGCACTAGCATAAATAAAGTCTCAAGTGCACTTGGGTTTCTCAATTGTAACTTCATCTACCAAGCCATCTTTCATTGTTGACAGTTTTATAGCAAGAAAATAGCACAATATTAACCACCTAGGGTTTTCCCTATTAAGAATGATCTTAAAGGTGAAACATAGCAGTATAATAAATCCTCAAAGCACACACTTGCCTTCCATATATGGATTAATATCACTCTTTTTAAAGAAAGTACCTTCTATGATCCTCAATTAACCAGGGTTTCATAATAGTTCACACACTCTTTGTATCAATCATTAAGCAAAACTCACATGAAAATAGAAAATATATAACTCACACAATGCAACTATCTAAGGGAGAACAAACTGGGTTGGTTGGGCCCTAACCAACTAGCTCATTCACCTATAAAGTAAAAAATGAGATTAACTTATGAAGTATGATAAACCATTCACGAGATTAAATACAAAAATGATTTGAACCTGACATTAAATCTCCTGTTTATTAATAGAAGTCTATGCTTAATGCATCTAATAAATAAAGATCCAGCTCCAGGGGAGATCCAAGCGATATAATTCTTTGACACAAAAGAGTAAAATATAACCAACAATATCGCTAACATGTGCCTTTCTATGACTTCGTATACATTTTTTTTTTATGGTAAATACTTGGCCACATCGAGCCATCTCTTTACAGAACAAAAATGGAGGTCGTTACTAACAAGCTCCTAACAATATACCTCTCCAACAAACATCACTAGTTCACTCACACCCTATTTCACCTCAGACCATCTTCAGTAGGAGAAGACCAAAACTACAGTCGATATGCTAGAGACTAGGAGTGAAAGATGCACATTATCTTCCTTGTTTTCCACAAAAACCTTACCTTGACAGCTCGCATTAATTACCAGCTAAACTTCTTCATCCAACGATCCTCCTAGACTAGTGCAAGAATCAGACTTTAAACTAGTGTACAAATCTCGAAATTCATTGTTGCATGTACCAAAAGCACTCCAAACTATAACAAATGAAAAATATCAACAAAAGTGTCTAGGATAACATGAATATAAGCACATAATCATAAAAATATTAATTTGTTGACCCTTTTTTAAAGATGAGCAACTTTTACCCAATTTCTCATGGATATATAAATAGAGGCTAAAAATGCATACATAAAGGTATTTTTAAGTTGTAGAACTGTGGATAAGGTCAGGTTCTATAGATAGAAATTAGAGCAATTATGGGATCTGACATCCTTATTCCATGCAAATTGTAGGAACTAATTGTGAACTAATTTATAGCTAGTCTCTAGTATACTCTTACTTGTATGTCTCAAGATGATATTAGCTAACTGGTTTCTCTTAAGGAATATTGTTATTATTGTTTTGTTGTTTATTCTTATACATTGTTCTATTAATTTGTCAATTAAGGTTTGATTTCATCCTCATTCTTTAGGCATCTCACATTGTCTCACACTCATTTCTTTGCATTTGACAGTCAATACCAAAACATTCATGGTGGAAATCAGGCCCACATATTAGATGAGGTTCCTATCCCAAATGATATCAAGTCTGATTGGGACTTCACACCAATAAGACCCCTAACTTTTCACTAGATATTTTTCCCCGTCAACAATAACCAATATGTCACTATTGCCTTCAGGGCTCATAATATGTAACCACTAAGCCAACAGTACCTTCAGGCATTTGATGTAACAAACATGAAAATTGTGCCTTCGAGCCTTCAACATAACTGATATTCCCACTGTGCCTTCAGGCCTTCGACACAACCGTTATTCCAATTGTGCCTTCGGGCCTTCAACGTGACTGATATGCCAATTGTTCCTTTGGGCCTTCAACGTGAAAATTGTGCCTTTGGACCTTCAACATAACTAATATGATGATTGTGCCTTCGGGCCTTTGACGTAACCAACATAACTGAAGTCTTTGGGCCTTTGACATAACCAATGTAACCAATATGATGATTGTGCCTTTGGGCCTTCGATGTAACCAAAGTAACCAATATGGTGATTGTGCTTTCGGGCCACAACTCAACAATTATGCCAACAATTCCTTTGGGCCTCATAACCAACAAAGCCTTTGGGACAGACAACAGATGTGCCAAACAATGCCTTTTGGCCTCAAAACCAACTATGTCTCTGGGCCTCACGAACCAACAATGCAATCGAGCTACGTAATAAATATTCCAATAGTGCCTTCGGGCCTTAGAATCAATAGTGCCTTTCAGGACTCACAAACCAATAGTGCAACAACTATGCCAAACAACAATTTCCAGGCTCAGTGCCTTTGGGCTTCACAAACTAATAGTGCAATTGATATGCCAAACAACACCTTCATGCATCACTTTTTTTAGACCTTAGAACCAATAGAGCCTTTAGGCCATGCAACATATATGCAAAGTATTTCCTTTGGGCCTCAAGAACCAACATTGCCTTCATATTACAGAACAAATATTCCAAGCAACACCTTTGGGCCTCACAAACCAACAATGCCTTCAAACTATGCAACAAATATGCCAAATAGTGCCTTTGAGTCTCAAAACAAAAAATGCCTTTATGCCTCCCTTGCACTTCAACCAACCTTAGTTTCCTTCAATCTTCTCCACTTCTTGTAGATGAATCAACCATCACACACACACTCCACGTTTGGCACCACGAGCACACATGTATATATATGTGTGGGAGCCTCCTTGGGATGACACGGGTTTGAATTTGGCACTTAAACCCTCATATGACATACTATGTGACTCGAGCCTAGGGGTCCATAGTCAAATTGATGCTAACGTCAGCATGACATCATCACTACCATGTGGCACTCTCTGAGTGGTGCCACGTGTCACCCAAATTCTACCCTATTGGCCAAATTTTTTTTCCAAATCAACATGCCAAGTGGCATCATGTGAGGCTTCCATGTCATCATCATCCTTAAGCCAGTCTTGATGCATCATGTGTCACTATACTAGATTTGACACCTAAGCATCCATGTTAGGGGTGCCACATCATAATCGCCTATGTTGGGGTCCACCTGGCATCAAAACATGAGGTCTATCTAGCACCTACCATGTGTCACTATTACATTGGTCCAACGTGGGGATGTGACCTTCATTAACCTTTGCATATGTTAAAGCTCCATCCATCGTTCATGAAATTTGCAAGGACCAGATTTGCACGAAGCTGCTTGAACGTTAACCCAATTAGCTAGTGCACAAGTTCATGCACCATCTTCTATTAATTTCCCTCAAATTTATGGATCTAATTCGAATATGCATGGCATTTAAAAA
The DNA here is from genome assembly GCA_031772625.1 of Pinus tabuliformis. Classification (NCBI taxonomy): domain Eukaryota; kingdom Viridiplantae; phylum Streptophyta; class Pinopsida; order Pinales; family Pinaceae; genus Pinus; species Pinus tabuliformis. The sequence continues at coordinate 828,879,364 of CM062809.1, read as the reverse complement.
TTTGGTGTTTTTTCATTTTTTTCCATAACCAACTTCAAACTAACATATCTTCTTATCTAGGAAGAGTTTGACGAAGTGTGATATACCATTGGAAAGGCCTTAGAGAGGAATATCTAACCATTCCATCCATATATTCATTTGAGTATGATAAATTCAACAACAATTATATAAAATTTAAGCTACTTTGACATCATTTGATGTGATCTTTCAAGTTATCGAACTATCATACTCAACAATTTGCTTCCTTTGGCTTACCCTTTAACATCAATGATATTGATCATCATCAATGACAACACTATGTCCAACATCTTCCATGAAATGACACTTAGTATAAAATTGTCATATCTTACCACAATTAAAACATATGAGAGGTGACTTACCTTTGAATATGGATCCTTTCTTTAGCTTTCTAACTAGTTGTGCCATTTTATATTAGACTCATCACTAGAGCAATCACGTGACTTAGATTTTCTTGACTTATTTGATACTTTCAATGGTGTTTCCTTATGTAATGAGTTTCCCATCCTCATTTTATCTGCAATGGGAATTTTGTGAAGCTCTTCCATTGTTAGTTTCTCGAAGTCTTTTAATTCTTCTATGGAAAATACTTTGGCATAAAAATGTAAAGGAAGAGACCTCAAAAGTTTTTGAACAACTGTTGTTTCTTCAATTGTTTCACCAAGTCCTTTGAAATATTTTACCACTTCATCTAATTGAAGAAATCAAGAAGCAACATATTATTCATCATTCATTTTTAGGATTTAAAGTTGTCTTCGATAGGTTTGAAGCTTTTCCTTATTTACTTTGTCATCTCCTTCATAGCTTCTTAAAATCTTGTCCCACATCTCTTTAGTTGTTTCAGATTGCATAACTTAACAAATTTTGAATCTTACAAGCCACTTAAAATGGAATTCATGGATTTTTCATTGGATATATAATCCTTTTTCCCATCTTGATCAGTTGGAGGAGAAAATGGAACCTTATATCCATCTGCAATAGACTACCAAACTTCAGCTCCAAGAGATATCAAGAGAGTCTTCTTTCTTATCTTCCAAAAGGCATAATTTGTTCCACTAAATAAATGGATTTTGATTAAGCCTTCTCGACTAGCCATGGTCCCTATAAAATCTTCCAACTGTTAAACTATTTTTTTTCGTTGGGAATAAAGTCCCACAGGAACATACACAATTAAAGAATCCTACACCCTAGAAACCTAGTATCAAAAACTCCCTACTCAAAACATATGGAAGAAAATATGGCTCCAAAACCATTGGCCAAAAGTGTCCCATTTCTAGTGGAAATTGGCTAGAAGAAGCACCCTAACTTGGGATAAAATACTCAAGGGAGGTTACAAAGGACCATCAATTTGTTACCTGTGTCACATGGAGGAAGAAAATATGGAGCACCTCTTCAATTCACAGTGAGCATATGCGGAAGCATTATGGGTTCGAGTCTTAGATCTCTTTGGAAAATTTGATCGAAATTCTATGTATATTCTTCAAAGTATATAGAATTGGAATGGATTAGCCTTTCACATTCCAGTCATTAATAGATCCTGGGTTATCTTCCAAGGATTCCTTTTATGGTCAGTCTAGAAAGAGATAAACTCCTGCATCTTTAGATCAACCTCTTGCTCTATTGACTTTGTTTGGTTGCAAATTATCTCAAAGATCAAATAAATTGTTCTCTTTGTCAAATAGTTTGCTTTAGATTGGACAAAATCTCTGAATGAGCTTCCCATTCTAACTAAGCTTAAACTCACCCCCCAACCCTCTATCCCTACCACCCACCCTTTGATAGTCATAACCTCTCCACTCTCCTGGCCCCCTTGCCTAAATGATTTATCATGCTCAACTTTAATGGCACCTTCAAAGGAAATCTAGATGAGGCAGGTTTTGGTGGTATTTTCAAAGATCAATTAGGCACTCCTTTAGATCTCTTCTATGGATCCCTAGGATATGCCACCAATAATGTTGTAGAGTTTTATGCTCTCTCAAAAGGACTTCAATTCACCATAAAACATGGATTCTCCAAACTAATTGTGGAAAGAGACTCTAGTATTGTGATCTCCTCCATCAAAAAGTTAATGAATGGAACCAAATTGGAAAAGAATTCATCATATTGGTGGCTTGAGCTTCACATCTCCAAATCCACGAGTTTGTTATCCCAAATATCAGTTGTTCTTACTTCCCATGCTCATTGGACTGGTTACATGCTAGCTGATTTTATAGCCAACAAGGGATGTAATGAGGGAGTGGAAAGTATTCCAAACCCCATGGGAATATCTTACCTCTTCCAAAAGGAAATATTATTCTTTTAAACTCCTAGAAAGAGATCTACAAATCCCCAATCGGGATTGTACCAAGGAGCACCTAAGGAAGCAATACATGATTTAAAAGTACGTGAGGATAGAATCGACACAGACTCAAAGATGTGACCTCAAGTAATCACTAGTGGTAGCATCGTGATGATTTCCACCAATTATACTAACCATGCAAGGTCATTAACCTCACACACTTATTTACAATGATAGTCCACTGCTTGATTTCGTTGTATCATAGAATTCATCTTGAGGCTTCTGTTAATATAGAAACAAGAATTATTTTAGTTATGTTGAGTTGTGCTAAGAGAGATTGTGACAACCTCTCTCTGGAAAACTCTGTGTTTCATCTAGTCTCACATTGCCTCTTTGGTACTATTGTTCCCATTTTAATCTAAGGGGTATACCACGGTCTTTTTGACCTGACCATACCTTGATATGGGTCTCAAATTCATCTTCATAGGTTGCATCTCTATCTGATATGGCCAATACCATTGTGTATCTTCATTGATTGGCATCCCCTATCGCACTAAAGCGCAAGTAGCAAAAAGAAGAGTGCTTGAAGAGGAGGGTTTCATTATCGGTGGCATGGGAAAGCACATGAATGCTCTCACTTCCTCGACTTTGGCACACCTCAAGGTAATCTAGTTCACCATCTTACTGGTATTCCCCTCAAGTTTAAAAGATACTAGTTCAATATCTACTTTCTAGCAATTGCATACAAACATAATTTTACACAAATTTTAGAAGTCAAGGTCTTATGATTTCATTGTGGGTGCTCTCCCCTTCAATTGAGAATTTGGTCCTCCCTCTTTTTCGCTAAATTCTCCATGGTCAATCTTCCTACCCCTCATATAAACAAAGGTCCCCCTTGTTTGAGATCCACTGCTTTCTCTACCAATCATTTAAAATTGGTTTTACATCATTGTGGTCACAGTGTGATCACTCCCTCCTATTGGACTTCACCCCTCTCATTACTCTCATATCCTCCCGTGTTTTACCCCGCATCATGTTTTTTCAACTAGTCTGTTCCTATCCCTTGACAATGTATGAGGTCTCAACTAGGCTCTTCCTCTCGAGTTGAGGAGAACACTCGCAAAAAAAAATTATCTTTTAATGCTATGTGAAGACACTACTCTTAGACCCCCAATTCCACTCAACAAGAAATTGCTCAGGTTAATGATGAAGAAACAGTTGATCGTGATGATCAAATTGATGAAGAGGTTATAGTCTCCATGGAAGATTGGGTGCCTAACCTAGGCCACACCCAAGGGTTCCAAAACCAATATCTTTATACACTCGAATTATATTGGAACATGAAATCCATGTTATGCATTGTTGGAAAACAACGAGGCAAGTAGCGAGATCTTGATGCAAATAGATGAATTGCAAATGGAGAAAAGAGATATTATCTTGGAACACGAGGATATCTCTACATGGATGGCTTGAATTGAGACGTTGTTGTTGAAGGGGAAAGGCCCTACATCACCAAGTACCCATGCTAATCCCATTGATGTTTCTACATCCTCATAGAGTCATACATGGTCTTGTTGCTGAAAATTTTGGTCTTCTATCTACTATGTTTATGTATAAGAACTTTGTTATGCTAGGCAAATATAGATTACCTACATTCAGCAGACATCTAGTCACTTTGGTTTTGATTAAACACTTTTATAAATGGTATATTATATGTATCATGTTTTGGACAAAATTATTGCTCTTTAGGCGTTGGTCTCACTTCTTGAGTGGCAGACCAGTGCTAAACAATTACACTGATATGTATTTTTTTTCAAATGAATGAAAAAATTGTAGTTAACCAAAAAAAATACCAATTAAAATTCATTAGATCCAATATTTCAGATAAAAAACAAAATATAAATTGATCAACGTTTTAATTTTTAAAATTCATTTCTATCTCCTTTTTTCCAAACCTCTTTTCAATTAGTATTTTAATTTACTTCACTTTCTAAAAAAGTTATATATTCATTTTAATTTTTATTTTATTTTTTTATTTTTAAATACTCCCCCCCCCCCCCAACACACACACATATTCTTTTATTTCCAATTTTTTTAAATGGTAAAATAATTATTTTTTATATAAATGGGTTTTTTATTTTATTAATAAATTTTACTTAATAACATATATTTTTTTCTCCATAATTTTTCTTTTTTATTCTTTTTTTCTTCTAACATTTTTTTCCCTTTTTAAGTGATATTTTTTGTATTTTTTAAAATTCAAATATTAGATTTAAATTTTTTTGTAACAATATCAATTATTAAAGTCACGGTTTTAAAATAATTACTATTTTATCCGTAAAATAAAAATTAACTGTTACTAGTAGTACCACTTTTAAATTTGAGAGGTTGATTCAGATTTTATTTATTTTTACAATAGTATCGATCATGAAGAACATGGTTTCAAACAAGTTGTAGTTCTAACTTCAACCAAAACAAAAAATACTACTATAGCACCACTTTTCAATTTAAGAGTTGATTTTAAAGTTTTTGATAACAACATTACACAGTCATTCAGGTCATTCTTATAAAATGTGTATTTTTAACTATAATAAAACTAAAAGATCACTACCAATAACACTACTTTTTCAGCGAAAGAGGATTGGTGCAACCTACGCGCGAGGAATCAGATAAGGGGAGTCTGGTGCAACCTCCGAGATCGGTAGGAGGAAGCCAGGGGAGCGAGTGGGGAACCACAACCAACCACGAGACTACACGTAGCTCTAGAGTCATGGCCCCATGAGGGGGCTATGAAAAGGATCCACCCTTTCCACCTGAGCTAACTACATTCCAGGATCTGGTTGTGGCATGCAATAAACGACTAGCAACCGAAAACCAGCATAAGTTTGTAAAAAAAATGGAATCCATCCCCAAAGTTGCTATGCCAACTGAAGAACCCTGCAAAGTGACATTAAACCTAGCAGAACGAGGGCTTATTGGACAGTTCACGGGCTTATGGCCCTCGCCTAAAGTTGTAGAAGCTTGGGTGTAAAGGAACTAGCGATCTCTGGTCAAGGAAGGAATAAAAATCCATTTCATCGGTAAAGGCTTCTTTGTATTCGTATTTGAAGCAATAGAAGACATGAACCTCATATTCAGAAACAGCTCGTGGCCTCAGGGTCTGTATCTGAATCAATGGACACCAGACTTCGATCTAAACTCAAGATGTGCCCTTGGCTATTCCGGTCTGGGTGCGATTGCCCCATCTGCCTTTGCATTGCTGGAACCCTAAATCCTTAGAAACCATAGGCAACAATCTTGGTAAATACATCGATCGAGCAGAAAGAAGAGATCAATACTCATGTGTGAGAATTTGCGTAGAAGTAGACCTGGAGGAAGGTCTCCCTGAAGCTATTAAACTCATGGTGGCTGACTGGACACACATACAAGCGCTAGACTATGAGAAACTCCCATTAAAATGCTGGCACTACCATGGTTATGGGCATTTTTCCAAGCACTGTAAAAAGAAATCAAAGGATGGAGTTGAGAAGGAGAAAGTAGATCAATGGACTTAGGTTCAGAAATCAAGAACAAATAAGCATAACAACAGGAACAAATGGAAAGCCTTGTCCACTGGGAGGGGTGCTCCTCCCAAAGCCCAAGCGTAGTAAGCTCAGTCCCACCAAGAGTAGACATACCCACAAACCCCTTTGAAATACTCAGCACACCAGAAAAAGTCCAAGATCCAGCAAATAAAGAGGTTGAACAATAGGCTAACAACATGGAAGAAAACAAAAGGCAAGAGGAAACATTCCCTATCCAAATCGAAGCCCCAAAAGGTGCCTCTAGCTCCCCAACCTATGCAGATATGACAAGGAAGAAGACCCCAGAGATATCAGGATCCTCGGAAGATGAAAAAACAAAGCGACCCTCGAAAATAGTGGGGAGGAAATCTCACAGAGAGGCTAGAGAAGAAGAAGCAGAGAGACAAAAAATGCAAGGCAACCAGGCCACTATAGAGATGTCTATCGGAAAAAATACTAGAACCAGGCCTCCCAAGGGAGGTGTTGCCCCAACCCCTGCCAGTAAATAATGCAATTAGTCTCTTGGACTGGGGAATCCAACAAAATATGAAGCAGTCAAGAGCCTATTGAAATTGGAACTCCCCGAGATCCTCATGCTCCAAGAGACTAAAATAGAAGGTGAAGCCCTTTTGGAACTCAACAAAGTAAAATGGAAAACAAAGGCTAGAAAAGTGGTAAGTGCTAGAGGTACATCCGGCAGGATAGCCACTCTCTGGGAGGCTAACAAATTTCAGCCTGAGAGCTCCTTCCAAATGCAACACTGGATTTACACTGAACTCCGACACCTATCAAGTAAGATAAACTTTGCTCTATTTAATCTCTATGTACATGTCCTCTATGCATAAAAGGAACAATGCTAACAAACTCTGACTGATTTTCTGGAAGCATACTCCCTCAAGAATATAATTATTGCGGGAGACTTCAATCTAATCCTAGACCCAAAGGAAAAAAGAGGAGGAACCAGCAGTAGGGACCGCTTTCTTCCCTTGGTAGAAAACTTGATTCAACAATGGGATTTATTGGATTTCAAGCCAAGAAAAGGGCTTTAAACATGGACAAATAACAGAATAGGGGAGGAGCACATATCAGCCAGGCTAGATAGATTCCTTCTTCAAAGTTCCTTCCTCTTCGAGAAGATAATCATTTCCACAAAAATTCTGCCAAAGTGGAATTCATACCATAAACCCATCCTCGTTCTGCTGGAAGAAGAAGAAAACCTGGGGCCAATCCCCTTCCGGTTCAGCCCAATATGGGCAAATAGAGAAGGGTTTATGGATACAATGAATAATGCATGGTCCATCCATGTTCTTGGATCGCCCAGCTATGTTTGGGAGAAAAATATAAAAGCCGCCAAAACAGCCCTGAAATAATGGATAAAAAAGCCCACAAATTATCCCACTACCTAATGAAACCTGAGCACAAAGCAGTTGTTGGATATGCAAATGAGCCTGGAGATGAAAGACATTACCAGCGCAAAAATTCATAAGAGAGAAAGAACACCAAATAAGCACCCACCAGACATTCATAGAGGAGGAAGAATACTTGAGGCTCAAGTCGCGCAATCTCTGGCTTGCGTCTGGAGACAAAAATACAGCCTTCTTCCACAAGCAAATTCGAACCCGTCTTTATAGAAACCACATTGCTGAAATCACCTCGCCAGATGGGGTTTTTCTCAAAGGCACAACTCTGATAAAATAGGCAGCAACCTCTCATTATCATTATATGTTCAAAGAATAAGGCACGGAGGATGATGAGGAAGCTCAGGACTCCCTCAAGCACATTCCAAGGATGGTTAACAAGGAGGAAAACACAACACTCCTGAAGCCATTCACTGAAGACGAAATAAGCAAATTCATATGGAAGATAGAACCAAAAAAAGCCTCAGGACCTGATGGATTCTCCATACACTTCTATAGAATCTATTGGGACATCATCAAGGCTGATTTGTACCGAATGATTAAAGGATTCCTCCAAAAATCCAAAGTGGGAGGAAGCATAAAGTCCACCTTCCTAGCCCCAATTCCCAAAGAAGCGAACCCGGAGGTGTTCGATAGATTCAGGCCAATCTTGATATGCAATGCATCCTACAAAATCCTCACCAAGTTACTGCAAATAGAATAAAGCCTTTGCTGGAAAAACTCATCTTACCCAACCAAGGAGGGTTTGTCAAAGGCAGGCATATCCTGGACAATGTGGTTCTGGGGCAAGAAATCATCCATTCCAGCCATCAACTCAAAGAGCAAGGTATGCTCATCAAACTAGATATGGAAAACACCTTCGATCGAGTAAGGAACTCTTTCCTCCTCCAAGTTCTTTCTGCATTTGGTTTCAGTTCTGAATTTGTAAAATTGATTAAAGCATGCATTGGAGAACCTTGGATTGCCCCTCTAGTAAATGGCAGGCCGGAAAAATACTTCAAAGCTTTGAGGGGAATCAGGCAAGGCTACCCTTTGTCCCCCTTCTTGTATATTCTGATGGCAGAATCTCTAAGTCGAAAGCTCACAGCTGAGAAGCTCAATGGGACACTACTTGGCATTAGGACGATAACCGAAACAATCCCAATCAATCATGCCTTGTTCGCCAATGACTCTATCCTTATGGGAGGAGCCTCCGTTAAAATAGCAAGAGCCTTCAATGGAGTAATCCAAAGCTTCAGCAGAGTCTCCGGAGCTATGGTCAACAAGAGGAAAAGTGCAGTATACAGCTGGGCAGTGGACCAACAAATTATTCTCAGGATTACCCAAGCCCTGAGCTTCACTGGCTATGTCTCTTGGGATAAATTCAAGTACCTTGGCCTGCATTTAACCTTGGGTATCAATAATACCCCTCATTGGATGGAAATTATTAGTAAAATCAAGGCAAAAAATGACAGCTTGAGGTGGACAGTGGCTTACCACAGCCGGGAAGCTCACTCTGGTCAAGTCAATTCTCTCATCCTTTCCTATCTACTAGGATTCGTTCCTTTTAGCTCCAAAAATGATCACCGAACAGCTAGCAAAGTTGATTCGAAATTTTCTATGGCAAGGAGGAAAGGGGAACCAAAAAAAAAAATTCATATAGCAGACTGGGACATAGTAAAAAGGCCAATATCTGAAGGTGGACTACAGGTAAGAGATCTTGGGTTGGCCAATTTGGAAATGGGAGGGAAGATCCTCTGGAAAATGTTCTTAAACCAAAGACGCCCTATAAGCCAAGTTTTAATTAAAAAATATATGCATAGACTCTCAATAAAGAATATGTAAGAAGGAGCCTCCCACAAAGGAACCACGTTGTGGAAGCTGTGTAGCCAAGGCTAGAAGTTCTTTAAAGATCATCTCTATAGAATACCAGGAAACAAGAAAAGAATTAGAATGTGGGAATACAAGATCATGGGCCTCCAACCCCTAAATCTTGCACCGGAAATAGCAGACTTGTGTAACTAGCTCATCCAAAAAGGTATCGACAAACTTGCTGACATATGCACTTGGGATTTAGCAGGGAACTGGAGTAATCGAGCCATCCATCACCCCCCTGACTGGATGCTCCCTCAACTCCATCAATTACTAGCTAAACTCGATGGTCTGGTGCCTGTGCATCTCCATTCGAGGGACAAGTGGGGATGGGGGAAGATCGGAGCTTACTCAGCTCGGTAAGGCTTTGCAGCTCTACAAGAACAACAACATCATATCCATACTACAAAGCTTTGGCAGCATGTTTGGGACCCATTTGGACTTCAAAAAATCAACTTCTTCTACTGGATTCTCATGCACAAAAGGACCCTCATTGGAGAAAACTTAGAGAAAAGAGGAATCATTGGTCCCCACAGATGCCCTCTCTAATGTAAGGCCCAGTAAATGATCGATCACATGTTCATAGACTGCCCCTTTTCTCAACAAGTCTGGTTACAAGCAATGATGGGGCTCAACACCCAAATCCCTGAGCAAACTTCAATTGCTAGTCTCTTCGCAACATGGAAAGATCGTTATCCTCACACTCCGAAAAGCAAATCAACATGGAATAAAATTTGGAATGCAATCCAAAAATATATCTATTGGGGAATCTAGTTGGCAAGGAATGAAGCCATCTTCAACAACAGACTACAATCCACCAACTTAGTGACTGCCAAGGCCAAAGCTTTGCTGCTGGAAACTTTTGAAAATAGACCTTATAAGCCTGACAATTCCATACTCCCTGAAGAGCTCAGCTGGATAGGTGAGTCCCTGAGTCGTGCCAGCACCAAAAAGAATATCTCCCTACCTAGTCACAATCTAGAGTGGCGGCTTCGGATCTCTGAGGCAGATTTTAAAAGTGGTGTAAAAATCAGGGAAAAGTCACGATATTCTTCGATGGAGCCTCCAAAGGAAACCCGGGGATATGAGGGGCAGGAGGAACAATTTACTCCACAGATGGGCACAAAAAGGATAGCTTCAGTTGGGGCCTAAGACAGAGCACTAACAACCAGGCCGAGATTCTCGGACTGCTCAAAGCTTGTCAACTGGCTCAGAGGAACAGAGGGGAAAACCTTCAAACCTTTGGGGACTCCGAAATCCTGATTAAAATCCTTAACACGGGCTACCAACTCAATATCTATGCTCTAAACAAGACCCTCGAAAGAATAAGAAAGATGACTCAAAATTTCACTTCTTGATCATTCTACCATGTCCTACGAACTCTGAACAAGGAAGCTGATATAATGGCCAACAAAGGATGCCTTCTAGCTCAAGGTATGCTGGCAAAAGCGATGAAGAAGCTGAAAGGAACCCAATTCATTAACAGAAAAGGAGAGTTGAAAATGGACAGATTAGACAAGGCAGTGGGCCTCATTCCCTAAGCACAAGTCATGTCTCCATAAAATTGCAAATCTTAATCGAGTGCAGAAGAAATACGCAGAACCAAGGCTCTGGCACAGGCTAACATTCACTGACGAGAAAGAGTGGGAAAGTGGCAGGATGGTTTAACATCGAGTGGAGTCGATAGGTAAGTGGTTTATCGCATGGACCATCAGTGGTTTGGTGTTTGAACAGGGCGCATAGTTGAATTCAAATGGAGGATGGTTCTATATGACGCGGAGAATGGTAAGCGGTTTTTATCGCACCGCCTTTGGCTACTGGGCATTTTTTTCTCAAACGGATGCGATGTACTTGAGGGACTAACGCGTGGCAGGTCAAAACCGCCCATCTCACATGCTTCTAAGGTGATAAGGGTCAAACAATGAGTGACACAAAAAGCATCTGGGCGAGGGAACATCTGACAGTTATTGTGCGTTGATTGTGGTGGGGTGATAATAACGTGGGGAGTGGTATGTGGTTTTCATCGCACCGCTTATGGCTGCTAGGCAGTATTTCTTGAACGGAAACGATGTACCTGAGGTATTGACACGTGGCAAGTCAAAATCGCCCATCTCGCGCGCTTCTAAGGTGTTAAGGGTCGGAAAGAGAGGGACGCGAAAAGTGTCGAATCTGTGCGGGGGATGATCTTACGGTTATCGCGTGTTGTATATGGTGGGGTGATAATGGCTTGGGGAGTGGTATGTAGTTTTCATCACACCACTTTTGGCTGCTAGGCAGTAATTCTAAATCGTATGCGATGTACCTAAGGGATTGACGCGTGGCAGGACAAAACCACCCATCTAGCGTGCTTCTGAGGTGTTAAGGATCAGATAGAGAGGGACGCGAAAGCGTCGGATCTGGGCGGGGGAAGATCTAATGGTTATCGCACGATGAATATGGTGGGGTGTTAACCTTGTCATTGGGTCGAGTATGGAAGAGTAGCTTAACTTAATGGAGGTGGGGTCAAGATATATATTAATATAGTTTAATATATGCGGGACTGTATTATTTGGGTGTGGGATTAATATATGTGCGAGAATTATGCTACGTCAGGCAAGTTTCAAAGAAACAAAGAAAAGCGGAAACGAAAGACAGGATAGTCAGAAACCAAGAGCAAAGCAAGGAACACTCAGCCATTCCAAAAGAATCAAAAGCAATAGCGAGCCTCTGAAACAAAAGTCAAAATATGAGGACTCTAAAAAAGCCAGAAATCTCTCAATTGATTGTAATTGAGGTTGTTTGGCCATGCCCAACCTCATCTTATAAATAAAACTTAAATTGTTTCTATCCAAAAAAAAACACTACTTTTCAATATGTATATAAAAATAGTAACTAAATGTAACCTATAAAAACAATGAAAAGCTATAGATTCTCATCAAGTAGGTAACCATGTTAATGATCGCATGAAGATTTACTCTTTGGCATCACTTTATTTCTATGAAGCATTTAGTTAGGTCTTAGTCCACATGACTCTAATCCCAATAGGATGGACAACGACGTCAGTTGAATCCTACCTTAATGTTTCATAAAACATCTTAAATAACCTCTTTAGAGCCTATCGTTTCTTATGAGCTTAGTTCACTAATCAAATATTCACATTAAGAATACCTTCTACACTTGAAAATGCATCCACTATGAAGAAATAGATTAGTGTTGTGGTGAAATTAAACTCTATCTCTAAAAGTGACATCAAACATTCCCTAAATGATATTAAAACTTAATATTTCCAAGTGTAAGCTTAAGATCTAGCAATTGGTATCATTGTTTAAGACAAAATCTAAATTTGAAAGATGGAAACTCCATATTAAAATTTTATCAAAAAATATTTTTAAAAGATCATATTTATATTAAATTCTTCTCAAAGAATTGCACTGACATTAGGAAAACCAAAGAACATAACCAGAGGAAGAGGATCAAAGAAACTTGAATTTAATTATTAATCATCTTGTTCTTGAGATGTTCCTTGGTTTTCATGACAGTAGGACAATGCTTTGCGAAGAATTTATAGAGATGATTTTCTAGAAGAATGTGATTCAAGTTGATTTGATGAGTTTATCTTTTCAATAATCATAATAGACACTTTATGTATCTCAAAATTATTGATCGAATCAATCATCCCTTGCCACTAATCCCACTAGTACATTTGTGAATATGGATTAGAGAAGGTGGTAGCACACAAACCATCAATCATTAGATTTTATTGCCATACAAGAGCATCAAGACATATGTGATAAAGTAGAAATCTTGTAATAAGATAATGACGCTATATTTGATAAAAGATATGTATGGTTTATGGAAAATTTTAGGGGCGAATGTTCGTTCTTAGGCGAAATTAAGGGGTTTTAAATTTTTAGTGGGTGAATATTTTGTATCATAGTACATTTTTACAAATCGCCTCAAATAGCCCACCTTATTTAAGGGATAGGGTAAAAAAGGTAAATTTATCCCTTGAAATTAGGAGTTACAACCTTCCATTCGCCCTAATTTTCAAGAATAGGTTTTATTTAAGTGAATCGTATGGGCCAAATACCATATTTACAAAAGAGGTATGGTAAATTAATAAAAATATAAATAAATGAGAGGTATGGTAAATAAATAAAACATTTTTTATATTTACTGCATAAGTCACATTATATACGTGCAAGGGTGTAAACAAATAAAAATATAAATAAAGTGGAGGTATGGTAAATAAATAAAACCTCTTTTTATACTTACTCAAAAGGTATGGTAAATAAATAAAAATATAAATAAACTAGACGTATGGTAAATAAAAAAACCTCTTTTTATATTTAGTCCATAACCCTCTTTCTATTTATGAAGGCTCAAAAAATAGGTTTTATTTAAGTGAATCCTATGGGCCAAATACCATATTTGTAAAAGAGGTATGGTAAATTAATAAAAGTATAAATAAACGAGAGGTATGGTAAACAAATAAAACATTTTTTATATTTACCCATAAGTCACCTTATATTTACGAACACTCAAAAAATGTGTTATATTTAGGTGAAACCTATGGGCCAAATACCATGGGCTAGATTATTATTAATACCATGCAAAAAAACATTATTATGGTATTCCTTAAACCAACATAGATCCATCTTTACTCTGGATCTACTAAGCCCCGAGAGGGATCAAATATCGTGATATGAAAACTAGCATAGAGTGAAAAACGGATGTTGTAATTTAATGTATGTTAAACATTTTAACTTGGTTAAAAAAAAAAAAAAAAAAAAAATCAATTATTAATTTTATTAATTTTTATAAATTATAAATAGTAATTTTTAAGCTCGATAACCCATGGTAATACCATGGTATTCATGTGAGCATAGACTATTTAAAGGGGAAATTATATGATCTTAAATCCATCTTAATTCTGGTTCTACCAAGTAGATTTCATCCCCTTTAGAGTGGTAGATGTGGAGTTAAGATGGATATAGGTTGGTTTTTATGGTAATGAAGATATTAAATAGGCTTAGGAAATTATATTGTAAAAACATGTTAAGATGAATGGTTAAAACTACATTTAGTCACTTCACAAAATTTAGTAAAAAATACCAATATCTCCATTAATATTCGTTTTTAACTTTTTCTAATTTAACAAAAAAAATTCAAAACAATGAAACCTTATCACTCTTTCCTCATCACCCTCACACAAGATTTCTCACCATTTTTCAAACATTCTCAATATGATATCTTCATGAAAAAGTTTAGGTACCGATGTTGGATTAGTTGTTTGAAAAAAAAGTTGGTTTGTACAACCTTTCATCTTCTGTGCTATTCTTAGTTTGTCCTAATGAACTGTAGGGTTTGGAGCCACTGCACCATATTTTCCTAAAAGGTGGAGATTGTTCACCAAAAAGGAAATTAATTACATGTTACAATGTTGTTAAAAAAGGCGAGACCTATGAGGGTAGTGAATTATGCTAATAAGCAATTTAGATTGGGAGAGACGTAATTAAATTTTATTATTTAATTGAAGATTTCTAATTAAAATAATAATAAATCTACATTTATATATTCATATATTGATTGGAAGGATTCTCATAATGGTCACTTCTTTCAATTAGATCCCCTTCAAGCCTTTGGGATACCTAATACTTTCTTATATAATATAGTTGGGGCTTGCTACTTGTTGGCGTGTCGGGATAAACAAACTTGATGTATTTTTTTTCATCTCGCTGTTGGAGTCTGTGGAATAAGAAAGAAATTTGATAACTTGAAAAAAGTGGTAGCTTGACAAAAGTTGTAGAGAAAAGATTAATCTCTCCTACCTTGACAGAACTTGTTGTCAATATCAACACCTAGAAGAACTTTTTTGTGTAATATTCTCAAAACTAATAGAAGCATATGAAAGAGTGTATTGTAAGAACCTTGACAAACACGGCCACTAAAACTTGGAACATTGTTTGTAGGAAGAGAAAATTATGTTTCTTTTTTCCAAACATGTATGCTGTCAATATCAACACCTACAAGAACTTTGTTGTGGAATATTATCAAAACTAATAGAATCATATGAAAGAGTGTATTATAAGAACCTTGACAAACACGGTCACTGAAACTTGGAACACTGTTTGTAGGAAGAGAAAATTATGTTTCTTTTTTCCAAACATGTATGTTAGTATATTACATTTTAATGAAGATGTCTTCTTATTATCATATATGGTTTCATACTTTAACAAAACATTCGCCAAGACTTCACAATGTTTTATTATTCAATAAAAGGTTTGCCAAGATCTTACAAGATTATATAATTCAGTGAAAGATTCTCCATCACTGTACAAGATAATATAATCTGGTGAGAGATTCGCCAAAAAAATTATATATACATATTATATTATTGATAAAATCGCCTCCCATTTCTCCTATGTATCATGGGAATTAGCCCATTTATTATACATATAAATTTAGGGTGGTTCTTAAAATTTTCCCTCGTGTAGTTATTTCATGCATTTACAAAATCAATTAGACTTGTTTACGACAATATATTAATTACATCTGAAAAGAGTATTTGAGAAATGTAGGAGGTTTTGGATTTCACTAAATCCTATGAAAATAATGTTTGGCCTGGAAGAGGGAAAACTTCTTGGTCATATCATTTCTAAGGACGGTATTAAAATTGATCCCAAAAGGATTGAATCTATTCTAAAAATCAATCATCCAAGAAACATTAAGGAACTTCAATCATTTATTGGTAGAATAAACTTCCTAAGAAGTTTTATCCCTAACCTTGCAGAACTTCCCAGAAATATAAAAAACATGCTAAAACAAGATTCAAAAATCAAATGGAACGTAGAAGCTAGGCAATCATTTGACCAGGTTAAACAAGCATTGACAAAAGTGCCAGTCCTTATCAGTCTAGATTTTACTAAGGATTTTATAATTTTTTCATTTGCTTATGAACATATTGTTGCAACTATCCTTTTACAGAAAAATGATGATGGATATGAACAACCCATTGCTTTCTTTATCAAGGCTTTAAGGGATGTTGCACTAAGTATAGTATTATGGAAAAACAGGCTTTCGCATTGATAAAAGCAATTAAAGGTTTCAGAGTATATATTCTTCATTCTCACATCATTGCTTATGTACCAAATTTTGTAGTTAAGGACATTTTAACGCCCAATCTGCAAGCTTATTGGTTGGTGAACTCTGTATTAGTATTGTTGATGTGGCAGGGGTCCTGGATTCAATACCCACCCGTTCCAACTTTGTAACCAACGCCACCTTTAGAATCACCCCAAGGGCCACAAAAATATTTTTGGCATGAGCATGGAAAAAATAATCTCTTGGAAGTGTCATCTTGGTATGGCAATGAACACTATTACAATCAATTTTGGTTATCAATTATTAAATATGCAACTAAAGTGCCTAAATACGATGGGGTCTATCATGTATTTTGAGGGGTTGAATTATAATTTTTGTTGCAATAGTATCAATTTTGAATGTCATGATTTCAAACAATTTGTAGTTCTAACTTCAACCAAAATAAGAAATGCTACTAATAGAACCACTTTTCAATTTAAGATTTGATTTTAAGGTTTTCAATAACAACGTTACAAAGTCATTCAGGCCATGATTATAAAATGTGTATTTTTAACTAAAATAAATATGAAAATTCACTACCAATAGCACTACATTTCAATATGGGTATAAAAATAGTAACTAAATGTAACCTCTAAAAAAAAGGAAAAATTATCCATTTTCATTAAGTAGGTAACCATGTTTATGATCACATGAAGATTTAGTCTTGGGCATCTCTTTACTCTATTTTTATGAAGCATTTAGTTGGGTCTTAGTCCACATGTCTCTAAGCCCAACAAGTTGGACAACAATGTTAGTTAAATCCTACCTTAATATTTCATAAAGCATTGTAAACAACCTATTTCAAGCCTGTCATCTCTCATGAGCTTAGTTTACTAATAAGATATCCACATTAAGAATTCCCCCTACACTTACAAATGCATCCATTATGAAGAAACATATTAGTGTTGTGGTGACATTATCTGTAAAAGTGACATCAAAATTGCCCTAATTGATATTAAAATTTTAATATTTCTAAGTGTAAGCTTAAGAGAAAGAAATTGGTATCATTATTCAAGACAAAAGCCAATTTTGAAAGATGGAAACTCAATATATGAAAATTTTATAAAAAAATATTTTTAAAATGTCATTTTTATTCAATTCTTCTCAAAGCATCCTACTAACATTAGGAAAATCGCCCACGGGGCTTTGAATTGACGGTGAATGGGTGCGTTGTTAAGGAACTCCTTGCGATAGGTCACCGGTTCAAATCCCCCGTGGGTACTTAGGTTAGTCTTAACTAGAAAAAAAACAAAAAAAAACAAAAACATTAGGAAAACCAAAAAACATAGCAAGAGGAAGAGGGTCAAATAAACCTGAACTTAATTACCCATCATCTTCTTCTTGACATGTTACATGGTTTTCATGATAGTAGGACAATGCTTTGGGAATAATTTAATAGAGATTCATGTTTCTAGAATATTTGTGATTGAAGTTGATTTGATTAGTTTATTTTTTGAATAATCATAACAAACACTACATGTATCTCAAATTTATTGGTGAAATCAATCATCCCTTGCCATTAAAGCCACTAGTATATCATTGAATATGGATTAGAGAAGGAGGTAGTACGCAAACCATTAATCATTAAATTTTATTGACATACAAAAGCAAACATGACATCTATGATAAAGTAGACAATCTTGTAATGTTCCAAGATAATAATGTTATATTTGATTAAAAATATGTGGAGTTATTTCATGCATTTACAAAATTCATTGAATGTGCATATGACAATATGCTAATACAACAACTATTTATGTAAACATTACAAGAAATGTTAGATTGTGGTACAACAACTTATCAAGAAAAAACATAACAAGAGCAGTATTAAATTGGAACTTTTCATAATCAATGGGGGTAAAAAAAAAGGTAGATCGTGTTCGCAACTAAATCAATAAGAAAGAAAATGAAGATATGAGTGAGTTCAATGAAAGATATAATAATACTTGTAAAATTCTTTTTAAAAAAATGAAACTAATGATAGAATTTTGATAGATTACATCAATTTATTTTATTCAAATTATGGTTGTTTGATGGCAATGAACACTATTACCATCAATTTTGGTTATTTTTGTTATCAGATATCAAATATGCACCTAAAGTGTTTGAATACAATGGGTTGTATTATGAATTTTGCAATGGGAAAATTTAGAAAGTAGTCTTATGGTGTTTTCACCCACTTGAACTTCAGAAGTCGTAAACTTCACTTTTCTAGATTTGCCAAGCATTTGGGTATGCAAATCTTCTTGTGGTTAATGGAAATCAACTAAGTAATCATATATATTCACATTCTCTCTTTGAAGCAACATTCAAGCTTTGACCTAGCTCACACTATTGTGTCACAATCTATAAACTTGAAGGCAATTTTATATTGTGTCTTAAATTTAAGTCTATCTACTATAAATCCTCCTAAAGAGATCATAGATATTTGCATCTTTGAACATCCCCTAAACTCTCCACTTCTTTTAGAGTGAACCTTAGTTTATAGAAGGGTCATTCAATTTAACTGCACTTTTTTATTCTCAATGTCCCTTTCTGACAAATTTGAGAATGCAAAGGGACAATCTTTACCACTCCAACCACCACCATTTTCTTTACATTTTTCTTGTCATATGTTTCCCTATTTGATGACTCCTCGAGAAGAGGAAATGCGACAACCAAACCACAAAATTCAACTTGTAAGGGAGAAATCTCTCAAGTTGAATTGTGTATTTGCATATCAAATTTATATGTTAAATTCAATAGTAATTTGATGAAAAATAATAATTTATTGCGTCGAGAGGCACTCTGAGCATAGTATGGAAGAGATGTTGTAATGCCTTGCCTTGTTCTATCCTTTTAAAGATTTTGACTCTGTCAAATTATATAAAAATAAAATAAAATTTAAATCAAAAAATAATAAAATTAATAATTATAATTATAATTAATTAATAATTAAACCAACTTAGATCCATCTTAACTTGGGATCCAAGAGGAATCAAATTTCTTGAGGTGTAAATCTCTTTTTAGAGTGAAAATAGATGTGATCCCTCTCTACGCTTGGTAGATCCAGAGTTAAGATGGATCTAGGCTAGTCTAGCTATCAATGAAATTCTATCGATAAGAAATTCCAAACTTAATAAAGTTATTGCTTGTTTGGATTTATTCAATATCTTATACTTCAAGGGTGCATTTAGTAGTAACAATGAAAAGAACCACCTCTGAGTGAATTTTTTACTTCAAGAGTGCATTTAATAGCAACAAGGGAAAACGCATCACGTGTCAAAAATAATTACAAAAAACTATTGGCAACAAAATTTACTAGACATGGATACATACAATCTTGTAGTGTCGATACTACCACAAAGACATGGAAGACAAGTTTAACTCTCATATCTATGTGTAGAGAAACCAGAAGCAAGGAAATAATGGGCTTCAATTAGGGTTGAAGTGAAATCAAGGGCATAAGAGGTTATGTTGAATGCCTCCATTGTAACATGGGTCCTAACAAAATGTTGGGAAGACAAGTTGAACCCTCTTACCTCTATGTAAATATCATTAAATTGAAAGCAACAAAAGGATGGATTTCAAATAGAGTTGAAGGAAATCACAAGTATGGGTTGTTAAGTTGGATGTATCCAATGTAACATGGGTGTTAATATAAGGTTGACAAGTTTGACATGTCACTATGTAAAGATTATTAAACTATAAGGAAAGAATGGGCCTCCCATAGGGTTAAAAGAGAAATCATGAGTATGAGGTTGCTAAGGTGGATGCTCCATTAAGAAATCATAGAAAATATGTTCATATTTAAATAATTATAATGTATCTCATTTTCATATTTAAATAAATGCCTTAAATTCTATGGTCTCAAAGACATAGAAAAGCAGGTTTCATACCGTTAAGCAATCATTCTTTATTTTTCAATTGGTTGTAACTTAGGAGGTTAAGAGAAATGTCGTTATCATTGTAGAAATTATCACTGTAGATTAACCCGATTATGCAATATACTAAAGCAAAATACTTAATCTACTTCTACAATCAAACTTGCAGAAGCTTAATCGATTTGAGCAAGATCAAACAGAACACATATAATAGAGAAGAAGATTCAATCACACATGAAACACAGAAGAATACTATGAGGAAAGCCTCAGCTAAAAACCCCGCTATCTGTATTATCATACAATGGAAATATATCAGAGATTACACACAGCTATCCAGCTCTCAGTACAATCCCTCACTGCTCATAGACAAACTAGACAACACATATGCCTTTCCCTCTGTCCTCCAAGCCTCCTATTTCCTTGTGCAATTTTCCATGGGTGCTCCTGCTGTAACCTTGTGTGACATTGATATCACACACTGCTCCAACACACTGTAAAACTGCGCAATCCTGAAGAAATGAATTCCTTCTGCATGCAAGATATTTCCTTATAGGAAAAATCTAGCCACTGATAGTACATTGTCCCTACCTTTAATCTCAACTGGGTCTTTGTCTAAACTAACATGCATGAGTTATTTATGAGAGAATATTCAGTTATCTAGATAATACTAGTCGCATGGATGCATGCATTAACTGACTAAACTCACAATTAGTTCCTCCAATTGTTTGGAACTAATCTAACTGGACTTAACTCAGTTAACTGAGCTAACTAATTACAACTCAAATACAACTCATCCTTATCTCCTTAATTAAGGGATAACTTCCTCAATCAAAGGGATAACTATTGCATGTCTTTGCAAAGACTCCATGTTTGAATTTCTCCAATTAATTAACTCAAGATGAATTAATTAATTATTATTCAAACAGTTGGTGGGACTAAATTCGAATTTTAATTCAAGGACAAATTAAAATTGGAATATATCCTGAAATGCTATCTATAGCAATGTTATTTTTAGCATTTCTTGTTGCTATTTTCAACACTCCCTTTCAACAAAAAAGGAATTCAACTTGATCCTGATCCTGAACCTTTGGAATGTTCTGCATGCAACACTACTCTCTAGTGTTTTTGCTCTAGCAACACAGAAACAAAAAATATCCAACCTAAATCAGAATGATGCCTCTATCATCAAAGTCTCTGACTACTATTGCCTTTGTCGACTGAAAACTTTGCACCTTTGTGCTCTTCAGTATCTGACTGCTCTAGTCTCTGTCACTTTGATCTCTGACTGCATCAATCCCACTGATTCCTCCTCTCATCATGTTGCATCATGCTGCCCACTGCTGCACTGCAACTCAATTACTGAGAAGTAAGTAACTAATCTCCCAACTGACCTCCCTGTTGGGCTAGAAACACACTCTAATGTTGAAGCTCCCTTTGTCACTGACAAGTTCTCCCTCTCTGACCTCTGCACTGCTGCAACAACTCTCTGCATCTTGCACCATTGCACACCTCTCTGTGCCATCCTGCACTTGTGCAACACTCTTGTGCCTCTCGTATTGATGCAGCCTGCTAGCTCTGCGTTGTATTGGGACTCTTGCACTGTAGCTCTCTCTGTTGCTCCATCTGCCTCTATCTCTACCTACTCAGCTAGTCCTGCTACTCCTCGTTGGGGCTCCCGTAGCAAGGTATAATCCAAGAGGTTAGGTACCTCGAGGATCCTGCCCCTATTTCAGCCTTCATGAGACTATCACTTCACAATGCCCCAACTCACACCTGAAGGTATGGCTGCATGTGATCCTTTTGCCCACTTGGCTCGAAATTTCCCCCTACTGGAGGTCTCTACATGAGTGGATGCCTCCACTTGGTCTCCCCTCAGATTCTCTAGTTGTAGCTGCTCCACAACTTCCTGAAGTTGCTTCACCAATTGTGGCTCCTCCATAATTGTCTAAGACTTCTTCTATGGCTGCAGGTTAAGAGGTAATTTACTCTCTCTCTCAACCACCAAGTCTCTAATAGTTTCCTTGCTCCTCAAGGCTTTGAATGCATCTTGAACATCAAGAGCATACAGGTTCTTGACTCGTGAACCAATCTGCTTCACCTGTCTTGTGGTGATGTATCTAAGGAAAACTTTTCCCTTACTGAAGACAACATCATAGCCTTTGTCCTCCAACATCGCGATCGATACCAAATTCTTCATCAGTCCAGGCACATACTTCACATCTGTCAAAGTAATAAGAGCTCCATGCTCCCTCTGAAAAGCAATTGTTCCTACTCTTGAAACACTATACTTTTCATCATTACCCATCTCTATGTGCATCTGGAGGTCTTTCTCCTCCAAAGTACTGAACAAACTCTTATCGTCGGTCATGTGGAATGAGGCTCCATTTTCAAGAAACCAACCACAACCCATAATCCATGAAACCATGCATGCGATGAGGTTAAAATATAATTTGAACTAAGAGGCAAATGCCTCACCTTTAGATCCTTTCGAGGATCCATTCTTGGATTTCTTCAATGGACAATTAGTTGCATAATGGCCCACCTCGTGACAATTAAAGCATCTCACTTTAGATTTGTCAATCTTCTTCCCTCCATGGGAAGAATTCGATTTGGAATGAGAATCCTTCTCCTTCCCTTTCCTTGCCTTATTGGCTAAGGCTAGATTTTCTTCATCATCATGCTTAGATGAAGAACCATCTTTGGTGCTCCTCCTAATCTCCTCCTGCATAAGATCCGACCACAGTCATTCCCAATCTGGCAGTTTCTCTCTTCCATTCACTGAGTCCTGGTAGCTATTCCAGCTCTTTGGAAAACTGAGGAGAGCAAGGCTCACCATATCATCATTGGTTGTCGTGATTCCTACACTACCAAGCTCATCCCTGTAAGTGGTGAGCTTGTTCAAATATGTAAAAATATTGTCGCCCTTTTCCATTTTGATTTTCTGAAGCTTATCCTTGAGTGCCAGCTTCCTCTGGTCACTATTGTTCTGATATAGGTCCTTCAATGTCTTCCACATTGAATAAGGAGTCTCCTTCCCATGGATACTCGAGATAATATGGTCTCGAACTCCCTCCAGAAGAATCCTCCTCGCTCTCGCCACACATTTCTTCCATTCCGCCAAATCTTAGGTATTAGTTGTTGCTGGCTTGGGGACTTCTTGATCAATGAAGTCCTTCAAACCATTGTCTTCTAATACCTCTTTCATGCGATCCTTCCATGCTATTTAATTCGAGCTGCCATCCAGGGCATACTTGAGTCTCAAGCCATTGAACGCCATTGGTGAACTTTGAGATGTGATAAGAAATCGATTTGATACATGCAATCAAGAACTTTGAACTTTGAACTTCTCCCTTCTCAGTATGTTGTTCACAGCTCTGATCACCTTTGCTCCGATACCATGTAGAAATTCTCACTATAGATTAACCTGATTATGCAATATACTAAAGAAAAATACTTAATCTACTTCTAAAATCAAACTCGTGGAAGCTTAATCGATTTGAGCAAGATCAAATAGAACACATATAACAGAGAAGAAGATTCAATCACACATGAAACACAGAAGAATACTCTGGGGAAAGCCTCAGTTAAAAACCCTGCTATCTGTATTATCATACAATGGAAATATCTTAGAGATTACACACACCTATCCAACTCTCAGTACAATTCCTCACTGCTCAAAGACAGACCAGAAAACACATATTCCTTTCCCTCTGTCCTCCAAGCCTCCTATTTCCTTGTGCAGTTTTCCCTGGGTGCTCCTGTTGTAACCTTGTGTGACACTGATCTCACACACTACTCCAACACACTGTAAAACTGCGCAATCCTAAAGGAATGAATTCCTTCTGCATGCAAGATATTTCCTTATAGGAAAAATCTAGCAACTGATAATACATTATCCCTGCCTTTAATCTCAACTAGGTCTTTGTCTGAACTGACATGCATGAGTTATTTATGAGAGAATATTCAATTATCTGGAGAACACTAGTTGCATGCATGCATGCATTAACTGACTGAACTCATAATTAGTTCCTCCAACTGTTTGGAACTAATCTAATTGGACTTAACTAAGTTAACTGAGCTAACTAATTACAACTCAAATACAACTCATCCTTATCTCCTTAATTAAGGGATAACTTCCTCAATCAAAGGGATAATTGTTGCATGTTTTCACAAAGACTTCATGTTTGAATTCCTCCAATTAATTAACTCAATATGAATTAATTAATTATTTTTCAAACAGCTGGTGAAACTAAATTCAAATTTTAATTCAATGAAAAATTAAAATTGGAATATATCCAGAAATGCTATCTATAGCAATGTTATTTTTAGCATTTCTTGTTTCTATTTTCAACACTCCCTCTCAACAAGAAAGGCATTCAACTTGATCCTGATCCTGAACATTTGGAATGTTCTACATGCAACAGTACTCTCTAGTGTTGTTGCTCTAGCAACACAGAAACAAAAAATATCCAACCTGAATCAATATGATGCCTCTATGATCAAAGTCTCTGACTGCTATTGCCTCTGTCGACTGAAACTTTGCACCTTTGTGCTCTTCAGTATCTGACTACTCTAGCCTATGTCGCTTTGATCTCTGACTGCATCAATCCCACTAATTCCTCCTCTCATCATATTGCATCGTGTTGCCCACTGTTGCACTGCAACTCAGTTACTGAGAAGTAAGTAACTGATCTCCCAACTGACCTCCCTGTTGGGCTAGAAACACACTCTGATCCTGAAGCTCTCTCTGTCACTAACAAGTGCTCCCTCTCTGACCTCTACGCTGCTGCAACAACTCTCTGCATCTCACACCGTTGCACACCTCTCTATGTCATCCTGCACTGGTGCAACACTCATGTGCCTCTCGCATTGTTGCAGCCTGCTAGCTCTGCGTTGTCTTGGGACTCCTGCATTGTAGCTCTCTTTGTCGCTCCATCCGCATCCGTCTCTACCCACTCAGCCAGTCTTGCTACTCCTCGTCGGGGCTCCCATAGCAAGGTCTAATCCAAGAGGTTGGGTACTTCAAGGATCCTACCCCTATTTCAGCCTTCATGAGACTATCACTTCACATTGCCCCACCTCACATTTGGAGGTATGGTTGCATGTGATCCTTTTGCCCACTTGGCTTGAAATTTCCCCCTATTGGAGATCTCTACATGAGTGGATGCCTCTACTTGGTCTCCTCTTAGCTTCTCTAGTTGTGGCTGCTCCACAACTTCCTGAAGCTGCTTCACCAATTATGGCTCCTCCACAATTGTCTAAGACTTCTTCTATGGCTGCATGTTAAGAGGTAATTAACTCTCCCTCTCAATCACCAAGTCTCTAATAGTTGCCTTGCTCCTCAAGGCTTTGCATGCATCTTGAATCTCAAGAGCATACAGGTTCTTAACTCGTGAACTGATCTGCTTTACCTGTCTTGTGGTGATGTGTCTAAGGAAAACTTTTCCCATACTGAAGACAACACCCTTTGTCCTCCAACATCGCGATCGATACCAAATTCTTCTTCAGTCCAGGCACATACTTCACATCTGTCAAAGTAATAAGAGCTCCATGCTCCCTCTGAAAAGCAACTGTGCCTACTCTTGAAACACTATACTTTTCATCATTACCCATCTCTATGTGCATCTAGAGGTCTTTCTCCTCCAAGGTACTGAACAAACTCTTATCGTCAGTCATGTGGAATGAGGCTCCACTGTCAAGAAACCAACCACAACCCATCATCGACGAAACCATGCATGCGATGAGGGTAAAATCCAATTCGAACTGAGAGGCCAATTCTTCACCTTCAGATCCTTTCGAGGATCCCTTCTTGGATTTATTCAATGGACAATTAGTTGCATAATGGCCCACCTCATGACAATTAAAGCATCTCACTTTAGATTTGTCAATCTTCTTCCCTCCATGGGAAGAATTCGATTTGGAATGAGAATCCTTCTCCTTCCCTTTCCTTGCCTTACTGGCTAAGGCTAGATTTTCTTCATCATCATGCTTAGATTAAGAACCATCTCTGATGCTCCTCCTGATCTCCTCCTGCATAAGATCCGACCACAATCATTCCCAATTTGGTAGTTTCTCTCTTCCATTCACTGAGTCATGGTAGCTATTCCAGCTCTTTGGAAGATCGAGGAGAGCAAGGCTCACCATATCATCATTGGTTGTCATGATTCCTACACTATCAAGCTCATCCCTGCAGGTGGTGAGCTTGTTCACATATGTAGAAATATTGTCGCCCTTTTCCATTTTGATTTTTCGAAGCTTATCCTTGAGTGCCAGCTTCCTCTGGTCACTACTGTTCTAATATAGGTCCTTAAATGTTAGGGTCCCACCCTAACCCCCTTATTTATGTAATGGGATCACGTCATAGTCAAGAGTCAATAAAGCCCATATTAATAATTGTAAGTGGTTAATCCGCAATTAATGACGGAACCACAGTTAGTTGCAAATGGGTCGTAGTATTAGATAGATGGTATTAATAAAACCCACGGTATTGGCCCGTGGTATTGCATGTATGAGTCATATATAAAGGATAGAGACTCCCTGCGAGGAGCATCGTGTCTTATTTTGTAGTCGAGCTCTGCTCTATTGGAGGTTGCCCCCTCGAAGAGGCAAGTGAACATTACTCTTTGAATAATAAAATCATTGCTATTCTATGTTTTGGGTATCTTTTCTTCGCATATTCTGTATTTGGGTATCATTTTGCAGGTTAAGAGCATAACAAGTGGTATCAGAGCACTTTCCAGGGCCGGTGGGATCTCCATTTCTTAGCAAATTTTTTTTTGGCTAGAGACGTGTTTCGGCGTCTTTAAACCACGGGATCTGTCGTTGAGCGCATAAACCTGCGGATTTGGGGAGGCATGCACGCAGGAAATACAAGAGGTGGTCACGTCTGTTGGACTCCCTTGTAACCCCTGTGGGTACCCCTTCGAGTAGTAGCGCATTAGACAGAACCGCGCACGGATTGTCTTCCATGTACCCTCTAGGTATATTGGAAGCCCCCTAGGCTCCCTTGAAACCTCGCCATAGATAAACCGTCGGCCGTCTTGCGGCTATAATACACCGAGAACAGCACTCGGGGAGATTACTCACTCGTACGATAGGGTAGTCGGGTTGTACGGCTAAGGGTACGGTCGATCCTCCTTAGTTAGAGCCCTGAAACATTGGGCCGAGTACTACTGCCAGACCCTTATGTATATTGCGATCCGTAGCACCTGACACTCCTCAAGACCATAGTTCCATTTTTCTATCAGGGGATCACACAGCATCTCTTCCAGACTCGCTTGTGCAAAAGGGTGCAGCAGCAGCAGACATTAGTCCCGCAGTCTCGAGTTCGCAGATCAGCCATTCCGATCTATTAGATCCATCAGATCCGCAGAAGCAGTCTGTTCCGCCATCAGATCCGCCATTCAGATCTCTCAGATCCACCAGATCGGAGTCGTTGTGAAGGGTTCCTATACCGGGGTATAATTTTCGCAGGACTTTTGGCCGCATTGACATTTTGAGGATTTGGCCACTGCAGTATTGATAAGGAAGGAGTAAAACTCCGTTAGGAGTTTTCAGAAAAAGAAAAAAAAAAGTCTGAGATCTTCCGGGGCGCTTATTGGTGATCTAGCCCATCAGAATCAGGACGACGAGCTGAGCACGGTGGTACCATTCAATTATTAGTGAAAATTTTTAGGCGGTCCCAAATTTTCATCAGGTTGGTGTATGGTAGAAACTAGAGCTCAAGTGATGGCCAATGAAAGGATGGACAAACTTGAAGAATCCATGCACACCCTCACCCTTCAGCTTAACGGACTAAGTAGCCAGGTCGCGCAACTCATCCCGAAGGACAAGGAGCAAGCCCACGAGGAGGCGTATAATGGCAATGGATACAATGAGGGTGAGTCTAGCCACTCTCCTCACGTCTGGCACACCCACCAACCACCCAGTCAGCGACCTCCCAAGTTGGATATGCATAAATTTGACGGTTCTCACCCATCGGCATGGATAGCACAAATGGACCAGTATTTCAAACTGAATCGTATCTTAGATGATGCGACTCAGCTTATGTTGGGGAGCATGTACTTGGACAATGAAAGGTGGCAATGGTGGGAATGGCATCAACGTTGCAATGGACCTTTTAGGACTTGGACCCAATTTACAAAAGCTCTTCAAAGCCGCTTTGAACAGGAGGACTCTTTTTTGGGTCGTCTTACTAAGCTCCGACAGACTGGTACAGTGGATGAATATATTACAGCTTTTGAAGCCTTAGCCTTCCGCACTTGGGGTCTCTCAGATGCGTTCTACATGGAATGTTTTATCAGCGGTCTTAAAGAAGCCATCAAAGCTCAAGTCCTACTGCACCACCCTCCCACATGGACGGAGGCTTGCAAGGTAGCTCGTAACATGGAATGTGCCTTAGCATCCCAATACAGTCACCCAAATTTCTCCGCTAAAGGTCGCCCCCCACAAGTTCACAACATGACTCAAACACTTAAGGTCCAAAAGGTGTCACCTGCGGAAATGGCCGAAAGAAGAAAGCAAGGACTATGTTACTATTGTGATGAAAAATACTCCCCAGGTCATAAATGCAAGGAGCCCAAATTTTTTCAAATAGATGCCACTGACTACAGCTCAACAGAGGAAGATCCACCACTTGAGGACCATGAGGCGCTAGAAGAAGAAAACCAACAGGACAATGTCCCTGACGAACTAGTTATTTCGCTGCATGCGTTGGCAGGGATTTCTTCCCCTCAAACTCTCAAAATCAGAGGTTTTATTAAACATCGCCCAGTACTAGTTTTGATTGATAGTGGAAGTACACATAATTTCATCCATCAAAAAGTCGCAGAAGCAGTGCATTGTTTTGTACGCGCAGTTTCTAACTTCCAAGTTCAAATTGCGGATGGAGGCACAATGAAATGTGAAGGCCGCTGTGAAAATGTCAAACTTAAAATGGGGGATTATCAGTTGAAAACCCACATGTTTGCCATACACATGGGGGGTTGCGACATTGTCCTCGGCGCTGAATGGCTCCGCACTCTTGGGCCAATCACAATGGATTTCCAGGAATTATATATGATTTTTAAGCAGAACAACTACACACATACCCTCCGTGGACTCCAGGTGGGAGCCCCCTCTATCATCAGCTCGCATAGGATGGAAAAATTGTTAAAAAAGGGCAATCATGGAGTTGTAGCTCAATTTAATGCCATCCAGGCAGTCGAAACAAAGCCTCTGTCAATTCATCCTGAGATGCAACAGATTTTAAATAACCATCTGCAGGTCTTTGACAAGCCTCATGAGCTTCCACCCTCGCGAGGGGAACATGATCATAGCATCACCTTGGTTCCAGGGGCCCAACCCCCAAATGTGCGCCCATACAGATATCCGTTCACCCAAAAGAATGAAATAAAAAAAATCATCAAGGAACTTTTGGAAGCAGGTGTCATTCGTCCCAGCATTAGTCCTTATTCATCCCCAGTGGTCATGGTGCTCAAGAAAGATGGGGAGTGGCGGATGTGTCCCAACTTCAGGGCCCTCAATAAGTTGACAGTCAAAGATAAATTTCCCATCCCGGTGGTTGATGATTTGCTGGATGAACTCAATGGGGCTCAATTCTTCACTAAGCTGGATCTTCGCTCAAGCTACCACCAAATTCGCATGAAGGAAGTCGACATCCCCAAGACTGCTTTCAGAACTCATGAAAGCCATTGTGAATTCCTGGTCATGCCATTTGGTCTTTGTAATGCCCCCTCTACTTTTCAGAGCCTTATGAACCACATTCTCAAACCATATCTCAGGAAATTTTTCCTTGTCTTCTTCGATGACATCCTCATCTATAGTTGCACTTGGGCCGCACATCTTCAGCATGTAGATCTACTATTGCAACTGCTCTGCAAGCATAAATTATTTGTCAAGATGTCCAAGTGTTCGCTTGGCATGGCAGAAGTAGAGTATTTGGGCCACATTGTGGGGCGTGAAGGTGTCAAGGTGGACCCCAAAAAGATCCAGGCAATGCAGGAATGGCCTCAACCTAAGACCTTGAAGAGCTTGAGAGGATTTTTGGGTCTCACAGGCTATTATCGTAAATTTGTCTGCAACTATGGTCGCATAGCGAAGCCCCTCACCCAACTCCTAAAGAAAAATTCATTCTTCTGGAATGAGGAAGCACAACAGACCTCTACAGCTCTAAAAAATGCCATGTGTTCCACTCCAGTCTTAGCACTCCCTGACTTCACCAAATCTTTTGTCATTGAATGTGATGCTTCGGGTACAGGTATTGGGGCGGTCTTAATGCAAGAAGGGCGACCGTTGGCCTTCACAAGCCAACAACTCAGTGGGAGGAATCTGGGCCAATCTACCTACGAGAAGGAAATGATGGCCATCTTACATGCAGTCGAGACCTGGCGACCTTACTTATTGGGGCGACGTTTCCAAATCCACACAGATCATCACAGTCTTAAATATTTTTTGGAGCAACGCCTATCTTCCCCACAACAAAATAAATGGCTAGCCAAAATGTTGGGATATGATTATGAGATCATTTACAAGAAAGGGAAAGACAATAGTGTAGCAGATGCATTATCTCGCCAATTTGAGGAGGAAAGTACTCTGCTAACAATTTCCCTCCCCATTCCAGAATGGATTGAAGAGGCTCACAGGGAATAGTTTTCACACACCGGGCTCTCCCAACTCATTTCTCAATTTCAGGTAGATCCAAATTCCACCAAAGGCTACTCGTGGCAGGATGATATTCTTCGCTACAAGGACTGAGTCATAATATCACCAACATCCACCCTCAAAAGTCGCATTTTGGCAGAATTTCACTCATCCCCCATTGCAGGACATTCGGGCTTTCAGAAGACGTATGCTCGCACCAGAAGATCATTTTTTTGGACAGGCATGAAAAAGGAAATCCTTACTTTCGTAGCAGAATGTGATGTCTGTCAATGCCACAAAGGGGAAACCGTCAACACACCAGACACATTACAACCATTGCCCATTCCAGCATCAATTTGGACGGAGGTTTCTATGGATTTCATTACAGGTCTTCCAAAGTCAGGGAACAAGTCAGTCATCATGGTGGTTGTGGACCGACTGTCGAAGTATGCTCATTTCTGTGCCCTACCCCACCCGTTTACACCAACTTTGGTTGCTCAATCTTTCATGGATCAGATCTTCAAATTGCATGGCATGCCCACTTCTATTGTGTCCAACCGCGACCCGATCTTCACTAGTAATTTTTGGCAAGAACTCTTCAGAATACAAGGCACTCAACTCAAACTCAGTACTTCCTATCATCCACAAACAGATGGTCAAACCGAAGCCGTCAACAAATGTCTAGAAACCTACCTTAGGTGTTTCACTTCAGAAAAGCAACACCTTTGGGTACAGTGGTTACCTCTGGCTGAATGGTGGTATAACACCAACTATCATGCCACCACCAAAATGACTCCCTATGAAGCAGTATATGGTCAACTCCCACCTTCACCTACTTCGTATCTCAAGGGATGCTCAAAAGTACAAGCAGTGGATCAACTCCTACAACACCGCGCAACCATGCTCGCCCATCTTCGAGAGAATCTTCATCAAGCTCAGAACCGCATGAAGCAACAGGTAGACCAACATCGCTCAGAGCGCCAATTTCAAGAAGGGGATCAGGTCTTTTTACGGCTACAACCATATAAGCAAACATCACTCAAGGACAAGGGGTGTCAAAAACTCTCTCCCAAATTCTACGAACCATATCAAGTACTTTAGCGCATTGGAGAAGTGGCCTACAAGTTGGCCTTGCCACCTACTGCAAAAATCCATCCAGTTTTCCATGTCTCATGCCTCAAGAAAGTGATTGGGAACAATTGTAGAATTCAGACCAGTCTACCTGAATTGGACGAAGAAGGGTCCATCTGGCTTCAACCCGAACAGGTCCTAGACACACGAGACAAGCAACTACGCGGCCGCATGATTAAGGAAGTCCTCGTCAAATGGAAAGACACCTCTCCGGAAGATGCAACTTGGGAACCAGCCATTATTCTTCAGCAGTTTCCGCAACTTCAGCCTTGAGGACAAGGCTCGTCTTAAGGGGGAGGGCATGTTAGGGTCCCACCCTAACCCCCTTATTTATGTAATGGGATCACGTCATAGTCAAGAGTCAATAAAGCCCATATTAATAATTGTAAGTGGTTAATCCGCAATTAATGACGGAACCACAGTTAGTTGCAAATGGGTCGTAGTATTAGATAGATGGTATTAATAAAACCCATGGTATTGGCCCGTGGTATTGCATGTATGAGTCATATATAAAGGATAGAGACTCCCTGCGAGGAGCATCGTGTCTTATTTTGTAGTCAAGCTCTGCTCTATTGGAGGTTGCCCCCTCGAAGAGGCAAGTGAACATTACTTTCTGAATAATAAAATCATTGCTATTCTGTGTTTTGGGTATCTTTTCTTCGCATATTCTGTATTTGGGTATCATTTTGCAGGTTAAGAGCATAACATCCAATGTCTTCCACATTGAATACGGAGTCTCCTTCCCATGGAGACTCAAGACAATATGGTCTCGAACTCCCTCCTGAAGAATCCTCCTCGCTCTCGCCACACATTTCTTCCATTCCGCTAATTCTTAGGCATTAGCTGCTGCTAGCTTGGGGACTTCTTGATCAATGAAGTCCTTCAAACCATTGTCTTCTAATATTGCTTCCACGCAATCCTTCCATGTTATGTAATTCGAGCTGCCATCCAGGGCATACTCGAGTCTCAAGCCATTGAACGCCATTGGTGAACTTTGAGATGTGATAAGAAATCGATTTTATACCCACAGTCAAGAACTTCGAACTTCAAACTTCTCCCTTCTCAGTATGTTGTTCACAGCTCTAATCACCTTTGCTTTGATACCATGTAGAAATTCTCACTGTAGATTAATCTGATTATGCAATATACTAAAGCAAAATACTTAATCTACTTCTACAATCAAACTTGCGAAAACTTAATCGATTTGACCAAGATCAAACAGAACACATATAACATAGAAGAAGATTCAATCACACATGAAACACAGAAGAATACTCTGGGGAAAGCCTCAACTAAAAACCCTGCTATCTGTATTATCATACAATGGAAATATCTTAGAGATTACACACAGCTATCCAGCTCTCAGTACAATCCCTCACTGCTCATAGACAGACCAGACAACACATATGCCTTTCCCTCTATCCTCCAAGCCTCCTATTTCCTTGCGCAGTTTTCCCTGGGTGCTCCTGTTGTAACCTTGTGTGACACTGATCTCACACACTGCTCCAACACACTATAAAACTGTGCAATCCTAAAGGAATTAATTCCTTCTGCATGCAAGATATTTCCTTATAGGAAAAATCTAGCAATTGATAGTACATTGTCCTTGCCTTTAATCTCAACTAGGTCTTTGTCTGAACTGACATGCATGAGTTATTTATGAGAGAATATTCAGTTATCTAGAGAACATTAGTTGCATGCGTACATGCATTAACTGACTAAACTCACAATTAGTTCCTCCAACTGTTTGGAACTAATCGAACTGAACTTAACTCAGTGAACTAAGCTAACTAATTACAACTCAAATACAACTCATCCTTATCTCCTTAGTTAAGAGATAACTTCCTCAATCAAAGGGATAACTATTGCATGTCTTCACAAAGACTTCATGTTTGAATTTCTCCAACTAATTAACTCAAGATGAATTAATTAATTATTATTCAAACAGCTGGTGAGACTGAATTCGAATTTTAATTCAAGGACAAGTTAAAATTGGAATATATCCTGAAATGCTATTTATAGCAACGCTATTTTAGCATTTCTATTTTTATCATTTCTTGTTGCTATTTTCAACAATCCTCTCCGCCCTAATTCAATTCTCACATGTGACATGTTGACCTCATAATGTTCCTTGTAATGGTTTTATTTCATGTTATTGTGTATTGTACTAAGCTTCACAATGAGAGCATGTTAACATACACTTTTTAATATTCAACTTTGACCACTTTCTTCTATTACATAAAACACAATTATAACAAAATAACATATTTCCATTCATAGAAATCCATTTTAACAAAATGGCATATTCCCATTATTTTTGTTTATAAAATTTGGAGTTGAACATTGCAACAAGTTTTTAATCACACCACCTCATTGTGTATATTCCTATACTACGTATACAAATTTTAGAAAAACCATAATTTGTTCCAACCATTTGAATTTCAACATGTGAACAATTTTGATGTGAATGTTTTTCTATATTTAATTTTACTAATAAGAAACAATAAAAATATGTTAACATGCAATTTTTTATATATATTACATACAATACTCTCTTACTTAATATAAAATTATTTATCATCATTTGACACACTTTGTATGTTACTTCCAATTTTGTCTTGTGCAAAACTTACAAGTTGAAAAGGATCATAATTCCTTCGAGGCATTTTGGATTCCAAAATGTTAAATTTTGATATCAATATTTGTTCTATGCAATTTTATTTACTAGGAAATAATGAAAATATATTAATATATAAATTTTCAAAACTCTAAATATTAACCTTTTCTTAGATGAGAAAACAAAACATTTATATTTGATACTATATTACTTCAAATTTTATTTATTTTTTGTTAACATATTTTACAATTTTAGTCAAATTAAATATCCCTACACTTAAAGAGATTCACTACATCCAAAAGCATGTTTTATTATCAAATAAATTAACAAAATAGTGATAACAATATTTAATTATTTATTATTATAATAATAACAATAAAATTACATCATTAAAAAACAAATAAGTCTATTAAACATATTTAATAATACATACACAGAAACAAAACAAATGTCTATTAAACATATTATTATAAACAATCTTGTAATATAGGTTTTAACCTAATAAAATAAATAAAATGAAATGAACATATTATTATAAACAATTTTGTAATATAGGTTTTAACCTAATAAAATAAATGAAGTGAAATTGGAAGAGAAAACACCAAAATTTCAAAGATTTTATTTCAAATAACATAATAATAAAAGCCATGAAAAAATGAAACTGTGAAATGATGTGTGCATGCTCATTATTCTCTTGAATGGGTTTGTTTAAGCACCCAAAGCAAAGACATAGACTTTCTAATAGATTAGATGTCTCACACTAAAGCACACATAGAAAGTGTTATTTTAGTGTATAAAAAAATACATAAATATAATGAGTCATATTATTTTACATATTTCCATATTTTAATTTTCAATCATAATTATGATAATTTATATTATAAATTTGGTATAAAAAAATCATGTTACTTTTTTTTGTCCAAATATTAATGGAATGCTTTAACTTTTTTAAAATAGTTATCATTTCTATCTTCTCATATGTTAATATTAATTTGGTTTTCAAGTTTTTAAATGAGGTATATGTTAATAAATTATTTATATATTTTGAAAATTTAGTATCAAAGGATAGTTTGGTTGGTTGAGTGTCTGTGGTTAAATATCTTATTTATGGAGAGGTCACGGGGTTAAATCTCCTCGACACTCTTGGAGTTAAGCCATGCTAGTTTGACCGACGAATAGATCCCTTCGAATTGATCCACCTAAATTTTCCTGTAGATATAGTGACCACTAAGCATCCATAAACCACATTATAACAAATATATCTTATAAATTTCACAAAAAAAAATAACCAACAAAAATACGCACAATAATATTACATGAATTTTTACACGCTATGTATTATCCTAGTGTCATGTATCTTAGAAAGCATCTTAATTTTTTCAAGCGTTTAAAAAATTTGTGTTCTTATGAAATGCACATTTTTTTTTCTTTCTACATAAGACTATTTCTATTAACAAGGTAAAGGTACATTTACAGCATGACCGGAGTAAAGAACTCTGCACTGGCAAGAGGCAGAACTATCCAAAAAAGCATATGTAAAAACTCTATGTTTTTAGGACCCACGCAGGGGACCGAGCTGAGATTCATATGACAGTGCAAAATTACCCAAAAAACTAAGAAACACCAGAGAACCCATAAGCTATTTGCCTTACAATCATGCCCAATGGTGAAGGGCGCACTGCAAGAAGAACAGGCTTGGGTGGACGAGCTAGTCATCAGGAGGCTTTTCTATGATACGACACCATCCAAAATCTGGAAAATCCCCTGCTTGTGTCGAGTTCTGAATAGAGGGACCCGGGTCAGCATCATCACATCCTCAACTCTGCATGTCTGTTCATTTGCTTCCTGCCGAGGAGCATTTTCGACATTCAGCTGGAGGGAAGAAGAAGGAGCCGAGATTGCCCCCGAGCCCCCAGGATGAGTACTTGTATCTTCGGCTTGGCTTTCTTCATGGAAGACCACCGTGAAATAAGCAGTTATCCTGGGTCTATTCAGAGTGCTATCAAAGGTGAAGATGGCAGACCCAGAAGTGGGGACAGGCCCGTGGCGGGAACTGGTGGCGCGGGACCGCCCTCTCCTGCTTCGAGTAAATGGGCGACGTCCAACTAACAATTCACTAGAAGACGAACTGGTGGGTGCTTGCCTCGGCTGGCCTCTACGGCAGCCCATCCTTGGTCGTAAACGAGGCATCTAGAGTATAGCAACCGCAGAGGTCCAGGAATGCGGCACAACAGCACGAACCGGCGGGTGGCAGCAGCTTTGCCTGCTGATCCTAAACCCTTTCTCCAAGAGAGCCAAACTTAGCTCAAAGAAATCCCTGCGTGTATCAAAAACCAGCAACCAGAAAGGAGATGAATCACTGAGATAAGGACATGAAAGAAATAGCACAAAATGCCGAAAAGAAACGCGAAGAGGAACAGAATTTGCTCCACCAAGAGGGCCGAGCCAAGCGACAGAGGAACCCGAATCCCCTCAGGCGACCTGAAGTCCGTAGTGAGACTGGAGGCGAGAGAGAAGAGCAAATAAAACAGTAATGTTGCCGCCTCCCCAGGGCCTCCCCTGACCTTATCCTTCTTTGTCATGCCTAGGGAGGCTCCTCCCATTACTTTCGCATCGATGGATCTCGCCTTC
Organism: Pinus tabuliformis; assembly: GCA_031772625.1. Lineage (NCBI taxonomy): Eukaryota > Viridiplantae > Streptophyta > Pinopsida > Pinales > Pinaceae > Pinus > Pinus tabuliformis. The sequence continues at coordinate 828,842,231 of CM062809.1, read as the reverse complement.
TGATGCACGCTGGTGCGTGCGGAGGTAGAAACCATAACGCTGAACCTGATGTGTGAGCCGAAACGTCTGCATTGAAGCCCTATATTTCGATCTATGCGCTCATGCCATGCGCCAAATGTCATACCACTCTTTAACTTCTTGTACTAATCGAGCAAGTGGCGATCTGTCTTGCCCCAACCTTGTCCCGTCGTATTAATTTCCATCAAAAGCACCCGCATCCGGGAGTTCTTATGAAATGCACATTATTAAAACATTCTTATTATTTTTAAAATTTCCATGTACATTTTTTCTCATGAAATGTACTTATATTATTTTCATTAAAACATTCTTATTATTTTTAAAATTTGCGTGCACATTTTCTTTTATGAAATGTATTTATATTATTTTCATTAAAACATTCTTATTATTTTTAAAATTTGCATGTACATTTTCTTTTATGAAATGTATTTATACATTTGTCTGGAATATATTATATAAATTAAGTGAAATTAATTATATATATATATATATATATATTTCTTTTTTTATTATTTATTTTTAAAATTTTATTTCTATATTACTATTTTATCATATTTACTAAATAATTAATAAAATAATATTTTAATAATAATATATAGAAATTTATTTATTTGTTATTATTATAAAAACATGATGATAACTAACATCCACTAAAACTAATGAGGTCTATCAGACCTTAAGAAAGTAAGAGATTGAGGTTTTTTAATATTTTATTACTATGATCAAAGAAAAGGGAAAGAAGTGTTCCTAGATCACTATAATTTTGCTCACTGGACGAGTCAAGAGGGTTGGTAGTGTGGCAAATATTTTGAAAATTAGAACGAATGCGACTAAGAGTTGGACAATCCAAGAGAAAGTGTTTTTCATCTTCAATCCTCTTAGTATCAAACAGTGGACAGATTCTTTCATCCCAAGGTGTTTTGGGGATAGACCAATGCCCGATTTCATTTCGAAACTCATGGGAGTTGGTTCTTATCTTTGCGATGTTCATTTTCTTCTTAGTAATGGTCAAGACAAGAAGATAATTCTGGTTAGCGAGAGTGGGGTTGATCATCTCCTTATAATACCTTAGCTTCCTTTTGCCCTCTAGCTCCTTGTCATGCCAAAATTTGTCCTTAAATTTGGAAGTTGTTGTCGCTGCAACAAACACCCTCCAAAATTTTGCCAATAATTGAATTTTATAGCCTACTTTGGATCTTGTGATCAGTCGTTCCATAGTCACTTCTTGGACAATAAATTCTTTGTTAAGTCTTTAAGCTTGCTTCTGGATCATAAGTGTCGAAGTCGCCTACTCACACATGCTCACTCTGTAATGCATTCATGAAAGCATTCCTTCACACAAGCTTGAATAGGCGTAGAACAATCCACTATGGCAGTGCCTATGCAATGTTAAACCTATGTCGACAGTCAATGCGCATTGTCATTGACAATCCCTCATTTTGTTTGTGATCATACTTCTATTTTGGTGAGTTTCTCCAATTGTTACCTTTTGCACACTTTTATCTTCGCTAGTGTTGTTTTCATGCTTACGAGTGTCATTTTTGCTTGTGTTCACTTTAATTAGTGCCATTTCACATTATCTTCATCCTAGCATATGTTGTTTTCATCATCCTTTGCATATCGCAAGTGTCGTCTTTTGGCGTGGGAATTGTCACTTATCTCATAAAGTGGAGTTTTGGCTTGTTTCAAGGGGAAATCTTTGTGATAATGAGTTGTTCTTATCATGTAGACATGTTTCGCACTCATTTTCAAAGTTTAAAGCATTGTTGCACAAGTGTCGTCACTTTCGTTGCAAAGTGTATCTTTTGTGTCACACATGGTAGGAGTCATCACAAAGTTGTTGCATTGGGGAAGGTATGTTGTTCATATGTTCTGAGTTTTCCTTGTTGTGTCGTCAAGTGATATAAGTGTGTGATCATGCTTAGAGTTTCTCTTTTTCTCATCTTCATCTCACTGATCCAATACTCAGTCAAACTGGGAAAAACCCTTCGATCGGGCCACTTAGTGTCATTTTGTCCAACCTAAACTACACACAACGCACTGCGCAGTCTTAGTCCTCAAGTAGCACCCTTGTCCCTTGGCATTTTGAAATGTGCAGTCTTTTCCTTCTAGGACTGCGCAATCACAATGCTCAAGCTATACTCTAGCCTCTAAAATTGTGCAATCTCTCTCTCTTGCCCAGCCAAAACTGCGCATTGCACAGTGTTAAGGCTCAAGCCTCAACCTTCAGCTCTTGAACTACACAATTACGTAATCACTTGGCCTCCTCTACCTTCCAAAACTGTGAAGTAGGAAAAAGCAGTGCTCAAGCCCTCAACTTGACTCATTCAACCCCTCAAATGCGCAATTGACTTGTCTAGCCCAACTTGAACTGTACATTGCACAGTCTCAAGGCTCAAGTTTGACCCTTGAGCTCTTCAGCTACGCAATTGCACAGTCACTGAGCCCCTATCTTGGCCTGCCACTCGGTCACAACTCAGTTAGTGGATCATCATGCAACATCTTAGACGAGGGGTTTATCAGACTGATGTCATTTTGTCATGAGTGGATTGCAGACACGAGTATTTTATCATGCTATGACAGGATGAGGATGAAGGAGATAGAGAAGGAGACCGTGCTAGAAGACAAGTTGATCCATCAAGAGAAGACAAAGGGACATCGGTTTACAACAGCAGCTGAGAACCAAGACCACATTGGAGATTCTTTATCTTCAAGTCATGAGGAGGAAGAAGAAGAGCACGTTCCATATTTCAAGAATATAGAAAGGAAGCAGCAACAAAGAGTGACTTGACACTACCATGTCATTATGTAGTCCATGTCATCAGTGTCATGCCATGTCATTATTCATCATGTGCCACATCATTTTGTGGAATATGTAATTCAACATTGGAAATTGTATTGTAAAAGTGGAAGTCCAAGATTCATCCATGTAATGTGAAAAGTCGTAAGAAGTCAAAGAGCCATGGAGAAGTCAAATAGTCATGAGGGTAGTCCAAGAGTCACAAATGAGGTGAATGATCACTTCATTTGTTTTATATACACACTAATTGTACAAGCAAAGGAATTTTTCACCTTGGCTCCTCCTACCAGGCATTGGAGAGAAAGATAGTTATTTTGGAGGAGCAAGTGACGCCTCTGATGCTCCATTATTGGGGCAAGTGGTGTTCACTATCTTGATGTATCTTGAAACTTTTACTTAATTCAAAAGCTCATTGAGCCAACACGCTTTCATGCACATGTCGTGAATATTGTAAGACTATTCTTTGAATGTTTACGATATATGTTGTTTTCATTTGTACTAAGGAAATTGAATTATTTATGTGGCTTTGGTACTTATCTTGTTGAAGGTGTGTTGTATTTGCTTTAACAATCATTGTTTCCTTGTGAACTATTTCGCTAGTTGATCAACAATTCAGTGATATGTATATGCTCATGTGCCTTTTCTAGATTAGTACTACTACTTGTCTTTAAAGGGCCCACTTTTCTCTTCCCTTTCGGTAGAAGGACCTTGATATTATCCATAGTTGAAAATTTCACAAGGCATACTCACTTGTTGATCCGAAATTATTTGTGCATTACTCTCGTGTTAAACTTTGTAGCCAAGGAAAATCTAAAAGAATATATGGCAGTCGCACTAATACACCAGATGGGGCTCCTATTCCAAACAGCGTGAGGTTTAATTAGGACTTCAAATTGGGGAATCCCCCTTGGTTAATGGATTTCTAGCACCATCAACAAAAGTATTAGTATTTTTTATATTATAATTATTCTCCAAGACGATCTCGTCCTTTATAACCTAATAGTTGAGGCAAGGCTGGGCATTCTTATGTCAACCTCGCTTGAACCAGAGGTGGGGGTTTTGGCTAGAGTTAGAAGCAATTTTGGGTAACCTCATGGTTTCCGTGTTGTAAAACTTATTTTCATACATCAAATAGAAAAACATAGGCATGCTTTCAATGGGGAAAGGCTAGCTTCAGTCAAGTGGAAAAGATATTACATTTAATCTTGAGGTTGTAGGTTATAAATTACTTTTGGATCAACTCGATCTTCCTCCACGATTCTCTAGATAAACTGCAAGCCCAAAACTCACATCCATATAAAATGACAAGAGTCTCAAAGAGGAATATTTTTTTTACTCCAATCCTAAAGATCAATAATTTTGCAATTGTTTTAAAGCTCATAATAAGTTTTCTAGCCTCTAATAATCATTTTCTCAAATATTATAATTCCAGTTGCGCTGATGGTGAATGTCAATACCTAAATATTTGTATGAAGAAACTTTCTCCAAGTAATTGTTATCATAGATGAAATTGTCACGGTTGATCTTTTCGGATTTAATTATCATGACTTTAGTCTTATTAATATTAACATTCATATCCATCTTGGAGTTAATCATGTAGGATTTTAAGTTGTTTGTTAAGATCCTCATGGCTTCTAGCTAAAAGAGCAATATCATCAGCATAAAGGAGAAGAGTAATGACCATATCAACGAGCTTGGGGCCAACACAGCGCGCAACTTCCAAATACACTTCTAGCTTATCAATGTAAATGCCAAAAAGGGTATGGGATAGGGGACATCTTTGTTTAATGTTGATTTTGCATTTAACTTCTTTAGACCAACCCTCGGTGGTCTTAAGCTTGACAACAACATTCTCATATAGTCGAATGACAACAACTCTCAACTCAAGAAGAACCATTATCACTTCGAGCCTTTGCCATAACTTATTCCTGAGGAACCATGTCAAAAGTTTTTCTAAAGTCAACAAAACAACAAAAGAGATCAATTTTACTATTGTGACATTCTTCAACAATGATCTTAAGAGTGGCAAGGTAATAAATAGTTGAGTAATGTCTTCTAAAACAAGCTTGCCCTTTAGCTCTTTTACCATGGCTTTCAAGCTATACACTAATCTTCTTTTCCAAGATGAGCCCATATAGTTTGGCTAAAAAGTGGATAATCATAATAATACTATAATTAGAGGGAACATTTTTAACCCCACTTTTAAAGATAGGCACAATCAGGCTTTGTGTCCAAGGCTTAGGGAAGACATATTTTACTCTCAAATTAAGAAGTTTGTGAATACGAGGGATGAGGATAAACCTTCCCATTTTAAAAAATTCAGCTTAGTAACCTTCAATATCCCTAACTTTCCTATTAGAAAAAATTTTAATCATAAACACCACATCTTCTAAAAATAAAATATAAAACTTCTAATTTAATATTTATGTAATTTTTTATATTTAATATTAAACCAACAAAATAATAATAACATAGACAATTAAAAACTCCACTTTAATTTCCTAACCTAATATATTGTAATAGTGGAAAAACATGTCCCGGATGCGGGTGACAATAGAGGACAATGAGGTGGCTGCCAACTGGGTTGGCGTGTGGTGAGAGCACATGGCCTCCCACAAGGTGGCACAGTGGTCCAAAAATGGCATTAACCATCGCCATAATTGAACTTCAAATGAACATTGCCACCACTCTGTTAACCGCCATCAACCTCAGCTCAAGGTAACGATGAACTCTCGGGAAAATACCACTTCTGCTCCTGCCATTCCTCCCCTGCAACCTCGACCCCTGCAATGCCTCTGCCCTCATGCAGTGGCAGCACCCAGCTCCCGCACAACCACTGGGAGACGTTGTAATCTTTATTGTTGCATCGATTTTGGCTCGGGCATCCATTTCACCCACAACTTGAATCTTCAATTTCTCATCCCTTCGGCCTTGGTTGCTCATCCCTCTGCTGAATTGCCTGGTAGCTCCACTGCGACACTGCATCCCATTGTGCCCAATTCTGAACAAAATTCGCCTCCAATTGCAAAAAGCATGGTGCGTCATAGGATGCGCAGCCGTAGAGGTGGGAACCGAGGGAGCCTGAGTCGCTCACGACACTCCTCTGCGTCGGAGACCACCTCCTCTCTAGCTGAGTAGAACACTAGTCGCTACCCCAATACGCGCATCTGCTACGCCTCCTAGCAGCTTCCCCTCCACTTCCGGCCCATCTCCCAGAAGCACTCCACCAGCTCCTTAGCCACATTCCCAGAACGCCCAATTCACCTTTCGCTCTGCCCTGAACCAACCCCTCATCACCGCCACCATCACCATTAGATTTCATGAGGAAAAGCAAAATTCTAAGGCACAAGACTCTGAGGTTGGAGGTCGACTCATGGCCATTAAGGAACAAGAAGCAATGTGTGTTGGCTGCACTAAAGAAATGGGGCTCTCAAACATTGCTGGTGGCGGAAGCACCATAGCGGGGAGTAGCCAAACCAAGGCCAAAACGGAGCTGACTTAGACGAGTCTTCCAAGTGCAGAGGAGCGGAGCCAGGAGCAGCAAACCAGACGCACAGGGAAGGAAGTGGACACTACTCCGCAGATGAACTAGGTCATAAACGAATACTGCTGCATCATTGAGGAAGAACAACCGGAGTTGCAAGCGGGTGACACGGAGACTTCACCAATGCCAAGCGATGACATGGATGAGTACAGATGCTTCATCGTGGAGGAGCACCCTCCGTCGCCGCCACGTCCCTAGCCGCCACCTCGATGCCGTGTGTTTGACACCTGGTTTGCCACCTTGCTACCACTCAACGTGCCACGCGCCTGCCTAGTAGACTGCCACTCAGCATGCCACGTGTCTTAGGTTCATTGGGACTTTGTTCTTTAGTTTTTGCTTTCAATGGTGTTTTTGGGGAAAACTAAATTTTTTAGGCTCTTCAGTTGGGTTTACTTTTTCTAGTCTCCTCAGATATAATGATGCAAAACTGGTTAATTTGCTGGTTTCCCCTACGTGGGCAGCAAGATAATTTTTTTTGAAACACTTCAGTTAAGAACTGGTTTCCCTTTTGGGCAGTTCAAATCTAGTTTTTTTGTTGGTTGATGCCTTTCCTTTGGCATAGCTAAGTATAGGCTTCTCAGTCTATGATACTTTTTTTACCTTAATAAAATTAGCATAACTTAGAGAGAATAAAAAAAAAAACATGATACCACGTAAATAAAATGGCATCTACCTTTACTCTCTGCTTTTTACTTCATACACATTTCATACTCCACTTTAATTTCATAAAATAATATTTTGTAATAATAAAAAAACATCCATTTACTTATAACACATTATATATATATATATATATATATATATATATATATTCCTGCCTAAATTTCTGCTCATCGTGGCCGGAACACAATATCCACAACAAATTGTTTCGAAAATAATGTAACCTAATATTATAAAAACTCTTATGCTCATGATGGCCATAATACTATCGTCAACGAATTGTTTGAAAATTAACGTGGCCTAGAGATTATAAAAGCTTTAAATCTTCTGAGAGGCACACGGTCCGCTAACAACACTAGCATCTTTAATTTGTAAAGAGTAAGACAATTAATTATGTTCCGATACAAATATTGGATGGATGGATAATTTTAAGTTTAATATAAAATAAATCTCAAAAATAATGAAAATTTTGTAAGATTATAATTGCCATATAAATATTGGATAGATGGATATTTTTAAGTTTAGTATAAATAAATTTTGAAAATAATAGAAATTTTGATAAAGTTATGATAAAATTTGGCAAAAAATTTTTAAAATCTAGATTATAGTTATCAAATTTTAGGATTTTTTTTTGGTATCTTGAAGTTAACATTCTGATTTTTAAAAAAAATTAATTAAATTCCAAAAAAAACCTGCCCTTCAACCAAATTTGTAAAAAAATACCAGAATTTTATGTTTCGTCCACTCTTCCTTCACTTCAGGTGCAGATCAGAATTCCACCAAAAGAGACCATACACAAAATTACAAGATATAATTTAGATATATATATATATATATATATATATATGGGGTTTATAATTTGTTGATAGAATCTTGTAGTGATATATATTTTCCTTTATCAAGTTGCAGTTGAGAAAAGAATATAAAGAATTTAAATCTAATTGTGTAAAAACATATGGAAATTAAGGTGTTTTTCAAAGAAAAAGATTTTCGTAAGACTGATGTTAAATAACTTGATGCTCACTTGGGAAGTATTTTAAAAGAATAATTTTGATGGGTTGGGGTGGTGCAGTGCATGTCTAACCAGTAACAACATCGTACATGGTTAATAAAATTAAAAAACTTTTGGGTCGATAAAGATATAAAATATTTTTTTAGCCTGGAGTGTTCTATAGGGTTTTTCTTTTCAATATACCTTGAGAGTCTGGCTACCCAAAAGCTTGAAGTTGTTTGTAAAAAGAGACATTACCTTTCAAATGTACGGTCCAAACTCTAAACATATTAAATGCTTGTTTAAAGATAAAGAAACGCTACCTCACAAATGTGCAGCAATCCTTATCCTCAACAAAACATTAAATGCTTACCCACATATTCTGGAAAAGCAAACACTGAAAACTAGAATTAGTCAGACAACCAATAACTATGATGAACAAGTGACCCTCAAAGTAGAGTTTTGAGGCTGGCCCACAAATGTGCAATCCACACCCTCAACAAAACATTAAATGCTTACCCACATATTCTGGAAAAGCAAACACTCAAAAACTAGAACTAGTCAGACGACCAATAACTATTGTAAACAAACGACCCTCAAAGTAGTTTTGAGGCTGGCCCTAGAGTTTGGTTTATCACAAATTCAACTCTGGTTGCCTAATGGATTCCCAAGAAAATTGCTCTATTTCCCCTTAATACATTTGAATGGTAAAGTACAAACATCTACTTACAGAGTTCTCACATATATTTTTTTTCATATATACCAGGAAAAGAATTAGTGAATAGCTCTTCTCAAACGCTGAATTACGAGTAGAGCCAAAAAAAAAAAAAAACCTAAATATACTCCAAAATGAGAACTCTATTGAACATACTCAAGGTCCTTGCAACTACATTTTGCATTACTTAATTTTTCATTACTTGGCCTTTTTATAAAACAATGGACATTCTAAGGACTATGATCTTATTGACTGTTACAATTTCATATTTTCCTTTCGATGATAAAAATACAGATGTAACTTTCATAATGTAGTTTTCAATTATGTCTGGAGAAAGAACTGCGATAACAAGGTCTTAAACGCCTTGGCATCTATATATTTTTGTTTATATTAAACAAAATACAACTCCTTTTTTTATATGGAAAAAAATACAACGCCTATTTTTTTATTAGGTCAATGGAAAATTTTGTTTTTCAGAGATCTTTATACTTGAAAACCCAGATAGATATAATCTGTGATTTAAACTAACCCCTGTTCTTTCACTTCGTTTGAAGTCCCTACAAACGATGCTATATACATATAATGTTTCATATGTCTATGAGATACTTTTAAAAAGCCCTAACCCAAATAATTTATCTACTTTAAGATGTATCAATTTATATACTTTAAGATGTATCAATTAGCAGTTCTAATATAATCCTCAAAGGAGACCCATTATTTCCATTTATGATTCATAATAAAAACCACCTATATGTGTGTAAGAAAACAGAGTAAACTAAAGAATAAAAACAATCATGCCTTTCAAGGATATTATTACTAACACCATAGGAATAAAAACAGTCATGTAACTATGGTTGTAAAAGAGGCATTAACATGAAGGGTTGTTTTCACAATTCGTAAATGCATTCAAAAATTGCTTGGAGGGTAAGATACAAATGAGAGCAAATACTGAAAACAAGTGCCCAGTAAATGCCCTGAACATGATTGCAACACTATCATTAACACATCCTTCTGACAAGTTTTTATCAGAGGAGGAGCTAAATGATATTTCAGTCCTTTTGCCCATTGGATTGAACATTTTCTTTATTACAGGATGCAACATTATGGATGTTACCATTCGATATGTTGTTATGAGAAGGATCCCCATTGCGGTAGTGCTCTTGACAATACTTTTTCTGCCAAGCTCTTGCCGTTTCCATAGTTTTAGGATTCCCGTGTTCATCTCGCATGTGATTTCCATTTGTAAGCTGCATGTTATTTCCATTTGGAAGCTGATTGTATATACAAAAATTATAATTGGTTTTTTTCCATTAAATTGTAAGAACTTTTAAACAATCCACCTGGCATATCCAGAAATATAATGTCTAAACTCGAAAAATGGGCAGAATCTTACCTCAACTCTTTGCCCCAGCAATAGATATCTTACGTGGGTTCTCTTGCCACCTACATGTACATCCATATCACACTGAAGGCATAGTGATGAGCCATCAATGCTACAGTGTAGAAAAGCTGCAATAGTAGCCGATTAGCAGATTGTTCACAGTAAATAGCTGCTATATCAACGTTTTAACAGAATTCCCAAGAAATTTCTGTTGATTAAAGGGAAGAAAAAACTGTCGACAACAAACAGAATTATTTCTTGAAGAGATATAGAAGAGGGCCATGTACGTAATTCAAAAATAAAACCGTTTTTAGCACAATAATGAGTTACCAATTCTACACTCTAGAAAAGCTGCACGATTGCCCATCAGTACGGTAAATAAGCATTTCTTGGTTTTATAAACAGAGTACAGAGACTACAATAAACAGAATTATGTCTCCAAGGAAATTTACAAAGGTATAAAAGAAACTGAAACCCTCTCAGGCACTTCATGAAAGGAAAGGACAATATATGTAATTCAGAAATAAAACCATTTTATTAGCCACAAATGCTACAGTACAAAAGCTGCAAGATTAGCCAGTTATTACTGTCCAATGCTACACTCTAGAAAAGCTTCAAGATTAGCCCATCAGTACGATAAATAAGCATTTCTTGGTTTTATAAACAGAGTACAGAGACTACAATAAACAGAATTATGTCTCCAAGGAAATTTATAAAGGTATAAAAGGAACTGAAACCCTAACTACTTAATGAAAAGAAAGGACAATATATGTAATTCAGAAATAAAACCATTTTATTAGCCACAAATGCTACAGTACAAAAGCTGCAAGATTAGCCAATTATTACTGTCAAGAAGTATTTTTTGATTTTATAAACAAAAAAACTAAAGCTGCAAGATTAGCCAATTATTACCGTCAACAAGTAATTCTTGATTTTATAAACAAAAAAACTACAGAGTACAATAACCAGAATTTTGTCTCCAATTATGTTTCCAAGGAAATTTAGATAGATATAAGAGTGCAGAGTTTAGATAGAGATATAAGGGCAGAGTCTAACTCTCAGACATTTCTTTTTTTTTGGCATTTTTTTTTTTTTTTTCCTAAATTTGATAGGGATTTTTTGCAATCTTACGGTATAGATTTCTTAAAATAATAAGTTTCAGCAACATAATTTATAAAATTTAAATGACTTCAATATTTTATATATAACTGAATCTTTCAAAAATACATTTTAAACTTCGCAATCTTACCAAAAATTATATCACCAACAAAAAAATTAAAAATTAAATCATTTCACATAAAAAACTATAATTATAACTATTTAATAAAATATATATATATAAAATACTAATATTAAAATAAATAAATAAAATAAAACAAAACAAAGGAAGCTGAGACTTCACCTCCCAAAAGTATCGTCGTGAAATTTGAATGGCTGTTACAAGACAGTACCATAACCCAAAAAAGGAAAAATAAAAAAGCTTAAAACGATCTCACAAATAGAGATTTAAAAAAGCATTATTTCCGTAATGTATTGATACGTAAATGATAAAGAAATAGAAACACCTTACTGATTATGAATTATGGGGCATATGAAGCATTTTTGTGAAATTTTAATGGCGGTTACAACACAGAATTATAACAAACAAAAACAATTAAAAAAAATAAAGCTTAAAATGGTCTCACAAATAGAGATTTAAAAAAAGACATCAAAAATTGTTTTTTAATAAAAAAATTATGACAATTGTTTCTTAATCTGTAAATGATAAAAAATTAATGATAACTATAAACACCTTACTAATTATAAATTATGGATATGATATTTAAAATACCTGTAAATAATATTAATCTCTTATAACCTAAACACATTCCATTAACAAAAAAATGCATTAATTACTGCTGCAATTACAAAAAAACGCATTAATACCTGCTGCAGTTTCACATATGTCACAGCGTGGTACAGACCATGATTCCCTCAGTTGCAGCCTTACATGCCTACTTGCCAACTTATTGCAACCATGAACCTTCACAGCAATAGCCACAAAATTAATAATAATAGTATTAACACCCCTCACCAATTTCAATAAAGTGAAATAAGTTGGGCAATCCCTAATACCAATAATCGGTCATAAAATCATCTATACATTAACACTTTATTTAAAAGAGGCGTCCCAGTCAAAATACCAATAAAATTCATCTATCCATACATATTAATAAAAAGCCAAAGCTTATACAAAGTTCAAAATGTATGACGTACGCAAAATAAAATAAAAAATTATATAAATTTTTTTTGGAAATATGAGAAAAATCAGATATAAACAATAAAAACAATTAAGTAATAAATATTTATAAAATTTAGGCTTTTGTGATCCATATTAAATTTGTGAAAGATTTTTCGGCAAAAATCACATGAAATACCATTTGTCGACGCATTTTGAACCAACCAGTGTGGTTCATCCTCAGGACAAGTTGAAGAAACAGATCCATCCTCAGGACAAGTTGAAGAAACAGATCCTCCAACGGCTAACTTGACCAACAGCTAGTTTGACTCTAGGACCAAGGTCAAATTATTTTATTAATTTAATTAGTAATATTCAGGACCAATCCCTTAAAAATATATATATAAAAAATATGAAAAATTTTTAATGGGTATTTAATTCAAAAAGTATTATTAAAAATTATAGGTTAATTAGTATTTAAATGGAAAATTAGTTACATAAAGGACCTTATAATATAAGAATAAATTAAATGCCTAAATATTAAATATCACCCGATGCAATGAGTGCTAAGTGAACAATTCAAAAATCATGAGAAATTAGTCAGTTACGACTACCTCTCATGGAAATGGTCATACGTTAATGACTTACTTAAGGCAGTTGAATCCCAAAAACGATATCTAATATAATGCACTGCGTAAACCCCTAATAGTTAAATTCAAAAAGAGTGAAGGGATCTCTACTTGAATGGTTCATGATGCACAATACTTGCTAAGGTTTTGCAAATGGGGTAGCAAGCTAAGTAGGCTTGATTGTGGGGAAAACTCCACAGTTAAGCGTGCTTGAGCCAGAGGAGATCTAGGATGGGTGACCTCCCGGGAAGTCCTGGTGACGATTGATTCATTTCACTAGTTTCAATCCCACTTCTTCACCCCTCATTTCACTAGTTTCAATCCCACTTCTTCACCCCCACTTCTTCACCCCTCATTTCACTAGTTTCAATCCCACTTCTTCACCCCTGTGAGCATCGTGATTCATTTCACCTCACATCGTGATTCATTTCACCCCTCATTTCACTAGTTTCAATCCCACTTCTTCACCTTTCAATCCCACTTCTTCACCCCTGTGATTCATTTCACCCCTCATTTCACTAGTTTCAATCCCACTTCTTCACCTTTCAATCCCACTTCTTCCCTGTGAATCACCCGGTGCAATGAGTGCTAAGTGAACAATTCAAAAATCATGAGGTTAATGACTTACTTAACGCAATTGAATCCCAAAAACGATATCTAATGTAAAATAATTTTATTTAAAAGTATTATAAGTTAATTAGTATTTAAATGGAAAATTAGTTACGAAGGACCTTATAATATCTGAATAAATTATACGCATAAATATAAAAATATAAAGTAATATCAATAGACTGTCAGGTTAGTTAGAAAATTAGTTAATTAGTTAAAAATTATAAGTTAATTAGAATTTAAATGGAAAATTAGTTACATAAAGGACCTTATAATATAAGAATAAATTATATGCATAAATATAAATATATAAAGTAATATATAAAATATATATAAAATAATTATAATGGGTGTTTATTTAGAAGTATTATTAAAATTATAAGCTAATTAGTATTCAAATGGAAAATTAGTTACAAAGGACCTTATAATATCTGAAGTAATATAAATAGGCTGTTAGAATTAATAAATATAATGAAATGAGAAAATTAACTCTCTTAAAGTAATATTGAGTTAACTTAAAAGTCTTATAATAATAATAATAACAACTAGAGAAAATAAATAAATAAATAATAATAATAAATAGCTAGAGAGAAGATAAACAAACAAAACAAAAAAAACCATTAAGAGGAGGGCGGAAAAAACGACTAGGAAGAGAGCGCTGGACCCAACACCTACTCATTTTCCAGCCATCCTCTCTATTGAGATTGCTTGGCCTCTTTTCAATCTCAAGCGCTTCCCTAAATTTTCGATGATGGAAGTGCGAAACCTTAGCAATAACATTAGCCTCCTCAATACAAATATGATGATTGGTTTTCTCAGCATGTTCAGCTAAAGCGGAAGACTTAGCTCTCCTATTCTTAAGGTCCGCTGCGTGCTCACTAATCATTTGATTAATGGAGCGACCATTGGTTTTCTCAGCATGTTCAACTAAAGCGGAAGACTTAGCTCTCCTAAGCTTAAGGTCCGCTGCGTGCTCACTAATCCTTTGATTAATGGAGCGACCAGTCTCCCCAATATAGGGGGTCCCACAGGAACAGGGGATCATATAAACACTTTTCATATCCTTAGGGTCGATAGGATCCTTCACCGATCTAAAAGACATACGAATGGTGTTCAAGGGCCTAAAGGTCATAGGGATACTCTTCTTCCTGAGAATCCTTCCAATCTTATCAATGGTCCCCTGAAGATACGGAAGATGGACACCTGGAATTCGTTCTTTCAATTCCCTTTTAGTCAAAAATTCTTGATAGCTTTAAGGAAAGCCTTTTGACCCATGTATCTACTACAACCATTCTCAACAAAGACATCAAACAAATGAAATTTTTCTTTCTCAAAGCTCTTCTTGTCCGAGATCCTTAAAGCCCAAGTAATAATAAAAACATAAAAATATCTAAAAATTAAAAAAAAAAAATTATTTATATAAAGATTATTTATTTGGTCTAGTAATCTCTCACTTCTTTTGCAACATTACTAGAGCATCACTTTTTTTTGCAACATTATAAGAACATACAGATGGTATTACAGTTCTATATTTTGTATCTGTTTTCATTATAAAACTTTAAATATTTATTTTGAAAGTTAATGAGTTTAGTTTTTGAGGTTGGAAGGTCACAGAATTATTTTAGACTAAATGTGATTATATATATATATATAATTATAATTTTAACCAGTAATTTTATTTATATAGAATTAAATTACTTACTTACAGTACATTATTTTATTATTATACAGATATTATATTGTAATAATTAAATTTCTCATTAAAATATTAATATTAAAAATTTAATTTTTTTAATCTTAAAAGATTTAATTTTTATTTAAATCTTAAAAATCTAAATTCTTAAAAAAAATCATTATACATCTTAAAAAAAATCATTAAATCATTATACATCTTGATACGTAATGTCAATTTCTAAATAAAAATCATTTTTTTAATAAAAAATAATTTATTACACATAAAAAAAATTAAAAATAAAAAATAAAAATCATTCATACCCATCTTGGTAATGAGTATGTATCTAAATAAAAACATTTATTTTTTAATTTTAAAAAATGTTTAATGACACATCTTGGTGCATGGTGCATAGTATGCATCTAATTTCTCTAAATAGATGCAATAAATGACATCACATCTTGGTGCATAGTATGCAATGACATCACATCTTGGTGTATGGTATGCATCTACCATCTTCTTGCAGTCCACTTGATAAACAAGCTCATGTATGTCCATCATAGTAATAAAATACAGTCCAGTTAGACAAGATCTGTAACATACTGATGCCAAGAGGAAAATTTGATAAAAAAAAATTATAATAAAATAAATTAACATAAATCACTTCAAAACCCCAGATATTTTAAGCTCCAAAAATGATGGAAAGTTTGTTCATAAAGCTTTTAACCTCCAAAGTTAAAATGAGAAGACACTGGTATTTAGATTTATTCTCCGAAGTTCTATGAGAAGGTGCTGGCATTTAGATTGGACAAGCCTATTTGTATATTCATTTAAAAAATTAGCATAGCCTGCAATTAATTCAACCTGAAACCCAACTCCCAATAAGAATTAAAATATGGCCTACTTAGTTGAAGTAAAATTCCGGGTAAAGATCTGCATAAAACAAGAGGGTTTCACAATGGAAACCACAATCCCTATCCTGAAACAAAAACTAACACAAAATCTGAACAGTGGGTTTTTTTCAGCCATACCTTTTCATCACATTTAGCACAGAGAGCGGCCTCGTCTGCTGCACAAAAAAACTGCGCCGCCGCTGCTTCACAGCTATCACAAAGAGTTCGCATATTTCTCCTGTTTTCCAATTATTATTATCTCTAAAGGAAATAAAACGAAGCCCTGTGCCGCGCAGACTTGTGCTATTCCATGGATCGAACCTGAGCCGGAGCTTTATTCAGAAAGAATACATCCACAATAAGAACAAAACCGATGTAACAAAAACCGAAAGAACTCAAAGAAATGCATTATACTTTATTATCGTCAATATATACCGGGTAAAACACAGAGTTCCAAGAGGGCAACTGCTTCAAAACCCGAAGAAACCCAAGAACTCAAAGAGATGAATTATTATCGTCAATAAATACCAGGTAAAACACAGAATTCCAAGAGGGCAAACAATTTAAAACCCGAAGAAACCTGCCATCGAACCCGGCCCCCTTTTCAGCGATACAAATCTTGTGCGAACCCTCCCCAATTAAAAGGGATAAGAATATCTAGACTGACATAGAACTCCAAAAACAAAACAGCAAAAACCCAGAAGAGGAACTTAGTGGATCTACACAAACCTTCCTCTAGCCACGCTCACGCTCAGGTGGTGAATATAAAGTCCTGAAATGAGATGTTTGCGCAAAGAAGATCCACAGGATGGACAGGTGGTCGAATCTGATATCACTCACTGCACATCAGTGTGAAATCGTTCACAAATTAAAAGACGGGAGTACGATGGCTTTTCATCACAGAAATTGATTTGTGGTGGAGAATGCTCAACGTTTTGCGATGTCCCTCTCGCAGGAAGTGATTTTTGATTTTGGACTAAATCTCCAGTTCCCTTCTGGGCGTCGATGGAATCGAGCAACGGCTCAGATTGGCCCTCTGATTATCCTCCATGTGATCGATCGAATCTCGCCACTTACACGCCTATGGATTGCATAATGCGAGCTTTTTAGTGTGGCGGGGCCCTGTACCTACTCTCTACTTTATCTTCTTATTTTAATACATTTAGTAACATCGGTCGTTGTGTTGTTTAGCGTTTACTGCAAGTAGTTAGATATGCATATATTGGTGGCTCTCAATGCGGAAGAGGATAAAGATTCTGAAACACTTTTGTGGCTAGGTGTCTAGGACGTTGCCTCGATACCACATGTTGTGGCAGGGTGTGTGTAGGACATGTTGCAGCCATGGTGTTAGGGAGAGTTTGTATAATCCAAATTTGTGTTTGGGGTTTTTGTTATGATTTGTGGTGTTTAAGCAATATGCAATGTAATAGTGTTAAGAAGAGTTGTATCTTCTAAATTTGTGTTCAATGTTAGGTGTTATGATATGTGGTGCCTAAGCAATTAGGCAAAATTTGTGCTCAATGTTGGTGTTATGATATGTGGTGTCTAAGCACTCAAGTAAAGATGGGAAACACTTTACACTTTTGAAGATATTTTGTCAGAAGTGTACATCTATCAAATATATATGTGATTAGTATTTTTTTTTGTAATTTTAAAAAAATTGACAAGAAAAAAGGAAAAGAAACAAGTGTCATGTCAGAGGTGTACATCAATCAAATGTATATGTGATTAGTATTTTTTTAAATTTTTAAAAAATGATGAGAAAAAAAGTATTTTTTTAAATTTTTAAAAAATGATGAGAAAAAAAGGATAAGAAATAGGTGTCATTTTGTGTGTGGAGGTTAATGGTCCAAATTTAATAGAAGATGATGAATGGCTTATCTTAATGATTGCAAAGTTGCAAAATTCGATAAGTTATACGACATTATTTCACATGGATGTTGCCCCTTGTTTTACAAGTGGCATATTCATCTTTGTGGGGAGGTTAATGGTAACTATTTCATAGAAGATGATGAATGGCATATGAGCATGGTTGCAACATTGTATAATTTGATAACTTATATGACATTATTTCACATGGGTTTTTTTGTTTTATTCCATGTGGTAGTGGTTGGATGTTGTCCCTTGTGGTTACAAGTGGTATATGCCATTGACTACTTAGTGGGATAATTAAATGACTTATATGATATTAGCTTACATGAAATGTGGTTGTTATCTCATGTGGTTGTGGTTGAAAGATATTAGGTTTGATCTTTTAATGTGTCTTATTAATATTCTCAAACACATTTAGAGATCTCACTAAATGATTTATATGACATTAGTTTACATGGAATGTGGTTGTTATTCCATGTGGTTATGGTTTAAGATATTAGGTTTGATTTTTTGAATCTGTCTTATTAATATTCTCAAATACACTTAGATGGAAAACTAAGTGAAAATAATTACGTTACAACCATCAATAATTACCTTATAATTATCAACATCATGTTAGTAGGGAAGTTGCAAACTATGTTAACACATCCACCTATATGAGGATTAAAAGACATCAAGCCTTACATGTTTTGGTAGACCAATCCTCATAACTATTATGGGATGGTGGGGAAAATATATTATAGTCATAAAAGTTATTCTACAATACAACAAGGTAGGTGCATGTCATTGTTATAAACATAAAAAGGAAGGATAAGGCCAAGCCACAACCAATTAAACACTATGTTAATTAGAAGGGCACATCTTTTATCACAATAATGTTAGGGGTTAAGAGGTTTATAAGTACATATGGCCATATTTCAACTTATAGACAAAAAAAAATTATGGCAGTATTAATATGGATTATATTGAGGCCGTGAGATTTTAATAATGATTGACAATTCTTTGGGTATGGTTATCTCTTTGGCCACAAAAGTGTATGAGTATGCTTTTACAATATTAACCATAATATGTATTAATTACATGAATTTAAGCAAAAGTTTTCTAAGACAAATTGAATTGGAAAGTGGAGATCGAACTTTGACTCAACATTTGAATTACAAAAGTACATATGATGACTCTCTACCTAAAGGCAAACTTTTGTTAAGATTTAAAGGGAAAAATATAAGGTGTTATCTTAGTAGAAAGATCAAAAAATGGGCAACCATTAGCTAAGAGTCAAATAAAATATCAAAGGATTCTACCATGCTCCTTCAACCACTACAACTACTCTAATGCATGAAAAAGTGGAAAAGTCATTGTTACATCTACCTCTTAAAGGTAGATCACCTCCCATCAATCACCAAACACAAATAACCTTTTGGAATATAAAAGAGAAGATAAAAATAAGATTCACTAACTCATAAAATAAATTTAGTCTGGCCATACTTCAATATTGAACACTCCAAAGATTAATTAAATCAAAGTTCAAAAGTAATATAGAGAAAAAAAACAAACAAACAAATATATACAATCTTCAATCAAAGGAGATAGATCACCTCCCATTAATCACCAAACACAAATAACCTTTTAGAATATAAAAGAAAAGATAAAAATAAGATTCACTAACTCATAAAATAAATTTAGTTTGGTCATACTTCAATATTGAACACTCCAAAGATTAATTAAATCAAAGTTCGAAAGTAATATAGAGAAGAAAAAAAAACAAAACAAAAACAAAAAACAAATATATACATTTTCAATCAAAATTTGTAATTAGGAAGTGTGTTTAATTTTATAAATTTGTTAAAGTAAAATCAGATTTTGTTTGAAGAATTTAGAATTTATTAATAAATATCTTTGTTATATAATTTAATGAAATTATATATATATAAGTAATTTTTTATGGTTAAAATGTGTAATTTTAAATGTGAAAATAAAAAACCAAAAAGTTTTTATATTTTATAACATAATTTTTTTCTTTTTCTTTTTTTTTTTCTTTTTTTTTTCACAATAATTTTATCTAATTATAACTAATATCAGTGACATTTCACATCTAATATTATTTATACATAAAGTTCACATTTCACATCTAATATTATTTATAGATAAAGTTTACATTTCGCATCAATAATATTATTCAAAAATAAAATAGAAATTTACTTCACTACAATCTTATATAATTATAGCCTATATTAATAACATTTCACATTCATAATAGTATTTAAAGATAAAACTTAAAATATAAATTTATTATTTTTAATAAAATAATTATTTAAATTGTTGAATTTGGACTTCTCTAATTCATAACAATTTATTTAGAAGAGTTTTTGGTGAAAATCACATCATAATTCTTTTGTAGACATATAGTCGTTCGTAGTCAAATATAGTCATTGGATGATCTGCTCTCTTTATTTATCATGTAGCCATGATCTGGTTCTTCAACTTGTCGTGAGGATGAACCACACTTGTTTATTTATCCTGTAACCATGATCTGGTTCTTGAACTTATTGTGAGGATGAACCACACGTGTTGGTTTGAAACCGGTCGACAAATGAATTATGATGTGATTTTCAGAAAAAACTCTTAGAAATAAATTATTTAAATTATTAATAGTGAAAAATATATGTTACAAATAACATTTTGATATTAACTAAATATATTTAAATATTATTTTGGCATTAACGATTTAAATATTATTTAGCATTAACTAAACATATTTAAATATGCATCATAAACAAATTTAAAAATAAATAAATTGTTTTCCTTTATATAATTAAAATATCGTTTTTATTTTTAGATTAAACAAAATTGTGAATGAAATTAATTATTTATAATCTATTTTTTAATTAATAAAAAATTATTTACATTAATTAATTAATAAAAAAATTAACAATAAAACTTTAATCTATTAAAAAATAAATAAATAAAATCCCAAATTTAATACACTTAAATTAAATTAAAATTATTAGTGATCATGATCTTTAAGGATGTCCCATTACTAACATATTCAACCTCAACATGAATTATTTTTAGATTAAAGCCAACCATCTCAAGTTATAAGTTTTGTTTGTATTTTTAATTTATATAATGAAGTTCAAGATTGATGTATTTTAAACTTTTGAATGGTGATAGAGAAAACCTTATGGTCAACTTGGTGGCTAGGCGTGTGTACAATTTATATTATCATTTTTTTTAAAATATATCATATAAAATCTAAAATTAAAAATATTAAATTAATTAATATTTAATTTTAATATTAATTACTAATTATTATTACTAATAATTATTAATTATTAACTATTTATATTGATTCTTAATATTATAATATGAATTTTAACATAATAATTATTATTATTAATACCAATTCATTTTAAATAATTTTGAATAATTTTAATATTAATACATTATACTAATAATTCCTAATAATACTATTCATAAAATACCAAAATAAACTAATAATATTTCTATTTTATAACAAACATAATAAAAATTGTACTAACATATATTATATTTATTAAATATTAAATATTATTACAATATACTATAATTGTATTATTAATAGTAATTATGATCAATATTAATATTATTAATACTAATTATTATTATTAATGATTATATTATTAGTAGTAATAATTATTATTATTAATATTCACAATTAATATTAATAATTATTTCTATATTAAATTAAAAGTAACCTATTATTAAAAATATTATAATTAATTAATTAAAAAATTAATATTAATTTTAATTATGATGATGATCAACATAATAATAATTTATATTAATTTAAATCAATTAATTAGCTCATCATTAATTAATCAAAATTATTATTCAAAAAAGAAAGAGTTGATATTCCTCTCCATTACTCTCTTCTATTATTAATCAAAAAAATATTATTGGAAAAAAGAGAGCCGACATTCATCTCAATTTACCCTCCTCATTACTATTTAATCTCTCCATTATCAAGCATTCAAGTTGTAACGTTGGCAGAAAATGGTTCTTACTGTGGATTCTCCGGTAACAAAGTCCAAAGATATTAAATATTATTATGATATAGTTAATTATAAAATATAGAAAATAGAAAGAAAAAAAAATTATTTTAACATTTACGAGGTTAAAGATAGCTTCATTTCTTTGATGTATTTGGCCCTTTTTTTGTGAAGCTTCATAATAAATGCTCCCAGCAACAAACTCTTGGCTAAATAGGCTATCCCAAGAGCTAGTTACCAGTGTTATCTACATAACGTTATCTGCATAACTTTCCCTGTTGTTTTTGAAGGCCTCACATTCTAAAATGAAATGCTTTTTTGTTTCCACTTTTCCTAAAACACAAAAAAATGTATACTCTTTCCTCCCACACTTCTTGACCTTTTACAGCATCCTTTTGACTTTTCCAACATCTTATTTCACAACAAAATTGATGAAAATTAATCTTTACCTAAACAATAAAAATTTTGATTTTTCTAAAAATATTATTAATTATTCTTAAAAATATTAACCCCTATAGATATTATGTGTAAAACAATAATTACACAATTCCACTAAATCAAATGCGACAAGTGAACCCATCACTTCTCTGAATTAAAACTTAATGGCAAACCTTATGAGCCATTGTGGTATTTAATTTGTAATAGACATTGATGGCCACTTCCTCTTTAAAACATACATACATCTCTAAAAATTATTATAACGATTTTATGATGATTTTTCTCTCCCCTCTCGTGTATTAAAGTTTAAAAAGGGAGGTGAGAATTACAAAGAAGCTTGTTGATGTTTTCACTTTTCAATTGTACTGTTTTGTATTTTACTGTTTTGATGATGGTTGATGGTTAAGTGATGAATTATCTTTTCTTCTTTTTTTCAAGATTATTGGTTTATAATATAGTTTTTATAAAATAATTATAATTATTAAAGAAATATTTTTTAGTTAGAATTATTTATTTATATGTTTTTTTCAATTTTAATTATGTAAAGAAATAATATATTTATTTAAATAAATAGTTATTTAGTTGTAGATTAAGGTATTATTAGAATAAAAAGAATTTATAATATGTGTCAACATAGCCATAACAACTCTTATGTCTTTTAGAATATTTTTTTAATAAGTAGTTACAATTCAATTCATATTTATAGCTAAAATGAACCTATAATTAATTTCTTTCACCCATTTATATCATAATTTTTGTGGCATGTGATAAAGTGAATTCATAATTTATCTTTCTACAACTAGAAAATTTGACTTGTCACCAGTTAGATATGAGGAAATGAAACATTCTTGGCATGCACATGCACCTTTATTAAGCAAGGTGAATCAAGCACACCCTCATGTGTGAACTTCTATAATGGACGGAATGGTAACCTACTTACAAGTTTAATTTAAAGGATGTGGTAGATGTACAACCATGTCCACTTTCACAGTAAGTCATTTCATTCATGCACCTTACGTCATGAGCATTTTCCCTTGTTAGCTCCAATAGGAAAATTTAGCAGTTCAAACCTCCTATATTCAAGCAAAAGACTTGAAATGGATGCTAACAAAGGTTCATTAGGTGAGTGGAATAGCAAGATATGTGTATTTATGCTCATGTTAGATTACTAACTTATACAAAACTTGATATTAAAGTATTTAATTAAATTATTTATCTATTTATTTATCAACTATATTATGATATGATTAATAAGAATATAAGAGTTGAAATTGATGTTAATAGATATTTCAATGGATATTATTACAATCTTCCTTTCAATAGGCAAAGATAGATTAAGTAATTAGAGATACACCTATTCATTTTACTTTGTGTGTTACGACAATAACTATATAACATCGAACTTTCTTTCAATAATAGATGGATAGACAATATCAAATTTTATGGATGTTGAGAGTACTTGAAGATCTTATCTCTAGTTCTCCAACTCTCTTTCTCTACCTATCCCAAGAGTGCATTCCAACTATCATTGAAATAAAGAAAAATGTTGTTTGTTATCCATTACATATTCTAATATGAAAGCATGAGATTTTTGACCTCTTGTTCCTCACCCACCTTGACCACAAAGTTGGGATTGTGATCTATATATTCATTTGTGGGAGGTTCAAGTCCACTCATTCACTCCTCTCTTCTTGAGAATCCATACATCCTAATGGGAATTCTAAATTTGAAGTTCAACTTAGATGTGGGAAATGAAGTACCTAACCTAACAACACATATAAATTGATAAAAAACTACACGATCACCCTTCTCACTTTAGCTAAAATTTCCCTAATCTTCCTTTCAAGAATAACATGAGATTCTCTCGCTTAATTTTCTTTATGTTGAGATTGGATTCATAAGAGGATTGGAATGTTTGGTGTAAATAACTATTCTCACTTCGATCCTACCAAAGTCGGCATGAACAACCCCCACGTAAGTGAAATGGGATTTATTTCCAAATCTCCCTCCTTTGGGAGTAGGCTTAAGGATATTGGAGTGTTAAGGATTGGGAATGCGGGTTGAGCCTCCTTATCATACATATAAGACATGTTTGTGTAGATTCTTAATAAACAATATAATGTGGTATGGTATCAAAACACCCATGTCTAAGTGACACCCATTACTAGCCATTCCATGAAACATATAATGGAGGTACAAGAATGGTATGTAGGAAAATAGTCCAACCAAAAAGTTGGGGAGGATAGGGAGCATATACCAATTATTTGTCATAGCTTGGAGTACTAAAAACTCTATTTATGTCAGTGGGTGTTTGTTTTTCAATCCCTAAAGTCCAAAGGTGACCCTTTACCTTGTGTGCAAGCATCTACTTTATTTTCTAAATTGTGGGTTTTATATCCAATTCCATCCACTAAGGGCCCATGCATATAGGTAGGCAAGAGTGAGTGTTGTTACCAACCTAGTTGAGATTGAATTCATGTACACATTGATCTAGTTAGATATATACATAGTAGTTAATAATATATGCATATGGTAGCAAATATATGTATCTATCACTTGGTCCTTTTTTCCCCACAACTTAGTTGTTATATTGTTTTATCAATTTGTTTGAGAATTTCTTGGAGGGGATCCCCTCTTTACCAATTATTCCTCTCTCTATCCCTCACAAGTGAGAAACACTTATCATAATATCCTTGATTAGAATCATCAATTTCCTCTCCCTTTTGATTAAGGAACTACACCACTGCCCCCCACAAGCCTTGTACAATATTATTGAAGAATTACTAACTAATAAATAGTTATAAAACCACATCACTTGGATTCTAAATGCTCCACCTTTAGTTCAAAGTAACAAATTTCTAGTTGGGGATATAGGGAACCCAAGAATAGAAATCAAAAAATAAAATATAACGAAATAAATAGAAGAGTAATTATGCTCCAAGATAATAGGTGGTGTCTAAAGACAATGTTATAACACTTAAGCATAGTGCTTTGTGATCATAACATTACAATTCTTGATTTGATAATAATGAATTTGATACAATATTTGACCCACAGGGTCCTTTATTTATAGTTTCCAAATCTAATAAACCTCCTTGAATTCTGGAAGATTTGATCCACAAATGAGTGCAACAATTCTTAGTGTTTATATTAAATCCACATTATTTCATCGACCAGTTGGCTATTCTAATCAACCCAATTCTCTTTGGCTAATCAAATACCTGAGTCGACTTGATCATCAACTAGCTCCTTCAACCACTTAGTCAACAATCTCTCTAGTCGACCACTCGATTGACTATCCACAAGTTGATTACTTTACCAACTCATAGACCACCCAATTAATTACTTCGCTAGTCAACCATTCAATTGAATGCCTCCTGTTAGTCGATCCTTTGATTAACTATCTCTATAAACACCAAAGGTTTGATGAACCAAATGTTTGGTCAATTTAGTGTGTTCTAAATTGCTATTTAAAATGTCAATCCGAGAGTCGTAAACTGCTGAAGTGAAGTGCACTGTATATGCAAGATAACCGATTTCTTATTTCTTTTTCATTTTGAGTTTTTGGTTTGTTTTTGGGTTTATCTTCTGCTGATTTCCTAATGTGAGATGGCAGAATTGAAAGTCGAGTATGGATGGCAATGGTGATTTCTACAATGATTTTCCAAACTTTAAGGTTCTCAAAAAGGTTTCAAACTTGCTATGATGAAATCAATTCTCAAAAGAAAATAAAAATGTACCAAAACAGTGAACTAGTGACAATGAAGCCCAGTATCCTTACTGCTGTATAAAAAGAAAATAAAAACTGAACTCAAAGCAATTCAAAGACTGAAAGCAAAGCGAACTAAATCACACTACTTCAACTCATAGTCTGACCCCTCACCTTTCGACTCGCTCTGGCTATAGGAGGTAATCATAAATAAATTGAGTAATCTGATATCTAAGTTGCAGGAAATGAAATTGCATAAAATGAAACTAAGATTAAACTACACATTCATATTTCAATTCCTGAAAATGACATAAGTAATTTAATCACTAACTTGCAGGAAAGTAAATTAAATCATACTACATCAAGTAATATTCTAATTCCTCACTATTTGAGTCGCTTGGCTATAGGAAGGAAATCATAAACAAATGAGTAATATGATATCTAAATTGCATAAAAGTAAATAAGCAAAGCAGAACTGAAAGAAATGACAATGTTGGAATTAAAACTCAGAAAATGAATCAGCAGAAAGGACAAGATGATCTCATGTCATTAGTCATTAAAACTATGTAATTTTCCCGGGCTGCCTACAAGAACCTGAAAGAAAAATACTGATCAGCTAACAATCATAAGAAAGCATAAAATAAAAGATGGACAACAGTTAACATGAATATCAGAACAGCGTAATATATACAAGCAAATGATTATAAAAGCAGTAACATAATGAAAGCAAGTAATAAACTATACAGTAAATACAGAGCCTTGGTGTACAGGGGCCCCCTGCAACCTCGGCCAATCAATACTCAGTCACAAATTGAACTTAAGAACGTTGTCTTCTCATATATTAAAGTGCAGTCATAAGACAAAGGTAAAGCACGGCACAGTGGGCTCGTAACAACAGTCAAAATTACATATGAAAAGCTAACTATCAAGCGTATGATAACGCGTTATTTATAACTGAAGATGCTATAACTGATTCCTAAATTCTACGCTGCCAAACAGACACGTAAATCTCCACATCCTGAGATATAGCAGTATGGTAGTCATGACAAATAAATCTATGGAGTGGTGGCTGTTCGATTTGGTTCACAGATTGATCCACAGGTGTTAGCACACCTCCGGAGATTGAGGAACTTGCCACGCAAAACTTCACGTGGGAAAAACATAGTCGTGCCACCGCAAAACTCTTGGTTTGACCACTCCTTTAACCGTCCTTGACCATGGTTGTTTGTGAGTGATTCGGCTGAAGCAAGGGGACATGCTCCATGTACATGTCATTTGTAGCTTGCCCATGTGGCCGGATTCTCCATTGGACACCTGTAACATAGTCTTCAACAAAATGGCTGCGGAAAGTGACAAGTTTCCGCAGCTAATTGAACAAAAATCTAAATCAAACAGCAATCACAAGGCATAGTTAGGAAACCATTTTATAAGCTCTTTTTAAACTAATATGCAATGATTTGACAACTTAGTGGGTCAAGTAAATGGAAAAGAAGGCTGAAAAGGTGTATAGGGAAGATGCAAGTTTGGGACTCAACATACCCCCACTGTGAAGGCGTTGCATGTCCTCATGCAACCAAAATTTTAGTCATTCCCCTTTAATCCATATGTTCTGAAGCCTCTGCTAGGACATCTAGTCCTCTTCTCTTCTTTCTTGGTGCTACCACCATCCTGGGTTTCCTTATCAGACATATGAATTTGAGATTGATCAATTCTCTGCTCAACTTTCTGCACTTTTTCTTTAGTTTCTTGTTCTTCTTTTGCCATAGTCCCAAATGAAGCATAGTATTATCATGAATAATTTTGTCCACTTTGCCCTGCTCCTTAAGTGCTTCATTTTCTTGCTTAATATGCCTGTTTAGAACCTCTAATTCAAACACTTCTTGCTTTAAGGATTGGACTTGTGCATCTAGTGTCATGTGGGGCAGAGTGGTACTCAGGCCTGCAGCTGTCTTTTCTAAAGATTCGAGGTATTCATACACCTCCTGTTGACTGGGATATATTTCGGGTGTTTTTCTTGGACTGACTTCAAAGTCTTATGGAGGAGGAGGACTGCTTTCTAGCTTTGGCCAAGAAGGACTTTCATCAACATGTGGAGGACTAGTTTCAATACTTGGCTGAGGACGAGGTGGACTACGGCCAGTTGGAGGTTTCTCGGGTGTTTCCCCACCTAAGTCAATGAAGTGGGGCCATTTTACTTGTGTTTTACTCCCCCTTCCTCTAAGCCTGTTGCTTCTTCTTAAATACGGTGGACTAGTACTCCCTTCTTCTATCCTCTGTTTTCCTTTTTCCTTCTTCTTTGTTGTAACAGCCTGTTCTTGAAGATGCACTAATCTCTCAGACAATGTTTGATAGTCCTCCTCTATAGATGGCTCTGGTGATTGGTAGACTTCTTCTATGTTTCTTTTGCCTTTCAATTTTCTCTGTTTTCTGTCCTTAGTTCTTTTCTCCTTTTCTTTTTGACCAACTTCTTGAGTTTCGGTAGTAGGAGAGTCTTGGACTATGGCACTCTTTTCTTTTCTCCTACTCCTTCTTGGTGTCTTTGGTGTACTACTTTCAGGTGCCTCAGATGGCTCTTGAAAGTAATTTCTTACTAAGAATTGTTCCCAGGTATCTTTGTTTTTCTTCAGTTGGTCTTCAATGAGAATCCTTACAAGTCCATGATGATATAGATGAGGTTCTATATTTCCTATGTGCTTTTGGACTGTGGTACTCATCTTTTTCAAACTCAGCAGTAAGAAATAAGGCAAATTAAGAGTTTGACTCTCTAAGAAGTTCATCAATAACCTAGCATGGTACATGTACATTGAACCAAAGCGTCCTTCGCAAGTGATAAACTTTTGGATAATTAACAGTAGGCTGGCCCATTCTTCCTTCAATGCATGAACAGGAATTCCTTTTGTAAACACAGTAACGTCCATACCTGGGTTACGTAGCATAATTCTCCATGCCTGCTCGTCCACGCTTTTGTTTTTAAACCATCGCTCACCTTCCTGGGGTAAGCCTGTGGCAGCTGCTACTGTTGTTTCAGTGACCGTGAGCTTTAAGTCTCCAATTTCCACCATCTGGCCATCGAAAGACCGTGCAAAGGCTTTCGTTACCTCCTTGTTATGGCCCTTAAATTTCTGGATGAAGCGTAACCATTTTGCTTTCTTCAACAAATCTTTTGCTTGAGGGTAACCTTCTAAATATTTAGGTCCTTCCGGTTCTGCCCTTAGTAATCGTCCCATTCCTTCCTCTGTTTTGAAATTCAACTAAAAATTCAATTGCGTGTGAGGGTTTAGCAGAGGGAAGGTGGCTCGGTTGCAGGGTTTATGGCAAAAATACAGTGGCTGCAATCGGTAGATGGATAGCAGGTAACGGGAGTGTTTCGGAATTACAAGCGGAACAGAGGATGAGCAGCCGTGGTGAGTTCACAAGATGAAGTGCAGACGTATGTGAAGAAGATGGTCTTGATAGAATGGTAAGGAAATGGAGTGAAGTCGAGATTTTGAATTAAACGACTGCGTGCGAAATGTTACACGTTTAATGAATGGCTGCGGAAAATGCGGTGGAGAGGAGCCGTAATGAGATAGGTCACATCTCATGATTACAGGTGGTGTATGAAAGTGCAGTCGACTATGAGTTTAAACCCGAAAATCAATCATGAGACCGTTAAGAAATAAATGCATGGTGTGCTGAATAATATCGTGGGATGGTAATGGGTAATGGAGCTATCGTGACGATCATTGCACATAGTAGAGTTTTTATGGTTTGACAACTATGCAAAATCATGAATTTAATTGCTATTTGAAAGAAATTTTTGCTCATACCTTTGGAAACCTTTTCATTTGTTGTCCATCAGCCTTTAACCAACTGCTCTTTATTGATGTCTGGAGATGCTCCATGTCTTCATAGCATATGCTCAGTCACACCTGCATTTTCATGATTATTGCACTAACATTTTGACTGTAAATTTTGAAAAACAGAGTGGTGGCTGCGGAAACTGCTTCTGGCTGCGGAAACTGCCTCCAGCTGCGGAAACTACTTCCAGCTGCGGAAACTGACACAGCACCCACTTGGCTTAAACAAAGATAGTTAGAAAATAACTAACTGAGTGAAAATGGTCCTCAAAGAGACATTTATTGATGAAATGGAATGAAATGAATGAAATGGAGTGAGATGAAGCGGAGTGAAGTGAAATGAAAATGAGATGGAGATGGAGTGGGATGGCAAATGAAGTGGAGTGAAGATGGAAAAAGAAGGAGAGAAGAATTTTTTTTTGGAAAATATAGAGTGTCAGGTGTCCCTGATTTTCACTCTATATTTTTTGTATAAGACCGCCAATTAGTGATTGGTTTTCAGGCTTATACAATTTTTTTATTTTTATTTTTTGAACTGAAAGAAACAAAGGCTAGGCTGGTGGGGAAGAAGGATTCTTCTTCACCAGCCTTATTGCAGAATTTTCTTGAAACATTTTGACAAATTCCTCTTTTGAGAGTGGCTTATGATAAATTTTAAATCGGTGGCCATTCACAATAAGAGGAGTTTGAAATTCATCAATGGTCTTGATTCTTACCGCTCCATTGCTAAAGACTTTGTCAATTTCATATGGCCCAAGCCAATGGGTCTGAAATTTACCTTTGAAGTCTTTAAATTTGGAATCAAACAGTAGTGCCCAATCTCCCTCTTGAAACTTTTTCTCTTTGATGTATCTGTCATGCCACTTAGCTCTTTGATGTTGAACTAGATCAGTTCTTAAAACTGCTTCTTGTCTGATCTCATCTAGCTCATTCAGCTGCTCCATTCTGTGCTTTTGGGCTTCTGATAGATTCATCCCCAACTGAACTGCCATCTTGAAAGTCTTGACTTGAAACTCAATGGGGAGCAA
Organism: Pinus tabuliformis; assembly: GCA_031772625.1. Taxonomy (NCBI): domain Eukaryota; kingdom Viridiplantae; phylum Streptophyta; class Pinopsida; order Pinales; family Pinaceae; genus Pinus; species Pinus tabuliformis. The sequence goes on along the minus strand of CM062809.1, from coordinate 828,811,187 downwards.
GACTTCTTTCCCATAAACAAGTTCATAGGGAGAATGTCCTGTTGTATTCCTCCATGTAGTTCTGTAGGCCCACAAGGCTTCAGGAAGCCTTTCTACCCAATCTCTTCTGTGTAGATGAACAGTTTTGGTGATGATGTTCTCAAGAACTTTGTTTGTAGACTCCACTTGTCCATTTGCTTGCGGATGGTAAGGAGTAGATTTTCTGTGCTTGATTTTGTATTCTTCCATCAGCTTCTCCATCAAGTTAGATGTAAATTGACTTCCCTGATCTGTCACAATTTCTCTTGGGACACCAAAACGAGTAAAAATATCCTCATAAAGAAAATTAACAACTGAATTTTCAGTGGTAGAAGGCAATGCTTTGGCTTCTACCCATTTAGTGACATAATCAGTGCATACCAATATATACTTCTTCTGTTTAGATGGTGGATTAATGGGTCCAATGAAATCTAAAGCCCATTTTTCAAAGGGTTTGATGAGTACCTGTGGTTGTAATGGCATTTCATTTGAAAGAGTCGGTCTCCCAACTCTTTGGCAGTTGTCACACCTTCTGACATATTGTTTTGTATCTTTGAAGAGGGAAGGCCAATAATATCCTAAAGAAAGGATTTTATAGGCTGTCCTTTTGTCAGCAAAGTGTCCACCGCATGGTTCATCATGACATGCCTTGAGGATGTCAGGAATTTCATCTTCCCGAACACATCTTCTGATCACACAATCTAGCCCTGTTTTAAACAATTCGTTAGAAATCCATGAATAATTTGAACTCTCCTGAATAATTCTTCTTTTTTCACTAGGAAATAAATGTGGAGGTAGCTTCCCTGTAACCAAATAGTTAGCAATATCTGCATACCAAGGAATCTTAGTAGTTACTGCAAATAAATATTCATCTGGAAACCTATCCTCTACAGGAGAATCTTCTTTAGTATTTTGGATCCTAGACAAGAAATCAGCTACTGTATTTTGTTTCCCTGGTCTATCTAACACAATAATATTGAATTCTTGTAAAAGTAAGAGCCATCTTGTAACTCTGCCATTAGTAACAGGTTTGTTCATTTAGATATCTAATTGCAGAATGATCAGTATGGAAAAAAGTTTCATAGCCTGTTATATAATGTCTAAACTTATTGATTGCATGAACAACAGCTAAGAACTCTTTTTCAGTCACAGTATAGTTCAACTCAGTGGGAGTCAAATTTTTACTGGTGTAGTAAATGGCATAAGGAACTAAATCCTTTTGACCCAACACAGCTCCTAGAGCTGTATCTGAAGCATCTGTAGAAATATGGAAAGGAAGTTTCCAATTTGGCCCTCTCAAAATGGGTGCTTCAAATATTCTTGTTTTCAAAGTTTCAAATGCAGATTGACAATCAGGATCCCATTTGAATTCACAATCTTTTGTAAGTAATTTGAAGAGTGGAGATGCTATTTTGGTGAAGTTTTCTATAAATCTTCTATAGTATCCAGTAAATCTCAGAAAACTTCTAACATCTTTTTGACAATTTGGAATAGGCAACTTGGAGATGACTTCAACTTTTGATCTATCAACTTTAATCCCATCCCCCGAAATATGATGTCCCAAAACAATACCTTCAGTAAACATCATAAAGCATTTTTCATGACTCAATGAAAGGTTTGTTTCTTTACACCTTATAAGGAATTTTTCCAAATTCTCTAATGCCTCTTCAAATGAATCACCATAAACTGTAAAATCATCCATATAAACCTCTACACAATCATGGATTAGATCAGAAAAGATTCCTAGTACTGCCCTTTGAAATGTTGCGGGTGCATTACATAATACAAAAGGAAGCACTCGGTAGGCAAAAGTTCCCCATGGACAGGTAAATGTGGTATTATCTTGATCTTCAGGTGCTACCTGAATCTGATTATAGCCACTAAAACCATCCAAAAATGAAAAGTACTTCTTGCCTGCTAGAGTATCTAATACCTTATCGATAAAGGGTAAAGGAAAGTGATCCTTCAAAGTTGCTTTGTTCAATTCCCTGTAATCAATGCATACCCTCCATTTACCATTCTTTTTAGGTACTATAACCAAAGGAGAAACCCATCGGCTATCTGAAATTGGATAAATGAAGTTTACATTGAGTAGTTTTTGGAGCTCTTCTTTCACTATCTCCCTAAGGTTTGGATTCATCCTTCTCTGAGGTTGTCTGATTGGTCTATTGTTTTCCTCGATGTAGATGTGATGAATGTAAGTCTTAGGGTCAATACCTTTCATATTGGTATACTCCCATGCAAATGCAGTAGAATGTTTTTGCAAGATTTTGGTTAGCTCTCCTTGTTGTGATTTTTCCAGGTTTTTGTTGATATTCAATGTTTTACCTGGAAAGATCTCAATGGCGGAACTACCAAACTCTTCCATAGAGAAAAGAGACATTTGTCTAGATGATAGATACTCAATGTCAGAATCTAACTGAAATTGTGTGTGGTCATATTCTGAATATGTTTCAAAGTTTTCTAATGTGTTCAGAATTTGACTATCTTCACTGATTTCAGAAATGGTAAAGACAGGTTGTATAGTATCCTCATCATCAACCCATTCATTATCTTCTACTTCTGTAATTGCTTTTGCTGGAGGATACAGATTGAATTTCTTTGTCGAATTACCATCAAAAATATACATATCCCCAGATCTACAACTGATAAAAGCATCCGCTGTGGCTAGCCAAGGTCTTCCTAAGATGAGAGGGTGTCCTCCTAGATTACTTTTGGGAGTTAAAATCATGAAATCTACCGGATATTCCCAAGAATCTAAGGAGACCGAAATGTCTTCTAATACACCATCTGGTTTAATAATTGATCGATCTGCAAGTTGCAGTAACGTAGGTGTAAAAAGAAGATTAGGAAGTTTTAGCTGTTCCATAGTCTGTCTACTCATAATGTTGATAGCAGCCCCTAAATCAATCAAAGTATTTGGAATTTCTACCCCATTGATATGTGTTTTGACAATTGGACTACCGGGATCTACATACTTCTGCATAGTAATTTTTCCCATCATGATATCTGCAATTTTTCCTACTAGGTGGATTCTTCTTGTATCTCTTGGTTTCCTTCCTAGTCTTTTAAGACTCAACTCCTTTATTGCTTTTGCTAGAATAGGAATCTCTCTAATGGCTTGTAACAAGGGAATCTTGATATAGACATTCTTTAATTCATCTAGAAAATCATAGTCAGGCAACAAGATTTGTTTTTCCACCCCTTTGTCAATTTGTAATCTTTCAGGAAAAGGAGGTGTGGATGAAGATGCAGGTTGCTCAACTATAGGAGTTGTGGGGGTTGACTCCTTTTCTTTTTCTTTTTGAGTGCTTGGGTTTTGAAGAGATGCTTCAGAACCTTTATTGGCTTCAAGAGAATCTTCCTCAGAAATGCTTTGCTTTTGGGCATCTATAGAAGGCTTGTCTAAAATTCTACCAGATCTGAGTTGTACATCATTAAGAGGAACAATTATGTAGGTAGGAAATTGTTGTCCTTCTACCATGTAAGCATTTTGAGTATTTTTATTGTTGGGGTTCGACAATGGCTGGGAAGGTAGTTGATTTGTTTTCTGTTGGAATGGAAGCAAGAGTTGAGAATTTGGATTCTGTGGAGAAGGTTGTTGTTGTTGTGGAAATGGCAATGCTAGTTGTGGATTTTGATTTGGAAGTTGTGGAGCTTGTTGATTTTGAAAAGATGGAGGATATTGATAAAATTGAGCAAATCTCCCATAAGGATTTTGCATACCTTGTACCCATGATTGAAAAGGATTTTGAGGTTGGGACCAAGGTTGTTGCCAAGGATTCCAATTTGGTGGGGGTTGAAAGTTCATAGAGTTGTTAAACCTTTGATTTTGTTGCCCCTGCCAAGGTCTCCTTGCAACAAAACAGAGAGACTCAATTGAATTTGGATCTTCTTGAAAGATAGCTTTGAGCCCAGGGATTGAAGGACAATCCTTGGTCTCATGGCTTTCTGAACAAATCACACATGTTTCTACAACTTTTGCATCCAAGGGACATTCCCTTAGAGCATGTTTCTTCCTACATTTTGGACAAAAGATGGCCAAAGCTTCAGTTTCCGCTTTCTGCTTGTTTTGTATCTTAAGGGTGTCTAGTTGCTCACTAAGACTCCCTAAAATATCAGTTTTGAATTCATCAAGCATGTTGCCAATCTCAGCCCTACTTACTGATCCGGTTGCAAATTTGTTTGCTCTAATGGGAGAAGGATCTCTAGGCCCTTTTCCAGTTTTAGATTTTCCCCTTGAGAGATGGACACATAGCTCTGCTATATCATGAAGTGGAAGTTGAGATATATCTCCTTTTCCCATCATGTTCAAAATATCTATCCATTCATCTCTAATGGCTTTTAATAGAAGGGATTTCAAGGTTTCCTCATCTAAGTTATTCATTTTTGCTCTTTTCAAGTTGTATTGAAATCTTTCAAGTAAATCCTCCAAGTTTTCATCTTCTCTTTGCACCATTTTGAATACCTCATCCTTGTGATTAGTGGGCATACAATAGTCCAGGTATCTATCCAAAAATGTTTGTTTCATATCATTCCAAGTCCTAATGGATTGAGTGACTAATCCCATGAACCATTTCAAAGCAGCTCCCTTCAATGTTGAAGAAAACAATTTGAGCTTTTGAGAGTCTTCCAGATAATCATAAGTTCGACACACGACTTCAAACTCAAATAGAAATGTTTCAGGATCCTCATTTCTTAACCCATGAAAGTTTGGGAGGATAGATGGTGAGATGTTTTTCATTGTTTCTCGAGAATCCTCATCAACTATAGGAAATCCGAATGAGTTATCTCCATCCCTATTTCCCCCATTGTTACCTCTACCTCCTCCATTGTTTCCTCCTCCTCCTCTGCCTCTACCTCTACCAAATCCGTTTACTACTTCCTCTGTCATGATAGTTTCCTCAGAGACTTTAGAGTCCTCTGGTTCCTCTACTAATGGCGAACGAGGAGGAATTTCTCCCTCTTCTTCTTCGGGTGATTCTACTTCTTCAATTACAATGTGTTTTCTTGTAGAAGTAAAGAAAGGGTCTTTTCCTAATTTAGATTCTTTAGATAGTGTGGGAAAGTCTCCTAATTCAACTACTGCCTCTTGAATTCCAGGAATCCTAAGGCTAAGAGTGTGAGTTGGAGATGATGGAGGTGTTTCTTGTCTATTCCTTGAAGTAGTTGGAGTTGTAAAAATCGAACTCTTGGCCCTAGCTAAAAACCTTCCCCTAGAATCTCTTGCTCTATGCATGTCATTTTTTTATTTTTCTTCAAGTCGGGCTAGTAATTCTCTTTCTGATCTTCCAGATCACTCTAGGTGAAAGAAGAGAGCATACTCAAGAAATTATTAAACCAATAACTCTCTTTTCTGATCCTCCAGATCACACTAGGTGCAAGAGGAGAGCATACTTTGAGAAGTTATCAATTTTTACCTTCCTTGAAATTTTCTTGTTTTTTTTTTTAAGAAATTGGCTACCTAGTTTCACTTCCCCGACAACGGCGCCAAAATGTTTGGTCAATTTAGTGTGTTCTAAATTGCTATTTAAAATGTCAATCCGAGAGTCGTAAACTGCTGAAGTGAAGTGCACTGTATATGCAAGATAACCAATTTCTTATTTCTTTGTCGTTTTTGAGTTTTTGGTTTGTTTTTGGGTTTATCTTCTGTTGATTTCCTAATGTGAGATGGCAGAATTGAAAGTCAAGTATGGATGGCAATGGTGATTTCTACAATGATTTTCCAAACTTTAAGGTTCTCAAAAAGGTTTCAAACTTGCTATGATGAAATCAATTCTCAAAAGAAAATAAAAATGTACCAAAACAGTGAACTAGTGACAATGAAGCCCAGTATCCTTATTGCTGTATAAAAAGAAAATAAAAACTGAACTCAAAGCAATTCAAAGGCTGAAAGCAAAGCGAACTAAATCACACTACTTCAACTCATAGTCTGACCCCTCACCTTTCGACTCGCTCTGGCTATAGGAGGTAATCATAAATAAATTGAGTAATTTGATATCTAAGTTGCAAGAAATGAAATTGCATAAAATGAAACTAAGATTAAACTACACATTCATATTTCAATTCCTGAAAATGACATAAGTAATTTAATCACTAACTTGCAGGAAAGTAAACTAAATCATACTACATCAAGTAATATTCTGATTCCTCACTATTTGAGTCACTTGGCTATAGGAAGGAAATCATAAACAAATGAGTAATATGATATCTAAATTGCATAAAAGTAAATAAGCAAAGCAGAACTGAAAGAAATGACAATGCTGGAATTAAAACTCAGAAAATGAATCAGCAGAAAGGACAAGATGATCTCATGTCATTAGTCATTAAAACTATGTAATTTGCTCGGGCTGCCTACAAGAACCTGAAAGAAAAATACTGATTAGCTAACAATCATAAGAAAGCATAAAAGAAAAGATGGACAACAGTTAACATGAATATCAGAACAACGTAATATATACAAGCAAATGATTATAAAAGCAGTAACATAATGAAAGCAAGTAAGAAACTATACAGTAAATACAGAGCCTTGGTGTACAGGGGCCCTCTGCAACCTCGGCCAATCAATACTCAGTCACAAATTGAACTTAAGAACGCTGTCTTCTCATATATTAAAGTGCAATCATAATACAAAGGTAAAGCACGGCACAGTGGGCTCGTAACAATAGTCAAAATTACATATGAAAAGCTAACTATCAAGCGTATGATAACGCGTTATTTATAACTGAAGATGCTATAACTGATTCCTAAATTCTACGCTGCCAAACAGACACGTAAATCTCCACGTCCTGAGATCTAGCAGTATGGTAGTCATGACAAATAAATCTATGGAGTGGTGGCTGTTCGATTTGGTTCACGGATTGATCCACAGGTGTTAGCACACCTCCGGAGATTGAGGAACTTGCCACGCAAAACTTCACGTGGGAAAAACAGAGCCGTGCCATCGCAAAACTCTTGGTTTGACCACTCCTTTGACCGTCCTTGACCATGGCTGTTTGTGAGTGATTCGGCTGAACCAAGGGGACACGCTCCATGTACATGTCATTTGCAGCTTGCCCATGTGGCCGGATTCTCCATTGGACACCTGTAACATAGTCTTCAACAAAATGGCTGCAGAAACTTGAGCTGGCTGCGGAAAGTGACAAGTTTCCGCAGCTGATTGAACAAAAATCTAAATCAAACAGCAGTCACAAGGCATAGTTAGGAAACCATTTTATGAGCTCTTTTTAAACTAATATGCAATGATTTGACAACTTGGTGGGTCAAGTAAATGGAAAAGAATCTTAGGTTCTAAAATTTCCTCCCCCCATTTAAAATCCTCTTAGGTGGCTAATTCATTTAAATGAGATAAATGGGTCCTAGATGTGAACATAGTGAAAGGGGGCGCAGATCAAGCCCCAATATTTGGTGACATATTATCTCTAGTAGACAAGTCCAGGTTTTTAAGTAGATAATACCTTACTCAATTTTATATAGTGGCTCACCTAAGAAGAGCACCATTAAAACAAGAGTGGGTAAGCCTTTAAAGGTATTGAAAGGGAGTCTCGAGGTTCTATTCATCATCTTAAAACCATTTGTTGGGACCCATTTTGTTTTTGGAATTTTTGGTATAGGTAGGACCGCGCAACAGGAATAAGGAGTGTGAAAAGGGTAAGATATCGCATAGATGAGGGTTGGCGCAAGAAGCAGGAGCACAACAGAGGGATGGCGTAGGAATCAGAAGCGTAGTAGAGGGTTGACGCAAGGGTTGGGCCGTGGTGAAGCGGACATTGTGCAGTAATAGAAGGACAACAACAAATGGAATAAAGAGATGTGTGCGAAGGATAATGACCGTTATATTTTGCAGATAGAGGAGCTGACCAAGGAGATCATGGATACTAAGTAGTTGCAGATATTTTGGGAATGGAAGCAACGAGAAAAGTGAAGCTGAGACCAAGCAATAGATATTTTGGGACAACTAAACCATTCATGGGATAGCTCAACAGGAATCGGGAAAATGTCTCAACAACCTGGGAAGCAATTGGGCTGAATGGTCGGGAAGAAGGAGATTTCGAGAAGAGATTTTGAGCATTATAAAAGGGTTAGTCCAAGGCCGAGGGGGGTTGGCTAAGGAACATTTGTTGGATTTTGGTTATCGATTAGTGTTCTGTAAGACAAGTTTGAGTTGGTCTATACACCAAGTGTTGGGTCAGTATGGTTGGAGATTAGAGTTGGGTATGTTGTTGAACATCAACACTATTGTAACTAGTGTTAGTTCTGGAATATATTAAATTTGTTATGGATAGTCCCCTGTCATGTATTGTTGTTATCGTGGGTGGATGTAGAGCCTGTTAATTGGATATGTATAACTCTAGATATTTTTTCCCTTTTTTGGTTTATATATATATATATATATATATATATAAGTTGGTGTTACAAGAATTACTATACTTTCCTTATGGTTATAAATCGTTAATGGATGAGCTTGATGTTCTTTCCCTTTTTCTGCATAATTGTGTGAATATATTGATGGATGTTCTAACTGTATGAACGTTTTATATATATGTGGATTAAACATAGATTTTTTTGTTTGATGTTGCAGGCTTGCGCTGTTATTAAAGGTTTTTGGCTTTGTTAATTATCTTGATGTTATGCTTTGTTGTGATAACGTATAACAATGATGTGCTTATGTATGGTCTTGTAGTGTTTTGGCTATTGAGCCTAGTTAAGTAAGCACAACTATCATCTGTTTGTTACTGTTGGAAGTGTCGACCCTTTTAGCTTGTAGATGGTTATTACATAACAGTCTCATGTTTGTCAGCACGCTAAAGGATCATTAGGTTTGGTCATGCTGCACACATTTATGTCAGGTCTGCATCCGCATATTTTGATGGAATGGGTCCAAAGGTTGAAAGATATTAATCCCACACATAAACACGATGGGCCAAGGAGGTGGACGCCTGAAGAGGTACATCAGCTGGAAGTAGTAAGAAATAATATTTTTCATGTTGTTGATTTCTGGTTTGAAAGTGTGTTAGAAGGGTATATTGTGGAGTTCGTAATAGAGTCAATGACATCTTATACTACAACGGACCATAAGTTTCTCAAGGGATTGAGAGGTAGATTTATAAGATCAGTTTCGTTGTTGATTAAAATGTAATTATACGACCATAATGTTTTGCCACTGGAATCAAGTACCATGTGCATTTGAACAACCTGCATGGATGGGGAAGTGGGGAAGACCCATGGGATGGTTTGAGGATTGAATGATAGAAAAGAGGGAAAATATGGCAGTGGAAGTTGTTAGTGGGTTCTAAACTGCGTATAACAGAAGAATGGGGAGAGAATGGAGCAGGATAGCTACGAGGATGGCATGTTGAGGAGTGGCAGAAGATATCGACAGGGTGATGTGAAAGGAGGTCGGGCAACATCGGTTTCTACCTGAAGAAGGAGCCCAGAGGAAGGGGCTAGGTGAGGACATCGCATTAGTTCTAGTGACTGTAGTTAAGAAGGGACACAGTTTGGTATGCCACTTATGAATGCAGGAGAGAGAGAGAGAGCAACTGATCTTGCACCTGACAACGAATTCAAAAACGGAACCACAAAACCATATCATCACTGGGGTTGAGCCCACCACCCCACGTGCATCTACAAATAAAGAGGTAAGCACTCAGTGCAGTCATTCAACTAGTATAGGAGGCCGTCATAGTCAAGTGGGAGGAAATAGTAGTAGTATTGGAGTTGGCTCGGGTGTAGGAGGAATGACCTGGAATATTCAGATTTTGAGTGGTGTGCAGATGGGCGCATAGATTTATAGCAGTACAACAAGCGCGGGAGGGAGTAGTTCATCTTGGAGTACCGCACATACCATCATGGTAGGTGTAGACCTGAGAATTCCCATGTTTCACGGCGTTGGGACTGAAGACCCATAACAACATTTGTTTGTGTGTGAAGCTATTTGGACAGCTAAGAAGGTTTAGAATGAGGCTACCAAGATTGCATAGTTGGAATCCACATTCAGGGATTGCGCACTTATATGGTATATGAAGTGTAAGAGTGAAACGCTAGTTGGACATAATGTGACTTTGGTGGACATTAAACAGGCACAAATAAAGGAACTTCAGAAAACCAAGTTAGAGTCTCAATGCATCATAGAGCTCAAATAGATTAAGGAAAGTGTGGGAGAATCAATATGGCACTCTGACCAATGGTTTAAGGTGTTAAAGGATAGGCTAACATTCAAAATTCTAGATGTGAAACATAAAGAATGGTTTATTTCTAGTTTGTTGCCACATATCAGAATACCATTGATGCAATAAAGGATTGATACATAGTTAGAAGCTCTGGAGCTAGAGTTAAAATTAGAAGCCTCACTAGCAGGAGGAACTGAGAATAACGGGATGACGCAAGTGTAGTCCCAATTGGTTTTGATAGCCTCACAAATCCAAGATTTGTCAAAGGGAAGGAAAAGCGGGAAGAAGTATGGTGTACCATTTTCCAGATGGGGGTTCACTATAGGAACAAATGCAAGTTGTTAACTGATTATATGTCGACTAACGTAGTGAACCCCCTTGCGTAGGCTAGGGGAATGTGGTGTGAGATATGTACGGTATGGGGCCATATACCCTCTAGTTTCCTGATGATGCAAAAATATGAGGCTACAACATGAACTTTGTTCTACGACTTTTATAAATCAATTGGGCATGATATTCACCACTGCAACGCACTGGAGCTAATGCACGAGTGAACCTTCAACTCCTTCAAAGTGCAAGGACCAGAAGAAGTGGAGACCATGAAGAATGGACTCAATCAACCCGGGTATGCTCAAGGTGGATAGTATAATCAACAAGGCTAAGGACGTGACATGGGAGATAGAGGACTTGGAGGACCTAGTAGGGGAAGAGGAGGATTTGGCAGAGGGAAAAGTACCATAATCTGTTATAATTATGTACAACAGAGACACTTTGATTGTGATTGCATTAGTCCGTGTTGTACATGTATTTATTGTAATTCCTTAGATAATCCAACGTAGAAATTCCCTAAGTTGATCGCCAAGTGGTAGGAAAAGAAAGGGCCCAATGTTCAAATGATATCAGTTGAGCCACGCAAATCCCAGTGGTGGGTCGACAAAATAACATGGGGAGGTACCAAGATGGGAGCTGATGCCATGAGGTCTCGGGAACAACAACCTTAGTGGTTAATAAGATCCCCTGAGCCACCTCCAAAGCTTCATCCCGCAAAGAAGAAGGCCACATACAAAGAAGCTCGACAAAAAATAATTGTAAAAGAATGGGATATGCTAGAGTCCAGGCGCGAAGCGGCGATTCCAAAGATATTTGATAGTACCATAGGAAGGGGGCAGAGGAATATAGTCGACCTAGTCTAATGTCTGTTATAGAGCTATTTAGAGTTGGAACAACACACATGAACAACAAAGGAGACTATTGTGCAACCTTCACTAAGGGTTGTAAATCGAGTGGCTCGTAGAAAAAGGACTAGTAAAGAATTTTGGTTTGGTGTGCAGATTGGTGAGTATGAGATGGATAAATTATTTTGGATTTGGGATCAGATGTAAATATCTTACCAAAGAGTACTTGGGAAATCATGGGAAGGTTGAAGTTTACGTGGTCCCCAATCCAACTTATATTAGCCAATCAACATTGAATTTTCCTAATCGATCGGTTGTTATGAGTACCTGTGGACTTCGATGGAAGCTCAAGCATGATCAATTTTGAGATCATCAAAATTGTGGACGATACCAACCCCTATCCATCTCTTTTGGAGATTGATTGGGCCTTTGATAACCAAGTAATCATTAACTTAAAAAGAAGGTAGATGATATTTTAGGGAGGATATATTAAGGTCATTGCACCATTGGATCCGTGGTAAGGTGGTCTCTGTGTAGAATTGGTAAAGAGCGATCTTAGTCTAGATGATATAGACAACATCTAAAATATTACAACCCATTAGGATGATTATGTAAACCCAATAGGCCATGGATTATTGAGTTGGTGAAACATTGGGTCCTACACATCCGAATTAGAGGAAGCTTTGGAGAACTAGAAAAATTGGTTGCATGAGGTAAATACCAGGTGATGCACCTACATTACGAGGATGGTGCACTAGATCAGGATCGAGGTGAGAAATCCACCTTGTTTTGAATGACTATCTGAGATAGATATTTGTATATGAGAGTATGGAGAGCAGGTACCTGATTTTCAAAGAATTTTTTCATTAAATGTTTCTCTATGTGGCACACCAGCCATGTGGTGGGTTGCGCATAAAGAGTGAGTCACAGGGTGGCAACAATGCAAAGAGTTGTTAAAAGTCAGATTTGGACCCAACTTTGGGGTCCCTAGAAAAAAATACTGAGGAATGGAGTGATGTAGAACTCACTTGAAGCCGTGTATTTCCGCATGGACAAAAGGAGGGGTACCTCGGAAAGGAATGGGTACACTATTTTATTCATACCTTGGATTTTATTCCGACAAATTGGTATATTGAGTTAGAGGTGCGTAGAGGAACCCAAGATTGGGATGAGTTAGTGCAGAATTTCAAAGCAACCTTCATCTTTCAAGCAGATGAACCTGCACTAGAGAATGCGCTGGAGGTGTTGAGAGGGAAAATATTTGTAGCTGTTAACCTGGTCTTGATTAGGGATTGGCCATGGTATGACACATCTAAGCACTTGCAACAGGTTTAGGATTTTTTGGAATGTTACAATGTGGCAGATAATTGAAGGGATGATAAGGAGGATCCATAGAATATCCATATTCTAGAAGTGGAAGGGGAGCACACAATGGAGGGACTGGCCTTACAGTTTAAAGAATATTCATAGCTAATAAAGACAAAGAAGGTTAATATCGAGACCGATGAATGTCCTGAAATTGTTGTCATTTGAGACTACTGGGATGAGATAATATTGAAAAGGTTGGACTTGTTGCGTGAGTACCAGGAATTATTCCCCAATACCTTCAAAGAAATGAAGAGTATTGTAGGGGAATTGGAAGAAATCAAGATTCCTCTTAAGATGGATGCAAAGCCGGTCAAGCAGAGGCCATATCAGTTGAACCCTATCTACAAGGAAAAAGTTAAGCAAGAATTGGAGAAGATGTTGAAAGTAGAAATCATTGAGCCAGTGGATGAATAAGAGTTGGTGAGTCTAATGGTAGTATAGAATAAGAAAATAGGGGAAATCAGAATCTATGTGGACTTGCGAAATTGAACAATGCCTGCGCACATGATCCCTTCCCTACCCCGTTCACCAATGAAATCTTGGAGAATGTGGGGGGATAGGAGGCCTACTCTTTCACAGATGGATTTTAAAGGTATCATCAAGTATGGATCGCTAAGGAGGATCGACATAAAACTACATCTGTGATAGAGTGGGGTTGCTTCTGGTATACGATGATGTTGTTCAACTTAAAGAATGTATCGACCATCTTCTCCGGGATAGTGGTGACAACATTTAAAGAGTACATGCATAAGTTTTTGAAATTTTACTTAGATTATTGGATAATATTTAGTCTTTTGAAGAAGCATATTGAAGTATTGTGATTAATGTTAGATAGGCATGGGAAACTGCAAATCTCCTTAATTATCAAGATGTGTATCTTTTGTGCTCCTTTCGACATCTTGCTAGGACACGTCGTATGTAAATAGGGGTTATTGGTAGACCCAAAAAAAATCCCTGTCATTACGGATTTTCCACCTCCTACCACAACACAACATTTAAGATCTACCTTGGGTTGCATAGGATACTATTGAAAATTCATCTAGGGATATGCAAAGATCACCACATCCATGGAGAGGTTACTAAAGAAAGGGGTTGAGTTCCAATGGACCAAAGAGTGTTAGCATGCCTTAGACACATTGAAATAAAAGATGGTTATGGCCTTGATCTTGGTATTTCTAGACTGGAAGAAGGAATTCCATGTGCATGGTGATGCTTCTTAGATTGCATTAGGGGCGATTTTGGCTCAACCAGGCGAAGGAGAGGTTAAACATCCAATTGATTTTGCTAGTCGCAATTTGTCAATGGCTAAACAAAATTACACTGTGATAGAAAGGGAAGGACTGGAAATGGTATATTCCCTCCAAAAGCTTCGACACTACCTTTTAGGTAGAAAATTTAAGTTTATACTGATCATTCAGGCTTAAAATACCTGGTGAACAAGTCTGTATTGGGGGAGAATTTTTCGATGGTTGTTGTATTTCTAGGAATATGATTTCCAAATAGTAGTCAAACTTGGGAGGTTGAATTTGGGACCAGACTAACTATTGTTTCTGACTTTAGGTGAGGAAGTGTAATGATAATCCGCGAGATGTGCAACTATTCACAATAACCTTGGTAGATGATTACTTTCTAGACATTGCGCAGTTTCTGAGTACCAGAATGGCGCTGGAAGGTTATACAGTGGCACAAAAGAAGCAACTTATGTTCAAGACAATGAACTACCAGATTATTGTGGGGGCACTATATAAACCAAGGGTTGATGAGATTTTAAGGAGGTGTGTTATGGAGCTGAACGACCTATGATTTTGGAAGAAGCCCACGCTGGAGTCACAGGAGGTCACTATGCAGGTCAAAATACTGTGTAAAAGATATTAAGAGCTAAGTTGTTGTGGCCAACTGCACATGCCAATACCAAGAAATATTGTAGGGCCTACGATATATGCTATAGGGGGGAGACCATCTCAATGAAATGAAATTCCTTTGAATTCCCAACCCACTCTACAACCATTTGATAAGTGGGCTATTGATTTTATTGGACTAATTGATCCCCTGGCTAAAAGGATCGACATGGAGTATATAATCACCGCTACATATTATCTAACAAGATGATTTGAGGATGTGTTAGTGAAATATTGTACCACAAAGACCGTTGTGCGGATTTTGTTTGACCAAGGGGTAACCAAGTTTGGGTGTCCTAGAATATTTATGAGCGATCAGTGGACATTGGCACAAAGAATATGCACAGGATGGACAGGTGGTGGAATCTGATATAACTCACTGCACATCAGTGTGAAATTGTTCACAAATTAAAAGACGAGTGTACGATGGCTTTTCATCACAGAAATTGATTTGTGGTGGAGAATGCCCAACATTTGTGATGTCCCTCTCGCAGGAAGTGAGGTTTTGATTTTGGACTAAATCTCCAGTTTTATTCTGGGCATTGATGGAATCGAGCAACGGATCAGATTAGCCCTTTGATTATCCTGTAGAAATTTCTCTATAGATCAGCTAGCTCTGATACCATGTAGAAATTCTCACTGTAGATCAGCAGATTATGCAATATACTAAAGCAAAATACAAGATCTACTTCTACAACAAACTTGCAGAAGCTTAATCGAATATGAGCAAGATCAATTATAACACATATAACAAATGAAGAGAAATCAATCACACATGAACATAAAAGAATACTCTGGGGAAAGCCTCAGCTAAAAAACCCCGATCTTTATATTATCATACAAGTGGAATTATGTCCTGATTACACAAATATTTAGCTCACAAGCTATCCAGCTCTCAGTACAATCCCTCTGCTGCTCATAGACAGTCAAAGGCCTCTCACAAACCTTCTCCTCTACCCTCCAATCCTCCTATTTCCTTGCGCAGTTTCTCCTAGGGTCCAATGTCGCCACCTGTGTGAATTCACCTCTCACACAACACATTAAACTCAATAGTAACTGCGCAGTCCTAAAGGAGATAATTCTCTCTGCATGGATGAGTTTCATATATAGGAAAAATCCTCCAACTGATAGTACACTGTCCCTTCCTTTGCTCTCAACTGGGTCTCTGATTGAACTGACATGCATGAGTTATTTATGAGAGAATATTCAGTTATCTGAAGTGCAGCAGTTACATGCATGCATGCATTAACTAACTGAACTCACAATTAATTCCACAAAATGTTGGAACTAATCTAATTGGACTTAACTCAGTTAACTGAGCTAATTAATTACAACTCAAAGTACTACTCATCCTGATCTCTTTAACTAAGGGATAAATTCCTCAATTAATGGGATAACTATTGCATGTCCCCACATAGACTTCATGTTTGATTTTCTACAACTAATTAACTCAAGATGAATTAATTAATTATTTTACAAACAGATGCTAAGATCAAATTCGAATTTTACTTCTCAATTTTAGTTCAGGGACTAACTAAAATTGGAATCTATCCTGAAATGCTATTTATAACAATGCTATTTTTAGAACTTCCATTTTTTCATTCCTTGTTGCTATATCCAAAACTGGTACTTGAGATGTTATTTATAGCATTTCTATTTTTAGCATTTCTTGTTGCCATTTTAAACACTCCCTCTCAACAAGAAAGGAATTCAACTCGAACCCGATCCTAAACCTTTGGAATGTTCTGCATGCAACACTTCTCCCAAGTGTTGTTTCTCCAGCAACTCTAGAAACAAAAAATCTCCCAACTGACCTCCTTGTTGGGTTAGAAACATCCTCTAATGCTAAAGCTTACTCTGTCGCTGACAAGTGCTCCCTTTGTGACCTCTGAGCTGCTGCAACACTCCATGCATCTCACACCGTTGCACACCTCTCTATGCCATCCTGCACTGGTGCAACACTCTTGTGCCTCTCGCATTGTTGCAGCCTACTAGCTTTGCATTGCCTTGGGATTCCTACACTGTAGCTCTCTCAGCGGATTCATCCAAATTTGCCTCTACCCACTCATCCAGTCCTGATACTCCTTGTCGGGGCTCCCGTAGCAAGGTCTAATCAAAGAGGTTGGGTACCTCAATGATCCTGCCCCAATTCCAGCCTTCCTGGGACTGTCACTCCACATTGCCCCACCTCCGACCTGGAGGTATGGATGCATGTGATCCCTCTGCCCACTTGGTTTGAAATTCCCCCCCTACTGGAGGTATCTGCATGAGTGGATGCCTCCACATGATCTCCTCTTGTCTTCTCCAGTTGTGGCTGCTCCACAACCTCCTGAAGCTGCTTCACCAATTGTGGCTCCTCCACAATTGTCTAAGACTTCTTTTGGCGCTGCACGTTGAGAGGTAATTTACTCTTCCTCTCAACCACTAAGTCTTCATCAGTTTCCTTGCTACTCAAGGCTTTGCATGCATCTTGCACCTCAAGAGCATACAGGTTCTTGACTCTTGAACCGATCTGCTTCACCTGTCTCGTGGTGATGTATCGAAGGAAAACCTTTCCCTTACTAAAGACTACATCATAGCACTTATCTTCCAGCATTGTGATCGACACCAAATTTTTCCTCAGTCCTGGCACATACTTGACATCGATCAAGGTAATGTGAGCTCCATGCTCCCTCTGAAAAGCAACCGTGCCTACACCTGAGACACTATACTTTTCATCACTACCCATCGCTATGAGTATCTGGAGATCTTTCTCCTTCAAGGTACTGAACAAACTCTTGTCGCCGGTCATGTGGAAAGAAGCTCCACTGTTAAGAAACCAATCACATCCCACCATGGATGAAACCATGCATGCGAAGAGGGTGAAATCCAACTCGAACTGTGAGGCCAATGCCTCACCTTCAGATCCTTCCTTGGATCCCATCTTGGATTTCTTCAGTAGACAATTTGTAGCAAAATGGCCCACCTCATGACAACGAAAGCATCACACTTTCGATTTGTCAAACTTCTTCCCACCATGGGAAGAACTCGATTTGGGATGAGAATCCTTCTCCTTCTTTTTCTTTTCCTTACTCGCTAAGGTGCAATTTTCTTCATCCTCCTTGGATGAAGAACAATCTCTGGTGCTTCTTCTTATCTCCTCCTGCATCAGATCCGACCAAAGTCGTTCCCAATCTGGCAGTTTCTCTCTTCCATTAACCGAGTCTTGGTAGATATGCCAGCTCTTAGGAAGACCGAGGAGTGCAAGACTCACCATGTCATCATCGGCTATCGTGATCCCTACACTTCTAAGCTCATCCCTGCAGGTGGTGAGCTTGTTCAGATATGTAGAGATCATGTCGCCCTTTTCACACTTGATTTTCTGAAGCTTATCTTTCAGCGCCAGCTTCCTCTGATCGTTGCTGTTTTGATATAGATCTTTCAATGTGTTCCACATTGAAAATGGTGTCTCCTTCCCATGGAGGCTCGAGACAATGTGGTCTCGAACTCCCTCCAGGAGGATTCTCCTTGCTCTAGCCACACATTTATTCCATTCCACCAATTCTGTAGCACTAGCTGCTGTGGGCTTGGAGACTTCTTGATCAATGAAGTCCTTTAGACCGTTATCCTCTAATACTGCTTCCATCTGATCCTTCCAAGTTATATAATTCGAGTTGCCATCGAGGGCATACTCGAGTCTTAAACCGTTGAACGCCATTGGTGAAATTGAGATGTGATAAGAACTCGATTTCTATATTCAGGAACCTCAAACTTTAAACTTCTCCCTTCTTGTATACAGTGCTCTCCTTTGATCACCTTTGCTCTGATACCATGTAGAAATTCTCACTGTAGAACAATAGATTATGCAATATACTAAAGCAAAATACAAAATCTACTTCTACAACAAACTTGCGGAAGCTTAATCGAATATGAGCAAGATCAATTAGAACACATATAACAGATGAAGAGAAATCAATCACACATGAACACAGAACAATACTCTGGGGAAAGCCTCAACTAAAAAACCCTGATCTCCGTATTATCATACAAGTGGAAATATGTCCTGATTACACAAAGCTTTAGCTCACTAGCTATCCATCTCTTAGTAAACTTCCTCTGCTACTCATAGACATTTTTAATTTTGTGGAAAAACCTGTGAACAGTTTTGAAACCAACGTTTCGGACTAGCTTAGTGAGTCCATCATCAGGGCAATGAGATTTGTATTTGAGAAGAGAGAGCGTGAAATTACGGAGCATATTAATAGTTATTTGAAAAAATATTTCTAATGTCTTCATTTGTAGTCGGCTTATAAATAATAAATTAATTAATAATTATTTAATTTAATTATTTAGATAAGTATTTATTTTATTTATTATTTATTATTATTATTTATTTATTTAGTTTTAATTTTATTATATTATTGTTTATATATATATATATATATAGATATATATATATATATATATATATTATTATTATTATTTATTTAATTATTTATTTACTTATTACTATTTTTATCTATTTATTTATTTATTATTATTATTATTTATTTATTATTATTATTTTTAATTAATTAATTAATTAATTAATTATTTTTTTTTATTTTTTTTTAAATTTGTATTATTTGTTTAAGATTCTAACTATATGTTAATTGTTTTACAGGAATGTATATAATTTTAAAGATTACTTTTGAAAATTTATGTTAACTCATTTATTATGTGATTAAATTATTATTTAAAGGACTAGATAGTTAATATTGATATTTACTTATTTACTTATTTTTATTTTATTTTATTTATTTATTTATTATTAATGATGTGTAAATCTATGTTTATTTGAAATTTATATTATTAGTTTAAGAACCTAACTATATGTTAATTGTTTTACATGCATGTATATAATTTTAAAGATTAGTTTTGAAATTTTATGTTAACTAATTTATTATGTGATTAAATTATTATTTAAAGGATTAGCTATGATAGGTTATATTTATCAATTTTAATTAATTAAATAATTTTGTTTTATTCTCTTAATATTGATATTTATTTATTTTTAATGTGTGTAAAACTATGTTTATTGCTTTTTTATTTTATTTAATAGGGGTTTCCAGGTGTCACTTAACTTTAGTCCGTCGTCTCTATTCATATTATTGGAGGATTTTTCGATTTCAATTGCTTCTTTTACCCTTCTTTTTAAATAATGGTCTTCCTTGTGAATTAATTTTGCTTGTTCCATGCAAATATAATGTGAGGAGGAACAAGCATGCTCAGCTAGACCAGATTTTTCTGACCTATTTCTTGAAATGTCATTAATATGCTCTTTTAGCCTAATGCCAAAGGATCTCCCTGTTTCACCTATATATATTTTGCCACATGAGCAAGGAACCGAGTATACTCCTTTGTGATTTTTTGGGTCTATTAGGTCCTTGGCAGAATCTAGCATGTTTTTGATGGTGTTAGGGGGTGTGAAGGCAACCATAATGTTATGCTTGGTGAGAATTCTGGCGATTTTGTCAGTGGTTCCTTTAATATAGGGTAAGGAGATTCTAGGGTTTTCCAGAGTTTTTCTTTTTTGGGTATTGGTTGTGGATTCTTTAAATATCTTTTGGATAATGTTTTTCTGATAGCCATTGTTGATGAAGACCTTGTAGAGATGGTTAAGTTCTTCTTCTAAATGTTCAGGGTCAGAGATTCTTGAAGCTCTGGTAGCTAGGGTTTTGATGACACCTACTTTTTGCTTCAGATGGTGGTGGGAATTAGAATGAAGATATTTGTCGGTGTGAGTTTGTTTTCTGAAGACCTGGTGGCTTAGTTTGCCATTTTTCCTGGTAAGGAGGACATCTAGGAAGGGGAGCTGGTTGTCTTTTTCAATCTCAATAGTGAATTTAATGTGTTCTGAGAGGCTGTTTAAGTGGGATAAGAATTCATTAAGTTTATCTAAACCATGTCTCCATTAAGCGAAAATATCATCTACATATCTTTTCCATTCATCAGGGGTAAAGGGGAATGATTTAAGGGCCATTTGTTCAAAATGTTCCGTATATAAATTGGCAATCAGAGGAGATAAAGGAGAACCCATGACAACTCCATGAGTTTGCTCATAGATTTTACCTTTGAAGCTGAAGTATGAAGATTTAAGGCAAATGTCTACTAGTTCTATAGTTTCATGGTCTGTAATATTCTTCAAAACTTCTATGGCTTTATCTACTGGAATCATAGTGTAGAGAGACACTACGTCAAAGCTAACTAGGAGATAATTGTCACTAATTTCCAGGTTTTTAATCCATTCTATGAAAGAAGCAGAATCTTTGATATAAGAGGGAGTGTTACCTGATAAAGGTCTAAGCTTGTTTGCAAGGTATTTTGCTAACCACTAGGTGGGAGATCCTATGGTGTTCACGATGGGTCTCAGAGGAATTCCAGATTTATGGATTTTGGGTACCCCATAAATTCTAGGGATGATGGCACTATTGGGTGTTAACCTGTTCTTAATAGTAGAATCAAGAGAGGAGTTTTTGATTTTGTTACTAACTAAGCGGAGAATTTTGTTGCTAGGGTCCTTGTTAAGAATTCTATAGCAGCCACTTTTGTTAAGGTGTTCTTCCATCTTATTATCATAATCTGTCCTATTCATAATAACAATGGCATTTCCTTTGTTTGCTTTTAAAATTATGATTTCTTTGTTCTTCCTGATGTTTTTTAAGCTATGGATTCTTCTTTGGAGATGTTGCTGGGAGGAGGTTTTGCATTTCTGAGAATTCTAGCCACGTCTTGTCTTATTTCTTCTACAACATTCTGATCAGTGTTTCTGATGATGACCTCAATGTTACTAACGATATCATGCACAGGTATTTTGCTGGAGATAAAGCAAAATTAAGGCCTTTTTCTAGCAGCGTTTTCAAATTGTCATCTAAAGCCAGATTTGAGAGGTTGATAACTGTTTCTCTTTGCGTATTAGTTATTCCTTGCGCTGTCTGGCTGTTTACTTGTGTGAGAGTATCTTCAACCTGTGATTTGACATCTATCTGCTTATAGACATCAATGTCTTCTTTCTGCGTATTGGTTTTTGCAACTTTAGTAATCCCTTGTGCTGTCTGGTTGTTTAATTGCTTGAGCGAATCATCATCGACTCTAATCCGCGTTGTCTGGCTATCCAATTGTGAGAAAGTACTCTTAATGCATTCTTTCTACGTGTTGTTTTCATTGCTGGACAGAACGCCTTGCGTGATGGGGCTGCCTTTTCCTACGATATTAACATCAGATTGCGCTAGCAGGGTGTCTTTCAGGCTGTTCATTATGTTGTTATGCGTGTTGTTCATAATGCTGGAAAGAACGCCATGTGAGATGGGAGTGTTAAAGTCGCTGCCTTTTTCTACGATATTAAAATCGAACTGTGTTGTCAGAGGGTCTTTCAAATTGTCCAACTTCATGATGGTGGCATCATAGTCTGAAACGTTGGTTTCAAAACTGTTCACAGGTTTTTCCACAAAATTAAAAATTCTAGCAACCTGTATGGACTCCCTCTTTAATACTCATAGACAGTCAAAGGCCTCTCACAAACCTTCTCCTCTGCCCTCCAAGCCTCCTATATTCTTGCACAATTTCTCCTGGGGTCCAATGCTGCCACCTGTGTGAATTCACCTCTCACACAACACATTAAACTCAATAGTAACTGCGCAGTCCTGAAGGAGATAATTCCTTTTGCATGGATGAGTTTCCTATATAGGAAAAATCCTCCAACTGATAGTACACTATCCCTTCCTCTGCTCTCAACTAGGTATCTGACTGAACTGACATGCATGAGTTATTTATGAGAGAATATTCAGTTATTTGAAGTGCAACAGTTACATGCATGCATGCATTAACTAACTGAACTCACAATTAATTCCACAAATCGTTGGAACTAATCTAACTAGACTTAACTCAGTTAACTGAGCTAACTAATTACAACTCAAAGTACTACTCATCCTGATCTCTTTAACTAAGGGATAAATTCCTCAATTAATGGGATAACTGTTGCATGTCCCCACATAGACTTCATGCTTGATTTTCTACAACTAATTAACTCAAGATGAATTAATTAATTATTTTACAAACAACTGCTAAGATCAAATTTGAATTTTACTTCTCAATTTTAGTTCAAGGACTAACTAAAATTGGAATCTATCCTTAAATGCTATTTATAGCAATGCTATTTCTAGCACTTCCATTGTTTCATTCCTTATTGCTATATCCAACACTGGTACCTGAGATGCTATTTATATCATTTCTATTTTTAGCATTTCTTGTTGCCATTTTCAACATATCCTCCATGTGATCGATCGAATCTCGCGACTTACACGCCTACGGATTGCATAATGAGATCTTTTTAGTGTAGCGGGGCCTTGTACCTACTCTCTACTTTATCTTCTTATTTTAATATATTTAGTAACATCGGTCGTTGTGGTTGTTTAGCTTTTACAAGTAGTTAGATATGCATATATTGGTGGCTCTCAATGCGGAAGAGGATAAAGATTCTGAAACACTTTTGCGGCTGTGTGTGTAGGACAGGTTGCCTCGATACCATATGTTGTGGTAGGGTGTGTGTAGGACATGTTGCAGCCATGGTGTTAGGGAGAGTTTGTATAATCCAAATTTGTGTTTGGGGTTTTTGTTATGATTTGTGGTGTTTAAGCAATATGCAGTGTAATAGTGTTAAGAAGAGTTGTATCTTCTAAATTTGTGTTCAATATTAGGTGTTAAGGTATGTGGTGCCTAAGCAATTAGGAAAAATTTGTGTTCAATGTTGGTGTTATGATATGTGGTGTCTAAGCACTCAAGTAAATATTGGAAACACTTTACACTTTTGAAGATATTTTTCAGAAGTGTACATCTATCAAATATATATGTGATTAGTATTTTTTGTAATTTTAAAAAAGTTGATAAGAAAAAAAAGGAAAAGAAATAAGTGTCAGTTCAAAAGTGTACATCTATCACATATATATGTGATTAGTATTTTTTTAATTTAAAAAAAAATGATAAGAAAAAAAGGGATAAGAAATAGGTGTCAGTTCATCTTTGTGTGTGGAGGTTAATGGTCCAGATTTCATAGAAGATGATGAATGGCTTATCTTAATGATTGCAAAGTTGCAAAATTTGATAACTTATATGACATTATTTCACATGGATGTTGCCCCTTGTTTTACAAGTGGCATATTCATCTTTGTGTGGAGGTTAATGGTAAATATTTCATAGAAGATGATGAATGGTATATGTGCATGATTGCAACATTGCATAATTTGATAACTTATATGACATTATTTCACATAGGTTGTTTATTTTATTCCATGTGGTAGTGGTTTGATGTTGCCCCTTGTGGTTACAAGTGGCATATGTCACTGATTACCTAGTGGGATAACTAAATGACTTATATGACATTAGTTTACATGGAATGTGGTTGTTATTCCATGTGGTTGTGGTTGAACGATATTGCATATGCCACTGATTACATAGTGAGATAACTGAATGACCTATATGACATTAGTTTACATGGAATGTGTTTGTTATTCCATGTAGTTGTGGTTGAACAATATTAGGTTTGATCTTTTAATGTGTCTTATTAATATTCTCAAACACACTTAGAGATCCCACTAAATGATTTATATGACATTAGTTTACATGGAATGTGGTTGTTATTCCATGTGGTTGTGGTTGAATGATATTAGGTTTGATATTTTAATGTGTCTCATTAATATTCTCAAACACACTTAGAAGGAAAGCCTTGCAAGTGAGAATAATTACCTTATAACTGTTAGGGCCTAAATCTACCTCAAGCTGAAGGAAGGCAGGTCTAGGGTAATATCATACCATGCTTAACCTGGTAGCTAGCCCTACCAGGTCAGGAGAGGGCTCTCTCCTTGTCAATCTCAATTAAAATATGGCAATTAGGGCTTGAGATGACTGAAATGAATGCTGATTTTAGGCTAGGTATAGTAGATTAGGGTTTCTGGTTTGATTTTAGGTTTTGGTTGTTGGATCAATTGGAGAAGGTAGATTGAGTCCAGGAAATCAACTCAGGGATACAGAAATGTTCTGTGGGGCGAGGTAGACAAGGGTTTATGTACTAGAAATGGATTAAGATGGTAGTTTAAGACAGCTGAGGAGTTGAGGAGGGCATAAAGAAACTATGAATCCTCTTCAAACAGTTGAAAACGTTGAAAACCAAATGCATTCCCAAGACAAAGCACTGTAAATTAGTGTATTTTGTCTACTCACCTTGATTCATTTAGTTTAGAAGAGGGGGAGAGATGTGGACACATATAAAACATCAAAAAAACTCATTACAAAGAAGAAACAATACATAAACTCACTGTCACAAGAATCCCACAAAAATAGTTGTAAAACCTGGATTTATTCCTTGCTAAACTGCTGATACAAAATGTTTAATGAGTCCAACACTTCTGCCAAATTCCAACCTCTACACTATGAAATTCATAAAATATATACATTTGCTCATCCTTGTACTAAGGGAATTGAGCTCAACCATTTTCTTCAAAATAGAATTAGTTACATTAAACTTGGACTGAATTTTTGAAAATAGGTGTTGAAGATGAACTCGTATATCCTAAACCATAGCACCTGTTACAAAACTGAAAGAGGTTTTTGTAGATAAGGTCATGTTGGAGAAAATCGTCTCTCAAATTTTGGAAATTCATTTCCAGTTGCTTGTAATCTGTGCCACAAAATCATCTCTAAAACAGAAAATCATTAAAAATTTAAATCTGTGAAAATGAGCTGTAAAGATCTAGTCACATATCCCAATTCATGACACCTGTGAATAAACTGAAAGATGTTTTTGTTATATGGCTCGTGGTTAACAAAAACCTCCTTGGGTTTTTCAAAATTACTTTCCATATGTTGTAAAATGGCACCGCACTAAAATGACTAAAACAGTAAAATAAATGAAAAATTTGCTTTGTTTTAATGCAGGCTCCAAATATCACTGCATATCTCCCACATAGTAGAACCTGTGCATAAACTAAAGGAGGTTTTTGTTATCTGGTATGTTATGGACAAAACATCTTTCACTTTTGTAAAATTCCTGTCCAAACTAATTTTGTAGTAAACTTGTCCCTGTGTGCAACAACTGACCTCAAAACATGCATAACCAAGAATCAATCATTCATTTCGATCATATCTTATGATCCAGAAACCGGTTATAGGAGTGTGATATATCGTTGGAAATATTTTTCCAAGATTCTTCTAATGGACACATTTGTGACATGTTTTGTGCTGAATATCATGTGCAAAACATCTAACCAAACCAAACCTTGTAAGAGCTCATGTTGATCCTTGGTGACAGGCTGCGAAGACTGGCACTAACAATAACCATCAACGATTTCCTTATAACCATCAACATCATGTTAGTAGGGAAGTTGCTAACTATGTTAATGCATCCACCATTATGAGGATTAAAAAATATGAAGGCTTACATATTTTGGTAGACCATAACTATTGTGCAATGGAGGGAAAGATATTATATAGTCATAAAAATTATTCTAGAATACAACAAGGTGGGTGCATGTCACTGTTATCATTATAAACATAAAGAAGAAGGATAAGGCCAAGCCACAACCAATTAACCATTATGTTAACTAGAAGGCCACATCTTTTATGGAAATAATGTTAGGGCTTAAGAGGTTTATAAGTACATATGGCAATATTTCAACTTATAGACAACAAATTTATGGTAGTATTCATATGGATTATATTGAGGCCATGAGACTTTAATAATGATTGGCAATTCTTTGGGTGTGGTTATCGCTTTGGCCACAAAAGCTTACGAGTATGCTTTTATAATATTAACCAGAATATTATTATTTACATGAATTTAAGCAAAAGTTTTCTTAGACAAATTGAATTGGAAAGTGGAGATTGAACTTGGACTCAACATTTGAATTACAAAATTATTGTCTTTCTCTATAAAACTTGATTCAACCATGGTCATATGGTGAGTCTCTACCTAAAGGCAAACTTATGTCAAGATTTAAAGGGAGAAAAATAAGGTGTTATCTTAGTAGAAAGATCAAAAAATGGGCAACCATTAGATAAGAGTCAAATAAAACTTCAAAGGACTCTACCATGCTCCTTCAACCACTACAACTACTCTAATGCATGAAAAAGTGGAAAATTCATTGTTACATCTACCTCTTAAAAGTAGATCACCTGCCATTAGTCACCAAACAAAAGTAACGTTTTGAAAAAGTGGGAAAATCATTGTTACATCTACCTCTTAAATGTAGATCACCTCCCATTAATCACCAAACACAAATAACCCTTTGGAATATAAAAAGGAAGATAAAAATAAGATTCACTTAACTCATAATTTTTTTTAGTTTAATTACACTTCAATATTGAACACTACAAAGATTAATTGAATCAAAGTTCAAAAGTAATATAGAGAAAAAATAAATAAAAACAAATATAGACCATCTTTGATCGAAGGGAATGTGTTTAATTTTATAATTTTGTTAAGGTAAAATGTGATTTTGTTTCTTGAATTTAAGATTTATTGATAAATATAATTGTTATATAATAATAATTATATATATAATATATATATATATATATATATATATATATATATATATATATAAAGAAAGGACCACATATAATATTATATTTTACAGTTAAAATGTGTAATTTTAAATGTGAAAATAAAAAAATATATATATTTTATAATATAAACTATTTTATTTTTTTTTCACCATAATTTTATCTAATTATAACTAATATCAATAATATTTCACATCAATAATATTATTTGTAAATAAAATTTACATTTTACATTAATAATATTATCAAAAATAAAATAAAATAGAAATTTACTTCACTACAATCTTATATAATTATAGCCTACTACATTAATAATATTTCACATTCATAATAGTATGTAAAGATAAAACTTAAAATATGAATCTACTAATTTTAATAAAATAATTATGTAAATTATTAATATAGAAAAATATAAGTTAGAAATAACATTTTGGTATTAACTAAATATATTTAAATATTATTTTGGCATTATCAAAATGTATTAATTATTATTTAGCATTAAGTAAATATTTTTAAATATGCATAGTAAACCAATTTGAAAATAAATAAATTGTTTTCTTTTATATAATTAAAATATCGTTTTAGTCCCAAGGGTTACTTTAATTGGTCGAGTCCCCATTGTTAAGTATCTCACCGATCGGGAGGTCACAGAGTCAATTCTTCTCAATGCCCTTAGAGTTAGGCCATGCTAGTCGGCTGAAAGACTTTAAAAGATACCTTTTGGGGTTGATTTGCCCAGATGATTCCCTTCGAGGTTGATCTGCCCAGTTGCCCAGATTTTCCGCGGATGTAGCAACCACCCCTTCGGGATTGATCTGCCCAAATTTTCCGTGGAAGTAACGACCACCCGTGAACCACCTCTTTATATATATATATAGAGTTAGTTTTTAAATTGAAAAAAATGTGAGTATATATTGTTTTTAGATTAATAAAAATGTGAGTAAAATTAATTATTTGTAATTCATTTTTTTAATTTAATAAAAAATTATTAATAAATAAAAAATTAATCAATTTAATTAATTAATAAAATTTTTAACAATAAAACTTTAATTTATTTTAAAAAATATATAAAAAAAAAACATAAAATCCCAACTTTAATTTAATACACTTAAATTAAAATTATTAGTGATCATGATCCTTAAGGATGTCCCATTACTAACATATTCAACCTCGACATGAAGTATTTTTAGATTAAAGCCAACCATCTCAAGTTATAAGTTTTGTGTATTTTTAATTTATATAGTGAAGTTCAAGATATATGTATTTTAAGCTTTTGAATAGTGATAGAGAAAACCTTATGGTCAACTTGGTGGCTAGGCATGCGTACAATTCATATTATCAATTTTTTAAAAATATATCTAATTACATATAAAATAAAAAATAAAAAATATTAAATTAATTAATATTAAATATTTATATAAGATATTAAATATTATCATAACATAGTTAATTATAAAATATTATGTGTAAAAAACAATTCCGCTAAATCAAATATGACAAATGAACCAATCACTTCTCTAAGTTAAAACTTAATGGCAAACCTTATGAGCCATTGTGGTATTTAATGTGTAATACACTGGCCACTTCCTTTTTAATAATATATGCACATGGTAGCAAATATATGTATCTATCACTTGGTCCTTTTTCCCCACAACTTAGTTGTTTGATAATTTCATGGGGATCCCCCTCTCCACCACTTCTTCCTCTATCATTTGGTCCTTTTTCCCCACAACTTAATTGTCTGACAATTTCATGGGGGATCCCCCTCTCCACCACTTCTTCCTCTATTGAGTCTTTATCCTTCACAAGCGAGAAACACTTTTCATCATATCCATGATTAAAATCATCAATTTCCTCTCCCTTTTGATCAAGAAACTACACCAATCCCCCCCTCACAAGCCTTGTACAATATTATTGAAGAATTACTAACTGATAAATAGTTATAACACCACATCACTTGGATTCTAAAAGCTCCACCTTTGGTTCAAAGTACCGACTTTTTGGTTGGGAATATAGGGAACCCAAGAATAGAAATCAGAAAATAAAATTGAAAGAAATAAATAGAAGAGTAATTATGCTCCAAGATAATAGGTGGTGTCTAAAGACATTGTTATAACACTTAAGCATAATGCATTGTGATCATAACATCACAATGCATGATTTGATAATAATGAATTCAATACAATATTTGACCCATAGGGTCCTTTATTTATAGTTTCCAATTCTAATAAACTTCCTTGAATTCTCGAAGATTTGATCCATAAATGAGTGCAACAATTCTTATTGTTTATCTGAAATCCACACAATTTCATCGACCAATTGACTATTCTATTCAACCCAATTCTCTTTGGCTAATCAAACACCTGAGTTGACTTGATCATCTAGTTAGCTCCTTCAACCACTCAGTCAACAATCTCGCTATTCGACCACTCGATTGACTATCCACAAGTTG
The DNA here is from genome assembly GCA_031772625.1 of Pinus tabuliformis. Taxonomy (NCBI): domain Eukaryota; kingdom Viridiplantae; phylum Streptophyta; class Pinopsida; order Pinales; family Pinaceae; genus Pinus; species Pinus tabuliformis. Next base: position 828,781,531 of record CM062809.1, on the reverse strand, counting down.
ATTACTTAACCAACTCATTGACTGATCAATCAATTACTTCATTAGTCAACCATTCAACTGAATGTCTCCTGTTAGTCGATCATTTGATTAACTATCTCTAGAAACACCAAAGGTTTGGTGAACCAACATAATCTTAGGTTCCAACATTTCCTCCCTCCATTTAGAATCCACTTAGGTGGCTAATTCATTTAAATGAGAAAAATGGTTCCTAGATGTGAACAGAGTGAAAGGGGGCTTAGATCAAGCCCTAATATTTGGTGACATAGTAGCTCTAATAGGCAAGTCCAGGTTTTTAGGTAGATAATACTTTACTCAATTTTATTTAGTGGCTCACCTAAGAAGAGAACCATTAAAGCAAGAGTGGGTAAGCCTTTGAAGGTCTTGAAAGGGAGGCTCAAGGTTCTATTCATCGTCTTAAAACCATTTGTTGGGACCCATAATGTTTTTTGAATTTTTGGTATTGGTAGGACCATGTAGCAGGAATATGGAGCATGAAAATGGTAAGATAGCGCATAGCGGAGGGCTGGCGCAAGAAGCAAGAATGCAATAGAGGGATGGCGTAGGAAGCATAAGCATAGCAGAGAGTTGACACAAGGGTTGGGGTTCGGTGAAGGCAAACGCCGTGCAACAATAGGACAAAGACAACAAATGGAAGAAGGAGATGTGCGAAGGATAATAATCGTTAGGATTTTGCGGATAGAGGACTGACTAAGGAGGTCTTGGATACTAAGAAGTTGCAGATATATTGGGACTGGAAGAAATAGGTAGAGTGAATCCAAGGCCAAGCAATAGATATTTTGGGACAGCTAAACCATTCATAGGACAGCTCAGCAGGAACCAGGAAAATATCTCAACGACTTAGGAAGCGGCTAGGCTGAATGGGTGGGAAGGAGATTTTGAGAAGATATTTTGAGAATTCTAAAAGGGTCAGTCCAAGACCGATGGGGGCTGGCTAATGACCATTGGTTGGATTTTGGTTATCTGTTAGTCTTCTGTAAGACGAGTTTGAGTCGGTCTATACACCAAGCGTTGGGTCAGTATGGTTGGAGATTAGAGTTGGGTATGTTGTTGAACATCAACACTATTGTAACTAGTATTAGTTCTGGAATATATTAAATTTGTTATGCATAGTCCCTTATCATGTATTGTTGGTACCACAGGTGGTTGCAGAGCCTGTTAATTGGATATGTATAACTCTAGATATTTTTTCCCTTTTTGGCTAATATATATATATATATATATATATATAGATAGATAGATATATATATATATATATATATATATATAGATAGATATATATATAAATAGAAGTTGGTGTTACAGGAATTAATATACTTTCCTTATGGTTACAAATTGTTAATGGATGAGCTCGATGTTCTTTCTCTTTTTTTGCATAATTGTCTAAATATATAAATGGATGTTCCAACTGTATGAACGTTTTATATATATGTGGACACGGATTTTCCTATTTGATGTTGTGGGCTCACGCTTTCATTAAAGGTTTTTGGCTCTGTTAATCATCTTGATGTTATGATTTGTTGTGACAATGTATAATGATGATGTGTTTATGTATCGTCCTGTAGCATTTTGGCTATTGAGCTCTGTTGAGTAAGCACAACTATCGTCTGTTTGTTACTGTTGGAAGTGTCGGTCTATTTGGCTTATAGATGGTGGTTGCATAACAGTCTAATGTTTGTTAGTGAACTAAAGGATCACTGGGTTTGGTCACGTTGCACATGGTCATGTTAGGTATGCATGGTATTTAGGAGAACTGATGTCTAGCCTTATGCACAACACGTAGAAGCAATAAGGTAGGATGGTATGTATCAATTAGGAGTCGTGCATCGTAACTTTAAGACAATCCTTTTGGACTGCTAAAACTTGGTTCTGACAGTCACCCATTAGCGTCTTGAGTGAGACTTCACTCACTTTGTGGGTGTTGTCGAAAGGTTCGATGCTAAGTGAGTCTTTGTTGGCCACCGTGTCATAAATCTCGGGTTTGTCAATATGTTGCGCACCAACAAATGGTTTCGTTGCCAGGATCGGGATGGCTACATGATGGGATTGTCTTTTAAGGATGTGGAAACCATGGATCCTGATAGGGAGGAGATTACTGGTTGGATTAAGTAGAAGAAGCAAGAGTTTGTTGCAAAAGAAATTGGAGATAAGGGCCAGAGCACAAAAAAATGACTGCAAAAGTATGTGTATACTGATTTTCACGAAGTCTTCTTTGTAGATTTTCCTAATATTTTAATGGAATGGGTCCAAAGGTTGACATATATGAATCCCACACATCAACACAATGAACCAAGGAGGTGGATTCCTAAATAGGTACATCAGCTAGAAGCGGTAAGCAATAAGATTTTGTGTGTTGTTGATTTCTGGTTTGAAAGTGTGTTAGAAGGGTATATTGTGGAGTTTATTAATAGATTCAACGATGTCCTATACTAAAACAGACTGTAATTTTCTCAAGGGATCGAGGGGTAGATTTATAAGATCAATGTCATTGTTTATTAAAATGCTGTTATACGACCACAATGTTTTTCCACTGGAATTAGATACCATGAGCAATTCAACAACCTAGGTGGATGGGGAAGTGGGGAAGACCCAGGGGATGGTCTGAGGACTGAATGACAAAAAGGAGGAAAAAGATGGAAGTGGAAGTTGTTAGTGGGTTCTAAAATACGCATAACAGTAGAACTTGGAGATAATGGAGAAAGATAGCTACGAGGATGGTGCGCTGAGGAGTGGATGAAGATATCAACAAGGTGACGCAAAAGGAGGTTGGTGAACATTGGTACCCATCGGAAGAAGGAGCCCAGAGGAAGGGGCTAGGCGAGCACATCACAAGACAAAAATTAGTGCCAGTGACTAGAGTTATGAAGGGATGTAGTTTGGTATGCTACCTAGGGAGGTAGGAGAGAGAGAGAAGTTGAGCTTGCACATGACAACGAATTCAAAAGCGGAACCACAAGACCATATCATCACCGGGGTTGAGCCCACCACCCTGTGTGCATCTATAGATAAAGAGGTAAGCACTTAGTGCAATCATTCAACTAGTATTGGAGGCCATCATAGTCAGGGGGGAGGAAATAGTAGTAGTAGTATTGGAGTTGGCCCGGGTGTAGGAGAAACAACCCATGATATTCAAATTTTTAGTGGACCTGTGCAAATGGGCACATAAATTTATAGCAATTGAGTAAGCATAGGAGGGATTACTTCATCTTGGAGTACTGCACATAACACCATGGCAGGTGTAGGCCTGAGAATTCCCATGTTTCACGTTGTTGGGACCGAAGACCTAGAACAGCATTTGTTTGTGTGTGAAGCTATTTGAATGGATAAGAAGGTTTAGGATGAGGCTACTAAGATTACGTAGTTGGAATCCACATTCAAGGATCATGAACTGACATGGTATATGAAGTATAAGAGTGAGACGCCATTTGGACATAACATGACTTTGGTGGACATTAAGTATGCACAAACCAAGGAATTTCATAAACCCAAGTTAGAGTGTAAATGCATCACAGAGCTCAAAGAGATTAATAAAAGTGTGGGAGAATTAGTATGAGACTTTGACCAGTGGTTTAAGGTGTTAAAGGATAGGCTAACATTTGAAATTCTATATTTGCAACATAAAGAATGGTCTATTGTTGGTTTGTTTCCACATATCAAAATACCATTGGTGCAACAAAGGGTTGGTACGTAGTCAGAAGCTTTGGAGCTAGAGTTAAAATTAGAAGCCTCACCGGCAGGAGGAAGTGAGAATAATGGGATGATGCAAGTGTAGTCCCAATTGGTTGATCTAGCCTCAAAGCTCCAAGACTTGTCAAAAGGAAGGAAAATTGGGAAGAAGTATGGTGTACCATTTTCCAAAAGGAGGGTCAACATAGGAACAAATGCAAATTGTTGGCTGATTATATGGTGATTGGCGTAGTGAACCTCCTTGTGTAGGGTAGGGGAATGTGGTGTGATATATGCAGGGTATGGGGCCATATACCCTCTATTTTCCCGATGATGCAAAAATATGAGCTTACAACGCAAAATTTGTTCTACGACTTCTGTAAATAATTTGGGCATGATATTCACCATTGCGACGCACTGGAGCTTATGCACGAGTGAACCTTCAACTCCTTCAGAGTGCAAGGGCTAGAAGGAGTGGAGGTTGCAATGAATGGACACAATCAGCCTAGGTATCTCAAGATGGATAGTATAATCAACAAGGCCGAGGATGTGGCATGGGAGCTAGAGGACTTTAAGGACCTAGTAGGGGAAGACGAGGATTTGGCAAAGGGTAGAGTACCATAATATGTTATAATTATGGACAACAGGGACACTTTTCTCATGATTGCACTAATCCATGTTGTACATGTATATATTGCAATTCCTTTGATAATCCAACGTAGAACTGCCCTCAGCTGATCACCAAGTGGTAGGAAAAGAAAGGGCCCAATATTAAAATGATAGTTGTTGACTCATGCAAAGCCCAGTGGTGGGTCAACAGAATAACATGGGGAGGTACCAAATGGGAGCCAATGCCACGAGGTCTTGGGAGCAACAACTTTAGTGGGTAAGAAGATCCCTTGAGCCACCTCCAAACTTTGATCCCGCGAAGAAGAAGGCCACATACAAAGAAGCTCGACAGAAAATAATTGCAAAAGAATGGCATAGATATTTGATAGTACCATAGGTATGGGTGGAGGAAAGAAGTAGACCCAGTCCAAAGTATATTATAAAGCTATATAGAGTTGGTAAAATATCCTCAAGCATTGTACAAGTTCCAAAAACTAGTAGAACAATGCACAAGAACAACAAAGGGGACTATTGTGCAACCTTCACCAAGGGTCATAAATCAAGTGGCTCACAGAAAAAGGACTAGTAAAGAAGTTCGGTTTGGTGCATAGATCGGTGAGTATGGTACGGATAATATTATTTGGGATTTGGGATCAAATGTAAATATCTTACCAAAGAGTACTTGGTAAATGATGGGAAGGTTGAAGTTGACGTGGTCCCCAATCCAACTTAGATTAGCCAATCAACATTGAATTTTTCTGATCAGTCGGTTGTTAGGAGTACCTGTGGACTTCGATAGAGTGTCAAGCATGATTGGTTCCAAGGTCATCGAAATTCTGGACGATAATGACCCCTGTCCATCTCTTTTGGGGATCAATTGGGCCTTCAATAACCAAGTAATTGTTAGTCTAAAAAAAAGGCAGATGATTTTTTAGGGAGGATATATTCAGGTCATTTCTCCATTGGATCTGCGGTAAGGGGATCTCTACTTAGAACTAGTAAAGAGCGATATTTGTCGAGAATATATAGAAAACATCTATAATATTACAACCCATTAGGATGATTATGTAAACCCAACAATCGATGGAGTATTGAGTTGGTGCAACAATGGGTCCTGCACATCCGACTTAGAGGAGCTTTGGAGAACTAGAAAAACTGGCTACATGAGGTAAATATCAGGTGATGCACCCAGATTATGAGGATGGTGCACTAGATTAGGATCGAGGTGAGCAATCCACCTTTTTTTGACGGATTATACGAGATAGATATTTTTGTGTGGGAGTATGAAAAGTAGGTACTTGATTGTTAAATAATTTTTGCATTTAACATTGCTCTACGTGCCACACCAACCAGGTTGTGGGTTGGGCACAGGGAGTGAGTCACAAGGTGGCAGTAATGCAAAGAGTTGTTGAAAGTTAGATTTGGACCCAACTTTGGGGTCTCTGGAAAAAATAACTTAGAAATGGAGTGCTCTAGAACTCACTTGAAGTTGTGTATTCCTGTATGGACAAAAAGAGGGTTACCTAAGAAGGAGTGGGTACACCATTTTATTCATACCTTGGATGTTATTCCGACAAATTGGTATATTGAGTTAGAGGTGCATAGAGGAACCCAAGATTGTGATGAGTTGGTGTAGAATTTCAAGGCAACCTTTAACTTTCAAGCAGATGAACCTCCACTGGCAAAGGCTCTGGAGGTGTTGCGAGGGAAAATATTTGTAGTTGTTTACCTAGTCTTGATTAGGGATGGGCCATGGTGCGACGCATCTCAACACTTGCAGCAAGTTTGGGATTTTTTGGAATGTTACAATGTGGCAGATAATTGAAGGGATGATGAGGAGGATCCACAGAATATTCAGATTCTAGAAGTGGAAAGGGAGCGCACGGTGGAGGGACCTACCTTACATTTAAAAAAATATGTGTAGCCAATAAAAACAAAGAAGGTTAATATCGAGACCGATGAATGTCCTGAAATGACTATCGTTGGAGACTAATAGGATGCAAATATTGTTGAAAAGGTTGTGGAATTGTTGCGTGAGTACTAGGAATTATTCCCTAATACCTTCAAAATAATGTAGAGGATTGTGGGGGAATTGGAAGAAATGAAGATTCCTCTTAAGTTGGATGCAAATTCAGTCAAGCAGAGGCCATATTAGTTGAACCCTATCTACGAGGAAAAAGTCAAGAAAGAATTGGAGAAGATGTTGAAAGCATAAATCATTAAGCCAATGGAGGAATCAGAGTGGGTGAGTTTGATGGTAGTCTAGAATGAGAAAATGGGGGGAATCAGAATCTTTGTGGACTTGCATAAATTGAACGATTCCTGCGCACATGATCCCTTCCCTACCCCATTCATCGATTAAATATTAGAGACTGTGGGGGGATAGGAGGCCTACTCTTTCACATATGGATTTTCAAGGTATCATCAAGTATGAATCACTAAGGAGGATCGACATGAAACTGAATTTTTGATAGAGTGGGGCTACCTCTAGTATACAATGATGTTGTTCGACTTGAAGAATGTGTCGACCATCTTCTCTAGGATAGTGGTAACAACATTTAAAGAGTACATGCATAAGTTTTTGAAATTTTACTTAGATGATTGGATAATGTTTAGTCTATTGAAGAAGCATATTGAGGTATTGTGATTAATGTTACATAGGTGTAGGAAACTGCATATCTCCTTAATTGTCAAGAAGTGTATCTTTTGTGCTCCTTTCAACATCTAGCTAGGACACGTATTATGTAAATAGGTGTTATTGGTAGACCCAGCAAAAATCCCAGTCATTATGGATTTTTCACCTCCTACTACAGTATAACATTTAATATCTACCTTGGGTCACACAAGATACTATAGAAAATTCGTCCAGGGATATGCAAAGATCACTGCATCCATGGAGAGGTTACTAAATAAAGGGGTAGAGTTTCAATGGACTGAAGAGTGTCAGCATGTTTTAGACACATTGAAAGAAAATATGGTTATGGTCTCGTTTGATCTGAAATTGAGAAAATTAGTAATGTTATGCTAATTCCCCATTAAGAATAAAACCCAAGATGCTTATTATTTGCTTATCAAGTGCTTCAGTATTCAATACTTCTTCTTAATGAACTGATTCCCATGAGAGTTTCTTATGTAAATGTTATAAAAAAATTTAACATAAAAATATATGTTGAACAAAAACAAATTAACAACAAAGAACATCAAAATACAACACACAACAAACACATGTTAAAGGAGTTCACTCCTCCTGGGCTACGTCTCCTTGGTCCAGCTTCTAATGGCTTGGGCCTCTCTATTATGCTCAAATTACAACAAAAGTTTGTTTACAATGCTCAAATACCTCTGAAACCTGTCTCAATGAGTTTAGAATACTAAAAATGGCTATCTAGCCTGTTTTTGCATCCAATTTGGATGAGAACTGAAGAAGTTATGACTTCTCCGAGTTATTCCACTATTTGTTCCACCAAATGCTCCAAAACCAACTAAAAACCCCATTTCCGCTCCAAAATCCGCTAATGGAGTGAGAAATTCATCGTTTAGTGGGCTATATCCCGTCGTCCATATCCAAATCGCAATCGACATGTTTTGCGGGCTCCCAACACAACAAAATGTTGTGATTATGGTATTGCGGACCCGCCGAGGATAATTAATTGCAACATATATAATCCCGCGTCTAGAACCTCCCGCTCATCGCAATCGGCGAAGTTCAACAGCTGAAGGTCTTGTTAACATGGGAACACTGCAATTGTGGTATTGCGGACTACCGGGGTATTAAATTGTGATATATAAAATTCCCGCGTCCGAGTCTTATCGCAATCGGAAATTGGCTGCGGGTACATAACCAGTGCGATATGACGAACCCTCTGGGATGTTAAACTATAACACATAAAATTATCGCGTCCTACAGTCTTATCGCAGTTAGAACTTTACTAGTGGTAACAACATAACAACAAGGTGTTTGGTGTGATTTTCGGGGGCCGTTTCTTATCACGCGCCTCTTTTTTTTTCCAATAAGTGATATGCAGGACCCAGTGGCAACCTTCTACTTGGCGCTTCCCCATTCGTTGGGACCTTTTCCATGTCATCCAATCCTACCACATAGACAAGTCAAACTTGAACTTTGACTTGCTATCTTATGCATACGAACTTGGATTTGAGTGTCATTCACACCGTTGGATTTAGAATGATGAGCCCTTCAATCTGAAGCTGAGTTTCACAAGATTCTGACACTTTGATTTTTGAGCATAATTCTGAGCACCTGATCACTCGTCCCCACTGGAACCCTTTTGGACCCCGAAAGATTTGTGTTCAATTATTGAATATATGAGGGTATTGTTCCCTCACCTTCCCCACTTCAATCCATTTGGCCTTTGATGGATGTGTACCTTTGAGACCCACCCGAAGATAATCAATACTTCCCCTTTTAGTTGTCCTTGTCCTTCTGTCAAGTATAGTGTCTTGCTGAAGCACATCAAGGAATTCTGGAGAAAAGTCTTCAATAGATGGAATTTGAACATTCTCTCCTTGATCTTCAATCAAAGGAGGTTCATACAATCTAAAATTTTCAACATTAACAACGGAATAGATTTGCATATATGAAGGTAAATCAAGCTTGAAAGCATTATTACCAATCTTTTCCAGAATTTTAAATGGACCATAACGAATTGGTTTCAACTTTTCACCTTCACCTTGAAGCATTTCCTTGCTAATGTATAGCCAAAATTCATCACCTACTTGAAACTAATGATCCACACAATGCTTATCACGCCTTGCCTTATACTTGCCTTAACTCTTTTCTAGATTTTCTTGAACTGTTTGCCGAATCAAATGAATTTTCTCAATGAATTTCTTTGCTCTGTCTATGTCACTATGTCCATCTACAGCTACATTTTTCTCAAAGATGAAATCCAAAAGTGATTTATGAAATAACCAAGACATGCTTCAAAAGGCGAAGTTAGAGTAGAAGAGTGTTTTGCTTGGTTGTAAGCATGTTGAATATAATGCAACTATTCATCCCATAACTTAGGATGTTTTCTGCAATATCCTCTTAGAAAAATGAATAATTTTCTTGTTAACCACTTCAGTTTGACCATTTGTTTGCGGATGAAAGGTTGTACTTTTCTTCAACTTGGTGTCCATCAAGTTCCATAAGCTTGACCAAAAATTCCCAGCAAATCGAGAATCACGATCACTTACAATAGAACTATGCAATCCAAAATGAACCCATACATTTTGAAAGAAAAGTTGAGTTGTTTGTTCAGTTGTAATTTTCTTTTTACAAGGCATTAATATGCACATCTTGTTGAACCTATCCACAACTACATACAAATAATCATGACTTTTCCTTGATAAAGGAAGACCTCCTACAAAATCCATAGAAACACTTTCCCATGGTCGTGAAGGCACTGGAAGTGGTGTGTACAATCCTAGTTTCCTATTACTAGGCTTACTGACTGCACACAATGAACAACCTCTGATAAAACGTGACACACTTTCAAGCATACGAGGCCAATAAAAATACCTCTGAATATTTGCCATTATTTTACTTACACCGAAATGTCCAGAAATAAGAGAAGTGTGCAAATTCCTTGTGACATTTACTCTCTCTCCCCGTGGAACACAAAGTTTTCCCAAATGATTCAACAGATTATCATATACATGGTAGTATAATTCCTCAACTTGGTGGCCTTGACTCAAGTTTAAATATACCTCTTGAAAGTCAGCATCCTGTGCGTATTGTTCAACATAACTTTCAAGTGTAACAAAATGGTTCTTGAGTAGAATGGCTACATTAATAACTGGTCTAGAAAGAATATCAACAACTATGTTATAATTACCTTTCTGGTACCTAATTACCAAGTGGAATTGTTGTAAAACTCCCATCCAATGAAAGTGCCTTGAATGTTGCAATTTAGTTTGAGATTGTAGATATTGCAGAGGCTGATGATCGATGTGAATAATAATTTCTTTTCCCATCAAGTAATTCTTCCATTTCTTCACACTTTGTACCGATGCATAAAGCTATTTATTATACGTAGGATAATTAATAACAACACCATTAAAAATCTCAAAATGAAATGAAATGGTCTTACCATGCTATAAAATAACTGCACCCATGGCATAGTCACTTGCATCTGTTTGTATTTCAAAGGGTTGTTTCAAGTCCAACAATGCTAAAACTGGGATTGAACTATTCTTTTGTTTCAAAGCATCAAATTATTTTTGTTGTTTTTCTCCCCACTGGATGAGAACCTTCACGTTGGTCAAAGCATGTAGTGGAGCTGCTATGGAAGAGAAGTTAGCAATAAACTTCCTCCAGTACTGCGCTGCTCCAAAAAAACTCCTTACTTCTATGACTGATTTGGGTATTGGCCAATTCACAATGACCGAAACTTTAGAGATTTCAATATTTAGCTCACCTCCTCCAACTATGTGGCCCAAATACACTAAATAAGTTTTCCCGAATTCACATTTAGACATCTTTAGAAATAACTATTCTTTTCTCATGATATCCAAAACTTTGCTCACATGCTTAACATGCTCTTCTCGTGATTTGCTGAATATCAAAATATCATCTAAATAGAAAATTACAAACTCATCAAGAAATGATCTTAAAACATCATTCATAACTCTCATGAATGTAGCTAGAGCATTGGAAAGACCGAAAGGCATAACCAACCACTCAAACAATCCTTGTTTGGTTTTAAAAGTAGTTTTCCAAATATCCTCCTCAGTTATTCTTACTTGATGATAACCACTTCTCAAGTCCAATTTAGTGAAATATTTTGCATTTTTCAACTGATCTAGCAAATCATTTATTCTGGGTAGTGGGTATCGATTCTTTATTTTAATCTTATTCAAAGCTTGATAATCTACACACATGCGCCAGTTTCCATATTTCTTGGGTACCAATACAATTGGTGAACCACATGGCGAAGTCGAGGGATGAATTACACCTTTATCCAACTATTCCTGGACTTGTTTATTAATTTCTAAACTTTCCAGAATTGACATTTGATACATACTGATGTTTGGGAGTGGACAGTGCTGTTGTAGTTGAATTTCATGTTGAATTCCTCTTTTGGTGGCAATCCTTTTGGTTCTTGAAACATGTCTCCATATTGATTGACCACATCAACCAATTCAACTTTCAGCTTCATATCACAACTTGTAAAGGATTCCTACTCCGTGTCATTCTTCTGCTTGATCATAAGGAGCACGAGACTCTTGCTGGAATTGACCAGTCACTTCATTTCCCCTGCACTTGCTAAAGACAGACTAAGATTTCTGCAATGGGATCTCACAATATACTCCACTCGTCTTTGAAAAAATTATATTTGTTCTCAAATCGGTGGAAAATGACTTTCCTATCATATAGATACAAGCTTCCCAAAACAATCCCAGAAATATCCAATGGCACAACATCTAATTCGACTTCATCAATGAAATTGGCAGTGATCGCAAACCTAAAAACACATTTATGTGTGACTTGCAAATTGGCATCCTTGGTTATCCAACCCAACGGATATGGTTTATGATGAGGCACGGTTTCCAGATTGAATTTCTTTACCAAATCTGTAGAAATTAAATTTACCTGATATGGAACAACTCAATTTTGTTTTTCTCATTTGAAGCATTATTGGAGTTATTTTCTGGACTAATGCTTGCCATGGCTTCCTCTTTGCTTGCTTTTTCCATGAATTTTCCCTTAGTGAATGTGGCTACAATCTTGGTTTCATCTCCTGAGTTAGAACCCAAGTCTTGTTGTGCAGCAACATTTTTCCTCTATTTCCCTTTATTGTTAAATTTCTTCAGTCTTAATTCTGAATGAAGCTTCCAACAATGCGCTTCATCATGAACCTCCTTGGAACAATTCTTGCACATGGGTTTCTCCCCTTCTTTCTTAACAAAAGCATTTTTCTTCTTCTTTCCTTAAATTTATTCCCTTTTTCACCACTGGTAAATGGCTTCTTCTTGTACATTTTTCCCTCTTGCTTCGAGGTGTGTAGCTTGAACACATACCTGATCAAGATTCGTGGGACTAAACATAAGAATGGTATGTCAAAGATAGCTATGCAACCCTCCTATATATTTTAACAAAGTATCTTGTGACTGTAGGTATACTCCTAGCATAAGAGATCTTTTCCTAAACTCTTGAGTATAGTCTTGCACAACTTTACCTTTTAATTATTTGAAAATTTTCCAATTCATGATAGCTTTTTGCATATGAGTTAAAGGGTAGAAATGTCTTTTTATAGCAGCAATGAAATCATTCCAAGAAATATAAATCTTACCATGTCTTTTGATCTCGTTTTGAGTCCTTGATTCCCACCATACAAGTGTTGCTCCCTCCATTCTCACTGAAGCCAACTGAATTTTGATATCATCCTCTTAAAGGTTTTTAATTCTATAATACACCTCCAACTGACGAATCCAGTTATCCAGCTTCTCTGCATTATCTTCACCATTGTACATAGGTAACTCAAATTTAACATCAAGCTTTAGAAAAGGTGATTTACCAATTCCTTTTGAAGAATAATGATGAGTATGAGTATGGGTTGTAGTAGTGGAAGAGGGTGAAGATGCCTTTGAAGAAGAAGATGAAGAAGATGTTGGAGATGGTGGAGATTTGCCTCCATTACCATTACCTCCTTTTCCTTTATATTCTTTTCCATTACCTCCTCCTTAAGAGCCTTCTCCATTGGGAGGCTTGGAACTTTCTCCTTGTAAACTGTTATTCCTCTCTTCATGGAGGACCTTAACCATCTCTGTCATATCAAAGAAATCCTTTCTAAAGGTCTTCTCATCTTCTGTCATGATAGGTTCTCCTTCATGAGACATGATATCTGGATACTCAATTGCAACTTCTGCAACTTGAGGATGTACTGGTGTAGAAGACTTTGGAAACCTTGCTATTATTCCCCTTGAGCCAAATATAGGGCTTTCAACCAGCTTCACTTCTCATCTATTGAGTTTTAACCTTGTAAGCATGACATAAACTTGCAAACAATTAAACCCTTCTTTCACAAAGCAAATCTAGTAAGCAAAAACCATTGCTCTGATACCAGCTTGATCTGAAATGGAGCAGATTAGTAATGTTGTTCTAATTCCCCATTCAGAATAAAACCTAAGATGCTTATCATTTTCTTATCAAGTTATTAAGGATTGAATACTTCTGCTTAATGAACTGATTCCCATGAGAGTTTCTTATGTAAATGTTATAAAACAATTTAACATAAAAATATATGCTGAACAACAGCAAAATAACAACAAAGAGCATCAAAAACACACAACAAGAACATGAGAAAGGAGTTCACCCCTCCCGGGATACGTCTCTTTGGTCCAACTTCCAATGGCTTGGGCCTCTCTATTATGCTCAAATTACAACAAAAGTGTGTTTACAATGCTCAAATGCCTTTGAAACCTATCTCCATGAGTTCAGAATACTCAAAAATGTCTATCTAGCCTCTTTTTGCATCCAATTTGGATAAGAAATGAAGAAGTTATGACTTTTCCCAGTTCTTCCATTATTTGTTCCACAAAATGCTCCAAAACCAACCAAAAACCCCATTTCCACTCCAAAATCTGCTAATGGACTGAGAAATTCATCGTTCGACGGGCTATATCTTGTCGATTGTATCCAAATCGCAATTGGCAAGTTCTGCGGGCTCCCAACACAACAAAATGTTGTGATTGTGGTATTGTGGACCCGTCGGGGATAATTAATTGCAACATATATAATTCCACATCTGAACCTCTTGCTCATCGCAATCGCAAAAGTTCAATGGCCAAAGGTCTTGTTAACATGGGAACACTGTGATTGTGGTATTGCGGACCCATTGGGGTATTAAACTGTGATATATAAAATTCTTGCGTTCATGTCTTATCGCAATCAGAAATTGATTGTGGGTACATAACCAGTGCGATATGACAAACCCACCGAGATGTTAAACTGTAACACATAAAAGTAGTACGTCTGACATTCTTATCACAATTGGAACATTACCGGTGGAAACAACATAACATCAAGGTGTTTGGTGCGATTTGCGGGGGTTGATTCTTATCCTACGCCTCTTTTTTTCTGATATGCGATATGCGGGACCCAGTGGCAACCTACCACTTGGTGCTTCCCCATTCGCTGAGACCCTTGCCATGTCATATAATCCTACCACATAGACAAGTCAAACTTGAACTTTGACTTGCTTTATCTTCTGCATATGAACTCTGATTTGAGTGTCGTTCACACCATTGGATTTAGAATGACGAGCCCTTCAATCTGAAGCCAAGTTTGACAAGATTATGACACTTTTATTTTGAGCATAATTCTGAGCACTTGATCATCGATCTTGGCCTTTCTAGACTGGACCAAGGAATTCCATGTGCACGTTGATGCTTATTCAATTGTGTTACGGGCAATTTTGGCTCAGCTAGGAGAAGGAGAGGTTGACCATCCAATTGATTTTTCTAGTCACAAGTTGTCAATGGCTAAACAAAATTATACTGTGACAGAAAGGGAAGGATTGGCAATGGTATATTCCCTCCAAAATTTTTGACACTACCTTTTAGGTAGAAAATTTAAGTTTATATTAATCATTCAGGCTTAAAATACCCAGTGAACAAGCCTGTATTGTGGGGTGGGGGGGGGGGGGGGGGAATTTGTCGATGGTTGTCGTATTTTTATGAATAGGATTTCTAAATAGTAGTCAAACCAAGGAGGTTAAAATTAGGACCGGACCACCTGTCATTTCTAACTTCAGGCGAGGAAGTTCAAAGATAATCTGCCAGATGCACAACTATTCGTAGTAACCTTGGTAGATGATTACTTTCTAGACATTGCGTAGTTTCTGAGTACTAGAATGGTGCTGGATGGTTATATAGTGGCACAAAAGAAGCAACTTGTGGTCAAGGCGATGAAATACCAGTTGATTGCACTATATAAACTAGGGGTTGACGGGATCTTAAGGAGGTGCATTATGGAGCATGAGTGACCAATGATTTTGGAAGAAGCCCATGCTGGAGTCACATGAGGTCACTATGTAGGTCAAGTTACTGTGTAAAAGATCTTAAGGGCTAGGTTGCGGTGGCCCACTGTACACATTGATGCCACGGAATATTGTCGGGCCTACGACATATGCCAAAGGGTGGGGAGACCATCTCAACGAGACAAAATTCCTTTGAACCCCCAGCTCACTCTACAACCATTTGATAAGTGGGCTATTGATTTTATTTGACTAATTGATCCCCTGGCCAAAATGATCGACGTGTAGTATATAATCATTACTACAGATTATCTAACAAGATGGGTTGAGTTTACGCCAATGAAATATTACAGCACGAAGACCATTGTGTGGTTTTTTTTTGACCAAGTGGTAACCAAGTTTGGGTGTCCTAGAATATTGATGAGCGATCAGGGGACACATTTTTTCAACTAAACTATAATATTCTTGATGGAAGAATTTGATATTTACCATCAAAGGAGTACCCATATCATCCCCAAGCTAATGGAACAGTGGAATATTTTAATAAGATTTGGAAATAGCACTCACCAAGGTGTGTAATGTACAACGCAACGACTAGGATCTAAGAATCCTTGCATTTTTGTGGGCTTATCACACCACATGCAAAAGGTTAAGTGGCCAAACCCCATTTTGGCTAGTTTATGGGATGGAAGTAGTCATGCTAATAGAGTTTCTAGTGTCGAATATACACATTGCATTGGCTACCCAAATGATAGAATTGAAAGTTGTGGAGAAAAAACTACAAGATTTGTTGTAGTTGGAGGAGGATTGAGCATTAGTAAGTTTCCACTAGAAAGTACAAAAGGCTTGAGACGTGGCATGGCATGACAAAATGATTAAGAATATGAATTTTCAAGAGGGAGATTTGGTGTTATTGTATGATAGCAAGTTTCTAAAACATCTGGGCAAATTACAAATGCATTGGTTGGGAATGTACTTGATTAAGCATGTGACAGATGGTGGCGTGGTGCAACTCAGGAATATGGATGGTATACCATGTGAAGGCTATGTGAATGGGAGTAGGTTGAATATTTATAGGGGCATCCAAGCTCCTGTGCACCATGTATAAAGGGAAAGAAAAAAAAGAGAGCCCTAGTCTACAATTGTACATAAATAAGGCAAACTGGAGCAAGGAGTAAAGAGTTTAGAAGAAGGAAATATTAGGCTAAAAGATAGTTAGTTTCTTTAGGATCATGTTATTATGAATGCATAAAATTAGATTGAGCAAATCATCGTGTTGGGGGCACCTATATCCAAAGTGAGTTGTTGAAGGGGTTGATATGATTGTGCGATGACATCAGAATTAGGATGGGAGAAAATTTGATCGTGCCAAATTAGTTACGGTGGAAAGGAAATAGTGGTAAAGATGGAATCGAGAGGGCGACATGACACTTGGCTGTGGGGAGTACTACAGGAAAATTAATTGAAATTATGGATCGGATGAGACATACAAGGGAGTTTCTATCGAAAAGACCACCATTATGATTTGGAAAGATAGTCGTTCTACTAACCAACTGCGAGCGAGTGAACGTTATAATGAAATGACATGGTAGCTAGTGAGCTCAAAGGGACATGACACTTTGAGTCAAGTGGGCAGGGTGCATACAAGTCCATGGTACTGGCAGTTAGGGTGAAAGTTACAAAACTAGAGCAGGGAGAGAACTTCCGAACTACCCAGAAGTTCGAAGAAGAAGAGAGATGAAAAGAGGGAGAAAATTGAGTGAAGACAACAGATAAGCCAAGATGAAGGAGTGTTTATCGACAAAGGAGAAATAAAAGCACACAAAATTCCATCAACCCCCCCAAGAAGAGCCAAAAAAGAATGGCATGATGGGTAAGATGATTTCAAAGAAATAAACTTTGGAACCAATTTCAAAAGAGACAAGTCTTGAACTGAGTGTGGAAACAATAAATTCATTGGCCCCAATACGTTTTAGATATGATCCCAAGTACACCCCACTCTTGTCAAGAACTCCAACAGATATGCTGAATCCCAAGGGAACTAAGTACATAATGTGGATTTCGCCCCTACCTCCACGGGTGCTTCACCAAGGGAAAATAAGAAACATTATGTAGAGAATCAAGTATTTTGATCATGACTTGTGTGATCCTTTCAGGTATCCTGACTTTCTAGATTACATGCAACTGAAGATGAATGAACACAATTTACTGGAGTTGAAGTTGCAGGAATGGGCTACGAAATTAGAGATTGTAGGTATTTTGAATTTGATCCTTATTCCACATTTCGGGTGAGGGGAAGAGGCAAATTTTGTTACCAAATATCTATTGGCATACGTGCATGATGGATACTTGTAGCTAGACCACCTCGTACCTATCATTGTTGAATTAATCCATAAAATTACTAGTCTTTCCAAGGAAGGGGAAGATCTAGGGCCGCTCATAAATGACAAGACCCTCACAACAAAAATGGAAAATAAGTACAACACTACAAGGGTATATTAGGGGTTCTTGATTTCAATGGTATTAGACCAGGTTGTGCGATTTGCGGCGTAGGCCATTGCATGTAAGCTTCTCCATAAGTGTTGGGTAAACAAAGTGCATTCCAGGGTTATTGTAGTAGCAGATCGATGCATCAAAGGAAAATGATTTTATTTGGCCTCATTTCTACTAATGGAATTCAATTGGGATTGCTTGGACACTCACGAATTAAATACCAAATTTCATTATGATTGGTTGTTGATCTTGATATCTCTAGTGGAGTGGGAGAAACTAGAACATTTTCAGATGGTAGCAGACCTAATGAAACCCATTGCAGTGGTAGTATTTCAGAAGTTATGGGCTTCTAATGATCCTGAGCGAAAGATACTCAATACTATTATGTTTTTTCTATATGGAGAAGTAATCCAAAAAAACATAGAAGAGACGTCATGATTACCAGCTGAAAGTGTAAAGAAATATAAAGGCATAGAAAAATTCAAAGTTGTACCCCATCATATTTGGCTTTTAGCACGAGAAGGTCCAAAGAAGGCTTGGTAGAAATGACCCTACCAGTTAACTAAGGATGAGATTCAAGGGATAGTGGATGCATGGATCCCCAAATGGAAGATACCAAAGGAAGAAGCTTTAAATGTGGAGATGATCTCCAGTGAAGAGGATATCAATAGCACACCCTCAACACAAGACCAACAAGAGGTCTAGTCTTCACTTGGCCCGAAGAAAAAACCGTATGATGAACCAGTCACTCGAGGAGGCCGATGAAAAATAGGGAAGAAAAGAATAGTGCGGAGTAGTGCGGGAGGTGCATCTACCCTGAAGACTAGGAAGACATAAAAATCTTCCCACCCCTCTCCACCTCAGACTACGTTGACCCCTCTCTAGGTATGATCACCTACTTCAACTAATCAAGGAAATGAGTTCCAAGTTAACATTTTCTTCAGGGTCAGGGGAAGGACCACTAGTAACACCTACGTCGCAGCCTCAAATAAAGTCCTAGGCCCATGTACTTTCATTGTTTCAACAAAAAAATAGGGAATGATGAATTTCGGGCATTATGGTAGCGGTTTGGGAGGGGAATGTGCAAACACCTCTAGCTAGTGGTGTAGAAGTTGAGGTTGCACTATTCGAGTTGGGGTTGGAAGAATTGATACAATTACAACGCATCACAGTTAGGGTATCACAAGACCAACTCATAGTGACATAGGAAGACCTGGGGAAAAGTATAAGGATGGAAGAGCGATTGCACCAGTAGTAGCAAAAGATAAAAGACAACAATTCAGAGTGGTGCAGTTCCTTAAGGAAGGATTATGGAGAATGTATTGAAGGGACGACAGAGGATACTATTCTTGCCCAAGATGTGGAAACGAGGATAAGAGAGGCTATCCAAGGATTGAATACACTATTCATGGAGGCAACAACCAAGCAGGAGTCAAAAGTGTCATCAAAGAATCAACAACGAGAGGAGATGATTCGACAAAGGAAGGAACAATTGGCTGCATGTGAAAGAATCTGCCAAGAGATGGGAGAGCAAAGAGACTAGTTGTGGGGAAAGTTGTTTGAGATTCTAATAGTGTAAAGGATAATTGAGAAAATTAAGACAACTGATGATCACCTCCGCCATATCGACTTAATGATGACAAAAATGAGTATGACTGAGAGAAGACAGGCTATGCATGGTAAAAATTGGCTCAGTGAGTCTTTGAGCAAGCTCTGTGAAGAGAAACAATCATGGGCATATCTTTAGGACTGAGTTATGGTAGTGGTGGATGAATTCAACGAATTTCTGAAGACCGTGCAGATGCTAAACAATGAGGACGTTGGCGTAGTCATTGGGGAACTAATTGCCAAAATAGAGCACAATATAGCCAAAATCGAACCAAAAGAGGAAACATGGGAAGCTTTGTGAAAAATCACATAGGAGAAAATTGCTTCGGTGAAGGACTGAGTGGCTTGAGGATGAGCCACATTTTTGTGTTAAGGTCCTATTGGGACCCAAAAAAAATTGAAATTTTCTAGTATAGGTAGGACCATGCAACAGGAATAAGGAGTGAAAAAAGGGTAAGACAATGCATAACAAAGGGCTAGTGCAGGAAGTAGGTGTGCAACAGAGGGCTGCCATAAGAAGTAGAAGCGCAGTAGAGGACTGATGCAAGGGTTGGGGCACGGCGAAGGTGGACGTCGTGTAGCAATAGGAGGACAAAAAAATGGAATAAGGAGACATGTTGGAAGGATAATGACCGTTAAGATTTTGTAGATAGAGGAGCCAACAAGGGAGGTCATGGATTCTAATCAGTTGTAGATATTTTGGGAATGGAAGCAATAGACAAAGTGTAGTTGAGACCAAGCAAGAAATATTTTGGGACAGCTAAACCACACATTGAACAAGTCAATAGGAACTGGGGAAATATCTCAAAGACCTTGGAAGTAGTTGGGTTGAATGGGAAAGAAGGAGACTTCGAGAATAACTTTTGAGCATTATAAAAGGGTTAGTCCAAGACTGAGGGGGAGTTGGTTACATCAGTTGGATTTTGGTTATCTTTTAGTGTTCTATAAGTTGAGTCAAAGTTGGTATGTGCACCAAGTGTTGGGTCAGTATGGTTGGAGATTACAGTCGGGTTTGCCACTAAACATCAACACTATTGTAACTAGTATTAGTTATGGAATATATTAAAGTTGTTATGAATAGTCCCCTATCATATAATGTTGGTATCGTAGGTGGCTATAAAGTCTGTTAATCTGATATGTGTAGCTCTATATATTTCTTCCCTTTTTGGATAATATATATCAATATATATGTAGAAGTTGGTGTTACAAGAATTATTATACGTTCCTTATGGTTGTAAGCTGTTAATTGATGAGATTGACATTTTTTCTCTTTTTCTACATAACTGTGTGACTATATCGATGGATGTTCCAACTGTATGTATGTTTTATATATATGTGGATTAAACAAAATTTTTCTTATTTATTGTTTTGAGCTCACGTTGCCATTAAAGGTTTTTGGCTATGTTAATTAGTTCCAATTCTTAGCTTGATGTTATTCTTTGTTGTGATAACATATAGAGATGATGTGTTTATGTATGGTCTTGTAGTGTTGTGGGTATTTAACCCAGTTGAGTAAGAACAAGTATCATATGTATGTTATTTTTGGAAGTGTTGGTCCCTTTGGCCTATAGATTGTGGTTGCATAATAGTCTCGTGTATGTCAGTGTACTAAAGGCTCACTGGGTCCGGTCATGCTACACATGGTCATGTCAGGTCTGCATAATAGTTAGGAGAATTGCTATCTAGCCTTATGCACAATGCGTAGAAGCAACAAGGTAGGATGGTATGTGTCAGTTAGGAGCCATGCATCGTAACTTTAAGACAATCTTGTTGGACCGTGGAAATTAGTGTTATAGGCCATTTTGTCACATCTAGTCAATATATCTACAAAATAGATTCATCAACATACATGAACACCTTTTTATCATCCCTATACAAAGCCCTAAGCATGACTCTCTCAAATCCCTAAGTTCCTAACCGTGACTACTTCATTCTAGTGATTTTAAGGCCCAATGCACTCTAGCCCTTTAGGGACCTTGTTTGAGTGGCAAGTTGCTCAGTTCTGCACATGCTCTGATCAGATTAGGTTTGCCCTTGTTGGGACTGTGTCGATTCTAGAAATTCAAGAAAAATAAAAAGAATCACGAAGCTTCCTCTTATAGAGGCTTCCAGGAGTTGTTTCAACCATATACCTTGGATAAGAACTTTGAATCCTATCCTCCCCCACCTTGGAGTTTTCACTTCTTATCCCTTGATCTCATCCTCCCATCAAGAGTGGATCTTAAGCCTAGATTGGTAAAAGGATAAAAAATCCTAGGCTACCATCCTCTCCTATATATTTACTACCATCCACAAGCTAGGGGTTTGCTTTTGGAGATTAATCATACCCTTATTTTGCTGCTTTGATCATAAGAGAGATATCATTTCCATGCTTTAGGGTGGCTTTGAGGTGTACATTGTGGTAAGGAAGGACACGTCAACTTGGGAGTTTCTCTACAAGATTGATTTCCACTTTTGGTTGTAAACTCTCTCCCCTCCATTTTAATAAGAACAGTATATCGTTTTCCTACATGTGTTATGTTATGTTTATGTACATGTGTTTCAATTATATGTTGATCCATTGAATAAAATGATTGGATAACGCTACATAGATGTTTTATATCTTTGGCTTGTGTTGTTTGTTTGTGCAGGTTCTAATTATAGTGATTGGAGCTAAAAAGCTAAGAGGAGATAAGAGCTTGCGACAGATCACAAGTAAGCTTCTTTCCATTCTCCAATTCTTCTAAGGAAACATTTATAGTATTTGATTTATGTTGTTCTAGACCAGGCTAGTAGGGCTAGGGAAGATACTTATGTCCATAGTCGTAGATTCCATATAAAAAATCGGCAACAATACTTGGGACCGATTCATTCCCTTAGTGGTTTCCTTAATTTTTTTTACTTGTTACACCTCTTGAATAGACATTTGGTGCCTCACTTAATTTGAATTGACCCTAGGAAGACCTTTTATTGAGTTGCATTTAATTTTTTATTTTGGAACTTGGCCTTACCTTGATCAACACCCCCCAGTCTACGAAGAAAGCATTGCAGAGCCCCCCTAGCCTTCCTTGCGCCTGCATTACAAAGCACTAGTAGCCTATATACACCTGTGCTGACCCCTGTTTCATGCAAACAATTATCTTTTGTGCTTTTCTCTCTGATTTTCTTTGGTCCAGCTTGTTTTCCTTGTGTCTCTGAGTGTATCCTTGTCTCTTCTAAGCCAATATAACACTTGATTTTTTGTAAAATTGAGTGAATTTTTGTTTTGTCACTATCCAGAGGTTTTCTTCAGTTTCTTAACAATTTTTGAGTGTTTTTACTTTCAATTTTGCAAAAAAAATTATGGGGGCTAAATTATATATGAGTGTTAATCGCCTCTGAGTGTCATCACCTTTTTTGATAAGATTTTGTTTTGTTCATTATTTCTTCTTGTCAATTCAAATTTGTATGCATAGATTGATTGTTGAATTTGAAAAGTAACTTTTACGTTACAGTTAAAGTCTATGTGGTTTATTTTCATTAGCAATAAAGTTTCATTCATATGTTTCTTTGCATTTGAAACATTAAACAAAAATAAAGTAAAAACAATTATTTGCATTGCATATAGGGCTTTGATTTTGATTGTAATAGTGAAGTTGAGGAGATTGATTGTTACATCACTTGTTTGTTGCATTGTTTATTGATTTCTTCTTCCCCTACTTATTTAGGCCTTTCGTTGTTAAAAGGAAAATGAAAAGAGCTATTTTTTTGTGTTAGTTGCATTATAGGTATGTTCAGGTGACATCGAGTTTTGAACCTTGAAAAATGAAACCTAATTGAAGATAAACTCTAAAATTCACTCAATGAACCTAAGGAGCATTTGAAACTCAATGACATACATAGAGGTCTAGGCTAGAGACGTGTTTCGACGTCTTTAAATGTAGGAGTTCTCATTCTTTTTCAGTGTTACATTCCGAGGGTGATATCTTATTCCACATATGCAAGTGTATAGGATGGTTATCCAAATACCTCTGGGTATATCAAATGACGCTCCACGCATGATAAGTATATGGAAACACTCTCATCAAACGGTTACACATTAGGCTGCACTACTACAGACTGCACTTCCACGTACCATCAAGTACATTTTATAATTCCACCATAAGTTGCTATCCTCGCCATAGGTAATCGGGTCATGCACCTTGTACATTGTTGTACACCAAACACAACATTTGGGGAGATTGTCTTCCCATACGTAAATCCTTGGTTCTCCGAGGTTGTATATTGCATTTCATAGTTTCTTGGTAAACCTTTATGCCTAGGTACCCCTTTTTATATTTATTTTGTATCTTTAATTTCTAAAATAAATTAAATGATCGCAGAACAACATCCTCCCTATGGAACAAATCCTTAGTGGATATTAGGTTGAGACTAATGGCAACAGTTCCCTAGTCTACCAATCAAGGAAACCCATCTGACGGGAATCCCGGTCCTTTTCCTACTTTTGGAAATATTGTTGCTCCTTACATGGAAACATTGTCCCTTCTTGGATTTACCATTAGTTTGCTAGTTTGGTTGTTTTCTATCCCTATGGTTCCAAATGTCCAACTTGCTCCTCATCCAATTTCTCCTCCACCTAAACAACATCAACCCCAAGTTGATCCTAAATTTGATTCTTTTCCTTCTTCACCTATTGTTTCTTCATCCCTTTCTTCTCCTCGCCTGGTGAAAGTCTTGATTCTAGTAACTAGGAAGCCAAGAAGAAGAAGAAAAGGAAGAAGAAGAGGAATCAAAATAAGCAGGGTGGAAATCAAGCGACCATTGCTACCCATAAAACTAGTATGGACATATCTTCTAATCAGCCCCACAAAGTTAAATTCCCTTGCAAGTTATGTAAGGGTGATCACCTTCTTAGAGATTGTCTTGGTATTCCCAAGGTATTAGAAGCGTGGTCCATAGGCTCACCTCAACCTTTACCATCATCTTCCAGAGATCATGTTGGTGAGTGATCATAAGGTTCATGGGAAAAAGGGTAAAGTTAATTTTCCATGTAGGTTATGTGAAGGGAATCATCCTAGTCACCATTTTCCTTATGTGGATGAAGCCTCAAAAGTGTTGGAAAACCTTATTGTTTCTCAACTGCAATTTTTGACTGGCTACTAGAAGCTTTCCCCTAATCCTCCACTAGTTGATGAAGTGATTGATCAGGATCCAAATCCATTCAATCTCACTCTCTTTGAACGTGAATCCCATGAGTCCATTCTCGACCAAACATTGGTAAAGAACATAGTTGACTTGATGCCCCTTTCAGTTGACCATACCTTTCCCATAGAGAGTGAGTCTCATACCACTTAGGTTCTTCTCATTTCTTTAGGTTCCAATGAACAAGGGGTGATCCTCCCGTTCCAATGTCATAAGGGGGAAATTCTCTCATTCCCATAGCACAAGGGAGAAATACTCCCATTTCCATTGCACAAGGGGGAAATTATCTTGTTCCCACGACACCCTGTTATGAGAAAAGCTCACAAAAAGATAGAAAAGATAGATCAACGCCTTAGAATTCAGCCTCTTCAAGGGGGCAACCTCCTTTACATTACACAAATGAATTATTCTTTGATGATTCAAATTACAAAACCTCCTTTCTATACATAGGAGTCTAAGGAGTCACAATATAACCCACCTGACCTAACAATAATAATATAAAGGCACAAAATAACAATAGAGGGATTCTATGGGGCATAGTAGTAACAATATGGGGACAATAGGGGCACAAAAATATTAATAAGGGATACAACTACAATAGTAATGGGGTAATCACTAGTATTATAGGGACCTAACATGCCCCTCTCCTTCAAAAAATTGTTGTCCTCAACGCTTGAGTAGTTCTGGATGCTTCTGTATAAAATTATCATCCTCCCATATGGAATCTTTAGCGGATAATTTCTTCCACTTGATGAGATACTTCGAAATTGATCGATTTCGTAGCTGTCGAGTTCTTGTTTCTATGACTGCTTCAGGTTCCAATATAATTTTTCCTTCCTCGTCAAGTTTTGGCAATATTGTTTGAATTGGAAGCTTGTCGCCTATAACCTTCTTTAAACATGAAACATGGAAAACTGGGTGCACTCGAGAAAGCTGCAGGAAGCTCCAATTTGTATGCCATAGTACCAATCTTTTTCAACACCTTGTACGGACCATAATACTTTGGTGATAATTTATTATCCTTCTTAGCTTGCTTGAGGGACATTTGTTTATATGGTTGTAGCCGTAGGAATACCCAATCACCTACATCAAAACTTCTTTCGCTGCGATGTTGATCTTCCTGTTGTTTCATTCTATTCTGCGCCAACACGAGGTTATCCTTTAAGAGTTGGAGGACTTGTTGTTGATGCTCGATGTGGTGTTCCACTGCTTGAACCTTAGAATTTTCTCTTAAATATGATGTGATGGATGGTGGCTGATATCCATAAATTGATATAAATGGGGTCATTTTTGTTGCTGTATGGAAGGAAGTGTTATACCACCATTCAGCCAGAGGCAACCATTTGACCCATTGTGTCTATTTATCAGATACAAAGCAACGCAGATATCCTTCCAAACATTTGTTTACTATCTCAGTTTGACCATCAGATTGAGGATGATAAGATGAGCTATGAGCTAACTAAGTACCGAGACAAGAAAACAATTCTGTCCAAAAATTTCCAGTGAAAATGGGATCTCTGCCACTTGCAAGACTCTTTGGGTTTGAATTGTTTCCATAAATGCAGTAGAAACTGTACTAGCTTTAAATGGATGTGATAATGCACAAAAGTGTGCATACTTGGTAAGTCTGTCAACTACCACCATGATGACACTCTTTCCCTCAGACTTGGGTAAACCTGTGATAAAATCCATTGAAACCTCCTCCCAACATTGGCTTGGAATGAATAAACGTTGTAATAGACCTAGGGTCTTAATTGTTTCAACTTTATTTTGTTGGCAAACCAAACATTTCGCCACAAACTTTTGAATATCCGATTTAAGGTCATCCCAAAAAAATTCCTTCTTAACCCTATGGTAAGTTTTTAAAAATCCCGAGTGCCCTCCTAAGGGAGAAGTGTCCAATTCCATATGAATCTTTTGTTTGAGTTGGGAATTCTTACAGAGGTATACGCGATCTTTGTACCATATTGAATCATTTTGCCAGCTATATGTATCAGATGTACTGGAATCTTTTTGTAACTTTCGAATAAGTGTCCACACTTCTTCATCATTCTTCCATTCCTCCTTTGCTTCGTTTATCTAATCTGGTTGGATAATAGAAATGGCGCACAACAATGCTTCCACATCCTCATCCTTTCTTGAGAGTGCATCTGCGACCACATTTTGCTTCCCTTTTTTGTAGATGATTTCAAAGTCATAACCCAACATCTTTGTGACCCGCTTTTGTTGCTCTTCAGAGGATAATCTTTGTTCTAAAAATTATTTAAGGCTATCAGATCCATTTTTACCTTGAAGTGTCTTCCCATTAGGTAGGGTCACCATTTCTTAAGTGCATGTAATATTTCCAACATTTCCTTCTCATAAATAGCTTTGTGTAAAAACTTTCCCTTGATTGGATGACTTTCAAAAGCAATGGGTCTTTCATCTTGCATTAAAACAACACCAATTCCATTTCCTGAAGCATCACATTCCACAATAAAGGTTTTTGTGAAGTCCAGTGTAGCTAAGACTGGTGCTTGGCACATTGCCTCTTTAAGATGTTCGAAGGCCTTTGTTGCTTCTGGAGTCCATGAAAATGCATCTTTCTTCAATAATGTTGTTAGAGATGCTGCTATTCTCCCATAATTCTTAACAAACTTGTGATAATACCCTGTCAACCTGAGAAATCCTCGCAGATGCTTTATGGATGTCGGGATTTTCCATTCCTTAATGCCTTTAATTTTGCTAGGGTCTACCTTAACTCCTTCATGAGATACAATATGACCCAGATATTCCACCTCTTGTACTCCAAAGAAACATTTGGATCTTTTTGCATATAATTGTTTCTCCTCCAATAGTTGTAGCACCCTGTCAACATGTTCAACATGATCCTTCCAAGACTTGTTGTAGATTAGTGTATCATCAAAAAATACTAACACAAATTTTCTAAGGAAGGGTTTGAAAAGGAAATTCATCAAACCTTGAAATGTAGAAGGTGCATTGGTAAGGCCAAAAGGCATGACCAAAAATTCATAATGACCCTCATGAGTTCTAAATGTTGTTTTCGGAATGTCTTCAGTCTTCATTTTGATTTGATGATATCCTGAACGAAGATCCAACTTGGTGAAGTAAATTGATCCATGTAATTGATCCAGTAATTCATCAATGACATGAATGGGAATCTTATATTTAATAGTGAGCTTGTTGAGCTCTCTATAATCCGAACACATGCACCATGATCCATCCTTCTTGTGCACCAATACTACTAGAGTAGAGAAAGAACTTTGACTAGGCTGCATTATACTAGCCTCTAGCATTTCTGCAACCATACGTTCAATTTCACTCTTTTGGGCATAGGGATATCTGTATGGATTGATGTTTGGAGGAACACTTCCAGGAATCATATGAATAGCATGATCATGATCACGAATGGGTGGGAGACCTTTGGGAGTCTCAAATACCTTGGAATGATTGTCCAAGACTTTTTGGAGATATGGAGAAATAGATGATTTCTATGTGGACACATCTAGTGAACATAATTTTGCAATTACACCTCTTTGTTCCTTTTTCAGAAGCTTTTTCATACCGTTAGAACCAATTATCTTTCTCAGTTTCCCTGCAATACCCCTTAATTCAACTTCCTTTCCTTCCGCAGAAAATTTCATGAAAAGTTCTTGAAAATTAAAAGCTATTGTACCCAAGGATTGTAGCCATTGGACTCTTAGTACAACATCAGCACCTCCCATTGGAATGGAAAGCATTGGGCTAGTCAATACATATTCTCCCATGGATAGCTTGATATTATGGCACTTTCCAGAGCAATTTATTGTTCCTCCATTTGCAACCATCACTTGACACTCTGATGTTGGATATAGGAAGCAATTCAATTCTTTTGATACCTTACAATGAATAAAATTGTGGGTACTTCCTGAATCAGTCAACACTATTACCTTTTTCTTCTTGATTTGTCCTTCTATCTTGATGGTTTGAGGAGTGGTAATTCCAGCCAATGCATTACAAGATATGGTCGGATTCATTTCTTCTTTATCTAGGCTTTGTTCTTGGCGTATATCCTCTTCTTTTGACCTTTCTTGCTCCTTTTCTTCTTCCTCTTCACAATCTATGTAGAATAATTTCTTCTCAACACACTTATGACCTTTAGTGTATTTGCTATCACAACTGTAACAAAGCCCTTTTTCTCGTTTTTCTTCCAATTGTTGTGGTGTCAACCTTAGAGGTTGTGGAAGACTAGGGGCAACAACACTTCCATCTTTATAGTTGTGAGTGGTATGATTCTTGGTTGCCATAATTTTGCTTTCCATTTTTCTTGCTAACCTGAATGCCTTCTCTAATGAATCAGGTTCCCAAAGGCGAACATCATGTTGGATATTATCCTTTAAAGTCCCTATGAACACATCAATCCTATGCTCCTTTGGAATATTTTTTACCCTTATGTTCAATTTTTGGAAATCCTCAATGTGCTCCATTATTGAACCCTTTTGTTTGAGACTTATCAATGGGCTAAAAAAAGTGTTGCTTTTTGTATCCTCATAATGTGCTGTCAATTCTTTCGTAAAAGTTCCCCAAGTGATAATTTGTTTACGAGAGCAAAGCCATTGATACCATACAAACTGATTTGGTTCCAAATATAAAGTTGCAATACGTACCTTCTGTGTGTTTTGCACATTATTGAGATCGAAAAATTGCTCCATCTGTAATATCCATGTTGCGGGATCCTTGCCATCGAAATTCCTCATATCGATTTTTGGAATATGGTGGGTCTTCGATCCAGCATTAGAGTCTATGAAATCATGATTAACATTTGTTTTGTTCGCATCATGAGTTTCCTTTACTACCTTTTCACCATTAGTAAGTATTTCTTGTAGAAAATTTGTCAAATCTGTCTTCAAATCTTCCATGCATGTCTTCAAATCTGTCTTCAAATCTATCTTCAAATCATCCATATTAGCTTCCATGCCCTTTATCTTAGATTCCACACCATTTATCTTAGCTTCTGTTAGCTTTTGTGAGAGTGAAATTTGTTGCACTTGGTCTTGTAATTTTGATATATCATGTAGCATTTCTTCCTCTTCTTCATGAGTCATGCTAGAGCTTTCAGGTTTCTTACTAGGTGTTTGCATTTTCTTTCATCAAGGCATCAGTTACTGATAATAATACTCTACTATGCCCTTTGAATTCCTTCAAAATAATTTTTCAAACCAAGCTTAAGTAAAAATTAAAAAAAAAATCTACACACCTTTTTTCACTTTGTAGGAGCTCGATATTGCCTCTGATGTATCTCTGTAATTTCAGATCATCTAGTTCTAAAATTGCAACTTGAAGTAGCCCTCTATGTCCTCTTTCCAATGCCACTAGTCTGATCCAAATTGGATTCTCCAAGGAAGAGTTATGCCAAATCTCCCATAATGACCTGATTATAGACTGGTTCAGTAGAGCGAACTTGTACGACGTGTCATGTGTCCCTGTTTCGACCTTTGGCTTTGAAAAATATATACAAGAAACTACAGTCCGTCCTATTTCTGTACCTTCTTACTAAATTTCAATCTGATGCTCATAGAGAAAGTTATGACGATTTTCCCCAGGTCACCTGTTTGGAATGTAATTCAGGAGTCTGCAAAAAGACCAACTTCCTCAGATCATATCTCTGGAAATATAGTGCGAAAAGCTCTGAAATTCATACCCGAGGTTCAGTGTGATTTCATCTCAAGTGGGTTTTTTTTCACTTCTGAAACATCGCAGAAAAAAGGTTATAGCGAAAATGCCACGATGCCCTATTTGGAGCAACGAAACCCTAGAATCCAAACCTCTGATACCAAATGTTATGAAACCAACTCACAAAAAGATAGAAAAGATAGATCAACGCCGTAGAATTCAACCTCTTCGAGGGGGAAACCTCCTTTAAATTACACAAATGAATGATTCTTTGATGATTCAAATGACAAAACCTCCTTTTTATATATAGGAGTCTAAGGAGTCACAATATAACCCAACCGACCTAACAATAATAATATAAAGGCACAAAAATAACAATAGATGGATTCTATAGGGCACAGTAATAACAATATGGGGACAATAGGGGCACAAAAATATTAATAAGGGATACAACTACAATAGTAATGGGGTAATCACTAGTATTATAGGGACCTAACACACCCCCTCCAAGTAGTATGGTCACTTCCTTTGATTGGAGTCTACTAGAAGGATATCATCTTCCTCCTTACGTACCCTTCCAGATCATAGTACAATCTTATAATATTCTCGTACCTATCATAGTCATAAATAGAGGCACACATGTTAGTATTCTGTCCTCAACTACTTGACAAGCTTTCGGTTCTCCATAGGTTATTCCCATTACCCAGAATTTGTTGGCCTTTAACAGAGTAACCAATAAAACATTAGGGATCCTTCCTCAATTACCTATTACTTTGGGAGGAAAGTTTGTCTATAAAAATGTGATAGTAGTACAAGGCCATTTGGATTTTAATTTACTCCTTGGGCGTGACTATGTTTATGATATGGGAGCTCTCGTCTATTCTCTCTTTCATGTGATGTGTTTCGCACATTAAGGAAGAATCATGACCATTGATCCACTTTTGTTTGTTGGTCCTAATTTGACTCCCAATCAAAAAATTCCCCTAAATGGTCCTTATATGCAAATGGTATCTCCCCGGCCACATATTACTTATGTGGTAGCGTGTTCTATGCCTGCTTCTACGGATGATCTAGTAGGTGATGTAATACATCATGTATTGGGGGAATTAGAGCCTGATATTTCCATTA
Organism: Pinus tabuliformis; assembly: GCA_031772625.1. NCBI lineage: Eukaryota > Viridiplantae > Streptophyta > Pinopsida > Pinales > Pinaceae > Pinus > Pinus tabuliformis. The sequence continues at coordinate 828,750,218 of CM062809.1, read as the reverse complement.
TATCCCTTCTAGAGTGTTTTTGTCCCATTTGATGAGAACCTCTTGAAAGCCATGGCCTTCTACAAGTCATGATCAAGGTCCCTGAGCAGAGTTCCTTGTCTTGTGTCAAGCTCGTTAAAAAATGAAACAAGGTTCCCAGAGCATGATTCCTTTTCTTGTGTCAGTCTTCCTAAAAAATGAAATAAGGTCCCATGAGCATAGTTATTTTCCTCTGTTAAGCTCGTTAAAGGATGAAACAAATCCATTTCCAATTTGAGTCTTTGATTAGATCTCATAAATTCCCAGTCGAGTCTTTCACTTGATCTTATACATGAACCTTCATTCCATCCACCTATTGTTAACCAACAATCTACTTGGTTGAATGAAATGAAGCTTGGGGGGCATGTGCCTAGAATTGATCCATTACGTTGGGGGCATGCAAACTTTTTTCAAGCATAGTTTTTCTCTATTTCAAGCTTGTGTAAAAATGAAACTATTTTCTTCCGACCTCTTGTGATTTCCATTCTTATCAGCCTATTTCTACCATATGAGCCTTGGTTTTCTCATTCCATTGTCACCATTTGCTTGGCCGATCGTACACTTTCACTTGATGTTTGACCAGAACCAATTTCTACTGTTTATACCACTCGTTCCTCTAGGAGGAGTCCTCTTTCAGCTCTTTTCAGACTCCCTAAACATGAAAATATTGTCGAGCACTTGTCTTTTCAAACTCGTTAAATTAAATGAAAAGACGTCTCCTCAGTATAAGTTTAACCCTTTTCTAGACTAAGCTAAACTAATTACGAAAAAGGAATACCTTAGTCAAACATGGGTAAGAGGTTCTCCTAAGTATTGTTTTCTTCCTTTCCGGACTTAAGAGACTATTTATGAAGAGGAACCATTGGAGGTTTTTTTTTTTTTTTTTCAAACTCTCTAAACATGAAAAAGTATACAAGTTAGACCTTCGTTGGACTCGTAAAAACATAAAACATCGATGGAATCATCAAACATGATGGGACTGAACCACTCCTTCTCAAGGTTCGTTAGACATACTCAGAGGGATTCATCCGAAGGATGAACTTACAAATCAAGCATATTTAATCCTCCTCAAGCTTGTTAAAAAATATAGAGGTATTAACCAACAATGGTTGGGGAAATTGAGAAAATGGGATATTCCACCTATTATGGTAGTGAGTTGCTCTTGAACGCGACACTCTTCCACTTCATATTTGTGACTATTGGTTTGGGAACTCTGCTTGTCTTTTGGTTCATCATACCATTTTAGAGCCTCCATTTTTAATTTTGGGTCAATGTTGCCAACACCATTTAGTGTCCACAATACTCTTACCCCTTCATTCCATGTATGTCGTTCCTGAACCAATTCCACATTGATGCCATTATTTCTTGAATCATGATACCCATTTCATGTCGTTGATGGAGGATGTATCAAGGCCCTCTTGCAACGGGTTGCTTCCTATCAACATCAACTTATTATCCATGAAGTTGACTTAGAAATGCTTCCTTCAGTACCTTGGGGCTTGCATACATCAATGTAAATATTCCTCACTCTGGACAACATGTTTACATCATCGGCCTTCAACTGAAAGATTCTTTGTGGTGTTCAACTTCAACTCATGTATTCACACCATATAGATTGAACTGTTGTACCTTGAGAGTCATTAACATCATTGGTGGTTTCTCTCACATATGTTAATCGCTTACATCATTGGCTGATAATCAGATGGTGTCTACCATGTTCGAATCTGTCTCCTTTATTCACATGGTTAGACTCATACATTGGATGATCGAGTGAACAAGATAGAAGACCCCAATTCTAGTTCCATCCACCCGGGTTGCAATTTCAGGATTAATGTGAGATTACGAAGCATGATGGATATGATCATACAGACAAACATCCAATCATGGGTCCACCCTTTATCATCAGTGGACATGTATTTTTTATGATTGAACATGTAATGTTAGCTTATGTGTTGAGCATGGGCATGCCTCCCTCGAAAGAGATATCATGATAAAATATATTGTAACAAATGATGATCTGACTAGTTGTTCTTGATCCATACTTGTCACAAGGTAAAGTACTGTAGTCGTCAGCCACTATTTCTAACTTTTTGCTTTAGGGGGAAATCTGTTATTGGTCATTTTGTCACATCTGGTCAATAGCCCTACAAACTAGATCCATCAACATCCATGAACACCTTGTCATCATCCCTACACAAATCCCTAAGCATGAATCTTTGAAATCCCCAAGTTTCTGACCTTGAATGCTTCATTCTAGTGATTTTAAGGCCCAACACAACCTTGCCCTTTAGGGAACTGCTTTGAGTGGCAGGTTGCTCAGTTCTACACTTGCTCTTATCAGAGCAGGTTTTCCCTTGCTATGGGTGCAATCATTCTAGAAATTCAAAAAAAATAAAAAGAATCTCGAAGCTTCCTTTTTTAGAAGATTCCATGAGTTGTTACAACCACTTACCTTGGATAATAACTTTGAATCCTATCCTCCCCTACCTTGGATTTTTCACCTTTTATCCCTTGAGCTCATCCTCCCATCAAGAGTGGATCTCAAGCCTAGATTGGTAAATGGATAAGAGTTCATAAACTACCATCCTCTCCTATATTTTTATGACCATCCACAATCTAGGGGTTGGATTTTGGACATTAATCATACCCTTATGTTATTGCTTTGATCATAAGAGAGATATCTTTTCCATGCATTAGCGTGGATTTGAGGTGTACATTGTGGCAATGAAGGATAAATCAACTCGGGAGGTTCTCTACAAGATCATCTTCCAATTTTGGCTGTAAACTCTTTCCCTTCCATTTTAATACAAAGAGTATATCATTTTCCTACATGTGTTATGTTATCTTTATGTACATGTGTTTCAATGCTATGTTGATCCATTGAATTTAATGATTGGATAATGCTACATAGATGTCGTAGATCTTTGGCTTCTGTTGTTTATTTGTGCTAGTTATAATTATAGAGATTGAAGCTACAGTTGGAGATGACAAGCCAAGAGGAGAGAAAGCTTGCGATGGGTCACAAGTAAGCATATTTCCATTCTCCAATTATTCTAAGGAAAACTTTATAGTCTTTGATTTTTGTTGTTCTAGACTAGGCCAATAGGTATAGGTAAGATACTTCTTTCCACAGTCCTAGATTTTGTATAACACCTGGTTCTGACAATCACCTATTAGCAGCTCGGGCAAGACTTCAATCAATTTGTGGGTTTTACCAAAAGGGATGATGCTAAGCAAGTCTTTGTTTGCTACCATGTTACAAATCCTAGTATTGCAAGCCATTTTGTGACATTCAACCAAAATCTCGTGCTCCACCTGCTCCATTGCATCCAGTTGTCATTGTTCAGCCATTTTCCAAATAAGTTATCGACTTGATGACATGTAACCCTCACTCGGTCAAGGGGGGGGGGGGGGGTGCATGGTTACATAATCATTACAATAAATTATTTTACTAAATGAGCCAAAGAAATGCTTACATAAAACAACAACGATAAAATTCTTGCATTATTCCTCTTTAACCACGTTATTTCAAGGTTCAGTGTACCGCAAGTTATAGTCACAGACGATGGAAAACATATTCACAATTACATGATGTTCAAACTAACTGCCAAGTTGGGATTACTACATGATATCTAAACTCCCTACTACCCACAAGATAATGGCCAGGTAGAAGCCATCAATAAGGCCTTAAAAAATAATGCTCCAACACATGGTAGGGATTCATAAAACGAATTGGCATACAATTATTTTTCAGATTTGTGGGCATATTGTACCTTTATCCGAACCGCGACCAGATTCATAACTTTTCAACTGGTGTATGGTTTGGAAATTGTTCTTCCAACTGAATGTGAAATTCCATTGTTGAAACTTGTTGTTGAACTTCTCCCTGCTACCTTCACTAAAGAAGAAAATTTTTTACACTTAGCTTATCTAGATGAGACTCGATGCAATGTTGCAATGGCTAATGAGGCTCACAAAAAACATATAAAAGAAAATTTTGACTAAAATGTTAAACCTCACGCCTTCTCGGAAGGTGATATGGTCCTCTTGTATGACCAAGAAGCCAATAATATAGGAGCTAGGAAACTCAAACCAATGTGATTAGGTCCATATAAAGATAATTTTGTAATTGCAAAAGGGGCCTATGAACTTGTAGACTTTGACGGAATTCCCTTGGCGCAACCTCGAAATGGGTTGTATCTCAAAAAATACTATGCTTAGAATTTTTCTACATAGACACTATGTACATATTGGATAGGATTTATAGTGTGTTTTCTTGAGAGTTTTCTACCACCTCTACTCATCTTGGATTACATTTGATTTGTAGATGTCAACGTTCCCTCAACCATATGGTTTTTATGATGATGGCACTAACCGTAGTACCTGAAACCTTTCCTCTGCAGCATGGGAAACCTATGCTCCTAATGACGAGTTAGTGAGTTTGCAAGGAATTTGTGTTGGTCGCTCAACTAATAATATCACTGAGTATATTACAGTGATCAAATTATTGTATGATTCTATTTCACGTGGTATTCGTCATTTTCTTCTCAGATTTGATAAACGACTCGTGGTGCTACATTTAAATGTTTATTTAGTAAGAAGTCCAACTATGTTGCATATCTTTTTGAGAGTTCTCCTATTAGAGATACATTTTGACTACATTGAATATCAACATGTCCCAAGAAGTCTAAATACATTAATAGATGCATTGGATAACCATGTTTTAGACAAACATTTGCAAAATTTGTAAACACAATCATCATCATACATTGTACATGATAGCAAAATAAGTAGAAAATATGCATAGATTAGATTTGTAAATAGTTTTTTAGTTTTACAAAATTTGTGTTTGAGACACACGTGGATCATGGCCTACAATATCTGAATGCATGCAAAAGACAAAATGTGTTGAAAATAGCGACAAGAAATGTTAAAAATAAAATCCACAAATTCCAGTTTAATTTGTCCTTGAATTAAACTAAGAATTAAAATCAAATTCTATTCTCATAGAAACTTGTAAATAGTTAATTAAGTTTAATTAACTTAATTAGCTTAGGAATTTCAAGTTGAAAGTTTTTTTGAAGTCATGTATATGTTCTCCCTAAGTTTTATGGGTCCAATATGACTTTAATTGTGAGTTGTAATTAGATAACTTATTTTACTAAGTTAAGTTCATTTAAATTAGTTCCAAATTGTTTGTGGAACTAATAGAGAGTTAATAGTCAATTGGTGCACTAATGCATTCACTAGTGCTACTCCAGTTAACTGAATATTACCTCATTAGAAACTCATGCATGTCGATTCTAAGAAAGACCTAGTTGAGACTAGAGTGCAGGGACAATGTATCATCAGTTGTATGATTAACTGAGTTGTATATATTGTGCATGCACTCAGGATCTGAACCTAGTAGGGATTGCTCAGTTTTCGATGCACTTGATTCCCATTAATATGGGCTATTCAACCATAGGAATTGTGCAAGGAAATAGGGGCTTGGAGAGCAGCATAAAACGATAAGGTTTGGCTTGAGTTTGCTTGTCAGCTGGGAGATTGATCATACTGAGTGTTGGGATTGTTCTTGTGAGAACAAGAATTGTATTATCATCTTGGATTTCTGATTTAATGCAATAAAGATAGTGGGGTTTTGATCTGTGGCTTTCCCTGGGAAAACTTATTGTGTTATGTGCCATTGATTTGTCTTCTTCTTGTTATTATTGTTTTCATTGATCTATTAGCTTCAACTAGTTGATAGTAGAAGTAGATTCGTGTCTTGTGCTTTAGTAAATTGCATGAGCTTGTGAATCTATAGGATTTTCTACATGGTATTAGAGCTGAGAAAAATATACTAGAGGATATTTTGAAGTTTTGAGTTTTGGGTTACAGGTGAAATTCGAATTTGCAATACATACTTCAAGATCGACTGATGGCGTTCTACGATTTGCGGCTCGAGTATGCCTTGGATGGAAGCTCAAATTATATAGCCCGGAAGGAAAGGATGGAGGCCATGTTGGAGGATAATGGCTTGAAGGAATTCATTGATTAGGACATTCATAAGCCACCAACATCGGATGATCAGAATCTAGCCAAATGGAAGAAGTGTGTGACAAGGGTGAGGCAGATAATCCTTGAGGGAGTTCGAGACCACATTGTCTCAAGTTTCCATGGGAAGGAAACTCCGTATGCTATGTGGAAAGCATTGAAGGAATTTTTCCAGAACAACAATGACCAAAGGAAGTTAGCACTGAAAGATAAATTTCGAAAAATCAAGATGGAGGCGAGTGACTCAATTCCAAATTAATTGACCAAGTTCACTCAATGTCGTGATGAACTTGGAAGTGTTGGAATCATGGTTATCGAGGATGATATGGTGAGTCTTGCTCTTTTAGGACTACCAAAGAGTTGGCATAGTTATCAGGTTTATGTCAATGGTCAGGAGAAGTTGCCAGATTGGGAATGACTGTGGTTAGATTTGATGGAGGAGGAGATCAGGAGGAACAACAGAGATGGGACCTCTTCCAAGGATGTGGAAGAGGATCTTTCCTTAGTGAGTAAGGAAAAGAAGGCCAATGGAACGAAGTCCCAAGGCGAGGAGGGTGGAAAGAAGATCAATTTGATGAAAGTCAAGTGTTTTCACTGTTACGAGCACGTGCACTATGCCAAGAACTTCCCACAAAAGAAAGCTAGCAAGAATGAGCCAAAAATAGCAGCAGCAGGTGAAGCTCTAGCTTCACAATTCAAACTTGATTTACTCTCATTGCATACATGGTCAACACCGTCATTGGAGGTGTGTGGTATCTTGAAAGTGGTGCCTCATTCCATATGATGGGGAATAGAGATCTCTTTAGTGATTTTGAGGAGAAATACCTCAAGCAAAGCATAGAGTTTGGAGATGAAGAGAGGTATAGAGATACCAAGATCGATACGGTTACCTTTCAAAGGGAGTTTGGCTCCCCTCTTAGGATCACAGATGTGATGTATATTCCAGGCCTAAAGAAGAACCTGTTGATCTAAAGATGATCTGAGGTTGTCATTGATGTCAACCCAAGCAGCACCAGGGGCTACCTTGATCTTGCAAGGGAATTTTGACTTGAAAACTTACTCTATTTTGAGTCAAGGATCTTCTATATAGATTCTACTCATCGAGATGTTTCTGTTGATATATGGCATGCCAAGTAATTCTTCACGGTTTGAGAGATATTCATGTTTGAAGTTAGTAACCCTAGTTAGTGGGCTAAAACCCTATGGGGTTGTGGCATGGCACTCATAATTGGTTTTGGTCATTGAATAGTCATTAATTAATAATTTTTTAAGCTCCTAAAATCCCTCCAACATTCTCTATAGAAGCCCCTCTCAACTCTATAAAAAGAAATCTCATATATCCTCCAAATGTAGTGATCGTGGAATTTTCGCTATAACTTCATTTCTGCGAAGTCTTAGATTCTGAAATTAAAACCCATTTGATTCACAATCCTGATGAATGTCATGACTGAATTTTAGATCTTGGTTCACTATATTTTCGGAGATATGATCTGTGGAAGTTAGGGTTTTTGTAGGCTGCTGAATTTCATCTCAAAGAAGTGACCTTGGGGAAATCATCATAACTCTCTCTCTAAGAAGAGGGTTGGAATTCTGTAAGAAGTGTCGGATAATGCACAGACTGTAGTTTTCTATGTATAAATTTCAAAGCCAAAGGAGGAAACAGTGACACATGGCATGTCGTACAAGTTCACTCTACTAAACTAGTCCATAATTAGGTCATTGTGAGAGATTGGGCATAACTTTGTCTTTAAGAGTCCAAATTGTGCCAGAACTGTGGAATTGGAAAGAAGACTCAAAGAGCTTGTATAGGACCGAAGATGACATGTTGGGGATCTGAAATCAGAAAGATACATTTAGATTAAATATCGTGCTCTTAGAAGGCAAGAAAAACTAGATCAAGTGTTGTCAAGGGGTGCAAAGGACTAGACTTTCTAGGGAAGAAAAGAGCAAGGTGTAGCAAAATGATGCATTAGAGGTAAGCTACAGGTAAGTATCTTTTGTATATGCATGTTCACTCTTAATTGCATTAGGTTCTTTGTATTCTAATTTGTTGTTTTTGTTTAGCACTGACATATGCTATACAAGATGAGGTAAGTTTTGCTATTATCATGTCATGGGTATTTCCTTGAAGACTTTTTGTAGGTATTATATATTCATCAAGAGAAGACTCAATGAATAATCTAATGTTCTGAAGAATGAGAAAGGGTAGCATGAAAAGAGCAGCAATCAAGGTGCAAAACAACAACAAGAAGTTCACCACATGAAGTTTTCACGTGGGCAGCATTGCATACATACATTGTAAAAGTATCATTGTATAGAGTCATTGTAAAAGAATCTTTGTAAAAGTTGTACAAGTGTCTATCTGCCAAGAGTTGGAGAGCCAATGTCGGGAGGTCTAGGATCATCATTAGGTGGTTGTGTCATAGTTGGGGTTATGGCCTAGTGTGTCGTCTTCTTCTACATCATTCTATATCATTGTAAAGTGGACCTGTTTCCCTGGTACAAGAGTCCATTATTCATTTATTATTCTATAGGGTGGTAGGGTGGTGCTATGTTGGTGAATGAAGTCACCAACAGGTTCAAGCCTATGAAAACTTCAGGGTGGTAGGGTGGTGCTAGGGTGAGTTGTATCTCATTGGGTGTTGGGGCATCCATTCAGTTGACTACTGAAGAATCTCGGGCATTGGAGCATCCATCTAGTGGGAGCTGGAGAAGAGTGCTTTTCTAGATTCTAGGAAATTGGAGCTTTCTTTTGTTGAAAAGTGTGCAACAAGAAATGATAAAAATAGAAAATGCTAAAAATAGCACTACTATAAATAGCTCAGCTATAAATAGCAGATTGCCATTGGAGGTCTTAGCAACAATGGGTGAAAAGTGAAAGTGCTAAAAATAGCTTTTCTAAAAATAGCATTTCAGGATCCCTTCTTATTTTAGTCAGTTCCTGGACTAAACATAGGAAGTAAAATTCGAATTTGATATCAAAAACAGTTTGAAAATTAATTAATTAATTCATCTTGAGTTAATTAGTTAAGGAAAATCAAACTTGAAGTCTATGTGAGGACATGCAACAGTTTCTCCTTTGATTGAGGAATTTATCCATCAATTAAAGAGATAAGGATGAGTTGTAATATTGAGTTGAAATCAGTTGACTTAGTTTAACTTAGTCAAGTCCAGTTCGATTAATTTAACAGTTTGTTAAATTAATGAGAGTTCAGTTAGTTAATGCTTGCATGCATGTAAATACTGTAATTCAGATAACTGAGTATTCACTCATGGATAACTCATGCATGTCAGTTCAGTTAGAGACCTAGTTGAGATTAGATGGAGGGACAGTGTACTATCAGTTGCTAGGATATTCCTTGGTGAATATTCCTTGCATACAGAAGGAATATTATTCCTTATGGATTGCGCATTTGGACCTGAGGTTACAATGAGTGTGATGAGGCCAATTCACACATGTGATATCATTGGACCCCAATCAAAACTGCGCAAGGAAATAGGAGGCTTGGAGGGCTTGAGGAAGATATATTCTATGTCTATTGAATCTGTGAGTTGTATTGTTTGAGTGCAGAGAGAGCAGGATAGCATGAGAGCTGATTCTTTTTGTAACTTGAACAAGATCTCCACTTGTATGATAATATAGAGTTGGGGTTTTAGGCTGGTGCTTTCCCCAGTGATATATCTTCTGTGTTATGGTTGATTACTTCTCGTTCTCAGTTATATCTGTTCATGCTTGATGTTGCTCATGTTCGATTAAGCTTCCGCTAAATTGTTTGTAGAAGTAGATAAAGTGTTTTTCTTTAGTACATTGCATTACCAGGTGATCCACAATCGGAATTTCTAAATGGTATCAAAGAAAAGGTGATCAAGGAAGAATAGTATACAAGCAGGAGAAGTACGAAGTTTGGTTTCTGAATATTGAATTGAGTTCTTATCACATCTATTTCACCGATGGCGTTCAGTGGTTTAAGACTCGAATATGCCCTTGATGGCAGTTCGAATTACATAGCCTGGAAGGATCGCATGGAGGCAGTATTAGAAGATAACGGTCTCAAGGACTTCATTGATCAAGAAGTCCAAAAGTTGATTGATGCTACTCAACTGGCGGAATGGAAGAAGTGTGTGGCTAGAGTGTAGGTGTTAACCCCATACAGAAATTACTTGCATATGAATTCTAAAACACAAAAAATAAACAATGCGAGATCATAACACATGAAACACATATACACAGAGATTTTCCCCTGGATCCCAAAACCGGGACTACCAGCTTGATTTTTCATTATGTTCCTTTCAATGTTACAATACATATTTATACATGCCGAAGCATCCAATACCATGGACCGAAAACCATCGCATCCAATACCATGGACTGAAAAACCATCGCGTCCAATACGATGGATGGAAAACCATCACGTTCAAAAAACATGTGTGAAAATCATGCAAAAAACCATAGGTGGGTCTGCCCAACCTAACATATGGTCCAAAACCAAAATTTTCTGGGGCGTTGCCCCGGACCCTATAAAGTGGGGTTACAGGTGCCCTTCAAACCCCTTGTTAACTACGTGGAAAGAATATAACACAACCCAACATTCTCCCACTTGTTGTTTTCTTTCCATAGGGGGCCACAAGAGAGCTTAGTCATTTTCCCAGCCCTGAAATGCCCATTGTCTCTCTACAACAAGAGAACTTCTCAGAGCTCACAGATTTTGTCAATGCATCTGTAGTATTCTTCAAAGTGTCCAACTTTACCAGCAACACCTTTTTGCCTTCTATCATATCCCTCACAAAGTGATACTGAACATCATTGTGCTTTGTCTTTGAATGATATGTAGGGTTCTTTGCCAAGAAAATTGCACTTTGGCTGTCATAGTCTATCCTTATAGCTTTCTGTACTAACCCCATACTTGAACACAATCTCTGCAACCAAATTGCTTCCTTGCTTGCATGAGTGGCTACCATGTATTCTGCCTTTGTAGTTGATAGTGCCACTACAGATTGTTTCTTACTCATCCAACTGACTACACCTCCAAATAGGTTAAACACATACCCACTTGTAGATCTTCTCTGACCCAGATCTCCAGCCCAGTCTGCATCAATAAAGCCACGAATATCCAACACTCTATCCAATCTTGGTCTTCCTTGGTAGCACATACCATAATCACTAGTGCCACACAAATACCTGAAAACCCGCTTCACTGCTGTCCAATGCTCCTTTCCTGGTTTTGACATAAACCTGCTCAATACTCCCACTACATGTGCAATGTTTGGTCTAGTACAAACCATTGCATACATCAGGCTACTGACTGCACTTGCATATGGAACACGGGACATGTCCTCTTCCTCTTCTTGTGTCTTGGGACATTGTTCAGCAGATAACCTCACACCTATAGGAATAGGAACCTTCACCAGTTTACTATCCTGCATATTAAACCTCTGTAGTATTGTCTCAATATAATTCCTTTGGTTTAACCAGAGCTTCCTCTTTGCCTGATCTCTTTTAATTTCCATGCCCAAAATACAGTTTGTAGCACCAAGATCTTTCATGTCGAATTTGGAGGTCAATTGGGTCTTTAAATCCTGGATAATTTCTTTGTCATTTCCAACCAACAACATATCATCCACATACAAGACCAAATAAATAACACGGTCACTAATTAATTTAAAATGCACACAGTGATATGCTTTGCTTCTGGTGAAGCCAGGTCCCCATATAAATGTATCAAATTTCTGATACCACATCCTTGGTGACTATTTTAACCCATACAGAGACTTCTTTAACTTGCATACCAGTTCTTTCTTACCCTTCACTGTAAAGCCTTCAGGTTTCTTCATGTAGATTTCCTCTTCCAGATCCCCATGAAGAAATGATGTCTTCACATCCATTTGTTCTACCTCAAAATCAAAAGTAGCAGCAACAGATAAAAGTAATCTAATAGAAGTTACCTTGGCAACAAGAGAAAAAATATCACCAAAATCAATTCCTGGCACCTGGGAATAACCTTTTGCTACCAACCGAGCTTTGTATTTCTCCACTTTTCCTTCTGCATTTGTCTTCTTTCTGAACACCCATTTTCTGCCAGTGGGTTTCCTTCCAGCCGACAACTCCATCAGATCCCAAGCCTCATTTTTGTGCAAAGATGCCATTTCATCAACCATGGCCTCTTTCCAGAGTTTTCCATCCTCTGAATCTACTGCTTCCTTCACAGTTTTGGGATCATCGTCAGTAATAGATAAAGAAAAATTTGAACAGAAAGCAGATGGACTATACCTTTCAGGCTGCTTTCTTTCTCGAACTGATCTTCTCACAACCGGAGTTTGTGGCTCTTCATCTTCTGATTCCTCCTCTACTGTAGATTCTGATTCTTCCCCCTTTAGCTTAAACTCTATCTTCTCAGGTTCCTTTCATTGGACTTCATGTTTAATAACATCTTTCACTTCTCTGAACACCGCATCTCGGCTGTACACAACCTTCCATGTGAGTGGGGTCCAAAGCTTATAACCCTTTAAACCATCCTTATACCCAATAAAGATGCACTTTTCAGATTTACTATCCAACTTGGTTCATTTCTCCTTTGGAGGGTTTCTTACCAATCCATACCTCTTGTGGAGTCTTATCCTCCAACGCTAATGAAGGTGACCTGTTGACCAAGTAACATGCAGTATCCACCACCTCTGCCCAGAATTCCTGTGCTAACCTGGCACCACTGAGCATGCTTCTTGCCCTTTCCATCAATGTCTTATTCATTCTTTCTGCAACTCCATTTCGCTGAGGTGTATATGGAGTAGTCTTCTGCCGTGCTATACCACACTTCTTACAGAATTCTTCAAATTCCTTACTGCAAAACTCTCCATCGTTATCTGTCCTCAGCACCTTTATCTTCTTCTATCTCTGGTTTTCCACGAGAGCCTTAAATTCTTTAAACCTGTCAAAGACTTCAAATTTCTTCTTAAGGAAATATATCTATGTATTCCTTGAGAATTCATCTATAAATGATACATAGTACACAAACTTTCCCAGTGATGGAACCTTCACAGGTCCAAAAACATCACTGTGCACAAGTTCTAATATCTATTTCGCCCTCGTACTACCAGAGGGGAAACTCACCCGATTATGCTTCCCATATACACAATTTTCATAGAAATCAAAATCCTGAGAGCTATTACTCATACCTTCTACCATACATTTACCATGAAGTATCCGAGGGCCCTTTTCTCCAATATGTCCAAGCCTTTGATGCCAAAGCATGGTCTTCTCTCCAGAGACCACTATATTTTCTGCTCCACTTTCAGGAACCACAAACTATTTCACCCATCAATAACAGTGCTATCTTGTAGCTTATACAGAGTTCCAATCCGAATTCCCCGCATCAATACCAGTGCTCCCCAAACCATCTTGCAGGTATCCTTCTCGAACACTGTTTTTACACTTGCATCATCCAACTTGCTAATAGAAATCAGATTTTTGGCTAATGCAGGAATATGTAGAACACCTTGAAGCGTTCTAACCCTTCCACCTTGCAACTTAAACTTTACTTTTCCACGGCCAACGATTCTAGCCTTCCTGTCATCCCCCAAGAAGACATCACCACCATCATATTTCTCATACTTGCAGAACCACTCTCTATGGGGAGTGAAGTGAAAGGATGCACTTGAGTCAATCAACCATGCATCATGATCTACATGTGTACTTGAAGAAGCCAAGTACACATCCCCACCTTCATCTAAGGTGGTTTTCACCTCTGCAGAAGGAGCCTCATCAGATTCCTTTCCTTTGTCAGGAGCTTTAGATTTATAGTCCCATTTGTAGTGTCCTGCCTTTCCACATTTCTAGCACACCACCTTTACAAGTTTTCTTGGAGATTTAGATCTCCCACTCGATGACTTATTTTTGTTTCTATTCTGGGTCCGCCCTCATACAGACAAGGCATCACCATTTTGGCTCTCCATATTTTTTCATCTCATCTCCTCCATCAGCAAGGATGAGACCATTTCATCAAAATGCAAGGCAGTTGCATTGCTACATATTGCAATAACCAGACTATCCCACGAATCTGGTAGAGAGAACTACATACTGATGCACTTATCTTCATCTGAAATTTTAATATCAACAGATGCTAACTGACTTACCACAGTATTAAATGCATTCAGATGCTCTGTCACCGAGTCTCCATCTTTCATCCTCAGGTTATACAGTTTTTTCCATAGGAACGGTTTATTCACCAGAGACTTAGATTGGTACAAAGTCCCTAACTTGTCCCACAAAGCCTTCGCCGTAGCTTCCCCTGATACATTCAGCAATACTGAATTTGAGACACACAATCGTATTGTGCTCTTTGCCTTCCGATCCAACTTCTTCCATTCTTCATCGGACACTCTCGTTGGTTTAGTACCCGGAACTTCTGTGATCCACTGGTCTTTATCCCCCAACAGATCCTCCATCTTGGGTTTCCACAACTCAAAACCCTGACCATTAAATTTATCGATCTCTATCTTTCCACTGCTCGCCATCTTCTTTCACCACTAGAATCGATCTCGTAGATCTCCCACTGAATGGGGTCTACCACAGGCCCGAGCGAAACCCCTCAGCAAGAAAGGCATCCCCTTGAAGACAAAACAACTCTGATACCAAATGTAGGTTTTAACCCCGTACAAAAATTACCTGCATACGAATTCTAAAACACAGAAAATAAACAATGTAAGATCATAACACATAAAACACATATACACAGAGATTTTCCCCTAGATCCCAAAACCGGGACTACCAGCTTGATTTTTCATTATGTTCCTTTCAATGTTACTGTTAACACCCAGGTTGTTCCCTTTGACTCCCAAGGGAATACGGCCGGGGTAACCACTAACCAATCTTTGGATTACAACTCCTAGCCAAACTGTAATCAGAGAGGGCTCTCTCTTTATGATTGTATCATGTTCTGATAGTATTTTAGGCTAGCTGTGATGTTCAGGTTTTGGTTTTATGTTTTGGTTGAGGGATGTCTTCTGTACCTAAGGTGGAAACCTTCAGATAATTCTAGTCCATTGGGCAATGGAGTCTTTGGTTACTGGTTGTTTGAGAGGAAGATTGGGATTGCTGAAACTGCAGGGCCTTTTGAATATCTCATGAAACAAACTAGATATTATAATGATGAAGTGTGTTTAACCAGTGAAAAGCAATTAAGAATTTTCCACTAAGCTTGGTTGTGAGAAAGAGATGTATTGTAAAGGAGCAGATTTGAATTCCTAAAACAATAATCACTGTGAAAGATACAGTGTAGAGGTGCAGCAATTAAGAATTACACCTTTATGACCATAACTGAGAGAAACATTTATAATAGCATAGATTGAATTCAGGGTATTCTATGAATAAATCCTGGAATTAGTCTTTTTCTCTGCCATTAATTGTGAGATCTAGAACATGGATGAGTTATGAGAAAATAACAGAAACAAACATAACAAAAGTTTAAGGAAACTTATTGAGCCATGAAAACACGCAGGAATCCTGTAGCACACAGCAATCGCATTACAACCCCTCAGACAACACAGACTTTGGAAATTCCATCGGCCTTTGTATTAAACTCTGAAAATTTACAGCAAAAGAACTCTTGAAGAGAAATCAACAACAACCCCTGCAAACTTATGCGAGGGGGAATATATACAAATGCTCATACAAAATATCTGAAGCGTTGAGTCATCTGAGAAATGAATACGTTCACCAACTTTTCAAGATAGTAGATAAGAAAGTTATTACATCATTGAATACAAAATAAATGCTCTTTATATCTGTCAGGAGATACTCTGACCTTTGGAGGCCATTGAGTCGGTCTGAACGCTCTGCTTTAATGCTGGAGATGTGCCTTTATGGCTGTCATGCTGTAGCTTTTCGGCCCTGTTACCTGTTAGCTGTCAATCTTGCTTTGTTGGCCGAATATGATCTGCTGAGTTGGCTCAGCCCTTCCCTTTTCATGCATGCTGATTTTACTAAGTTTTCCTGTGCATGACCACTTATGAATTTGAACAAAAAAACTTGAGTTACAGGCTCTGGCTTACAATATCAGCTGTATCATTTTGGTCCAGTATTCCTATGTGGGCAATTGATGTCTCAGAATTGCCTCTAAAGTCTCATCTGCCTCTGTGTATTTATAGAAGTTTGGAGGCACTTCAAACAGATGTTTAATTTCATTCATTATAAAGAATAAGTTCTCTACCCTATTGAATAGACTTTGTCCTGTTGCTGGCCCTATTTCCTCTGAGGTACTGGGCCTTTCAGTGACCTGATTTGTGGCGAATGTGTTAACCCTCTTGGCATACTGCTCATGTGTAAGTAGCCTTCCTGCGCTGTTCAGTAAGCCAGGGAGACCTCTGTTTTGCAATGCCACAAATTTGTCCATGAATCTATTGACCTCTGTCTGCATGTCCTGGGTCCTTCTCTCTAGTGTCTGCACTAGGCTTCTCAGTGTTAGGACCCTCTTTATTAGCTGGATGGTCTCAGTTCTGCTTGAGATTCCCATTGCTGCCAGCTGAGCACTTGTTCTGTTATTAAGCACATTAATCATTCTATTAGCAACCTCAGGCATATTGCCTAGAGATGCCCTCGATCTCTGGATTTCTCTGTGTGCTTTTCCTATGAGCTCTATTTGCTCATGAATGGTCTCAATGTATTGCCATTGATCAGTGATTGATTGGCCAATGTTGGCCCATAAAACTGTCTTAAGCTCAGCTGTCACTTTATCAAGTGTGAGCTCCTTCTCCAGCTCTTTTATCTTATCCTTAAGGGCCTTTATTTCCCTGCCCTTTTCTGCTACAGTCTGCTTGGATTTGTCATATCTTTCATTCAACTTGACCAAATTCTCCCTGGCCTCTTTTAACTCTGCCATTTGGGCTTCCAGGGCTTGGATTTCATTCTTGAGCTTCTGCATGTCCAGGCTTGGAGCCTGCTCTATTGTTGGCGCTGGTGCTGATGTAGATGGTGCTGTTTGATCAGTAGGAGGAGCCATAGTCTGAGGAGGTTCCTCCAGATTAATTATTTCTGGAGGAGGCTGAGATGTTTGTCCTCCTTCTTTTTGTTGTAATGCTGCCTACAGTGCAGCATGTGCAGCCTCTGATTCTCCCAATTTTTCTTGTGTTTGGATCAGCTGTTTGTATAGGGACACCAGCATAGCTGCTGCATCTTGATCATGCCTCAGCTGAGCAACTTCCTCTGTTTGTGGATGAATGGTTGCTGGGACTTTGACCATCTTCCTAAGGGCTGCCATGTCTGCATCCCTCAATTTCAACAGTGCTTGAATGGCTTTGGTGTCCTTGGGATCATGCCCAAGTTCTATGATTATCTCCTCCAAGGCTTTGATTCTGTTATCTTTTGCTTGAGAGGATGCCCTTTCCAACTCAAGCTGGGCAGCTGTATTATTTAGGCTATTCTCTAGCCTGTAATTCACCAATGTCTTATCTGCCAAGCTAGCATATACCATCTCACCCGTTTGCTTATGTAATTCGATCTGATCCATCGGGTGGATGTCCTTGGCAAGGACCTCGAGGTTGGTCCTGATGTAATCTGCAGCTGACTGTGGCTGCAATACAGCTGGCATAAAGTGACTCATTATCATCTTGCCCTCCTGGACATCATATGCAGACATTAGTCTTTGCTGGTTAGTGGGAGCCATTTTCAACAAATGATTATATAGCTGTATTTTTATGGGCTCATTCCTCTTCTTTATGTCAATGAACTGCTGCTTGATGCCCAGTTCACCTTCTCTCTACTGGCTTGAGGAGCTGACTTCTCCTCCCACTGTCCTCTCTTGTTCCTGCTGGAAGGAAATTGCAGATGCCTCCATACTAGGTGGGCCCATGCCCAACGATTGCCCTATAGGCATTTCTTCCTCTGAAAGGGGATTCATTCTGTGCCTTTTCTCCCCATGACTTATTGATGTGGTTAGGGGAGTCTCTCTGTCCCTCTTTCTGCTTATGTCTTCTTTTTGTGGGGTTTGGAGGACTGAGGCCTCCACTGTCATTTCTGGCCTAGGAGGCACCGTGTCCTGAGCCTGCTGCTCAGTGGAAATTGGGGCTTCAGCTGCCTTTTCTTGCTGTAATGGCTGCTCTTTCTCTTGCTGCCCCTCTTGTTGCTGTTGTACCTGTTGTTGTTGTTGCTGCACTTCCTCATGAGGTGGCTATTTGGTTTCCATCTCTTTTTCCTTGCCTTTGCTAGAAGTTTGCCCAGTAGCTTTAACTGCTTGCTGATTTGCTGTGGAGGAAGAGGCAGCTGCTCCCACTTGAGTGCTTGGAAGAGTAAACACCTGTGAACAAAGCTCAAGGTCAGCCATCTTCCTCAGATTTCTTACTGCTCTTTCATTTAACTCTTTTTGTGTGACAGCCTCCTCTAAGGTTCCTCTCCTCCATTTTACTTGATTTGCATATTTTTCTATGTGAGGAATCCTTACATGATCATAACTGGACAGCCTATACTTGACCCTTCTTAAAGTTATGAAGTGATTGGGGTCATAAGGTTTCCAAAGAAAACTGGTCTGAAGGCCAAGGGATTCAAGCATTCTGTCTGCTTCTTGCCAACCTTCCTCCCTCTTGTTATAGATAAAGTGGCCTAATTGGTTCCTGACCTTGAGTTGTGCTTTCTTGCCTTTGCCTGAAAAATGTAGCACATCAGCATTCCCAAACTGCCTGAAATATTCAAGGGCAAACAATCTCATGGGCACATATTTGGGCAATCGGTATGGGGGCAACTCACACCCATATATCCTGATGACTGTGTGGTTCTGGTAGAAGTACCAGTCCCCAATGCTGTATGCCTTAGATAACTGAAGAATTCTTTGCATGTCATCAGTCAGTCTTGGAGGAGGTGAGCTCATAAGCAGGGACATGGCTGGATGTATGAAAAGGTCAATGAACTCATAATAAGTGTATGGAGAATTAGACAGGCAGTGGAAAGCAGAGGACCAATAAACCACTGACCTTAGGTTTCCTTGTGCATCCACTCTTTTCATAGCAAAATGAAATTTCTCATGTTGATTGTACAAAATCAAATGGTAGATGTAGGAGGTGTATCTGAACACCCTTTCTCTTGCCAAGTTCATCAATTGCTCATGTATTTTGTCTGATATGTAGGTGGCATAGTCATAGCAGATTGGAGACTTGCCAGGGGCAAACATAAGCATCATTACCAGCACAGTTTCATCAACAAACTCAATTGAATTGTAGCCCAGAATGGGACTGATCATATCTACTAGGTCTCTGCCCAGTTGATTGAGGTATACATGGGAGATAGGAGGGTACATCACAGTATCAGAGTCAATGTATAGTTGATTTAGCTTGGTGACCTGAGCATCTGTCAACTTGGCTCCTTGCTTAATCAAATCAATCAGTGACAAAGGAACCAATTTCTTCTGAGTTTTGAATTGCAACATCTCTTTGATGGCTTCAGGGGTGACATAGAAAACAATTGAGCCTGAAGGGTCAATCACAGCCCTCTGAGTGGCATCATAACAGTCAGCACATAGGTGGATTAGCTCAGGAAACTGGTTGACCTGTGGGAGCTTGAAGATAGGGAGAAAAGAGTCCCAAATACCTAATACATCTGTTCCAGCCTCATGTTTAATCTTCAACTCATTCAATAGGTGAATGTGAAACTTGCTGTGCATCAACATTTCTTCGGATATCTGATAATCCAGGTCTGCTAGAGGTTGCCATTCCAATTCTCTCTGGGGAGCGTTTAAAGGAGCAATGTTCAATGCTACAGGAGCTACTGGTGCATCCATGGCTACTTTTAGGATTTCTGTTGTTTATAAACTGGTGTTACTGTGCAGAGCAACACCAAAGAGTTTTCTTTGAACAGAAAGGTAAATTACTGAGGGACAGAGGGTAAATGGTCAATTGCAGCAATTGAAATACTGCTTAAAGTATGGATAAGACAAATGTCTGGTCTTAAACTCTTTTTCTCAGCAAATTGGTACAGTTTGGGTTACCAGTTCGCGATTTGCGCGAACAGAATGTAGTTATTGGTAAAAACTCGGGCAAACAAGGCTCAACCAGTGAATTTCGACCTTAGAGTGTAAATGGGGACTAGGCACACGGGATTTGCCGGTGAATTATAAGTTTCTCAGTGTTTTAAGCTTTCTTGGCAATTTACAGACAAAACCAGGTGCAGGAGGGATTCACAAGGATAAATACCTGGTATACAGAGAACAATGGACACGAATGCAGGTGGAAATGGCGTGCCAACGGTCTCCAGGTCGAGTTCAGCAGGTTGGTGCGCGGTTGGACGTAAAAAACCATGCAGAGAAAACAACAGCGTTTTTGGCAAAAAGTGCAAAAAACGCGAAATTTGGCCAAAATATGGATTTTTTGGAACATTGGCGCCTTTTTTGGATGACGTCAGCATGACGTCATCAGGTGGGGTCAAGGTCGGATGATGTCAGCATGACGTCATCGGGTGACGTGGCGGCATAAGAGAGGTCCACGGGGATGGTGAGGTGGCAGACAGGTGGAGCAATGGCGGACGGGGCGTACCGACGCGGCGCTGACGTAGCAGTGATGCTGGCAGTGACGTAGGCAGGGCGGATTAACCGAAACCGGAAGTGGTTAGCGGTTTCATATTGCACCGCCTTCCATACGGAAGCGGAATTGTCAGAGGTACCTCCGATACGATGTGGGGGTGACGCGTGGCAGAGGCCTGACGTCGCCCTCTGACAGATATCGGAAGGTATCTTTCGGACGTCGGGGCCAGTCTGATATGCACGAGGGCCGTCGGATGAAAAGGGCCCGATCCGACGGTCGACGGATTGTTGAGCTGGCCAGACGATACGGATGCGGGCGGGATTAAAATAATATTTCTTTTGAAATTTGCGCCCGGCGGGACCTTTGGGAATTTCGCGATTCATATGGTTTTTTCAATGTTTTTACAAAAATGCGCATAGCGCTAAGACTTTGGGTAAATGGGAAAAAGTGGGTTTTTGTATGTTTTTTGCAAATAAAGTGGGTTATGGGTAAAAAGGGGGTTTTCAGAAGGTTTTTTAGCAAATGAAGGGGTTAATGGTTTGGATAACTTCTGAAGGGGGACAAGGGGTAGGGTTTGGGTTCTTAAAGTGACCAGATGTCACTTTAATCCCTGACTGTGAACATATGGCTATAGTGCCAAAGGGGAAGGGATATTTATAGCATGCTTGGGGTTTATACACCATAGTGTTTATAATAGTAGGGAAAGGGTAACATAGGGGATTTAGATAATAGAAGTTAGGGGTTAATATGGATGGAAAAGGTGAATGAGGAGTGATACCACTAAGTTTATTTGAAAATCACTTAGTTTAGGGAGTAGATCAAAATGAAAAGAATTTTTAGACAAGAAATGTGGCTTTTAAAGGAATAGGAACCACCATAAAACCACAAATTCTTCCATGAACACAACTGATGAAGGGATGTTAGTAATGAATGGGAAAGGGGAAAATGGGAAGTTAGACATGCTCCTTTGCTTTGCTGCAACATGATGGAGAAGAAGACCTTCTCAATCCATTGATTTTCCTTTGTGAATAGGTTAGCACACATTCAATTGTAAGGAATGACATTTTTGCAACCCCATCTGCCTACCCATCTACTTGCCTAGCATTTTTTGTTTCTTCTTGGAGGGTGCACTTAGACTTGCAGACCCTTATTCGCCTTTTCTTTTCTCTTGGCTTTTTCTTTTGATTTTCTATCTAGAACTACCCTTATTGCTTCCAAGGTCCCAGATTAAGCAGTTGGGAACCTTAATTCTCTACCTAAGCTACTGGTCTGCCAAGATTAAACAGTTTGGTCAGACTTCTTTCTCTATTCTACAACAGAAAATTGAAACATGGCATGATCCAGATTAGGCTGTTGGACCATCCATCAAAATTGAGTCCACATCAAGCTATATACACACATTGTCTTCTCTTGGAAATATGGGATCTTTGCATCATCAAAGCAGAGCATATTTGGAACTTTCTTTGCCAATCATGAAATATGAAACCTATTGGTATAGGTAGCTAACAGTTACAATACATATTTATACATGCCGAAGCATTCGATACCATGGACCAAAAAACCATCGTGTCCAATACCATGGACCGAAAACCATCACGTCCAAAAAACATGTGAGAAAATCATGCACAAAACCATAGGTGGGTCCGCCCAACATAACAGAGGGTCCAAAACCAAAATTTTCCGGGGCACTGCCTCGGACCCCATAAAGTGGGGTTACGGGTGCCCTTCAAACCCCCTGTTAACTACGTGGAAAGAATATAACACAACCCAACATAGAGCAAGGAGAATCCTCCTGGAGGGAGTTTGAAATCACATTGTCTCGAGCCTCCATGGGAAGGAGACTCCGTTTTCGATGTGGAAAACATTGAAAGATATTTATCAGAATAGCCGCAATCAAAGGAAGCTGGCGCTGAAGGACAAACTTTGAAAGATCAAGTGTGAAAAGTGCGATACAATCTCTACGTTCTTGAACAAACTAACCACCTACAGGGATGAGCTTGCAAGTGTAGGGGTCATGACTGCTGATGACGACATGGTGAGTCTAGCACTCCTCGGTCTTCCTAAGAGCTGGCATAGCTACCAGGACTCGGTTAATGGAAGAGAGAAACTGCCAGATTGGGAATGACTTTGGTCAGACCTAATGTAGGAGGAGATAAGGCGGAGCACCAGGGATGGATCTTCATCAAAACAAGATGATGAAGAAAATCTAGCTTTAGCGAGTAAAGCTAAGAAAGGGAAAGGGAAGGTATCCCAATCCAAATCTTCTCATGGTGGGAAGAAGGTTGACAAGTTGAAGGTGCGATGCTTTCACTGTCATGAAGTGGGCCATTATGCTATGAATTGTCCACAGAAGAAATCCAAGAAGGGTTCCTCAAAGGGATCTGATGGTGATGCACTAGCTTCACAATTTGAGCTGGATTTCTCACTTATCACATGCATGGTTTCATCCATGGTGGGATGTGTTTGGTACCTAGATAGTGGAGCTTATTTCCACATGTCGGGTAACAAGAATCTTTTCAGTACCTTGGAGGAGAAGGATCTGCAGATGTGGATCAAGATGGGCGATGATAAAAAATACTGTGGTTCAGGTGAAGGTACAGTTGTGTTTCAGAGGGAGCATGGTGCTTCTCTCACCCTATCTGTTGTTAAGTATGTACCAGGTCTGAAAAAGAATCTTGTGTCTGTTGCTATGCTAGAAGATAAATGCTATGATGTAGTCCTTAGTAAAGGAAAAGTTTTCTTGAGGCATATCGGCATCAGATAGACCAAGCGAATTAGGATTCGAGTAAAGAATCTCTACAAGTTGGAGGTAGATGACTGTGCTGCACTAAGTTCAAAAGCAGAGGTGGTGTAAAGCCAAGATGTTGGCCAGCTATGGTATAGAAGACTAGTCCACTTGCATCATGGGGCCTTGAAGTTCATGCAACAAATTTCTACCGGCTTACCCAAGGGAAAACTGGAGAAAACAGACACATGCAAAGGATGCACCCTGGGTAAGTATGCGAAATCTTCCTTTCAGGATCGGGATAGTAGAGCTGGAGTAATCCTGGAGCGAGTTTACTCAGATGTATGTGGACCATTCTCTACAGCCTCCACCGCTAAGAAAATGTACTATGTTTTTTTTATTGATGATTTTTCTCGTAGATGTTGGATCTACTTTATGCAAAAGAAGGATCAGACCTTCTTAAGTTTTGGTGAGTTTAAAGCCTTGACAGAGAAACAATCTGGGAAGAAAGTAAAAACCTTGCATAGCGATAATGGTGGAGAGTATGTTTCCCAGTAGTTTAAAGACTTCTGCGATGCAGAAGGAATTAAAAGGGAACTGATGGCACCCCATAACCCACAAAAGAATGGGGTGGTCGAAAGGAAGAATAGATCTATTGTGGGAGTAGCTCGAGCGATGTTGCATGACTAAAGCCTACCACTTCATCTGTGGGTTGAGGCATGCAATACAGTAGTGTACCTTCAGAACAGAAGTCCTCATTGTGTTTTGGGGATGAAGACACCTATGAAGGCTTTTTGAGGGAAGTGACCAGATGTGAGTCACTTCCGCATCTTTGGATCACCAATTTTCTATCATGTGACCAAAGATGCTTGGAAGAAGCTAGACCCAACAGCTAAGTTGGGGATACTTGTGGGGTACACAGATACACCCCAAAACTATCATGTGTTTCTACTTGCCAATCAGAGGACCGTAGTGCACAGGGATCTGAAGTTCGACGAGCAGAGAGCCATGTGAGTGTCACTTGAGAGGGAGCTCAAGTTGCATGGTGATGAGGAACTGTTAGTTCTGTTATGCCCCTATATCAATAGGTGTCATATATCATGATTGACTTGATAAGCTTTGTAATATGTTCATACCTTTACTTGTTGCAAAGGTTTTCCATATTTGTAAAAAATTAAAAAATTTAAAAAATGTAAAGAGGGTATACCCTAAAAGAAAAATCAAAGGGTGAAAAGAATAAAAGATGGTTAAAAAATGAAAGAAAATGAACCCCAACAAAAAGAAAAGACCAGGAAAGTGTGAAAGTCTAAATGCCACTAGTTTTTCACTTTTATGTAATAAACAATTGTGTGCAGCTTGTCACTTATGCCACAATTCATGAATAGTCAAACAATTTAAACTTGGCTAGTTCATATTTCAATTTCATGTTGTAGAAATAGAGAATAAAGATCTGACCAAACAGTTTAATCTTGGCAGATAAGTAGATAGGTAGAGTGAAAAAAGAGCTCAACAGTTTAATTTGAGCCCTTGGATGTAATAAGTGTAGACTTAGATAGGCATTACCATGTAAAATAATTTTTTTTTTGATAAGGGTTTTCCAGTCTAAGTGCACCCTAATAAAATGCTAGGTTAAGTAGGTAGGATAAGTAGATGATGGTTGCAGAATAACATATGGTGAATGATCAGTTCAAATGTGTAAATATTTTACTTTCATCACAAGGCAATGGCATGTAGCACATGAAAGACATATCAAGCAAACAAAGTCAAAATAATTAACTCCCCTACTCATTTCCCTAAAGTTTCACTAATTTCCCCTAAGTGCCAAGGTATTTATTAAATTAAAGGGGCTCAGAGTATTTCTCTGACTTCTAGAGGGACCGGACCCTCAGCCCAATAATTTATAATGCCTAAGTACTTAAGATCATCACACCCATTCATAAATCATTCATTCCCTTGATACATTTTTTCCTAAGTAAAATTCTATTTTACTTAGGAAAATCACAATATTTTCCATAAAAACCCTCTTTTTCACTTTAGCCTAAGTTTAAATACACACATCAAATGTTTTATACTTAGTGCTTTTCCATTTCAATGTCATATTAACTATTAACTTATTAATATATAAATTCCCTATGAAAATTCACCCATTCCCGTATTACTTTAAACTATGTAAAATTCCTGAACTACTATATATCCCGCCCCCTTTGGTTAAAATATAACCATAATACATGTTAAATAGGGATTAATTGATTAATCAGTAACTAATTAACAACCCTAACCCCCCGCCACATTTAAAAGGGATTAACTAACCCTCACGGTTAATTAATAGCCTTCCCGACCAATCCTATCACCCCCAATACGATTAAATAATCCTTAATTTCTTTGGGCCCCCCTTCATTAAACCCTTGTCATTTTACATCCCTGATAGTCGTCCGATCAAGTCCATGAGATCCGACAGCTGTTGTGCATATCGCATGACCCTTTGTGATCGCACGTTAGCACGCAATCACAAAGCGGTTTTGTGCATAGTACCTCTGCCACGCGTCATCCGTTCTATGGAATCGCTGGCTCAAAGCCAGATACAACGCCCTCTCCATAAGCAGTGCGATATAAACCGCTTACCACCTCCAAATTAAACGACAAAACATCACGTCACTCTCCCGTCGACATCACCCGTCCAAATCCTGAAACACGTCAATCCTTGACTTTGTATATAAAACAAAACAAATCATTTTCATTGTTTTACTCTGCGAACTTTTACTCCCATGCAAATAAAATGTCGAGGTCAACCAGCTTGAGCTTTCAACCGCCAACCAGCATCAAAATTTGTAGTCGAAGCCGCCCAGAGCTATCTAGTTACACCCAGTACCTGCATTCCATTGCCCGTCCCCCAAAAGCAGGTATTTATCAATTTCCCGACAAGAAACCCTGCAAACACATATTTTCCACTACAAATTAATTGAAAGGCCAAAATTCACCATAATTCTGTTATTACTTCTGTAATTCAAGTCCCCTAGACCCTCTATTTTACGATTTTACAAAGAAAATCTCAGTTTCCTTTCTGAATCCACAAGAACCAGAATGGAAGCCCCAGTAGCTCTGAACATTGCACCCATTAATGCCCCTCATCATGATTTAGACTATCTACCTTTGGTAGATAAGGATTTCCAAATAAAAGACTTAACCATTGATAAAGACCACCTCAAAGTCTTTTGCCAATGTAGAGATAACCACTTAAATGGCTATGATGTCATGGGATTGTGGGAATCCAACCTCCCAATGTACTTTCTCCCTTCTGTGCATGTTTTCCCAGACATAATCCATTAGTGCCATGCAAATTATGACCTCAACCGTAGAGCAGTCATGTCTCCCAACCAAACAGTCCTTTTCACAATAACAGCTGAATCAATCAATGATATGTTGCAATTTCACCCTAGTCAAGTCCTCACTCCCATTTCCATTGGGAATTTACTTGAGAAATCAACCAAACTCCCATTTCCATTGGGAATTTACTTGAGAAATCAACCAAAATGTCCCAATCTGAACTCAATCGCCTCTACCAGACTTTCATACTAAAAGAATATCAGACTACAATCCCCCTCCTTATGGGTCAGTTCACAGATATAGGTAAAATCATAGTTGATATGATATCTGCAGTCATGGGATTCAACACTAGTGAGTATGTAGATGAGTTGACCCTAGTGTTGATGTCTATCTTTACCCCTAGACAACCCCCTACTGTCAAGTATGATTATGCCTCATTCATTGTTGATAAAATTCATAACCAGTTCATGAGACTGGAGAATGAAAGGGTTTTCAAGTATACCACCTTCATATATCACCTCATCCTCTACAATCAATTAGAAAAATTCCCATTTTCTATCAAGAAACTTGATACCAAGGGTAATCCAAGGTCTATCATCTTTTGGACTTCCATCTTCCATAGATCTTCTTCTTGCCCTTATTCATATACTGAATTCATTGATCAATTTGTCCACCTAGCAACCACCTTGCTGACATGGATTTCCCCTCCTAGGATTAGTGATGATATCAAAAGGATCCTTCAGCTCTCCAAACAGTACAGAGTGGGTGACTGGTATTTATACCAGAATCACACAGAAATCAGGGTATATGGGTGTGAGCTCTCCCCATTCAAGCTACCTAGATATGTTCCAATGAGACTGTTTGCACTGGAGTACTATAGATAGATAGTAAACTCAGATTTGGTTCATTTTACTAAAGCCAAGAAGAAAGCACAACTAAGGATCAAGGATCACTTAGGCCCTTTTGTCTGCAACACTAGGGAAGCATGGAAAGTAGCAGAGCAAATTCTAGAAGACCATCTGAGATTAAACAAAAGTTTTAGTTGGACTCCATATGACTCCCATAGTTTTATCTATGATAGAAGAATGAAAAATAGACTATCACCATACTTGCATCACAAAATTCCAGAGATTGAGAAATTTGCTAACATGGATGAATGGAGAGAAGGGACACTAGTAGAAACAGATAGTGAGTAGGTCAACATAAAATATGTAATGAAGGATCTTGAAAAAACACTTGACCTGGACTCTTTTGGATAGGGGCAGTTTGAGACTTCTCAAAAGATAGCATCAGGAACTAGTGCCTCAACAACTGATACCTCACAAAAGCACTCACAGGAGACCAATGCACCACCTGCAAAGACATCATAGGAAAGAGGAAAAGAGACTAGCACTCAAGCAACAGAACAATCAACCATGTCTAACAGTCTGAAACTTCTCAAGAATAGGCTCAAACACAGGCCCACCCGACTCAAGTCAACATGGGAGAGCCACCAATTTTATAGACTCCTCTGAATGAGTGAAGGAACAAAAAGAGAGATAAGGAAGTAGCTAACCCTGCCAGTGGCCCACAAGACTAGCCTAGTGCTAAGAGGCATAGGCTAAATCCTCATTCAGAAGAGGAATTTTTTGAGGAAAATATAGAGAGCTAGAGGGAAGAAGGCGCAGACAGTCAGAAAAACTTTCCCAGCAGGTGGGGCACCTTCTAGCTCACAGAGACAGGAACTGGAAAGGCAACAAAGCACTGAAGTGTCATCTTTCAGGCCTCCAGGAAATGAGAACCTAGATATTAAAAATAAATTCAAAGAAATGAAAGCTAAGAATGAACCATTAAGGGCCAGGGTCTATGATCAGTTTTTGAAAATGGCCCCCACAAATCAAACTAGGTTGATGACAGTCTATGATATCAAAGAAGGTAAGATGCAGATGAGCTTCTTCAAGCCCAAAATTCAACAACCTCAATCAATTGCAGACTACCTCAAAGTTTATTTTGAGGTCATGGCCAAAGGCATTCATCCCTTAGATCAGATTGAGTTACACAAGCAGATATGGGAAATGGTATATTCAACATTAACTAGTAAAGCTATGATGGCCCAAAGATTAGAAAATTCTTTGAATAATACAACTGCTCAGTTATAGCTGGAAAGAGCCTCCTCATAGGCTAAAGACAATAGAATTAAATCTTTGGAGGAGTTGGTTATTGGATTGGGCCACAACCTAAAAGATGTGAAAGCTACAGAGGCCTTGATTAAAAAGAAAGATGAAGACATAGCTTCCTTGAGAAAGTAGTTAAAGTTACCTCCATCAAGGCATCCTTAAACTGCTAAAGTCATCCAAAAGAAGTCTGAAGAAGAGCTTATGGACTTAGTCCTCAAGCTAAATGAGCAGTTGAAGGAGACTGAACAAGAATTGGAGAAATCTTTGAAAAGCAGGCAGAGTGAGTCGACCACTCAACCTCAAAATGTAATACCAGTGGTCTCAACGGCAATCCCTTCAACACTTGCAATAGCTCTGGCACCCAATGTCCCTTTGGCCAAAGCTGAAGCAATTACAGGTACAAGTATAGGAACAACACCAGCAGGAACTTCAGGTTTGAGCACTGAGGAGTTAATAAAATCAATGGAGGAGATGAAGTTGCAAGTCTCTGAATTGTAGAAGGTAAAAGAACAACTTGTTACCTTAGAACAAAAATATGATGTCTCCAAGATTAACTTTGCTGAAGAGGTAAGAAAAAATAAAGGCTTGGCACAGCAGGTGAAAACATTGGAAAAAGATCTCACTCTTGAAAAGCCCCTAACAGACATTAGGAAGATTCTTTGGACCAACATCACACAGTCAATAAATGATGTTTGGTCATCCATACAAATAATTTTTGAACAGATTGATTTGGTGCAAGTGGCTCTTGAAGAAATTCATAGAACCAAGGAGGAATTAGGAGGGAAGCCTGAGGAAGCCATCAGGCTAATAAATTTTTTGAACAACAAAAGTAAATACCAGCTATAAGAGTTGGGTATTGAGGACAGAACATAGACTATTCTAGAAGTCAAGAAGGTATTGACCAAAAGGTCATTGATGCAGACTTTGGAAAGGAGATGCCAGAATATGCAAGAAGAAATTAATGATTTCATGAAGAAATTTGGCATTTTGTAGATCAAAGGACTTCCCGGTCCTTTAGTAATTAATGATAAATTAATGAGACATGAAGACTATGTGGACAAGTTGGGAAAATATGCAGATAACCAGTCCAGTTCATCAGCTAGTGCATTTGCACCAAAAGCACTACCTACAGGCAGAGTTCTCTATGACAGTATAGAGAACCTTTTCTATGTTGAACATGAGATAAAACATTTGTTTCTAGTTCAGCCTAATTTCGTCAAATATACTAAGGCTGATGAAATCTTCAGAAAACTTCAAAGGACCAGAATACCAAATGAAGATTGATGGATGGACATGACAGAGATTTTGTAATTTGCCCTCATAAAAAAGTAAATTTACAATATTTACCATAATCAATGCTGGTAAAAGAAGGTGAATAAGGATAGAACAGGTCATAGAGTATCAAAACAGGTTAAAGAGTATCAGTTAGAAGATGAAAAGCAGAACAACCAGCACATATTTACGAGGAAAATAGCGAGATGTTGAAGCATAGGTCCTACCTCCAGCTCATTCACAAAAAAATGGACAAAAAGCCATCAGTTTACTTTAGCTTCTATCTTCGAGACCATATGTCTCTATTTTTATGTAACATATAGTTAGGCTTCCTAGATTATATCTCTCTTTGTTAAGAGATATTTGATTGTAACTTTTTGTATAAGTACTCCCTCATTCAGAGTATTGAGAGTGGATTGTTAGACATTTCTGTAAGACTGCTTATTTTGGAATAGAAGTACTGTTGGACAATTTTTGTATAGCTGGCTAGATGAAGAAATAATACAAAGGACTTTTCTCAGGATTCATGTGTCAAACACTAGACAAATAAGTATTTTATATCTCATGTGTTATTGTTTTCTTGTTTAATATTTCAACTGTGTTTCATATCTAAATATTAAAACGAAAAAAGTATAATTCAGAAAGTGCTTAAGTGCAATCTGTTTTTAAAATCATTTTTATTCTAAATGTTTTCTTCTAAACTATCATAGGCAAGGAATTTTTAACTGCTCTTGCTTCTTAGTTTATCATTTTGGTTATTTGATAAGAAATTCTTAACTGCTTTGTATTAGTGATCATTCAAGTTCCCTCCTCTTAAAACATGTTGAAGGGTTCTTAATTGCCTTTCTTGATCTGGGTCTTGGGGGGAGGCCCCCAAGATCTAAAAGATTGAAATGGATCTTAGGGGGAGAGACCCTCAAGATCTGAAAGATTGAAATGGATCTTGGGGTAGAGTCCCCCAAGATCTGAAAACTTGAATTGCCAAAAGAAAAGGAGGAGAATGCCCAATAAAAAAAAACCACAAAGAAACTTTTATTTAAAATAGTAATGAAAATAAACCAGCTAGGGCGATGGCAGCTTATCTCTGAGAAGAGATGTGGTGGCTACATGCCTCTAAACTGTAAAGGCTACATTGTGGCGGACAATCTGTCCTTTTACAAAATGTGACTTGTTACTTATAGTATTTTTCAGTTACAATACCACGGGTCAATTCCATGGGTGAATGAATACCATGGGTGGATTTTACAATACCACGGGCAGATGCCATTTACAATACCATGGGTAAATTCCATGGGTCGATGAATAATATGGGTGGATGAGTACCATGGGTGGATTTTACAATACCACGGGTGGATGCCATTTACAATACCATGGGTAAATTCCATGGGTTGGTGAATAATATGGGTGGATGAGTACCATGGATTGATGCCATTTTCCATTCGGATCATTCCTCCCTCCTTAAGAAGCAATGGTCCCCATTGCGTAAAGTTCCCTCCTGCGAAGCCTTTGTGGAATATGAAGAGCCACTGAAGATAAGGGTTTTATGTGGTTAACCCAAAACCCTGATAAACGAATATCCGAGGATAGAGATACCCTATAATGCTTGTGATCAACTGTGATTCTGACAGTGTGCGGCCTAGCAAATGGACTTCGATGACAAGGATTTTATGCGGTTGACCCATAACCATGATGTTGGTTGCTGATGAAGTAGAAGGTGTCTACATAGCTTGGGGTGGGAGGGCACATCTCCAAATAACCCAAGCCAAATAATGCTATGTCGAAACTGATGAATGTGAAGCAAGTGCCTACTAAAGTGGGGTGGGAGGGCACGTCTCCAATGGAAACCCACTCCGAATGCTGCTCCAGAATTAAAATGGACATAACTCGGCCAATATAACTCAGAATATTTATTATAACCTGTTTTTAGAAGCAGAAGGATCATTTTGCATCTTCCCATGAGTTGGAAATCCTTATTTGGACACTCTGAGATCTCAGATTCGCGCTGCAACAGTTCCGCTGTCACAAAAATTCTGATAAAATGGCTGATTTTAAATCAGCGATATCTCCCACATCCGAACTCTGATTCGACCGATTTGTTTTTTGAAATTGGGTGATTTTTCGAGAAGAATCCAGATATGGTATTTGTTTTTGTAAATTTTGTACCAAATGTTTCAGATCTGATCTGCAAAGTCGCCGCCCAAAAAAAAAATTCCTGCAAAAAAATGAGAAAAGAAAAATTCTTCCTGCTTGACCCAAGAAAGTGCTCTGTGGAGGTTGTAGCACATGCCTAAAGTTTGTTGAATATTGCTGCAAAATTTGAAACTGAAATATGCATCAAACCCTCATTCCCATGGAATCATAACCTGCTCTGATACCATTGATCCGGATCTTGAGAGGAGGCCCCCAAGATTTAAAAGATTGAAATGGATCTTAGGGGGAGAGACCCTCAAGATCTGAAAGATTGAAATGGATCTTGGGGTAGAGTCCCCCAAGATCTTAAAACTTGAATTGCCAAAAGAAAAGGAGGAGAATGCCCAATAAAAAGAAACCACAAAGAAACTTTTATTTAAAATAGTAACGGAAATAAACCAGCTAGGGCGATGACAGCTTATCTCTGAGAAGAGATGTGGTGGCTACATGCCTCTAAACTGTAAAGGCTACATTGTGGCGGACAATCTGTCTTTTTACAAAATGTGACTTGTTACTTATAGTATTTTTCAGTTACAATACCACGGGTCAATTCCATGGGTGAATGAATACCATGGGTGAATTTTACAATACCACGGCGGATGCCATTTACAATACCATGGGTAAATTCCATGGGTCGATGAATAATATGGGTGGATGAGTACCATGGGTGGATTTTACAATACCACGGGTGGATGCCATTTACAATACCATGGGTAAATTCCATGGGTAGGTGAATAATATGGGTAGATGAGTACCATGGATTGATGCCATTTTCCATTTGGATCATTTCTTCCCTTTTAAGTCCATCCCTGTTGGAAATAATACTAAGAAGGGGGGTGAATCAGTATTATCAAATCAAACACTTTTTCATTTTCATTATATATATATACGCTACTTCAGTTATGGAAACCCGCGTATACATGCAACTGTGTCTAAAGCAACTAGCATATATTTAGTAAACTTATGATTCAGTTAATCCATTAAATGTTTATCTTTAATTAGTGCATCAGAACTTCATTAACCATAAGAGGAGTAAACAGATGCAGTAAAATAGAACAGATCATCACACATATGAACACAAGATATAAGGTGGAAACCCAATGTGGGTGAAAACCACTTGCTGCAATTCGTCTCTATCTTCTTTTAATAAGGAACTTCTTTTTATAATATTTCTATGCTGGTGCAATCTCATACCATTACGCAGGCTTCTACCTGCAGAAGGCTACAACCTTCTTTCATTCTCCAGCCTCTCCTGGAAGGGAGCTACAACCCCCTTAGCTCTTGTATTAGCTGATGTACTAGTACGTAGGTGCTTACCTATAGAAGGATACAACCTTCTCTTTTCTTCCAGGGACCATGTTTCATAAATTTTCAGACTGGATCCATCAATAACATCAATCAAACATCAAATGTATCTGCATCAACCAATCCCCTTTGCACCAACCAAAACTGAATCAATCAATCACTTCTCTGAATGTTATAACCAGAATATAGTAACAATAACCAGAAACCAATCTTGAACCCAAAACACTGCAGCAATAAATAGAAGTAGCTAAAACATAGTTTATGAGATGTACGCTACTTCAATATGTAGAGCCTGTGTGCATATGCTGCTATATTAAGGCAAACCTACGTATACGCTATTTTGAATTACCTAACCAGTGTGTATACGCACCTTTACCATGCTGAACCTGCGTATAGATCTATAAAAGATAATTTACTCTTTTCAATTATTCAGACATAAGTTGTACCCAGAGTATTTATAGATCAAGTCATGCGCCAAATATAACAGATCAAAATCACACAAAGATACTTCTATTCAAGCCTTAATATCTTGACCCATCAATAGAACTTATCCTTCTTCTAGCGCTCAGGTTCCTCCTTGATTCAGATCCAGCTATGCACGATAACCCAATGACCAGTATTCTAGATCTTGCTCTTCATAAGATATTCAATACTTGAGTGCCCTTGCCTAATGATCTCCTTTCCCTTTTATAGTCTTAGGCCTTACTCAATACCATGGTCAAAAACGGCTTAGAACTAATACTGGGTCCCAATACCTGGTTTCAACACTTCGGACGAGATACCATAGTCCAAAACCATAGGTCCAAATACCAAGGACTAGATACCATAGACTAAAAAACAAGTTTTCCCACATGTACGTGCTTTTCCTTACATGAAAGTGCGTGCATATGCATACACGGCTTTTGATCGGTGATCCCATGTGTACACGAGACTTGGTTAAGTGGAACCTGCGTATATATATTTTTTCTTCATTCTGAGAGCCTGAACTGTGATCTGTCATCTGAGTGAGTTGCCATCAAGGACAACACCTGTGTCATAGAGCCAAACCTGTTTCATAATGCCAACAATCTCCCCCTTTAGACTTGATGGCAACCCCAAGTCACTCAAAGTCATTCTCCCCCTGAGTACATGTTGAAATCTCTGCTCTGCTGTGCTGTCCATGCTCCCCCTGAGTGTAGGCAAGGTCTGCAAAAAGATGTTCTACAAGAAAGAACATGAATCTATACATCATAAATGACCTTCCTATCACCAAAGACTCATACATACATCCATCTCCCAACCAAGTGGGGATGTACCAAGATTTACTCATCCACCCAACCAGGTGGGGATACACCAAATGTTTACACATGATAAAACAAGAACATTACATCATCCATCCTAGGCATAGTGGGGAAACCAAAATAGGCCGTTACATGACCTTGATAATAAAAGAGATATATGACATAGAGACTAAATATCTAAGACAAGACTATGATAGTCATTAGCAACTATCATCAGTAGCATCTGTCAATCATCATTCAGACCAGCAACCATGATCTCCCTCTGCACCCGTTCCACCTGAAACCAAAAACAGCTGTGAAATTGAACCAAGATCTTCTAAGATAATGCCAACAATGCATTATTAGAAGTATATGATCCCCCTGAACTCATGCCAGATGGTCTCTGTCAGACCCATATCAGACTCTTTTCATCCTGAGTCTGGACCGCTGTTTTTCTTCAAATCAACATATACGCGACTATATCCACAGAAACTGGCGTATGTACGCAGATGCTCCTCATGAAACTCATGTACAACCACTTTTCTCTGAAACAGATAAGTTTCAACAGCAAGATGATGCATCAACTACTCCCAACTTCTGTCTGAGGTATTCAAATGTCTCCTTGGGCAGTGGTTTGGTGAATATATCGGCAACCTGTTCCTTGGAGGGAACATACTCCAATTTGACCTTTTGTTCAAGCACTTGTTCTCAGAGAAAATGATATTTGATAGGCATGTGCTTGGTTTTTGAATGCATGACTTGTTTCTTTGAAATGCTGATTGCACTTGTATTATCACATAAAATGGAGATAGGTGGAGTACAAATGATTTGAAAGTCTTGCAAAGTTTACATCATCCAAAGGAGTTGTGTGCAGCAAGACGCAACAACCACATATTCTGCTTCAGCTATAGATAATGCAATTGAACTTTGTTTCTTGCTGAACCAAGATACTAATCTGGAACCTATAAAGAATGCACCACCACTAGTGCTTTTTCTGTCATCCACGCTTCCTACCCAATCTGCATCTGTGTATGCATGAAGTGTGATATCTGTATCTCTAGGATACCATAAGCCATAGTTTTGTGTTCCTTGAAGATATTTGAAAATCCTTTTAACCGCCTGAAGGTGTGCTTCTTTTGGATTTGCCTGGAATCTTCCAACTATTCCCACTGCATGCATGATGTCTGGTCGGGTACCTGTCAGATAGAGCAGACTACCAATCATGGATCTATAGGTTGGTTGATGTACTGTTGCTGATTCATCATTTGCGCTGAGGCTGCATCTTGTTACCATAGGGGTACATACTGGTTTCGAATCTTCCATGCCATATTTCTTTAAGATCTACTTGAGGTACTTGGTTTGTGATAGAAATATACCGTCTTTGTTTTGTTGGACTTGTAAACCAAGAAAATATGTGAGCTCACCAAGCAGGTACATTTAAAATTCTTTTTGCATCACTAAGGCAAAGTTTTGACTCATGGCTTCTTCATTGCTACCAAAAATGATGTCATCAACATACACAACAAGTATTAGTAATTTATCATTGTCAATTTTTATATATAGATTGCTATTTGCTAATCCTTTTGTAAAACCTTTTTGATGGAGGTATTTATCCAGACGATAATACCAAGCCCTTGGAGCCTGTTTAAGACCATAGAGAGCCTTTATGAGTCTGCATACAAGTTTTGGATCATTTCCAAGGATGAATCCATCTGGTTGCTCAATATACACTTCTTTTTCTAAGTCTCCATTTAGAAAGGCAGATTTCACATCCATTTGATATACTTTGAACTTCTGAAAGCTAGAAAGAGCAAGGAACATTCTTATGGCTTCAAGTCTAGCAACTGGTGCAAAATTTTCTTCAAAGTCTATACCTTCTTGTTGAGCATACCCTTTACAAACAAGTCTGGCCTTGTTTCTAATAACATCTCCATTTTCATTCAGCTTGTTTTTGAATATCCATTTGGTTCCTATGACATTCTTATCATTAGGTCTAGGAACCAATTCCCAAGTGTTATTCTTTTCAATCTGCTCAAGTTCTTCATTCATGGCCTTGACCCAACATTCATCTTTGCATGCTTCACTTACATTTCGTGGTTCGACGGAGGAGAGAAATGCTAGATAGCTTGAAGCTTCTGTTATAGTTCTTCTTGTTTGAACACCTACCTCTTTCTGCCCCAAAATTTGAGTCTCTGGATGATTCTTCTATACGTACCTAGATGGAGTCTTTTCTTCTACCCTTATCTGTTCTTTTGGTGCCTCATAGGTTTCTTCTTCATCATTAGTTTGATTTGAAGTTGAAGGATAGTCCTCTTCATCTTCAAAATCTTCGGTTTTTATCTGCTTTGGATTGTCACCTGCTTCATCAACCACCACATCAATACTTTCAAAAAAATTTCCAAGTCTTTTATTGTAACACTTATATCCTTTACTTCAGAAAGAGTAACCAAGGAGAATGCCTTCATCTGCTCTAGGTTCAAACTTGCCAAGATTTTCATCAGTCATTTTGATGTAACATTTGCTTCCAAAAACTTTGAAGTATTTTACCGTAGGAGTCTTACCATACCAAAGTTCATAAGGAGTTTGAGTGCTGTTTACCTAGACATTTGTTTTGTTGAGAATAGTAATGACAAAAAATGCAGCTTCACCCCAGAAGGTTGCAGGAGTTCTAGACTCATCAAGCATAGCACGAGCCATTTGTTGAACTGTTTTGTTCATCCTTTCCACTACTCCATTTTGCTGAGGAGTCCTTGCAGTAGAGAATTCCCTTCTTATTCCATGTTCTCCGCAAAAGTCGAAAAATTCATCCGCGGAAAATTCCACTCCTCGATTAGACCTGAGGCATTTGATTCTGCGATCTGATTCATTTTCAACCAAGGCTTTGAAAGCTTTAAACTTTTCGAAAGCTTTGTCTTTATGCTTCAGGAGTCCTATCCAACACATCCTGGAAAAGTTGTCAATGAACAATATAAAGTATTCTTCTCCACGAGGTGACTTTTTCCTTGATGGACCACATAAATCAACATGGATAAGTTCAAGTGGCTTACTAGATGATCCTTCCTTCTCAAGGAAATGAGTTCTGGTTTGCATACCAAACTGACATGATTTGCATATTTTATTGTCTAGTATTCTAATGTCAGGGAGATCATGAACCGCCTGATATTTGCATGCTTTCCTTATCTGAGGGAAGCTTAGGTGCCCCAATCTTCTGTGCCACAACCAATATTCATCATTTTTGCTTAGATAGCATTGCTGCTGTCCTCCCTTGAGTATGTATAAATTATTTGGAGTTCTTATGTCTTTGATCACTGTTTCTCCTGTATCAAGCTCACAAACAATACATCCATTTGATCGAAATATTACCTCATTTCCTTGATCACACATTTGACTAACACTCAATAGATTATGCTTTAAGCCATCAACATACATAACACTTCTAGGGTTGACCTTTTCTTTCAAAAGAACAGAACCTTTACCTTTTATGAGAGTAGGGGTGTCATTTCCATATGAGACCTTCCTTTCCTTTTCTAAGGCAATATATGATTGAAGTTTTTCTTTATCACCTGTCATATGTTTCGAGCATCCACTGTCGATGTATCACTGATTTTCCTATCCTTTCGCATATAGGGCTACACCACATATTTCTTGTTGCGGCTCTTTCTTTCTCCATGTTTTGGGACCCAATGAAGGTTGCTCCTTCTTAGATCTTTGCCAACACTTACTCCTGCATTCAGAATCTTCATGACTGAAATTTTGACAAATATAGCATTCTATTTCATTTTCAAGAGTAGAAAAGTTATTGTAGGTCCTCTTCATGATCCCAGTCACGCTCCTTTGATTTCGTGCTTCTCGAGTCATGATGGTCTTGTAAGAAACATATTAAGCAGCTTTGTGTCCAAAGTTATGACATGAAAAACATTGGCCATTAAAAAAATTCTTGCAATTATCAAATCTACCATCCAGGTGATTGTAGTTTCCATTGACATTCATTCTTGAGGAAAATTGAGAATGATTTACCTACGGTTGGTTGTAGCTTCTGTTCATCCTTGAAGTAGATTGACCCCAATTTACTTAGTGATTCGCTAAATTAAGCCTTTGCTGACGATTGTCGACCTGTTCACTTCTCCTTATTGCATCAAGATAACTTTTGGAGGTGGATGGCTTCTGTGCTTGAGATGCTTCTTTAGTATATCCAAGACCTATCTTGATTAGAGGAGAATGTTGCACTTTGATAATCTCATCTAAAGTTTCAGATCCTTTAGAAAATCTAAGATTAAGAGCTTTTGTTTTCTCAATATCTTTTCTAAGTCCCACAATTTCACATTCTAACTTTTCATTATGTTTTTCCCTTTCAGCAAGTTGGAATGTCAGAGTATCTATGATCATACTCTTTTCTTCTAAACAAATTTTAAGTTTAGAAATTTCTTCATAGAGATCATCTTCATCTATAGCATCCAAGAAATCATCATCTTCAAAAGCCATCAAGAGTCTATAATCATTACCATGTTCATCTTCATCACTATTTGAAAGTCCATTGCTGTCTTCATGTGTATAATAGCTCTTCCTAATTACATTTTGTTTTCTGTTCCATTTAATTGGTTCCTTACCTTTATCAAGCTTATCTTTATGAGGACATTTGGTTGCATAGTGACCGACTCTCCCACAAGCAAAGCATTTGAAAGGTAGTTTACCTTTGAATCTTCCTAAGCCCCGTTGAAGGTTCTTGACAAAGTTTGATTCTTCCTCTCCTTCTGACGTATGTCCTAACTCATTGTATTCTCCTTTTGAAGTTTTGAATGCGGCTTCTCTAATGTCTGATGGACCCCCTTTTCTCATTTCGAAAGCAGTTAGGATTCTGTGCAGCTGTGACATGGTAATACTCTAAAGATTCTGATTTTCTTCTATGGTAGAAACTTTTGATTCAAACTTAGAAGACAAAGATCTTAAAACCATTTCAACTAAAGTAACTTCTTTTATCTCTTCACCCAAGTTTTTCATGTGATTAACAATCTCATCTATACGTAAGAAATAATTAGCCACACTTTCTGATGAGCCCCAAAAATGGGTAACTTTATGGGTTCATTTTGCCTATTATTCTCGGTTAATCCACCATTATTCATAGTTTTATGCATGATTTTGAATATACTTATGTTAATTGAATGAATGAGAATAGTCACTTGACCACAAAGTCTAATACGTGCTTATTGCAGATTTTTGGACATCTTTTGGACCAAGGTCAAGAATTTATAAGCAAGTTGACAGCCAAATACGAAGGAACAAGGTTGAGGATTTGTAGGAAGGGTGTCTCTTGCACTAAATGACCCCTTCCTCGAGTTCTCCACC
Source organism: Pinus tabuliformis (assembly GCA_031772625.1). NCBI lineage: Eukaryota > Viridiplantae > Streptophyta > Pinopsida > Pinales > Pinaceae > Pinus > Pinus tabuliformis. The sequence continues at coordinate 828,710,094 of CM062809.1, read as the reverse complement.
ATTAGCTCAGAGTTCAACAACACACCAAAGATGATTTCAAGGGGCAGCCGAGCAGGTTTTGTGAAGTGGTTGATTAACTGCAGTTTTGGCAGCCAAGCTCCTAAAGTTAAGGAGGAATGTTGGGATTCCTCGTGTTGCATAAGTAGGAAGGATTCAAGCCTTGGTAGTTTAGCTATTGAATAGTTGTTTTTCGCACTTTAGTGCAACTCTGCATTTCAGCTCATTTTCGAGCTTTTGTTGTAAACAATTTTGTGACATGATTATTTTTTGAGTAATGGAGATGAATTTCGCTTTGCACCAGCTCTGAGATTTCTTAGGAGGTTGTAGCTCTTGGGATTGGGCCCAACCCAAGTGCCAGTACCTCCTTTGTGTACTTTTATGTGTTTTCTTGCATTCATAGAATAATTTCTGTTATTTAGGTTAAGATCTCGCTTAGTTACTTAGGTTGTTTTTTATGATTAAGATAGCTTTTCATGCTTCAGGTTGATTTGACAGGTTGGTAACAGAAAATATCTGCAAAAAGGTCATCAAGAAATCCTTGATCTCATCTCTCCCTCCTTTGGACCATGAGCTGAGACCAAGTCATACTTGCTGCCACAAAAACACTGTTTTTACCTTTCAATGCAATTAAAGTTGGAAAAGTTGATATCAGTTGTGCTTGCATGTTTAGATCCGTTCTTTCTTAGTTTCCATAGCTATCTTGCATGATTTCATGTCTATAAACTTTTGTTCATCATGTTTTTGGTTTTAGGTCAGATTAGGCCAAAATAGATAGATCTCTGTTTTTTCAGTCGTTGTTCAATCAGTTTTGGAAAATAGTGTGCAGAGCACCTTTAATACATCCCTAACTACCCTTCCTCCACCATACAACCTGTTCCAGCTCTAATCCAAGATTCTTTCCCTTCATTTGCCACACTTTCCCAATTTCACACCAATTTCTACATTCTTGTGCAACATTGCTCCCTCCATCCTTGAACAAATCCAACCACCTTCATCACTCCTTAGTTTCATTTACTAGGTCCTGGACTCCTTAACATCCTTATCCATCTATCATTTCCACTTTCCCACAGCTTTTCTACCATCAACCCTCTAAAATCCTCTTTCGGCTGTTCCTGTAGAACCCCTGCAGACTTCCTGTATAAGTTCACGTGAGCAGTTTTTCGAGATCTGATCACTATGAAATTCTCTAGAAGGGTGATGGGGACCCCTTAGGCCCTCTTCTCACCTTCCCAACCTCCTGCAAGCACCCACTCCATTTTCTTTCACCAATTAACCTCTGCACAGTCAAAAATCATTAAAGAACATGCATAATAATTCTGCAAAATTACTCAAAAATACATAAAGATGTTTTTTTTCCATATTTTCCTTCAAAATTAGCTTAGTCACATGCATTTTAACTTTCCAAGTGTCAATGGCATCCATTTCCACAGCTTTCATCTCTTTTCTTGCACCAGTAGGGTTAGTTGGTAAAACTAGGGTTTGCTAGGGTTTGCATTTCCTTTTAGCTTTCAGCTTCTTTCTGCAAGTAGACTAGCCTCTTTTGCGCTTAGCTTTCATCCATCACAGTTAAAAGCTTCTTCTAAGAGCTCATAGAAGTTGGCTTAAGCTCCTAGCGAACTTGTGCCAGCTGATCTAGTGACAGCCTGCGACAAGAGCTAGTACTTGTGCATATAGCACCATCACTTTCAAGTTTGTTACGAACAACCGGGTTGATAAAAGTAAATAAGGGAGTCCCAGGAGTTGCAACATCATTGCTGCAATACTGGAGTCCACCATCTTTTTGGCACTGTTTCCAGAGAAGTGTCAGAGTATTTGTGATTGCTGCTTTTCTTCTATCTTCTACTGCAACCTTTTGCTAAGTAGTTTATTTTGGCAAGAGTAGAGTAGTTGTTTCATTTCCATTTTGCAATTTCATTTCCGCAAAAGTAGATTAGACATTTCCTACTTTCCTAGACTAGCATTTCAATTCTACAAGCGTAGCTTAGCATTTCATTTTTGCAATTTCATTTCAACAGCATATATTAGTCTTTTCCTGCTTTCATTTCAATTCTGCAATTTTCATTCCAACAAGGTTTATTTTAGTTAGTTGCAATTTGTTGTTTAATCAATTTCAGTTTTGCAAGTAAAAGCAGAGAAAAACACAAAAAACAACCAAAAAATTTCCTTTCATGCCTCGTAGGAACAGAGACAATTAAGGAAAATTCTTACCCAACACCCCCACCACATCATTGAGTCACCCTTCTCTCTTCTTCGGTGGCAGTGAACCTCCAGAGATATACGAAGATCCTATAATAGAAGAAGAGCAAGAAAACATTCCTCCTGAGACTATGGCTGAACACAGAAACGGTATAGGAGATGAGGAGAGAATAGAAGGTGCCTTTCCCATCCGAGAGACCAATGGCGACACAAAAATGAAAAACATAAGTCCCTCAACCTTACCTCACTTCCATGGATTGACCACTGAAGACCCTGATACCTCCTTGTTTGAGTTTGCTGTCTTTTGTCAAACTTATGACTATGTAGAAGACGAGAAAAAGTTGAAACTCTTTCCCTCTACCCTCAAGGATGCAACACTATGCTGGTTCATGGGGTTACCTGGAAATAGTATCACAACTTGGGCTCATATGTAGCAAGCCTTTAACAACAAATACTGGGATTACTGTAGGTCAAAGGAAACAATGGGAGAAATTTTTCGGATGACCATGGGAAGTGATGAATCTTTAGAAGACTATGAAGAAAGGTTCCAACTCAGTTATAAAAGGGCCAGGTGCACACTTGACCCCGAATCTTTGAAGCTGTTTATGATCTGAGGAGTCCCTGAAGACCTTCTAGATACCCTCCATTTACTGGCTGGGAGAGACATCTACCAACTACCTTACGATGACATAAAGTCTGTGTTTAGAAACCATCTAGGGTAGCCCGGAAAAGAGGTAAGGGGAGTTAAATTTCATCCAGTGCCACCTTTTCTAAACATGAGTTTGAAAATCATATGGAAGACCTTAAACGTGAGGTGAGACAGACCATTGCCATGCAAATGGATACCTTCTGAATCCAACAGAAGCAAGAGGAAGCTGAGAGGGCTTTGGCCATCTTTTGTCCTAGATGCACAAGGAAGCATCCTCAGAACGAGTTTCCATTGCACTCTGTAGAGATATGTTTCGTTTGTCAAGCAGACCAACCTACAAACTAGTGCCCAACCTTACCCAGACTTAAAGCTATGTACCAAACCAAAGGAGCCACTGAACCACTCTACTTCCTAAACCAAAGGAGGCCACATGGACCCAGACCTTACCAGTAGGGGATGCAAGGGACATCCCAGACTTATTACAACCCCAACCAATTCGCTCACATACTTTCTTGGGGCCCCCCTTCTCATCCTTCTTGGTCCGCACCCCCTCCTTGGTCATACCCATCTCAATACCATACTCAACCTGCTGCTCATTCGTTTCATTCTCATGTTCATCTACAACCTCAGTGGAATGCACCTCAACTGGGGTGGAGGCCCCAGTACAACTCTCCTCCTGCTATTTTTCCTCCACCACCTACTCAACCACAACCATTACCTCCTGCTCCTCCAAGACAACCCTAGATGCCTGCTCAACTGAACCCGAACCCCAATAACAGACAGGCCCCACAGGTATATACTGGAGAGACAACATGCCCTACCTATGCTGTGGAGATTCAGGAGATCAACCTACGATCTAGGAAGGTCCTCCTAGATAGCCAACCTCCTTCTAAGGAGGATGAGGAAGAGAAACAGGAAAGTGAACCCAAAGCCATTCCACCCTTTCTTGAGAGACTAATTGGAACCACACAACCAAACTGAGAAGAGACTGAACTTTTGGGAGAACTTAAATAGTTATGTGTAACAATACCACTTCTCCAGGCCATAAAAGATGTACCAATGTACAATAAATTGATCAAACAGAAGTGTTTTAGGCACCCAAGGAAGTGCAAGAGAGATGCCCCAACCATCAATGTCATAGGACAACTGTCCGATCTAATGTTGGGACAAGTCATCTGTCCAAAATATCTAGACCCTGGGAGTCCTGTAGTCGATGTCCACATCAATGGCACCATAATCCCCCACACCCTGATTGATCTAGGGGCTGCCATTAATGTGATGACCAGGGACACTATGCTCAAACTCAACCTTTAGAGTTCCCTAAGAAAGACCTCGACAGTACTGCAGTTAGAAGATTGCTCCACTGTGACCCCCAAAGGGATTGTGGAAGATGTCATGGTCTCCGTTGATTCTTGGGAGTACCCTGCGGACTTCTTGGTCCTTCAGCCAAAGGAAAAACTCACTAGATACCCCCTCATTTTGGGAAGGCCTTGGTTAGCTATTGCAGATGCTTACATCAGTTGTTGAGCTAGGAGCATGACCATTAAGAATGGGCCTATGTCCAAACAACTAGTCCTATATCCTCCTTCCCAACCTCTGCTAGAACATGATTTACCTCTCTGGTTGGAGGAGGAAGATGACGATGAAGTCTACTCTGCACCCTTGTGCACAGTGGAAGCCACCAGGGGAGGTCCTCAAACCGAGAATGACCTTATTGAGAATTTGATTCAAAATCCACCTCCCAGTGTGCTTCCATTAAAAGAGTTGGTAGAAGACATCCAAGCCAGCGCTTTAGTGGATCTCTGTGTGGCTGATCTGATCTCTCCCTGAGTTAGGAATGTGGAATTTGGCCTTGAAAGAACCTTGAAGATCAACTCATCCCTATCCCCCTCTCAGGAGAAAGAGCTATATAGCTTATTGAACATCCATTTGGATGCTTTTGCTTGGAACTATAAGGAGATGAAAGGATTCCACCCTTCAGTCTGTACCCATCACATTTACATTAAAGAGGATTGTAAACCCGTTAGGTAGCCTCAGAGGAGAATGAATCCAGCCCTTAAGGAAATTGTCAAAGAAGAACTGCAAAAGTTGTTGGATGCAGGATTCATCTACCCCATCTCTGACAGTGAGTGGGTTTCTCCTCTGGTGCTTGTGCCCAAGAAAAACGGGAAGTGGAGAATCTGTGTAGATTATCGAGAACTTAACAACGCTACCAAGAAGGACCATTTCGCTTTGCCTTTCATAGATCAAGTGTTAGATTTCCTGGTAGGGAAGAAGTTCTTTTCCTTCCTAGATGGGTTTAGTGGGTATAATCAGATCTAAATCAGCCCCGAAGACCAAGATAAGACCACTTTCACTTGTCCATGGGGTAGCTTTTCCTACCGGGTCCTTCCCTTTGGGTTATGCAGTGCTCCTGCCACTTTCCAGAGAGCAGTACTGAGCATATTTGCTGAGTTGGTTCATGATTCGGTGGAAATCTATATGGATGACTTTACGCCTTATGGTTCTAACTTCCAAGAAGCATTGACTAACCTGGGAAAAGTTTTAACCAAGTGTATTGAAATGAACCTGTCCCTTAGTCCTAAAAAATGTGAATTCCTGATGACTGAAGGGACCGTGCTAGGTCATACAATTTCTCAGCAAGGATTACAGGTGGATCCCAACAAGATTACTATCATCCAAGGGGTCCCACCTCCTCAAAAGGTAAGAGATGTTTGGAGTTTTCTAGGCTTAGCAAGATATTATAGAAGATTCATTAAATATTTCAGTAAGCTAGCCTCTCCATTGTTTGGTCTTTTGGGGAAGGATATTGAGTTTATATGGACTGACAACTGGCAAGAGGCTCTGGATGCATTGAAAGGTAAGCTGGTAACTGCCCTAATCTTGATAGGTCCAAACTGGGCCCTACCTTTCCACATTCACACAGATGCCTCGAACAAAGCCATAGGAGCAGCCTTAGGGCAAGTTGAAGAGAAGCTACTGTATGCCATATATTTTGTCAGTAAAAACCTGTCCAAGACAGAGTTAAACTATACTGTAACCGAGAAAGAGCTCCTAGTTGTAGTCCATTCCCTAAACAAGTTTAGACACTACATCACTGGTTATCAAACATTCGTACACACTGACCATGCTGCAATTAGGTATTTGATGAATAAACCTGATGTAAATGCTCGTATCATTAGATGGTTACTTTTATTGCAGCAATTTGATTTGACCATTGTTGATAAGTCAGGCAAGGAAAATGTTCTTGTTGATTTTCTGTCTAGACTAGATTTGCCTGCAGGTGAAGAAGGGATGGTGGATGATCAAATGCCAGATGAACACCTGTTTGCTATTTCAGTTATTTCTCCATGGTTTGCTAATATAGCAAATTACTTGGTTTCAACATAGTTCCCCCCACACCTATCCTCAAAAGAGAAGAGCAAGATCGTGAGGAAAAGCGCCCCATTCACTTGGATTGGGGGAAACCTGTTTAAACTTGGCCCAGATCAAATTTGAGGTGTTGTGTCAGGGAGGAGGAAGTTTTTGACATCCTCCTAACCTGTCATGATGGGCCCTGTGGAGGTCACTTTGCAGCAAAAAAAATCGCCTTCAAAATTCTACAGGAAGGCTACTATTGGCCCACTTTTCATCAAGATGTCAGGAGATACATCAGCCAATGTGACTGATGTCAAAGAATGGGGAAATTGACTCCAAGGGATGAGATGCCCCTCCAACCTCAAGTGACTTTCGAGCCATTTGAGAAGTGGGGCATGGACTTTGTGGGTCCTATCAACCCTCCAAAACAAAATTCTTACATCATTGTGTGCACAGACTACCTGACAAAGTGGGCAGAAATAAAGGCAATCAAGGCAGCAACAGAAGAAAAAGTGGCTGAGTTTTTGAGGGAAAATATCTTCTACAAGTTTGGCTACCCCATAGAATTAGTCACAGATCAAGGAAGTCAGTTTACCTCTAACCTGTTTGAAGACCTACTCGCTCATCACAAGATTAAGCACAGGACTTCCACCCCTTATCATCCGCAAGCAAATGGACAGGTGGAAGTCACTAACCGAGATTTGAACAATGTAAACTTTGAAATGGGAACTATAAACTCAAAATGGGAACTTTGGCCAAAAAACCCCAAAAAAACATCAAAAACAGTGCTAAAAACGAAAAGTGTTGATGCTGGAATAACACCTTTTTTTTCTTGGGTAAATTTTCAACATGTTTTAAAAATGGCGGTGAAAACCAATTTTTTGCAGAAAAATTATCCAAAAAACACCCTTAAAACGAATAGTGTTGATTCTGGAAGAACACTTTTTTTTTTTCGAAAGTAAAATTTCAACATTTCGAAATAATGACGTAAAATATTTTATCATGACCCCGAAAAATATTAAATTTTAAAAAAATAATGAAAACATAAAAAAAAAAAAAAATTAAAACAATGAAAAACACAAAACAAAAAAAAAAGTTTAAAAAATTAACAAAACATAAATTAAGATATATAATAAAAACAAAACACAAAATAAAAATATAAAACTTAAAAAAAAATCAAATATAAAAAAATATATATATATCAATCATAAAAATGTAAAAAAAAAAATTAATGGTAAAAATTAAAAAACTAAAAAAAATAATAAATTATAAACAAATAAATAGTGAAAATAAAAATAAAAAAATAAAAATTATCTTGTAAACCATCAAAAAATTGGCAAAAGAAAAAAAAAATACGGAAAAGAAAAAAAAAAAATTAAAAAAAACTAAAAATTAAGTAGGTAAAAATAGAAAAAAAAAAAAAAAAAAATTAAGAAAAAAAAAAAAAAAAAAAACAAACTAGATTTAAAAAAAATAGAAAAATAAAAAAAGTTAAAATTTTTTTTTCTCACAGATCAAAAAAGAATTTGGAAAAAAAATAAATTTAATATATATATATAAAAGACAAAAATAAAAAATAAAAAATGTTAAATTTTTTTTATCTCATAAACCCTAAAAGAATTTGGAAAAAAAAAAAAAAAAATATATATATATATATATATATATAAAATTAAGTAAGTAAAAATAGAGAATTAAAAAAAAAAAATTAGCAAAAACTAGGAAAAAAAATTTAAAAAATTAAAAACAAACTAGTTTAAAAAAATAAATAGAAAATTAATGAAAAAAATTAAAAAACTAGTAGAATTAATATTAAAAAAATCAAAAATAAAATCAAATTATAAAAAAAAAAACCCAAAAAAATGAATATGGCCGAAAATATATGTCTTTTCAAATGAGAAAATAAATAAAAAAAATAAAAAAACATTTACAATTTATAAAAAAAATACCTATTTTATTTTATTTTATTTTTTTATTTTTTTCAAATTAAAAAAAAAAAAAACCATAAAACAAATTAAAATTATAGGGAAAAAAAAACCCCAAAATGCATATTTTTTATTTTTATTTTTTTTTAAAGTTAAAAATAATTATTTTTATTGAACCTAAAAATTTTATTTAAAAGAAATTAAAGTTAATATTTTTTTTTTTTAAAGAATTATAAATTTATAAATTTTTTTTTAACACTTTTTTTTTTAAATTTATAAATACAAATAACTAAAAAAAAAAATTATTTTTTTTTTCAAAAAAATTTAAATTTTTAATTTCAAATTTAAAAATTTATTAAAAAAAAAAAAATTTAAAATTAAAAAAAAATTTTAACGCTTTTTTTAAATTTCATATTTAAAAATTTATTAACGTATTTTTTAACGTATTTTTTTTTGTTTTTTATTAAAAAAAAAAAGGGTTTCGGGCCCTCGCCCCGCGGCCGCCCGTGGTGGCACGGCCGTGGGGGGAGGGGCCTGCGCGCAGGCCGTCCGCCCACGGCCGCGCCACCACGGGTGACCGGGGGGCGGGGGCTCGATGCTGCCCGTGGTGGCGCGACCGTGGGCAGAGGGGCCTGCGGCCGCCCGTGGTGGCGCGGCCGTGGGCGGAGGGCCTGCGCACAGGCCCCTCTGCCCACGGCCGCGCGCGGGGCGGGGACTCGAAACCCATTTTTTTTTTTTAATAAAAAACCAAAAAAAAAATACGTTAAAAAATACGTTAATAAATTTTTAAATATGAAATTTAAAAAATGCGTTAAATTTTTTTTTTTAATAAATTTTTAAATTTGAAATTAAAAAATTTAAATTTTTTTGAAAAAAATTAATTTTTTTGAAAAAAATTTTTTTTTTTTTAATCATTTGTATTTATAAATTAAAAAAAAAAGTGTTAAAAAAAATTTATAATTCTTTTAAATAAAAAAAAAGGGTTTATTTAAAAAAAAAATAATTTTAATTTTAATTTCTTTTAAATAAAATTTTTAGGTTCAATAAAAATAATTATTATTAACTTTAAAAAAAATAAAAATAAAAAATATGCATTTTTGGGGTTTTTTTTTTTTTCCTATAATTTTAATTTGTTTTATGGTTTTTTTTTTTTTTTTTTATAATTTGAATTAAAAAAAAAAATCAAAAATAGGTATCTTTTTTATAAATTGTAAACGTTTTTTTATTTTTTTTTATTTATTTTCTCATTTGAAAAGACATATATTTTCTGCCATATTCATATTTTTTTGGGTTTTTTTTTTTTTTATAAGTTGATTTTATTTTTGATTTTTTTAATATTAATTTTACTAGTTTTTTAATTTTTTTTCGTTAATTTTCTATTTATTTTTTTAAACTAGTTTGTTTTTAATTTTTTTTTATTTTTTTTCCTAGTTTTTGCTAATGTTTTTTCTTAATTTCTCTATTTTCACTTATATATATATATATATATATATATATATATATATTTTTTTTTTTTTTTTTATTTTTTTTTTTAATTTTTGTTTTTTTCCAAATTCTTTTAGGGTTTTTGAGATAATTTTTTTTTAACATTTTTTTTTGTCTTTTTATATATTTTTTTATATTTGTTTTTTAGAGACAATTATTTCATTTGGATTGAAAATTTAATTAACAATGTATAAATATGTAGAATATCGAAAATGCAAAATATTGACCTTCTTCTTTAAATATCAAAACAATAAAAACCTCACTACAAAAAAAAAAAAATATAAACAAGATAATATGAAAAAGATGACCGCTTCCAAAATTATTAAATTTAAAAAATAATTATTTACATTTCATACAATAAAAAAATTTAAAGTCAAAAAATAGGTCTTTTAAAAAAAGGGTGTGATGCAGAATAACCACTTTTTAAAATTAGCATGAAAATCACTACCATTCACTACCATTCTAAAACGCAAAGTACATAAAAAAAATTAAAATGCCAAAAACTATGCTCTAAAAAAAACATGTGTTCTGCATCACCCCTTTTCAAAATCGGGTCACTTTTTTGCTATCTTTACAAAACGGGTAACAGTATCAGTTCCCGTTTCAAAATTTACATTGTTTTTGGAAGAGATTTTGACTAAAGTGGTGAGCAACAGCAGAAAAGATTGGGTAGATCGCTTGGTTGAGGCCACCTGGGTCTACAACACTACTTGGAAAACTACAACAGGTTTCACACCTTATGAGCTGGTCTACGGGAAGAAGACTTTGCTGTCCATAGAATTTGAATCTAACACATTGAGGTTGGCAGCTCAACTGGACCTAGATCTCAGCCATGCACAGCAGGAAAGATTACTTCAGCTGAATGGACTAGATGAACAGAGAATGCAGGCCCTTTTCCACTCAGAGGTGGTCCAACTTCAAAGAAAGATATGGCATGACTGGCACCTTAAAGAAAAGCAATTTCGGCCAGAAGATTGGGCGTTGTTATATGATTCAAGATACAAGAATTTCAAAGGAAAGTTGAGGACAAGATGGCTGGGACCATGTACCGTGGAGAAATGCAACGAAAATGGTTCAATCTTTATCAAGACCATTGATGAAGAAGCCCTCCCCATGCTCGTCAATGAGCATCGATTGAAAATCTACAGGAAACCCCTTTCTAAGCAGGAGTTCATTGAAACTTTGGATAAATCAATGTTGGTAGTGGAGCAGGCCCCTGTCTCCACTCCACCCACACCTTGAACATAAAAAAAAGGAGAGAAAAAACAGAAAAAAGAAAAAATAATAAAAGATCCTTGGGTGAAAACCTCTTAGAGGCGCCTAGGGTAGACAGTGAGGGTGAAAACCTCCTGGAAGCACCCCAGTTGTCTCAGACTACAAAAAAAAGGGAAGAAAAAGAAAAATAAACCTAATTTCTGTTGAATAAATTGCAGGTTGCAGGAAGGTCATTACAGGGTTAGGAGGATCGCACAAGACAAAGACAGAGGTTAGCACCAGGCTGCAAGCATCCCTCACAATCCATTCCTCCATGACCATTACCCTTTCCTAAGATTTGGTCTCATTCGGGCTAAGATTTCACCTTCTACATGAAGTTCTGTGTCTTCTACAGGAAGATCCTGTAGAACCTACAGACAAGCCAAAATCAATCTCAGAAGGGGACCCGAAGGTTGGGAATCTGTCTATGAGGCCTGTAAACATCCCTGCTTCCATCCATCACCATATGTCACCCTTTTTCCATCTCTGTACACCTCCATTGCACTCATTTTTATGTCCCTGCACAGTCACACACAGAAATCCTGTTTCCTTCATGCTGCCAGTGAAAATTTTTAATGACAAATCTAAGCAGTAGTTTTTCACTCGCCATACCTGATACCCTCCATCTAGACTCCTCATCAGCTGAGACCCTTGTCAACAGTGTAGCCCTGCTCATTCTAGCTTGCATTCCAGGAGGAGAAGCAACTACAGGACATCCTACAGGATTCCTGTAGCAGCTGATCCCTCTAAAAGACATACTCCAGAGACAGGGACAACAAAGTATGGTAGAAGAAACATGCATGGAGCTCTACTTGAATGTGTGAACATTAGCAACATCCAAGGCCAAGCATGCAGTGTGCATGTAGCAACAACAAATGAAGGAATGGCTTCCAAAATCCGAAATCTGCATAACACGACCGCGACCATGCAGGTAACTGCCTAAACTCGTTCTTCAATTGCATAAATCATATTTTAAGGCTGCATGACTATGGGAATGGTTTGGATTGAGTGGAATTAGTGGCCAGTCAACTGGCCACCCTCGGCTAGTTACACATCCTCGTGGAATCCAAACGAGCCCTATTACATTCAAAACTACCAATTAGATGTGCAGCTAGCACGTGTGGAGTGTCCATTCAGGGAGAAATCGTCGGGACTGGTAGTGGTGGCGGCAGATAACGAGAGAAAGGAGGTGATGGAAATCAGAAACATGCAGAAACATTATGGCTGTGACGTCGGATCAACAGTCCGGTCCGGCCACCTCATCCCCTCACCACAAATCACACCACAGTTAAAAGACCGTTCAGTTGAAACATGCACCACCCTCTATTCATTCTGCACTCACGACGTTCTCGACTGGAGTATGCATCCACTGCATTCAGAGTAGTTAGTCAGTCGTCCTCCACCAGTTTTCTGCCTATTTTCGAAAATATCCCGCCTATCGAGCTCTACCGGAAGCGCAGTTCTATTCTACAGGAGCCAGGAGACTTCTACAGGAAGGGTTCTACAAGAAAGGCAGAACATCTCTGTGGAGAGGAAACCCGGAATTTTCTTCGAATTTCAAGCTCTAAATGAGGTAGGCTCATGAAAACTTCTCTATGCATGATTTTTCTGTGCAAGGTGGTGAATTAAACGACAATAGATTGAGAAACGAGAGTAAAAGTCTGCCTGTGCATTGAGAAAAAAGTGAAAGTCTGCCTGCATATTTCACTGAGTTTACCTAGTTCTTTCTCTACATTCCAAAATCTCCTCATCATTTTTAAATTCTCCTGTAAGGAAGATACATGCAGCAGTAGAGGCCGCCTGTGTGTGTGGAAAAAAACCCGAATTTACATATCTATCTATGTGCTGAGGAAAGAACCTGTGTCCTTATGCTCTGTTCTGTAAAAACAAAATTTTTCTTTTCATAAATAGACAATCAAATTTTGGGTGACAGTAGTTTTAAAACAGGGGAATTATTGCTATTTGATATTGTGAAGAAAACACGGGAAATTCCTTCTTAGGTTCAGAAGAAACCGAATTCAGCTATTCTCTGTTTCAGTGATTGACTATTTGTTTTCCACCTGAGCATTTTCTTTTCTGGTTAAAACATAAAAAGAGCACTTAACACCATGCCAGGAGGATTCATAAGGAAAGAGCCCTCAGACTTTAGCAAGTTGCATGAGCACCTCGAGGTGGTGGACCTTTTCACCCGGGAAAATTGGATATCCTTCTTTGACAAAATTCAGGGTTATGATGAGGAGATAACTTAAGAGTTTTTAATGTCCCTGAGACCACATTCGAAGACACATGCCACAGTTAGTTTTAGAGGTATGACCCTAAAACTTACCCCTGAGCTCATCAACAGAATTAGTGGTCTACCACTGGGGCTCCCTTGGAGCAAAGAGGAGAGATCATTGGGATAAGTTGCTAAGAAAACATTTTTTCTGCCTGAGGAGCATCCAGTAGAAGACAAAAACGGGGTTAGAAGGACTAGATTGCCTCCTCTCTGGAGTGAAGTTAGTTATCAAATAATGAAGTATATCACATGTGAAGGGAGGTTTAGCATCATTTATGGATACCATTTCAGGTTGCTACATGAACTAAGGTATGGGATGGGCTTGCCTCTAGCCAAGAAACTGAGCATCCCATATTTCCTTCTTCAGTCCTTAATTGATTGTGGTACAAAGCTAAATGAAGGGATCCCAGATCAGTTGGCTCATCATGGGCTCATCAAACTATTGGTGGAAAATGCGTTACACACCTATACTGTCCCCATAGCTTGGGAAACCTTCAGAAATATGTCTAGGGATGATAACATTAGAACTTTGGCTGAGAACATCACCCCATCCAACAGTGAGAAACTGAAGAAATTGAGAAGGACAAGGATGAGGGAGGCTTTGGAAAGAGTACCACTTTATAAACAGTCAATGCAAAATCTGCAGGCCAACTGGATTAGCCTAAACTTCAGTCCTCCATTGCTTTTAGGACTACTGGAAGGGGTCAAAGAAGAAGAAGAACACAGGAAATGGGAGGAAGTAGAGAGAAAAGCAGGGTTTCATGACCAAGAAGACGACATCACCTCAGAAGCCTGGGATGTCCGAGAGGCAGTCAAAGCAATCAAAGATGATGAGCTGGATTAGTTGCTTAGAGGATGAGCAGCACATTTAGCAAGGGGTGATGATGAGCCCCAAAAATGGGTAACTTTATGGACTCATTTTTCCTATTATTCTCGATTAATCCACCATTCTTCATTGTTTTATGCATGCTTTTGAATATATTTATGTTAATTTAATGAATGAGAATAGTCACTTGACCACAAAGTCTAATACGTGCTTATTGCAGATTTTTGGACATATTTTGGACCAAGGTCAAGCATTTATGAACAAGTTGACAGCCAAATACGAAGAAACAAGGCCGAGGATTTGTAGGAAGGGTATCTCTTGCACTAAATGACCCCTTCCTCGAGTCCTCCAACATCGGCTCGGAGTTCAATAGCCCATCAAACATGATTTCAAGGGGCAGCTGAGCAGGTTTTGTGAAGTGGTTGATTAACTGCAGTTTTGGCAGCCAAGCTCCTAAGGTTAAGGAGGACTGTTGGGAGTCCTCGTGTTGCATAAGTAGGAAGGCTTCAAGCCTTGGTAGTTTACCTATTGAATAGTTGTTTTTCGCACTTTAGTGTAGCTCTGCATTTCAGCTCATTTTTGAGTTCTTGCTGTAAACAATTTTGTGACATGATTATTTTTTGAGTAATGGAGATGAATTTCGCTTTGCACCAGCTTTGAGATTTCTTAGGAGGCTGTAGCTCTTGGGGTTGGGCCCAACCCAAGTGTCAGTACCTCCTTTGTGTACTTTTATGTGTTTTCTTGCATTCGTAGAATAATTTCTGTTATTTAGGTTAAGATCTCGCTTTGTTACTTAGGTTGTTTTTGATAATTAAGATAGCTTTTCATGCTTCAGGTTGATTTGAAAAGTTGGTAACAAAAAAGATTTGTAAAAAGGCCATCAAGCAATCCTTGATCTCATCTCGCCCTCCTTGGGACCTGTTAGGTTCCTATACCAATAGGTTTCATTTTTCATGACTGACTGTAGAAGAGCCAAATATGTTCATCCTTTCATGCTGCAAAGGTTCCATATTTTGTAAACAAATGAAGAAAATTAAAAAATGAAAAGAGGGTATGCCCTAAAAGAAAAATCAAAGGGCAAAAGAATGGATTGGTTAGAAAAAAATGATAAGAATGAACCCCAAACCAAAAGACCAGGAAAGTGTGCTAATTTAAATGCCACTACTGTTCCATTTTTGAGCAATTTCATTGTGTACAGGTGGTTGATTCTTGACACAGTTGATGAATAGCCAGACAGTGCAATCCTGGTTAGATCATGTTTGAATTTACTTGTCTTTAGAATAGAGAATAAATATCTGTCCAAACAGTTCAAGCTTGGCAGATGAGTAAATAGGTAGAGAAAATAAGGAGCCCAACTGCTTAATCTGGGCCCTTGGAAGAGATAAGGGTAGACTTAGATAGGAAGACATTCAAAAGAAAAAGAGGAAAATCAGGGTTTTCTAGTCCAAATGCACCCTATCAAAAGGAAGAAAAAATGCTAGGTGTATTAGGCTGAGTAGGCAGTTTGAGGTTGCAGAAGCAAGTTTGTGATCACTTTTTGTCTTGTCAAGAAAGATTCATCTCATGAATGACACAAGTACCATGGCAGTTGTTTGGTTGTAGAACAGTGGAAGCATGACTAATTTCCCCTTTCATTTCCCCAGAAATCATTTACTAACATCCCCTCAAGGACCTTGGGATCTGCCCAGTAGTCCTATTTCACTTCATTTTATGAGAAATGCTAAGTTGAACTCTGAGTTTACTTAGTTATAAGAAGCCACATTTCTTGTGTAAAAGATCTTACCATTTTACTTCATTTCCCTAAAAAACCTAAGTTATTACCTTATAAACTTAGCGTTACCTATCCATAAAAATCATATTAACATTAACTTTATTATATAGCTCCTTTATTATTTTTCCCACCCCTATTCTATAAAAAACTATATAAAAAACCCAAAAATAGATAATATCCCTACCCCTGGCAACTATAGCCTTATATCAAAGTTCGGGAATTATGGGTTCATTTGGAACCTTAATGATAACCCTTCCGCGTTCATAAACCATACATTAACCTGGCGTGCATGTATATATTAGGTTTCGTTTAACATCCGGTTAAATGAATAACCATTCCGCCTAATCCACAGTTTAAAACCCACCAAAACATTATTAAAATGCCGAAATATTAACGCGAGTCCCGTGTTAATAAACCCCCGCCACTTACCTCACCCGTCGACCGTCTGATCCAGCGCCGTAGATCCAACGGCTGGTGGCAATATCGGGAGCTCCCATCTGCCGAATGTTAGCATCCGGGGGATGGGTGGTATTTCTGCTGTACCCCTGCCACGCGTCGACTTCCTGGCGTGATCGGAGCCCCCTCCTCCAAAACCACCATGGGCCAAAGACGGTGCAGGGAATACCGCTTACCGCCCCGCCGCCTACCCGCTGACATCACCACCACGCCACCGTGTTGTCCGCCACGTCATCCGACACATTAGTTGACACATCATCCTCCGTACCCGCTATACGACAAAATTACGTCATGATGACGTCATCACAAAAAAGCGCCAAAAAGCCAAAATGTTGTTAAAAGTCACGAAAGTGATTGTTTTACGTTTATTTTTATTGGTTCGCTTGCGGAGACTGTGCATGTGAATTACGACCAATTCACCACCAACACTCCAGTCCGCCACCCAGGCAAGCTCACTCTGCAAACTCGGCCTCCTCAGCTCAGTATTGTACCTGCAATTCGTACCAGTCGCCTGTAAAACAGGTATTTACCCACTTTTCGCCCGTAAACCCTGTTTTTCCAAAATTCTCCGTTAAAATCGCCTGAGGATCTAGAATTCAAATTTAAATGCGCTCCTGCCTATGAACCACTACATTTTAATTCACTGGGTGACCCCTTTTTCCTAAGAAAACCTGCAAACTCTGCTCTCCTATGCAAGTTGGTCATTAAACTGCACTTCAAGCCCATTTCCGCCGGCAAATTCTCCAAAACTACCCATGTATTGAGTTAATTTGTCAAAATCCCCTGCAAAAGAGCACCATTTCCTCTGTTTCATCCAGCCTCCCAATTTAACTTTGCAGACTTTGTCCTTCCTGTGAAATTTACCCAGTAAGGCCATTTTTATATAAGGTTCGGTCTGCAAATTCCCTGACAAAAGCCTCAGAGCCAGTTTTCAGTGTTCTGTTGTTGCACAGACCCAAATTCCAAATTACAAACACAGAGAATTTAAAGATGGAGACTCCAGTAGCTTTAAACATTACTCCTCTCAATGCACCCCACAGGGAATTAGAAGCACTACCTTTGGCTGATAGGGACTACCTAATCCAAGACCTGGTTGGTGACAAAAACCACTTACAGACATTATGTGAGCTGAGGAACAGTTATCTAAACAACAATGATATTTATGGGATATGGGAATCAAATTTGCCCATATACTTCCTCCCGTCTGTCAATATCTTCCCTGAGATAATTCACCTCTGCTGTGAAAACTATGAACTAACTCAAAGGGCAGTCAAGTCTCCATCTGGGAGCATCCTCTTTCATATAACTCCTGACTCCATCAATCAAATGCTAAATTTCAAGCCAACTGAGTTGATGTTCCCTCTTTCTATGAAATTCTGCCTTGATGAAGGTCCCAAACTCTCCAGCTCAGAGATAGCCCGAATTGCCCAAGTATTCATGAGAGCAGATCGCCAGCCTACTGGGCCACCTCCTTTTCTCTATGTACATTTCAATGAAGTGGGTAAATTACTTGTTGATATGATATCTTATGTTTTGGGTTTCAAGACAAGTGAACATATTGATGAAACTATATTGGTCTTACTGTCTGCATTTACCCCAGGGCAGCCCCCTACTGTCAAGTACAATTATTCCAAATTCATTGCCAATAAGATACATGACCAACTAGTGAAATTGGATAGGGAGGGAGTATTCAAGTATTCATCCTACATCTATCATCTATTCCTATATTATCAGCCAGACTGTTTCCAATGCCCCATCAAAAGATTGGACTCTAAAGGAGAGAAGAGGTCTGTGATTTTTTGGACCTCAGTCTTTCATGAAGTCTGCAGCTCTCCCTACTCTTACTGTGAGTTCATTGACATGTTTGTCTATCCAGTCTCTTCTCTCCTAAAGAGAACTCCTTCTCCTAGACTATCCTATGACATGCAGAAAATATTGCAGCTTTCAAAAAACTACAAAATAGGTGACTGGTACTTTTACCAGAATCACACTGTCATCAGGATATATGGCTGTGAGCTGTGTCCCTACAGACTGCCAAGATATGTGCCAATGAGACTGTTTGCCTTGGAATATTACAGGCAATTTATCAATTCAGATCTAACTCATTTTCATAGCACCAAGAAAAAGGCTCAGTTGAAATTCAGAGACCAACTAGGCCCCTTTGTCATGAACAAAAAAGAAGGATGGCAAGATGCTGATCAAATATTGGGGGAAAAACTCAGGTTAAAAAGGAGTTTTTGGTGGGTACCTTATGACCCAAATGGCTTTATCAATGCAAGAAAAATAAAATATAGGCTCTCAGCTTATGAACATTGCAAAATCCCACAGATAGAACGATTTGCCAATCAAGATGAGTGGGTAGAGGGCACACTAGTTGAACAGCTCACTGAGGAAGAGATAATGGAGCAAAATGTGAAAGATTTGGAAAAGAATCTTGACTTGGATTATTTTGGGTAGGTGTCATTCAAACTGCCACAACAAGTTGGGGAAGGCACATCAACTGCTGTAGCTTCACAAGTTGCCCAAGAAAAGACAACACCAACAGCAGGTACAGCGAAAGGAAAAGAGGTAGTGGATACAGAGCCAGAAACAATGACAGAGTAGCCAACTACCTCAAAGGAATAGAGTCAAGGGCAAGCCCCTCCACTACAGACAGAGGCACCACAAGTGCCAGCATTACAGACTCCTCTCAATGAGGAAAGAAGCAAGAAACAGGACAGGGAAGAGACCACACCTGCAAGTGGGTCAACACAGCAGCCAGAGGCCAAAAGGCAGAGAGTAGATCCTCAAATTGAAGAGGAAATTAGTGAAGGAATCATAGAGAGTCCAAGGAGGGAGAGGGAAACCAGCCAGCAAACATCCACCAGCTCTCACAGACAAGAAACAGAGAGGCAACATGGTATGGAGGTGTCCTCCTCAAGGCAACAAAGTAAGCAACCATCTGGGATTAAAGGAACATTCATGGAAATCAAAGCCCAAAATGAGTTGTTGAGAATACAACTTTATGATCAACTTCTCAAAACAACACCCTCCAAACAGCAAAGACTGATGGCAGCTTATGACATTAAGGAGGAAAAGATGATCTTAAGTCATTTCAAGCCTAAAGTTCAGCAACCACAGACAGCTGCGGACTACATAAAGACCAATCTAGAAGTCCTCGCCAAAGACATACATCCAATGGACCAAATTGAGCTACACAAGCAAACAGGTGAAATGGTCTATGCTACATTGGTAGACAAGGCAATGCTGGCCCATCAATTAAAGGAGTCATTAAGCAACACATCTGCCCAATTGGATTTGGAAAGAATATCTTCCTTGGCTAAATACAACAGAATAAAGACCCTGGAGGAAATTATTGTTGAGCTAGGGCATGATCCTAAGGATGCCAAGGGCATCAAAGCCCTCATAAGGAAGAAGGAAGAAGATAATGTTGCACTTAGAAAGCAATTGAGGCTACCTGCAACCATGCACCCACAAACTACAAAACTTGCAGAAGAGAAGGTAGAAGGAGATACAATGGATTTGCTGATGAGGATGAATCAAAGAATAATTCAAATGGAGAAAGAATTGGAGAAAGCATTGCAAGGCAAGCAGGGAGAGTCAACCTCCCATCCACCTGAAACAACTCCAACAGTTCCCTCTGCTCCTCCACACTTGCAGCAGTGTTACCGGGAAAAGTGTCTACTCAGAACTGCTTATCCCACTAAGGTGTGATAGCTGCCTTAGAAACAAACAAAGTAAAGCTACTTTCGTTTTTCCTTTATGAAGTATAGATAGAGAGGAACAAAGAAGACCAACTTCTGTCTTGCGCTAATCTCCTGGTTCGATTCCTCTCTTCCTTGATAGTCTTTCGCTACTTGTTCCCTTGCACGCCTAGCTTCACAGAGTACCTGTAAGATCATAGTAGCATAGCACTATACAAGAACATGGATCTATAATCATAAACAATCTAGGATCAGATGTAAATTGACCATACAAATGCAGCAAACATAAATGACACAAGAGTATGGAGGAAAACTTGAATAGCTTTTATTGATAAACAAGAAAGAGCCAAGAGGAGTTACAACCAGTTGTTCTGACCCAACATCAACCTCTCAGCAAGGAAGCCCCTCTTCACCTCATACAAAGCTTAGATCACCCAACAATTTGATGTTTGTCTCAAGAAACCAACAACAATTCCTTACAATATGCAAAATTCTAGCCCCTGGATCTCTGGGATGAGGGATCCATATATAGATATCTGTAAGGGGGATGAGTCAGCTTGTGATTTTATTAGTGTCTTCCCTCTGATAGTTCTTGCTTCCACTTGGAGATTGATGATCTCTTACTCATCCTTGGTCGAATTCAGAGAGGCAAGTGTCACAGGAGAAGTTTCTGGAAGCTTCCATTGCCTCTCCACCTCGCGGAATGACACTGTCATTTGTCATTTCTCACCCATCGCACCCCATAGAAGGGCTTTTTGAAATGCAACGTACCCACACAGTGTACTTAGGTTAGATGCAACGCACTTGGCCTGTGGAGCAGCTGAAATGATCCTGTTTTGACCAATTCTGAGCAGTTTTTCATGGAGAACTTCTGGGAGAAGCTGTAATCAGTTGACCTTGTTCCTTTAGGGGTTAAAACAACACTTTTAGGGACTTAGGAGCCCTTGGTTTATGTGCATTTCATGCTTGGGGTTGCAGTGCCCAAAAATGTCTATAACAGTTGCCCCCTAAAGCATGAGGTCGTTAATCCTTTGATGTCGGGTGAAATGCTTTATTATGAGGATCCGAAGTTCTTTCAAGCTGGGAGGAGACCTGTAATAAGATACAATACAATACATTATCTTCATAATATTTTCATGATCTATCTGAGGGGGGCATTCCCATGCTCAGCTTTATAAATTCATTTTCATGTACATAGGACAGACAATCGTCTGAGTGTAGACTGATGATTCTGATAGAGCCATCATCCCTTTGATTGGATGATCATCTGTGTAGCAATGATGTACATTTGATGTCTTTATTTTTCAGAATATATATCGTAGCCCGGATGGATGAAACTAGATCCGAGGTCTTCAATCTCATTCGATCTTCACTCGAAGTACAAGTCTATCCATGTGAGAGATGTTCTGGAGTCGAACATGGAAAGACATTGCTTGATTACCAGCCAATGATGTAAGCTGTTAACAGGCGTGAGAGGAATCACCGATAATGATAATAAACCTCAAGGTACTGCAGTACAATTCACGTGGTGTGAATAAAGGACTTGGTGTCGAACACCACGCAAAATATTTCGGTCGAAGGTCATTGATGTAAACCTGTCGCCGGAAGTGAGAAACTTGCCATTGAGGCATGCAAGCTTCAAAGTACTGAATGGGGTGTTCCTAGATCAACTTCTTGGATAATGAGCTGATGTCGACAAGAAGCGATCTGTCATAGGAGGGCCTTAATGAATCCCACATCAATGACACGGAATGGAGCAAATGATTTTAATGGAGGTGAAAACGATCTGGTGATATAAGGTTCAGGGTGGCAGTCATGAAAGAATGGAGTATAAATGTATTGTAGTGGGTGAGACACAGGTGAACTCTCTAAATGACTTCTCTTGAACATATCGGCGACACTGACGTGATGGATTGGTAGCATTAACCCCAAATGTGGATGGTATGATGGGACCATGGTGATGTGACCGGTGAATGAAACAACCCAACCCGACTTGGATGCGGAGTGAAAGTGTCATGTTCAAGAGCGACTTGCTATCAACAAAGTTTCAAGTTTTCTTCCCAATTTTTCCCCAGTCATTGCTGACCAGTACCTCTTTATTTTTATCAAGCTTGAGGAGGATAACATATGCTTGTTCTATAATTTTCCCTTCGGGCAAACCCATCGCTATGTTTTAACGAGCCTAGCGATAGTGAAACTCATTCTCGTCTATAGACAAGTTTGTCGCTATTAAATTTTAACGAGTTTAACGACAAAGATAACTCGGTCCTTTTCAATTTTAGAGAGTCTGAAATGGAACGTAAAGGAAACTCCAAAATTCCTTTTTCGTCATCTAATCCCTTAAGTCCGAAAAAAGTATAAAACAATACAGAAGGGATGAATTTTCGATACTTTTAACGAGCCGAACAAAACAAGTGCTCGATATTTTTGTGTAATAATCCCTCAGGTCCAAAAAGATTAAAATTTAGAGGAGGGATAGCACTTCCGGTCCCTTTAACGAGCTGGAGAGGCCAATGGCTCGGCAATCTTTTCATATTTTACGAGTCAATTGAAAAGAGCTTAAAGGAGACTCGTCTTTTGAGGAACGAGTGATAAAATGGGTAGCTACTGATTCCAGGTAAGGTTTGGAATTTTCCAATCAAGGCAGTGTTACAAAGATGGCTATTGAGATCACTCTTCGCAGCTGTTCCTCAAAATGGGTAAACAATCAAATGGAGGTGAATGATCGGCCAATGCAAAAATGGAGGTGACAGTGCAAACATGACCAAGGCTTTAAAGGCTGAAGTATTACATTCACGATGGTTATTTACCGGAAATTGGTTCATTTTTTAATGAGCTTAAACTCTGGAGGAACATGTGCTCATTGCTTATGTTTATTTTTTAACGAGCATGAAGTCCGCGCTAAAACTGCTCGATGCGGGTTTATTTTTTAACGAGCTTGAACCCTGCAGTAACACTGCTCGTGGCGGGTTTATTCTTTAACGAACTTGAACCCTGCAGTAACACTGCTCGTGATAAGTTTGCATGCCCCCAACATAATAACGCAAATCGAGGTGCATGCCCCCCAAGCTTCATTGCATTCATCTTGGTGGTTGGAATGAAGGTTTACCTTCGAGATCTTTGAAAGACTCGACTTTGATTTTACGAGATCGTAATCAAAGACTCGATTTGGAAAGGGAGTCATTTCATTTTTTAATGAGGTTGACACAGTAAAAGAACTATCCTCATAATCCACTGTATTTACAGTATTTGACAGAAAATCAAAAACTGAAGGATGATTAAGGTCATTGGAATAATCTTCGTTGTAATCCGGGAGATGGGAACGATGGTGGTGATCTTCCAATGGTGCCTCTCCTAACATAATTGACTGATTGATTCCTTTGTCTGTAGAATGTACATGCGACCAAGGATTTGAAGAGGTACCATATTCCTTAGACCTATCTATCCAAACGCTCGATGAGCATTGATTTGGGTTTGCCCCCGAAGCCAAGAAAATTGATTGCTACAATATTTCTAAAATTGCGATGATCCATGCTGACAAAATGTTTAGGAATATTTCGAATCCATTAGATATAGAAGATTTCATATTGCATGTTTCCACCGTGGCCACTTCCGCCAAATTGCTCGGAGGCAGTAGGGCAAAAGTACCCATTAAGGAAGGGTCTTTTAGGAGGCCTACTCCAATATTTTGAAGCGAATGATTGCTTCCATGGATCATTGGAATGCTTCCCGTAACTTGTGAACTGTTGGGGAGAAATGTTTGTTGGTCGACGATTGTAATTCTTCCTTGAAAGGGAAAAGCAATCTTCCTGAAGTAGGTCGACACAACTGCGGCCATGGCATATATCCAGGGCCTTCCCAGTAGGATGTTGTAATCGAGGTTTCCGTCGATTACTTCAACATCAATTTCTACTGTTTTGCCCCCTAGTTCAACTTGCAAGTTACTTAAAATCCCGTATGGAGTGTATGATCGTCCATCAAATGATTTTAACGTCGTTGATGATCTCGACAAGGGTGGTGAGCCTAAATTTTTCCAGCAACTCAATGACATAATACATGTAGATGCCCCCTCATCAATAATTGTTCGATGAACAGTTTTGTCGAGGGCTTTCACTTGAATAAGGAAAGCTAGTTGAGCTGGTAACTGAGGGTCATATCCTTTATGATCAAAGGTCACAATATTGGAGTCCATTGGGCCAATCCCACCTATTGCTGATAATAAAGCTTGCTTTTGGGAGGGGCAATTTTGTGGTACCTCAAGTGTCGACATAGCGGACGGAGATTGGGCCAAGTCCTCTACTATATTATAATTCTGTGCTACTGTGGCACGAGGATTAAATGTCGATTTGTGTACTACTCCCTTTGGCGGCTTTATCGTTAGCTCAGGAATGATGGGTGGCACAACTTCGGTCAAAGTTGTTGTCAAACTACTAGGTTGTTCATTAGCCTTGTTATTCGACAGCTGTGGATTCCCGTAATCTTTATTCCTTGTCAAAGCATTATTTTGCTGCTCTGAGATAGACAACATAAGCACTTGGGATCGGGAAGCATTTTGATTAGCTGCCAGTTTGGTTCCTGGGTTTGGAAACGGATCAGTCATTACTGCTGAGGTTTTTGAACTCTTAAAGAGTTTCTTAACTTCAGCTTTATGTGGACAATCTCTCGTCCGATGATCCTCATCACATATATGACACCCCGCAGGGGGTTTCCTTTGCCTAGAAGGGTTTGCAGAAGGTTTTTCAGGAGATGACTCATCCTGCTTCTTTTTTCTCCCTTTCTTTTTCTTCTTGCCCCTTGGTTGCTTCAGTTGTTTGCCCTTGTCGGTCGACATGACATTTTCTTCCGAGGCAAGAAGTTCCTCATTTGCATTTTGACCTCAAATCTTACGGGCCTTTTTGGATGTAGCCTTTGTCGATTTCGTGTCTGTTGCGCCAATCACGCCATCGCGGGCATGAGAGTCATTGTTTGATTTAGGAGGAGGAGGAACTGAGAATTCCGGTCTAGGGGCGTCAGGTATTTTATCGTAGAGCCTGCCGGACTGAGTGTAAATCAAGTCCAAATATTGCGCACGAGCGATAACTTGCTCTTCTGTGATGACTCCCCCTTTTGCCACATCTTCTGTGATGGAAGGTAGTAATGACTTGATAAAACATTCAGCTAAAAGCTTATCGGGAACATACGTTTTTACCATTCTACGACAACGTCGCCACTCATGTATATGATCAGATATGTGAGTGGCCGTCGTTTGTTTGAAGTTGGTAAGGAGTTCCGTTCTCATTTCGTACCTTATCGGTAATTGAAAATGGGTTAAAAAGGTTGTGGCTAGGGTACTGAAGTTGCCGAATGAAGCTCTAGGCAATTCGATATACCATTTTGCTGCTGGACCAGTTAACGTCCTCTGAAAAAGGCGAAGCCTAATCGAATCATCGTTTAGGGTGTTTGATGAACACCACAGATGAAAGGTCATCACATGATTCGATGGATCTTCACCCGTATTTCCATTAAATTTAGGAATATCTGATGGAAGTTTATGCGAAATCATTGGCCACCAAGGGGCGTGAGCGATTGGATCATTTGTTAACCGATTTAAATCAGGTAACTCTAAAGTTGCCACGAAGGGTAACTGTTGATTCAGGTTAGGTGAAGCATACCCAGGATAAGATGGGATTGCCTGAGCAGTTGGTCTTTGCATACCAGCATAATGCATTTGATGCTGGTAACTTTGGTAAGGTTGGTGGGCATGACCATTGTAAAATGGTTGATTTTGACCGTTTTGAATATACGGCTGCCCACTATTTGCAAAGATTTTTTGCTCAGAACCTTGGTATACTTGTTGGAATTGCGGTTTTTGGTATTGTACTAGCCATGGTTGTGAAGCCATGTGCTGTTGCCCAATACTAACTGTTTGACCAAGATGAGGGGTAATTGTACCCGTCTAAACCTGTGTCATTCCACCAGTCAGCGATTGTGGTTGAGTTGCAGGGTCAAGGGGCTGTTGCATTACAACCTAAGAAACCTGAGGTTGGCATACAACAGGCAGCGTTTGAACTTGCGAAACTGTCACAATAGCTGACGTAGTTGGTATATTTGACATAGGTAAGCATTGTTGCATCGAATATACAACTCTTGGTTGTTGAGGTAGTATCGGTACCCAACCACTTGAAGTAATTCCAGCATAACCCGAATTTTGTTGTGAACTCCCATATGGTTGTCCTCCTGGAGGGGATAATGAAAGGGCATACTGCCCCCCATACGGTGGTAATCCAGAACTCAAGGGAATGGTTTGCCCTTGAGGGCCGGACTGCCCAAATTGACCTCCAAATGGATCAATTTGTTGAGACTCAACATAAGAGTTCCCGGATATTATTCCGGATGAACAAACAGGAATAGACCATACCGTCGAAATGGCCCCTGAGTGGGCTCCTTCTAGCGATTGAGAGCTAGTTGGGACAGATGGTATACCGGCGAACATTGTTGGAGTGATAGCAGGGAGTTCTGCCGTCGCTGTGTCAGACGACACAGTCCTAGATGTTGACGGTTGTTCAGACATTTCTAGTCTATCCAAAAGATTACCTAGCGATTCTACAGGAGCTTCTGCTGGCGGTAGACTAACTTCTGATGAAGAAGGATACAGAGTGATCCCGACTCCAAATTGCGATGGAGTACTAGATGGAGGATCTTCCACAATCTCTTCTATGGAAATCAGACCAGGTGGAAGGGGTAGACCGTCAGGTCCGTAGAATATTTCTGGTGTCGAAGAAGGTATGGAATCGGTAGCAACAGATGTTTGAGGAGAAAGACTCTCCGAACCGGTTGTAAATGGAACTGGTTCGGTATCACAAGTGTTTACCCTCAGACTAGGATTAGTACTACTGTCCTTCTGTGGCTGCTGAACTTCTTCTGTAGAGGCAGGGATACCAGAAATGTTTGGAGTAACCAGAGTCTCTGATGTTGTTGGAACACTTGTTCTAACTTTAACAGGAGATTTGGAACCGGTTAAACGAGTTCGCTTTGTCCGTACTAGCTTCGATTCCGGAGACAAAGACGGTTGACTCGTAAGCCTCCGTGAAAGATGGTTGACTTGTAAGCCTTCAATTGAATTTCTTCCATGATTGCGGATTACTCGATCAACTAAAAATAAAGGGGAAGTATGTTTCCGAATTAAATGAATTTTAGACGCTTTGACACAACTTGTTTTTTCAGTTTTTAAGAGTCGAGAAAAAACAAAAGATGACTCTAGTCGCCTTCGATTTTTAATGAGCCTGAAGTGACAAGTGCTCAGATGGACCTTTTCTGTTAAAGAGTCTGAAAAGGAACGAAAGGGACTGCTCTGGAAATCTAGGTAGAGGGATTACCAAACCAATCGCAAAACTGCAGAATACTTTTTACGGTACGGCAGTCAATCTTCCCGAATGCTGTGTTCAGTGCATTGCGATCGATAGGGCGGCAGACACGGCTTCCTATTGATAAAGGATTAAGCCTATTGTGGTCTCCCAAAATATACTCGACGGTACGTGGGAGCACAAGTCCGTACTGGCACTTATCGTCTCAAAGTGGAGGAATCACCCAACCATCAGTGAGAACAACAATTACCAGGCTTTACGATGCCGAAATACGTCTCTAGCCTAGACTTCTAAATGTTGTGCGTTAGGTTCCAAAGCGTTGTTAGGTTCATTGAATTTATTTTATAGTTGATTTTGTTTATGAAGTTTGCCTTTCAGGTTCACTGCGAGATGTAGATGTAATTCCTAAAATGCAATCTAAGATGATAAACAATCTTTTTATCTTCTTTGTGCAATGAAAATCCTAGCTACTAAGGAAAGAAAGATAGAATCCTTTCACAAAGAGCAAAGAGCACGCTCTAAATGCACTTTCCTAAATCAAATCAATCAAACTGTCTAAATGCAAACGCACATGCATGTATTTGTTTTCGACTTTCTTAGTATATGAATGATAAAAAGAAAGTTGATGCACAAATCTGAATTTCTTTTCAAGCGACAAATATCAACAAGTTTCTTTTTGAAATAAAAAATGGAGACGATCACAACACCTTACGATTTTGAAATGAATACTTGTTTTGACACTAGAAAAATTACAAATTCAGACCAAGAACAATAGTAACAGGATAACCGACTATCAACAGCAATCAAACTCTTTCCTATGATTGAAATTGACACTTGTGACACTTTCAAATCAAAGGACAACAATGCGATTATGTTACTTTTTGCAAAGGAGAACTGAAAATGACTCAACAAACACACAAAAACATTTACAGTTATTTTGTACAAAGGAGGTGGAATAACAGCAAGGAAAAGGGGTTTCAAACAAAGATATACTGATCACTGGCAGCAAAATTCATGAATAGAACTGGAAAGAATGAATCACAGAAACCAACACTGCACAAAGCTTAATCTGATCAGCGCACCTGTAACACAGGGAATTTGAAATGCAGCGCACCTTCTACACTCGGGAAGTGCGCTGAAGTTCAGATTCTCTGAACAGTACCTGCGCTGGGCTAGAAACGAGACTTTGCTTGGGTTCCGGGTCACAGTTTGCAGTTCAGTTCATGGGTTTTGGCCGAGCAAATGGTAATCAGTAATGCAACAATCAGGGGAAGATCTAAGGAGGATCTAAGAGCTACCACAAGGGGCAATCGGAGAGTTTGTGAATCAGTTGTTTGAATAATAAACAGATCCCAGAGATCGACTGAAGTGACATTTATCTACTTCGCATTTGCATAGCAAATGCAGTTCGAATGCTACCTGGCACAACTTCAGACTCTGTCTGTAAGTTTATGAAATAGACAACAAGGAAGATAAACAAACAAACTAATTCGTCCCCAGCGGAGTCACCATTTTGTTACCGGGAAAAGTGTCTACTCAGAACTGCTTATCCCACTAAGGTGTGATAGCTGCCTTAGAAACAAACAAAGTAAAGCTACTTTCATTTTTCCTTTATGAACTATAGATAGAGAGGAACAAAGAAGACCAACCTCTATCTTGCGCTAATCTCTTGGTTCGATTCCTCTCTTCCTTGATAGTCTTTCGCTACTTGTTCCCTTGCATGCCTAGCTTCACAGAGTACCTGTAAGATCACAGTAGCATAACACTATACAAGAACATGGATCTATAATCATAAACAATCTAGGATCAGATGTAAATTGACCATACAAATGCAGCAAACATAAATGACACAAGAGTATGGAGGAAAACTTGAATAGCTTTTATTGATAAACAAGAAAGAGCCAAGAGGAGTTACAACCAGTTGTTCTGACCCATCATCAACCTCTCAGCAAGGAAGCCCCTCTTCACCTCATGCAAAGCTTAGATCACCCAACAATCTAATGTTTGTCTCAAGAAACCAACATCAATTCCTTACAATATGCAAAATTCCAGCCCCTGGATCTCTGGGATGAGGGATCCATATATAGATATCTGTAAGGGGGATGAGTCAGCTTGTGATTTTATTAGTGTCTTCCCTCTGATAGTTCTTGCTTCCACTTGGAGATTGATGATCTCTTACTCATCCTTGGTCGAATTCAGAGAGGCAAGTGTCACAGGAGAAGTTTCTGGAAGCTTCCATTGCCTCTCCACCTCGCGGAATGACACTGCCATTTGTCATTTCTCGCCCATCGCACCCCATAGAATGGCTTTTTGAAATGAAACGCACCCACACAGTGTACTTAGGTGAGATGCAACGCACTTGGCCTGTGGAGCAGCTGAAATGATCCTGTTTTGACCAATTCTGAGCAGTTTTTCATGGAGAACTTCTGGGAGAAGCTGTAATCAGTTGACCTTGTTCCTTTAGGGGTTAGAACAACACTTTTAGGGACTTAGGAGCCCTTGGTTTATGGACATTTCATGCTTGGGGTTGCAGTGCCCAAAAATGTCTATAACAAGCAGCAATCCCTCTTATCATCCCAACATCAGCAACAGGTACATCAACCACGGATGCTTCAGTAGCAGCAACAAAAACAACACTAGAATCTAGCATGAGTATGGAAGAAATGATGAGAGCAGTAAAAGAGCTAGAAGTTCAAATGACAGAGCTAAAAGAGGCCAAAGAAAAGTTGGCCAAGCTGGAAGTAAGCTATGACAAGTCCAAGATAATAGTGGCTGAAAAAGCAAGAGAAATAAAGGCCTTGGATAATAAAATAAAATCCTTAGAAAAAGAGATTACTCTGCATAAAATTCTGGCTGAAATCAAGACAATTCCGTGGGCCTAAATTGGCCAATCTATTACTGACCAATGGCAATCAATTCAGACTATACATGAGCAAATAGAATTGATAGGGATTGCTCAATTTGAAACTCAAAAGGCCAGAGCATCATTGGGAAACATGCCTGAGCAAGCCAATAGAATGATTCAATTTTTGAATACTCATACCAAAGAGCAGCTGGCAGCTCTAGATATCAGGAACATGACAGACACCATTTTGATAGTAAAAAAGGTGCTGACCCTGAGGAATTTTGTACAGACTTTAGAAAGAAAGTGCCAAGAAATGCAGACAGAAATAAATGCCTTCAAACTAAAGTTTGCAACATTGCAGAGCAAAGGGTTACCCAGCTTATTAACCAGCAGTGGAAGACTGCTAACACATGAACAATATGCTAACAGGGTAAACACCTATGTTTCTAATCAAATTACAGCTTCATCAAGCATGTCAGAAGACACAGTGCCTCCCTCTGGACAGAGTCTGTATGACAAATTAGAGAATTTGTTCTACATTGAACATGAGATAAATCACCTTTTTGAGGTCCAACCCAACTTCTATAGATATACTGAAGCTGATGAAACACTAATAAAAATACAAAGACATCAGTTGCCAACAGAAGAATGGTGGCAGGGAATGCTGGAGATTTTACCAAGGTGATTTCGGTTCTTTTTCCTTTTTTGATCAGCTATAGGTCAGCAAATTCAAATGCACAAGCCACCTGTCAAGGAGTCAAAACAGTAGAAAGAGGAAGTCAGATTGTGACTGCAACTCATTAATGCAGGACCAAGCACCGATGACAAGGCCAGGATAGCAACACAGCAAAACAGCAAGGCAGCAAATGCAGGAACGCAGAGTAAAGACGCAACTACCAGCTGACTGACTGGGTCCAAAAGTCAAAAATCTTTGACAAATTAAACAGCCAGCACACCAACATTTACTGCGGCATTCATTTCTCTCATTTACTTCTTCTGAAGAGTTGGTGAAGGAAGTTATTGCTTGAGAACTTATCTACATGATATTTTGTATCTCCTTTTTGTATAAATACCTCCCCATAAGATGTATTTGGGGTTGGTGATTTACTCTCTGGACTGCATTGTAACTCTGAGACTTGTTAATACAAAGGCTGTTGAATTTCATTGCTGCTGGACCGTCTGAATGTGGATTTGATGTTCTGGGAACTGCTACAGAATTCCTGTGTCTTTCTATGGATCAATAAGTTGCTCTAACCTGCGTTTATGTTTTCTGTGTTTGCAAATTTCATATATGTTTCATAGTCTTAGTAACAGAGAAAAAGAATAGCCCAGAATTTGTTTAAATACACTCTGTGTTCAATCTCTGGTATTAATTATGTTTTCTTCAGAATTAGTCATAAACAGGAATTCTTAGCTGCTCCTGTTTCCACTGATTCTTTCACTTTGAATATTGCCTAGGAATTCTTTACTGCTCCTTGATAATATTCATGCACCTTCCCTCTGCCAGCATAATGAAGGATTCTTGACTGCCCTTCATCCACTGGCTTACATTCCATTAACTTCCAGATCTCAAAATTGTTCCAAGACTGATTATCTTGCTCTGTAGCATTGCCCTTTACCAAAGAGAACACTCTCAGTAGTTCGTCCTCATTGACCCCATTTTCCCAATGGTATAAACTGTTTTAGACTTGCATCCCAGCTCTATTTAAGATCACCATCCAACAAATTTAAAATCAAACTCTGTGCATCATAACTAGCCTAAAATACTTCAAAAGGAAGCTAAATTACAAAGAGAGAGCCCTCTCTGGTTGCAGGTTGGCTAGAATTTGCAGCTAAAAGACTGGTTAGTGGTTACCTCAGCCGTATTCCTTTCTGGAGGCAGGGAACAACCTGAGTGATAACAGGACCATGAGCTAAGACCAAGGCATACTTGCTGCCACATAAACACTATTTTTTCCTTTCAATGCAATTGCTAGTATTAGATTTCAAGTTGGAAAGGTTGATATCAGTTGTGCTTGCATGTATAGATCTGTTCTTGCTTAGTTTCCATAGCTATCTTGCATGATTTCCTGTCTATAAACTTCTGTTCATCATGTTTCTGGTTTTTAGGTTAGATTAGGTCAAAATAGATAGATCTCTATTTTTTTCAGTCTTCGTTCGATCAGTTTTCGAAAATAGTGTGCAAAGCACTTGTAATACATCCCTACCTACCCTTCCTCCACCATACAACCTGTTCTAGCCCTTATCCAAGATTCCTTCCCTTCATTTGCCACACTTTCCCAATTTCGCCCCAATTTCTACATTCCTATGCAACAATTCTCCCTCCATCCTTGAACAAATCCAACCACCTTCATCACTCCTTAGCTTCATTTACCAGGTCTTGGACCCCTTAACATCCTTATCCATCTTTCATTTCCACTTTCCCACCGCTTTTCCACCATCAACCCTCTAAAATCCTCTTTCGGCTGTTCCTGTAGAACTTCCTATAGAAGTTCATGTGAGAAATTTTTAGAGATCAGATCACTGTGAAATTCTATAGAAGGGTGATAGGGACCCCTTAGGCCCTCTTCTGACCTTCCCAACCTCCTGCAAGCACCCACTCCATTTCCTTTCACCAATCAACCTCTACACAATAAAAAATTGTTAAAGCACATGCATAATAATTCTGCAAAATTACTTAAAAATAAAGAAAGATGTTTTTTCCATATTTTCCTTTAGAAGTAGCTTAGTCACATGAATTTTACCTTTCCAAGAGTCAATGGCATCCATTTCCGTAGCTTTCATCTCTTTTCTTGCACCAGTAGGGTTAGTTGGTAAAACTAGGGTTTGCATTTCCTTTCAGCTTTCAGCTTCTTTCTGCAAGTAGACTAGCCTCTTTTGCAATTAGCTTTCATTCATCACAGTTAAAAGCTTCTTCTAAGAGCTCATAGAAGTTGGCTTAAGCTCCTAGCGAACTTGTGTCAGCTGATTAAGTGACAGCCTGCGGGAAGAGCTAGTACTTGTGCATATAGCACCGTCGCTTCCAAGTTTGTTATGAACAACCGGGTTGATAAAAGTAAAGAATGGGAGTCCCAGGAGTTGCAGCATCATTGCTGCAATACTGGAGCCCACCACTTCCATCATTGTGCCTTTTGAGAGTTTCATATTTAATTATGAGAGATTGTAGTTTTGCATGTTTTACCTGATCATCTCCTTCATAGCTTAGAATGATCTTGTCCCATATTTCTTTGGCGGTTTTGAGCTGCATAACCTTGACAAATTTTGATTGAGATAGATTCCCAAATAGAGTATTGACAGCTTTTGCATTTGTTTCATACTGCTTTTTACCAACTGTATCTGTAGGAGTTGCTAATGGGAATGTGTATCCTCCTTCCACGATATCCCAAACTTCTACACCAAGAGATTGAAGATAGGCTATGGTTCTTACCTTCCAATAGACGAAGTTTCTCCCATAAAAAATTGGTGGCCGGATGGATGCCTCCCTTTCTTAGTTGCTCATGATGATAGATCTTCCTTCAAGAGATCAAGCTTCTTCTAAAGGACCTACTCTGATACCAATTGTTGGAAATAATACTGGGGGGGGGTGAATCAGTATTATCAAATCAAACACCTTTTCATTTTCATACTCAGATATATATATATATATATATATATATATATATATATATATATATATATATATATATATATATATATATATATATAGATGCTACTTCAGTTATGGAAACCCACGTATACATGCAACTGTGTCTAAATAAACTAGCGTATATTCAGTAAACTTATGATTCAGTTAATCCATTAAATGTTGATCTTTAATTAGTGCATCAGAACTTCATTAACCATAAGAGCAGTAAACAGATGCAGTAAAACAGAATATATCATCACACATATGAACACAAGATATAAGGTGGAAACCCAATGAGGGTGAAAACCACCTACTGCAATTTGTCTATATCTTCTTTTAATAAGAAACTTCTTTTTACAATATTTCTGTACTGGTGCAGTCTTATATCAGTACGCAGGCTTCTACTTGCAGAAGGCTACAACCTGCTCTCATTCTCCAGCCTCTCCTGGAAGGGAGCTACAACACCCTTAGCTCTTGTACTAGCTGATGTACTAGTACATAGGTGCTGACCTACAAAAGGCTACAACATTCTCTTTTCTTCCAGGGACCATGTTTCATAGATTTTCAGACTGGATCCATCAATAACATCAATCAAACATCAAATGTATCTGCATCAACCAATCCCCTTTGCACCAACCAAAACTGAATCAATCAATCACATCTCTGAATGCTGTAACTAGAATATAGTAAGAATAACCAGAAACCAATCTTGAACCCAGAACACTGCAACAATAAACAGAAGTAGCTAAAACATAGTTTATGAAACGTACAATACTTCAATATGTGGAACCTGCGTGCATACGCTGCTATATTAAGGCAAACCTGCGTATATGCTATTTTGAATTACCTAACCAGTGTGTATACGTGCCTTTGCCATGTTGAACCTACGTACATATCTATAAAATATAATTTACCCTTTTCAATTGTTCAGACATCAGTTATACCCAGATTATCATATTTATAGATCAAGTCATGCGCCAAATATAACAAATCAAAATCACACAAAGATACTTCTATTCAAGCCTTAAGATCTTGACCCATCAATAGAACTTATTCTTCTTCTAGCACTTAGGTTCCTCCTTGATTCAGATCCAGCTATACACCATAACCCAATGACCAGTATTCTAGATCTTTCTCTTCATAAGATATTCAATACTTGAGTACCCTTGCCTAATGATCTCCTTCCCCTTTTATAGTCTTATGCCTTACTCAATATCATGGTCCAAAACCGCTTAGAACCAATAATTGGGTCCTAATACCTGGGTTAAACACTTCAGACGAGATACCATGGTCCAAAACGATAGGTCCAAATACCAAGGACTAGATACCATGGACTAAAAATCAAGTTTTACCACATGTACGTGCTTTTCCTTGCATGAAAGTGCGTGCATACGCATACGCAGCTTTTGATCGGTGATCCTGCATGTACACGCGACTTGGTTAAGTGGAACCTGCATATATCTCTTTTTTCTTCATTCTGAGAGCCTGAATTGTGATCTGTCATTTGAGTGAGTTTCCATCGAGGACAACACCTGTGTCATAGTGCTAAACCTGTGTCATAACGCCAACAATCCCATCCTTTCAAGTCACCATTTGTTCCCTGTTTATCTATCTTGCCCTGTGAAGCCATCCTTTTGTTGAAAAGCCAAATCCAGTTAATCCATCTTTAGTTGACTCCATAGCCTAATGGCCTGAAATACTCAATGCTATCCATCTGCTCTTGAATTCCACCACCAAACACAATCAAAACCTCCAAGCTTTCATAACTAGCCTAATATCTATAAAACAAAGCTAAATCTTAAAGAGAGAGTCCTCTCTAAGTACAGATTGGCTAGATTCTGTACTTAAAAGTTGGTTTGTGGTTGCCTCGGACCCCTTTCCCTCTTCTTACAACTTCAGGGAAAATCTAAGTGATAACATAGTGGCGACTCCACTGGGGAAACCAGTTCCTCAATCAAATACATCTTTAAGAAAGTCTAAATCCCAAATCTAAAGCATCTTAAAGAAAACATAGAAGTTGTTTGTCAATAATAATTAAGAAAAACCAAAAACAAAACCTAAAAACCTGGCTTCAAAAAGGAATCGTTACACCAGAGCTAATCCTGATCGCAATTGACTTCAAGTGTTTGAGAACCCCAATCTGATCCCCAGAATTCTTAGGAGACAGGAAAGTTAAGAAAGTTCTGTTAGTTCTCGGCCCACCTACAGATTAAGATCCTGTCCTGTTAGGTGGATTTATCTTGAAGACGAACCCTTTGATGAACACTTTGAGACCTCTTTGTTTAGGACATCTTCTGATTCTAAATTAATTGACTTGATCCTAGACCCTTTGTTCATCGAAGAATTATAGCTTGAAGCTGTCAATTTCTCAATTGACAGAAATTTGCAGAACTCAATACAATCTAATATTACCTCTAAAGGAACACCCAATCCCTCTGTAATTACTACTGCCTTTGCAAGCTCATCCCCATTTCCTCACACATCTCAACCCCAAACCACTCCACAACAGACCACCCCTTCTACCCTTCCATCCACAACTCAAACATCCACTGCTATCCC
This sequence comes from Pinus tabuliformis, assembly GCA_031772625.1. Lineage (NCBI taxonomy): Eukaryota > Viridiplantae > Streptophyta > Pinopsida > Pinales > Pinaceae > Pinus > Pinus tabuliformis. The sequence continues at coordinate 828,673,827 of CM062809.1, read as the reverse complement.
AACCCTAGCTGTTGTTTTATCATTACCTACAGCAATGGCAAAGAGATATGCCCCCCTGGTATTACCAGCAAATTTAGGTGCCATGCCCCAGGATTACCAAAGTAAGATCACTCCATTCGATGGTACTGGTACCTATACAGCCCAACAACATACCAAAAAGATGACTGATTACTTTGAAATACATGAAATAGATGCTGATGATGTATGAATGAGCATATTTTTTCAGAGTCTAACTGGGGAAGTCAAAACCTAGTTTAGAGCCCTAGCTACAAACAGTATAGACACCCTAGAAACTCTTTATAGACAATTCTTGAACCGATGGGAGAAAAAGAAAGATCCTCTTCAAATTTTATCAGAGTATGAAAACCTAAAGAGAGGAGCACAAGAAACTGTGTAGGATTACTGCACTAGGTTCAACAATGTCTATAAAGCCATCCCTCAAAACCTCAGACCTCCACCTGATTTAGCTTTAATCAAATTCCCTGATGGATTTGATTCTGACATGGCCTTCCAGCTAAGAGAACGAGCTCCTCGCACTTTAGAAGATATGCAGAGCATAGCTGTTAGTGTTGAAGCCAACCTAATGTCTAAAAGAGCCAAGGTTAGGAGTGAAAGGAGAATACCATTGAAAGAAGAATCCTCACCCTTTGAACAGAAACTAGATGCTATAATTAAAGGGATGGATAGGCTAGGAGATAGAGTGGAAATAATTGAAAGAAAATCTCCTTGGGATGGTCAGCCAACCAACACAGGGAGAAATCCTAATTTCAGAAAAAACCAAAATCAGAACACTGGGAAGACTGGTCCAGACCAAAACATTAGACCCCCTTTCCAGGAGAATTATGCAGAAGGCTCAAACTTTGAAGAACCTGAAGAAGACACTCAAATAAATTTAATGGGATTCAATAATGAAAAAGAAGTTTTCTTGACCCAAGAGGATCAAGAGGCCCACATTCTTAAACAATTTCAAACTTAGTCAGGTGAATCATTCGACTTCAGGGAGGGATATGACACAACCATCTATGAGGTGCATAAGCAATACAACTTAAGAAGTAGAAGAATTGATGTTCCTGAAGCCAACAAGCAGAAAGCTCCAAAACAACCTATGAAAGGTAAGACAATCACTACACCTATACATATTCTTTCTAGATCAAATAATAACCCTTCTAACCCCATAATTGAAGATGTCTTTCACAATCAACCAAATAATAGACAACCCTCCACTTCTCTTCCTTCCAAAGGAAATGTGGAAGAACCTCCAGAAGTTGATTTAGGAGAAACTGCAAATCATAACCCCACTCCTGAAAAGGAGAAAAATATAGAAAATACAGAAAACAGAGAGAATCCTACTGTTCGAAACCCAAAAGCCCAAACAGAAAAACCTTTCAATCTGGAAACTGAAGTAGGCAAGCTAAAAATTGTTGTTCCATTATCTGAATTAGCTAAACATGATGCCTATCGAAGTCAAATCCATAGATCACTTAAAATCACTGGAACTGAGGACTCGGTAAATTTTTTTGATGACCAACCAGAATTGATCTTTGGCCCTGAAGTAAATGGAAAACCTTTAGAAGGAGGAATTACTCATTTCTATGTGAGCATAAACATACATGACAAGATTCTTCACAATGCCATGTTTGATTCAAGTAGTACCCATAATTTTATTCATTGTAAGATAGTGAAGGAATTGAATTGCTTCCTATATCCAACACCAGAGTGTCAAGTAATGGTTGCAATTGGAAGAACCATAAATTGCTTTGGAAAGTGCCATTATATCAAGCTATCCATGGGAGAATATGTGTTGAATAGTCCAATGATTTCCATTCCAATGGGTGGTGTTGATTTTGTACTAGGAGTCCAATGGCTACAATCTTTGGGTACGATAACTTTTAATTTTCAAGAAATTTTCATAAAAAAAAATCAGAAGGAAAGGAAGTTGAATTAAGGGGTATCGTAGGGAAACCAAGAAAGATAATCAGCTCTAACGACATGACAAAGATTATAAATAAATAACAATGTGGCGTAATTGCATAATTATGTTCGCTAGAGGTCCCCACGTATAAATCATCCATTTCTCCATATCTCCAAAAAGTCTTGGATGATCATTCCAAGGTATTTGAGACTCCTAAAGGCGTCCCACCTATTCATGATCATGATCATACTATTAATTTGATTCCGAGAAGCGTTCCTCCAAACATCAGGCCTTATAGATATCCCTATGCCCAAAAGAGTGAAATTGAATGCATGGTTGTAGAAATGATAGAGGTTGGTATAATTCAACCTAGTCAAAGTTATTTCTTTGCTCCAGTAGTATTGGTGCACAAGAAGGATGGATCATGGTGCATGTGTCAGGATTATAGGGAGCTCAACAACCTCACTATTAAAGATAAGTTTCACATTCCTGCCATTGATGGATTATTTGATGAATTGCATGGAGGAATTTACTTCACCAAGTTGGACCTTCGTTCAGGATATCATCAAATCAGAATGAAGACTGAATACATTCCGAAAATAACATTTAAAACTCATGAGGGTCATTATGAATTTTTTGTCATGCCTTTTGGCCTTACCAATGCACCTTCTACATTTCAAGGTTTGATGAAATCCATTTTCAAACCCTTCCTTAGAAAATTTGCGTTAGTATTTTTTGATGATATACTAATCTACAACAAGTCTTGGAAGGATCATGTTCAACATGTTGATAGAGTGTTCAAACTATTGGAAGAGAAAAAATTATATGAAAAATCTCCAAATGTTTATTTGGAGTACAAGAGGTGGAATATTTGGGTCATATTGTATCTCATGAAGGTTTTAAGGTAGACCCTAGCAAAATTAAATCCATTAAGGAATGGAAAAGACCCACATCCGTAAAGTATCTGCGAGGATTTCTTGGGTTGACAGGGTATTATCACAAGTTTGTTAAGAATTATGGGAGAATAGCAACACCTCTAGAAACATTACTGAAGAAAGATGCATTTTCTTGGACTCCTGAAGCAACTAAAGCCTTGAACATCTTAAAGAGGGAATGTGCCAAGCACCGGACTTAGCTACGCCAGACTTCACAAAAACCTTTATTGTGGAATGTGATGCCTCAGGAAATGGAATTGATGTTGTTTTAATACAAGAAGAAAGACCCATTGCTTTCAAAATTCGTCCAATCAAAGGAAATAATTTACATAAAGCTATTTATGAGAAGGAAATGTTGGAAATACTACATGCACTTAAGAAATGGAGACCTTACCTAATGGAAAGACACTTCAAGTTAAAAACAGATCATGATAGTCTTAAATACTTCTTAGAACAAAGAGTATCTTCAGAAGAGTAGGAAAAATGGGTCACAAAGATGTTGGGTTGTGACTTTGAAATCATCTACAAAAAAGGGAAGAAAAATGTTGTTGCAGATGCACTCTCAAGAAAGGATGAGGATATGGAAGCATTGCTTTGTGTCATTTCTATTATCCAACCAGATTGGATAAATGAAGCAAGGGATGAATAGAAGAATGATGAAGAAGTGTGGGCACTCATTCAAAAGTTACAAAAAGACCCTAGTACATCTGATACATTTAGTTGGAAAAAGGATTCGTTATGGTACAAAGACCACTTATATTTCTGTAAAAATTTCCAACTCAAACAAAATATTCTCATTGAATTGCACACCTCTCCCTTAGGAGGGCACTCAGGATCTTTAAAAACTTACCACAGGGTTAAGAAGGAATTTTTTTGGGATGGCCTTAAATATGATATGCAAAAGTTTGTGGTGGAATGTTTGGTTTTCCAACAAAATAAAGTTGAAACAATTAAGACCCCAGGTCTATTACAACCTTTATCCATTCCAAGTCAACGTTGTGAGGAGGTTTCAATGGATTTTATCATAAGTTTACCCAAGTCCGAAGGAAAGAGTGTCATCATGCTTGTAGTTGATAGACTTATCAAGTATTCACACTTTTTTACATTATCTCATCCCTTTAAAACGGGTACAATTGCTATTGCAATTATGGAACAATTCAAAGATGCATGGAAACCCAAAGATTATTGTAAGCGATAGAGATCCCATTTTCATTGGAAATTTTTGGACATAATTATTTTCTTGTGTGGGTACTCAATTATATCATAGCTCATCATATCATCCTCAATCTAATGGGAAAACTGAGATAGTGAACAAATGTTTGGAAGGATATCTTCGTTGCCTTGTATCTGATAAATAGACACAATGGGTCAAATGGTTGCCTCTAGTTGAATGGTGGTATAACACTTCCTTCCATATTGCAACAAAAATGACCCCATTTATGGCACTATATGGATATCATCCACCATCCATCACATCATATTTAAGATAAAATTCTAAGGTTCAAGCAGTTGAAGATCACATCAAGCATCAATATCAAGTACTCCAACTCTTAAAGGATAACCTCACTTTGGCACAAAATAGAATGAAACAACAGGTAGATCAAAATCACAACGAAATAAATTTTGATGTAGGTGACTAGGTATTTCTACGTCTACAACCATACAAACAAATTTCCCTCAAGCAAGCTAAGAAGGATAATAAATTATCACGAAAGTATTATGGTCCATAGAGGGTGTTGCAAAAGATTGGAACTATGGCATATAAATTGGAGCTTCCTACACCTTCCCGAGTGCACCTAGTTTTCCATGTTTCATGCTTAAAGAAGGTTATAGGTGACAAGCTCCCAGTTCAAACAATATTTCCATAACTTGACAAGGAAGGAAAAATCATATTGGAACCTAAAGCAGTCACAGAAACAAAAACTTGACAACTACGAAATTGATCAATTTCATAGTATCTCATCAAGTGGAAGAACTTACCCGTTGAAGATTCCACATGGGAGGATGAGAATTTTATACAAAAGCATCTAGAACTACTCAAGCATTGAGGACAACAATTTTTTGAAGGAGAGGGGCATGTTAGGCCCCTATAATACTAGTGTATTCCATTATTATTATTATCATTGTAGCTCCTTATTGTTATTGTTTTTCCCATGTTGTTCTATCTTTTCTTCTATTTTGTGAGTTGGTTGCATACATGCATGTTGAAGAGAGAGAGGGAAAAAATTCAGGCCTTCGGGGTGCACTCATGTGCTATAGGAGGGCATAGTTCTTCATGAGGAAGGAGTGCACTCAAGAGGAAACTTGTCTTTTCCAGGAGAAATTTTCTAAGTTAGTCAAAGATTTAGCTTCTAGAAGTGTGTTGTGTCATATAATGGCTCAAGGACAAGTTGAACAGTAAGATTCAATGATAGAAATGTGAAGAGGAAATATATACACGTTATTATAGGTGTTGTGACACTCATAATTAGAATGTGAAGAGTTGAGAGATATGCATAGTCACAATTTGCGACAAAAAATTAACATTTGTAGAGGCAAGAATAAACTAAAACACTAGTAAATAAATTGAAAAGAAAAGAAATGACAGCAAGGAAAGCAAGATTAATAACAAAAATATCCAAGGAAACCAATAGAATCGACATGCAAAACTTACTTGAAATGCAGACCGATGAAGAGCTTCTTGATCCAAATATGTGCGCCCAACCCAGATGGGAATGATTATGTGAAATAATGATTAACTAGGTTGATTTAAAAGAGCTTACATGCAAATCCATCTCATGCAAGCTCGCCACTTGTCGACAAGTGAATGAGTTAGTTAAGAGAAGTGAAGCGAGCTCAGATTTGTTAGGAGTGTTCCCACATGTAACAAGAAAGCGCATGCATGAGTTCTAGAAAGGCCCGTGTCTTCATGCCAAAGGAATGCACTCAAGGAGGGCATAGTATGCACTAGCTAAGCATGAAGGAGTGCACTCAAGGATGACACAATTCTTTAGCTTGAAGGAGTGTGCTCAACACAAGAGCAAGTCTCCATCATCTTAATGTGCACTTTTGCCTTAAAAGTTATTTTTCTTGCTTTTGTTTTCTTTTGTGTGCTTTTCAATTCTTTTGTGTGTGTGTGGATGGCAAAAAGGCTTGTTTCTAAGTCAAGAAAAGCTAATACTTCACCTAACGTTGGAAAAGATAACACAAGTGCTTCTAAAGTTAAGGTGATGACACTTAGACAACATTGACTTAGGAGGATAAGACACTTAGGGAAAACACGGGAATAGAAAATCAAACAACATTATCAGACAAGATACCCTGGAATGACAATTTAAGTAGGCTCCAAAATTGAGTTAGGAAAAAAAAATTGGAGGGTCGTTGTCAGAGTGACAACACTTTCTGAAACACTCTGAGAACCCTTGTTTCTACGATACAATTTAATTTACGCATGAAGTATCAATTATCTAGGAAGTATTGATTCAATCAGTGAGTCACCTCAGCTTCCCATTCTACCCAAGATATAGTCTTCCCAATTCCGTTACTCAACATACCATAAGATAAAATAAGCCAAATCATTTTGATGAGAATAAGGGTAATATAGAACATGGATTAAAACTAATAAGAGTATGAGTTTTCATCTCTGGCATTGCCCCGCTGCCAACAAGCCTAGACAATACCTCGATGAAGTTGCTTCATGAAAAAAAATGTTGCTTTGCTACCAACGAGCCTAGACAGTACCCTGATGAAGTCACTTTCCTCACCTCCCTCCACAAGAAGCCTTTCTCTTCTTCCCCCCTTTATTTATTTTCTTTAAAATAGGACTGTGCCTAGGCACTCATTATTTAAAATGGGGTGGAATAGGGATCCCGAATTATTGATAGAAGAAGAGGTTTCTCCTTCAAAGACAAATTTATAGACCTTTGATAGTTATTCCACTCAAAAAATCCCCCCTCACCTTTCTCCATTCAAATAGATAGGCATGAAAACACTATTAACAAACATAATCGAGTGTAGGAATGAGGATCTTAAAAGAGATGTGAATGTTACAGTTTACACATGGTTTCTCAACTGAAGCATCATATTTTCCATCAAAAAATGATTGAATTGAAATATGTAAACCAAATCAAATAAGAGGGTAACATATAAACCAAGGGTTTCATTTTACCACAACTATCGTTTCACAAAAGATTAGCCACATTGTCTTGGAGCTCAAAAACAAATTTATGCAAGGCAAGTAAAAATGAGAACAAAGTGGGAAAATGAAATGCATCTAACTAAATGCAACCTATCCTATCCTAAACTAAACACTGCAAAGTCAGGTTAAGTAAAATGGAACTTCCAATGTAGTTATAGAAGTTTCTCCCGACTTTTAGATTGAAAGATGTGAATGTGTAAGATTAAAGTAAAACATAGTGCAGTGAAAAAGATACACAACCAAAACATCCACACTTACAGATAGTAAAAGGGAGTCCATGCACAATGGTGTGACACACTCGACCACTCTATCAAACCAAAGTCTCCACAACAACAAAAATTATTAGGCTTATGACCATATAAGACTCAATTGAATGCATGTAGGGATAGGTCATGAGACATGGGTCTTAACCGATACGCCTCATCAAGGGAATTTGCAATAAGATCATGGAAACAAACTTTAGGAAAATTTTGACAAGAAAGATTGACCAAAGATAAATCCATATCATAATAAAAATCAACTGGTTAGCCATAATCCATGTTGTCGTGTGAGTTGAACTCTTTGATGGATGATAAAGATGGTAGGTCATATAAAAGGATTTCACAATCATTAAGATCATTCTCTATTTCCACATCACGGATTAAATATTTTCATGAGGTGGGATGTAGCTATTGAAGTTCAAAAATCAAATTAAACTTTCTACCTTGAGGGTTTCAATTTTTTATGTGAAGGAAACAAGAATCCCTCAATAGAGAATCTACATCCCAAGATATGACATTAATAACAAGATACCACAAGACAATATTAACTGACCAAAGTCATACATACTGTCTGGGTGATAGGAACTTGACATAACCATCAACATAGGCTAAAGTTTCCTATTCACCTAACTGAACCTTGAATTATGAAAATATTGAAAATCAGACTAAGAAAACATGGTCAGTTTTTTATCTACACAAGGCTCATTATTCAAATCATGAGATTCATAAGGGAAAGGAGGTTGATTAGATAAATTTTCAAGATTACCACAAAAATCCTCAATGATAAGTATGTCATCTTCTTAATCAAAAGGAGATATTCTTGAAAGGAAATATTTAATAATCACATCAAACTCAGTCTGAAACTTTTGTGAATCTGAATCTTCCTCCGGGGACAAAGATTCATCCATGAAACTTGAACAATCATCACCATATAATTCAGAAAAGAGGAAATGATCAGGATGATGGTGTTTCAAGGGTTCAACATGATTAGCAGGTTCAGGATTGACAAGATAATTACCAAGATTCAAAGATTAGTGGTTGGTAGGATCAGGTAGATCATCACCAAGAGAAATATGTGAAATAAAAATCAATTCTTATTCAACAAATTGACCTTCAGGTTTATTGATAAATTCAACTTCAAAACACAAAACATCAAAAGGAGGGGGATAAGGCACAAAAGGAATATCTGGTTTTTCTTCAGGACGTTGGAGTAACTTTTGAATGAGAGTGCATGATGAATCTGATTCAAAATTGTTCAAAATAATAATGAGAGGGGGGGTGAATCAGTATTATTAAGTCAATTATTCCCTTTTTCAAATCTAGATCATATACGCTACTTCAGTTAGTTAAGACCGCGTATATACGCAACTACGTATAAGGAAACCCATGTATACCATGCAAACTTATAATTTACTTTATCTTACAGATGTTGATTATTAATCTGTGTATCTGAATCAAATAAACAGTAACCAGAAATAGTGAAACAGAGCAGAAGACAATCACACACAAGAACACAAGATATAAGGTGGAAACCCAATGTGAGTGAAAACCACCTGCTGCAATTTGTCTCTATATTCCTTTTAATTAGAAACTCATTTTTACAATGATTCTGTACTGGTGCAGTCCTTTACCAGACGCAGGCTTCTACCTACAGAGGGCTACAACCCTCTCTCGTTCTCCAGATTCTCCTGGAAGGGAGCTACAACCCCGTTAGCTCTTGCACTAGCCAAGATACTAGTGCGTAGGTGCTGGCCTACAGAAGGCTACAAACTTCACTTTCTTCCAGGTACCACATTTCATAAATTTTCAGACTGGATCCATGAACATCAATCAATCATCAAGAATCAAACAATCTCCTTTTCACCAATTAGAACTGAATCAAGTAGACACTTCTCTGACAGCTGTACCGAGAGCACAGTAACAATAACCACACACCAAATTCTGAACCCAGAACACTGCAACAATAAACAGAAGCAGCTAGAACATGACTCAAGAGATGTACGCTACTTCAGTAACCAGAAACCTGCGTGCATACGCTTCTGTGTTTGGACCAACCTGCGTATATGCTGTTTTTACTCACAGAACCAGCGTGTATACGCGCCTTCGCTTCACTGAACCTGCGTACAGATCTATAAAGGATAATTTCAAATATTCAGACCCAGATTACCAGATTTATAGATCAAGCATGCACCACATATAATGGATCAAAATTATACAAAGATACTATTATTCAAGCCTTAAGATTATGACCCATCAATAGAACTCATCCTTCTCTTTGTGCTAAGGTTCCTCCTCCAATCAGATCCAGATCTGCACCATAACCCAATCAATATTTCAGATCTAGCACTTTATCAGATATTCAATAATTCAGATCATACTTTGCCAAATGATCTCCTTCCTCTTTTATAGTCTTAGGCCTTTAACAATACCATGGTCCAAAACCATAATAAAACAATACCATGGACCCAATACTTGGGATCAACACTTCTGACGAGATACCATGGCCCAAAACCATAGGTTCAATTACCAAGGACTAAATACCACGGACCAAAAGTAAGTTCTCCAACATGTACATGCTTTTCCTTGCGTGAAAGAGCTTGTATACGCATACGTGCCTTTGAAACGTCTAACCTACGTATATACGCGTCTTCGTCTAGGTGAACCTGCGTATATATCATTTTCTACATTCTGAGAGCCTGAACTGAGATCTGTCACCAAAGTGAGTTTCCATCAAGGACAACACCTGTGCCATAGCTCCAAACTTGTGCCATAATGCCAACAATCTCCCCCTTTGGACTTGATGGCAACCTCAAGATCCTCAAGGTCATTCTCAAGGTCATGCTCCCCCTGAGTACATGCTAAAATCTCTGTTCTGCTGTGCTGACCATGCTCCCCCTGACTGTAGGCAAGATCTGCAAAAAGATGTTCTTCAAGAAAACCATGACTTATACATCATAAAAGACCTTCCTATCAAAATATTCTATACATACATCCATCACCCAACCAAGTGGGGATCATCCACCCAACCAAGTGGGGATCCATCAGAAATTTACATATGACAACCATGTACATTACATCATTCATCCTAGGCATAGTGGGGAAAACAAAATAGGCCGTTACATGACCTTGACACCATAAAAGAGATACATGACATAGAGACGAAATATTTAGAGCAAGACTTATGAAAGTCACCAATAACTGATATCAGCAGCATCTGTCAATCAATATTCAGATCAACAACCATGATTTCCTTCTATTCTCCCTCTGCATTTGTTCCACCTAAGATTAACAGCTGTGAACCTGAACCAAGAGCTTCTAATGTAATGCCAACAATGCATTATCAGAAGTTTATCTGCTCCCCTTGAACTTGTGCCAGATGGTCTTTGTCAGACCCATATCAGAATTTCTTCAACCAGAGTTTTTCCCCACTGATTTCTTTCAAACTGCCATATACGCGACTGTCTCTGCATAAACCAGCGTATGTACGTGGATCCTCCTTAGGCAACATGCACACACCCATTTTTCTCTGAAATAGACAATTTTCAAACACCAATATGATGCATCAACTACTCCCAGCTTCTGTCTGAGGTATTCAAAAGTTTCCCTGGGCAGTGGTTTGGTGAGAATACCAGCAACTTGTTCCTTAGAGGGAACATAATCCAATTTGACCTTTTTTTCCAATACTTGTTCTCGGAGAATATGATACTTGATCGGTATGTGCTTAGTCTTTGAATGCATGACATGATTCTTTGAGATACTGATAGCACTTGTATTATCACATAAGATGGAGATAGGTGGAGTACAAGTGATTTGAAAATCCTGCAAAGTTTGCATCATCCAAAGGAGTTGAGTGCAACAAGATGTGGCAGCCACATATTCTGCTTCAGCTGTAGATAAGGCAATCGAACTTTGTTTCTTGCTGAACCAAGATACTAATCTGGAACCCATAAAGAATGCACCACCACTAGTGCTTTTCCTGTCATCCACGCTTCCAGCCCAATTTGCATATGTATAAGCATGAAGAGTGAGATCTGTATCTCTTGGATACCACAGGCCATAGTTTTGAGTTCCTTGAAGATACTTGATAATTCTCTTTACTTCCTGAAGATGGGTTTCCTTAGGATTTCCCTGAAATCTTCCAACTATTCCCACTACATGCATGATGTCTGGTCGAGTACCTGTTAAATAGAGCAGAGTTCCAATCATGGATCTATAAGTTGGTTGATGTACTGCTGCTGATCCATCATTTTCACTGAGGCTACATCCTGTAACCATAGGGGTACATACTGGTTTCGAATCTTCCATGCCATACTTCTTCAAAATCTGCTTGAGGTACTCGGTTTGAGATAAAAAGATACCGCCTTCATTTTGTTGGATTTGTAATCCAAGAAAATATGTCAGTTCTCCAAGCAAGGACATTTCGATTTCTTTCTGCATCACCAAGTCAAAGCTTTGACTCATAGCTTCTTCATTGCTGCCAAAAATGATATCATCAACATATACAACAAGTATTAGCAATTTGTTATTTTCAATTTTTATATAAAGATTGCTATCTGCTGATCCTTTTGAGAAACCTTGTTGATGAAGATATTTTTCCAGATGATAATACCAAGCCCTTGGAGCTTGTTTAAGACCATAGAGAGCCTTCTTAAGTCTGCATACAAGTTTTGGATCATTTCCAAGGATGAATCCATCTGGTTGTTCAATATGCACTTCTTCTTCTAAGTCTCCATTCAGAAAAGCTGATTTTACGTCCATTTGAAATACTTTGAACTTTTGAAAGCTTAAGAGAGCAAGGAACATTCGCATGGCCTCAAGTCTAGCAACGGGAGCAAAAGTTTCTTCGAAGTCTATTCCTTCTTGTTGAGCATACCGTTTACAAACAAGTCTAGCCTTGTTTCTAATAACTTCCCCATTTTCATTCAACTTGTTTTTGAATATCCATTTTGTCCCTATGACATTCTTATCTTTTGGTCTAGGAACCAACTCCCAAGTTTTATTCTTCTCAATCTGCTCAAGTTCTTCATCCATTGCCTTGACCCATCATTCATCTTTGCATGCCTCTTTTACATTTTGTGGTTCAGTGGAGGAGAGTAATGCCAAATAGCTTGAAGCTTCTGCAATTGTTCTTCTTGTTTGTATACCTGCCTCTTTCTGCCCCAAAATTTGAGATTCTGGATGATTCTTCTGAACATACCTGGATGGAGTCTTATCTTCTATCCTTATCTGTTCTTCTGGTGCCTCTTGAGCTTCTTCTTCATCATAAGTCTGATTTGATGTTGAAGGATAGTCTTCATCATCTTCGAAATCTTCGGAATTCACTTGCCTAGGAATGTTTCCTTCTTCATCAACCACTACATCAATGCTTTCAACAATTTTTCCAAGCCTTTTATTGTAACACTTGTAAGCTTTGCTGTGGGGAGAGTAACCAAGGAGAATGCCTTCATCTGCTCTAGGTTCAAACTTGCCAAGATTTTCATCAGTATTTTTGATATAGCATTTGCTTCCAAAAATTTTGAAATATTTTACTGAAGGAGTCTCACCATACCAGAGCTCATGAGGAGTTTGAGTGCTGTTCACCCGGACATTTGTCTTGTTGAGAATAACAACTGTAGCAAATGTGGCTTCACCCCAGAAGGTTGCAGGAGTTCCAGACTCATCAAGCATAGCACGAGCCATTTGTTGAACCGTTCTGTTCATCCTTTCCACTACTCCAATTTGCTAAGGAGTCCTAGCTGTAGAGAACTCCCTTCTTATTCCATGTTATTCACAAAAATTGAAAAATTCATTCGAGGTAAATTCTCCTCCTCGATCATACCTGAGGCATTTTATTCTGTGATCTGATTCGTTCTCCAACAAGGCTTTGAATGATTTGAATTTTTCAAAGGCTTCGTCTTTGTGCTTCATAAGTCCTATCCAACACATCCTAGAAAAATCATCAATGAATAATATAAAGTATTCTTCTCCTCGGGGTGACCTTTTCCTAGATGGACCACATACATCAGTATGGACAAGTTCAAGTGGCCTGCTAGCTGATCCTTCCTTCTCAGGGAAGCTAGTTCTGGTTTGCTTACCAAACTGACACAATTTGCATATTGTATTGTCCGGAATTCTGATGTCTGGAAGACCACGAACTACCTGGTATTTGCATGCTTTCCTTATTTGTGAGAAACTAAGATGCCCCAATCTTTTGTGCCATAGCCAATGTTCATCATTCTTGCTTAGATAGCATTGATGTTGTCCTTCTTTGAATATGTATAAATTATTTGGAGTTCTTACGCCTTTGATCACTGTTTTTCCTGTATCAAGATCACGAACACTACATCCATTTGATCGAAATATAACCTCAGTTCCTTGATCACACATCTGATGACTGACACTCAGTAGATTATGCTTTAAGCCATCAACATACATAACATTTCCAACTTTGACCCTTTCTTTAAACTGAACAGAACCTTTACCTTTTATGAACGCAGGGGTGTCATTTCTAAATGATACCTTCTTCTCCTTCTCTAAGGCACAATATGGCTGAAGTTTTTCTTTATCACCCGTCATATGTTTTGAACATCCACTGTTGATGTACCATTGATTTTCCTGCCCTTTCCCATATAAAGCTATACCACATCTCTCTAGTTGTGGTTCCTTCATTCTCCATGTTTTGGCACTTGAGGCTTGCTCCTTCTGAGTTGTCTGCTGAAACCTGCTCCTGCATCCAGAATCTTCATGATCGAAATTGTTACAAATAGAACATTCTATCTCATTTTCAAGAGCAGAAAAGTTATTGTAGGTTCTTTTCATGATCCCAGTCATACTCCTCTGTTTTTGAGCTTCTCTAGTCATGATTGTCTTATAGGCAACACATTGAGCTGCTTTGTGACCAAAGTTATGACAAGAGAAACATTGGCCATTGAAGAAACTCCTGTGATTATCAAATCTACCAGCCAAATGATTGTAGTTTCTATTGACATCCATTCTTGAGGCAAATTGAGAAGGTTTTACCTGTGGCTAGTTGTAGCTTTTGTTTGTCCTTAATTTAGTTTGGCCCCGATTTACCTGGTAGTCTTTGTTCATTCTTGAGGTAGATTGTCCCTGATTTATCTGGTAATTTCCATTGGGTCTTTGTTCACTTCTCCTTGCTACATCAAGATAACTTTTGGAGGTAGATGGTTTCTGTGCTTGAGTTGTTTCTCTATTATATCCCATACCTGTCTTGATTAGTGGAGAACACTGCACTTTGATAATCTCATCTAAAGTGTTAGATCCCTTAACAAATCTAAGATTAAGAGCTTTTGTTTTCTCCATCTCTTTTCTAAGTCCCACTATTTCACATTATAACTTTTCATGATGTTTTTCCTTTTCAGCAAGTTGGAATTGAAGAGTATCTATGACCACATTTTTCTCTTCTAAACAAATTTTGAGTCTAGAAATCTCTTCATAAATACCTTCTTCATCTATAGCATCCACAAAATCATCATCTTCAAAAGCCATTAAAAGTTTATAATTACAACCTTGTTCATCTTCATCACTATTTGAAAGTCCATCACTATATTCATGAGTGTAATAGCTTTTCTTATTTACATTCTGTTTCTTGTTCCATCTAACAGGTTCCTTACCCTTGTCAAGCTTATATTTATGAGGACATCTGGCAGCATAGTGACCGACTCTTCCACAAGAAAAGCATTTGAAAGGTAACTTACCTCTGAGTCTTCCAGCACCTCGTTGAAGGTTCTTGACAAAATTTGATTCTTCCTCTTCTTCTGACTCATAGTAATCTCCTTTGCCTAAAGCCTTGAAAACAGCTTCTCTCCTGTCTGATGGTCCTCCCTTCCTCATTTCGTAAGCAGTCAGAATTCCGTGTAGCTGTGACATGGTAAGGTTCTGTAGATTCTCCTTTTCTTCTATTGCAGAAACTTTAGATTCAAACTTAGAGGACAAAGATCTTAGAACCTTTTCAACTATAACAGCCTCTTTTATTTCTTCACCCAAGTTTTTCATACAATTAACAATCTCATCTACATGAAGGAAATAGTTAGCCACACTTTCATCATTGTGCATTCTGAGATTTTCATACTGAATTCTGAGGGTTTGAAGTTTTGCTCGTTTTACCTGTTCATCTCCTTCATAGCTCAGAACAATCTTGTCCCATATTTCTTTTGTGGATTTATACTGCATAACCTTGACGAATTCTGATTGAGATAGACATCCTAATAGAGTATTGACAGCCTTTGCATTTGTTTCATATTTCTTCTTACCAGCCGAATCTATAGGAGTTGTGGATGGAAAAGTGTACCCTGTAACTATGGTATCCCATACTTCTGTACCAAGAGATTGAAGATAGGCTGTAACTCTTACCTTCCAATAGACGAAGTTGGTCCCATCAAAAATTGGTGGCCTGATAGATGCTTCTTCCTTGTAGTTGCTCATGATGATGGATCTTCCTTCAAGCGATCAAGCTTCTTCAGAAGGACCTGCTCTGATACCAATTGTTGGAAATAATAATGAGAGGGGGGGGGGGGGGGGGAGGGTGAATCAGTATTATTAAGTCAATTATTCCTTTTTTCAAATCCAGATCATATACGCTACTTCAGTTAGTTAAAACCGCGTATATACGCAACTACGTATAAGGAAACCTGCGTATACCATGCAAACTTATAATTTACTTTATCTTACAGATGTTGATTATTAATCTGTGTATCTGAATCAAATAACCAGTAACCAAAAATAGTGAAACAGAGCAGAAGAAAATCACACACAAGAACACAAGATATAAGGTGGAAACCCAATGTGGGTGAAAACCACCTGCTGCAATTCGTCTCTATCTTCCTTTTAATTAGCAACTTCTTTTTACAATGATTCTGTAATGGTGCAGTCCTTTACTAGTACGCAGGCTTCTACCTACAGAGGGCTACAACCCTCTCTCGTTCTCCAGCTTCTCCTGGAAGGGAGCTACAACCCCCTTAGCTCTTGCACTAGCCAAGATACTAGTACGTAGGTGCTGGCCTACAGAAGGCTACAACCTTCACTTTCTTCCAGGGACCACGTTTCATACATTTTCAGACTGGATCCATGAACATCAATCAATCATCAAGAATCAAACAATCTCCTTTTCACCAATTAGAATTGAATCAAGTAGACACTTCTCTGACAACTGTACTGAGAGCACAGTAACAGTAACCACACACCAAATTCTGAACCCAGAACATTGCAACAATAAACAAAAGCAACTAGAACACAACTCAAGAGATGTACGCTACTTCAGTAACCAGAAACCTGCGTGCATACGCTTCTGTGTTTGGACCAACCTGCGTATACACTGTTTTTACTCATAGAACTAGCGTGTATACGCGCCTTCGCTTCACTGAACCTGTGTACAGATCTATAAAGGATAATTTCAAATATTCATACCCAGATTACCAGATTTATAGATCAAGCATGCACCACATATAACGAATCAAAATCATACAATGATACTATTATTCAAGCCTTAAGATTATGACCCATCAATAGAACTCATCCTTCTCTTTGTGTTAAGGTTCCTCCTCCAATTAGATCCAGATCTGCACCATAACCCAATCAATATTTCAGATCTAGCACTTTATCAGATATTCAATAATTCAGATCATACTTTGCCAAATGATCTCCTTCCTCTTTTATAGTCTTAGGCCTTTAACAATACCATGGTCCAAAACCATAATAAAACAATACCATGGACCCAATACTTGGGATCAACACTTCTGACGAGATACCATGGCCCAAAACCATAGGTTCAATTACCAAGGACTAAATACCACAGACCAAAAGTAGGTTCTCCAACATGTACGCGCTTTTCCTTGCGTGAAAGAGCGTGTATACGCATACGTGCGATTGAAACGTCTAACCCACGTATATACGCGTCTTCGTCTAGGTGAACCTACGTATATATCATTTTCTACATTCTGAGAGCCTGAACTGAGATCTGTCACCAAAGTGAGTTGCCATCAAGGACAACACCTATGCCATAGATCCAAACCTGTGCCATAATGCCAACAAAAATATTTTATTTAAATCCTGATTAAGAAATGAAACTTCTCATACAAAAATTTCCAATCCACAACATCGTTTGAAACTCATAACAAAGATGAACTAACTGATTAGAAAATTGTTCAAGAGGTTCATTTGATTCCATTCTAATTTGATCGATTTCATTAAGGACATCTTGATATTTGTACTTGTCAAAAACATGACAAAGCTCATTAACCAATTATTTAAAAGACAAGATAGAAGCAGCGGGTACGGGATACCACCATTGCTTGGCACGACCATCCAAGGTAAGGGTAAACAATCTTGCGAGGATTTCTTTAGAATAAAATCCTCTTGAAAAAAAAAAATTGAACAAACTCAACTATGTAATCAAGGAGGGATGTTTCACCCTTTCCATCAAATTTTAAATGTGACATGTTATATAAAAATTTCATGAGGATTGAAAGATATAAATCTTTAGAAAAACACCTCGGAATTATGATTTGGGAAGAAGCAATTAAAGTTAAGAGATTCAAACATAATCTATTGGATCAACTTTTCATCTGACCCTCTTTCTAAGCCAAAATTTTGACGGTGTTGGATACCGCCAACATGCAAGGGGATCTCCCCGATATGAGGTCCTAATTAGACCTCACACCATTTGGTGTAGGAGTCCCATCTGGCTATACGCTCTGACCATAATTGCAAATATTTACAAGTGCGCCTTGGTTACAATATATACATGAGAGATCATAAACACTTCTTTGGGCAAATAAGTATGTAAGTTTTGTGTGACACCAAATGTAAGATGTACAGGGAACTTCCATGGCCAATAAGGGAAAACGGGCCTCTAGTTAAGGAAGTAATAGTAATATCCTAAAGGAGACCCAGGAGAAAACAAAAAGACTTGTTGATTACCTACAAATTATTTCACATGCTCAACAACAATTGTGAAAACATAACAACACCTATTCAACGATATCCATATCTAAGAAACAAAATAGTTCATTAAACTTAGTATGTAAATAAGCCGACATATACTGCAAACATAACAAGAATAATCTTACTATATCCATGATACATGGATGAAGAAGTGTTGGATCATAAAACTTCTTATTATAAATGAATGGTTCCAAGAACATTATTACATATATGAAACACTAGATCCAATAGTGGAACATGAAGCCACAACTTGCTTCTCCAAAGAATGATTTATCTCCCATGTACTACAAGAAAATCCAAGGCGGGAATCTAAGCATCCCAAATCCCTTTACTTGAGTTATGAGGGGTTGTTTATAACAAATGACAATGACTCTTGAGTTTCCTCATGACTCTTGAACTTCTATGACCTATGGGCTTCCAAAAAACATTTCATATTCTATACATGACCCTTTACATTCCATATGTGGCTTTTCACATTCCACATGTGTCTCTTAGAATTCATTACATACAACTTATTACAAAGGAAAAAATACATAAAATATGGTGGCTAAATAAGAAAAAACTTCTAGTAGCATAAAATGTCATCAAATTCATAAGTCATTTGCTTCCTCATGGAGTTTATTGGTGATGTATGTGTGCCATGCTCTAAAATCCATGGAGATGACCTTGATCCGAATCAATAAGTCCATTGAATACCGTATCTTCACCTCCAGTGCCTCTGCCACAATGGTCTTGGATCTTGATTGTACATTATTCCACAACCATGACAGTTTCATGTGAGATTTGACTAGTGAGATGGCATATTGTAGAATAATATCCTTAGTGATCTCCAAGCCTTCTTGTTCTAACGCTTACTTGATTAGTTCTATGCACTACCTTATTTGCTAAAATATGATTTCCCTGCTTATTATTTCTTCAAGTGATCCTACGGAAGGCATCCCATATTTCTCTGCTAGAGACCTAAAACTGTTGTGAATTCGACCATAAGCGGTAATAGTGTTGGTTGCATGTTCTCCGAGGTGGATGTAGTTTTGATGATGGAATATTAGATGTAATCTATCTATTGTTGTGGCTATCCTATCCTTTCTAACCAATTGTTGTGGAACATTTAGATACTTGGTATCCCATTCCTAGAGTTGATCAACATCTTTGCTTTCCTCTCTCAGGATATTCAAGACTTCTTGTGCTTTCCTTCAAATACCAACAAGGGGGCCACTACTCATTGTAGGAGTATCATTTCATCATACATCTGTGCCATGATATCCTCCATTGGCCCTAATTCCTACTGCATGGATGACTGCCACTCTGTTGTATAAGGTTGCATGAAGATAACCGTTGATTTTCCATAGCAAGGTGTTCTTCCTGTTGATTTACTACAACTAACTATTTCCTTAATCATGCATTCTCATTCAATAAATACTTATAGTTGTTATGTGCTATTATATAAAAGAAACATTTGCAGCCATGATTTCCTTGGGATTCCTTCTAGTATTGGAAGTTATCACCTTTTTTGTAGATATTGAGACTGGATTCCGAGGATCATTTAGGAAGTATTTACTCCTTTGTTGTGTAATCCTTTTCTTGAGTTGATCGAACATGAGATTTCAAAAATTCATGACTCTGTCTTCGGGAGGAGGTGTGATTCCCATTTCATCATATAGGAGATGACCACTTGTAAGAGGAGGTTCTTTCAAAGAACCCGATTCATCATCCATGGGCTAGATGGTATCATATTCCTCCAACTCTTCTTCTATCTCTTGAGTTAATTGTTCTTACTCCAATATTTGTGATGCTTCTTCCTCCCATGATAGCCTTTGCTACTCCTCTTCTACTCTCCTTGTTTCATCTTCTTCTTCCTGTTGCTTCCTGACTAACTCATCCTTCTTCATCTTATCATCTTCTTCTAATTCTCTCCTTTAGTTTTCAGCTTGAATAGCTCCTGTGTTCAAGGGATCGACTTTCCATTTCCTATTTCTTTCTTCTATCAAGTCATGCTTGATCCTTTTCCTAGGATTTACAATACTCACTTGAGGGGTTTTTTGTGGTGCCTCCTATTCTTGAAAATTATGACTTGGTGAATCTTGGGGAGAACCATATTCGATCCATGGATGTGTCTTCCTGAGTTCATTATACCAGTTCTTCACCTTCTCATCTTCTGTGGTAGACATTGATGGATATTTCCAATTGAAACCAATTCTTTCACAATGGTTCATGCACACTCTTCTAGGATCATATCCATGAAAGTCCTTAACTACAAAAGGAAAGTGGTCCAACTCTTCTATTTCTGCATTTTCTGCCTTGAGTCTCTTCATTTTATATAATCTGATCCTCAAAGGAAAGGCAGACTAAGGGGATTTCTTCCTTCTATGAATAATTCTTGACAACTGGGCCTTATCCAACTGATACACTACTTCTTGCAAGACCACTTTACTAGTCACATATGGTGGCATGAGATGAGGTAAAATATAACATCCAAATCATATGATATATGTGCCTTTAGGCAAAGCAAACCAATCCACGATATCACATAGTGAATCCTTCACCTAATCGGTCATGCAAGGATGATTGATCTCAGATATCATATGGAATATGACCATGAAGAGATGATTTTCTAACTTTTCATATGCCCCTATAAAACTTGATTATGAAAAAAAACTGTAGTGGAAATAGACCGGAAACTTGTTTTGTGGGGTTTAGTTCCAATACATTCCTAGAAAATCATATTGTGCATAGATTCCATCCAGTAGAAATGTAGAAATATAGAATTTCGGTGCCTGGTTTGCCCTTAAAGATGTTTTTTCTTACCCCACATGATGCTACAATTCAAAAGAAAGTATATCTTCCCAATTTAGGATCTTACCATGGATAACTAACATGTTGATCATATATATCTAGTTTCCTTTAAACACTCCAACGTTCTTTTGCCCATGCAACTAACAACACATAACAATGAGATATTGATATACATCCCTGAGAATCCTAGTCAAATAAACTACAGATGGGTAGTGATAGAACTTAGCAGGTTCTCGATACCAACATTTAATGATGTCACTTGTGTTAAGGTCAACCCATCTAGTGTAAAAGTCATTATTGACATATTTTGTGGGCCTTTGCATCTTATAGTAAGTCTGCATGTCCTCTCCATAATAGGTGGTGAGTTTACCACCACTTTCACTATGAAGAAAAATATGAGAATCATCCATGTGTGTAAGAATCCACTCAAGTAATTTTGCACAAGGGATGACCAGGAATCTACATGTGATTCTATGCATCTTGGACCGCTTGATATTGATATATGCTTGCAAATATTCCAAGTTTTAAGTGAATTATTTTTGCATGAATGTGTCCTTTATGTCATTCTATTTTACCTTAGTAGACTTATCTATGAAGCACTATGTATCTACATAGATGTATATGGTAGGATTTGTAACTTCAGTTGCTTCTTTAGTTATTTCCTCTGAATATTATTTAAAGGCCATTTGATGTGTAATTAGATGCATGGTTCCAAAAAATGTTGAAAAAGTAAAAATACTTGCAGATCGAGCACCTGTATGTGGAAACACACACATGGCAACAATGATTAGCTTTATAAAATATTCTATCTATAGTGATTAATAACTGATGAGCCTCATCATTGGGTAATTATATGGGCCTTAATTCACCTCCTAGCCTAGTAAAACCAACTTTTCTCACAACTTATTACATGTTTTGATTATATTTTGTTTAACGAGATGGGTTAGAGTGAGATATTATGCGTAGTGGACTAATATGCATTTAATGTAGGTTTGGAAGAGAAAATCAAGGAATTTTGGCAAAGAATAAGGTTTGAAACTCGAATGGGACAAGGGAGAGAGATTGTAGGAGGTAAATCCTCCTTAGTTTCTCCTTCCCCATTCGAATATTCCTCCATTAATCCCACCAGCTCGGAGTGCAAGCAGCCAAGTCATGAATATTAGGAGGCAACCGAGCAAGTGATAGACAAAGAGTTAGTTCATCTCGAGTTTGGGAGCCAAGCCTCCCTAAATTTAAGGAATTCGTTAGGGACTTCAATTGTATAAGTAGAGAGGCCTAGAGCCTCATTAAGATTCAAATTTTTATTGCAAAAACACTAGTTATTTTCAAGCTCCAGACTTGTGGAAGACTTTTGATGTAATTTTCTGTTTTGGTAATAAGAATGAAATTTTTATTGATTCAATACTGAGTTATCTCAAAGGTTTGAAGCTCTTGGGTTAGGTACCAACCCTAGCATCAAAGGCTCCTCTTCCTGTATCTTTATGCTTATCTTAGTTTCATAGATTCATGGTTAAATTGTTTTTAGAAGTATTTCATTACAAGTAGTGTAGATTTGATTAATTGTTTATTAGTTTGCTTCCATTTGCGCCTTACTTCAGTAATAGGTTAGAAGGAATAAAACAGGCTTCACAAAGCTATTAGTAGGTGTCTTGGCCCCACTTCTTCCTTCTGGGATCATGATTTGAGGAAAAGACCCTTATGCAGCCCAAAAAGACAAATTTCCATTTTTTTCATGATATTTAGAGTTTGTTGTACTTAAACTAGCATTTGATCAATTTTTCAAAGTCGGATTTCATTACCATCTCTTCTATCTTAATTCTTGCAGTAGATCTCATCCATGATTCCATGTTATTCAGAAATTTCTTCATGCATAAGGTAGACAATTAGTTCATTAAATTTTGCTTTTCTAGCTCATGAGAATTCTTCTTGGTTACATGAATGTTTGGAAATTACACATGTTTGATGCAGAGAAGATAATTGAGAAGTAGATAGAAATATCATATCCAGCAACCACCTTCGAATTTCATCCACCCATAGGCATTCCTTGTTTTCATCAAAACCTTCAACAATTTCATCATTTTACATGGAAATTTCCTCAAGCATTTTGAGTGAATCCAACCATCTCCTAAACTTGGTTTGGGTTTTGAGTGATACTAGGCCTCTTCTCACTCCATTCCACCCATCAACCACCTTCCCTAAGCTTTCCATAACCTCCAACGCCCATAGTTTTTTTCATGACTTCATCCTATAGAAATATAGGGAATCCTGTAGGTTTCTAGTACATCTTGTAGGTTTTCTTGTAGTGGCCTGTTTTGAGGCCGAATTGAGGGAAAACATCTAGGAAACCTCCCAAGGTCACCCAAGGGTCCAAAAAACCTTCCAACCACCTCTTGAACCTTCCAGCCATCCATCAACATCCCTAAACCACCTACCACATCACCAAAAGAGATTAGTTTGCACACTTGATTTTTCATGAAAAGCATAAAAAGACAAAATAGATTTATTACAGTCATTTACATGCATAACAGTTGTGTTTGATGTTTTCAACTTCCATGCTTACGATAGTATCATTTTTTCCATGTTAATTTACCATCATTGCAAAGCATATCTCTTAGCACTTAATTAGGAAATGGTGTGCCTTAGCATTGAATTTCAGTCTTTTTCATTACTGCAGTTGATCAGTTCTCTCATAGAGTAGATTTCTATTTCTTTCATCAAGGAACCAAGCTTCTTATGAATCCATAGACATCTAGCTTGAAAACCCTAGTGGTCTCTCGCCAACTGAACAATGATAAAAGGCAAAACCATCACTTTTACTTGTGTATAGATCACTATCACCTCCAAGTTTGTACGAACCTCGGGTTGATAAAGTAAAGCTGGTAGCCCAAGAGTTGCAACATTCTTGCTGCAATATTGGTGCTTATCAATAACTTACTAAGAATTTAATCCTATCAATGATGGAGCATTTCTACTTGCATTGGCAAGAAATATGCATACAACAAGGAGTGTGTAGTTTCAAAGCACAAAGGAATTTCAAGGGTCATTCAAGGCTTTGAAGTGCACTCATGTGATCAAGGAAGAGAGAGAAAACATATAGGGAAGAGGGTGCATTGGGGAAGCATGAAGGAGGTTCATTCAAGCCTTCAAGGTTCACTCATGCACTTAAGGAGACTAAGAGGGTGCATTGGGGAAGCATGAAGGAGGTTCATTCGAGCCTTCAAGGTTCACTCATGCACTTAAGGAGACTAAGAGGGTGCAAGGGAACACTCTGAAGAGATGAAGAAGTGAAGCTTCGGGCCCTTAGGCCTTTGAGGTGTGTTCATGTACTCAAGAGGACCAAGAGGGCACACTGGCTCATGCTGAGGATACAAAGGGAAAAAAATCACACCTTCAGGGTGTGCTCACGAGCTTAAGGAGGGCACAGTTCTTTATGACGAAGGGGTGTCCTCAAGAGGAAACTTGTCTTTTTGGGTGAAGTTTTCTGAGTTAGTCACAACTTTAGCTTCCAGAAGTGTGCCCTATCATAGAATGGCTCAAAGACAAGTTTAACAACAAGATTGAATGATAGAAAAGTGAAGAGGAAAGATCTACAAGTTTTGATAGGTGTTGTTGCACTCATGATTAGAATGTGAAGAGTTAAGGAATATGAAGAGTCACAGCCTGCGACAACAAATTAGCACTTGTAGAGACAAGAATAAACTGAAATGCTAGTAAATAAATTGAAAAGAAAAGAAACACCAGAAAGGAAAGAAAGATTAATAGCAAAAACATCCAATGTAACCAATAGAATCGACCTGCAAAACTTGCTTGGAATGCATATTGAAGAAGAGCTTCCTAATCCAAATATGTGCATCTAACCCATATGAGGATGATTATGAGAAAGAATGATTAAATAGGTTGATTTAAAAGATAGTACATGCAAATCAATGTTGATTTAAAAGATAGTACAAGCAAATCAATCTCATTCATTCTCGCCACTTGTCGACGAGTGAATGAGTTGGTTAAGAGAAGTGAAGTGGGTTCCTATTTTCTAGGAGTGTTCCCACATGCAACAAGAAACCACATATATGAGTTCTAGAAGGGCACATGTCTTCGTGCCAAAGGAATAAGCTCAAGTAGGATGCACTCACTGAGCATGAAGGAGTGTGCTCAAGGAGGGTGCACTTGCTGAGCATAAAGGAGTGTGCTTAAGGAGGGCGTAGTTCTTCAGCGCAAAGGAGTGCACTCAACACAAGAGAAAGCCTTCGTCATCTTGAAGTGCACTTTTTCCTTAGAAGTGATTTTTATTGATTTTGTTTAATTTTTTGTGCTTTTGTGTGTGTGTGCATGGCAAAAAGGCTTGTTTCTAATTCAAGAAAAAATATGACCTCACCTAACCTTGGACAAGATAACATAAGTGCTTCTAAAGGTAAGATGACAACATTGACTTAGGACGATGTGACACTTAGGGAAAACAAAGGAATAGAATCAAACAACATGACGACACAAGATAGCTTGGAACGACAGTTAAAGTAGGCTCCAAAATTAAGTTAGGATTTTTTTTCGAGGGTCGTCATTAGAACAACAAAAATATTAAAATGAATATTATAATGTCGATAATGAAGAAAAATCGCTCACAAATATGCAAATGATCTTGAAGTTGCATGGAATGTGTAGGTAAATCGTCATAATATGGTTATACAATATGTTTGATATCATGGAATGCATAAAACATGGTGCTTTGAAAATTTTCACCGACGTTCTTAAGTCTGAAGGGAGGCTATCTATAAGTGAAATTCCCACAAGGACAAATAAAGGAAGTTTTTTGTTGATATGAAGAAAGTATATTAATTTGATTATAATAGGAAAATCCATCCATAAAGTAAAATATTTCACTTCTGGAACAATCATCGACAATATGGTCAATGAATGGGGATAGATAATTATTTTTTGGGCAAGCCTTATTGATATACATATAATAAACATATACGTGAATTGTACCTTGTGTCTTTGTGATAAGAACAATGTTGGAAACCTAATCAGTCAGAGGTACTTGATAAATAAAACCTACATTTCAAAATTTTTTCAACTTCAGATTTGATTGCAGCGACTTTTCGTGTATGCATTAGATAAGCTTTTGTTGAACATGCTTAACATCAGGATATGTCTTAATATCATGAATGAAAATTTGTGAATCAATACAAGGCATCTCCTCGTAAGAACAAGAAAAAACATTATGGAATTATTTGTATAGGGCCATATAAGTTTTAATTTTTTCAGAAGAACAATAGGCACCTATATAATTTTTTTCCATGATTCTAGGTTTTATATATATGTCAATAGGCCTGGTTTCTGATATTTTTCCAAAATTCCCTTGAGATAAAACATCATGGACTAGAAAGGGAGTTTTAGGCTCACTAACTATCCTAAGTAAAACCAAGGTTTCAAAATGATTCTTAATAGTCATGGGCTTAGGGAGAAAGGAGGAGTGATAATGACTATCATGCCATGGTGTTTCTCCTAAAGACATAATCTCCATGATACTTTCATCAGTAAGGAAAATTTCATCAAAAGGATCAAGAGATGAGGTAGAAAAAATCTATGAAGATTGAGAATATTGATCTAGGACCGTGTTCATTTGGTCATTACATTCAATAGCATCCACAAAGGCCAAATGTATTTCTTCAGAAGTAGATTCAATTGGACTAAGAGGCATTTGGTCGCCATAACTTTCGTATTGTAATGGACTAAGAACTATCAAAGGATCATATGATTCAAGGGGTCTACTAGTGCTAGTTGAAACCATTTAAATCACAACAGTAGGAGGAGAAATTTTGGGTTGTGGGACTAGAAAATTTCCCATTAACGACGAATATTTAACACCAACATTTTCTTAAGAAAACAAAGTTTTACCTATGAAAGGCACATTACCATTCGAACATGGATCAAAATAATAATAGGCAAGCTAGTCTACCGTGGTTATATTTCCTTGATGAGGGAAAATAAGCACACAAAAAATACTAGAGAATACTGCAAACATAGCACAAGTCTAGCTATGACTAAGAAAAAGGTTTTAATCGGGAGTTCCCTCAATGATTTCTACCTCAACAATTATTGTTTTACCTTCTAATTCAATGATCAAAGCATATAACATTCCATAGGGTTTAAACCATCTACCATCAAAATATTTCAGTGTAGTTAGTAATTGGTTGATCGAAGGAGAACCAATGTCTTTCCCACAGGATATGGACATTATGCATGTTGAATCTCCTTCATCTATGATGGTACGAAAAATTTTCTTTTCATGCACAACAACTTAGACTTGGAATGCAACTTGGTGTGGAAATATATGTACATTATTCTCCAAATCAAATAGTATTAGATTCAAATCCAATGGATATATTCCCCTAATGATCAACAATAATGATTTTTGTTGTGCGGGGAAACTTTGGAAAACTTTGAGGGTCAACATCACAGAAGGATCTTGAGCCAAATATTCTACAATGTTGTAATTATGAGCAGCCCTATCATGTGGATTGAAAGAAAACCTACGAATAAAACCCTTTAGATGGGTTTTGATCACTGTATGAAAACTTGGTATCTCGATTTGTAGAGGACTAAAAATAGGTGGAGTAGATGAGGAAGGTTGATTAATAGCACTTCAAATAGGAGGACTATAGTCTTTAACTTGTGTTTCCACCAAAAAAGTATCGTGATACATAATCACTTGACCAAGTGAGGAAGAGGATTCATTTTTTGCAGCCATTTGGGTTTCCTAAGGAGGAAAAGGGTCCATTAAACCAATAGGTATGCTTGAAGTGCCTTTGAGAAAATGATTCACATAGACACGATGCATACATTATTTTGGGTGATGATCCTCATCACAAATAAGATAAGGATATTTAGGTTTTTGCTTTTCCTTAAGAGGTTGAGTTTTGGGTTTTTCTTGTTGAGGGGCATTTTGTTTATCTTTTCCATTTCCTTTTTTCTTACTTCTAGGTTATTGATATTTAGAAGTTGATGTGGATTGAATTGCATTAATCTCAAAAGTAGTGACAAGAGTAGTACTAGTAGGAGGGGACATGCTTTGAGTCACAACAATGGGATTACTATGTGAATTGGCATGAACATATGGTTTTCTTCCCAAATGTTGGTTGACAAAACCAATCACATCATGAGTAGTGTGAGATTTTGTAGAAGGTAGTGGGGGAGGATTATTTGATGGGAAAGGAGCATAATGGATCTAAGAATATAATGTGCTAAACTATGAATATAAAAGATCCAAAAATTGGGCACAAGCGATAACTTGCTCTGTCGGGTGTGGAGCATGATTGTTTAGAGGTCTTTGTTTCAGCTGGATGTATACCCCAGGAAGTTTGTACACCCCTCCACGCGGGGGGGTGCAGAGAGGACTTTTCCCCCCCATGGGGGTTCGGGGGGGCGGATCCCCCCTGGCTGGGGGGTCCAGGGGCCAGCGGTCCCCCGGCAGGGGTTTTGGGGGCAGCGCCCCCAAAGCTAAAAACAAATGTAAAACTGCCTTGTAAAAGTATAGTAATTTCTAGTCAATCTGGGCCATTCATTAGGCGGATGATCTGACGGTAGAACTTATGTTTAGTTTAGGGTTTTTTTCCCTAGAAGGTAACCCCTCTCGTATGATGGAATTTTATTTGAGGCTATGTAATAGATGTGTATTCGCTGAGCGAGAAACAGAGAGGTGAGACTGTAAGAGAAAACAGAGGATATTACAACGGATCTACTGTAGGTTGTGTCTCTTCATTTCGCTGGATTATAGAAAGGAAGGACTGGTTGTTCGGGGTGGATGTAGCCCAAACTAGGTGAACCACGTATATCTGTGTCTCTCTTGTT
Organism: Pinus tabuliformis; assembly: GCA_031772625.1. NCBI lineage: Eukaryota > Viridiplantae > Streptophyta > Pinopsida > Pinales > Pinaceae > Pinus > Pinus tabuliformis. The sequence goes on along the minus strand of CM062809.1, from coordinate 828,644,964 downwards.
TTATGCATTTTCTATGTTTATATTTCTGCAATATTTTATGTGTTCCATTGCTCCGTAATATATAATTTTCTAACAACTAGTATTGGAGCCGAAGGTCTATTTGGCTAATAAACTCACAGGAAATAAGGGTTCCTGGTTCGAGTGGGAGCAATGGGGGAAGATGGTAAGTTTAGGGTCAAGAAATTTAATGGCCAAAACTTCTTGCTGTGGAAGATGCAAATGGAAGATTATCTGTATTAGAAAGATCTATACCTACGATTGAGTGGAAAAATAAAGATGCCGACGGGTATGGCAGATGAAGAATGGAACCTGCTCAATAGAAAGGCACTCGGAATAGTACGGTTGCACCTCGCAGCATTGGTCGCCTTCAAAATTTCGAAGGAAACAATGACAGAGGGTTTGATTAAGGTGTTGGAGAAACTATATGAAAAACCCTCAACCTCAAACAAGGTATTTCTTATGAAACAGTTATTTAATATGAAGATGTCGGAAGGTGGATCTGTTGCAGACCATTTAAATGATTTTAATACTGTTACAAGTCAGTTATGTTCTGTAGGGGTAAACTTTGATGATGAAGTTAGAGCTCTGTTATTCTTGTGCTCATTGCCAGAAAGTTGGAATGGTTTAGTAATGGCCATTAGTAACTTTGTTTCTGGATCTAGTACTTTAAAGTTTGATGATGTTGTCGGTGCTATCCTTAGCGAGGATATGCAACGGAAAAGCTCTGTTGAGACATCGGGTAATGCTTTGAGTGCAGAGTCTAGGGGAAGAAAAATGGAAAGAGGAAAGAGCTTAGGATATCGCAGTAAATCAAGGAAAGGCATATCCAAGTCTAGATTGGGAATAGTGTGCTGGAAATGCAGAAAGAAAGGACACCTAAAGAAAGACTGTAGATCTCGAAAAGGAAAAGAAGGAGATGCACAACAAGAAAACAATCATGAAGCAAATGTGACAGGTGAGGTGTTACAAGATGCTTTGATTCTTTCTTTTGAAAATATTATTGATTACTGGGTGGTAGATTTAGGGGCCTCATTCCATGCCACACTTGATAGGAAATACTTTCATGACTATGTTCAAGGAGATTTTGGACAAGTTCGTTTGGGTGATGATAAACCCTGTAAAATTGTTGGAATGGATAAGGTTCTTGTAAAACAGCAAAATGGAAACCAATGGATACTAAAGGAGGTAAGGCATGTTCTAGATCTAAAGAAAAATCTGATTTCAACAGGGCAGTTAGGCGGTGAAGGTCGTGTGACAACTTTCACAGATAAAGCTTGGAAGGTTAACAAAGTAGCCCTGGTAATAGAAAAAGGTGAAAAGGTTGGTACATTGTATTTATGCGATGGTATTTCTAACTCTGTTAATGCTTTAACTTCCAAAGGAGCAGATGCAGCATTATGTAATCATAGGCTCGAACACATGAGTAAAAAGGGAATGAAGATTCTTCACTCAAGGAATTTGTTGCTGGGTTTGAAGAATGTTGATTTGGACTTCTGTGAGAATTGCATTTATGGAAAATAGAAGAGAGTCAGATTTCTCAGAGTTGGGAAAGAAAAGAAGAGTGAAAAATTAGAGCTTGTGCATACAGATGTATGGGGACCTACTCAGGTATCATCTCTCGGTGGCTCTCATTATTATTTTACTTTTATTGATGATGCAACTAGAAAAACTTGGATTTATTGTATTAAGAATAAATCTGATGTATTTGATACTTTCAAGAAATGGAAAGCTTTGGTTGAGATTGAGACAAGAAAGAAATTGAAGTGTCTCAGATTAGACAATGGAGGTGAATATTGTAGCAAAGAGTTTGATAGGTACTATTCAGAGCATGGAATTCACAGAGAGAAGACAGTTCCAAGAACACCACAAGAAAATGGTGTGTCAGAAAGGATGAACAGAACAATCATGGAGTGTGCAAGGTGCATGAGATTGCATGCAGGATTGCCTTTACAATTTTGGGCAGATGTTGTAGATACTGTTGTTTATCTAATAAACAGAGGGCCTTCAAGTTCCTTGGATGGTGGTGTTCCAGAGGAAGCATGGACAGGTAAAAAGGTAAACTACTCTTTTTTAAAGCCTTTTGGTTGTGAGGCCTTTGTCCATATTAATAAAGAAAATAGAAAAAAGCTTGAGGCAAAGTCAAAGAAATGTACCTTTATTGGATATGGTGTTAATGATTTTGGTTATCGCTTATATGATTACGAAAATCACAAAATCATTAGGAGCAGAGATGTAATATTCAATGAAAAGGTCTTGTATAAGAATCAATTGCGGGAAAAGAAATAGGAAAAAGAAAACAAGGAATACACAGTTCTTGATGAAATCACTGAAAAAGTAAAGGTGCCTGAAAATAATAATAATCAACAAACACAACAACAGAAACCACCACAATAGCAACAGGCACCCCAAACACCTGAAAGTGGTGTTAGAAGATCTACTAGGATAAGTATACCCCCTGAAAAATACTCTCCTTCATTATATTATTTATTGTTGACTGATTCTGGTGAACCCGAATGTTATGAAGAAACAATGCAAGTTGAAAGCAGGAAGAAGTGGGAGGTAGCCATGGAAGAAGAGATGGACTCCTTAATGCATAACCAAACTTGGGACTTAGTCAAGTTGCCTGTTGGAAAAACTACATTGAAGAATAAATGGGTTTACAGGTTGAAGGAAGAAGATGAAGGAAAACAAAGGTACAAAGCTAGACTTGTGGTGAAGGGGTTTGCACAGAAGAAAGGTATTGATTTTGATGAAATATTTTCTCTTGTTGTTAAAATGACTTCAATCAGAACTATTTTAAGTCTAGTAGCAGTTGAAGATTTGCATCTTGAGCAGTTAGATGTAAAGACAACCTTTCTCCATGGGGATTTGGAGGAAGAGATATATATGCAGCAACCACAAGGATATGAGGTAAAAGGGAAGGAGAAACTAGTGTGCAGGTTGAAGAAGAGCTTGTATGGATTAAAACAGGCTCCAAGGCAGTGGTATCTAAAATTTGACAAGTTTATGTTTGAACAAGGTTATACTAGATGTCACTCTGATCATTGTGTTTATCTGAAAAAGCAAAATGATGGCAGCTATATTATATTGTTATTGTATGTAGATGACATGCTTGTTGCAGGGTCTAACATGCAAGAAATAAACGTGCTCAAAAGAAAATTGGAAAATTCATTTGCAATGAAGGATTTGGGAGCTACAAAACAAATCATTGGTATGAGAATAACTAGAGATAGGAAAAATCACAAATTAACATTGTCTCAGAATGAGTACATACAAAAGGTGTTGAAAGGATTTAATATGCATAATGCAAAACCAGTTAGTACGCCTTTTGCTAGCCATTTCAAACTTAGTAAGGAAATGTGCCCAAAGACCCAAGAAGACATATATTATATGTCTAAAGTTCCATATGCATCAGCAGTTGGAAGCTTAATGTATGCAATGGTTTGCACAAGGCCTGATATTGTACATGCAGTGGGAGTTGTAAGCAGGTACATGAACAATCCAGGAAAGGAACATTGGATGGTAGTGAAATGGATTCTCAAATATTTGAAAGGTACCACAAATCAAGCATTATGCTTTGGTGGTTCAAACATTTCTCTACAGGGATATGTTGATGCAGACATGGCAGGTGACAGAGATAACAGGAGGAGCACTACAGGATATGTATTTATTGTAGGTGGAACAACTGTCAGTTGGGTTTCAAAAATCCAAAGTGTTGTTGCACTTTCAACAACAGAAGTAGAGTATGTTGCTGCTACAGAGGCTAGTAAAGAAATGATTTGGTTACAAAGGTTTATGGGTGAATTGGGTAAGGCGCCGTTGGAAATAATACTGAGGGGGGGGGGGGGGGTGAATCAGTATTATCAAATCAAACACTTTTCCATTTTCATACTCAGATTCATATACGCTACTTCAGTGAAGGAAACCTACGTGTACACGCAACTGTGTCTAATGCAACTAGCGTATATCCAGTAAACTTATGATTCAACTAATCCATTAAATGTTGATCTTTAGTTAGTGCATCAGAACTTTTATTAACCATATGAACAGTAAACAGGTGCAGTAAAACAGAATAGATCATCACACACAAGAAGCACACATGAACACCATGATATAAGGTGGAAACCCAATGTGGGTGAAAACCACTTGCTGCAAGTCGTCTCTATCTTCTTTTAATAAGAAACTTCCTTTTACAATATTTCTGTACTGGTGCAGTCTTATACTAGTACACAGGGTTCTACCTGCAGAAGGCTACAACCTTCTCTCGTTTTCCAGCTTCTCCTGGAAGGGAGCTACAACCCCCTTAGCTCTTGTACTAGCCGATCATTTTACTAGTACGTAGGTGCCGGCCTATTGAATGCTCCAACCTTCACTCATTTTCCAGCTACTACTGGAAGGGAGCTACCACCCCCTTAGCTCTTGTACTAGTTGATGTACTAGTACGTAGGTGCTGACCTACAGAAGGCTACAACCTTCTCTTTCTTCCTCCAGGTACCACGTTTCATAAATTTTCAGACTGGATACTCATGGAACACAACATCATAATCTGAAGGCCACGTTTCATCCAATTTTCATACTGGACCCATCAATATCATTGAAGCACACAATCAATCAACACTAGCATCATCAATCTCTGAATCACCCAATACTGAATCACTGAAAACCTGTCAACAAACTGCAATCACCAGAACACAGAGCATAACATAGAACTCTACAACAATGTTTAGATCTAACAATATCATCAAAAATCATGCATCAGAGTGCATACGCTACTTGGAAGAGCCGAACCAGCGTGTATATGCAACTTCACCAAAGCGAACCAGTGTATATGTCATTAATTACTTACTTATGTCTTTGCTGCACTTCTTGACTTCAAACATAACCAGATCATTACATATACAAGGATAATACACATGTTAGCAACTAGATCTAGTCCATCAGATCACATAAAGATAAGTCATTATGATCCTGATCCATTATAGATCTCATCCAACAACACTGAAGCTAAACATAATCAACCAATCTGAATATGCAGAATACTGACACCAGTAAACAGTCACCAAAACTCAGACTTTGCATCAACTACCAGAACCACCTATAACTTCAAATATGATAGTGTATATGGTATACGCTACTTAGATGTATATAACCTGCGTATGTACGCGCTTTTATCAAAGTCAACCAGCGTATACATCTGTAAATATTCATTCATGAGTTGCAGCTATTTCAAACTTAAGTTATACCTAGATCAGAACATTACATGCGTCAGTATACAGATCTAGAATAAGCATAATCAAACCATATAGAGATGATTCATTCCAAACCATTTGATCCCGATCTATCCTTAGATCTTGTTCTCCATCAACCAGTGAGATTCCTCCTTAGCTCAGATCAAGAAAAGCATCATGAACCCATAACTTGCATACTATATGTCATACTTCATTAGATATTCAAGATTTTCTCAATGCCTTTGCCTAATGATCTTCTTCTCCTTTTATAGTCTTAGGCCTTACTCAATACCATGGTCCAAAACCATTTAGAACTAATACTAGGGACCCAATACCTGGGTTCAACACTTCGGACGCAATACCAAGGTCCAAAACCATAGGTCTAAATACCATGGACCAAAAAATAAGCTTTCCCACATGTACGTGCTTTTCCGTGCATGAAAGTGCGTGCATACGCATACGCGACTTTTGATCAGCAATCCCACGTGTATACGCGCCTTTATATATAGTGAACCTGCGTGTATACACTACTTGGTATATAGCGAACCTGCATATATATGTGACTTGGTATATAGTGAACCTGCGTGTGTACACGACTTGGTATATGGTGAACCTGCGTATATACTTTTCTTTCTTCATTCTTTGTAGTCTGATCATCAGTTCTTTGCTACTGACCTGCCGCACTATGATCTGTCATCTGTGTGAGTTGCCATCAAGGACAACACTTGTATCATAATGCTAACAATCTCCCCCTTTGGACTTGATGGCAAAGCTAACTTGTCATATTGAGAAATGTCATCTTAATGAGTTGTCATTGTTCATTACATCTAAACTAATTCCTTTGAGCTATCCTGCATCCCATGTATTCTGTCACATCTGATATCTCTTCCGTAGATTCATCTAGTTATATATAAGTGAGTTGTTCTTCTACGAGTGGGTTTCCATCAAGTACAACACATGCATCATAATGCCAACAATCTCCTCCTTTGGAATTGATGGCAACAACCATACCAAGTCACTCTCCCCCTTTGACATTAAGGGCAAAGGGCGGACCAAGATATTCTCTTCCTTGATATACATTCCGTTGTCCATACTCCCCCTGAGTACCTGTTGAAATCTCTGACTGAGCTCCCCCTTTTATATGCCAAGTTGTACCAATCTGTTCATGCTCCCTCTGAGTACATGCTGAAATATCTGCTTTGCTGAAGAGTGCTGTTCATGCCCCCCCTGACTGTAAGCAAGGTCTGCAAAAAGATGTTCTACAAGAAGAACATGACTCTATCATAAATGAACTTCCTATCACCAAAGACTCATACATACATCCATCTCCCAACCCAGTGGTGATATACCAATATTGACTCATCCACCCAAGCAAGTGGGGATACGCCAGATACCAAATGTTTGTACATGACTGAAATATTACATCATCCTTCCCATGCATAGTGGGGGTACAAATTACATCATATGACCAAAAGGGATTCATCAAATGACTACAATAGATAGAGACAAACTATTACATCATGACCTTTACATGAAATTTATAACAGAGACCAAACATCTAAATAAGATCATGATAGTCATCAGCAACTATCATACACAATGTATGATCTGCTCCATAAGCATCTGTCAACAACATCTAGACCAGCAACCTGTATATGTTCATTAGTGTATAAGTCATCAACCTAAAACAAGGTATGTCTGCATCAACAGAATTCTGCATATGACATACATAATCATTCACATTATATCATATGTGAAAAACACCATAGCCATCTCATCAACATCAAGATCTGCATGATCCAAGTATCATCACTTGGGAACATTTGCATCAATCAACATATGTAAGTATCAACCTATCATCATATAGGTAAGAACTCATCATCATCATGTCTCCAACAATGCAACTTTGAGTAATCATCCATGTATCCAGCACTATGTATCTTGAGCTCAAGATCATTTGTCAAGACTTCTTGATATCATCAACAGCAACAATCCTCATCCACATGAGTGCCAAGAACTATAGGAATCCTGCATCATAACTGTATTATATGATCTTTATGCATATGACGACAACAGCATATGAGTGACTCATCATCAAGTAATGAAGTTGTGTATTCAAGCTTTGTACTTCTCCTTATCCTTATGAAGATCACCATGTAAGCACCATATATGCATCATCAGATAATCAACCACAAATCTGATATGAACATCAACTATGTAACCCCAAGAATCATATGAGATTTTGTCATGGACAACTCATAACCATATCATAGCAAGATATATCATTTAGCCATATAAGCATCATCACCAAGGACTACTAACCATAATGCCAACAATGCATTATTAAAAGCATATGCTCCCCCTGAACCTGTGCCATCTTTCTTACTGTTAGATCTGATCATGCATATATCAGCAAAAAGTATCAAGGCATCATCATCACTAATTTAGGATCAAAACACTTTTAACATCTTACAAGTGTCAAGACATTTCCACACATCATCAACAGATCAAACAGAGCCAATAATGGACTGAATCATATCATACCCTTTTTCTTGAGCCTGTCCCTACTTCTTTTCTTCAAACTAACATATATGCGACTGTGCAGTAACTAACTCACGTATATACGCGACTTCCCTTTATTAAACTTGCGTATGAGATTTAGGACACTGAAGTTTTACACTTTTAGCTCCCTCTAAGTTTGTTATGTCTGTATATTGTGCTGTGCCACATCTTTCTGACTGTACTTCCTTCTTCTTCCATATCTTCAAGTGTGATTATTTTTTCTCCTTTTAATATGGTGCCCATACTTTGTTCCTGCATTCCTTTGCTGTATGTCCAAGCTTGTTACATGCATAACATATCACATGTTTCATATTCCTTTTGTAGCAATCAACAACTCTATGACCAAACATATTACAAGCAAAGCAATATCCCTTAAAGTACCTGGAACGTGATGATCTTTCTGTGTGATGGTCTTGAACCATTCTTCTTCTGCATCTGGCTGCAACATGTCCAAGATTATGACATACATAACGTTCAACATTATTCATCAGAGGAGTAAAAGATTTTCTTTGAAGAATTTCTTTCCTTGGCTGTTGATGGGGTTGTCCTCTCATCTCCTTATTGATTATTTTAGATTTCTCATTAGAGTTCCTTGCCTCTCCTTGTGATCTAGATTCATATTAACAGATTCATAAAAACCAAGGCCAGTTTTGATAGCAGGAGACGTTTGACTACTAAGAATATCATCCAAGATCTTAGTACTATCTTGAAATCGTAAGAGCCTATCCTTTTCTTCTAAGTTATCTTTTAGAATATTTACCTTAACCTAATGTTGCTCCTCCTTTTCATGATACTGCTTCTTCATGTTTTCTTTAGCTTTTCTTCCTTCTTCCAATTGATGTCTTAGTTCAAGAACTTCATTTTATTGTTTTTCAAGAGCTTGGAGTAGTTCTTTATTCTGCTTATTTGATTCTTCAAGATCTTCTTTTAGCAAGAGGATCGTGGCTTCAAGACTTTCATAGTAACTCGATCTATCTCTTAGTTTCTTGATTGTTGTGCTCCTTTCATTGACTTCATTTCTTAATGATGTCACTTCATCCTGCAACTTTTGACATTGATCTTCCTTGTCCTTGAATAACTTCCTTACCTTGTTTCTTTCCTCTAGTTGAGCTTTTAGTTTGGTAGCTTCTTCTTTGAAGGCACATTCCTTTTTGTTCAATAGATCTTGTTGATCTCTAATTTTGTCTGTAAGCCTTTTAAATTTTTCCTCTATTTGATATCTTTCTTGCTCACCCATAAGAGCAAATTCAGTTGTTTCACTATCACTTTCATCATCTTCAAATGGATGGATAAATGTATCACCAGAGGATAACAAATTCATACCTGATAGTTCTTTTGCTTGTTCATCTTCATTTTGAAGTGATTCTGAGTCTGAAGTGCTTCTTCCACATATTCCCCAATTGATTCTCCCACTGTCATAGCTCTTCTGAGATGTCTTCTTCTTCTTAGGCACTTTCTTCTTAAGCTTCTTTCCCATTGTTCTACGGATCTCCTTCAAGTGATCAAGCTTCTACCAAAGGACCTGCTCTGATTCCAATTGTTGGAAATAATACTGGGGGGGTGAATTAGTTTTATCAAATCAAACACTTTTTCATTTTCATACTCAGATTCATATACGCTACTTCAGTGAAGGAAACCTACGTGTACATGCAATTGTGTCTAATGCAACTAGCGTATATCTAGTAAACTTATGATTCAGCTAATCCATTAAATGTTGATCTTTAGTTAGTGCATAAGAACTTTTATTAACCATATGAACAGTAAACAGGTGTAGTAAAACAGAATAGATCATCACACACAAGAAGCACACATGAACACCATGATGTAAGGTGGAAACCCAATGTGGGTGAAAACCGCCTGCTGCAAGTCGTCTCTATCTTCTTTTAATAAGAAATTTATTTTTACAATATTTCTGTACTGGTGCAGTCTTATACCAGTACACAGGGTTCTACCTGCAGAAGGCTACAACCTTCTCTCGTTTTCCAGCTTCTCCTGGAAGGGAGTTGCAACCCCCTTATCTCTTGTACTAGCCGATCCTTTTACTAGTACGTAGGTGCCGGCCTACTGAATGCTCCAACCTTCACTCGTTTTCTAGCTGCTACTGGAAGGGAGCTACCACCCCCTTAGCTCTTGTACTAGCTGATGTACTAGTACATAGGTGCTGACCTATAGAAGGCTACAACCTTCTCTTTCTTCCTCCAGGTACCACGTTTGATAAATTTTCAGACTGGATACTCATGGAACACAACATCGTAATCTGAAGGCCACGTTTCATCCAATTTTCATACTAGAACCATCAATATCATTGAAGCACACAATCGGTCAACACTAGCATCATCAATCTTTGAATCACTGAAAACCTGTCAACAAACTGCAATCACCAGAAGACAGAGCAGAACACAAAACTCTGCAACAATGTTTAGATCTAACAGTATCATCAAAAATCATGCATTAGAGTGCATACGCTACTTGGAAGAGCCGAACCAGCGTGTATACGCAACTTCACCAAAGCAAACCAGTGTATATGTCATTAATTACTTACTTATGTCTTTGTTGCACTTCCTGACTTCAAGCATAATCAGATCATTACATATACAAGGATAATACACATGTTTGCAACTAGATCTAGTCCATCAGATCACATAAAGATAAGTCATTATGATCCTGATCCATTATAGATCTCATCCAACAACACTGAAGCTAAACATAATCAACCAATACTGACACCAGTAAACAGTAACCAGAACTCAAACTTTGCATCAACTACCAGAACCACCGATAACTTCAAATATGATAGTGTATATGGTATACGCTACTTAGATGTATATAAACTGCGTATGTACGAGCTTTTATTAAAGTCAACCAGCGTATACATCTGTAAATATTCATTCATGAGTTGTAGCTATTTCAAACTTAAGTTATACCCATATCAGAACATTACATGCATCAGTATACAGATCTAGAATAAGGATAATCAAACCATATAGAGATGATTCATTCCAAACCATTTGATCCCGATCTATCCTTAGATCTTGTTCTCCATCAACCAGTGAGATTCCTCCTTAGCTCAAATCAAGCAAAGCATCATGAACCCATTACCTACATACTAGATCTCATACTTCATTAGATATTCAAGACTTTCTCAATGCCTTTGCCTAATGATCTTCTTCTCCTTTTATAGTCTTAGGCCTTACTCAATACCATGGTCCAAAACCATTTAGAACCAATACTAGGGACCCAATACCTGGATTCAACACTTTAGACGCAATACCAAGGTCCAAAACCATAAGTCTAAATACCACGGACCCAAAAATAAGCTTTCCCACATGTACGCGCTTTTCCGTGCATGAAAGTGCGTGCATACACATACGCAACTTTTGATCAGCAATCCCATGTGTATACGCACCTTTGTATATAGTGAACTTGTGTGTATACACTACTTGGTATATAGCGAAACTGTGTATATACGCGACTTGGTATATAGTGAACCTACGTGTGTACACGACTTGGTATATGGTGAACCTACGTATATACTTTTGTTTCTTCATTCTTTGTAGTTTGATCATAGTTCTTTGCTACTGACCTGTTGCACTATGATCTATCATCTGTGTGAGTTGCCATCAAGGACAACACTTGTATCATAATGCCAACAATCTCCCCCTTTGGACTTGATGGCAAAGCTAACTTGTCATATTGAGAACTGTCATCTTAATGAGTTGTCATTGTTCATTACATCTGAACTGATTCCTTTGAACTGTCCTGCATCCCATGTATTCTGTCACATTTGATATCTCTTCCATAGATTCATCTAGTTATATATAAGTGAGTTGTTCTTCTACTAGTGGGTTGCCATCAAGTACAACACATGCATCATAATGCCAACAGGAGCATGATATGGGCACATTATACAGTGATAGCCAAAGTGCCATTCATCTTGCAAAGAACTCAGCATTTCATTCTAGGACTAAATACATATAGCTCAAGTACCATTTCATACGATTAGTGTTGGAAGATGGAGAGTTGAAGCTGGAAAAGATACACACTAGCCAGAATCCTGTAGATATGCTAACAAAAGCTGTAACCAGGGAGAAACTGAGAATATGCTCAGTTTAAATTGGTCTTCAAGGATGACGATGAAGATGAGAAATAGCCAGGTCTAAAGAGGAGTCATTGTCCAGCAAATGAAGCAGTGATGGAGTTGCTACAATCATTCTCCAAGTGGGAGATTATTGGGTGTGGGGCATGATTGTTTAGAAGTCTTTGTTTCAGCCGGATGTATACCCCAAGAAGTTTGTACACCCCTCCACGTGGGGGGGTGCAGGGGGGACATTTCCCCCCCGCGGGGGTTCGGGGGGGGGGGGATCCCCCCGGCTGGGGGGTCCAGGGGCCAGCAGTCCCTTGGCAAGGGTTTTGGGGCAGTGCCCTCGAAGTTAAAAACAGATGTAAAATTGCCTTGTAAAAGTATAGTAATTTCTAGTCAATCTGGGCCGTTCATTAGGCGAATGATCTGACTGTAGAACTTATGTTTAGTTTAGGGTTTTTTTCCCTAGAAGGAAACCCCTCTCTTTGTATGAGGGCATTGTATTTGAGGCTGTGTAATAGATGTGTATTCTCTGAGCGAGAAACAGAGAGGTGAGACTGTGAGAGACAACAGAGGATATTACAGCGGATCTACTGTATGTTGTTTCTCTTCATTTTGCTGGATAATAGAAAGGAAGGATTGGTTGTTCGCAGTGGACGTAGCCCAAACTGGGTGAACCACGTATATCTGTGTCTCTCTTGTTTTATACGTTTTCTGTGTTTATATTTCTGCAATATTTTATGTGTTCCATTGCTTCGTAATATATAATTTACTAACATGCTCCTTGGTAACACTTCCACCCATGGAAACATCACAAGAAATCAGGGAAAGTAATGACATAGTGACCCAATTTGCCTATAGTTGTTCTGGAATTGAGGATTTAATTAAACAATGTTTACATATCCCTTCATGAATGCGATCAGAAGTGTGCACGAATGTAGATTATCGTAATAAGGTTAAAATCTCTGTACTAATTTCATAATGGATGGGAAGTTGGAAATGGGTCAAGAATTTCATTTTCAACGTGTTGAAGTTGCCAAAAGATGCTCGTGGTAACTCAATGTACCACTTAGTTTCACTACTAGTAAGAGTGCACTAGAAAAAATGTAGTTGAATCAAATCATCATTTAAGGAGTTCGAAGAACACCATAAATGATAAGTCATAATGTGATTCAATGAGGCTCCATTAGGTTTCCCATTAAATTTTGTAATGTCACTTCGTAACTTTGCAGGAGTGACTAGCCATAATGGATAATGGAAAATACGTTTGTTTGTAAGCCATGATAAGTTCGATAAATCTAAGGTTACATGGAATGGTAATTTCCTATTAAAATCAGGTTGTGAATAACTTTGATATGTGTAACCAACCATAATACCATAAGGACAAGCTACTGGAGGAAAGTATCCTTGAATAAGTTTTTTCGCATGCATTTGAATTCCACTAGGGTAAAATGGAAGAGGAAAAACCTAAAAATGTTGCCTCACGGGCATTCGAGGGAAACCCTAAACTAGTTGACCTGGAGGTCCCTAAACAGGCTAGCTTGCAAGCATTTGACGTTTACCTATAGGAATTTTAGGATAACCTTGAATTAATTAACTTACAAGTTGACTCGTAGGGATTTTAGTTCCATCACCATAAGCCAGTTTCCATGGGGTACTTGCCATTCCAGGGAATGGTGCACCAGTAAATATCTGACTAATCACAGGTTGTGTAAATCCTTGAGGTGGTTATCCAGTAGAAGGATAGGATCCAATGAGAGGTTTCCCCCAACATGAGGTTAAGATCCAATGGGAGGTTTCCCCCAATTGGAGGTTAAGATCTAATGGGAGGTTACCCCCAACAGGAGGTTAAGATCCAATGGTAAGTTCCCCCATGTAGGAGGATAATATTTTATAAGAGGTTGACTACTAGTAGGAGGATAAGATCCTACCAAAGGTTTTTGTGGAAAAATTACCCAACTAATCATCAAACTAGATTGTTGATTAGACCTTGGTTAAATATTAGGCATAGGGGTTTGTGAAGAAATCATAGTTTGGAAGGTTTCTACCATGTTTAGATCAGATGAACCAAATGACATTCTAGGAAGCTAAGGGGGATGTTGAAAAACTGAGGGACGGGTCGAAACCAGGGAAAATTTTAAGGATGGAAATGTATCTTAAAGATTAGAAACCTTGGTGAATCTTAGTAATGCATAATATCCAAACTATAAAATTCTTGGTGATATTTTAGTAAAAATATCCAAAATTCTAATGATTTTATATATTCTCTATAAAATTTTGGCGATTTTTAAGGTAATTTTTTTTCTTTATCAAATTTGGGTGAATCATTTTTAAGAAAAAATGGGAATTAGCAAACCTTTTTTTTTGGAAAAGGCATGGAAAATTATCCCATCTACGAATAGTATCCCCTAAAAATTTCCCTCGTCGAAACTCAATGAAAATTCCTGCTAAGTGATTGATACCTAGAAGGCACTGAAGGTCCACCATAAACATAAGCGTCACTAGGTATACTAGTTTCAAAAGAACCACTAGGTAAAGAATAAATAGTAAATATGGAAGATGTATTAGTTTCAGTAGTTCCACCTACAATAGAAGGTGAAGTTTTCATTAGGGTACTTCCAAGTGTAGACTCAAAGGTCATGGTTGGAGTGGTAAATAAAGGAGTGCGTAAACTCAAACTTATTCTTCTAGGTGTAGAAGCAATGAGAGATTGGTATCAAGGGTTATTTCACCATGGATATGCTCTAGGTAATTCCACAAGAAGAGGATCTCCTAAATAAATTATGGGGGGATTAACAACTAGAGGGTGATACTCTTGAGAAATTTCCTTTATACTTAACAAACCAAGTGGAAGAACTTCTTCTCCCGAAGAAACAAACTCTTGAGAACTAATTGGTAAAGGTGTAGCCACTAAACCTGTTGAAGGAGGAATGTTAATCTCCAAAGTTTTTGGCTTAATAAATTTTGGTTCCTAAGATTTGAGCTTAGAAACTTATGGTTCTATAATTTCAGGTTGTTTAAAAACAATTTCTAAGGATTCAAGTGTAACTTCTGGTGTTATGAACCCAACTCACACAAGATAGAAAAGATAGATCAACGCCTTAGAAATCAACCTCTTTGAGGGGACAACCTCCTTTACATTACACAAATGAACAATTCTTGGATGATACAAATGACAAGACCTCCTTTCTATATATAGGAGTCTAAGGGGTCATAATATCATCAGAGCCGACATAACAATAATAATGTAAGGGTACAACAATAACAATAGTGGGCTTCTATGGGTCACAATAATAACAATATGGGTACTACAAGTGCACAACAATATAATAAGGGGGTTGCACTAATAACAATAAGGGGTTACAATAGTAGTATAGGGACCTAACATGCCCCTCTCCTTTAAAAAGTGTTGTCCTCAATGCTTGAGTAGTTCTGGATGTTTTTGTATAAAATTATCATCCTTCCATGTGGAATCCTTAGTAGGTAAATTCTTCAACTTGATGAGATACTCTGAAATTGATTGATTTCGTAGCTGTCGATTTCTCGGTTCTGTGACGGCTTCAGGTTCCAATATGATTTTTCCTTATTTGTCGAGTTCTCACAATATTGTTTGAACTGGGATCTTCTGCAACTTTTGAATGAGTTCCCACCCTTCTTCCATTCATCCCTTGCTTAATTTATCAAATTTGGTTGGATAATGATACCAACCTCTAGCATTTCAACAACCATACATTCAATTTCATTTCTTTGGGAATATGGATATCTATAAGGCCTGATGTTTGGAGGAACACTTCCTAGAATCAAATGAATAGCATGATCATGATCAAAAATAGGTGGGAGGACTTTGGGAGTCTCAAATGCCTTGGAATGATCATCCAAGACTTTTTAGATATTTGGAGAAATAGATGATTTCGATGTGGGAACCTCTAGCGAACATAATTGTGCAATTACACCTATTTGTTCTTTCTTTAGAAGCTTTATCATTTCGTTAGAGATGATTATCTTTCCCGGTTTCCTTGTGATACCCCTTAATTCAACTACCTTTCCTTTCGAAGAAAATTTCATCAAAAGTTCTTGAAAATTAAAATATATTGTACCCAAGGATTGTAGCCATCGGACTCTTAGTACAACATCAATACCACCCATTGGAATGGAAAGAAATGGGATATTAAATACTTATTCTCCCATGGATAGCTTGATATTATGGCACTTTCCGGAGGAATTTATGGTTCTTCCATTTGCAACCATCACTTGACACTCTGGTGCTAGATATAGGAAGAAATTCAATTCCTTCGCTATCTTACAATGAATAAAATTATGGGTGCTGCTTGAATCAATCAACACTATTACTTTTTTCTTCTTGATATGTCCTTCTATCTTGGTAGTTTTAGGAGTGGTAATTTCTTCCAATGCATTACAATATATGGTTGGATTCATTTCTTGATGATCGATGTGATCTTTGACTTCTTGAACCTTTTTCTTCTTGATATGTCCTTCTATCTTGAGAGTTTGAGGAGTGGTAATTCTTGCCAATGCTTTACAAGATATGGTCAGATTCATTTATTTTTTATCTGGGGTTGGTTCTTGGTGTATATCCTCTTCTTTTGAAGTTTCTTGATCCTTTTCTTCCTCCTCTTAACAATCTATGTAAAATAATTTCTTCTCAGCACACTTATGACCTTTAGTGTATTTGCTATCACAACTGTAGCAAGCCCTTTTTCTCTTTTTTCTTCAAATTGTTGTCGTGTAAATCTTGTAGGTTGTGGAAGGCTAGGAGAAAAAACACTTCCATATTTATAGTTGTGAGTGGTTGGACTCCTTGTTTCCATAATTCCGCTTTCAAATTTTCTTGCCAACCTGAATGCCTTCTCCAATGAATCAGGTTCCCATAGATGAACCTCATGTTGAATGTTATCCTTTACAGTCCCTATGAAGACATCAATCCTTTGCTTCTTTGGAATATCATTTACCTTATATTCAATTTTTGGAAGTCCTCAATGTGCTCTGCCGTTGAACCCTGTTGTTTGATATTTATCAATTGGCTAAAGAAAGTGTTACTCTTTGTATCCTCATAATGTGCTATCATTTCTTTTGTGAAAATTGACCAAGTGACAAGTGCTTTATGAGAACAAAACCCTTTATACCATAAAAATTTATTCGGTTCTAAATATAAATATGAAACATGTACTTTTGTAACAGTTGTACACCATGTAGATCAAAATATTGCTCCATTTGTAGTATCCAATTTATCGGATCCTTGCCATCAAAATTCCTCATATCGCTTTTCCTTGATTTTAGGTGCTCGATCTTGAAATGAATGTAACTATGTAGTTTCAAATCTCCAAATTCTGAAACTGCAACCTGCAGTAGCCCTTTGCATCCTCTTTCCAATTCCACCAGTCTAATCAAAATTGGATTCTCCAAAAAAGAGTTATGTACAATCTTCCAAGATGACCTGATTATATGCTTTTTCAGTAGAGTGATCTTGTATGAAGTGCCATGTGTCACTGTTTCAACCTTCGGACCTAAAGATAATGCAAATAAAACTACATGCCGTCCTCTTTCTGCAACTTCTTACGAAATTTCAATCTGATGCTCAGAAGGAAAGTTATGACGATTTTCCCAAGGTCACCTGTTTGGGATGTAATTTTGGAGCCTGCAGAAACCCTAAATGTCTTGGACCTTATCTCCGAAAATATAGAGAAACGAGATCTAAAATTTGGGCTGAAGATTCACCAATATTTTGGCTCAAATTAATTTTAATTTCAGAATCTAAACCTTCGTATAAAACAAATTATAGTGCAAATTCCACGATGACCTATTTGAGATGGAATTATGGAGCTTGCAAAGACCCTAATTTCCTCAGATCATATCTCTGAAAATTTAGTGAGATAAGATCTAAAATTCAGACCCAAGGATCATTGAGCTTTTGGATCAAATGGGTTTTTTTTTAGCTTCTGAAACATCGCAAAAAAAAAAGTTATAGCGAAAATTCCATGATGACTTGTTTTGGAGTAGCGAAACCCTAGAATCCAAAGCTCTAATACCAAATGTTATGAACCCAGCTCACAAAAAATAGAAAAGATATATCAACGCCTTAGAAATCAGCCTCTTCGAGGGGGAAACCTCCTTTACATTACACAAATGAACAATTCTTGGATGATACAATTGACAAGACCTCCTTTCTATATATTGGAGTCTAAGGGGTCATAATATAATCAGAGCTGACATAACAATAATAATGTAAGGGCACAACAATAACAATAGTGGGCTTCAATGGGTCACAATAATAACAATATGGGTACTACATGGGCACAACAATATAATAAGGGGGTTGCACTAATAACAATAAGGGGTTAAAATAGTAGTATAGGGACCTAACATCTGATGATTCAGATGTAATTTAAGGGGTAAACCATGCATTCTACATGAATGACAAAGTGGCACAGTGAATTTATACTAATAATTAAAAATACACCCTGAGGTCCACTAAATAGTAAAATAAAAATAGTACACACTAACAAATATAAGGAAGCAAAGATACAAAGCTTCCCACAGTGACCACACTAGTTGGTGATGAAATCCAACATCACAAGATCAATATGAAAAGTGGCTAGAGATAGAGTGGGTAGAACTAGTTATGATGGTGACCTACTTAATGGTCCAAGCCTGGTGCAAGTACCCTCACTCAAAAGTGGAGCACCCTATAGGAAGGTCTCAGTGAGTGTGGCCAACGTATGTTCCCGATCAAACAAGGATTTTCCGCTCGCTGCCACCTTGTGTATGAGCCTAGGATTATGGCCACTAACTTCACCATTTGCAATGACTCAACCTGGGGGGACAATCGACAATCAGGCGTACACACAAGGTGTTATAGAAATTTTTGTGCCCTACAACTCCAAGCATGAAATGTCCATAAACCAAGGACTCCTAAGTCCCTAAAAGCATTGTTCTAACCCCTAAAGGAACAAGGTCAACAGGTTACAGCTTCTCCCAGAAGTTCTCCACCAGAAACTGCTCAGAATTGGTCAAAACAGGATCATTGCAGCTGCTCCACTGGTTAGGTGCGTTGCATCTCACCCAAATGCACTGTGAGGGTGCATTGCATTTCAAAACTCCCTTCTGTAGGGTGCGATGGGAGAGAAATGAAAAATGGCAGTGTCATTCCGCGAGGTGGAGAGGCAATGGAAGCTTCCAGAATATTCCCCTGTGACACTTGCCTCACTGAATTCGACCAAGGATGAGTAAGAGGCCCTCAGTCTCCAAGTGGAAGAAAGAACTGACAGAGAGAAGACACTAATCAAATCACAAGCTGACTCATCCTCCTTACACATATCTATATATGGATCCCTCATCCCAGAGATCCAGGGGCTGGAATTTTGCATATTGTAAAGAATTGCTGTTGGTTTCTAGAGACAAACATCAGATTGTTGGGTGATTTATGCTCTGTTTGAGGTGAAGAGGGGATTCTTTGCTGGGAGGTTGGTGCTGGGTCGGAACCATTGGTTGTAACTCCTCCTGGATCTTTTCTTGTTTATCAATAAAAACTATTTGAGTTTTCCTCCATGCTTTTGTATCATTGATGCTAGTTACATTTGTATGGTTAACTTAAATCTGATCCTAAGTTGTTTATGAATATAGATCCATGTCTTTGTATAGTGCTTTGCTTCTGTGATCTTACAGGTACTTTGTGAAGCTGGGTATGCAAGGGAGCAGGTAGCTGGAGACCATCAAAGAAGAGAGGGATTGGATCAAAGGATTAGCGCAAGACACAGGTTGGTTCTTTCTATTCCTCTCTATCTATAATTCATAAAGGAAATACAAAAGTAGTTTTTCTCTGTTTGTTTCTAAGGTAGCTGTCACACCTTAGTGGGATAGAGTAGTTCTAAATAGACACTTTTCCCTGTAACAAAATGGCGACTCCACTGGGGAGATAATTAGTTTGCTTGTTTATCATTTTTTGTTGTTTGTTTCATAAAATTATAAGTAGCATTCGAACTACATTTTCCATAACAAATGCAAAGTAGATAACTGCTGCTTCAATCCATTCACTGGATCTGTTTATGATTTAAACAACAGATTCACAAACTATCTGATTTCCCTTGTGATAGCTCTTAGATCCTCCTTAGATCTACCCCTGATTGTTGCATTACTGATTGCTTTTTTTACTCGGCCAAAAACCAAGGACTGAACTGCAAACTGTGACCCGGAACCTGAGTAGAGTCTTGTTTCTGGCCCAGCGCAGGTACTGTTCAGAGATCCTGAATTTCAGCGCACTTCCCGAAGGGGCAACCTGCGTTGCATTTCAGATTCTCTGTGTTACAGGTGTGCTGATCAGACTAGCTCTGTGCAGTTGTGGTTCCTGTGCTTCATTCTTTCCAGTTCTATCCCTGAATTTTGCTGCCTGTGATCAGTATATGTCTGTTTGAAACCTCTTTTCCTTCCTGTTATTCCACCTCCTTTGTACAAAAGAACTGTAGATGTTTTTGTGTGTTTGTTAAGTCGTTTACCATTTTCCTTTGCAAAAGTAGCATAGTCGTACTGTCGTCCTTTGATTTGAATCTGTCGCAAGTGTCGATTTCGATCATAGGAGAAAGTTTGATAGCTGTTGATGGTCGATTATCCTGTTACTATTGCCTTTGGTCTGAATTTGTAATTTTCTAGTGTCAAGAACAAGTGTTCATTTCAAAATCGTAAGGTGTCGTAATCATCTCTGTTTTTGATTTCGAAAGAGAGCTTGTTTATATTTGTCGCTTGAAAAGATATTCAGATTTGTACATCAACTTTCTTTTTAGCATCAATACTAAGAAAGTTGAAAACAAATACATGCATATGCATTTGCATATAGATAGTCTGTTTGGCTTGATTTAGGAAAGTGCATTTACAGTGTGTTCTTTGCTCTTTGTGAAAAGATTCTGTCTTTCTTTTCCCCTAGTAGCTAGGATTTTCATTGCACAAAAGAGATAAAAGTTTGTTTATCATCTTTAGATTGCATTTTAGGAATTACATCTATATCTCGTGGTGAACCCGAAAGGCAAACTTCATAAACAAGATCAACTTAAAATAAATTCAATGAATCTAACAACGCTTTGGAACTTAACGCATAATATTTAGAGGTCTAGGCTAGAGACGTATTCCGGCATTGTAAAGCCTGGTAACTGTTGTCCTCACTAATGGTTGGGTGATTCCTTCACTTTGAGACGATAAGTGCCAGTACGGACTTGTGCTCCCACGTACCGTCGAGTATATTTTGGGAGACCCCTATAGGCTTAAATCCTTTATCCTTAGGAAGCCGTGTCTGCCGCCCTATCGATCGCAATGCACTGAACACATCATTCGGGAAGATTGACTGCCGTACCGTAAAAAGTATTCTGCAGTTTTGCGATTGGTTTGGTACTCCCTCTACCTAGATCTCCAAAGCAGTCCCTTTCATTCCTTTTCAGACTCCTTAACAGAAAAGGTACATCTGAGCACTTGTCACTTCAGGCTCATTAAAAATCGAAGGAGACTAGAGTCATCTTTTGTTTTTTCTCGACTCTTAAAAACTGAAAAAACAAGTTGTGTCAAAGCGTCTAAAAATTTATTTTAAACGGAATATTCATTACCCCTTTCCTACGTTGATCTTGGGTTGAGAGAATGGAGTCAACCAACCAAGGAATTCCCCTTGGAGGAAATCCTAGTCCCTTCTCCTCTTGGGGAGATGTTGGTGCACCCCATATGGCCACATTGTCGCTTCCAGGACTGACAATTGGTTTGCCTGTATGTCTCTTCTCAACCTCTGTCGTTCAGAACACCACTATTCCTGAATAATTGAATCAGCAATTAGACGAGTCCAGAGTTACCCACCAACCTTCTACTTCCTCTAATTACTCCTCTCCTCCTTCCTCTTCGCTTGATGGGGCTAGTAAAGCCAAAAGTCAAGTTCCTAAGGAGAAGAAGGAAAAGAAGAAGAAAGAGAAGAAGAAGAAGGAGCCAAAAGCGAATGGGGGCAAACGAGTGTCGTCTAACGAAAATCCACACACTGCACCGACCAGGCCTAAATCGCCATGTGTCATTTGCAAAGGAGACCACTTTCACAGAGATTGTCCTTGCATCCCTCAGATCTTAAGGGACTGGTCTCCTCGTTTGCACAACCCGGTGTCGTCAACCTCTGATGATCATGTTGAAAACACACCGTCAACTAGTGAAAGTGAAGCCCCAGGACAAAAAGGAAAATGTAGATTTCCTTGTAAACTGTGCGAAGGCGATCATGCCGTCCACTGTTGTCCCTTCTTAGACGAAGCTAAAAGAGTTTTGGATGATCATCCGGTTTCACCGTTACGACTTCCTCCTGGATATAAAAAACTCTTGCCAAGTCCGTTACTAGTTGAAAATCCGGCTGACCCACTCAGGTGGTTGGCCGAAGCATTGGTCATTGAAGATGAACCATCTGAATCCATACTAGACGAAAGTCAAAAGGTCGAGGCGGCAGTTGACCCGGTCTTGCCTTCAGAGGTTCCATCTTCAGATGATACAATCACTGAAGAGAACAAGGATGACACCGTCCAAATTCTTTTCATAAGCACAGACTCCAACGAACATGGGGACAATTTACCTGTTCCTTTACCGTAGGAAGGAAGTTCATCAGGGTCATACCCGACCGTCTATTCGGTCCCACCTCCAAGCAACCTAGTTGTCTCCTTCGACTGGAATCAACTAGGTAGACCCCGTTTACCAGCTAGCGTACCATTCCGAATTATTGGTTAAATATATAGAATGGTTATGGCTGGTACCATCATAGATGAGGGGGCTTCTGTGAGTATCCTTTCCTCAACTTCTTGGAAAGCGCTTGGTTCACCATCGCTTTTTCCTGAGATGAGAAATCTGACAGGATTTGATAAAGGAACCAGTCGACCGTTAGGGATCCTTCCCGATGTGCCCATAACATTGAGAGGGAAAATAGTTCACATGAATGTAATGGTAGTTCAAGGACCCCTGGATTACAATCTACTCCTTGGACGAGACTATATTTATTGCATGGGAGCAATTGTCTCCTCACTCTTTAGAGTAATGTGTTTTCCGCACGAAGGAAGAGTGGTCAAGCTCGTGGACCAGCTTTCATTCCCCGGATCATACAAAGCAAATAGTCATATACCATCCCTGAATGGTCTTTTCACGCAAGAAATGTCTCAATCTCTAGTCCATCCTCCCGATGAGCGTGAGTGATTCGGAGGGATATGACTGAATCCCAGGGGGCATGCACCCTGGTCTGCTTCGGCAGGAAAACTTTGGGTATAGCGTAGGTTTCCGCGAGAGAATATGACTAGTCTGTACCCCCGTCCATGATTGGAAGAGGGGGTTATTCTAGAACAAGATTCTCTTGTCAAAGTTATGTGAGTTGGTGAGCACTGCCACTCACCTTTGTTTATTTAGGTAGACATCGCCGGAGAAGTGTTTTGTTTGCGCTGTGAATAGAACGATCTTTGGGTAACCTGTAAGAGGTAGGCCTCTCTCGTTAAAACAAATGTTTTAACGGACTAAAGAAGGGGTAACCTTGAAACTCTGTTTTATACCTAGGGGCATGCAAACCTTTTGGAGTGCAAACAAAGAGTGATCATTTATCTGTTTTTTGGATTGGTCATTTCCTAACTTGCATAAAGAAAGGATGTGTGGCAAAACTCTAAAAGTTGCCATTTTACATGAGACATTCTTATCACAAGACTGGATTAATCGAGCAGTTTTAGCACATAGTTCAAGCTCGTTAAAAAATAAACATAAGACATGAGCAAATGTTTCCACCCGTGTTTAAGCTCGTTAAAAAATGAACTATTCCCTGGTAAATAACCATCGTGAATGCAGTACTTCAGCCGTTAAAGCCTTGGTCGTGTTTGCACCGTCACCTCCACTTTTCATTGGCCGATCATTCACCTCCATTTGATTGTTTACCCATTTTTTGAGGAACAACTGCGAAGAGTGATTTCACTAGCCATCCTTGTGACACTACCGTGATTGGAAAATTCCAAGCCTTACCTGGAATCAGCTGCTACCCGTTTTATCACTAGTTCCTCAAAAGACGAGTCTCCTTTAAGCTCTTTTCAACTTACTCGTAAAATATGAAAAGATTGCCGAGCCATTGGCCTCTCCAGCTCGTTAAAGGGACAGGAAGTGCTATCCCTCATCTAGATTTTAATCTTTTTGGACCTGAGGGATTATTACACAAAAAGATCGAGAGCTTGTTTTGTTCGGCTCGTTAAAACTATCGAAAATTCATCCCTTCTGTATTGTTTTATACTTTTTCGGACTTAAGGGATTAGATGACGAAAAATGAATTTTGGAGTTACCTTTACGTTCCTTTTCAGACTCTCTAAAATTGAAAAGGACAGAGTTATCTTTGTCGTTAAACTCGTTAAAAAGATTAATAGCGACAAACTTGTCTTTAGACGAGAACGAGTTTCACTATCGCTAGGCTCGTTAAAACATAGCGATGGGTTTGCCCGAAGGGCAAATTATAGAACAAGCATATGTTATCCTCCTCAAGCTTGACAAAAATAAAGAGGTACTGGTCAGCAATGGCTGGGGAAAAATTGGGAAGAAAACTCAAAGAAACTTTGTTGGTAGCAAGTCGCTCTTGAACATGACACTTCCACTCCGTGTCCGAGTCAGGTTGGGTTGTTTCATTCACCAGTCACATCACCATGGTCACGCCATACCATCCAAATTTTGGGTTAATGCTACCAATCCATCACATCAGTGTCGCCGATATGTTCAAGAGAAGTCATCCAGAGAAGTCACCTGTGTCTCACCCACTACTATACATTATACTCCATTCTTACATGACCGCCACCTTGAACCTTATATCACCAGATCATTTTCACCTCCATCAAAATCATTTGCTCCGTTCCATGTCATTGATGTGGGATTCATTAAGGCCCTCCTGTGACGGATCGCTTCTTGTCGACATCAGCTCATTATCCAAGAAGTTGATCTAGGAACACCCCATTCAGTACTTTGAAGCTTGCATGCCTCAATGGCAAGCTTCTCACTTCCGGCGACAGGTTTACATCAATGGCCTTCGACCGAAAGATTTTGCGTGGTGTTCGACGCCAAGTCCTCTATTCACACCACGTGAATTATACTGCGGTACCTTGAGGATCATTATCATTATCGGTGATTCCTCTCGCGCTTGTTGACAGTTTACATCATTGACTGATAATAAAGCGATGTCTTTCCATGTTCGACTTCAGAACATTTCTCACATGGATCGACTTGTACTTCGAGTGAAGATCGGACGAGATTGAAGACCCCGGATCTAGTTTCATCCATCTGGGCTGCGATATATATTCAGGGAAATAAAGACATTAAATGTACAACATTGCAGCACAGATAATCATCCTACCAAAAGGATGATGGCTCTATCAGAATCATCAGTCTACACTCAGACGATTGAAAATTAATTTATAAAGCTGAGCGTGGGAATGCTCGCCTCAGCTAGATCATGAAAATAGTATGAAGATAATGTATTGTATTGTATCTTATTACAGGTCTCCTCCCAGCATTGAAAAAACTTCGGATCCTCATAATAAAGCATTTCACCCGACACCAAAAGGTTAACGGCCTCATACTTTAGGGGGCAACTGTTATAGACATTTTTGTGCCCTACAACTCCAAGCATGAAATTTCCATAAACCAAGGACTCCTAAGTCCCTAAAAGCGTTGTTCTAACCCCCAAAGGAACAAGGTCAACAGGTTACAGCTTCTCCCAGAAGTTCTCCACCAGAAACTGCTCAGAATTGGTCAAAACAGGATCATTGCAGCTGCTCCACTGGCTAGGTGCGTTGCATCTCACCCAAATGCACTGTGAGGGTGCATTGCATTTCAAAACTCCCTTCTCTAGGGTGCGATGGGCGAGAAATGACAAATGGCAGTGTCATTCCGCGAGGTGGAGAGGTAATGGAAGCTTCCAGAATCTTCCCCTGTGACACTTGCCTCACTGAATTCGACCAAGGATGAGTAAGAGGCCCTCAGTCTCCAAGTGGAAGCAAGAACTGACAGAGAGAAGACACTAATAAAATCACAAGCTGACTCATCCTCCTTACAAATATCTATATATGGATCCCTCATCCCTGAGATCCAGGGGCTGGAATTTTGCATATTGTAAAGAATTGCTGTTGGTTTCTAGAGACAAACATCAAATTGTTGGGTGATTTATGCTCTGTTTGAGGTGAAGAGGGGCTTCTTTGCTGGGAGGTTGGTGCTGGGTCAGAACCACTGGTTGTAACTCCTCCTGGATCTTTTCTTGTTTATCAATAAAAACTATTTGAGTTTTCCTCCATGCTTTTGTATCATTGATGCTAGTTACATTTGTATGGTTAACTTAAATTTGATCCTAAGTTGTTTATGAATATAGATCCATGTCTTTGTATAGTTCTCTGCTTCTGTGAACTTACAGGTACTTTGTGAAGCTGGGTATGCAAGGGAGCAGGTAGCTGGAGACCATCAAAGAAGAGAGGGATTGGATCAAAGGATTAGCGTAAGACACAGGTTGGTTCTTTCTATTCCTCTCTATCTATAATTCATAAAGGAAATACAAAAGTAGTTTTTCTCTGTTTGTTTCTAAGGTAGCTGTCACACCTTAGTGGGATAGAGTAGTTCTAAATAGACACTTTTCCTTGTAACACAAGGGTAGGGTAATAAAATTGAAATTCACCTGAGAGGTTCGTAAAAGCGAGGGTAGTGCTCCTAAGTGATCCTAAAGTGTTCTACAACACTATTTATAATCCATGCAAATCAACGTCACTAAGACAAATGATGCAGGATATATTACTTCATTGGGACCTATGTGACCTTCTTCTTAAATCTTGTGTAATAGGAGCTTCCCAAAAATGTGATGCAATAAATGGATTTTCACTCCTCAACTCAATATTCTAGGTTTGTTTCGTAGCCTTGGAAAGTTTAAACTCACCACCTATTCGAAGGCCATAAACATAGGCTAATGTGTGTATGCTAACAGAGAAATGTAAAAATGTCGAATCAATTTTATAAAGTGTACTTTTATGGTTGTTGTTTACTCAATAAGGATATGAAATGGACAAAAATGACGTTTTGACACGACCCAAAATATCAAATGCAAAAAATGAAATGCAAAAATATTTCAATACTAAAATACTACTTAGCTTCTTTTCAAAACATAAAATGCAAGAATTCAACAATTTTTTGTTTTTAAAGAGAGAAACAAACATACAAACATGCAATAAACTTAATCTAAAAGCAAAGAGAAATTCAAGAAATATGTATTTTTTTTCTTTTTCTTGTCTTAACAAACAAATATTTTGGAAAAAGGGAGAAAATTTTATTTTAACAAATCAATGCAAAAACAAATATTTGAAGTAATTACTCAATTACAGAATGAAAGACATTGAAATATGAATATTCAATTATATAAACCTTTAAACCTTTCAATCAACGAATAAAAGAAAATAGGTTAAAGAAATAAAAATGAAGATTTGACAGAAACTGAAAAATGTGAAAATCCACACAACGAAAGCCTAATATGGAATGTTTAAGCTATACAATGACAATATATAAACTCAAAAACCATATCACAAACATATCCAAGATTAATTTAGGCAAAAAAATAGGAAATTTTAACATTTTAGATAGTGTCGCGAGCTGCAAGTACAACACAATGTGATAGTCAGGCAGTGTCGCAGGTGTAAAGCTACCTGGGTGTGAAAATGTCTCTCTGGTTCTAAAAGCAGAGTGTGATAGTGTGGAAAAACAAGATAAAATCCAAATTATTTCCAAGATCTAAAAATATTTGAGGTCTGAGAGTCAGATTTGGCTTGTCAACAACTCAAAGAGCAAGTAGACTCAAGAAAACAAGGACTTAAACAATCAAAATTGATTATGAAGAACAAATTTGATGATCATTCCCCAGTGGAGTCACTAATTTTGTTGAGAGATAAATCCCTTTTGTAGAAAACAGTGATCTCCCTACGTTTTCCACCTAAAGCTAGAATAAAACAAACATAAATACAAAACTTTGCCTAAGTCTATAATAATCAAATCATAGATGAGCAACAATGGGATGAGTGTTACATACCTTGTTAAACACTGATTTTCCTCACTAGTTGCTTATAATCTTTAGCTCTTATCATTGTCCATAGTCCTCATGAAGAAGTAACCTACAAATAGCAAAAACAAACAAGAGATCAAAGCACCAATATACAAATATGATTTGAAAAATACCTATACATATGATCAAGGAGATATGTAATAAAAACCATCAAATGTAGACAATATTTATGGGAAAGAAATGTATTACTGTATTAATCATGAAATAAGTGATTACAACCTGAGCCTTGATGTTGTAGATCCCCTTCCCGTTTGTTCCTTCATTCCAATGCATTTCATTCAAAAGTCTTGTGATCAAATGATAGTTATTTGAGCAGAGTTTCACCAAGCTTTCTTGAGATTTTCTAACTAGCCATATCAATGGGAGATGGTTCTATTTGTAGTCTTGGGAAGGGATAGGAGGAGGATAAGGGATGGAGGTTGAGATCCAACAAGTTATGGAGGCAAGCCAGATCCAAATTTCTTGGAGGAGATGCCATCCACGAGGCTTCTAGAATATAAGATTCTCATATTATTTTTTACTTTTACCTTTGTTAAAACAATGTCACACCCTTTGAATACAAAAAGCGTGACAATGTCATAGTCAAGAAGGTATTTATAGTGCAATATCCTAGCAATGTCACAACTAATCATATTTAAAACTACAACATCCTTTAAAATTGGGGTTTTTAAAGTTATTTTCACAAGATTCTTATCTTCCAGAAAATGTTGTTTCTTCCATCTACTTCAAAGATTGCTGGAAATTATGCTTTGTATGGCAAAGGACAGGGGTACAACATCAATTTCCATGCGTGCAAAAAAATAATGTGTAATAAGAGGGCCTTCATTTGACATCTTTTCTTATCCAAGACAAAAAAAAAACTAACATGGAGGTTTGTATGTGTACTCTTTGTAAAAAGCAACCTTGTATTTACAACATTTCGACTTCATATCAGACCATTAAACTATCTGAATGTCATTAAAATAATTAATCATATATATGTTTTCTAGGGATGCTATGACATTCAAGTTAGGAAAAGTTGTAGGAGAAGAACAAACCAAGTTTACTGAAGATGTTATGCTTGTGGCTAGGAAAACCTCCTCCTACAAATATTCCAATCAAATTATTAGACTGTCAATTTATTTTTATTTCCCCTAGATTAGATGTTGGTGTTCTATCATTATGTTCATGGTTTTTGTGAGTTGGTTGTTCAACTAATCAATACAAATATCCAAAGACAATAAGTTTCCTTGGAGTTTGGTTACATTGATGCTAGATGTTGGGGCAATCCTTCTGCAATTTCCTTGTGAAGTTCCATGTTCATAGATAGTTGAATGTTATATCTCCAAACCATTCATTTTTTCTAGCTCTATCCAAATTCATTTTTCTTTTCACAACGTAAACTACTGTGGATATTTAACTAGATATTTCATCACAAAAAATCTAATAAAAGTATACTTAAAAATATGAAAATCTACACTATGAGGGTTTATCTCTCTTTAGATTCCTGGATCTGTAAATTATCATTTATTTCATATGCATGCAAATTATAATTATGCAGAAAATAGAGAAAAATGAAACAAAAACTCACAAACCACGATTGACACAAGATATAACTTGAGAAACCCTTTTGTGAGAAAACCCAGTTGGAAGGTGAGGCCACTATGCTCTCTTTCTTTGAATAGAAAATACTTGCGAGTACAAAGAAGTAAGCCTTGTGGCCCATGGGATACTACAATGTACAGATCCTATTTTTGTTATCTCTCCCTATCCTTCTCTTCCACTTTACTCATCTATGGAACAAATGCACTTAAAAAGAATGGAACCTTGTTTCTTCCTAGTGGCCTAGTTATAACATAACCAGATAGCCTACTAGTGGTTAGGTTTGACTCCCTAAAATATTAACTAAAGTTAAAATATGGAATATTTTAGAGTCTTATTCATCATGATCATGTGGCTATCCCTTTTTCCATGAGTAATGTGGGGTGATGTGGCTTCCTCTCGAATTATGGTGGTCAAAACAGGAAGGTTAACTTCCAAGTGGCATAAATTTTGCATACCAACTTTGATTGAGGTGATTCTTGCATTGTTGGAAAGGTATTTGTGTGTATAATAGGAGAAAAAGGTGTTGCACTAAAGTGGCTCATTTTTACCCCTAAGAAATTTTGTTTGATTCCTTAAAATGCTCTCGAAATGTTTCATACCCCAATTTGCCAAACTAGGTCCCATTGGTAAAAATGGTCTCGTGACCTAATTCCCTCACTTTTTTTCCACTCTGAAAGCATTGAGATGGATGAAAAACGATATAATGATCCAATATGGATCACACCTCCAATTTTAGATGATTTTGGTCCCCAAAATCTTCTACTGAATGAGGTGAAGAATTTTTTCCTCCCCCTTATCTCGGATGTACCATTTACCTTTGTCTGGAAGTTGTCCTTTCAACCCAATTTGACAAACTTCTACAAATTGTACCTTATGTCAACTCTTCCCAAGAATTTGGTTCCACATCCTCTATAGAAGCTAGGACTTGTTCCTCTTCCTAATTAAACACAGATGGCTCATAAAGTTTCACATTATCTACATTCACAACTGAGCAAATACACATGTATGGGGTATATTGATTCTATAGATGTTATCTCCCACCTTTATAAGTACCACAAAGGGGCCATACCATAGAGCCTTGATTTTCTTACCAAGACCTTGTAGCCTCTCCTTATTCAATTCTAACCATACGCTGTCTCCCACATTGAATGACTTCTCTATTATGTGTTGATCATTTCTAGCCTTATATTTTTCCTGTGGCTTCTGCAGTGTTTCCTGTACTTGTATATGTGTCAAATATTCTCAAAAAAAATTTCTTCCCTTAAAGCATCCCTATAAGATCCTCCCTCACTCCTCCTTGTTGCCCATACCAAAGGTGAAGGTCACAAATATCCAAAACAAGTTTCAAATGGGGACTTACCAGTAGAAGTGTGGAATGCTCTATTATAAAAGCATTGTATATATACCAGATTTTCATCCCAAGTCTTCAGATGCTTCTGATTGTAACCCCTCAAAAGTTGCATCAAAGTATTATTGAGTACCTTGTTTTCCCATTTGTCTGTGGATGGAATGTTGTACACCTCTTCAACTTCATGTCCATCATCTCTACACATTCTAGTCGAAAATGCATTGAGAAAACTCATGTACTTGTTTGAAATGATGATCCTTGGTATCCTAAAGTGCACCCAGAATTGTCCAAATAACAAGTTGTTGGTTCTTTCCAACTAATGGTATTTTTATAGGGCATCAGAACACACATCTAGCTAAACCTATCAACTACCATGAATAGGTAGTCACGTCCCTTCTTAGTTTTTGGTAAAAACTCCCACAAATTCCATGGAAATGCTTTCCCAAAGATGAGTACGTACATGTAAGGGATGATATAAGCCTTGTTTCGTATTACTATGCTTACTGGTACATCAAAGACTACATCCTGTTGAAAAGTGTGCAACAAGAAATGCAAAGTTTAGAATGTGCTAGAAAAAGACCTGATAAAAATAGCATGTATAAAAATAGCAGTTTGGCCAGTGAGGTCATTGGCCACATTGGGTGAGAGGTGAAACTGATAAAAATAGAAATTTCTAAGAATAGCATTTCTGGGTCCCTTCCTATTTATAGTAGTCTGTAGTCTATCTATAGGAAGTAAAATTAATTTTGGTTTTAACAGCAGTTAGAAATATTAATTAATTAATTCAGTTGAGTTAATTACTTAAGGAAATTCAAATTTGAAGTCTGTTATCACTCAGGTTTTCCCAAAAGTTGTAAGAAAGGGAAAGGAGGCCGAGGTAACCACAAACCAATCTTTTAGATACAGAATCTAGCCAATCTGTATCCAAAGAGGGCTCTCTCTTTATGATTTAGCTTTGTTTTTAAAGGTGTTAGGCTAGTTATGAAGTTCAAGGGTTTTGTTTGAGTTTGGGTGGTGAGATTCAATAGAACAGAGAGGTAAGACAGAGTAGTTCAGTCCATAGGGCTAATGGAGTAAAAGAAGATGGTTTTCTAGATTTGGTTTCTTAACAGAGGATGGTTTCACAGAGCAAGGTAGTTGAACAGGGAACAAATAAAAGACTTGAAACAGATGGAATGGACTCAAATAGGGTGAAGGGCAGTTAAGAATCCTTCAGCCTATTTAAAGAGGGAAATTGGATGATTACTGATAAGGAGCAGTTAAGTATTCTTTAGCAAATAATCAGCATGAAAGAATTAGGAAACAAGAGCAATTAAGATTTCACTGCTTATCCAAATTCTGAAGAAAACAAAGAGAACAATAATGACAGAAAACAGAGTGCAATCAAGCATATTCTGCAATTAAACCTTTTCTTTATCATTCAGATTGTGAAACACAGATGATATAATAAACTAAGAAAACTTTAAAACACAAGATATAGAGGACTTATTGATCCAGTGGTTGATTCAAGAAATCTATGACAAGTCCTCTGCTTCAATTCTTCATCCAGTAGGCCATGCAACAATTGATTCCAACAACTCTTTATTCCAAAAATCAATATTACAACAAAGTCTAGGAATCCACCATCAATACTCCAATGGAGGGGGTATTTATGCTCAAAATTGTAAAACAAATATCTCAGTGAGATAATATCTAGGATGACTAATTAATAGTTTACAAGTACATAGAAACAACTAGTCTTGAAAATAGAAAAAGATAACTGATGTTGTGCTGGTCGGGTTTTTGTTGAATGTGTTGGAGGCAAGCCTTAGGATTCGACTTGCAGCGATCTTCTTCAGTAACTCTGCGTTGGCTGCCTGTCTTAACTGCTACTCTTTAATTCTGATATGCTACTCTTTAATTCTGATCTGCTACTCTTTAATTCTGCTCTGACACCTTTATTTACCTTACTGTGCTTAATTGCCCAAACTTCTCCTTTTACCCACGGTAACCGCGCAGTAGGATGAATACCTGTTGTTGGGACATTGGAAGTTGTTCTGCGCCTTCTAATTCGTAACATTCAGATATTTCTGTGGAGATTGCATTAATTGGTGCACAAATTTCTAGCCTCTGGGATAGCTGAAAAGGTACCTGTAATTGAGGAGGAAAATTGTATACTGCGGGTTGAATGGCCGGCTCGGAGTTCATCGCTATAGCTTTTTCTGGTCAGGTAGCGGCTGAAAAACTGGAGCAGGATGTTGCTTTGCATGGGAGCTCAGGGCGCAGTGTATAATAGAGAAAATACAGTTTTTCTCGTTTTATTTGACAAAACGAAGGTCGGCGGGACTTTTTGATTTGATTGTACGGATGATGTAAGTGGTATGGATGATGTCAGCAAAAGGACGGATGAAATTAGCAAAGGGTGACGTGGCAGGTGACGTCAACAAAGGATAGATGACATCAGCGGAGGGCAGTAAGTGGTTTTTCCCGCACCGCTTTTGGGGCTGAGTGGTTTCAGGCCGGGAGGGAGCGATCATACTGATAGTGTGACGTGTGGCAGAGGTACGGGGGAAAAACTGCCCTGTGATCGCGAGTTAAAAAGTGGTCAAAAGGTGGTTGCAATATTGATCGTCGACCGTTGGATGTAGCAACAGAGATCAGACAACTAACGGGTTTTGAACTTGGCGGAGAGTTAAGCAGGAGGGCCAACATAATAAAATATGTTTTTTAATATATTGGGCGCATTTTGATTGGTTTGGGGCTTGGTTTTAATGGTCGGGGTAATGGTTATTAATCAACCCAAATGGTTGATTAATCCCTTATAGCGTGGCAGGGAAGGTTTTTAATGAATTTAAAACAAATTCATTAATCTTTTTTTAAATGGTGTTTATGGTCGTATTCGACTGGGGGCGGGAATACATAATATTTGGGGTTTTTTTTTATGTATTTACATAATACGGGAAGGGAAATGACTTTTATTTAGGATTTATATAATAAGTGTTAATCGTTAATATGAAATTGAAATGAAAGCGCTAAGTATAAAAACAATTTGATTTTTGTAGTTTAAACTTAGGCTCAGGATGACAAAGGGTTTTTATGAGGAATTTTTGCCATTTTCCTAAGTAAAATAGGGTTTTACTTACGCAATGTTTATGAAATGAGATGAGTGGTTTATGAGTGATATTAAGAACATTTCTTTATATTTTAGGGGGGGAATTAGTAAATGATTAGGGAAAAGTATGAAGGGGAGTTAGTTATGTAACCTTGCCTCGCTTGAGCTGCATCAAGTAAAATATTTGCCTAGCACTTGTGATAGAGATAAAGATTAACACATTTTTAGAGATATAATCTATCACAAGTATCATTCTGCAACACCAATCTACCTACCCTGCCTACTTGGCTTAACATTTTTTCTTCTTTATTCTGGTGCACTTAGACTGGCAAACCTTCATCAACTTTTCTTTTCTTTGCATAGTAAGCCTACCTAAGTCTACACTTATTACATCCAAGGGCTCAGATTTAACTATTGAGCTCCTTTTTATTTACTCTATCTATCTACTTATTTGCTAAGATTAAACAGTTTGGTCAGATTTTTATTCTCTATCCCTAAAATAGGAAATTCAAATATGAACTAGCCAAGATTAAGCTGTTTGGCCATTTATCAATTGTGGCATAAATTAACAAGCTGCACACAATGCTTATTGCAGAAAATGAGAAAGTAGTGGCATTTTGGACTTGCACACTTTCCTGGTCTATTTTTGTTTGGGGTTCACTTCTTTCACTTTTTTGACCATTTTATTTGTTTTTACCCTTTGATTTTTCTTTTAGGGTATACCCTCTTTACATTTTTTTACATTTTTTGATAATATGTAAAACCTTTGCAACAAGGAAATGGATGAACATATTACAGAGCTCATCAAGTCAATCATGAAATATGACACCTATTGGTATAGGAGCATAACAGTGGCTCCACTTGGGGATGGCATTCCCTGGTGGAAAGTCAAGAACAACAGGTCAGATGGCCTTCTAAATAACTTTTACTGTGCTCTGAAATCTTCTTTTGCTGGTTGCTTTATTGTATATATGACAACACATTTTGTGAAGCTTAGGGCCTTCTCTTCAAGCTTCAACTGCAGCAAGTTACTATCCAATCCAAACTATGACATTCTTAAGGATGTAGTATGTACATGTTAGAGTCAGAATACATTAAAAAACTGGATCAACGTAATGTTTCAGCATTCAACCATTCACTGGTCCTTCTTCTATTTCTATACCATCCAAGCTCTTCAGAAAGTAAGTATTGTTCCCTTGCAATGCCTGGATGATAAATGGCCCTTTCCACAAGAAGTCAAACTTCCCATGTTTTCCTTTGTCTTCTCTCCTGGAATCCCACCTTAGAACTTTGTCTCCAAGGTAGAAGTCTTTTGCTTTGGTCCTTTTATAAAATATTTTCTTGAGTTTTTCTTGTAACACTTGGGATCTTTGGTGCACTTCTTCTCTGGTCTGCTGCAAATGGATGGTCTGATTTATTCTCCTTTGAATGTCATTGGGTTCCACCTGAGCTTCTTGTAGTAATTTCATTACAGGAACTCCTAAAGATGAAGGAAACACAACTTCCATGCGTAAACTAACTCATAAGGGCTAGTTCCAATAGATCTTTTTGTAGTAAGTCTGTCCGCCCATAGTGCATTTGTAAGTTTCTTGTGCCAGTTTTTCTTGTTCTCTTCCAACGATTTCTTAATAATATTAATCAAGCTTTTATTGGAAGATTCAGCTAGACCGTTACCTTGAGGGTAATAGGCTGTGGAATGGCCTAACATGATATGGTATTTGTTACAGAAATTTATCATTTTCTTGGACTTGAAGGCAGCAGCATTATCGGTTATGATCTTTTCAGGATAGCCAAATCTAGACAATATGTTGGTTTCTAAGAATCCTATAATCACTGTATCATTAGCTTTTCTAGAAGGAATGGATTCTATCCATTTGGTGAAATAGTCTGTAGCAGTAAGAATCCATTTATGTTGGCCAGAAGAGGGAGGGTGTATTTTTCCAATGAAGTCCAAACCCCATTATTGAAAGGGCTTTTCAGTGGAAATTGGTCTCAAGGGTAAGGGTAACAGTTTCCTTTTGGCTTCAAAAATTTGGCATTTGTGGCAAGCAGTGACAAACTTCTTTACATCAGCGAACAAGGTTGGCTAGTAAAATCCAACCCTTAGGATTTTGTCTGTAGTTGATTTCCAGTAAAGGTGTCCATCACAGTCCCCTGAATGAAATTATTTGAGAACTTTGTCAGCTTCTTCTTTTATTAAACAATTCAATAGAATACCTTCATGATTTTTCCAAAAAAGAGCATTATCTAAAATACAAAATTTTGAAGCTTTCATCTTTAAAAACCTTTTCTTTGTTCTAGATAACCCTGGAGGAGCCTGCAGGTTTAATAATACATAAGTTATATCAGCATACCAAGGTGATTCTAAGAAGGCTTGGCTGATTTGTGGAGTCGCCATCTCCTGTTCATTATCTAGTTCATTAATATCCAGGGCTTGAAAGGTTGTTTCAGTCATGAGTTTAGCCAATCCCTGTCCATTTATAAGCTTTGTAGGTTTTATTTCAATATCATACTCCAATATATTAGCTATCCATTTACCTCGTTTGCCTTCAACTCCATCCTGAGTCAGGATGTCTTTGACAACAACATTTGGTACATAAGCTACTACATGTGAGTACAATATGTAGACTTTGAAGTCTTTAATAGCTTTCACAAGTGCAAAAGCCTGTTTTTCCATGATTTTGTAATTTAGAGGTGCATCTCTAAGTGCTTTACTGAAAAAGGCTATGGATTTTTCACATCCTTGATCATATTTTTGCAGTAAAACAACTGCTATAGTGTGTTCTGATGCAAATGAAAAGATTATGAAGTCTCTATCCAACTTTGGACTTGTAAGGACTAGTGTTCTGGTCAAATCCATTTTAATTTCTTCAAATTCTTGTTTGGCTTCTACTGTCCATTTAACCTTTGAATCCTTTTTTAACATATTGTTCAGCAATCTAATTAATTCAGCCAAATTAGATATGAATCTTCTCAAAAAGTTAATCTTTCCTAGGAAAGCTTGAAGTTCTTTGACATTTCTGGGGTGGGGTATTCGCAAAATAGCTTCTATTCTAGCAGGATCAATTCTGATGCCATCTTTAGAGATGATATGGCCTAATAGTTTGCCTTCTTCTAAACCAAACAAAGATTTTTTAGGATTTAATGAAATACCATACTTTCTGCATTTTAAAAACACTTGTCTCAAATGAGCTAAATGTTGTTGATCTGATCTAGAAAACACAGTGAGGTCATCTAGATATATACCTGGAAAATCGTGAATTTCTTTTGCAAAAGCTATATCCATTGCTCGTTGAAAGGTTGCCCCTACATTCTTAAGTCTGAATGGCATTTTAACATATTTGAATGTACCCCATGGTGTTGTAAATGCAGTCTTTTCTTGGTCATCAGGATGAACCAGAATCTGATTATAACCTGAAAACCCATCCAAAAGTGAAATCCTAGAAGCACCTACTACCCTTTGTAAAATATGATCCATCTTAGGTAAAGGGTAATTGTCTTTCAAAGAAACCTTGTTTACATTTCTTAAGTCAACACATAATCTGATTTCTCCTATTTTCTTCCTGGTAGGCACTAAATTAGACACCCACTCTGAAAATCTGATTGGAGCAATTATCCCTGCATCATGCATTCGTTTGATTTCTTTTTCAATTAAAGGAAGTAGTACAGGGTTGATTCTTCTGAGCTTTTGTTTGAATGGTTTTTTATTTTCCTTGAGGGGTATTGTATGTTGAATTACAGAGGTGTCATAAGATTTCAGGTCTTCATAACTCCAGGCAAAAACATCCTAGAATTCTTTGATCAGTTCAACATACTTAAGTTTTTGATCAGGGGGCAAAGATTTGGATAATTTTACCATTTTTGGATTCTCTTCAGTTCCTATGTTGTAGTCTTCAATGTATGCTTTTAGAGGTTCCATCTTGGGTTTCTTTGGAATATCATTGAAATTAAAGAGATCTTCCAAAGGAGTTAAACCTTTGGGCAAATGATTGTCTTTCAAATTGATAACTTCAGATTCTCCTTCAATAATCTCATCAACATCTATTTCTTTAAGATCCTGTATTTTCTTTTTGGTAAATTTTGTTGGATGAAGCATTTGAGTTGCATTTTCTATTGAAATGTCCGTTTCTATCTAATTTGTTGGATCAAACTTACTAACTGTATCTCCATGTACGTTAGTGCTAGAAAATTCTTCTTCTAGGGTTAAAAAATTGTTGATCTGATTATCATTGTCAAACACTTGTCAGTTCTTTACATTATCAGGTATGGATGGCCTGTGTCTAATTTCAGCTGTGAATTGATGATTTGGTTCAAATGGTAATTTACAGGTGCTGGCAAACATTGCCGGGCTATGAGCTTGCAAGTTATGTTTTCTCGGGATTTTGGCAAGATGAGTTTCTAGAAATGTATTGAGGATATTTATAGCTGTTCCTTTGTACTCTCTTAATATGGGATCATTTGTTAAGAACATCCCTTTTATTTGTTGAATGATTAAATCAGAATCTCCTAGGACTGACACTCTAGTTTCTCCCAATTTTTTGACGAGTTTAAGACCTAGCAATAGAGCTTCATATTCAGCCATATTATTAGTGCACTTAAAGTTTAACCTGTAGGCATGGTCTTCAACATGATTTCTTTCAAGATTGTGCACCAAACTCCTGCTCCTACTCCTAATTTGTTCATAGAACCATCAAATTCTAAGTACCAAAGGATTTCATGTTCACAATTAGTATCTGGAGTTTCAGGGATCTATTCAATAGGGAGATCTAGTTTTTCAGTTTTTTCTGGTTTATTTGATGTTTCATGATTTTCAGAAATTTCTTGGATTCGGGCACTAGACCTTTCATTTGCAATTTTTTCTGTTTCATTTGCTAGAACTTTTATTGCATGTGGGGGATCAATTTCAACATTGTAAAGGATAAAAGAATCCATATCTGATACTGTTTGGGTTTAATCAAAGACTTATGTGTGTCAAGAAGGTCTAATAAAGAGCTTGTGGGTCATTGATACTGTTTGCAAGGAGGGCTCTAAACCAGGTTCTAACATCTCTAGTTAAACTTTGAACAAATACTTTCATTCTAACATCATCAGCATCAACCTCATATCTTTCAAAATAGTCATTCATTTTATTGGTATGTTGTTGAGCTGTGTAAGTGCCAATAACTTCAAAAGAAGGGATTTTACTTTGATAGTCTTGGGGCATGGCCCCTGGGCTGGCAGGTAAGTGCAGAGGAGTATATCGGTTTGCCATGGTTGCAGAAATAGATGTGACAACTGGAGGAGTAGGGATAACAATGGGAATGTGTGTTGTAGATGGAGGAGTGGAAAGGGTAGTTTGAGGTGTTGATGGTGAACTTGGAGAAGCTGTAGTAATCACATAAAGGTTTGGTGTTCTTTCAAAGGTAAGCTCAGATTGAATGGAGTTGTGCAAATGTCTGTCAAGGTGTGAAGTAACAACTTCAATCTACAAATTTTCAATGAATATTGGATTTTGAACTGTGTGGGTTAACCCAGATTCTGAAAAGGTCTCAAATGAAGAGTTTTCAAAATACTTATCAAAAGGTTTGTCCTCAGGGTAGATCCACCTCACAGGACAGGATCTTGATCTGTATAGAGGCCGAGAACTAGCAGAATTTTCTTGGCTCTCTTGTCTTCTAAGAATCCTAGGAATCAGATTAGGATTTTCAAACACAGGTGGGGGATTAGGATCAGGATTTGATCTGGTGTAATGAATCTTTTCTGAAGCCAGTTTTCTAGGTGTGTTTTTGGTTTTTTCTTGAAATAGATTTGACAATACAACTTTAACAGTCTCTTCTAAGAAGTTTTAGATGTGGGAGTTTTGAATTTTCTTAAAGACTTATTTGAAAAGAGGAACTGATCAAGTTTTTGAAACCAACTGTCCAATCTATAAGCTAGACCATAGATAGACTGAAGCAGCATTCATTTAATTTTGCAATTGCAAAGCAAAAGCATTTCAAAGGCTACCTAGCTAACTTTAGGCTCCTTTTGTAGCTTATA
This sequence comes from Pinus tabuliformis, assembly GCA_031772625.1. Taxonomy (NCBI): domain Eukaryota; kingdom Viridiplantae; phylum Streptophyta; class Pinopsida; order Pinales; family Pinaceae; genus Pinus; species Pinus tabuliformis. Next base: position 828,604,938 of record CM062809.1, on the reverse strand, counting down.
CAAAAAACAGTAGTAACAAACAAATTATTCAGGTCCCCAGCTGAGTTTGCCATTGATGTTATCACTCAGGTTTTCCCAAAAGTTGTAAGAAAGGGAAAGGAGGCCGAGGTAACCACTAACCAATCTTTTAGATACAAAATCTAGCCAATCTGTATCCAGAGAGGGCTCTCTCTTTATGATTTAGCTTTGTTTTTAAAGGTGTTAGGCTAGTTATGAAGTTCAAGGGTTTTGTTTGAGTTTGGGTGGTGAGATTCAATAGAACAGAGAGGTAAGACAGAGTAGTTCAGTCCATTGGGCTAATGGAGTCAAAGAAGATGGTTTTCTAGATTTGGTTTCTTAACAGAGGATGGTTTCACAGAGCAAGGTAGTCGAACAGGGAACAAATAAAAGACTTGAAATAAATGGAATGGACTCAAATAGGGTGAAGGGCAGTTAAGAATCCTTCAGCCTATTTAAAGAGGGAAATTGGATGATTATTGATAAGGAGCAGTTAAGTATTCTTTAGCAAATAAGCAGCATGAAAGAATTAGGAAACAGGAGCAATTAAGATTTCACTGCTTATCCAAATTCTGAAGAAAACACAGAGAACAATAATGACTAAAAACTGAGTGCAATCAAGCATATTCTGCAATTAAACCTTTTCTTTATCATTCAGATTGTGAAACACAGATGATATAATAAACTAAGAAAACTTTAAAACACAAGATATAGAGGACTGATTGATCCAGTGGTTGATTCAAGAAATCTGTGACAAGTCCTCTGTTTCAATTCTTCATCCAATAGGCCATGCAACAATTGATTCCAACAGCTCTTTATTCCAAAAATCAATATTGCAGCAAAGTCTAGGAATCCACCCTCAATACTCCAATGGAGGGGGTATTTATGCTCAAAATTGTAAAACAAATATCTCAGTGAGATAATATCTAGGATGACTAATTAATAGTTTACAAGTACATAGAAATAACTAGTCTTGAAAATAGAAAAAGATAATTGATGTTGTGCTAGTCCGGTTTTTGTTGAATGTGCTGGAGGTAGGCCTTAGGATTCGGCTTGCAGCTGTCTTCTTTAGTAACTCTGCGCTGGTTTCTTGTCTTAATTGCTACTCTTTAATTCTGATCTGCTACTCTTTAATTCTGCTCTGACACCTTTATTTACCTTACTGTGCTTAATTGCCCAAATTTCATCTTTTACCCACGGTAATCGCGCAGTAGGATGAATACCTGTTGTTGGGACATTGGAGGATGTTCTGCGCCTTCTAATTCATAACATTCAGATCTTTTTGTGGAGATTGCGTTAATTGGTGCACAAATTTCTGGCCTCTGAGATAGCTGAAAAGGTACCTGTAATTGAGGAGGAAAACTGTATACTGCGGGTTGAATGGTCGGCTCGGAGTTCATCGTTGTAGCTTTTTCTAGTCAGGTAGCGGCTGAAAAACTGGAGTAGGATGCTGCTTTGCATGGGAGCTTGGGGCGCAGTGTATAATAGAGAAAATACAGTTTTGCCCGTTTTATTTGACAAAACGAAGGTCGGCGGGACTTTTAGATTTGATTGTACAGATGATGTAAGCGGTACAGATGATGTCAGCAAAAGGATGGATGACATCAGCAAAGGGTGATGTGGCGGGTGACATCGGAAAAGGATAGATGACGTCAACAGACAGCGGTAAGCAGTTTTTCCCACACTGCTTTTGGGGTTGAGCGGTTTCTGGCCGGGAGGGAGCGATCATACTAGCAATGCGACTCGTGGCAGAGGTATGGGGGAAAAACCACCCTGTGATCACGAGTTAAAAAGAGGTCAAAAGGTGGTCGCAATATTGATCTTCGACCGTTGGATGTAACGATAGATATCGGACGGCTGACGGGTTTTGAACTTGGCGGAGAGTTAAGCAGCGGGACCGACATAATAAAATATGTTTTTTAATATATCGAGCACATTTTGATTGGTTTGGGGCTTGGTTTTAATGGTCGGGGTAATGGTTATTAATCAACCCAAATGGTTGATTAATCCCTTATAGCGCGGCGGGGAAGGTTTTTAATGAATTTCAAACAAATTTATCAGTCTTTTTTTAAATGGTGTTTATGGTCGTATTCGACCGGGGGCGGAATACATAATATTTGGGGTTTTTTTTTGTGTATTTACATAATACGGGAAGGGAAATGACTTTTATTTAGGATTTATATAATAAGTGTTAATCGTTAATATGAAATTGAAATGAAAGCGCTAAGTATAAAAACAATTTGATTTTTGTAGTTTAAACTTATGCTCAAGATGACAAAGGGTTTTTATGAGGAATTTTTGCCATTTTCTTAAGTAAAATAGGGTTTTACTTAGGCAATGTTTATGAAATGAGATGAGTGGTTTATGAGTGATATTAAGAACAGATCTTAATATTTTAGGGGGGAAATTAGTAAATGATTAGGGAAAAGTATGAAGGGGAGTTAGTTATGTAACCTTGCCTCGCTTGAGCTACATCAAGTAAAATATCTGTCTGGCACTTGTGATAGAGATAAAGATTAACACATTTTTAGAGATATAATCTATCACAAGTATCATTCTGCAACACCAATCTACCTACCCTGCCTACTTGGCCTAGCATTTTTTCTTCTTTATTCAAGGGCACTTAGACTGGCAAACCCTCAACAACTTTTCTTTTCTTTGCATAGTAAGCCTACCTAAGTCTGCACTTATTACATCCAAGGGCTTAGATTTAACTGTTGAGCTCCATTTTATTTACTCTATCTATCTACTTATCTGCCAAGATTAAACAGTTTGGTCAGATTTTTATTCTCTATCTCTAAAATAGGAAATTCAAATATGAACTAGCCAAGATTATGCTGTTTGGCCATTCATCAATTGTGGCATAAATTAACAAGCTACACACAATGCTTATTGTAGAAAATGAGAAAGTAGTGGCATTTTGGACTTGTACACTTTCCTGGTCTATTTTTGTTTGGGGTTCACTTCTTTCACTTTTTTTGACCATTTTATTTGTTTTTACCCTTTGATTTTTCTTTTAGGGCATGCCCTCTTTACATTTTTTACATTTTTTGATTTTTTGATAATATGGAAAACCTTTGCAACAAGGAAAGGGATGAACATATTAGAGAGCTCATCAAGTCAATCTTGAAATATGACATCTATTTGTATAGGAGCATAACAAAGTCTTTGTGAGCATGCACATGAGTTGTCCCACTGATTAAGGAATTAATCCTTAATTTCCTCCATTGATTGAGGTAATAAGTATGAGTTCTATAATGAGAGAATCAGTTGACTTAGTTCTAACTAGTCAAGTCCAGTTAGATTATTTTAACAAGTTGTTAAAATAATAAAATATAGTTTGTTAATGATTGCATGCATGTGACAACTATTATTTTAGATAAATTGGATTCACTCATGGATAACTGTTGCATGTCAGTTTTGTTAGAGACCCGGTTGAGATCAGATGTGGGACAGTGTACTATCAGATGCTTGGATATTTCTAGTAAGTATTCCTTGCATGGAGAAGGATCTATTATAGGAGATTGGAGGACTTGTGGCCTATATATTGAGGCCTAGGTAGTCCATGATTTTCATCTTCTGATTGAAGATCATCAGAGTACAGAGAGAGAAGGATAGCTATTGAGCTGATTCTTTTTGTATGTTGAAGAGGATTTCCACTTGATTGATAATACATGGTTGGGGTTTTATGCTGGTGCTTTCCCCTGGATATATCTTGTGTTATGTGTGATTATTTCTCTTGATCAGTTATGCATGTTTCTACTTGATGTTGCTCATGAATTCGATTATGCTTCTGCTTAATGCTTTGTAGAAGTAGAACAAGAATTATGCTTTAGGACATTGCATATATCGGTTTGTTCTATAGGTGGGTAATTTCTACATGGTATCAGAGCTAGCTAAATTGTAGAAATTCTACAAAATTCTACATATCCTCTTATGAACCTAGCTACCTATTCTTGCATCTTGGGCCAATACACACACCATTGCAAGTTAGCCACTATCTTCCATACACCAAAGTTCCATTCAACCTTGGAGGTTTAAGCCTCTTTATTTAGCTACAATTATTCACCTTTAGGAACATGTAACCTATCCATGTTGTAGAGTAACTTTTCCTTGAGATGGTATTCAATTGTGTTAACACCATCGTGCACATGACTTTAGCTCTACAACTACTGAAACACCTCTTGAAGTCCTCATTCTTTGAATATGCCTCTTTGTATGCATCATGCATGAATGACTCCATGTGCATCAGATTTCCTAAAGTTGTGATCTTTGTGGGTGGCCTTGAAATCATGTCATCCAACTTATTTTTGTTTCCCTTCTTATACTTGATCATTAAATGAAACTGTTGTAAAAACCCCATCCACTTGTACTACCTAGTTTTTTGTAGCTTACCATAGGCTTGCAGGTACTGAGTGATTCATGATCTATGTGCATTACCATCTCCTTTCGAATCAAATAGTGCTTCCACTTCTTCACAGTAACTGATAGATTATATAAGTAAAATTTTTGTAAAAACATAGCAAAATTATATATTGGAGTTTGTAGTGCCAACTTTTCCCAAAAATTTCCTATAGAGAGCCTTAATTTGACATGTTTTCTTATTCAAGACCCCAAAAAAAAATAACATGGAGGTTAATATGTGTACTCTCTGTAGAAATAATCCTTGTATTTATAATATTTTGACTTCATATCATACCATTAAACTATGTGAATGTCATTAAAAGCATTAATCATATCTATGTTTTCTGGGGATGCTATTGCATTGAAATTGGGCAAAGCCACAGGAGAAGAAAAAAATGATTTTACCAAAGATGTTGTGGACATGCCTAGGAAAACCTCCTTCTTCTATAGATATTCTATTTGACTTATTAGGCTATCAATTTAATCAACTTGCCTCTAGATTAGATGTTGGTTTTTAATCACTATTTTCATGGTTGTTATGAGTTGGGTATCCAAAGTCAATAAGTGGTCTTGGAGTTCAGTTACATTAATGATAGATGTTGGGGTAGTCATTCTTTGATTTCTTTGTCATGTTCCATGTTCATAGCTAGTTGAATGTTCCATCTCCAACCCATTTCTTTTTGCTAGCTCCATCCAAATTCATTTTCTTATAGCAATATTTGATATTTGCCTCTTTAGTTACCATGATTGGAATGTGCAATGGATATAAGTGAAGAGGTCATATCAAGGGAAGGATTTCATTTCTAGACATTCCTTGAATTCAATTTCTGGGCATGTGAGCTAGGATGGATTATCATGAGGTTCGCACGGTTATGAATATACTACCCAACTAACTTCATGCTTATGAGATGAAATTGATAACCTATATGATCTTATTTCATATGAATTGTTTTTTTTATTCCATGTGGTAGTGATTGGATAATGCTCCATGCAGTTACAAGTGGCATATGCAAGTGATTACCGTGTGCGATAACTAAATGACCTATATGACATTATTTTATATGGAATGTTGTCATTATTCCATGTGGTTATGGTTAAATGATATTAGGTTTGATGTCTCAATGTGTCTCATTATTATTCACAAACACAAGTACACAAGAGAGGGGAAGGCCTACCAAGTGAGAATGATTAACTTATAATCAGAATTTGATTATAACCTGAAAACCCATCCAAAAGTGAAATCCTAGAAGCACCTACTACCCTTTGTAAAATATGATCCATCTTAGGTAAAGGGTAATTGTCTTTCAAAGAAACCTTGTTTACATTTCTTAAGTCAACACATAATCTGATTTCTCTTGTTTTCTTCCTGGTAGGCACTAAATTAGACACCCACTCTGAAAATCTGATTGGAGCAATTATCCTTGCATCATGTATTCGTTTGATTTCTTTTTCAATTAAAGGAAGCAATACAGGGTTGATTCTTCTGAGCTTTTGTTTGAATAGTTTTTTAATTTCCTTCAGGGGTATTATATGTTGAATTACAGAGGTTTCATAAGATTTCGGGTCTTCATAGCTCCAGGCAAAAACATCCTAGAATTCTTTGATCAGTTCAACATACTTAAGTTTTTGATCAGGGGGCAAAGATTTGGATAATTTTACCATTTTTGGATTCTCTTCAGTTCCTATGTTGTAGTCTTCAATGTCTACTTTTAGAGGTTCCATCTTGGGTTTTTTTGGAATATCGTTGAAATTAAAGAGATCTTCCAAAGGAGTTAATCCTTTGGGCAAATGATTGTCTTTCAAATTGATAACTTCATATTCTCCTTCAATAATCTCATCAACATCTATTTCTTTAAGATCCTGTATTTTCTTTTTGGTAAATTTTGTTGGATGAAGCATTTGAGTTGCATTTTCTGTTGAAATGTCTGTTTCTATTTGATTTGTTGGATCAAACTTACTAACTGTATCTCCATGTATGTTAGTGCTAGAAAATTCTTCTTCTAGGGTTAAAAAATTGTTGATCTGATTATCATTGTCAAACACTTGTCAGTTCTTTACATTATCAGGTATGGATGGTCTGTGTCTAATTTCAGCTGTGAATTGATGATTTGGTTCAAATGGTAATTTATAGGTGCGTGCAAACATTTCTGGGCTACGAGCTTGCAAGTTATGTTTTCTTAGGATTTTGTCAAGATGAGTTTCTAGAAATGTATTGAGGATCTTTATAGCTGTTCCTCTGTACTCTCTTAATCTGGGATCATTTGTTAAGAACTTCCCTTTTATCTGTTGAATGATTAAATCAGAATCTCCCAGGATTGACACTCTAGTTGCTCCCAATTTCTTGACCAGTTTAAGACCTAGCAATAGAGCTTCATATTCAGCCATATTATTAGTGCACTTAAAGTTTAACCTGTAGGCATGGCCTTCAACATGATTGTTTTCAAGATTGTGCACCATAATCTTGCTCTTGCTCCTAATTTGTTCACAGAACCATCAAATTCTAAGTACCAAAGGATTTCATGTTCACAATTAGTATCTGGAGTTTCAGGGATCTATTCAATAGGGAGATTTGGTTTTTCAGTTTTTTCTAGTTTATTTGATGTTTCATGATTTTCAGAAATTTCTTGGATTCGGGCACTAGACCTTTCATTTGCAATTTTTTCTGTTTCATCTGCTAGAACTTTTATTGCATGTGGGGGATCAATTTCAGCATTGTAAAGGATAAAAGAATCCATATCTGAATGTACTGAGTAGATAGGGAAATTTTGAGGTTTCTCTTGACTACTTACTACATACTTCATTAAGGTTTCTCTATATAGTCTCTTGGGTTGACCAAACACTAAAATAGTAGCATAAGACATGTCTAACTGTAGAGATCCTTGAAGCTTTGCACCCCAAGATCTAGACAATAACATGCCATACTTTGGTGGAATATCAGCTACTACTATGTCCATTAAAATGGTTTTGGCAGGATATTGGACTAGTGACACACATAAGTCTTTGATTAAACCCAAACATTTGACCTGACTTGAATCAAAAGAGAAAAGGTCTTTATATGGCTTGGTGATGTCAAGGTCCAACCTCTCCCTTACAGATTTAGGCATTAAGTTATGGGAAGCACCAGAATCAAACATGGAATTATGAAGTATTTTATCATGTATGTTTAAACCTACATAGAAAGGAGGAACTTCTCCCTCTACTATTTTTCCATTTACTCCAGGGCCAAATATCAATTCAGGCTGGTCATCAAAAACATTTACTGAATCTTTGTTCACAGAAATTTTGAGTGATTTGCTGATTTGACTTTTGTAGACATCATGTTTAGCTAATTCTGATAATGGAACAACTATCTTTAGTTTAGCTACTTCTGTCTCAAGATTGAAAGGTTTTTCGGTCTGAGTTCTTGTATTTCGGACAGCTGGATTTTCTTCGTTTCTCTCCTCTTCAGGAGTGGGATTATGGGTTGAAGTTGCTTCCAAATCAAGTTTTAGAGGCTCTCCTACTTTTCCTTTAGAAGGAATAGAAGTGGAAGGTTGTCTGTTAGGTGGTTGATTATCTGATACATCTTCAACAATTGGGTTATTAGGGTTAGGATCTGTTTTAGAAAGAATATGTATATGGGGGGTACTGATCTTACCTTTGATAGACTACTTGGTACCTTTCCATTTATTGGTTTCAGGGACATCTATTCTTCTGCGCCTCATATTGTATTGTTTGTGAACTTCATAAATGGTTGTATCATATCCCTCCCTAGAGTCAAATGATTCACCTCACTGAGTTTGGAATTGTTTAAGGATGTGAGCTTCCTGATCCTCTTGGGTCAAGAAAACTTTTTGTTCATTGTTGAGTCCCATTAGATTAATTTGAGTGTCTTCTATTGGTTCATAAGAAGTTGAGGCTTCAGCATAATTTTCTTGAAATGGGTGCCTAATATTTTGTTTAGGCCCTGTCTTTCCAGTGTTAGGATTTTGGTTCTTCTTGAAATTTGGATTTCTCCCAGTATTGCTTGGTTGACCATCCCAAGAGGATTTTCTCTCGATTGCTTCTACTCTATCTCCAAGTCTATCCATTCATTTAATAATCGCATCTAATTTCTGTTCAAAGGCAGAAGGTTCTTCTTTGAAAGGTGTCCTCCTTTTAGCTCTAGCTCTAGATCATTTAGATATCAGGTTGGCGTCAACACTGACAGCTATACCCTACATCTCTTCTAAGTTTCGAGGAGCTCTTTCCATAAGTTGGTATGCCATATCAGAACCAAATGCATCAGGGAATTTGATAAAGGCCAAATATGGAGGAGGTCTGAGATTTTGTGGAATAGCATTGTAGACATTATTGAATCTGGTACAGTAATCTTGGACAGTTTCTTGTGTGCCTCTTCTTAGGTTTTCATACTCTGATAAAATGTGGAGAGGATCATTCTTATTTTCCCATCTGTTCAAGAAGGTCTGATAAAGAGCTTGTGGGCCATTGATACTGTTTGCAGGGAGGGCTCTAAACCAAGTTCTAACATCTCCAGTTAAACTTTGAACAAATACTTTCATTCTAACATCATCAGCATCAACCTCATATCTTTGAAAATAGTCGGTCATTTTATTGGTATGTTGTTGAGCTGTGTAAGTGCCAGTACCTTCGAAAGAAGGGATTTTACTTTGATAGTCTTGGGGCATAGCCCCTGGATTGGCAGGTAAGTGCATAGGAGTATATCGGTTTGCCATGGTTGCAGAAATAGACGTGACAACTGGAGGAGTAGGGATAACAATGGGAATGTGTGTTGTAGATGGAGGAGTGGAAAGGGTAGTTTGAGGTGCTGATGGTGAACTTGGAGAAGCTGTAGTAATCACAGAAAGGTTTGGTGTTCCTTCAGAGGTAAGCTCATATTGAATGGAGTTGTGCAAATGTCTATCAAGGTGTGAATTAACAACTTCAATCTGCAAATTTTAAATGAATATTGGATTTTGAACTGTGTGGGTTAACCTAGATTCTGAAAAGGTCTCAAATGAAGAGTTTTCAAAATACTTATTAAAAGGTTCGTCCTCAGGGTAGATCCACCTCACAGGACAGGATCTTGATCTATATAGAGGTTGAGAACTAGCAGAATTTTCTTGGCTCTCTTGTCTTCTAAGAATCATAGGAATGAGATTAGGATTTTCAAACACAGGTGGGGGTTTAGGATCAGGATTTGATCTGTTGTAATGAATCTTTTCTCAAGCCAGTTTTCTAGGTGTGTTTTTGGTTTTTCTTGAAATAGATTTGACAATACAACTTTAACAGTCTCTTCTAAGAATTTTTAAATGTGGGAGTTTTGAATTTTCTTAAAGACTTATTTGAAAAGAGGAACTGATCAAGTATTTGAAACCAATTGTCCTATCTATAAGCTAGACCATAGATAGACTGAAGCAACATTCATTTACTTTTGCAATTGCAAAGAAAAAGCATTTCAAAGGCTACCTAGCTAACTTCAGGCTCCGTTTGTAGCTTATACAGAAAACAATAGTAACAAACAAATTATTCAGGTCCCCAGCTGAGTCGCCATTGATGTTATCACTCAGGTTTTCCTAAAAGTTGTAAGAAAGGGAAAGGAGGCTGAGGTAACCACCAACCAATATTTTAGATACAGAATCTAGCCAATCTGTATCCAGAGAGGGCTCTCTCTTTATGATTTAGGTTTGTTTTTAAAGGTGTTAGGCTAGTTATGAAGTTCAAGGGTTTTGTTTGAGTTTGGGTGGTGAGATTCAATAGAACAGAGAGGTGAGTACTTGCCCCAGTAACTGACATGACAAGATGTATGTCATGGGGTTGCAGTCAGAAATCACCGTCATGGTGCGCAATAACATGTAGTAGCGGAAACGTCAGATGGCATGAACGGCTGCCAATGCCAACTTCTCGACATAGGCATATCGAGTTTCCGTATCAAGTAAATTGTGACTGAGATAATAGACAACATGCTCAGTACCATCGTCATCGTCTTGGACCAGAACCATGCCAATGGTGCTATCGGTGGTGGCTAAATAAAGAGTATAGTCACGGTGATAATCAGGCAGATGTAATAGCATAGCAGAAACAAGGAGGGCCTTGCGCTACTTGAATGACTCTTGTGCAACAGTATTCCAAAGAAAAGGGGCATCCCGCTTCAATAATCGTGTATAGCCTTTGGCCACTTCAACATATTTCGGAATAAAACGACGTAAAAAAATCACTTTGCCTTGCAGACTCTGCAATTGTTGCAAAGAAGAAGGGGGAGGAATATTTAGAATGGCCTCAACTTTAAGGGGATCTAGATGGATACCCTCTTTGGATATGACAAATCCAAGAAGTATACCAGATTCAACGCAGATGACACAATTATGTGGGTTAAGATGGATACGATAGTGTCGACAGTGGAGAAAAATTTCATGAAGGTGATTTGGGTGGTCTTGGCATTTCGCTGAATGAGCTGGAAGGTCATCTAGGTAAGGCTGCACAATGTGTCGAATATCATGAAACGCGTAAGACATTGAACGCTGGAAGGTAGCTCCAACATTTTTTAGGCCAAAAGGGAGTTTTTTGTAAGTGAAAGTACCCAGGGGCAGATAAAGGAAGTCTTATGTTGATCCACAGGCAATATATTAATCTGGTTATAACCAGAAAAGTCGTCCATCAATGAATAGATCTCAGTCCCAGCACACTCATCAATGAGCTGGTCAATGAAAGGTGTAGGGTAGTTATCCTTGGGATAGGCACGATTAATGTCACGATAATCAACACATACCCTAATAGTGCCCTGTTTCTTGGTCACAGGGACAATATTAGAAACCCAATCTGTGAGCGGGATAGGGTAAATAAAGCCAACTTTAAGAAGCTTTTCGACTTCCGCTTTAATAGCTGCAGCCTTTCAAGGGTGCACGGGGCATAGACGCTGTCGAACAGGTTTGGCACCCAGATACGTAGGTATTTCATGCACCATGATGCTAGGATCGATGCTGGGAATCTCTTCGTATGACCAAGCGAGAACATCACGAAATTCTCGAAAAAGATTAGTATAAAGCTGAATCTCCTTCGGAGTATAGGTTACTCCGATATGAATGTGCTCGACAACCCCTAGTTTAATAGAGATGCCGATAGGCTGAGTTTGCATAATGTTCCCCATATTGCCTTCAGAGAAAACTTGATGGATTTGAATAGGCATCTAAAGGGGTTGGGAGGGGACACAGGAAGAAAAATTCTCAAGGCAAGTAAGCAATGCCCTGTGGGTAGGGAGAAACGAGGAATGATGGTGATGATCAGACCAAGGGGGTTCCTCAAAAGACATAGTCTTGATAATCGCTTCATCAGAAGGAAAAATTTCCTGTAAAGGGTTTGAAGAAGTGCCATCTCCGAGCCAAGGGGATTGGACGTACAAGTCGAGAGCCTTGCTCGAAGGAGCAGGTTCAGGAGGTGAAGCTGATACAGAAATAATTTCAACGTATTGAGCTCAACAGGACTCAATGGCATCACATCGCCCCAGGATTCTATCCGATAAATAGGAGGAAGAACCCAAGGATCAAAATGGACAAAAATCATATGAACGGGAGTGACGTTGGGAGGTGGGAGTGAAAAGATACCCATAAGGGCAGGATCTTTAAAAATTCTAGCACCCACACTCTCTTATGGAACGGAGGTATGCTCCATGAAAGGAACATTGCCATTGGAAGAAGAATAAGTGAAGAAGGACAACTGGTCTACCATGAAAATCTTCCCTTGATGGGAAAAATGAAGGACACAAAATAGAGATGAAGCCATGGCTCGCATGGCATATGTCCAGCTTCGTCCTAAAAGGAGGTTGTAAGTTAAATTGGCATCGACAACTTCGACCTCCACTTCGACCGTCTTCCCTTCCAGGGTAATAGGCAGACACGGGAGTATACCATAAGGATGGGAATCTCTCCCATCGAAGGCTTCCAAGGTATTGGGAGACTGACTCAGAGTTGGAGAACTGATAGCCTTCCAACAAGCAATAGACATAATGCAAGTAGAAGCGCCTTCATCAATAACAGTGCGGTGAATAGTCTTAGAATTGATGATGACTTGAATAAGGAAGGCGATTTGGTGAGGCAGTCTCGGTACATGATTATCTAGGTCAAAAGTGATCAAATCCGAGTCAGCCAGGTCAATGCCACCAATGGCCGATAGTAACGACTTCCTCTGGGAGGGGTAGCTCTGGAGGACTTTTAATGCAGACATAGCTGAAGGAGCTTGGGCTAAGTCCTCAACGATGCTATAGTGCTGTGCAGCATGAGCATTAGGGTTGTAAGAAGACTTTTGGAGCACTCCTTTAGGAGGAGGTCGAATGACTGACTCAGTACTAGGTCGCTCGATATGGAGCGGACCAGAACTGGATGAAGGAGCACTAGAGGGGACCTCAGTTTCCTTCCTGGCGGGTGAAGGATACTCTTTTGACCGTGTACTGATATGGATGGGAATTTTCCCAGCCATAAATACCTGAGAGCCGAAGGGAGAAGAGGATTGAGATGGATCAGCCACCATTTGAGTCTGCTGTGAGGGAAAAGGCTCTTTGAGCATGACAGGAGTCCCAGGGGCACCTTTTAACAAACGACTAACTTCAGACCACCTTGGGTAGTCTTTAGTATAATGATCCTTGTCACAAATAAGACAAGGATACTTAGGCTTGCGCTTGGCACCTTCCTCGGTTGGAGGTTTAGGGGAATCCTGCTTTGATTGATCAGCTTTATTCATTCTTTTTCCCTTCTTCTTACCTTTCGAAGCTTTGTCTACCGCAGTGGACTGAACGACGTTAACCTCAGAAGTTTTACCAGAATTGGATGTAGCCTGAGAAGCATTTTCATTTGGAGTGTTAGACTTTTGCTTCACAGGGTTTGCGGGAGATTTTTTGGAGGACACATTAACGGAACTGATGACACGGTCAATGGATGGTGTTGACAGGGCTTTGGAAGTTCCAGGTTGCGAAGCATCAGGCGAATAATCATATAGCGTACCAGATTGGGAGTAAACCAAGTCAATATACTGAGCACGCACGATGGCTTGCTCTTCAGTTACACATGCCCCCATGGCAATATCCTAGGCTATCGGACCAACGAATGAGGTTGTGAACCAGTCAGTCAGAAGCTGATCGAGGATCTAGAACTTAATCAAACAACGACGTCTCCTCCATTCATGGATATGATCAAAGATATGCGTGGTCATGTCTTGTTTTAAGGATGTTAGGAGATGTGTGCCTATTTCATATTGAATCGCCAACTGAAAATGAGTTAAAAATGCCATAGCCAACGAGTTAAAGTCCTAAAAAGTTCCACGAGCTAGCTCAATATACCATTTTGCAGCAGAGCCAGTGAGATTCTGTTGGAAAAGGCGGAGACGGATTGAATCATCAAGCCATGAATTTGATGAACACCATAGGTGATAGGTCATGACATGAGCTTGGGGATCTTCTATAGCCTTACTGTCGAATTTGGGACAATCACGGGGATCTTAGTTGGAACCGGTGGCTAATACGGATTATGAAGAATGGGATCATTTGTTAGTTTGGACACGTTTGGTAATTCCAATGTTGCCAAAAAGGGTAATTGAGGGTTGAAGGACATCTGAGGCCGTGGGTAAGAAACAACACCAGAGTTCCATCTAGTTCCCGGTCACCCCCATTGGTTTTGTCTCGATGGATTCGACCCATAAGGGTTTTGCCCGTAGGAATTTTTTCCATAGGGGTTATAACTGTAACTAGATGGTTGACTTTGGATTTCATCCCCAGCATTCCACTGATTACCAACTTGACCCGCAGGAGCAACATATGGTTGTTGAAAATTCTAATAAGGGTTAACCTGCGGCTGTTGATAATTTTGGTATGGGGCAATTTGAGTTTTTCCTTGGGGCTGCTCGAAACCATAAGGCAGCTGGGCTCCAAACCGAGCCTGGGGACCAGGCTATGTTTGATAAGCAGGTTGGGTTTGGAATCCAACTTGAGTTGGAGACTGAATTGGGTTTGGAGCCGAGACTGGGGCTGAAAACTGGGTGGAGCTTGAGAAGAAACGAGCGTTTGAGTGCCCGGTTGAGTAGGTCCAGACGGATGTCCTTGGGAAAACTGAGGCTGAGCCATCTGGGTAGAAGGTTGACCTAGTTGAGGTTGAGGTTGACCCATTTGCCTAGAAGGTTAAACTTGTTGGGTATTGGGTTGACCTTACACAACCAAAGGTTGTCCAGACTGATCAGATGGTTGAGCAGGATGAACAATTAGTTGGCCTTGTTGAATTTGAGGCTGACCAACTTGTCTAGAAGGTTGACTAGGTTGGACAGTGGGTTGGCCTTGCTGGATGTGAGGCTGACCGACTTGTACAGAGGGGTGACCTTGTTGGGCACCAGGTTTCCCTTGTTGAATGTAAGGTTGTCCTAGGTTGCCAGAAGATTGGCTGAAGTATGTGAAAGAGGAACCACTGAAAGCCAAAGGTTGTCCCTGGAAGGGTTGCCCTTGTGGGCCGAAAGGTTGCCTTAGATAAGGTTGCCCATAATATGGTTGTCTGTGAGATAGCTGCGCGTAAGACGGTTGGCCTTGCTAGAGTGGACCTTGAAAATTTGAAGGCTGTGCTTGGCCACCATGATAAGTGGTGGTACCCCAAGCAACATATAACGGGACCGAAACCTCAACCGCAGGTTGAGATGGCATGGGTTTGGGGTGATAAATATGGGCTCCTCAAGAGTCATAATAATGAAATGGATTCTGTGGATCTGGATTTTGAAGAGCTTGGAAATACTGATCATATGCCCCCCTTGCTGGAATGGAACCAGAAGAAGGTGGGGCACTACGGCTAGAATTAGCAACCCCAGGTGTGGAGGCCGATAGGCCACTATTTAGAGGACCAGTTGAAGGTCTGGCAATAGTGGTCACAACTGAAGATGCAGTGATGACACTAACAACGAGGGCTGAGGAAGCCACACAAATAGTTGGAATAGTTGGAATAGATGTGACAGTCACATTGTGAATCTGGGGTGTAAAAGGCTCCGAAGTTGGAGTGACGGTACGAGACCACATGGAACTTGTAAGGGGAGATCTAGAACCTATGATATTAGCCAAAGCATTATAGCGTAGAGGCAACGTGATACCAAGAGGGGTGACATGGAAGGGTGAAGTTTCCGTAGGTATAGGGATTTCACCACTTGCCATGAAGGTCTCTTCACCTGTGACGGGGTTCGTCTCATCCATGTCAGAGGAAGACATTGGGACCGAAACACCAGGAGGAGTAACGGGAAAGTCTTCTTCGGAAGGCTCCCAAATGGGGTTCCAATGAATATCGTAAGACTCGTCTTCTAGAGCATGAGAGTTAAGTGGTTGGATACTCAAAATGACAGGAAGAGTATCACTAACAATCGGTACCTCAGGAGCGTCAGAAGCTGGGGATCCTTGGTCACTTGGAACGGGGGACGGAATTGGTGATTATGCCAGGATGATTTAACTCAAAAACCCTAGGGAAAACTAATCGAGTAAGGAAGACAACCCTACGCAAACTAAAATGCAACAAGATCTAACAGGGTAAGTGTGAAAGTGTCGAATATTTTAAGAAACAGGAATAGAACTTGACCTTTTCATCTTTAGAGAGTCGAGAAAAGGATGAAAAGATGACTCTAGTCACCTTCGAATATTTAATGAGCCTGAAAGGACAAGTGCTCAAATGGACCTTTTCTCTTAAGGAGTCTGAAAAGGAACGAAAGTGACTACTCTGGAGAAACTAGACAAAAGGTTTACCAAACAACCCATAAAACTGCATATACACCTTGGCGATCATGTGAAAACCAAGGACTTCTCGTATGGAAGTCAATCTTCCCAAATTTTGTGTTCGATACGTTACGGTTTTCAAGGCAGTAGACATGACTTCCTAAGGATATAGGATGATAACCTAGTGGGGTTTCCCAACATATACTCTACGGTACTGGGAGCACAAGTTTGTACTAGCAGCTATTGAGTCACAGAAGGAGGAATCACCCAACCTTAAGCGAAAGCAATAATGACTAGGTTTAACGACGCCAGAGCACGTCTCTAGCCTAGACCTCTAAATAATGTGCGTTATGTTCCAATGCATTGTTAAGTTCATTTAGTTCATTTTAGAGTTGATCTTGAATTATGTTTTAGTTTCCAGGCCTTACTGTATGTATATCAAAAACCTAGGATGCAACTAGAATGAGTAAAGAATATTTTATTTCGATGAACACTTACTTACAGGAGGGTAGAGAGATCATTCCCAAACCAAGACAAAATCAAGATCATCTAGGAGACACAATGCATAAACACATGAATCCTATAGTGCATCGATACTAATAATGATATATTTTGAGTTTGCTTTCCAATTTCTCAAACATGAAAACTTGAAATGCAAATATACTTTCACTTTTGTGTACTAAATGAATGCAATATTTTTATTTTGATTGTTTTGAATTTAAAGAGACAAACAAGCAAGTGTGAACTGATCGATCCAAACAATTGTGATCTATGTTTGGAAGTGAAAAGAAATCGAATCAATATCAAAAATTGTCACTAAAAATCAACCAGCACGAAACAAGCAATGAAAAAGCCTCAAACAAATCAACAAGACGGTTGCAGATGAACCTTGGATGGACAAGCAACCAAGCCAAATAATTCAAAAATTTGAAAAAACTATGTCACAAAGACAAAAATGCAAGATTCACTCAATGAAACCAAAGGGAGAGTATCTTAACCAGAAGCAATTAAAAACAAACTAATGGGCAAGAGAAAGATGACAGGGGATTAACAAGACTGGTGAATTTAGGAGGTAGAATTGAAAAAAAACTCTATAGGAATCATCACGGGAATAACAACATCAACTAGGGATGATCAGCCACTAGCCATAACAATAGAGCGACGTCGTCGCGAGAGTACACTTCTCTTCCATGATGGGCCGATTCCAGGAATCATCGCAGTTGTACGACAGGATTCAACGATGCACATGATTATAACACAGAGACAGGGCGACTTCGGCGTGACTGTTAAGTTTTTTCAGCGACAAACTTAAAAATGATGGGAAATGAATGAAAACTCCCAAACAAAGACCAGACTATTCTCCAGACAGTAAAGGGATTTCCCAGATTGACCTAGGTAACCCAAAAGATTGATGGTTTAACTCCAAAATTCAAGAGACACTAATCAAAACCAAACAAAAGCAAACAAGAGAGAAAACATACAAGGGACTCCCCTGCGGAGTCACCAACTTGTGAAGTAGGAAAGTGTTCCTTCTGTGGACAGAAGCAACCCCTCTAGCCCTAGAGTGGGTCTAGTCACAACGAAGACAAAACAACAATTGATTCCCTTAAATAGTCATCATTGGAGGCCTACCTCAAACTAGTGGTTGATGAAGTTCCATTGCACTGCTCCAGCTTCCGTTTCCTTCTCCTTAATGAGCAATCAATCTAAAACACCACAAGAAAACAACAGAGCACGTAACCGAGAACAACAATGATCTATTTACTCATAAAGTCAAGAAGTCATGAGCTATCAAGTAAATTACATACAAGACATAGGAAATCATCATTGATTGTATTAATAATAAATCAAGAGCAAAGCTTACAACCAAGTCTTGACGTCGTAAGCCTTCTCTGAGGGTCCAGTCAGTATGTTTCTTCAAGCATTCACTCTCAAGGATAGGTCTCCCAAACAAAAATATCTCTCTCTCACTCACAAGCCTTAATACAAGGTTAAGGGCACTCCAAAATCTCTTGCAAACTACTTAGCAATTCCACACTTGTCACACTCACACCAAAGCTATCTACCAAACTCAAATGCACTATACAACCAAAAGAACTAATAGATCATAGCAATGGTGAGTGATTTTATAGGAGGAGTCTCCATGAAATGAGGGAGAGGGAGCTTATCCTCAAAGAAGGTAGTACAAAAGACGGAACTACCATCCTAGAGGGGGAAAGGCGACCCAAACTGACTCAACAACTAGGTCTAGAGACATCTAGAAGGACGATTGTTGGAACAAATTTGCCCAATCTGGATCGTCGCTAGCCGTGAACTAAGTCTCGAAGACAACATCGCTGGGAGGCAATATATGCAGACCTATCTTTGCGATATATAGTTAATAGTCTCGCAACGGGACGTGAAATTCAACCATCGCGAGAAACAGGTGTACACCTACGACGGGGTCACGATGACACCGTTTATGATAGAGGTCCGTCGCGTATATTAAGGTTTTACTAGCAACAAGGCAAAAACTTATGGAATGAGGGTCAATTTGCAGCATCAAAGAGCATTTGCTTAATCTTCTTGCATTTGTGGGAAGATATGAATGACACATGACACAATAGAGGGAATGAGATGAGGACAGTGACAAATTACTGTGGAACAACAATCTTGTTTTCAGAAGCTTCTAGTCGTCGCACTAATTCTAGAGTCCACATTATAGGACTATCAAGCTTCCACCTTCCTTGACCATCTGTCAGCTTGGATGACCACTCGTATAGTTCAATGGGAAGGTGCAGCAGAAGATTTCGTGTATCTCTGTATTGTAGGTTTTAACCCCGTACAGAAATTACCTACATATGAATTCTAAAACACAGAAAATAAACAATGCAAGAGAATAACACATAAAACACATATACACAGAGATTTTCCCCTGGATCCCAAAACCAGGACTACCAGATTGATTTTTCATTATGTTCCTTTCAATGTTACAATACATATTTATACACGCTAAAGCATCTAATACCATGGACCAAAAACCATCGCGTCCAAAGCCATGGACTGAAAACCATCGCGTCCAAAACCATGTGCGAAAAATCATGCACAAAACCATAGGTAGGTCCGCCCAAACTAATATAGGGTCCAAAAACAAAATTTTCTAGGGCACTGCCCCAGACCCCATAGAGTGGGGTTACCTGCACCCCTCAAACCCCCTGTGACTCCCACTGCTATGTAATCGACACAATGAAGGGGGGGCTCTGCCCCCCTTCTAACCCCCCAATTAACTACGTGGGCTAGTCGTGGAAAGAATATAACACAACCCAACATTCTCCCACTTGTTGTTTTCTTTCCACAGGGTGCCACAAGAGAGCTTAGTCATTTATCCAACCCTGCAATGCCCATTTTTTCTCTACACCAAGATAACTTCTCAGAGCTCACAAATTTTGTCAATGCATCTGTAGTATTCTTCAAAGTGTCCACCTTTACCAGCAACACCTTTTTGTCTTCTATCATATCCCTCACAAAGTGATACTGAACATCAATGTGCTTTGTCTTTGAATGGTATGCAAGGTTCTTTGCCAAGAAAATTGCACTTTGGCTGTCACAGTCTATCCTTATAGCTCCATGTACTAACCCCATACTTGAACACAATCTTTGCAACCAAAATACTTCATTGCTTGCTTGAGTGGCTACCATGTATTCTACCTCTGTAGTTGATAGTGCCACTACAGATTGTTTCTTACTCATCCAACTGACTGCACCTCCAAATAGGTTAAACACATACCCACTTGTAAATCTTCTCTGATCCAGATCTCCAGCCCAATCTACATCAACAAAGCCATGAATATCCAACACTCTGTCCAATCCTGGTCTTCCTTGGTAGCACAAACCATAATCACTAGTGCCATGCAAATACCTGAAAACCTGCTTCATTGTTGTCCAATGCTCCTTCCATGGTTTTGACATAAACCTACTCAATACTCCCACTGCATGTGCAATGTCTGGTCTAATACAAACCATCATATACATCAGGTTCTCGACTGCACTTGCATATGGAACATGGGACATGTCCTCTTCCTCTTCTTCTGTCTTGGGACATTGTTCAACAGATAACTTTACACCTATAGGAATAGGAACCTTCACCGGTTTACTATCCTGCATATTAAACCTCTGCAATATTGTCTCAACATACTTCCTTTGGTTTAACCAAAGCTTCCTCTTTGTCTGATCTCTTTTAATTTCCATGCCCAAAATATAGTTTGCAGCACCAAGATTTTTCATGTCGAATTTGGAGGACAAATGGGTTTTCAAATCCTAGATAATTTCTTTGTCATTTCCAACCAGCAACATATCATCCACATCCAAGACTAGATAAATACCACGGTCACCAATTAATTTAAAATACACACAGTGATCTGCTTTGCTTCTGATGAAGCCAAGTCCCTGTATAAATGTATCAAAATTCTGATACCACATCCTTGGTGACTGTTTTAACCCATATAGAGACTTCTTTAACTTGCATACTAGTTCTTTCTTACCCTTCAACACAAAGCCTTCAGGTTGCTTCATGTAGATCTCCTCTTCCAGATCCCCATGAAGAAATGTTATCTTCACATCCATCTGTTCTACCTCAAAATCAAAAGCAACAACAATAGATAAAAGTAATCTAAAAGAAGTTACCTTGGCAACAGGAGAAAAAATATCACCAAAATCAATTCTCGGCACCTGGGAATAACCTTTTGCTACCAAACGAGCTTTGCATTTCTCCACCTTTCCTTCTGCATTTGTATTCTTCTTGAACACCCATTTGCCACCAATGGGTTTCCTTCCAGTCGACAACTCCACCAGATCCCAAGCCTCATTTTTGTTCAAAGATGTCATTTCATCAACCATGGCCTCTTTCCAGAGTTTTCCATCCTCTGAATCTACTGCTTCCTTCATAGTTCTAGGATCACCATCAGTAATATATAAAGCAAATTTTGAACAGAAAGAAGATGGACTATACCTTTCTGACTGCCTTCTTTCTCGAACTGATCTTCTCACACCCATAGTTTGTGGCTCTTCATCTTTTGATTCCTCATTTGCTGTAGAGTCTGATTCTTCCTCCTTTAGCTTAAACTCTATCTTCTCAGGTTCCTTTGGTTGGACTTCATGTTTAATAACATCTTTCAACACTCTGAACACCACATCTTGGCTGTACATAACCTTCCTTGTTACTGGGTTCAAAAGCTTATAACCCTTTAAACCATCCTTATGCCCAATAAATATGCACTTTTCATATTTACTATCCAACTTGGTTCGTTTCTCCTTTGGAACATGTACATATGCATCACATCCAAATGCCCTCATATGTGAAAGAGAGGGTTTCTTACTAGTCCATACCTCTTGTGGAGTCTTATCCTCCAACACTGATGAAGGTGATCTGTTGACTAGGTAACATGCTGTCTCCACCACCTCTGCCCAGAATTCCTGTCCTAACCTGACACCACTGAGCATGCTTCTTTCCCTTTCCATCAACGTCTCGTTCATTCTTTCTGCAACTCCATTTTGCTGAGGTGTATATGGAGTAGTCTTTTGTCGTGCTATACCACACTTCTTACAGAATTCTTCAAATTCCTTACTGCAAAACTCTCCACCGTTATCTGTCCTCAACACCTTTGTCTTCTCCTCTGTCTGGTTTTCCACCAGAGCCTTAAATTCTTTAAACCTGTCAAAGACTTCAGATTTCTTCTTAAGGAAATATATCCATGTATTCCTTGAGAAGTCATCTATAAATGATACATAGTACACAGACTTACCTAGTGATGGAACCTTCACAGGTCCAAACACATCACTGTGCACAAGTTCTAATGTATGTTTTGCCCTTTTACCACCAGAGGGGAAACTCACCCAATTCTGCTGCCTATATACACAATTTTCACAGAAATCAAAATCCAAAGAGCTATTACTCATACCTTCTACCATACCTTTACCATGAAGTATTCGAAGCCCCTTCTCTCCAATATGTCCAAACCTTTGATGCCATAGCATGGTCTTCTCTACAGAGACCACTAGATTTTCTGCTCCAATTTCAGGAACCACAGAACTGTTGCACCCATCAAAAACAATGCTACCTTGCATCTTGTACAGAGTTCCAATCCAAACTCCCCGCATCAATACTAGTGCTCCCCAAACCATTTTGCAGGTATCCTTCTCGAACATTGTTTTTACACCTACATCATCCAGCTTGCTTACGAAAATCAGATTTCTGGCCAGTGTAGGAATATGCAGAACACCTGGAAGTGTTCTAACCCTTCCACCTTGCAACTTCAACTTTTCTTTTACGTGACCAATGATTCTAGCCTTCCTGTCATCCCCCAAGAAGACATCACCACCATCATATTTCTCATACTCACAGAACCACTCTCTATGGGGAGTGAAGTGAAAGGATGCACTTGAGTCAATCAACCATGTCTCATGATCTACATGTGTACTTGAAGAAGCCAAGTACACATCCCCACCTTCATCTGAGGTGGTTTTCGCCGCTGTAGAAGGAGCATCATCAGATCCCTTTCCTTTGTTAGGACCTTTAGATTTACAATCCCTTTTTTAGTGCTCTTCCTTTCCACATTTCCAGCACACCACCTTTACATGTTTTCCTGGAGATTTAGATCTCCCTCTAGATTCAGATCTCCCACTCGATGACTTATTTTTGTTTTTGTTATGGGACCATACTCATACAGACAAGGCATCACCATTCTGGATCTCCATATTTTTCCATCTCGTTTCCTCCGTTAGTAAGGATGAGACTATTTCATCAAACTGCAAGGCAGTTGCATTGCTACCTATTGTAATAACCAGACTATCCCATGAATCTGGTAGAGAAAAAAACAAACTGATGCACTTATCTTCATTTGAAATTTTAATATCAACAGATAATAACTGACTTACCACAGTATTAAATGTGTTAAGATGCTCTATCACTGAGTCTCCATCTTTCATCCTCAAGTTATACAACTTTTTTCGTAGGAACAATTTATTCACCAGAGACTTAGATTGGTACAAAGTCCCTAACTTGTCCCACAAAGCCTTCACCGTAGCTTCCCCTGATACATTCAATAATAATGAATCTAAGACACATAATCGTATTGTGCTCTTTGCCTTCCGATCCAACTTCTTCCATTCTTCATCGGACATTGCCGTTGGTTTAGTACCTGGATCTATCGCGATCCACTGATCTTTATCCACCAACAGATCCTCCATCTTGAGTTTCCATAACTCAAAACTCTGACCATTAAATTTCTCGATCTCTATCTTTCCACTGCTCGCCGTCTTCTTTCACCACCAGAATCAATCCCGTAGATCTCCCACTGAACAGGGTCTACCACAGGCCCGAGAAAAACCCCTCAGCAACAAAGGCGTCCCCTTGAAGCCAAAACAACTCTAATACCAAATGTAGGTTTTAACCCCGTACAGGGATTACCTACATACGAATTCTAAAACATAGAAAATAAACAATGCGAGAGCATAACACATAAAACACATATACACAAATATTTTCCCCTGGATCCCAAAACCGGGACTACCAGCTTGATTTTTCATTATGTTCCTTTCAATGTTACAATACATATTTATACATGTCGAAGCATCTAATACCATGGACCAAAAACCATCGTGTCCAAAACCATGTGCGAAAAATCATGCAAAAAATCATAGGTAGGTCTGCCCAACCTAATATAGGGTCCAAAAAAAAATTTTCCAGGGCATTGCCCCGGACCCCATAGAGTGGGGTTACCTGCACCCCTCAAACCCCCTGTGACTCCCCCTTCTACGCAATCAGCGCAATGAAGGGGGCGCTCCACCCCCCTTCTAACCCCCCGGCTAACTACGTGGGCTAGTCGTGAAAAGAATATAACACAAACCAACATGTATATAGATATATATTCAACCAATCTTCCTTTGACAGGCGTAGATTCCTGTTTTCTTGCGCCGAGAACTCGTGAATATTCCAATCCAACCAATTTTCAATTTCTTTCTTGGTCAGGTTCCAATGATGTGACATCACACATCTCTTTTAAGCAGATCCCGGTCTTGAAAACGCAACCATTTGTTGGCTTAGGGGGTTTTGACCCAGGTTCAGAGTTAGTTGCACCAACCAAAAAATCCTACACTACTGGCCCTTTCGACAACAACCCGCATAGCGCAGGCTGCAGTCTCACCTGAAGCAATATTGGGGGATGTAAGAACCAAGTTTCTGCATCCAGAGACTAGTGTGATGTATTCCAGTCCTTAGATCTACCTCCACATAGATCGATAGTCTTTAACGGCTCGTTACTGTGACTTTGTTAAAGCGGCCTTGAAACCTTCGTGAAGATCCACGATTAGTTCTTGTGGACCTTTAACAATTGGTTTACCTACTTACGTGCATTAGAAAGCAATCCTAAATAGGAGTTCACGCAGATCTACTTTATTTGTCAGAAAACATAATAGAGGTCACCAAAATCTTCACGAAAGTGGCTAAGCATTCATTTCATGCATTATTAAGAAAAATTCAAGACAGTCGCATAACCTTTAATCAATATTTCATAAAACATGTCATTCATCAACAACATATAACATTAACAGAGATAAACATAAATACTCAGTAATTCTTCAGAAAACTGTCTTATTGATCTTCAATTCACTGATTACAGACTCAAACTACCCTGCGCACTTAGCTGCAAGGGTTTGCGCACTCAGCTGCGAAGTCTACCTAGGCCTTTGCGCACTCAGCTGTGGAGCCTTCCCTTTTCTACCTAAGCACAGGAAGAAGAGACTTCCTGCCTTAGCTCCTCCCCAAGACTCTTAAATGAACCCAATTCTCTATCCACTTCTATCTCTATCTCTCTTAGATTCGCTAAGACTTGACTATTTATAGACTTTTCCATACAATGCCATGGTCTGCGGACCATGGGTGAATCTCAAAACTGACTCAAAACTTTACTTAAAAGAAGGGGCTAAGCCCCTTTGACTCTTATTCATCTACGCACTCCAAATCCACAAATCGTGGAGACTTTACATATTTTACAAAATTTGTTACAAAAAATGACTAATTAATTTCATTCTACCCCTAGGGACCCCATCCCAACAGTTTCTAAAGAAACAAATGAATTCTAGGGTAAAAATAAAGACAATTTGTTCTATGAAAATGAACAAATTCTTATTCTAAAGGATTGAATGAAATCACATGTAACTACGAGGTCAAACTAAACTGAAATTAAGTGGTGTGCGTGTTCATAGTTTAGAGTTCATTCATGTTTGTGTATTATCTATAAATATAAGAATAATTAAATGCGAAGGTAAAAGACTAAAATCAAGAAGCAACTAATAAATGATTTTTTTATTTTCAGAGGTTTATTCAAGCACTTGTATCTAGAAAAGAACGAGAATGAAATGAGAAAAAAGTAGTGCGTAAATAAATCAAAGCCAAAAAGAGCATCTAAATAAAATAATTGAAAGAAATTTTGTAGAAAATGAGCATAAAGGAAATTATTCTATCTTGCAGAAATGAAACATAAGAAAAAATAAGATACACTTGAACTCAACAATGGGCCCTCTTAAGCTACATGAGAGATGGAAAACTTAGCAAATTACTAATCAAACACCAAGTCTTTTCATGAAGACATAATCATATAAAGGAACTGTATTAACTAAATAATGTGTGAACTTCAATAGTAAAATGTATTAATAAGATTCAAGCATATTGATTATATCCAACCTTCTTCGCTTCTTAGTGAAGCATTTTATAGTGTTTTAAAATAAATACTATGGGAAACTAATTTCTAAGGCTAGATCTATAGATCCACATATCATACCTCTAGTTCTATTAAGACTCTAATTCACATGATTCACTATCAAGAAAGAAAATTATGTGAGAAACACATCATCATTCTTCAAATTCTTCATGATCTCACTCGCTTGATAAGGATTCAACCTCACTTGATACTCTGTTATGATGCCGAGTGTATTCAAATGCACCATGTCACTATTTGACCATATGTTTTACATTGAGAATGTGGTTAACAATGATTCTTCTTCCCACACCCAATAGGTGGAAATCCATGTAGGAAACATTTGACATGTTCCCATGTGCTTTGGCTAATCAGTCTCCCATGGGATCTATTCGAACCTTGGATTCAGCTACATAATATTAGTGAGGTTGCAAAATGTATCAAATTTTGTAACTCATGTAAACAAAATCAACTTTACAAAGAAAAACATATAGAATTGAGAGAATATTGGACCTTTACCTTATTTTCTTGTTTATGTAGCTTTGATGGTTTTTATCTGAAAATAGAGGTGTAGTGATGTGAGGATAAGTGGAAATGAGTGAAATAGAAGGTAACAAATTGTCAAAAATATGTGATTCTTGTGGACCCACATTCCCCCATGCTTAGGGATTTGCATGTCTATACACACTTGTTGGTAGCAAAACTTCAAAATTGTAGTAGCATCGATCTTCAAAGAACTATTTCAGAGGTTTGGATTAATATGTCCAAGTTACTTTGAAATCCTTTATTCTGCATGGAAACTAACCACCTAGGTTTATTCATTAATATTCTAGCACTACTACATATAAGCCTATTTTCTGATGACATAGTTCAACGATATGGCTCATACTGTCACAAATTATAAAAAATGTCATTTAAAGAAAATGTGTAAAGTGCCCATGTTCAGTGGTATTCCGATGGCAGATCATATGGCACTATTATTTTGATGCCAGATGTATGTGTCATCTATCATACAACGCAAGCAATGTGATGGTTATGTGACCATTTGTTTGATTGGTCATCTTTGACTTTGACTAGTCGATGAATGTTGGAATTCCAATGATATATAAATATCCCACATGTAAGAGATGTTGCGAAATCTTTTTTATAAGTACAATAATTATGAATGGTTATAAGGTTTTTTCGTGAGCGAATTTTTTTGTTTGTTACACACACACACACACACATATTATTTGCATTACAAAAATATAATATTAGATCTAGTTACACGACCACTTAGTTTTATAACATAATCATCACATAAATTTTTTTGTGGATGGGAAGAATGTGAAAAAAAAAATAGATGGGGAACTAATCAGTGAGGGGTTGATGATGGGAAATGTTCCCTTACACTCTTTGCGATTGCACATGTCCAAGAAGAATTTCATATGATACAATTGATAGAAATTATAGGAAGAATTAGCACATTGAAGGGGGGAACAAATATTGTTCGGTGGTAAGCTATCTATGAATCATTATATATATTTTCATTATATTAATCATATTTGTAATTTTTTTATTGTTAGAATATTTTTTTTACAAACTAGTTTCACATGTTTTTTTGTAATTATTATAAATTCAAGGTGCCCCCCTAGGTAATGTGATTTGAATGTGCCAAGTAGTAGTACTAGAAATGAAGTTCTACAAGTTGAGGAACATGGAGCGAATATTGAAGATCAAGATAATGATCCTATGGAAGAATATGACAATAATAACATAGTTCAAGATGATGTGACAAATCAATTGATCCAAGACTTGTTTGGTGATGAGAACAATGATGCTATTTTTTGTGCACCTGCACCAGAGAAGGAAGGGACACCACTTTATGAAGTCTCAAGAGAAAATATTCTCTTTGCTACATTATTGTTGGTGAACTTAAAGGTTTTGAATGGTTTTTCAAACACTTGTATGACACAGATCCTAAGGTATAATCTAATATGTTTCATCACAGGAAAGGTTGATCCTCCCCCCCCCCCCCCCCCCCCCCCCCCCCTTTTTTTAGTGTTAATTAATGTGCAAAACAAGAATGCAATATTTAGGATTAATATTCTTCACAACAACTAGTGATTTTTTATGTTGTAATAGATTGTTAAGTTAATTTTTGTTACCATCGTCAAATAAGTTACCTCGAAAATATCGATATTTATATGCCATTTTGAAAAAAATTGGAATGGAGTATCAATTTATAGATGCATGTCCTAATGATAATATTATATATTATGGAAAACATGCACAAAAAACAAATTTCTCACAATTTCAGAGAAGTAGATATCAAAGCAATAAACTAACAAAAATAGTGTCTCAAAAGGTTCTTCTTCATTTTCCCATAATTCCACATTTGAAATGATTTTTCAAACATGAAAACATAACACAATTTATGGATTACCATGCACGTAAGAGAAAGGGAGATGGTTTTCTTCGAATGCTTGTAGATGGTTATGAAATTAGGGAAATTGAGGAAAAATGGTTGCGTTTGAACGATGAACCTCGTAATGTTAGGCTTTCATTGGCAGCAGATAGTGTTAATCCATTTGGAGAGTTGAGGTCTATTTAGTCAATGTGGCCAATTTTTGTTATCAACAATAAGCTTCCTCCTTGGATGTTAATAAAGAGGGAGCACATTATGTTCACAACGATTGTTCTAGGTATTTGTTTACATTGATTTTTTGAATATTGTCATATTTTCATTTGTCTTGTTTGTTGCATACTATGTTATATTTATTTATTTACTTATATATACATATCATAGTAGTCATTATGTGTAATTTAAAACAATTAGGTAAGTACCAAGTTGAAGATGTGAATGTATATATATATATATAGCCTCTTATCGACGAGTTAATGAAGTTATGGGCCAACATCACTATGTATGGCATCTATAAATCAATAAGGAAGAGGAAATTTCAATCCCACAGAATACTTGTATGGACAATTCATGATGCCCCAGGACTAAAACAATTTTGTGGTATGTAGTGTTCCATTTCATTTTAATAGTATATAATTATTTCAATTAGATCATATCATGAATGTTTTTTTAAATACTTACTTCATTTATAATTGACATTAATCCATCTCTTGTAGGCCTTCAAACAAAATGTGATTTTACATGTCGATTTTGTGGTCCTAAGATTAAATATTGTAGTTCAACATGTTTATGAAAGGAGGTGTTTGATGAGTATAGACACTTCCTATCTAAGAACCATAACTATTGTGCTATTTAAAAAAATATTTTCAATGGGAAATAAGATACTAGATTAAAACCATGAAGAATGACACCTCACCTATGGAAGTTGGAATATAACATAAATCGTCGTGAAGGACATGATGGGCTTCCATGAAGAATGAAAATTTATCCCACTTAATTCATGAGGTTACCCTATTATGAGCACCTAAGAATATTCCGCTTGTTTGATGCAATGCATATCAAGAAGAATGTTACAAAAACTTTATGGTGGATCATAGATGGTAGGAGGGATAAAGAAAAATTCCTCAAAATTTGTAATGACATTGTCTAATCATGTAATGAAAAGAGGGATATGATCAAATAGTGACGGAGGCTGAAATAACCTTCCATGGTTATTAATAGAGAAGCAAAGTAATTATCTAAAAGAGTTCGTTCAAAGAATTAAATTTCCCACATGATTTTATTCAAACATAAATAATATCTCAATAAAGAAAGGTGAATTTGGTGGGATAAAAACACATGATTGACATACCATCATTAAGGTAATTATTTTTGTACATATATTTCTATATTGGTATATATACATCTTTATGATTTTTTTGGTCTACTTTGGATTAAAAAAATAGTGATTCATTTTTATTGTTATAGTATGTACTACCTCTATCTCTCCCATACGACTTTGACAACAATGTCAAACAAGTTATATATGATCTTAGAAAATACATGAGGTAATTAGTGATTTATATGTGGAGTGTTTTTTCAATTAGTTGTTCAACTTAATGACATGTGTTTTACTTGTATTGTCATATATTATGTTTTGTTGAAACATGTTATTTGCTTACATTAATTGTAGATGGTTGTCATTGAAAGAAATATATAAGGACGATATAAAGCATTAGAAGAAAGAAATTCCTACCTCCAGTTTTTTCAATGCACAAGAACACTACCTGATACACCAATTTGAGGAGATTGAATTGTGTGTACCTATACACACAAGGTCAATGTGGATGGTGGAGAGGCACTTGAAATAATTGAAGGCTTTGGTTAGACAAAGAGCACATC
Source organism: Pinus tabuliformis (assembly GCA_031772625.1). Classification (NCBI taxonomy): domain Eukaryota; kingdom Viridiplantae; phylum Streptophyta; class Pinopsida; order Pinales; family Pinaceae; genus Pinus; species Pinus tabuliformis. The sequence goes on along the minus strand of CM062809.1, from coordinate 828,574,823 downwards.
ATGAGGGTTACATGGCGGAGGGATATATGGAATATAAATCCATGGTGTATATTAGTTAATATCTTCCTAAATTAGCAACAAATATGCATGTGGGTTGCATTTGGGATTTGGAATCCATCAAAATTTTTGAAGGGGAGCACCTATTGGGGAAAGGTAGAACAACGTTGAAAGTGAGAGGTAATTTTATATATATATATATATATATATATATATATATATATATATATATATATATATATATATATATATATATATATATATATATATATATATATATATATATATATATTCAATTTTGTGTATATCATACTTATTTATTTTTCATTCTTTCACCATTTATTAATATTGACCATGGTAGCTAATATTTATTGGTGAATTTTGGTTTTTTGATACAATTGCTCGAGAGTGGGATGCACTACATTTATACATTAGAAAAAATATTGATTAGATGAAGCCATGGATTGAAATATGTGAACAATGTTATGGTACATTATCATGGGGAGGGGCATCTGCAATGGTCAGAGAATCTCATTGTGCTCGAAATGACAATCTTACACAAATGGAAATTGATTTAGCAATTAATGGTTTGAAAGATAAACATGCAAGCATGTTGCATTTTCACCCTGCAATATTTTATTAAGTTATTTTATAAATATATTATTAATGTAATAAATGCAAGTGTGTTTTTTTCAAATACTTTCCAATTTATATGAATATTTTTATTAATTGGAAATGTGTTTTTTATGTGTTTGGCATATTGCAATTAAAACACCACAATGCTATGTGGTACAATGGTCATAAATTTCGCATCAAAAAGTTGATATATATATATATATATATATATATATATTATATTTATTTATTGTGGGATAAATACAGTCTTCCAGGTCACTAATGTTTCCTCTAGAAGTGAGACATGTGCACAAGTCTTTGAAAATTGATAATATGGGTAATTGGATGACATACTTGAATGCGACTTTATTTCCTTCAAATTGGTTCTATTCGACGTGAAATGGTATAGGCTACGAACAAATGAACGTGATCTCAATATAGCTATTATTCAACATGAAAATGGATTTACCATGGTTGATACAAGGTCATTTGATCCAGGATCATATCACTATGTTCTTCCAAGACCATGCGAATAGTTATTTTAGTTAGAGGTTCCAGGTAGAGTGGGTTGATCGTCTGTTGTTAGATATGATCCAAGAGGAAGGCCGATAGAGTATAATGTAGTGAAATAAGATGATAATGTTGAAGAGGATGATGACGTAGGGGAGCAATTAGATGATCATGTCTCAGATTACGAAGATGTCGATGAAGTTCAAGTAATGTTCGAGACAATATTCTGAATGAAGATGATATCGATGATGTATTGCTAGATAAAGAACTTGAAGAAGCTGAACCAAACTACGACATTGAGGATGATGCTAAAATGAATGATTGTTTCAACGTCATTTTTGAACCAGATGACATAAATGTTGAGTAGGATGAAGAAGAATATTAATGATATCAAAATGTTGGAATGTACAAGGTATGCATTTATATGTTTTCAATTATGTGTTCTCTTTCATTTAACTTAAATTTTTTTTCTTAGTAATTTATATATATAATTGATTCTTATTATGTTGCTTTCAAATAGTTTATAGTAGATAAATTGGGTATTGGGAATATTGAGAGTGATGTGAGGGAGGAGAGGGGCCATATGAGCTTCCACCTTCACGTGGTTGGCCTTGTTTAGTAGATAATATTATATTATTCTTGAAACCAAGAGAAGATCATTATTTTCATTGATCTCAAGCTTGTTGTCATGGCCAATACATGACATAATTTATTATATCTCTCTTACACTCCTGCTTCCAATCTCAAAGTATATGAGTCCCCATGAATGCAAATTATGGCTAGGAACCAATTATCTATAGTAATTATCTCAAGATTATTGTTACCAATTCTCGGCCTACCCTAGGTAAGGGCCAATCCACCGCTTAAAATTTACTAAAAAATTGTGGCTAAAATGATGCTCTAATTAATTGACCCCACACATAGTGACTTGTGAATGGGGTCAATGTTGATTTTTTTTTTCTTCTATTTGTGCTTGTACACACTGAAATTTGACATGGTCATAGAACCCTTTAAATGGTTAAGTAGTGTTAAGTATAGCTCACCCTCAAGCCTATTAATGTCCAATGAAAAGCGGAAGTTATGTCAGAGAATGTCAAATTTTTTCCATATTGTATAAAGTTCTAATGAAAAGTAAAAAAAAAAGGGAGAAAAATAAGCAAAAGAGAAAGGAAGAATGCAAAATATGAAATAAAAACTTTGGAGAATTTTATTTTATATATTATGAACTAATCAATGAGAGGGTTGGAAGTATGAATGCTCCAAAGTATAAAACAAAAATGGGTCACAACAAACATACATTAGAGGAAAAGCTTCTTACAGAGCCAAAGTGTACGCCAAATTGGATTGTCATCCATATTCAAAGTTGTCTAAAGCATTTTCCAAACCACTGAAAAATTTCAGAGCCCTTAAGAAGGTGGGTTATTCAGGCCATAACAGAGTTGGTGTATACTAATTGGTTCGGACCTTGAATAGGCCAAACCATTGAAATGGGTAGACTCTGAATATTTTTGTGTCTTTTATGATCTTAGACCGTGCATGCCAAATTTTCTTGAGTAGAGAGTAGAGAAAGAAAGGAGGACGATTGAGGAGGTAGTTAGCGGCTAGACGTCTGCATCACAAAAATGGTATTTCTCATTCCTATTTTTTTTTCTCTTTATTTTTGTTGGTATACTGAGGGTTTGATATTGTAGAACTAATGTTTCCATGCATATTTTACATATGATTTGAGTATTGGACTACTCATTGTTGATGTATCTTATCTACACTACCACACAGGGCATGCTTTAACTATTTTAAGTAATTTTTCACAAAGATGATATGTCTTGAATATTAATACATGTGATTCTTTGTGGATGCATCATAATATCTATCATTGAATAATTTAATACTTCCCTATGCACGCAATAATTGTTCAAATTCCAATGTTTCTCGCTCACTACTGAGCTTGTATAGCATTGGTTACCACTAACATAAGCCCGAGTTTACTCTCATAACAAATTTGTAGCTTAGTGATGATGAAAATTTGGTTCCCTATTCATTTTCCAAGGTAAACATAAACCACCTACTTTGAGTGAGGGATTATATTGCATCATGTTTCATCAAACAAAATCTTATGGGGAGAAGGCCATATCCATGTATAAGGACATGGGTCCAGATGGTGTTATTCCATTTGGTATGCATGGAGACAAAGCTGATGGTGATATGTTGTGTTATTTTAAGAAATAAAAGGATTCAGAAAACTGTAAATCTAGCATAATTACTTAAGACAAACCATGCTTATGCTCCAAATGTTTTCTTCCCTAACATAATCTAAAATTTCTTTCTTGTGGGTGAACAATCTAACCTTCATAGTTGACTGATGACTGTTATTGAGAGTCTTAATAATGTATTTTGTGATTGTTCTTATTTGATTTATTGAAACCAAAGTACCATAACTTCCTTGTTTTAGATATATTTAGTTGTATCTACCAAAGGTTGAATCAAATTTGTGCTAACGTTTCTTGTCTCATAGCCCCATTTATGCAGGTCCTTTGCCATAAAAACCTAGGTTTTAAAATGCCACAATTATTGACATGCACGCTATAGGACTAGTCCTTTATTCCCCGTGTTTGTATGCATTCATATGTCCATCAATTAAATGTTTATGTTGATACATATTTTTTAACATTTTTTAAAAATATTTCACGGCTCTAATTATATTATCATGTGGTAGGATGATCCATGTGGAAAAAAACTTGCATGATTAGAAGTAAACGATTAACAAAATTTTATTATTTGTTTATATAATCGAAATAATAAATTTTCTTTTGTTGAAATATGTAGTCTTATCCCCATAATGATGATGATGATGTTATTGATGAGGAAGACTTGTTGTCGTCCCCCAACCTTGAGGTCACAATAAGAAAGCATGTGAAGAAAAAAAAGAAACAAAATTTGGAGTTGATTCGCAGAAGGGATCAAATTCCTATGACTAATGCTAGGATTAAGTAATTGAACGAAGATCTTAAGACGTACAAGGTAATAATAATATTTTAAAGTGATTTTTTATTTTGTCATAATTTCAATTATGAATGTTTTTTTTTTTAACTTTTACATTATCTAATAAAAAATTTATTTTATTTCTTACATAGGGTTATTTGGAGGAACTTTTCTACCTACATCAGTCGATTGATCCTCAGATTAATCTTGGTACTAGTGGAACTATTGAAGCATGACATGAGAATTTGGTTAGCACTAGCACCCCTCTTATATCCACCAGGTAGTTATTCTCTTTTCCACCTTCGAGTGGTCATACTCCTAGTAGTGATAATGGTTCTGCATCATTGTCTGTGACCCATGTGAACATGTCCCCTAAGCTAAAAATGAAGCCAAGCTCTGGATTAGGTGGTGAAGGAGGTAACCCTAGTAAATATGACACTATGGGTTCATTTCCTAGATCATCACATGTTAAGAGCACTAGGAAAATTGTAGGCACATTTTTGGTGAATGACAAAGGACTTCCAATAAAAACACAAAAAATTCTTGGTATTTTTGGATGTTTTAACTGTTTCATGTTGTATATATCAACATAAGTCATCTATATTATTATTTTCAAACTAATGATTGTATCTTTTTGCATGTAGGTTAAAATTTGCTTTGTAAAAAAATGGACAAAAAAGCGTTAAATATTTTTGGGCCCACCATACATGAAAGGTGGAATTGCAAAAATCCCAACCTTAAAAAAGAGCTTATAAACTACCTTGAAGATCTATTCGGTGTAGATACTTTCAATAAAACTGAGGTCATTGTCACAGTCATAAAACATTTAATATATGTATGAGACTAGTAGAGGGTTTACTTGGGAGATAACCCTTTGTATGAGTGCCCTCCCATGATTCTTGAGATGGAATGGAAGAGCCTCATAAAGGAAACTAAGTGGAAGCACGTGAGAGAAGAAGGGAAAACACCACCTGGTGAAACAAGGTATAAATTACATCTTGAATTCAATACTTTTATTTTTCTTTAATTTTGAATAAAATTGTGATATATAACATACTTGAAACTTTTCATAGGCTCCCCAACACTTAAAAGGAAACCAAGGAAAGGATTAAGAAGCATGGGAAACACAAATTGGACTAGGGCGGCTATTTGAAGCTACACGCATGAATTGTAAGTACCCAAACATCTTAACAATATTATCTATTATATTGCCTTCCAAGTTTCTAGTAATTGCACTAGCCAATAAGAGACATCAATACTCTTATTCGATGCAAGGTGATGAATTAATAATTGAATCCACAAAGGAAGACCTCAAGATTGGTTTCAATTTCGAATTTCAAGCCATAGTCGATCACTAAAAAGCATGGGGGAAAACCCTAAGATTCAGTATGAAGGAAAGGGTAAATAAAAATCAATCCATAATAACCTTTCTTTACTTGTAAATAAAATCATCTTTGATATCGTAAATGTAATGTGTTTTTTAATTTAATTAGTAGGGTAGTAGTACAAATATAAAATATCCCATGACTACTGAGAAATAGTCCTTTGATAGTGCACACCAGCCACAGCATTTTGGTGCTCTCGAGGAACCCCATGACAGTGGGGTGAAATCCCAAGATATTGCAACGATAGATGAGGCCCACAATGGTAATAGGATTATATATTCATCATACACTTAATAAGTTCATCCTTATAAAGTATGTACTTCTAATTTTTTTACTTATTCATTTACAATTGTCTACTTATAAATTGTGTGGTTTCAGTGGTAGAGCATGCCGTATAGGAGGATCCTGAACCATAAGAGTAGCATGAGGAAATCATTACAACGATGTTGAATAACGAGACAAATAATTGCATTTTAGAGTTATTTTTTATTATTAAAAAACTAATTCAATGATATTCAATAACTGGCCATATAAATTTAATATGTTATGTAGGTGATGCTCCCCCACAACATCCTCAACTTCGTGAGAAAATCATGACCCAGGGTGAAATGCGTTAGAGGAGCCAATTAGAATCATCATCAAAACAACCTCGACCAGAAGATGAAAATGCATAAATGGATGAAAAACTTAAGAATTTTTTAGGTTTAATAAGAAGTCTAACAAAAAAATTGATGATGTACAATGTTATAATGTATTGTATAAGACAAATCCTTGTATAATATTTTTGATGTATAAAAATACATATTTATGTATTAATATACTTGAATGAGTTCTTGCATACTTTTTTTTGGACATATGACTTTGAATGAGTACTTTGAATGAGAACACTTAACCAATTTCACAAAGTAAGAAATATATATTCAAGGAATAGTTACATTCAAAACACTTAAAACATCCACAATGCACAACACATGTGAATGGGCTTCACTCAAGAATGCACAACACACCATATAAACTAGAATCAAATTGCCTTCATATTCATTAATCTCCAAGGAAGATACAACATTACACTTGTATAAAAAAAATGAAAATCTTTGAACACTTTTCATGTGGTTATGTTGTAGTCTAGCATATATAGTGGGCATTGGTTTCTAGTACAAAGGACACAAGGGCTCACATTAACATATGGAACATAATAATAAAGGAAGATAGACAAAGTAATAGAAAATGAACAAACCAATATATTATATTATGATCTCTTGAGAAGCCAATCAGAACCAATACATTGATACATCCATTATCATATATATACTTAGTCAAGATGGTTACAAAAATTTAATTGTTAGAACCTACTTAACCTATTCGACTTAGACTCTCGACTGACTAGAGAATCAACTGAATTTACAACACAAATTCCCAAATTGACTAGGATAGTCGACTGACTAGAGAATTGACTGACTTTAAAATGCAAATTCATGAATCGACTTGGATAGTCAACTTACTAGAGAATCGATCAACTTTACAATGCAAATTTCCAACTCAACTGGGATAGTTGACTAAGTTGACTGGCCCCTCGAACAACCCCCCCACCCTCAATGCCTTCTTCATCCCGAAAAGGGGGCAATTTAGAGTCTTACAAAATTTTATACAAACTTTTTGATACAAAATAGAATAAAGAAAGATTGAGAAATAAATTAAGGTTCTTCAGGGTGGTTGGTTGGTTGAACATTTGGTCTACTTGAGACATCAATTGGTGATTCTTTAAACAATTTAGTTGTATCTATAGTGAAAATTCCTCTTCTTTCCCCTTTTCTAGGTGACCAATTGGCACCTTCTACTTCAATTTCTTGGTTATTTGAATGTTATTTTGAGGCTTGACGACATCCTAAAAAACTTGGCTCGAAATAACTAAATTTTAATGGTGGTGGAGATACTAGAGTAGACTATGTTGTTGTAGGTGCTGGTGTTCGAGTTTCAAGGAATGTTGTTTGATAAATGATAGGTGCCAAAATTTGAAGGTGTTAATTAAATATATTCCATTCCTGTACAACTAGTTGCTTAACCATCCAATTCTTTTAGTTATGCTAAATATTTTACTTTGTCAATTATGGATTATGTCATATAATCATTGATAAATTGATGTTTGTTGTTCCAATTGCTTGACTTCACTAAATATTCCCTACAAATATTTAGTGGCATTAGAGGCTTCTATTTGTGCTTTTTTTCCTTCTCTAAGCCACTGTCTCTCTTCCTGTAGTAACTAGGCATGAAATTTATTCTCTTGTGAGGTCCAATTATCATGGGTCGACTTTGCTCAAAGTTTAGTTACTTGTTGGGAGCACAATTTTTGAATTATCCCTTCCTGAGTACTTATGCGACTGCATGCAGAAGCTAGGTGTGGCCAATTATTGAGGATTGTATTGAGTTTAGTCCCATGATCCAAAGTTTGTTCTAGCTCTTTCTTTTCATACAAAAATTATTGATGAGCATTCTGAATCACACTAGACAATTTATGATTTCCTTGAGTCAATACCTTGTTTTGTAATTCATCTACCTAAGTGGTCAATTGCTTATTAGGATTGAATAGATGATGTAGAAGTTGAATTGAAACAAGTGAATCAATAATTCCAGTATGAGTGTTAATGTTGAGATTTTATTTTTCCCAAATATTGCATTCCTCGTAGATATCCATTTCTTGTTTTTGTCTCCTTCGAAGCTTTTTACTGTCCAATTTATTTCTTTTGAATCTCTTCTTGACTACTCTTACTGAATTTTCTAGGGATTTGAATAATTATATATCAGAAGCTTGCCTCAATTCAATTATTGGAGAGGTTGGTTCTTGTTTTAACTCAAGAGGAATATTGCATGATGTACTCGGCTGGACTAGTGGCTCTTATTGATTAGTATCCAGTGAGGTTGAAGTATCCCGAGTTTCCAGATTAGTTTCTTTTGACATTTTCTTTATTACATAATCTAACCTTGTATATTCTAACGAGAGCTATTGTGTATCATCTTGGTTAGTTGGAGTATTCTCTTGCTTCTCCCTTTATTCCATGACTATTTTCATAGACACAAGAGGTGAATCAATAGTCAAGCCAATGTCAGGAGCATGATCCTTTTTCTTGCTAGGTTTAGCTGATGAACCTTGGCCCTGCATCGATACTGAATTTTTGTTTAAACTGATTTTGGTTAGGGTTAACTTTGGAAGCTCCTCTATCTGTTGTTTCATTGTCATATTCTACTTAATAATTTCAATAAATATTTATTTGTCTTGGTCCAAGGACTGCAAAATAATTGGTCATATGGATGAAGCTAGGAATTGTTGTAACTTCCTAGGCTTCTTAACTGACTTACCCTTTGCTTTTGTGCTCTCAAGAACTTCTTGGGAAATTGAATCTAACTTCCACTGCTGATGCAAGTCATCCAGTCAAATGCCTATCAAAATGTGCTGCTAGTTTATAGAAGAATTTGATGTCTGAGTTGAAGTAGGATTTTGTGTCTCTTTGAGTCGAGCCTTCTTAGAAGACTCTATAATCGGTACTGGGAGATCAACTTTAAACAACCTAGTATATAGTTTTTATTCCCTTTCCTCTTCACACTCATAATATGAGAGGGGTAAAAATATGTCTGGTGGTTCTTCGCAAGCCTAACGTGGAATTTCTAAAATTATGTTACCCTATCGACTCAATTATGTGAATATTTTGTCGATTTTGGGCTAATACGACAACTCTTGGGGGTCTACATCCAAAGAATTAACGTACCAAACCTTGGTATTGTCGAGGAATAGTTGAATGTGTGATGAGGGAGGTAACATTATTCAAATGTGTTGTGGTACCCTCCACCTATTAGACAATGTGTTTACATTTAACAACCAATTTCAAAGAATTTATGGGGGGTTTAATGACTAGGTTTGCCTGACCAACTATGAGAGAAAATTTTGAAATTGTTCATTAAGGGAACTAACCTCTTGTTAAAGTATCTTTCCCCAACTAGTAATATTTCGTTCATTGCTAACCAAATCAACAAGGATGGAAATTGAATGACATTACCAAAATTTTGACATTCATAATAGTTATTTTGGACCATGTTAGTGATGTGATCTTCCTAGTTATAAACTTTACCCAACTTGACCATATGTGAAATTGCTTCCAACATAGAGAGCTTCATGTCGGAGGGCCTCCCGATAGGGATGAGACAAAATGCAACAATAATGTATTCCCATTTGGTCATTGGATTCTAAACTTAATCCTTTATAATTCTTAGCAGTCATTCCTCCGGTAAATTATTGAAGCCAATAATTGACATCACTAGTTTTCAAGATTTTCTCTCCTTTATGAGGGAGAGTCGTGATATTATATACAACAATTACATAAATTGTAACTAACTTTTCTAGCCAAAGAAAGCCATTATGAAAGTAACTAATGAGGAATTTCACAACTTCCTCTTTCATACCTTGCATGTCTGCAATCAAAGGAGCTTTAAGTATATGTCAGATACCAACTTTATTGAGTATTACTGTTATGGAAACATTAATCACCAATTTTACCCCAACTCTGAAAAGCTTTGTTATGGTTATCGCAGGAAGGCTCATCTATATTTGCTTATTTTATGTTATGGATACGACTCTCCAATTCTATTGCAGATTTTTAGTCAAATCTTTCTTTAGTTCTTGGCTCTACTGTAGCTTCTTTATCCTCAAATCAAACCTATTGCTTAGTCATTGTGAAATATTTATGAAATTATCCAATTCCTAGAAAGTTAAGCAATTTCAAGTCTGAAGTAATAAGACTTGGCAAGTTTAGGATTTTTACAAGATAAAAATATGTATTAAGGGAAACTTCCGTAAGAGTAATTGGCAAGTCTGATGGTTCACTTGAGTTGATATGAATCAAATTAATTGTGTCATAATTTCTATCTACTACCATCTTCCTCAAATGTCTAGTCACAAGCTAATTTAATTTTTCCATACCATTTGGTTTGTGTGAACCATATGGTTTCCTTGCTTCTGAAAATTTCACGGTTTATTTCAGTATAGTTTGAATTAATGGATGAGGTGGTTCTGACTGTGATGTGACCCCAGGATTGTATGGCATGCATTGATTGGACATGTCCACTCAATTTATCTACTTCCATGTTGTCTATTATTATTTCCCATGACATAATTAGATGTGTTTTAACTCTTCTCATTAATTCTCCTATTCGAGTAAGGTCTATCTTATCATTTATTATTTTGTTAGAAAAAGGAGTTAGGAAGGGATCAATTATTGTCAATTTGTCAATCCCTCAAAAATCGATGCATTTTCTCCATATGGTGAGTTCACGCTTTTTCAGTTGCACAACCATTGGACTTGCCCATTATAACTTGTCAATAGGTCATATGATACCAGTTGCTAGCATTCCCTTTATATTTTTCTATATGTTGGGCTTGTAATGTAGTAGATAGTGCGCATTGGTTACTAGTAGAAAGGACAAAAGGACTCAAATGAAAATATGCAACATTAGAATAAAGGAAGAGACACAAAGTAGAAGAGAACCAAAAAATTAGTGTATTATATTATGATCTCTTAAGAATCCAATCAGAACTAGTAAATTGATACATCCATTATCATATATATACTCAGTCGAGATAGTTACACAAGTTTAACTATTAGAATTGACTTAACCTATTTGACTTATACTCTTGACTAATTAGAGAATCCACCTACTTTAAAATGCAGATTCTTGACTCAACTCAGCTAGTCGACTTAATTAACATATCGAACTTAGGCTCTCGATTGACTTTACAATGAAGATTCCTGACTTGATTGGGAGTCAACTAGCCCCTCCAATAGGTTCATTTCTCTTTAAATATTACATCAAAATTCATTTTTCAGTTATCAAGTAACTGTCAAAATATTAACTACTATAACTGACTTTCATTAAATGAGCATTTAAAATATTTACATACAATTTATTTCACGTAAAAAAGAAATTGGAAACACTAATCTAAATAATGACAAAATTTAATATGATATATCATAAACTATCTTCTGGTTCCACTAATTCCATAGTTGGAGGTGAGATCATCTTCTCACATCTTTGCCAAATTGCTTTGTGTGGATGTGGATAATCAAGCATCTCTTGGCAAGCTATATTTAAGTTTGAGTGCTTGGTATAATTCATTTTGGCCACGAATAGGGTCTTCACCAACCATAGAAGATAAAAGTCACATTGCAAATAATTAACAATTGTTCGGCCCTTTAAAGATTCAGATGATTCATGAGGCCTCCTAGCTTCATTTTTCATATTCCTTAACTCCTTTTCATATGCTTCCTAAGAAAGAAATTTTCCATTTTGATCCCAACAACTGGGCAATCCAACTCTCATTCTTTGGTCAAATTTGTTGTTAAACACTGAGATCGCATTCTGAACTTCTTTCTGTTGGTTAGAGGCTTGGATGCAAAGAAGGTTTTCTTGATAACCTTTTTTACTTCTACGATGAAATATGTTCTATCAACCACATCTAGTGCCCTGAGCTCATTTGGAGTTTTATCATTTAAATATTTTATCATCTATTTTTCTTTTGGGACTTTGTCTTCCAACTCATTTTTAATTATTTTGATGACTGGATCTGACTTTCCTAGTAGAGATTTTTGTTTTGCCACAATGCAAATATATTCCCAAACTGAGTGCATCACTTGTATGATTTCTTCCCAGACTATCCACTTTGCTTCTAGTAGGGAGGCATTCCCTTTCAATTTGGCCTTCAGTTTATTGATTTTTTCTTGAGCAACTTGTTTTTCATGTATCAATTTGTTGTTTCTTTCATTTGCTAAATTGAGATGCCTCTCTTTGATATTCAACTGTTCTTTTGCTTCTGCTAGAGTGCCCTATGTTTTCCTCAATTCTACTTCAGATAATCTAAGATCTGATAATGCTTTGGACATTTGTTTTGCATGATCCTGAGTATCTGTGACATTTGAAGTGGGAGTGACATAGACATGAGTCTTTCAAGACAATTCTAAATTCTCAATCTTCTCTTGGGGTTTGGAAATTTCTCTATTTTCGCATATAACATCTTCTAGCAGTTGCTCCTTTTATTTTTCTACCTATATGTGGTCATTGCTACAACACGTCCAAAATTTTGGTTTACGCTCAATTTCAGAGCCTTCCTTGGTCTTGTACATTGTCGTCGCAAACTTTGAAACTCCTTCTATGTGTTTTCTTGAGAAGTTTTTGTCCCCTTTGCAAGATAGGAAAAATGTTCTATTTTCACATGTTAGTTGTCATATAATGTATATAAGACTATTATGGTGGTTTCAAGAGGTCATATTTGTGTAAATGATTTATTCTAACCATATAAACATCTGTTGCACTCATTTCCAAAGTTTTAAGCATTGTCGCGCAAGTGTCGTCATAGTCGTCACAAAGTGTATCCTAAGTGTCGCACTTATTGTAAAGTTGTCACATAGAGGGCAATGCATTTTCATGTGTCCTAGATGATCTATGTTGTTGTGTTGTCAAGTATTCTAAGTGTGTGATCATAGTCAAAGTCTTATCATTTTTCACATCAGTCTCATCGATCCCGGATTTAGTCATTTATGAAAAGTTCCCAACCAAGAAACCTATCTTCACCCAATCTCCCTGAATTGCACACTGACCAGTCTCAGTCCTCTAGCTATGACCTTTCCTATTGGCACTCTGCAATGCACAATTCTTGCCTCCCAAAACTACCACACTGCATAGTTTCTATGCTAGAGCCCTGACCTTGACTCCCAAAATTTCACAATTCCTTCTCCCATCTTGGCCTTAACTGCACATTTCATAGTCTCTAGCCTCAAGCTAATCCTTGAGCTCCTGAACTACAAAATTTTTCAATGTCCCAACCTCTCTTGTCTCCAATAACTGCACAATGTGCTCACCCAGTGCTCATCCCCTCAGCCTGTCACACTGATGTTCAGAATTGCGTATTTTGTCCCCTCAACCCAGCCTGGACTAGTCACTACATAGTCTCAAGGCCTAAGGCTCCCCTTGACTGCTTCAACTGTGAAGTCACTGAGCCTCTTTCCCAACCTTCCATCTAGTTTTAGCTCAGTTAATGGATCAATATGCACAATCTTAGACTAGGGGGTTTTGAGACTGATGTCATCTCGTCATGAGTGAATTGTAGGAACAAGTACCTCATCATGCCATGGCTTGATGATGAAGAAGGAGATGAAGGAGCGAAACATGATGAAATACATTCTTATAGCTGAGAATGCAAACTGATTAATCAAGAGAGAGAAAATTGACACCAGTTTGTAATCACTATTCAAGTCTTGAGATCATTGAAGATCCCTTATCACCAAGCCATGCAGAGGTGAAAAGAAAAGTATCCTCAAGTAGACCTGTAGCACACAGTAGCAACAGTGGCTTGAAATTTCCACATCATCAAGCAGTCTACGTCAACAGTGTCATGTCATGAGTTGTCACATGCCACACCATTGTGGTTAATGATGTAAATTATGTTTCCAAAATGTATTGTAAAGTGGAAGTCCAAAGTGTTAGAAAATTATATATTACAAAGCAATGGAACACAGAAAATATTGTATAAACACAAAGACAGAAAATTCATAAAACAAGAGAGACATAGATATATGTGGTTCACCCAATTTGGGCTACGTCCACAGAGAAAAATATACTCCTTCCTTTTCTATTATCTAGCAAAATGAAGAGATACAACCTACTATAGAGTTGTTGTAATTCCCTCTTCGCTTTCACACAATCTTTTCTCTCTTTCTCAATCAGAATACACATCTCTTCAGCCACAATACAATTCCCTCATCTATAGCGAGGGGTTTCCTTCTAGGGCACAAAACCATAGATTAAACATAACTTCTACCGTCAGATCATCCACCTAATGAACGGATCAAATTGACTACGAAATTATAATATTTTAAAGGCAGATTTACATCTATTTTTAGCTTCAGGGGTGTTGGCCCCGAACCCTCGCCAGGGGGGGGGCTCATAAAAATTGTCATTGGCCCCCTTTGACCCCCTGGTGGCGAAAAAATGGGCGGCGTTGCCACCCCATTATGAATTGGGGTCCAATGCAGTGATACCTCTGAATAAAGAAGATAATCAGGCTCCACACCAACAATCTCCCACTTGGAGACTGATTATAGAAACTCCACCACTTCTTCATTTGCTGGAAAATGACTCCCCTTTGGACCTGGCTTTTTCTCATCTTCACCATCATACTTGACGACCAATTGAAACTGAGCAGAATCTTAGTTTCTCCCTAGTGACAACTTTTGTTAACATATCTACAGGATTATGGCTAGTGTGTATCTTTTCCAGCTTCAACTGTCCATCTTCCAACACTGACCATATGAAATGGTACTTGAGTTGTATATGTTTAGTCTTGGAATGAAATGTTGAGTTCTTTGCAAGATGAATGGAACATTGTATAACATTCCCAACTCCTTTTTCTTACCCAATTCATCCATTATAAACCTTTGTAACCAAATCATTTCTTTACTAGCCCCTATAGTAGTAATATACTCTACTTCTGTCGTTAAGAGTGCAACAACACTATGCAATTTTGAAACCCAACTAACATCTATTCCACCTACAATAAACACATACCTTGCGGTGCTCCTCCTGTTATCTCTATCACCTGCCATGTCTATCACTTTTGAAGAGGTGTTCACAATTGAACATGACTTGCATGCGATTGGATTCATTGCAGATGAAGAATCGACAAAGGAATCTAAAGACATGAGGAAAAGGTCTCAGGCCTCCATAAGAAAGGCCAAAGAAAAGGAAGCAATTAATATTGAGAGCTTGAACTACACTATCAAGTCTTTGTCTAATGACTTGATAGAATTGAAACAAAGGTCACGCAAGATCACTGTGAGTAGCAGGCCTCCCAAGTTCAACTTTCTCAGAAGGACTTCCAACTCCGGAAACAACAACAACCAACAAGCCAAGTATGTGCAAATCTCAAATGTTGTGTTGAATATCGAAAGTATGGGCATGGATCATGTTGTAGTGGCTACAAGTACCCTCCAATTTTTTTCCTAGGCTTTGATTTTGGAGCCTTCTTCCTATCTACAGAAGCTTATCTTGCATTGATTCAGGTATTCATTCTTTGAATGAGACTTATCTTTTTCATTTGTGCTTTTGCTTGCTTTTCTTCATTCTTACTTGATCTTTCAAACTCACAAGTTGATCTCCTGACTTGGTCTCAAAGTAGTTTGAGGCTTGCCTCCAAAACTTTCACAATCCTTGAGGGCAAGTAGCCTTAAGGATGGGAATTATGAAATTTTGACTCACAGTCAACCTTGAGCTCAGAAACTATGCAGTCATGGAAGGCAGCCCAACACTGAGCCCAAAAACTATGCAATCCCTCACCAAGCTTAGAAACTACAAAATGTACTGAGCTGAAAAGTTGCCCAGTTCCTCAGAATTGCATAGACTTTCCCAAAAACATGCACAGAAAGTTTCCCTAAAAAATAAAAAAATCTAAATCTAAAAAAGAAAAAAACATCCCTAAAAAATAGGAATTTATTTTTATTATCCTGAAGGAGTCACTTTCACTATTTTTAGAAACTTCTGCCAAGTGTCACTTTTTCCTTGATTTTAGGCATGCACGCCATAAACCCTAATTCGCTCAAATCTATTTAATCAACGCCTCTAGAGATCATTTTAACATTCTATCTTGGAGCTCTAACATTTCCGAGGATATTAAGGAACCTTCGGTGTGGTCGTCGTTGCTTTTCTAGGTGAGTTTCGCTTTTGATGTCTTTTGCCACTTTTTTTGTAGTTTTTTATCATTTCTCTTTTGTGAGTGTTGTTTTACTTATTTCTCTTAATAGTTGTTTGCGTTTAATTTTTTTTTAACTTGTAGAAGTGTTGTTTTAATTTTTCTCTTACCTTTCACAAGTGTCGCATCTGTTTTCCTATTTTTGCACCGATGGTCACTGTTGCTGAAACTCTCCTCACATACTTTATTTTCCTTTTGTTTGATTAGTTGCTGCACTTGATATATATTAATTTACTCATACTTAGTTATTTTTGCACTCAATCTCACAACATCACTCACTTTTGCTCGTTTTCCACACTTCAATTGGGCAACTATGCATTTGCTTTGGCCAAATCTTGCCTTGCCCAGCTGGGCACTACGCAATCCTAAGGCTCAAGCCACAGGATTGGCCTCTGGAACTACACAGTGTGCAGTATAGGCTAAACTAACTGCATACTATGTAGTTTCACTTCTCAGGCTTACACCTTGGCCACTGAAGTTGCGCAATGCGTAGTATCTCCCAGTCTTTATTCAGTCTGGGACTACACATTGCACAGTCCCAAACCTCAATCTTCATCCTTGGCTGATGAGGCTGCACAATGCGTAGTTCCCACAGTCATCTAGTATCCTTGTTGATAAAAATTACATAATCCTCCTCTCCAGTTGCCCGACTTGCTGCTTGATCATGCTTTGAAGGTAGATTTGTTGAAGCTAATGTTTTCTTTCTATGAGTGTCATTTTGTCCCACATGTACCACACTTGTGAAGCACTTATCTCCAACATTCATTCTTACCATGGCATCAAAGGTATTTTCTTCAAAATAGACCACTGGAAGAAGTATTGGGGAAGCAGTTGAGAAAACATTAGTAGAATTGTCAGTGTATGTAGACACTTATTTTTTTATAGAAAAGTGGTCAACACTAACATGGACACAAGTTAATGAAGCTCTTTCAACAAAGAGCCTTGAGGAATATCTAGAGGACCTGTAGGTTTATCTTAGTATCCAATAGTGAAGAATACACAAGGTTTCATGTAGGTATCTAACCTTCCCATGTGAAAATATCACCAAACGGATTGTCTAACACATTGATGAGAAGACCATGACATTGAGCAGTGCTAGCAGACATAAGATTTCCACCTTTCATGTAGAATATTATCAGTGCATGTATCACTTTCCTGAGCCAATGAATTTCATGGACTCATTCTTCTCTGCCACCAACAACTATGTGAACATGAGACATTGTCAAAGGCTGGGTGAAATATCCATCAAAGTTTTGACAGACAACCACCCATTTATAAAAAACAAAGTCCCTCGGGAAGGCCTACAAACTCTTGGTTATCTTATCTTGTAGGATTCATGATCAGTAGAGCACGAAGACCTTTCCTGGAGGGTGGGAAGTCTTTTTTAATTAGGTTGTGAATGAGGGGAAGTCGTTCAATTGATCGGATTTGTTGGCTTGACAGTTGAGAGCCCTTGTAGCACAAGATCAGAATCCCCCCAATGGTGATAAAACACAATTTGATATGTCTCCATATTTACTGTATGCATTGCGCACAACAACAATATCTCTGCAAAGCATGAACTAGACATGGACACCATGAGAATATGCCATGCATATTTATTGAAAACTTCTTTTGGAATGTATTGAGGGGTAATAGCACAACTAACTGACCACTTCATATTCTCGCTTTACAAGCTTATCTTTGAAGAAGATCCACCTTTCATGTCACGAGGATAAATGGAGGTGATAACAGACATCACAGATTGGTATGCCTCATCAGGTGGCACCTTCCTTAGAGTGTTCATTGGAGAGAAGCCTTTGCATGGTTTACCAAGGTATGCCACCGAAAATCTTGTCATGCAAGAAGTGTCATATCATCTCTCCACAAGGCTATCATCAACTTTGCACAAGAAAAAGAAACACCATGGCCCACTCTTCCTTTGCAAATAGGATTATACAAGATAAAGAAATTAAAATTCACGAATATCAAGGGAAAGGAGATAGTCAAGTTTGCATTTGATACTCGAGACTTAATCCATATGATCCATGTGGTATTTGTAGAGACCACTGTATGAGAATTTACTTTTTGTGCATTAGGAGGGAATTTCATTGGCCAGAGGAGGACCCTTGGAGGTATTTCTACAATGCCTCCAGATTTTGTGAGTCGATCAGTTTAGTAGGGACTTCACATGCTACTCCACAGATGACAACAATTCTAGAAGAAGCAACTGCAGAAGGCAACAATCCTATGCAGGGCAAGGGAAAGAGGAATATTTCCGATAGTTCAGAGGGAGAACAAATCTGCAAAAAGAAAGCAGGTCATATTATCATGAAAGCAAATTTAGCAGTAGAAGCAAAGAGGAAGTAGAGGATACAAAGAGAAAAGTGGAGGAAGAGAGAAAATCAAAGGTTGCAGGAAGTAGAACTGAAGCTACATGAGGTAGAAGGTAAGCTAAAGGAAGAACATGAGTTGAGGAGGAGAGAACAAGAGGAGAAGCAGGAGCAAGAAGAAGAAAAAAGGCAACGCAAAATGGCAGAAGGAACAACACCAATACAACAGATGAAGGATAGGGAGCTTGCTCAGCAGATTGAGAACTTGATTGAAGTAATAAACATGGAGATGGAACATGAGTCATAGAATGAATATGTTGATCTAATTTCAAGTGCACCACAGGTGACCATTCAGTCTCCACCACCTGCAGCAATAGAGCCAACCCTGAGAAAGGAAGGGGATATTGTTCCCCTTGACATTGATCTAGTAATGGATGTGTACAATCTATCATTTAATGAGTTCCAAAATAGGATTGTACAAGCATGGATAAAGCAGTTTTTGGATGGTCATGCATCACCTGCATTCGTTAAAGAAAGGGTGATAGTGGTGGACACCAAGAAGCATCCAAATCCATTGCCGAATCCAACTTGGCCTTCACAGGAGCAACAAGATCAAACATTTAGTATTTAAAGGTTGAGAATGAGTAATTGGCACAAAAATTGTAGGCTTCTACGCAAGAGGCAGAATAACTCTGTGTAATAGTACAAAATGCATTTTTCTCACATTATTACTTGGAGGAGATGAGAGCAGTGATACTTGCTGAAGTATCAACACTTGGAGAAACCATGCGGAATATCTATGAGGGTTTTGTGACCGTACATAAATTATTTGTTTGTTTGCATGGCCTACAACAGAAAAGCAGATATCTTGTTAAAACTCTCAAGAATATACAAGATGGCATCACCTACACTACAAGAAAAAAGTACATTGGTGAGGGGTAAGAAATGTCACTAAAAACTGAACGTCACCAAAGGTGGCGTCACCAAAAGTATAGGAGTTGTAGTGACATACAAAGTCCATCACCAATAATGATTTATAATGATGGATAGTGATTGTCACCATTTCATGTGAGCAATGGTGATGGAACATAGCCTCTGTCACCAAAAGCTAAACATCGCCAAAAGTATAGGTGTTGTAGTGACATTCAAAGTTGATCACCAATAATGATTTATAATGACGGATAGTGACCGTCACCATTGCATATGAGCAATGGTGACGGACAATAGCCTCAGTCACCAAAAATTGAATGTCACCAAAAGTATAGGTGTTATGGTGACATTCAAGGTCCATCACGAATATTGATTATAATGACGGATAGTGACCATCACCATTTCATATGAACAATAATGATTTATTATGATGGATCTTTAATGACCGTCACTATTGGTGCATATATATGGTGATGTTCATTGACTGTCACCAAAAGCTGCATTGCTAGAAGTATAGGTGTTGTGGTGACATTCAAGGTCCATCACGAATAATGACTATAATGACGGACAATGACTGTCACCATTTCATATCAACAACAACGATTTATGGTTACAGACCTTTGAGGGTTGTCACTATTGATGCGTATATATGGTGGCGTTCGTTGACCGTCACCATTTCATATTTTTGGTGAGGGTCGAAAAATGTCACCAAAGCTCATTGGTGATGGTCAAAAGAGCCTCCATCACCAAAAATTGATCGTCGCCATTCCATATGGATGTCAGGGCATGATGGAATCGAACCACCAACCTCCTGCTTGTAAAGCAGGTGCTCTTCCATTGAGCTAGCACCCTTTAAATAATTATATTTTTAAAAATTAGACCTTGAAACTTCATAAATTGTAAATTCTACAACTTTCAATAAATTAAAGTCTCGACAATATTTTACTAAACAAGCAAAGCAACATCGAAGATGTAGGTCCCTACCTAATGGTTATTGAAGTTATGAAAATTAGGTGAAAGGAAAAATAGTTATGTATAAGAGAATCAATATGTTTAGTTGAATACTCAATTAGAAGTGAAACTCTGAAGACATTCATAACCGATAAATGACCTATAACTATCAAATGCACCAAATATTGCAAAGGAAATGTCATAAGTGGATAACATATGGAAGAAAAGGAGGCAAGGACTTGGAAACCTTGTACATCTTGGAATGCCTTAGCACTTGGCACATCTTAGCTTGTTTGACATGTCTTCATATTATCTAGCACATCTTATCATGCCCTAACATTCCCTAACACACAACAGTAGTCATGATCTCACAAATAGCATTGCATTTTTCCATGACTTGGGAAAATTACCTTCACTAGAACACCTTGGCACTCCCTAGTTGTCATGCCCTCTTTTATCCTCCATAATGTCCCAGGATGATGAGGAGATCGACAAAGGTAACCACAGAACAAGCTTTTAGTTTGGTAGCTAGCCCTACCAAACTAGAGAGAGCTCTCTCTATGAAATCACAACCAAGAGATGACTGGAATGTAAAGGATTTTAGGCTAGATAGCTAGGCTCAGGTGGGTTTTTGGAAAATTTAGGGACTTGGAACTCTATCCATCGATGTCTTGTCTAGTAGGGACTTTGTCAAGGAGGCAAGGACTTGGAACTCTGTCTAGGACAAAGCACCTAACATGCATGACAAAAGCTACCTAGAATAGAGTACCTCGTACCTAGAAGAGTGTCTCCTGCTCAAAATATAAAACCCTTCTCTACCGTGCACTTTTCTTAAAGATAAATCTGTGCATAAAATAGTACTAAGAAAAACACCTAAATTAAGAAAAGTGAGCATCTAAGTCAAACTATAAAAGTATAATAAATATGGCTCTATATAAGTTTGGGAAACACTAGATAAGCATGATTTCATACAACAACAATAAGATGCCTAAAATTGATGTGATTCTTTCATTGTTGCTATACCCTCACAACAAAATTGGAATCTATAACATGTACCCCAAGGCTGTGTGCATCTACTGAAGGTGCAGATTGAAAGGATCTGCTGAGATGAAGTACTATTGAAGGAGAAACACCTTCAAAATAATAGATAAAGTCTCATGTGAATTCAACCCATTTGCACATAGACCAAGGCTGCTACTAGTTACACTTCTCCACTGAATGGAAACTGCAATGTATTGTAGTGCTGCTGAAGAAAAAACACATTTAGTGCAACATGGATAAAACTCTAGCAGATATTTTCACTGTGGCCTCAGTAGTCAATGATATCATCAATATAGGTAAAAACTTCGATAATTGAAAAACCAAAAGGTGAGATGTATAAATCATTTGAAATGACAGATTTGGGCATACTTTATTATTGTTTAGGAGTGTTAGTATAGAAAATGCAAGGTAGCCTCTTGCGTCTTTATGTCATAGGTCAAGGATGAGAAGAAATACATAAAACATTAAATAGCATGGTATAAGTCAATTGCAGGTTCTTTTGAAATGGGAATGGAATTCTCCTTGTGCAGGTTCTAATCTAGTGGGTATAACTTTAAATAAGAAATTGATAGTTATGGGGTTGAAATTGTCTCACAATTCATGAAAAGTACCAAATTTGTTCACCAGAAAGAAGCAGAGCGAGTCGTCATGTTTATGGAAGGGAACACCCTATTCGTAGGAAGATAACTTGAAATTATTTGGGCATATTATTTCTCATCTTCTTATATGTGTGTGATTTCAAAAGATAACCACATCCAAAGACTCAATAACATCTCTAGTAAAGTTTATAGATGTAAAGCACTTCTGAGAAAACCCATCGCTTAATGAAAATTAAGCGAGGAATATGTTGAAGGATTCAATCTTGCACTCAGTCATAAGAACGAAGTTGGGGCATCCAGCATCTTTCCAACAAACCGACTCCAACCATAATGTGAAAGGCAGGTTAACTACGAAACCTCTTTCCCACTTTGTAGTATTGTTCCCTCTTGAATTCCAACAGGTATCTGGCTACTTAGATCCACAAAACTCATGCTAGGTAAACTCTGCATGATACAATTGTGACGTGCAAGCTTGACACACGCTCTAGTTTCCCTCTAAAAGAGGGTAAGTCAAAATATTATGACAATCTTAACTATAATTTGATCATACACTATTGAGGTATTGCATGGAATAAACAATATACTATCAATGCACTAATGAAGAACTCAAAATAAATGAATTTCTTATTGCTACAATAGCACCTCTTGGGATTCTCGAATAAAGCACGTAACTTGCATGGCAAAATCTTCCTAGAATAGAGTGCCTCCTACCTAGAAGTGTGTCCCCTGCTCAAAATATAGAACCCTTCTCTACTATGCACTTTTATTAAAGATAAATCTGTGCATAAAATAGAACTAAGAAAAACACCTAAATTAATAAAAGCGAGCATCTAATTCAAACTATAAAAGCATACTAAATATCTTTATATCTAAGTTTAGGAAACACTAAAAAAAATGCTTTCATACAACAACAAGAAGATGCCTAAAATCGATGCACTTCTTTCATCGCTGCTACAACCTCATAGGAAAACTATAATCTACAACAGGTATCCCAAGGCTGCATGCATCTACTAAAGGTGCAGACCAAAAGGATCTACTAAGATAAAGTAATGTTGAAGGAGAAACACCTTCAAAACAATAGATAGAGACTAATGTGCATTCAACCCATCTGCACACAGGCCAAGGTTGCTACCGGGTACACTTCTCCCCTAAATGGAAACTATAGTGTATTGCTGCTCTACTGAAGGAGAAACACCTTTAGAGAAACACAGATAAAACTATAACATATATTGTCACTGTGGTATCTGTTGTATAAGATCTCATCAATATAGGTAACAACTTCGATAATTGAAAAACCAAAAGGTGAGCTACATAGATCATTTGAAATGATAGATTTGGACAAACTTTTTTTTTTTTTTAGGAGTGTTAGTATAGAAAATGCAAGATGGCCTATTGCATATTTATGTCACAGACCAAGCATGCGAATAAATATAGAAAAGATTAAATAGCATGGTACAAGTCGATTGCAGGTTCTTTCGAAACAAGAATGCAGTTCTCCTTGTGCAGATTCTAATATATTGGGTATAGATTTAAATATGAAATTTATAGTTATGGGGTTGGAATTGTCTCATGATTAATGGAAAGTTCCAAAGTTGTTCACTAGAAAGAAGTAGAGAGAGTCGCCAGGTTTATGAATGGGAACACCCTATTCACAGGTAGATAACTTCAAATTAGGCGGGCATATTATTTTTCCTCTTCCTGTAAGTGTGTGCTTTGAAAAGCTAACCACCTCCAAAGACTCGAGAACAACTCTAATAAAGTTTATAGGTGTGAAGCACTTCTTAGAAAACCCATCACTTAATGACAATTGAGCGAGGACTATGTCGAAGGATTCAATCTTGCACTTAGTCATAAAAAGGAAGTTGGGGTATCCAACATCTTTCCAACAAACCGACTCCAACCATAATGTGAAAACCATGTTAACTGTGAAACCTCTTTCCCACTTTGTAGTATTTTTTTCCTCTTGAATTCCAACAGGTATCTTGCTTCTTAGGTCCACAATACTTGTCCTAGGTAAACTTTGCATGATACAATTGTGACGTGCAAGCTTGACACACACTCTAGTTTCCCTCTAAAAGAGGATAAGTCAAAATATTATGACGGGCTTAACTGTAATTTGATCATACACTGTTGAGGTATTGTATGGAATAAACAATATACTATCAATGGAATAATGAAGAACTCAAAATAAACGAATTTCTTGTTGTTATAATAGCGCCACTCTTGGGATTCTCCAAGGAGCCACTAATTTATACACATTTGGAATCTTTACTTGGTCTGCAGAAAGATGAAGCAATGGTAGTGATCACTCTTTGCCCTCCCATGGAAGGTCTATATAGAGTCAGCAATAAATTGATTTAAAAGTGAGGTGTATGCTTGAAAAATAGGAGTCTGACTCTTCAACTATAATTTAGTGGCAATGAAATGTTCAACTGTAAATGCTTGATCTTCTACAGTGTAAATTTCTAGATAAATGGCTAGCGTAAATCTGTCCATTGTCCACATATCCAAAAAACCATGTATGTCTGGACTCTAGTTGTGTGTAAGAGAGGGGAGATCACATAAATAATCCATTATCAAAAGAAAAAGTTAAAGCACAACATTCTATGGAGAATTAAAAGAAAAAAATATTACATACCTTAGAAAGTTTGAAAGGACATAATTGAAGCTTCTCTCTCCTTCCACACTTCATTAAATATGCCCCTTTTCCAATGCAAATGTGGCCTGCAGAATCACAATTAGCAAATAGAATATGAAAAGTAAGTTTAATGAATTAAAGTAGCTTTGTTATCCTCAAACAAATGGACTATGAGAAATTGGATTCATTCTCTACAAAAGACAATATAGCAAGATCTAATTACATTTTAAACTCAAACAAAGGTAAATTGGATTCATTCTCTGCAATAGATGATATAATGAGATCTAATGAAATTTTCAACTCAAACAAAGGTAAGTTGAGTAAGATCAAGGTCCAAAATGATGGCATCCAACTTTTGAGTGGAAGTTACTGTATATATCTAGTTTGAAGCTATAACATAAAGATATTTGTTATATGTGAAGATAAAAAAATGAAAGGAATGTGAAATTTTGACCATCAACTATAAGTTCCTTTCAAGGACTAGATCAAACCATGAAATTTTTATCAAGATAATCAACTCACCCATGCTAGTACGCTTCTAGTAGTTTCATGATAAAACTCAAACTCAATAAAATTCAAACAACATAAATTTGTTGGGTTGTGTTATATTCTTTCCACAACTAACCCACATAGTTATCCGGCGGGTTAGAGGGCGGCAGAGCCCCCCTTTGTTGCGCCAATTATGTAGCAGGGGGGGTCACAGGGGGTGTGAGGTGTACCCGTAATCCCACTTTATGGGGTCCGGGGCAGCGCCTCGGAAAATTTTGGTTTTGGACCCTATGTTAGGTTGGGTAGACCCACCTATGGTTTTGTGCATGATTTTCGCACATGTTTTTTGGACGTGATGGTTTTCTATCCATGGTATTGGATGTGATGGTTTTTGGTCCATGGTATTGGATGCTTCGGCATGTATAAATATGTATAATAACATTGAAAGGAAAATAATGAAAAATCAAGCTGGTAGTCCCGGTTTTGGGATCCAGGGGAAAATCTCTATGTATATGTGTTTTATGTGTTATGATCTCGCATCATTTATTTTATGTGTTTTAGAATTCGTATGCAGGTAATTTCTGTACGAGGTTAAAACCTACAAAATTAACCAACAATATGTCTGAGGTTGGTTACCTAAGGATTATATCATACTAAATTACCTTTTTCATCTAACATTGAAAATGATTGTGAAAGAAATGAAGACAAATCAATGATTATGATGGATGCATGTGATGAAATAAAATAAAAAAAGACCTTTCTTCTTGCTACTGATGAGCCTTCTAGGGGATTCTTGGATGAAGTTGATCCTGATCTGCTTTCTAAAATCAAAGAGACACTTTCTAGCTACTCTGATTTGACGGACAACAACCCTAATGCTTATGAAAATGAATATGGAAATCAATAATCATTGATGAACCTAGTCTTGAAGAAGGTGTCTCAAAGTCTAATATGGATAGTATTTTAAATTTCTACAGCTAGCAGAGGGTTTTCCCAGTTGGGTTCCCTAGAAAATTTTGTTTCTTTTGCTATAGTGTGACTATGTTTTATTTCTGTTCTATTCCACTACAAATTGGTAGAGATATTTTTTTTCTTGGTGCAACAATTAGTTTCAGATTTATTCATTCAAGTAGTAGCATAATTTAAAGGAAATTCTACAAAAGGGACAATTAATCTATATTTTCACTTATATCTTTTGCAAGTAAAATTCACAACTAAATTTTCATCCAAAGTGTTTAGGTTACTAGCAAGTGGTATCACAACATATCTCAACATTGCAAGGCATAAATCATACTATTCAGTAAGGTTGAGACTTGAGATACAAAAATCTGCCCAAGTTATGCAAGCAAGAAAACTGTTGATTTTTAGTTCTAAATCTATCCAACCAGAACAAAATTCTGCGATTTTCAACACCCTCTAGTCAAAGTTATTCCTGGCCTCATTCAACTCAACTAAGAATATGTCAATCTTGTTGAGATTTATTCTTTAGCTCATGCTTCTAAGTTATATAATTATGGAACCTAATATATCATTTATGTTAAGTGATTATTCATTCAAAATTATTTAGTCCGTCCAATGCATCTACCTAATTTTTTGATCAATTTCTGGGCAGACTCTATCAGACATTTGCAACAAAAAATAGAAGACTATTTTAGTACCTAGTGTTATAAAACTCTAATATGGAAAAAGTATTTTGGGTTGTTTCCCTAAAAAATTTTACAAAATTTTCAATCCCAAAGCCATTTCAGGGAGAATTTTAGTCAGGGAGAAATTTACTATTATTTTTTGAAAATTTGAATGCAACTAAAAGAAATTCTTCCCATTTGCTCGAAATATTCTAGAGCCAAATATGAGTGAATTCACAGAACTTAAATTTGGAAATAATTAAATTCCACTTCGCTTTTCCATGACCATATATGAGTGAATTCACAAAACCTGAGATTTGGATTCTGGAAACACTTAAATTTCACCTCATTTATTAGGATTGGAAGTTCCCTGAGATGCAAACATGTAGCATTAGGGATCTACTTTGCTTGTTTAAGGATAATGTTCAGTTTATAAATAGTGATACAAGAATCCTTGTATACATGCCTTACATAGTTCTTTGGTCACAACTGAACTCCATCAATACATAACAGACAAGGTAGAATGTAAGAGAGCATCTACTTTTCAACATATACTCCGACAAAAATAAACATCTATACAGTCATATAAAGTTGTGACCACGCCAAAAAAGGAATTAAAAACCAAAATAAAAATAGGAACAGACTTGGATTGTTATGGTTACTCTAACAAAATGTTAAATAGGATCAATATGTTAATATGGCAAATAGTGTAGTTGATTATGATTTGTTGAGCCCAAGGGGTTAGCCCAACCGAATGTCATTAATATTATTGGGTATTTGGCTAGTTCTGTGCTGGCAAGTGCCCTATTCTAAATCCCTTGGGTGAGGTGCACTAGTCAATTCCAATGGGTTTACCACGGATGCCATCCATGAATGTGGGGAAACATCCATTGGGATTCCCCAAAGAGTTTTCCTTGGAAATAATAAAAATAGCAATTCCTAAAGAAAATTTTTGAGATGCATACAGTGTACACCCAGTGAAATCAACTCTATAGAGACAAACCATAAATGAAGGAAAAATATAGATACTTTTACCTATGTTCCCTTGTGAGTGTGCACTTCATGTGAGATTTTACCATGGAGATCACCTTCTCCTTTGCACCTTCAACTTTGCGGTCTCCATTTTCATGAGGTTTACTAAATGAAGTGCCATTGTTTAGTTGATGATGTAAACTATTACTTCTTTAAGATAATCTTATACCCAATATCTCATTATAAACACTAGGTGCTAACAGCCTATTATTTCCAACATCCCAACATGAGATCTCCTCTGTTAACCTTTTTGGATTTTCCAAATAATTAGTAGTTGTAGGAATGTGTCTATCTTGACTATAGCTAGTTATTGATCGTACATGAGTAGTTAAGATGCTTCCGCTCACAACACTTGACCTTGCATTGCCCATCAATTCTTATAAATCATTTTTTTATGACTAGAAGATGATCCATTCCAATTTCTTCCATCTTTATGAGAATTATCCATACCTATATTATCTTCTCTTGATTTTAGAGTATGTTCCATCATTGCCCATGCCTAATCAACATCATATTTAACTATATAATTTTCCATCTCTAAAACAGGGTCTAAATTACTTCTCCAAGTTTATTTACGAAAGAGAAGCAACATTTTGTTGGGTGTGGGTTATACAATTGCATCAGTCCCATCTATGGCCCCAAATCTATCAAGGGAAGAGCTAGGTGAAAACTGCTAAAAGCCTTTTCCTAGTACAGACCAATTGTCATGTAAAGCATGTACACACTTCTGAAGTATGTGCTAACCTGAGAGAGTTTTTGTCCATACAATGGATACTTGGGATGTAGTCCCAGATACTTTAGTTTGCCTAAGTGAATTCCTTACTACATTTGGCAATCTAGGAGATGGATTTGGAGTGCTTTGTTGCAAAATCCTTCTACAAATTATTCTTACATGTGTTTCCCTTGTCTTTGCGAGAGGAGTAGAAGAAGAAGAAGGTGGTGATAAATTGAGCTCTAAGTTTATTCTTTCTACAACCATCCCAACTGGAGCATCTTCCACAAATCCTCTGATTCCTAAGCTTCATCCCCATTGTCAAAATCAAGCACAAAATCCTCAACATCTTCATCATGTGTGCTAGACTGTGTAGGCATAGATGTTTGATAGCCTTGACAATACCAATCTCCTTTAGGGATAGCCCTTCCAAGGCCAACACAATATGTATGATATGTTGAATCATAGCGATCAAACAATAATAAAAGATCACGATCACCACCCTCATTACAATCTATGCAAACTATATTTACATAGGGATCAAGAAATCCCATTACTGCTTCTTCTGAATGTTGATATACCTGCCAAATAGTACCAAATAATATAAGAAAATTGTCCTTCAAATGCAGAACCAACTGATTAAACTTCAACCCTACACATGAAAATAAATAATCATGCTTCGCAGGAAAGATAGTAAGATAAAGGCAAGGAAATATCTTTAAGAAATCCAACAAGGTGTTGTAGCTAGAAACTGATATCACCAAATTGTAAATCACCAACAAACACAAGGATTGATAGAATAAAAGGATGAAATAAAATGAACTAGACCTAGGGGAACTCAAATGTATATGTCTTTAAACATGAACCTATAAATTCAAAGAACCCTGATAAATAAATATTATTGCTACAAATAGAACATAAACTACTCCAAATAGTTATTGGGAAAATAACTAAATTATATCATTCAAACAAGGGCATTAACATGTTTTCAAATGGCAAAGTTGAAAGTAGTTAAAAACATCAAGGGCATGTTGCAAATCCAATTCCTATCATTGAAATCAAGAAAACTACCATTGGAATCTCAGGCTTGGATCCACTTCTCTATTGAATCTATTCATCTACTTGTCTACTCAATATGTTATAACTGCACCAAATGGTGCCACATGATCAATAAATTGTAACTTCAATAGATATTTTCAAACAAAGGCTATTTGTTAGAAATTGGAATGAGTGATGTAGGAGCATCCCCAGTCCATTAGTTTTCTTGCATCACCAAAAATGTGTTTAAATTCTAGCATCTCATTGATGTTTAATCATCAATTTGTGCTTGTGAGACTTACATGAGCCCACAGGAGATCACTCTTAGCTTCACCGACTCCCACTTTAAACATGACATTTCTAAAAATAGCTGGCAGGAAAGGAAAGATACAATATACTTAGTTTATTCACCCATTACAGTAGAACCACAATAAAAAAAGAGGATTTGAGATGATGGATTGCTACTACTGGAGAAATAAGACAAAAACAAAGAGATGCTAAATTAACAGAAATATAGCAAGGTGCGATGGCATGGCATCACGGATCTTTTTGTTTCCAGAAACATCTTGTTGTATGATCAAACATAAATCAAATCTAGCAATAATTAAGACAGTCATTGCAAAGGAGAAGAGCACTAAGAAAGAAATTTTAACATAGACCATAAATCACTAGGCTAAAGTGGAAGAATTCGTTGAGGAAAACAAATTAAGAGAAGCAATAGACTCTCTTGAGAAGAAGGCAATGGCTTCCACAAATGCAATTGAGCACAATAATTGGGAAAGAAGATCCTCGGAGCAGTTGAGGCATATCACTGGGCAATTGAGGAAGATCACTCCACTGAAAATGAAGGAGATTGTTAAGGAATAATCACTGAGCAACAAGAAGGGTAAATTCCAGAAAAGAGAACTAGCATGGAATCTGTGCCTAAACAAGAAACCATGCAAACCCTTGTTGTGTGAGAAATCGAGTATTTCTTTTTATTCATGCTTTCTTAATCCCGTGCATGACGATCATTTTTTGCTGCAAAGTGAATGTAATTGAGTATCATCACTATTATTTCACCGATTTACTTAAATGTTATAATGCAAGTTCACTGATAAAATCATCATGTGGAATTGTTTGGCTTCTGTTTAGCGATGTAAGTTGATTATGATTGACACCATCCACTAAGATGGGTAGTAAATTTTGTTTCTTATATACCTACAGAAGATTAGTATGCATTTGTGCAGGTTTTTTGTTTTCCAGCACCCATCGATTAGTATTAAATTAGGAAGAACCTGTAGTGAGGCAAATCCAACAAAGGAGGGAGAAAAAAATTTAGGCGTTTCTTGTACGTCATGAAAAATAAAAAAGCACTAGGTTTTGTAGGGTTTCTCTGATTTTGGGAATGGGAGGGTTTAAGTTTATTGTATGTTTGCTTCTTCTGATTGATCTGTGTTCCTTTGTATTGGTTGAATAGCAACCCCTTGTTTTAACTTATCACAATGGTCCCCTACTCACCAGTAGTCCTACTGTGGATGTTCATCTGATTTGGTATGGCAAATTCAGCCCTACTCAACATTCCATTGTGGTAGATTTTGTTTAGTCCTTGGAAGCCAGCAAGACCCTAGAGCCCTCTTTGTACAGCTGGTGGAAAACCACTCAGAGATATTGTGGTCAGTCCAACAAGGCCATCGCCATGGCAAATACAAGGCTAGGAAAGCAGAAGTTGGATGCTGGTTATTCCCTCGACATATCTCTAAAGTGGAGCCAAATTATAGCTCTGGTGGAAGGGGAAATTGCTTCCAAAGCTTTGCTGGAGAATGGAAATGCCATATATTTGGTACTCATGTTTGATGATGTTTCTATTGAGGGATTCTATATTATCCACAACTGCAATTGAGCACAACCATTGGGCGAGAAGATCCTTGGATCAGTTAGGCATATCACTAGGTAATTGAGGAAGATCACTCCACTAAAAATGAAGGAGATTGTTAAGGAATAATGACCAAGCAACAAGAAGGGTAAACTCCTGGAAAGAGAACTAGCGTTGAATATTTTCCTAAACAAGAAACCGTGCAACCCATTGTTCTGTGAGAAATAGAGCATTTCTTTTTATTTATCCTTTCTTAATCCCATGCACGAGGATCAATTTATGTTGTAGAGTGAATGTAATTGAGTATCATCACTATTATTTCACTAATTTACTTGAATGTTATAATACGAGTTTAATGAGAAAATCGTCACGTGGAATTGTTTGGCCTCTGTTTAGCAAAGTACATTGATTGTGATTGACACCATCCACTGAGATGGGTAGTAAATTTTATTTCTTATCTACCTATAGTAGATTGGTGTGCATTTATTCAGGTTTTGCATTTTCCTGCACCCATCAATTGGTATTAAAGCAGGAAGAACCTGTAGTGAGGCAAATCCAACAAAGCATATTTTTTTCTCCCTCCTTTATTGCAAATCCAACAACGGAGATTCAGGGGAGAGAAGCAACTCTAGGATGAGAACTAGTAAGATGATGTGCAGAAGCCAATTGTGAAAAGAGAAAAAGCATGGTATGTGGAGGAGTGGACATGAATTGGAGAAGCATATATCGAAGAAATGCAAACATTACGGAGATGTTGAGAACAATTACTACAACACTGAAACCATAGAAATAACCCAACTGAGAAAAATTATAGCCAAAGTAAATGATGGAAGTGAACATGAAGGGAAACAAGGAACCCTAAGAGAAGAACTAAAGGACTCTCTTTTAAAATAAAAATGTGATAGAAAACTTCAGGCTACTAACTGCGTTGTCTATCTAGTGAAAGATCAATTGTTTATATAGATATTCCGGAAAGGCCCATCAATAGATTTATAGAATTGCAAGAGAGATTAAAGACTAGAAATTAGAAGCTGGACATAAGAATGTCAATTGGAGCCCTATGAAGTTGGTGGGTTAATTTAGCAGCCTTCATCAAAAAAATTCTTCCACATTACAAGTCAATGCTATGGAAGGTGGAATAAAACAAAAATAACCCGAGACATATGAGGATCTTTATTTGAAGGAACGATTATCTACTAACACTATGGGAACATTAGTTATGGATCTAATGATCAGTAGAAAATCTATGTTCAAACCAATTTTACATCTCTCTTTCACTTTCTTGTTCTTGTCCATAAGTTTGTGCACAGCACCACAAAGGCACTTCTTTAGATTATTCACCAAGTATTAAGTGGTTTTTTTTGTATCATCAAAAGAGCTATCATGTCTTGTTTGAAGCATAGACTTACAAACAATAATGTGAATACAAGAAGTGCATCATGTTTTTTTGTCTGTATCTATCATCTAGGAACAACTACAGTTCTGGGAGGAAGATTTATATAAAAAAAAGGCAGTGAAATTACTCACTATCCTTTGCAAAAATTAATCTTCAATTTAGCAACTGCTTAGCTCCAATATAATAAAGGCCATAAATTATACTCATGAAGAGATTATATTTCAGGTAGAGGTCTGGGAGGAAGATTTATAAATAAAAAAAGAAGTGAAATTGCTCACTATCCTTTGCAAAAATTAATCTTCAATTTAGCAACTGCTTAGCTCCAATATAGTAAAGGCCATCAATTATACTCATGAAGAGATTATATTTCAAGTATTCTTATGGATAGTAAGACAATACGCTTGCATGCCCTTATGTGTGGTCTATTGTCAAACAAAGATCTTACTAACAATGGATCATGTGATCAAGTGAAGTAGTGCTAATGTCAATGATGAAGCGAGTGATCGAGTAAAATATGAACTGTGATTGATCTTCGATTATATAGTTGTGATCTTACTTCCCTCTTCTACAACTAACTATTGAACAAGTCCAGATAGATAAGTATTCCTAAATGTAAATATGAATTGTATTGAATTATTACTAATTTTTTATGGTTTATTTCATTGCTGAATTAATTTTTAGGTTGCCCTACTTGTGTTAGCCACATTTTTTATTTATGGATTCATGATTAATGGAATGGTTGTGTGTATTTAGGTTGCATAATTCTATAGTTTCATGCCTCTCAACATTAAATAGTTAATAACATAAGAAATTCATTTCAGTTACTTCGTAAATTTGTGTGAATTTGGGTTCACTTTTTGTGTGAATTATTCAGTTCAGTTACTTCGTAAATTTGTGTGAATTTGGGTTCAGTCTTTGTGTAAATTTCAATTTAGTTACTTCATAATTTGTGTGAATTTGGTTTCACTTTTTGTGTGAATTATTCAGTTCAGTTACTTTGTAAATTTTTGTGAATTTGGGTTCAGTTTTTGTGTAAATTTGGGTGGTAAACTGAAGTTATTGGGTATATTACATGCATGGACCAATACCATGTAGCTATGTTTGACATGAAGGCCCTATAAATCTAGCTCCTATAAATAGGAGAACTACCCACAACAAAAACCGACATGGACCTATAAATGGAACCAACATGATGGAATATGGCACATACAAATCTAGGGGCTGAAATGCCCTTAATGCACATTGGACGTCCAATGATCGAAACAACATCTGAATGCATTCGCCAATTTTAAGAGCTTTAGTAGGAAGGCATCGACATATGTAGAGCATCTAGCTCGGTGGGCCTCAAGTTTGTGAGAAAGAGTGAGTAGATGGCAAAGTATTGGCTTATTTCAGTCCTTACATAAAATTTAAGTAATTTTTAGTTGTAGAATTTAGACTTCTGTGATCCATATTAATTGTAACAACATTTTTGGCAAAAATCACATAGAATAAAATCCCGTCGACGCATTTCGAACCAACCAGTGTGGTTCATCTTTAGGACAAGATAAGGAATCATATATAGGAAATGGAATAAATAGATGATGAGAGCAGCTAACTATCTATTAGAAATAACAACTAGTTTGACTAAAAAATTGAAATAACTAATTAAGCCTTTGACCCAGAATTAAAAAGAATTTTAATTTAATAATTAATATTATTTTTGAATTAAGAAATAAATAAGATTAATAAAATAATTTCATTTAATATTAAATAATATTAGTATTATTAAATTATATTACAGATATAATATCAATAAGAATTTTGAGATACAAAAACTATAATAATAATAATTAATTAACTAATTTTTTACTTTTTTATTAAATTTTAAATTAATAACTAATATTATTTTTGAATTGCCCACCGGGTTTTGGATTGACGGTGAATGGGTGGGCTGTTAAGGCACCCCTTGCGATAGGTCACCGGTTCAAATCCCCGTGGGTGTGTAGCTTAGTCTTAACAAGCAAAAAAAAATAAAATATTATTTTTGAATTAAGAAATAAATAAGATCAATAAAATAATTTTATTTTAATATTAAATAATATCACTATTATTAAATTATATTATAGATATAATATCAATACGAATTTTGAGATAATAATAATAATAATAATTAATTAATTAATTAACTAATTTTTAACTTTATTATTATTGATCTATCAAAAAAAAGAAATATGAATAAATAATAATAATAATAATAAGACTAAAAAAGTAAAGATTAGGAAGATAACTAGGAAAACAAGAAAAATCTAGGAAGAAAGAGCAGGGATCCAACACCTGCTAATACTCCAACCATCATCTCTGTTCAGATTGATAGGCCTTTGTTCGATCTCTAAGGCCTCTCTAAATTTCTGATGATGAAAGTGGTCAATCCTAGTGATGACCTTTGCCTCTTCTATGCAAATGTGATGATTGGTTTTTTCCACATGTTCAGCCAATGCAGAGGAGTGAGACCTTCCATGCTTTATGTCTATAGCATGCTCACAAATCCTTTGATTTATTGACCAACCAATCTCACCAATATAAGGAGTCCCACATGAACAAGGAATCATATAAATGCCCTTCCCATCCTTAGGGTTAATAAGGTCCTTGGTCGAATGAAGAGAACTTCGAATAGTGCGAAGGGGTCTAAAAGAAGAAGGAATATTATGCTTTTTCAGGATCCTTGCGATTTTATCTGTGGTCCCTTGAATAAAGGGAATATGAACCCCAGAAGATTGATCCTTGGGATCAATCCTCTTCTTAGGACCTCTTTCCACATTAAGGAAAGCTTTACGACCTTGGGACTTACTATAACCATTATTAATGAAAACCTTAAGGAGGTGAGCTTTTTCATTGTCAAGATGATATTTATCAGAAACTCTCAGCGCTCGAGTGGCTAAGGTGTTGAGAACACCTAGCTTCTGAGCAGGGAAATGATGGGAATTAGCATGAAGGTATCGCTTTGTGTGAGTTTTCTTCTGAAAAACTTGAATCATATAATTTTTAAAGTAAATTCTACTAATTTTCATAATTTAATGGTTTATTTCAGTCTTTATAGAAAGTTTAAGTAATTTTTAGTTATGAATCATATAAGTTTTAAAATAAATTCTACTAATTTTCATAATTTAAGGGTGGTTTCACTGATCCATAAATAGAGAATGAATAAAATGAATAGGAGATTACTGATGATGATATCACCGCAGGGGTTCTAGAGCTTCATTTTTATTCCATTGGAGTCCATTGAGGTGGGCAGTATTCTCATAACAACCCTGGTGACCACAATGTTAGAAATTTTGAACATCTAAGCCTCTCATTTGGGTCTTCTGCCCCTGCTTATTTTTTATGATAAATGGCTTCCCAAAGTCATCAAATGCCAATGTCATCCCTGCAAACAGTAACAAAGTGAGGAATAGAGATTAAATCATAAACTTAAAAGCAAGGATGAAAAAAATAGTGAATTTTGATCTACAGATCTGAGGTGTGTGTACTCCTCCCTATGTGGAAGAAGACTAAAAGTGGGGTGGAAATGCAGCGAGGTTAGTAATGAAACATACCTGGGTGCCATTAATGTATTTAAGATCCAATGGTGGGGTTCAATATCAATCTGCTACTGGTAAAACCTTAATTCACAACTCTCTTCATTCTCGTTCTGTGAAAAGTGAAAATATGCTACTCGTAAACTTAAAAGCAAGGATGAAAAAATAGTGAATTTTGAACTAGAGATTTAAGGTGTGTGTACTCCTCCCTGTGTGGAAGAAGACTAAAAGTGGGGTGGAAATGCAGTGAGGTTAGAAATGAAACATACCTGGGCGCCATTAATGGATTGAAGATCCAATGGTGGGGTTAGAGATCTGAGGTGTGTGTACTCCTCCCTGTGTGGAAGAAGACTAAAAGTGGGGTGGAAATGCAGTGAGGTTAGAAATGAAACATACATGGGTGCCATTAATAAATTGAAGATCCAATGGTGGGGTTAGCGATCTGAGGTGTGTGTACTCCTCCCTGTGTGGAAGAAGACTAAAAGTGGGGTGGAAATGCAATGATGTTAGAAATGAAACAATGATACCTGTGTGCCATTAATGGATTGAAGATCCAATGGTGGGGTTCGATATTAGTTGGTAAAACCTTAATTCACAACTCTCTTCAATCTCATTTTCCCTAGCGCCTGTGAAAAGTGAAAATATGCTACTCGTTTTGCCTCTGCCTTATGAAAAGTGAAAATTTAATTCACAACTCTCTTCAATCTAGTTTTCCCTCTAGCCCTGTGAAAAGTGAAAATGGCTACTTGTTTTCCCTCTGCCTTATGAAAAGTGAAAATATACTACTTGTTTTAGAACATAAATGAAGATTGGAATTGAGAGGGCTTTGTTACATCAAAATTAAGGCTGATTTTTTCAAAAACGTTAAAATTTCCCTCCCTCAAAAACAATAAATGCAATATTTATAGAGTATAGAGTATATGTGTAGGTGTAATGTAAGTATGTAAACAATTCTAAATATGGGCTTAGTTAAATAATAATAGTAATAATAATAATAAAAGTCAAAAGTATGGGGATGAGTGAAAAAATCTAAATGTTGGCACAATTAATAATAAAAATAATAATATTCAATTTGTTATATTTTTATTTTGTTATTAACTTGTGAATAGGTTTTGTTACAATACCATGAGCCAATACCATGGCTTATCAATACCTCAAGCCCAAAAACCATCTTATTTCACAATCAAAATATTTTATAACAATATGAGAAGATTCTTAACCATGGATATTCACCCCCCACTTTACAGTGGATATTATTAACTTGTAAAAAAGTGGTTTTGTTATAATACCATGGGCCAATACTATGGCGTATCAATACCACATGCTCTATAAACATGACTTATTTCGCAATCAACATATTTTATAACAATATGAAAATATTCTTAACCATAGATATTCATTCTCACTTTACCATGGATATTATTAAGTTGGAAATAGACTTTGTTACAATACCATGGGCCAATACTATGGCTTATCAATATCACATGCCAAAAAAACATAACTTATTTCAAAATCAAAATATTTTATAAGAATATGATAGGATTCTTAATCATGGATATTCACCCTGGCTTTGTCATTCATATTATGAACTTGTGAATAGGCTTTGTTATAATACCATGGGCTAATACCATGGCTTATCAATACCACATGCCAAAAAAACATATCTTATTTCACAATATAAATATTTTATAACAATATGACAAGATTCTTAACCACCGATATTCACTCGCACTTTACCATGGATATTATTAACTTGTAAATAGGTTTTATTACAATACCATGGGCCAATACCATGGCTTATCAATACCACATGCCCAAAAACCATAACTTATTTCACAATAAAAATATTTTAATTTAATTTAGTTTTATAACATTTTTTATTTGAAGCTAATAGGAAAAGGGTTGTAATTAGTTTTGAGATATACATAAACCTTCTATCCTCAAGACTACTAAAATTATTCCCATATAAATTAAATTAAGGTTTTAATAAAATTAAAAATGAGAATACTTTTGTATTTAAAGACGTGAAATTTATATAATACAAATATTAGTAAGAACCAACATAGATCTATCTTAACCAAGGATCCAAGTGATGATAGCAAGCAAAGTGAAGGGAAGAGAGGGGAGGGAGATAGTGACAAAGATGGAGGGTGGAGAGAAAGAGAGTGAGAGTGA
The DNA here is from genome assembly GCA_031772625.1 of Pinus tabuliformis. NCBI lineage: Eukaryota > Viridiplantae > Streptophyta > Pinopsida > Pinales > Pinaceae > Pinus > Pinus tabuliformis. Next base: position 828,536,201 of record CM062809.1, on the reverse strand, counting down.
TGGGGGAGGCGGAGAGAAGGAGGTAGGAAGAGAGAGAGGAGAGAGAGAGAAGAAGAGAGCGGGGGAGAGAGATATGGAGTTGGAGGGGGAGAGACAAAGAAGAAGAGGGGGTGAGAGAGAGATATGGAGCTGGAGGGGGAGAGAGAGGGAGGAAATAACTAAGGAATAGGGAGATAGAGGTGGAGAGAGAGAGGGAGTGACAAGGGATAGATGGATAGAGATATAGGGAGAGAAGGGAGGAGGGAAGAGAGAGAATAGGTGGGGATAAAGATAGGGAGAGAAGGGAAAGAGACAAAGAAGGAGGCATGGAGATGGAGTGGGGAGAGAGAAAGAGAGTGATGGGGGGACAGAGGGAGGTGAGAGAGAAAGGGAGATAGAGGACTAAGAGAGAGGAGAGAGAGATGAATTTGGAGGGTGAGAGAGAGGGAAGGAAGAAGGAAGACATAGAGGGACAAAGGTAGAGAGAGAGAGGGAGTGACAAGGGAGCGATAGAGAGAGGAGAGGTAAAGGGAAGAGAGAGAGGCAGAGAGGAAGAGGGAAGGAGAGAGAGATAGATATGGAGAGAGAGTGTGTATGTTTGGGGGGTGAGATAGAGAGAGGGAATAAGAAAGAGACACATATATACGAATATAGATATTATATAGTATTATATAACCAGCCTAGATCCATCTTAACATGGATCTATCAAGCACCAGAAAAGAGGTTTGCACATCGAGAGATTGGATCCGGGTTAAGATGGATCTAGGCTAGCTTAATAAGTTTGTAGTTGTATTTCATAAACTAACACTTTTTTTTATGTTTGTGTTTGAAAACATTTTTTCCATATTTGGTGTATTTATCATAATAATAATAATATAATTTTAATTTAATTTTAAGCTTACCTTTTTTATGCAATGATTTTGTTGTTAGTTTATAGAGATAGACATGTTATACTTTTGGAATTTGAAAAGGAAACACGTGCTCTTAACTTGGTTGTATTGAAAACATTTAAGTGTAAGAAAGAAACATGCCCTCTTAACTTGGTTGTATTAAAAACATAAGTGTTCTTGTATACTAGGTGGGTGCAAACAAGAGAGAGTATATGGTAAGTGGATTAAATAGTTAAAAACAAATGTTAGTTAAGGAGAAAGTTACAAAAATCTAACAAATAGGCTAGGTTTAGGATATTACTATTTTGGGACATCTAAAGTTGAAGGTACATTTTATGGAGGTGTAGTCTAAGCCCTTGGGTGTAGGGCACATATTATGGGTATCTTGGACTTTTGGTGTGTGTTAGTGGTGTCAAATAGTGGTGGAGAGTCCAACCAATGAGTAGGCAAAGTTTTTCATTTACAAGGTTGGCATCAATAAAGTATTCTCCCTCTCTACCCAACTCTAAGATGAGGAGTGTGCATAATGGACTTGTTATTGTAACAAATTGCAAATATTTGATTATATTTAAGTTCAAGGGCTTGAAGTGGCTGCCTCAACCTACAAATATTTAAAGGAACTATGTTTTTTTCAATTAAAACCTTGTGGTCAAGGAGCTACAAAAGAGGAATGCCTTATGGCTATTTTTAAGGGGTTGTAATGATCCTCGTCTTGTGGTAAATATGTAGATATGATGCTAATGGTCCTGATCTTAGTACATTCACGTATATAATGTAAATATTTTCCTATCACCTTGCATTGTATAAATATGATAAATATTTTGTGGTTACCCTGATGTACATGTTGAAGTTTCACTTGCATGATTATGGGAAACACTTCTAAGTTATCCTTGTATACATGGGGTGGATCATAATTACTCTATGCCCACAAATATAATAGTGAATAGTGTCTAACTAAATCAAAACCCTAACCATCAACCCAATCTCCATTGATGAGGCTTCAACCAATGGTCCTTCCTTAAGGTAACCACTTATAATTATTGATGGCACATTTTTCTAACTCAATGAACCTTGTATTAACTAGGGGGAGTTAGATGGAACCTCAATAACTTCAAGATGAGGGTAATAATGAAAGTTCAACATATACCATAACAACCCATACAGATGTCTTTATACCAGGGGCATGATACAAGTATAAGGAACTCTATTAATGGGGGGGTGAAAGAACATATAGCTCGACTCATATAGTTGAAAGAGTAAAAATAATTCAACCCAAGACCTAAGAAGAGACTCACAGACACTCACAGGCATAATATTTACAGGCTTTGATGCAATCAGTGGGGGCGGGGAGATATTTTGCAACCTATTAGCACACATTAATGGATTTTTCTCCTCCCTCACACCTTATCGATTCTAGAAAAGAACTAGGAAGAAGGAAAATGACAGATGGGGAGAAAATGGGAGGCCAAATGGTAGGAAAGGGAAAATCCAGTTAGCCAAGCCCTAACTAACTAGAAGGGTGAAGTAAGAAGTAGAAAGGGAAGATAAATTGGGATAAGGAGAATAGGAATCAAAAAAGCACAGTGAGAGGAGAGTAAGGGAGAAGGAATTAATAGTGAACAAGATGAGGAGAGGGAAATCAAAGGCAAGGAAGTTACTGGGTAACTACTCAAAGTGTGTTGTTGCAAGGAGGGTATCACGCTTTGACATCATGGGGTTTGCACCATGAAGATAAAAAAATGAATTCTGATGTCAGAGGTAAGCCTCCATCATGTTTTTGAACTATACATTTGACATTTACGACATCAAACTACCACTTCTCTGCATCTAATTAACAATCAAGTTCTCGTGTCTAGAGCAATGGAAAAATCACTACCATGAATCTCTTTAGAGAACTACAATTTCCCAAAGATCTTATAGTCATATATTTGTTGGTTAGTTTTACAATCCAAGATTCAGGAACCTTACCGTCATGCTTGTGGCTTAGCCACCTTCCAAGTAATGCGATAAAAACACCTAGTAATATTTTCACACTGAACACTATACAATAAACTTAACCCTAATATCTTAGTGAAGAACAAGTAACTAGCTAGACTCTAGAAGGGTTTTTGGATTGACTGTTAGTGAAACTCATTGTAGTTAGGTGTGCCAATGTGTGTTGAGTGTTAGCGAGTGCTAGGGAAACACAAGGGAGCACTAGGTCAAAATGCATGGAAATGAATGAATAAGAGTGTGTGACAAGGAGTGTTAATGAGTTCCAGGTGTGGTAAGAGGGGAGTGACATGGTATGCTAAGTAGTGCTAAGTCATTCTAGTGTGCCAGAGCAACATGCAGCCAATGTGTTCTAGGTTCCAAAGTGTGCCAAATAGTGCTAGGAAGTGTTAGGGAGTGTTAGGAAACACAAGGGATCACTAGGTGAAAATAATGCATGCAAATGAATGATTAAGAGTTTGTGACAGGAAGTGTCAATGATTTTAGGGTGTGCTAAGGAGGGAGTGACAAGGTATGCTAGGCAGTGCTAAGGCATTCTAGAGGCTAGGGAAACATGACAAGATGTGTTAGGTGCTAAGGTGTGCTAATGCATGCCAAGGAGAGTTATGGAGTGTTAGGGGAAAACAAGGGAGCACTAGTGTCAAATGCATCGAAATGAATGAATAAGAGTGCATGATAGGGATTGTCAGTGAATTCTAGGTGTGTTAAGGAGGGAGTGACAAGGTATGCTAGGTAGTTCCAAGGAATGCTAGAGTGACAGGGTGACATGCCAATATGTGCCAAGTCCTAGGGTGTGCCAATGTGTGTCAGGGAGTGCCACGAGAACACAAGGGAGAACTAGTTCAAATTTTAAGAAAATGAATGAATAAGAGTGTGTGATAGGGAGTGTAAGCAAGTTCCAATTGTGTTAATGAGGGAGTGACAAGGGTATATGCTAGGTAGTTCCAAGGCATGCTAGAGTGTCAGGGCATGTTAGGGAGTGGTAGGGTCTGTTAGGGAGTGGCACATCATGCCAAGGAATGAAGGGGATGATAATGTGTGCCATGTAGTGCCAATGGATTGTTATACATGCCAAATGTTATGGTATGTGAAGATGTAAACTATGTTGCTTAGTTGTTTTATGGGCACGGTTGGATGTGAGCCTTGATTTGGTAACTTGTTAAGTGGGATGAATTAATATTGGACATGAAAAGCCTAAGAAGATTTATAGTCCATTAGGGGAACAAGGTATAGTCTAGTTGTAGTAAATGTAACTTGGTAAAGTTATTATAGTCGAGGCAGGACTTGGTTGGGTTCCTAAGTCTAAAAGAAAATAAGGGTAGTTATGAGGGCATGATAATTGAGTGCCATGGCGTGCCAAGGAATGAAAAGGCATGCTGACATATGCTAGATAGTGTCAATGCATGTCAAGGAGTGTTTGGGAGTGTCAAGAAATCACAAGGGAGAACTAGGTCAAAGCGCATGGAAATGAATGAAGAAGAGATTATGCTAGGGAGTGTCAGTGAATTCTAGGTGTCCCATGGAAGAAGTGTGTTAGGATAATTTCATATTAGGAATTGTAGGAGGAAATATTATGATTGTGATAAGAGGATGGAAAAAGCAATGTGAGACAAAGGGAGACTTTGGTCTAGGCACAACACTATTTTTTCAATGACTTGGTTGGGTTCCCAAGTCACAAAAAAAGTAAGGTTATCTATGAGGGCATGAAAACCAGGGAGTGCCAAGGTGTGCAGGGAATTTTAGGAGGTGCTAACACATTTTAGAAAGTTCCAAGGAATGTTGGGCATGTCAAGACATGCCAAGTGCTAAGGCATGCCAATGTGTGCTAGGTTCTAGGATGCGGCACCAACACATGCTAGGGATTGCCAAGGAAACACAAGGGAGGACTCGTTTCAATTACATGTAAATGAATGAATGTGTGTGTGTGATAGGGAGTGTTAACAAGTTATAGGTGTGCTAAGGAGGGAGTGACAATGTATGATAAGAAGTGCCAATAGACGATAGAGTGCTAGGAAAGCCTACTAAGATGTGACAAGTTCCATGGTGTGCCAATGTGTGCCAAGGAGTGCTAGGGAGTGTTAGGGAAACACAAGGGAGCACTAGGTCATAATGCATGGAAATGAAGGAATAAGAGTGTGTGGCATGGAGTTTCAGTGAGTTCCAAGTGTGTTAAGGAGGGGTTATAAGGCATGCTTGGCAATGCTAAGGAATGTTAGAGTTCTAGGGTGACGTGCAGCCAAGATGTGCCAACGCGTGCATGGAAATGTTAGTTGGGAGCACCAGGGAAACACAAGGGAGAACTATGTCAAAATGAATGGAAATGAACAAATAAGAGTTTGTGATTAGAAGTTTAAGTGAGTTCTAGGTGTGCTAAGGACAAATTGACACGGTATGCTAGGCAGTGTTAAGGCATGCTAGAGGCTAGGGAAAAATGCCAAGATGTCATAGGTTCTAGGGTGTAACAACACGTGTTAAGGAGTGATAAGGAGTGCTATGGAAACACAAGGGAGCACTAGGTAAAAATGCATGGAAATGAATGAATAAGAGTTTGTGACCAAGAGTGTCAGCGATCTCTAGGTATGCTAAGGAGAGAGTGTCAAGGTATACTATGTAGTGCCAAGGAATGCTAGAGTGTTAAGGCGGTAGGCCAAGATGTGTCAAGTACTAGTGTGAGCTAGGGAGTGTTAAGGGGTTTCATGGAAACATAAGGAAGCACTAGGTCAAAATGCATGGAAATGAATGAATAAAAGTGTGTGAGAGGGAGTTTCAATGAATTCTAGGTGTGTTAAGGAGGGAGTTGTTGGGCCGTGAATACGACCACTCTTTAAACACTTATTTCATCCATTTTTACTCTTCTTTATCATGTCATTTATTATAATTTATTATATAAATCCATTTTATAATGATTTATGCTCTTATGGATGAATATTATGTATTCTCCTTTATTTCTAATAAATTGATGATTTTGCCTGATTTTATCAATGATAGTTTCAATAAATTGGTTGTAACATTATTCACCATTTTTAGCCTCCAAGACAATTTTCAAATTGAATATTTGATCATTAAATATTCCAACTCAGCAATTCGCTGGAATAAGAAGTGACAGTTTTGCAGTTGATATTCTGGGAAAATGAAGAAGAATATGGAAAATCCGGAACATGGGTTTTGTCCAGAACGGACCAAATTAACTTTAATTAAGAATGGTTTTCCCAAATTCAGCTTGTACTGAGAGAAACGCGGGGTTCTTTGAGCACGATTTTCTCAGATTTGTTGTTGCGGCCGTCCTCCAAATCTCAGCTGCAAAGCCAAATTCACCTTGCTCTTGTTGATCAATTGGTTAGAAGCAAACCAATTTTGTAATAAAAATCATGTTGTACTTATCTTTATTGTAACTTCTCTCTGATCTCTCTCTATTTAAATGAAAATAGAGATCATAGATGGGGATGGCTGAGAGAATGTAGAATTATGATTTGGGAGAGATAGATTCAGAATTATGATTTGAATTAGAGATTCAGAATTAAGGATTCATGATAGGATAGAAGGAAAAAGAGATTGTTGCATGTTGTAATTCTCAAAGCTTCAGCTATTGTAATGCCAACCAAGTTTGATGATTAATATATGATTTGGGAGTTGATGTTCATTCACTTGATCTAAAGTAGCCCAGCAACATCTGCTAGTGGCTAAGGGCCCAGCCTCTGGTGGATTGTGCTGCTGCTATATATCATATCTATAGTTCATGCGTGGTTTTCATTATCAGCTTTATTTGGTAATCTGGTATGTTATGTTATTTTACATCACAGTTCTGTTATATTCGATTTATGTTCAACTGAGTAATATCATTCTCGATGCCGGGAATGTCGTATTGATTCATCTTGACTTGGTAATGCATTGTTGTTCTTTTAATCATTGATATAACGTTGTTGATCCTTACAAAATGTTATTTCTATTCAATTACAGCGTAACCGTGCTGTAACACTCTTTAATTGGTATTACTGAATTCATCTTAGAGATTATATTTCCTTGCGATTGTTGAATCTATTGACGTTGTTGTTCCATTATAAAATATAATCTTATTCTTTATAACTAAGACTGATAAGTGGATTACCAAGATCAGATTACTATTAAGGTGTGCCGTGTGTTAAATTATTATGCATTTGTATTTGGCTTTCAAGCACTGTTCCATATTTCATCATTAATCAATGCCGTTCTATTTCCGTGTGCTATTCGATTCATCCTTCAAGATAGAAGATTGCTATTTGATTTCTATAGCATACACTTGTTGCATTTATTTTTGTAGATTAAGGTGGTGTTGTTTATAAGAATTAGTTGTCGTTACATTTCCTAGTTGCTGTTTCATTTCCTGTTATTCGCATTATCTTTGCTTTGGTGTGCAGTAGGGCTGTCAACTGTAGAGAACATTGGTTACTGCTTCCTTGTTCTCAGATTGATTTTCTTGTTCTAGTTTGATTTCAATTGTATCAATCTCTAGAGGAATGAGTTATTGCTACTGTACCCTCGATTGATGTTTGCTGAGTGAATAGTTGGATTTCAGAGCATTTGAGTTTATGTTGTTGTAGTTAGATTTCTTTTCAAGAATTCATTTACTTTTGGATTTTAAGCACTATACTGCAAAACATTACTCTTGAGTAAATAGCCACCTCAGACTGAGTACACTCTTGAAATAAAAAGTCGTCCCTGGGTTGAAAATTAATGTGAAGATAATTAGGAGTTAAAAAGACACCTTTTTATCGCTCGACATTTTGGCGCCGTTGCCTGGGAGAGTGTAGCCATTTCTAAATAGTGTACATTTGATGAGTGCCTGTTAGGAAAGAATTGGGTATTAAAAACGGAAGGTAAGAACCTGCATACGAAACATGTAGAAGCCCTGCTCCCCCGCCCGCTTTCCAACATAATTTTTAATGAACTTAGGGTAGAAATAGATGTTTGAGTTTTTGTGTGAATGACTAAAAAAAAAAAAATAGAAATTTTAAAAAACAAATCTCACAATTTCACTCAAGTGGTGATGTAAGCACCACCCATTTCACTAACTAATTGACAGGAACATTTGAAGAAGGAGCCTCGAAGAAACATATGAACAACATCTTTTATTATGGTAAGAAATGACTCACATTTCTACTTTTGAATTTCCTATCAAAGATCTAGGAGGAGTGACACAAATACACATAATTCCCCCATCTTCTCTACCAACTTTTCATGGCTTGACAAATGAAGATCCAGATACATTCTTATTTGAGTTCGAAATACTTTGTAGAGGATATGATTATTACACTAACGATCAAAGGTTGAAAGTGTTTCCTCTTACTCTAAAAGGAGCAGCGCTCTGATGGTTCATGAGCCTAGGTGGGAACTGCATCCAAACATGGGAGGACATGAAGAACATATTATTGAAGAAGTACCAGGACTATTGCAAGGCCGATGAAGATATTTTCGCTATGATAAAAGGGGAAGATGAAATCTTGGAGGACTAAGTAGAGAGATTTCATTATAACCTTCAAAAATCAAAACATAAGCATTTGGAAAAAGAGATCTTAAAAACACTCATTCTTAAAGGAATCAAAGATGAATTTTTAGAACTCTTAAATCTGATAGGAAAAGGTGATGTTTTTAAGTTATCATATGATGATGTTTGTGAGTTGTGCATAAGGTATTCAAGAGGAATCTCCAAGGCTGGTAAGAATCCTAGAGATGTTTGTTCTTTGTTTTCCAAATCTGCTACAAGAATAGGAGACATAAGAGCTGAAATCAATGCTTTATTTGAAAATTTTAAAGTTGATTTTATTAGCTCTCTAAATGCAAAATTGGATGTTTTGCAGGTTCATAAAAATCAAGAATTTGATGAAGTGTTTTGCCCTCATGACCGAAAGGAGCATCCCATAGATAGTTGTTCTTCCTTATCTAGGATGGAAGTATCATATCAAAGAGATGAGGAAACTACAACAAGATCAAAACCATGGAAATCATGGCCTATATGTATGGTTCAAAACACTTCTTCTCCATTCTCTTACTCGCATAATCCATTATGGAATACTCACATGTTAGAGCAGCCATGTCAATCTCAATATAACCACCACCAATCTTGTCTACAAGTTTGGCATGGTTCACCTTATGATTACATGACTACTCTCCCTCATCTTGTAATACAAGCAAATTCTCCATATTCTTCACCAGCTCTTCCACAACATCTTGCTTGCCCATCAAAACTATTCACACAACCCAATCATCTATATCATCAAAATGCTCCATTCTATACACAATTGCCTGCTCAACTAATTCCACACCCTCACCATAATAAACCAGTACAGCATGCTTACAGTGTTGAACTACAAAATTTACCCAGCCTTTCCACCCATTCTATCTCACATGCACCAATGGACAAAACTTACAATGAGATTCAGAATGTTTCAAATTCAAAAATTGTAGAAGTTATGGAAGAAAATGAGGTTTCTTTTAGTATGCATCAACAAACCATTTTAAAATCTCAAGAACTTCATGATATGATGGTTATGGGAAATCAAAAAAGTGAAGGATATATTGAAGATTGGTTTCACTCCATCATTTGTTTGCAGCATCACTTCATACTTCAACAATTTTTTATACCATTTTTTCAAGGGAAGTTGGCTTCTCATACCCTAATATTCATTAAGATGCATTTTTCAAATTTGGGTATGTGCATACATGAAGCCCTATTTCAAAGATGGCTCCACTGGAAGTACTCATATACGTAGTCATATTCATTTTTCAAATCAAAATAGGTTAGTGTAGAAAATAAAATAAATAAGGGCATAAATAAATGCATTTTGTTTTTTTATGTAAAACTAGTTGTTTTTTGTTGCAACACGCTATGAAAATCAACATCGGTGATAATTTTTTTAATTAATTTGTGTATATAGATGAATTAAAATGTAAATAATAGTTCTAAAAACACTCATATTCATTTTTATCACCAATTTGAAAAAAATGCTTGAATATCACATTTTTTTTGGCTTGCGGGCTTGATGGAATTTTTGAAAACACAGTCGGGACAGTCATGTTTTGAGGGATCAAAATGAAATATTTTTAAAACTTGTTTCTATACTAAGTATACCTTGATGTATACTTTCCAATCCAATTTGAATCACTCAATTTGGATTTGAAACGAAAAAGTTAGAACCAAAACATTGACGGGGTGTCTAGCGGCAACTCAGGAACAGAGTTGGGACAGTCAGTTTTTGGAGGCCTAGATGTTTGAATTTTTAAAACCTATTACTATGGTAGATTCACCTATGAATATAGTTTACAAATCAATTAGAATCGCTCATTTTATATATCGTATGGGAAAGTTATGATCAAAATACTGACTGTCTATCGTAAATCAGCACCCTTAAAACTCTGTTTTTCAGGCTGTTCCTTAGAGTATTTGACCTATCAATTCTTCTTTTCTTAAAAAACTGTTTCTATTGGAGATAAATTAATGAATCTACTTTCATTTCCAATTTAAATCATTCAAATCCAACATCAAACAGAGAATTTATGCTTGAAATATCAACTGTTGGTCTAAGTTGGGTAATAAAAAATGACGTTGTTATACAGGTTGTTCTAACTAAAATTGACATATCATATCATTGAATTTTTAAAACATGTTTCTATTAGAGATACACCTTTGAATTAGCTCTCATCTGGCTTTGGAATCACTCAATTTGGACAAAAAACAAAGAAGTTGTGATTAAAACACTGCAGGTTAGCATGATTGGCCACTGCTCTCCCGCAGGTGACAAATAAATTTTACTTTGTTATTTTCTCCATAGATTTGTGCTACAGAGTAACTACTTGTTGTTTTTTGCATAATTCTTGGATTAGGAGAGCCTGATCACCTCTCTTTCTCCATGATTTAATGTTTTATTGCATGTAGACACTCGTTTTTTGCAGGTCTCGGGAAAATAAAGGGGGTCAATCTATGGACGAGTGATTTTTGAAAGAAATTTTAAGAAACAAAGGAATTTCATCCAACTCATTACCCAACAGATTCATAATAGAACAAATAAAGAATTGATTTCAATTTGAAGATTCATGTCTTATCACTGCTGCCAAAATATTTTTCAAAGAGATCATTTTTTTTTTACATAATATCATAGCTGTTGTAACTTAATTTATTTACATACTGTTTTTAAATAAAATGTTGTTTCTTTTATGATCTCTCTTATATTTTGTGTTCCAGGTGTTACTTCATTCAAACTGTAACCCATCCTCAGCATCAATATAGTGAATAGCTAATTCATTCTTTGCATGCTTGCATTTTATGTTTGTGCATTTTGTTGTTCTTTTTCTAAAGGGACAGCATTTGTGTGCACTTTTGTTGTTTCTGCTGTTCTTTTTCCAAAGGGACAACATTTTTGTTTTGCTGTTCTTTTTCCAAAGGAACAACACCTTTTGGGTCAGCAGTTCATTTTGTTGTTCCTCTTTTACTTTTTGTTGTTCCTTTCCGAATGGAACAACACTTCTGCACTTTCACTTTTTGCTGTTCCTTTCCGAATGGAACAACACTTCTGCACTTTCACATTTTGTTGTTCCTTTCCGAATGGAACAGCACTTCTGCACTTTCAATTTTTGCTGTTCATTCCAAATGGAACAACACTTTTGCACTTTCACGTTTTGTTGTTCCTTTCCAAATGGAACAACACGTCTGCACTTTCACTTTTTGCTGTTCCTTTCCGAATAGAACAACACTTCTGCACTTTCATGTTTTGTTGTTCTTTTCCGAATGGAACAACACTTCTGCACTTTCAATTTTTGTTGTTCATTTCCGAATGGAACAACACTTTTTCACTTTCACGTTTTGTTGTTCCTTTCCGAATGGAACAACACTTCTGCACTTTCACATTTTGCTGTTCCTTTCCGAATGGAACAACACTTCTACACTTTCACGTTTTGCTGTTCCTTTCCAAATGGAACATCACTTCTGCACTTTTACATTTTTGCTGTTCCTTTTCAAAGGAATAGCATTTTCACATTTTTTTTTCCTCTTAAGGAACAACACTTTTTCACATGCATTTTTCGTTGTTCCCTACAGGGAACAACACCTTTTTGTGTGTATTTTTGCTTTTTGGTATGCATTTCCTTTGCTGTTCCCTACAAAGAACAACACTTTTTTTGAGTGTTTTTGCCGTTCCTTAAAAAAAAAAAAACAACACTTTGGGAGTATTTTCAAGAGCAACCCTTTCTTCCTCTTGTGGGATTATTCATAATTCGTCTCAACCACATTTTACTAATTCCCTTTCATGCATGAAGTACACTACTTTTATGAGGAAAAGAATTATGGATTCTATTGAAGCGAGTTAATATCATTCACGTTATGATCTTTAATAGGATAGCTCCTTGATGATAGAATCTTTTCAAAAGGGACAATTATTTATATATTACTTTACTGCATTATTTTCTGTTGTACATGATTCTGATTGATCATCTTAATACCATGTTGGTTCCACCCTTCCTAGTTATAATCTTCTCTGTCTGTAATAAATGAGATTATGGGTATATTTTTGTCTATTGACATGTTCAACTTCTTCCACCATCCCTGCTCTTAAGGAGTATTGAGCCTCCCTCTTTTTATCATAAAAATGTGTAATAACAACAAAATTTTGTTCGCAAATGGAGGATGGGGTCTCATTAAAAGCTAGCCTACCATGTTCATAAGGCTGTAACAAAGTGACATTCCCATTATGGCCACCACACCAGGGTTATGATCCATTGGATAGCCAAATTATCCTTGGAACATGAGGTCTCATCACGAGCCGACCTGATCACTTTTGCTACATCCTAATGAATGGCAGTGTGGTTATCTGGTTACCATGCCAACACACTGATCTCTTCTTTAGAACAACATTGGAACTCTCCATTTATAAATTGAGGATCCTGGCTCATATGGGTTAAAAAGCAACCCTGCCGAGGCTATGGATGCCTGCTGGCAGCAGAGTCTCTGCTTATGGTATTGAAGTTATATCTTATCGTCAATTATTACTATAATACCATTTTCTTATTTTTTCTTTTTATCAGAGAAGTTATTTCCTTAATTCTTCCTGTTTTTAACCTTTATGTATGAGAAATTATTTTCTGATCAATCACATCATTTTTCAGCTAGAATACCATCAACAAAACATCTTTTTGGCATATTACTGTCCTTTTTATTTTTTCATAACTTATCATCAATCCAAAGTGTCCTATCTTTTATTCATAGCTATCTTTACACACTCTGCTCTCATTATAACCATAACTCTCGCCATCCTATCATTAATATGTGTACTCTACTTCATTTATTGTTGTATTGTTCATTTCCTTGCCTTGTCGTCAGCATAACACCTTTCATACGCTTTATGGTCATGGAATCCCTTTTCCAATTGGAGGGGGGAATTTATGCATTATGGGATAGCATGCGATATGATTACTGCACTCTGCCATAACTTGTTGATTTGACAAAAGTTTTTCTGATTGAAAGTTTTGCATGCATCTTATCTATTTCTATTCAAAACTAACACTATGGATTCAAGAACATTGTACGCAAAATAGTGCTTTGTTTACCGGAGAACAACAAGTATGGGAAGAACTCTATTCGCAGCATGACCACACTATTGCAACTACCAAACGCGGCTCGAGTAGCACACGAACGTAAAAAATTCTTCAGACATGATGTGCTTACCTGGATTCCACCTTTTGCATCACTTTTAGCACCAACTCTGCCTCCATCAACTTCAACAAATGCCAGTACATATATGTCATTCCACATTTTTCTTTTTGGAGGTAAAACTTGAGGTAAAATAGCATAATTTTATGATTTATTACAAATTTAAGAGAACTTCATAAAAATCCATTTTGAGCATTATTTATCATCCTTCAATCCACATCTGTACCACTTCCCATTTTTCAACGGCATATCATCTTTCAGTTTGGAGGAGTGTTGCTTTCATTCATTTCTTTCTTATAATCATGTCATTCATATCATCCATTGATATTCTTATTCATTCTCAACACCTCCCTTACTCCATGTTGTTTTACACCAAGCATAGAATTCAACAGATGGTAGCAACCACCTCAATTTGTTTTCTAGCATCACATGAGGGCATGCTAATTTTTCAGAGAGGGGGAGGAATTGCTACGCATGATGGATGTTTTCTACTTTCTTTCTCATTTAAGGCATACAATTTCAGTGCAGAAATTGATTTCCACATATTTTTAAAACTATGAACTCAATTCTTGTGATCTCTGGAAAACACAGACATATTATTAAAATACACATACCCAGATAATTTCAAGATAAATTGGTTCATAAAATTTCGGAAATCATGCACTATCACCTACAGCCATTTTGTTTATATCTCATGATTCATGCATCAAACGATCTGATTTTTGGATCATAGAGGCATTCATATATTACAAATCTACTTGCAACATTTCAACAAAATTTGGTTTGTAGTTTTTGGGAAAATGGTTAATGAAGGTTGCTGTCACTTATATCATATTTTGTTGCAACTTCATTGTTATGCCTTCATCAAGATTGCTAAAATTGAATATTCATTAATTGAGGAAGAATTCATTTGTTCTATGAGCTGAGATGAACAAATTTTTTATTGCTTGGTTAACACATGGGTTTTGTCTTTGGGTTGCATGAGGACATGCAATATATTCGGTGTGGGGGTGTGTTGGGCCGTGAATACGACCACTCTTTAAATACTTATTTCATCCATTTTTACTCTTCTTTATCATGTCATTTATTATAATTATTATATAAATCCATTTTATAATGATTTATGCTCTTATGGATGAATATTATTTATTCTCCTTTATTTCTAATAAATTGATGATTTTGCATGATTTTATCAATGATAGTTTCAATAAATTGGTTGTAACATTATTCACCATTTTTAGCCTCCAAGACAATTTTCAAATTGAAGATTTGATCATTAAATATTCCAACTCAGCAATTCGCTGGAATAAGACGTGACAGTTTTGCGGTTGAGATTCTGGGCAAATGAAGAAGAATATGGAAAATCTGGAACATGGGTTTTGTCCAGAACGGACCAAATTAACTTAATCTAGAATGGTTTGCCCAAATTTGGCTTGTACTGAGAGAAACACAGGGTTATTTGAGCATGAGTTTCTCAGATTTGTTGTTGCGGCCGTCCTCCAAATCTCAACTGCAAAGCCAAATTCGCCTTGCTCTTGTTGATCAATTGGTTAGAAGCAAACCAATTTTGTAATAGAAATCATGTTGTACTTATCTTTATTGTAACTTCTCTTTGATCTCTCTCTATTTAAATGAAAACAGAGATCAGAGATGGGGATGGCTGAGAGAATGCAGAATTATGATTTGGGAGAGATAGATTTAGAATTATGATTTGAATTAGAGATTCAGAATTAAGGATTCATGATAGGATAGAAGGAAAAGGAGATTGTTGCATGTTGTAATTCTCAAAGCTTCAACTATTGTAATGCCAACCCAGTTTGATGATTAATATATGATTTGGGAGTTGTTGTTCATTCACTTGATCTGAAGTAGCCTAGCAGCATCCGCTGGCGGCTAAGGGCCCAGCCTCTGGTGGATTGTGCTACTGCTATATATCATATCTATAGTTCATGCGTGGTTTTCATTATCAGCTTTATTTGGTAGTCTGGTACGTTTTGTTATCTTACATCACGGTTCTGTTATATTTGATTTATGTTCAACTGAGTAATATCGTTCTCGATGCCAAGAATGTCGTATTGATTCATCTTGACTTGGTAACGCATTGCTGTTCTTTTAATCATTGATATAACGTTGCTGATCCTTACAGAATGTTATTGCTATTCAATTACAACATAACCGTGTTGTAACACTCTTTAATTGGTATTACTGAATTCATCTTAGAGATTATATTTCCTTGTGATTGTTGAATCTATTGACGTTGCTGTTCCATTATAAAATACAATCGTATTCTTTATAACTAAGACTAATAAGTGGATTACCAAGATCAGATTACTATTAAGGTATGCCGTGTGTTAAATTATTATGCATTTGTATTTGGCTTTCAAGCGTTGTTCCATATTTCATCATTAATCAATGCCGTTCTATTTCCATGTGCTATTCAATTCATCCTTCAAGATAGAAGATTGCTATTTGATTTTTGTAGGATACACTTGTTGCATTTATTTTTGTAGATTAAGGTGGTGTTGTTTATAAGAATTAGTTGTTGTTACATTTCCTAATTGCTGTTTCATTTCCTGTTATTCGCATTATCTTTGCTTTGGTGTGCAGCAGCGCTGTCAACTGTAGAGAACATTGGTTATTGCTTCCTTGTTCTCAGATTGATTTTCTTGTTCTAGTTTGATTTCAATTGTATCAATCTCTAGAGGAATGAGTTATTGCTACTGTATCCTCAATTGATGTTTGCTGAGTGAATAGTTGGATTTCAGAGCATTTGAGTTTATGTTGTTGTAGTTAAATTTCTTTTCAAGCATTCATTTACTTTTGGATTTTAAGCACTATACTGCAAAACATTACTCTTGAGTAAATAGCCGCCTCAGACTGAGTACACTCTTGAAATAAAAAGTCGTCCCTGGGTTGACAATTAATGTGAAGATAATTAGGAGTTAAAAAGACACCTTTTATCGCTCGACAAGAGTGACAAAGTTATATGCTAGGCAATGCCAAGGTATGCTAAACTACCAAGGCATGTCAGGAAGTGCCACGGTGTGTTAGGGAGTGTCAAAGCATGCCAAGGAATGTAGTGGATGTTAACGCATGCCACACAGTACCAAGGCATTCTAAGACATGTCAGGTGCTATGGCATGTCAAGATGTAAATTGTGTTGCTTAATTGTTTTAGACCAAGGTTGGATGTGATGATCCTTGTCTTGGTAACTTGTTAAGTGGGATGAGTTGAGAATATACATGAGTACCCTAATATGAGTTACAAGTAGTTCTTAGCTGAACAAGGGATATGTTGAATTTTCATGACACATGAGAATCCAGGTTTAACCTTAGAATTTTTTATGCGAACACACTCAAGTGCCACAACACATCTGCTATACAGAACACAATCTTCCATGAAAGAAAAAGTAATGGATTGAATGCGCAGAGTTTAGGGTCTACCAAATCTTCATATGTTAATTCTTATTATTGTGATATACAATAGCCATTTTTATGTGTGGTGTAAGACTCCTCTGGAGATTTATGTCCAACAACAACATCTCTGTGGTAAAAGGTGTACTGTCAAAGGTTGCTCCATCAAAAATAGCAACGAAAAGGGACCTTACTGTGCACACAAATGAATAATTAAGAATATTGTTATCTATGAGTGCTGATGTGGAGGTATGGGACAAAATTACATAGGCAGCGAATCTTTTTGTTCAACCAATCAAGATCTAAAAAGGAAAATATTCTATTATATATACATGTGTGATAGTATTTGGAGAAATGCCAGCCTAACCCACAAATTTGTTGACATTTTGCTGGAGCTGACCTATTAGTGTTCCTAAAGTTAATAAACGGGTAAAATAGGACTCACTTTTCAATACAAAATATTAAATTGATAGGAATAGGGCCAAATTGTGAAAGTGTAAAAATTGGTATGGTTTAAAGGGATCGATCCCTTTGAAAAATATTAAATGTGGCAATGAAGGTTGAGCCTCATTCTAGAACCCCTTTGGGAATCCATCTTAGGAATTGGCATAGGATGCAACACTTTAGGATAATTTTTGTAGCAGTGATGTCAACACTTGTATGGTGACAGGGGGTTGGAGTTGGCCTATCAAAGCTCATTGGTCTACTTTGGAGCTTCTCTAGAGTGATGCCTTGGATGCTTTGGAGTACAAGGGCATGATTTGATATTCAGTTTGCATTGAAGAAGCTTTGGAGGCTAGATACTACATAAAAACCCCTTGTTCTGAACAGGGAAGCACATGCCACTGAAGAAAGTAACAGAAAGTACACAGATTTGAAACTAAAATCACATCACTATTTATTACTCTTTGAAATAGGAAATAACTAAAAATTTCAAACACTACTATTCACTTTTCCTTTAGTCTAGAAGGTACAATGAATATGGAAACATGTACAATAATGTCTCAACTTTCTTAACTCCTAATCCTAATGCACCTTCCTTGCATGGATAGACAAGACAATTAAAGTCTGCCTCTACTGAATATGATATGAGATATGCAAACATGCTTCCTTAGCTAAGGCTGAGAATTAATAACTAGGGAAGTGCTCCTTTTAACTGTGCATGCAAAAACTAAATAAAGCAAAGAGTTTCACTACTCCAGGTGCCAAAAATGAATCCACTGCCTAAGGTAAGTGCTTTGCCCAAAACAAGATATTAAGGACTCAAAAACTTTGTTGCTTCCTTCAAGAGAGGTGTATGCCAAACAGAACTAAGCTATCTTGCACTATCCTCCAAATTCATTCACCTTTAACAAAAATCTTGTGCCTAGAAAAAGACAAGAGACCAATATCCAACAGAATTCGTTGACTAGCCAGAGACCCTTGTGCCCAAATAGAGAGATAATAATGGAATGTCAACTAGGGTGGAATATTTCACCAGTGAAATTGAAAAGAGATAGAAGGGGTAAAAAATTATCAGACCTAATGCTCAAGAACAAATGAATTAATCCACACTTGGTGATCCAAAATGAATTCAATCCTTCTTTATTTATAGATTTTCCAAAGGGGTTTCATATTCTTAAGTGATTCAGTAAACCTTACTCCAAACCCCAAATTTGGGTTTTTTAAGCCTAGTTTCCCGAAAAATTGCCCAACAATGGGTATTTTGGGGCTTTTCCCCCTTTATGGAGGAATATATCCTACGGGGATGGATAGGATATTACGTCCCATTCATCCTCAATTTGTAGAGGACATTACATGGCACCTAATAAAAGAAACAATGCTTTAGTTTAGGAGGTAATAACTAAATGCTTAATTCTTTCCACACAGGACATACATCTTGCAAAAATGATCATGGTGTACAAATACTACAAAAGGCCTAAATATTACTAGCATTGTCATAGTCCAAGAATAAAAACCCTTTCACATGAAACAAGGTCAGTACCACATACTACAAGCACAAATGACAAATTCAAAAACAATATACTTATTCAATGAAAGAATGATGAATCCTATTAGTGCACTTTAAATTGAATAGCTCTTGAGTTGTAGTGTCAATAAAAATTTCTCAGGTTGGATCATAATTAAGTACTCAATGTTGTTTTGGGTCCAATTTGGGGAAAAGGAGGAGCTCTTGGTGACAATGGGATGATCAGGATTTTCAGAAGGGAGCTCTGCTATACTTTTCAACATACAAGCCATTCATTCTAGTGGAGGAGATATAGAGAAGCCTTTAATAAAGACCTTTCCAAGATAAATTTGGAGGAAAATCCACTTTCAAAGCTTAAACATAGTTCTAGATTCAAACAGGAGTAGTCATTTTTCAGAACAACTATTAATTCCCAAGAAATTGGAGCCAAGCTGACATGTTGACCATTTATTCTTCTACTGGACAAGGAAGCATTTATGAAAAGTCCTTGGCCCTTTGATCTAGTATTTTATGTAAATATCTTGATTAGAAATGTAATAAGAGATGCAGTTTACATTAAGAAAAAGGGAAAAGTAGAGGGCCAGTTAATAATTATCTCTGAAATACTCTCAATAGAATCCTAACATATTTGAAATGGCAAAGTTTAACTCCATGGTTATTTTTTGCCTTAGAAACTTTGCTAATTTGCATGATTGAAGAATGTATTCATGCCTTGAAAGAAGCTCACAAATGCTTTTGATATTTGGTTGAAGAAAAGAAAATGTGCAAAGTTACACTCACATAGAGGTATGGAAAAAAAGTATGTTGAACTTGTTGTCCTAGACTCCACACAAAGAATGGACAAAAGGTGAAAAAACCAAGTCAAAAGGTATGTGTAGCTTTTGTCATGCAAAGGTAGGTATTAACTCTGTTATGCTCCTATACCAATAGGTGTCATATATCATGATTGACTTGATAATCTATGTAATATGTTCATACCTTTACTTGTTGCAAAGGTTTTACGTATTGTCAAAAAATAAAAAATAAAATTAAAAAATGTAAAGAGGGTATACCCTAAAAGAAAAATCAAAGGGTAAAAGGAATAAGATGGTCAAAAAAGTGAAAGAAAAGGAACCTCACCAAAAGAAAGACCAATGAAAGTGTGCAAGTCTACATGCCACTACTTTTACTCTTGTGCAATAAACAATTGTGTGCAGCTTTTCACCTATGCCACAATTGATGAATAGTCAAACAATTTAAGCTTGACTAGTTCATATTTTCAATTTTATGTTTTAGAGATAGAAAATAAAAATCTGACCAAACTTTTTAATCTTGGTAGATAAGTAGATAGGTAGAGTGAATAAAATGAGTTCAACAGTTTAATCTGAGGCCTTGGATGTAATAAGGCTAGACTTAGATAGATATCTACATGTAAAAGAAAAGAAAGTGTGATAAGGGTTTGCCAGTTTAAGTGCACCCTAATAAAGAAGTAAAAATTCTAGGATAATGTAGGTAAGGTAAGTAGATGATGGTTGCAGAATAGATGTGTGGTGAATGGTTAAGTTTAATGCTTAAATCTTTTGCTTTCATCACTTGGACAAGGCACAACTCACATTGGAGACAACACATCAAGGAGACAAAGTCAAAATAATTAACTTCCCTACTCATTTCCCCTAAATTTTCACTAATTTCCCCTAAGTACTAAGGAATTTGCTAAATTAAAGGGGCTTAGAGCATTTCTCTGACTTTTGGAGGGACCGGACCCTCGGCCCAATAGTTTATAAAGCCTAAAGTATTTAAAACCATTCATAAATCATTCATTCACCTTCATAAGTATTTTCCTAAGTAAATTCTATTCTACTTAGGAAAACTACAATATTTTTCATAAAAACCCCTTTTCACTTTAAGCCTAAGTTTAAATACACACAACAAATGTTTTTATACTTAGCACTTTCGTTCATTATGACATATTAACTATTAACTTGTATTAATTTATAAATCCCTTATAAATTTTACCCTCTCCTGTATTATTATAACTATATAAAACCCCGAATTTCTACATATCCCACCTTGATGGTTAAATATATCCATAATACATCATTAATTGGGATTAATTAGTTAATCTGTAACTAATTAAGAGCCCCGACCCTCGCCACATTAAATAAAGGATTAATTAACCCTCACGGTTAATTAACAGCGTCCCCGTCCAATCCCGTCAACCTCGATATAATTAATTAATCCTTAAATGTATTAGGCCCGCCTCCATTTTATCCCCATCACTTTAGAGCCCTGACAATCGTCCGATCAGGTCCTTGAGATCTAACGACTATTATACATATCGCGTGACCCTTTGTGACCGTGCATTAGCACGTGATCTCAAAACGGTTTTTGAACAGTGCCTCCGCCACGCATCGAGTAATCTATGGAATCGCTAGCCCAAGACTTAATACCACCCTTCCCCATAAGCGGTGTGATAGAAACCGCTTATCACCTTCTACTAAATGACAAAATTTCTCGTCATTCAGTTGCCACCAATTGTCATTTTCATTCACCCGCCAATATCAACCATTTACCCGTTTAAACACAAAAACCCCAGTTTTGCTTGTTTTCACCTAATTATGCAGTAAAACCCTATGTAACCCAACCACGCCACCTGAAGCCTCTGTTAACCGATTCAAGCATGGTTTAACTCTTGAAAAGAATTCTGAACTCACTCCACAGACCTCTCAAGCTCAAATGAAACCTTTTCGACCTCCCCTACAAACCAATGCTTTCTTAACAATTTGTTTTGTTGTACAGATGATCAGAAGACCACAACCTTGGATAAACAGTCTTAATACTAGTCATAAGACTTGTCTACTCCAAGATTGTTATCAAATCTATTCAAATAGAGATGGAAGATAAAACATATAGTAAAAAGACAAGCAAAAGAAACAGGAAATTAAATGATTTACTGTTGAAATAGACAGTAAAAACCTAAACTACACAGTGAAGGTAAAAGGACATAGTAAAAAATAGTCAAAGTGTATCAGTGTTAAAGAGTATCAGATTGAAGACCAAGTCAAGTAAATCAGCTAGCATGAAGATAAACAGTAGGGAAGACAGTTACAAAATAGAGTATACAAATTCATGTCAAAGTGAAGACAGATGAAAAAACAGAGCGGTAAAAGTAAAAAGTAAACAGTAAAAGTAAACATGAAAACATTAAGGGTTGAACAAAGATGAAAATAATTTCACCAGCTACAATGAATTTTATCCAAATTAAAAGTGAAAAACAGTCAAAATAAGTTCAAGGTTAAAAGATGAAATCAAAGCAAAAATGGTACATTCTTCATAATTTTCCTGTTCAAGTCATAGTTTTGCAGAAACCATTGTGGCCAATCCAAGAAGTATTTTGAGAAACTGGAGGAGGTTTTTGTTCCCAAAAGGCTCATCTACAAAAACCTATCTCAATTTTACATAGGCATTACCAAGAGGGGGATAAGTGCATGTCTTCACATCCTATTTTTCAGTTTGTGCAAAGTCCTGTTTCTGACATATTTTTGCAGAGAATATTGTGAACAGCTGGAGATGATTCTTTGGACCCTAAGTTTGCATAATTTCTTGGGCAGAATGCACAAAGAAAGGATGCAGTTAGTGACTGGGATGCCTCATCATCAACTAAGAGTTGCTATCAAATTCGACTTTCTCTTCTTCATCACCATAAATCCATAGAAATAGTGCCAAATAGATTCATTAGTTTTGAATGTCCTTTATTTAAGTTCTATTAATGTAAACAGTTGGAAATATTTGTGAAACTAATTTTGATACTTTTTCAAGATATTTCAGTTTACAATTAGTATAAATACTTCTCCATTTGAAGTATTTTGGGGTGGATTCTTTGATATTTCTGTAAAATAAGTTATTTTGAAAAAGAAGTGCTATTGGAACAACTCTTGTATGGCTAGTTAGATGCATTGAATAAAGCAAAGGACTTTCACAAGGATTCTCGTGCAAAGCAATTGTCAATAAGTATTCTATATCTCTTGTTTAGTATTGTTTTTCCTCTGTTTATTAATAATCACATTTGTTTCCATAAATCTGAATGATAAACAAAATAATGATATCTCAGAAAGTGCTTCAGTGCAATCTGTTTTAAAAGGTTTATCTTTCTTAATGTTTTCTTCAAACTATTATAGACAAGAAATCCTTAGTTGCTTCTTGTTTCTTAGTTTTTCATTGTGATCACTTAGTAAAGAATTCTTAATTGCTCTTTATTACTGGTCAACCACTTTCCCTCCCATCGAAACATGCTGAAGGATTCTTAACTGCCCTTCATCCATTTTGAGACCATTCCACCCTTTAAAGTTCCCATTTGCCTCTTGTTTTACTATCTTGCCCTTTGAAGCACTCCTTTGCTGAATCAACCAATCCTATTAAGCCATCTTTAGTTGAATCCATAGCCTAATGGCTTGAAGTACTTTGTTTTACCCATTTTTTCCTGAATTTCACCACCAATCAAAATCAAAACCCCCAAGCTTTCATAACTAGCCTAATATCTATCAAAACAAAGCTAAATCGTAAAGAGAGAGCCCTCTATGGGTATAGATTGGCTATATTATGTACCTAAAAGTTGGTTTGTGGTTACCTCGGACCCCTTTCCCTCTTCTTACAACTTCTGGGAAAATTTGAGTGATAACATAGTGGCGACCATACTGGGGAACGAATAGTTTGTTTGTTTGTTATTATTGTTTGCTTTATAAACTACAGAAGGAGCCTGAAGTTAGCCAGGTAGCCTTTGAACTGCTCTTGCTCTGCAAGTGCATAGTAGATGAATGTTGCTTCAGTCAAACTCCGGTTTAGTTTATGAACTGAACATCTAATTTCCAAACATTCAACCAGTTCCTCATGTCAAATAAATCTTTTAGAAAGTTTAAATTTCATATCTAAATCCTCTTAAAGGAATCATAGAAGTTGTTTTGAAAATTCATAAAAAAAGCAAAATAATCATAAAATACTCAAAATTTGGCTTCCTGGAGAACCAACTTTTTCTTCAGAATCGTTTTACAGATTTAGATCTGATCTATGATGGTGGACAAGGATCAGACACACAAAGGTTAAAATCATCCACCTGGTGACTCCAAAATCGATTCTATAATAAAGACTCCATTAGAGGAATGAACCTAAAAGAATTGTGTGAAAAGATTAGGCTTTTAGCTTGGATTGTTATCCAAGACATTATGTTCTTTCTCATTGATAAAATTTTTCAACGTATATTGTATTTTATAGATGATTTTAGATTAAATTTTTATTATTTTCCTCTGAAAAATGTAGATATACAGTCTCCTTACACATTTGAATAGTAGTCTTCTAATTCTTATGAAGATCATTTTCCAATTAAGGAGAATCAAAAAATTAAGACTAATCATACAGTCCCTGTACATATTCCAGTACCTTAAAGTTCCTAATAGATATAAACCACTCATTTTGCCTCCTACACTCCATGCTTTCCCTAACGATTATCCCAAGTATCTCCCTAGGTTTGATGGAGAGAATGGTATCACTGCCCAAAAATATAGTCAAGTATTTGAAGATTATCTTAACTTATTTGAAGTAGATGAAGAGGATGTCAGTATTAGGCTTTTTGATCTTTCTTTGCAAGACAAAGTCAAGAGTTGGTTCAAAACCTTGCCTGAGACAAGCATCTCAAATCTCGAGAAATTTCTCAAACTCTTCCTTGATAGATGGATAATCAAAGTCAATTTTCTCATAATCATAGAAGAATATAATCAGTTAAAAAGACATCCAGATGAAACAATACAACAATTTTCAGACAAATTTAATCAAGCCTATTATTCAATGCCATCAAATATAAGACCTCCCCCCGGTTCAACTCTTTTGCATTACCCAAGAGAATTTGATTCAGAGATAGAATTTCATCTAAGAGAAAGAAACCCCTTAACAATGGAACAGATGCAAAACATGGCAGTAGATGTAGAAGTTAATCTGCAAATTAGAAGAGAAAAGTTGAAAGAAGAAAAAGGGGAAAAACTTGACATTTTGATAAAGAAAATAGAGGAAATGATGCATAAGATCACAATGAAAGTTGACTTTTTTGTTCAAAATCACCATGACACATTTGTTTCAAAAAATGAAGACGTTGACAACCATGAACAAATTCCTGTTAATTCCAACTACCATAGATTTGAAGATAGAGTATTAGAACCATATGTGGAGAGGCAATCTGTTGATCTAATGTGTATGTTTGATGACATTACTTCTTTTGATGATTTTCCAAAATATGATCAGTATGATGATAATTACGTTCTTCAAATCCAAACTAAATTCACAAAGCAATCAAAGGCCAGTTTGGGGAATAAGGAAGTTCAGGTTCAACAACTTGAAAATGTGATCAGCTTGTTCATTTCAGCTATGAGAATGAGGAGGAAATTGTAGAAAATTTTGAAATCAGTGAAGGAACTTTACCATTTTGTTTTGCTTTGTTTCAGTTTATCAAAGATAACTATCATGCAATTAGAAATTAAATGTCAACAAATCTTGATATTAACTATCTAGAGGGCAATAAAATCTTTGTTCAAGACTTCTCATATCTAGATTTGCAGCCCCAAAATGCCATTGAATGTCAGGTTGCAGAAGAAGACTTGGAAGCTGGAACATATGATCAAATGATCCAAGATGATTCCCTGCCGCTTTGTTTTGAATCATTTCAATTTTTAAAGGAAACGTGGTATAAAATTTTTAAAGAAAAGGAGGAGCATCTTGTAGAAATCTATGAAGTTCCATTTGAACCTATATGTAATCAGTTGCAGCAATCCTTCCAAGTTATTTATGATCCAATAGTTGATAGGTTGAATGATGAATGCAATCATAATTTTTCTCCATTAATAGACTATGAGAGTCAAAATCAAGATGATAATGGTTTCACCGGACAGACATTATAATCAGTAGAAATATCATCACAAAGATCAATTGAAAACATGCAAGGTGTTAAAGATGAAGGTATTATTTCAGTTTCATGGCATGCGGGCCATACAAAACAGATGTACAGTTGTTTGAATCAGTTCAAGAATAGTGTACATATGTTACAATATCCTTTTGTACAGTTTCTAGATCCAATAAAGGAGATCAGGAATTTCCTTATCTTCTCAAAGGTCAACAAAACTATATTTGATTGCAAGATCTCAATTTTAAACACCAACAAGCACAAGCAACAAAGGTCACCAATGTATATGATGCTTGAGTGGTTTCATTGGTTGTTTCATTTTACCTAACCAGCAGTTAGAAAGCTGATTAAAGTAAGTAGGTAGGATTTCAGTTTGATTTAATTCAGTTTTTAGTAGATTATGAAATAAATCCTTAAAGATTTGAATCCAATCAAAAGGCCCTAAGATCTTGATGATTTACTAATTTGGTTTGAAGGTTGCAGCACCTTTTAGTTTCAGGTCAGATCTCAAGTTGTGCAGGAAAAGGTTAAAAAGAATTTTGATAAAAGGACCAAGGCTAAAAATTCCTACCTAAGTGACAAGGTGCTCAAGTGGGATTCAAGAAGGAAGAATAAATGTTTAAGTGTTGATTGGATGGTAAAATTGTGAAGTTGAAGCTTGAAGAGAAGGCCCTAAGCTTCAGAAGTATTACTGTCATACATACAATAAAGCAATAGGCAAAAGAAGATTCCATAGTTCAGCCAAAATCATTCAGAGGCCATCTGATCTGCTGTTCTTGACTTTCCACCAGGAAAAGCCATCCCCAAGTGGAGCCAGTGTTATGCTCCTATACCAATAGGTGTCATATATCATGATTGACTTGATGAGCTATGTAATATGTTCATACCTTTACTTGTTGCAAAGGTTTTCCATATTGTCAAAAAATCAAAAAATTTAAAAAATGTAAAGAGGGTATACCCTAAAAGAAAAATCAAAGGGTAAAAAGAATAAGATGGTCAAAAAAGTGAAAGAAAAGGAACCCCACCAAAAGAAAGACCAAGGAAAGTGTGCAAGTCTAAATGCCACTACTTTTACTCTTGTGCAATAAACAATTGTGTGCAACTTGTCACCTATGCCACAATTGATGAACAGTCAAATAGTTTAAGCTTGACTAGTTCATATTTTCAATTTTATGTTTTAGAGATAGAAAATAAAAATCTGACCAAACTGTTTAATCTTGGCAGATAAGTAGACAGGTAGAGTGAATAAAAGGAGATCAATAGTTTAATCTGAGCCCTTGGATGTAATAAGGCTAGACTTAGATA
This sequence comes from Pinus tabuliformis, assembly GCA_031772625.1. Taxonomy (NCBI): domain Eukaryota; kingdom Viridiplantae; phylum Streptophyta; class Pinopsida; order Pinales; family Pinaceae; genus Pinus; species Pinus tabuliformis. Next base: position 828,509,056 of record CM062809.1, on the reverse strand, counting down.
GATATCTACATGTAAAAGAAAAGAAAGTGTGATAAGGGTTTGCCAGTTTAAGTGCATCCTAATAAAGAAGTAAAAATGCTAGGATAACGTAGGTAGGGTAAGTAGATGATGGTTGCAGAATAGATGTGTGGTAAATGGTTAAGTTTAATGCTTAAATCTTTTGCTTTCATCACTTGGACAAAGCACAACTCACATTGGAGACAACACATCAAGGAGACAAAGTCAAAATAATTAACTTCCCTACTCATCTCCCCTAAATTTTCACTAATTTCCCCTAAGTACTAAGGAATTTGCTAAATTAAAGGGGCTTAGAGAATTTCTCTGACTTCTGGAGGGACCGGACCCTCGGCCCAATAGTTTGTAAAGCCTAAAGTACTTAAAACCATTCATAAATCATTCATTCACCTTCATAAGTCTTTTCCTAAGTAAATTCTATTTTCCTTAGGAAAATTACAATATTTCTCATAAAAACCCCTTTTCACTTTAAGCCTAAGTTTAAATACACACAACAAATGTTTTTATACTTAGTGCTTTTGTTCATTATGACATATTAACTATTAACTTGTATTAATTTATAAATCCCTTATAAATTTTACCCTCTCTCGTATTATTATAACTATATAAAACCCCGAATTTCTACATATCCCGCCTTGATGGTTAAATATAGCCATAATACATCATTAATTGGGATTAATTAGTTAATTTGTAACTAATTAAGAGCCCCGACCCCCGCCACATTAAATAAAGGATTAATTAACCCTCACGGTTAATTAACAGCCTCCCTGTCCAAACCCGTTAACCCCGATATAATTAATTAATCCTTAAATGTATTGGGCCCACCTCCGTTATATCCCCATCACTTCAGAGCCCTGACAGTCATCCGATCAGGTCCTCGAGATCTAACGACTATTATACATATCGCGCAACCCTTTGTGACCGCACGTTAGTGTGCAATCTCAAAGCGGTTTTTGGACAGTGCCTCCGCCACGCGTCGAGTAATCTATGGAATCGCTAGCCCAAGGCTTAATACCGCTCTTCCCCATAAGCGGTGTGATAGAAACCGCTTACCGCCTTCTACTAAACGACAAAATGTCTCGTCATTCAGTTTCCACCAATTGTCATTTTCATTCACTTGCCAATATCAACCATTTGCTCGTTTAAACACAAAAACTCCAATTTTGCTCGTTTTCACCTAATTATGCAGTAAAACCCTATGCAACCTAGTCGCGCCACCTGAAGCCTCTTTTAACTGATTCAATCATGGTTTAACTCCCGAAAAGCATTCTGAACTCACTCCACAGACCTCTCAAGCTCAAATGAAACCTTTTCGACCTCCCCTACAAACCAATGCTTTCTTAACAATTTGTTTTGTTGTACAAATGATCAGAAGACCACAACCTTGGATAAACAGTCTTAATACTAGTCATAAGACTTGTCTACTCCAAGTTTGTTATCAAATCTATTCAAACAGAGATGGAATATAAAACATACAGTAAAAATACAAGCAAAGGAAATAGGAAATTAAATGATTTACTATTGAAACAGACAGTAAAATCCTAAACTACACAGTGAAGGTAAAAGGACACATTAAAAAATAGTCAAAGTGTATCAGTGTTAAAGAGTATCAGATTGAAGACCAAGTCAAGTAAATCAGCTAGCATGAAGATAAACAGTAGGGAAGACAGTTACAAAATAGAGTATACAAATTCATGTCAAAGTGAAGACAGATGAAAAAACAGAGCGGTAAAAGTAAAAAGTAAACAGTAAAAGTAAACATGAAGACATTAAGGGTTGAACAAACATGAAAACGCTTTTACTAGCTACAATGAATTTTGTTCAAAGTAAAAGTGAAAAACAGTCAAAAGAAGTTCAAGGTTAAAAGATGAAATCAAAGCAAAAATGGTACATTCTTCAGAAATTTCCTATTCAAGTCATAGTTTTTCAGAAACCATTGTGGCCAATCAAAGAAGTATTTCGAGACACTGGAGGAGGATTTTTTTCCCAAAAGGATCATCTACAAAACCCTATCTCAATTTTTACACAGGTATTACCAAGAGGGGGATAAGTGCATGTCTTCACAGCCTATTTTTCAGTTTGTGCAAAGTCCTGTTTTTGACATCTTTTTGTAGAGAATATTTTGAACAGCTGGAGATGAAGTTTTGGAAACTGAGAGAGGTGTATCTCAAAAACATTTATATATACTAAAACCTCTTTCAATTTTTACATATCTATCACTTATTGAGATATACAAGTGTATCATTGGAACCTAAGTTTGCAGAATTTCTGGGGCAAAATGCACAAAGGAAGGATGCAATTAGTGATTGGGATGCCTCATCATCAACTAAGAGTTGCTATCAAATTCGACTTTCTCTTCTTCATCACCATAAATCCATAGAAATAGTGCCAAATAGATTCATTAGTTTTGAATGTCCTTTATTTAAGTTCTATTAATGTAAACAGTTGGAGATATTTGTGAAACTAATCTTGATATTTTTTCAAGATATTTCCGTTTACAATTAGTATAAATAATTCTCCATTTGAAGTATTTTGGGGTGGATTCTTTGACATTTCTGTAAACTAAGTTATTTTGAACAAGAAGTGTTATTGGAACAACTCTTTTATGGCTAGTTGGATGCATTGAATAAAGCCTCCCTTGACTTTCCGATTCTGGCGCCCAGGCCCAAGGAATTATTAAAGTAAGCGAGCTTCATGAGATAGAAAAGGCTTATGCACCAACATCCAACGGGGTGGACCTTACAACGAATTCGAGTATCAAAAGGTTGAAATGCATCACAACTGAGGAGGAACCTAAACCTCAAGGTTTTTAGTATTGACCGGAGAACAAACAGCATCTGTGATTAGGTTTGAAAGGACTTTCACAAGGATTCTCGTGCAAAGCAATTGTCAATAAGTATTCTATATCTCTTGTTTAGTATTGTTTTTCCTCTGTTTATTAATAATCACATTTGTTCCCATAAATATGAATGATAAACGAAATAATGATATCTTAGAAAGTGCTTCAGTGCAATCTGTTTTGAAAGTTTTATCTTTCTTAATGTTTTCTTCAAACTATTATAGACAAGAAATTCTTAGTTGCTTCTTGTTTCTTAGTTTTTCATTGTGATCACTTAGTAAAGAATTCTTAATTGCTCTTCATTAGTGATCAACCACTTTCCCTCCCCTTGAAACATGCTAAAGGATTCTTCACTACCCTTCATCCCTTTTGAGACCATTCCACCCTTTAAAGTTCCCATTTGCCTCTTATTTTACTATCTTACCCTTTGAAGCCCTCCTTTGCTAAATCAACCAATCCTGTTAAGCCATATTTAGTTGACTCCATAGCCCAATGGCTTGAAGTACTTTGTTTTACCCATTTTTTCCTGAATTTCACCACCAATCAAAATCAAAACCCCCAAGCTTTCATAACTAGCCTAATATCTATCAAAACAAAGCTAAACCGTAAAGAGAGAGCCCTCTCTGGGTACAGATTGGCTAGATTCTGTATCTAAAAGTTGGTTTTTGGTTACCTCGGACCCCTTTCCCTCTTCTTACAACTTTTGGGAAAATCTGAGTGATAACAAACTCCACACTCTACAACAAAGGCTTTGCGGCGCAAGTGACACAAAGGTTTGCATGTAGAATGTTGGATTAAAAGGAGTGGAGCTTGATGCTACATGTCCACTATTACCCCACTTTATGTATGAGTTACAGGAGATAAAAATAATGAGATACGAGAGATACAGAGTAGATACTATTGTTATTCAAATTTAATAAAAAATATTACTATGTCTTCCTCGACATAAAACAAACATATTCCATAAAATATTTTCTCCATGAACCTGATTTAAAATGAATCTCTTCCATTGACGCACCCAACCGCAAATAGAAATGATGTCGATGGGCCAATTTCAGTTTAGAGAATTCACAATTAGGTTCAATTGTAATATCTTCGATTTTCAGTTCAGATTTTAGTTACAAGCAGTGAAACAAGACTCATCGATCAATCACAATTAATCACAAGTCAAAATCTTCTTGCTCTCCAAACGGTCCAATCCAAATATTTGCGAGTCAAGCTCATGTTGACCAAGTTTAACTCGTGATCAATGCAAGTTTGACTTGCGACTTTCCGATTAAAGTAGATTCATGCGATTGATTTCGATTTATTCGATTTTCGGCCTTGACTCGACAAGCACGAGTTTTTCAAGTTTAGGTATGCTGAATTGCTAAAAACTAAACATCGGTCGTTCCAAAATTTATTTCTTATTTCTCAAGCCCGCAACTCATACGTCGAGACCTTTAGTAATCAATCACTACTCACTATTACACAGTCCAGACTTCATATCGGGGAACCTCCAACGTGAGCCGAAGTCCAGACTCCATATCGGGCAGTCGCCAGCGTGTGCTCTATCCATACTCCATATCGATCCTCGGGTAGTTGCTCATCACCTTTAGTGTGTGTTACCTTCAGGCTTAGCCACTTCACTATTCAACAATCGAGGTACGTTGGCACTTGGCTTAAATAATAGGTATATTACTATATTGAAGTTTCAATGTCGTTTTCAATGGCAAGTTTCAAGTTTCACTGTTCAGCAATCGAATGTTTGGCATATTCCTTTGGTTATGACTTTTCAACCATATAAATGGGGCTTAAATAGATTTTAAAAATGCACTAAGAAATGGTTTCATACCAACCACCAGCCAAGTCATCAAGCATTCCTTCCTTAGTCGATGTCTTGCCGACTCCAAAGGCCTTAACCATGCATTCACAACTTTGGGTATTTTTGTTCTTCCATCTGTTATTGATGTATTGGTTTAGTTGTCTTATGCTAAACAAACTTGCAAATTCAAGATTACAATGCAATATATGTTGATAATATTTCCTTTAGGTAGCATTTCCTCATATATACCTAATTGTGTTTCAAGGTCATAATGATATATTAGGTCAAAATATGCTTGTGTTGCTGGACATACTCCTCTTTGATCCTTAACAAAACCTCATATCCTTTAAAACCAACCCTCTTTTTTGTGAAGTTATATATGGCATGTTTAATTTTAATTTTTTGTTGTCTTCTATCGGAGCCAAATAAAATAGAAGGCACAACTCCAAATCTAAACAGAAGCCGCAATATAAACACAAGTCTAAAACAACAACAATGTCAAGGGAGAAGGAATTTGCTTGGGCTTATTGTGACAAGATTCTTGGAGACCCCGAGCTCCTTTGTAAATTTTGCAAAGTGAAATGGAGTGGAGGCATTTATAGATTCAAGTACCACCTTGCACAAATACCCCACCATGATATAGGTCTCTGCAAAAACATTGACGAAAATGTCAAACACCAACCAACCTTTGCATTGATATGTTGATTCAACATAATGCAAAGAAAGAAAAAAAAAAAAAAAAAGAAATAGGAACTCCTGGAGTTGACAATTTTTCTTCCACTACCCCATGGTCATCTCCTTCTGTTGAATCCTCAATGCAGTTCCCAAGTTTCCCACACATGCCTCCAAGTCCAAGTCAAACTCAAGGCCAAATTAATCCTCCTGCATTCAACATTGGAGGTGGAAACATAAACACCTTTTTTTCTCCCTGCACAAAACCCAGTTCCCAACCTACCTTGGATACCACTGGTTGGAAAAAAAAAATATCCATAGTCAGGAAATTAGGAAAGCCATTGCTAACTTTTGGTACTATTTTGACATACCTTTCCACTATGCCATAAGTCCTTATTGGTAAGCTATGATTGATGTAGTTGTTGTTGTAGGTCGAGGGTTCAAAGCCCCTTCATCAGAGAGCATTAGGACAAATTTTCTATTAGAAAGTGTTGAAGATTTCATGCTTGTGCTATCTTAGTTTCGTTCATCATGGGTAGAAACAGGGTGCACCATCATGAGTGATGGATGGACAGATCAGAGGAATAGAACTTTAATAAATATCCTTGTATCTTGTCCAGTAGGTACAATGTTTCTCAATTAGTGGATGCCTCAGACAAGGTTAAGGCTACACAACTTATTTGTGAAATGATGGAGGAAGTCGTTCAAGAAGTGGGAGAAGAACATGTTGTACAAAATGTCACCGAAAATGTAGCTAATTATATCATTGCTGCTAGACTTTTTGAGATTAGGCACCCCACTATTTTTTGGACCTATTGTGTTTCCCATTGCATATATTTAATGCTTTAGGACATTGGTAATCTTCATTGGATACATGAGGTTGTGGAGAAGGAAAAATCCATAACCAAATACCTATACAACCACACTATTTTCCTAAACACCATGATAAAATACATTGAAGGTAAAGAAATTATTTGACTTGGAATGACTAGATTTGCAAAAAATTTCATATCTTTGTAATTTGTGGTTGAGAAAAAGATAAATCTAAAGAGGATGTTCTTGGGACCTGAGTGGATGGCATTTAAAAATTCCAATACCCTTAAAGGCGTTGAATTTGTTGCACTTGTGTTTAATGACAGTTTCTGGAAAGATGTCGAAGAGATTATTACTGTGATGGAGTCCCTTGTTAGAGTTCTCAGGTACTTCAAGTCTCTTAACTTTTTCATGTTTTAAATTTCATTTCAAGATTCTTTTTATTTTCAATGTTTCATATTTATTTAAATTTGAATTCTTGAACTTTCAGGATGGTTGATGGTGACAATCCCGCTATGGGTTACATTTATGAGGCAATAGATCTCACAAAGGAGGCCATCAAAAGAAGATATGGGGATGAGGAGGCAAAGTATATGCCTCTTTGGGACATTATTGATGCACGTTGGGATAGGAAATTGCATTCCCCCTTACATGCTGCTAGGTACTTCTTAAACCCACAGTATTTTTATGATAAGATTCGCAGAGGAATTATGACATGCATGGAAAGGTGCTTCCCTGATCCAGAATTTCAAAGTCATGTCTTTTCCCAACTATAGGATTATAGAGCACTAGCTAAATTATTTTCCTATACCAGTGTTATACGAGAAAGGTCTTAGATGTTTCCAGGTACCCCTTGAGGCTTGAAGGCTTCATCAATTCATTAAATTTGTTTAAATTTTATTTTGTATGTTAAATGTTTTATTAAATTTTGTTGTATTTTTAAACTTTTACTATTTAGTATTTAGTACGTCTACTCACGGACCTTTGCCACTTGCTAGGTCTTTGGTGGCAAAATTTTTTTAGTGATACACCAAATTTGAAGAGATTCGCCATTTGAATCTTAAACCAGGCATGCAGTGCTTCAGGTTCTGAGTGCAATTGGAGCATGTTTGAGAGAATACATTCTAAGAAGTGTAATTGATTGACACAAAAGTGCTTAAATGACCTTGTATTTTTCCATTACAATCTACGACTTCGCAACAAGAAAATACTAGGTGAGAGCTTGAATTTGAAGGTTTCATAATCTGATTTGCAATTTAAATTTTAAACTTTAAAGTTCAAAGTCAAACTTCAATTCACATTTCAATGTCTCATGATAATGATAGGTTTGGATCATTCACCAATAGACCTTGAAGAGATATATTTGCAAACTACAAATGCAACAGATTGGGTCCAATTAGAGGAGGCTCATCTTTTAAGCCTACATGACTTGAAGAACTTTGAGAGTCACGCAAGCGAAGGAGTGGGAGGAATCGCTTATAGTTCTCACTCTTAAGAGTCTTAGACTCTTAGTTACTGATTCTTTTCTAATTAGTATGTAGTTGTTTGTAAACTTTTAGAAGTAGTTGCTTCTAGTTCTATGTAGTCACTAGTTAGGAGTCATGACTCAGTACTTTGGATCATGTTTGGACTCATAACATATATGAGATGCTTATTTATTCATGATATTTTGGACATCTATTGATATTATTAATTGTTTGGACATGGCTTTACTGAATATCAATGAAAAATGTTTTTTTTTAATTCAATATATGTATATATTTCTATTTATTGAATTCACCAATTTTTTCTCGATTTTTTGCCGATTTTCCCCCAATCCAATTAAAACTCTTAGCTCTTTTGCCTCGCCAATTTATTGTCTATTCCGAGTCTGGTAATATTGGTTACAAGTTTCATTCTTCACTTATGAGTGCTAAGGTGTGCTAGAGAGTGCCAACGCATGCTAAGGAGTGTTAGGGAGTACTAGGACAACAGAGGGAGCACTAGGTCAAAATGTATGGAAGTGAATTAATATGAGGGTGTGTCGGGGAGTGTCAATCAGTGCTAGCTGTCATGCCAAGGAGGGAGTGACAAGGTATGCTAAGCATGGGTAAGTCATGCCAGGGAATATCAAGGAATGTCAAGAAGTGCTAGAGTGTGCTAGGTAGTTTTGGGGTGTGCTAACATGTGCCAAATAGTGCCAAGGCATGCCAAGTGTTAAGACATGCTAGGATGTGTGATCCAAAATGGATCCATTTACTCTCTAAAGTCTTCAAAAATATTTAAAAGATCAAAAAAAATGCATGGGAAGAACCCTTTGAAACATTGGAAAGCACTATCGGGAGGCGAAAAACACAAGAAACAATGGAAAATAGGCTTATCGGAAGTCAAAGGAGTGATGCATAGTAGCCGTCAGATCTTGCCAATCAATGATCTAGATCTCGTCGACAAATTGCAATCAGCAAAAGCTATTGGAGGATATCGGTGCATATCATATATGTATTGTGATAGCGATCAGCAAGGGAAACAAGGACCGTCAATCAAGTGCGCAGATCAACGGCCCACGTTGCATCGTGACATCGCATCGGCAAACCACGATAGAACACTCACCAAATGGCTCGGGGTTATCTCGATATGTGATTGCGATCAATCGCTTTTCGATATTGCAATCGGAGCTACGTAGAGGAACAGGCACACACACACACACACACACATATATATATATATATATGTATGATGTAATTAGCCGAACCCGATGGAAATATAAATGCTCTCACATAAGATTTGAGATCCATCGAAAGGCATTTTTTAATGTATTTTCGTATATTTCGTTATTAAAAGAAATACAAAGAAACAACGCTGATGCGATAAAGCCCAGACCCGAAAGGGTTTGGGAATGAAAATACAAAATATTTGAAATCTTTCATAAGCCATTTTTGCAATATTTTCATAGTTTTAATGTATTTCTAAAATACAAAGGGATAGGCTATTTGCGACATGCGATTGCAACTCACAGGCAGACCCGATAGGAGAATAGGACGCATTTATGAATATTTGAAGTCCGAATGAACAGTGTTTTTGGTGTATTTTCACAGTTTTGAATGCATTTCTCCGTGTTAACAGAGAACGATCGTTTCAAGGATTTCAAAGGCCCAATGCACTCATCTGTTGCAGAATAGGTGGCCACCTCCCCTTAATGTGTTATGCAATGATTGTTTAACGTTAAAAGATGGATTTGAGTGGACAGAGGCTGGGAGATAGAAAGCCGACAAGTGGAAATGAACAGGCAAAGTAGATTGGCTTTAAAGCCATAGAAAATAGAATACAGAGGCAGGCAGTGCTGAGACAGAGCAAAGACAGAGACAGAAAGTGATAGAGAGAGTCTGTGTACTCAGAGAGGCTTGAGAGATTCAAGCAAAACTCTTACTGTTGTATCTATTGTGTGTTGAGACTCAAGTTGAGCTCATACTTTTGTAAAACTCTGTTTTGAAGACATAATAGAGAGGTCACCACTAAAGGCTAGACTAGGAGATGTAGCCCAGGAGTATTGGGTGAACTCCTTATTAAACTTGTTGTGTTTATATGTGTTTGTCTATTATGATCTTTTACTACTTCATTGTCTATGTATTTCGCAATCTTATCGATCCATTGCATAAAGTAACATAGGCATATCCATGCACATGAGTCTATAATACCTTAATAATTGTCTTAGATCTCATAATCAGATCAAGTGGTATCAGAGCTTGCTAAGGTTAGACAAGCTTGTGCTGGATTGTTGAATGCTAACTAGGTCAAAGCTCAAATTAGAGGAGGAGAACTAGTTGAGACTAACCCAAAAATTGGTAGAGTCTATCCTGGGAGGAAAATGACAGAAGAAATTCCCTTGGAATCAGACTCTTAGTTCATGGACAATTTCTTGACCATGAGAGCCATGGTAGAAGAGATGTATCGAGAATTTAAGAAAGGTAGAGGTGAAGATACTTTAACCTCCAAACAAGACAAAGGAACCGAGGAACCTCTTCTAGATGGCCATTCTGAAGGCAAAGGGAAAGAAAAAGAGCCTCCTCTATCCACACCTCCTGATAGCCCTGAAAATAAAAAGAAGAAAACATCTCTGATTAAGTTAGATGTAAAATTTGATTTGCCAATACATGATGGAGAATTAAATGCAGAGAAGCTAGATAACTGGATTAGACAGATTGATGTGTATTGCAGGGTGTAGAATATTGATTTAGACAGGAGTAAAATTCAGCTGGCCAACCTACGCCTTGGAGGAACTGCCTTAGTGTGGTGGGAAGGAAGGACACAAGATGATTTGAAGAAGCATGGTAAAATTCTTTCTACCTAGAGTGAATTTGTTTCTGCCATTAAAAAAAAATTCTATCCACTAGCTTATATGCAACAAGCCATGATGAGTTGGAAAACTCTTCGCCAATTAAAGGGGCAAAGTGTACAAAGCTATACCCAGGAATTTAGAAAAAGAGCTTTAATTCTAGGCATTTCTCTAGACTCACTTGAAACTTTGCTGAAGTATATAGGTGGTCTGCATAGTTATTTGAGGCACACCATTCTCATGTTTAACCCTACTAGCATAGATGAGGTATCTATTCAGGCTACACATCTAGAGGCTAGAGGCAAGAATGTGAACCCGAAGATTGGGGGATCATCAAAACCCACTGCAAGCAAAAACAAGGAAAAAAGGAAGCAGAAATGGAAAGAGAGGAAGGCAAACGTTGTACAGAAAGACAAACCTTCATGAACTCACTACAAGAAGGTTGGACATGATGATGAGCATTGTTGTTCTTTGCATCTAGAGCTGAAACCCAAGAAGTTTGATGGCAAGAAGAAGAAGACTGTTGCTACTATTTAGATAGATTTGGGGTTAGACTCAGGGGATGAAACAACAATCACAGCCATAGGTATAAAAGGTAAAAATTTAGAAGCATCTACTAGTAATTCTGCACAAACTATTGATAATGAAGAAAATGAGAGGAAAAGACATGAGCTTTTTCATATTAGAGTTATTTCCAAACATCAAAAGATTGATACTTTATTTGATAGTGGTTCACAAGTAAACTTGATTTCTGAAGCAATTGTGAAGAAGCTGGGATTACTAACCACACCTCACAAGAAGCCATATCCATTAGGTTGGGTATGTGATAAAACAAAGCTACAAGTGACTAGATATTGTAAACTTAGGTTTTCTTTTGGGTTATCATTTGTAGATGAGGTTGAGTTAGATATCGTTCCCTTGGATATATGTGGAATTGTTTTAGGAAGTCCTTACTTGTATGATAGAAAATTCATTTTCTATAGAGCTGAAAATAAGTATCAACTCATTAAAGATGGAATAGAATATATTGTAAGAGCTCATAAACTCAATAATAACTATACTCTCATAAACTCAGGGCAGATGGAAAGAATTGTAAATTCATGCAAGCAATTTTTACTGATGGTTGTAAAGGAAAATAAACCTGATAAAACCAATGTATTTGAGGGTTGTGATGCTAAACATAAAGCTTATTTAGAAAAAGTTGTTTCAGAATATGATATCTTATTTCAATAACCTAAAGGTTTGCCACCCAAAAGGGAAATTGTACATGATATTCATTTGCAGCAAGATGCTCCATTGCCTAATATTGGAATGTACAGGTTATTAGCTTTAGAGAATGCAGAGATCAAGAAGCAGGTACAGGAGCTACTTAAGAAAGGGTTCATAAGACCAAGCACATCACCATGAGGATCTCCAATCGTGTTGGTGAGGAAGAAAGATGGTTCGTGGAGGATGTGAATTGATTACGAAGCACTTAATAAAATAACAATCAAGAATCGTTACCCCCTTCCTTGCATTGATGATCTATTGGATCAGCTGAAAGAAGCTGTTTACTTTTCCAAGTTGGACTTGCGTAGTGGCTATCATCAGGTCAAAGTAGCAGAGCAAGATGCATGGAAGACTGCTTTCAAAACAAAGCAAGGGTTGTATGAATGGCTAGTTATGCTTGTTGGCTTAACTAATTATCCTGCCACTTTCATGAGAGTTATGAATGATGTACTCAGGCCTTTTATTGATGATTTTGTAATTGTATATTTATATGGCATTCTTGTTTTCAGTAAAACATGGGAAGAACATTTGAAGCATGTAAAGCAGACTCTAGATGTTTTGAAAAAAGAAAATCTCTATGTTAAGTTATCAAAATGTGAATTTGGAAAAACATCTTTGAATTATTTGGGTCATATTGTAGGGGGTGGTGAATTGAAGATAGATCCCTCTAAGGTTGAAGTCATTGTGAACTAGCCTAAACCCAAATTTGCTATAGAAGTTAGGAGCTTCCTAGGGGCTACAAAATATTGGAGAAAGTTTATTGCTAACTTTTCCTTAATTGTAGCTCCCTTACATGCTTTGACAGGATTGAACAAGGTGTTTCAGTGGGGAGGAAAATAGCAGAAAGCCTTCGACACCTTGAAAGAAAAGATTAGTACAACACCAGTATTAGCACTACTAGATCTTCAAAGACCATTTGAGATTGAAACAAATGCCAGTGACTATGCCATGGGAGCAGTGTTGATGCAACATGGTAAACCCATATGTTATCATTCTAAGACATTTAATTCTATAGTAGTTAATTATCCCACATATGATAAAGAATTGTATGCATTAATGCAGAGTGTGAAAAAGTGGAAACATTAGCTATTGGGCAAAGAAACAAGTATACATACTGATCATCAACCACTTCAATATTTACACTCACAAACTAAGTTGCAGCAATCACGACACTATAGGTGGATGGGTTTTCTACAACAGTTTCATCTAGTCATCAGATATAAGAAAGGCATACACAATAAATTTGCAGATATGTTGTCTAGACCAATCATAAATGCATCTACTATACTTAAGCATAATTCAGTATTGCATGAAAGTTACATTGAACAATATGCTCGAGATGTAGATTTTAAAGATGTATATGCAACTTTCAGTCATGGAAAACAAGTAGAAGAATTGGATTATCATATTAAGGACCAACTCTTGTATCATTTGGGAAAGCTATGCATTCCACAAACTGAAAGAGTTAATATAATCCGGGAAGCACACCTCTAATATCAGGTCATTTTGGTGTAATTAAGATAGTTGCACAACTGCAAAGATTCTGCTATTGGCCAAGAATGCATGAAACAGTTTCTAGATATATTAAGGGGTGTACCATGTGTGCTAAAAGCAAGCCCAACAATAGAAAATTAGGCTTGTACACTCCACTTCCAATCCCTTCTTGTCCTTGGGAAAGTGTTTCCATGGACTTTGTTGGGGGATTGCCAAAATCTAGAAAAGGTCATGACTATTTATATGTTATTGTGGACAGGTTCAGCAAAATGTGTATTTAAATACCTTGTAACAAGTAGATTATGTAGACATTTGAATAATATAACACTTATTCACAGAGATTATCCCAATTATACACTATTTGCGAAATGCATGCATAATACATAACCTCTACATTGATCATCAATTTTGCGGAATTAAAAACAATGAAACATCAATCGCATGCGCACATTAACACAGTATGTACTGGGGAAAGCATACAACTGAAAAGCCCCAACTATCTGTATATTATAATGATAGAGAACATGTAACAATACATAGTACAATACTCCTCACAAGTACTCAGTACTATCTCCACCTGCTACACACAAACTAGCTCAGATCTGAATCAAGTCACAGGTTCAAATCTCCTTCGCTATCTGCCTGCCTCTACTGCGCAATCCAATGTAAGAATAGTAATGATCCAAGCTCGTTTTTCCTTATTTGTACTGTGCAATCCTCATTAGCAATCTCAATCAATGATTTTGCAAATCTCATGCACAGCTATAGTCACAACTGATAGCAGTCTCACTCTTTCACCCACCTCTAACACTTGTCTCCAGTGAACTGTCCATGCACTGAGTTAACTGATGTATTCTTTAGTTGCTTTATGAGTTAATAATTAGTGAATTAATTAAAAATTAATTCACATCACTCATCACTAGTGTATTTGACAGTTAGACTAAATACAACTAGTTCAACTAAGTCAATTGAACACAACTCCATCAACTCCTCAATCAACTCCACCAAACTCAATCACTTGAGTTCTAACTGAAGTCAATCATGCAATAGCTCAACTAACCCATAAGAAAATCATATTTCCTTCTGGCAGTTGCATGTGCCACATCCGTAGCTCGAACTGAAGTGCTCCAAGAGGATAAGATAATGTTTATAGTCCAAATATTCTTAAGAGCTAATAATATTCGACTGTTCTATTTTTAGCCTGCAGTCTAAAAATAGACTCCACCCATATGTCTAAAAATAGAAGTCCATCTATTTTTACCAACATGACCACTCATCCACAAATAGCATCCTGCAACTCATAGACCATGATCCATATGTCTAAAAATAGACTTTGCACCAAAAATAGCCTGCGGGCCCACTTAGTGAAGGCAACTTCTTTTCACTAAGCTCCATCATCTTGTTTCATTTTCAACACTCCCTCTCAACAAGATATGGATTATCTGCAACCCTTATCCTACAACTCTGGAATGTTCTGCATGAAACACATTTGCCCGGTCCACTTGCTCCAACAACACTTGGAACAAAAACACTCCCAACTGACCACTCCATTGGGTTAGGAACATACTCTGATGCTGAAGCTCTACCTGCGCTGACAAGTGCTCCCTCTCTAACATCTGCGCTACTGCAACGTCTCCATGCATCTCGCACCATTGCACACCTCTCTGTGCCACCTAGCACTGTGCAAAACACTTGTGCCTCTCGCATTGCTGTAGCCTGCTAGCTATGTGCTATCCTGGGATTCCCCTACATTTTCGCTCTCTGTGCTGCTTCATCCGCATCTGTCTCTACCCAATCAGTCAGTTCCTTCTACTCCACATCGGGGCTCCCGTAGCAAGGTATCATCCAAGAGGTTGGGTACCTCAAGGATCCTACCCCTCCTCCTTGGGACAATCACTCTATATCGCCCCACCTCCTTCCTGGAGGTATGGCTGCATGTGATACCTCAACCCACCTGGCTCGAAGTTTCCCCCTACTGGAGGTCTCTGCATGAGTAGATGTCTCTACTCGATCTCCTCTCAGCTTCCCTTGTTGCGGCTGCTCCACAACCTCCTGAAGCTGCTGCACCAATCATGGCTCCTCCACAATCGTCTGAGACTTCTTCTGGCTCTGCATGTTGAGAGGTAATATACGCTCCCTCTCAACCACTAATCTCCATCAGTTGCCTCGCTACTCAAGGCTTTGCATGCATCTTGAACCTCAAGAGCATACAAGTTCTTGACCCATGAACCAATCTGCTTCACCTGTCTAGTGATGATGTGTCTAAGGAAAACATTTCCCTTACTGAAGACTACATCATAGCCTTTGTCTTCCAGCATCACGATCGACACCAAGTTTCTCTTCAGTCCTGGTATATACTTGACATCGGTCAAGGTAAGGTGAGCTCCATGCTCCCTCTGAAAAATAACCGTGCCTACACCTAAGACACTATACTTCTCATCATTACCCATTGCTACGAGTATCTAGAGATATTTCTCCTCCAAAGTACTGAAAAAACTCTTGTCACCGGTCATGTGGAAAGAAGCTCCACTGTCAAGAAACCAACCACTTCCCACCATGGATGAAACCATGCATGCAAAGAGTGTGAAATCCAACTCAAACTATGAAGCAAGTGCCTCACCTTCAGATCCTTCCCCGGATCCCTTCTTGGATTTCCTCCGTGGACAATTTGCAGCATAATGGCCCACCTCATGACAACGAAAGCATCTCACTTTTGATTTGTCAACCTTCTTCCCATCATTGGAAGAACTGGATTCAGAAAGAGAACCCTTCTCCTTCCCCTTCTTTGCTTTGGCAGCCAAAGCGCAATTTTCTTCATCAGATGCCTTTGATGAAGATCCGTCCCTGGTATTCCGCCTGATCTCCTCTTGCACAAGATCAGACCAAAGTCTCTCCCATCCTGGCAATTTCTCCCGACCATTGACAGAGTCTTGATAGGAATTCCAACTCTTCGGAAGACCAAGGAGAGCCAAGCTCACCAAGTCCTCATCATCGACAGTTACCCCCACACTTCCTAGCTCATCTCGGCATTGGGTGAACTTCGTGAGATACTTGGGCATACTGTCTCCATTCTCACACTTAATGTTTCTAAGTTTATCCTTGAGCACCAACTTCCTATGGTCACTCTTGCTTTGGAATAAATCTATCAACGCTTTCCACATCAAGTATGGAGAAGCCTTTCCATGCAGGTTGGATACAATGTGATCCTTCATGCCCTCCAACAGAATCCTTCGACACTTTGCTGTCTTCTTTTGCCAAGCCTCAACGTGAGCAGCATTAGTAGGCTTTGGGACCTTAGCCTCTATGAACTCCTTCAGCCCATTGTCATCTAACACCACCTCCATCCTGTCTTTCCATGCAATATATTTCGAGCTGCCTTCAAGAGCATACTCCAATTGCAATTCGTTGAAAGACATTTCAACTTCGACACCAAGAAAACACTGCTGCAAATTCGAATTCCACCAGCTCAAAACTCAACCGCTTTTGATCTAAAATTCGTGAGAACAAAGTATTTCTCATATAGAGATTGACTGTATGGTCTTTTACTGGATATCTCACCTTCCAAAAGAAGGATGAATCCAGAGGCTACCTGGCCCGATTACAGACTCTGCCTGAAGAAATAAAATGTAATCACTTTATGAATAATAGATCTGATGATCAACTCTGCTCTGATACCATGTAGAAATTTGAATAATATAACACTTATTCACAGAGATTATCCCGATTATACACTATTTTCGGAATGCATGTATAATACATAACCTCCTCTACATTGATCATCAATTTTGTGGAATTAAAAACAATGAAACATCAATCGCATGCACACATTAACACAGTATGTACCGGGGAAAGCATACAGCTGAAAACCCCCAACTATCTATATATTATAATGATAGAGAACATGTAACAATACATAGTACAATACTCCTCACAAGTACTCAGTACTATCTCCACCTGCCACACACAAACTAGCTTAGATCTGAATCAAGTCACAGGTTCAAATCTCCTCCGCTGTCTGCCTGCCTCTACTGCGCAATCCAATGTAAGAATAGTAATGATCCAAGCTTGTTTTCCCTTCTTTGTACTGTGAAATCCTCATTGGAAATCTCAATCAATGATTGTGTGAATCTCATGCACAGCTATAGTCACAACTGATAGCAATCTCACTCTTTCACCCACCTCTAACACTTGTCTCCACTGAATTGTCCATGCACTGAGTTAACTGATGTATTCTTTAGTTGCTTTATGAGTTAATAATTAGTGAATTAATTAAAATTAACTCACATCACTCATCACTAGTGTATTTGACAGTTAGACTAAATACACTAGTTCAACTAAGTCAAACTGAACACAACTCCATCAACTCCTCAATCAACTCCACCAAACTCAATCACTTGAGTTCTAACTTAAGTCCATCATGCAATAGCTCAACTAACCCATAAGAAAAGTGTATTTCCTTCTGGAAGTTGCATGTGCCACATCTATAGCTCGAACTGAAGTGCTCCAAGAGGATAAGATAATGTTTATAGTCCAAATATTATTAAGAGCTAATAATATTCGACTGTTCTATTTTTAGCCCGACAGTCTAAAAATAGACTCCGCCCATATGTCTAAAAATAGAAGTCCATCTATTTTTACCAACATAACCAATCATCCACAAATAGCATCCTGCAACTCATAGACCATGATCCATATGTCTAAAAATAGACATAGTCTAAAAATAAACTTTGCGCCAAAAATAGCCTGTGGGCCCACTTAGTGAAGGCGATTTCTTTTCACTAAGCTCCATCGTCTTGTTGCATTTTCAATAGATTACAGCTAAACAAACAATGAAGTTGTTCTTTTAGCATGTCTGGGTGCATTTTGGGTTACCCACTTCCATAGTATCTGATCGAGACTCCCAATTTGTTGGGAAGTTTTGGTCAAGTCTGTGGGAATTGATGGACACCAGACTAAAGAAGAGCACAACCTTTCATCCACAAACAGTTGGCCAAACAGAGGTGGTTAATAGGACAGTGATCTAGTTGCTCAGTGGTTATTGCAGCAAGCATCCCAAGCTTTGGGTTGAGCATTTATGTTATGTGCAACATGCTTACAACCGTGCTAAACATTCTTCTACACAAAGATCTCCTTTTGAGACTTATTTTGGTTTCATACCAAGGTCTCCCTTGGATTTTGTCTTTAGTAAAGACATAGTAGTTGATGGACACAGTGATGTGGACAAAGCAACTAAGTTCATTGAACAAATCCAAGAAATTCCCAAGAAGTGCAGGAACAGTTGGAAAAGAGCCAAGCCAAGTACAAGGCAAGGCATGATAAGCATCGGATGGAGCATAGCTTCCAAGTTGGTGATCAAGTCTAGTTGTATATCAGCAAAAATAGAATGCAAGGTGAAGGAAAGAAGCTGAAGCCAATAAGGTATGGGCCTTTCAAGATACTTGAGAAAATTGGTGAAAACGCTTTCCGCCTTGACTTTCCAGCGTGCATGCACATCTATTTAGTAGTAAATGTAGAAAATTTAAGACTGTTTGAACCTTCATTAATTGAAGATCCCGAAGAGCAAAGTCAGTTGCCTTCTATTGATAATCTGTTGCCTGAATATCTCACTGAGTTGCAGGAAGATACAGTTCTGGACAAGAAGGTGAGAACTACGTGCAGAGGGATGTTGAGTACCTCAGAATTGGAGTCAGAGGTTCAAAACCTAGCAATACAAAATGGATAGAGGTTGGGAAAGTGAGGGAGTTGTATCCTCACTTGATTGATGCTTAAAAACCAACTTTTGGTGGTCCAAAAGCCTTTTTTCAGTGGGAAGGTGTGATCCAAAATGGATCCATTTACTCTCTAAAGTCTTAAAAAATCGTTAAAAGATAAAAACAAACACATGGGAAGAACCCTTTGAAACATCGAAAAACACTATCAGGAGGCGAAAAACACAAGAAACAGTGGAAAACAGGCTTATCGACGATCAAAAGAGTGATGCACAGTAGCCGTCAGATCTTGCCGATCAACGGTCCAGATCTGGTCGGCAAATCACAATCGGCAAAGGTTATCAGAGGATATCGATGCATATCATATATGCATTGCAATAGCGATTAGCGGGGGCAACGAGGACCGTCAATCAAGCGTGCAGATCGACGGCCCACGTTGCATCGTGACATCGCATCGGCAAACCATGATAGAGCACTCACCAAATGGCCCAAGGTTATCGTGATATGTGATTGCGATCAATCGCATCATGATATCGCAGTCAGAGCTACGTAGAGGAGCAGGCACACACACACACACACACATATATGTGCGATGCGATTAGCCCGACCCGATGGGAATATAAACGCTCTCGTATAAGATTTGAGATTTGTCAAAAGAAATTTTTTAATGTATTTTCGTATATTTTGTTATTAAACGAAATACAAAGAAACAACACCGATGCAATAAAACCCAGACCCGAAGGGGTTTGGGTATGAAAATACATAATATTTGAAATCTGTCATAAGCCATTTTTGCAGTATTTTCACAGTTTTAATGCATTTCTAAAATACAAAGGGACAGACCATTTACGACATGCAATTGCGACTCACAGTTAGACCCAATAGGATAATAGGATGCATTTATGAATATTTGAAGTCCAGCTGAACAATGTTTTTGGTGGATTTTCATAGTTTTGAATGCATTTCTCCATGTTAATAGAGAACAGTTATTTCAGGGATTTCAAAGGCCCAATGCACTCATCCATTGCAAAATAGGTGGCCACCTCCCCTTAATGCGTTATGCAATGATTGTTTAATGCTAGAAGAGGGATTCGAGTAGAGAGAGGCCGAGAGACAGAAAGCTAAGAAGCGGAAATGAACAGGCAGAGCAGATTAGCTTTAAAGCCATAGAAAACAGAAGATAGAGGTAGGCAGTGCTGAGACAGAGAAAAGACAGAGACAGAAAGTGATAGAGAGAGTCTGTGTACTCAGAGAGGCTTGAGAGATTCAAGAAAAAATCTTGCTATTGTATCTGTTGTGTGTTGAGACTCAAGTTGAGCTCAAGAGGAGTATTTGGTGAACTCCTTATTAAACTTGTTGTGTTTATATGTTTTTGTCTATTATGATCTTTTACTGCTTCATTGTCTATGTATTTCACAATCTTATCAATCCATTGCATAACGTAACATAGGCATATCCATGCACATGAGTCTGTAATACCTTAATAATTGTCTTAGATCTCATAATCAGATCAATGTGCAGGGTGCCAGAGTATGCCAATATGTGTCAAGGAGTTTTAAGGAAACAAAAGGAATAACCAAGCTAAAATGCAAGGAAATTAACACATAAGAGGGTTAATAAGTCGGGACTTTATCTTTTTCAAAAGGGGCATGCTAGGCACACTAATAATATGTTCCAATACATGCCAAGTGCCAATGTGTACCAAGTGCTATTGTTTTTCATGGGAATATTATGCCAAGGAGTTCCAGGGCATGCTAGGGACTATAGGGAATTCCAACACATGATAGGGGAGTGCTATGCTATGCTATGGCATACCAACATGTGCTTGGGCGTCCTATTCATGGCAAGATGTTCTAGGTACAAAGATGTTCCAGATACAAATATGTTCCAAGACATGCGAGGTGCCAAGGAATGTTATTGTATTATTCAAAAGCATGTTAAGGTGTGCCATGAGTGTTGAGGAGTGCTATGTCTCTCTCATTAATAGAATTGACAGAGCTTGATTATGTATTAAATAATATAGTTCCTACACACTAGTGGAACTTTATTTAAAGAAAATTTGTTAGATAATAAACCTAATAGAGATGAATCATGTGTTGAATCATAGGAAGACTATATTCTTATGACTTGAGGGAAATGATACGCACTAATTACTTCTTAACAAATTGATTGACTATTATAACCACTATGACCTTGGACACATAATGAAAAAGACTCCACAACAATGGTCTTAAATCATTATATTTTGACAAAAAATATAGTAACAGATACATAGTGTCATCAAAAACTGATTGGAATGATCAATGATGACGAACATTTTTTTACCGTCACCAAAAGTAACCAAAAATAGCATTGGTGAGGGTCAATAAAAGATCGTCACTAGAAGTGTCACCAAAGAGAGAATTAGTGATGGGCCTTTAACGACCCTCACCAAAATTGTCACCAAAGAGAGAATTAGTGACAGTCCATTAATGACCCTCACCAAAAGTGTCATTGAAAATGGCTTTGGTGACAAACCTTAAAGGACCATCACTATATACACTTACAACAATGATTTTTTAAAGACTGTCACCATATGCGACATTTGTGATGGACCTTAAAGGTCCATCACAAGCATGAAGCATCATCCAAAACTCATTGGAATGATCAATAATGACGAACATTTATTAACCATCACCAAAATTAACCAAAAATATCATTAGTTACGGTCAATAAAAGATCGTCACTAGAAGTGTCACCAAAGAGAGAATTAGTGATGGTCCTTTAATGACCCTCACCAAAAGTGTCACCAAAGAGAGAATTAGTGATGGGCCTTTAACGACCCTCACCAAAAGTGTGATTGTAAATGGCTTTGTTGACAAACCTTAAAGTACCATCACTATATACACTTACAACAATGATTTTTTAAAGACCGTCACCATATGCGACATTGGTGAAGGACCTTAAAGGTCTATCACAGGCATGAGCCTCACCAATGACCTTTTCTCTTGTAGTGCTATGTGCAAGAATGGACAATGTGATACAAAGGGGCACTGCTTGACTTGGTAAGGAAGATGAAGCCACAAGTAGAGCTGGAGAAAGTGAAAGCTCAGATGTTGATGCAGAACAACAAGCATCTCATGTCATTTATTGGTAGCATTCACGGCTCATATGTACAATTGTTCAGTAGTTTGGATGTCTTGGTGAAAACACACAAGATCCCATCAGTTGGTTCACTCACCAAAGCCAAACCCAGGAATCAATTCTGACAAGAGATCAAAGAGTACTTGGAGCAGCTAAGACAAATTGCCACCAAGGAATATTTGGAGATAAATAGACAGAACATGCATAACTACATTGGTGGTCCTATACAAATTAGAACAATGTTGTTCATGCTTTAGAATCAACTTGAAACTACTTCCAAGACATTGTACCCATATTCCATGGAGGCTAGAGTCCGCTTCTAGCCAAAAACCGTCACATAGTTTGGGCATATCATCACACAGTACCAAGCTTGGCACCTATATGTATCTAAGAAGCATAAAGAGGAATGTTTTGAGCTAGATTTTTCCCAAACTAAAGCATCATAGTGTTGTGTCTTGTTGGATTGTCAAGTTGTCTCTACCCTGTTTTGTATTATATGGGTACAAGTGTAAATTGTAATATTATTTGTAATTATGTTGTAAGTGAAATTCCAAGTCTCAATATTGGAATGTGAAGAGTCATGATGCAATGTAACGAGTAATTTTGTAAATAAGTTGAAGGTTCATGAGGGTAGTCCAAAGATCACAAAGGGGAGTTTAAGAGTCACCCCCTCTTGTTATAAATAGAACCTCATAACTTATGTAAGGGGCTTTTGGGAGCCAAGCGTTTGGATAGGCTTAGGCTTAGAAAGAGTTTGGGAGTATTGTGAAGAGCCTTGGCTTCTCTGTAGCATAGAGCGAGTATACTTCTTTGGAGGAGAAGGTGTTATTGACTTTCATGTT
This sequence comes from Pinus tabuliformis, assembly GCA_031772625.1. Lineage (NCBI taxonomy): Eukaryota > Viridiplantae > Streptophyta > Pinopsida > Pinales > Pinaceae > Pinus > Pinus tabuliformis. The sequence continues at coordinate 828,486,165 of CM062809.1, read as the reverse complement.
CCACTATTGGGGCTAGTGGTCGTCAATGGTGTATGTATGAATGGAACTTTCAATTATAATAAAATCAAAGCCAACACACTTTCATGCATATGTTGTGAATATATTAGGACTATTATTGTTGTATTTGCAATGTATGTTATTTAACTTATGCTTATGCTTATGAAATATTTCATTTTCATTTGTATGAATCTTGTTGAATACATGTTGTTGTGATTCATCACTTTAACTTGTGGACTATTCTGCATCTTAGCTTGTGATGGCATTATGCTCGTGTGTTACTTTCAAGTTGTGTACTATTATAGGCTTCCAAGGGGCACACTTCCTTTCCCCTTCATGTTTTGGAACCTTCATGCATCACACTTGAATTTATGAATGGTCACACACTTGCTCTCACCCAAAGTTAGTGTACTTCACTCTGTGTGTTTTCATAGTCAAGGCATAAAATTACCACCCATTGTTGGAACTCCTAATCGAAATAGTGTGAGGTCTAGTTGGGACTTAATATTAGGGAGATACCTTGAATGTTGGTGGGTTGAGTACCATCAATATTTCTAGCACTAGAAGGAGGGCTAGATGACAAGTTGAGCCCTTGAAGTCTGTTTGAATTTCTGCACTCATTTAATGAATTCTTCCCAAATCATAACCCTGACATGTTTTTCTAAACACACAATCTGAAAGTGTCGGTGAGAGTTATTGATGACTCATCCAATTTGAAATTCAATGGCAAGGGTGAAACAATCTTATTTTAGCACATCGTATATTTTCTTGATTTATGCACAAATCACAACATCCACTGTGAGGATGTTGGCTATAGGTTGTTCATTCTCAAGTTCGAAGGGCATGTATGAGAATCATGTAACACATTGCCTAATGACTCTATTCACTCTTTCGAGAAATATTTCATAAATTTGTGTTGTTCTTTTGATTTCTATGATCGTAAAAGTATATGCAAGAAAATTTTGAATTTGTGAAAAGCACTTGATGAATCTATTCAGGATTTTCATGATTGTTTTATTCATTTCCGCTTTGAATTTCCAGAAGAAGATGTTGATTGGTCTTTCTTAGTAGACAAATTTCTATATCTTGTTCACATTTTAGAAAATACACATGAGCTTGAATATTTTAAACCTCTCCCAACATACCTCGGTATTAGAGCTTCTAAATCTGCGATGGAGGAGGTTTCTATTCCAAATGACCCTTCGTCCCCTTCCCATCAAACAACTCTAGCTCCGCGAGTTGAGGTGGGAGAAGTTGAGAATTCATCCGTTTATCTACCACCATCCTTTCCCACCTCACATACTCAGAATTTCAATGGAGTTTTGGACTGTGAGTCCGATGGTTGTGATGAAGTGTTATCTCCTCGTCCTCCATCCATTGGTCCCTCTGATCGTCCAGATTGTGATGTGTTGTGTTCACCTGTTTCGAATCTCTCTTTTTATGTTCATGAAGATCAAGTTCGGGATGGATTTGGTGTTGAAAAACCAACCTACGATATCATATTTGATGAGTATGTGTGGGATTTTGAACAATAATCTGCAATGAAGGATGACCTCCTTCTTCCTACACCTCTTCTGCATTATCCTAACAATTTCTATGATTCTGTCATTCCTATTGAATCTTGTGAAAATATAGTTTTCGTTGATGTTACTATTTTCAATCATTCTTAGAACACGAGGAATGAAAGTTTTTCATCTCAATGAAAAGAGGAAAATTTTTTTTTGCTTGATCCTCGCAATCTCTCATCTTATCTTTCTAAAAATGTAGAGGGAGAAATTTCTTGTTTTCCATCATCCCATCTTTACCATTCGTTAGATCATGAGGATGCCTCTCTTTTTAATCTTGAACTTTCTAATCATGGTTTCCATGATCTTTTCATTGATTCATTTGTTCACAATTATAATTTTTCCACTATTGATCTTTCGAAGCCACCGGTCTTTGATGATCCATCTTCTGGTGAATTGCAACTTCCCCAAGCTGTCGAGGCACTTCAGCTCGAGCTGATGGTTATGTCAAGTTCTTTGAGTCTTGAGGTCAGTTCCATTTTTTATCATAAAGGTGTTGAATCTTTCTAGGCTCCTCATCACTCTATTGTACACGTTGAAAATCAATCTATTTTACATTTTTCGCATCATCCACCAATATCACACAATCCTATCACTTAGTCATTGGAGGAGCCATACGCGGTGAGAACGGTTGCAAAGGAAAAAATTTCATCTTTCTTTGCATTCGCTCGTTTTCACAGTTCGAAAACTTGTGCTTTCGTGTCTTCAGGTTGTAGTGTGTCTACACACCACCATGCACCCGCAGAATGTCTCCCATGCACATTTATTTATTTCTTTTCTACGTGTTCCTTCAAACTTTGAAAGTTTTGGTTTGCACTGACTTATATTTTTTGTTTGTTTTTATGTTTGTAAATATTTCTTGAATTTCATTCCCTAGCATACATAGGCCATCCAATGCGCTGGTGGCTGAATTGGAAGTATCACTTCATGTGAGTTTGGGCTATTCATTGCTAGGTTAGGAGTCAGAGTAGTTGTTTGATTTTCTTGTTTTGTTTCTTTTATTTTGTTTCTTTGTTTCTTTCCTTTTGTTTGTTTGTTTTCTTTTTAGTTATAGGGTAGTTTCCACATGAGACCATGTTTGGCTTCTCAGGCACGTAGGGTGAAGGAAAAGAGGAAGTTGTACTACTATCAATGCTTGGTTATCTATCTATTCTCTCTCTTTATGTGGATATTTCATTTATTTTAGTCGATGATACTCTAATGGAAAATACATTCATTTTGGAGAGATTTATAGTGAAATCATGATTCTTGCACTTTTAACTAATACTGCCTACTTTAATCGGTCTTATGTTTTCAGTTAATCCTTGTCAAATAAGTCGAGTAGCGTAAGGAGGAGAGGAAAACCTTAAAAAGTATGTCATAGGTGTATAAAAATAACCTTCTTTCAAGGGAAAACCTCTTCTACTCTCAATAAGTCAGGATCCCTCTTTCGGCCCCATGAAATGAATAAGTGCCTATGCACAGTTCTTTAAGCAAATAAAAATGAAAAATGAAATAAAGGGTGAAACAAGAGAAAGGCTTCCTGTCCAAAGATGTGAAGCAAGCAACTTTGTTGGGGTACTATCTAGCCTCGATGGAAATGAAGCAACGCTTGTGTTCTTGAAGTGACTCTTCCAGGTTACTGTCTAGGCCTGCTAGCAATGGAGAAACACCATATATGAAAACTAAGACTTTGACAATCTCTTTTACTTGTGAATTTATATACTCATCATCCCCAATTGAAAAAACTCAGTCTGGCTTGGCTTGGTATGTGTGTTCCCGATAAGGAGAATGGTAGGGACTATATCTTTAACTCAAGCTAAGTGAAGAAGCCATGACAATCAATGAATTGAACAATACTTCTAGAAGAGTTAGACTTGTTTTGCATGAGACAATATCTATACAGAAAGTTGGAGTTATACCAGTGTGTCGCCAGTGTTGTAGTGGCTACAACTAGCCTCCAAACGTTTGCCTATGATTTGATTTTGGAGCCTTATTCCTATCTATAAGAGCTTATATTGCATTGATTTAGTTATTCATTCTTTGACTGAGACTTATCTTTTTCATTTGTTCTTCCTCTTTCCTTTTCTCATGCTTACTTGATCTTTCTAACTCATAATATGATCTCCTGACTTGGTCTCACAACAGTTCTAGGCTTGCATCCAGAAACTGCACAATACTTGAGGGAAAGAGGCCTTAAGGATGGGAACTATGTAGGTTTGACTGACATTCAACATTGAGCTCAGAAACTATGCACTGCACTGAGCCGGAAAATTACCTAGCTCCCCAGAATTGCATAGTCTTTCCCAGTAACGTACACGACAAGTTTCCCAGAAAAAGAAAAGAAGCAAAAAGCTATAAAAGTAAAAATCATCCCTAAAAAATAGGGATCTATTTTTAGTATTATGAAGGAGGAACTTTCACTAGTTTTAGAAATTTCCGCCAAGTGTTGCATTTTCCTTGATTTTAGGCATGCGGATCATAAACCCTAATTCGATCAAATCTATTTAATTGATGCTTCTAGAGCTCATTTTCACATTCAGTCTTGGAGCTCTAACATTCCTTATGAGATCAAGGAACCTTCAATGTGGTCATCATCGCTTTTCCCAGTGAGTTTCACTTTTGTCGTCTTTTTCTGCTTTTTCTATTGCTTTTTTCCATTTATTTTTGTGTGAGTGTTGTTTTACTTATTTCTCTTCATAGTTGGTGGCATTTCAACTTGTAGAAGTGTTGTTTTAGGTTTCCATTTGCCTTTCACAAGTGTCGCATCGATTTTCCTATTTTTGCATCGATGGTCGCTGTTGCAGTGACTCTCCTCACATACTTGATTTTACTTCTGTTTGATTAGTTTTTTCACTTGATCTACATTGATTTACTCATACCTAGTTAGTTTTTCACTCAATATCATAGCATCACTAACTTCTACTCATTTCCACACTTCCACAGGGCAGATCTGCACTTGCTTTGACTAGATCTTTCCTTTCCCAGCTGGGCACTACGCAATACTAAGGCTCAAGCCACAAACTTGGCCTATGGAACTACACAATGCACAAAATGGGTTAGCCCAACTACACACTATACAGTTCTAGTGCTCATTCTGACACCTTGGCCACTAAGGTTGCGGAATGCGTAGTCTCTCCCATCTCTTCCCAGGCTAGGACTGCGCATTACACAGTACCAAGCCTTAAGCTTCATTCTTAGCTGTTGGGACTGTGCAGTTTGTATTTCCCACAGTTAGCCAGTCTCCCTTGTTTATAAAAATTGTGTGATCCTTCCCTCCAGTTTCCTGACATGTTTCTTGATCATGATTTGAAGGTAGATTTCCTGAAGCTAATGTTTGATTTCCATGAGTTTCCTTTTGTCCCATAGGTACCAGACTTGTGAAACACTTCTCTCCAATAGTCATTACTACCATGGCAGCAAAGAGAGTTGGTTAAAAAGAGACCACTGAAATAAATATTGGGGAAGCAGTTGAGAAAAAATCAGTGGACTTTCCAGTGTATGATGACACTCAATTGTTTATAGAAAAGGGGTCAACACTAACATGGAAGCAAGTTAATGAAGCTCTTTCACAAAGAGCCTTGAGGAATACCTAGAGGACCAACAGGTTTATCTCAGTATCCGCAAGTTAGGACTACATAAGGTTTCATGCAGGTATCTGAACTTTCCATGTGAAAATATCATCAGCTGGATTGTCTCACAGATCGATGAGAAGACCATAACATTGAGCAATGACAATGGATAGAAGCTATCCACATTTTGGGTAGAAGAGTATCAACACATGTATCACTTTCCTGAGCTAGTGAATCTCAAGGACTCATTCTTCTATGTCACCAATAACTATGTGAACATAAGAGACATTTCCAAAGGATGGGTGAAAGAGCCATTGAAGTTATGACAGACACCCACCCATCTATAAAAAACAAAGTGTAGAAATTCTCACTGTAGATCACTTGATAATGCAATATACTAAAGAAAAATACTTGATCTACTTCTACAAACAAACTTGTGGAAGCTTAATCGATTTTGAGCAAGATCAAATAAAACACATATAATAGATGAAGAAGAAACAATCACACATGAACACAGAAGAATAATATAGGGAAATCCTCAGCTAAAAACCTCGCTATCTGTATTATCATACAAGTGGAAATATCTCAGGATTACACAAAGCTTTAGCTCACAAGCTATCGAGCTCTCAGTACAATCCCTCACTGTTTCTCATAGACAGAATAGACAACACATATGCCTTCCTTTAGTCCTCCAAGCCTCATATTTCCTTGCGTAGTTTCTCATGGGTTCTCTAGTTGCAACCTATGTGATTCTCACCTCACACACAACACTGACCTCTCAAATAACTGTGCAATCCTGAAGGAGATAATTCCTTCTGCATGGATCCGTTTCCTTTATCGGAAAATTCCTCCTACTGATAGTACATTGTCCCTTCCTTTAATCTCAACTGGGTCTCTGTCTGACTGACGTGCATGAGTTATTTATGAGAGAATATTCAGTTATATGGAGAACACTAGTTGCATGCATGCATGCATTAACTGACTGAACTCACAATTAGTTCCTCCAACTGTTTGGAACTAATTTAACTGGACTTAACTCAGTTAACTGAGCTAACTAATTACAACTCAAATACAACTCATCCTTATCTCCTTAATTAAAGGATAACTCCCTCAATCAAAGGGATAATTGTTGCATGTCTTCACAAAGACTTCATGTTTGATTTTCTCCAACTAATTAACTCAAGATGAATTAATTAATTATTTTTCAAACAGCTGCTGAGACCAAATTCGAATTTTAATTCAGGGACTAATTAAAATTGGAATCTATCCCGAAATGTTATTTATAGCAATGTTATTTTTATCATTTCTATTTTTTTCTATTTCCAACAGAGTTGGAGTATATCCTGAAATGCTATTTATTACAATGCTATTTTTAGCATTTCTTGTTGCCATTTTCAACACTCCCTCTCAACAAGAAAGGCATTCAACTCGAACTTGATCCTGAACCTTTGGAATGTTCTGCATGCAACAGTTCTCTCAAGTGTTGTTGCTCCAACAACTCCAAAAACAAAAAATATCCAACCTGTATTAGAATGATGCCTCTGTCATCAATGTCTCTAACTGTTATTGCCTCTGTCGACTGAAAACTCTGCACCTCTGTGCTCTTCAGTATCTGACTACTCTAGCCTCTGTCACTTTGATCTTTGATTGCATCAATCACACTGATTCCTCCTGCTGCATCTCTGCTGCTGCTGGTCCTGTCTCATGGCACTGCATCTATACTGCACCTCCATTCATCAAGTTGCATTGTGTTGCCCATTGTTGCACTGCAACTCAGTTACTGAGAAGTAAGTAACTGATCTCCCAACTAACCTCCCTGTTGGGCTAGAAAAATCCTCTGATGTTGAAGCTTCCTCTGTTGCTCCATCTGCATCTATCTCTACCCACTCATCCAGTCCTACAACTCCTCATCAGGGCTCCCGTAGCAAGGCTTAATCAAAGAGGTTGGGTACCTCAAGGATCCTGCCCCTATTTCAGCCTTCTTGGGACTATCACTTCACATCGCCCCACCTCCCACCTAGAGTTATGGATGCATGTGATCCCTCTACCCACTTGGCTCGAAATTTCCCCCTACTGGAGGTCTCAGCATGAGTTGATGCCTCCACTCAGTCTTCTCTCAGCTTCTCCAGCTATGGCTGCTCCACAACCTCCTGAAGTTGCTTCACCAATTGTGGCTCCTCCACAATTGTCTGAGACTTCTTCTGGCGCTACATGTTGAGAGAAAATTTACTCTCCCTCTCAACCACCAAGTCTTTAACCTTTGCCTTGCTCCTCAAGGCTTTTCATGCATCTTGTACCTCAAGTGCATACATGTTCTTGGCTAGCACACCAATCTGTTTCATCTTTCTGGCCATCACGAAATTTTCTGGAAAAAGAGCTGATTTTAAATTAGTGATATCTCCCTCATCCAAACTCTGATTCAGCTGATTTTTTTTTTTAATTTGGATCATTTTCCACAAGGAATCCAAATCTACTATTTGTTTCTAAAAATTTTGTACAAATTTTTTCAGATTTTCTCTAAAACTCGCGGCCTGTTTTTTTTTTTTTACTTCAAATTTTCTTCTTCATATAATGTTCACTGCTTCGATCACCTTTGCTCTGATACCATGTAGAAATTCTCACTGTAGATCACCTGATAATGCAATATACTAAAGCAAAATACTTGATCTACTTCTACAAACAAACTTACGGAAGCTTAATCAATTTGAGCAAGATCAAATAGAACACATATAACAGATGAAGAAGAAACAATCACACATGAACACAAAAGAATACTCTGGGGAAAGCCTCAGCTAAAAACCCCGCTATCTGTATTATCATACAAGTGGAAATATATCAGGATTACACAAAGCTTTAGCTCACAAGCTATCAAGCTCTCAGTACAATCCCTCATTGCTACTCATAGACAGAATAGACAACACATATGCCTTCCTTCAGTCCTCCAAGCCTCCTATTTCCTTGCGTAGTTTCTCCTGGGTCCTCCAGCTGCAACTTGTTTGATTCTCACCTCACACACAACATTGACCTCTCAAATAACTGCGCAATCATGAAGGAGATAATTCCTTTTGCATGGATGAGTTTCTTTTATAGTAAAATTCCTCCAACTAATAGTACACTATCCCTTCCTTTAATCTCAACTGGGTCTCTGTCTGAATTGACATGCATGAGTTATTTATGAGAGAATATTCAGTTATCTAGAGAACACTAGTTGCATGCATGCATGCATTAACTGACCGAACTCACAATTACTTCCTCCAACTCTTTGGAACTAATTTAACTGGACTTAACTCAGTTAACTGAGCTAACTAATTACAACTCAAATACAACTCATCCTTATCTCCTTAATTAAAGGATAACTTCTTCAATCAAAGGGATAATTGTTGCCTGTCTTCACATAGACTTCATGTTTGATTTTCTCCAACTAATTAACTCAAGATGAATTAATTAATTATTTTTCAAATAGCTACTGAGACCAAAGTCAAATTTTAATTCTCAGTTTTAATTCAGGGACTAATTAAAATTGGAATCTATCTCGAAATGCTATTTATAGCAATGCTATTTTTAGCATTTTTATTTTTTGCTATTTCCAACAGAGTTGGAGTATATCCTGAAATGATATTTATAGCAATGCTATTTTTAGCATTTCTATTTTTAGCATTTCTTGTTGCCATTTTCAACACTCCCTCTCAACAAGAAAGGCAATCAAATCGAACCCAATTCGGAACCTTTGGAATGTTCTGCATGCAACACTTCTCTCAAGTGTTGTTGCTCCAGCAACTCCAGAAACAAAAAATAGCCAACCTGAATGAGAATGATGCCTCTGTCATCAAAGTCTCTGACTGTTATTGCCTCTGTCGACTAAAAACTCTACACCTATGTGCTCTTCAGTATTTGATTGCTCTAGCCTCTGTCACTTTGATCTGTGACAGCATCAATCACACTGATTCCTCCTGTTGCATCCGTGTTGTTGCTAGTCCTATCTCCCAGCACTGCATCTGCACTACACCTCCTCTCATCATGTTGCATCGTGCTGCCCATTGCTACACTGCAACTCAGTTACTGAGAAGTAAGTAACTAATCTCACAACTGACCTCCCTGTTGGGCTAGAAACATCCTTTGATGTTGAAGCTTCCTCTGCCACTCCATCTGCATCTATCTCTACCCACTCATCCAATCCTTCTACTCCTCATCAGAGCTCCCGTAGCAAGGTCTAATAAAATAGGTTGGGCACCTCAATGATCCTGACCCTATTTCAGCCTTCTTGGGACTATCACTTCACATCACCCCACCTCCCACCTGGAGGTATGGATGCATGTGATCCCTATACCCACTTGGCTCAAAATTTCCTCCTACTGGATGTCTCTACATGAGTGGATGCCTCCACTCAGGCTTCTCTCGGTTTCTCCAATTGTAGCTGCTCCACAACCTCCTGAAGCTGCTTCACCAATTGTGGCTCCTCCACAATTGTCTGAGACTTCTTCTGGCGCTGCATGTTGAGAGATAATTTACTCTCCCTCTCAACCACCAAGTCTCTAACCTTTGCCTTGCTCCTCAAGGCTTTGCATGCATTTTGTACCTCAAGTGCATACAGGTTCTTGGCTAGCACACCAATCTATTTCATCTTTCCTGCCATCACGAAATTTTCTGGAAAAAGAGATGATTTTAAATCAGTGATATCTCCCTCATCCAAACTCCATTCAGCCGATTCATTTTTTTTGAATTTGGATCTTTTTCCATAAGGAATCCAGATCTACTATTTGTTTCTGAAAACTTTGCAAAATTTTTTTTAGATCTGCATTGAAAACTCACAGCCCAATTTTTTTTTTTACTTCAAATTTTCTTCTTCATACACTGTTCAGTGCTTTGATCACCTTTGCTCTGATACCATGTAGAAATTCTCACTGTAGATCACCTGATAATGCAATATACTAAAGCAAAATACTTGATATACTTCTACAAACAAACTTGCGGAAGATTGATCAATTTTGAGCAAGATCAAATAGAACACATATAACAGATGAAGAAGAAACAATCACACATGAACGCAAAAGAATACTCTGGGGAAAGCCTCAGCTAAAAACCCCACTATTTGTATTATCATACAAGTGGAAATATCTCAGGATTACACAAAGCTTTAGCTCACAAGCTATCGAGCTCTCAGTACAATCCCTCACTCCTGCTTATAGACATAGTAGACAACACATATGTCTTCCTTCAGACCTCCGAGCCTCCTATTTCCTTGCGCAATTTCTCATGGGTCCTCCGGCTGCAACCCGTGTGATTCTCTCCTCACACAAAACACTAACCTCTAAAATAACCGCACAATCTTGAACGAGATAATTCCTTATGCATGGATGAGTTTCCTTTATAGGAAAATTCCTCCAACTGATAGTATACTATCCCTTCCTTTAGTCTCAACTAGGTCTCTATCTGAACTCACATGCATGAGTTATTTATGAGAGAATATTCAGTTATCTAGAGAACACTAGTTGCATGCATGCATGCATTAACTGACTGAACTCACAATTAGTTCCTCCAATTGTTTGGAACTAATTTAACTGGACTTAACTCAGTTAACTGAGCTAACTAATTACAACTCAAATACAACTCATCCTTATCTCCTTAATTAAGGGATAACTTCCTCAATCAAAGGGATAACTGTTGCATGTCTTCACATAAACTTCATGTTTGATTTTCTCCAACTAATTAACTCAAGATGAATTAATTAATTATTTTTCAAATAGATGCTGAGATCAAATTCGAATTTTAATTCTCAATTTTAATTCAGGGATTAATTAAAATTGGAATCTATCTCGAAATTCTATTTATAGAAATGATATTTTTAGCATTTCTATTTTTTGCTATTTCCAATAGAGTTGGAGTATATCTTGAAATGCTATTTATAGCAATGCTATTTTTAGCATTTCTTGTTGCCATTTTCAACACTCCCTCTCAACAAGAAAGGCATTCAACTCGAACCCAATCCTGAACCTTTGGAATGTTCTGCATGCAACACTTCTCTCAAGTGTTGTTGCTCCAGCAACTCCAGAAACAAAAAATATTCAACTTGAATCAAAATGATGCCTCTATCATCAAAGTCTCTAACTGCTATTGTCTCTGTCGACTGAAAACTCTGCACCTCTGTGCTCTTCAGTATCTGACTACTCTAGCCTCTGTCACTTTGATCTTTGACTGCATCAATCACACTGATTCCTCCTACTGCATCCATGCTCCTGCTGGTCCTGTCTCCCAGCACTGCATCCACACTGCACCTCCATTCATCATGTTGCATTGTGTTTCTAACTATTGCACTGCAACTTAGTTACTGAGAAGTAAGTAACTGATCTCCCAACTAACCTCCCTGTTGGGCTAGAAACATCCTCTAATGTTGAAGCTTCCTCTGTTGCTCCATCTGCATCTATCTCTACCCACTCATCCAGTCCTGCTACTCCACATCGGGGCTCCCGTAGCAAGGTCTAATCAAAGAGGTTGGGTACCTCAAGGATCCTGCCCCTATTTCAGCCTTCTTAGGACTATCACTTCACATCGCCCCACCTCCCACCTAGAGGTATGGATGCATGTGATCCCTTCGCCCACTTGGCTTGAAATTTCCCCCTACTGGAGGTCTCTGCATGAGTGGATGCCTCCACTCGATCTCCTCTCGGCTTCTCCAGTTGTGGCTGCTCTACAACCTCCTAAAGTTGCTTCACCAATTGTGGCTTCTCCACAATTGTCTGAGACTTCTTCTGGCGCTACATGTTGAGAGATATTTTACTTTCCCTCTCAACCACCAAGTCTCTAACCTTTTCCTTACTCCTCAAGGCTTTGCATGGATCTTTTACCTCAAGTGCATACAGGTTCTTGGCTAGCACACCAATCTATTTCATCTTTCTCGTCATCACGAAATTTTCTGGAATAAGAGCTGATTTTAAATCAGTGATATCTCCCTCATCCAAACTCCAATTCAACCGATATTTTTTTTTGAATTTGGGTCTTTTTCCACAAGGAATCTAGATCTACTATTTGTTTCTGAAAAATTTGCACAAAAATTTTCAGATCTGCTTTGAAATCTTGCAGCCTAATTTTTTATTTTTTTTTTACTTCAAATTTTTTTCTTCGTATACTATTCAGTGCTTCGATCACCTTTGCTTTGATACCATGTATAAATTCTCACTGTAGATCACCTGATAATGCAATATACTAAAGCAAAATACTTGATCTACTTCTACAAACAAACTTGCGAAAGCTTAATCGATTTTGAGAAAGATCAAATAGAACACATATAATAGATGAAGAAGAAACAATCACACATGAACACAAAATAATACTTTGGGGAAAGCCTCAGCTAAAAACCCCGCTATCTATATTATCATACAAGTGGAAATATCTCAGGATTACACAAAGCTTTAGCTCACAAGCTATCTACCTCTCAGTACAATCCCTCACTACTGCTCATAGACAGAATAGACAACACATATGCCTTCCTTCAGTCCTCCAAGCCTCCTATTTCCTTGCACAATTTCTCTTGGATCCTCTAGCTACAACCTGTGTGATTCTCACCTCACACACAACGCTGACCTTTCAAATAACTGCACAATCCTGAAGGAGATAATTCCTTCTACATGGATGAGTTTCCTTTATAGGAAAATTCCTCCAACTGATAATACATTGTCCCTTCCTTTAATCTCAATTGGGTCTCTATATAAACTGACATGCATGAGTTATTTATGAGAGAATATTCACTTATCTAGAGAGCACTAGTTGCATGCATGCATGCATGCATTAACTCACTGAACTCACAATTAGTTCCTCCAACTGTTTAGAACTAATTTAACTGGACTTAACTTAGTTAATTGAGCTAACTAATTACAACTCATCCTTATCTCCTTAATTAAGGGATAACTTCCTCAATCAAAGTGATAACTATTGCATGTCTTCACATAGACTTCATGTTTGATTTTCTCTAACTAATTAACTCAAGATGAATTAATTAATTATTTTTCAAATAGCTGTTGAGACCGAATTCGAATTTTAATTCAGGGACTAATTAAAACTGGAATCTATCCTGAAATGCTATTTATAGCAACGATATTTTTTGCATTTCTATTTTTTGCTATTTCCAATAGAGTTGGAGTATATCCTGAAATGTTATTTATAGCAATTCTATTTTTATCATTTCTTGTTGCCATTTTCAACACAAAGTCCCTAAGGAAGGCCTACCAGCTCTTAGTTTTCTTAGCTTGCAAGATCCATGGTCAGAAGAGCACAAAGACCTTTCTTGAAGGGTGGGAAGTCTTGTTGTACCAGGTTGTGAATGGGGGGAATCCATTCAACTGGTCATATCTACTAGCTTGATAGTTGAGAGCCCATGTAGCACTGGTCCAGAGTTCCCCATTGGTTAGGAGACACAGTTTTATATGTCTACATATTTACTGGATGAAATTTGTGCACAACATCAGTTTCCTGGAATGAATTAGACATGGACACCACGATAATATGTCATGCATATTTACTGCAAACTATTTTCAGATTGCAGTCATTGAGGGGTAATGGAACAACTAACTGACCACTTCATCATCCCGCTTTACAAGCTTATCTTTGAATAAGATCCACCTTTCATGTTATGAGGAGCAATGGAGGAGATATAAAACATTTCATAGTGGTATGCCTCACTAGGTGGCAACTTCTTTAGAGTGTTCGGTAGAGAGAAGCCTCCACATTTTTTACCAAGATATGCCACTGACAAGCTTGTCATGCAAGAAGTGTCATTTCATCTCGCCATAGGGTTGTCAGCATCTTTTCATAGGAAGAAGAAAGCACCATGGCCCACTCTTCCTTTGCAAATTGGATTATACAAGATAAAGAACTTGAAATTCATGGATACCGAGGGAAAGGAGATAGTCAAGTTTGCATTCAGTAATCGGGACTTTAATCCGTATCATTCCCATGGTATTTGTAGAGACCACTGTGCAAGAATTTACTTTCAGTGAATCGACGAGGCATTTCATTGACTAGAAGAGGACCCTTGGAGGAATTGCTACAATGCCTCTAGACTCTGTGAGTCATTCAGTTTAGTAGGGACTTCACAGGCTACTCCATAGACGATATAAATTTCGGAAGAAACAATAGTAGAAGGCAACAATCCTATGTAGGACAAGGGAAAGAGGAATATTGTTTACAACCCAGAGGGAGAAGAAAGATGCAAAATGAAAGTAGATCATATTATCATGAAAGAAGATTTAGTAGAAAAAGAAAAGAGGAAGTATAGGATACAAAGAGTAGAGCAGAGGAAGAGAGAAAAGCAGAGGTTGTAGGAAGTAGAAATGAAGCTGCAAGAGGCAGAACAAAAGATGAAGGAAGAGAAAGAGTTGAGGAGGAGAGGACAAGAAGAGAAGAAGAAGTAGGAAGAAGAACAAAGGAAAGGTGCAATGGCAGAATGAACATCATCGATACAAGTTGAAGAGCAGGAACAAATCTAGCCTAGAGCTGAGGAGGAAGGTGAACAGATGCAGGATCAGGATCTTTCTAAAAAAATTGAGCACTTGATTGAAGTAAAATACATGGAGATGGAATAGGAGCTGCAAAATGAAGATGTTGATCTGCTGTCGAGCACACCATAGGCCACCATTCAGTCTCCACCACCTCTAGCAGCGAATCCAGCCTCGAGTGAGGAAGGGGATGTTGTTCCCCTTGATGATGATTTGGTAATGGATGTGTACAATCTGTCATTTGATGAGTTCCAAAAGAGGATTTTACAAGCATGGAGAAAGCATTTGTAGGATGATCATGCATCACCTACATTTGTTAGAGAAAGGATGATAGTGGTAGACACCAGGAAGCATACAAATTCCATTTGTGAAGCCAACTTGGCCTTTGTAGAAGAAACAAGATCAAACGTTCAGTATTTAATGGTCGAGAATGAGAAATTGGCATAGAACTTGCAGGCTTCTAGGAAAGAGGTAGAACAATTTTGTGCAACAAAACAAAATTCATTTTCTGCACAAGTTTACTTGGAGGAGATGAGAGAAATGATACTTGCTGAAGTATCAACACTTGGAGAAACCAATGTTGAAGCTCTATGAGGGGATTGTGACTGTACATAAAGTTGTTGTCTGTTTGCATGGCCTACAACAAGAGAGAAACGATTTTGTTAAAACTCTCAAGCATATACAAGCTTCCATTACCTATGTGAAATAATGGACAATTCCATACAAAGGGGCACTACTTGACTTAGTCAAGAAGATGAAGCCACAGGTAGAGCTGGAGAAAGCGAGAGTTCGGACGTTGATGCATAACAACAAGAAAATCACCTCATTTATTGGTAGCATTCAAGCCTCATATGTACATTTGTTTAGTGGTTTGGATGTCTTGGTGAAAAAACACAAGATCCCATCAGTTGGTTCACTCATCAAAGCCAAACCTAGGAACCAAGTCTGGAAGGAGATCCAAGAGTACTTGGAGTAGCTGAGACATATTTCCACCAAGGAATATTTGGGGTTGAACAGACATAACATGTAGAACTACATCGGTGGTCCTGTCCAAATTAGAACAATGTTTCTCATGCTACAGAACGAACTTGAAACTAGTTCCAAGATATTGTACCTGGATGCCATGGAGGTTAGAGTCTACTTCGTGCTAGACACCATCATGCAGTTTGGGGATATCATCACACAGTATTGATCTTGGCACCAATATGTGACCGAGAAGCATCAAGAGGAAGTTGTTGAGCTAGATTTGTACTAAACACAAGCATCATAGTGTTGTGTCTTGTTAGTCTGTGAAGTTGTCTCTACCCTATTTTGTCTTATATGGGTACAAGTGTAAATTGTAATATTATTTGTAATTTTGTTGTAAGTGAAATTCCAAGTCTCAATATTGGAATGTGAAGAGTCACAATGTAATTTAATGAGTGATTTTGTAAAGAAGTTGAAGAGTCATGAGGGAAGTCCAAAGGTCACAAAGAGGAGTTGAAGAGTCACCCACTCTTGTTATAAATAGAACCTCATAACTCATGTAAGGAGCTTTTGGGAGCCAAGATTTTGGCTAGGCTCATGCATAGAAGGTGATTGGGAGTATTGTGAAGATCCTTGGCTTCTCCATAGCACAAAGCAAGTATACTTCTTTAGAGGAGTAGATGTTCTTGACTTTAATGTTCCACTATTAGGGCTAGTGGTCATCAATGGTGTATGTATGAATAGAACTTTCACTTATAATAAAATCAGTGCCAACACGCTTTCATGCATATGTTGTGAATATAATAGAACTATTCTTGTTTTATTTGCAATGTATGTTATTTAACTTATTCTTATGCTTATGAACTATTTCATTTGCATTTGTATGAATCTTGTTAAATGCGTGTTTTTATATTGATTCGACATTTTAACTTGTGGACTGTTACGCATCTTAGCTGGTGGTGTCATTACACTCGTCTGTTCCTTTCAAGCTGTGTACAATTACAGGCTTCCAAGGGGCACACTTCCTTTCCCCTTCGCGTGTTGGAACCTTCATGCATCACACTTGACTTTCCACAGGTTCACACACTTATTGTCACCCAAAGTTACCATACTTCACTTTGCGCGTTTTTGTAGTTAAGGCATAACATTACCACCCACTTCTAGGACTCCTATGCCAAACGGTGTGAGGTCTAGTTAGAACTTCATATCAGGGAGATCCCCTTAATGTTGTTGGGTCCAACACCATCAACATATCAATATTGTTCATTTCATTAAGAATACCATTCATAGAAAACATGCCCACAATGGAATCACATCATGGACGCTCTGGCTATGCATTTTATTGACACAATGCTTATCGACGAGTAGGTTGAGCCTGTGGTAGAAAAGGAAGAAACCGTTGCAACCAAAGAGACCCCAAGCATGGGGCATGCGATGAAAAAATTCAGTTACGTACTCACAACTGGTAAGAGAAATTCCTAAAAGAAAACACTATGTAATGACCGAACCCAGAAGAAGAACACTCAATATAACTTAAGAAGCCAAGGGTCGACTCCCACACAAGAGTTGATAAAGCAAAAATTGAAGGAAAATTTGGTGAGTAAGATTAGTTCGCCCATCAACTCAACACAAACCACTTAGTACAAGTCTAGGAATGAAGTTACAATGAAAATTACTTCCGCAAGAAACAAAATTAATTCCATCACTTTGGAAGTAGTGGAAAATCCAACACCCCTAGGCAATTCAGCAATCTCTCCCACACTAAATTACAACATAGTTGATGAAATGAATAAGGCTCGCGTGAATATCTCACCATTCAAATTAAAATAGATCACGAGCTAGTGGGATATTCTTCTATGTGCACTTAGACAATCTGTCTTAGATAACAATGCTTCTTCACAAAAGGGAACCAAATCTGGTAATTCCTCTAGTTCCTTGGAGTCTATACTTAATGCTTTAACATTTGATGTAAACACACTCTACCCTCTGTTTCTGTTGACTTTTGAAAATCTCAATTATAGTGTACACAATTTCTTGGTTGATTATAGTGCATGGGTAAATCTAATTCCCCCATCTATCGCAAAGCAAATCAACACAAATGGGATAAAATGGATGCACAGATCATTCAACTGTATAAGAATATTGTCTGTGTAATTGGTGAACACAAAAATGTTCTTATGCATTTACCATCTGATCACCAAGTTCAGCAATGTATAAACATATTAATTGTAGACATTCTAGAAGCATATGGTGTATTATTGAGCAGAGACTGGTCCAACAAGTTATAGGGGTACTTTGCAATAGACTGGTCACACTTGTGGCTTTTGTTTAAGGGTAGAAAAAATCAGATCCGGGCGAATCCAGAGTAGCACATGAAACACACAGTAACTTAGAAGGTGAGAATGAGCTAATGAATTTCATAGATCTTATCTTTGGAAACTAAACTGGGTTGTTATCTTGCTTAGTTATCCCCATTCCCACTGGATACATAGTTGGAGCTCCTTCCTAGGAAAAATGGTGAAAATGATATGTGTATAGTTAGTAATAGTAATAATAATAGTACTAGTGTAGTATGTATCCCTTGTACATATGATACGTGGACTTTTTTTTTTGATGGTTCCAAAATGTAGGAGGGCTCTGGAATTGGTTTTGTTTTAATAGACCCACAATAGAGAAAACATCTAATCTCTAGCTACTTGGAATTTAATTGCACAAATAACACTGTAGAATATGAAGCACTCATCTTGGGTTTGCAAAGAGCCATCAACCTCAATGTTACAATTCTCAAAGAAATAGGTGACTCAAAAATTATTGTATGAAAGGTACATGATACCATACACTGTGTGTCACCTCATCTTAAAAGTTACCAATAAGAGGTATGGCATTTGATTTCACATTTCCAAGATTTTAATATTATCTTTGTTCCTAGAATGTGAAACTAAGCTGCGGAGGCATTGGTAATGTTTCTAGGTTATCACCACTTAGGGATGATTTTTCTATAGAAATTATTTATAAGCTATCCGTTCCAAGAAAATATGTGGAAGGTACATTTGACACTTGAGCCTCTCATTCAAACTGAGTTAAGGAAGCTGTTGGATGCTCGTTTCATATATAAAGTGTGACATTCTACCTAGGTATCGAACTTGGTCCCAATAAGGAAGAAGTGTGGGGACATTAGCTTGTGTGTTGATTTGTATAACCTGAACCGTGCTTCAGAAAAAGAAAACTACCCCATTCCATCTATGGAATAGATACTGCAAACAATATAAGGGTCAGAGATGTTTTATTTATTGGATAGGTATTCAGGATATAATCAGGTTCTAGTCTCATAGCCTGATAGACTTAAAACAATATTCCACACAAAGTGGCGTACAATCGCATTCAAGAGAATTCCATTTGGGTCTGGTGTGACATTTCAACGTACCATGGACATTGAATTCCTTGGATTTATTGGAAAAAGTGTGGTGGTCTACCTCGATGATGTCATGGTGTTTTCTAACAAGAGATCTGACCACATATGCCATTTGCAGAAAATTTCCGAACGATGTTGTAAGTACAGGATATCCCTTAATCCCAAAAAGAGTATTTTTTTTGTGTCTGAGGGTAATATCTTGGGCCACATCATTGCTAAAAGTTGGATTAAATTAGACCCGAATAAATTACACAGATTCCCTTCCTAGTGAATAGAAAACTATGCAGTCCTTCATGGGGAAAATCACCTTCCTCTGAAAGTTCATATTCGATTACACTTAGATTGTCAATCCAATATAGGAGATGGTAAAGAATGATGCAATATATGCCACTGACAAGCTTGTCATGCAAGAAGTGTCATTTCATCTCGCCATAGGGTTGTCAGCATCTTTGCATAGGAAGAAGAAAGCACCATGGCCCACTCTTCCTTTGCAAATTGGATTATACAAGATAAAGAAATTGAAATTCATGGATACCGAGGGAAAGGAGATAGTCAAGTTTGCATTCAGTACTTGGGACTTTAATCTGTATGATTCCCATGGTATTTGTAGAGACCACTGTGCGAGAATTTACTTTCAGTGAATCGACGAGGCATTTCATTGACTAGAAGAGGACCCTTGGAGGAATTGCTACAATGCCTCTAGACTCTGTGAGTCATTCAATTTAGTAGGGACTTCACAGGCTACTCCATAGACGATATAAATTTCGAAAGAAACAATAGTAGAAGGCAGCAATCCTATGTAGGACAAGGGAAAGAGGAAGATTGTTGACAACCCAGAGGGAGAAGAAATATGAAAAATGAAAGTAGATAATATTATCATGAAAGAAGATTTAGTAGAAAAAGAAAAGAGGAAATAGAGGATACAAAGAGTAGAGCAGAGGAAGAGAGAAAAGCAGAGGTTGTAGGAAGTAGAAATGAAGCTGCAAGAGGCAGAACAAAAGATGAAGGAAGAGAAAGAGTTGACGAGGAGAGGACAAGAAGAGAAGAAGAAGTAGGAAGAAGAACAAAGGAAAGGTGCAATGGCAGAATGAACATCACCGATACAAGTTGAAGAGCAGGAACAAATCTAGCCTAGAGCTGAGGAGGAAGGTGAACAGATGCAGGATCAGGATCTTTCTCAAAAAATTGAGCACTTGATTGAAGTAACATACATGGAGATGGAATAGGAGCCACAAAATGAAGATGTTGATCTGCTGTCAAGCACACCATAGGCCACCATTCAGTCTCCACCACCTCTAGTAGCGAATCCAGCCTCGAGTGAGGAAGGGGATGTTGTTCCCCTAGATGATGATTTGGTAATGGATGTGTACAATCTATCATTTGATGAGTTCCAAAAGAGGATTTTACAAGCATGGAGAAAGCATTTGTAGGATGATCACACATCACCTACATTTGTTAGAGAAAGGATGATAGTGGTAGACACCAAGAAGCATACAAATTCCATTTGTGAAGCCAACTTGGCCTTTGTAGAAGAAACAAGATCAAACGTTCAGTATTTAATGGTCGAGAATGAGAAATTGGCATAGAACTTGCAGGCTTCTAGGAAAGAGGTAGAACAATTTTGTGCAACAAAACAAAATTCATTTTCTACACAGGTTTACTTGGAGGAGATGAGAGAAATGATACTTGTTGAAGTATCAACACTTGGAGAAACCAATGTTGAAGCTCTATGAGGGGATTGTGACTGTACATAAAGTTGTTGTCTGTTTGCATGGCCTACAACAAGAGAGAAACGATTTTGTTAAAACTCTCAAGCATATACAAGCTTCCATTACCTATGTGAAATAATGGACAATTCCATACAAAGGGGCACTACTTGACTTAGTCAAGAAGATGAAGCCACAGGTAGAGTTGGAGAAAGCGAGAGTTCGGACGTTGATGCAGAACAACAAGAAACTCACCTCATTTATTGGTAGCATTCAAGCCTCATATGTACATTTGTTCAGTGGTTTGGATGTCTTGGTGAAAAAACACAAGATCCCATCAGTTGGTTCACTCATCAAAGCCAAACCTAGGAACCAAGTCTGGAAGGAGATCCAAGAGTACTTGGAGTAGCTGAGACAGATTTCCACCAAGGAATATTTGGAGTTGAACAGACATAACATGTAGAACTACATCGGTGGTCCTATCCAAATTAGAACAATATTTCTCATGCTGCAGAACGAACTTGAAACTGGTTCCAAGATATTGTACCTGGATGCCATGGAGGCTAGAGTCTACTTCGTGCTAGACACCATCATGCATTTTGGGGATATCATCACACAGTATTGATCTTGGCACCAATATGTGACCGAGAAGCATCAAGAGGAAGTTGTTGAGCTAGATTTGTACTAAACACAAGCATCATAGTGTTGTGTCTTGTTAGTCTGTGAAGTTGTCTCTACTCTATTTTGTCTTATATGGGTACAAGTGTAAATTGTAATATTATTTATAATTTTGTTGTAAGTGAAATTCCAAGTCTCAATATTGTAATGTGAAGAGTCACAATGTAATGTAATGAGTGATTTTGTAAAGAAGTTGAAGAATCATGAGGGAAGTCCAAAGGTCACAAAGAGGAGTTGAAGAGTCACCCACTCTTGTTATAAATAGAACCTCATAACTCATGTAAGGAGCTTTTGGGAGCCAAGATTTTGGCTAGGCTCATGCATAGAAGGTGATTGGGAGTATTGTGAAGATCCTTGGCTTCTCCATAGCACAAAGTGAGTATACTTCTTTAGAGGAGTAGATTTTCTTGACTTTAATGTTCCACTATTAGGGCTAGTGGTCATCAATGGTGTATGTATGAATAGAACTTTCACTTATAATAAAATCAGAGCCAACACGCTTTCATGCATATGTTGTGAATATAGTAGAACTATTCTTGTTTTATTTTCAATGTATGTTATTTAACTTATTCTTATGCTTATGAACTATTTCATTTGCATTTGTATGAATCTTGTTAAATGCGTGTTTTTATATTGATTCGACATTTTAACTTGTGGACTATTCCTTATCTTAGTTGGTGGTGTCATTACACTCGTCTATTCCTTTCAAGCTGTGTACAATTACAGGCTTCCAAGGGGCACACTTCCTTTCCCCTTTGTGTGTCAGAACCTTCATGCATCACACTTGACTTTCCACAGGTTCACACACTTGTTGTCACCCAAAGTTACCATACTTCACTTTACGCGTTTTCACAGTTAAGGCATAACATTACCACCCACTTCTAGGACTCTTATGCCAAACGGTGTGAGGTCTAGTTAGAACTTCATATCAGGGGATCCCTTGAATGTTGTTGGGTCCAACACCGTCAACATATCAATATTGTTCATTTCATTAAGAATACCATTCAGAGAAAACATGCCCACAATGGAACCACATCATGGACACTCTGGCTATGCATTTTATTGACACAATGCTTATCGACGAGTAGGTTGAGCCTGTGGTATAAAAGGAAGAAATCGTTGCAACCAAAGAGACTGTTGAGCCTCAAACCTGCACCTTCCTATACACCCTCTCAGCCTTCTTTTTCCACTTACTTCATCCACCAAGTTGTTAAAATCATTGAATTATAGTCTAAAAAGAGCTTTTTACATGGTTTTCTGACTATGCTTATGACTGTTGTTTGGTTTAGATTTTTGTTCAGGCAGCTGCGGAAACTTGTCAGTTTCCGTAGCCAGCACAGGATTCCGCAGCTATTTTGTTAAAAGCTATGCTACAGGTGTCCTATGAAGAAATGAGCCACATGGGCAAGCTATAGGTGACGGGTACATGGAACGTGTCCCTTCAAATCAGCCAAATCATCCATAGAAGGTCACGGTCAACAAGGGTCAAAGGCAAAGCCAACCAAGGATTTTAGCGGTGGCACGTCTCTGTTTTGAGCACGTGAACATTTACGTGGCACAGTCCTCAGCCCACGAAGACACCACCATACCTAGAGATCATCCCCGTAACCTGCTACCACTCCGAAGCTTTAATAGACATGATGACAGTTACGCTAGATCTCGGCTGAGGAGATCTACGTGTCCTTGGCAACACAGTTAATAGCATAGGATTCAGTTAGTTAGTTTCAGTACTCTTTCATTATAAATAACGCGTTGATGAACGCTGTGTAGAAGCTTTTGCGATGTAATTTTTGGAACTGTTTCTATTAGCACCCCACTGTACTTTGTTTTATATATGTTGCTGCTGCTTTAATACATGACAAGACTATTTTGTTGAGCTCGTTATTGTGACTGTTCGTTGACTGGCTGAGGTGGCAGAGGGCCCCTATGCACTAAAGCCCTGTATAGTTGTTTTCATTATGTTTTTGTCTTCATAATCATTAGCTTGTATATAACACGCTGTTTAGATGTTTTTAAATTCACTACTGTTTACATGCTCACTTCCATTTTTATAGCTGTTAGCTGATCAATGTTTTTCTGCAGGTTTTCTTAGGCATCCCGGGCAAATTTTCATCTTTTTGATAACTATTGACATATGAGATCATCTTGTCCTTCCTGCTAACTTTCATTTTCTGAAGTTTAATTCCAGCAATGTTCTTTTTCAAGTTGTGATTTGCTTATTTATTTTTCTGTTACTTGGACATCATACTACTCATCAGTTTATGGTTTCTTTCTATAGTCAAGTGACTCTATTAGTAAGAAATCAGAATATTACTTATTGTAGTGTGATTTAGTTATCATATTGCTTAAACTCGTTCATGATTGCTTCCCACAAGGTAGATTGAGCTGAAGAGTAAAGGATCAGAAGAGTTGAAGTAGTGTGATTAGTTTCCTTTCTGCAATTTAATTTCTTACCATCTAGATATCATATTGCTTGACTTGTTCATGATTGCTTCCCACAAGGTAGATTGAGCTGAAGGGTAAAGGATCAGAAGAGTTGAAGTAGTGTGATTAGTTTCCTTTCTGCAATTTAATTTCTTGCCATCTAGATATCATATTGCTAAACTTGTTCATGATTGCTTCCCACATGGTAGATTGAGCTGAAGGGTAAAGGATCTGAAGAGTTGAAGTAGTGTGAATTAGTTGCTTTGCTTTTAGTTTGAGTTGCTTTAAGTTCAGTTTTTACTTTCTTTTTCATTCAGCAGCAAGGATACTGGGCCATTGTCATTAGTTCACTGTTTAATACATTGATTTCCTCTTAAGAATTGATTTCATTACAGTTGTTTTAAAGCTTTCTTTTTGAGCACTTTTAAGTTTTGGAAAATCATTGTAGAAATCACCATCACCATCTATACTTAACTTTCATTTTTGCCATCACACATTAGGGAAAGATAAATCCAAAAACAAACTAAAAAAACTCAAAAACGACAAAAGACTAAGGAAATGGTTATCTAGTACATATAGTACACTTCACTTCGTCAGTTTACGAACCCCGGATTGACATTTTAAATAGCAATTTAGAACACACTAAATTGACCAAACATTTTGGCGCCGTTGTCGGGGAAGTGAAATTAGGTAGCCAGTTTCTTAAAAAAAAAAAAACACAAGAAAATTTCAAGGAAGGAAAATCGATAACCTCTCAAAGTATGCTCTCCTCTTGCACCTAGAGTGATCTGGAGGATCAGAAAAGAGAAAGTTATTGGTTTAATAGTTTCTTGAGTATGCTCTCTTCTTGCACCTAGAGTGACCTGGAAGATCAAAAAGAGAGTTATTAGCCCGACTTGAAGAAAAAAAAAAAAAAAAATGACATGCATAGAGCAAGAGACTCTAGGGGAAGGTTTTTAGCTAGAGCCACGAGTTCGATTTTTACAACTCCTTCTACTTCAAGGAATAGACAAGAGACACCTCCATCATCTCCTAGCCCTAGGATTCTTGGAATTCAAGAGGCAGTAGTTGACTCTCCCACACCATCCATCGAATCTGAATTAGGAATAGATCCTTTCTTTTCTTCTACAAGGAGACACATTGTAATTGAAGAAGTAGAATCACCTGAGGAAGAAGAGGGAGAAATTCCTCCTCGTTCGCCATTAGTAGAAGAACCAGAGGACTCTGAAATCTCTAAGAAAACTACCATGACAGAAGAGGGAGTAAATGGATTTGGTAGAGGTAGAGGTGGAGCAGGAGGAGGAGGAAATAATGGAGGAGGTAGAGGTAACAATGGGGGAAATAGGGATGGAGATAACTCATTCGGATTTCCTATAGTCGATGAGGATTCTCGAGCAACAATGAAAAATATTTCACCATCTGTCCTCCCAAACTTTCATGGGTTAAGAAATGAAGATCCTGAAACATTTCTATTTGAGTTTGAGGTCGTGTGTCAAACCTATGATTATTTGGAAGACTCTCAAAAACTCAAATTGTTTCCTTCAACATTGAAAGGAGCAGCTTTGAAATGGTTCATGGGATTACTCACTCAATCCATTAAGACTTGGAATGATATGAAACAAACATTTTTGGATAGATACCTGGACTATTGTATGCCCACCAATCACAAGGATGAGGTATTCAAAATGGTACAAAAAGAAGATGAAAACTTGGAGGATTTACTTGAAAGATTTCAATACAACCTGAAAAGAGTAAAAATGAGTAACTTAGATTAGGAGACCTTGAAAGCCCTTCTATTAAAAGCTATTAGAGATGAATGGATAGATATTTTGAACATGATGGGAAAAGGAGATATATCTCAACTTCCACTTCATGATATAGCAGAACTGTGTGTCCATCTCTCAAGAGGAAAATCTAAAACTGGAAAAGGGCCTAGAGATCCTTCTCTCATCAGAGCAAACAAATCTGCAACTGGATCAGTAAGTAGGGCTGAGATTGGCAACATGCTTGATGAATTTAAAACTGATATCTTAGGGAGTCTTAGTGAGCAACTAGACAATCTTAAGATCCACAATAAGCAGAAAGCAGAAGCTGAAGCTTTATCCATCTTTTGCCCAAAATGTAGAAAAAAACATGCTCTCAGGGAATGTCTCTTGGATGCGAAAGTTGTAGAAACATGTGTGATCTGTTCAGAGAATCATGAGACCAAGGATTGTCCTTCAATTCCTGGGCTCAAAGCTGTCTTTCAAGAAGATCAAAATACAATTGAGTCTCTTGTTTTGTTGCAAGGAGACCTTGGCAGGGGCAACAAAATCAAGGGTTTAACAACTCTATGAACTTTCAATCCCCACCAAATTGGAATCCTTGGCAACAACCTTGGTCCCAACCTCAGAATCCTTTTCAATCATGGGTACAAGGTATGCAAAATCCTTATGGGAGATTTGCTCAATTTTATCAATATCCTCCATCTTTTCAAAACCAACAAGCTCCACAACTTCCAAATCAAAACCCACAACTATCATTGCCATTTCAACAACAACAACCTTCTCAACAAAACCCAAATTCTCAACTCTTGCTTCCATTCCAACAGAAATCAAATCAACTTCCTTCTCAGCCATTGCCAAACCCCAATAATAAAAACCCTCAAAATGCTTACATGATAGAAGGTCAACAATTTCCTGCCTATATGATTGTTCCTCTCAATGATGTACAACTCAGATCTGGTAGAGTTCTAGATAAACCTTCTATAGATGCCCAAAATCAAAGCATTTCTGAGGAAGAGTCTCTTGAAGCCAATAAGGGTTCTGAAGCATCTCTTCAAAACCCAAACACTCAGAAAGAAAAAGAAAAAGAGCTAACCCCCACAACTCCTATAGTTGTGCAACCTGCATCTTCATCCACACCTCCTTTTCCTGAAATATTACAAATTGACAAAGGGGTGAAAAAACAAATCTTGTTGCCTGACTATGATTTTCTAGATGAATTGAAGAATGTCTGTATCAAGATTCCCTTGTTACAAGCCATCAAAGAGATTCCTATTCTAGCAAAAACAATAAAGGAGTTGAGTCTTAAAAGACCAGGAAGAAAACCTAGAGACATAAGAAGAATCCACATGGTAGGGAAAATTGCAGACATCATGATGGGAAAAATTACTATGTAGAAGTATGTAGATCCCGGTAGTCCAATTGTCAAAACACATATCAATGGGGTTGAAATTCCAAATACTTTGATTGATTTAGGGGTTGCTATCAACATTATGAGTAGACAGACTATGGAACAGCTGAAACTTCCTAATCTTCTCTTTACACCTACTTTACTGCAACTTGTAGATCGATCAATTATTAAACCAGATGGTGTATTAGAAGACATTTCAGTCTCCTTAGACTCTTTGGAATATCCAGTGGATTTCATGATTTTAACTCCCAAGAGTAATTTAGGAGGACATCCTCTCATCTTAGGAAGACCTTGGCTAGCCACAACTGATGCTTTCATCAGTTGTAGGTCTGGGGATATGTATATTTCTGATGGTAATTCGACAAAGAAATTCAATCTATATCCTCCAGCAAAAGCAATTACAGAAATAGGAGATAATGAGTGGGTTGATGATGAAGATACTATACAACCTGTCTTTACCATTTCTGAAGTTAGTGAAGATAGTCAAATTCTGAACACATTAGAAAATTTTGAAACATCTTCAGAATATGACCACACACAATTTCATTTAGATTCTGACATTGAGTATCTATCATCTAGATAAATGTCTCTTTTCTCTATGGAAGAATTTGGTAGTTCCGCCATTGAGATCTTTCCAGGAAAAACATTGAATATCAACAAAAATTTGGAAAGATCACAACAGGAAGAACTAACCAAAATCTTGCAAAAACATTCTACTGCATTTGCATGGGAGTATACTGATATGAAAGGTATTGACCCTAAGACTTGCATTCATCACATCTACATTGAGGAAAACAATAGACCAATCAGACAACCTCAGAGAAGGATGAATCCAAACCTTAGGGAGATCGTGAAAGAAGAGCTCCAAAAGTTACTTAATGTGAACTTCATTTATCCAATTTCAGATAGCCGATGGGTTTCTCCTTTGGTTATAGTACCTAAAAAGAATGGTAAATGGAGAGTATGCATTGATTACAGGGAATTGAACAAAGCAACTCTGAAGGATCACTTTCCTTTACCCTTTATCGATCAGGTATTAGATACTTTAGCAGGCAAAAAGTATTTTTCATTTTTGGATGGTTTTAGTGGTTACAATCAGATTCAGGTAGCACCTGAAGATCAGGACAAGACCACATTTACCTGTCCATGGGGAACTTTTGCTTACCGAGTACTTCCTTTTGGATTATGTAATGCACCCGCAACATTTCAAAGGGCAGTACTAGGAATCTTTTCCGATCTAATCCATGATTGTGTAGAGGTTTATATGGATGATTTTACAGTTTATGGTAATTCGTTTGAAGAGGCATTAGGGAATTTGGAAAAAGTCCTTATAAGATGTAAAGAAACAAACCTATCATTAAGTCATGAAAAATGCTTTATGATGTTTACTGAAGGATTTGTTTTAGGACATCATATTTCAGGAGATGGGATTAAAGTTGATAGATCAAAAGTGGAGGTCATCTCCAAGTTGCCTATTCCAAATTGTCAAAAAGATGTTAGAAGTTTTCTTGGATTTACTGGATACTATAGAAGATTTATTGAAAACTTCACCAAAATAGCATCTCCACTCTTCAAATTACTTACAAAAGACTGTGAATTCAAATGGGGTCCTAATTGTCAATCTGCATTTGAAACTTTGAAAACAAGAATATCTGAAGCACCCATTTTGAGAGGTCCAAATTGGAAACTTCCTTTCCATATTTCTACAGATGCTTCAGATACAGCTCTAGGAGCTGTGTTAGGACTAAAGGATTTAGTTCCCTATGCCATTTACTACACCAGTAAAAATTTGACTCCCACTGAGTTAAACTATACTGTGACTGAGAAAGAGTTCTTAGCTGTTGTTCATGCAATCAATAAGTTTAGACATTATATAACAGGCTATGAAACTTTTGTCCATACTAATCATTCTGCAATTAGATATCTCATGAACAAACCTGTTACTAATGGCAGAGTTACAAGATGGCTTTTACTTTTACAAGAATTCAATATTACTGTGTTGGATAGGCCAGGGAAACAAAATACAGTAGCTGATTTCTTGTCTAGAATCCAAAATACTAACTAAGATTCTCCTGTAGAGGATAAGTTTCCAGATGAATATTTGTTTGCAGTAACTACTAAGACTCCTTGGTATGCAGATATTGCTAACTACTTGGTTACAGGGAAGCTACCTCCACATCTATTTCCTGGTGAAAAAAGAAAAATTATTCAGGAGAGCTCAAGTTATTCATGGATTTCTAATGAATTGTTTAAAACAGGGCTCGATTGTGTGATCAGAAGATGTGTTCGGGAAGACGAAATACCTGACATCCTCAAGGCATGTCATGATGAACCATGCGGTGGACACTTTGCTGACAAAAGGACTGCCTATAAAATCCTTTCTTTAGGATATTATTGGCCTTCCCTTTTCAAAGATGCAAAACAATATGTCAGAAGGTGTGACAGCTGCCAAAGAGTTGGGAGACCGACTCTTTCAAATGAAATGCCATTACAACTACAGGTACTCATCGAACCCTTTGAAAAATGGGCTTTAGATTTCATTGGACCCATTAATCCACCATCTAAACAAAAGAAGTATATATTGGTATGCACTGATTATGTCACTAAATGGGTAGAAGCCAAAGCATTGCCTTCTGCCACTGAAAATTCAGTTGTTCAATTTCTTTTTGAGGATATTTTTACTCGTTTTGGTGTCCCAAGAGAAATTGTGACAGATCAGGGAAGTCAATTTACATCTAATTTGATGGAGAAGCTGATGGAAGAATACAAAATCAAGCACATAAAATCTACTCCTTACCATCCGCAAGCAAATGGCTAAGTGGAATCTACAAACAAAGTTCTTGAGAACATCATCACCAAAACTGTTCATCTACACAGAAGAGATTGGGCAGAAAGGCTCCCTGAAGCCTTATGGGCCTACAAAACTACATGGAGGAACACAACAGGACATTCTCCCTATGAACTTGTTTATGGGAAAGAAGTCCTGCTCCCCATTGAGTTTCAAGTCAAGACTTTCAAGATGGCAGTTCAGTTGGGGATGAATCTATCAGAAGCCCAAAAGCACAGAATGGAGCAGCTGAATGAGCTAGATGAGATCAGACAAGATGCAATTTTAAGGACTGATCTAGTTCAACATCAAAGAGCTAAGTGGCATGACAGATATATCAAAGAGAGAAAGTTTCAAGAGGGAGATTGGGCGTTACTATTTGATTCCAAGTTTAAAGACTTCAAAGGAAAATTTCAGACTCATTGGCTTGGGCCATATGAGATTGACAAAGTCTTTAAGAATGGAGCAGTAAGAATCAAGACCATTGATGAGTTTCAAACTCCTCTCATTGTGAATGGCCACCGATTGAAAATTTATCATAAGCCACTCTCAAAAGAGGAATTTCTCAAAATGTTCCAAGAGAATTCTGCAATAAGGCTGGTGGAGAAGAATCCTTCTCCCCCACCAGCCTAATCTTTGTTTCTTTCAATTCTTAAAAAAAAAAAAAAAAAAAATCTGTATAAGCCTGAAAACCAATCATAGATTGGCGGTCTTATACAGAAAATGTAGAGTGAAAATCAGGGACACCTGACACTCTATATTTTCCAAAAAAAAATCTCCTCTCCTTCTCTTTCCATCTTCACTTCATTTCACTTACCATTTCACTTCACCTTCATTCTCATTTCCATTTCACTTCACTCCACTTCACTTTCATTTCATTCCACTCATTCCCTTCCACTCCATCAATAAAAGTCCCTTCCAGGACTATTTTCATTCAGTTAGTTCTTCTCTAACTATCTTTGTGCAGTTAAGGGGGTGTTGTCTCAGTTTCCACAGCTGGGAACCGTTTCTGCAGCCAGAAACGGTTTCCGCAGCCAGAAACGATTTCCGCAGCCAGCATCACTGTGTTTTCAAAATTTACAGTACACTGTTAGTGCCATAATCATGAAATGCAGGTGTAATTGAGCTAAAGACATGGGGCATCTCCAAGACAACAAGGAAGAGCAATTGGTTAGAAGCCTTGAGCAAGAAATGACAAAAGTTTACAAAGGTATGATTAAAAATCTTTATCAAATAACAATTCAAGTCATAATTACACATAGTCATTAAACCATAACAAGTTCTACTATGTGCAATGATTTGATACGATAGCTCCACTACCACTCTTATTCCACGATATCACTCCACACACCTCGCATTCATTTCTACAACGGTCTCATGATTATTCCGAGTTTAAACTCAAGATTGACTGCACTTCCATTTATTAACCGTACTCTTGAGACGTGACCTATTGTGTTACGGCTCTTCTTAGCCGTAATTTCCGCAGCCGTCTGTTGAGACGTGTAAAAATTTCATACACAGTCACCCGATCCGAAAGAATCCCGCCATTATTCCACTCGTTTACGACTCCACTAATACCATACTCCTCGCATGCATCCACATTTTAAACTTGTTCACTGCTACTCACCCTTTGTTCTTTCAGTAATCTGAGTACTTCGATTCCCTGTTCTCCATTTTCGACTGCAGTCACTACAGTCATCCTAAAACCCCTACTACAATTACTACAGTCTATCCTAAACCCTGTAACAGAGCCGTTTTTTTTTTCTGAACCCTCACACGCAGAAGAACTCTCAGTTGGAATTTAAAACAGCAGATGGGAAAATTACTGAGAGCCGAGCCAGAAGGACCGAAATACTTGGAGGGTTATCCGCAAACTAAGGAATTGCTGAAGAAAGCCAGATGGCTACGATTTATCCAAAAGTTTAAAGGGCATAACAAGGAGGTGACCAAAGCTTTTGCACGGTCTTTTGATGGACAAACAGTGGAGATTGGAGACTTAAAGTTTACAGTGACTGAGGCCATAGTAGCAGCTGTCACAGGCCTACCTCTAGAAGGTGAAAGGTGGTTTAAAAATAGAAGTGTGGACGATCAAATATGGAGAATCATGCTACAAAACCAAGGTATGGATACCATCGTATTTACAAGAGGCATCCCTGTTCATGCACTAAAAGAGGAATGGTCTAGTTTACTGTTAGTCATCCAGAAATTTATCACGTGTGAAGGTTGTTTTGGTTCTATGTATATGTATCATGCCAGACTGATGATGAATTTCATAGAGGGTCACACTCTTAATTTGCCTCATTTTCTGCTATTAAGTTTGAAAAAGATGAGTTTTACAGTTCAAAAACACGTAGGCAACATTATACCTCATCTTTACCATCATGGATTCATAAAAATTCTTATTGAGGACCAGTTAAAGAAAACTAAGGATACTTGGGAGCAATTCTTGGCAAGGAACTACTTCCAAGAGCCGTCTGAGGCCTCTAGAAGCAGTCCACCAAAGATTCCAAGGAAAAGTAGGAGGAAAGAAAAGGACATTACAGTCCAAGACTCCCCTACAATAGAAATTCAAGAAACTGTCCAAAAAGAAGAAGAAGATAGAACTAAAAATAAGAAACAAACGAAAGAAAAAGGCAAAAGAACCATTCAAGAAGTCTATCCATCCCCTGAGCAGTCCATAGAAGAGGATTATCAACCTCTATCAGAAAGACTAGTACACCTTCAGGCTGCTGCTATAGCCAAGAAAAAGCAAAAAGGAAAACAGAGTGCACAAGAGAAGTGTATTAGTCCATACTTAAGGAGGAGCACTAGGCTAAAAGGGAGAGGGAATAAAACCCAAGAAAAACAGTCTCACTTTATTGATTTAGGTGAAGAGACACTTGAAAAATCTCCAGCTCAGCCAAGCATTGAATCAAGTCCTCCACGTGCGGAAAGCCCTTTTCGGCCAGAAAGAGAGAGCAGTCTTCCTCCTCCACCAGATTTTGAGCCTAGTCCGAGAAAGACACCTGAGGTAGATCCTAATCAGCAAGAGGTGTATAACTACCTGGAATCCTTAGAACAATCAGCTGTAGGACCGAGTACCACTTTGCCACTTGATGCACAAGTTCAGTCTTTGAAACAGGAAGTATTTGAATTAGAAGTCCTAAATAGGCATATCAAATAGGAAAATGAAGCACTCAAAAAGCAGAGTAAGGTAGACAAGATTGTCCATGATAACACTATGCTCCATTTAGGACTATGGCAAAAGAAAAACAGGAGGCTGAAGAAAAAGTGCAAAAGGTTAAGCAGAGCATTGATTAATCTCAAGTTCAAATGTCTAGTCAGGAAACCAAGGATGATGTTAGCATCAAAGAAGAAGAAAAGAGGGCTAGATGTCCTTGCAGAAGCCCCAGAACATATGGATTAGAGGGAAATAACTAAATTTTGGTTGCATGAGGACATGCAACACCTTCACAGTGGGGGTATGTTGAGCCTCAAACCTGCACCTTCCTATACACCCTCTCATCCTTCTTTTTCCACTTACTTCATCCATCAAGCTGTTAAAATCATTGCATTATAGTCTAAAAAGAGCTTTTTACATGGTTTTCTGACTATGCTTATGACTGTTGTTTGGTTTAGATTTTTGTTCAGGCAGCTGCGGAAACTTGTCAGTTTCCGCAGCCAGCACAGGATTCCGCAGCTATTTTGTTAAAAGTTATGCTACAGGTGTCCTATGAAGAAATGAGCCACATGGGCAAGCTACAGGTGACGGGTACATGGAACGTGTCCCTTCAAATCAGCCAAATCATCCATAGAAGGTCACGGTCAACAAGGGTCAAAGGCAAAGCCAACCAAGGATTTTAGCGGTGGCACGTCTCTGTTTTGAGCACGTGAACATTTACGTGGCACAGTCCTCAGCCCACGAAGACACCAACATACTTGGAGATCATCCTCGTAACCTGCTACCACTCCGAAGCTTTAATAGACATGATGACAGTTACGCTAGATCTCGGCTGAGGAGATCTACGTGTCCTTGGCAACACAGTTAATAGCATAGGATTCAGTTAGTTAATTTCAGTACTCTTTCATTATAAATAACGCGTTGATGAACGCTGTGTAGAAGCTTTTGCGATGTAATTTTTGGAACTGCTTCTATTAGCACCCCACTATACTTTGTTTTATATATGTTGCTGCTGCTTTAATACATGAGAAGACTATTTTGCTGAGCTCGTTATTGTGACTGTTCGTTGACTGGCTGAGGTGGCAGAGGGCCCCTGCGCACTAAAGCCCTGTATAGTTGTTTTCATTATGTTTTTGTCTTCATAATCATTAGCTTGTATATAACACGCTGTTTAGATGTTTTTAAATTCACTACTGTTTACATGCTCACTTCCGTTTTTATAGCTGTCAGCTGATCAATGTTTTTCTGCAGGTTTTCTTAGGCAGCCCGGGCAAATTTTCATCTTTTTGATAACTATTGACATATGAGATCATCTTGTCCTTCCTGCTAACTTTCATTTTCTGAAGTTTAATTCCAGCAATGTTCTTTTTCAAGTTGTGATTTGCTTATTTATTTTTCTGTTACTTGGACATCATACTACTCATCAGTTTATGGTTTCTTTCTATAGTCAAGTGACTCTATTAGTAAGAAATCAGAATATTACTTATTGTAGTGTGATTTAGTTATCATATTGCTTAAACTCATTCATGATTGCTTCCCACAAGGTAGATTGAGCTGAAGGGTAAAGGATCAGAAGAGTTGAAGTAGTGTGATTAGTTTCCTTTCTGCAATTTAATTTCTTACCATCTAGATATCATATTGCTTGACTTGTTCATGATTGCTTCCCACAAGGTAGATTGAGTTGAAGGGTAAAGGATCAGAAGAGTTGAAGTAGTGTGATTAGTTTCCTTTCTGCAATTTAATTTCTTGCCATCTAGATATCATATTGATAGACTTGTTCATGATTGCTTCCCACATGGTAGATTGAGCTGAAGGGTAAAGGATCTGAAGAGTTGAAGTAGTGTGAATTAGTTGCTTTGCTTTTAGTTTGAGTTGCTTTAAGTTCAGTTTTTACTTTCTTTTTCATTTAGCAGCAAGGATACTGGGCCATTGTCATTAGTTCACTGTTTAATACATTGATTTCCTCTTAAGAATTGATTTCATTACAGTTGTTTTAAAGCTTTCTTTTTTAGCACGTTTAAGTTTTGGAAAATCACTGTAGAAATCACCATCACCATCTATACTTAACTTTCATTTTTTCCATCACACATTAGGGAAAGATAAATCCAAAAACAAACTAAAAAAACTCAAAAACGACAAAAGACCAAGGGAATGGTTATCTAGTACATATAGTACACTTCACTTCGTCAGTTTACGAACCCCGGATTGACATTTTAAATAGCAATTTAGAACACACTAAATTGACCAAACAGAGACCCCAAGCATGGGGCATGCGATGAAAAAATTCAATTACGTACTCACAATTGGTAAGAGAAATTCCTAAAAGAAAACACTATGTAATGACCGAACCCAGAAGAAGAACACTCAATATAACTTAAGAAGCCAAGGGTCGACTCCCACACAAGAGTTGATAAAGCAGAAATTGAAGGAACATTTGGTGAGTAAGATTAGTTCGCCCATCAACTCAACACAAAACACTTAGTACAAGTCTAGGAATGAAGTTACAACGAAAATTACTTCCGCAAGAAACAAAATTAATTCCATCACTTTGGAAGTAGCGGAAAATCCAACACCCCTAGGCAATTCAACAATCTCTCCCACACTAAATTACAACATAGTTGATGAAATGAATAAGGCTCGCGTGAATATCTCACCATTCAAATTAAAATAGATCACGAGCCAGTGGGATATTCTTCTATGTGCACTTAGACAATCTGTCTTAGATAACAATGCTTCTTCACAAAAGGGAACCAAATCTGGTAATTCCTCTAGTTCCTTGGAGTCTATACTTAATGCTTTAAGATTTGATGTAAACACCTTCTACCCTCTGTTTCTTTAGACATTTGAAAAATTCAATTATAGTGTACACAATTTCTTGGTTGATTATAGTGCATGGGTAAATCTAATT
This sequence comes from Pinus tabuliformis, assembly GCA_031772625.1. Classification (NCBI taxonomy): domain Eukaryota; kingdom Viridiplantae; phylum Streptophyta; class Pinopsida; order Pinales; family Pinaceae; genus Pinus; species Pinus tabuliformis. Next base: position 828,450,309 of record CM062809.1, on the reverse strand, counting down.
CCCCCATTTATCGCAAAGCAAATCAACACAAATGGGATAAAATGGATGCACAGATCATTCAACTGGACAAGACTATTGTCTGTGTAATTGGTGAACACAAAAATGTGCTTATTTATTTACCATCTGATCACCAAGTTCACCAATGTATAAACATAATAATTGTATACATTCTGGAAGCATATGGTGTATTATTGAGCAGAGACTGGTCCAACAAGTTATAGGGGTACTTTGCAATAGACTAGTCACACTTGTGGCTTTTGTTTAAGGGTAGAAAAATCAGATCCGGGCGAATTCAGAGTAGTACATGAAACACACAGTAACTTAGAAGGTGAGAATGAGCTAATGGATTTCATAGATCTTATCTTTGGAAACTAAACTGGGTTGTTATCTTTCTTAATTATCCCCATTCCCACTGGATACATAGTTGGAGCTCCTTCCTAGGAAAATTGGTGAAAATGATATGTGTATAGTTAGTAGTAATAATAATAATAGTACTAGTGTAGTATGTATCCCTTGTACATATGATATGTGGACTTTTTATTTTGATGGTTCCAAAATGTAGGAGGGCTCTAGAATTGATTTTTTTTTAATAGACCCGCGACAGAGAAAACATCTAATCTCTAGCTACTTGGAATTTAATTGCACAAATAACACTGTAGAATATGAAGCACTCATCTTGGGTTTGCAAAGAGCCATCAACCTCAACGTTACGATTCTCAAAGAAATAGGTGACTCAAAAATTATTGTATGAATGGTACATGATACCATACACTCTGTGTCACTCATCTCAAAATTTACCAATAAGAGGTATGGCATTTGATTTCACATTTCCAAGATTTTAATATTATCTTTGTTCCTAGAATGTGCAACTAAGTTGCGGAGGCATTGGCAATGTTTCTAGGTTATCACCACTTAGGGATGATTTTTCTATAGAAATTATTTATAAGCTATCCGTTCCAAGAAAAGATATGGAAGGTACATCTGACACTTGAGCCTCTCATTCAAAAGGAGTTAAGGAAGCTGTTGGATGCTCGTTTCATATATAAAGTGTGATATTATACCTAGGTATCGAACTTGGTCCCAATAAGGAAGAAGGAAGAAGTGTGGGGACATTCGCTTGTGTGTTGATTTGCATAACCTAAACCGTGCTTTAGAAAAAGAAAACTACCCCATTCCATCTATGGAATAGATACTGCAGACAATATAAGGGTCAGAGATGTTTTATTTATTGGATAGGTATTCAGGATATAATTAGGTTCTAGTCTCATAGCCTGATAGACTTAAAACAATATTCCAGACAAAGTGGGGTACAATCACATTCAAGAGAATTCCATTTGGGTCTGGTGTGACATTTCAACGTACCATGGACATTGAATTCCTTGGATTTATTGGAAAAAGTGTGGTGGTCTACCTCGATGATGTCACGGTGTTTTCTAACAAGAGATCTGACCACATATGCCATTTGCGGAAAATTTCCGAACGATGTTGTAAGTACAGGATATCCCTTAATCCCAAAAAGAGTCTTTTTGTTGTGTCTGAGGGTAATATCTTGGGCCACATCATTGCTAAAAGTTGGATTAAATTAGACCCGAATAAATTACACAGATTCCCTTCCTAGTGAATAGAAAACTATGCAGTCCTTCATGGGGAAAATCACCTTCCTCTGAAAGTTCATATTCGATTACACTTAGATTGTCAATCCAATATAGGAGATGGTAAAGAATGATGCAATATAGATATGGGATAAAAGGGTAAAGGACGTGTTTTATCGTATCAAGCAAGCCACCGCAGAAGCACCTACTCTATACAATCCAAATTTCAACAAATATTTTCTGCTACACACCTTTGCTTCTGAAACTTCTCTAGTCGTTGTGCTTGCGCAAAAGGATGACCAAAACAATGAGTGGTCAATATATTTCATGAGCTCTAGTCTTCAGGTAATTGAAATCAACTATATCTCCATTTATAAACAAGATTATGCAGTATATAAGGCATTGAAGCATTTCTTACCCTATCTTTTGAAAAATCATTGTATCATCTTTGTTCCACACCCAACAGTCAAATCATTGTTTGTTGAACAAGAGATGGGTGAGAGAAGAGAAAAATGGATGACGGAATTACATCAATACAATTTAGTGTTTAAACCAATTCACACAATCAAGGGCCATGGTCTATGTCGACTAGTAGTAGAAGTAGTGGATGTACAATAAGAAGAAGATACCTCTAGATGGGAACATGAAATCGAAATGTACAATGTACAATGAACTTCTCCCTCTTTTATCATAGGTTCTTGCTATGCAAATGTGCACTAATACCTTGAGCATGACAACCTGCCCTCCCATTTATTCACATGGCAAAAGAGGGCACTTAGACTCAAAGAATTATCTTACCAGTTAGTGCATGGGGTGCTTTTCAGAAAGAACCATAATACAGTATTGCTCAGGTGTTTGGAAGCACATGATTTAGAGAAAGTTTTGCATGACCTCCATGATGGACCAGCCAGGGGACATTTTTGGGAAACACAACTACATATAAAATTATGCGAGCTAGTTTCTATTGGCCCACATTGTTCAAAGATGTTCACACTTATGCCCGCAACTGTCCGGTATGTCAAAGGTGTGTAGGAAGAAACAAGAATTCAGCTGCCCCATTGCAACCTATCGTAGTGGAATAACCTTTTCAATAGTGGGGCTTGGATGTTATTGGATAAATATTCCCGCATTCATCGAAGTAGCACCACTGTATTCTCACCGCCACGAACTAATTTATGTGGTGGAAATAAGCATTTCCGCTTAAACAGGTGAATGATCAGGAAGTCATCAATTTCCTTCAATAGAATATTTTTTCCAGGTTGACATTCCTACGTCACTTGTTTTCGATAATGCAACATACTTTTCATCACTAAAACTCTATGATTTTTCATTAGAAAATGGAACTGTATTGAAGCATTCAACTAATTATTATTCACAGGGTAATGGCCTTGCTGAGTCCACAAATAAGAACCTCATCTTTATCATTAAAAGGACCTTTCTCTAAATAGAGGGACTGGAACTCCACTTTGGTAAATGCGTTATGGGCTGACCAAGTCACGCCAAAACCCTCTTTGAACACCTCCCCTTAATTCCTGCTGTATGGAAAAGAAGTCATCTAGCCCTTAACATTTACTTTCCTACTCTCCCACTTTCACAAGAATCCCAAGGAAAGACATGCTTATTTATGCAGCATAGGATGGACACCCTTAAAAAGTTACAGGAAGAAAGGTTGAAAGAAAAAGAAAGATTTTCACTCCATTAGATTCCTATCAAGAGGTGGTTCGATAAGAGGTCTATAGGGAAGAATAAATTTAGTTTGGGCAACTTAGTATTGAAGTGGGACAAAACCAAAGAGGACAAAAGAAAACAAACCAAGTTTCAATCCCTATGGATTAGACCATTCACATTTCATGAAAATCTTGGACAACACACATATCATCTTCAATCACTTGACGGGAGGATTAACTCTCTCCCTGTCAATGACCAAGACTTAAAGCAGTATTTTCAATTATGATCTGAGGTTATGCCCTACATTATGTACATAGTATTTTCTTGTCTATTTAATTTTGTTTCTTTTTATGTCATGTAAATAAATGTTGTGTGTCAATATGTTTCTTGGCTTCTTTATGTGTGGCTGAGTTAAAAGGGAGTATTGTGACACTTCAACATTTGGCTAACCTTCTGTCCATCTTCCTTGTGTTGGTTATATATTTTTCTCAATGAAGTTCCAATGGAAAATATGATCGTTCGTAAGGAGAATTTTGGTTAAACCAAGAACATGTTTCTATTTAAGAAAACCTCATGCCCACTCAGTTTTTATGTTTCGACGTTTTCATGCCTATCCAATTAGTAGATGAGGAGAAGGGGAGAAAATATAAATGAGAAAACCTAAATCAGAGGTTTCTATATGATTCTCTGAAGGAACAACCTCTTCTTCTATCAATAAGTCAACATCCCTCTTCTGCCAATAAAATGAATAAGTGCCAATTTAAAGTACTATAAAATAAATAATAAAGTCGAAAGAAGAGAAAGGATTCCTATGCAGAGAGGTGAAGCAAGAAATTCTGTCGGGTACTATCCAAGCTTGTTGGAAGTGGAGCAATGTTTGTTTTCCTGTAGTAACTCCATCGAGGTACTGTCCAAGCCTACTGGCAGCAAAGAAACACTAGAGGTGGAAAAAACATACTTTGAAAATCTTAAGCTCGCGAACTTCATTACCTTCCCCAAATTGAAACTTTGTGATATCATTGAATATTATGATGTGTTTAACCGAGAAAGGTATATAGGGGACCATGTTTATTCACGGGGTAAGTGAAGTTATCAAATTAATGTACACGATGAATTAATACTCCTTGAAGAACCAAGACCCTGCACAGAAGAGTTAACTAAGGCAGAGAAGCTAGAATTCTACTAGTGTGTCGCCAAGTGTTGTTGTTGCTACAACACCCTCCAAAATTTTGGCTTACGCTCAATTTCAAAGCCTTCCTTGGTCTTGTACATTTTCGTCGCAAACATTGAAACTCATTCCATGTGTTTTCTTGAGGATTTTTTGTCCCCTTTGCAAGATAGGAAAAATTCCATATTTTCGAATGTTAACTGTCGTATCATGTATATAAGCCTGTTTTGGTGGTTTCAATAAGTCACCTTTATGTAAATGAGTTGTTCTAACCATATAAACATTTTTTGCACTCATTTCTAATGTTTTAAGCATTGTCACACACGTGTTGTCATGGTCGTGGCAAAGTGTATCCTGAGTGTCGCACTTGTCATAAAGTTGTCATAAAGATGTCACACATAGGGAAACACATTGTCATGTGTCCTAGATGATCTATGTTATTGTGTCATCAAGTATTATAAGTGTGTGATCATAGTCGAAGTCTTATCATTGTTCACATCAGTATCATTGATCCTGCACCTAGTCATTTTCTGAAAAGTTTCCCGACCAAGCAACATAGCTTCACCCAACCTCCCTACACTGCACACTATTAAGTATCAGTCCTCTAGTTGTCACCTTGCCTCTTTACACTTCACAATGTGCAGTTCTCGCCTCCTAGGATTGTTGAACTATGTAGCTTCTATGCTCAAGCCCTGACCTTGACTCCCAGAATTGTGCAATTCCTTCTCCCATCCTGGCCTTAATTGCGCAATGTTTAGTCCCTAGCCTCAAGCTCATCCTTGATATCTTGAACTATGTAACTTCTCAATGGCCCATCCTTTCTTATCTGATAGAATTGCACAATGTTCTCACCTAGTACTCATCCCCTCATCCTATCACATTGATCTTCATAATTGTGTAGTTTGTCCCCTCAGCCTAGCCTAAACTACACATTGTGTTGTCTCAAGGATCAAGGCTCACCTTGACTACTTGAACTGTGCAATCATTAATCCCCTTTCCCAGCCTTCCATCTAGTGTCGGCTTAGTCAATGGATCAATATTCACAATATTAGACTATGGGGTTTTAAGACTGATGTCGTTTCATCATGAGTGAATTGCAAAAAATGGTACCTCATCATGTCATGGAGAGACGATGAAGAAGGATATGAAGGAGCGAAACATACTGAAAGACATTCTTGTAGCTGAGTATGCAAGCTGATCAATCAAGAGAGAGAAAAGGGATACCAGTTTGTGATCACCATTCAAGACTTGAGATCATTGAAGATCCCTTATCAAAAAGCCATGCGGAGGCTAAAAGAAAAGTGTCCTCAAGCAAACCTACAACACAAAGTAGCAGCAGTGGCTTGAAATTGCCACATCATCAAGTAGTCTATGTCATCAGTGTCATGTCATGTCATGTCATGGGTTGTCATATGCCACACCATTGTGGTTAATGATGTAAATTATGTTTCCAAAATGTATTGTAAAGTGGAAGTCCAAAGGACATGTATGGAATATAAAGAGTCATGTAAAGTTGAAAAGTCATAGGAAGTCAAACAGTAATGAAGGTAGATGAAGAGTCATGAGGAAGTTGAAGCATCACCTTTTAATTTTTATCTATACACCCTCATTGTAAGACTGAAGGACTTTTCACCTTGGCTCTTCCTGCAAGGAATTAGAGAGATAAGCTAGTTCTTTTGAGGAGCAAGGAGTGGCTCGAATTATCCACTATTGGAGCTAGTGATGTTCATTTTATACATGTATCTTGGAACTTTTACTTAATATAAGAAGCCCTATGGGCCATCACGTTCTTCATGCATCCATTATGGATATTTGTAAGAACATTTTGTGAATTTTTGTAATTCATGTTTTCTTTCATTTGTGCTAAAGTAGTTGAACTATTTCAGTAATTTTGGTACTTATCATATTGAGAATGTGTTGTGATTTCTATTATCGATGTCGCATCCTGATCCAAATGGATCCAAGAAACACTCTTTATGTCTTCAAAAACTCAAAAATCATGCCAAAGACCAAAGAAAATCGCATAAGGAAGCCTTTTAAAACACTATCGAGAGGCAAAAACCCATGAAATCAATGAAAAAAACAGAATATTGGAGGCGGAACAAAAAAATGCACAACAGCCGTCAGATCTGGCCGAACAACGATCCAGATCTAATAGGCAATCACAATCAGCACAGACAATCAGCAGGGATCAGTGCTTAACACACATATATGGCGACAACGATTGGCAAAGTTAATATAAACCATCGATCAAGCACGCAGATCAACGACCCATATTAAATCACAGGATCACTATCAGAGGAGTGCTTACAACGACTCACGGGTTATTGCGATGAGCGATTATGATATCACAATCAGAGCAACCGTGATGTGCGACCCGATAAAACGGACCCGACGGGTTTATCGGTAATATTTCATAAAATTTGAGATCCGCAGAAAAGACCTTTTCAATGTATTTTCGCAATTTTCGTTATTAAGCGAAATACGAAGGAGGAAGGACGGTGCGATAAGCCAAACCCGAAAGGGTTCCTTAAGGCTAATATATATATTTTCAGATCTGCCATAAGCCATTTCTTACATTATTTTCATGATTTTAACGTATTTCAAAAATACAAAGGGGACTTTGGAGCAGGGCCATTGTGACATGCGATGGCGACTTATAAGCAGACCCGATAGAAGAATAGGGTGGATTTAAGGACTTTTGAAGTCCGATACATTTAGTTTTGGCAGATTTTCTCTGTTAAAATGCATTTTCACTGTGAAAACAGAGCGCGACCATTTCAGGAGTTGCAGAGGCCTGAGGCACTCTTGCGTTACAGAATGGGTGGCCACCTCCTCTCTATGTGTTAAGCAATGATTGTATCACGCTGAGAGAGGGATTCAAAGCAGACAGAGTCCGGGGAGACCGTGAGACAGGAACTTGAAATGAACAAGTAGCGATTTTTTGACTATAAAGCCATAGAAAGAGAGCACAACAGAGGGGGCAGTATTGTAAGCAAATGTTGAGACAGAGTTAGCACAGAGACAGAGAGCATTGAGGGAGTCTTTGTACTCATAGAGAACTTGAGATGTTCAAGTAAAGCTCTTGTTAGTGTATTCTGTTGTGAGTGAGGCTTAGATAGAGCTCACTATTGTAAAAATAACTCTGCGGGAAGACATAATAGAGAGGCCACCATTGAAGGTTGGACCAAGAGATGTAGCCTAGGAGTATTGGGTGAACTCCTCATTAAATTTGTTGTGTCATGTGTTGCCTGTTATGTTTTTTGTTTACTACTTCATTGTCTGTTTATTTCGTAATCTTATCGATCCATTGCATAAAATGACATAGACTAATCCATGCACATAAGTCTGTAATACCTTATTATTGTCTTAGATCTCATTATCAGATCACATCCTTATGTACTAATCTGTTGGATATTAGACAGATCTTCCTTATTACATTGGTTGCAATGACTGTCGCATCCATGTGGACTATTCTACTTGGTGTTGTACAATTGTTTATGTGTGTCTCTACTAGGGTGGTACTACTACCTCTCTCTCAGAGGCTCACTTCTTCTCCCCTGTGCAGTGAAATAAATTTGACACACATACGATCGAACACTCACCAGGCACACCCCCTTGCTTTTCGAAGGCACATTTTCACTCCTCTCTCTTTTTTACAGTTAGAGCCAATGCATATATTTAAGACCGACAACCATGCCATATTTTGGATGGGGCTCCTATCCCAAATGGTGTGAGGTCTAATTGGGACCACATATTGGGGATACCCCTTGAATATTGGTGGTTCCAGCACCATCAACACTATAAAAAGTTTGATTCTTTGTACATGTTCAATTCCCAAAATTTTCATCTTTTTCATCAAAGATCACATTTTTTATAATCCCAGGTTGATTGCATCCGTGTTTGTCTCATCATATCCTTCTCCATCTTGCTGCTCTTTTCTCTTATTTGATTGTACTCCTCTTGTAAGGCTTCTATTTCTTGTGGAGCTTTCCCAATAGACTATTCTACTATTTCAGTTGCACTCCAGAGAGGAAGTGACCTTTCAGTATTTTGCAAATGTGTTTCAAAGCTAAGTTACTGAGAAGGTATTTTCCTTAACTAAATCTCTAGGATTTCATCTTTAGGTTCTTCTTGTACTTTAGCACTCTTTTTAGAGTGTTGATCTTACATCTCAATATCTGATTGTTCTAGAATTGATCTCTTCAATATTTTCTATTTCAAAGAAGGGGTCTTAATAGCGATACTCTATTATTCTTTAGTTTCATATGAGAATAGATCCTGCAAAAACAGATCGCCAATCCAATCATCTTGATGGCCAATTTTTCTAGCTCAGGTCTATTGTCATGCATGTAAGGTCTTGAACCAACCTTGAGTCTCCTATATGAGATGACATGGTGAGGATCATAGTGCCATGTCTCTCCCTTTGGAAAATTCATATTTTGCAGCATGTCCTCCACTTGCTTTAGAGCTTGTCTTGTATTCACAATAAATGGCCCCACTACTCTTTCAAGCTTGAAAATATGCTCTTTATGCCTAGAGACAAAATATGTTTGGTCCACCATTAAAATTTTCCTTATAAACTCCAAAGAGAAGATCCTCATTGGCAGAAAAACTGGGAGTTGGTAGGGTTGAGTTTCTGCACCATACAATCTACTTTTTGTGTAATATTTGAAAATAAACTAGTCCCCTACCCTTGTATCAACACTGAGTTGCAAACATTCTTTCATTTCTAGCCAAATTCTAGGAGGAAGTTGATCATTTAGGAGAGTGAAGGAAATAAACATAAAATAAGTGAGGAATTGAGAGAACCCTTCATTTTCCCCCTTCTTTTTGATTACATTGGTTCAATCAACAACTGATTGGGGTTGATTTTGTACATTCAACATATTCAAGCTGATATGAGAAAACTTAGATGCATGCAGATATAGAAACAAGTGAACTAAATACGAAGGATATCTGAAACATCCAGTGTTTTGAAAATGTTGTAATTGAAAATTGATTGACTGGGATAGGTAAGTAGGGAAATCCAAGGTAATTTATGGTTGTAACATTAGACTAAGAATACCCGGGGTTTTTCATTTACCATCTTACTATTATATAAGTAACTGACAGGGTTTGCTGAGAAACCTTAGAAAATGTATGAAGAGGGTAATAAGCAGTTGGTTGGGGAATCAGGGTTTTTGAGGATAGAATAAATTTAAATATATTTTCACTATCATCCTGAGACAAAGACTTATAAGCCTAGACATAAAAGAATTTCGACAGAAAATCATTTCGAACAAGGGTTGGGGTAACTTGAAAGACCTTATTTCCCATTCTAGAAATAACGACATCCTATTGAGGGATGTAGGTAGCTCCCAACCAACTAATAAACTCTAGAAAATCATAAATAGTGGGGACAATTATGTGATATAACCCTGACTAGATGAAACAAAAGAGGTCTTTTGATTGATTAAAATGACCAAGAGCTTCTTGATAAATGGTTAGAAGATCAAGTGGACACTGACAATCATAAATGTCCACTTCTTGGTATATAAGAGGGATTTTATCAGGGGCTTGTGGTTTAGAGAAATAGGCTTCTTTAATTTTCATCATTTTCTAATGCACCAAGGAATGAAAATTTGAAAAGATAGGAATAATTAAAATACTTCGTATGCGTTAAGAATTAGAACAAGAATGCAGCATGGAGAATAATGCATCAATTCAAACCAAAGGCTCAGTTACCCTTTGATCATATGAAAATATTTTTTGTGTTTTTCTTAGCTTAAATCTCCTTTTGTGTTCAAAATTATAGTGGCATTTCTCTAGGCTCGCTTGACTGGGAGTTTTCTAAAAATATTAAACCATTATGTGGTGATAGCTTTATAGTTTCACATAGAAGAGGGGGCAAGTCCACACATTCAATGCCAACCATCGATTTGATGATCAACAGTGTTAACAAAAAACCAGTACGAGGGATTGAATTTTTTTAAAATCTAATATGTATGAACCCCTCCTATCGTTTGATGGTGGGCCTCATACACATGTGTGGAAATGAGAGCTAGAACTTGCACACTCCTTAAGCTTTAAGATAATAAATCTTTTTTATTAATGTGATCCACAACAACTATGAAGCCAAACTATTATAAATTATTCTTGCATTCCTATTATTCCACACTAAGTTGACTTGATGTCTACCACATCAGAGGAAAATTATGAAAAAGTAATATACTTTATCTATTATTCCACATAAGCTGCAAGTGATGTGTGCCACATCAAAGAATATCATGTGAAGGTCGAAACAATCCATTTATATTACTTATGATTTCCATCTTTGTATGATTTTCTTAGTGTCAACGTTGTCTTGTCTTCATTTATGGTTGGCCACAACATTCCAACCCTCAATAGAATTAATTCTTTTATGATACTTATTAGCAAATATTATCAATGTCTCAGTTGAGTCATTGTTGATATGGTGCCACCAAATTTCCATATGCAATGAGAAAATTAAAGTGACAAGTAAAAATTAATCAACTCGTAGATTGATACATATTTAGAACTACTAAACACAACTTTTACTTCATGGTAATGATTATCCATGTTCTTGTCGAATCATTTTTTTCTCCATGTCATTTCTTCTATGTATTTTCAAAGTGCCTCTGCTTGTTTTTATGGATACGATTGTGGATCTCAGAAATAACAACTACATTTTTAATATAAAATATTGATGGAATATTTATTTTTTTAACTTTTATTATTATTTTAATTTAGCTATATTTAAACTAAGCGATAGGGGCTAGCTACTATGTAACACTTGTTTTAGAAATGTTTTTGTTATGAATATAAAAATTTTCATATGATTTTTGGTTCTCATATGATATATTTGAAGAATTCATTTTTTTTTACACAAATGATTAGGTCGATATTAAGTTTGTGACGGTACATAAAAGAAAAAATTAGGAGAGAATTCAACAAGGGAGGACATGAACAAACACTTGAGACATTCTTCTAAAAACTTATTGTAAACATACAATCTGAGAGTTATATTTTTTGGGTGTGGAGCCTAATTATCTTCTTTATTCAGAGGTATTGTCACATTGGACCATAGTTCAAAATGGGGGAGAAACGTCGCCCGTTTAATCGTCGTCGCCCCCCAGCCCCGAAGCTAAAAATAGATGAAAAATTGCCTTGTAAAATATTGTAATTTCGTATTAAATCTGAGTCGTTCATTAGGTGGATGGTCTGATGGCAGAAGTTATGTTTAATTTAGGTTTTTTTTCCCTAGAAGGCAACCCATCAATTTATATGATGGATTTTTATTGCGGCTATGTATATGTGTACTTTGAGCAAGAAAGAGAGAGGAGACTATGTGAGAGTGAAGAGGAAATTACAACATATCTGTTGTAGGTTATATCTCTTCATTTTGCTGGATAATGTAAAGAAATTACTAGCTCTTTCTCCATGGACGTAGCCCAAATTGGGTGAACCATGTATATTTGTGTCTCTCTTGTTTTATGTATTTTATGTGTTTGTGTTTCCAAAATATTTTATGTGTACTATTCCTCCCTAATATATAATTTTATAACAACTGATATCAGAGCTGAAGGTCTATTTGGCTGATTAACTCATAGGAGAGAAGGGAGACCGGTTTGAGTGGAATGGCAGATGATGGTAGTTTTAGGGTCGAAAAATTTAATGGCCAAAACTATCAGTTGTGGAAGATGCAAATGGTATATTATTTGCATCAAAAATATCTGTATCTACCATTGAGTGGAAAAACAAAGAATCCGACGAGTATGACAGACACAAAATGGTATTTTCTCGACAGAAAGGAACTTGGAACAATACAGTTGTGCCTAGCGGCATCGATAGCCTTTAATACTTAAAACGAAACAAAAATAGAGGGTTTAATGATGGCATTAGACAAACTATATGAAAAACCCTCGACCTCAAACAAGGTATTTATTATGAAGTGCTTATTTAACATGAAGATGTTAGAAGGTGGATCTGTTGTTGATCATTTAAATGAATTTAATACGGTTACTAGTTAGTTAAGTTTTGTAGGGACCAATTTTGATGATGAAGTAGGGCTCTATTATTTCTGTGCTCATTACCAGAAAATTGGAATGGTTTAGTTATGGCCATTAGTAAATCTGTCTCTGGATCTAGTACTTTAAAGTTTGATGATGTTGTCAGTGCCATCTTTAGCGAGGAAATGCGACATAAAATATCTAGTGAGACATTAGGTAATGCTTTGATTGCAAAGATTAGGGGAAGACAAATGGAAAGAGGAAGGAGCCCAGGATATCGCAGTAAGTCAAGGAAAGGTAGATCCAAGTCTAGATCAGGGATAGTGTGATGGAAATGAGAGAGGAAAGGACACCTAAAGAAAGACTAAGTCTCGGAAGGGAAAAGAAGGAGACACACAACAAGAAAACAACCATGAAGTGGATGTGACAAGTGATGAGATGTAAGATTCTTTGATTATTTCTTTACAAAATATTATTGATTCTTGGGTGGTAGATTCAGGGGCCTAATTCCATGCCACATTTGATAGGAAACATTTTCATGATTATGTTCAAGGAGATTTTGGACAGGTTTGTTTGGGTGATGATAAACCATGTAAAAACATTATGATGGGTAAAGTTTTCATAAAACAATAGAATGGAAACCAGTGGCTATTGAAGGAGGTAAGGCATGTTCCAGATCTAAAGAAAAATCTAATTTCGACAGGTAATTAGGAGGTGAAGGTTGTGTAACTAATTTTACAGATAAAACCTGGAAGGTCATTAAAGGAGCCCTAGTAATAGAACAAGGAGAAAAGGTTAGTACATTGTATTTATGCAATGGTATTCTAATTATGTGAGTGTTTTAACCTCCACAGGAGAAGATACAACATTGTGGCATCATAGGCTCAGGCACATGAGTGAGAAGGGGATGCAGATTCATCACTCAAGAAATTTGTTGCTAGGTTTGAAGCATGTTAATTTGGATTTCTGTGAGAATTGTGTTTATGGAAAACATAAGAGAGTCATATTACTTAGAGTTGGGAAATAAAAGAAGAGTGAAAAATTAGAGCTTGTGCATACAGATGAATGGGTACTTGCTCAGGTATCATCTCTCGGTGGCTATCGTTATTATGCTACTTTTATTGATGATGCAACTAGAAAAACCTATATTTATTGTATTCAAACTAAATCTGATGTATTTGATACTTTCAACAAATGGAAAGCTTTGGTTGAGAATGAGACATGAAAGAAGTTGAAGTGTCTTAAATTAGACAATGGAGGAAAATATTGAAGCAAATATTTTGATAAGTATTGTTCAGAGCATGGAATTCACAAAAAGAAGACAGTTCCAGGAAAACCACATAAAAATGGTGCGTTAGAAAGGAAGAACAAGACAATCATGGAGTGAGCAAGGTCCATGAGATTGCATGCACGATATCCTTTACAATTTTGGGAAGATTCTGTAGATAATTTTGTTTATCTAATAAATAGAGGGCCTTCATGTTCCTTGGATGGTGGCATTCCAGAGGAGGCATGGACAGGTAAAAATGTAAACTACTAATTTTTAAAGACTTTCGGTTGGGAAGCCTTTGTCCACATTAATAAAGAAAATAGAACAAAGCTTGAGGAAAAATCAAAGAAATGTACCTTTATTGGATATGGTGTTAATTATTTTGGTTATCGCTTATATGATTATGCAAATCACAAAATCATTAGGAGTAGAGATGTCATATTTAATGAAAGGGTCTTGCATAAGGATCAAATACAAGAAAATAAACAGGAAAAATAAAATAGAGAATACATAGTGCTTGATGAGATCACAAAAAAAGTAAAGGGTGTCTGAAAATAATAATGACCAATAGCCACAACAACAACAATGAGAGTAGCAACATGGATGTCAAACACCTGAAAGTGGTGTCAGAAGATCTACCAGGATAAGTAGACCCCCTAAACGATATTCTCCTTCATTATATTATGTATTAATGACTGATTCTGGTGAACTAGAATGTTATGAAGAAGCAATGCAAGTAGAAACCAGTAAGAAGTGGGAGCTAGCCATGAAAAAAGAGAAGGAATCCTTGGTACATAACCATAATTAGGGCTTAGTCAGGTTTCATGTAGGTAAACAACATTGCAGAATAAATGGGTTTACAGGTTGAAAGAAGAAGATGGAGGTAGAAAAGGTATAAAGCTAGACTTGTGGTGAAGGGGTTTGCATAGAAGAAAGGTATATACTTTGATGAAATATTTTCTCTTGTTGTTAAAATGACTTCAATCGAGACTATTTTAAGTCTAGTAGCAGCAAAAGATTTGCATCTTGAGTAGTTAGATGTAAAGACAACCTTTCTCCATGGGGATTTGGAGGAAGATATCTATATGCAACAACTACAAGGGCGTGAATTCAAAGGGAAGGAGAAACTAGTGTACAGGTTGAAGAAGAGCTTGTATGGCCTAAAGTAGGCTCCAAGATAGTGGTATCTAAAATTTGACAGGTTTATGTATGAATAAAGTTATACTAGATGTCACTCTGATCATTGCTTTTATCTGAAAAGGAAAAATGATGGCAGCTATATTATATAATTATTGTATGTA
This sequence comes from Pinus tabuliformis, assembly GCA_031772625.1. NCBI lineage: Eukaryota > Viridiplantae > Streptophyta > Pinopsida > Pinales > Pinaceae > Pinus > Pinus tabuliformis. The sequence continues at coordinate 828,435,298 of CM062809.1, read as the reverse complement.
TATGACATGCTTGTTGCAAGGTCTAACATGCAGGAAATAAATGTGCTCAAGGAAAAATTGGCAAATTCATTTGCAATGAAGGATTTGGGTGCTGCAAAACAAACCCTTGGTATGAGAATAACTAGAGACATGAAAAATCACAGATTAACATTGTCTCAGAGCAAGTACATAGAAAAGGTGTTGGAAATATTTAATATGAAGAATGAAAAACTAGTTAGTACACCTTTGGCCAACCATTTCAAACTAAGTAAGGAGATGTGTCCCAAGACTCAGAAAGAGATGGATTATATGTCTAAATTTCTATATGCATCAACAGTTGGAAGCTTAATGTATGCAATGGTAGTGCAAGTTGTAAGTAGGTACGTGACCAATCTAGGAAAAGAACATTGGATGGCAGTGAAATGGATTCTCAAGTATTTGAGAGGTACCACAAATCAAGCATTATGATTTGGTGGTTGAAAATTTGCTTTACAGGGATATGTTGATGCATATATGGTAGGTGATAGAGATAACAGGAGGAGCACCACAAGGTATGTGTTTATTGTAGGTGGAACAACTATCAGTTTGGTTTCAAAAATGTAGAGTGTTGTTGCAATTTCAATAACGGAAGCAAAGTATGTTGCTGCTACAAAGTCTAGTAAAGAAATGATTTGGTTGCAAAGGTTTTGGTATGAATTGGGTAAGAAGCGAGAGATGTGCAAGTTATATAGTGACAACCATAGTGCCATTCATATTGCAAAGAACTCAACATTTCATTCCAAGACTAAACATATAAAGCTCAAATACCATTTCATACGGTCAATGTCGGAATATGGATAATTGAAGCTGGAAATATACACACTAGCCAGAATCCTGTAGATATGTTAGTAAAAGTTGTAACTAGGGAGAAACTCAGATTCTGCTAAGTTTCAATTGGTCTTCAAGTATGATGATGAAGATGAGAAACAACCATGTCCAAAGTGGAAGCATTATCCATCAAATGAAGTAGCGGTGGAGTTGCAATAATCAGTCTCCAAGTGGGAGATTATTGGGTATGGAGCCTAATCATCTTATTTATTCAGAGGTATCACTATGTTGGATCCAGTTCCTAATAGGGAGGAAACTCCTCCCTTTTAATCGGCATGCCCCCCCACCCCTTACGAGGGTTCGAGGGTAGCGCCCTTGAAGCTAAAAATAGATAATAAAAAATTGCCTTGTAAAATATTGTAATTTCATATTCAATCTGAGCCATTCATTAGGCGGATGATCTGATGGTACAAATTATGTTTAATTTAGGGTTTTTCCTAGAACGAAACCCCTCAATTTAAATGACGGATTTGGATTGCGGCTATGTATATGTGTATTCTGAGCGAGAAAGAGAGAGGAGATTGTGTGAGAGTGAAGAGGAAATTAAAACGGATCTATTTTAGGTTGTATCTCTTCATTTTACTGGATAACATAAACGAAGGATTGGATGTTTCTCCGTGGAGGTAGCCCAAGTTCGGTGAACAATGTATATATGTGTCTCTCTTGTTTTATGTGATTTTTGTGTTTTTGTTTCCACAATATTTATGTGTATCATTGCTCTATAATATATAATTTTATAACAATATTTTTTTCAGGAAGAAAAAAACCAACATATTTTAATTAAAGAAAATTAGTGTTTACATATGTCAAATAGATCATAGTTCCCCAAAAAATTGTCCACATAAAAGATATTGACCAGATTTACATTTATATCAAAAACAACTTCCATATGTGTGACAATATTTTCATTCTAGTCCCAGTACACCACAAAAAATACAAAATTTCCACAAAGAAACCATTTCTTAAGTAGGGGGGTCAATTAGCATGTCTGTTAGGGATCCAAAACTTTCATTGTTCTACTAAGCTTGGAGATCAACAATCTAGCGACGTAATTCTTCATTTTCATCTTCTAATTGGTGTACATGGGTTTCAAGTTGCTCCACTTCATCCATGAGGAAGTGAATTGAGTTATAAAGTTGTTGGATATGCTAATGGACATCATCATCTGTTGCATGATAGGAAACCAAAGGGTGAGGACAAGATTCACATATATTGGAACCTCATGGTGCTATAGAGGTGAAGGTGAAATGGTCCATGTGTCTTGTTGCATTAAGGAAGGGGAACTGAGTCAAGAACGAGCTTTTGGAAAAAAAAGGAGTGGGACAAAACTTACAAATAGAGGGGAGGGGAAACTTAATAAGAAGAGATCGTAAAGGGAGGAGGACTATGTAGGAGAAGGAGATGGGGGAGATTGAGAGAGCAGATATTTCCAGGGAAGGCACTAAATTATCTACTCTCCAGAGCTTCGACCAAGTCAGAAAGGCACATCTATCCAATTGAGGAAAACCTAATGCTCCAACGTGAGAATTCAAATTGAAGAAATGAAGTCCTCGCATGAATATAATATTGAAGGGGAAAATTTCCCACGCTTGAGCAATCAATTCAAACTTCAATTGAAATGAATTTCCTACGTTGTGACCCTCTTGTGAGCTCTAAGAAATATTAAATTTTTAACCAATAAATTTTCTCCATACAAATATCGACCTTCCTAGAGAGGAAGGGTGTATGTCGAGCATGCGTACTACCCTTCGTATTAGCCTTGATGATGATGCTATGACGCTAGGGGATATGAAGTCACCATCCGTAGCATGATGGTCCTTGCATGGTTATAATCTTGAAGGGAAAAATTTCCCATGCTTGAGAAAACGATTCAGCCTTCAATTGCAATGAATTTCCCATCCCTGCCTTGCGACCCTCTTGTGAGTTCAAGCGAATTTCAATTTTACCAAATAACTGTCGTTTGTACAAATATTTCCCTGCTTGGAGAGGGAGGACGCATCTCTATCACACATACTACCCTGCATATCAATCTTGACGATGATGATATGATGCCAAGGGATATGAAGTCACCATCTGTAGCAAGATGGGGTGGGATTTCAAGCCATGAGGGTCATTACATTGTCTATTTATTGTGAACTATTAGTCGCTTGTATTTGATCACATATGATTTAGCTTTTCAATCAGGTTGTAGGTTGATTATCATTTGGACAAACTTGAAGGTTGTAGGTCTCAGAGTACCAAGGCATGACATTGAGAGATCCAATTTGGGGACAAATTTTGGTTTCCATGTTTTTTAAATACTTTGCATAAATTGATATATCCAAAAGTTCAGGACTTTTGAAGCTACGAAAACTCATCATCGGGCTAACCATCTTGTTATATATCTCGATTGTGAATTAAATCATCAAATAATGGAATTCATCTTCAAAAAACCTAGCTTGAGTCTAGGATTGAATGCAAAAAAATCAAGAGTCATCAAGGTGAATAACACACAAAGCACACTTGCCAAATTAGAGGAATATCGAGAAGAAATTAGGTGCAAGAGACTGGTTATACACGGAGTGTAGGAGGACACTGACCAAGGTTTATCCTTCTTCCAAATATTGGAGTAATCGATGGCTCATATTAGTCAATTCCCAAAAGTCAACCAAATCTAGGTATGTGAGACCCCATGCTCGTTGGAGTTTAATGTGGGGGTGGGATTGTGTTAAATGGTTTGAAAAAAGTCACTAGTACAAAATATCACTGATTGAGATCAAAATCGTAACCCCGCCCCCTCCCCCCCCCCCCCCCCCCCCCCAAACATTTTCAAAACCACTACATGGGTTTCCCGCTTAACTATTTTTTTTTGTTCGTAAACCACTTTTGGTTTTTTCATTATTGGGCCCACATGCCCTCCACCTCTTTTAAAACATGGTTATATATTTATATATTTCCAAAATAGGTCAAAAGATCGAAATCACATGTATTGTCAAGTTTTGAAAGGGGAGATTTTGTATCTAAAAAAAGGGGGGATAATTATATATATATATATATATATAATCAATTAAAATATTACAATTGAAAGAAGGTCATTATTGTTTTCAATTTTTTTTTATAAATTGACAACTATGTTAGTATTTTGACAATGGTTCTTACGACATTGTACATCGCCATCATGGAAAATTTGTCGAAAAAAAAACTCAAAGCTTTCTTCCAAAATGCATATAGTATCCAATTTTGTCTTTTTTTAATTTCTGAGATGCTCCAGCTTTAAAAAACTTTTGATGTACTATATGTCATTTTTATATTGCCTCAATATAATACAATTATGCTTTTTCAATCTGAAACTTAAAATTCGATTAGTTATTCCACAATACTACGCATGTCTTGCCATGTTTTTGTTGGTCTTCCAACAATGGGTACGCCAACAGATAACGTGAAGTCTATCGTACGCCAACAGATAACGTGAAGTCTATCGAAATATTGTCAGATGAAAACACCTCGTGTCAGTAAACCGACCCCACTTTCCCTCGTTCATCTGACAAAGATGTGTATGTTTTTGCAATGATGGCCTTCGGCTACGTGTCACTAGGGTGAATATATTTGTCGAGTTTATGACGTTTATGGAAAGGGATTTCGATGAAAACGTATTGTTTCGATGACCAAGGTTCTGATGATGCTTTGCGTCAAAATTTCAATGAAAACATTTTCTTTCGATCACCAAAGTTCTGATGATAGTTTGTGTAGAAATTTCGACAAAAAATTTGGATGTCCAAATTTTGACCGTACTACATGCGAAGTTTACTAGAATCCAAATTTTTATAACTTGTGATGATAGGGGTCCAAAGAATGACCAAAGGCTGTCGAAAACTGAGTGAATTTGTAGTGGTGTAGCCTTCAATGCCTTAACTTTATGTTGGAGAAACTTGTTATACTTCTTGAGTTTTAAAATTTTCTTATACCAATAGTACATGTATTTGATAATTCTATCATTATGTTCTTTGAGCAACTCATTTTCTCCTTTTACGTGATTTTCTAGTATCTCAAGTTCAACTATCGCTTCCTTTAATGTTTTAATAAATTCCGGCTCAATATGGAAATGAATGATATCATTTTGTAAAGGGCTATTGTATATTGGAATATCGTCATTAAAATTCTGTTCAAAAGAAGGATTTCCCTGATCTTGATGTGTTTTTTTCTAGTCTAACGATTCAAAATAATCATATGCTTGTTATTGAATGACATCTGTCTTTGGAATTTATGGTTTTGGAGTTTGGTGGAACTGGTGATTCTAATTCCTAAAGGTTTGTAACTTTTAATGAAGAGAAATTATTTTGTTTCAACATACTCCTTGTAATTCTTTGACTCTTCCTTCCATGCTCGGGCTCTTGAACATTTATACTTTTAGTATTTCACTCTTCTGGCTTGGGTGAAATGATGATGCTTGGTTTTTCCTTCAATTTCTTTGGTTAGTCTTGACACTTTTTCTTTTTGTTTTTTGACACTCTGCTTCTTCTTCGTTCTTCCTCTTGTTGGCTTTGCTGGAGTATTTAGAAAAATTGCATCCTTTTATGGTTCAATTGTATCTGGATTCTCTTTTAATGGACTTTTTGGTGCATCAAAAATTGCATGCTTTTTATGGTATCATTTATTGTATCTGGAGGAATTCTACTTCTTCTTTTCCTTGTTTTTGGGATCATTTCTTCATCTAATATTTTGACAAAATGATTCCTCTCTAAAAAGTATTTCCAATTGTCATTTTAGGCCTTCAATTACGCTTCCACAATAATATTGGCCATTCCATGATGATAAAAAGCTCTATCAACATTTCTTGAGTTCTTTGAATATCAAAGGCCATTTTCCTCAAACTACTCAGTGGATTGTATGGAAAATTTAACTCTTTACCTTTATGAAATGCATCAACAATAGAGGATGATAAAACAAGGTGACTCCATATATACCTTCACATGTGAGAAATTTTTGCAGGACAGATAACAAATCACAAAATTTCCTTTTGAGAAGATATTGAAATGCCCTTTTTTAAATGTTGAGATGTCCATGTTTGGATTTTAAAGGAAACATTTCCATGATTTGTCTTTTAATTTTTGGCATTTGAACCAATTTTCACCAACTCTTGAGATCCCTATAGCCTCTGCTAAGAATGATTATGTCACCTTTTGTCTAATGTCCCCAATTTTGGCCTCAAATTCATCAAACTCCCTTGCAAATTCTCTTGTGATCTTTGTGTCATAACCTTCAAGCTTTTGAAAGAATTTCGGCCATCCAACTTTCCGCAATTGCTTTTTGACCTTTTATAAACAACCGTGAATTTTACTCCTTCATGTTCATAATAGATTATGACACCCATAGTTGTAAGGAAAGATTTGCCTTAGGGTCACACTTCAACAATTTTTATAACGAATGGTGAGAGATAGATGAAATAGTTTGGTGAAATGAACAAGGAGGGTAACGAATAATAATGGACAAAGGTTTATAATGAAACTGTGTGGTAATAGTAAAATATGACTCCCCTATCCATATAATAATTACCTATTGATTGCTTAGTAAAAAATCTTGATTTGCATGATAGGTTTGTGATTTGGTATTTTTCAAATGGGACAAGGGGTCTCTTGGGATATTAGAGTGAGAGGTGGAATATGGATTTATTTAAGCTATCATTATGATTTGAGGATTCTTATAAGCCTATTTAAGCTTTATTGAAAAATAATGGTAAAGTTGTCCATGTATACATCTCAAATACTATAATAAACATTAATAAATTGACCAACTATGCATGATATTATCTTTCAAATTACCTTGTTTTTGTGCCTTTGCAGTTGATTTTCTTGCGGGTCCAAAGTAATGCTTTTCTCCTCCTTAGAATGAATAAACTACAAAATGATTCAATGACTACAAAAATGTTACCAGTCTTAAATATTTGCTTCAAATTTTCAAGGACACTTGTTGTTGTTGATGCCAATGATGTTGATTATGTGGATGATATCTCATTAAAAGAGAAACAAATCCTTCAAACCAATTAGTTTGAACTAACAATTTTATTTGCAAAGGGAAAAGGGAAAGGGGAAATCCATGTTGCCAAGAGTCTTGGTCTTCAACTAGAATTTCTTGCATAGTTTATGCCAACAATGCTAGTTTTCATAACTATGAATTATTATTATTATAAATAAAACATATTTTGGTAGTAGAGGAGAATAATCTCCTTTCCTCACGAATTTCAAATTATAACTTTACTGCAGACTTTGAACAAATTATTCTCTTGTTAAGGGATTCTGATAGAGTTTTAGTTTATGCCCATTAACGAGAGTAGTGATTCATTCTTCATCGATGGTATTAATCCTCACATATCCTTTGCCAAAAACAATTTCTATCTCATAAGGGCCAAACCAATGTGTTTGGAATTTCCTTTGAAATCTTTAAATTTGGAATCAAAGAGAAGGGCCCAATCACTAGTTTTAATTTTTGACCTTGATAAACTTGTCATGCCATCTTGTCCTTTGTTGCTGAATTATGCTTGTCCTTTGAATGGCATATTGTATAACCTTGTCCAATTCATTTAGCTGTGCCAATAATTGGTTTTGAGCTTTAGAGAGATCTAGCACCAATTTTGCTGTTGTCTTGTATGTCTCCACTTGGAATTCAATATGAAGTAGAACTTTATTTCCATAAACAAGCTCATAAAGAGTATGTCCAGTGGTATTCCTCCATGTGGTATAGTATGCCTAGAATGCATCTGGAAGCATATCTGCCTAATCTCTTCTATGCAGATGCATACTCTTGGCCAATATGGCTTCAAAAACTTTATTTTTGGATCTCATTTGTCCATTAGATTGTGGATGATATGCAGTGGATTTATGATGCATAATTTTTATTGCTCCATGATCTTCTAAACAAGCTTGGATGTAAATTTCACACCCTAATATGTCACAATTTCTCTTGGTACATCAAAACGAGTGAAAATATCATCAAAAAGAAATGTAGCAACAACATTTTCAGTAACATAATTTAGTGGCTTAACCTCTACCCATTTAATAACATAATCTATGAAAATTCTCCACTATCCATTTATCTTTGGCATAATAACCAAGGGTGAAACTCATTGGCTTTCTAAGATTGGGTAAATAAATTTCAAATTGAGCAATTTATATAAATCTTCTTTAACAATATCCCTCAAATTAGGATTCATCCTTCTTTGGGTTTGTCTTATAGGTTTGACATTCTCTTGTATATAAATATGATGCATACATGTATTTGGATTGATTCCTTTCATGTCTGTATATTCCCATGCAAATGTAGAGGAATGTTTTTGCAACATCTTAATTAGTTGTTCTTTTTGAAATTCCTCCAGGTTATTATTGATATTTAATTTTTTTCTTGGGTTAATCTCTACAACAGTATTGCCAAAATTTTCCATTGAATTTAATGATAGTTTAGATTGTCAAGATGAAAAGTCTTCAATACTACAATTTTCTTGAAAACTTTGATCTAACATATGCACACAATAATTTTGTTGACAATATGAAGAAAAATCATGATTATTCATTAGATTCATTAATTGATTTTCCTCATCATTTTGTGAGATAGTTAAAATTGGTTGAATATTTTCATAATCTTCATCATCATCTTCAATCCATTCTTCATTCTCTATTTTAGTTATTTCTCTTGCTAGTGGATATAATGTAAAATTTTTGGTTGAATTGACATAAGAAACAAACAAGTCACGAGACCTACAACTAATAAATGCAGCAATTGTCCTCTAATATATGCTCTGGTTTGATAATAGACTTGTCTTCTAATTGCAATATAGTAGGAGTATATTGAAGATTAGTTAATTTTAATTCATCCATAGTACTCTTTGTCATGAAATTTATAGTTTCTCCTAAGTTAACCAATGTATTTGGAATTTCAACATTATTGATGTGAATCTTTACAATGGGACTTCTCGAATCTAAATATTTTTCAATTGTAGACTTTCCCATCATAATTTCTACAATTTTCCCTATGAGTTGCATTTTTTGTATTTATTTTCTTTTTCTTCCTGGTTTTCTAATATGCAACTCTATTGTTGTTGCAAAAATAGGAATTTCCTTTATTGCTTGAAGCAAAGGGATTTTAATGCAAACATTTTTCAACTCATCTAACATATTATAATCTGGTAAAATAATTTTCTTCTCTACACCTTTATCAATTTGTAATCTCTCTAGGAAAGGACGATTGTGTAAGGAGAGGGTTGCTCAGCGAGAGGAGTTGTCAGGGTTGGTATTATTTCATTATCATTTTGATTAGGAATATCGTCCTTTTGAGGAGTATTAATTAGGTAATTAATACCAATAATAATAATAATATTTAATAACTAATAATAAGAATAATAATTAACTCAATTTTAATAACATAATAATAAGAATAATTATAATTATTTTCTTTATTATTATTAATTATTAATAAAACAATAATTAACCCTTATATTAATTACTAAACTTAAACTATAATATCATTTGTTAATAAGATTTCTCCAATTTAAATTTAAACCTTCTCCTTAGGTAATTAAAATCTATTAATTATCCCTAATTATAAAAAAATTATGTTAAGATGGTTGGATCTTTCCCCTTTTCATCCCCTCCATTCCATATTAATTTCCATCATTTATCACTCTTCTCTATAAGGATATTGTCTTGATAATGAGTCTTGTTGTAGACTCGAAACATCAGCACAAACAATTACTATTATGGAATTGATTTTGAACACTAATACTCAAGTCTTCTCCTTCTTAGGAGATTTATCCTCTTTATATTCCTGAATGATAACATGAGGTGCTTTATTTTGTTAAACTCTCCCAGATGTAAGATGAATATCATTTCAACTAGAGGAGCAATCAAGTTTGAAAATTTTGAACTTCAACACTATAAGTGGGTTGTTGAGGTGCTTTATTATTTGGATTAGGGAGTGGTTGTGTAGGTAACTAGTTTGGTATTAGAGGAAACAAAGTAGATGGTAATGGAATGGGATGACTTGTAGTCAATTGAGGATGGAATTGAGTTTGGGGAGGTAGTGGAGGTTGATGTGGAGAATAATATTAAGGCTCATATTGAGGTTTACTATTGGAAAGATTGAGTGTATTGTGGATTTCAACCACAGGAACCTTGTCATCCTTGTGACCAAAATGAATTTTGAGGTTGGGGTGTGTTCCAATTATTCTAAGGTTGTGCATAATTATGAAATTGTACATTAGGATCTTGTGCCATACCTAGTTGATGATGCAGCCAAGGCCTTCTGGGAGCAACATAGTAAAGTTGTTCTGGAGTTTGACTTATTCCAAGTTATTCTTGGTAAATAGACTTTAATCCTAGTATTTAAGGCAAATCCTTTGTAGCATGAGTCTCTACAAAATTAACACAAATTTCAATATTTACAATAGGACATTCTTGTAAGCATGGTTATTTCTACGTCTAGGATAAAATATAGATAAAGTAATTTTTTTCAACTTTTTGCTTGTTTTTCTGTCTCAACATATCAATTTGTTCACTAAGATTACCAAGAATATTAGTTTTAAATTTATCAAGAAAATTACCAAGTTATGGTCGACTTACCGTTCCCGATGCAGGTTTACTTACCCTTGACATAACTGGATCTCTAGGATTTCTGCCTTATTTTGTCTTTCCTCTTGAGATATCTTTGCAAAATTCACAAATATCTTCAAATGATAGTTGAGACACATCTCCTTTACCCACCAGGTTAGGAATATCAATCCATCCATCCCTTATAGCTCTAAGTAAGAGAGTTTTTAATGTCTCAAGTCCTAAATTATGCAATTTGGCTCTTTTAACATTATATGAAAGTATCTCCACTAAATCCTCGAGTCATTCATCTTCTTTTTGAGTCATTTTAAAAGCTATTCTTTAAGGTTATGATGTATACAATAATACTTATATTTATCTAATAATAATCTTTTCATGTCATCACATTTCCTTATAGAATTAATTCCTAAACCCATAAACCATTTAAGAGCCCCATCTTTCAATTTGGCTGGAAACAATTTCAACTTTTGAGCATCAAGAAAATAATCATAAGATCTACATAGTGCTTAAATTCAAAGATAAATGTTTTCGCATGCTCAATCCTCATACCATGGAAGTTAGGAAGAACGGATGGAGAATTTGTTTTCATAGTAGCTATAGCATCAATATCTTGAATAGGAAATCCAAAAGGATCTTCTTCTTCATCGTTATCTCCATCATTTCCTCTTCCTCCTCTTCCACCTCTACCACCTCCAAGAGGAGGCCTTTTACCTTATATTCCACCACAAAATGGTGGTCTTTCTTATCCTCCTCATAATATGTGTCCATCATGTACCTTTCCTTCCTCTTATTCTATTGTTGATTCTTGAGAGCTTATGTAAGGCTCCTCAATTGGATTGTCTTCCTATAGTTCCTCTACCAATGTTTCTTCAGGAAACGTCTCTTCTTCTCCCTCTTTTTCTTCTTCTTCTTCGCTAGGTACTTATAACTCTTGTCCAATAAGTTGTTCACCTTTTGAAGAAAGGAAGATGACTCCTTCGATTGCAGATGTAGGTTCTTCTACCACTACCTCTGTAGATGAACTTAGTTCTTCTTTAGGTAGAATTTCTGATCTTTGTATCTCAGAAAGTCTTATTCTACATGCAAAAGATAGAATGCATGATATGAAGGTGAAGCATGATATGACGGTGAAGTGGCTCTTACAACACCACGTGATCTAGTGGGGGTGGTTGGTGATGATGGAATTGAACTATGTCATCTAACTAATCTACCCTTAGAATCTCTTTCCCTATACATGCATCCTAAAATGATATTTAATATGAGTTTTAATTATACATCTAAAAAAGAATGTAACTAAAATGATATGCAATTGCAACAGCTCTAGTTAGGAAGAACCCCACAATCATGATACACAAGTTCTTACCTCTCATCTTACTGCTCCTCCTAGTGTAAATAAAAAAGCATTCTAAATTGAAAGTAAATACCTATGTATACTTCCCCAACAATGACACCAAAATTTTTGGGTAATTTGATTATGGATTAAATTATTTAGCATTAAATTATCAATCAAGGTTTGTATACTTGTGAAGCACACTTGCACAATATATGCTAGGAAATTGAATTTCAATTTTAAAAGGAAATCTAACCTATTGAAAGAAATTGTGTGGCTGAAATAAAATTCTAATCATTTGAATGATATCCAAAATGAGCACACACACTTTCTTATTCTATAATATGAAAAACAAACTATTCCAGAAAGGCAATAAGATTTAATCTAAAGAAATCAATAGATTCACAACCAGAAAGCAATGAAATTTAAATCTAATGAAAGTGCAATTCTATTTTATGAAGAATAAATGCAATTATGTTCTATGGAATCAATTTTATGCTTACAAAAGACAACTAGATTCTTGCACTATGAAAGCAATCAACTTCTTATGCTAGGTCCCTATGCTATTTCTATGAAAGATTCTAAAGTTCTTAGTCTAAACTTCTTAAATTATATTCTAATGAACATGAAGGTAGATTTATTTTATGAAAGAACATAAAGTCTATTTTATGAAAATTCTTGTGAAAACCTAGTTCTAGAAAGTGTTAAAATTTTGTTTCTAAAGAAACAAATGAATTCTAGGATAAAAATAAAGACAACTTATCCTATGAAAATGAACAAATGTGTGTTATAAAGGATTGAATTGAAATCACATCTAACTATGAGATCAAAGTAAATTGAAATTAACTTGTGTGCATGTTTAGAGTTTAGATTTCATTCATGTGTGTGCACTATCTATAAATTTGAGACAAATTAAATGCAAAGGTAAAATAATGAAATTAATAAGAAACTAAGAAATTATTTTTATTGTTTTCAGAGATTTATTCAAGTGTTTGTATCTGCAGAAAAAGACAATGAAATGAGAAAAATACAATGCATAAATAAATCAAAGAAAAAGACAGCATCTAAATAAAATACTTGAAAGAATTCTTGCATAAAATTAGCATAAATGAAACTAATTTATCTTGTAGAAATTAAACATAAGAAAAAATAAGATACACTCGTACTCAAAAGGGGGCCCTCCTGAGGTGCACGAGAGATTGAAAACTCAAGAAATTACTGATCAAACACTAAGTCTTGTCATGAAGGTGCAACCATTTAAATGAATTGTATTAACTGAACAATGTGTGAAATTCAATAGTAAAATGTGTTAATAACATTCAAGTATACTGAGTATACCCAACCTCCAACATTATGGTTTGCCTCTCAGTGAAGCATTTTATAGTGTTTTAAAATAATTATTCTGAGCAATTGATTTCTAAAGGTTAGATTTATAGATCGACATCTTAGACTTCTAGTTCTATTAAGACTCTAATTCACATGGCTAGCTATCAAGAAGGTGAATCATGTGAGAAACACATCACCATTCTTCAAATTCTTCGTGATCTTGCTCACTTAGTAAGGAGTCAACCTCTCTTGATACTCTGTTCTAATGCTTGGTGTGTTCAAATGCATCATGTCACTATTTGATTGTAAGTTTGACTTTGAGATTGTAGTCAGCTAGGATTCTTTTGCCTGCACCCAATAGGTGTAAATCCATGTAGGCAGCAGCATTTGGCATCTTCCCACATGCTTTGGTTGATCTATCTCCCATGGGATCTATTTGAACCTTGGATTTAGCTGCAAAATGTTAGTGAGGCTACATAATGTGTCAAATTCTATAACTCATGCAAATTAAATAAAATGTACAAATAAAAACATATAGAATTGAGAGAATACTAAACCTTTACCTTATTAGCTTGTTTATGTATCTTTGGTGGATTTTTATTTCAAAATAGAGGTGTAGTGATGTGAGGATAAGTGGAAAATGAGTAAAAGAGAAGGTAAAAATTGTTAAAAAGATGCAATTCCAATGGCTTGATAGGGAGGAAGGAGAAATCATTGATGCATGAGTTACCTCAACCTTTGTTTTTCTACCCCTCTATATTCCTTTTACTTTTTCTTTATTCTTCTTTCTATTACTACTTGCAGCTCAAGGAATAGGAGCTTGTTGTGTATGATGTATAACAATTACTACCCCATTAAGGATAGGGAAATTCATCGCCAGTCATAGTTTGGGACATGCAAGGGTTCCTTGTCTTCTATGAGATAGAGCAAGATTGCCTAGGAACCAAGTGATGATCATATGAGTGTGATAAAGCTCATGCTTGGCTTTTACCCATGTGCTAATTTATAATTCTTGGCCATATTTTGCATTTTGTTTTTTCTTTTGTTTTTCTTATGCCCAATATATGATTTTTATATTTCTTTTAGTTTCATCAACCTCCCATGGTGCATTTACAGGCGCTACCCAAGTATGAAGATGTGTGGGTGTGAAATCTCAAGCAACCGTCAGCTGAACCTAAAGAAGGGAGGTTGAATAGGGGCTCATAATGTAAGACAGAAAGTGGTAAGTATGGAAAGATGGGGCTACATTATCTCAATCATGGCTTCCCAAGTAATGCCCCTTTATAAATACATGAGACATTAGGGGAGATCCCACGAGACTAGGATTGAAAATTAATTCCCAATTTAAGGTGAGGGAACAAAACCATGGCCAAGATCCTTCTTTCTTCCAAGTTAACCGACAATCCATGTCAAAATTCCCAAATAGAAACAAGCATATGCACCCTATTACATAATGAATAAAGTACCTTTTGATCAGAATCCCACCTTCCAACATATGCTCATGAAAAATGGGCAAGGAGACATATGATTGATGTGGGTGGAATAGATATGAATGACACATCACATCAGGTACAAGGTGGCTCTTAGGGGTTCTCAACTACCAGCTAGAAGATGTGAACAAGAGACAAATTTATCCTAGGGCTCACCCAATTTTGGTGGGTAACATTTGGCTCCAACTAGGACATGATTGCACCGTAGAGCGCATGATCCATGTACTCGAATGGATAGTTCATGAGAACTCCAAAAATATGATGGGACTGCAAATCTGTAATTTTCACATTACAATACAACTATTTTGGAGCATATGCACTGGGCATAGGGTATCACCCTTGTGTTTCATAACAATAATAATCTATGCTAAAAAGTAAATCTACACTATATGCAAGTCTAATATACCATGAGAACATGATATGATGATATTAGCTATACAAAGGAACATTCAATGCACCTACACTACCATGCATAACATGTGAAATCATGTCCCATTGAGATAGTACTCCTTTAGGAGTTGGCCATTCACAGGGAAGAGAATCAGGTATCCTTCAAGAGTCTTAAGATGATAAACATTAATACCAACTATATCCAATATTCTATAGGGACAAGAGAAGGAACTGTGTGTGAATGTTTTTCTTCAACCATATGAAGACACCCTTGATGGATGTGACAAAATATGAATGAGACCTAAAAGAATACTAGGGTTTGAAGGAAAATCCAAGGAATTTGGTTGTTAGGGTTTTATGGGTATTATGAGGTTAGGGTTTGGAAGAAACCCTAGTTTATGGCAAAGATTTGAGATATAAAATTAAAAAACCCTAGCATGACTAATGTGAATATGTTCAAGCACTTCTGTCAAATTTGATTAAGCTCTAGATGGGATAGTCTCTATTAGGCCTGGTTGTTGATGAAGTTGGTTGAAATATTTATGGCTACAATGTTATATGCTCAATGGAAAATCATGACTCTTGAAGGTTGGTTCAAGAGTGAGATCTCACCTCTCATTAAGATAAGTACCTTTTAGATTTATGTTACATCTTTGTTATTCTATTAATGTTTTAGTTTATTGCTTTAATTATTACTTATATTTCCTACATGTATATTTGATTATTTGGATGCTTCTAACTTTCTGATGAGTTGTGATAAGTGGATCCTTCTTGAGGATCATGGCTAGTGCAAGAAGAGAAGAACTAGTGTTGGAAAAGGAAAAGAGGCACTTGATGAAAAGTTGACAAAGTGCTACAACTGCCTATGTAAAATAAGAAGGTGCACATGTATTTTAACACTCAAGGTATGTATGGTGTTCTATTTCAAGGTTATAGTTGCAATATAGGATGGCAAGGTAAGCCCTAAGGTAGGATGGGAATGTCACCTTCACAAATGTATCATGCATATGAAAGTTTGATTCATGGTACTTATGATGAGACAATGCACTTGGTATTGAACAAGTATCTAACATTCTATTAAGTTATTATAAAGCTACATAGAAACAATGATTTTTGATATATTGTTGTACTTGGAAAAGTATGTTACATTATGAATTTCTAGATCTTATGAAGCAAGCTAGATAAAAAAAAAATTATATGGTGACTTGATACTATTGTTAATGCTTGTTACAAGCATGATAACCATGATGATAGAAGTATAACAATAAGATTGTTTCTCAGGATCTTCTTGTTGACCTTGTTTTGATAAGCTTAGTGAATTGAACAATGTGATAAATCCAGATGCCCTGTCCCGATGATTGAATAATATAATAAAGAAGTAATGTAGTAATTATGATCTTTGAAGTATGATGATAAACCTGTTAGTTTCCCTAATCACATGAATCTAACTCTAGATGAAAATTCGATGTCATGTTCATATGAGATGATGAAATAACTAATGTTAGCATGTTATGACCATGATGTATATATGCTTTAGAACTTGATATAGTTTGATTTCATGATTTGAAAATTCTGCTAATGCATGACAATATTATAGACAAGTTGATAATTCTGAAGTCTAAAGTGGTTTCTCACTAAGACAGAGACTCTTCATAATATCCCTAAATCTATTATCATTTGAATTAAATATATGGAAGATTTTTTATTTTCGAAGTGTGTTTTCTAGACATAAATAAACAAATATATGATATTGTTGGTGTGCAACGAGTTATGGTTTGAGAAGAGACAATTTTCCTTACTCTAAGCCTCAACCGCATGGAAGGAATCTTGAGGGTGCAGTTGTAGCCTCTCAACCACACAGAATAAATCCTATGGGTGTAGTTATGCCTGTAGGTCACAAAACTAAAACCTTATGCATAAAATTAGGAATGCACCAATAGTATGATATTCCTTCATATATGGAACATACATCAAAAAGCTCCATGAGCAGGTAAGTTTGAATGTTTGACTTACTATAGAGAATATGGTTGTATTGACTAAACTTGTGTTTGCAAGTGATCAAAATATGCATATTACTAGGTTATTTTGATTTGATCATTGAAGCTAGTGTATGACAATATTTGATAATATTTGCAAGGGTTTATTAATATTTGTCTCATTAATATAAATGAGAAATGATATGATGCTTGATAGTTCATAAATATGCTTTAGAACATTGACATGATGCTTCATATGTTTTTGGGTTATGGACTTATTGAACTCATTGTGATAACAAATTAGGGTTTTGACTTGATATCTAATGAGTTGCCTTGATGATAGTGTTATGTGAGCATAGTAACTTTCAGTGAATAATATTGGTATTCAATAAGGGTTTTGTATTGGCCTCATTTTCCTTGGCACATTGGTTGAGTATAAACAATTATAATTATGTATTAAGTAATCTCACAATAAATAGATGGAACTCACATGACTTATCCTTGGTGTATGCATTTGCATCTAGTGGCAAAAATGATTTATATTATGATCATGAGGATGACTTGATGAAGTTTGGTTTGATATTTCTTGGTATATGACAATATTTTTGCATGACAATAAATGAAGTCATAACTTGATATTTGGATGTGAGCTCTACCTTTCACCTAGTCCAAATAATTTGTTACAATGATATTGATCATTTTGACATTAGTTTTGATATGGCATATAAACCTTGATAAGCTGACTTAGTTGATTTGATTGCACAATATTGATTTATGTAATGGTGAGAGTATTGGTTTGGTAAAATTTTATGTTTGCAGAAAGAATTGTATGAAGCAAGCTCTGTGAGTCTGATATGTCCACATTGACAGTCATTTGGTGAAGCCAGGAAGATGTGCCCATACAAGCCTCTACTTCAAAAGGGGTCCAAGGTATGACTTTTATTTTGGTTTTAAATATTGGTGTTCTACTCTTGACTGGTAATGATGCTATGATGATCAAAATTAGAGGGAGTTGGAATTTGAAGCTCGAAATAATGAATCATGACATGATGAATCACTTTATGAAGTTTGGAAAAGAAAATCTATATCCTGAAGCTATAGAAGAGTTTTTTGAAAGTGGAAATGGAAATCCTTGGACACTTTGATTGAATTTCAAGAAGTTATGAAGAGATATTGTTGAACCTAATTTGGAAACTAATAGTTGATTAAAGCATTGATGTTTTGTGTGAAAAACTTTCTGTATATTTATTTTGCATAGAATATAAGTCAATTTATGATTGATATGCTTCATATGCATTAATTTATTTCCAAGAACACTTCGAGATATTTGCATGGGATGATCAATTTTTGGTCTAAGATATTCTTCCTATGATATGTGACTGCATCGATGTACTTATGCTGATGAGGATCGTGATTGATGATATAAGCACATATGTGTGTTTCCTTAGTATGAGATCTACCATGATATTTTGGATGAGAAGTCCATATATTTAAGCACGACTAAGGGTGAGTATGATGTTGCTAGCATGGCTAGCTGTGAGGCAAGATGAAGAAGCTCTTTGGAGAGTTGTTTGAGAAGGCTATGGATATGATAGGAATACATTGCAATAATAATGAGTGGGATCCAATTGGAAAAGAATATCATATATTGTTGGGACTGAGATACCTTCATATATTGAGACAATGCTACTGTATGAGACAATCTTAGGATTTTGGTTGCTACTTACATGAGAGGGAGGTTGAACAAGGTATCCTTTTTGTGATATATATGTTTTTGTTTAAATATAATATTTTATTTGATGTCATATATGAACAAGAGATTGTTGCTATTGTGACATGATGATTACTAGATTTGAACACCATGATATTTTTCTAATTAAGAGCATGAATGATCGAGAACATTGGGCCAACTCTTCCCCCTGTTTGAGCTCCCAGGGTGAGGAATTGAGATGGGGGGATCCTGGGGTTGAGGGAACTATGGACAATAGGTGTGTGTGATACCTACTCTTGTAGTAGGTCGGGTAAATCCCCTATTTTCACCCATAGGGTGTGTGTGATCCTTGTCCATTTTGATAAGTTGGGTATCTCCCCCTATCTTGGTCTATACAAAGTATTCCCCAGTTGGCATTTTTCCCACAAATTGGGCTTGTTTGGATTGTCCTTCCCTATCTAGCCAACGGGTTGAGGAGGCTTGGGGGTATGTGATCCTTACCTTTGGTAAGTTGAGTTCTCACCTAAGCTTAGATTATGATGTAGGTGTTCTACCACACGACTCTTGAGGGTCATTGTTGGATATCATTGGGAAATCAGATGGGTTGAGATGTGCCCCCCTATATCACCTATTGCTCGATATGGGGTTCAAGATTTTTAGCTCCCCCATGAGATTATGGGTTGAGACTAAACTCCCCGATATGGTTCTAGGTTGAGCAAGGTTCCCTGATGTTTCCTAGGTGGTAGTAGTGGGCTCCTCGCTAGTAGTGATTTCAAGTTAAGATGTGCTCCCCGATGTGGTTTCAAGTTGAGATGTGTTCCCTGATATTGTTTCAAATTGAGATGTGCTCTTCAACGTGATAGAGGGTGGTAGCTTAGGCTCCCCTTCAATGTAAAATTATTCTTCTTTTAGATTCGATAATGTTTAGAATATGAGCAGATACAATTAAGAGATAAGCAAGAAGAAGCAGAGATGATGAGATACTTGATATTGGATATAATTTGATGATAGGATACTTGCGATGATTACATGATGCAGTTGGAATTTATCCCTAGTTGAGAGGAAGTGTTAGTTTGACATCTCAGTGACAAATTCCAATAATGGGATGAAATTCCCTAGTGACAACATTTGATGATGAGATACTTGATATTGGATATGATTTGATTATAGGATACTTATGATGATTACATGATGCAGTTGGAATTTATCCCTAGCTGAGAGGAAGTGTTAATTTGACATCTCAGTGACAAATTCTAATAATGGGATGAAATTCCTCTTTTCAAGAGGACAAATTTTGACTATTGAAGTGCTCAATTTGGACAAGGGAAAGTGTATTTTTGAATTAAAGCCCACATGTGCATATTTGATCAGGTTGGCCCTAAAGAAAATTGGACACCCTTGGAAGGCTATAAATACAAGTGATCTCAACCTAGTTTGGAATCATCATGAGACATTCTTTTATTCCTTCTTTGGTTTGGCTCACACAAGTCCGAGGCAAATTCACAGAGATTGGTTGGCATAGGTCCGAAATTGTAGGGTCTGAAGCTCACATCTATGTTTTAGGGTTTTGGGTCTTAGTTGCAATAATGTCATGGATAATTTTTTACCAAACCCTTTCAATCACATGCATGACACATATTCCCTGTGACTAGAACCTTAAGGTTAAATTTTTCAGCTGACCGAATTTTTCACCCATTGACCGTAGAGTTTGGTAATTGACTACTGATAGTGACAATTGACTAAAAGTTCTTAAATCAGGGTTTTTGGATTATTAGCATGGTTGGGTTCATCTTATGTATTTTTTTTAGTTTATTTTTTTGGATAGTTGTTTGGATGAAGATATGGATTGTTGTACTCACTTTTGCTGAATCATTAAATGACAATCTAATAAGAAGAAGAATTTGAAATGATTTTCCCCGTAGTTGGTTTTTCCCTAGTGTCTGACTAATCCGAGTGTCTCTATGTGTGAATGTTTTTCTTCTATTATTCCTTTATGTTCCACTGCATTGATGATGATATTGTTCTTTCTACATAGTTTCATATGTTGTTGAATAATTATATGATGTTATGGGGTGAATTTAAATATGGAAATAATGAAATGCAATTATCAAAGCAAAGAACAATATAGCCATAAGAAAAAATAATAGTTTGTCTCACACCATGAGATATGGTAGGGTTAGCACAATCTTCAGAACCCTAAATATTGGAGCAAAATCAATCATTCACACAACTAGGAGACCCATGAGACCTAGTTTTGTGCCCCAAAACCACATTTGGAGGCTACAAGATGATTTTCATAGAGATATAGGGGCCAACCCATAGATTATGATTTTAGAGGCCCTCTACACTTTTCATGGCACTTGAGGAGACAAACGTGGGCCCTCTAAGGGTAATTTGCTAGCATGATGTCATCATTTTTCTCCCTATGTCTCACACATGTGGAGATATTTATGTTTTGATGAAAGGTACAAGGTCGACCTGTGAACTTGCTTGTAGATATCCCATTAATTTATTGTTTGAGGGGCTTGTAGGCTAAAATAGACCTTAATTAGTCACATACAGATTATAGATCACTTCATTGTCATCGTACATCACCACAACTTTGGAATTTCAGCCTCACTAGAGGAATTTAGGCTTGTTCTCTTATGGATGTTTGAAGATCTTAGGATGAATTTTGATATTTGGAGCTTATCTTAGATATTATTCGGATCTATTATTTAGTCTAATGGATGGAAATATTGCATGTTATCTTGTAAGTGCACTTAATTTTTGAATATATATTTCTTAATGTCTAATGCATGTAAATACTTATTATAGGTTATGCTAAATTCTGCCCCAACTTGTTGGAGATAAATTGAATTGCTATCTAGATGAATATTGTATGTAATAATCATTCATAACATGTAATGAATTGTCCTAGTGGTGAACTCCTAGAATCTCTCCCATGAAAATCCATTTTTCCATTGCATAGGTAAATTCTTGAAACTTTGTTGCTAGGGCATCAAATTTTGGCCTCATTAGGAATAGTTTTCGCTAATCTATCTCATCCTATACTCCATATTCCCAAGGGACAAGTGACTGGTACAATTTTTTGGTCATCATACCCTATTTTAATCCATATTTTCTCTCTCCTAATTTCACCCTTTTAAGGCCAAGCGAGGAAATTAGGGCTTGGTACACATCCTTAGGCAAGTTGAGTTTTGGTGATTGGAGAGACTAAACATCAAGGTGATAACATTTTCCAAAAAATCCATCCTTTTGGTGGGAATGTACTTCAATTTCATCCATATACTTTCTTTCCCTAGTTGTTTTCCTAAGAAGGAAACCCTAGTTTTCTTTACTTCAACTTAAGGGCTTCCTTGAAGATTTCATGAGCCTTGGCATTTCTAGTTGTTATAGACATATTTGGGCACTACAACCCCAATCACATATGTCCATAAACCAAGGGCTTCTAAGTCCCTAAAAGTGTTGTTTCATACTGTAAAGGAGCAAGGTCAGCTGATTACATAATCTCCTAGAAGTTCTCCATGAAAAACCACTAAGAACTGGTCAAAGCAGGACCATACAGACTACCCAATGCTAAGGGTGCGATGCATCTCACCTTCCACATGCAAAAAGTGAGATGCATACTGGAAAGCCCTTCTATACGGTGCGATGAGCAAGAGCAGACAAATGGCATAAGCAGTTTGCTAGGTGGAAACCCTGAGAATCTTCTAGAAGCTGCTCCTTTGACACTTGCCTCCTTGAATTCGCCCAAGGATGAGTAAGAGATCATGAAATCTCCAAGTGGAACCAAGAACTATTAGAGAGATGACACTAATCAAAATCCCAGAAGCTGACTCGCCCCCTGCAAATATCTATATATGGATCCCTAATCCCAGAGATCCCAAGGTTGGAATTGGGATAATTTGCAAAGAAGTGCTATTGGTTTCTCTTTGAAGACATTGTTGGGTGATATTGCTTTGTATGAGGTGAAGAGGGCTTTCAAGTTGGGAGGATGGCGCTGGGTCAGACCAAGTGGTTGTAATCCTCTCTTCTACTACTTTTATTAATAAAGCTAGTTGAGTTTTCCTCCATATTCTTGCATATCTCTGAATGTTATGTTGATATATGCATTTGTATGGTCAATATATATCTGATCCTATATTGTTTACAGTGATAGATCTCTATGCTTTGATGGTATTATGTTGTTGTGATTCTACAAGTATTCTTTGAAGCGGGACAAGTAAGGAAGCAGTGGCAAGATTCTGTCAAAGGGGAAAGGAAACAAGCAAGGAGCCAAGCGAAAGACTGAGGTTGGTAATCTCTGCTTCTTTCTCATCTATCTCTCATAAAGGAAAATGCAAGTAACTTTAGTTTGTTTGTTTCTAAGATAGCTACTAGTCTTAATGGGACTAGTAGTTCTGAATAGACACTAGTTTTCCTGGTAACAAAATGGCGACTCCGCTGGGGAAGGATTAGTGTGATTGCTTGTCTCTATTTGTTTGATTCATAAACCATAGACGGAGCCTGAAGTTAAGTCAACTAGCCTTCGAACTGCATTTGCTATGCAAGTGCAAAGTAGATCAACGTTGCTTCAGTGAATCTCCGGGTTTGTTTATGAACTGAACAATTGACTTGCAAACATCCTAAGTGCCCTAGAGGTAGCTCAAGTAACCTCATTAGATCAGCCCCTATACTTTGTATTTACTGACTATCATTACCTCAGCCTAAATCCCTGAACTAAGCTACAAACTGTGACCAAAAACCAAGTTAAAGTCTCGTCCCTGGACCATCGCACCTTCTCTTCTTGGAAATCTAGATGCATCACATCTCCCATGTGCAGTGGGTGAGATGCATCCCTGTTTCCCTGTGTTATAAGTGCGATGATCAGATAAGACTGTTTTTGCCTCCAGATTTTTGTTTTTTCTTCACTGTCTTCAGCTTTATTCAGGAGTTTTATTGTCTGTGATCAGTAAACCACTATTGAAACCCCCTTCCTTTGCATCATCCAGCCTACATTGTACAAATATTTGTGAATTTTTTTATGTATTTTTCGCCATTCACAGTTCTCATTTACAAAATAGTAGCTTAATCGAACTGTCATCTTTTGATTTGAAAGTGTCACAAGTTTTGTTTTCAGTCAAGGAAAAGAATCCCTCTCTTTTTGATAATTGATTACACTATTACTCTTGTATTTGATCTGAATTAATAGTATTTCAAGTGTCAAAAGCAGTTTTCAATTCAAAATCGCAAAGTGTCGTCTTGTCTCCTTTTCGTTTTTTGAAAAGAAAATCGTTAGTACTGTCACTTTGAAAGAAGATATAATTCAGATTTGTACTTAGCATTCTTTTTGTCATTCACACATTAAGAAAGTGGAAAACAAATACATGCATGTGCATTTGCATTTAGACTGCTTGTTGATTTTGATTTAGGACAGTGCATCTAGTGTGTGCTCTCTGCTCTATGTTGAAAGGATTTCATTTCTCTTTCCTTAGTAGCTAGGATTTTCCTTACAAAAATAAGAGTAAATGACTATTTATCATCTTAGATTGCATATTTAGGAGTTGTATATCTACATCACATGGTGAACCTTAAAGGAAAAATTCTTAAGAAAGATCAACTGTAAAATAAATTCAATGAACATAAAAACGCTTTGGAACCTAACGCACAACATCTAGAAGTCTAGGCTAGAGACGTATTTCGACGTCGTAAAGCCTGGTAACTGTTGCTTTCATCGTAGGTTGGGTGATTCCTCCTCTTTGAGACGACAAGTGCCAGTACGGACTTGTGCTCCCACATACTGTCAAGTATATATTGGGAGACCGCAATAGGCTATATCCTTTATCCTTAAGAAGCTATGTCTGCCGCCCTACCGATCGCAATGCACTAAACACATCATTCGGGAAGATTGACTGCCGTACTGTAAAAAGTATTCTGCAGTTTTGCAATTGGTTTGGTAATCCCTCTGTCTAGATTTCCAGAGTAGTCCCTTTTGTTCCTTTTTAGACTCCTTAAAGGAAAAGGTCCATTTGAGCACTTGTCACTTTAGGCTCATTAAAAATCGAAGGCGACTAGAGTCATCTTTAGCTTTTTCTCGACTCTTAAAATTGAAAAAGAAAGTTGTGTCAAAGCGTCTAAAATTCATTTAATTCGGAATAACATTTTCCCCTCTTATTTTGAGTTGATCAAATAATCCGCAATCGTGGAAGAAAGTCAATCAAAAGCTCATCGTTCGTGGAGACTGACAAGTTAACCATCTTTGACTCTGGAAATGAAACCATTCTGGGCCAAGCAAACTCATTTAACTGGGTTAAAGTCTCCTGGCTTGTTTGAAACTTGTGTTTCAACATCCTCTGAGACTCCAGTTACTCCAACCATTTCTGGTATCCCTGCCTCTACAGAAGAAGTTCCGCAGTTACAAGAGGACATTAGAACTGATCCTAGTGTAATAGTAAACACTTCTATTCCTGAACCAACTCCATCTAGAGTTGATTCGGAAGGTGTTACCCCTCCAGCATCTGTCACTACAGAATCTATACCTTCTTCGACACCAGAAATATTTTACGGACCTGACAGTCTACCTCTTCCACCTAGATTGATTGTTATAGAAGATATTACAGAGGATCTTCCATCCAGTACTCCATCACATTTCGGAACTGGGATCCACATATATCCTTCTACTTCAAAAGTTAATACCCCTTCATTGCAAGTTCCTGTAGAATCGATAGGAAGTCTTTTGGATAGACTCGATATGTCTGGACAACCATCGACATCTAGGACTGTGTCATCCGATACAGTGGTAGCAGAACCTCCTACCACCACTTTGACGATGTTCATTGGCATACCATCTGTCCCAACTAGCTCTCAACTGCTAGAGGGAGTCTACCCAGGGACTGTTTCAGTTTGTTCGTTCGAAATAATATCTGGAATTTCTTATGTTGAGTCTCAGCAAATTGATCCTTCACAACAGTATCAATTTGGGCAGTTCAGTCTCCGAAGGCCAATCTTTCCTATCAGCACTGGATTGCTGCCGTATGGAGGGCAGTATGCCCTTTCATTATTCCCTCCGGGAGAACAACCATATGAGAGTTCTCAACCGAATTCGGGTCAAAATGGAATCACATCCAGTGGTTGGGTGCCAATATTGCCTCAACAACCAAGAATTGTATACTCAATTCAACCGAGTCCACTTGTGTCAAACATCCCCACTACACCATCTATTGTGACAGTGTCGCAAGTACAGGCATTTCCTATTGTATGCCAACCTCAAGTTTTTCAGGTCGTAATACAACAACCTCTTGTCTCCACGACGCAATCGCAATCGCCGGTTAGTGGCTCCTTAACTGGAGTGACTCAGGCTCAAACGAGTACTATTACCCCTCATCTTGGTCAAACATCTAGTATTAAGCAACAACAAATGGTTTCACAGCCATGGTTGGTGCAACATCAACAACTGCAATTCTAGAAAGCTTACCAAGGACCTGAGCAACAAAGCTTTGCAGGTAATGGGTAGTCGTATATTCAAAACGGTTATCATCAATCGTCCCAAATTGGTTATGCCCAACAACCTTATCAAAGTTATCAGCATCAAATGCATTATGCTGGTATGCAAAGACCCACTGCTCAGGTGATCCCATCTTATCTTGGGTACGCTTCACCGAACCTGAATCAACAGCTTCCCTTCGTGGCGAATTTAGAGTTACTAGATCTAAATTGGCTCACGAACGATCCGGCGATTCCTCATAAACTTCCGTAAGATATTCCTAAATTCAATGGAAATCTGGGTGAAGATCCATCGAATCATGTGATGACCTTCCATCTTTGGTGTTACTCCAACACTCTAAATGATGATTCAATTAGGCTTTTCCTTTTTCAGCGAACGTTAACTGGTCCAGCAACAAAATGGTACATCGAATTGCCTAGAGCTTCATTTGATAACTTCGGCGCCCTTGCCACCACCTTTTTAACCCATTTTTAGTCACCAATAAGGTACGAAACTGGAACGGAGCTTCTTACCAATTTCAAACACACAACGGCCACTCACATATCTGATCATATTCTTGAATGGTGATGTCGTCGTAGAATGGTAAAAACATATGTCCCTGATCAGCTACTAGCCGAATGGTTTATTAAGTCTTCGTTACCTTCTATTGCAGAAGATGTGGCAAAGGGAGGAGTCGTCACTGAAGAGCAGGTCATTTCTTGTGCACAATATCTAGACTTGATCTATACTCAGTCTGGCACACTCTATGACAAAATCCTTGATGCTCCAAGGCCAGAATTTTCCATTCCTCCTCCTCCTAAATCAAACAAAAACTCTCATGCCACCGATGGCGTGATAGGTACGACAAGCACGAAATCGACAAACGCTGCATCTAAGAAAGCCCGTAAGGTTTTTGGTCAAAATGCAGATGAATAACTTCCCGCCTCGGAGGTTAATGTCGTGTCGACCGACAAAGGCAAAGAACCAAAGCAGCCAGGGGGCAAGAAGAAAGGGAAGAGAAAAAAGAAGAAACAGGACGATTCGTCTCCTGGAAAATCTTCTACAAACCCTTCTGGGCAAAGGAAACCTATTCAGCCATGCCTCATATGCGATGAGGATCATTGGATGAGAGATTGTCCATATAAAGCTTAAGTTAAGAAAATCTTTAAGAATTCAAGAACTTCAGCAGTATTTACTAACCCATTTCTGAACCCAAGAACCAATATGGTTGCTAGCAACAATTCTTCCCCATCCCAAGTGCTTATGTTGTCCATTTCAAAACAGCAAAATGATGCTTTGATATCGACAAGGAGTAAAGATTACGGGAATTCACAGCTGTCGAACAACAAGGCTACTGATCAACCTAGTAGTTCGACAACAACTTTGACCGAAGTTGTGCCACCCATCATTCCTGAGCTAACAATAAAGCCGCCAAAGGGAGTAGTACAAAAATCGACATTTAATCCTCGTGCTAGAGCGGCACAGAATTATAATATAGTAGAGGACCTGGCCCAATTGCCGTCCACTATGTCAACACTTGAAGTACTGCAAAATTGCCCCTCCCAAAAGCAGGCTCTATTATCAGCAATAAGTGGGATTGACCTAGTAGATTCCAATCTTGTGGCCTTTAATCATAAAGGATATGAACCTCAGTTACCAGCTCAACTCGCTTTCCTCATTCAAGTGAAAGCCCTCAACAAAACTGTTCATCAAACAATTATTGATGAGGGGGAATCTACATGTACTATGTCAATGAGTTGCTAGAAAACATTAGGATCATCACCCTTGTCACGATTGCCAACGACGTTAAAAGCATTCGATGGACGAACATACACCCCATACGAGATTTTGAGTAACTTACAAGTTGAACTGGGGGGCAAAACAATAGAAATTGATGTTGAAGTTATCGATGGAAATCTCGATTATAACATCCTATTGGGAAGGCCTTGGATTTATGCTATGGCCGCTGTTGTGTCAACGTACTTCAGGAAGATTGCATTTCCTTTTCAAGGAGGAATTACAATCGTTGACCAACAAACCTTTCTCCCAAACAGTTCACAAGTTACAGGAAGCATCCCGATGATCCACGGAAGCTCTCAGTTGCTTCAAAATATCAGAGTAGGCCTACTAAAAGACCCTACATTAATGGGTACTTTTTCCCTACCGCCTCCAAACAACCTGGCAGAAGTGGCCACAATGGGAGCCTGCAATATGGTATCTTTCATTCAGAAGGTATTCGAACATGATGTTAGCATGGATCATCACCAGGTATTGCCTCCAAGCCCAATAGAAGTATTGTAGCAATCAATGTTCTCGGCATGGGAGGCAAACCCGAATGAATGCTCATCAAGTGTTTGGGTAGATAGGTCTAAGGAGTATGGTACCTCTTCAGATCCTTGGTCGCATGTACATTCTACAGACGAAGGAATTGTTCAGTCAATGAACATAGAGGGGGCACCATGGGAAGATTACCACCATCATTCCCGTCTTCTGGATTACAACGAAGATTACTTCGACGACCTTAATCACCCATCAGTCTTTGATTTCCTATCAAATAATGTAAATACGGTGGATTCTGAGTGAAATCTATCCAATATTGAAGAAACTATCACCACAAATATCTCGACCAAACCAGATGTTGTAGAAAATATTCATGTCGGCAAATCTTGTTCTTCTTCAGAACTGGAAGTATATTACGCTCTCTTTCGCGAGTTTAGAGATGTCTTTGCATG
The DNA here is from genome assembly GCA_031772625.1 of Pinus tabuliformis. Classification (NCBI taxonomy): domain Eukaryota; kingdom Viridiplantae; phylum Streptophyta; class Pinopsida; order Pinales; family Pinaceae; genus Pinus; species Pinus tabuliformis. The sequence goes on along the minus strand of CM062809.1, from coordinate 828,406,457 downwards.
GTCATATGAAGAAATGCTAGGCATTGACTCGAGCATAGTTGAACACAAAATTAAGATGTATCCACATGTCAAACTAGTAAGACAACGGCTTTGGCAGGTGCACCCAAAGAAAGCCGCTACCATCAAGGTAGAAGTTGAAAAACTTCTCCATGCTGGTTTCATTTACTCAGTTCCTCTAACTGATTGGGTATCGAACATTGTTCCTATGATGAAAAAGCAAGGAACAATTAGAGTGTGTGTAGATTACAGGGATGTAAATCAAGCTTGTCCAAAGGACAACTACCCTACACCCTTCATCGACCAGATAATTGATGAATGCGCCGGATGCGAAATATTTTCATTTATGAATGGATTTTCCAGGTATAATCAAATAAATATCCACCCACAGGACCAGTCAAAGACTGCATTTATCTATCCATGGGGCACATACCCTAAGCTACCTTTTGGTTTAAAGAATGCAGGGGCAACTTTTCAGAGGGAAATGAATTATGCCTTCCATGACATCAAGAACATCGTTCAACCACACCTCGACGATCTTCTAGCTCACTCGCGAAAGCGGACCGATCATCTGCAACATTTGAGAGTAATATATATACGTCGCTGACACTACAAAATAAGACTCAATCCACACAAGTGTGTGTTTTGTGTCGGTTCTGGTCGTTTACTTGGCTTTGTAGTTTCAAAGGACGGGATTCATCTCGACCTGTGCAAGGTTCAAGCTATCATCGACTTGCCTCCACCTTCAAATTTTCTTTAGATTCAGAAACTCCAAGGGAAAGCAAAATTTCTAAGGAGGTTCATTCCAATTTACGCCGAACTTGCTAAAGGTTATACGCGTCTCTTGAAAAAGGAAGTACCCTTCAACTGGGATCAGGTCACACAAACTTCCTTTGATGTTCTAAAGGAATCCCTAATAAAAGCATCATTAATGTACGCTCCTGATTATCAAAGAGACTTTAACCTGTATCTGGCTGCAGTAGATACGACCATCGCAATGGTTTTAGTTCAAGAAGACAATGGAATCGAACATCCTATTTATTATTTAAGTCAAAACTTAAATGATACAGAAATTAAATACTCCTATGTTGAAAAGTTGGCTCTCGCAGCAGTTCAAGCAATACAGAGATTTCAACACTATGTTCTCTTTCGAAAAACTACCATTTTGTCAGATTGCAACCCCATGACTTACATCTTGTCGAGACAGTTGCTTGGGGGCAAATATTCGAAGTGGATAGCAATTTTGAAAGAGTTTGATCTGGAATTCGTAAAATCCAAATCAAAGAAAGCTTTGGTTTTCACAGAGTTATAATGTGATTTCCCATCGTCGTCCAGCGATTCAACATCTAAAGCAACAATCATGGATGAATTTTTGTTTCTGATATCTTCAAGCGATCCATGGTATGGAGATATAATCATTTATCTCCAAACCCAAACATATAGGTCTAATACCTCTTGCTCAGAACAGCGACTTACTCGATACCAAGCAAAAGACTACATGATTGTCGGTGATATGCTTTACCGTCATGGTGTCGATACAATTCTGCGAAGGTGCCTCACCCATGAGGAGGCTGAAAAAGTCCTGAATGATTGTCATTCAGGCGCATGTGGGGGGCATCAATGTAGTTATGCTACAGCACAAAAGATTTTACGAGTGGGATACTTCTGGACAACAATGTTCAAAGATTGCATAACTACAGTCAGAAGTTTCCATGCTTGTCAAATGTTCTACCGCAAAACCAGAACACCACTCGCACCTCTGCAGCCAGTAGTTGTTGTTGGGCCATTCACCAAATGGGGCATAGATTTCATGCAATGTAACCCCACCTCGGCCGGGGGGCATGGGCATATCATAGTCGCAGTTGACTATTTTATGAAATGGGTCGAGGCGATGCCTACATTAAACAACAACGGCGAAACGACCACTCTTTTCTTTTTTAATCATGTAGTCTCCAGGTTTGGCGTTCCACAAGATATAGTCACAGATCATGGATTGCATTTCCGCAATCACATGATGGTTGAATTGGCCGCCAAATTAGGACTGTCCCACGACAGCTCTACTCTGTATTATCCGCAAGCTAACGGGCAAGTTGAGGCGATCAACAAAGTCCTGAAACGCATGCTGCAAAGGATGATTGGAGTCCATAAATGGAGTTGGAACCTAATCCTGTACTCAGCCTTGTGGGCATACCGGACATCAGTAAGAAATGCGACCGGATTTACACCCTTTCAGCTGGTGTATGGCCTGGAAGCGATCTTACCAGTTCAGTGCGAAATTTCGTCTCTCAAGCTCGCAGTTGACCTCCTCCCCGGAACTTCAGAGGAAGAGGCTCGTTTCTTAGAGTTAATCCAACTAGATGAAACCCATCATGATGGTGCCTTGGCTAACGAAGCAGATAAGAAATGAGTCAAGGCACAATTTGACAAGAATGTCAAACCTCGCGTTTTCTCAGAAGGTGACCCGGTCTTGCTTTACGATAAGGAATCTGATAAATTGGGAGCAAGTAAGTTCCAATCTTTGTGGATGGGTCCCTACATTTTTAAGTGTGCATTAGCAAAAGGAGCCTGCGAGCTAGTAGATTATGATGGGATTCCACTATTGCAACCCCGAAATGGGTTGTACCTTAAGCATTACTATGCTTGACTCAGCATGGTAACCTCTTCATATGCTTTTGTTACATTTTTGTTTTCGTTAAGAGTGATAGTTTTGGTTAGGTAATCCACTTTTGCATTTTGTTGTAGATTTCGAACCCATTGGAATAATTTGTTGGATATGCTGACGGGGCGAGTCGTAGTACGCGAAACCTATCTTCTGCAGCTTGGGCCATCTTTGATCCAAGCGACGAGTTAGTGAGTTTCAGAAGGATGTGTATTGGTCAATCAACGAACAACATCGCTGAATATAGTGCGTTGATAGAACTCCTCTCTGATGCCATCGTGCATGGCATATGCCAACTTGTCGTCAGGCTAGACTCACAGCTCATCATTCTACAGCTTACGGGCATCTATTCCATTCGGAATCCAACTATCTATCACATGTTCCTAAGGGTCAAGATTTTGGAAAGGTAGTTCGATTCTATTCAATATCAACCTATTTCCAGAAACTTAAACACATTAACCGATTCATTAGCAAATTATGTTTTAGATAGACATTTGCAACATTTGTAAAAGAAAATCATTTTATCAATAATTGCATTAGGATCATATAACTTAACCAAAATAAAGCTCCAAAAATCAAAAATATATATATAACTGTTTATAGTTTGTACATAGTGTTCTGTGTCTAGGACAAAATCGGTCATATGACCCAAAAACTCAAAATGCAAGGGGGCACCCTAATCTAATGGTGCTAGTGATAACTATTCACCGCCTGTGCAATCATGCGCAAGAGCCTAGTCCATCAGCTCGGCACGCCAGTGGTATGGCGTTGTAATCTCAGAGGCAGCTCATTGGTCCTCACGTTCGGAATACCAAAGGTGAGACCCTTGATCTGATCCTGCAACACTACAAGGGTCTCGGATACATCCAGGTGTTTGGTCAATTTAGAGTGTCCTAAATTTCTATATTAATTGTCAATCCGGGAGTCGTAAACTTCTGAAGTGAGGCGCACTATATATGCAAGATAACTGATTTCTTACTTTTTTGTTGTTTTTGATTTTTAATTTGTTTTAGGGTTTATCTTTGTTGATTCCCTAATGTAGGATGGAAATCCTAAGAGACAAGTATGGATATAAGTGTTCAAGGCAATGGTATCCCTTAAAATGATTTCCAAACTTCAAAATTTTCAAAAAGGTTTTAAAACATGCAATGATGAAATTAATTCCTAAAAGAGAATGAAAATATGCCACTATTCTAATTAAACAAACGGTGAGCTATTGACCATGAAACCCAGTGTCCTTGCTAATGTCTAAATATGAAAGAAACTGAACTCAAAGAAATCCAAAAAATTGCAAGCAAAGTAAAGCTAAGATCAAATTACATCAACTCATATTCTGACCCCTCACCATTCGTCTCATTCTGGCTTTCGGAGGTAATCATAAACAACTTGAGCAACCTGATGTCTAATTTGCAGAAAATAAAACTAATATTAAACTACACACTCATACTTCAATCCCTCACCATTAGTATCACTATGGCTTTCAGAGGTAACTGAAAATGACATGAGCAATTCAATAACTAACTTGCAGAAAAATAAACTAATATCAAACTACACACTCATACTTCAATCCCTCACCATTAGTCTCACTATGGCTTTCGGAGGTAACTGAAAATGACATGAGTAATTTAATATCTATCTTGCAGAAAAGTAAATGAGCAAAACTGAAATAAATAAAACAGTGCTGGAACTAAGAACTAAGAAAAATAAATCAGCAGAAGGACAAGAATAATTCCATGTCATTAGTCATTATAAAACTATGTGCAAATGCCCGGGCTGCCTACTGTAATCTGAAACAAAGACACTGATCAGTTAACAACATTGTAAAGCATAAAAACTATGGACAACAATCAACGTTAATACCATAAGAAGTGCAATATATACAAGTGAATGATTATGGCATAAGGAACGTAAAGAAATAAAGCATGAAACTATACAGCAATTAACAAAACCTCGGTGTGTACAGGGGCCCTCTGCACAACCTCGGGCAATCAGCAATCAACCACGAATTGAGCTTATAAACAGAGTCTTCTCATGTATTAAAATGCAGTCATAACACAGAAATAAAGTCATGACACAATAGCTCGTTAACAGTCAAAATTACATTACCAAAAGCTAGCTACTATGAGTATGAGAACACTTTATTTATAACAGAGGATGACATAACTACTTTCCTAAAATCTACGCTGATAAAAGACATGTGAACAACCACATCCAAGAATCTAGTATTATGGCTGCCGTGAAGATTAAATCTATGGAGGGTGGTTGTTGGATTCGGTTCATGGAGAAGTTCACAGGTGTTGATATGTCCCTAGAAATCTAGGAACAGCCACGCAAGTCTTCACGTGGTGAAAAACAGAGTTCTGTCACCGTAGGACTCTTACGTTGACCACCACTTGACTACCTTTGACCACGACCTTCTTTGGTGAATTCGACTGAGCCAATAGGACTCAGTCCATGTCCACGTCATTTGCAACTTGCCCATGTGGCTGGATTTTCCTGAAGACACCTGTAACATAGACTTTAACAAAAAGGCTACGGAAAGTGACAAGATTCCGCAGCTGAATGAGAAAAAATCTAATTCAAATAGCAGACACAAAACATAGTTAGGAAACCACTTTATATGCTCTTTTTAAACTAATATGCAATGATTTGATAGCTTAGGAGGTCCAAGTAAATGGAAAAAGGCTAGAAAGGTGTATAGGGAAGATGCAAGTTTGGGGCTCAACATACCCCCACTGTGAAGGTGTTGCATGTCCTCATGCAACCAAAATTTTGATCATCCTCCCTTTAGTCCATGTGCTTTGAAGTTTCTACTAGTACATCTAGTCCTCTTCTCCTCTTCCTTGGTACTACTACCATCCTGGGCTTCCTCATCAAACGTCTGAATTTGAGATTGATCAATTCTCTACTCAACTTCCTGCACTTTTTCTTTAATTTCCAGTTCTTTTTCTGCCACAGTCCCAGATGTAACATAGTGTTGTCATGAATGATCTTTTCTAATCTACTTTGCTCCTTTAATGCTTCATTTTCTTGTTTAATGTGTCTGTCTAAGACCTCCAATTTAAACACTTCTTGTTTCAATGATTGGACTTGTGCTTCTTGTGGTATGTGAGGTAGAGTGGATGACGTGCTCGGGCCTGCAGCTGTCTTCTCTAAGGATTCTAGATAATCATACACCTCTTGCTGATTTGGGTCTATTTTGGGTGTTTTCCTTGGACTGACCCCAAAGTCCTGTTGAGGAGGACTGATTTATAACTCTGGCCGAGAAGGACACATGTCAACATCTGGAGGACTGGTTTCAATATTTGGCTGAAGATGAGGTGGGCTACGACCAGCTGGAGGTTTCTCCGGTGTTTCCCCACCCAAGTCAATAAAGTGGGGTCCTTTTATTTGTGCTTTCCTCCACTTTCCTCTAAGCCTGTTGCTTCTTCTTAAAGGTTGTGGGCTAGTACTCTCTTCTTCCATACTCTGTTTTCCTTTTTCTTTTTTCTTGGCTGTAGCTGCTTGTTTTCGAAGATGCACTAGTCTTTCAGACAATACTTGATGGTCTTCTTCTAAAGAAGGTTCTGGTGATTGGTAGACATCCTCTATGTTTCTTTTCCCTTTCAATTTTCTCTGTTTTCTATCCTTGGTTCTTTCCTCCCTCTCTTTTTGATCAACTTCTTTGGTTTTGCTAATAGGAGGGTCTTGAATTATTGCACTTTTCTCCTTTCTCCTACTCCTTCTTGGTGTACTGCTTTCAGGTGCCTCAGATGGCTCTTGAAAGTAGTTTCTCACCAAAAACCGTTCCCAGGTATCCCTATTTTTCTTCAATTGGTCCTCAATTAGAATTCTCACAAGCCCATGATGATACAAATGAGGTTCTATGTCTTCTATATTCTTTTGGACTGTTGTGCACATCTTTTTCAAGCTCAGCAATAAAAAGTAGGGTAGATTGAGGGTTTGGTTCTCTAAAAAGTTCATCAATAACTGAGTATGATACATGTACATTGCCCCAAAACGGCCTTCACAAGTAATGAACTTTTGAATGATTAACAGTAAGCTAGCCCACTCCTCTTTTAAAGCATGAACAGGAATTCCTCTTGTGAATATAGTTATGTCCATACCTGGGTTGCGTAATATGACTCTCCAAGCCTGCTCGTCCAAGCTCTTGTTCTTGAACCAATGTTCACCTTCCTGGGGCAGGTCTGTAGTAGCTGCTATGGATGCCTCGGTGATTGTAAACTTAAGGTCCCCAATTTCCACCACCTGGCCATTAAAAGACCTTGCAAAAGCTTTTGTAATCTCCTTATTGTGGCCCTTAAATTTTTGAATGAAACGTAGCCATTTTGCCTTCTTCAGTAAGTCTTTCACTTGAGGGTATCCTTCTAAAAACTTGGGCCCTTCCGGTTCTGCCCTCAATAACCGACCCATCCTTTCTTCTATTTGAAATTCATCTGCGTGTGAGGGGTTTAGTAGAGGTAAGACGGCTAGGTTATGGGGTTTATAGAGAAGAAAACAGTGGCTGAAAATGGAAACTAGAGAATAGGTAGCGGGAGTGTTCAGGTACTGTAAGCAAAAAATAGAGGACAGGCAGTTGAGGTGAGTTCACAAAATGGAGTGGAGACGTATGTGAACGAGGTGGTAATGTAGTCATGGCTTCAATAAAATGGCAGGGGAGTGAAGTGAACCAGACAAAATTTTTAAACTAAAATGGCTACGGAGGAGATGTTAACACGTTTATGAAATGGTTGTGGAAATTATGCGGTAGATAGGAGCCGTAATTAAATCGGTCATGTCCCATGATTACAGGTGGAGTGTGAAATTGCAGTCAAATACGAGTTAAACCCGAGAATTAATCATGAGACCGTTTGGAAAATAAATGCATGGTTCGTGGAGGAATGTCATGGAATGGTTATGGAGCTATCATGGCAACCATTGCATATAGTGGAGCTTATGGTTTAATAACTATGCAAAAATGTGCTTTGATTGCTATTTGAAAGAAATTTTTACTCATACCTTGGAATCTTTGCCATTTGTTTGTCCATGATCAACTGCTCCTTATTGATGCCTTTAGGTGCTCCATGTCTTCATAATATGTCCTCGGTCATACCAGCATTTTGATTTCATGATTATTGAACTAACATCTTGATTTTCAATTGAAAAACAGAGTGGTTGCTGTGGAAACTGCTTCTGGCTGTGGAAATTGATTCCAGCTACGGAAACTGACACAGCAACCACTTGCCTGAATGAAGATGGATAGATAATAACTAACTGAATGAAAATGGTCATGAAAGAGACTTTTATTGATGAAATGAAATGAAATGGATGAAATGGAGTGGAGTGGAATGAAAATGAAATGGAGTGGAATGAAAATGAAATGGAGTGGAATGAAAATGAAGTGAAGTGAAGTGAAAATGGGAAAGAAAGAGATTTTTTTTTTTTTTGGAAAATATAGGGTGTCAGGTGTTCCTGATTTTCACTCTATATTTTTTGTATAAGACTGCCAACCAGTGATTGGTTTTCAGGCTTATACAAATTATTATTATTATTATTATTATTATTATTATTATTATTGAACAGAAAAGAACAAAGGCTAGGCTGGTGGAGAAGTGTTATCGGGAAATCTAGTGTCTATGCAGAGCTGCTAGTCCCACTACGACTGGTAGCTATCTTAGAAACAAACAAACTAAAACTACTTTCGTTTTCATTTATGAGAAGTAGATAAGAGGGGACCAAAAGAGGCCAACCTCTGTCTTGTGCTTGGTTCCTTGCTTGATTCCTCTCCATTCTGATAGATCTTTGCCACTCGCTTCCTCGTCTACCCAGCTTCAAAGAGCACCTATAGAATCAAAGCAGCATAACACTATCCAAGAACAGAGATCTACTATCATAAACAATATAGGACCAGATATATATTGACCACACAAATGCATATATCATCAATCATACAAGAATGTGGAGGAAAACTTGAATAGCTTTATTAATATCAAGAATAGCCAAGAGGATTACAACCAATTGTTCTGACCCAACATCATTCTCTCAGCAAGAAATCCCTTCTTCACCTCATGAAAAGCTTAGATCACCCAACACTATGATGTTACACCAAGAAACCAGCAGCACTTCCTTACAAGATACAAAATTCCAGCCTCCGGATCTCTAGGATGAGGGATCCATATATAGATGATTGCAGGGAGGTGAGTCAGCTTCTGAGATTTGATTAGTGTCCTCTCTCTGATAGTTCTTGATTTTACTTGGAGATTGATGATCTCTTACTCATGCCTGGGCGAATGTAGAGAGGCAAGTTTCATAGGAGAAGTTTCTGGAATATTCCATGATCATCCACCTCGTAAATTGACTCTGCCATTTGTCCACTCTCGCCCATCGCACCCCATAGAAGGGCTTTTCAGTATGCATCGCACCTCCCATGTACATTTAGGTGGGATGCAACGCACTTTGACCATGGAGTAGGTGAGATGGTCCAGCTTTGACCAGTTCTGAGTAATTTTTCATGGAGAACTTCTGGGAGATGATGTAATCAGCTGACCTTGTTCTTTTAGGGGTTGGAACAACACTTTTAGGGACTTAGGAGCCCTTGGTTTATGGACATGTTTGATTGGGGTTGCAGTGCCCAAAAATGTCTATAACAGTTGCCCCCTAAAGCATGAGGTCGTTAATCTTTTGATGTCGGGTGAAATGCTTTATCATGAGGATCCGAAGTTTTTTCGAGCTGGAAGGCGACCTATAATAAAATACAATACAATACATTATCTTCATAATATTTTCATGATCTAGCTGAGGCGGGCATTCCCATGCTCAGCTTTATAAATTTATTTTCATGTACATAAGACAGAAAATCATCTGTGTGCAGACTGATGATTCTGGTAGAGCCATCATCCCTTAGATTGGATGATTATCTGTGCAACAATGATGTACATTTGATGTCTTTATTTTCTTGAATAAATATTGCAACCCGGATGGATGAAACTAGATCCAGGGTCTTCAATCTCATTTGATCTTCACTCAAAGTACAAGTCGATCCATGTGAGAGATGTTTTGGAGTCGAACATGGAAAGACATCGCATGATTACCAGCCAATGATGTAAGCTGTTAACAAGTGTGAGAGGAATCACCGATAATGATGATGACCCTCAAGGTACTACAGTACAATTCACGTGGTGTGAATAAGGGACTTGGCGTCAAACACCACGCAAAATCTTTAAGTTGAAGGCCATTGAGGAAGTGAGAAACTTGCCATTGAGGCATGCAAGCTTCAAAGTACTGAAAGGGTTGCTCCTAGATCGAATTCCTAGATAATGAGCTGATGTCGACAAGAAGCGAGCCGTCATAGGAGGGCCTTAATAAATCCCACATCTACGACACGGAACAGAGCAAATTATTTTAATGGAGTTGAAAACGATCTGATGATATAAGGTTCAGGGTGGCGGTCATGAAAGAATGGAGCGTGAATGTGTTGCAATGGATGAGACACAGGTGAATTCTCTGAGTGAGTTCTCTTGAACATACCGGCGACACTGACATGATGGATTGGTAGCGTTAACCCCAAATGTGGATGGTGTGATGGACCAATGGTGATATGACCGATGAACGGAACAACCCAACTCAACTCGGATGCGGAGTGAAAGTGTCATGTTCAAGAGCGAATTGCTACCAATAAAGTTTCTTCAAGTTTTCTTCCCAATTTTTCCCCAGTCATTGCTGACCAGTACCTCTTTATTTTTATCAAGCTTGAGGAGGATAACATATGCTTGTTCTATAATTTTCCCTTCGGGCAAACCCATCGCTATGTTTTAACGAGCCTAGCAATAGTGAAACTCGTTCTTGTCTGTATGGACAAGTTTGTCGCTATTCGGTTTTAACAAGTTTAACGACAAAGATAACTCGGTCCTTTTCAATTTTAGAGAGTCCAAAAGGGACGTAAAGAAAACTCCAACAATCCTTTTTCATCATATAATCCCTTAAGTCCGAAAAAGTATAAAATAATACAAAAGGGATGAATTTTCGGTAATTTTAACGAGCCGAACAAAACAAGCGCTCGATCTTTTTGTGTAATAATCGCTCAGGTCCAAAAAGATTAAAATCTAAAGGAGGGATAGCACTTCCTGTCACTTTAACGAGCTGGAGAGGCCAATTACTCGGCAATATTTTCATATTTTACGAGTCAGATGAAAAGAGCTTAAAGGAGACTCGTTTTTCGAGGAACAAGTGATAAATTCGGGTAGCAGCTAACTCCAGGTAAGGTTTGGAATTTTCCAATCACGACAGTGTCACAAGGATGGTTAACAGGATCACTCTTTGCAACTATTCCTCAAAAAGGGTAAACAATCAAATGGAGGTGAATGATCGACCAAAATAGAGTGGAGGTGATGATGAGAACACGACCAAGGCTTGAAAGGCTGATGATAATGCATTCACAATGGTTATTTACCGGAAATTGGTTCATTTTTTAAAGAATGAGCTTAAACTCTGGGGGAAACATTTGCTCACTGCTTATGTTTAATTTTTAACGAGCTTGAACTCCACATAAAAACTGCTCGATCCAGTCATATAATAAGGATGTCTCATCTAAGATGGCATTTTTACAAAGCTTTGCCCCGCATCCTTTATTTATGCAAGCTAGGAAACGACCAATCCTACAAGTTTAAAGGGTTAGAGGACCTACAAATTTAAAAAATAAATGGTCGCTCTTCGCTTGCATGCCAAAAGGTTTGCATGCCCCCAGGTATAGCGAAAAATTTCCAGGTTACCAAAGATTGTTCTATCCGCACTGCAGACAAAACACTTCCTCGGCGATGTCTACCGAAATAGACAAAGGTGAGTGGCGCAACTTGCCTCCACTCACATAACTTTAACGGAGGAATCTTATTCCAGTCTAATCTCATAAACTAGTCATATATCCTTCGTGGAAACCTACCCTATACCCAAGGTTTTTCTGTCGAAACAGACCAGGGTGCATGCCCCCTGGGTTTCAGTCATGTCCTCCCGAATCACTCGCGCTCATCAGGTGGACAGACTGGGGATTGATGAGACATTCCTTGCATGAAAAGACCATTCAGGGATGGTATTTGACTATTTTCTATGTGTGAACCAGGGAATGAAAGTTGGTCTACGAGCTTGACCACTCTTCCTTCATGCGGAAAACACATTACTCTAAAGAGTGAGGAGACAATGGCTCCCATGTAATAAATATAGTCGCGTCCAAGGAGTAGATTATAATCCAGGGGTCCTTGGACTACCATTACGTTCATGTGAATGGTTTTCCTTCTCAATGTTATCGGCACATTGGGAATGATCCCTAACGGTCGACTGGTTCCTTTATCAAAGCCCGTTAGATTTCTCATTTCAGGCAAAAGCGGTGGCAAACCAAGCGCTTTCCAAGCAGTTGAGGAATGGATACTCACAGAAGCCCCTTCATCTATGATGGTACCGGCCATGACCATTCTTTATATTTGAGCAATGATTCTAAATGGTACACTAGCTGGTAAACAGGGTTTTCCTAGTAGATTCCAATCGAAGGAAACAACTAGGTTGCTTGGAGGTGGGACCGAATAGACGGCCGGATATGAATCTGACGAACTTCCTTCCTACAATAAAGGAACGGGTAGGCTACCCCCATGTTCATCAAAGTTTGTGTTTATGAAGAGAATCTGAATGGTGTCGCTTTTGTTCTCTTCGGTGACTGTATCATCTGAAGATGGACCCTCTGAAGGCAAGATCGGGTCAACTGCCACCTCGACGTTTTGACTTTCGTCTGGTGTGGATTCAAATGGTTTATCTTCAATGATAGACGCTTCAACCGACCACAATGGCATGTCAGTTGGATTTTCAAGTAGTGATGGACTTGGTAAGAGTTTCTTATATCCAGGAGGAAGTCGTAATGGTGAAACCGAACGGTCGTCCAAAACTCTTTTAGCCTCATCTAGGAAGGGACAACGGTGGACAACGTGATCGCCTTCACACAGTTTACAAGGGAATTTATTTTTCCTTTTTTGTCCCGTCATTTCGCTTTCACTAGTTGACGGTGTACTTTCAACATGATCATCAGAGGTTGTTGACAACGAATTGTGCAAACGAGGAGACCAGTCCCTTAAGATCCGAGGGATGCAAGGACAATCTCGATGATAGTGATCTCATTTGCAAATGACACATGGAGATTTAGGCTTTAACAGTGCAGTGTGTGGATTTTCACTAGATGATGCCTGGTTGCCCCCTGTCGTTTTCGTCTCCTTCTTCGTCTTCTCTTTCTTCTTCTTCTCCTTCTTCTTCTTAGTTACTTGACTTTTGGCTTCACCAGCTTCATCAAGCGAAGAGGAAGGAGGAGAGGGAGAATTAGACGAAGTAGAAGGTTGGGGGGTAGCTTTGGTATCGTCTAGTTGCTTACTTGATTGCTCAGGAATCACGGTGTTCTGAACGACAAAGGTCGAGAAGAGCCATACGGGCAGGCCGATTGTCAATCTTGGAAGCGACAATGTGGCAATATGGGGTGCACCAACATCTCCCCAAGAGGAGAAAGGACTAGGATTTCCCCCAAGGGAAATCCTTGGTTGGTGGACTCCATTTTCCTCAACCTAAGACCAACGTAGGAAAGGTGATGTTTATTCCAATTAAAATAAATTTTAGACGCTTTGACACAACTTGTTTTTTCAATTTTTAAGAGTAGAGAAAAAACAAAAGATGACTCTAGTCGCCTTCAATTTTTAATGAGCTTGAAGTGACAAGTGCTCAGATGGACCTTTTCCTTTAAGGAGTCTGAAAAGGAATGAAAGAGACTACTCTGGAAATCTAGACAGAGGGATTACTAAACCAATTGCAAAACTGCAGAATACTCTTTACGGTACGGCAGTCAATCTTCCCGAATGCTGTGTTCAGTGCATTGCGATTGATAGGGCAGCAGACACGGCTTCCTATGGATAAAGGATATAGCCTATTGTGGTCTCCCAATATATACTCGACGGTACATGGGAGCACAAGTCCGTACTGGCACTTGTTGTGTCAAAGTGGAGGAATCACCCAACCAACAATGAAAACAACAATTACCAGGCTTTACAACGCCGGAATACGTCTCTAGCCTAGACTTCTAAATGTTGTGCGTTAGGTTCCAAAGCGTTTTTAGATTCATTAAATTTATTTTATAGTTGATCTTGCTTAAGAAATTTGCCTTTCAGGTTCACTGCGTGATTTAGATATACAATTCCTAAAATGCAATCTAAGATGATAAACAATCGTTTAATCTTCTTTTTGCAATGAAAATCCTAGCTACTAAAGAAAGAGAGATGATATTCTTTCAACATAGAGCAGAGAGCACACACTATGTGCACTGTCCTAAATCAAACCAACAAACAGTCTAAATGCAAATGCACATGCATGTATTTGTTTTCAGCCTTCTTGATGTGTGAATGATAAAAAGAAAGCTAGGCGCAAATCTAAATTATTTTTCAAAGCGACATTACTAAAAACTTGGAATTGAAAACTTGCTTTCGACACTTGAAAAACTACTAATTCAAATCAAATACAAGAGTAACATTGTAATCGACTATCAAGAACAATCGAATTCTCTTCTATGGCTGAAAACGACACTTGCGACACTTCCAAATCAAGAAACGACAGTTCAATTACGCTACTTCTTTGTAAAAGAGAACTAAAAATGGCTCACAATACATAAAAACATTTACAGTTCTTTGCACAATGGAGGTGGAATAATGGCAAGGAAGGGGGTTTCCACAGAGGTATACTGATTACAAGCAACAAAACTCCTGAATAGAGCTAAAAAGAGTGAAGAAAAACCAAAGTCTGGAGGCAAAATTAGCCAACTCTGATCAGCGCACCTGTTACACAGGTATTCTAGTATGCATCCCACCTATAGCACACGGGAAGTGCGATGCATACTGATATCCTTGAAGAGAGGGTGCGATGGTACAGTGTGAGACTTTTGATCCAGTTCTTGATCACAGTTTGCAGCACAGTTAAGGGATTTAAGCCGAGCAAGTGATAATCTGTAAATAAATCACAGGGGTAGATCTAAGGAGGTTACTAGAGCCACCACAAGGGTAATTAGACAGTTTGTAAATCGATTATTCAGTTCATAAAAAAAACCCGAAGATAGACTGAAGCAACATTGATCTACTTTGCACTTGCATAGAAAATGCAATTCGAAGGCTAGCTGGCTTGACTTCAGGCTTCGTCTGTAAGTTTATAAAACAAACAAATATAGACAAAAAAACGATCTATTCGCTCCCCAGTGAAGTCGCCATTTTGTTATTGGGAAATCTAGTGTCTATGTAGAGCTGCTAGTACCACTAAGACTGGTAGCTATCTTAGAAACAAACAAACTAAAACTACTTTCGTTTTCCTTTATGAGAAGTAGATAAGGGGGAACCAAAGGAGACCAACCTCCATCTTGCGCTTGGTTCCTTTCTTGATTCCTCTCCCTTCTGATAGATCTTTGCCACTCGCTTCCTCGTCTACCTAGCTTCAAAGAGCACCTGTAGAATCAAAGCAGCATAACACTATCTAAGAACAGAGATGTACTATCATAAACAATATAGGACCAGATATATATTGACCACACAAATGCATATATCATCAATCATACAAGAATGTGGAGGAAAACTTGAATAGCTTTATTAATATCAAGAATAGCCAAGAGGATTACAACCAATTGTTCTGACCCAACGTCATCCTCTCAGCAAGAAAGACCTTCTTCACCTCATGAAAAGCTTAGATCACCCAACACTATGATGTTACACCAAGAAACCAGCAGCACTTCCTTACAAGATACAAAATTCCAGCCTCCGGATCTCTAGGATGAGGGATCCATATATAGATGATTGCAGGGAGGTGAGTCAACTTATGAGATTTGATTAGTGTCTTCTCTCTGATAGTTCTTGATTCCACTTGGAGATTGATGATCTCGTACTCATCCCTGGGCGAATATAGAGAGGCAAGTGTCACAGGAGAAGTTTCTGGAAGATTCCATGATCATCCACCTCGCAAATTGACTCTGCCATTTATCCACTCTCGCCCATAACACCCCATAGAAGGGATTTACATTATGCATCGCACCTCCCGTGTGCATTTAGGTGGGATGCAACGCACTTTGACCATGGAGCAGGTGAGATGGTCCAACTTTGACCAGTTCTGAGTAGTTTTTCATGGAGAACTTCTAGGAGATGATGTAATCAGCTGACCTTGTTCTTTTAGGGGTTGGAACAACACTTGTAGGGACTTAGGAGCCCTTGGTTTATGGACATGTTTGATTGGGTTTGCAGTGCCCAAAAATGTCTATAACAAGAAGAAGGATTCTTCTTCACCAACCTTATTGCAGAATTCTCCTGAAACATTTTGACAAATTCCTCTTTTGAGAGTGGCTTATGATAGATCTTTAATCTGTGGCCATTCACAATAAGAGGAGTTTGAAATTCATCAATGGTCTTGTTTCTTACCGCTTCATTGCTAGAGACTTTGTCAATCTCATATGGCCCAAGCCAATGAGTCTGAAATTTACCTTTGAAGTCTTTAAACTTGGAATCAAATAGTAATGCCCAATCTCCCTCTTGAAACTTTTTCTCTTTGATGTATTTGTCATTCCACTTAGCTCTTTGATACTGAACTAGATCATTTCTTAGGATTGCTTCTTGTCTGATCTCATCTAGCTCATTCAACTGCTCCATTCTATGCTTTTGGGCTTCTGATAGATCCATCCCCAACTAAACTGCTATCTTGAAAGTTTTCACTTGAAACTCAATGGGGAGCAGGACTTCTTTCCCATAAACAAGTTCATAGGGAGAATGTCCTGTTGTATTCCTCCATGTAGTTCTATAGGCCCATAAGGCTTCAGGAAGCCTTTCTGCCCAATCTCTTATGTGTAGATGAATAGTTTTGGTGATGATTCCTTCAATAAATTTGTTTGTAGACTTCACTTGGCCATTTGCTTGTGGATGGTAAGGAGTAGATTTTCTGTGCTTGATTTTGTATTCTTCCATTAGCTTCTCCACCATGTTGGATGTGAATTGACTTCCCTGATCTGTCACAATTTCTCTTGGGACACCAAAGTGAGTAAAAATGTCCTCATAAAGAAAACTAACAACTGAATTTTCGGTAGCATAAAGTAATGCTTTGGCTTCTACCCATTTAGTGACATAATCAGTACATACCAATATATACTTCTTTTGTTTAGATGGTGAATTAATAGGTCCAATGAAATCTAAAGCCCATTTTTCAAAGGGTTCAATGAGTACCTGTGGTTGTAATGGCATTTCATTTGAAAGAGTCGGTTTCCCTACTCTTTGGAAGCTGTCACACCTTTTGACATATTTTTTTGTATCTTTGAAGAGGGAAGGCCAATGCTATCCTAAAGAAAGGATTTTATAGGCCGTCATTTTGTCAGCAAAGTGTCCGCCGCATGGTTCATCATGACATGCCTTGAGGATGTCAGGCATTTCATATTCCCTAACACATCTTCAAGATCTGGCCCTGTTTTAAACAATTCATTAGAAATCCATGAATATTTTAAACTCTCCTGAATAATATTTCTTCTTTCACTAGGAAATAAATGTGGAGGTAGTTTCCCTGTAACCAAATAGTTAGAAATATCTGCATACCAAGGAGTCTTAGTAGTTACTGCAAATAAATATTCATCTGGAAACATATCCTCTACAGGAGAATTTCTTTAGTATTTTGGATCCTAGACAAGAAATCAGCTACAGTATTTTGTTTCCCTGGTCTATCCAACACAGTAATATTGAATTCCTGTAAAAGTAAGAGCCATCTTGTAACTCTGCCATTAGTAACAGGTTTGTTCATTAGATATCTAATTGTAGAATGATCAGTATGGACAAAAGTTTCATAGCCTGTTATATAATGTCTAAACTTATTGATTGCATGAAAAACAACTAAGAATTCTTTTTCAGTCACAGTATAGTTCAACTCAGTGGGAGTCAAATTTTTACTGGTATAGTAAATGGCATAAGGAACTAAATCCTTTTGACCCAACATAGCTCCTAGAGCTGTATCTGAAGCATCTGTAGAAATATGGAAAGGAATTTTCCAATTTGGCCCTCTCAAGATGGGTGCTTTAGATATTCTTGTTTTGAAAGTTTCAATGCTGATTGACAATCAGGATCCCATTTGAATTCACAGTCTTTTGTAAGCAATTTGAAGAGTGGAGATGCTATTTCGGTGAAGTTCTCTATAAATCTTCTATAGTACCCAGTAAATCCCATAAAACTTCTAACATCTTTTTGACAATTTGGAATAGGCAACTTGGAGATGACTTCAACTTTTGATCTATCAACTTTAATCCCATCCCCTGAAATGTGATGTCCCAAAACAATACCTTCAGTAAACATCATAAAGCATTTTTCATGACTTAATGAAAGGTTTTTTTCTTTACATCTTATAAGGACTTTTTCCAAATTCTCTAATGCCTCTTCAAATGAATTACCATAAACTGTAAAATCATCCATATAAACCTCTACACAATCATGGATTAGATCAGAAAAGATTCCTAGTACTGGTCTTTGGAATGTTGCGGGTGCATTAGATAATCCAAAAGGAAGCACTCGGTAAGAAAAAGTTCCCCATGGATAGGTAAATGTGGTTTATCTTGATCTTCAAGTGCTACCTGAATTTGATTATAGCCACTAAAACCATCCAAGAATGAGAAGTACTTTTTGCCTGCTAGAGTATCTAATACCTGATCGATAAAGGGCAAAGGAAAGTGATCCTTCAAAGTTGCTTTATTCAATTCCCTGTAATCAATGCATACTCTCCATTTACCATTTTTTTAGGTACTATAACCAAAGGAGAAACCCATCGGCTATCTGAAATTGGATAAATGAAGTTTACATTGAGTAGTTTTTGGAGCTCTTCTTTCATTATCTCCCTAAGGTTTGGATTCATCCTTCTCTGAGGTTGTCTGATTGGTCTACTATTTTCCTCGATGTAGATGTGATGAATACAAGTCTTAGGGTCAATATCTTTCATATCAGTATACTCCCATGCAAATGCAGTAGAATGTTTTTGCAAGATTTTGGTTAGCTCCCCCTGTTGTGAGTTTTCCAAGTTTTTGTTGATATTCAATGTTTTACCTGGAAAAATCTCAATGGCAGAACTACCAAACTCTTCCATAGAGTAAAGAGACATTTGTCTAGATGATAGATACTCAATGTCAGAATCTAACTGAAATTGTGTGTGGTCATATTCTGAAGATGTTTCAAAATTTTCTAAAGTGTTCATAATTTGACTATCTTCACTGATTTCAGAAATGGTAAAGACAGGTTGTATAGTGTCCTCATCATCGACCCATTCATTATCTCCTACTTCTGTGATTACTTTTCTTGGAGGATACAAATTGAATTTCTTTGTCGAACTACCATCAGAAATGTACATATCCCCAAATCTACAACTAATGAAAGCATCAGCTGTGGCTAGCCATGGTCTTCCTAAGATGAGTGGGTGCCCTCCTAGATTACTCTTGGGAGTCAAAATCATGAAATCTACTAGATATTCCCAAGAATCTAAGGAGACTGAAATATCTTCTAATACATCATCTGGTTTGATAATTGATCAATCTACAAGTTGCAATAGAGTAGGTGTAAAAAGAAGATTAGGAAGTTTTAGCTGTTCCATAGTCTGTCTACTCATAATGTTGATAGCAGCCCCTAAGTCAATCAAAGTATTTGGAATTTCTACCCCATTGATATGTGTCTTGAAACTTGAACTACCGGGATCTACATACTTCTGCATGGTAATTTTTCCCATCATGATATCTGCAATTTTTCCTACCAAGTGGATTCTTCTTGTATCTCTTGGTTTCCTTCCTGGTCTTTTGAGACTCAACTCCTTTATTGTTTTTGCTAGAATAGGAATCTCTCTAATGGCTTGTAGCAAGGGAATCTTGATACAAACATTCTTTAATTCATCTAGGAAATCATAGTTAGGCAACAAGATTTGTTTTTACACTACTTTTTCAATTTGTAATCTTTCAGGAAAAGGACGTGTGGATGACGATGCAGGTTGCTCAACTATAGGAGTTGTGGGGGTGGACTCTTTTTCTTTTTCTTTTTGAGTGTTTGGGTTTTGAAGAGATGCTTCAGAACCTTTATTAGCTTCAAGAGAATCTTCCTCAGAAACACTTTGCTTTTGAGCATCTATAGAAGGTTTTTCCAAAACTCTACCAGATCTAAGTTGTACATCATTGAGAGGAACAATCATATAGGTAGGAAATTGTTGTCCTTCTACCATGTAAGCATTTTGAGAATTTTTATTATTGGGTTTTGGCAATGGCTGGGAAGGTAGTTGATTTGTCTTTTGTTGGAATGGAAGCAAGAGTTGAAAATTTGGATTTTGTTGAGAAGTTTGTTGTTGTTGTTGTGGAAATGGCAATGAAAGTTGTGGATTTTGATTTGGAAGTTGTGGAGCTTGTTGATTTTGAAATGATGGAGGATATTGATAAAATTGAGAAAATCTCCCATAAGGATTTT
Source organism: Pinus tabuliformis (assembly GCA_031772625.1). Classification (NCBI taxonomy): domain Eukaryota; kingdom Viridiplantae; phylum Streptophyta; class Pinopsida; order Pinales; family Pinaceae; genus Pinus; species Pinus tabuliformis. The sequence continues at coordinate 828,386,318 of CM062809.1, read as the reverse complement.
GCATACCTTGTACCCATGATTGAAATGGATTTTGAGGTTGGGACCAAGGTTGTTGCCAAGGATTCCAATTTGGTGGGAGTTGAAAGTTCATGGGGTTGTTAAACCCTTGATTTTGTTGCCCTTGCCAAGGTCTCCTTGAAACAAAGCAGAGAGACTCAATTGAATTTGGATCTTCTTGAAAGACAGCTTTGAGCCCAAGAAATGAGGGACAATCCTTGGTCTCATGGCTTTCTGAGCAAATCATACATGTTTCTACAACTTTTGCATCCAAGGATAATTCCCTTAGAGCATGTTTCTTCCTACATTTCGGACAAAAGATGGCCAAAGCTTCAGCTTCAGTTTTCTACTTATTTTGTATTTTAAGGGTGTCTAGTTGTTCACTAAGGCTCCCTAAAATATCAGTTTTGAACTCATCAAGAATATTGCCAATCTCGGCCCTACTTACTGATCCAGTTGCAGATTTGTTTGCTCTAATGAGAGAAGGATCTCTAGGCCCTTTTCCGGTTTTAGATTTTCCCCTTGAGAGATGGACACATAGTTCTGTTATATCATGAAGTGGAAGTTGAGAAATATCTCCCTTTCCCATCATGTTTAAAATATCTATCCATTCATCTCTAATGGCTTTTAATAGAAGGGATTTCAAGGTCTCCTCATGTAAGTTACTAATTTTTGCTCATTTCAGATTGTATTGAAATCTTTCAAGTAAATCCTCCAAGTTTTCATCTTCTTTTTGCACCATTTTGAATACCTCATCCTTATGGTTGGTGGGCATGCAATAGTCCAGGTATCTATCCAAAATTTTTTGTTTCATATCATTCCAAGTCCTAATAGATTGAGTGACTAATCCCATGAACCATTTCAAAGCAACTCCCTTCAATGTTGAAGGAAACAATTTGAGTTTTTGAGAGTCTTCCATATAATCATAAGTTCGGCACACGACTTCAAACTCAAATAGAAATGTTTCAGGATCCTCACTTCGCAACCCATAAAAGTTTTGGAGGACAGATGGTGAGATGTTTTTCATTGTTGTACGAGATTCCTCATCAACTATAGGAAATCCAAACGAGTTATCTCCATCCCTATTTCCCCCATTGTTACCTCTACCTCCTCCATTGTTTCCTCCTCTACCTCTACCTCTACCTCCTCCTCCAAACCTGTTTACTACTTCCTCTGTCATGATAGTTTCCTCAAAGATTTCAGAGTCCTCTGATTCTTCTAATAATTGCGAACGAAGAGGAATTTATCCCTCTTCTTTAGGTGATTCTACTTCCTTGATTACAATTTGTTCTCCTGTAGAAGTAAAGAAAGGTTCTTTTCCTAAGTCAGATTCGGTGGATAGTGTGGGAGAGTCTCCTAATTTAGCTGTTGCCCCTTGAATTCCAGGAATCCTAAGGCTAGGAGTGTGAGTTGGAGATGATGGAGGTGTATCTTGTCTATGCCTTGAAGTAGATGGAGTTGTAAAAATCGAACTCTTGGCCCTAGCTATAAACCTTCCCCTAGAATCTCTTGCTCTATGCATGTAATTTTTTATTTTTCTTCAAGACGGGCTAATAATTCTCTTTTTGATCTTCCAGATCACTCTAGGTGCAAGAAGAGAGCATACTCAAGACATTATTGAACCAAAAACTCTCTTTTTTGATCCTCTAGATCACACTAGGTGCAAAAGGAGAGCATACTTTGAGAAGTTATCAATTTTTACCTTCCTTGAAATTTTCCTATTTTTTTTAAGAAATTGGCTACCTAGTTTCACTTCCCCGGCAACGGTGCCAAAATTTTTGGTCAATTTAGAGTGTCCTAAATTGCTATATTAATTGCCAATCCGGGAGTCGTAAACTGCTGAAGTGAGGTGCACTATATATGCAAGATAACCGATTTCTTACTTTTTTGTCGTTTTTGATTTTTAGTTTGTTTTTGGGTTTATCTTCGTTGATTCCCTAATGTAGGATGGCAATCATAAGAGACAAGTATGGATATAAGTATTCAAGGCAATGGTATCCCTTAAAATGATTTCCAAACTTCAACATTTTCAAAAAGATTTAAAAACATGCAATGATGAAATTAATTCCTAAAAGAGAATGAAAATATGTCACTATTCTAATTAAAAAAAAGGTGAGCTATTGACCATGAAACCCAGTATCCTTGCTTCTGTCTAAATATGAAAGAAAATGAACTCAAAGAAATCCAAAAAATTGCAAGCAAAGTAAAGCTAAGATCAAATTACATCAACTCATATTCTGACCCCTCACCATTCGTCTCGCTCTGGCTTTCAGAGGTAATCATAAACAACTTGAGCAACTTGATGTCTAATTTGTAGAAAATAAAACTAATATTAAACTACACACTCATACTTCAATCCCTCACCATTAGTCTCTCTATGGCTTTCGGAGGTAACTGAAAATGACATGAGCAATTCAATAACTAACTTGCAGAAAAATAAACTAATATCAAACTACACACTCATACTTCAATCCCTCACCATTAGTCTTGCTATGGCTTTCAGAGGTAACTGAGAATGACATGAGTAATTTAATATCTATCTTGCAGAAAAGTAAATGAGAAAAACTGAAATAAATAAAACAGTGTTGGAACTAAGAACTAAGAAAAATAAATCAGCAGAAGGACAAGAATAATTCCATGTCATTAGTCATTATAAAACTATGTGCAAATGCTCGGGCTACCTACTGTAATCTGAAACAAAGACACTGATCAGTTAACAGCATTGTAAAGCATAAAAACTATGGATAGCAATCAACGTTAATACCATAAGAAGTGCAATATATAAAAGTGAATGATTATGGCATAAGGAACGTAAAGAAATAAAGCATGAGACTATACATCAATTAACAAAACCTCGGTGTGTACAGGGGCCCTCTGCACAACCTCGAGCAATCAGCAATCAACCACGAATTGAGCTTATAAACATAGTCTTCTCATGTATTAAAATGCAGTCATAACACAGAAATAAAGTCACGGCATAGTGGCTCGTTAACAGTCAAAATTACATTACCAAAAGCTAGCTACTATGCGTATGAGAACGCTTTATTTATAATAGAGGATGACATAACTACTTTCCTAAAATCTGCGCTGATAAAAGACACGTGAACAACCACATCTAGGAATCTAGTATTATGGTTGCCGTGAAGATTAAATCTATGGAGGGTGGCTGTTGGATTCAGTTCATGGAGAAGTCCACAGGTGTTGATATGTCCCCAGAAATCTAGGAATGGCCACGCAAGTCTTCACGTGGTGAAAAACAGAGTTTTGTCACTGTAGGACTCTTACGTTGACCACCGCTTGACTACCTTTGACCACGGCCTTCTTTGGTGAATTCGACTGAGCCAATAGGACTCAGTCCATGTCCACTTCATTTGCAACTTGCCCATGTGGCTAGATTTTCCTGAAGACACCTGTAACATAGAATTTAACAAAAAGGTTGCGAAAAGTTGAACTGGCTGTGGAAAGTGACAAGATTCTGCAGTTGAATGAGCAAAAATCTAATTCAAACAGCAGACACAAAACATAGTTAGGAAACCACTGTATATGCTCTTTTTAAACTAATATGAAATGATTTGATAGCTTAGGAGGTCCAGGTAAATGGAAAAAGGCTAGAAAGGTGTATAGGGAAGATGCAAGTTTGGGGCTCAACACCAGGTCGCGAAGAATGGCCCTCCCTACAACCTCTCCTACTGGAACGGCAGCTGCTGCTCTCAGGCGCACTGCTGGTCGCACTGGCCCGATATCTGCATAAGCACATGAGTTTTGATTAGTCTTGATAAATATTTAAAAACACAAGAAAATTATAAAAACAATAAACAAATATATGGTCAGAGGTTTTTACCTATGACACCCCACTGCTCGCCAGCCGGCAGCACCAAATCTGGGTCACCCCGGAAATCCATCCCAGCATATGGATACTCGACATAAACCATCTGTTGATGGTTGAACCACTCAAAGAAAGCATCAGAGAATGAAACCTGTGATTGAACAACATGTCTGGCCATAAGGTCGACCCATCTCTGCATCCGTGGCTCAGTCGGTGGTGGTAGGCCAAGTGAGATGTACTAGGGTTGCATCAGTGGGATCCTCTCCAAGGCAAAAGCGGTCAGAATAGAACCATAACCAAAGTTCTTAGATCTTCCATTTTTCACCTTGGTAAGTTGTTCTTTGATCATTGGAAGTACTGCATCACACTAGTTGAATACCTTGGGTTCGAGGCATTCTAAGGCGTACTGCATATAGGACCTGTTGGCCAAGTGAAGGGCCGTGCTACCAGCCAATCTAGCAAAGGTGAATAAAATAGTCCTCAAGGACCTGTTTGTGACATCTCAAATGCTGATCTTGCCATCCCTGCTCAGTTGAGATCCTTCTCTACAGTATCGGCGAATATAATCCCTCACAGATTCAACCCCACGGGTAGAACCTGATAATGAGAGAGGGGCACCATGCCTCGATAAACCGGTCAAAAAGTAGATGTCCTCAATAGTCATGGGGATGAATTTGCCTCTTATCTAGAACACTTGGTTGGTAGGATCCCATGCATCGAGGAAATATTGCAACAAGTTGATTTTTTGCCTCATGTTAGACATGCGAAAGAACTTGAGCAAGCCACAGTTCCGCAATGCAGTTACCATACCTGGATCATGTAGGGAAACCATGTCCTCTTCTTCATGCTCACATTCATGCCATGTAACAACCATTTTTGCTCTGATGAATCTCTGAAAAGCAAACAAGGGAAGAATTAGGATCCTGATTTGGCAAAAAAAAGGCAAAATTTCCATGAAAAATTAGTGCAAAAGTTTTCCTCCTTACGCCCATCGCACCCTAGCTGTGTACTAGGTGAGATGCATCCTAACTAGCCAGTGGCCAGCCTAGGATGCATCACACCTTTCGATGTATACTAGGTGTGATGGGGGCAGAATGAAATGTGCAAACCCTAGGGGCCCAAAAAAGTAGGAAAACATGCTCAGAATTCAAAAAGGAAAGAATGCAATTGAAGAGCTCGGGTTTAGCTCTTACCTAGTCCAGAAGGTGCTGAAAATCGTCCATAGAATCTCCCAAAATTAGCTGATGAAAATCAGGGGGGAAAACACCTCCAGAGCTCCAACAGTCACAACTCCAACTGAAATGGTAAAATGATGGGTAAAAAACGATTTTTAAGTTACCTTTCACGTAATTTAAAGTAGGGTGTTAGTTTTTAAACTCATTTTCAAGCATATGTCCTCATTTCTAATCAGTTTGATGGAGCAATTGAATAGGTAGTATGACCGTCAAAAGAACATAATGTTAACGGTGAATCGAATATCAATGACCATTATCACGAGTGGTTTTACGCGAAGTTCAAGCTTGTTAAAAATTAAACCTAGCAATGAGCATATGTTCCACTAGAGTTTAAGCTCATTAAAAAATGAACCCACCTCCTGTAAATAACCATTGCAAACGCATTATCATCAGCTTTTGAGCCTTCATCGTGTTCTTACTATCACCTCCACTCTGTTTTAGCCGGTCATACGCCTCCATTTGATTGTTTACCCCTTTTGAGGAATAGCTGCAACGAGTGATTTTGTTAGCCATCTTCTTAACACTAATGTGATTGGAAAGTTCCAACCCTCACCTGGAACCAACTGCTACCCAAAATATCACTCGTTCCTCAAAAACGAGTCTCCTTTAAGCTCTTTTCATCTAACTCATAAAATATGAAAAGATTGCCTAGCAATTAGCCTCTCCAGTTCGTTAAAGTGATTGGAAGTGCCATCCCTCCTCTAGATTTTAATCTTTTTGGACCTGAGGGATTATTATACAGAAAGATCGAGCGTTTGTCTTGTTCGGTTCGTTAAAACTATCGAAAAGTCATCCCTTTCACATTGTTTTATACTTTTTCGGACTTAAGGGATTATACTACGAAAAAGGAAAATTGGAGTTTCATTTCTGTCTCTTTTCAGCCTCTCTAAAATTGAAAAGGACTGAGTTATCCTTGTCGTTAAAATCGTTAAAACAATAGCGACAAACTTGTCCATTCAGACAAGAGCAAGTTTCACTGTTGCTAGGCTCGTTAAAATATAGTGACAGGTTTGCCCTAAGGGCAAATTATAGAACAAGCATATGTTATCCTCCTCAAGCTTGACAAAAGTAAAGAGGTACTGGTCACAAATGACTGGGGAAAATTGGGAAGAAAACTTGAAGAAACTTTATTGGTAGCAAGTCGCTCTTGAACATGACACTTTCACTCCATCACCATGATTGAGTCGGGTTCGTTATTCCATTCACCGGTCACATCACCATTGGTCCACCGTACCATCCACTTTTGGGGTTAATGCTACCAATCCATTTCAGTGTCGCCGATATGTTTAAGAGAAGTCGCTCAGAGAATTCACCTACCTAGCTTGTGTCTCATCCATTGCAATACCTTCACGCTTCATTCTTTCATGACCGCCACCCTGAACCTTGTATCATCAGATTGTGTTCACCTCTACAAAATCATTTTCTCCGTTCCGTATCGTAGATGTGGGATCCATCAATGCCCTCCTACGACAGGTCACTTCTTGTCGACATCATCTCATTATCCAAGAAGCCAACCTAGGAACAACCCTTTCAGTACTTTGAAGCTTGCATGCCTCAATGGCAAGTTTCTCACTTCCGGCGACAGGTTTACATTAATGGCCTTCAACCGAAAGATTTTGCATGGTGTTCGACATTGACTCATGTATTCACAGCACGTGAATTGTACTAGAGTACCTTGAGGGTCATCATCATCATCGGTGATTCCTCTCCCGCCTGTTAACAGATTACATCATTGGTTGGTAATCAGGCGATGTCCTTCCATGTTCGACATCAGAACATCTTTTCATATGGATCAACTTGTACTTTCGGGCGAAGATTGAATGAGTTTTGAAGACCCCGGATCTAGTTTCATCCATCCGGGCTGCAATATATTTAGGAAAATAAAGACATCAAATGTACATCATTGCTGCACAGATAATCATCCAAACTAAGAGATGATGGCTCTACCAGAATCATTAGTCTACACACAGACAGTTGTCTGTCCTATGTACATGAAAATGAATCTATCAAGCTGAGCATGGGAATGCCCACCTCAGCTAGATCATGAAAATATTATGAAGATAATGTATTGTATTGTATCTTATTACAGGTCACCTTCCAATTCGAAAAACCTCGGATCCTCATTATAAAGCATTTCACCCGACATCAAAAGATTTACGACCTCATGCTTTAGGGGCAATTGTTATAGATATATTTGGGCACTGCAACCCCAATACCATATGTCCATAAACCAAGGGCTTCTAAGTCCCTAAAAGTGTTGTTTCATACCCTAAAGGAGCAATGTCAGCTGATTACATCATCTCCTAGAAGTTCTCCATGGAAAACCACTCAGAACTGGTCAAAGCAGGACCATACAGACTGCCCAGTGCTAAGGGTGCGATGCATCTCACCTGCCACATGCAAAAAGTGCGATGCATAATGGAAAGCCCTTTTGTAGGGTGCGATGAGAGAGAGCAGACAAATCGCACAAGCAGTTTGCTAGGTGGAAACCCTGAGAATCTTCTAGAAGCTGCTCATTTGACACTTGCCTCCCTGAATTCACCCAAGGATGAGTAAGAGATCATGAAATCTCCAAGTGGAACCAAGAACTATCAGAGAGATGACACTAATCAAAATCCCAGAAGCTGACTCACTCCCCTGCAAATATCTATATATGGATCCCTCATCCCAGAGATCCAAAGGTTGGAATTGGGATAATTTGCAAAGAAGTGCTATTGGTTTCTCTTTGAAGACATTGTTGGGTGATCTTGATTTGTATGAGGTGAAGAGGGCTTTCAATCTGGGAGGATGGCGCTGGGTCAGACCAAGTGGTTGTAATCCTCTTTTCTACTACTTTTGTCAATAAAGCTATTTGAGTTTTCCTCCATATTCTTGCGTATCTCTGAATTTTATGTTGATATATGCATTTGTATGGTCAATATATATTTGATCCTATATTGTTTACAGTGATATATCTCTATGCTTTTATGGTATTATGTTTCTATGATTCTACAGGTGTTCTTTGAAGCGGGACAAGTAAGGAAGCAGTGGCGAGATTCTGTCAAAGGGGAAAGGAAACAAGCAAGGAGGCAAGCGAAATACTGAGGTTGGTACTCTCTACTTCTTTCTCATCTATCTCTCGTAAAGGAAAATACAATTAACTTTAGTTTGTTTGTTTCCAAGATAGCTACCCGTCTTAGTGGGACTAGCAGTTTTGAATAGACACTAGTTTTCCCAGTAACACTAGTACACATTTGATGGAAATATTTTACCTTACCCTTGACCTTTTGGAAACTCCAACACTCATCAAATTTATCAAACCCTATGTCTTATGCCTTATTTTCCTAGTTCTCCTCATATAAGTTGACTTATGGAGACTTGAACCTAAATTGTGCCTTTCTTGAAGATATCCTAGTGAGATCATTTCACACACTAATCACTTAGAATATCTATCATAAGTGATCTCTCTCCTACTATAACTCTTCGCATCAGTGAAAGTCCATAAAGAGAATTGGGTTTTTAGTTGTGGTGATAGTGAGCCATTACCCCATCATTGTCTCTTCGTCTAGTTTATGCCTTGTAGTTTTTCCCTCTCCAAGGCCTACTAAATTTTACGGAAACAATGCTTATGGATAATTTTGAAGAAACATTGGGATAAGAATTTCTCAAGGGAAATAGGGTGATTTCAATGCCATGGTTGCACTAAATTTTTGTGATGGGTGACAAAGAGATGTGGCTTGTGCACACATCCACACAAGAGCCAAGAGGAAAGGTACAATTTATGTTTGCGTTAACCATGAAGAAGGCAACATGATGATCGGATGTCAGTCGTATGCCACAATAATCAAGGAAGTTGGAGAAGATCGGTGGGGATGCATATTCGATAAAAGCTTTCTAATTTATTGGAAGCATATGTAGACTACATGCTATATGATTTGTTGAAAATGCTCTCCCTAGAGGAGAAGTTGACCATCACATTGAGCTTGAACCGATACTCCAACCTTTAGCATGAGCTCCTTACAGATTATCATGACCAAAATTGGATGAGTTGAAGTGACAACTGATAGAGTTTACTGATGTAGGATTTTTTAATCCCTCTTTCTCCCCTTATGGTGCTTTAGAACTATTTGAAAATAATAAGAATACCAATGAGCTAAGGATGTGTTTTGACCCTCGGGGATTAAACAAGCAAATAGTGAAGAAAAATTACCAACTCACACTTGAGTAAATTACTTCGACAAGTTGGCCAAGGGAAAAGTGTTCACAAATTTAGATGTGAGGTAAGGATATTATTTGGTCAGGATAGAAAAATATGAGGAGGCAAAGAAAATTATGGTAACAAGGTATGGAAGTTTTGAATTCCTAACTTGAAGCCTTTTGGCTTACGTAATTCCCTAGCCACTTTATCTACCTTGATGAATGAGGTTTTGTGACCATTTTTGGATAAATATGTTTTGATGATACTTTGATGACATTATAGCTTTAACAAGAACATGGAAGAGCACAAGAAGAACTTGGCACAGGTTTTTGAGGCACTAAGGCAGAATCAATTGTACTTGAAGAAATCTAAGTGTATGTCCACTTAGAGGGAGATTCCATTTCTAGGACATTGTATTATACATGGTTGTATCCACATGGATCCTGCGAAGGTTAAGGTAATTGCAAATAGGGAAGAACCCCATGGTGTGCACAATGTGATGATTTTCACAGGTATGACAAATTACTAAAAGAAGTTTGTGGAGGGCTCTTCTAAGATTGCAACACCATTGACTTATTTTTTGAAGAAGGATAGACCTTGGAAGTGAACAAATAATAACATGAATATATGCATTTGAGATTCTCAAACATAAGATTGTGGTAACTCCCATATTGAAACTACCAGACTATGAGAGATCCTTTGAGGTGCATATAGATGCTTCAAATTTCTCCATTGGACGACTTTTGATGCATGATGGTCACCCATAAATTTCAAGAGCAGGAAGTTATAAGATTGAGAGAGGTGGTATACCATGCATGAGAAGGTGATGATTGCAATAGTGCATCACTTACAAGTATGGAGGCATTACTTGATTGGTAAGTTGTTTGTATTCAAGATATATAACATTGTCACGAGTTACTTTGCGACCCAACCGAGATTTTCATTGAAGCAGGCATGATGGCAAGACTTATTGGCTAAGTTTGACATGACCATTGACTACAGGCCAGAGAAACTTAATGTGGTTGTGGATTCCTTGAATAGAAAGACACAATTAGTATCACTTGAGGAGAAAGAGGATCTACATACACTGGGAGAGAGTTGAATTCAGTTTAATGAGGAGTTGTGAAGGAGGATGCATGAGGGTTTGTAGACCAACACTATAGCGAAGAAGATTATGAAGTGGGTGAAGGAACAAAAGACAAGGAAGTTTTTTGTGCAATTTGATGTCTTGTTCTATAGATCACACATCTATGTTCCTAATGCAAGTGGTGTCCGAAGGGATATATAGATGGAGTTTGATGACTCACCTTGGGCTAGCTACCTAGGGCAATGCACGACATTGATTCTATTAGAGAGAGGATACTTCTAGGAACACAAGAGGAGAGATGTGGAAGAATATGTTTAGACTTGTATTATTTACCATCAAGACAAGCCATATACCAAGATGCAATTAGGATTGTTATATCCTTTATTGGTTCGAGACAGACCATGGTTGAGTGTATCAATGGAATTCATATCACAACTTCCTATGGTCAACTCAAAAAAGGTGCCATGCGAAGAGGTAGAAAATAAGTTCTTTATACATGTGGTGAAGTATTGGTAGGTTCTTTCATTTAACAATGCATTAGACAAATATAGGAGACTTATAGGAAAGTTTTTGACTTCATTGTTCAAACTTGTGGGGATCATTAAAGAAATTTTGAGGTCTTAAATAGGCCTTAAAATAAAAATGTACAACCAAAATAAGCTTTATAAGAACCAATAGGATTCAAGATGATGATGTCAACCATGGGGTATCATTCACCATTTTTGGACTAAAAAGGAAAAATGATTAAAAAAATGAATAAATAAAAACTTATTTTTCTACTCATATTTTCAACGTATCTCCCTACGGTTTTACTCAAATTTCGAGTGGGAGCACTCATTAGATGTGGATTTTGATTCCTCATCCAAGGCGTACCCATGTTCCATACTTTCAATGGACCCTGATACACGAAAAATGAGAAATACATGAAAAACATTATCATAATCATGTTTTTTCATGTATTTCTCCGTTTTCATGTAGTAGGGTCCATCGAAAGTATGCAGCATGGGTACTCCTTGGATGAGGAATTAAATTACACATAAAATGAGTACTCCCACTCCAAATGTGAGTAAAACCATAGGGATATAATTTGAAAATACTAGTTGAAAAAGTAGTTTTTTCTTTTTCCCTCTAAAACTTGATGATGTAATGTAATCTTATTTTATTATTTCCACTATTATTTTATAATATTCCTTAGGAGGCCCATTTTAGACCTCAAAAATTCGCTAATTATAGTTGTTAAGCAATTCTATTTTTCATTCATAGACAAATGGACATAAGGAACGTATCAACCCTCTGTTGGATGACTATTTGAGGCATTATGTGGGAGTCGATTAAGAGAATTGGCTAGATTTGTTGGATGTTGTAGAATTTAAATTTAACTTGTTGAAGAGTGCATCCATAGGATACAACCCAGTTGAGTTGATCAATGAATAGATGCCAATGATACCACACATAGTTATGCAGACTTACTATGGAAGAAATCCCTCATCTTTAGGATTCATAAACATGTGGCATGAGAGATTAGATTTGGCTTGAGTGAATTTGTTAGAAGCATTGGACAAGATGAAGAAGTGGGTAGACCAAGATCAGAGAGATGAAGAGTTTAATCTGGGTGATTTTTTCTTTTTCAATATGACCTAAAAGTAGTTCCCACCACCTATTGGGATATCTAGATCAATGGTATGGATTTTTGAGGGATCATTCAAAGTTACCAAGAGGATTGGTGATGTCACCTACATATTAGAGTTGGCTTTCCACTTGTGGGCTCACCATCCCATCTTTCATATATGTTAGTTAAATGTAGGAAATGTGGACTACGAGGATCAAACTAGAGTGGAACCATCATGGACACTAGCCTTGATTGTTGATCATCCAAATTTGGAGCTTGAGGAGAATTTAGCTTACAACACCTCAACTATCAACATAAATTAGAAAAGGGAGTATTTTGTATGGTGGAAAGATGCCCTAGAAGAAGAGAACATATGGGAGGTGTTAGGGTCATATATTATAGGAATCTCAGTCATTTTTTTCTTACTATTAGTTTTAGGTCATTTTTCTAAATATTAGCCTTGGTTTGATGACTGATATGGGCTAGAGGGGTCTATGGTAAAAAAAGTCTAGTTTTGGATTTTCATGTAAAAAAACATAGTCAAAAGGGGTCTATTTGTCATAATTCAAAGTGTAATGTCATAAAGGATCATGATTCGAAAGGGTAATCATGAGGGGTCATTATGTCATCATGGAAGATTCTAGTGGTCATGTCATGAAAAATTTGGTCATCATGAGTTAGTTATATTGATTTCATGTCAGTTATAAGAGTTGGTTTTGAGAGTTAGTTATGATCAGTGGTGTCATGTCATGGTCATAATTGAAAAGATAAACCTTACTCATCTCTCACATAAACATGTGGGCCATCATGATTTCAAAGAAGGCTTTAGTGTAATGAGGAGTTTAAATCTACTTGTGGCTCATCATTTCCCCTCATTTGTAATTCATCTTGGATCTAGAATAATTTTGGAGGTAAAAGAAGAAAGTTGCAGGTTTGGAAAGAGGAGTTGCTATGAAAATCAGAGACTTGCTACAAAAGTTGGAATCTATTACACAATTGAGGAACCTGCTACACATCTCAATAAATCATCAAGTCAGTTGAAATGTGTGCCTTGAACCCTACATATCTCTATTTGGAACTTCAATTGAGTATCATTGATCAACCCCTTGTTTGGTTGTCTCTCTCAAAGAACCCTAGTCATAGGTGCTGTGAAAGTTGTTGTGAATCTGATAACAAAGGGAGATAGTGTTTTGAGGCTTTCTTTTAGTTTTGGGGTTGTTTCATAGGTTCATAAGCTTCACAGGGACATTCCAAGGTGACCCATCAGTTTCATTTTGTTAAAGATAGGTTGCAAGTATACAGAACTTGGAATGTTTCACAAGTTGCTGCGAAACTGTCAGAAGCATTAGGGTTTAATTAAAAATCAAATTTTTGGCATCATTTTTGTGTGTGGAAACTTTAAAAAGGTTTAAAATGGTGAAAAAATTATCAATCATCCATTTTTTCTCAACCAAAGTTCAAGTATGTGATTAAATCCATGCAAAGATAGATCGCTGCGAAAGTGCACTGCGGAATCGTATTTTCACCATATCTCTTAAACCCTGTACCCATTTTCCATGAAATTTTTATAGTAGATGCATGGGGGTGAGATGAATAAACTCAATTAATTTCAGCTCGAAATGCTTCACAGTTTTCGAGAAATAAGCTACTATCACCTACAACAAGTTTTGGATTTTCTCGATATTCGTGAATCGGATATGGCTGAATTTTTTTTTGGAGATGAGGTATGATGATAGTAACGTGATGTAAAAGTTTTTGCTCCATCGGACTCACCGTTTGGGAGTTATTTTGATGCACAAAGGAGGCATGGGAGATGCTGTGTGTTTTATTGTTTCACTTAAAAATCGGGTTTTGACCTAAGGGAGATTAATTTTAAAAAAGTGAAATAGGTTTTTGTCAAAAACTAAAAAAACCTCTCTCATTTTTTGTACAGGAATTACAGTTTGGGAATTACATGTGTCACTTTGAGACCCATTTTTCATATTTTTTCCAAGCCAAATTTGTTGACAAAGTTCTAGAATTTTTGAAATTCAACTTGGTGGACCTCCAACTTGGCATAATTGATTCCAAGATGATTTGGATGATTACTTTTGAATATTTTTCCACCCACTTCCATGATTTTCTCTTCGGTTAGCATATTTTTGGTTAGTAAAACACCAAACCCTAGATAGTAGGATATGGGCAGATTTTCCAAATATTTTATTCCTAAAGCATTGTAACCTCTTCCTATCTTTGGAAAAGGATGGATCCCGCTAGGTGGGAGTGGAATATTTTAATCTATATAATATGTAAAAAAAAATAAGAAAAAAATTATGTTGGTTATATTGGAGAGAAAGAGACTTTGTGTGCATTGCATTTATGAATATTTTTGTCAGTGAATGAAAGATAGAAGGTGATTTGCGGGGATTACTATGTCAGATCTTCATGGTGTTGTGCTTATTTCATGTTGTAAGTTTGTCTTATGTTTTTACATCTCTTGAATGTATGTCTTCATGCTTGGAAGAACCATATGTTTATCTCAGAATTCATCTAAAATGTGCTCTAATTTAGTTTTACCAAGTGATCTATGTTTTCTTCTTAAAACAAAATTCATAATTTATATACAGTTTGATATTGTTGGTGTTGCTTCCATTTTGTTCCTGACACTTAGCCTCCTACAATGAATCAATTTTGTCACCAAGACTACCTACCTTGTCCCTGTGGAAAAACCCTTTCTCTCTTCATCTTATCACTGGACAAATAATAAATTTGACATGACTCCATGCCCAATGGATTTGTCTCCTTTCCTACCAATAAACCTTTGAAAATTAGACCTTATTGAGCACTATACCTAGACTAATATCATACTAGTTGAACAACCTAAGTGAGAGATCCATCTCCAAGGCTATAAGGGCTACATTCTAGCCTAAAAGTGGTTTTGTGGTTACCTCTAAAGTTTCTCAGAAAAGCCTAGGGATATTTACAGAGTGCTAATAGTAGACATTCTAGTCACTGTGGAGATGGGAGAATCAACTTAGTGATTTTTTGAGGAAGAACTAGTTGGAGGTCCTAGGATTGCTGGGGAAAATTATGAATGATGGTGGGGGAGTAGGAAAGGTCCCTAGGTGTGTAGGTGTGCCTACCTCTCAACTAGGAACCTATAGCATGTGGGTGTCTCACCAGTAGCCGATATTGACACTATGCGTTGGGTGCAGTGGGAGCACACAACCCAATTGAGCAAGATAAAATTATCATTCCAAGAACCACAAGCAATTGAGCAAGATAAAATTATCATTCCAAGAACCACAAGGCAAACACAACAAGTCATCTCACACATGGAACAAGTTATGTGTTGTGCAATGTGCACATGCTCCATTCTCACCAAATGGCATGATGACAACATGTGTGGTTGGAACGAGTGCAATGGGTGCGATGGAAGGATGATCGAGGGGGGGTTGGCTCAACTAAATAGTGGATATAATCAAATGCAAGTGAATTTGGGTAGACATGCAATGTGGGAGGTTGAGTTAGGAACAAAGGTTAGCCTAAATACAAAGGGTCATGTCACTTCAAGGGACACAACCCTTAGGAAGCCCCACATCATGTATAAAAAAACTGAAGTATAGAACAAGGTGAACACAACACAACTAAAAAAAGGTCTCACACAACAAAAGAAAAAGTGAACCATAGGTTGACATAGAGGGAAAAAAGGAAACCACGTGAAACAGAGATGTTTTTCCTTCCAACTGAATCTGTTGGTAGAATGAATCGACGGGTCAATTCGTTAATTAGGACAAGTTTTGGTAAAGGGGTGGATGGGTAGCCATGAATTTATTGTCTTGTTTGTGTTTTATTTTTGTTGTATGGTTGATCTGTAGGGTGGAGACCTGATTCATTCCATTTTATGTAAAGAAGATCTATTATAAAAATATTTTGGGATAGAGCCTTGGGCCTATGCACCATAAAACTTGGTGTTTCCTCATAGTGCATTTAATGAGTTATGGAATGTTGAAGTTTTATATGATGCTATAGTTAATAATGATGATGTTAATGAAGACAATGATAGGCTTGATTTTAGCGGAAGTTTTATATTCCACTAAGAACTTAACCAATACATCATAACAAGTGTTGATTTGTGGAGCATAATATAAGCGAAGTATTTCCAAGGTGGTATTGATGATGCTATATGTTGAAAACATGGAGGGCGTCTCCCCGATATGAAGCTCCAATTAGACCTCACACCATTTGGAGTAGGAGCCCCATCTAGGAAATTGACCCAGCCACCACAATTACAATCTTAGAGGTGTGCCTTGCTGCAATAAACAACACAAGAAGGCATACACATAACTTTGAGGACAACAAGTGAGTATACTTTTTGAAATATCAATTGTACTTCATAAGAGGTCCTTTCACATAAGGAGGAAAGAGAGTGAGACTCTAGAAGAAAATCAGTAGTACTATCCTAAAAAAGAGGCACACATATATGAAATAATCGTTAGTTAACCTACAAAATAGTTCATAGGATAACAACGATCATAAAAAAATACAACATAGATTCAATAAGATGTATGCTAAAGCTAAAGAAATATTTCATTGACCATAGCATGTATAAAATAACATATACCACAAACATTAAAGAGTAGTCTTAAAATATCCACGATACATGCATGAAAGTGCATTGTATCTGAGAGCTTATGATGATTAAGTGAATTTTCCAAGTACACAATACAATGATAAACACTAGCCCCAATAGTGGAATATGAAGCTACCAATTGCTTCTCCAAAGAATGATATTCACCCCTATGCTAAGCTAGAGAAGTCAGGGCTCCAAATCTTGAGTTCCAATCCTTTTGCTTGAGTTATGAGGGTTTATTTATAACAAATGAGATGAAATTTCACCTCCTCTTGTGACCTTTGAGATCCCTCATGACTCTTGATCTTATTTTGTCCTTATTATACCTAGTAACACTTCATATTCCCTATGTGACTCTTGGAATTCCACTTGCATTTACATTTCATATTATTTTCGAAATACAAAATTACATTAGACAAAAATGTGGTTAGAGCATAATAAGAAAAAACTAATACATCATGCGTGAGCTTGAGGAAACTGTAGCTCAACAACCTCTACATGTATTGTTGATATGACATATTGGTAGAAAGACTTGTGTTGCATTACTATGTTTTCAACCTTTGATGGAAGATATGGATTATATATAACTCTTCTCTTTGCATCTGGATAAATGGTTTTGGAACCAGTGTGAATGTTGTTACATAATAAGAATAAATTTATATTCAACTTGGCAGGTCCAACTACAAATTGTAGAACATTATCTTTTGTAACTTCTAAATCTTCCTTAGTGGTCACCTGTCTTAGGTTGCTCAATAATTCTTCTATCTCTTTCCTAATAAAATTTCTCCCCTTTGTTTCTACAAATGCTCTGATAGAAGATATCTTGTGCACTCTTACCAAGGAGTCCAACCCATGATACAATCACGAGTAGGTGGATATGGTGTTGACCACATAAGTGTTCAGTTGTTTATTACCTTGTATAAGCATATTGACCTCATCTCTATCCAACTAAACACCATGGCTTGTCTTCCTGACCAACTCTGATAGTGCATTCCTATATTTAGTGCCCCATTCTTGGATCACATTAATGGCTACATAAACTATCTTTAAAACTTTTACATTCTCTCGTGAATGCTTTTTTATTGCATGCAAGGGAACTATCACCTTATGAGGGGTGATAATTTCCTCATATAGTTGTCGCATAGTGTCTTCCAATGACTGAATTTCCTCAAATATTGTTGCTTGTAGCTCCTTCATGTTAGAACTAGTGGAAGACAACCTTTGATTCTTAGCAAGGATATGATTAATATGTTGCCTTGCAGAAGCCAAATCCTTTGCTAATTTCTTATTTTATTTCATCAAGATATCAATGTTCACTTTTATAGATTCTACAAAGGTTGTATTTGTTTTTGTGACTGTTCTCATATTATTGTTAGTGTTTGGAACAATTACCCTCTCTGTGTGGATAGAAATATGATGAATAAGGTCATTTGGAAAGTAACCATGCCTCTCATACATTATTATGCTCTTCAACTAATCAAAGGTAGGATAGGAAATATCCATGACCAATTCATCTTGTGGAGGAGATATTCCCATATCATTGAATGGAATGTGGCCACCAGTAAGAGGAGGTGGAGGCCAGTAGCTGGTATGTTCTACAATAGGCACGATGACTACCTCTTGGTCATCCTCCTCCTATTCAACCTTTATATCTTGGGCCTACATATCTTCCTCTATCTCCCTTGCAAGTTATTCATCCTGCTTCTTCCTGCTTTATTCTTCTTCCAATTAATTATTTTATTATTCTTCTTCCAATTTCTTTTGCAATTCTTCTTCTTCTTCCAACTACTTCTGTCATTCTTCTTCTTCCAACTGCTCATGCCACATTTCCTCCTACTGCTTCTTTCTAGTTTCCACTTCTTCCTTCTATCTTAGCTCTTCTTGTATTTTATGAATGTCTTCTCTTTCCTTATTTTCATGTTCTTCATTCTCTTTCCATTCCTCTTCTTGTTTCCACTACTCTTATTTTTATTCTTCTTCCCGTTGCTTCTTCCTTGATTCCTCAAATTCCTTTCTCCTCTTTTCTACTTTAATGACCTTGTTAGTAGTAATAGGATATTCTTTAAACTTCTAGCTCCTCTCCACCTCAGGATTGTACACAACTTTCCTCTTAGGCTTGGCAATGTTGATTGGGGTGGGCACTTCCAATAGATTCCCTTCCGGGAAAATGGCTTGCTCGTGAGCCATGTTGGAAGGGCCTACCTCATCACCTGGTATGTTCTCAAGAAGAATTGTACCAATTCTTTATATTTTCTTCATATTACCGATGATCAAACTTATATGACTAGGAAAAATCCAACTTGGGACAATGTTGTTTACATGCACCCCTATGAACAAATCTGTGAAAACCCATCTCACAATGTTAGGATGTTGGATTTATCTAAATGGATAATGTTATTCAATATGTTGGCATTGATGTCAACCATATTAGCATTGAAGTTAGTGTAAGAATATGTTGGAAATGATGTTCCAAGCTCAGGTGATGTCCCATGGTTGTTGCATTATTTTATAGAGAATCATCATAGTAGTAGGCTTAGTGGAGAAGCAATAAAAATATTACTATGATGGCTAGGAGTCCCATAATTTGAAGAATATTTTGCCTTAGGTGTTTATCTCATATGCTCTTATAATTGGTATAGTTGGAAAGTTCTTGGAGAGATATTTCCAACGGTATGCAGAAGTCAGAAAATGGCACCCTGGATCAAAAGTTATGGCCAATCAAAGTAAGGACCTCAAAGCCATAGGAACAGTGTCTAGACACTCGAAGGTTTATTTAAAAGAGATACGAGATGGCATTGAGATAGCGTAGCTGGAATAGTGTCTGGAATCCTGTAATATATATGGAATTCACTTTAAAATGTTATGGGCATGCAAGCATCTGGGCTCCAACTCCGCAGCAATGTGTGTGTGTGTGCGTGTGTATATATATATATATATATATATATATATATATATATGAGTGGGGCCAATAGGCAGAGGTCAATGTGGTGTACAGGATATCTACAGGTGGAAAGTGGGCCAAGCCTAAAAAGTCTAGTAACAGAGCATAAAGGAAGAGGAACGACATTACCATTGGTACCCACAGGTGGGCCAAGGAGTCTGTAATTTATTTTATAAATGTTATGGTCATGTGGGCATCTGAGCTCCAACTATGCAAGGGCTAATAGGAAGAAAAAGGATAAAGTATCAGGATTTTATGGCAAGTAACAGAGCCTGGTAATGAAAGTTTTTCTCCAAGATTTGGTAGTCTATCAAAAGTAAAAAGGTGCACCTAGGATTTTTGTGACCAAGGGGCCATGTGCTAATAAAAAAAGAAATAGTACCATGACCATATGGTAATGGTTATTGTGGGCCATACTTGGAGTCTATCACCTGGAAGTTTGACAAATTGCATTTTATAAGAGGTTACGGGCATGCAAGCCTCTACATTCATGTTCTATGTTGTGATTTAGATGAATCAAAAACTCTTGGGAAATATATGCCATATTTGGAAGATATTCCAAATTGGCTATTCACCATAGCTAAGTTAGGTAGGAATTCAACATATATGAATGAGTCAGAACATAGTTTAAATGTGCACAACAAGGTGGGTGGATAGATTAATGAAAACTACAAATTTTTTCCTGAGCGAAAGAGGACCTCCTTTGTTCTCACTTACATGCCATGAAGAATTAAATGAAGAAAATGGCTTAGGGAAACCATACTAGTGGATTTATGGGCTATGACAACATTTTGTAGCTAAAGTAGGAAAGAGAGACATACTAGGAGTATAAGTTGAGCACTGTGGGAAATTAAGAAGGAATGGAGAGCCATGTGATGTGTTCAAACATAATTCATGAGTGCAACTCCTTGAGTGTGCAGGTCGATTGAGATTTAATTCTCACCTATGGAGAATCCATAGGTGCCCATTCTTATGCTTAATGCACTTGTAGTGGCCTGGCACTTTGATGGAACATCAACATGGAGAGTCATGGAGGAGCACACCTTCAAGCACTGTGATGCGGAGAAAACAAAGACAATAGAAGAACAATAGAGACAACATCAACCATTGTGCAATAGAGGAGAAAAACCCAGGATCTCCATTGAGAATATGGGGGATGCAACATTTGTGTTGAGGCTAAGTGTGTGAGGAGAAAGGAGTCAAGTGTTGAGAGCTAATTATTTTTATAGTGGAGCTAAGGGAAAATACTAGAGTTTGGAGAGTAGTGAAGATGGTAGTGAAAGTGGAGCTATGGAGTGAAAGTGAAGGAGTTGGTGCAACACTAGATTAGGTTTATATTTCTGAGCATTTGTTTTAGGCCTTTGTTTTATGTCTGGAAATTGTATGAAAGGCAGAACAATGGCTAGAGCAAGTAGTGACTTGCATTCATAAGAGGTTGGTGCCTCTTGGAAAGTAGTGGCTTGCTATCTTAAGGGGGTTGGGTCCTCCTGTGAATGGGTGCTCAAAAACAACTTGATATAATTAGGTGGGTGATTAATTTAAATCATAATAACAAACCAATTGGTGGTTTTCTCCCTTTGGGTTTCCATGTAAAAAAATACCTATGTCAATATGTGTGTGCCACTCAATTGATAGATTGTTGTATGAATGCTTTCACAAGTAATTGACAAAAGTAAAAGGAAATTTAAAAATTGAGCTTAAATATTAAGAAATTCACTATTAATAATTCATTGCCCCCTCTCAGTAATTCCTTATTCCAACAATTGACATCATAGCTAAGTTTCCTTCAATAACAGTTTAACCACTAGAAGGTAGATCCATAAGGAATTATGTCTAGAAAAGAGAGTCATGATGCTTACTCAAGTAAGATACCAATCTTTGATGGGACAAACTACGCCTTTTGGAAAGCTAGGTTGGAAGCCTATCTTATGTCGTTGGGAGTAGATGTTGGAGCTCTATGTTGGTATATTATGATGTCCCTGATCTCCTTCCCATAGAAGTAGAAATTAAAAAGGTGTATGGGAATAATGCTAAAACCAAGAATGCTACTCTCTTTGGCCTTAGAGTATCCAAACTTGTAAAAGTTATGCATTGTAATTCTACCAAGGAAGTATGGGTGAAGCTCAGTTAGAGTCATGAATGAGAGGATAAAGTCAAACAGGGAAAATTTCAAACCTTCAAAATGAGGTTTGAAAGCTTAAGAATGAGTGAAGAGGAAAGCATAGTAGAGTATTTCCTCAAATTTGATGAAGTAACCAATATTATTAGGGGACTTGGTGAAGCTATCAAATAAGATGCAATTGTTCAAAAATTCTTAAGATCTCTGCCTATGAGATTTAATGCCAAATTTTTAGCCATTTAAGAGATGTTTGATCTGAAAAGTCTCACAATGGTTCAACGACTCAGTACTCTCACCTATCAGATGAGAGTAGGAAGAGAGAACATTGAACCAAAGGAGGCAACTTTCAATGTATCCAAGAAGGAAAAGGAGAACAAAGATCATCAGGGTTGTTCTAGTTGTGAATCTGATAAGGAGCTAGTTCACTTTTCCATAAATTGAAAGTATAAAGGGAAGTTTCCCTTCAAATGCTTTGATTGTGGAAGAGTTGGACATTTTCATCCAAGTGCCCTTACAAAGAAAAGACAAAAAATGAAGATGATTAGAAGTTCATAGGAAAAGCTAAGAAACATCAAAAGAAGAAGTTCTTTAAGAAAAAGGGGCTCTACTACAAAGAGGAGAACTTGACACCATGTTTTGATAGTGATAATTCCTTAGAGGATGAGTCAAATGAGTGGTTACTTATGGAATTTGGAATTGAGGGGAATTCATCACTGCTCTTGATAAGTTAAAGAAGACTAGAAGAAAGAACAAGAATACAAAATAGCAGTTGCAATGTGCCAAAGAAGGTATGTATAACTCAGACAATGAGGAATTTTTTTATCAAAAATAAAAACTTGAAGCATCCATTAGAAGTAAAGACAACTTATCTCTCCTATTAGAAGAAAAAAAAACTTGTGAAAATCCAGGAGAATAAAACATACATATAAAGTAGAAGTTAATCAAAGCAAAGAAGGATATGATCCCAAATACAAACAAAGAAGATATTTTTTCCCCTGAAAATCAGGTTAGAAGAAGAAAAACAAAAGGAAGAAGTTCTAAATGATCTAATTCATGAATGGGAAGAAAATTGTGAGTCTTCAGGAAAAAATTGTCTCTCTGAGAATGGATCTTGAGAGACTAGAGACCGAGAAGGATGTAAATGAAAAGTTTGGAGAAGGGATAAGAAATATAGATCAATTTCTGAATAGTTAAATGTCTCGAGAAAACAAGACAGTTCTGGGATATTCTAGATCATAGGAATCTCCTATGAGAAAGATAAACTTCAGGTCCATAGGATTTGAGGAACCTCAGAGCTATCCAAAGGTGCTTCAAGGAAGAATCAATGAAGATATAAAGGTAGTAAGCAAGAGAAGAACCCATCATTGGAACAAGATTCGTAACTTCTCAAAGGATTCATACCAAAGGAGAATGAATCAAGTAGTATGACAACAAAGGTACCTTCATGTACAAACTCATGGAATTTCAACCTTCAGGTACTATTATTTATTTTATGGTCATTTTTATAAATTTCATATCTGTTGTAAGCCTTTGAGCACTACTAAGATGGGGGGGACATGTGGGGGGCGGGGGGGGGGGGTTGAATTAGTAGTGTGACTTAGTATCAAAATTTTCCTTTTATTACTTCTCTACTGAATCACACACTTGTTATTGCAGCAACTCACAATATGTTAACAAAAAATGAATGAACAATAAACATGTGACCTTATAAGAAGCTAAGCCAAAACAACCATGAATAGAAACATAATAAAATATTAACACATGAGACATAATTATTTCTCGAGGAAATCCCTTCACTGGGAAAAAAAAACCCTTGTTTCTACTGCACTGCTCTGAATATTCTAATAAGAAAAATATATCGTTTATGTATATTTTTTGACTCCCATAATCCAGGAGATTCAAACTCATATAAAATAGGCCAACACCAATTTGTTAGGAGACTCAATTCTACTGATAAACTTAGAAGACTATATTCTCACAAATATCTATGAATTACCAATTGATGAAGGCAACCTCAATCAATGATCCTCACCCACCTCTGATTAGACTATCCAACTAAGATTGGATGGAGAAACTATTCCTTTTACTAAATCTTCGATATCACTATTCCAATCTCATGAAGTCATTGCTCCTCTTCTCTATGTGGACCTCATTTCATGTATTTTTAGACTAGATCGAAGACTCACTGCTCAACTTTGATTCAACTTTGCAATCAATCTCCAACAAGAATTCTCTCTACAACAAATAAAATAAGATACCACAAATGCATTCTCTAAATTAGTAAATAGTGGCACAAATTCGACCATCAAATCTGCAACAAAATGATAACCCAACAACATAAAAACTCCTCCATCAACTCTACTCTACAAACTGATATCTCTGCTACAACAATTTTGCAACAACTTTAGATTTTCTCACTTCTCTACCATATGCAACATCTCCATACACTAACTCTACTCACAAGAAGGTCTAAAACATTGTGAAACTTCTCCAATGCTCACTCTCACTGTCTGTATGCACATATGTAATAGAACCTCAACCTCCTCTATCTGCACTCACATCTACTTGCCCTGCACTCAACCATCTAACCTCAAAATGATGGATCTGCTCCTCTACTTAAAAACATTTATCCACCATCTCCACTACTCATATCATCAAAGTATTCACATTCTAAACACTTATATGAGGTATAGATTAAGTCAACAGAAGATTCCAACTCATACTATGGGAAATTACCATTGTATCATTATCTAGAAATCATTTGTTGTGTAAGGAATGCGGGAAAACAAAGTCCGGACAAGGTAAATCTCCTTATGCCTTCAGGAAAAATGTTCATGTCAAGACTAACACTTTTCTAATGAATCCAACTCGAGCTATAACGTAGGTCTTTTTTGGAGGACATGAATTACCCTTTGTTCAACCCAAAAACTCACTTGAAACTACTCCAAAAACTCTTGACCTTGACCATATTCTTACCTAAGCATCTCCCAATCTTGTAGAACCTCTGTAAGCTCATGTAAAGTGCCACACGGAATGAGTCGATCTTGCGGACAAGATAGACCTTCCTAGAATCTAACGAATCTAGTGACAAGCAAGCCAATCAAAAACTATCTTTCTCTAAATATGCATTTATAAACAAAGGCAAACAAGTGTTTTAGGCCTACCTTGGGTCCAATGCAAGTTTGTGGAAGCCTCGCTCCTTTGATCCAAATGAGCTCCTTTGTTGCGAATCTGCAAACACAAACAAGCAAACAAATTAAATAGCACCTGAAAAGCCAATATCATAAAACATATTTAACATGAAGATCAAGGAATTCATGAAACAAATGACACAAGACAATTTGTTGAGAAAAATGAATTTGATTGTATTAATTCAAATCAAAGAAGAACTTTACAACCTGTGCCTTGATGCTGTACAAGCTCCTTCCAGGGTCCAACAAGAAGTCTCCTCTACTTTGACAAGTTTCAGTCTCTTCTCAATGAAGCCAAAAAGGTATGTGATCTCTCCTCTCAAGCTTAACTAGGAAGTCTCAATTCCACCAGCATTTACCCTAAAAAATGTTCAGCTTATAACCTCCTTAGCAACCAGCCCAATGCCTTAATTTATAGTGCAATGGAGGGAAGTTACTAGGTCCTCCTTCAAAGGGATAAAGCCCTCCTTCAAAGGGATAGCTCCTCTCATCAAGGGATTAGCTCCTTCTCTTTTGGGATGCATGAACCACCTAAGAGCGACCAATCCACGTCAAAATTCCTTCTAGAATCATCTAGAATTAACCCAAAGTGAGTTTTTTAGAATAAACTTGCACCTTTTTTACTTTCACAGGGGTCCACACCCACTCCTTTAGGGACAGAGCGGGCAGGTCTGCAGTTTTTGTAAACAGGGAGTGCGGGACCGCAAGCAATAGTGAGAGAAAGTGCGGAACCAGAGCTTTGTTGATTTTTAATGTCTTTCTCTCATTTTCAAAGCCTGACTTGAAGAGCTGAGGTCTGAGACTTGCTTAGGAGGATAGTACAAGTGATGATAGACCCATACTGACTGCAAATAATCATGGTGACGATATTTTTGTGTAACAAATTGCCCCCTAAAGTGTGAAGTCTGTAGTAGATGAGGATTTCATTTATCATTTAGGAAGAGTGAAGTACTTTATCATTTCGAGGATCATCTTGTGGAGAGCCTAGTCAGAACCTATAAAAACATTCAATGCAAGATATATACATGAGATCATATCATCGCTGAGGTATGCATTCCCATACTCAGATCAAAACTGACGTAGAAAACTATCTACTACTCTGATACAGGAATGATCTTGTAATACATCACAAGTATAGACTCATGTGGACACAGTATGGATGCAACCATCTGTTTATGAATAGTCCATCATATAATGAATACAAAATTCCTCGCAGCCTGGATTGCGGAAACTAGATCCAGGGTCTTCATCTCTACTTCCCGAAACAGTACGATTCTATCCATGCGAATGAATGTGTTGAAGTCGAACATGGTAGAAACCACTTGATTACCAGTCAATGATGTAAACTGTTAACAAGTGTGAGAGAAACCACCAGTGATGTAAATGGCTCTCAAAGTACCTAGTATAATCCATGAGATGTGAATAAATGTGTTGATGTCGAACATGTCACGGAATCCTTTGATCGAAGGTCAATGATGCAACCTGTCATCAAAGGCGAGAAACCTGCCTTGAGGCATGCAGATCCCAAGGTACTGACGATTTCTAGATCATCTTTCTAGATAATGAGCTAAAGTCGATAGAAAGCGATCCGTCGCAGGCAAGCCCACAACACGAAATCATAGATCAAGTTGAAGAAATTTAGTTGCAAGGATTGACTCAGGGATGGTTAAGATAGATGACAGATATTTTGCAGATGAATAGCTTTATTGGCGGTGACCTCTTGAACACATAATGACAGAGCAGATGGTTTGGTGACGATTGACCCAAAGTTAATACCCAGAAACCGGCTGAAGACTTTCAATGTGGTTTGATCAACTGTTAGGCAAAGGATTTCCCAACCCAGGTGAATAAAAGTGTCATGTTCAAGAGTGGTTACAAAGTATGACAAACAGGCTCATTTTTCTCTCTTTTCCCCCACCATTTCTGGCATGTACCTCTTTATTTTTGACAAGCTTGAGGAGGATAACATTTGCTTGATTATAAGCTCATCCTTCGGATGAGTCCAACTTAGTTTAAATTCGAACCCTAAGAAGGAGTGGTTCGTTCCTATTTGTAATTGAACAGGTCCTTTACTGTGAAATTTTAACGAGTCCAGTATAGGAAAAACTCGGTGTTTTTCAATTTTAGAGTGTCTGAAAAACTTAAGAAGACTCTAGGGTTGACCTTTTTCGTAAATTTGTGTCTCCCAAGCCCGTAAAAGTATAAAATAATACTTGATAGAACCGCTTGATCTTTACGACCAAGGAGTACTTTTCGTAATTAGTGTCCCTGATCCGAAAAAGTAAAAAAGCTATCAACGACACGTCGTTTTATAACCAATATCGAATTTGAAACAACAAAAATCCGACAATCTTTTCATGTTTTTACGGTCAGAAAAGAGCTATAAGTGGACCGTCTTTTTAGTTCCATTTTAACGAGTTAAAAAACAAAAACTCGACGATCTTTTCATGTTTTAGGAGTCAGAAAAGAGCTTAAAGGTGACTCTAAATGTTTTTTCGTTGAAAATGATATATTTTGCCTGAATAATCTGTTATCCTGAACAAAAATTCAAACATTACTCATACCTGTTTGAAATAGATAAAAATGCCGCAAAAATTACCTTTCTAAAGTAAAACATAAACAAATTTGCAATTCATTTATTCAAAAAACTTATAAAAAGGGCTTTCGTCAATTCATTTTTACCGTTTGAGATTTGGGTGAGAAAATAGTGCTTTGCTCAGAAACTCCCCGTGAAGATTGTGGAAAATCCAACTGTCGGAATCGAACGCCGTCTTCTCCAGGTAATCCACATCATCCTACTCTTCAATTTCAACTGTTTCATTTTTTGTTTTAGGGTTTTATTTCATTTTTTAGAGGGTTTTTAGGCTAAAAACCTGCGCGCGTGGGCCCGCAGGCATAACACTGGCAGCCTGCGGACCCTGACTTTTTCTCAATGGGGAAAAAGTCAGGGGTTTGCACCTTCCATGAAGGCAAGGTGCGGACCCACGCACTGTCTCTAACACAGAGGGTGCGGTCCCTGCAGCAAGGGTTTTTAACCCAAAAATTCTCAAATTTGACCCAAACAATTTAATTTCTAGCATTCTAATTTGTCTTTTTATTGGATGTAGAGTGTACATCATGCTAGATTGGCGTGAACAGGAGCATGAGGACGTGGATCTTGCCGCGTTGAATCACCAACCTGTTGTGGTCACCAACAACCCCCCTCTTTGTTTTGTATTAGCAATAACATCAAGCAAAGGGGGACCCTTAACAAAAAATCTCAAAAATATTTTTATCAAAATTTTTGTATTTAACTCCCTAAAAGCTATATCGCATCGCAAAGAGAGAGTGAAGCGTTTTCCTATGCGCATAAATAAGCTGCAATGAAGCGATGCGACATTCATCGCATCGCATATTTTGAAAGCGCCCTTAAAGAAAACCTAAGGAATCGCCGATGGCCGATATGCGACGTTGCGTATCGCAACGTCGCATAAGCAGCGCACAGTGATCAAATGAAAAATGCGATCTTGCAATTTGCGATCTTACAAACTGCGATCTTGCGATTTGCGATCTGCGACGAATGAGACTATTAATTGCTACGATGCAAATCGCAGAAACCACTCATCGCAAAAGTTTCTTCGGCATGATCTGTAAACCCAAAATTAAGCGCGCACCTTAAGGGAAATTAATGATCGCACGCTTGAGTGTCCAAAGATGATCGTGTTGTGTTTTTCGAAGAGTCAAGTCATTTTGAGTGTCATGATTATGCATTCATTAGAACTTAAAGCTTTCATATCAGTCTTTTCGTCATTTCTCTTTTCCTTTGCGTAAACTGTAAGGCAGCAACTAATATAAATCTATATGCAGGAAACATCTAAGGAAAAGGGGAAAGCGCCAATACTAGAAGAACAGAGAGGAGATGCCTTCGCAAATGGATGCCGCATGCAGCAGGGCCGTGGATTCCAGTATATCACTCCACAGACACTGATGAAAATAGACTATCCAAGACTCAGAGTCAAAGGCGCACAAAAGCAGCATGGTTGCAAAAGATCCTGAAGCCCAGATTGGATAAAGCAAAAGGAAAAACGCTAAAGAGGGAGGACGCTCCAGAAAAGCCTGGAACAAAGAACGGAAGCAATTTTCAATACAGAAGATTGCTCAGGCAACGAAATCCCTAACTCATTGAGTCATTCGCACGGCCGGAAACCGAAATAGCAACAGCACAATCAGTTTGAAAGAAATCTGGGTTATACTAAGTATACACACAGCAAATACACCCAGCCAGAGGAATATTTTCAAAAATATCTTCTAGTTTGTCAGAAAGAGGTGCCAGCTTTTGTTATTTCTACTTTTATCGCTCGAGCAAAAGGAAAAGACAACCAGCCGACTCTTTCCAGGCGAACCTTGCATTGCTTATAGCACTAAGGAGCAAATACAGAAACGGTTAGAAATTAGATTCAATTTTTAGAAATAAATTTGTTTTAGTAAAAGGGCGGTCATTTGAAGTTGTTCCCTAAATTTGTTAATTAAGATTAGTTAGTAGTATTTAACCCTTCTCATGGCATTTGGAGAAGGGTCCGGAAATTTGTCAAAAAACTTGTCCTTAGAACATGCACTTTTGCACCCTCAGAGGAGGTTTTGATGAATGGAAGGATCGAGATTTATTTATGATTGCATTTTAATGTCTGCTACTGATGTTGCACTTCTGTACTCTTAGTAGATGTTAGAAGTAAGTAGAGATAAATCGTTATTGCTTGAAGTTTGTGAGTGAAATCAGTCATAAATGGTACTTTTATCTCTTGACTAATTTCTGCTTATATTCTTAGAGTGATATGCAGTTTTAGTTGTTTATATGTGGATGCATGAATGTCTGGGTTACCATTTGGCACTTCTGTACGGTGGAATCATTTGTTTATGCTTGACATATGAATGACTTATTATGCGATATGCTGTTCACAACTGTTTTGCCTAACTTCTTATGCAGAATGGTTTATCTTAATTGATTTATATTCTTATGATAGCTGAATGATCTTTATTACCAGTTATTGTTCGAAATCTTTTTAGATCGCATAATAGAAGAGATATATCCCGGGTTAGCGTAGATTAGATGTGTTGTTTTCATTAGATTACAATAGCATAGAGACTATTTACAAGTTAGATTTGAGTTAGCTCTAAACTACTTCTAGAATCAGCGTAATCAAAATCTACACACACACACATAACCTTTAGATTGGGAAGCTAGTCCCATTATCCCCAGTCGGACCCGCTACACCAAACGGGCAAGGAGCCGCCAACCAGGTTCCGGACCGGGTGGGTATTCCCCTTGTTGTTGACCCGATTTCTGGGCCCTCAACACAACCTTCGATTGATGCATTAAAGGCATGTGGCTTGTACAAATTCTGGGCCATACCTGGCATGTGGGCCCAGGTGGATTTCTTACAGTGGCTGGTTGACAGATGGAGCATACAGGACCAGTGCTTCTTCATTGGTGGCCACCAGATCGAAATCGAGCCAGCAAACATATACTTCTTGACTGGTTTGCCTAAGAGAGACGAAGACTTGACTCTATTCGGGACTAGGCCAGGTGGCCAGTCTGTCGATAGCCTCCGGCTAGAGTTCTGCAACAGCCAGGCTAGAGACAAAGGGATAGACATTAAAACCATATCCCATCCTGAA
Organism: Pinus tabuliformis; assembly: GCA_031772625.1. NCBI lineage: Eukaryota > Viridiplantae > Streptophyta > Pinopsida > Pinales > Pinaceae > Pinus > Pinus tabuliformis. The sequence continues at coordinate 828,355,869 of CM062809.1, read as the reverse complement.
CTCATGGTGATCGCATTTACTGTCACCAGACTTTGCGGGAGTGCCGCATTACATATTGCCACCGGATCCTAGATGTGGATGGCAGTTGACTGCTTTCGAGGCACCATCTTCAACTGGTGTGATGCTGTGTTGGCCAATGTAAAAGGCCAACTGACCAGAGCCAAGAACGGACAACTAAAGACCTTTGGTTATGGGGCTTTGGTTGTGAGGTTTGGTCTGGAGAGGGTTCCAATGCTGATCCTGCAACACCTTACTGTTGGAGCTGGGCTTCCTCGAGAGCCCAAGCTCATGCGATGGGTTGCAGTTATGGCCCGTCATCCGGACGAGGGGACAGAGGTTGTTCGATTCAAACCTGAGTATTTCCAATGGTTGGAAAACCAAGTTTTTTCTATTCAGGACTTCCCTTACGCTGGGGTAGATTTTTGTGGTGACCCAAACATGGCTCTTCCACCAGGAGAGCAATGGGACGACTCAGGTAAAATCATTTTCAACATTTTCCTATTTTAAATTTTTATTTTTATTTTTTATATCGTCCCAAAAATGATAGTAAAAATTTCAAATGCAGATGTGGGTCCACAGCTACCAGCCACTCTCCGGCCTTACAAGAGGAAACAACCAGCTGTAGCCGCGCCAGCCCCACAGGATGAATCAGCAAAGACCTTGGCCGAGTTGGAGAGTCATCTAGAGCGCTTGACAGGAGACATTCTGGAGACCACCATAGATGACATTCCTCGTTGACTTCAGTGCTATGTGATTGGGGTCCCAGGACCTTTTAGGAGGTTCCTTTGCAAAGTGGCCCGTGCAGTGGTTTCTTATCGAGATCATCACCAGTGATAGGATGATCGCTTATTGTAGGCACATATGACATTTTTGCTTTTTGTACTTATCATTTTTGCCGATCATAAGGTGTTTTTCAACCTATGATCGAGGACGATGTATTTTTGACACACTCCTATATATATCACTATTACCGGCTTATCTTGTAAATCATGTTATGGAATGGTTTTAAATTTACATGTATGATTATTGCAAATGTCTACTTAACATTCGAGAAGCAATTGCATCTGCTAATGTATTTAAAGATCTTGGAATATGCTGATATTCAATATAATCAAATTCACGTTCCAAGAGACGCACTCTCAAAAATAGTCTCAATAACACTGGATTTCTAATGGCATACACTCTATTAATTTGTAATACAACGAGTTCAGAATCTAACCTCACTATCAAACTCTGAATCCCAAATGAAATAGATTCAGATAATAACTCAATCACTGCACTATACTCGGCAATGTTGTTCGTTGTTTGACCAAGGCTTACCCCATGCATAGATACTAACTCGTTAGAGGGTGAATAGATAACCCAAGCTGCGGAAGAAATGTTCCGTGTATTACGACAAGCACCATCAGCGAAACCAATGTATGTTTGGAGAGGCATCGATATCTGCAATTATATCAAGAGTAAAACCAAGATAAGCAGGAATAATGACGAAAAACACTCTCTAAGCTAAGCACACTTTTTAAACTAAAACACACCAGCTAGAAAGAAAACTATCCTAACTAAAAATCTCCATATCCATTCTTTAAGCATAATACCTCTTTAGGTAAAGACCATTTCTAGGTTTACCTAAAGAGTCCCCATCAAAGTCTACCAATTCATAGGCCCATTTTGCTAGCTTTCGCTTGACAACATAGGGACCATGCCACATAGGAACGAATTTTCCAGTGCCTAATTATCATTAGCTTGATCATACACTAAGACTAGATCTCCTTCCAAAAAATTTCGAGGGGTCACATTTCGATCATACTGAGCTTTCATACGTTTTGCGTGAGTTTCGATTGCCAATGCAGCATCACGTCGATTCTCATCTAATTGAGCCAAGTATAACAAACGTTTTTCCTCTTCGGAAGTGGCTGGAAGTAACTCGATGGCCATTTGCAATGATGGGATTTCACATTCAATGGGTAACACAGCTTCTAGACCATAAACTAGTTGGAAAGGAGTGAACCCTGTTGATGTTTTTACTGAGGTTTGATACGCCCAAAGCATTGAAAATAGCATGTTATGCCAATTCGACTGATGAATCCCAATGATTCGTCGGATCATGATGACTAAAACTTTTTTGATGGATTCAACCAGACCATTAGCTTGTGGATAATAAGGAGTTGAACTATCGTGACGTAAACCAAGCTGGCCTGTAAGTTCGGTCATCATAACGTTTCAAAAATGACGCCCATGATCAGTGATAATCGCTTGTGGAAAAACAAACCTAGAAATTATATGATTGAACACGAAAATTGCAGTTGTTTTGCCGTCTGCCTCAAATGTAGGCATCGCCTCGGCCCACTTGGTAAAATAATCTACCGCAAGGATGATATACACATGCCCCCTGGCTGAGTGAGGGTTACATGTAATAAAATCGATACCCCATTTGGCAAAAGGACCAATGGCAATTATAGGGTGGAGAGGAGCAGGTGGAGCGCACATCTTTCGATCAAAAATTTGGCAGTTGTGGCATTTTCGGACCGCGTTAATACAATCTTTAAACAGTGACAGCCAAAAGTAGCCAGCGCGCAATATCTTTTGGGTTGTGGCATACCCAGACATATGACCACCACACGCTCCAGAGTGACAGTCATTTAGAACCCTTTCAGCTTCCTTGTGAGTTAAATAACGTTGAAAAACAAAGTCCGCTCCACGGCGATAAAGAGTATCTCCATTAATCCTGAATTGTTGGGACTGGAATTGTATTTTCTGACGTTCTGACCTTGAAATTTCTGGCCGAAAGGATTGGGTCTAGAGATAAATGATGATATCCCCGTACCATGGATCTAAAGTGCTGATGAGAAACAAGGATTTGTCTGCAATGGGCTCCTCCGCCACAGTTTCCGTGTCAGCACGCGGGAAGTCACACATTAACTCCGCAGAAACTAAAGATTTCTTAGACTTAGATTTTTCAAATTCCAAGTCGAACTCCTGCAAGATGACAATCCATTTAGAGTACTTGCCCCCTAGCAATTGCTTGGTCAAAATGTAGATCATAGGGTTGCAATGCTGAATGCTTTCAGAAGAGGCTGGGTCGGATGAAAAGTAAGCCAGCTGGTCTATTGTTACGATCTTTCCATTATGAGGAAACTTTATAACCTGAAAGACTGATGAAACGACAGCTGTCATAGCGTAAGACCAACTACGACCCAAGAGAAGGTTGTAATCTAGAGGGGCATCAACCACCTCCACATCTAGATTAACGGTTTTTCCTTCAACCCCTATAGGTAAATCCTGTAGAATGCCAAAAGGATGAAACCCACGGCCATCAAAGGCCTTTAGAATCGTTGGGGATTGATTTAGTAAAGGAGAACCAAGCGATCTCCAACACTGTATCGACATAATACACGTTGAGGCTCCTTCATCAATCACAGTCCTATGAATAGGCCTGTTTTTGACTATCATTGGGATCTGGAAAGCCATTTGATGAGGTAAGCGCGGTGTACTATTTTCTAGATCGAAAATTATTAGGTGCGAGTCCTGAATGTCAACAGCTCCTATAGCCGACAATACGTTGTGCTGGACATGATTGCAGCACTTCCAAAGCCGACATTGCTGAGGGTGAAACAGCTAAATCCTCAACAATGTTATAGTTCTGAGCTGCTCTCTCATGTGGATTGAAAGCTGACTTTCGAAGTATACCCTTGGCGGGCAGTTTGATTACCAAGTCTGGATTAGGTTTCTCGATCTGTAGTGGATCGGAACCGGGAGCTGAGGTTGATGGGTTAGAATGAGAAGATTCTGCTTCTTTACCATCAACCGGACTTTTACTACCATAATCATGCGATTGAGTCGCAATCCTAGCATGTGACATCATCAATATGGGTTCTTCGTTGGCACTCGAGGAAGAACCTATCATCTTACTGTCTTGACTTGGAAAAGGATCCTTCAAAACAACAGGCGTTTGGGAACCTTTGACAATCTTCGCAACCTCTGCACGATGAGGGCAGTCTCTTGTAAAATGTTCTTCGTCACAAATGAGACAAGGATAACGAGGTTTGCATTTTTCATCATTGGATTTCGATTTTTCAGGTTTCTCTTTTGAATTTTTATCCGTTTTATTTTTCTTCTTACCACTGGATTTTGATTTGGCTGTAGATGACTCTACAACGTGAATATCGGCGGAAATCTCCACGGAAGAATCTCCTGTCGGGGAATTTGGCAAGGTTGTGATAGGAGAAGAATTCTTGGAAGACTTCTTCTTACTTTTGGTGTTAACCGTACCAATCATACCATCAGCGGCATGAGACCCTGAAGGAGCCACAACGATTTGATTTTTCTTAGGAAGATCGGGGATTTTCTCGTGTAACGTACATGACTGAGTATAAACCAAGTCAAGGTACTGTGCTTGAGCAATTACTTGCTCCTCAGTAACGACTCTGGCCTTAGCTACATCCTCAGTGATCTTTGGCAACAAAGATTTTACAAACCATTCAACCAAGATCTGATTTGGAAAAAAAACCTTCACTAAACGCCGTCGACGTCTCCATTCATGAATGTGATCTGAAATGTAAGTGGACGTCGATTGCTTTAATGAAGTAGCAATTCCGTGCCATTGTCATATCTGACTGGCAACTGAAAATGAGTTAAAAACGAGGTAGCTAACTGACTAAAATTATAAAAAGTGCCTCGCGGTAACTCAATGTACCACTTGGCTGCGAGACCAATTAGAGTGCACTGGAAAAGCCTTAGACGGATTGAATCATCTGAAATGGAGTTAGACGCACACCAGAGGTGATAAGTCATCACATGGTTCGACGGGTCCTCTCCTGATTTGCCTTCAAACTTAGGAATATCACTAGGCAACTTATTCAGCATTGGCGGCCAAAACGGAAGATAATTAATGGGATCGTTCGTTAGGTGCGACAAGTCAGGCAAGTCCAAAGTTGCGATAAACGGTAACCGACGATTAGGGTCCCTAAAACTCTAGGTCATCAGGCTAGCCCCAGGAGGAGGATATCCAGGATAACTAGGAATAGGGATTGCATTTGGGATATTGTATCCTCCCGGAAAGGATTAACCAGACCGTACTGGGGTTGTTGAGGTTGTTGATATGTGTACCCAGGGTACGGTTGATACTAATAGACTGGCTGCTGCACAACAGGACTGAATTGGTACTATCCCTGATACGATTGATAAGTAAATTGTGGTTGACTTGTGACAACCGTACTTGAACCAAGTTGTCCTACAGGAATCTGAACCGAAGTTTGAATCGTAGATCCAGACGGAGGTAAAGATGTCTGAGGAGTAGATACAGGAACAGTAGAAACCGAAGCTGTCGATACTCCAGAAGTAGGTGGGGTAGATTGAACAGATGTTGCGGCAGTTGTAGCAGTCGTTTGAGGTGGAGTACGAGGCGTACTAGGCCCAGGTTGAGAAACTACTGAAGGTACATAAGTTTGAATGGTAGACTGGACAGGTTACTGGGGTGAACCAGAAACTAAGGGTTGTCCAGTTTGAGATGACAACTGTACATTCGGTTGCAAGACCTGTTGAGTTTGCGATGGATCCCACACTAAATTCATTCCGGGGTACGGACCCATAATAGGTTGAGGATATTGAGGACCATAACCGGGTTGAGGGTAGGGTTGATAATTCAAAGGTACATTTCCCGTTCCTTGAACATATGATTGACGGGAAGGTGGTTGGAAACCTTGGTTCGAGTACTGACCTTGGGGTTGGTACCCTTGAGGCATGTACTGATACTGGGGTTGACCTTGAGGTACATATTGATACTGGGGTTGACCTTGGGGTACATATTGAGTCTGGGGTTGACCTTGAGGAACGTACTGTCCCGTAGGTATGTACTGTCCTTGAGGTTGCCCCCCAGGCGCAAATTGGGTACCTTGAGGTTGCCCCCCAGGCGATAATTGAGGATTTTGAGGTTGCCCCCAGGCAGTAACTGACCACCTTGAGGTTGAGGATTAGGAATAGTACCTGACATCATGAGAATATCTTCTACGCTCAACAGCTTAGTACCATTGCTTCCAATTAATAACCCTTGTTCAATAGGTTGAGGAGATGCTCACGAAAAAGTACCAGAAAGTGACTGATACCCAGAGCGAACAGAAGGACCGCCGTACAAAAAGGATTCTGGCGATTGAGTAAACATGGACGACTATCTTGACATATTTAACAGAGGATAGTGACCTCTAAGTGTTGGGTGATAAGGAACATGAGGTGGTGAAAAACTTAACCCTGGGTTTTCCAAGAAATTAGTTAAAGAAATATACCAAGCACTGCTCCTAGATGGATTGTAAAAAATTGATTCACGCTCCCTTAGCTCAATAGCTAGTTGATTTTCAGGGATAGGGATGCCTACTTCTTCTTCCGGAGTAGCAAGTTCTTCGATAGCTATAAGTCCATAAAGAAGATTTTGGGTGATTATTCTTTCTACCCTAGGTGAACCAGGACCACTAGAAGCTGGAGAAGCAAACCCCGATGTTGGAGTAGCAGCAAATTCATTTTCAGGTTCGGATATTTCAGGTTCCTCACCTATATCACTAGTAGATGAAAAGCTACCAGTAACTTCGGAAACAGACACTGATTGTGGATTATAATCTGCTACTAAAGCTTGAAAATCAGGATGTACCACCAAAGAAGACTCTCCTTCTTCAGGTGACCGAACTCTACTGTCTCTAGGAGTTACGAGGGCTCTTAACCCTTTAGGCTGGCTCGGTGAAAACTCAGGAGGTTGGCCCTGAAGTCTATGGGACTTCCTCGGTAATTCAGCCACGATTAAAAAAATTTAACTACTTCACACACAAACAAAGTAAAATATCAATGAAAACCACCTAAAGCCTCTAAAGAACCAAACAATTTTGAATCACACGCCTAAAGAATCTAGGAGATGAAACACACACAAATAGTAACTTTCCGTACTGAAAACACTAGTTGGTGATGAAGCCCAATGTCACAGAGTTCAATATAGAAATGGCGGTTGGAACAGTTACCCCGACAACCTGCTTAATGAATAGACTGGCACAAATTCCTCCACTTAACCGTCTCGAGTGAAGAGAACCCCTCAGAAAATCCAAGTGAGTCTAGCCGACGTCTGCTCCAGGTACAGTGGGATCTTCCCACCACTGTCACCTTAGGAAGAATCCTAAAGAATATGGTCACTAAGGTTACCAACGGAAACAAATATACCTGGGGGAACAGTCTACGATCCAATACGCACACAAGGGCAGAGTAACAAGCTCAATCCCCTTGAAGGCTCCTTGACATAATCCAAGGTTTACCAACAAGTGACCCCAGGCTCCTCGACAATGGTTAATCCGAGGTTTACCGTTTTTAATACATGAATATCTGGCGTTGTTCCCAATGAGGAAGGATTGATTCCCACACTGGTTTGGACACGATCTCGTGCTTCTCCTTTAAGAGGAGCTTTCCCAGAGCATAAATGCAACAATTGGATTTCTCTCCTACCACAAGATACAACTACTTGTTTGTTTTACTGTCTTGGAGAGTTAATTACTCCCTACTCCAAGACACTAGCCTAAGCTATGTTGGTGTATCAGAGCCCTAGAAATAAAAATATTACTAGATGAATTTTACTTTAAGCGTTATTTTTATTGGTTTTTGTTTAAGTCAAGAGGTGCGGAGATGAAATTCGTGGTATGAAGACTCGACTCGAAATCACTAAAAAAATGCACTTAAGATGATTAAACAATCTTTTCCCTTCAATGAACTTCTAACTAGGAAAGAGTTTGAGAATGCAAATACTTGTAAACACAAATCTTTCTTAACAAACAAATTAAAAGAAGAGCTTTTTGTCCTTTCCAATGCACTCAAAACGAGACAACTAGTTATTTTCACAAAAATTTCCCTTTTCTTTCAAAACATTCAACCACCACAAAAACAAACTTTTTCCGAAAGAGATTTTTTTTATTTTTTATAAAACACTCAAAACTATGGAAATGACTAACTTTGAGATCTATAAACTATAAAAGCCTATTTGAAGTCAAAGCTTACAAGATGTCTTTTTAAGGATGTTTTACTTAGCTAGATGTAAACTAAGGACCAATTTATGCAGAATCACAAATCAGTCAAAAAACAACCAATTTTTGTTTCCTTTTTAAAAAACGAAATCCAAACTTTTAACACAAGCTTTTTCGAAGTTTTGTAAAGAGAAAACAAAAGGTGGATTCCTCAACAAAGGTAGATTTTGCAAATGGTCAAACTCATAAGAAGACTGGTAAAAACCAAGGTGATCTGAGGTTCCTACAGCTTCTAAGCTTAGAGCTACTACAAGACCAAAATGAAAACCAAGCCCAACAATCAAAACTTCTAGGAATTTCACCTAAAAACCTAACACCAATGAAATTAATCTAAGCAAAGCTTTTGACAGGTTATATGCAGGTCTAGGCAGGGGATAATAACATCTAAACAAAAACTAAGCTAACTAACAGAGAAAATATTAGGTTTTCCAAAATTTTGACAGGGTCCGCAGGCCCACAGTTAACATAGGTGCGGTACCACTCTCTGCTAAAAGCAAAAGTGCGGATAGGTCCGCACTGTGTCAAAAGCCTAGGGTGCGGTCCTCTCCCAAAGTTATGAAAAACAAAAAATAACCCTGGATCTACTAAATCTACCCAATTCCACACACAACAAGCCAAAAACAGAAACAAAAACACAGTTTCTCAGGTCAAAGTAAAAACAAGGAAAAAATCAAGTCCCCAGCGGAGTCACCATTTTGTCACACGGAATGAGTCGATCTTGCAGACAAGATAGACCTTCCTAGAATCTAATGAATCTAGTGACAAGCAAGCCAATCAAAAACTATCTTTCTCTAAATATGCATTTATAAACAAAGGCAAACAAGTGTTTTAGGCCTACCTTGGGTCCAATGCAAGTTTGTGGAAGCCTCGCTCCTTTGTTGCGAATCTGCAAACACAAACAAGCAAACATATTAAATAGCACCTGAAATCCAATATCATAAAACATATTTAACATGAAAATCAAGGAATTCATGAAACAAATGACATAAGACAATTTGTTGAGAAAAATGAATCTAATTGTATTAATTCAAATGAAAGAAGAACTTTACAACCTATGCCTTGATGCTGTACAAGCTCCTTCCAGGGTCCAACAAGAAGTCTCCTCTACTTTGACAAGTTTCACTCTCTTCCCAATGAAGCCAAAAAGGTATGTGATCTCTCCTCTCAAGCTTAACTAGGAAGTCTCAATTCCACCAGCATTTACCCTAAAAAATGTGCAGCTTCTAACCTCCTTAGCAACCAACCCAATGCCTTAATTTATAGTGCAATGGAGGGAAGTTACTAGGTCCTCCTTCAAAGGGATAAAGCCCTCCTTCAAAGGGATAGCTCCTCTCATCAAGGGATTAGCTCCTTCTCTTTTGGGATGCATGAACCACCTAAGAGCGACCAATCCACGTCAAAATTCCTTCTAGAATCATCTATAATTAACCCAAAGTGAGTTTTTTAGAATAAACTTGTGCCTTTTTTACTTTCACAGGGGTACGCACCCACTCCTTTAGGGACAGAGCGGGTAGGTCCGCAGTTTTTGTAAACAGGGAGTGCGGGACCGCAGGCAATAGTGAGAGAAAGTGCGGAACCAGAGCTTTGTTGATTTTTAATGTCTTTCTCTCATTTTCAAAGCCTGACTTGAAGAGTTGAGGTCTGAGACTTGCTTAGGAGGATAGTACAAGTGATGATAGACCCATACTGACTGCAAATAATCATGGTGACGATATTTTTGTGTAACATAAAGCCTTTAAAACATCATATAAAAATATCTAACCTTCTCTAACTGATCAACATGTCAAGATATATCAAACTAGTTGTAGAAATGAGTGCCAACAAGTCCTCCACTCTCCTCTCACACATGCACATGCTGCAACACATATGCACAAGTCTATAACATCTCTCCAACATTGTCATGGGCCCAAAACACCACTACAACAAGTCATGATTATAGGCCCAACATGAAGACCTAACCTACCAAGCTCCTCAACATAGATCAACACATGTCCAAGCATCAATCTATATTAATTTGATCATCCTACATCAATGCCAACTTCTAGACCATCATGAGGTTGACATCAATGCATCATGAAGATCATCACATCACCAATGGATCATGATCCCAACAAAAAATTGACATCAAATCCAACATAACCATATCAATTTCAACATAACTAGCTTCAATCGATCAAACATATGCATGACTGAACACATGCAGGACATGCTACAAGGTTGACATCACTGCCAACCAAACCAACTACAAATAGACAAGCCATAATGCCAATAATACCCCCCTTTGGCATTGATGGAAACCACAGACAACCTCCAAATTAATATCCTCTTCTATCACTCCCCTTTTGACATCAATGACAAAGGGTCAACTCCATAAGATAAGGCAACAAGAAAACAAGTACAACTATTGAAGCATGTGACCTCCATATGGCTAAAAAATATTGTAAGTTAAAATCATACATGCCTCCATATCAACATTAAGAGATACATATTACCAATCAACATTCAGAGCAACATGTCACCTACAACTCTAGCAACAATAATAATTACGCACTAGCAACTATAAGAAACATCAACAAACAACAATGTGCAACAATAGCGAACAACAATCATCAACCAACACTCTCTATAGTACCCACATAGAAGCATCATAAACCTCTCTTCCCATAACATGAGTCCAATAACCTCACAATCACAACATAACATGAGGCAAAACATGAACACCTCAAAGCAGACCATAATTTCAACAATGATGGCTCAAGTAAATAGGAACTAATAATACTCCCCGTGAACATATGCCATATCCAAAACTAGCTCCAACCTGTAATGAACTGCTTCCGTTGCAAACAATGCTTCCTTTCAACACATACAAGCACCATGTGGACCAAGACTCCACATGACCATGACTATATGACATATGACAGTGTACATACATGGTTGTAGAAATGACATGAAAATAACCTAACCTTGTGACTCATGACTAAATTACCAATGACAACATAATACAAGTACATAGTGTCATGAAATTTTACATGGATTTTTAAATGAAATGCATGGCTACTATCATCATCTCCTATGGACCAATGACTAAAATGCATGACTGTTACATCAAAATTATCCCATACATGTGGCTCCAATATAACTCCATGAAACTCCTCCATGACATGCCTAATACCATGATGACTCAACATACTATTGCCTGGACTCTCAACCAATACAACTCTCAAAAAATACATAATGATGAAACAATAAAAGTTACATGGCTATAACAAACTAGATATACTAACTTACATATGGCTAGCCCAAGTCTCAAGTCACATATGCATGGCATTGCCACATCTCCTCATGCTAGGGTGGCTGAAAGATGATCAATAAAGGTTGCAACAAGGTTGAGATAACATGTTGTTCCACTCATAAATAGTAAGTATCCCAACTACAAATAAAACATGAGTGAAAATGAATAACAATATGAAGAACAAGTCTTGAAACCCTAGAATTAGTACCTAAGATGTGTGCATTATCTAGAGAAAAACATCAAACCTGAGTAATGCTCCCCCTGCTCTATTGTCATGCATTAGAATTCTCTCTGCCAGTCCATTAGCAATGTTAGTAACACTTTGTAGCTAACTTTTACTATGTGTTAGTCCTTCATAGGCCTCCTTCCTCATGGATTTTTCCAATTCTGCTTCATGTACTTATCCAACTACCAACACTCCCCCTAAGACCATATTAGTTTCATATATACCTCTGCAGTCAAGTAGATCTATCATGCAAGAATGGGCTACAGTAGGTGCTAATCTCTCCTACTCTAAATTTTATGAGGAAGAGTATTGTCTAGGTCTATTCTTACTCTTCACTCCTCCCTTCAACACATACACATTATTTGGCATTTTAACTTCCTTAGCAATCACTCTCTTTGATCCTTATTTCTGGATGATACAACCTTTGGAGTTGAAAACCACTTCCTTACCTCCATAACCCATTTGGATCAGACTCAAGAAGTTGTGCTTTAGGCCTTCAATGAGCCACACATAGTCTATATTGGTCCTCTTCTCACCAATATTTTCTTTACCACTCCCCAATACTCTTGCAGTTTCATTTCCTTCAAAAGAAACACTACCAGTCTTGGTTTTCTTCCGCAAGGGAAATTTCCTCCTATCTCCTAACATATTGTGTTAGCATCCACTATCAATATAAGACATTTCATCCTCATCATGCGAACAAATCACAATGCCACACTTTCCTAGGAGCAAATACTTTTTCCACATGTTCCTTGGTTGGTTCCTTAGTTGTACATTGTCCTTTGTCGGCTTCTTTTAAATCAAAGGCCTCAAGGATCTAGGCATCTTACCATCCTTAGCCATGTGCACAAAATTATGACAGACATAACACTTTATATGACCAATATATATAGCCAAATGATATGATATTTTACTGCTCATACTAGACCTCCATCTTCTCACGGTAGATCTGCAATCAATGGCTTTGTGCCCAAACATGTTACAAGAAAAACAATGACCATAAAAAGAACTTGTATACTTGAATGTAGGTCCTCTTCTTGGCTGAGCATATTGTTGGATAGATGTGTGCATTCTCCTCCTATAGTTAGTTGCCACATGTTGGAAATTATGGTAATTGAAGCACTCAATCTCATCCATTAAGGGGGCAAAGGAGTGTTGATTTCTCCTCCAAAATCTATCACTATCAATCATAGGAGCAAAGGATATTCTAAATGTGAAATCTCCTTTTGGTTCTCTTCTTTGTTGTTTCTAGTGGATATCATTTCTCTCTCCTTTCTTACTACTATTGCTAGTCACATTCTTTGTTGCAAGCTTCTTTGGTTCTTCTTTTTTATTCTTTGCAACATGCAAACTTGTCTTGCCTTTTTGAATATTGCTGCTAGATATGTTCACTACTATAATGTTCTTTACTTGCTCAAACTATTGGTCCTTTTCTTTATGTTGTTTCCTCAATTTGTCAAAAACACCTTCGAGTGCTTCAACATAATCCTTCCTGTCCTTTTGCTTGCTGCAATTGACTTCTTTAATTATTTTCTAGTTTTGCAGTTGTGTCCTCAAAATGGTGATCTCCTCCTTGAGATCCTTTTCCTTTTTATCACAGATCTGCAATTTCTTCTCATGCTTCTTGCATGCATTAGTTATTCTACCAATTTCACTAGAAATATATTCAATAACAACTAATGTTGATTCATATTCAGCCTTAAGGAGCATATAACTACGATCATCATTTTCTTCAAGTGTAGAAAACATGTGATAGGTTAACCCGATCTTGCAATATAAATCGAAGCAGAATATTATAACCTACTTCTACTATCAATTTGTGGAAGCTTAAAGATTGAGCTGAACAATATAACCAGAAGAAGAAGAATCAATGGCACAATACACAATAAAATACTTTGGGGAAATCCTCAGATAAAAACCCCACACTATTGTATTATCATACATGGTGGAAATACATAGGAATTATACAAAGCCTTAGCTCTCACAGCTAGCCAACTCTTAGTACAATCCTCACAGATGCTCATAGGCAATATTGGCTTCTCTCTAGCCTTCCTCTCTTCCCTCCAAGATCCTATTCCCTTGTGCTATTCCTTGTGGATGATTAGCCTATTACCAGGTGGAAAAACAAGCCTTCAAGCCTGAGTTTTCTCCATGAGAAAACACATGAAACTGATAGTACATTGTCCTTAAACATTAATCTCAATTGGGTCTTTCTCAGAATAGACATGCATGAGTTTCTAATGAGGGAATATTCAGTTAATTGGAGTAGCACTAGTTGAGTGTATTAATGCATCAACTGATTGTTAACTCACTCTTAGTTCCTAAAACAATTTGGAACTAATTTAACTGGACTTAACTCAATAAATTAAGTTAACTAATTACAACTCAAATATAACTCAATCTTATCTCCTTAATTTAAGGATAGCTCTTGCATGACTTCAGAAATACTTCTAACTTGAATTTTTCCAACTAATTAATTTAAAATTAGTTAATTAATTATTTCCAAGTAGCTGTTAAGACTAAATCCGATTTTAATTCACAATTTAATTCAAGGACAAATTAAATTGGAATATTCTTATTGCCATATTTCAATACTCCCTCTCAAAAAGAAAGGGATTATCTGCCACCCCGATCCTATCTCTATGGAACTCGAATTTACACTTTGACAATGCCTTTGTCAAAATGTTAGCATCTTTCTCCTCTGTCGAAATATGCTGCAACAACATGATCCTCCTCGCTATGCAGTCTCTGAGATGATGATACCAGATGTCGATGTGCTTGGAGCTATCATGAAATACTAGATTCTCAGAGAGTTTGATACAACTCTGATTATCACAATAGATCCCAGTTGGATCCATCCTCTGGTCAAACAAACCAACTAGGATTTTCCACATCTAGATGGACTCACATGTTTCCTGACTTGCAGCCATGTATTCTGCCTTTGCCGAGCTGAGTGAAACCGACCTCTGTTTCCTGTTGTACCAAGAAACTGCTGCTGACCCAAGGTTGAAAATCCCTCCTGATGTGCTCTTCTGATCTGATGGACTCCCTACCCAATCTGCATCAGTGAAGCCCTGTAGCTTCACTCCCTCTATCCGTTTGTACCATAATCCATACTGAGATGTGCCTATGAGGTATCTCAATACATGCTTTGCTGCCTTCCAAAACATCTTGGTAGGTTGAACCATCGCTTGACTCAGCTGGTTCACCGCATAGCACAAATCTGGTCATGTGTTCATTAAGTACATCATTGAACCCTCAAGCTGCCTATACACAGTAGCCTCTACCACTTCTCTTGGAGTAGCAACCCCCTTCCTCCAGTTACCTGCTAGAGGAGTCTACATGGGCTTGCACTTCTCCATGTGGAATCTCTTGAGTATCTCATTGGCATACTTGCCCTGAGACACAAACAATTGCCCATCCTTCTACCACACTTCCATGCTAAGGCAGTAATGCATGAGACCCATGTCTTTCATCTCGAATTCTCTTGCAAGCCCCTCCTTGCAAGACATGATCAACTGATCATCACCAGTCAATATGAGATCATCAACATAAAGTACGATGATCAACAACTTACCTTTCACCACAATGTGGTACAGGTTCACATCCGCTTCACTCTTTGTGAAGCCCAACCTGGTGATGTAGTTGTCTATCCTGGTGTACCAACCATGAGGTGCTTGCTTAAGCTCGTACAATGCCTTCTTGAGTCGGCATACATGCGACTCATGATCGAACATCTCAAAACCTTCCGGCTGCTCTATGTACACCTTGTTATAGACATTTTTGTGCCTTACAGCTATAAGCATGAAATGTCCATAAACCAAGGGATCCTAAGTCCCTAAAAGTGTTGTTCCAGCTCCTAAAGAAACAAGGTCAACAAATTACAGTTTCTCCCAGAAGTTCTCCACCAGAAACTACTCAAAACTAGTCAAAACAGGATCATTTTAGATGCTCCACTAGCTAGCTGCGTTGCAAAGCACCCAAATACACTGGCTAGGTGCGTTGCAACGCACTTGAATGCACTACCAGGGTGCGTTGAGCGGGAAATGACAAGTGGCAGAGTCATTCCACGAGGTGGAGAGACAATGGAAGCTTCCAGAATCTTCTTCAATGACACTTGCCACACTAAATTCGACCAGTGATGAGTAAGAGGCTCTCAGTCTCCAAGTGGAAGCAAGAACTGACAGAGAGAAGCCACTAATCAATTCATGAGCTGACTCATCCTCTTTGCATACATCTATATATGGATCCCTCACCAAGAGATCCAGAGGCTGGAATTTTGTACATTGCAGAGAATTGTTGTTGGTTTTGTGATAGATATCAGAGTATTGGGTGATTTATGCTTTGTGGGAGGTGAAGAAGGGATTCTATGCTGGGAGGTTGATGCTGGATCATGAATCATCGGTTGTAACTCCTCCTGGATCTGCTTGTTTTATCAATAAAACTATTTGAGTTTCTCCTACATGCTTGTATATCATTGATGTGTGTTATATTTGTATGTTTAGCTTAAATCTGATCCTAAGCTTTTTATGAACATAAATCCATGTCTTTGTGTAGTTTTCTTCTTCTGTGAACTTGCAGGAACTTGGTGACACTGGGCAAGTGAGGGAGCAGATCGTTGGAAGCTGTCAAAGAGAAGAGAGATTGGATCAAACGACTAGCGCAAGACACAGGTTGGTTCATCCTATTCATCTTCATTTATAGTTCATAAAGGAGAATACAAGAGTAGTTTTCCCTGTTTGTTTCTGAGGTCTCTGTCACAACCCAGTGGGATAGGGTCGTTCTGAATAGACACTTTTCCCTAAAACAAAATGGCGACTCCGCTGGGGATCGTGTCTAGTTAGTTTGTTTGTGTTTCTATTGTTGTTCATCTCATAAACTTAGGAGTAGCGAATCGAACTGCATTTGCCATTTACAAATGCAAAGTAGACATCTGCTACTCTAGTCCATTCACTGGACCTGTTTATGATCTGAACAGTTGACTCACAAATGATCTGATTACCCTTTGTGATAGCTCTTAAACCTCTTGTAAATCAACCCTCTGATTGTGCACTACTGATTGCTTTTACCCGGCCAAAAACCATAGATTAAACTGCAAACCGTGACCCAGAACCCGGAGAGAATTCTCGTTTCTGCTCCAGCGTAGGCTCTGTGAAGAGACTCTGCATTTCAGCGCAGTTCCCGAGAGGGCTACCTGCGTTGCAATTCAGTTTCTCTGTGTAGCAGGTGCGTTGATCAGCCTAGCCCTGCCTAGCTGAGGTTCTTTGCTCACTTTTTCTAGTTTTGCCTCTGATTTTTGCAGCCTGTGATCAGTATGTTTGTCTGTTTAAAGCCCCTTTTATTTTCCTTAATTCCGCCTCAGTTGTATAAAAGAAACTGTATTTGTTTTTGTGTGTTTGTTACGTCATTTACAGTTTCCCATTGCAAAAGTAAACTAGTCATACTGTCGTCCTTAGATTTAGATCTGTCGTAAGTGTCGATTTTGATCTTAGGAGAGAGTTTATTTGCTGTTGACAGTTGATTATGCTTTTACTTTTGCCTTTGGCTTGAATTTGTGAATTTCTAGTGTCGAAACAAGTGTTTACTTCAAAATCATAAAGTGTCGTAATCGTCTCTACCTTTTGATTTCGAAAAGAAGCTTGTTTGTGTTTTTCACTTGAAAGCGAATTCAAATTTGTACAACAACTTTCTTTTTAGGCATCAATATTAAGAAAGTGAAAAACAAATACATGCACATGTGCATTTGCATATTGACACTCTGTATGGCTTGATTTAGGAAAAGTGCATTTACAGTGTGCTCTTTGCTCTTTGAGAAAAGATTGTGTCTTTCTTTTCCCCTTGTAGCTAGGATTTTCATTGCTGAAAAGAGATAAAAGCTTGCTTATCATCTTTAGATTGCATTTTAGGAATTACATCTACATCTCGTGGTGAACCCAAAAAGCAAACTTCATAAGAAAGATCAACCTAAAATAAATTCAATGAACTTAACAACGCTTTGTAACTTAACGCACAACATTTAGAGGTCTAGGCTAGAGACGTGTTCCGGCGTCGTAAAGCCTGGTAACTGTCGTCCTCACTGATGGTTGGGTGATTCCTCCACTTTGAGACGATAAGTGCCAGTACGGACTTGTGCTCCCACGTACTGTCGAGTATATATTGGGAGAACCCTATAGGCATAAAACCTTTATCCATAGGAAGCCGCGTCAGCCGCCCTACTGATCGCAATGCACCGAACACAGCATTCGGGAAGATTGACTGCCGTACCCTAAAAAGTATTCTGCAGTTTTGCGATTGGTTTGGTACTCCCTCTACCTAGACCTCCAGAGCAGTCCCTTTCGTTCCTTTTTAGACTCCTTAACGAAAAAGGTCCATCTGAGCACTTGTCACTTCAGGCTCATTAAAAATCGAAGGAGACTAGAGTCATCTTTTGTTTTTTCTCGACTCTTTAAAACTGAAAAAACAAGTTGTGTCAAAGCGTGTTAAAATTTATTTTAAGTGGAACATTCATACCCTTTTCCTACGTTGATCTTTAGGTTGAGAAAATGGAGCCTACCAACCAAGGAATTCCCCTTGGTGGAAATCCTAGTCCCTTCTCCTCTTGGGGAGATGTTGGTGCACCCCATATGGCCACATTGTCACTTCCAGGACTGACAATTGGCTTGCCAGTATGGCTCTTCTCAACCAATGTCGTTCAGAACACCACTATTCCTGAACAGTCGAATCAGCAATTAGACGAGTCCAGAGTTACCCACCAGCCTTCTACTTCCTCTAATTCTTCCTCTCCTCCTTCCTCTTCGCTTGACAGGACTGGTAAAGCTAAAAGCCAAGTTCCTAAGGAGAAGAAGGAAAAGAAGAAGAAAGAGAAAAAGAAGAAGGAGCCAAAGGCGAATAAGGGAAAACGAGTGTCGTCTAATGAAAATCCACACACAGCACCGACCAGGCCTAAATCGCCATGTGTCATTTGTAGAGGAGACCACTTTCACAGAGATTGTCCTTGCATCCCCCGGATACTAAGGGACTGGTCTCCTCGTTTGCACAATCCAGTGTCATCAACCTCTGGAGATCATGTTGAAAGCACACCGTCAACTAGTGAAAGTGAAGCCCCAGGACAAAAAGGGAAAGCTAGATTTCCCTGTAGACTGTGCGAAGGCGACCATGCCCTCCACCGTTGTCCCTTCTTAGACGAGGCTAAAAGAGTTTTGGATGATCGTCCGGTTTCACCGTTACGACTTCCTCCTGGATATAAAAAACTCTTGCCGAGTCCGTCACTAGTTGAGAACCCAGCTGGCCCGCTCAGGTGGTCGGCTGAAGCACCTATCATTGAAGATAAACCAAATGAATCCATACCAGACGAAAGTCAAAAGGTCAAGGCGGTGGTTGACCCGGTCTTGCCTTCAGAGGTTTTATCTTCAGATGATACAGTCACTGAAGAGAACAAGGATGACACCGTCCAAATTCTCTTCATCAACACAGACTCCGACGAACATGGGGGCAATCCACCCATTCCTTTACCGCAGGAAGGAAGTTCGTCAGAGCCATACCCGGCCGTCTACTTGGTCCCACCTCCAAGCAACCTAGTTGTATCCTTCGACTGGAATCAACTAGGCAGACCCCGTTTTCCAGCAAGCATACCATTCCGAATTATCGTTCAAATATATAGAATGGTCATGGCTGGTACCATCATTGATGAGGAGGCTTCTGTGAGTATCCTTTCCTCTATTGCTTGGAAAGCGCTTGGTTCGCCATCGCTGTTGCCTGAAATGAGAAATCTGACAGGCTTTGATAAAGGAACCAGTCGACCTTTAGGGATCCTTCCCGATGTGCCCATAACATTGAGAGGGAAGACAGTTCGCATGAACGTCATGGTCGTTCAAGGACCCTTGGATTATAACCTACTCCTTGGACGAGACTATATTTATTGCATGGGAGTCATCATCTCCTCACTCTTTAGAGTAATGTGTTTTCCGCACGAAGGAAGAGTGGTCAAGCTCGTGGACCAGCTTTCTTTTCCGGGATCACGCATAGCAAATAGTCATATACCGTCCCTAAATGGTCTCTTCATGCAAGAAATGTCTCAATTCCCAGTCCGTCCTCCCGATGAGCGCAAGTAATTCGGAGGGATATGACTGAAACCCAGGGGGCATGCATCTTGGTCTGATTCGGCAGGAAAACTTCGGGTATAGAGTAGGTTTCCGCGGGAGAATATGACTAGTCTGTACCCCGTCCGTCAGTGGAAGAGGGAGTTATTCTAGAACAAGATTCTCTTGTCAAAGTTATGAGAGTTGGTTGATCTCGCCACTCACCTTTGTCTATTTCGGTAGACATCGCCGAGGAAGTGTTTTGTTTGCACTGCGAATAGAGAAATCTTTGGGTAACCTGTAAGAGGTAGGCCTCTCCCGATAGAACAAATGTTTTGTCTGCAAATTGAGGGGTAACCTTGAAACCATATTTTATACCTGGGGGCATGCAAACCTTTTGGCATGCAAGCGAAAGAGCGATTATTTATCTGTTTTTTGGATTAGTCGTTTCCTAACTTGCATAAAGAAAGGATGTGGGGCAAAAATCTAAAAGTTGCCATTTTTTATATGAGACATTCTTATCATATGACTGGATTAATCGAGCAGTTTTAGCGCATAGTTAAAGCTAGTTAAAAAATAAACATAAGATCGAGCAAATGTTTCCACCCGCGTTTAAGCTCATTAAAAAATGAACTATCCCCCGGTAAATAACCACCGTGAATGAAGCATTTTCAGCCATTAAAGCCTTGGTCGTGTTTGCACCGTCACCTCCACTTTTCCATTGGCCGATCATTCACCTCCATTTGATTGTTTACCCATTTTGAGGAACAGCTGCGAAGAGTGATTTCACTAGCCATCCTTGTGACACTGCCGTGATTGGAAAATTCCAAACCTTACCTGGAATCAGCTGCTACCCATTTTATCACTCGTTCCTCAAAAGACGAGTTTTCTTTAAGCTCTTTTCATCTGACTCGTAAAATATGAAAAGATTGCCGAGTTTTGGCCTTCCAGCTCGTTAAAGCGATAGGAAGTGCTATCCCTCCTCTAGATTTTAATCTTTTTGGACCTGAGGGATTATTGCACAAAAAGATCGAGCGCTTGTTTTGTTCGGCTCGTTAAAACTATCGAAAACTCATCCCTTCTGTATTGTTTTATACTTTTTCGGACTTAAGGGATTAGATGACGAAAAAGGAATTCCGGAGTTACCTTTACGTACCTTTTCAAACTCTCTAAAAATGAAAAGGACCGAGTTATCTTTGTCGTTAGACTCGTTAAAAAGATTAATAGCGACAAACTTGTCTTTAGGCGAGAACGAGTTTCACTATCACTAGGCTCGTTAAAACATAGCGATGGGTTTTCCCGAAGGGAAAATTATAGAACAAGCATATGTTATCCTCCTCAAGCTTGACAAAAATAAAGAGGTACTGGTCAGGAATGACTGGGGAAAAATTGGGAAGAAAACTCAAAGAAACTTTATTGGTAGCAAGTCGCTCTTGAACATGACACTTCCACTCCGTGCCAGAGTCGGGTTGGGTTGTTTCATTCACCGGTCACATCACCATGGTCACACCATACCATCCACATTTGGGGTAAATGCTACCGATCCATCACATAAGTGTCGCCGACATGTTCAAGAGAAGTCATCCAAGGAAGTCACCTGTGTCCCATCCACTACCATACACTATACTTCATTCTTTCGTGACCGCCACCCTGAACCGTATATCACCAGATCGTTTTCACCTCCATCAAAATCATTTGCTCCGTTTCATGTCATTGATGTGGGATTCATTAAGGCCCTCCTTTGACGGATCGCTTCTTGTCGACATCAGCTCATTATCCAAGAAGTTGATCTAGGAACACCCCTTCAGTACTTTGAAGCTTGCATGCCTCAATGGCAAGTTTCTCACTTCCGGCGACAGGTATACATCAATGACCTTCGACCAAAAGATTTTGTGTGGTGTTCGACGCCAAGTCCTTTATTCACACCATGTGAATTGTACTGCAGTACCTTGAGGGTCATTATCATTATCGGTGATTCCTCTCGCGCTTGTTAACAGTTTACATCATTGACTGGTAATCAAGCGATGTCTTTCCATGTTCGACTTCAAAACATTTCTCACATGGATCGACTTGTACTTAGAGTGAATATCGGATGAGATTGAAGACCCTGGATCTAGTTTCATCCATCCAGGCTGCGATATATATCCAGGAAAAATAAAGACATTGAAATGTACAGCATTGCAGCACAGATAATCATCCTACCAAAAGGATGATGACTTCATCAGAATCATCAGTCTACCATCAGACGATTGTCTGTCCTATGTACACGAAAATGAATTTATAAAGCTGAGCATGGGAATGCCCGCCTCAGTTAGATCATGAAAACAGTATGAAGATAATGTATTGTATTGTATCTTATTACAGGTCTCCTCCCCAGCATTAGAAGAACTTCGGATCCTCCTAATAAAGCATTTCACCCGATAAACGGCCTCATACTTTAGGGGGCAACTGTTATAGACATTTTTGTGCCTTACAGCTATAAGCATGAAATGTCCATAAACCAAGGAATCCTAAGTCCCTAAAAGTGTTGTTCCAACTCCTAAAGAAACAAGGTCAACAAATTACAGCTTCTCCCAGAAGTTCTCCACCAAAAACTGCTCAAAACTAGTCAAAACAGGATCATTTCAGATGCTCCACTAGCTAGCTGCATTGCAAAGCACCCAAATACACTGGCTAGGTGTGTTGCAACGCACTTGAATGCACTACCAGGGTGCGTTGAGTGGGAAATGACAAGTGGTAGAGTCATTCCACGAGGTGGAGAGACAATGGAAGCTTCCAGAATCTTCTCCAATGACACTTGCCTCACTGAATTCGACCAGTGATGAGTAAGAGGCTCTCAGTCTCCAAGTGGAAGCAAGAACTGACAGAGAGAAGCCACTAATCAATTCATGAGCTGACTCATCCTCTTTGCATACATCTATATATGGATCCCTCACCAAGAGATCCAGAGGCTGGAATTGTGTACATTGCAGAGAATTGCTGTTGGTTTTGTGATAGATATCAGAGTATTGGGTGATTTATGCTTTGTGGGAGGTGAAGAAGGGATTCTATGCTGGGAGGTTGATGCTGGATCAGGAATCATCGGTTGTAACTCCTCCTGGATCTGCTTGTTTTATCAATAAAACTATTTAAGTTTCTCCTACATGCTTGTATATCATTGATGTGTGTTATATTTGTATGTTTAGCTTAAATCTCATCCTAAGCTTTTTATGAACATAAATCCATGTCTTTGTGTAGTTTTCTTCTTCTGTGAACTTGCAGGAACTTGGTGATGCTGGGCAAGTGAGGGAGCAGATCGTTGGAAACTGTCAAAGAGAAGAGAGATTGGATCAAACGACTAGCGCAAGACACAGGTTGGTTCATCCTGTTCATCTTCATTTATAGTTCATAAAGGAGAATACAAGAGTAGTTTTCCCTATTTGTTTCTGAGGTCTCTGTCACAACCCAGTGGGATAGGGTCGTTCTGAATAGAAACTTTTCCCTCAAACACACCTCTTCCTTAATTTGGCCATTTAGGAGTGCAGTCTTCACATCCATTTTATGGATCTTCCAACCCATCTGTGTTGATAGTGCCAACATAGATCTGATAGATGAGTACCTTGTGACAAGACAAAAAGTCTCATCATAGTCAATCCCCTTAACCTGTGAAAATCCATGAGCAAAAAATCTTGCCTTATGCTTCTCCACACTACCATCAGTAGCTTGCTTTGCCTTGTAAATCCAACAGGAACTCACAACTAACTTGTTCTCCAATCATGGAACCACGTCCCAAACACTGTTATGAATTATGGAGTCATACTCCTCCACCATAGCATCAACCCAAATCGGCTGCTGCACTGCTTCCTCAAAGGAAGATGGCTCAGTCTCAACACATTCCCCAGCAAGGGCCATGTATCCAGTGTACCTCTCAAGTGACCTCCTTTGTTTGCATTGAGAAGATGGTGCTCCCACATTCTCTCTCACGTATTCCAAAAATCTGTCAACTTCTCTTGTGCACTTCCGTCCATCTCTGGAAGACTCTGCTTGAGTGGATGTCTCCACTCCTGGAACCTCTACATGTGGCTACTCTGCGTTAGTCTGAGGCTCCTCCTCCTTAGGAACCAACAGTTCCTCCATATCCTGTAGTTGGAGCTCCCTCTCAAGGGAAACTCGCATGACCTTCTACTCATCAAACTTGAGATCTTTGTGAACCAATGTCCTCCGACTGGTAGGCAAGTACACCCGATAGTTGTGAGGTGTATCAGTGTACCCCACAAATATCCCCAACTTTGTTGTCAGCTTAAGCTTCATTCATGCATCCTTTGTCACATGCCAATAGATTGATGAGCCAAAGATCCTGAAGTAACCCACATCTAGTCTCTTACCAGAGAAAGCTTCCTCTGGTGTATTCGTCACAAGTATGCGATGTGAGCTTCTATTCTACAAATAGACTGTTGTGTTGCATGCCTCATCCCACAAGTGAAGTGGTAGGCCTTGGTCATGCAACATTGCCCCTGCTACCCCTACAATAGTTATGTTCTTCCTCTCGGCCACCCCATTTTGTTGTGGGTTATGAGGTGCCATCAACTCTCGTTTAATTCCTTCCATTGCATAGAAGTTCTTAAACTCTTGAGAGAAATATTCTCCACCATTGTCACTTCTCAAGGCCTTGATATTCTTCCCTGACTCTTTCTTGACCAAAGCTTTGAACTCACAAAACTTTGTGAAAGTTTGTTCCTTCTTCTGCATGAAATAAATCCAGCATTTACGAGAATATTCATCAATGAAAATCACATAATACCTTTGCTTCTCTGTGGGTGTTGTTGAGAATGGTCCACATAAATCAGTATGAACTCACTCTAAGATAGTCTTTTCTCAACTATCTCAATCATGAAAGGAAGACTTGGTGTACTTTCCCAAGGTACAACCTTTGCATGTGTCAACTTGCTCAAGTTCACCTTTGGAAAGTCTTGTAGATATTTGATGCATTATCTTCAAAGCCCCATGATGCAAATGGACCAACCGCCTGTGCCACAACTCGCTATTGTCTTGGCTTTGCACCAATTTTGCTTTCATACTTAATGATGCACAATCATCTACCTCTAGTTTATAGATATTCTTCACTCGAATCCCTATCCTCTTGGTCTAACCCGTGGCTATGTGTCTTAGGAATGCCTTTACTGAGGACAACATCATAGCCTTTGTCCTACAACATCACGACCGATACCAGGTTCTTCTTCAGTCCAGGCACATACATCACATCTGTCAAGGTGAGAGGAGCTCCATGCTCCCTCTGAAAAGTAATTGTGACCACCCCTGAAACACTATACCTTCCATCATCACCCATCTCTATGTGCATCTTGAGGTCTTTCTCCTCAAGGCACTGAATAAATTTTTATCACCTGTTATCACTTAGGTTGTCCCTTAGCTCCTTGAGGGATACGGCCAAGGTAACCACAAACCAATCTTTGGACTGCAGGTGCTAGCCCACCAGTAGTCAAAGAGGGCTCTCTCTTTAGGATTTAGCTTTGTTGATGATGATTTTAGGCTAGTTATTGAGTACAAGGGGTTTTGTTTTAGTTTTGGTGGGAAGGATGATGATTTCAAGTAAAGAGGCAGGGATAGCATGAAAGTTTTAGAACCATTGGGCGTGGAGTCAAGGAGTAGGACTGCTAGTGTGTTTTCTTGGTTACAAGAGGGAATATGGAGCAAGCTAGCTGCACATGAAACAATGATTCAAGCTAAAAGGATGGAATGAGGGCTAGGAATGAGAGGCAGTTAAGAATCTCTCGTTCAGCTTAGCAGAGGGAAGGTGAATGAGCTCTACCTAGGAGCAGTGAAGAATCCCTAGATAATTGTCAAACATGAGTGAATTAGGGGAAATATGAGCCACAGGGAATTCATATTCATTACTAATTCAGATGAAAACATAGAGAAACAACAGAAATTGAGCATAGAGTGCAGTTAAACAAGTTCTAAGCTAACCTTTCTTTCTGCTATTTAGATGGTACATCAATGGAAAACAAAGGTAAGAAACACTTATTGAGTCATGTTGCAGCACAACAATTCCACATTCAATTCTTCGAAACATTAATACACAGCACACAGTTATTCCTCCAAGCTTTTCAGCAGTCTTTGATTAAGTAAAACATCATGTATACAGAGCGAGTCTCTCTTGGAGCTACACAACCAACCAACCCTTAAAACAATGAATTAGGCTTGTTTTATAGATAAAACATCTACAAAATCAGATCTCAGATAGATCTGCTGCAATAAGTGTCTTTAACCTAACACCTGTCTGAAATAAATGCGGGAAAATATCCTCAAGCTGCGCTGGGGCAGCTGTATCAAAAAGGAATTAATGTGTTGCCTTTATGCCACTGTGCTGATCACTTAGCCATAACTGTGCTTTGGGTTTTGATCCATGCTCTTGAGTGGTTCTGAAGTGCATTAACTGTGATGGCAGAGACTTGATTAAAGCTCCACGGTTTCTTTGACTTTGTTGGAGGTCATTCAATGTTCACCTGCATTGGGAATAAAAGTTTTTCATTAAAAACATTCGACTGGTACTCTTTGCCGCTTCTTTGATATGATTTGGCACTAAATGTGCACCTTTCTCACTTCTGATACTCTTTAAACTGTTGCACCGACCTTTCATGGCTGTTGTTCGGCCCTCTGTTTGCTTTTAAAACTGTGTTTGCCCCTTTCTAAATGCTGCGCGAAGAAATTCATATCATTTAGCGACTTTCGGGCCTGCTGGAGGCTGAGCCACGAAAGGGCTTTCCATTTTGGCCTATTTCCCGTAGCGATGCACGATTAGCGCTAGGCACTCAAAAACTGCCTCAGCTTTTGATTCCGGGCTTCCTAGGCTGCGATTTCTGCCTTTCGTGCTTTTTTGACGATGATGTCAGCATGATGTCATGCAGTGGGTCCCAGTACGGCGGTGACATGGCAAGGTGATGTCAGCAGGGTGATGTTAGCGGTACGGCGGTGACATGGCAGTACGGTACAGGAGGTGACGTGGTGGTACATGGCAAGGACATGGCGGCGGGAGGCTGACGCAAGAAGATGACGTCAGCATGACGTGGCGCTGACGCAGGAGGGGGGAAGGCGGTATCCTATTTCGGGTGCACCGCTTTTGTGCACAGGCGGTTTCGGAGGAGGGGGCTCCGCCACAGCCGAGAGGGTGACGCGTGGCGGGAGTACGACGGGAAAACCGCCCATCTCCTCGGTGTTAACCCTCGGCACGTCGGGGCACAAAAAGGCCCGCCCACCGTAGATCTCGGGTGCGCCAGATCTGATGGTCGGTGGTGTTAGCGCTTGAATTTGGCCTCAGGCTAAAAAAGACAAAATCCAAGGCAACATCAAACCACTTAGCCTCGTAGCTAGCGCTACGGGGCAGGAGAGGGCTCTCTCCGGGTCTATCTCGGCAAAAGGTTTTCAAAGGGCGGAGATGACCAATAAAGAACACTGATTTTAGGCTAGTAAACTGATTGAGAAAGTTTGATTTCAGATTTTTAGGGTTTTGGTGGAAAACAGGGGGAGAGCAATTTTGGGTGCGGGGATGGGACACAACTTTTGCAGAGGTCTTTTTGGGGCAAGGTAGGAGATTGTCTTGATGCCTTTGATTTAAGTGAATGGATAGGAATGACTGGTGAGGAGATAAAGAGAGCAAGAAACTTTCCAGAGTTCTCTTTAGACAGAGGAAAACATAGATATTAAGCAAACTTAAAGGCAGAGCATATAAATTATGAATTCTACCTTAACACTTCATTTACTTAATGTGCAGAAAAGAGAAGTAGGAAATTGATACACATAAAAAATCTTACAAGTACATGAGTGAAGCACACCATCAACACAAGTAACCACAGGAATCCCAAAGAGGGCTGCAAAACCCTGGTCTTTCCTTTACCAAAATTGCAGAGATACAAAGTGTAATACAATAGAAGCTTATCCCTGAAGAGTCCAACCCTGAAAATGACTAAGAAAATACATAATATAGGCAAGCTAACACCTTTCCTTGCCTCTAGGGGTCGAGCTCATCATCCTAGGAGCTGTTTCAACCAATTCTAAACTGAGCACTACAATCTAGGCAATCAAAACAACTTGCCTCTATAAGCTAGGAAACCAATTCATTCATTAAATTTTTTACTTTTTATGAATGAATCTTCTAAAAGAGATAAATAAGTGCCATGACATCATAAAATTACATCAATTACATCAAGGAGGATGAAAAATCACTCCAAAAAGTCAAAACTAGTCAAATCTGCGTTTTTCTGAGCTGTAGGTGAAAATCTGGCAAATTTCCCTGATGCGTAGCGCCCCAATTCTCAACGCATAGCGCGCCTTTGAGCCAACTTTTGAGGCACTTCCTGGCATCCAAATGAGGCAAAAGTAGGCTTGTTGGAAAGGTCTGGATGTCTACTTTCCAACCCAAGTGGAATTTCTCAATTTGGTGTCCATTTTCCCTTTCAAAATTGCAATCTCCCAAGACTGCTTCCTGTGTGTCCAAAAAGTGACAGAAAGTCATTTTTTGCATGTTTTTTGACCTTCTGAGGGCTCAAAACCTGATGAAATGTCTTGGAAATTGCTGAGAAAGTGTAATTTGTCATGAAAAATCCAAAAATGCTGAGTTTTTGAGAAATGGACTTGCCCATATTCAGGGTAGCGCGCGGCGCGCTACGCGTTGAGGGCAAAAACCTGTTTTCAATACAAAAATTTCACAATTGACAAAATTTTCTCCAAATTTCTTGAAATTTGGGCTAGGAGTCCCCAATCAAGTACCATGCTCAGTCAAAGAGGCTTCGGCTAAAATTTGGAGTGGATCGGGCCTTTTCCGTCGTTTTAGTGCCTTGCTCAACCTCCTTGGATCTGGCGATTGTATTTTTGACATTTATCTAAAACCATGACACCTGTGTAAAAAGTGAAGGAGGTTTTTATTCTTTGGCATGTTGTGGAAAAAAACCTCTCTCAGTTTTCCACAATTCATCTTTGATTGCTCTGAAACATATTTTTAGTGAAACTTATCCCGATGTGTGAAACAAGGAATTTTGTCGAAATGAAGCAAAATGAAGGGAATAAGAGGCTTCTAAATTCTTGGGGAAATTTTTGGAAGTAGGGAGGGATGTTAGGAAGCAGGGGAAAGTGGAATCACGGAGATCGAGTGAGGGGAAGGGGTCCAAAAGGGCAAAACACAGGCCCAACCTAGAAAATTGCTAGGTTGTAGCAAGAAACTAGGGTTTGTGGAAAAATGAGGAATTTGGGGAATCTTAGTGATGGGAAGCCTTTGATAAGGTACTTTAAGGATAGGGGAAGGTGTATGAACATCAGGATACAAGTTTTGCCGATGATTTGACCGTCCAAGAGAAATTGCCTTCAAAACCCTAGGAGAGGGAAATGACCTTACCTAGGCGCAATTGAAGCATGAACAAGGTGTAAAATAACTCATTAGACACTGACATGATAATGACAACCCTATGAATAATGATAGAATCATCTGAATAGTGACATATATTGGCATTTGGGCAATTTTGAAAAGGGTGAAAGCAAACCCTAGACCTAATGCCTAGTGACCAAATTTTGCTTGAAAACTCTTTGAAATGACAAAAATTTGACCTTGACACTTCAAAATCACTTTGTAAGAGCACGTTTGATCACTGGAGGAAGGCTGGAAAGACTGACACTAACATTGGCTCCAATGGGGATGGTAGCTCCTTGGAGGTGCCAAGAACGGCAGATCTTTGGGAGAGCAGACAGTGCCTTCGTCCATTGGGCGATGGAGTCTTTATTTGACAAACAATACAAGACTTTGACTCATTTATTGACTGAAACTTGATTCAAACCGACTCAATTATGAAACCTACATGACTGAAAACTGACTCACAAATGACTCATGACTGACTTAACTAAAACAAGAACTTACAAAGCTTATTGAAGGGCAGCAGTCCATCGAGATTTGAAATCATGATGACAACCACCTGTGTTTCTTACAAGACAATATACATCAAACTATATCAAAATGCCAATGCAACCAATCAAGCAGATGCCTTCTTGATTGGTTCTCCTGATTAGATCTTCTGGTCAACAATACAAACCTATCACTGGGCATCCAAAAACATAGTTGACCATGGCTGCAACAAAACACTGTAATAAACACTTTCACTGCTGGCTACAACAAACTTGCTAGAGGATCGTAAAAAACATGAAGATTTGCCATTGCTACCTCCTGCTGAAAGATCAAGGTGTCCTTTGTTTCAAATTCTGATCTGCCTTCATCATGTGCTTCGGTAAAATTATGCTCATGGGCTTCAAAAAACTCTGAACAAATGAATGGGCAGATCTCTTCTTGGAAAAGCATTTCAGCACATGAAACATATGAAGAGGAATCTGAATGGAAGTCCTGAATGTTTTGTTCTTCTGTGGTGTGAATGTGCTATAGGTCATTTGTATATGGTATGACAGCCGGATTATCATCTTTGTGAAGGAAAACATTATCTGTTTGCTGATCTACAAGACAGTCATCTTTTTCAACAGAGGAAGAAGTTTTCCCAACACTTTCCTGACTATGTGTGCACTGCAAATCTACTGTAGCTTGGGCTGTAACAAGACCTTTCAAGAGCTGATCTATCTCCTCTTCAGACAAAGGAGACAATGCCTTTTGTTTTCTTCTGCTTAAACAGTAATTATCTTCATATGATAGGGCACTCAGACTATCATTTATTACTGAGTTATTGAAAGGATATTCATCACTTACTTGCACAAAGATCTCACCTTGTTGTTCATGAACTGACTGGATTGCTTCTTCATGAAAGCTGTGTTCTAATGATGGACTAACAGTATGAATTACTATGTCTTCTACATTCCAAATAATTTCAACAGAACCTGGAGTAGTTGACTGGACATTATCACAATCTACAATCAGCATTGGACTTACTTGCATGTTGTTGTCTTTTGTGGGCAGATCTGAAATGTCATTCTCCCTTTCATCATTTTCAGCCATATTATCTTCAACCTGCTGATCTTGATTCTGCTGCAAAATGTCCTGATCATCTTGATGGGAATTCTCTAAGTTTTCTTTATACTGCTGAAATTGATTCTCATACAGAGCCTCCATAATCTCAACGTCCATAAAATTATCATCTTCATAATATTTCTCAAGGCTTTCAATAAAAGTTGAAGCATGTTTGCAACAGTCTTGAACTAAATTTAATGATGGATAAGAGTCCTTATATCTTTCAATGAACATAGCATGAAAATCCTTTAAACAGTAAATACAAGCAGGCGGAAAACTTTCATACCATGATTGAGCTGCACCTTCCAGAGTGGCCATGAATATCTTTATCAAGCAATCTTCAGGAAAATCCACCTTCAACTTGCGAATATGCATATGAAATCTAACTAGATGTAGAGCAGCATCCTTCTTACCATCATCTTTAAATGTAGGCAGATTCCTTGACCAATCTACATTCGGAATTTTATTTGGAAAACCTGGAATGTGATCTCGGCTCATGGGAGCATATCTTCTTGCAATCCGATCCATCTTGAAAATCTCAAAGCTACTGATCTCTCTGCAGTGAAGTCACCATGAAGCATTGATCTCTGGAGTTTTCAGTGAAGGAGTCGCTAGTGAATGATTTCAGCCTTGTCAGTGTCTAATCGTTGTCCACCATCAACATTCAGATCTAAACTTGATACATGTACTGGGGTAATTAACAAGTTAGATGTCACGTTTACAAGCTAGACCGGAGATTGACTGAAGCAGCGTTTATCTACTTCCGCTAATGCAAAGCAAAAGCGTTTTGAAGGCTACCTGGCATAACTTCAGGCTCCGTCTGTAGCTTATAAAACAAATGACATCAACAAGCAAACCATTTGTTCTCCCAAGTGTGGTTGCCAATATGTTAGCGCTTGAATTTGGCCTTCGGCTGAAAAAGACAAAATCCAAGGCAACATCAAACCACTTAGCCTCGTAGCTAGCCCTACGGGGCAGGAGAGGGCTCTCTCCGGGTCTATCTCGGCAAAAGGTTTTCAAAGGGCGGAGATGACCAATAAAGAACACTGATTTTAGGCTAGTAAACTGATTGAGAAAGTTTGATTTCAGATTTTTAGGGTTTTGGTGGAAAACAGGGGGAGAGCAATTTTGGGTGTGGGGATGGGACACAGCTTTTGCAGAGGTCTTTTTGGGGCAAGGTAGGAGATTGTCTTGATGCCTTTGATTTAAGTGAATGGATAGGAATGACTGGTGAGGAGCTAAAGAGAGCAAGAAACTTTCGAGAGTTCTCTTTAGACAGAGGAAAACATAGATATTAAGCAAACTTAAAGGCAGAGCATATAAATTATGAATTCTACCTTAACACTTCATTTATTGAATGTGCAGAAAAGAGAAGTAGGAAATTGATAAACATAAAAAATCTTACAAGTACATGAGTGAAGCACACCATCAACACAAGTAACCACAGGAATCCCAAAGAGGGCTGTGGTGAGCTCCAGTATTGTAGCAATAATGCTACAACTCCTAGGGCTTCATGTCTCTCATTTTATCAACCCGGTAGTTCGTACAAACTTGGAAGCGACGGTGCTGTATGCACAAGTACTAGCTCTTGTCGCAGCTGTCACTTGGTCAGCTGGCACAAGTCCGCTAGGGCTCAAGCCAACTTCTATAGGCTCACAGAAGAAGCTTTATCAATGATGGACGAAAGCTAGCTCAAAGGAGACTAATCTACTTGACAAAAACGAACTGAAAGCAAATCAAAGCATGTAAACCTAGGAAACCCTAATTTAACTAGTCTAACCTCTATAATGCAAAGAATGTGAAGGAGACTTCTACCAATGCTGCTGTTACCTCTAATAAGTGAAAATGCATGGATCTAAGCTGCTTGCATCATAAAAGACATGTTTTTGTATTTTTCCTTTAAGTGTGTGGAATGATTGTGATTGTGTGCTAATTAGGGTTTGGTTGTGCAGATGGAATGGAGAAGGAAGGAGAACGTGGGACAGGTTGGGA
The DNA here is from genome assembly GCA_031772625.1 of Pinus tabuliformis. NCBI lineage: Eukaryota > Viridiplantae > Streptophyta > Pinopsida > Pinales > Pinaceae > Pinus > Pinus tabuliformis. The sequence continues at coordinate 828,323,246 of CM062809.1, read as the reverse complement.
AGGCTAGGAGAGGTCCTTATGGATCCTTAGCATCCATCCATAGAGGTTCCTCACATTCAGAAGCTCAGCAACCGAGTGAGTGGCCTCCTACAGGATGTCTGCAGGGGATCCTACAGGATACTTAGAGGTTTCTACAGGATGTCTAGAAACTGCTACAGGATGACCTACCGTGAGTGTTTGAAGAGATGGAGGAGTGAATGAATGGTAGGGGGAGATGTGCAAGGTGGGAATGAGGCTGGTGATGGCTCTAGAAGTGGAGGAATGAGATGAGAAATGAGTGTAGGGAGTAGGTTGGAAGATAGAGGGCTAGGTCAACAAAAGGCTAGGAAATGAAGTTACGTGAGGAGTGGAAGACTTTGGGAGATAACAGAGCGGGGTAAAGGTCGAGGAGATGTGTTGCATGCGTGATCAAGATGGAGAATGAAGTAATGGACGAGAGAGGGCAGTGCAAGTGAAACAAATGCTTGTGACTGTTACCAAACCGAAAATGCATTAACCTAAACTACCTGTGCTTGTAAATTCAATGAACAACAATCCAAAACGCGAAGGAGAATGTGCATGAAGCTCTGGTAAAGGAGTGTGGTGCAGGTGTGAATGACAAGGAAGCATCTAACATAACGTGACTGTGTTTGCAGCAATCATGAAATAAAGAAATGCGTGTTTTTGGTGGTTAGTCATGGACTGCACCCCAATCCCAAATGAGACGGCAGTGAGCCTTAACAACCCTTTTTGTTGGAGCTCCAATGGACTATATCTATCCTCTACTACACTAAACAACTATAAACAAACTCACCATAAGCAAATCCTATCTAACTCATGAAAAAGACCAACTTAACAACCTGTAATTCGAATTGCATGTGCAAATGAAAAGCTCAAAGTGCTGAAATGAAATGGAAACAACACTACAGCAGAGGGGATCTATGGCTCTCAGGTTGGGCCCTAACCTGAGAGCTATAGTCTCCTTAAGAAACTCAGAACTAGATCACAAACTGCCTTCTTTATTCATAATCTGATGTCATGCCAAATTGGCTTACAAAAAGGAACGAAAACTGAACTGTGCTCCAAAATTACAATAGCAATACGAGAGTTTCAACAACCTATCCAAGGCTAAGGCCTCTATACTTATACAAAAACGATGATCCAACAAGTATCCTTGATTTTAGGAGCTCGGCTGTCCAACTTCGAGTTTAACTGCTAATCCTGTAGGACAGTCATAACTACTGTTCCTGTAGAACAGTTATAATTGCTGTTCCTGTAGGACAGCTGGCTGCTTCTTAAGCTCGGAGGGGAGATGGATTGGAGCTCGGAGTTCTTGGTGGGAATCACGAGGAATGTCCCAAGACCGTGGACATCCTCTCCTAAAAACCAGCAGTGCCACCTCATTGTCTCTTTATCTCCTTTTTCGTTGTCTCTTGCTCCCTTTTAATGCCAAAACCTGGAATCATAATGCATTAGTCACGTAGATAAAGTGCCTACCCTTCTTCCTACAAACAACATGAATAAACTAAGAAATGCATGCATAAGCAATAAAAAATGAATGGTTTGAGCAAGTAGAATAGGCCAAAATGAGCCCAAATTGTACCAAAATTGGGGCTCATCATCACCCCCCAGCTGAACCATTTGCTCATCCTTGAGCAACTTAGTCAAGATCCTCATCCTTCATGGCTTTCACTACTCCCCTTACATCCCAAGCTTCTGTGGTGATGTCTTCTTGGTCGATATGAAACCCTGCCGTGTTTTCCACTTTTTCCCATTGTGCCTGGTCATCCTTTCCTGTACCTCCTTCAACCAATCCTAGCAGCAATGGAGGGCTGAGTTTAAGGCCAATCCAGCTGGCCTGAAGTCTTTGCACGGATTTCTTGTAAAGGTCCACTCTTGCCAATGCTTCCCTCATTCTGGTCGGGGTATGGTATTCCCGGATCTTCAAACTATGTGCCAAGGCATGCCACCTACGTGCACAAGCCTGGGCAGTAGTTTCTCCCAATAATCTGTCCATGTCTTCAAAGTGGGCTATTGCTTGGGCTTGCTGGTCCATAAATTTCAAGGAAGCTGTGGGATCATTGGATAACTGTTGGCGGGCTGAGATGAGGGCAACCGGATCCTCTGGTTCTGCCCGAATGTATAGTGGCTCACTCACTTCTTGGCTCATGACTGATTTTTCTTTAGTGGCTCTCTGATCCTCATGATTCAGCCACGAAGCAAAAGCCATCAACTGCAGATCGCCCAAGGCGATATTGGGATCCCAAGAGACTTCATTGGGCAAAACTAGATTGTGGATGTAGAATTCTGCTAGCTTGGCTTTGTCCTCTGCTGAGCTAGTATTGCATATTTCAGCAAATTGCTGTGGGTTATGGATTTGCTCAATACCTCTTTGTGCTAGTGTGTTTATCTGGAACTGTAGCCACTGATCCTTTAAGTACAACCCATAAGACTTTGCAGGATGTCTGCACTGCAGGGCCTCCATGGCCCAACTGGCCATGCAAGCCAATTGTGTTTCCTTTTGTTGCAGCTGTTCCTTTAAGGCTTGCACTTCAATTCTTATCTGCTGTTCTTCTTCCTGTAGAAGTGTCTTTGGCCCTTCAAGATTGGTGGTCAACTCCTTCTTGCCTTTTTGTTCACTTGTGATGCCCTTGGAGGATGTTTCTGCCCCTGCCTTGAGTTCTTGTAGCTGCAACCTTAACTTCTGGTTTTCTTCCTATAGAAGTGCCTGTTGGAAACTAGCCACATGTTTGGCCATGGTGAACTCGCTCCTGACCTCCCTGAGCTGATCTTGTAGAGGGCCTATGTCCCCCACCCCCTTTGATTTGGCAATTTGCATCCATGTATGGGAGCGGACTCTTTCTTTCTCTAATTCAAAGAATAGGGGTACAGTAAATTTTTGTGGGATGACCTTGCCCGCCTCCAAGAAGGTATAATATGAATTCAGATTGGGCGAAGGGCTAGGTTCGGGTATATGTTCTCTTGCTGTTTCTTCAGGTAGTTCTGCCTCTTCCGCCCTTGGTGATGAGGGTCCTCCTTCTTCTCTTTGTTCGGTTTCCTGTAGTCGAGTCAAGGTATCCTGTAGGACATTTTCAGCTTCCTGTAGCCTGGTTTTCTCGTCCAACAGGTCCACTCGGTCTTGCCATGTGCTCTTCTTCGGGCTTCCCTTTTCGTAGGTAATTGTGACCTTTGAGGGGGATTTTTCTTTGGGCGAAGCAGGGGTGTCCTCAATGACAATTGGGCTGCTGGACTGCTGCTGTGGCTTCCCTGTTTTTATCCGAACACTTCTCTGTGCTTTGAAGTAGAGAGGAGGGTCCCTCTTCCTCTTTCCTTTTGGCTTAGGTGGCATACTGAGGCCAGCTAATACAGCCGCTGCCTCTCTGGCTAAAACATCCACCTTCTGCTTCTCAGATTTTGGTTTTGCATGGCTTCCTGTAGAAGCCTGTTTTTGCATTTTTGTGCTTCCTGTAGAAGCTGTTATCGGGCTTCCTGTAGAAGCCTTGGTTTTTGCTTTTGGGCTTCCTGTAGAAGCCTGCTTCTCACTGATCTTCGTGCCTCCTGTAGAAGCTCGCTTCTCCTTTCCTGTAGTGGTAGGTGTCTTTACTTTTACTTGCTTTGCTGCAGGGGTTTGATCCTTTTGTTTGCTTGTGAGTGCTGAAGAGGTAATTGGGCTGACATGGCCTGCCCCAACTTTGTCTCTTCTGCTTTTTGACCTTCTTTCTCGTGCTGACAGGATGGGGGAGTCAGCTTTTTCTTCAGCCTTCTTTTCCTCAGCCACCGCTTCCTCGTCTTCAGTGCTGGAGGAGCCACTATCTTCGATCAACATTTTAATGTCCCCATCTCGTGTTAGATTCCTAAACGACTCCCAGGAGAGGGGAACTTTATATGAGTGCAGTGCATCCTCCACAAGCAATTTTATTAACCCATGATGGGCTATCTGATCAGGGATGCCCTGTCTTAGCTTTGTAGCACACTCCATTAGGGACTGCAGGAGATAATAAGGGATGCTTAGTTTTTGCTCTACAGGAAGGTCAATTCCGTGTCTTAACTCAGTGAGGAGCCGGAAGTGATATGCATACACGATACTGAACCGGCCTTCACAAGTAATATATTTCATAATGTGCAAACTGACTTCGTTCCAAGGTGGTGTCAAACTATTCCTTCGTACTCCATTCTTATCTTCAGAGAATTCTTCCTCAGGTGGAAAGAATTCCTTCTTCGCTTGCTGGCTCTGTTTTCGTTCTTCTTTATCCCACGGGAGACCCATAGGAAGCTCAGTGATTCTACTGATGGACTGCGGGGTTATCTTGAGGCTTAGGCCTCTGAAATTGACTGTGGCCAGCACCTTGGATTTTGGCCTCAGGGCCTGCAAGAATTCCTCGGCCACTTCCTCATCGTACCCCTGCAACTTATCACAAAAAGGCATCCATTGTGCTCTAGTGAAGAGCTTAACCACTGCCAGATTTCTTCTTAGTGTATTTGAATCAGTGGGCTCTCGCCTGATAAACCCACCAGGCATGATGAACACAGTGGTTTTGACCAAAGGCGGTAGATACAAAGGAAATTCGGTCTTATAGACAGAGCATGCAATGAATTCTCAGAACCACAGTCTAATTATACCTCTATCCTGTAGAAGCGATAGTATGGGCACGGCAATCCAATATCTTTTATGACCAAACTGTGAATAATGACCTTTTCACCTTTGAAAACCAATTGCGGAAGGAGTTTCAGGGTTACCTCTTTTCCGCCACCTTTTTTACGTGAAGACTTCACCTTCCTGTAGAGACTGCTTTCCTGTAGATACTGCTTCCTGTAGGACTGCGTTCCTGTAGAAACTGTTCCTGTAGGAGCAGTGCGCAGACTTCGAGGGGAGCTATAGTTGGACAGCGGTCGAGAGGTGCCTTACCAGCGTTCAGGTAGCCGAGAGCTTGGCGTATCAATATGCAAAGGTAATCAGAGGAGCTACTCGAGTTTTGAAGTGAGGTTGATGGATATACACGCTTAATCGAGCCGATTAGATTTTGAATCGGCGCAGCTCGTGGCGCGGGGGGTGAGCTGTCCCCGCCGGACCGTTGGGTGACGTCACCCATCGTCCGCCTACACATTCGCTTGCTGCCGCATTCATTCCCACAGATCTGCCGCCGCCCTTTTCGGTTAAACTCGTTTCACGGTTGACGGGACTAATCTTCACGTGCGTGCTACGTGTGTCTTTTGTCGTGGCTGCCACCTCATCATCTGACTATCCTTTCACTAGCCGATGTGGCCAGTCAACTGGCCTTACGGCCGCTCAACCATTCACCTTTATGCCATGCAAAACAAATCAAAGTAATATCCATGCGATTTGATGGAGAGAAGGATTAGAACACTTACCTGCGCGCGGCTGCACATGATTTCCAGTTTGTGGACGATGGATTTACCTGCTGCACGCGGCTTTCACAGACCCGGAGGCACATGGCTACCGGTTGCTGACGCTGGAGTGGATGGTCTCGCGTTCATGCGCCCGTGTTTTATCTCGGATGGCGGTGCTGTGGACGGTATTCACTCGAGCAGGTTGAACTGTTACAGGATCCCCGCGAGGGGTCTTGTCACAGTCCTTTCTCCTTGGGTACATGCTGCATGCTGGCGGTTCTGGCTTCTCGATCACGATCCCAGCGCTTCTGATGCATAACGTTGATGTGGTATGGCTCTCGGTGCTTGGTTTTTCTTTGACAGATGTTTTTTCACGAGAACTCATTGCTTTGTTGTGCTGCTGCAGGGATCTTGGTTGCATGGCGACGAGGATGGTGGAGCAAGATAATAGCAATGTTCAGGGGTGCCATCAATGGCATGCATGCGTTCAATCCACTCCTCAGTCGCTAGATCTTCACTTGAAACACATTTCGGCCGTCGTAACCTTCTACAGGAAGTTTCCTGTAGAACACAGAGCTTCCTGTAGAAATTTTGCACTTTCCTGTAGAAGATCCGCGTCTTCCTGTAGGAAGACTGTCTGTTCCTGTAGAAAACTGTATCTTCCTGTAGAAGATCCAAATCATGATAAAATTGCACATACCTTGAAAAGCATTGCTATTCTTGGAGGAGTTGTTGATGACATCCTTTGATAGCGTGATGAAGGCCCCTGGCTTGGAGTGGAGAGGCTTCTTCTCCTCCATAGAACATCTACATGCAAAACTTTTATTGTGCTTATTGTTTTTTTTTTGTCTTTTTTTTTTTTTTTGAAAAGATAGCAGGGGCGCCCCAAAGAGGTTTTCACCCTTGCTACCTGCCCTGAGCGCCTCAAAGAGGTTTTCACTCAAGGATCTTTTTTTTTTTTTTTTTAACTTTCTTCTTTTTTTTTGAAAGACAATAGGAGCGCCTCAATGAGGTTTTCACCCCTACTGCCTGCCTTGGGCGCCTCAGAGAGGTTTTCACCCAAGGATCTTTATTTTTTCTCTCTTTTTCTCTTTTTTTTTTTTTTTTTTTTTCTTTTTTTCTCTTCAGGGTATGCCCAAAGTGGAGGCAGAACCCTTCTCTATGACCAAAACAGATTTCTCCATAGTGCTGATAAACTCTTGTCTTGAGAGAGGTCTTCTGTAGATCTTCAATCGGTGCCCATTGACAAGCATGGGAATGGCTTCCTCATCAATGGTTCGAATGAGGACAGATCCATTGTCATGGCACTGTTCCACTACATATGGTCCTAGCCATCTGGTTCTCAACTTCCCCTTGAAATCTTTGGATCTGGAGTCATACAACAAAGCCCAATCTCCCGACTGGAACTTCTTGTCATGGAGATGTTGATCATGCCACACCTTTCTCTGAAGTTGAACCACTTCTGAGTGAAGGAGGGCCTGCATGCGGTGCTCATCCAGTCCATTCAGCTGCAATAACCTTTCTTGCTGTGCATGGCTGAGATCTAGGTCCAGCTGAGCTGCCATCCTCAAAGTGTTATACTCAAACTCAATGGACAGCAAAGCTTTCTTCCCATAGACCAGCTCGTAAGGTGTGAAGCCGGTGGTGGTCTTCCAGGTGGTGTTGTAAGCCCATGTGGCCTCAACCAGGCGATCTGCCCAGTCCTTTCTGCTGCTGCTCACCACTTTGGTCAAGATCCCTTCTAATGCTCTATTGGTGACTTCCACCTGCCCATTTGCTTGAGGATGATAGGGGGTGGAAGTCCTATGCTTGATCTTGTGATGAGCTAGTAGATCTTCAACCAAGTTGGATGTGAACTGGCTCCCTTGATCGGTCACCAGCTCTCTTGGGTAGCCAAACTTGTAGAAGATGTTCTCTCTTAAGAACTCGACCACCTTCTCTTCTGTTGCTGCTTTGATTGCTTTAGTCTCTGCCCACTTTGTCAAGTAGTCAGTACACACAATGATGTAGGACCTCTGCCTCGAAGAGGGATTGATTGGACCCACAAAGTCCATGCCCCACTTCTCAAATGGCTCAAGAGTCACTTGAGGTTGGAGAGGCATCTCATCCCTTTGGGTTGGTTTCCCCATCCTTTGGCATTGGTCACACTGGCTGACATATCTTCTGACATCTTGATGAAGTGTGGGCCAATAGTAGCCTGCCTGCAGGATCTTGAAGGCAGTTCTCTTGGCTGCAAAATGTCCTCCACAAGGCCCATCATGACAGGTGAGGAGGATGTCAAAGACTTCCTCTTCCCTTACACAACGCCTTAAGATCTGATCAGGGCCAAGCTTGAACAGGTTGCCCCCGATCCAAGTGAATGAGGCACTTTTTCTTATGATTTTGCTCTTCTCTTTTGAAGAGAGGTGCGGAGGGAACTGAGCTGAAACAAGGTAGTTCGCTATATCAGCAAACCATGGAGAGAGTACTGAGATAGAAAACAGATGCTCATCAGGCATCTGGTCATCCACCGTCCCATCTTCACCTGCAGACAAATCCAATCTAGATAAAAAGTCAGCAACAACATTCTCTCTACCTGGTTTATCAACAATGGTTAGATCAAACTGCTGCAATAAAAGTAACCATCTAATAATACGAGCATTCACATCGGGTTTATTCATCAAATATCTAATAGCAGCATGGTCAGTATGTACAAAAGTCTGGTAACCAGTAATATAATGTCGGAACTTGTTCAGTGCATGGACCACAGCTAAGAACTCCTTCTCGGTTACAGTGTAATTCAGCTCTGCTTTGGACAAGTTTTTGCTAACGAAGTAAATGGCATATGGAAGTTTTTGCTCAACTTGTCCTAAGGCTGCACCTATGGCTTTGTTCGAGGCATCAGTGTGGATGTGGAAAGGTAGGGCCCAGTTTGGACCTCTCAAGATTGGTGCTGACACCAACTTGTCCTTTAACTCATTCAAACTCCTCTGACAATCGTCAGTCCACTTAAACTCCACATCTTTTGCCAACAGACCAAACAATGGTGAGGCTAACTTGCTGAAGTCCTTAATGAATCTCCGGTAGTATCCTGCTAATCCCAAGAAACTCCGGACATCCCTTACTTTTTGAGGAGGTGGAACCCTCTTGATGAGAGCAATTTTGTTAGGATCCACCTGCAATCCTTGGGAAGAAATGGTATGGCCTAGCACAGTCCCTTCAGTCATTAGGAATTCACATTTTTCAGGGCTGAGGGACAAGTTCATCTCGGTGCATTTGGTTAGGACTTTCCCCAGGTTGGACAATGCTTCCTGGAAGTTGGCCCCATAAGGAGTAAAGTCATCCATATAGATTTCCACTGCATCATGGACCAGCTCCGAGAAGATGCTTAGGACAGCTCTCTGGAAAGTAGCAGGAGCATTGCATAGCCCAAAGGGAAGGACTCGGTAGGCAAAGGTACCCCAAGGACAAGTGAAGGTGGTCTTATCTTGGTCTTCCGGGCTGATTTGGATTTGATTGTACCCGCTAAACCCATCCAGGAAAGAGAAGAACTTCTTTCCTGCCAGTCCATCCAACACTTGATCTATGAAAGGTAGAGGGAAATGGTCTTTTTTGGTAGCTTTGTTCAGCTCACGGTAATCTACACAGATCCTCCACTTCCCATTCTTCTTGGGAACCAACACTAGAGGGGACACCCATTCACTATCTGAGATGGGGTATATGAATCCGGCATCCAACAGTTTTTGCAATTCTTCCTTGACAATGTCCTTAAGGGCTGGATTCATTCTCCTCTGGGGTTGCCTAACTGGTTTACAATCCTCTTTGATGTATATATGATGGGTACAGACCGAGGGATGGACTCCTTTCATCTCCTTATAGCTCCAAGCAAAAGCATCTAGGTGGCTGGCCAACAGGTTGCACAGCTCCTTTTCCTGAGAAGGAGATAGGGAGGAGCTGATTTTCAATGCTCTCTCAGGGCCGAACTCCACACTCTTAACTCTGGGAGTGACAGGGTTGGTTGTACAAAGATCCACTAAGGTGCTAGCTTGGGCATCCTCCACCAATTTTTCTAAAGGTAGTGCACTGGTAGGTGGGTTTTGGATCAAGTTCTCGATCAAATCATCCTCAGTTGGGGGATTTCTTCTATTGGTTTCTATGGTACACAGAGGTACTGAATACACCTCGTCTTCTTCTCCTTCTTCCAACCAGAGTGGTAAGTCATGCTCCAAAGAGGGTTGGGCAGGAGGGTATAGGACAAGTTGCTTGGACATAGGACCATTTTTGATGGTCATATTTCCGGCACGACAACTGATATAGGCATCTGCAGTGGCTAACCACGGCCTTCCCAAAATGAGGGGATATCCAGTAAGCTTTGCCTTTGGTTGCAGAACCAGGAAGTCTGCAGGATACTCCCAAGAGTCAATAGAGACCAAGACATCCTCCACAATCCCTTCGGGAGTCACAGTGGAGCGATCTGCTAATTGCAGTACTGTCGAGGTCTTCCTCAAGGAACCTTGAAGATTGAGCTTGAGCATGGTATCCCTGGTCATTACATTAATGGCAGCCCCCAGATCAATCAGGGTGTGGGGTATGATGGTGCCATTGATGTGGACATCTACTACAGGACTTCTAGGATCTAAGTACTTTGGGCAGATGACTTGTCCTAGCATAAGGTCAGACAGTTGTCCTATGACATTGATAGTTGAAGCATCTTTCTTCCATCTGCCTGGATGTTTGAAACACTTCTCCTTAACCAGCTTGTTATAGATTGGCACATCCTTGATGGCCTGGAGAAGGGGTATCTTCACACACAACTGCTTGAGCTCTCCCAGAAGCTCATCTTCTTCCGGGTTGGGTTGTGTGGTGGCCGTAAGTCTCTCAGGAAAGGGTGGAATAGGCTTTGGTTCACTTTCCTGATGGTCTTCCTCATCCTCTGGGGGAGGAGGTTGGCGATCTGGAAGAGTCTTTCCAGATCTAAGATTGATCTCCTGGATCTCCACAGCATAGGTAGGGCATGAGGTCTCCCCAGTATATACCTGCTGAGCCTGTCTATTGTTGGGGTTCGGGTTCGGTTGAGCAGGCATTTGAGGTTGCCTTGGAGGAGCAGGAGGTAATGGTTGTGGCTGAACTGGAGGTGGAGGCAGAATGGCGGGAGGAGTGTTGTACTGGGGCCTCCACCCCGACTGAGGTGCACTCCATTGAGGCTGTGACTGGGCATGTGAGTGATATGAGTGAGTAGTGGGTTGAGTAGGATACTGAGGTGGATAAGACCATGGAGGAGGCATGGACCAAGAAGGATGAGCAGGGGGACCCCAGGAAGGCATAGGAGTCGATTGGTTGGGGTTGTAATAGGCTTGTGGTGCCCCTTGCATTCCCTGCTGATAGGGTCTAGATCCTTGTGGTCTCCTTTGGTTGATGAAGTAGAGAGGTTCAGTGGGGGCTTCAGTCCCTTGGTACATGGCTTTAAACCCAGGTAAGGTGGGACACTGATTGGTAGGATGGTCCTCCTCACAAACAAAACACACTTCAACCAAATGCAATGGGCATTCGTTCTTAGGATGTCTTCTTGTGCACCTAGGGCAGAAGACAGCCAAGGCTCTCTCAGCTTCTTCTTTCTTCTGCTGGATCCTGAATGTGTCCAGCTGCATGGCAATGGTCTGTCTCACCTCACTCTTAAGATCTTCTAATTGGTTTGTAAACTCATGTTTGGAGAAAGGGACACCAGTGGAGAGGAGATTTCCTCTACCTCGTTTCCTAGCTGCCCTAGAATGATTTCTAAACACAGTTTTGATGTCCTCATAAGGCAGTTGGTAAATGTCCCCCCCAGCTAACATGTGAAGGGTATCTAAGAGATCTTCAGGTACTCCTCGGAGCAGAACCAACTTAAGGGATTCAGGGTCAAGTGTGCACCTGGCCCGCTTGTAACTAAGTTGGAACCTTTCCTCATAATCCTCTAAAGACTCATCGTTTCCCATGGTCATCCGAAAGATTTCCCCTTTCGTTTCCTTGGACCTACAATAATCCCGGTACTTGGTGTTGAAGGCTTGCTGCATCTGAGCCCATGTGGTGATACTATTCCCAGGCAAACCCATGAACCAGCGTAATGCTGCATCCTTGAGAGTGGAAGGGAAAAGTTTTAGCTTTTGTTCATCTTCAGTATAGTCATAGGTTCTACAGAGGACAGCAAACTCAAATAGGAAGGTATCAGGATCCTCAGTGGTCAGTCCATGGAAGTGAGGCAAAGCAGAGGGGCTAATGTTTTTCATTTTCATCTCTCCATTGGTCTCTCGGATGGGGAAAGCTCCTTATATTCTCTCATCTTCTCTATTGTCAGCCATAGCTTCGGATGGAGTGGTCTCTAACTCTTCTTCTTCTATAGGGTCTTGGTATATCTCAGGATGTTCACCTATAGGTTCCTCTGGGTCACTGTCACCAAAGAAGAGAGAAGGGTGACTAAGTGATGTGGTGGGGGTGTTAGGTAGGAATTTGCCTGATCTATCTCGGTTCCTACGAGGCATGAAATGGAAAGGACTTTTTTTTTTTTTTTTTTTTGAGTGCTTTTGCTTTTTCTTTGGTACCTGCAAAACTGAAACAAAGTGATCTACAACTAACTATATTGCTCGAATGAAATTGCAGAATTAGAAAGATAATCTAGGAAAGCGAGAAATACTAGGCTATGAAAGCAGGAAATGCTAATCTATGAAAGCAGGAAATACTAAGCTATGAAAGCAGGAAATACTAAGCTATGAAAGCAGGAAATGCTAATCTATGAAAGCAGGAAATACTAAGCTACTTTTGCAGAATGGAAATGAAATAAACTACTGAGCAGAAGTAAGAGTACGAAAGTAGAAGAAAAGCAACAATTACTAATACTCTGACGCTTCCCCGGCAACGGCACCAAAAAGATGGTGAGCTCCAGTATTGTAGCAATAATGCTACAACTCTTGGGGCTTCCTGTCTCTCATTTTATCAACCCGGTAGTTCGTACAAACTTGGAAGCGACGGTGCTGTATGCACAAGTACTAGCTCTTGTCGCAGCTGTCACTTGGTCAGCTGGCACAAGTCCGCTAGGGCTCAAGCCAACTTCTATAGGCTCACAGAAGAAGCTTTATCAATGATGGATGAAAGCTAGCTCAAAGGAGACTAATCTACTTGACAAAAACGAACTGAAAGCAAATCAAAGCATGTAAACCTAGGAAACCCTAATTTAACTAGTCTAACCTCTATAATGCAAAGAATGTGAAGGAGACTTCTACCAATGCTACTGTTACCTCTAATAAGTGAAAATGCATGGATCTAAGCTGCTTGCATCATAAAAGACATGTTTTTGTATTTTTCCTTTAAGTGTGTGGAATGATTGTGATTGTGTGCTAATTAGGGTTTGGTTGTGCAGATGGAATGGAGAAGGAAGGAGAACGTGGGACAGGTTGGGAAGGCTAGGAGAGGTCCTTAGGGATCCTTAGCATCCATCCACAGAGTTTCCTCACATTCAGAAGCTCAGCAACCGAGTGAGTGGCCTCCTACAGGATGTCTGCAGGGGATCCTACAGGATACTTAGAGGTTTCTACAGGATGTCTAGAAACTGCTACAGGATGACCTACCGTGAGTGTTTGAAGAGATGGAGGAGTGATGGAATGGTAGGGGGAGATGTGCAAGGTGGGAATGAGGCTGGTGATGGCTCTAGAAGTGGAGGAATGAGATGAGAAATGAGTGTAGGGAGTAGGTTGGAAGATAGAGGGCTAGGTCAACAAAAGGCTAGGAAATGAAGTTACGTGAGGAGTGGAAGACTTTGGGAGATAACAGAGCGGGGTAAAGGTCAAGGAGATGTGTTGCATGCGTGATCAAGATGGAGAATGAAGTAATGGACGAGAGAGGGCAGTGCAAGTGAAACAAATGCTTGTGACTGTTACCAAACCGAAAATGCATTAACCTAAACTACCTGTGCTTGTAAATTCAATGAACAGCAATCCAAAACGCGAAGGAGAATGTGCATGAAGCTGTGGTAAAGGAGTGTGGTGCAGGTGTGAATGACAAGGAAGCATCTAACATAACGTGACTGTGTTTGCAGCAATCATGAAATAAAGAAATGCGTGTTTTTGGTGGTTAGTCATGGACTGCACCCCAATCCCAAATGAGACGGCAGTGAGCCTTAACAACCCTTTTTGTTGGAGCTCCAATGGACTATATCTATCCTCTGCTACACTAAACAACTGTAAACAAACTCACCATAAGCAAATCCTATCTAACTCATGAAAAAGACCAACTTAACAACCTGTAATTCGAATTGCATGTGCAAATGAAAAGCTCAAAGTGCTGAAATGAAATGGAAACAACACTACAGCAGAGGGGATCTATGGCTCTCAGGTTGGGCCCTAACCTGAGAGCTATAGTCTCCTTAAGAAACTCAGAACTAGATCACAAACTGCCTTCTTTATTCATAATCTGATGTCATGCCAAATTGGCTTACAAAAAGGAACGAAAGCTGAACTGTGCTCCAAAATTACAATAGCAATACGAGAGTTTCAACAACCTATCCAAGGCTAAGGCCTCTATACTTATACAAAAACGATGATCCAACAAATATCCTTGATTTTAGGAGCTCGGCTATCCAACTTCGAGTTTAACTGCTGATCCTGTAGGACAGTCATAACTACTGTTCCTGTAGAACAGTTATAACTGTTGTTCCTGTAGGACAGCTGGCTGCTTCTTAAGGTCGGAGGGGAGATGGATTGGAGCTCGAAGTTCTTGGTGGGAATCACGAGGAATGTCCCAAGACCGTGGACATACTCTCCTAAAAACCAGCAGTGCCACCTCATTGTCTCTTTATCTCCTTTTTCGTTGTCTCTTGCTCCCTTTTAATGCCAAAACCTGGAATCATAATGCATTAGTCACGTAGATAAAGTGCCTACCCTTCTTCCTACAAACAACATGAATAAACTAAGAAATGAATGCATAAGCAATAAAAAATGAATGGTTTGAGCAAGTAGAATAGGCCAAAATGAGCCCAAATTGTACCAAAATTGGGGCTCATCAAGCTGCAAAACCCTGGTCTTTCCTTTACCAAAATTGCAGAGATACAAAGTGTAATACAATAGAAGCTTATCCCTCAAGAGTCCAACCCTGAAAATGACTAAGAAAATACATAATATAGGCAAGCTAACACCTTTCCTTGCCTCTAGGGGTCGAGCTCATCATCCTAGGAGCTGTTTCAACCAATTCTAAACTGAGCACTACAATCTAGGCAATCAAAACAACTTGCCTCTATAAGCTAGGAAACCAATTCATTCATTAAATTTTTGACTTTTTATGAATGAATCTTCTAGAAGAGATAAATAAGTGCCATGACATCATAAAATTAAATCAATTACATCAAGGAGGATGAAAAATCACTCCAAAAAGTCAAAACTAGTCAAATCTGCATTTTGCTGAGCTGTAGGTGAAAATCTGGCAAATTTCCCTGATGCGTAGCGCCCCAATTCTCAACGCGTAGCGCGCCTTTGAGCCAACGTTTGAGGCACTTCCCGGCATCAAAATGAGGTAAAAGTAGGCTTGTTGGAAAGTTCTGGATGTCTACTTTCCAACCCAAGTGGAATTTCTCAATTTGGTGTCCATTTACCCCTCCAAAATTGCAATCTCCCAAGACTGCTTCCTGTGTGTCCAAAAAGTGGCAGAAAGTCATTTTTTGCATGTCTTTTGACCTTCTGAGGGCTCAAAACCTGATGAAATGTCTTGGAAATTGCTGAGCAAGTGTAATTTTTCATGAAAAATCCAAAAATTCTAAGTTTTTGAGAAATGGACTTGCCCATCTTCAGGGTAGCGCGCGACGCACTACGCGTTGAGGGCAAAAACCTGTTTTCAATACAAAAATTTCACAATTGACAAAATTTTCTCCAAATTTCTTGAAATTTGGGCCGGGAGTCCCCAATCAAGTACCATGCTCAGTCAAAGAGGCTTCGGCCAAAATTTGGAGTGGATCGGGCCTTTTCCATCGTTTTAGTGCCTTGCTCAACCTCCTTGGATCTGGCGATTGTATTTTTGACATTTCTCTAAAACCATGACACCTGTGTAAAACATGAAGGAGGTTTTTCTTATTTGGCATGTTGTGGACAAAAACCTCTCTCATTTTTCCAAAATTCATCTTTGATTGCTTTGAAACATCTTTTGAGTGAAACTTATCCCGATGTGTGAAACAAGGAATTTTGTCGAAATGAAGCAAAATGAAGGGAATAAAAGGCTTCTAAATTCTTGGGGAAATTTTTGGAAGTAGGGAGGGATGTTAGGAAGCAGGGGAAAGTGGAATCATGGAGATCGAGTGAGGGGAAGGGGTCCAAAAGGGCAAAGCACAGGCCCAACCTAGAAAATTGCCAGGTTGTAGCAAGAAACTAGGGTTTGTGGAAAAATGAGGAATTTGGGGAATCTCAGTGATGGGAAGCCTTTGATAAGGTAGTTTAAGGATAGGGGAAGGTGTATGAACATCAGGATACAAGTTTTGCCGATGATTTGACCGTCCAAGAGAAATTGCCTTCAAAACCCTAGGAGAGGGAAATGACCTTACCTAGGCGCAACTGAAGCATGAACAAGGTGTAAAATGACTCATTAGACACTGACATGATAATGAAAACCCTATGAATGATGATATACTCAGCTGAATAGTGACATATATTGGCATTTGGGCAATTATGAAAAGGGTGAAAGCAAACCCTAGACCTAATGCCTAGTGACCAAATTTTTCTTGAAAACTCTTTGAAATGACAAAAATTTGACCTTGACACTTCAAAATCACTTTGTAAGAGCACGTTTGATCACTGGAGGAAGGCTGGAAAGACTAACACTAACAGGTGGCATGAGTAAGGCGGCGGACGGTTAAAAACAGGGCCCGCGCATATGTTATTATGTGTTGTTTAATTCGGCGGGGGGGAAACCTTAATAAAAATGGGTTTTATGGGTTATATACAAGCGGGGAAAATATATTTATATGCATGACCTTAGGATAAGGGCGGGAGATGAGTATTGTAGGGTTAGGACTTAGGGGAAATGGTTATTAGTGTGACCAGATGTCAGACTAACTCCAGGTTAGGACACGGAAGGGTTAGTAGGGGCCCCAGATGGACTACTATTTCCCGGACTTGATAAATGTGGCTATAATGCCAAGGGGTGGGAATATGTACATAGGGGAGTTATTAACATGTTTTTAGTAGGGGAAGGGGAGATAGATAGGGAGCTACATAGTAAAATTAGTAGTTAATATGACAAGTGATGAGAAAGCGCTAAGTATGTGAATATTAGGCTATTAGGGGGGAAAATGATTCATAGAGGAAGTATGAACATGCCTTGAGCAAAGCAGATCTTTACCAGGGAAAATGATATGGAAAATGATGAAACTAAGAGGTATCAAGCAGATCTTGACCCCTTCAGGGAAGTTAGTGAGTAATTTGGGAAATAAGAAGAAGGGGGAGTTAGACATGCCTCGCTTGAGCTCCTCCAAATGGAAAACTGCATCATAATTGTGATATGTGAAGATATAACACCTGAAAACATGAAATGGACCACACAGCTTGATTCTGCAACACAAAACTACCTACCCAAACTACTTACCTAACATTTTTTCTTCTTTTTGCATGGGTGCACTTAGACTTGCAAACCCTGATTGCTTTTTCTTTTTTGTTGTCCTCCTATCTAAATGTACACTTATTTCTTCCAAGGGCCCAGATTAAGCAGTTGGGCTCCTTTGTTTCTCTACCTATCTACAAATCTACCGAGATTAAACTGTTTGGATAGATAATGATTCTCTATATTGTAAAACAAGAAATTGAAACCTAGGGAAGCCAAGATTAGGCTGTTTGGACTTCCCTTAACCAAAATTCTTCAAAAATGGTTAATTTATCAAAATTGAAATACAGTAGTGGCACTTAGACTGGCACACTTTCATGGCCTCTTCTTTGGCCTTTTTTGGAAATATGGAGCATTGCAGCATGCAAAGTATGACATATTTGGCATGTAAAAATGTCAATCATGAAAGATGAACACCTGTTGCAACAGGAGGCTAACAGTGGCTCCACTTGGGGATGGCTTTTCCTTGTGAAAAGCCAAGAACAGCAGGTCAGACTGCCTTGATCTTTTATTGTTGCTGTGGACTGAAAAATTTCCTTGTGCTGGCTATCAAAGTGTGAAACTCCTGAAATAGGAGCAGCCATCTCCTTCATTGAAATATTGTGAAATTCATAGCATTGCCTGCTTTCTTCTGCGTGCTTGATATTATATACCATATTGCTTAAGCATTGCCTTTGAAATAGAACCAAAACATGGATCAAAACTGATGTATCTCCCTTAGCTTTTGGTCTAGAAACAGTTGCTGATGTGAAACTAAACAATGCTCCTCTCTTATTTATACTGTTTGACTGAAGACTGCAAGCTGCAAACAGTTTCTTTTTACCATGAATTGTTGTGATATGACAGCGCTACTCTTGCTGTTTTGCTGAGATTAATGTAGAGACAGAGATTTTTAAAATGGAATACTAACATTGGTTGTGTCTTCACAAACTTTGCTGATGCTCCTCTAACAATCAGACTGCTTATACAAAAAATAAAAACAAAGTGCTTATATATACAAATATCAATGTACTAAGAGATATATACAGAGCTACATTGTATCCCTTAAAAGGGATCATGGTAATGTTTTAACATTCGGCCATTAACAGGGCCTTCTTCAGCAGTGCCGCCCTCTACATCTTTGAGGAAATATGTGTTATTTCCCTGAACAGCAGAAATAACAAATGGCCCTTTCCATAAAAAATCAAATTTTGCATGTTTGCCTTTGTCTTCTCTTCGTGAGTCCCACCTTAGAACTTTGTCGCCAATGTAGAAATCCTCAACCTTATTTCTCTTATCAAACATCTTTTTGAGTTTCTCTTGCAAAATTTGAGCTCTGTTGTAAACTTGCTCTCTGGTTTGCTGAAGATGAATGGTCTGATTGATTCTTCTTTGAATATCATTTGGTTCTGCTTGGATCTCTTGTAACATTTTCATGATAGGAGTGCCCAAGGAAGATGGAAATCTGGCCTCAATGCCATACACCAGCTCATAAGGGCTCATCCCAATGGATTTCTTTGTTGAAAGTCTGTCTGCCCATAGGGTATTTTTGAGCTTTTTATGCCAGTTCTTCTTGTTTTCTTCTAAGACCTTCTTGATAATATTAATCAGGCTCTTGTTAGCTGACTCGACCAAGCCATTACCTTGGGGGTAATAGGTTGTGGAGTGGCCCAAGGTAATGTGAAATTTATGGCAGAAACTGATCATCTTTTTGGATTTGAAAGCAGCGGCGTTGTCAGTGATGATCTTCTCAGGGCAGCCAAATCTAGAAAGGATATTGCACTCAAGGAATTTGATAATGATGGAGTCATTGGCCTGTCTGCATGGGATGGATTCCATCCATTAAGTGAAATAGTCGGTGGCTGTTAAAATCCACTTATGTTGGCCTGAGGAAGAGGGGTGGATTTCTCCAATGAAGTCAAGACCCCATTGTTGAAAAGGTTTCTCGGTTGAGATGGGCTTAAGGGGAAAAGGTAACAGCCTTCTTTTGCCCTCAAAGATTTGGCATTTATGATATGAGATAGCAAACTTCTTTATATTTGCAAATAAAGAGGGCCAATAGAAACCAGCCCTTAAAATTTTATCAGCGGTGGATTTCCAATATAGATGTCCTCCACAGTCCCCTGCATGGAATTCTTTCATGACATTATTAGTTTCATTCATGGTTAAACAATTAAGCAATATGCCTTCATGATTTTTCCAAAATAATGCATCATCTATGACACAAAACTTTGAAGCCTTCATTTTTAAAAATCTTTTCTTAGTTCTGGACAATCCTGGGGGAGCAAACAGGTTTAACAATGCAAAGCATATATCAGCATACCATGGGGATTGCAAAAAGGTTTCACTGATCTGTGGAGTCGCCAACTCCTGTTCATTGTCCAGTTGGTTAATGTCTAAGGCTTGAAAGTTTGTTTCGGACATCAGTTTGGCTAAACCTTGTCCCTTTATGAGCTTGGTTGGTTTAATTTCTATGTGATACTCAAGGATGTTAGCAATCCACTTGCCTCTTTTTCCTTCTAGCCCCTCTTTGGTTAATATGTCTTTTACAACAGCATTTGGGACATAGGCAATCACATGTGAATATAAAATGTAAACTCGGAAATCTTTGATTGCTTTAACAAGGGCATAGGCCCGCTTCTCCATGATTTGGTATTTCAAAGGGGCATCTCTTAAGGCTCGGCTGAAAAATGCAATTGGCTTTTCAGCTCCCTGATCATCCTTTTGCAAAAGGACAACAACTATGGTGTGTTCAGATGCAAATGAGAATATGATAAAGTCCCTATCAAATTGTGGACTTGTGAGGACAGGGGCTTGGGTTAAGGCAGTTTTGATATTCTCAAAGGCTTGCTTGGTCTCAAGAGACCATTTTAGATTAGCGTCATTTTTTAACATGTTGCTTAACAGTCTTATTAGCTCGGCTAGATTTGGAATAAATCTACTTAGGAAGTTGATTTTCCAAGGAATGCTTGCAACTCTTTTATGCTTCTAGGATATGGGATTCGGAGGATGGCTTGGATCCTTCCTGGATCTATTCTAATACCGTCTTTTGAGATGATATGGACTAGTAGTTTACCTTCTTCAAGGCCAAAGAGAGACTTCTTGGGGTTCAAGGAAATGTCGTATTTCCTACATGTCATGAATATTTGCCTTAGGTGTTTGAGGTGCTCTTGATCAGATTTGGAGAAAGGGGTTAAGTCATCGAGGTAGACAACTAGGAAATCATGTATTTCCTTGGCAAATGCAATGTCCATTGCCCTTTGAAAGGTAGCACCAGCGTTTTTAAGTCCGAAAGGCATCTTCACATATTTAAACGTTCCCCACAGTGTGGTAAAGGCTGTCTTGTCTTAGTCATCCGGGTGAACCAGTATTTGATTGAAACTTGAACAGCCATCTAGCAAAGAGATTCTAGATGACCCCACTACTCTTTGTAGAATGTGGCCCATTTTTGGCAAGGGGTAGTGGTCTTTTAAGGAGACTTGGTTTAAATTTCTTAGGTCTACACATAGCCTAATCTCACCTGTCTTTTTCCTTGTGGGAACAAGATTGGATACCCATTCAGAGAATCTGATGGGCGCTATGATACCTGCTTCAAACATTCTTTTCACTTCCTTTTCAATCAAAGGAAGGAGTATGGGATTGATTCTTCTAAGTTTTTGTTTGAAGGGATTTTGGTTTGGTTTTAAAGGAATGGTGTGTTGGATCACTGAGGTGTCATAGGACTTCAAGTCCTCATAACTCCAAGCAAATACATCTTGGAATTCTTTGAACAAATCAACATATTTGGGTTTTTGATCGGGTGGTAAAGATTGAGATAGTTTGATCATTTTGGGCTTGTCTGCTGTCCCAATGTTGTGTTCTTCTATAGCAGTGCTTAGGGGCTGTATTTTTGGCTTTTTGGGAACATCATTGGCATCAAACATATCTTCTAATGGAGTGAGGCCAGCAGGGAGAAAGTTATCTTTCAGATCAACGATCTCGGCCTCTGTTTCTACTATTTCCTCCAAATGCATCTGTTTCAGCTCTTCTATGTTTACATTGTCAAAAACAGTTGGGTTTAGGATTTGCTTGGATGTTACTGTGGTTACAGCCTGCTGATTTTCATTTGTTTGCTGTTGTTCATCTGCCATAGCATCCATGTCAATGTTAATATTTGAAAACTCATGCTCAAGAGTGAGGAAATTGTTAATTTGTTCATCACTTTCGAACACTTGCCAATCTTTAACATTATTTGGGATAGCAGGTCTATGTTTTATCTCAGCAGTAAAATGATGAATTGGCTCAAAGGGAAGCTTGCATGTACTAGCAAAAGTGGCTAGGCTGTGTGCATGAATGTTATGATCTCTTGAAATCTTGGCAAGATTGGATTCAGTGAATGCATTGAGTATATTAGTAGCAACAATCCTATAGGCCCTCATTCTATTGTCATTGGTAACAAAATTGCCTTTCATTTGTTGTATGATTAAATCAGAATCACCTAGAATAGACACTTTTGCAGCTCCTAGAGCTTTGAGCAGTTTAAGGCCTAAAAGTAGAGCCTCATACTCTGTCATGTTATTGGTGCATTTGAAATTTAGTCTGTAGGCATGACCTTCTGCATGATTGTTATGTCTATTGTGAATCCAGACACCTGCCCCTGCTCTTAACTTGTTGACAGAGCCATCAAACTCTAAATACCATGTGATTTCTTGCTTGTGGTTAGTATCAAGAGTTTCAGTCACTTTAGGATTGTGCAGATTTAAAATTTCTATTTGGGGAGGTTTTTCATGTATGTTGGTTCCCTTGATTGTTTTAACAGTTTCATCAGTATGGGAAACCAATTCTTCATTGGTGTGTGTGTTCAGTTCTAAAGCCAACGGCTTATCATCAATTGGAGGACCTGTTTCATCATTAAATAAAATAAAAGAATCCATATCAGAATGGATTGAGTGAATAGGAAAATTTTGGGGCTTGTCCTCACTAGTTACCACATACTTCATCAATGTTTCTCTATATAGTCTCTTTGGTTGCCCAAAGACAGATATAGTGGCATAAGAGAGGTCTAATTGGAGGGATCCTTGGAGTTTTTCCCCCAAGATCTTGATAATAGCATGCCATACTTTGGTGGAATGTCAGCAACCACCACATCCATGAGGATTGTCTTGTTGGGATATTGGACTAAGGAGACACACAAGTCTTTGATGAGGCCTAAACACTTGACTTGACTTGAGTCAAAGGAGAATAGATCTTTGTAGGGTCTTGTAACATCAAGGTTCAGTTTTTCCATTACAGCTTTGGGCATAAGGTTGTGTGAGGCACCTGAGTCAAACATAACATTGTGCAAGACTTTGTCATGTATGTGCAAACTGACATAAAAAGGTAGAACAGATCCATATGTTGATTTTCCATTAACTTCTGGACCGAACAGCAGTTCAGGCTGATCATCAAGAACATTCACATCATCCTTAACCTCTGGCATTTGAAGTGATCTTTGAATTTGTTGCCTATACACATCATGTTTGGCAAGTTCAGATAAGGGGATGGATATCTTCAGTTTACCTATTTCTGCCTCTAAGTCAAATGATTTTTCAGATTGGGTTTTAGTATTTTGAGAGGTAGGCTTCCCTTTTTCTATTGGAGTATCAGCAATTTGGTCTTGTTTATCGGTGTTAAGGGAAGTAATTGCTTGCGGTTTTTCAGTTTTAGGAGGGCTTTTTGGAACGCTGTTCAAATTTTCTTTCGAGGAAGAAGGTGGCAGAGGCTGATCATTAGAGGACTGCATGTCCGTGACGTCCTCTATGGTGACATCCTTTGGATTAGGGACTGTTTTACCAGCAGTTTCTATGAGGGCAACCTTTTCTTTGATCTTCTTCGGCTGCTTGGTATCATTTGGTTTAACCTTTTCAGGCACATCTATGGTTCTTGTCCTCAGCTTATATTGTTTGTGGACCTCATACACAGCAGTATCATAGCCTTGTTTAAAATAAAAAGACTCACTAGACTTAGTTTGAAATCAATTAGAGTCATGCTCATCTTGGTCTTGTTGAGTTAGGAAAATTTGTTGCTCAGCCTTTAGATCCACCAAGTTCATGTGAGTGTCTTCCATCTGTTCACTAGATGTAGATGCTTCAGCGTAATTTTCATGAAAAGGAGACCTTACATCATGGTTTGGGCTAGACCTACCAGCATTTGTATTATGAGTTTTCCAGAAATTTGGGTTCCTTATGGTATTAGGTTGTTGTCCTTCCCATGATGATTTCCTCTCAACGCTCTCTACTCTGTCTCCCAACTTGTGCATGCCAGTGATAATAACATCCAGCTTTTGATCTAACGCTGAGGGTTCCTCTTTAAAGGTGGTTCTTCTCTCAGTTATAGCTCTGTTTCTTTTGGCAATTAGATTTGCCTCTACACTAACAGCAACATTTTGCATGTCTGCAAGGGTTTGAGGGGCTCTTTCCCTTAACTGATAAGCCATGTCAGTGTCAAAACCATCAGGGAATTTATACAAAGCAAGATCAGGTGGAGGTCTTAAATTCTGTGGTATTGCATTATAAACATTATTAAATCTTGCACAATAGTCCAAGACAGATTCCTGAGGGCCTCTTTTGATGGTGTCATATTTAGATAATATGTGCAAGGGGTCTTTCTTTTTCTCCCATCTGTTGATAAATGACTGGTATAAGGCTTCTGGGTCTACTATGGAATTGGTTGTGAGTGCTCTAAACCAAGTTCTAACATCACCTGTCAAACTTTGGACGAAAATCTTCATTCTCACTCTATCGTCATCTATCTCGTAGTTCTCAAAATAGTCTTGCATCTTCTTTGTATGCTGAAGGGTTGTGCAAGAACCAGTTCCATCAAAATTTGTGATTTTAGTTTGATAATCCTGAGGCATAGCCCCTGGATTAGCAGGTAATTACAGGGGTGCATATCTATTAGCCATGTTTACGGGGATAAGTGGAACAACAGGAACAGCTGGAACGGCTGTAACAACAGCGGTAATAGGAGTATGTGCAGTAAATGGAGGTGTGGAAGGAGTGCTTTGAGAGGTAGATGATGAACAAGGGGAAGTGGGGGTTGAATGAAATAAAACCTTGACAGGGGTTGGAACATAGCTTGGCTGAACTGTTTTAGGGCTAAAGTCAACAAAATCTCCTCTTTGCTCTAGCTTCCTGAGGTTCCTTGGGATTAAATTTGGATTTTCAAAAATAGCTGGGGGGTTTGGGTCTGGATTTGACCTTGTATACCGTGAATTCCTTTTGGGAGCCAGATTCTGAACTTGTTTTGGTATTTTCTGTGAATGCTTTTTAGAATTAGCAAGGAACTGATCAAATTTTGGAATAGCTATCTATAACTTAAAACTAGCATGAGGATTGACTGAAGCAGCATTTGTTTACTCCTGTAAATGCAAAGCAAGAATAGTTTCAAAGGCTTCCTGGCTGACATTCAGGCTTCATCTGTAGTTTTAAGGAATATGCAGCAATTGGAAAATTCATTGTTTTTCCCTAGTGGAGCTTTCCAACTTGATTTGTGAGATTTAACTGAGGATGGTCCCCAGTGGAGTCGCCATTATGTTATCACTCAGGTTGTCCCTTAGCTCCTTGAGGGATACGACCGAGGTAACCACAAACCAATCTTTGGACTGCAGGTGCTAGCCCACCAGCAGTCAGAGAGGGCTCTCTCTTTAGGATTTAGCTTTGTTGATGATGATTTTAGGCTAGTTATTGAGTACAAGGGGTTTTGTTTTAGTTTTGGTGGGAAGGATGATGCTTTCAAGTAAAGAGGCAGGGATAGCATGAAAGTTTTAGAACCATTGGGCATGGAGTCAAGGAGTAGGACTGCTGGTGTGTTTTCTTGGTTACAAGAGGGAATATGGAGCAAGCTAGCTACACATGAAACAATGATTCAAGCTAAAAGGATGGAATGAGGGCTAGGAATGAGAGGCAGTTAAGAATCTCTCGTTCAGCTTAGCAGAGGGAAGGTGAATGAGCTCTACCTAGGAGCAGTGAAGAATCCCTAGATAACTGTCAAACATGAGTGAATTAGGGGAAATATGAGCCACAGGGAATTCATATTCATTACTAATTCAGATGAAAACATAGAGAAATAGCAGAAATTGAGCATAGAGTGCAGTTAAACAAGTTCTAAGCTAACCTTTCTTTCTACTATTTAGATGGTACATCAATGGAAAACAAAGGTAAGAAACACTTATTGAGTCATGTTACAGCACAAGAATTCCACATTCAATTCTTCGAAACATTAATGCACAGCACACAGTCATTCCTCCAAGCTTTTCAGCAGTCTTTGATTAAGTAAAACATCATGTATACAGAGCGAGTCTCTCTTGGAGCTACACAACCAACCAACCCTTAAAACAATGAATTAGGGTTGTTTTATAGATAAAATATCTACAAAATCAGATCTCAGATAGATCTGCTGCAATAAGTGTCTTTAACCTAACACCTGTCTGAAATAAATGCGAGAAAATATCCTCGAGCTGCGCTGGGGCAGCTGTATCAAAAAGGAATTAATGTGTTGCCTTTATGGCTCTGTGCTGATCACTTAGCCATAACTGTGCTTTGGGTTTTGATCCATGCTCTTGAGTGGTTCCGAAGTGCATTAACTGTGATGGGAGAGCCTTGATTAAAGCTCCACCATTTCTTTGACTTTGTTGGAGGTCATTCAATGTTCACCTGCATTGGGAATAAAAGTTTTTCATTAAAAACATTCGACTGATACTCTTTGCCGCTTCTTTGATATGCTTTGGCACTGAATGTGTGCCTTTCTCACTTCTGATACTCTTTAAACTGTTGCATTGACCTTTCATGGCTGTTGTTCAGCCCTCTGTTTGCTTTTAAAACTGTGTTTGCCCCTTTCTGAATGTTGCGCGAAGAAATTCATATCATTTAGCGACTTTTGGGCCTGCTGGAGGCCGAGCCACGAAAGGGCTTTCCGTTTTGGCCTATTTCCCATAGCGATATGCGATTAGCGCTAGGCATTAATCGCGCATCAAAAACTGCCTCAGATTTTGATTCTAGGCTTCCTAGGCTGCAATTTGCGCCTTTCGCGCTTTTTTGACGATGACGTTAGCATGACGTCATGCGGTGGGTCCCAGTACGGTGGTGATGTGGCAAGGTGACGTCAGTAGGGTGACGTCAGCGGTACAGTGGTGACGTGGCAGTAAGGTGGAGGAGGTGACATGGTGATACATGGCAAGGACACGGCAGCAGGAGGTCGACGCAGGAAGATGACGTCAGCATGACGTGGTGCTGACGCAGGAGGGGGGAAGGCGGTATCCTGTTTCGGGTGCACCGCTTTTGTGCACAGGTGGTTTCGGAGGAGGGGGCTTTGCCACAGCCGAGAGGGTGACGCGTGGCGGGAGTACGACGGGAAAACCGCCCATCTCCCCGGCATTAACCCTCGGCACGTCGGGGCACAAAAAGGCCCGCCCACCGTAGATCTCGGGCGCACCAGATCTGACGGTCGGTGGCACGAGTAAGGCGGTGGACGGTTAAAAACAGGGCCCACGCATATGTTATTATGTGTTGTTTAATTCGGCGGGGGGGAAACCTTAATAAAAATGGGTTTTATGGGTTATATACAAGCGGGGAAAATATATTTATATGCATGACCTTAGGATAAGGGCGGGAGATGAGTATTGTAGGGTTAGGACTTAGGGGAAATGGTTATTAGTGTGACTAGATGTCAGACTAACTCCAGGTTAGGACACGGAAGGGTTAGTAGGGGCCCCAGATGGACTACTATTTCCCGGACCTATAAATGTGGCTATAATGCCAAGGGGTGGGAATATGTACATAGGGGAGTTATTAACATGTTTTTAGTAGGGGAAGGGGAGATAGATAGGGAGCTACATAGTAAAATTAGTAGTTAATATGACAAGTGATGAGAAAGCACTAAGTATGTGAATATTAGGCTATTAGGGGGGAAAATGATTCATAGAGGAAGTATGAACATGCCTTGAGCAAAGCAGATCTTTACCAGGGCAAATGATATGGAAAATTATGAAACTAAGAGGTATCAAGCAGATCTTGACCCCTTCAGGGAAGTTAGTGAGTAATTTGGGAAATAAGAAGAAGGGGGAGTTAGACATGCCTCGCTTGAGCTCCTCCAAATGGAAAACTACATCATAACTGTGATCTGTGAAGATATAACACCTGAAAACATGAAATGGACCACACAGCTTGATTCTGCAACACAAAACTACCTACCCAGCCTACTTACCTAACATTTTTTCTTCTTTTTGCATGGGTGCACTTAGACTTGTAGACCCTGATTTCTTTTTATTTTTTGTTGTCCTCCTATCTAAATGTACACTTATTTCTTCCAAGGGCCCAGATTAAGCAGTTGGGCTCCTTTGTTTCTCTACCTATCTACAAATCTGCCAAGATTAAACTGTTTGGACAGATAATGATTCTCTATATTGTAAAACAAGAAATTGAAACCTAGGGAAGCCAAGATTAGGCTGTTTGGACTTCCCTTAACCAAAATTCTTCAAAAATGGTTAATTTATCAAAATTGGAATACAGTAGTGGCACTTAGACTGGCACACTTTCATGGCCTCTTCTTTGGCCTTTTTTGGAAATATGGAGCATTGCAGCATGCAAAGTATGACATATTTGGCATGTAAAAATGTCAATCATGAAAGATGAACACCTGTTGCAATAGGAGGCTAAAATCACCGATCATGTGGAATGAGGCTCCACTATCAAGATACCAAACACAACCCATCATCGATGACACAATGCATGCGACGAGGGTAAAGTCCCTTTTGAACTGAGAGGCTAATTCCTTACCTTCCGATCCTTCTGAGGATCCCTTCTTGGACTTCTTCGATGGGAAATTAGTCGCATAATGTCCCATATTGTGAAAATTAAAGCATCTTACTTTAGACCTGTCACCCTTCTTCCCTCCAAGAGAATAATTCAATTTGAAATGGGAAGCCTTCCACTTCCCTTTCCTTGCCTTACTTGCTAAGGCCACATTTTCTTCATCATCATTCTTGGATGAAGAACCATCTCGTGTGCTCCTCCTGAACTCCTCTTGCATAAGAGCCGACCATAGTCATTCCTAATCTAGAAGTTTCTCCCTTCCATTCATAGATTCCTGGTAGCTATTGCAACTCTTTGGAAGGCCAAGGAGAGCGAGGCTCATCATATCATCATTGACAGTGGTTATTCCCACACTGCCAAGCTCATCTCTGCAGGTGGTGAGCTTATTCAGATATGTGGATATAGTATCACCCTTCTCCATCTTGATTCTTTGAAGCTTATCCTTGAGCGCCAATTTCCTCTGGTTGCTATTGTTCTAGTAGAGGTCCTTCAATGTCTTCCACATTGAAAATGGAGTACCCTTCCCATGGAGACTCGAGACAATATGGTCTCGAACTCCCTCAAGGATGATCTGTCTCGCCTTTGCTACACACTTCTTCCACTCAGCCAACTCTTGTGCATTAGTTGAAGCTGGCTTTGGGATTTCTTGATCAATGAATTCCTTCAAGCCATTGTCTTCTAATACAGCCTCCATTCTATATTTCCATGCTATGTAATTCGAGCTACCTTCCAAGGCATACTCAAATCTCAAGCCATAAAACGCCATTAGCTAACCTTGAAGTATGATATGAATTTGATTTGCACCTGCAAACCCGAACTTCAAACTTCGAATTCTCTTCTCAATATACTATTCATAGCTCTGATACCATGTAGAAAATATGTGATAGGTTAACCCAATCTTGCAATATAAATCAAAGAAAAATACTATAACCTACTTCTACTATCAATTTGCAGAATCTTAAAGATCGAGCTGAACAATATAACTAGAAGAAGAAGAACCAATGGCATAATACACATGAAAATACTTCAGGGAAATCCTCATATAAAAACCCCATGCTATTGTATTATCATACATGGTGGAAATACTAGGAATTATACAAAGCCTTAGCTCTCACAGCTAGCCAGCTCTCAGTACAATCCTCAGAGATGCTCACAGGAAATCTTGGCTTCCCTCTAGCCTTCCTCTCTGCCCTCCAAGCTCCTATTTCCTTGTGTTGTTCCTTGTGGATGATTAGCCTATTACCAAGTGGAAAAACAAGCCTTCAAAACTTCGCAATCCTCAAGGATGAATCCTTGACTGCATGCATGAGTTTTCTCCATGAGAAAACACATGCAACTGATAGTGCACTTTCCTTGAACGTTAATCTCAACTGGGTCTTTCTCATAATAGACATGGATGAGTTTCTAATGACAGAATCTTCAATTAACTGGAATAGCACTAGTTGAGTGCATTAATGCATCAAATGATTGTTAACTCACTATTAGTTCCTCAAACAGTTTGGAACTAATTTAACTAGGCTTAACTCAGTAAACTGAGTTAACTAATTACAACTCAAATATAACTCAATCTTATCCCCTTAATTTAAGGGATAAATCTTGCATGACTTCAGAAAGACGTCTAACTTGAATTTCTCCCACTAATTAATTTAAAATAAATTAATCAATTATTTCCAAGTAGCTATTAAGACTAAATTCGATTTTAATTCACAATTTAATTCAAGGACAAATTAATTTGGAATATTCTTGTTGCCATATTGTTATAGACATATTTGGGAACTTCAACCCCAATCTTATATGTCGATAAACTAGGGCTCTTCAACCCCTAAAAGTGTTGTTTCATAACCTAAAAGAACATGGTCATCTGATTACATCATTCCCAAAAGTTCCACCTGAGAAACCATCCAGAATTGGCCTAAACGGGACCATACTGACTGCTCCACTATTAGGGTGAGATGCATACTAACTTCTACACTAGCGAGGTGCGATGTATACTGATTAGGCGATCCAGGTGGATATTGGTGGCCACCTGCCAAGTCCACCTGGACCCCCACCATTGTTTCTCTCAGCATTTTCAGTTTCCTTAATTGTAGCACAACTTACTATTTTTAGCAGTTTTTGAGTCCTGAACTTCCGGAGCCGTTTTGAGGCCCTAAACGACGTTTTTTTGGAAATCTGGGGCAACATGGGTCCATGGACCCATGTTGCCTCCCAAAGTGGCAGTGCTCGGATAGATCTTTCTAACGAGCTATTGTACGTGTCAAACGAAGATCGTATGCCAAAGTTACGACCCCGGGAAGTTGGTGTACCAATTTACCCAAACGGGGCCCACAGTTTGGCGTTTCATCTTCTAGGGTTAGGTTTTGGAATGTTAAGGGTTTTCCATTGTTTCTCAACAATAAATAGGCCTTCGAGCCTCATTGTAACATAGTTCAGAGGCATGTAGCCACCACATCTCTCCTCAGAGATAAGCTACCATCACCCTAGCTAGTTTATTTCCATTGCCATTTGTAAGCATATTTCAGTATTTTACATTAATGAAATGAAGTATTATTTCCGTTGAATATCTGTGTTTATGGTTATCTCTGTAATTTGTTGCGTTCCTGTTTAAGTCCGGATCAGTGGTATCAGAGCGGTCTGCTTTTTCTCTGTTTTTCTTTGCATGTCCCCAACAAGGTCGGGATATAAAGAGTTAGGGCTTGAACTGGTCGAACCTTTGCAAAACCAGCCTCGCAAATCCCGACGGCCTCCCATGGCGGATGAGAAGAAAGACGAGGGGGCAGGAGATCCCATCAAAATCTTGCTCGAAGAAGCCCTCGAGCGACAACGGAACGCGATGATGGACAACTTTGCCCAGATCCTTCAGCAGCTACCCAGAAGCGACGCATCGGCTTCCAGCAGCTACTCTGGAAATGCCACACCCTTTAAGGTACAAGTTAATTTTTAAATCCCCATATTCGAGGGTCAGATAGACGCAGATGCCGTAGATAAATGGTTAAATCTGCTAGAGGGTTATTTTTCTGTTCATGAATTTTCGAGTCGGGAAGAGATTGTTTTCGCTCTTCTCAAAGCAACCCCCCACGTCAAGGACTGGTGGAAAACCTACTGCGAGCAGAAGGATGAAAGTACTGGCTCACTATTTTCAGCTGCACCCACTTGGAATTCATTCCGGGATGCCATCAAGGAGCAGTACTACCCTGTCGGAAGCTATGAGGATGAATACATAAAGTGGACCACGCTGCGGCAGGGAAGGGACCAAGACGTGCTCGAGTTCACCAATCTTTTCCATACCCTTCGCACAAAGTTGGGTATCAAAGATTCGGAGCAACATTTGATACTCAAATACCGTGGCTGCCTGCACAAGTACATCCAGGAAGAAATACAATTCCTGAACATCTCCTCTCTCGGCGCAGCATACCGATATGCCGTCAAGGTCGAGCAGAAGTTTAAACAAAAGAAGCGAGACTTTGGATCTGCGAATCCAAAGCAGGGAAAAGGTGCCCCTAAACCACAGAACAAAGGACAAAGCCACGGCGGGACAGCCCAAGACAACCCGTCGAAGCCGCAAGCAAAGAACAGCGCCCCGAAGCCAAAAAAGGACACGGGAAAATGGTGTGAGTTCCACAAGAGCTCCACTCACAACACAAGTGAGTGTCGGGCCAAGCAGTCACTGGTGGCTGAGCTAAAGGTTTCAGAATCAGATGCATGTTCCGACTCTGAGTCCGAACCCGATAACGGGAATGACAAAGGGAAGCAGATCATTGATGCGGATCCCAATGCCACTGTTGCTACCGCCAAGATCCAGAAAAATGAACCCGAAGATCCAGAGGAGGAGGAGCGTCTCTTCGACTCCCAGATGTGGGTAAAGGGCTCCCCGATACAGTTCATTGTTGATAGCGGGAGTCAAAAGAACCTCATTTCGGCGGAGGTCGTGAAGCGTTTGGGCTTACCGACCACAGCACATCCACAACCATACACCATTGGGTGGCTTCACCAAGGACAAGATCTTCGCGTGAGCCAGCAGTGTTGCCTTCCATACAACATCAAGCCCTTCACGGATGAGGTAGTGTGTGACATTGCTCCCCTTGAAGTTTGTGATGTATTATTAGGACAACCATACTTGTGGAAGTGACATGCTGTGTATGAATCAAGGCCCCGTGCTGTTATTATTACATTGGGAAATAAGTTGTACAGGATACCAGAGGTAGCACCACCTACTGCCATCTCTTTGATTACTGCAAAACAATGCAGTAAGATCATTTCCAAAACCAGGAAATTTGTTTTCCTGATGATATGCCCTCAAGGAAAGAAGAAGACGGTGGTCGCGGCCTCCAGACAGGGTCCCTCTACACGACAACTACAGATGGACAAGGTTGTGGAGGAGTACGAGGACATCTTCACCTCCCCTGCAGGGGTTCCTCTACACTGTCAGGTCAAGCACTCCATTGATCTGACCCCAGGTGCGCCACTGCCCAATGGATCAATTTATCGGCGCTCCGTTCTGGAGAACAATGAAATCAAGAGGCAGATTCAGGAGCTCCTGCAAAAAGGTCACATCCATCCGAGTTCATCGCCTTGTGGGAGCCCGATCGTGTTGGTACAGAAGAAGGATGGGACGTGGAGACTCTGTATTGACTATCGGGCGCTGAACAAGATCACTGTCCGTAATAGGTACCCGATCCTGCGGATTGATGACCTCCTGGACCAACTAAAGGGGGCGAAATATTTCAACAAGATCGATCTGAAGTCAGGATATCACCAGGTACCAATCGAACCCTCTGATGTGTGGAAAACTGCCTTCAAATCCAAGGAGGGCCTTTTCGAATGGTTGGTTATGCCTTTCGGATTGACGAATGCTCCTGCAACCTTCATGAGGCTAATGGATGACATCTTGTGGCCATTCACCAACTCCTTTGTAGTAGTATACTTGGATGACATTCTAATCTTCAGCCAGAGTTGGGAAGAGCACCTCCACCACATCCAACAAGTTCTCCAAACACTGCGGCAACACAAGCTATGTGCCAATTTGGAGAAATGCACTTTTGGCATGACCCAGGTTCAGTATCTGGGATACATCATTGATGAACAGGGGGTGCATGTCGATCTAGCCAAGATCCAAGTCATTCAGGATTGGCCATCTCCAACCACTCTAACAGAGCTCCGCAGCTTTCTAGGTCTTGCCAACTTCTACCGCAGGTTTGTGTTGGGGTTTTCTCATATTACTTGGCCCTTGAGTCAAGTCACCAAGGGAGGGGCGAAAGCAAAATTCTTTTGGTCTGAATCTCAACAGAAGGCATTCATAGAGTTGAAGGATCGCCTCTGCACGGCACCAGTGCTCGTGTTACCAGATTTACAACAACCATTTGAGGTCGAGACAGATGCCTCTGACTATGCTATTGGGGCAGTCCTTACTCAAAATGGACATCTAGTGGCATATCATAGTGAAACACTTTTAGACACAATCCGGAAGTACCCCACTTATGATAAAGAGATGTATTCCATTGTACAGGCCTGTCAACAATGGAAGCATTACATTTTGGGGAAGGAAACGGTCATCCACACAGACCACTGACCCCTGCAGTTCATACAAACCCAAGGGAAATTGCAAAATGATCGCCATCAGAAGTGGTCTACATACCTGCAACAGTTCCACTTGAATATCAAGTATAAGAAGGGCAGCACCAATAATGTTGCAGATTGCCTCAGTCGACCACCGATCATGGCGTTAACCACCATGCTCAACTCTTGTGGGCACGAGACTTCTGATTGGCCACTTCTCTATAAAAGCGACCCAGAATTCGGCCACACATACCAGACACTCTTGGAGGGTCGGCGTGTTCCAGATTTTCACCTCCAGGATGCCCTGTTATGCCACCTGGGTCACCTTTGTGTTCCTTCAAGTGAGCGTGCCAAGATGATTTGGGAAGCACACTACAGTCGGGCTGCTGGGCATTTCGGGGTCGAGAAAACAGTGGCAGTACTGCAAAATTATTTCTATTGGCCGAATCTCTGACAGGATGTTGGGAAGTACATCAGATCATGTACTGCCTGTGCCATTGCCAAACCGACCATCAAGAAGCAAGGCCTCTATACCCCGTTGCCTACCCCTAGTCGACCTTGGGAATCCATCTCCATGGATTACATGTCAGGCCTTCCTTCAACTAAGCATGGAAATGACTGTGTTTTTGTGGTCGTCGACAGGTTCTCAAAGATGGCCATTATGGCGGCCTGCAAGAAGAATATCACAGCAGAAGCCACTGCTAAACTCTTCTTTGAACGAGTGTGGGTGCACTTTGGGATCCCACAGTCTATCATTTCAGATCGGGACAGTCGGTTCCTCAGCACATTTTGGTCCAGTCTCTGGTCAATGCTAGACACCAAACTCATGAAGTCCACGGACTTCCATCCTCAAACTGATGGCCAGACAGAGGTTGTCAATAAGATGATTGTGCACATTCTGCGCATGTATAACTCAAAGCATCCACGCATATGGGACGAGAGCCTCCCCTATGTTCAGCACAGCTACAACCGAGCTCTTCACAGCTCCACTGGCCATAGCCCTTTTCAGGTGGGTTAGGGATTCCAGCCACTATGCCCCATTGATGTGGCCATGCCACTTGCAGCTACTCACATAAATTCAGCTCATGTCCAGTCCGAAACAGATAAGGCCACCAGCTTCATTGAGCGCATCCAACATATTTGCCAGCAGGTCCATGAAATTTTGGAGAAATCAAATGCCAAGTACAAGCAGAGACATGATCAACATCGGGTGCAACACAAGTTTCAGGTGGGTGACAAAGTCTGGTTGCATTTGCAAAACGAACGCCTTACTGGAGCCTATCGGAAACTGAGACCACTCTGATATGGTCCTTACACCATTACTAAGGCTATGGGAGACAATGCATTGATCTCAGCATTCCCCCATTCCTTGGCCTGCACCCAGTGTTCAATGTGGACCGCCTTCGGTCATACTTTCCACCATTGCTAGACACATCCGACATTGCAGAACAGCTCACACCCACAGAATTAAATCCAGATTGCATGGAACAAGCTACAACTGATCAGATCATGGATACACAGATCAAGAACACTCACCAACAACATATCCAACTGTATCGAGTTGTCAAAGCAGGCCAACTCCTTCAGCAGGGCAAGTGGCTCACCAGGGAACAAGTTCAGCAAAAGTTTCCTCGTCTCATGGAGGAACTCAGAGCAATGGGGACCATTGCTTCCTAAGGGGGGAGGAATGATCCAGGTGGATATTGGTGGCCACTTGCCAAGTCCACCTGGACCCCCACCATTGTTTCTCTCAACATTTTCAGTTTCCTTAATTGTAGCACAACTTACTATTTTTAGCAGTTTTCCGGTCCTGAACTTCCGGAGCCGTTTTGAGGCCCTAAACGATGTTTTTTTGGAAATCTGGGGCAACATGGTTCCATGGACTGATGTTGCCACCCAAAGTGGCAGTGCTCGGATAGATCTTTCTAACGAGCTATTGTACGCGTCAAACGAAGATCGTATGCCAAAGTTACGACCCCGGGAAGTTGGTGTACCAATTTACCCAAACGGGGCCCACAGTTTGGCATTTCATCTTCTAGGGTTAGGTTTTGGAATGTTAAGGGTTTTCCATTGTTTCTCAACAATAAATAGGCCTTCGAGCCTCATTGTAACACAGTTCAGAGGCATGTAGCCACCACATCTCTCCTCAGAGATAAGCTACCATCGCCCTAGCTAGTTTATTTTCATTGCCATTTGTAAGCATATTTCAGTATTTTACATTAATGAAATGAAGTATTATTTCCGTTGCATATCTGTGTTTATGGTTATCTCTGTAATTTGTTGCGTTCCTGTTTAAGTCCGGATCATTAGGCCTTCTATAGGGTGCGATGGGCGAGGATGGACAAATGTTTGAGATAGTTTGCTAAGTGGATGCTCATGGGATCTTCTAAAAACTTCTCCTATGACACTTGCCTCTCCGAATTCGCCCAGGGATGAGTAAGAGATCTAAGAAATCTCCAAGTGGAACCAAATGCAACAAGTGGAATGACACTAATCAAAACCCCAGAGATGACTCACACCCTTGCACACGTCTATAAATGGATCCCTCATCTAAGAGATCTAGAGGCTAGAATATTGTGAATTGCAAGGAAGTGTTGATAGTTTGTATTTGAGAAAGAGCATTGTATTGTTGGTGTGATCTTGTTGTTTCATGAGGTGGAGGGATTGATTCCGGGAGGTTGATGTTGGATCAGACAACTGGGTTGTAATTCTCCCTTCTATTTAATAAAGTTCTTCAATTTTTCTTCCATATAATTGTGCACTTGTGAATGCCATTGTATGTTCATTATGTTTTTGACTCTGTAATGATTATGATATAATAGATCAAGATGCTTTGACAATTCTTTGTTACTGTGTTTCTACAGGTACTCTCCAAGTGGGATAAGTACGGAGAGGAGTTACAAGCTCTGTCAAGGGGGAGAGAGATCATGCAAGGAGTTAAGTGGAAGATCCAGGTTGGTTCCTTTGTCTTTCTCTTATCTATTATACATAGAAGAAAACGCTAATTGCTTTAAACTGTTGTTTCTAGGGTAGCTACCAAACCTAGAGGGCTAGTCGATCGAAAAGACACTAGTTTTCCTAGAAACAAAATGGTGACTCCAGTAGGGATCTAATAGATGTTTGTTTGTTGTTTTTGTTTATTTTATAAACTATAGATAGAGCTTGAAGTCAACCAAGTAGCCTTCGAACTGCTCTTGCTATGCAATTGCATAGTAGATGAATGCTACTTCAGTCAATCTCTGGTTTAGTTTATGAATCAAACATTTGACTTATAAGCATTCTAGATCCCCTTTTGGTAGCTTAGTAACCTCTCAAGTCATTCCTCTGTACTTTCCTCTTTACTATCCATCATAGCTCAGCTTAACTCACTGAAATCAGTTGCAAATTTGAGCCAAAACCCACTTCAGTTGCGCTCCCTGGCCCATCGCACTGTCTATCACTGTGAACTAGTATGCATCGCACTTTCTGAGTGTAGTAGGTGCGATGCATCCCTATTTCTGTGAAGCCCAGGTGTGATGAATGACTGAACCTATTTCCATTTTTGAAATTTGGGTTTTTTGTCCTTGTTTTCAGCTTTGTTTAGTTGTTTTTTGCTACTTATGAACAGTTCCTCCTTACTGAAGCCTGCTTGCATCACATAGATCAGACTCCATTGATTAGGATTAGTAAATGTTTTTTATGTATTTTTCCATCATTTACAATCCATTGTTGAAAAGTTTCTTAAATCGGTATGTCGCTTTGATACAAAAAGTGTCGTAACTGTCGTTTTGTGTCGAAAAGAGAAGTGTCGTTGATTCTTCCTTCCCTGAATAGTTGATTGAGCTTTTCGTCATTTATTTGGTTTGATTTGTTGATATTCAAAGTGTCGGAAGAATTTTTTCATTCAAAATTGAAAAGTGTCGTTTAGTCTTCCTATCTATTTTGAAAAAGAAATTGTTGAAATGTCGCTTTGAGTAAAATATTTCAGATCTTTGCTACATTTGTTTTTCCTTTTTGGAATTTTTCACATTAAGGAGAACAGAAAACAAATACATGCATTTGCATTTGTATTTAGTTTGTGTGCGAAAAATGATTTAGGAAAGTGCATTAGTGTGTGCTCTTTGCTCTTTGTTTGAAAGAAATTGTAATCTTCTTTCCCTAGTAGCTAGGATTTTCATTGATCAAAATAAACAATGATTGTTTATCATTGTAGATTGCATTTTTAGGAATTTCATATCAACATCACATGGTGAACCATTGAAAGGCAGGCATTTAAACAATATCAACTCTAAAATAAATCTCAATGAACCTAACAACGCTTTGGAACCTAACGCAACACATCTAGAAGTCTAGGCTTGAGACATGTTCTAACATCATAAAAACTAGTAACTATCGTTTTCATCGAAGGTTGGGTGATTCCTCCTCCTTGATACGACATGTGCTAGCATGGACTTGTGCTCCCCCGTACCGTCAAGTATATATTGGGAGACCAGAATAGGCTTATATCCTTTATCCATAGGAAGCCGAGTCTGCCGCCCTATCGATCGCAATGCACTGAACACAACATTCAGGAAGATTGACTGTCGTACATAAGTCCTTGGTAATTTCTCTTTAATTTACCACCAAGGTGTATATTGTAGTTTTGCGATTGGTTTGGTAATCCCTCTGTCTAGATTTTCCAAAGTAGTCACTTTCGTTCCTTTTCGACTCTTTAAAAGAAAAGGTCCATCTGAGCACTTGTCACTTCAGGCTCATTAAAAATCGAAGGGGACTAGAGTCATCTTTAGCTTTTTCTTGACTCTTAAAAATTGAAAAAGAAAATTTGTGTGAAAGCGTCATTAAAATTAATTGAAATCAAAATAACATCCCTATTCCTTAGTCGATCTTAGGTTGAGATATATGGAGACAAATCCAGGATCCACCAATCAAGGAATCCCTTTTGAGGGGAATCCTAGTCCTTTTTCCTCTTGGGGAAATATTGGTGCTCTGTATATGGCCACATTGTCCCTCTTGAGAATTACAATTGGCCTGCCAGTATGGCTATTCTCAACCTTTGTGGTTAAAAATACCATGATTCCTCTGCAATCAAATCAGCATCTAGTTGATATTGAAGTTGACCTTTCGCCTTCTTCTTCGTTTGTTTCTCACTCCCCTTCTTCCTCTTTGCTTGGTGAAAGTAGTGATGCTAGTAACCAGGTGACCGAGAAGAAGAAGAAAGGGAAGGAGAAGAAGAAGAAGAAGTCAATTCAGCAAGGGGGCAACCATGAATCATCTAATGAAAATCCGCACATTAAATCTCCTAAACCCAGATTTCCATGCATAATTTGTAGAGGAGACCATTTTCATTGAGATTGTCCGTGCTTTCCTTAGATCTTGAGAGAATGGTCCCCTCGTTCGCACCACCTAGTGTCATCAACCTTTGGTGATCATGTTGATAGCACACCATCAACTAGCAATAGTGAAGTTCATGGACAGAAAGGAAAGGTCAAAGTTCCATGTAGGTTATGTGAAGGGAACCATACCCTTCATCGTTGTCCTTTTCTGGATGAAGCCAAGAGAGTATTGGATAACCATCCTGCTTCACAGCAGTGACTTCCATCTAGCTACAAAAGACTCTCACCAAGTCCTTTACTAGTTGAAAAACCGACTGACTTAAATCAACCGTCGATCGAAACCACTCTCTCTAAAAGTGAATCTCAGGAGTCCATACCTGACCAAAGTCAACAAGTCAAGGTGACAGTTGACCCAGTTTTACCTTCAGAAGATCATACCCTTCCCAAAGAGAGTGAGAATGATACTGTTCAAATTCTTTTTGTCACTTCAGAGTCCGATGAACTTGGGGGCAATCTACCTGTTCCTTCACAACAGGAGGAAAATCCCCCAATTCTCGTAAATCAAGGGGTTATTTCTCCTGTTTATTCGGTACCCCCTCCAAGTAGTCTAGTCACTTCCTTTGATTGGAATCGACTAGCAAGTTCCCACCTTCCATCTTATGTACCTTTCCGGATCATAGTACAAGTTTACAAAAGGATCATGTCTGGCACTATCATAGATGAAGGTGCATCAGTGAGTATCCTTTCCTCAACTGCTTGGAAAGCGCTTGGTTGGCCATCGCTTACGCCTATTATGCAAAATATGTTAGGCTTTAACAAAGGAACCAGTAAACCATTAGAGATCCTTCCAAAGTTACCGATA
Organism: Pinus tabuliformis; assembly: GCA_031772625.1. Classification (NCBI taxonomy): domain Eukaryota; kingdom Viridiplantae; phylum Streptophyta; class Pinopsida; order Pinales; family Pinaceae; genus Pinus; species Pinus tabuliformis. Next base: position 828,283,791 of record CM062809.1, on the reverse strand, counting down.
ACTTTGGGAAGGAAAACCATTCAACTGAATGTGATGGTAGTCCCACGACTGTTAGATTACAATCTACTCCTTGGATGTGACTATGTTTATAACATGGAAGATATCATTTCAACACTCTTCCGAGTGATGTGTTTCCCTCATGAAGGCAAAATTGTCACTATTGACTAGCTTTCATTTCCCGGTTCAAGCACAGCTCCAAGTCAAACATCATCCCTAAATGGTCATTTTGCATCAAAAGTGTCTCTCCAACCTTCATTCCATCCAATTGATTTCTAGGAGTAGTCTGGTGAATGTAACGAAGCTTAGGGGACATGCACCCTTGTCTATTCTATGGACGAACCTAGTTGAAAAGATAAGTTTCCCTGTAGGTTATGTGATTGGTCTGACACACCATTCACCTTCGTCTATTCTGCGGACGAAGCCAAGGAAGTATTTTTTCTATTCTGTGGACGAAACCTATAGGTTATGTGATTGGTCTGACACACCATTCACCTTTGTCTATTCTACAGATGAAGCCAAAGTGTTTTGTCTATTCTGCAGATGAAACCATCCTACCTAACCATAGAAATTTCCATATGGCTACTGGAGACTCTCCTTTTCATTATGCTGGGGGCATGCAAACCTTTTTTCAGTTTCATTTTTCTAGCTTTTTAGCTTTGTCATTTTTAGCTTTTTAGTTTTGTCTTTTCTAGCTTTTTAGTTTTGTCATTTCTAGCTTGCATAAAAAGAAAACTAAAACCAAGCACAGTTCCCCCATGGTTTAAGCTCGTTAAAAAATAAACCCACTACCGAGCATAGTTCCCCCATGGTTCAAGCTTGTTAAAAAATGAACCCACCTGGAGTAATTAACCTTTGTGATTGCCATGCTATCATCCTTTTGAGCCTTGGTTGTGTACCTCTCATCACCTCCATTCTTTTGGCCAATCATATGCTTCCACTTGGTTGTTACCCTTTTTGAGGAACATCTATGATGAGTGGTCCTATTAGCCAACCTCTTCCCAGAAATGACCATGTTTTGAGAAGTTCCAAGCTTACACAGAACAAGTTGCTACCCTAGACACCACTCGTTCCTAAAAAATGAGTCTCCTTTAAAATCTTTTCAGACTTGTTAAATATGAAAAGATTGTTGAGCAATTGGCCTTTACAGCTCCTTAATATTTTTCGGACCTGAGGGATTATCTCATGAAAAAGTTTGAGCACTTGTCTTTTTCGGCTCGTTAAAGTGATTGGAAAGGTCATCCTTTTTGTATTATTTTATCCTTTTTCAGACTTTAAGGGATTATGCTATGAAAAATTGCTGCTGGAGTTTCCTTTTCGTCCCTTTTCAAACTCTCTAAACATGAAAAGGACTGAGTTATCCTTGTCGTTAAACTCATTAAAACAATAGCTGCAAACTTGTCCACCTAGACAAGGATGAGTTTCATTGTCGCTAGACTCGTTAAAACATAGCGATAGGTTTTCCAAAAGGGAAAATTATAGAACAAGCATATGCTATCCTCCTCAAGCTTGACAAAAATAAAGAGGTACTGGTCAGAAATGACTAGGAAAAAGGGAAGAAAACTTGAAAACTTTATGGTAGCAAGTCGCTGTTGAACATGACACTTTCACTCCATCACCATTACTGAATCGGGTTGGGTTATTCCTTTCACCAGTCATATCACCATTGGTCTTTCACACCATCCATCTTTTGGGGTTAACACTACCAATCCATCTCAGTGTTGCCAACATGTTTAGGAGAAGTCATTTAGTTGAGAAACCACAAACCCAGTTAATGCCTCATCCACTGCAATACCTTCAACCTTCATTTTTCATGACCGCCATTCCTGAACATTGTGTCGTTAGATCGTTTTCACCTCCAAAAATAATTTTCTTTGTTTCATGTCGTAGATGTGGGATACATTAAGGCCCTCCTACGATGGGTCACTTCTTGTCGACATCAGCTCATTATCCAAGAAGTTGACTTAGAAACACCCCTTTCAGTGCTTTGAAGCTTGCATGCCTCGATGGCAAGTTTCTCACTTCTAGCGACAACTTGACATTAATGGCCTTCGACCGAAAGATTTTGCGTGGTGTTCGACATCGGATCATATATTCACACCATGTGAATTGTACTGTAGTACCTTGAGGGTCATTATCATTATCAATGATTCCTCTCGCACTTTTTAATAGCTCACATTATTGGCTGATAATCAGGCGATGTCTTTCCGTGTTCGACTTCATAACATCTCTTCACATGGATTGATTTGTACACCGGGCGAAGATTGAATGAGTTTGAAGACCCCAGATCTAGTTTCATCCATCCAGATGTGATATATTTAGGGATATAAAGACATCAAATGTACACAGAAGCTGCACAGGTGGTCATCCGAGCCAAGGATGATGACTCTACATCTGAAGAATCACCTGTCGGCAATTGCAGACGACTATCTGTTCTATGTACATGAAATGAATTTATAAAGCTGAGCATGGGAATGCCTGCCTCAGCTAGATAATGAAAATTATATTATGATGATGTATTGTATTGTATCTTAGATAGGTCACCTTCCAGTTTGAAACCTCGGATCCTCATGATAAAGCATTTCACCTGACATCAAGATTTACGACTTCATGCTTTAGGGGGAAACTGCTATAGAAATATTTGGGCACTTCAACCCCAATCATATATGTCGATAAACTAGGGCTCTTAAACCCCCAAAAGTGTTGTTTCATACCCTAAAAGAACATGGTCATCTGATTACATCATTCCCCAAAAGTTCCACCTGAGAAACCATCCAGAATTGGCCTAAACTAGACCATACTGACTGCTCCACCGTCAGGGTGTGATGCATACTGACTTCTACACTAGCCAAGTGCGATGCATATTGATTAGGCCTTCTATAAGGTGTGATGGGCGAGGATTGACAAATGTTTGAGACATTTTTCTAAGTGGATGCTCATGGGATCTTCTAGAAACGTCTCCCATGACACTTGCCTCTCTAAATTCACCCAGGGATGAGTAAGAGATCCAAGAAATCTCTAAGTGGAACCAAATGAAACAAGTGGAATGACACTAATCAAAACCCTAGAGATGACTCACACCCTTGCACACATCTATAAATGGATCCCTCATCTAAGAGATCTAGAGGCTGGAATATTGTGAATTGCAAGGAAGTGCTGATAATTTGTATTTGAGAAAGAGCATTGTATTGTTGGTGTGATCATGCTATTTCATGGGGTGAAGAGGGATTGATGCTGGGAGGATGATGCTAGATTAGACAATTGGGTTGTAGTTCTCTCTTCTATTTAATAAAGTTCTTCAAGTTTTCTTCCATATAATTGTGCACTTGTGAATGTTATTATTTGTGAATGCCATTGTATGTTCATTATATTTCTGATTCTATAATGATTATGATATAATAGATCAAGATGCTTTGATAGTTCTTTGTTACTGTGTTTCTACAGGTACTCTCCAAGCGAGATAAGTATGGAGAGGAGTTGCAAGCTCTGTCAAGGGGGAGAGAGATCAAGCAAGGAGTTAAGTGGAAGATCCAAGTTGGTTCCTTTATCTTTCTCTTATCTATTATACATAGAAGAAATCATGAATTGCTTTAAACTGTTGTTTCTAGGGTAGCTGCCAAACCTAGAGCATTAGTCGATCGAAAATACACTAGTTTTCCCAAAAACACATATTTCAACAACAAGATCTGAACTATTATCATTACCACTATAAAAAATATATAACTCAAAAGTCAATCATTATGGCTTATACATTCAGATCTATTGTCTTCTTTCACAGTTGGTTTAATTGGAGCTTTGTTCTTCTTGAATCTCTTCTTCTTCTTCTTCTTTTTGATGCTCTTCTCAACCTTTTCATCACTGCTACTGCAACTTTCTCCAAATAAAATATGAAATATATCCCAAATCTCTTTGGCAGATTTTAAATCTCCAATCTTTTCTAAGTCTGCATTATTGAGATTTTCAAGAACCAACCTCCACAAGTTAGATGCACAAGAAAATAATTTATATTTCACACTTTCTTGCGATACCTTTAAATTTGCAACAGTAAGAAAAAGTATTCCTTGAGAGTTCATTCTGAAAAAAATTACAAATTTATGCCAATAAACCTAAGATCTACTCTTCAGTGATAAAGTTGGAATTGAGAGCCCCACTTTGATACCAATTGTTGGAAACTTTTGATAACTACTGAGAGGGAGGTGAATTAGTAGTGTGACTTATTATCAAAATTTTCCTTATATTACTTCTCATTTGAATCACACACTTGCTATTGCAGCATGTTAGCAGCATATGAATGAAATATAAACATGTGACCAAATAAGCAGCTAAACCAAAAAAAATGATGAATAGAAACAAAGGAAGTATCAAAACATGACACACAAGTATTTATGGTTCAAGACCCTTCACCGAGCAAAAAACCACCCTTGTTGTTGTTGTGCTACTCTGAATCTTCTATTAAGAAAAATAGGTCTTTTACATAGATTTGTTGACTCCCATCAGATAGGAGAGTTGGCCTCATATACAATAGGCCAATACCATTCATCTAGGATTCTCGATTTACTAATCATCTTAGAAGACTATGATCTCACATGGATTTGTGGACTACCATTTGTTGAAGGCCACCACGATCAACGATACTCACCCAACTATGATTGGACTAGAAAACTACAATTGGATGGAGAAACTGTTCCTTTCATTGAAGCTTTGATATCACTACTCCATTCTCATGAACTCAATACTCCTCTTCCTTATGTGGAACCCATTTCATGTATTTTCAGACTAGATCCAAGACTCTCTTCTCAACTATGATTCAACTCTGCAATCAATCTCTAGCAACAAGACTCTCTGCAAAAAAAAAAAGATACCACAAACACATGATCTCTACACTAGAAAATAGTCGGACAAATGAAACCATCAAATCTACAACAAAATTATCACCCAACAACATAAACACCCCGCCATCAACTCTACTCTGCAAACCGATATGTCTGCTACAAAATTTCTGTAGCAACTTCATCTTTGCTCACTTCTTTACCATCTGCAACATCTCCTAACACTAACTCTACTCACAAGAAGGTCTAAAACATTGTGCAACTTCTCCAATGCTCACTCTCACTGTTTGTATGCACATATTCAATAGAACCTCGACCTCCTCTATCTGCACTCACATCTTCTCGCCTTGCACTCAACCATCTAACCTGAAAATGATAGATATGCTCCTCTAATTAAGCAAATTTCTCCACCATCTCCACTAATCATATCATCAAAGTATTCACACTCTAAACACTTATCTGATTTTTAGACTAAGTCAACATAAGATTCCAACTCATACCATGGGAAATTACGATTATATCATTCTCTGTAAATTATTTTATGCACAAGGAATGTGGGAAAATAGAGACTAGATAGGGTAACACTCCTTTTTCCTTCAAGAAAATCATTCATGTCAATACTAATGCTTTTCTAATGAACCCAACACGAGTTATAATGTAGGTCTCTTTTAGAGGACCCAAGTTACCCTTTGTTCAGCCCCAAAACTCATTTGAAACTTCTCCAAAACCTCCTAAACTTGACCATATGCTTCCCCAAGCATCTCCCAATCCTATAGACCCTCTATAAGCTCATGTAAACCCTTCAAAACATCAGATCAAAACCTCCAACCTTGTCTAACTGATCAGCGTGCCAAGATCTCTCAAACTAGCTACAGACATGAGTGCCAAAAATTCATCTACTCTACTCTGACACCTACACAAGCTGCAACACATATGCACAAGTCTGTAAAACCTCTCCAACATCATCAGTGTTTTAAAACACCACTGCAACAATTCATGAGCATAGTCCCAACATGATCACCTAACCTACCAACCTCCTCAACATAGATCAACACCTGTCCAAGCATCATGCCACATGAATTCCATCATCATACATCAATGCCAACATGTAGACCATCATGAGGTTGACATCAATGCATCATGAATATCATCACAAGACATCACCAATGCATCATGAGGCCAACAAAAATTGGACATTAAATCCAACATAACCAACTGAATGCCAACACAACTAGCTGCAATAGATCAAACATATCCATGACTAAACACCTGCAGGACATGATACAATATTGACATTAATTCCAACCCAAACCAAATGCAACTACACAAGCCATCATGTTGACAATATATTTTGACATAAATCTATTGATTGTAGAAGAGTCAAAGTTGAAAGAGATGAAAATTTAAAATACAATAATTATCAAAATTTTAGACCTTAAAACTCTCCTCCCAGAAAAAGAAATCCATGCTCTCCCTTGGTGGATGATGTTGAATGCTTCAAATGTAATGATTTTGGGCACAAGGAAATTTAATTCAGAAGAAACTTTGAGTATTCATGTAAATCCCATAATGCTTGGAAATCAACATTTCCAAAGGATAAGAAAAATATGAAACACAAGTCTAAAAAGGACATGGAATGCGGTCTTGCTCTGTCAATATGCAATCAAGAAACATATGGTATGTGGATAGTGGTTGTTCCAAGCATATGAATGGGGATAATATTAAATTACTGTCTCTAAAAAAGAAGAATAAAGGGAACAATGTTACTTTCAGCAATAATGCTCCTATAAGAATTAAGGGTAAGGGCATAGTCAGTCTTGATGAAAATAATAAAGCTCAAAATATGTTGTACGTAGAGGGTCTGAAGCACAACATTCTTAGTGTGAGCCAAATGTTTGATAATGGTTATAATGTGACCTTTTGATCCAAATAATGTGAGATCTATAATTAAGAGAATGGAAAGCTAGTGGGAAAAGTAGTCAGAACTCACAATAATGTATATGTGTTTGATGACTCTGGAGTAAGCTAGTACTTGAGAAAGACAAATAAATCCTAGTTGTGGCATAGGAGACTTGTTCATATGAACTTTTACATTCTAATAAAAGTCAACAAGATTGGAGTTTTAAGAGGATTGCTAAGACTATCAAGGCCTGATAATTCAATCTGCAGGTCTTGTTAGTTTGGTAAATAGACAAGGAATTTGTTCAAGACAGAGGATTTCTCATCATGTAAACCTCTGAATCTCATTCACACTAATATTTTCGACCTAAACAAGAAAAAATACCAAGAGGAAAAAGCTATTTTATGTTTTTTATTGATGATTTTACCAGAGCCACATGGATAATGCTTTTGAAAGAAAAATCAGAAGCTCTAAATAATTTTAAGACATTCAAATCTCAAGTAGAGAACGAGAAAGATATAAAGATCAAATGCTTAATATCAGACAGAGGTGGATAACACACTTCAAGAGAGTTGGAATAATACTGTAAAGAGCATGGCATAAGGAGGAAATATTCTGTGGCCAGAACTTAGCAACAAAATGGAGTAGCAGAGAGAAAGAACAAAAAAATTCAAGATATGGCCAGAGCTATGATGGATGAAGAAGATGTACCACACACATTTTGGGGAGAAGAAACTCAAAAAACAATGTACCTAGCAAACACAACACAACTCAATACTAATAGTGATAAGAATCCCTATGAGTTATGGAAGGGGAGACGTGTATCACTAAAACACTATAAGGTGTTTCAGAGAAAATTCTATATCAAAAGAAATGATAAAAATCTTTGAAAGTTTGATTCTCATGCTGATGAGGGTATATTTCTTGGGTACTAAATCCTAAGTAAAGGATAAAAATGTGAAAACAAAAGGACAAAGACATTTGTGGACTACATTGATATAGTAATGGATGAAATAATACCATAATCTGAGTCTTCCAAAGGAAACATGAAATTGGATGGAGAAGAAAGCTCAACCACCAGATTCACAAAACAAGAAGAAACATAGGCAGATGATGAAGAAGAATAAGTAGGTACCACAAAAAGGTCCAAAAATTCCTTAACGTATATATAAAAACAACATCTAGAAATCCAAATCATTGGTGATCAAAGACTAGGTGTTCAAGCAAGAAGGACATTTCTCGGAAATCTGAGGTATGCAAATCTTTCTCTACTATCTCAAATTGAGCCCAAGAATCTCAGTTAGGAAAGTGAAGTTAAGTCTTGGATAAAGGCAATGAATGAAGAGCTAGACCAAATTAAGAAAAATGATACTTGGGAGCTTGTTCCAAGACCCAAAGAGAAAAATGCCATAGGAAACAAATGGATCTTCAAAAATAAGCTAAATGAACAAGATCAAGTAATTAGGAAGAAGGCTCGCTTAGTTTGCAAAGGGTATGACCAAATAGAGGGGATATAATTTGAAGAAACCTTTGCACCTGTAGCAGGATTGGAAGCTATCAGAATGTTTCTGGCTTTTTCTAGTCATAAAAAAATCAAGGTGTATCAGATGGATGTGAATTCAACCTTTATAAATGGAGATCTGGAAGAAGTATACATCAAGAAACTAGAAGGATTCATGCTCACATAAAATTAAGGGTTTGTTTGCAAACTGAAAAGGGCCTTATATGGGCTCAAACAAACCCCTAGAGCTTGGCATGCTAGATTAGATAGATACCTCTAGCAACAAGGCTTTAAGAGGGTCACTATAGATAGCGACCCGTATATAAAGTTTGAAGATGACCATCTATTGATTATGGTAGTATATGTAGATGACATAATCTTTGGCAGTGATAGGAGCAGTTGGGATATCAATTCACAAAATTCATGTATATATATTTTGAGATGTCCATGATAGGAGGACTATCCTTTTTCTTAGGGCTACAAAATCCTCAATCAAAGGATGACATCTTCATCTCTCAATCCAAGTACTTGCGAGAAACTCTAAAGAAATTTGGACTGGAAGAATGCAAGTTGGTTAGTACTCCTATGGTCACTGGTTGTGAGTTATGTAAAGATGATGAGACACCTCCTATCAATTAGAATCATAGTCTATATATCAATTATTGAAAGCTTTCTTTACCTCACAACATCTAGACCAGACATCATGCAAGAAATAGGTTTCGTGGCTAGATTTCAAACTTGTCCCCATGAAATCCATGTCATTTTTGTAAAAAGGATTTTCAAATACCTACAAGGAACAACATACTATGGGATATGGTATGATAGGAGAAGAGAATTTAAATTAAAGGCCTATACTAATTTTGACTGGGGAAAGCAATAATGATGATAGAAAGAGAACCTTTGGTGCATCATTATTTTTAGGAGATTGCTTAGTATCTTGGTTCAACAAGAAACAACACTCCATCTCTCTATCAACTACTGAAGAAAAATTACATTAGAAATAGTCCTTGAAGTCCTCATGTACAATGATCATTAAAGTACTAATGAGTTGTTAGGAGGTAAAGTTATGGAGCCCTAGTTTAGGGCAGATCCAAAAGAACCTATGTGAAAACTTCTTAATGGATCTAGAAGGTTGCTAGTAGGCAGATCAGTGAGCCAATGTTTAGCGACATAAAGAAGAGTTGTGACAATTGATATTGATAGATTGAGGAGCATAGATATTTCCCACAGGAATATCGAGACTTAGAGGGAATCTAGTTTCAAAGGGAGCAACCCTATGGCAGCTGGTACTTTAGGATCTAGGGAGATTTGACTCATTATTGCAGTAGTTGCAGCAGGAGTATGAAAGAAAAAATTGAGCAGTAGCAACAACAATATGAGTAGATTATATTTCACCATGCATGCAGCTATACCTCTAGGAGTGAGGTGGAGTGATTTAGATGTTTAGTCCAAGAGTTGCATAAATTTGGGCAATGTCCATTGAGGTATTCTCCTCATCGATCATTACCTTGTTAAAAGGGGCCATAATATTTAGTAGCAGGAGGATAAGTGTTAGTCAAATACCGAGGAGTGAAAAGGAATGTCGACAGTAGAGCAAGAGGCTCAGTAGCAGAGTCAACAACAACACATTTTTCCCAGAAAACAGTTGTAGACAGAGTTGATTAGGTTTCTTGGATGCTTCTCAGTTGTTTATATTGCAGTAGTAGCAGCAAGAGTGAGAGGCGTTGCATGTAGTACATTCCACAGGTGCAGGATAGGGGTGGTTGATAATCCATTTCTTGTTGAGTGGGAGTGTTGAAAAATGCAGCAAAAAATTATCAATTTGATTTTGCCTTGATTAAATTGAGGAAATTCAAAATTCTACATCAGTAGACAAGTTGGAGGAGTTAATTGAGGTGACATGGATCTTGTCACTTAGTTAATAACACTTAATTTGATTTAATGAGTTGAATTTTAGTTTGCATGTGTTGATTCATATTGTATAGGAGTATAGATTAGTTATTTGAGTTAGGGGCATGACGTTCAACTGTATGTAGTGATTCCTAAATTTTAGGAGCCTAGGTTGAGTTAATTTCAATTGTAATTAGTTAAATTAGTTATAATTGTTAATAGAACTAGTTGGTGGTCATTAAGTAGTGGGACATCAGTCTAACTCAGAGATCATCTAGTTAATTGATCAATCATCTAATCATTAACTCATACATGCAAAGAATACGAGTTTCCTAGCCGTGGTGGAGTTTCTAAGGCAGTTATCTAGCAGTTGTAAACTAGTGGAGTGTACAAGTGTTGCATAAGGTCAGGTGATAAACCCTGAGGAATTGCGTAAGCAATTTGGAGGAAATTCCTAATTAATAGGGGCATATTTCCTCAGGAATTTCATAATAAAATATGGGCTCAAGTGGAGGCTTAAATTGACTAGGTCTAGGTCAAATCTTCTTAGTGAGAAGATAGATAGGTTATGCACTTGCAGGTTGTGCTTAGTTGAGAATAGAAATTGTAATACATCTCTATTCATTTGGTTAATGCAAGCAATCATTGGGGTTTTTAGCATATTGCTTCCCCCAGATAAAAATAATTATTGCATGTGTTTTATTTTTTCTTGCATGTCTGAAATTTTGTTTTAAATTGTGAATTAGCTTCCATAGAGTAGTAGAGTAGGTTTGTGTCTTGTGATTTTAATTAAAACTCCATGAGAAGTTGAAAATATACACCATAATTTCTACATGGTATCAGAACCAAAAAATCACATTAGAACCATTCCTCGAATTTCTCATGTACAATGATCGATTAAGAACTAATGAGTTGTTAGGAGGAAAAGTTATGGAGCCCTAGTTTAGGGTAGATATAGAAGACCTTATGTGCAGACTTCTTAATGAAGCTAGAAGACTACTAGTGGGCAGTTCAGTGAGCCAATGTTTAATGATTCAAAGAGGTGTTGTGATCATTGATATTAGTAGATTGAGTAGAGAGATTTCCCACAGGGATATCGAGACTTAGAGAGAGTCTAGTTTCATAGGGAGAAACCCTATGGAAGCTAGTACTTCATGGTTTGGGGAGATCATACTCAATATTGCAGTAGTTGCAACAACAATATGGAAGCATCAATTGAGAAGTAGAAACACTAGTATGAGTAGATAATATTTCTCCATGCATGCAAGTATACCTCCAGGAGTGGAGTGGAGTAATGTATATCCTTAGTCTAAGAGTTGCAGAAATTTGGGTGGTTCCATAAGGTATTCTCCTCATTGATCATTACCTTGCTATAGGAGTCCACAATATTCAGTAGTAGGAGGATCAGTTTCAGTCAGATACTGAGGATTGGAAAGGAGTTTTGACAATAAGGTAGGAGGCTCAATAGTAGAGCCAATGACAACACAATTTTCCTAGTAGACAGTTGTTGACACAGATGATTCGTTTTTTTGGATTCTTCTCAATTCCAGATGTTGTAGTAGAATAAACAATAGAGAGGGGTGTTGCATGCAGTACATTCCACATGTGTGAGATAGGGGTGGTTGATATTTCATTTCTTATTGAGAGGGAGTGTTAAAAAATGCAGTAATAAAATCTCAATTTGATTTTTAATGATTAAATTGAGGAAATTCGAAATTCCACATCAACAAACAACTTGGAGGAGTTAACTTAGGTGACATGACTCTTGTCACTCAGTTAAGAACACTTAATTCAATTTAATGAGTTGAAGTTCAGTTTGCATGTACTGATTCCTATTTTATAGGAGTTTAGATCAGTTAATTCGAGTTAGGGGCATGAATTTTAGTTGTATGTGATGATTCCTAAATTTTAGGAGCCTAGGTTGAGTTAATTTCAGTTGTAATCAATTAAACTAGTTATAAATGTTAATAGAACTAGTTCATGGTCAGTTAAGTAGTGGGGCATTAGTCTAACTCGGAGATCATCTATTTAACTGATCAATAACTATAATTGGCCCATGCATGCAAAGAATATGAATTTCCTAGTTGCGGTGGAGTTTCCAAGGCAATTAACTAGCAGTTGTAAACTAGTTGAGTGTATAGGTGTTCCATGAGGTCAAATGATGAACACTGAGAAATTGCACAAGAATTTTGGAGGAAATTCCTAATAAATAGGGGCCTATTTCCTTAGGAATTGCACAAGAAAATAGGGGCTCAAGCAGAGGCTGAAATTGACTAAGTCTGGGTCAGAGCTTATTAGTGAGTAGAGAGATAGGTTATGAACTTGTAGCTTGTGCTCAATTGAACAAAGAAATCGTAATACATCTTTATTCATTTGATTAATGGAAGCAAACATTGGGGTTTTCAGTAGATTGCTTTCCTCAAATAAAAATTCTTGTTGCATGTGTGTTATTTCTTGTTTCATGTCTGTGATTTTTGTTTAAAATTGTGAATTAACTTCCACAGAGAAATAGAGTAGGCTTGTGTATTTTTATGTTGATTAAAACTTCATGAGTAATTACAAATCTACACCATAATTTCTAAACTTGGTGATTTCTTTCCAATGGTATGATGAAGTCAGCAAATGGTTCCCTAGATAAAATGTTATGATCAGTCAAAGTAAGGACCTCAAAGCCATAGGAATAGTGCCCAAAATCCTAGAAGCCTGAAGGTTTATTTAAAATATATATGGGATGACATTGAGCTATTGTAGTGGAAGAGTGATTGGAATCCTAGAATCCCAGATACCTAGAAGCCTGGAAACTCGGAAGCCCATAAGGTATATGGTATTCACTTTAAAAGGTTATGAGAATGTGGTAATCTGACATATATCTAGATATATATATATATATATATATATATATATATATATATATATATATATATATATATATATATATATATATATATATATATATATATATATATATATATATATATATATATATATATATATATATATATATATATATATATATATATATATATATATATATATATATATATACACACACACACACACAAGTGGGGCCAACAGGAAGAGGTCATTTTGGTGTATAGGATGCCGATAGGTGGAAAGTGGGCCCAACCCAGAATATGCAATAATAGAACACAAAGGAAGAGGAATGACCTTACAAGTGGTGCACATGGATGGGTGAAGATGGAAGCCCAAAAGCCCATAAGGAGTAGGTAATTCATTTTATTAATGTTACAAGCATGCGGGCATTCGAGCTCTAGCTATGAAAGGGCTAATAGGAAAAAAAAAGATGAAGCGTTGAGATTTTATGGCAAGTAACAAAGCCTGGTAATGAAATTTTTTGTTGACATTTGATAGTTCATCAAAAGTCAAAAGGCATGCTTAGGATTTGTATTTGCAGTGATTTCACGAGTTTTTGTGACTAAGGGGCCATGTGCTAATAACAAAATAAATAATATCGTGAGAATATGGTAATGGAGATTGTGGGCTATACCCAAAGGAAATTGCCTGAAATTTTGAAGAATTGCATTTTATAAGAGGTTACAAGCATGCGGGCCTCCAAGTTCATGTTTTGTGTTGTGATTTAGATGAGTCAACAGTTCTTGGGCACTGTGCGCCATATTCGGAAAATATTCGAAATTGGCTATTCCCCATGGTTGAGTGAGGTATGGATTCAATGGATATGAATGGGTTGGCAACTATGTTAAATGCCAACAACAAGGTGGGTGGATGAATTAATGGCTACTGCAAATTATGTCCTGAGTGGAAGAAGGCCTCCTTTGTTCTCACTTACACACCATGAGGAATTAAACAAACAAAATGGCTCATGGACATCGTACCAATGAATTTATGGGCTCTAATAGCATGTTGCAGCTAAATCAGAAAGGAGAGACATACTGGGAGTCTGAGCTTAGCAATGCAAGAAATTAATAAGGAATGGAGAGCCATGTTATGTGTGCAAACAAAATTCAAGAGTGGTACTTTCTATAGACATATTTGGGCACTTCAACCCCAATCATATATGTCGATAAACCAAGGGCTCTTTAACCCCTAAAAAGTGTTGTTTTATTACCTAAAGGATCATGGTCAACTGATTACATCATTTCCCAGAAGTTCCACCTAAAAAACTACTCAGAACTAGCCAAAACTAGACCATACTGACTGCTCCTTGGTCAAGGTGCGATTCTTACTGACTCCTACACTAGCCAGGTGTGATGCATACTGAAGAAGCCTTCTATGGGGTACGATGAGAAAGAATGGACAAATTTTTGAGACAGTTTGCTAAGTGGATGCTCATGGAATCTTCTAGAAACTTCCTCTATGACACTTGCCTCTCTGAATTCACCCAAGGATGAGTAAGAGATCCAAGAAATCTCTAAGTGGAACTAAGAACTACAAGTGGAATGACACTAATCAAAAACCCAGAGATGACTCACACCCTTACAAACATCTATAGATGGATGTCTCATCTGAGAGATCTAGAGGCTGCAATTTTGTAATTTGTAAAGAAGTGTTGTTAGTTTGTCTTTGAGAAGAAGCATTGTATTGTTGGGTGATCTTGCTTTTCATGAGGTGAAGAGGGCTTTGATGCTGGGAGGACAGCTAGGTTGTAATCCTCTATTCTACTATTAATAAATTTCTTTGAGTTTTCCTCCGTATAATCGTGTATTTGTAAATCTTGTTATTTGTGAATGCAATTGTATGGTCGAAGTATTTCTGATTCTGCATTGTTTATGATATTATAGATCAAGATGCTTTGATGGTGTTTTGTTACTTTGTCTCTACAGGTATTCTCTAAAGCAGGACAAGTAAGAGAGGAGTTGCAAGCTCTATCAAGGGAGAGAGAAATCAAGCAAGGAGTTAAGCGGAAGATCCAGGTTGGCCCACTTTGCTTCTCTTTCATCTATCATACATAAAGGAAATCACAAAGTGCTTTGATTGTTTGTTTCTAAGATAGCTACCCATCTTAGTGGGACTAGCAGATCAAAAAGACCCTAGTTTTCCTGGAAACAAAATGGCGACTCCATTGGGGATCAAATAGTTTGTTTATTTTTTATTTTTGTTTGCTTTATAAACTACAGAAGAAGCCTGAAGTTAGCCAGATAGCCTTCGAACTGCTCTTGCTATGCAATTTCAAAGTAGATGAATGCTACTTCAGTCAATCTCCAGGTTGGTTTATGAATTGAACTTCTGACTTACAAGCATTCTAAACACCCTTGTGGTAGCTCAATAACCTCCTAAGATCATACCCCCGTACTTTGCTTTTACTGTCCATCACAGCTCAGCTTAAATCACTAAACTTAGTTGCAAATTTTGAGCAAAAACCCAACTCAGTTTCGCTCCCTGGCCCATCGTACTGTCTGTAACTAGAAAGCAGTATGCATCGCACCTCCTGTGTGTAGCAAGTGAGATGCATCCCTATTTTTGTTAAGGATAGGTGTGATGACTGAGTAATCCTATTTCCCTCTTTGAAATTTGGGTTTTTCCTCCTTGTTTTTAGCTCTAGTCAATTGTTTTGCTGCTTATGATCGGTATCTCATTGTTGAAGCCTCTTTCCTTTACATTGTTCAGCCTCCATTGATTAGGATTAGTAAATGTTTTTATGTATTTGTCCATCATTTACGATCCTTAGTCAAAAAGTAGCTTAAATCGAACTGTCGTTTTGATGCAAAAAAGTGTCGTAACTGTCATTTTGTGTCAAAAAGAAGAGTGTCGTAAAGTCTTCCTCCTCTAGATAGTCGATTGTACTTTTGTCATTGTATTTGATTTGAATTGTTAATATTTGAAGTGTTGAAAGCAATTTTGTATTCGAAATCAAAAAGTGTCGTTCTAGCCTTCCTTTCATTTTGAAAAGAAATTGTTGAAATCTTTGAAGAAAATAGTTCAGATCTGTACTTATTTTTCCTTTTTGCATTCTCCACATTAAGGAAATGAAAAAAAATACATGCATTTGCATTTTCATTTGGACTGTGTGCAAAAAATGATTTAGGAAAAGTTCATTTAGTGTGTGCTCTTTGCTCTCTATTGAAAGAATCATAATCTTCTTTCGTTAGTAGCTAGGATTTTCGTTGCTAAAAAAATAATCGACTGTTTATCATTTTAGATTGCATATTTAGGAATTTTACATCTACATCATGCGGTGAACCTTGAAAGGCAAACGTCTAAGCAAGATCAACTCTAAAATAAATCTCAATGAACTTAACAATGCTTTGGAACCTAATGCAACACATCTAGAGGTCTAGGCTAGAGACGTATTCTGGTGTCGTAAAACCTAGTAACTATCGTTTTCATCGAAGGTTGGGTGATTCCTCCTCTTTGATATGACAAGTGCTAGTATGGACTTGTGCTCCCCGTATTGTCGAGTATATATTTGGAGACCACAATAGGATGATATCCTTTATCCATAGGAAGTCGTGTCTGCCGCCCTATCGATCGCAATGCACTGAACACAACATTAAGAAGATTGACTACCATACATAAGTCCTTGGTAATTTCTCTTTAATTTACCACCAACGTGTATATTGCAGTTTTGTGATTGGTTTGGTAATCCCTTTGTCTAGATTTCTAGAGTAGTCACTTTCATTCCTTTTCAACTCCTTAAAAGAAAAGTTCCATTTGAGCACTTGTCACTCAGGCTCATTAAAAATCGAAGGCAACTAGAGTCATCTTTAGCTTTTTCTCGCCTCTTAAAAATTTAAAAAGCAAAGTTGTGTCAAAGCATCATTAAAATTTATTTAATTCAGAATAACACCCTTGTTCCTTCATTGATCTTGGGTTGAGATAATGGAGTCCACCAATCAAGGAATCCCTCTTGGGGGCAATCCTAGTCCTTTCTCATCTTGGGGAGATATCAGTGCTCCGTGTATGGCTACATTGTCCCTTTCGGGAATCACAATTGGCCTACCAGTATGGCTATTCTCAACATCTGTCGTTCAAAATACCGTGATTCCTGAGCAATCAAATCAGCAACCAGATGATACTGAAGTTGTCCCTTCACCTTTTGCTTCATTTGTTTCTCCCTCTCCTTCTTCCTCTTCGCTTGGTGAAAATAGTGATGCTAGTAATCGAGTAGTTGAGAAGAAGAAGAAAGGGAAGGAGAAGAAGAAGAAGTCAGTTAAGCAAGGGGGCAACCTTGCAGCATCCGGTGAAAATCCACACACCGAACTTTCCAAGCCTAGATCTGCATGCATAATTTGCAAAGGAAACCATTTTCATCGAGATTTTCCTTGCATTCCGCGGATCTTGAGAGAATGGTCTCCCCGTTCGCATGCTCCGGTGTCATCAACCTCTGGCAATCATGTTGACAGCACACCATCAACTAGTGAAAATGAAGTCAATGGACAGAAAGGAAAGGTCAGATTTCCATGTAGGTTATGTGAAGGTAATCATGCTCTTCACCATTGTCCTTTTTTGGACAAAGCCAAAAGAGTCTTGGATAACTGTCTTGCTTCACCACAACGACTTCTACCTGGATACAAGAAACTCTAACCAAGTCCTTCGCTAGTTGAAAATCTTACTAACGTAACTCAATCATTGGTCGAAACGCCTATCATTAAGAGAAAATCTTCTGAGTCCATACCAGACCAAAGTCAACAAGTCAAGATGGCAATTGACCTAGTCTTGCCTTCAGAAGGTCCATCTTTAGATGATACAATTTCCAAAGAGAATGAGAACAATACTATTCAAATTCTTTTTGTTAATACAGAGTCTGATGAACTTGGGGGAAATCCGCCCATTCCTTTACAACAGGAGGAAAATTCCCTAGTTCAAGGGGTTCATCCAGCTGTTTATCCGGTACCCCCTCCAAGCAGTCCAGTCATTTTCTTCAATTGGAATCAACTAGCAAGACCTCGCCTTCCATCTAATGTACCATTCTGAATCATAGTACGAGTTTACAAAATGATCATGTCTGGAACTATCATAGATGAAGGGGCTTTAGTGAGTATCCTTTCCTCAATTTCTTGGAAAGCACTTGGTTTGCCATCGCTTATGCCTGTGACACAAAATTTGTCAGGCTTTAACAAAGGAACCAGTCGACCATTAGGGATCCTTCCGAAGTTGCCGATAACTTTGAAAAAGAAAACCATTCATTTGAACGTGATGGTAGTCCAAGGACCATTAGATTACAATATACTTCTTGGACGTGACTATATATATAGCATGGAAGCTATTGTTTCCACACTCTTTTCGAGTGATGTGTTTCCCGCATGAAGGCAAAATGGTACAGCTTATCAGCTAGGTTTCATTTCCCAGTTCAAACACAGCTCCAAGTCAAACATCATCCCTAAATGGTCTCTTTGTGTCAAGAATGTCTCTGAACCTTCATTTCATCCACCTAATTACCGTAAGTAGTCTGGTGAATGTAACGAAGCTTAGGGGGCATGCACCTTGGTCTGCTTCGGCAGACGAACCTAGCTAAAAAGATAGATTTTCTTGTAGGTTATGTGCTCAGTCTGAAACACCATTTCCTTGTAGGTTATGTGCTCAGTCTGAAACACCATCTCCTTTTAGGTTATGTGATCGGTCTGAAACACCGTTTCCTTGTAGGTTATGTGCTTGGTCTGAAAAACCATTTCCTCGTAGGTTATGTGATTGGTCTGAAACACCATTCACCTTTGTCTGCTATGTGGACAAAGCCAAGGAAGTGTTTTTTCCAATCGCGGATGAAACAATCATTCTTAAGTGCAGTGACTTCCATATGGTAACCTGGAGACTCTCCTTTTCTTGATGCCTGGGGGCATGCAAACCTTTTTATGAAAGTGAACAATGACCAATTTCATTTTTTTTTCATTTTAGTGTTTTTCAACTTTTTAACTTTTTATTTCAACTTCTTAGGTTAGGTGATTGGTCTAATCCACCATTCACCTTTGTTTGCAGTGCGTGGATGAAGCAAAGGAAGTGTTTTGTCTAGACGAAAGACAAAACTATCCTACCTAACCTCAGTATTTCCTTAGCTTTTAGTGTAGTTAGCTCTGTAGCTTGGTCATTTTTAGCCTGCATGAAAAAGGAAATGAGCATATGTTATCGTAGAGTTCAAGCTCACTAAAAAATAAATGTACCAATGAGAGACATTTTTAGACTAATGGTATGAGCAATGTTTCCGCAAGGTTCAAGCTCGTTAAAAAATAAACCCGCCACTAAGCATATGTTAACGCAAGGTTCAAGCTCATTAAAAAATAAACCCACCTTCAGTAAACAACCTCTCTGATTGCCATGCTATCAGCCTTTTAAGCCTTGGTTGTGTTCCTACCATCACCTCCATTCTTTTGGTCGATCATACGCTTCCACTTGATTGTTTACCATTTTGAGGAATAGCTACGACGAGTGATTCTGTTAGCCACCCTCTTCACACTGCCATGTTTTGAGAAGTTCCAAACTTACCTGGAACCATTTGCTACCCGAAAATACCACTCGTTCCTCAAAAACGAGTCTCTTTTAAGCTATTTTTAGACTCATTAAATATGAAAAGACTACCTAGCTACTGGCCTTTCTAGCTCGTTAAATTAAGGGGAGGCGCCATCCCTCCTCTACATTTTAATCTTTTTGGACTTGAGGGATCATCCCACAAAAATATCGAGCGCTTGTTTTTTTCAGCGCGCTAAAGTGATCGAAAATTCATCCCTTTCGTATTATTTTATACTTTTTTGAACTTAAGGGATTATGCTACGAAAAAGGATTGTTGGAGTTTCCTTTTCCTCCCTTTTTAAACTCTCTTAACATGAAAAGGACCGAGTTATACTTGTCATTAAACTTGTTAAAACAATAGTGACAAACTTTTCCACCCAGACAAGAACGAGTTTCACTATCGTTAGGCTCGCTAAAACATAGCAACAGGTTTGCCCGAAGGGCAAATTATAGAACAAGCATATGTTATTCTCCTCAAGCTTGAGAAAAATAAAGAGGTACTGGTCAGCAATGACTGAGGAAAAAGGGAAGAAAACTTGAAGAACTTTATTGGTAGTAGGTCGCTCTTGAACATGAAACTGTCACTCCATCACCAAGATTGAGTCGGGCTAGGTTATTCTGTTCACCGGTCATATCACCGTTGGTCCTCTGTACCATCCATCTTTTGGGGTTAACACTACAAATCCATCTCAGCGTCACCGATATGTTCAAGAGAAGTCATTTAGAGAATTCACCACCCAGCCATCGCCTCATCCACTACAATACCTTCACCGTCCATTTTTCATGACCGCCATTCCTAAACTTTGTATCATCAAATCGTTTTCACCTCCAGAAAATCATTTTCTTCGTTTCGTGTTGTAGATGTGGGTTACATTAAGGCCCTCCTACGATGGGTCACTTCTTATCGACATCAGCTCATTATCCAAGAGGTTAACTTAGAAACAACCCTTTCAATACTTTGAAGCTTGCATGCCTCAATGGCAAGTTTCTCACTTTCGGCGACAGGGTTACATCAATGGCCTTCAACCGAAAGATTTTACGTGGTGCTTGACATCAGATCTTTTATTCGCACCACATGAATTGTACTGTAGTACCTTGAGGATCATTATCATTATCGGTGATTCCTCTTGCACCTGTTAACAGCTCTCATCATTGGCTGGTAATCAGGTGATGTCTTTCCATGTTTGACTTCAAGACATCTTTTCACATGGATCGACTTGTACATCGGGTGAAGATTGAACGAGTTTGAAGACACCAGATCTAGTTTCATCCATCTAAGCTGCAATATATTTAGGAGTATAAAGACATCAAATGTACATAGAAGATGCATAGATGATCATCCAAGCTAAGGGATGATGACTCTACATACAAAGAATCACCAGTCTGCAACAGCAGACGATTATCTGTCCTATGTACATGAAAATGAATTTATAAAACTGAGCATGGGAATGCCCACCTCAGCTAGATCATGAAAATAATATGATGATGGTGTATTGTATTGTATTTTATATAGGTCACCATCCAGTTCGAATACCTCAGATCCTCATCATAAAGCATTTCACCCAACATCAAAAGATTTACGACCTCATGCTTTAGGGGGCAACTGTTATAGACATATTTGGACACTTCAACCCCAATCATATATGTCGATAAACCAAGGGCTCTTTAACGCCTAAAAAGTGTTGTTTCTTACCCTAAAGGATCATGGTCAACTGACTACATCATTTCCCAAAAGTTCCACCTGAAAAACCACTCAGAACTGGCCAAAACTGGACCATACTGACTGCTCCTTGGTAAAGGTGGGATGCATACTAGCTCCTACACTAGCCAGGTGCGATTCATACTGAAGAAGCCCTCTATGGGGTGCGATGAGTGAGAATGGACAAATGTCTGAGACAGTTTGCTAAGTGGATGCTCATGGAATCTTCTAGAAACTTCCTTTATGACACTTGCCTCTCTGAATTCGCCTAGGGATGAGTAAGAGATCCAAGAAATCTCTAAGTGGAACTAAGAACTACAAGTGGAATGACACTAATCAAAAACCCAGAGATGACTCACACCCTTGCAAACATCTATAAATGGATCCCTCATCTGAGAGATCTAGAGGCTGGAATTTTGTAATTTGTAAAGAAGTGCTGTTAGTTTGTCTTTGAGAAGAAGCATTGTATTGTTGGGTGATCTTGCTTTTCATGAGGTGAAGAGGGCTTTGATGTTGGGAGGATGATGCTGGATCAGACAGCTGGGTTGTAATCCTCTCTTCTACTATTAATAAATTTCTTTTACTTTTCCTCCATATAAATTTGCATTTGTAAATCTTGTTATTTGTGAATGCAATTGTATGGTCGATGTATTTCTAATTCTGCATTGTTTATGATATTATAGATCGAGATGTTTTGATGGTGTTTTGTTACTTTGTCTCTATAGGTATTCTCTAAAGTGATACAAGTAAGAGAGGAGTTGCAAGCTCTGTCAAGGGAGAGAGAAATCAAGAAAGGAGTCAAGTGGAAGATCCAGGTTGGCCCCCTTTGCTTCTCCCTTATCTATCATACATAAAGGAAATCGCAAAGTTCTTTGATTTTTTGTTTCTAAGATAGCTACCCATCTTAGTGGGACTAGAAGATCGAAAAGACACTAGTTTTCCTGGAAATGGTACTCCTTGAGTGTGTAGGTACACTGAGATTTAATTCTCATGTGTGGAGAATCCACATGTGCCCATCCTTATGCTTAATGCAGTTGTAGTGGCCTGACACTTTGATGTAACAAAAACATGGAGAGCCATGCAAAAGCACACTTTCAGTAACTATGTTGTAGATACAATAGAGGCAACAAGAGGACAATAAAGACAACATCAGCCACTATGCAGCAGAGGAACAAAACCTAGGATTTCCATTGAGCATATGGGGGATGCAACATTTTTGTTGAGGCTGAGTGTTTGAGGAGAAGGGATCTATGTGCATAGATTTAACTATTTTTACAGTGGAGCTGAGGGTAGAGACTAGAGATTAGAGATAAGTGAAGAGGGTAGTGAAAGTGGAACTGCAAAGCAGAAGTGGAATTAGTGCAGCAGTAGATAAATTTTATATTTTTGAGCACTTTGTTTAGGCCTCTATATTCAATCTGAAAATTGTATGAAAAGTAGAACATCAAATAGTGCAGGTAGTGGACTTCATTCATAAGAGGTTGGTTCCTCTTGGAAAGTAGTGGTTTGCTATCTTAAGGGGGTTGGGGCCTCTTATGAGTGGGTGCTTACAAATAAATTGATGTAATTAAGTGGGTGCCTAATTTACATCATAATAACAAAAAAATTGGTGGTTTTATCCCTTTGGATTTCCACGTAAAAAAATAGTTGTGTCAATATGTGTGTGCCACTAAATTGATGGACTGTGTGCTCATGTGAATGGTTTATATATATATATATATATATATATATATATTAATTCTCTCACAAGTAACAGGAAAAAGTAAAAATAAATTTAAGAATTGAGCTTAAGTATTAAGAAAATTACTATTACCGATTCACCCCCCCCTCTCAGTACTTCCTTATTCCAACAACTTAAGGGAGATAAGTTCCTCGGCTTCTGTTTTTGTAGCCTTCAATATTTTGAGCTCATAAGACCCCACTCGTAGAGGAAAGGGAGGCCAAGGTGCCTTCTTATTCTTCTGCAACCACTGAGATAGACCTGTGCTAAGTTGGTCTCCGACCTCCTACATGACCACTTTATCAATCAGATACCTTGGCATGAGATGTGGAGGCCCCTGAGAATCTAACACTCTAAGGTATGTTCCTTGAGGCAGGAAAACCAATTTTCTACCTATGCAACTGTTGTTCTTGCTTCATGGGACATGCAAGGGGCTTCTACTTCAAATATCATCTTATATATTGCAATGAAGAAGTGCTTAGTAGGATTTTCCTAAAATCATTTGCAATTGTATTCTAACAATAATATGCAATGAATGTTGATAGGAGTTCTCTTGGAGTCCACTTCCAGTCTAGACCTAGGAACACATGGCGGGCACAAATACCATCTAGCAAGTAGGAATACATATAGAACCATTGTTTCTTTCCTTATGGTGTACCTTTCACCTTGATCACATTAACCTTCAACTATTGGGCCAAAAAAAATTCCCAATTGAATACTTTACCTTCTATGACAAGTGGATAAAGCATGATGATCCAACCTTTGTCACATTATTCAATGTTCTTTCACCCATATATCCTACAACACATGGCTATCAGGTAGTAATAAACCTTCTTGAGATACTTAGTCATGTAGATACCATTTGGCTTCCAGCGAAACTAAGTTGGTTCCTTCCACTATGACTTAATCGCTTCTTTGGTATCAAAATAACTCCAAGCTACATAAACTAGGAATTCAAATGTTTCTCAAACTTAGGTAACTTATAGTAAGACTGGAAGTCATGTGGCTGGTAAGAGGCAAGCTATTGCCCACTAACACTATCAAGGACCATGTTCTTGGTGTCTAGACCCTGTAGTATCCATCTAATTGCATCAACACAAGGTAACACAGATACCTACAAGCAACTTTGCGGAACCTTGATTTCTTGGCATTCTCATAAACTTATGTATCTTCTGGATCCCCTCGAAACTCCTTCGTATTGAAGGCATATTTTATGGTCAAACATGTAACAATAGAATATTTATAAATAAAAAATTGAGTGTCTATCCTGATGGGTACTCTTGTTTTAAGTACAATCGACGACATCCTCAGTACTACTATTTGTAACTTCCTTTAATGTTCATTTGTTATTAGTTGTGTCATGGTGTTGGTAGATGATGAAAGACTAATATGATCTATGTTTGAAGTACCTGGGAAAACAAATGCACTCATGGAAACAACAAGTTAGTTCCACAAAATATATTTTAATCTAAAAACCAATTACAAGCAGAAGATAGCCACTAAAAAGGGAAATTGTGAAATTCTTTAGCATAAGAGAAGCAAAGTGACTCACTGATCACTGGAAATGTGCATTGCGCAGTGATTGAGAGAGTGGATTACATTGGTTGAGTTAACAAGAGAGATAGAATGTGGACTATGACTGCACAATGCAAATTTGTTGGGAGAAGGAGGCTCCTTTAATGTACAGTTTGCATTGATAGTGGGCAAGGAAGGCCCTTATTGCTGGCTGAGAATTCACAATGCACAATTGGAGCCAATAATTGTGTAGTTCACAATCATAGTGATCAAGAGAGGTCCATCTATTGATTGGAATTGCATAATGCGCAGTTGAATAGATAGGGAGGCTTTTGGAGTTTCACAATTTATTCTGACAGAAGGCAAGGATCGACATTTGCAAATTGATGGGAGAAAGGTGAAGCAAGGATGTGGATCAGATCAATATTCAACCAAGTATGCATTCACATTTAGTGAAAAGAACAATGAGAGTAAGAAGACAAGCATGCATTGATATACTCAACAACAATAATTACTAGCATATGAAAAGACATGGAATGAGAAACAACACTAGAAAAGAATCATGAAAAGGTAAAATGACACATGTAGAAGCTACTAATAGAAAATATGACACTTTTAATGTGAAAAGCAGGAAAAATTGACACTTACAAAAGAAAAATAAAAGCAGCAAAAAGTGACAGTTAAGAAACTTACTCGGAAAAGTGGCATAAATGAAACCAAAATCACCTTGTGCTCATGATAATAGTTAGAGCTCCAAATATGAGTATGAGAATGAGCTCTAGGATGGCTTGTTATATAGATGAGCACTTTTAGACTTAGGGTAAGGGTTTCAAGCATGCATGCCTCAAAATCAAGGAGCTAAACTTAGTAAATTAATACATGTAAAGGTAACAACTTGAAAAAGCATGCGACGCTGGCATCTAGAAGTGTGCATGGGTTATCATCGAGAAGTGTGCACTTCATGTTTCCAAGGGATGCATAATTATCTATCTCTAGAAGCTATGATGTTCACTGGCACAAGAGACTGTGTATTTGGTTGTCTCAGCGAGGTGCGCAATTCATTACCACAAGGTAGTGCGTAGTTTTCTTCCACAACTGATTGCACAATTGCCTGTCACAAGAGGTTGTGCAGTTCACTCCAAAAAGGAGTTGTGCAATTGACTGCCACAAATAAATCTGCAACCCCTCAGATCAAGGCATGTGATAAGTTTCACTAAGGCATGCCCAATATTGTCTTCACAAAATGTGCATTGTCTATCTTTAGAAGTTGGATAGTTACTATCGACAATGACTAACTGTCATCATGAATTGCCTAGTATTTTTTCAAGGGATTGCACAATTTATGATATCACAAACTAACATGAAGGAGTGAGAGGTTGCGACACTTAAGACTCCAAAAAGGAAAACTTGATACTTAGGAAAATAATACCAAGGGTGGTCTTTGATTAGGTGCTCAAGTTTATGCTCAAAAATCAAAGTGTTAGAATCTCGTTAAACTCGGATTCAAATTGAAGAGCTTGTCATTCTAAATCAAACAGTGCACATGACACTCAAATCTGAGCTCGTATGAAAAAGTTAGAGCAGGTTAGAGTTCAAGTTTGACTTGTCTACATGGTAGGATTGGATGATGTGGAAAAGGTCCCAATGAATGAGGAGGCACCAAGTGGCAGGTTTCCATTAGTCCTCACATATCTCATATCACAGGTCGCAAGTGGATTGGGTTAAGAATCATCCCTCAGGCAGTGCAGATTGTGATTTTTGATATCGCATATCGCAATCGCAGGAAAGGAGGAGTTATTGAATCGCCCCCCAACACAGTCAGGGTTGCGATGCAATATATCACAATCGTATATCGCACCTAGCACTTGCCGCTATATATATGATATAGGAATTTTCCACCAATAACGAAATGTGATGAGTTCCAATAGCAATAAGACCCCGGACGTGATATTTTACATTGTGTATTTTATACTCTCGTCAGGTCTGTGATAATGCTATCACAACATTCTGTTGTGTTAACAAGACCTTCAGCCTACCAAACCTCGCCGATTACAATGAGAGATAAGTTCCCGGACGCGATACATTTATGAGCCATAGTTTAAAGTTCCCACTAGGCCTGCTAATATCGCATCGCACAATCACCACTTTGTTTACAAGACCATCCTTCGGGTTTTTATGTCTATTGCGACTTTGCGATATGAACGACACAATATAGCCCGCCGTGTGGTGAAATATTCACTGAGTTAGCAGATTTTGGAGCAAATTTGTGGGTTTCTGTTAGTTTTGGAGAAATTTATGGAAAAAATAGGGGGAAAACTAGGAGAAGTCATAACTTCTTCATCTCTTATCCAAATTGGATGCAAAAAGAGGCTAGATAGCCATTTTTTAGTATTCTGAACTCATTAAGATGGGTTTCAGAGGCATTTGAGCATTGTAAACACACTTTTGTTGTAATTTTGAGCATAATAGAGAGGCCCAAGCATTGGAAGTTGGACCAAGGAGAGGTAGCCTAGGAGGGGTGAACTTCTCATCAAATCTCAATGTTGTGTGTTGTATTTTTATGTTCTTTGTTTTCATTTTGTTGTTGTCTAGCATATGTTTTATGTTAAATTTTTTATAACATCTACATAAGAAACTCTCAATGGAATGAGTTAATTAAGCAAACATGGTGAATCCTTAAGCACTAGATAAGGAAATGATAAGCATCTTGGGTTTTATTATGAATGGGGAATTATCATAGCATTACTAATCTACTCCATTTCAGATCAAGTTGGTATCAGAGCACTGGTCTTTTCTCACTATATTTTCTTTGTGAAAGAAGGATTTAACCATTTTCTAGTTTTGTGTCATTCTAACAAGGTTAAAACTCCAAATAGGTGAAGGAAAGTTGGTTGGAAGCCCTGAAGTTGGGTCAAGTGGAGGAAGAGAAAGGTTTCCAAAGTATTCTACACCAGTACATCCTCAAGTTGCAGAAGTTACAATTGAGTTTTCAGAGACCATGTATCATGAAGGAGAACCTATCATGATAGAAGATGAGAAGACCTTTAGAAAGGACTTCCCTGATATGACGAAGATGGTGAAGGTCCTCTATGAAGAGAGGAATAGTAGATTGCAAGGAGAAAGTTCCAAACCCCCCAAAGGAGAAGGCTCTTCAGGAGGAGGTAATGGAAAAGGAGGTAATGGGAATGGAGACAAGCCTCCACCCTCTCCACCATCTTCTTCATCTTCTTCTTCACAATCATCTTCACACTCTCCCATTGACACAACCCTTACTCATACTCATCATCATTCTACAAAAGGAACTGGTAAATCACCTTTTCTAAAAATTGATGTTAAATTCAAGTTGTCAGTGTATAATGGTGAAGTGAATGCAGAAAACCTGGATAACTGGATTCATTAGTTGGAGGTGTATTATAGAATTCAGAACCTTTAAGAGTATGGAGGGTGAAACACTTGTATGGTGGGAATCAAGGAATCAAGACGAGATAAAAAAAAATGGTAAGATCTCTATTACTTAGTCTAATTTCATTGTTGATATAAAAAGACAATTCTACCCTTTAGCACATATGCAAAAATCTATCATGAATTGGAAAAATTTCAGACAATTAAAAGGTCAAAATGTGCAAGAGTATACTCAAGAGTTTAGGAGAAGAGCTCTTATGCTAGGAGTAGACTTACAGTCACAAGATACTTTGCTCAAATATATAGGAGGTTTGCATAACTATCTTTTACAATCATTATTATGTTTAATCCCATGAATCTTTATGAGGTCTATGTTCAAGCTACTCATCTCAAAGCAAGAGGGAAAAATGTACAAGAAGAAGGTAAGAAGAATCCATTCCAAAGTGGTGAAAAAGGGAATAAATTTAAAGGAAAGTAGAAGAAAAATGCTTTTGTTAAGAAAGAAAGGGAGAAACCCATGTGTAGTAATTGTTCCAAAGAGGGCCATGATGAAGTGAATTGCTAGAAGCTTCATCCTTAATTACGATGGAGTAAGTTTTACAATAAAGGGAAATAGAAGACCAACATTGTTGTACAACAAGACTTGGGTTCTGACTTAGGTGATGAAGCAAAGATTGCAGCCACAGTCACTAAAGGAAAATTCATGGAAAAAGCAAGAAAAGAGGAAGTCATGGCAAGTACCAACTCATAAAATAACTCCAACAACCCTTCAAATGAAGAAAATAGAATTGAGTTGTTCCATACCAGAGTTATTTCCAAACACACAAAGATTGATATGCTCTTTGACAGTGGATCTCAGGAAAATTTAATTTCTACAGACTTGGTCAAGCAATTAAATCTGGAAACCATGCCTCGTCATAAACTGTATTTGTCAGGTTTTATAACTAAGGATGCCAATCTTCAGGTCACATGGAAATGTGTTTCGAGGTTTACAATTATTGCCAATTTCGTTGATGAAGTTGAATTAGATGTAGTGTTGTTGGATATTTCTAGAATTATGTTGGGAAGCCCGTATTTGTATGACAGGAAAACTGTTTTCCATAGATTTGAGAACAAATATCATTTGTTCAAATATGGAGTGGAGTATATTGTGAGAGCCCATCGTAGGAAGCTTAATCTTTATTTGGAAAGCGCAGGGAAAATGAAGTGACTGGTGAATTCCAACAAGAGTCTCGTGCTCCTTATGATCAAGCAGAAGAATGACACAGAGCATGAATCCTTTGCAGGCTGTGACACGAAGTTGAAAGTCGAATTGGTTGATGTGGTCAATCAATATGGAGAGATGTTTCAAGAACCAAAGGGATTGCCACCAAAAAGGGGAATTCATCACGAAATTTAGCTACAGCAAGGCTACCCCTCCCAAACATCGATATGTATCGAATGTCAATTCTGGAAAGTTTAGAAATTAAGAAACAAGTCAAGGAATTGTTAGATAAAGGTGTAATGCATCCCTCTACTTCACCAGGTGGTTCACCAATTGTTTTGGTACCCAAGAAAGATGAAACCTGGCGCATGTGTGTAGATTATCGATATTTGAACAAAATTACCATAAAGAATCGATACCCACTGCCCAGAATAGATGATTTGTAGATCAGTTTAAGAATGAAAAATATTTGACTAAATTAGACTTAAGAATTTGATATCATCAAGTTAAAATAGCTGAGGAGGATATTTGGAAGATTTCTTTTAAAACCAAACAGGGATTGTTTGAGTGGCTGGTTATGCCTTTTAGTCTTTGCAATGCTCCAACTACATTCATGAGAGTTATGAATGATGTTTTAAGATCCTTTCTTGATGAGTTTGTAATTATATATTTAGATGATATTTTGATATTCAGCAAATCACAAGAAGAACATGTCAAGCATGTGAGGAAAGTGTTGGATGTATTGAGAAAAGAACAGTTATTTCTGAAGATGTCTAAATGTGAATTCGGGAAAACTTCCTTGGTGTATTTGGGCCATATAGTTGGAGGAGGTGAGCTGAAGATTGACCCCTCTAAATTTTTGGTCATTGTGAATTGGCCAATACCCAAATCAGTCACAGAAGTAAGGAGTTTTATGGGAGAAACGCAATACTAGAGGAAGTTCATTTCCAATTTCTCTTCCATGGCAGCTCCACTATATGCTTTGACCAGCATGAAGGTTGTCTTCTAGTGGGGAGGCAAATAGAAAAAAGAATATGATGCTTTAAAACAAAATATCAGTTCAGCCCAGTTTAGCATTGCCATATTTGAAACAACCATTTGAAATATAAACTGATGTAAGTGATTATGCCATTGGTGCAATTATTTTACAGCATGGTAAGCCCATTTCATTTCATTATGAGATTTTTAATGGTGTTGTAATTAATTATCCTACATATGATAAAGAGCTTTACGTATTGGTGAAAAGTGTGAAGAAATGGAAGCATTACTTGATGGGTAAAGAAACCATTATTCACGTCGATCATTAACCTTTGCAATATTTTCAATCTCAAACAAAATTGCAGCAATCAAGGCACTTTTGTTGGATGGGATTCTTATAGCAATTCCACTTGGTAATCAGGTATAAGAAAGGTATTTATAACATAGTTGTTGATATGATTTCTAGACTGGTTGTTAACATAGCAATTTTACTCAAGAATAATTCTATTTTTCCTGAAAGTTATGTTGAAAAATATGCACATGATGCTGACTTTCAAGAGGTATATTTAAACTTGAGTCAAGGCCACCAAGTTGAGAAATTAGACTACCATGTACATGATAATCTGTTGTATCATTTGGGAAAACTTTGTGTTCCACAGGGAGAGAGATTAAATGTCACAAGGGAAGCACACATTTCTCTCATTGTTGGACATTTATGTGTAATTAAAACAATGGAAAATATTGAGAGGTATTTTTACTGGCCTCGTATGCTTGAAGTGTGTCACATTTTATCAGAGTTTGTTCATTTTGTGCAAACAATAAGCCTAGTAATAGGAAAATAGGATTGTACACACCACTTCCAATGCCTTCACATCCATGGGAGAGTGTTTCTATGGATATTTTAGGAGTTCTTCCTTTATCAATAAAAGGTCATGATTATTTGTACGTAGTTGTGGATAGGTTTAGCAAGATGTGCATATTAATGCCTTGCAGAAAACAAATTACAGCTGAACAAACAGCTCAAATTTTCTTTCAAAATGTATGGGTTCATTTTGGATTACCTACTTCTATTATAAGTGATCGCGATTCCTGATTTGTTTTGGAATTTTTGGTCAAATTTATGGAACTTGATGAACACCAAGTTGAAGAAAAGTACAGCCTTCCATCCACAAACAGATGGTCAAATTGAAGTGGTTAATAGGAAAGTTATTCATTTTCTGAGATGATACTGCAACAAACATCCTAAGTTGTGGGATGAAAAGTTTCATTATTCAACATGCTTACAACCGAGCAAAACACTCTTTCGCTCTAACTTCGCCTTTTAAGGCATGTATTGGTTATTTGCCTAAATCGCCTTTGGATTTCATCTTTGAGAAAGTTGTACTTGTAGATGGACATAGTGACATAGAGAGAGCAAAGAAATTCATTGAGAAAATTTAGATTATTCACCAAACAGTTCAAGAACAACTAGAAAAGTGTCAAGGCAAGTATAACGTAAGGCATGATAAGTATCGTGTGGATCATCAGTTTCAAGTAGGTGATGAAGTTTGGCTATACATTAGCAAGGAAAGGCTTCAAGGTGAAGGTAAAAATCTGAAACTAATCCATTATGGTTCATTTAAAATTCTGGAAAAGATTGATAATAATGCTTTCAAGCTTGATTTTCCTTCATATATGCAAATTTATTCTGTTGTTAATGTTGAAAATTTGAGATTATATGAGCCTCCTTTGATTGAAGATCATGGAGAAAGTGTATAGATTCCATCAATTGAAAAATTTTCTCCAGAATTTCTTGATGAGCTTCAGCAAGACACCATACTTGACAGAAGAATGAGGTCATCAAAAAGGGGAAATTTTGATTATCTCTGAGTGGGTCTCAAAGGTACAAATCCATCAAAGGCAAAATGGATTGAAGAGGGGAAGGTTAGGGAACAATACCCTATTCTGTTCAATAACTAAATATAATCTTTTGGGGTCCAAGAGGCTTCCAATGGGGAGGAGTGATCAAGAGCTCAAGTTTATGTTGAAAAATCAAATTGTGAGAATCTTGTTATACTCAGCTTCAGAACAAGAGCTCATCATTCTAAATCCAACTATGTGAATGGCACTCAAATCCCAGCTCGTATGCAAAAGTTAGAGAAAGTAAAAGTTCAAGTTTGACTTGTCTACATGGCAAGATTGGATGACGTGGCAAAGATCCCAACGAATGAGGAGGCCCCAAGTGGTACGCTGTCATGGGCCCTCGCATATCGCATATCGCAAGTCGCAGGTGGATCGGGTTAAGAATCACCCACCAGGCAGTACCAATTGCAATTTGTGGTATTACATATCGCAATCGCAGGAAAGGAGGATTTATAGAATCTGCCCCCGACACAGTCAGGGTTCTAATGTGATATATCACAATCGCATATCGCACCCACCCGCTGATATATATATGATACAGGGATTATCCGCTAATAGCGAAATGAGATGAGTCCTGATAGTGATAATGATCTAGGTGGATATTGGTGGCCACCCGCCTATTCCACTTTGAACCCCACCATTGCTTTCTTTCAGTTTTCAGTTTCCTTATTTGTAGCACAATTTACTATTTTTGGTAGTTTTTCGGGACCTGAACTTTCAGAGCCATTTTGAGGCCCTAAATGACATTTTTTGGGAAACCTAGGACCAACATGGGTCTTCACCTGATGTTGTTCATTCAAAAGTTGTATTCCTTGGATGGATATTTCTAAGGAAGTATTGTGCGCATCAAATGGACATCGTATGCCAAAGTTACGACCCTAGGAAGTTGATGTACCAATTTACCCAAATGGGGCCCATATTTTGGCACTTCATATCCTAGGGTTAGGTTTTTAGATGTTTAGGGTTTTCCTTTATTTATCAATAATAAAGAGGCCTTAGAGCCTCATGTAACACAGTTCAAAGGCATGTAGCTACTACATCTCTTCTCAGAGATAAACTACCATCACCCAAGCTAGTTTTATTTCCATTTTGTTTGTAAGCATATTTCAGTATTTCATATTAATGAAATGAAGTGTTATTTCTACAACAGCTTTGCATTTATGGTTATATATGTAATTTGTTGCATTATTGTTTAAATCTAGATCAATGGTATCAAAGAGGTCTTCTCTTTCTTTGTTTTTCTTTCTATGTCCCCAGTGAGGTTGGGATATAAGGAGTTAGGGCTCGATCTAGTTGAACGTTTGCAAGATCAACCTCGCAAAGCCCGACAACTGCCTATGGGGGAAGAAAAGAAAGACGAGGGGGCAGGAGATCCTATCAAAATATTGTTCAAGGAGGCCCTCGAGAAACAAAGGAATGTGATAATAGATAGCTTTTCCCAAATCCCTCAATGGTTGCCCACTAGCAGTGCATCCACATCCAGTAGCCACTTTGGAGGCTCCACTAATTTTAAGGTACAAGTAAACTTTGACATTCACATATTTGAGGGCCAAATAGATGTAGAAGCCATAGATAAATTGTTAAATCTGCTAGAAAGATATTTTTTTGTTCATGATTTTTCTAGCCAAGAAAAAATTACTTTTTCTCTTCTCAAAGTTGCCCTCCATGTCAAGAACTAGTGGGAACCCTACTATGAGCAAAAGGATGAAAGTACAAACTCACTTTTTTTAGTCGCACCCACTTGGAATTCATTCTAGGATACCATCAAGGAGTAGTACTACCCTGTTGGGAGCTATGAGGATAAATACATAAAGTGGACAACATTACAGAAAGGAAGGGACCAAGATGTGCAGGATTTTACCAATGTTTTCCATACCCTTCGCACGAAGTTGGGTATCAAGGATTCTGAAAAACATTTGGTACTCAAGTACCATGGCTTCCTACACCTGTACATCTAGGATGAGATGGAGTTCCTGGACATCTCCTTGCTCGGCACGGCATACCAATACACCGTCAAGATCAAGCAGAAGTTTAAATAGAAAAAGCGATGCTTTGGATATCTGAATCTGAAGCAAGGGAAGGATGCCCCCAAACCGCAAAATAAGGACAAATCCAAGGTAGGGTGGCCCAGGACAACCCGCAAAAGCCGCAAGCAAAGAACAAAACCTCGAAGTCAAAGAAGGAAAGGGGAAAGTGTTGTGAGTTCCATAAGAGCTTCACTCACAACACAAGTGAGTGTCGGGCCAAGCAGTCACTAGTGGCCGAGCTAAAGGCTTCGGAATCAGATGCATGTTCCGAATCTAAGTTAGAACCCAACAAGGGGAATGAAAAATGGAAGAATATTATTGATGCAGAGCCCAATGCCATCGTTGTCACCACGAAGATCCAGAAGGAGGAACCCAAATATCCAGAGGAGGAGGAGAGCATCTTCCACTCCTAGATGTGGGTAACGAGTTCCTCGCTACAATTCATTGTCGACAGCGGGAGCCAAAAGAACCTCATTTTGGTAGAGGTCATGAAGCAGCTGGGCTTACCGACCATAGCACAACCACAACCGTACACCATCAGGTGGCTTCACCAAGGACAGGATCTTCGCGTGAGCCAAAAGTGCCATCTTCCATATAACATCAAACCCTTCACAGATGAGGCATTATGTGATGTTTCTTCCCTTGATGGTTGTGATGTATTATTAGGCCAACCATACTTGTGTAAGCAAGATGTTGTGTATGAGTCAAGGCCTCGCACTACTATTGTTACTTTTGGAAATAAGTTGTACAATATATCGGAGGTAGCACCGCCTATCATCATCTCTTTGGTTACTGCAAAACAATGCAGTAACCTCATTTCCAAAACCCAGAAATTTGTTTTCTTGATGATACGTCCTCAGGGAAAGAAGAAGATGGTGGACATGACCTCCACACATGGCCCCTCTGCATGAAAAAAATGGGTAGACAAGGTCATGGAGGAGTATGAGGACATATTCACTTCCCCCACAGGGGTGCCTATGCACTGTTAGGTTAAGCACTCCATCAATCTGACCATAGGTGCGTCATTGCACAATGGACCAATCTATCAGCAAATCCATTCTAGAGAGCGATGAAATCAAGAGGTAAATTTATGAGCTGCTGCAAAAAGGTGACATCCACCCGAGTTCATCACACCGTGGGAACCCGATCATGTTGGTACAGAAGAAGGATGGGACTTGGAGACTATGTATTGACTATCAGGTGTTGAACAAGATCAATGTTCGGAATAGGTAACCAATCCCATGGCTTGATGACCTTCTCGACCAATTCAAGGGGGGAAAATATTTCAGCAAGATCAACTTGAAGTTTGGATATCACCAAGTACAAATGGAACCCTCTAATGTATGGAAGACTACCTTCAAAGCTAAGGAGGGCCTTTTCAAATGGTTGGTTATGCCTTTTGGGTTGAAAAATGCTCCTGCAACCTTCATGAGGCTGATGGATGACATCTTGCGGCCATTCACCAACTCATTTGTAATGGTATACTTCGATGACATCCTTATCATCAACCAGAGTTTGGAAGAGCACCTCCACCACATCCACCAGGTACTCCAAACACTATGGCAACACAAGTTGTGTGCCAATTTAAAGAAATGCACTTTTGGCATGACCCAGAATCAGTATCTAGGATACATTATTGATGAACGGGGGGTGCATGTGGATCCAACCAAGATCCAAGTCATTCAGGATTGGCCAACCCCAACCACTCTTACATAGCTCCGCATCTTTCTAGGTCTTTCCAATTTCTACCATAGGTTCATGTTGGGATTCTCTCATATCACTTGGCCCTTGAGTCAAGTCACCAAGGGAGGAGAGAAAGAAAAATTCTTTTGGTCTGAATCTCAAAAGAAGGAATTCACAGAGTTGAAACATTGCCTTTGCTCTGCACCAGTGCTCACTTTACCTGACTTTCAACAATCATTTGAGATTGAGACAAATGCCTCTAGCTATGCTATTGGGTAGTCCTTACCCAACAGGGGCATCCAGTGGCATATCACAGTGAGACACTTTCAAACACAGTCCAAAAGTATCCCACTTATGACAAAGAGATGTATTCCATTGTACATGCTTGCCAACAATGGAAGCATTACATTTTGGGGAAGGAAACGATCATCCACACAGACCATGGACCCCTATAGTTCAATAGATGCAAGGGAAGGTGCAGAATGATCACCATCAGAAGTGGTCCACATACCTGCAACAATTATATTTGAATATCAAGTATATGAAGGGCAACACCAATAATGTTGTAGACTGCCTCAACCAACCAACGATCATGGCGTTAACCACCGTGCCCAACTCTTATGGGCACGAGACTTTTTATTGGCCACCTCTCTACAACAGCAACCTAGATTTGGGCCACACATACCATACGCTCTTGGAGGGTCAACAAATTCCAGATTTTCACCTCCAGGATGCCTTGCTATGCCACCTGGGAAATCTTTGTGTTCCTTCAAGCGAGCGAGTCAAGATGATTTGGGAAGCACACTATAGTCGGGCCATTGGGAATTTCGGGGTCAACAAAATAGTGGCAGTACTGCAGATGTATTTCTATAGTCTGAATCTTCGACATGATGTTAGGAAGTACATTAGATCCTGCACTGCCTGCACCATTGCCAAACCAACCATCAAGATGCAAGGCCTCTATACTCTGTTGTCTACCTCTATTCGACCTTTGGAATCAATTTCCATGGATTACATATCAGGCCTTCCTTCTACTAAGCATGGAAACTGTTAGCCTTGTTGGTGTTTGGCCCAAAAATGAATCCAAATATGTTCTTTAAGCCTTCAAAAGATAGCAATATCTTGCCAAAGATGAAAACCAGCGCAGGAGAAGAGCCCTTAGAAGGGTGGAAAAGCACTATCGGGAGGAAAAAACTAGAGAAAACAGTAAAAAACATGTATCACAGGCATAAACATAGAAACACACAACAGCCATTAGATCTGGCCGATCAATGGCCCAGACCTAACCGATAAATCACAATCGGCCAAGCACAAAGAAGGACTTAAGGTTGGGCAGAAGACACCCTCGATCAACGATCTCCGATGATCGTATCAGCGGGTCACAATCGTCGGATTAAGGGAAGACCAAGTGGAACTTGCGATGGTGATCAATGATGCAATGTGGACCGTTGATCAAGTGCGCAGATCGATGGCCCACATCATGTCGCAGTATCTATATCAGAGATTAACAAGGAGCGCTAGCAATGGCCCGGGGCATGAGCGATATGTGATTGCGATCAGATCGCATTGGAGAAATTATGGAGTGGGGCCTTCACACATATATGTGTGTGACCCGATGAACCGGACCCGGCGGTGTTCTAAATAATATTTCATAAGGTTTGAAATCTACCAAAAGGCATTTTCATATGTATTTTGTGTATTTTCATTATTTAACGAAATACAAAGGGGCAGTGATGATGTGATAGGACCCGGACCCGAAGGGGTTCAGGAATGAAAATATATACTATTTCAGGTCTGTCGAAGCCAATTTTTCATGTATTTCCAGTGTTTTTAACATATTTCCAAATGCAAAGGGAAGACTGGAAATAGGCCATCATCGATTTGCGATAGTGACCTAGAAGGCGGCCCTGATAGAAGAATAGACAGAGTTTGAGGACTTTTGAAGTCCGAAATAAATAGAGATGTGTGGGATTTTACATTGTTGTAGCGTTTTTCTGTATTAAATAGAAAACAGTCATTGTCTACATTTGAATAGATTTCAGAGGCCCGAAGACCCTTTCCATCACATAACAGACGCCAGGAAACAGTTACCAGGAGACAGTGGCTGGAAAGGGAAAAAAAAGGGCCACAGCACGATGCAGCCCGAAACAGAATCGATCATGCAGCATCAACAACGCAACACAACCTCAACCAACAAACAATCATGGAGCATTACTTGCATGAGCAAGCTCCCAGTCAGCGCAACAAACTACCAGAATGTTGTTACTCTGTTGTCAGAAGAGGAAA
Organism: Pinus tabuliformis; assembly: GCA_031772625.1. Taxonomy (NCBI): domain Eukaryota; kingdom Viridiplantae; phylum Streptophyta; class Pinopsida; order Pinales; family Pinaceae; genus Pinus; species Pinus tabuliformis. The sequence goes on along the minus strand of CM062809.1, from coordinate 828,245,838 downwards.
CCCCCGAGCCCATGTGTGCCTAGTTAGGGCATCAAGTTATTAAAAATAGAGAGGATAGATTAAGACACTCCAAGCTTTTGAGAGCTCAGGAGAATTGTAAAAGGCCTATAAATGGCTAAAAGTTAAATGGATGAAAGGTTCAACTTCTGGAGACTGTGGATATTATGTTCCTTGTAGCGTCTCATCTTCATTCCAGTAATACAATCTTCTTTTGTTGTTACATGTTCAATATCCATTTCTCTTCTATTCTAAGCTTACACTTGGATAGTCTATTCATGATTTCTTCTGTGTCTAATGCCAGATAACTATCATCTTATATCTACATTGATAAATTGGATTTGTAATTGAATATGTTATTCATGTTTTCTTCTGTGTCTAACGCCAGATAACTATCATCTTATCTCTGCATTGATAAACTAGATTTGCAAGCTTCATGTACTTCCTATAGCTAGCCATTCATATATGTTTATGTATGCATCTGCCGGTACAATTAGTATTCTCCATCTATCAATTGAATCTATAAACTATTGAGCATTAGTGGTCTAAAGCCTTATCAAGCTGAGGGTGTTCATGCATGTATGGAGTGAAAACAGAGTTGAAACAGTTATCTGGCTTGATCCAAACCTTCATCCATTCCAATAGTTTTGAGAACAATATTGAAGATTATATGTTACTAGGCATCTCCGAGCTACAATCTAGGAGAGCTTCCTGTAGCAATAACATAATTGGCACCGTTTCCGGGGAGAGGATACTGAAGCTCATCTTCCTTGGGAGACGACAAAGATCCAGCTTTGATGATAGACAAAGTCTAGGCACTTTTTGGTTGTAATCATCTATCTGGTGACTCTACTCAAGGAAAAACCTCTTGGCGACTCCACTTCATAGTTCTGGCTTAGTTTGTGAGGCATGCTCAGAGAAATCCTCAGAAGTCACAAGCTGACCCAATACCTGACCCTAAAAAAATCATCAAAGAAAGAAAGGTATTGCAGAAAGGAGCATCAGGTTCAAGTAAACCTAAAAAATATTCTATATCTCTTCAAGAAAGTCATGTAATAGAACAAATATATGTTGAGAGTATAACATCTAATACTAGCAGTGAAGAAAAACTCTCAGAAATTCATAAAGCTCCTTATTCTTTAGGTTCTTTTGTTGTATGCCCAAAGGAAACCTCACCTCCTATCCATCAGACTCCTCTAGTCCTATCAGTCACTCCTCATCCCTCTATCATTTAGACTACCGGTACCTTTATAGCCACCATAGTTATGGCAGGGCCACAAGCACCCACCAAAATGGAAAGAATCATAGCTGCTAGGTATGGACTGCTAGTACTGCCCACTCCTTTGAATGCCATGCCTACTAGAGAATATCATAAATATAGGCCTAAGTTCACTGGGACTGAAGGTTTTAGAGATGAAGAACATCTTGAGTCATTCTATAGCTATGTTGATAACCTGGATAGGATGAAAGTCTTTGTCCAAAGCCTAGATGGAGAGGCTAGAAAATGGTTCAGAGAACTGGCCCCAAAATCTATAGCAGATATTAAGGCTTTAGATGATGCATTCCTAAAGCATTGGGGGGATAAGAAGGATCTCCTCTACTACCACACTGAATTTGGGAACTTAAAGAGGGAAAATTGTGAGTTTATGTCTGATTTTAATAAGAGGTTTAACTGCATGTACAACAAGATAACAGCGGATTTAAAACCCACCACTACCTCTACTAAACTCACCTATGCCAGTGATTTTGATTCTGACTTCTACCTACTATTGAGGGAGAGGCGATGTGCTACTTTGGATGATATGCAAGATGCAGCATTGGAAGTAGAATCAAACTTCATCACTACAAAGAAAATCAAGGGAAATTTTGATAGAAGAAGACAGAGGGGCGACTCTTCATCATCTTCAGATCCCAAGATAGATAAAATGACCAAAATGATAGAGTCATTAGCCTCTAAAATCTCCAAATTAAAGGTTGAGCAGCACTCTGGGAAAGGAAGAGTTCCTAATACCTTTGCTCCTAGAAATCCAAATCCATATATAAGAGCTAATGAGCAGTTGCAGTTTCTGCAAAGAAGCAAAGATGCCAATGAAGACCAAAGGGTGAAGACCCATTTTCAAAATGTAGTCATGGAAGAGGAGTAGTTTGATGAAGATGATGAGATCCATTGTATGGAAGACAAAGGCAGTGCTCCTTTTTTTACCTTAGCTACCTATGAAAAGTCATTATTCAATGACCAAATCAGCCAAGAGTGGGACAGTGAAGCTGTTCTACAAACTGAAGATCAACACAAATATAATCTGAGGTCGAAGATTAATAATGCCAAGGAAACTCCTATTCAAAGAGCTGTTGTCCCCACAGAACAACAAGCTAAGAAGTAGAGGCAACCGGCAGTTGATCCCATCATCCTTAAAGCCCCAACTCACGAGGTAAGAGGCCTTGACAAGTCTCCTTCTCCTTTCAATTTTCAATCAGAAATACAGAAGCTAAGAATACCTATACCTCTGATTGAACTAGGGAAGAATGAGTCCTTCAAGAAATATATCCTTGAGGCCCTTGAGCCTAAAGCCATCCAAGCCTCCACTGACTATGTAAATCTACAAGATGACAAACCAACTGTTATTCTCAGCCCAATGATTGAAAATTGTGAAGACAACTCTCCATCATTCTATGTCTCTCTGACTATTCATGATAAAATCCTTCACAACTACCTTCTGGACACTGGAGCCAGCCATAATCTAATTCCCAAGGTTGTCATGGATAAATTGGGTCTTGACATTACCAAGCCTTATCATGACCTGTTTTCTTTTGACTCTAGAAAAGTGAAATGTCTGGGATTAATCAAGGACCTAGCCATCACTTTGTCTCAACTGCCCATGAAGAGCATGATGATGGATATTGTGGTAGTAGATGTAGCCCCCAAGTTTGGCATGTTGCTTTCTAGAGTTTGGATCAAGAGAATAGGTGGAATATTGCAAAATGATCTATCGTATGTTACTGTCCCAGTTTTTGGAGGTGAAAATAGGAGATTGTACAGAGAGGCTCAGTTGGCTTATATCATCAGTGATGAGAAGAATCCCACTAATCATCCCATCTATGTTGTCGACACTGATTTTGGAGCTTGTTTTCTTTAGATTGAAGAATCTCAGTTGGCCTCCACGCAGCTTAAGAAACCAGTTTGCCAGATCACAGAGGAAGAAGGCCCACAGATTTGGGACATGTTCTTTGATGGAGCTTTCTCTAAGGAAGCTGCAGGGGTAAGTGTAGTCCTTGTGTCCCCCACACAGGAATGCATTCATTTATCTTTCAAATTAACTTTTTAGGTCAACAAAACTTTCCAAGCAAAGCATCCAAGGCTAAAAGCATATAGAGATGAGGTGAAATACAGATCATCACATCCTGACAATGTCAAATACTTGAAATTTTTTGAAAAGGATGATGAAATTAATAGGCTTTTAAAAGTCTTTGATGAATTTGCTGAAATGCACATTGACCAAGAAAAAGAAACCTTTGATAGAAAGGTAAAATGGGACAATTTTCAGTTTGGTGACTGGGTCCTCAAATGGGATGCATTGAAGGAAAAGAAGGGAAATTATGGTAAATTTGATGCCTTATGGACATGTCCATTTGTTATCGCTCAAGTTCAGATGAGCAACATTTTCATTCTGCACAATTTAGAGGGGGAAGATGCTTTTGATGGCCCAGTCAATGGGAATTTCTTGAAACTTTATTTCATTTAAGGCTTTAAAGCCTTGGTATTGTAAATATGTTTTTTCTAGTTTTTATTTTCATTGCAAAATAGTCTCCATGCCCAATGGAACACTAGGAGGAAGATTTGATTTTGTTTTTATAGTAAAGGCATTGTTCTGCAGTTCTTGAAACCTCACAGGGAGGATTTCATCCCCAGAAGGAGAAAGTGTTAACCTTGTTGGTGTTTGGCCAAAAAATGAATCCAAATATGCTCTTTAAGCCTTCAAAAGATAGCGAGATCCTGCCAAAGATGAAAACAAGCGTAGGAGAAGAGCCCTTGGAAGGGCGGAAAAGCACTATCAGGAGGAAGAAACCAGAGTAAACAGTAAAAAAACATGTATCACAGGCATAAACATAGAAACGCACAGCAGCCGTCAGATCTGGCCGATCAATGGCCCAAATGTAACCGGAAAATCGCAATTGGCCAAGAATAGAGGAGGACTTAAGGTTGGCCAGAAGACACCCCCGATTAGCGATCTCTGATGATCGGATCAGTGGGTCACAATTGGCGGAGGAAGCTAGTGGATTAAAGGCGGACCAAGTGGAACTTGCGATGGCGATCAGGGATGCAATGTGGACCGTTGATCAAGCACACAAATAAACAACCCACATCACGTCATAGGATCTCTATCGAAGATTAACAAGGAGCGCTAGCAATGGTCCAGGGCACGAGGGATATGCGATTGTGATCAGATCGCATCGCTATATCGCATCGGAGAAATTATGGAGTGGGGCCTTTACACATATATGTGTGCAACCCGATGAACCGGACCCGATGGTGTTTGAAATAATATTTCATAAGGTTTGAAAACCACCATAAGGCATTTTCATATGTATTTTGTGTATTTTTGTTATTTAACAAAATACAAAGGGGCAGCGACGATGTGATAAGACCCGGACCCGAAGGGGTTCAGGAATGGAAATATATATTATTTCAGGTCTGCCGAAGCCAATTTTTCATGTATTTCCAGTGTTTTTAACATAATTCCAAATATAATGGGAAGACTGGGAATAGGTCATCAGCGATTTGCGATAGCGACCCAGAAGGCAGACCCAATGGAGGAATAGACAGAGTTTGAGGACTTTTGAAGTTCGAAATAAACAAAGATGGGTGGGATTTTACATTGTTGCAGTGTTTTTCTGTATTAAACAGAAAACAATCATTGTCCACATTTGAAAGGATTTTAGAGGCCCGAAGACCCTTTCCATCACATAACAAAGACCGGGAAATAGTTACCGGGAGACAAAGGCCAGAAAGGAAAAAAAAGGGCCATAGCACGATGCAGCCTGAAATAGAATCGATCATGAACCATCAATAGCGCAACACACCCTCAACCAACAAATGATCATGGAGCATCGTTTGCACGAGTGAGCTCCCAGACAGTGTAGAAAACTACCAGAATGTTGTTACTCTGCTATCGGAAGAGGAAACCCCCGAGCCCATGCGTGCCTAGTCAGGGCATCAAGTTGTTAAAAACAAAGAGGATAGATTAAGACACTCCGAGCTTTTGAGAGCTCAGGAGCATTGTAAAAGGCCTATAAATGGCTGAAAGTTAAATGGATGAAAGGTTCAACTTCTGGAGACTATGGATATTCTATTCCTTTTAGCGTCTCATCTTCATTCGAGTAATACAAGCTTATTTTGTTGTTACATGTTCAATATCCATTTCTCTTTTGTTCTAAGCTTGCACTTGGATAGTCTATTCATGATGTCTTATGTGTCTAATGCTAGATAACTGTCATCTTATCTCTGCGCTGATAAATTGGATTTGCAATTGAATAGGTTATTCATGTTTTCTTCTATGTCTAATGCCAGATAACCGTCATCTTATCTTTGCGTTGATAAATTAGATTTGCAAGCTTCATTTACTTCCTGTAGCTAGCCATTCATATATGTTTATGTATGCATCTATTGGTATAGTCAGTATTCTCCATCTATCCATTGAATCTATAAAATATTGAGCATTAGTGGTCTAAAGCCTTGTCAAGCTGAGGGTGTTCATGCATGTCTGGAGTGAAAAGAGAGTTGAAACGGTTATCTGGCTTGATCCAAACTGTTGGGTGTGGAGCCTGATTATCTTATGTATTCAAAGGTTTCAGCTCAATGTATACCCCAGGAAGAATCTACACCCATCCACGTGGGGGGGCTAATCCCCCCCAACTGGGGGCCCTGGGGGCTAGCAGTCCCCCGGTGGGGGTTCGGGGGCAGCACTCTTGAAGCCAAAAAATAGATGTAAATTTGCCTTGTAAAATTCTTGTAATTTCTAGTCAATCTGAGTTGTTCATTAGGTAGATGATCTGACGGTAGAAGTTATGTTTAATTTATGGTTTTTTGCCCTAGAAGGCAACCCCTCACTATATAGGAGGGAATTGTATTGCGTCTACGTATATATGTATTCTAAGTGAGGAAGAGAGAGGAGATTGAGAGTGAAGAGGGTGTTACAGCGGATCTGTTGTAGGTTGTATCTCTTCAATTTGCTGGATAATATAATAAAAGAAGGACTAGTTGTTTCTCCGTGGACGTAGCCCAAATTGGGTGAACCATGTATATTTGTGTCTCTCTTGTTTTATGCATTTTCTATGTTTATATTTCTGCAATATTTTATGTGTTCCATTGCTCCATAATATATAATTTTCTAACAACTGGTTTCAGAGCCAAAGGTCTATTTGGCTGATAAACTCGCAGGAGAGAAGGGTTCCTGGTTCAAGTGGGAGCAATGGCGGAAGATGGTAGGTTTAGGGTTGAAAAATTCAACGGCCAAAACTACCAGCTGTGGAAGATGCAGATGGAAGATTATCTGGATCAGAGAGATCTGTACCTACCATTGAGCGGAATGACAAAGAAGCCGACAAGTATGATAGACACAAAATAGGATATTCTAGACAGAAAGGCACTTGGAACAATACGGTTGTGCCTAGCAGTGTCGGTAGCGTTTAATATTTCAAAGGAAACGACAACAGAGGGTTTAATGTCGGCATTGGCCAAAATATATGAAAAACCCTCGGCCTCAAATAAGGTATTTCTTATGAAGCATTTATTTAATATGAAGATGTTAGAAGGTGGATCTATTGCAGACCATTTAAATGATTTTAATACAGTTACAAGTCAGTTAAGTTCTATAGGGGTAAATTTTGATGATGAAGTTAGGGCTCTGTTATTTCTATGTTCATTGCTAGAAAGTTGGAATGGTTTAGTTATGGCCATTAGTAACTCTGTCTCTGGATCTAGTACTTTAAAGTTTGATGATGTTGTCGGTGTAATCCTTAGCGAGGAAATGCAATGGAAAAGCTCCGGTGAGACATCAGGTAATGCTTTGACTGTAGAGACTAAGGGAAGAAAAATGGAAAGAGGAAAGAGCTTTGGATATCGCCATAAGTCAAGAAAAGGTAGATCCAGGTCCAGATCAGGGATAGTGTGCTTGAAATGCGGGAAGAAAGGACGCCTGAAGAAAGACTGCAAGTCTCGGAAGGGAAAAGAAGGAGACGCGCAACAAGAAAACAATCATGAAGCGAATGTAACAGGTGATGTGTTGCAAGATGCTTTGATTCTTTTATTAGAAAATATTATTGATGCCTGGGTGGTAGATTCAGGGGCCTCATTGCATGCCACACGTGATAGGAAACATTTTCATGATTATGTTCAAGGATGTTTTGGACAAGTTCGATTGGGTGATGATAAACCTTGTAAAATCGTTGGAATGGGTATAGTTTTCATAAAACATCAGAATGGAAATCAATGGCTATTGAAGGAGGTAAGGCATGTTCCATATCTGAAGAAAAATCTGATTTCAACAGGGCAGTTGGGAGGTGAAGGTTGCATAACTACTTTCACAGATAAAACCTAGAAGGTCACTAAAGGATCCCTGGTAATAGCGAAAGGAGAAAGGGTTGGTACATTGAACTTATGCAATGGTATTTCTAATTATGTTAATGCTTTAACCTCTACAAGAGAAGATACGGCATTATGTCATCATAGGCTCAGGCACATGAGTGAGAAGGGGATGCGGATTCTTCACTCAAGAAATTTGTTGCCAGGTTTGAAGTATGTTGATTTAAAATTCTGTGAGAATTGTGTTTATGGAAAACAGAAGAGAGTCAGATTCCTTAGAGTTGGGAAAGAAAAGAAGAGCAAAAATTTAGAGCTTGTGTATACAGATGTATGGGGACATGCTCAGGTATCATCTCTTGGTGGCTCTCGTTATTATGTTACTTTTATTGATGATGCAACCAAAAAACCTGGATTTATTGTATTTGAAATAAATCTGATGTATTTGATACTTTCAAGAAATGGAAAGCTTTTGTTGAAAATGAGACAAGGAAAAGGTTGAAGTGTCTCAGATTAGATAATGGAGTTGAATATTGCAGCAAAGAGTTTGATAGGTACTGTTCATAGAATGGAATTCATAGAGAGAAGACAGTTCCATGAACACCACAAGAAAATGGCATGTCAGAAAGGATGAACAGGACAATCATGGAGTATGCAAGGTGCATGAGATTGCATGCAGGATTGCCTTTACAATTTTGGGCAGATGCTGTAGATACTGTTGTTTATCTAATAAACATAGGGCCTTCAAGTTCCTTGGATGGTGGTATTCCATAGGAGGCATGGACATGTAAAAAGGTAAACTAATCTTTTTTAAAGACTTTTGGTTGTGAAGCCTTTGTCCACATTAACAAAGAAAATAGAACAAAGCTTGACGCAAAATCAAATAAATGTACCTTTATTCAATATGGTGTTAATGATTTTGGTTATCGCTTATATGATTATGAAAATCACAAAATCATTAGGAACATAGATGCAATATTCAATGAAAAGGTCCTGTATAAGACTCAATTTCAGGAAAAGAAACAGGAAAAAGAAAACAGAGAATACACAGTGCTTTACGATATCACAGGAAAAGTGATGGTGCCTGAAAATCATAATGATCAACAGCTAGAACAACAACTAGAACAGCAAAAAGCACCTCAAACACCTGAAAGTGGTGTTAGAAGATCTACTAGGATAAGTAGACCCCCTGAACGATACTCTCCTTCATTATATTATGTATTGTTGACTGATTCTGGTGAACCAAAATGTTATGAAGAAGCAGTGCAAGTAGAAACCAAGAAGAAGTGGGAGCAAGCCATGAAAGAAGAGATGGACTCCTTAGCACATAACCAGACTTGGGACTTAGTCAGGTTGCCTGTAGGTAAAACAACATTGCAGAATAAATGGGTTTACAAGTTGAAGGAAGAAAATGGAGGTAGAAAAAGGTATAAAGCTAGACTTGTGGTGAAAGGGTTTGCACAGAAAAAGGGTATATACTTTTATGAGATATTTTCTCCTGTTGTGAAAATGACTTCAATCAGAACTATTCTAAGTCTAGTAGCTGCTGAAGATTTACATCTTGAGCAGTTATATGTAAAGACAACCTTTCTCCATGGGGATTTGGAGGAAGAGATATATATGCAGCAGCGACAAGGATATGAGGTAAATGGGAAGGAGAAACTAGTGTGCAGGTTGAAGAAAAGCTTGTATGGCTTAAAATAGGCTCCAAGGCAGTGGTATCTAAAATTTGGCAGGTTTATGTCTAAACAAGGTTATACTAAATGTCACTCTAACCATTGTGTTTATCTCAAAAGGAAAAATGATGGAAGTTATATTATATTGTTATTGTATATACATGACATGCTTGTTGTAGGTTCTAACATGCGGGAAATAAATGTGTTCAAAATGAAATTGGCAAACTCATTTGCAATGAAGGATTTGGGTGCTGCAAAACAAATCCTTGGTATGAGAATAACTAGAGATAGGAAGAATCGCAAATTAACATTGTCTCAAAGTGAGTACATAGAAAAGGTGTTGAAAAGTTTTCATACGCAGAATGCAAAACCAGTTAGTATACATTTGGCTAGCCATTTCAAATTAAGTAAGGAAGCATGTCCCAAGACTCAGGAAGAAATGGCTCATATGTCTAAAGTTCCACATGCATCAGCAATTGGAAGCTTAATTTATGCAATGGTCTGCATAAGGCCTGATATTACACATGCAGTGGGAGTTTTAAGCAGGTACATGAACAATCGAGGAAAAGAACATTGGATGGCGGTGAAGTGGATTCTCGGGTATTTGAGAGGTACCACAAATCAAGCATTATGCTTTGGTGGTTCAAACATTTCTCTACAGGGATATGTTGATGCAGATATTGTAGGTGACAGAGATAATAGGAGGAGCACTACAGGATATGTATTTACTATAGGTGGGACAGTTGTCAGTTGGGTTTCAAAAATCCAAAGTGTTGTTGCACTTTCAACAAGAGAAGTAGAGTATGTTGCTACTACAGAGGCTAGTAAAGAAATGATTTGGTTACAAAGGTTTCTGGATGAATTGGGTAAGAAGTGAGAGTTGGGAAAGTTATATAGTGACAACCAGAGTGCCATACATCTTGCAAAGAACTCTGCATTTCATTCCAAGACTAAACATATATAGCTCAAATACCATTTCAGACGATCAGCATTGGAAGATGGACAGTTGAAGCTTGAAAAGATACACACTAGCCAGAATCCTGCAAATATGCTAACAAAAGTTGTAACTAGGGAGAAACTGAGAATCTGCTCAGTTTCAATTGGTCTTCAAGTATGATGAAGAAGATGAGAAACAACTAGGTCCAAAGTGGAGTCATTGTCTAGCAAATGAAGCAGTGGTGGAGTTGCTATAATCAGTCTCCAAGTGGGAGATTGTTGGGTGTGGAACATGATTATCTTCTGCATTCAAAGGTTTCAACTTGATGTATACCCCAGGAAGACTCTACACCCCTCCACGCAGGGGTCCGCAGGGGCTAATCCCCCTCGGCTGGGGGGTCCAGGGGCCAGTAGTCCCCCAACGGGGGTTTGGGGTAGTGCCCCCAAAGCCAAAAAATAGATGTAAATTTGCCTTGTAAAAGTCTAATAATTTCTAGTCAATCTCGGTTGTTCATTAGGCGGATGATCTAACGGTAGAAGTTATGTTTAATTTAGGGTTTTTTGCCCTAGAAGGCAACCCCTCACTATATATGAGGGAATTGTATTGCGTCTATGTATATCTGTATTCTAAGTGAGGAAGAGAGAGGAGATTGAGAGCGAAGAGGGTGTTACAGCAAATCTATTGTAGGTTGTATCTCTTTAGTTTGCTAGATAATATAATAAAAGAAGGACTAGCTATTTCTCCGTGGACGTAGCCCAAACTCGGTGAACCACATATATCTGTGTCTCTCTTGTTTTATGCATTTTCTGTGTTTATATTTCTACAATATTTTATGTGTGCATTGCTCCGTAATATATAATTTTCTGACACAAACCTTCATCCATTCCAATAGTTCTGAGAACAATATTGAAGATTATATGTTACCAGGCATCTCTGAGCTACAACCTAGGAGATCTTCCTGGAGTGATAATAGAAATGACTGTGTTTTTGTGGTCATCAACAGATTCTTGAAGATGGCCATTATGGTGGCTTGCAAGAAGAATATCAAAACAGAAGCCAGTGCTAAACTCTTCTTTGAATGAGTGTGGGTACACTTTGGGATCCCATAGTCTATCATCTCAGATTGGGACATCATGTTCCTCAGTACATTTTGGTCCAATGTTTGGTTGACGCTGGACACCAAACTCATTAATTCCATAGCTTTCCATCCCCAAACTAATGGCCAGACATAGGTTGTCAATAGGATGATCGTACGCATTTTGGGCATGTACAACTCAAAGCATCCACGCACATGGGATGAGAGCCTCCCCTATGTCCAGCACAGCTATAACCGAGCTCTCCACAGCTCAACTGTCAAAACCCTTTTCAGGTGGGCTTGGGATTCCAGCCACTATGTCCCATTAAAATGGTCATATCATTTGCAACTACTCAGGTAGATTTAGCTCATGTCCAGTCAGAAATCGATAAGGAAAACAACTTCATTGAGCACAACCAACATATCCGCCAGTAGGCCCATGACATTTTGGAGAAATCAAATGCCAAGTAGAAGCAATGACATGGTCAACATCTAGTGCCAAACAAGAATTTGGGTATTTTTGAGGTCTAAAATGGGCCTCCTAAGGAAATTATAAAATAATAGTGAAAATAATAAAATAATATTAGATTACATCATCAAATTTTAGAGGGAAAAAAAGAAGAAACTACTTTTTCAACTCGTATTTTCAACTTATCTCCTTATGGGTTTACTCAAATTTCGAGTAGAAACACTCATTGGATGCATAATTTGATTCCTCATCCAAGGAGTACCATGTTGCATACTTTTGATGGACCCTGCTATATGAAAAATAATAAATACACAAAAAACGTGATTGCAATCACGTTTTTTCATGTATTTCTCATTTTTCGTGTAGTAGGGTCCATCGGAAGTATGCAACATGAGTACTCCTTGGATGAGGAATTAAATTTTTCATCCAATGAGTACTCCTGCTCGAAATTTGAGTAAAAAATTAAGGAGATAAACTTAAAATATGAGTTGAAAAAGGAGTTTTATTATTTTATTATTTTTTATTATTTTTACTTTTTTACTCCAAAAATGGTGAATCATCCCCCATGATTGACATTATCATATTGAATCCTATTGTTTCTTATAAAGTTTATTTTTATTGTACATTTTTCTTAGGAGGACCATTTTAGACCTCAAAACTCCCCTAATGTTTCAGGTGGGCAACAAAGTATGGTTGCATTTGCAGAAGGAACACCTTACTGAAGCCTATCGGAAACTCATACCACTCTACTATGGTCCTTACACCATTACCAAGGTTGTGGGAGATAATGCATTTGAGCTCATCATTCCCCCACTCCTTGGCCTGCACCTAGTGTTCAATGTGGACCGCTTTCGACCATACTTCCCACCATTGTTGGACACATCAGACATTGCAGAACAACTCACACCTACAAAGTTAATTCTAGATTGCATGGAACAAGAAACAACTGATCGATCATGGAGAAATAAATCAATAACACCTAATAGCAAAGGATCCAACTATATCGAGTTGTCAAAGTAGGCTAACTCCTTCACCAGGGCAAGTGGCTCACAAGGGACCAAGTTCAGTAGAAGTTTCCTCATCTCATGGAGGAACTCAACGTAATGGGGAACATTGCTTCCTAAGGGGAGAGGAACTATCCAGGTGGATATTGGTGGCCACCCACCTATTCCACTTGGACCCCCACCATTGTTTCTTTCAGTTTTTTAGTTTCCTTATTTGTAGCGCAATTTACTATTTTTGGCAGTTTTCCGGTCCTAAACTTCCAAAGCCATTTTGAGGCCCTAAACGATGTTTTTTGGGAAACCTGGAACAAACATGGGTCGTGGATTAATGTTGGTCATTCAAAACTTTTATTCCTCATATAGATATTTCTAACGAGGTATTGTGCACGTCAAACGGAGATCATATGCCAAGGTTACGACCCCGGGAAGTTGATGTACCAATTTACCCAAACAAGGCCCATAGTTTGGCGCTTCATCTCCTAGGGTTAGGTTTTTGGATCTTTAGGTTTTTCCATTGTTTGTCAATAATAAATAGGCGTTTGAGCCTCATGCAACATAGTTCAGAGGCATGTAGCCACCACATCTCTTCTCAAAGATAAGCTACCATTGCCCAAGCTAGTTTTATTTCCATTCTGTTTGTAAGCATATTTCAGTATTTGATATTAATGAAATGAAGTGTTATTTCTATTGAATCTTTGTATTTATGGTTATATATGTAATTTTTTGCATTCCCGTTTAAATTCGGATCAGTGGCATCAAAGCAATCTTCTCTTTCTTTGTCTTTCATTACATGTCCCAACGAGGTCGGGACATAAGGAGTTAGAGTTCGATCTGGTTGAACCTTTACAAGATTAGCCTCGCAAACCCCGACGGCTGCCCATGGGGGAAGAAAAGAAATACAAGGGGGTAGGAGATCCTATCAAAATATTTTTCGAGGAGGCCTCGAGAAAAAAATGAACGTGATTATGGATAACTTTTCCTAGATCCTTCAACAGTTGCCCACCGGCGGCGCATCCACATCCAACAGCCACTTTGGAGGCTCCACTCCTTTTAAGGTACAAGTAAACTTTGACATACCCATATTTGAGGGCCAAATAGATGCAGAAACCATAGATAAATGGTTAAATATTCTAGAAGGATATTTTTATGTTCATGACTTTTCCAGCCAAGAAAATATTACTTTTTCTCTTCTCAAAGCCACCCCCCACGTTAAGGACTAGTAGGAAACATACTGTGAGCAGAAGGATGACAATACGACCTCACTTTTTTCATCCGTACCCACTTGGAATTCGTTTTGGGATGCCATCAAGGAGTAGTACAACCATTTCGGGAGCTATGATGATAAATACATAAAGTGGACAACACTGCGGCAAGGAAGGGACCAAGATGTGCCGAAGTTTACCAATGTTTCTCATTCCCTTCACACGAAGTTGGGTATCAAGGATTCTAAGAAATATTTGGTACTCAAGTACCGTAGCTACCTACGCAGGTACATCTAGGATGAGATGGAGTTCCTGTACATCTCCTTGCTTGGTGTGGCATAACGATATGCCATCAAGATCAAGCAGAAGTTTAAATAGAGGAAGTGAGACTTTGGATCTATGAATCTAAAGCAAGGGAAAGGTGCCCCCAAACCATAGAACAAAGGACAAAGCCAAGGCAGGGTGACCCAGGACAACCCGCTAAAGGCGCAAGAAAAGAACAACACCACAAAGCCGAAGAAGGACACGGGAAGGTGGTGTGAGTTCCATAAGAGCTCCACGCACAACACACGTGAGTGATGGGCCAAGAAATCACTGGTGGCCGATTTGAAGACTTCAGAATTAGATGCATGCTCTGACTCTGAGTCAAAACCCGACAAGGGGAATGACAAAGGGAAGCAGATTATCAATGTGGAGCCCAATGCCACTATTGCCACCACGAAGATTCAGAAGGAGGAACCCAAAGATCCAAAGGAGGAGGAGTGCCTCTTCCACTCCCAGATGTGGGTAAAGGGTTCCCCACTACAGTTCATTGTCGACAACGGGAGCCAAAAGAACCTCATTTTGGTAGAGGTCGTGAAGCGGTTGGGCTTACCAACCACAACACACCCACAACCATACACCATCGGGTGGCTTCACCAAGGACGAGATCTTCGCGTGAGCCAGTAGTGCCACCTTCCATATAGCATCAAGCCTTCACAAATGAGGTATTATGTGGCGTTGCTATGGAGTACTAAAGAAGATATGTTTTTGATGATTATTCCAACATCTTTTCATTAGAATTTACAAACATTTTCCATCATGAACTAGGTAGATGATAAGGAATTGTACTAAAACCTGTAAGATTAATGTGCAAATCAAAAACACTGACAATTTTCATTTTCTTATGCAGGAAGAAGGAAAAACAAAATATTTCTGTTCCAAAGGAAAGGACAAGGCCAGGTTAACCGATGTCCCTTTGACGTGGAACCGTATGCAAACAAGGCAAACCAAATCAAAGCATATCAGCCCTGGAAAGGAAATGGAGATATCGGCTCGACGCAAGAAAGTAAAGAGATAACTAAGGACTAATGGTACGGCGAATCCCTCAGGATCCTTTGATCCCGAGGGATCGCTGCTTTAACTATTTTTTGCACCTAGACATCTCCGCCTTCACCATTATAAAAAGGGGCAGCACTGTTAGCCTGGGGAGTCTGTTATGTTTTTATGTAATTTCTCTTAAAGTTGAGACTTTGATCATCGACTCTCGATTGAGAAGTGATCCACTGTAATTTTATCTTATGCATTAATACAAACTCGATTGATATTTCATCTTCGGTTCTAGAATAACTTCAAGCAGTGTACCCCTGGAGGCTAAGGGCCCGACCCTGGAGGAACACTTTCTCCTGTACTATTACTTTTGGTTTATGCATGGTTTTCTCATCAACATTATTTGGTAATCTGATATGTTCTATTAGTTTACATAATACGCTCGGTTATGTTTGATTTATTGAAGTTTCTGAAGACAGAACCATTGTATTAACTTTGCAACGTATTATTGTTCCTTTAAGTGTTGATATAATATTGCCGGTCTTTACAAAATAGTGTTGCTGTTCAATTACAGAGTATCTGTGTGTATAATTATTCATTGGTATTACTGAACTCATCTTAGGGATTATGTTCCCTTGCGATTGTTGAATCTGTAGATGTTGTTGTTCCATTTTGAAATATAGTCGTATTATTTATAACTGAGATTGACAACTAGATTACCAGAATCAGATTACTATTAAGGTGTGCCGTGTGCATATATGAGTGGCTTTCAAGTGTTGTTCTATAGTCCATTATTAATCAGTGTTGTTCCATTTTTGTGTGTTGTTCAATTCATCCTTAGAAGTGGAGGATTGCCATTTGATTCCTGTAGGACATGATTATTGCATTTGATCTTGTAGACTAAGGTGTTGTTGCTTATTAGACTTAATTGTTGTTACAGTTTCCTGTTTGTTGTTCCATTTCTTATTTGTTGTTCCATTTCTTATCTGTCGTTCCATTTCCTGTCATTTGCGTTATTGTTACTTTGGTGTGAAGAACGATCTAAGACTGTAGTGGGCATTGACATTTACTGTCCGGCCCCCAGATCAATGATCTGTTCCCTGATTTCCTTTGGCCCATCAGTTTACAAAGGGATGAGTTACTACTACTGAACCCTTGACTGATAAATTGCTTAGTTTTTTGAATGCATGGTTTAGTCTTTAAAAGTAGTTTGTTGTAAACAAGCATCCATTTACTCTTGTATTTTTTAGCACTGTACTACTAGCATTACTCTGGAAAATGATAGCCTCAGACTGAGACACTCTTTGAAATAAAAAAACATTCCTAGATTGACAAACTAATGTGAGGTAATTAGAGGTGAAAGAGACCCTTTTTATAGCTCGACATTTTGGCGCCGTTTCCGGGGAAAGAGTGTAGCCATTTGTTTCTTTTCAGAGTAGTGTAAGATCCTGCTAGGGAAGAATTTGGTTTTAAAAACGGAAGGTAAGAACCTACGTGTGGAGCACATAACAGCCCTGCTCCTCTGCCCGCTTTCTTGCAGATTTTTCATTGTTTTGTTTGGGTAGAACCTAGCAGTTGATTTTTGTGAATGACTAGCAGAAAAAACTAGAAAAGAATTCCAAACCTCTACCCAAGATAGAAAAAGCTAAGGGGCCGGTGACCCTTGGCCGATCCACCTTTATAGATGAAATTTTTAAGAAAGCAGAATCTCAGCCTTCAGTAGGACCCAGAAAAGTTATTTCTAGACAACCTACTAGTTCCCTTCAGGCCACAGGATCACCATCTGTAGCCTTTGCTGAGGTGCATAGTCAAACTGAAGAGCAAGATTTTCAAGAAATTGAAAATTCTACTCCAGAACTATTGCAAGAAGGGAATTTCAGCAATCTTTGTGAAGGAAGAGGAGAGACAGGGGAAATTGAGGAACCAAGGTCTCCTCTTGGGACAACTAAGCCATTGAGCAACCCAAATAAGGGAAGTGCTGCAAAGATCATTTTTGAAGAAACTCAATCTCCTCAGACATCAGGCACTCTCATTATCCCAGATAGAGGAAGCGCTATTAAAACCATTCCTGTTAAAGCCATTCCCTCTCAACCTAGGAACACTCTCCTAGATATCCCAAAAGGTTATTGGCATATATTTGACCAAATGGCCCAAAACTAGCCAAACACTCAAACCTCCACATTGCAATACCCCATAGTGGATACTGCAGCGAATGCACCAATGAAAGCAATTCCTCTTCAACATATCCCTACATTCCATGGTCTTACATCAGAGGATCCAGATGCATTCCTATTTGAGTTCAATGTGCTGTGCAGGGGTTATGACTACACCACCGACCCCCAGAAACTAAAACTATTCCCCTCTACTTTAAAAGGGGATGCTTTGAGAAGGTTCATGGGACTAGGTGGCGAAGTTATAAATAACTGGGATCAAATGAAAGAATCTTTTCTAAAAAAATATCAAGACTATTGCAGGGCTAGAGAACTAAAAGATGAAATATTCCAGATGGTAGCTAGACCAAATGAAACATTAGAGGAGTATGTGGAACGTTTTCAGTATAATCTTCAAAGATCTCCTTATGCATCACTACCTTTACTTGATAATGTGTTAAAAGCAACATTAATTAGGGGTATGAAGGACAATGGATTGAAACATTAAACATTATGGGAAAAGGAGATATTTATTAGGAAAATTTTGCTGATATTATTGATTTATGTATCAGGAGCTCGAGAGGCAGCACAAGATTAAAACCGGCAAAACATGATCGGTTTGTAAGAGATAATAAAATTTCAACAGAAGGAGTAACGCATGCAGAAATTGAAAATTTATTGGAAAATTTTAAAACTGATATACTAGGGATGCTAACTACACAACTTGATATTATGCAGGCCAAACAAAAGCAAATGGAGGTAGAACAAAATTTGGCAATCTTCTATCCCCGATGCAAGAAGAAACATAGCCATAAGGAGTGTCCACTAGATGCAGTCCAAACATGCGCCATCTGCACAAAAGACCACCTTACGTAAAGTTGTCCCTCACTTCCCGGATTAAAAGCAGTATACAAGGAAGTAGAAGAAGAGCCAGAATCAGTGTATCTGCTCAATCAGCACCGTCAGTGGCAATGTTTTCGGACCTAAATTATTCTTTTCAGTCCCCACAGTATAATGCTCAGCAATATAATATGTGGCAAAATCAACCTCAACCCCCCTTTCCTCTAATTGTCTGTCTGACCCTGAGGCATCTCGTACAGGTCTTGGTATCCAGGTGCAGGGTGTCAAATAATTGGACTCTGAAACTTGTATCGTAACCAGGATGGCCCTGCCCTCAAAATGGTTTTGCCATAGAGGTGCAAGCGGTTGGCGACTAACTTAAAATTTTCATACTTAAATGGTTCCCTGAGTTGGATATTCGGATTAGAGATCTGGTATCGAAATTTAGCCACATCAATGGCAAGGTCTTTAATAGTGAAAAAGTATTCTATTCCATGCCGATTGATTGTTGTATGAATGGGTCCTAATGCTTCAATTACGCTTGGAGTCCCCATGAGGTTCCTATGTTCCCTCCACAACTGTACTGGATCCCTAGGCTCAGCTCTTACCCACAAGTCTAATCCATTTTCTTGCCTTTGGAAAGCATTATAGGCTTTAAGCCATTTAATTTGATTAACCCAAAATGAAATAAATGCCTGTAATTGGATATCCCCAACAAAAGGGCCGGGGTTCAGCTCGGTCTCCTGGTCTAACACAAGGTTATGCAAATAAAACTCACACAGTAATCTTTGAACTTTTACCCCGTAGTGCTTACAGCAGTTTATAAAATCATCGATGGTATTAATTTGTATAGGGGCGCCTGCTTTAACAGCCTTTATTTTCAATTGCAAATATCATTCCATTAAAAACAAGGCATAATTCTTAGCAGGGGCTCTACATGCTAGGATTTCATTGTACAAAGAACATAAGGTATCCATCTGCTTGATAACTATATCTAACCTATGAGTTACCTTCGCGACTTTCTCTTCTTCCCTTCGCCACCCTTCAAAGGCATGTGTTGAGATTTTCTGTTTTATAAAAATAGGAAAAAATCTCAGTGTGTGACAACAATAGGAATTTGTTGCTAGATTAGCTCCAGGTTGTTGGGAGAGAGTTAATGCATCCTATATTTGATGTGAGAGGATTTATGAGGCAGTTAGATTCTCTTAGCTATAAAACAAGTATCCATACGGATTGTTTGTTGGTGAGAGTTTGTGAGGAAATTGATTATTTTGTAATCTCCTGTTTGATAATAAAGAATTGTCGATGCCTATGTTTGGTGGACGTAGCCCAGATTGGTTGGGTGAACCACGTTAATCTGTTGCCTCATGTGTATGGTTATTTGTTGTGTATATTGTTTATTTGTATGCTGCACACCTTTGCCTCTAACAAATGGTATCAGAGCATGTTGGAGGAGCGCGCAGCGGAGGAGTGACGGTGATCAGTCTGTCCTGCGTACTGTTTGGTGTGCCTGTGTGTTGGATTAGGCAACGGTGGTGCTGGCTGGACCTGTTCTTGAACCGAACGATTGCTGATTGATTGCTGGTGGATCGGCGTGGGATTAAACCATAAAGGCGTTGACACAGCGTGTGAACCTGCGTGGAGGGTGCTGGTTTATTCATTGCGTGAGGGTGTTGAGTTTGCGTATTGCTGTGTGGACCAACTGCGGAAGTGTGGAGGTGAATCGCCAGCGCGCAGACCAGAGATTGTTGAATTAACTTGTGGCGTGGAGGTTGCTAGTGCACTGCTGCATGGAGGTATTAAAAACCACGGTTTTTCAGACCTGCGTGTTAATGCTGCGTGGAGAGTGCATATGCTGTCCTGCAGAAATTGAAATTGCAGGTAGAGAGAGCCATAAATCGCTCACGGGTTCAATTCTTCAACAGGTCAGCTGATTATAGCTCAAATACAGTTTCTCGAAATCGTCAAAACTCCAACGTGGTATTGGATGCATGTAGATTGTTGAGATATGATTATTATGATCATGCGTGCCTCAAATTCCATCGCCTATACCTCTAATCTATTTAAGCAGATGTCGAGGATTGGAGATGACAATAGAATTTAAGTTTTTTGTGTGGAGGTATTAACTGTGCTGAAACATATTTTTTGTGCACGTGTTTAAGATTTTTTGGTGCGTGAATATTTATGTGCTGTAATATGCTACTGGTGCGTATGTGATATACATTACCTAGTGCGTGAATATTTATGTGCTGTAAGTTTGTTGAGTGTTTTTAAAAGGACCGCACTTTTGTGAGCATTGAGGTTTTTTAAAAGACGTATATTACATTTTTTGACAAGTGCATATGGCAGAAATTTTTCTGTGAAGTACAAAGGGCAGAAAGTTTATTTTTTAATAAAAAGCAAAGGCTATCAGGCATAGGCAATTTTTTATATATATTAATTTCTGGTATTTAATAGTTGGATTTGGAGATTATTGTTTTTTGGTTGATACAAGATGGCGAAAAATCAGAGTGCCCGGTTTGAAATTGAGAAGTTTAATGGTAAAAATAATTTCGAGATCTGGAAGGTGAAGATGTATGATTTGCTTGTCCAACATGGTGTGGCAAAGGCGTTGTTGGGAAAATCCAAACAGCTTTACAACATCACAGATACTGAGTGGGCCGAGATGGATGAAAGAGAAATAAGTGCTATTCGACTGTGTCTGGAGGATGATGTCCTGTTTAATATCGTGTCGAAGACAATAGCTGCTGGTTTGTGGACGAAACTGGAGAAACTGTACATGACCAAATCCTTAACCAATAGGATTCTCCTGAAGCGACAGTTGTACAGTTTGCAAATGAAAGAAGGTACATCAATTGCTGATCATTTAAATGCTTTTAATACTCTTTTGGTGCAATTACAAAGTATAGAAGTAAAAATTCAATCCGAGGATAAAGCTATTACTTTATTGTGCTCGTTGCCCGAGTCATGGGATCATTTTGTTACTTCTATAAGTCTTAGTTCATCAGAAACCATTGAGTTTGATGATGTAGTTGCATCTTTATTATCGGAAGAAACAAGGAGAAGGTCACATTCAGAAACCTCTACATCCGAAGCTATGATGGTTAGAGGTCGTTCGAAAGAAAGACGCTCTAGTAGGCTGAGCGATTCACGCTCAAAGTCGAAAGGGAAGAAGAGTAAGGTAAAGTGTTGGTTTTGTGGCAAATCAGGGCATTTAGAGAAGGACTGCTGGAAGCGACAACAACAAACTTCTAAAGCAGATTCTTCGACAGAGAAGAAGGAGGCAAATACTACAGATACAAGTTCGGCATCAGGTTCAGGTATGAGTGATGAAGTATTATCAGTTAATGTGTCAAATCATGGTAAACATTGGTTGTTAGATTCCGGTGCATCAAACCACATGTGTATTCATAAAGACTAGTTTAAGACATATAAATCAATTGATGATGGTGTTGTGTACATGGGTAATGATGTAACATGTAATATTGTGGGGATTGGGAGTATACAACTGCAAATTTTTGATGGGACAACTAAAATGTTAACTGATGTGAGGCATGTACCAGATTTAAGGAAAAATTTGATTTCATTAGGAGCACTTGATTCAAATGGATATAAAACTGTAATTCAAGGTGGAGTAATGAAAATTTACAAAGGTATTTTACTAGTTATGAAAGCTAAGAAGGTAGGAAATCTATTTCAGTTAGAAGGAAGTACAGGGCCAGATTATGTGTCTACGGTGTCTGAACATGACAGTAGTTCCATTCACTTATGGCATCAAAGATTGGGGCATATGAGTGAAAGAGGGTTAAAAATTTTGGCTGATCGCAAGTTACTTCCAAATCTAAAGTCTAGAAAGTTAGATTTCTGTAAGTATTGTCTGTTTGGAAAACAAAGTAAGCAAAAATTTAAAATAGGCAAACATACTAGTAAAGGCATACTTGATTATATCCATTCAGATGTTTGGGGACCAGCCCCTACAACCTCATATGGTGGCTCGTCTTATTTTGTATCATTTATTGATGACTTTTCTAGGAAAGTGTGGGTCTACATGTTGAAAAGGAAGTCTGATGTTTTTTCAGTTTTCAAGCAGTTTAGAGCATTAGTAGAAAACAACACTGGTAGAACAATAAAATGTTTAAGAACTGACAATGGTGGTGAGTTTACTTCCAAGGAGTTTGACAGCTATTGCAAGGATGCAGGGATCGAGAGACATAAGACCACGGTTTATACTCCTCAGCAAAATGGAGTTGCTGAACGCATGAATAGGACTCTTCTAGAGAGAGCAAGGAGTATGCTGAGTAACGCTGGGTTGCAAAAGGAGTTGTGGACGGAAGCAGTGGCAACAGCTTGTTATGTGATAAACCGATCTCCATCAACGGCGATAGGCTGCAATATTCCTCAAGAGGTATGGAAAGGTCACCCTTGTGACTATTCTAAACTCAGAGTGTTTGGTTGTGATGCATATGCTCTAGTGCCTAAACATCAAAGAACTAAATTAGATCCAAAGTCTAAAAGGTATATCTTTGTTGGGTATGGTGTTGGAACAAAGGGATATAGATTGTGGGATCCTACTACCTGCAAAATCATCATCAACAGAGATGTAAAGTTTAATGAATCCTCTATTGTATAGTTAAATGTAGATAGTAGATTGAAACAGGATGATGTATCTGACTTTCAGCACATTCAGTTTGATAGCATTTCTAATGATAGTCATGATGACCATAGTTCAGATACTAGTCATGAACAGGTTTCAGAATTAGAACATGAACAGGGTTCAGGTATAGATCATGAACAGGTCTTAGATACTGATCGTCAAGAAGTTCCTACAAATGGTAGTCAGCCAATCAAGGAAGCACCAGAAACATCCTTAAGGAGGTCGACAAGAATCAAAAGGCCACCGAGAAGGTATGATGATTATGTCACTTCTGTTGCATTTACTGCTAATGACGATGAACCTCTGTGCTATCAGGAAGCAATAGAAGGTTCGAAAAGTGACAAGTGGAACGCAGCCATGAAGGACAAAATGATGGCCTTAGTTAAGAATGGCACATGGGATCTGGTTGAGCTTCCGAAAGACAGGAAAACTGTAGGGTGTAAATGGGTTTTCAAGCTGAAACGGGGTGTGAATGATACAGAAGATAGGTACAAAGCGAGGCTGGTTGCAAAAGGGTTTTCTCAAAAAGCCGGCATTGACTTTCATGAGATTTTTTCACCAGTGGTTAAAATTGTTTCAATTAGAATTGTGTTAGCATTAGTGGCTTTTCTTGATTTAGAGTTGCAGCAGTTAGATGTTAAGACTGCATTTCTACATGGATACTTAGATGAGGAAATTTATATGGAACAACCGGAAGGGTTTGTTCAGCATCACAATGAGAAATTTGTCTGCAGGCTCAAGAAGTCATTATATGGCCTGGAGCAGTCACCTCGGCAGTGGTATAAGAAGTTTGATTCTTTCATGTTGAGTCAGAAATATGTTAGAAGTGAATATGATCATTGTGTTTATTTTAAACAGTTAAATAATGGCATATTCATTATCTTGGTATTGTATGTTGACGATATGCTTTTAGCAAGCAAAAGCATAGAAGAAATCAACAAGTTGAAGGCTCAAATGGCAAGGACATTTGATATGAAAGATCTAGGAGCAGCAAGACATATTTTGGGCATGGAGATTTTCAGAGACAGGAGCAATGGTAAGCTATGGCTATCACAACAAAAGTATATTGAGAAAATACTTTTGAGGTTTGGTATGAATAATGTGAAGCCTGTGTCAGTCCCTTTCGCTTCCCATTTCAAGATTTCTTCGAGTTTATGTCCTAATTCAGATGAAGAAAAGGAATTTATGTCTCGAATTCCATATGCCAATGTAGTAGGGTGTTTAATGTATGCGATGGTGTGTACGTGACTAGATATTTCACATGTAGTTGGGGTTGTCAGCAGGTATATGGCAAATCCGGGTAAAGAACACTGGTCAGCAGTGAAATGGGTGCTTCGGTATTTGAGAGGCACAAGTAGTTATTGTATCACTTACAATAAGAGTAGTGAATTTGTTTGCGGGTATGTTGATTCCGATTTTGCAAGTGATTTGGATAAGAGAAGGTCAACATCAGGGTATGTCTTTACTCTTGCAGGTGGAGCAATTAGTTGGATGTCAAAGTTGCAGAATATTGTTGCTTTATCCACTACTGAAGCAGAATACATTGCTGCTTCTCATGCTTGCAAAGAAGCGATTTGGTTGAAAGGTTTGTTTGGTGAGTTTTGGTAGGCTGTAGGACAACATCAAGTTATTTTGTGATAGTCAAAGCGCAATACATTTGGCTAAGAATCCGGCCTATCATAGTAAATCAAAGCATATACCGATCAAGTACCATTTTGTAAGACAGGTTATCACTTAAAGGGGAGTCTCTCTTGAAAAGGTGCATACAAAGGAGAATTGTGCAGACATGTTCACGAAACCAGTTTTGTTAGAGAAGCTACGTTGATGTTTGGCTTCTCTTGGCTTGCAGAAAAGATACAATAATAAACAAACAGGGTATCAGGCTAATTGTTGTCAAGGTGGAGATTGTTGAGATTTTCTGTTTTATAAAAATAGGCAAAAATCTCAGTGTGTGACAACAATAGGAATTTGTTGCTAGATTAGCTCTAGGTTGTTGGGAGAGAGTTAATGCATCCTATATTTGATGTGAGAGGATTTATGAGTCAGTTAGATTCTCTTAGCTATAAAACAGGTATCCATACGGATTGTTTGTTGGTGAGAGTTTGTGAGGAAATTGATTATTTTGTAATCTCCTGTTTGATAATAAAGAATTGTCGATGCCTATGTTTGGTGGACGTAGCCCAGATTGGTTGGGTGAACCACGTTAATCTGCTGTCTCCTGTGTATGGTTATTTGCTGTGTATATTGCTTATTTGTATGCTGCACACCTTTGCCTCTAACAGCATGGATTTCAGATAGATTGACATTCCTTAGTTGTCACTGTAGTTCTTCATACCTCAACCCCCGTTTCCAAATTGGTCACCACAATCATTTCCTTCATCAACCCCATGGCCGAGTCAAGCAAGCCAATATAATTGGCTGAATTTTCCCTATGCCCCACCATATTGGCAAAGCAACGCATACCCAGCACAATGGACTCCTCCTACTTCACAAAGTCCGGCCTGGCAGACAAACTGGAAAAGACCGATGCATCAGCCAATAGGAACCATTCCGCTCCCTCAACCTACACATTCAGCCTTACAACAAAACCCCCAGTCTAACCTGAGATCGCAACTCCTAGCCCAACCCAACCCAAACCCAAATAATAGACCGGTCCAATCTGTCCAAATTGTAGAAACACCAGAAATAGGAGCCAATCTGAGGGAGTGTAATGATCTTCAGCTAAGATCTGGGCGTATTATTGAAACCGAGGGAGATAAGATAGCCCATGTTGAAAATCAGTTACCTAGAGAACAATTGTCACAAGAAGAGGATGTGAACAAGCAACAAACTTATAACCAAGCAACCACATCCTCTCCCCCGTTCCCAGAACGATTAATCATACCTCGATATCCTGATTTTGACATTCTGGAAGAATTACAAAATTTGTAGATAAAAATTTCATTCCTCCAAGCCATTTAAGACATCCCGATATATGCAAAGACTATCAAAGAATTTTGTGTAAAGAAACCAAGGAGGAATATAGAAAACAATCCAAGAGTCCAAGTAGTTGGCACTCTATCTGACTTATTATCAGGAAAAGAAACACCCATTAAATACGAAGACCCAGGAAATCCAATAGTAACCGTACAAATTTATGGTCAAACCTTCCCCAATGCCTTAGTTGATCTAGGAGCTGCAATCAACATCTTAACAACTACTACTTGCCAAAAGCTAGGCATTACATCTGTAGAACCCACCTCTACTTTACTAGAACTGGCTAACCAATCCGTGGTTAGGCCAGAGGGCACACTACATGATGTCATGGTATCCGTTGACTCCTGGGAATATCCGACCGATTTTCTGATAATAAATCCTAAAACCGACTTGATGGACATCCATTGATTTTAGGTAGACCTTGGCTT
This sequence comes from Pinus tabuliformis, assembly GCA_031772625.1. Classification (NCBI taxonomy): domain Eukaryota; kingdom Viridiplantae; phylum Streptophyta; class Pinopsida; order Pinales; family Pinaceae; genus Pinus; species Pinus tabuliformis. The sequence goes on along the minus strand of CM062809.1, from coordinate 828,219,546 downwards.
GCAACTGCCAATGCCTATATTAGCTGCCGACAAGGCAATATGACCATAACCAAAGGAGCGAATGTCAAGAACTTAGCTTTATATCCTCTAGCACAACCAAGTGTCACAATAATCAAAACTAATAAGCACCCTGTATCATACCTTACTGATAACATTAGATCTCGATTAACTATGCAAGAGGCACTTGATTTTAAAAACCAAACAGAAGACGATGCCATTAATAATTTTATTAGTCAAAATGAACTCAGATCCCGCACACAATGTCACATGATAGAGGCAGCATTCGATAACGAATTAGAAGAATATCCTCTTAAAGATAAGCATGATCAAACAATACATGTTGCCTCTGTTGCAAATAGTAAAGTTGTGGAAATTGAACCAGGAAAAACCTTAAACATTAATGCCAACCTCACCTCCGAACAAGAAACGAAGCTCATCCATTTATTGAGGAAATATAAAGAAGCATTTGCATGGGACTACCCTGATATGAAAGGAATTGATCCCCAATTATGTACACACCACATTTACATAGAAAAAGATGCGAGACCTGTTCGCCAGCCTCAAAGGAGACTTAATCCTCATCTAAAAGATGTGGTAAAAGTTGAACTTCAAAAAATTTTAGATGTCAATTTCATCTATCCTATATCCGATAGTAAATGGGTCTCTCCGCTTGTGGTGGTACCAAAAAAGAATGGGAAATGGAGAATTTGTGTGGACTACAGAGAACTAAATAAAGCAACACAAAAAGACCACTTCCCTCTCCCATTCATTGATCAAGTATTAGACACTTTGGCAGGAAAGAAATTCTTTTCTTTCCTAGATGGCTTCAGTGGATATAATCAAATCTAGATTGCCCCTGAAGACCAAGATAAAACCACTTTTACTTGTCCTTGGGGAACATTTTCCTACATAGTTCTACCTTTTGGCTTATGCAACGCTCCTGCCACATTTCAAAGGGCTATCCTCAGCATTTTTGCAGACTTAATAAATGAAGGACTCGAAGTATACATGGATGACTTTACACCGTATGGAGATGATTTCGATCCAGCATTGGACACACTGGAAAAAGTCCTACAACGCTGCATTGCTACCAGGCTCTGTTTAAGCCATGAAAAATGCTATATGATGATGACTGAAGGACTTATTCTAGGACACTATATTTCAGCAGCTGGAATTCAGGTAGACCCAGCCAAAATCCAAATAATCTTTCTTATTCCCACTCCTACCACTCAAACAGAAGTACGCATTTTTCTTGGATTTTATGGTTATTATAGGAGGTTTATAGAACATTTTTCGCATATTGCTGCACCTCTGTATGCACTAACAGGTAATGTTGATTTTCTTTGGACAGAAAAATGTGAACGTGCTTTCCAGGATCTGAAGAAGCTTGTGTCTACAGCCCCAGTCCTTCGAGGACCAAATTGGGATTTGCCATTTCAGATATCATCAGATGCCTCAGATACAGCCATTGGAGCAGTCCTTGGGCAAGAAGAGGATAAAAAACCATATGCAATTTATTATATTAGCAAAAATTTATCCACTGCTGAACTAAATTACACTGTTACTAAAAAAGAATTTCTAGCTGTAATACATGCTGTCAATAAGTTCAGACATTACATTACTAGATATCCAATTATCTTGTATACAAACCATTATGCCATAAAATATTTAGCAAACAAGCCTATCACAAATGGCAGAATAACTAGATGGCTGATTTTATTGCAGGAATTTGATATTACAATCAAAGATCGACCTGGAAAAGAAAAACTGTAGCCAATTTTCTCTCAAGAATACCAAAGCCAATCGATGCAGCAGTAGTTGAAGATCAATTTCTAGACGAGCATTTGTTTGATGTTGTTGTTAAAACGCCCTGGTATGCTAATGTTGCCAATTACCTAGCTGTAGGTAAACTACCGAAACATCTAACCCCTAATGAGCGGAAATAGATTGTTCAGCGGAGTGCTCGATTCTCTTGGGTTGGAGGCTACCTGTTCCACACAGGGGCAGATATGCATATCAGAAGATGCGTTCGGGAGAACGAAATCTTTGAAATTTTAAAAGCCTGCCATAACGGACCATGTGGCGGACATTTCGCCGATCGCAGAACTAGACACAAGGTGTTGCAAACAGGGTATTATTGGCCTACAATTTTCAAAGATGCAAAGAAATTCGTCCAAGCTTGTGAGAGTTTCCAGAGAGCAGGACGCCCTGGTCAGTCCGATGAGATTCCCCTGAACCCTCAAATAGTCATTGAACCATTCGAACGATGGGCCCTTGATTTCTTTGGACCAATTAACGCACCCTCGAACCAGAAAACATATATTTTGGTGGCAACAGAATATGTCACCAAATGGGTTGAAGAAGAGGCATTGCCAAGAGCTACAGAGGATTTTTTCATACAGTTCCTGTTCCATATATTTGTGCACTACGGTCTTCCAAGAGATATAATTACGGATGGTGGACCAAAGTTTGCTGAGAACAAAATAACTGCAACACTCAAAAAATATCATGTCCAGCATAAAATCACTACTCCATACCACCCACAGGAAAATGGTTAGGTAGAAAGCAGCAATAAAATAATAGAAGCAATCCTAACAAAAACCATTACGTCACATAGACGTGATTGGGCTGCCAAACTACCAGAAGCACTGTGGGCTTACAGAGCAACATGGAGAAGTACCATTGGTTACTCACCTTATCAATTAGTGTTTGGAAAACAACCCATCTTCCCCATAGAATTCGAAATCCAAACATTGCGAACAACACAGGAAGTTGGCTTAGATCTAACCAAGGAACAGATTAATCGATTATAGCAGATCAATGAGCTGGATGAAATCAGGCTTTTTTCACTCCAAAACACTGCACTGATCCAACAGTAGCGAGCTAAATAGCATGATGCTCTCATTAAAAATAAAGTCTTCCACGAAGGAGACTGGGCACTTTTGTACGATTCCAGGTTTCAGGACTTTCCTGAGAAACTCCAGACTCGTTGGTTGGGACCATACGAAATCCAGAAGGTACATGAAAATGGTACTCTTACTCTAATCACTATTGACAGTTTTGGATATGCCTTCAAGGCAAATGGCCACCGAGTAGAAATTTATCGCAAACCACTCACTCGGGAGTCCTTCTGCCAGCAGCTACACCAAGACTCTGATATCGAAATTTTGGGGGAGGGAGAGAAGTCTTCCTCACCTGTGATTCATTAAGTGATTTATCTCCTTTCACACTTTGTACATAATTTATTTGTTTTGTTGAATTATTTTTGTATCAACACTTTGTTGTTACTTTTCGAGCAGCAGCAATTTTATTATTTTCTGTTGTTCCTTTTCTCAAAGGGACAACATTTCCGTTTTGTTGTTCCTTTTTCAAAGGAACAACACCTCTTGGATCAGCCATTCATTTTGCTTTAACTTTGCCTTGTGCTTTTGCTGTTCCTTTTCCAAAGGAACAACATTTATGCTTTTTGTTGTTCCTTTTCTAAAGGAACGACATTTGTGTTTTCTGTTGTTCCTTTTCCAAAAGGAACAACATTTTTGCTTTTTTCTGTTCCTTTTCCAAAGGAACGACATTTGTGTTTTCTGCTATTCCTTTTCAAAGGAACAACATTTTCGATTTTTGCCGTTCCTTTTCCAAAGGAATGGCATTTCTATTTTCTGTTGTTCCTTTTCCAAAGGAATAGCATTTTCGATTTTTGTTGTTCCTTTTCCAAAGAAACAACATTTGTGCTTTCTACTTTTCCTTTTCCAAAGGAATAGAATTTTCGATTTTTGTTGTTCCTTTTCCAAAAGAATGGCATTTGTGTGTTCCGCTGTTCCTTTTCCAAAGGAACGACATTTGTGTTTTTGCTGTTCCTTTTCCAAAGGAACAACATTTTCGATTTTTGTTGTTCCTTTTCCAAAGGAACGGCATTGGTGTTTTCTGCTGTTCCTTTTCCAAAGGAACAACATTTTTTGATCTTTGTTGTTCCTTTTTCCAAAATGAACACCACTTGTATTCTTTTGCTCTTCCTTTTTGAAACATCAACATCCATGTATTCCTTTTACTTATGCTTGCTCCCCTTGCTATTCTAAATTAAGGATGCCTACTGTTCCTGTTCTTTCAAGTCTTTTGGAACACAGGTATGCACTTATGCAATGAATACAAAATCACAACATACTGAAATCAGTGAATTATAAAATCGCTATTTTTATAAGAAATTGGTCTGAATTGGTAAGAGGACAGAGGAAGGACACACTTACCCATTATCTTTTGCTGTCATTGTTCCACTAACTCTGCTATGATTGGTTATCTTTATCATGTTGGTTCCTTTTAATCCTCTTTGATTATTATTTAGGAATAAGAACAAAGGGTTTATATGTTCCTATTGAGATGTTAAGACTTCTTCCACCATTCCTACTCTTAAGGAGTGTTGAGCCACCCTTTGTGTATAAATGGGAAAGTACTTTATGAAAAAAAAAAAGAGCAAACAATGATATTTTAATTACTTGTTTATATAAGTTGTCAAATGCAGGATAGGGGGTCTCATTAAGAGCCAGCCTACCATGATCATGAGGAAGAAAGTGAAGTGGCATTCCCGCTATGGCCACCACACCAGGGATATGGTACAAAAGGTATATCAAATTAAGAACCCTTGGAACAGGAGGTCTCATCACGAGCCAGACTGACTACCTTTCGCTCCTTCCTCGTGAATGGCATTATGGCTAACTAGTCACCAATCCACCATAATGGCCTACATTTTGACATCGCACAACATTTCCTAAGCATACACAAAGGATCATGGTTCCAAGGGTGCAATAAAAAACTCTGCCAAGGTTATGGACACTTGTTGGCAGTAGAGCACTGTTAATGGTATTGAAGTCACATTATTTACACCAATAGGTAATTATCAGCACCCTTCTGTTTCTTATACCTTAGTAATAAATCACATAAGAGGAATGTATATTATTTCCCGAACCATAAAACGCATGTAAAACTATTATCACCAATCATGACAGAAAAGTTGACAATGACTGCATGACACTTTGTATGCACGGCATCTGTCCTATCTTCCCAGCCTCGCATCATATCACAGCAGTCTCTCACTTATTGGGCAATCTGACCTTGCACCTCGATTTCAGTAACTTGCTACTTTTGTAAACATGTCATATTGCCATACATTGTTCCTTTATGACTCTGTTACAGGGTAGATTGGCAGTTGCTCCTTTATTTGACAGCCGGGACAGCCTATCACATTGCGGGGGGGGAGGTTAACCTCATCATTCCCTAGATTATGTGTCAGAACACTATTCGGTAAATTGCGTACTTGGGAATAGCATGGCTCAACGGTATACTATTTTTTATTTTTGCATGGCTTGTTATTCCTAAGCCATTTCCATAGTATGCTCTGCGGCATTAGTAAAGCCCTTTAGATTTTGAGCAAGTCCTACGTCTATTAGTTTCTCTGTGTTTTAACAGCGTGAACAGCTTGTTGTTCCATTGTCAAATTCTGAGATTTTATAGGGAAACCACAAACATGGGAGGAAGATCGATTCAGAGAGAGCCATAGGTGTTAACAGTCTCTGATGCTGCACGAGAAATCCTGGCAAGAGCAGGATGGTTAACGTATCTCAATCGCTTATAGGAATCCAATGAGACTGTAGCAATTGAATTCTTGCAGAACTTGCAAGAGGATCACTCCACGGTGAGGGGGAGACACATAGCAGTCACCGATGACATAATCACAGAGGTCTCGGGACTACCAGTCGCTGGACTCGTATGGACATTAAAGAATGAGAGATTGCAGAAGATCATAGAAACCTTCCAGGAGGAAGGCCAGAGCCTGACAATTAGAGGAAACAGGGTTCTACCAGCAGCATTAGGAGAACCGTGGGCGGAATTGGCGAAGACTATTCAGAGCTACATCACCTGTGAAGGCAGAAAAGACGTGGTAAGACCATGACACCTTAAACTATTAGCCGTATTAAAGCAAAAATGCTATGTAAACTTACCTGTATTTTTGAATTCATTACTTCATGACGTTGCATGGAGCATGAAAAGGCACAGCATGTAAAATCAGTTGTTAGTCACCATGGGTTGATACGGTTAATAGTTAGCCATAGCCTTACCCAGCAACATAGCAGCTGGGAAGAGCTAATTGCCATGATATATGGGGGATTGACCACACCATACCCAAAACGTAAACATGCCACCAGTACACCTGAGCATCTAGAAAAATGAAGGAAATCGGTCCAATTAGCACAGATTAAAGGGAGGATGGAAAATTCCCAAGGAGATACCAGCCAACCAGTAGAGGTAAACGATTCAGGGGATGAGCAACCCCCACGATTAGAAGGAGAAGACAATGAGAAAGGAATGCAGGGAAATGAGGAAGGATAAATGGAGGAAGAAACCGAGCAACTTGAGCAGGAGAAGGAAACAGAATAGCACGAAGGCAACACATTGCAAAATCCATTGGGAGAATATGAATTGGCCAAAATTTTGGCCGATATGGGCGAATATGGCCAACCTTGCAGCCCACCAGATCTCCATGCTGAAGAAGAACCAAAAGAACGCTCTGCTCAGGATAGAAATGCACCCGAAGAATTACATGCCAAGGAGGTAGAAGAGGAGAGTCAGCCTGTTCATGATGAAAATATGACAGGAGAGAGAAGTGATGCAGAATAGGAACAATCCGTTCCTAGCGAGACTACACCAAAAGAAATTCCGGAAGAAAGGGAGGCAGAAAAATAAGTCACCCAAGAAATAATAGAACCAGCTAGGGTTCTTGCCCAAGAGCAACTAGAGCAAAGCAACGAAGAAGCACCCCAAAGAGAAAATCAGGGAATTGATCCAGATCATAGTCTAAGCTGCAATAAATAGTCTGTTGTTCCTTCTAAGGAAATTGAGGAAATTAAGAGATTACGGAAAGAACAACAAAGACTACTGAATGTAATAGTTCAACTTCGACAGCAGATCAGGATTTTGAAAACAAGAAAAAGGGTAAAAATGAATTCGGGGGGGGAGACATGCAACCATTACAGCAAAACCTCTCAAGAAAAAGTTTCGAATGACCAAATTCCATCTTGTTGTTCAAAACCCTGTCGAAAAGCGGTCTGCTGTTCCAAATGTTATTGAGGAGCAGTCTGCTATTCAAAATCAAAAGGAACAGTATTTGACTGTTACCCATAATGTATTGGCCTATGACAAAGAAGTACAGATGGAGGCACAGTCCGCTGAAGGAATGCGAACCACGAAAAACGTAATAGGAAGATTCAAGTAAACCTCCCGGTCTCCACTACCATGTGGGATAGTGATCCAAGGACGGTAACCCTACGAGAGGGTTTGACGCAAGCTTAGCAAGCAGCAGAAAAGCTCATAGAACAAATGGTTTCTTGAGAGAGGTATGAAGAATTACAGCAACAGCTAAGGAATGTCAATCTATCCAAAAGCCAGGCCTTTGAAGGGTGGCAAAGGGAGGAAGAGAAAGTCACGAAGGTAACTTGTAGGTTAGATATAGTTATCAAGCAGATGGATACCTTATGTTCTTTGTACAATGACATCCTAGCATGTAGAGCCCCTGCTAAGAATTATGCCTTGTTTTTAATGGAACGATATTTGCAATTGAAAATAAAGGCTCTTAAAGCAGACGCCCCTATACAAATTAATACCATCGATGATTTTATACACTGTTGTAAGCACTACGGGGTAAAAGTTCAAAGATTACTATGTGAGTTTTATTTGCATAACCTTGTGTTAGACCAGGAGACCGAGCTGAACCCCGGCCCTTTTGTTGGGGATATCTAATTACAGGCATTTATTTCATTTGGGGTTAATCAAATTAAGTGGCTTAAAGCCTATAATGCTTTCCAAAGGCAAGAAAACAGATTAGACTTGTGAGTAAGAGCTGAGCCTAGGGATCCAGTACAGTTGTGGAGGGAACATAGCAACCTCATGGGGACTCCAGGTGTAACTGAAGCATTAGGACCCATTCATACAGCAATCAATCGGCAGGGAATAGAATACTTTTTCACTATTAAAGACCTTGCCATTGATGTGGCTAAATTTCGATACTAGATCTCTAATCCAAATATCCAACTCAGGGAACCATTTAAGTATGAAAATTTTAAGTTAGCCGCCAACCGCTTGCACCTCTATGGCAAAACCATTTTGAGGGCAGGACCATCCTAGTTAGGATATAGGTTCTGGAGTCCAATTATTTGGCACCCTGCACCTGGATACCAAGCCCTGTACGAGATGCCTGAGGGTCAGACAGGCCATTTTTTTGAACACCTAGTTATGCATCATGGTTGTAGACCTCCACATGAGATTCCATCTCCAGCCTACTCTCTCACTGCCTTACATGTCAACTACAATGTTTTCATGAGGGCATGAAAAAGGGTAAGCAGGGGGGTGTGTGGAGTACTAAAGAAGGTATGTTTTTGATGATTATTCCAGCATCTTTTCATTAAAACTTACAAACCTTTTCCATCATGAACTAGGTAGATGATAAGGAATTGTAATAAAACCTGTAAGATTAATGTGCAAATCAAAAACACTGACAATTGTCATTTTCTTATGCAGGAAGAAGGAAAAACGAAAGACTGTCGTTCCAAAGGAAAGGACAAGGCCAGGTTAACCATTGTCCCTTTGACGGGGAACCGTATGCAAACAAGGCAAACCAAATCAAAGCATATCAGCCCTAGAAAGGAAATGGAGATATCTGCTTGGTGCAAGAAAGTAAAGATATAACTGAGGACTAACAGTTCGGCGAATCCCTCAGGATCCTTTGATCCTGAGGGATCGCTGCTTTAACTATTTTTGCACCTAGACATCTCTGCCTTCACCATTATAAAAAGGGGCAGCATTGTTAGCCCGGGGAGTCTGTTATGTTTTTATGTAATTTCTCTTAAAGTTGAGACTTTGATCATCGAATCTCGATTGAGAAGTGATCCACTGTAATTTTATCTTATGCATTAATACAAACTCGGTTGATATTTCATCTTCGATTCTAGAATAACTTCAAGTAGTGTACCCCTGGAGGCTAAGGGCCTAGCCCTGGAGGAACACTTGCTCCTGTACTATTACTTTTGGTTTATGCGTGGTTTGCTCATCAACGTTATTTGGTAATCTGATATGTTCTGTTAGTTTACATCACACGCTCTGTTATGTTTGATTTATTAAAGTTTCTGAAGACAGAACCATTGTATTAACTTTGCAACGTATTACTCTTCCTTTAAGTGATGATATAATATTGTCGGTCTTTATAGAATATTGTCGATGTTCAATTACAGAGTATCTATGTGTACACTTATTCATTGGTATTACTGAACTCGTCTTAAGGATTATGTTCCCTTGTGATTGTTGAATCTGTAGATGTTGTTGTTCCATTCTGAAATATAGTCGTATTCTTTATAACTGAGATTGACAACCAGATTACCAGAATCAGATTACTATTAAGGTGTGCCATGTGCATATATTAGTGGCTTTCAAGTGCTATTCTATAGTCCATTATTAATCAGTGTTGTTCCATTTTTGTGTGTTGTTCAATTCATCCTTAGAAGTGGAGGATTGCCATTTGATTCCTGCAGGACACAATTATTGCATTTGATCTTGTAGACTAAGGTGTTGTTGCTTATTAGACTTAATTGTTGTTACAGTTTCCTGTTTGTTGTTCCATTTCTTATTTGTTGTTCCATTTCTTATCTGCCATTCCATTTCCTGTCATTTGCGTTATTGTCACTTTGGTGTGAATAACGATCTAAGACTGTAGCGGGAATTGACATTTACTGTCCAGCCCCTAGATCAATGATCTGTTCCCTGATTTCCTTTGGCCCATCAGTTTACAAAGGGATGAGTTACCACTACTGAACCCTTGACTGATAAATTGCTTAGTTTTCTGAATGCATGGTTTAGTCTTTAAAAGTAGTTTGATGTAAACAAGCATTCGTTTACTCTTGTATTTTTGAGCATTTTACTACTAGCATTACTCTGGAAAATGATAGCCTCAGACTGAGACACTCTTTGAAATAACAAAACGTTCCTGGATTAACAAACTAATGTGAGGTAATTAGAGGTGAAAGAGACCCTTTTTATAGCTCGACAGTTGCTCGCCTTGATGTTTGTGATGTATTATTAGTCCAACCATATTTGTGGAAACGACATGTTGTCTATGAGTCAAGGCCTCACGTTGTTATTGTGAATTTGGGAAATAAGTTGTACAGGATACCGGAGGTAGCACCACCTACCGCCATCTCTTTGGTTACTACAAAACAATGCAGTAACCTAATTTCCAAAACCAGGAAAGTTGTTTTCCTAATGATACGCCCTTAGGAAAATAATAAGACGGTGGCTAAGACCTCTAGACAGGGCTACTCCGCAAGACAACAATAGATGGACAAGGTCATGGAGGAGTATGAGGACATCTTCACCTCCCTCGCAAGGGTGCCTCTACATTGTCATGTCAAGCACTCCATCAATCTAACCCCAGGTGTGTCATTTCCCAGTGGACCAATCTATCGGCGATCCATTCTGGAGAACAACAAAATAAAGAGGTATATTTCGGAGTTGTTACAGAAAGGTAACATCCGACTGAGTTCATTGCCATGTGGGAGCCCAATCGTGTTGGTATAGAAGAAGGATGGGACTTGGAGACTATGTATTGACTATTGGGTGTTGAACAACATCAATGTCCAGAATAGGTACCGATCCCATAGATTGATGACCTTTCCTACCAACTCAAGTGGGAAAAATATTTCAACAAGATCGATTTGAAGTTCAGAAATCACTAGGTACCAATCGAACCCTTCGATGTCTAGAAAAATGCCTTCAAAGCCAAGGAGGGTCTTTTCAAATTGTTTTTTATGCCTTTTGGGTTGATGAATACTCCTGCAACCTTCATGATGCTGATGGATCTCATCTTGCAGTGATTCACCAACTCATTTGTCATGGTATACTTGGATGACATCCTTATCTTCAGCCAGAGTTGGGAAGAGCACCTCCACCACATCCGACAGGTTCTCCAAACACTGCAACAACATAAGCTCTGTGCCAATTATGATAAATGAACTTTTGGCATGACCCAGGTCTAGTATCTTGGATACATTATTGATGAACGGGGAATGCATGTGGATCCAGCCAATTTCTACCACAGGTTCGTGTTGGGATTCTCTCATATCACTTGGCCCTTGAGTCAAGTCACCAAGGGAGGAGTGAAAGAAAAATTCTTTTAGTCTGAATCTCAAGAGAAGGCATTCGTAGAGTTGAAACATTGCCTCTACTATGCACCAGTACTCACTTTCCCAGACTTGCAACAACCATTTGAGATCGAGATAGATTCCTCTTACTATGTTATTTTGGTAGTCCTTACTCAATAGTGGCATCTAGTGGCATATCACAGTGAGAAACTTTCAGACACAATCTAGAAGTATCCCACCTATGACAAAGAGATTTATTCCACTATGCATGCATGCTGACAATGGAAGCATTACAATTTGGGGAAGGAAACGGTCATCCACACAGAACACCAACCCCTACAATTCATACAGATGCAGGGGAAGTTGCAGAATGATCACCATCAGAAGTGGTCCACATAGCTGCAACAGTTCCATTTGAATATGAAGTATAAGAAGGGTAGCACCAATAATGTTGTAGACTACCTCAGCCAACCACCGATCATGACGTTAACCACTGTGCTCAACTCTTGTGGGCACGAGGCTTCTTATTAGCCACTTCTCTACAAAAGCAACCCAGAATTTGGCCACACGTACCAGATGCTCTTGGAGAGTCAGAAAGTTCCAGATTTTCACCTCCAAGATGCCCTGCTATGCCAGTTGGGACACCTTTGTGTTCCTTCAATTGAGCGAGTCAAGATTATTTGGGAAATGCACTACAATTGGGCTGCTAGGAATTTCGAGGTCGAGAAAACTATGGCAATACTGCAAAAGTATTTCTATTGGCCGAATCTTCAACAGGATGTCGGGAAGTACATCAGATCATGCACTGCCTGTCCCATTTCTAAACCAACCATCGAGAAGAAAGGCCTCTATACTCTAGTGCCTACCCCTAGTCGACCTTGGAAATCCATCTCCATGGATTACATGTCAGGTCGTCCTTCTACTAAGCATGGAAACAACTATGTTTTTGTGGTCGTCGACAGATTCTCAAAGATGGCCATTATGGTGACCTGCAAGAAGAATATCACAGTAGAAGTCACTGCTAAACTCTTCTTTGAATGAGTGTGGGTACAATTTGGGATCCCATAGTCTACCATCTCATATCGGGACAGCAGGTTCCTCAGTACATTTTAGTCTAGTCTCTGGTTGATGTTGGAAACCAAGCTCACTAATCCATAGCTTTCCATCCCCAAACTGATGGCCAGAATGAGGTCATCAACAAGATGATCACACACATTCCGCACATGTCCAACACAAAGAATCCATGCACATGGGATGAGAACCTCCCCTATATCAAGCACAGCTGTAATCAGTCTCTCCACAGCTCAACTGGCCACAACCCTTTTTAGGTGGGCTTGGGATTCCAGCCACTATGTCCCATTAATGTGGTCATATCATTTGGATTTATTTAGGCAGATTCGTCTCATGTCCAGTCAAAATTTGATAAGGAAAACAAATTCATTGAGAACAACTATCATATCTGATGAGCCCCAAAAATGGATAATTATATGGGCTCATTCAACCTCCTAATTTGACTTAATCCACCATTCTCATTAGTTTATTGCATGTTTTTTATTATATTTATGCTAATAGAGTGAATTGGGTTAGTCATTATGCCAAAAAGTCTAATGTGTGCTTTGTGTAGCCTTTTTGGTCAATTTGGAGACAAAATTGAAGGTTTTAATGAGCACTTGGTAGCCAAATTCGTGGGAGAACAAGGGAGAGGATTTGTAGGAAGGTGTCCCCTTCATTTATGTGCCCTTACCTTGAATTCTCCACCATCAGCTCGGAGTTCAAAGGCCACCAAATCAATTACCACAAGGGCAGCCAAGCAAGTCAAGTAGGACTGCTGTTAACTACAAGTTTTGGGCAGCCGAGTCCCTAAAGTTTAGGTGGACTGTTGGGGTCCTCAATTTGTATAAATAAGAGGGCTTAGGGCCTCATTTGAGTTAGTCATTTTTTATTCATTTTGTAGTCATTTTGTAGTTCGATTTTTAGGCAGTAGATTAGCTTTGCTTTTAGCACATTTTCAAGTTCCCCTTGTGGACAATTTTTGGAATGTAACATTTCTTTTGATCAATAAAGATGAATCCAGCTTTGCACCAGCACTAAATCTCTCTTAGGAGGCTGTAGCTCTTGGGGTTGGGCCCATCTCAAGTGCCCAGTACCTCCTTTGTTTACTTTCATGTGTCTTTGCTGCATTCTTAGAATAAAATATGTTATTTAGATTTAAACCTTGTTTTATTATTTAGGTTGTTTTTTATGAGTAAAATAGTTTTTCATGCTCAGATTTAGTTGATAGGTTGTTAACAGAAAAAGCTTCAAGAAAAGGGCCAACAAACATCTGTGGTTTCACCTCTCCCTCAGTGGGATCAAGAGCTGTGACTAGGATGACTTTGCTGCCCACAAAAACACTGATTTTGCTTTGCCATGCAATCACTAGTGTTTGATCTTCATGTGTAGAAGTTGGTTACAAGTTCAGACTTTTGTTTGCTTAGTTGCATGAGTTAAAATACATGGTTTCATTGCATGTCACACTTTTGTTCATTCTCTTTACTGACAGCTAGCAAATTAGGTCAACGAAACGAGGTCTTTGAATTTACAAGTCTTTGTTGGTTCAGATTGGAAAAACGACTTGCAGAGCACCTGTACCACTCCTTCCTCTGCTTATTCTCCATCAACACCATCCACTCCACCCTCTACTTAGAATCCTTACCTCACGTTTGCCACATTTGCTCACATAACCCTAGTTTTTGTACATAATTGTTTAAGCCTTCTTTGAGCCAACTTAGCTATCTACACCTTCTCACCACTCCATCCACCAGTCCCTGGGCCACTTCAGACCCCTATCCTACCTCCATATCCATTCATGCATCTTCCCTCACTCACCCATCCTCCAAAATCCAATTTTAAAACATCCTGTAGAAATTTCTGAACATCCTCTAGAAATTCCTGAAACATCCTGTAGAACCCCTGCAGACTTCCTGTAGAAGCTCACGAATGAGGTTTCTTGATAGCCAAACTTTGTGAAACTCTCTGGAAGGGTGTTAGGGACCCCTTAGGCCCTCTCTGAACCTTCCTGACCTCTTCCAAGCATTTCCTCTCGCCAATCCACCTCTGCACAGTCATAAACAGTTAAAAGCACATGCATGATAATTCTAATAACTTATTCAAAAATACAAAAAGATGTTTTCTTCAGGTAGAGGTAGTCTATACACATGTATTTTACCTTCATAGAAGTAATGGCATCCCTTTCAGTAGTTTTCATTCTCTCCTTTGCATCAGTAGGACTAGCTGGTAGAATTAGGGTTTGCTAGGGTTTGCATTTTCCTTTAGTTTTTCAATCTCTTTTCGTAATTAGATTAGCTTCCTTCGAGTTAGCTTTCATACATCAATTAAAAAGCTTCTTCTAAGATCTCATAGAAGTTGGCTTAAGCTCCTAGCGGACTTGTGCCAGCTAACCAAGTGACAGCTGCGGCAAGAGCTAGTACTTGTGCATATAGCACCGTCGCTTCCAAGTTTGTTACGAACTACTGGGTTGATAAAACTAAAAAAGGGAGTCCCAGGAGTTGCCGCATTATTGCTACAATACTGGGGCCCACCATCTTTTTGGCGCTGTTGCCGGGGAAGCATCAGAGTATTGGTGATTGCTGCTTTTCTTCTATTTTCCACTACAACCTTCTGCTAAGTAGTTTATTTCATTTCCATTATGCAATTTCATTTATGCATTTCCCGCTTTCATAGATTAGCATTTCAATTCCACAATTTCATTTCTGCAAGCGTAGATTCGCATTTCAATTCCGCAAGCGTAGACTAGCATTTCATTCCTGTAATTTCATTTGAGCAAAATAGATTAGTCATTTCCCCCTTTCATTTCAATTCCGCATTTTCATTTCATCAAGATAGTTAGTTGCAGTTCAATCTATTTTAGTTTTTGCAGGTACAAGCAGAAAAAAGAAAAAACAACCAAAAAGATTTCCTTTCATGCCTTGTAGGAGTAGAGATAATTTAGAAAAATATTTTCACAACACCCCCCACTGCTTCACACAGCCAACCTTCTCTCTTCTTCGATGGTTGTGATTAAGAAGAAGCCCTAGGTGGACATCAAGGCATCTTTAAAGAACCTCTAGGGGAGAAGAAGAAGAAAACATTCCTCTGGAGCGAATGGCTACAAGCAGAAATGTTGGGAGCAGTACCTTATCCAAAAATGAATTTGCAAATCAGATCGAAGATTTCAAGAGTGATATGAGGCAGTTTCTTGCCATGCAACTGGATACCTTGCAGATCCAAAGGAAGCAAGAGGAAGCCAAGAGGGCTTTGGCCATCTTCTGTCCCAGGTGCACTAGAAAGCATCCTAGGAATGAATGTCCATTGCACTCCATAGAAGTGTGTTTTGTTTGTGAAAGAGACCATCCTATGAATCAGTGCCCTTCCTTGCCCGGAATCAAAGCTGCCTATCAAAGGGCTAAAGGAGCCACTGAACCACTCTATTATATGAACCAAAGGAGGCCACATGGACCTAGATCTTACCAGCAGGAACTACAAGGGACATCTGAGACCTATTATGACCCCTATCAAGCCACTTTCATGCCTTCTTGGGGTCCCCCTGCTCATCCTTCCTGGTCCACACCCCCTCCTTGGTCGGATCCATCTCCATATTATGCCCAACCAGCTGCTCATTCATTTCACTCTTATGCTCAGCCACAGCCTCAGTGGAATGCACCTCATCAGGGGTGGAGGCCCCAATACAACACTCCTCCCGCTTCTTTTCCTCCACCACCTGCTCATCCACAACCATTGCCTCCTGCTCCACCAAGGCAACCCCAAATGCTTGCCCAACCACAACCCCATCCACATCCATCTCAAATATACACCCCCACTCAACTACCCATACCGCCATTTCCAAACCCGCACATTGGAATAGCTCAAGCTAATTGCAAAGCTGAGGCACAACATGTCCAAATGACTCCTCTTGAGCTTAATGATCTTCACCATAGCTTAGGAAAAGCATTGCAAAAAAGAGATTATCTTGAAATCATTGAAGGACCACATCCGGCAAAAGAAGATTCAAAAGAGGAGATCAAAGAACCATGGGCTGCAGTTGATGAAGAGAAGAGATTAGAATCAGAGATCGAGAGAGTTCCCTCATGGTTACCATCAAATCCTCGATGTACTCAAGAGAAATATCAGCAAAAAGAGGAAGATGAGAAGGTCATGATAGAAGGTGACATGAAGAATGATCCAGATCAGTAAAAGGACCAAGGATATCAAAGTTATATTGAGACATGGTTCCAGACAGTCACTAAGTTGTAGCAGTACTCTCTTCCTCAGCTATGTTTGATCCCTTCAAAGTCAGATCATTTTGTCTCTGAAATCTGGATAGCTGTCAAAGCATGCATTTCGAGCCTTCACATCATCTTGTCTCTAATCTCGATGTGCACATGGCTCCATTGGAAGTATTCTTATACTTGAAAATGATTTTGTTTTTCAAGTAGGGTAGGGTAGAAAAAAGGAAAAAAGAAAAAAAAATGAAAATAAGAAGAAAAATAAAATCTAAGGTGAAAACCTCCTCGGAGGAGCCTTAGATTGGCTCATTGATTGAAAACCTCCATGAGGCGGTCAATGGGTTGGGAAAAAAGAGAAAAGAGAATAAGATCTCTGGGTGAAAACCTCCCTTGGAGGCGCCCAGGGCAAGCAATTAGGGTGAAAACCTCCATGAGGCGCCCTAGTTGTTTTTCAAAAAAAAAAGGAGAAAAAGAGAAATAAAAATAAACCTAATTTCTATTGGATAATTGCAAGTTGCAAGAAGGACATTGTAGGTTAGGAGGATCACTCAAAACAAAGACAAAGGAATTTTTGTGCCTTCTACAGGAAGTTCTGTATTTCTACAGGAAACATTCTATAGAACCTTCAAGCGAGCCAGATTCGCTTTTGGAAGGGAATCTAAATCTTGGAATCTATTGGTTATGCCTACAAACATCCATTTTTCCATCCCTCACCCTTTTCCATCATTTTTTCCATGTCATTGTGCTTCTTTCCTCAAAACTGTGTTTTCTACAGGAAGTTCTATGTCTTCTACAGGAAGCTTACAAAAAACCCAAATTGATCTCCGAAGAGGACCCGAAGGCTGGGAATATGTCCATGAAGCCTGCACACATCCATTTTTCCATCCCTCACCCTTTTCCATCATTTTTTCCATGTCATTGTGCTTCTTTCCTCAAAACTGTGTTTTCTACAGGAAGTTCCTGTAGAAATTACAAGAAGTTAAAAATGGATTGAAAAAAGTAGTTTGGCGAACATGGTAGCTTCCTCAAGAGTTCGGAAGTCCTCCTACAATTTTCAAACTCCTCCTCCATCATCTCCATGCCTGCATCACAGCCCAAGCTCATTCTTTTTCACCATGCAAAAACTTGCAGAATGATTTGAAGAAAAAAATACATAGAACAGAATTTGTTTTTGCCCTAACTTGAAAACCATGCATCCATTTGAAAAACCATTTTATGGGGAATTGTACAGGGGAGATGGCAACATGCCTGAGCAGTTTCAGCCAATTCCGGTGCACGAGTTCCAAGAAATCAGCCTCCATCACCTTCAGCCATTTTTGCATTTTCTCCATATCCGTGCATCCGTTTCAAAACCTGTTTCATGGGGAGATGCATATGGGTGATAGTAACCTACCCAAGCAGTTTCAGCCAATTCTGATGCACGGGTTCCGAGAAATTGATCTCTGAAATCTTCAGCCATTTTCCATTTTTCTTGAAATTTGTGCATCCATTGATCGCAATTTTGCTGTGGGAGGTGCATAATGATGATAGGAACATGCTTAGTAAGTTTCAGATCAATCCGATCTATCGTTCAGGAGCAATGGTGAAAACAAGTTTTGGTCCTGTGAAAATTCAGCAGCAGCAGCTTGAGGGTGCAGATTTGAACGTGAAGCGAACTCCTGCAGCTTAGATCCGGCTAGAGGATACCTGCAAAAGCAAAATAACCACACATCAGATAGCAAAGAGCTTATAGCACAAAGGATCCAGGCATGCAGCAGCGAAACAGATGCATGCAGCAGCAAAAAGCACCTCACAACAACCATTTGACTTCAGGTACGTGACTAAAACTTGTTCCTCTATTGCATGAATCTAATCTAAGCACTGCATGAACGAATGAGATGGGGGGATTCAGCCAGGAAGCTAGCCATATTCGATTGCACTGATCCAGGCAAAAATCACGCAGCATGCATGTATAAGTCATTCACGTGGAAGTTGAAAAACACAGGCAGTGGTGGACGTGTTGAACTCCAGCGCACAGGACATCAGATGATTAACAGATAGAAGAAGACATGCAGTTCATAAAATCACTGCAGTTCGAAAAAGCCAGCACACATGTTTTTGCCACCTCACCACAAATCACGCAGCAATTAAAGACAGCTCAGCTGAAACTGATGACCTACTGTTCATGTGCACTTTCCACATCCTCAACTGAAGTGTGCACAATCGGTTAACCTATAGTCCTCCACTAAGTTGTTCTACCTGTCTTTGAGATTCTGCTGCGTATTAGGCTCGCTCAGAGGTGCAGAGGCGCTCTACAGGCATTTCTACAGGAAGTCGTCTACAGGAAACGTAGAAAACAACCATGCAGAAAGAAAACGTGGGATTTTCGGCAAATTTCAAGCTCCAGATGAGGTAGGCTCAGGAAAATTCTCTGCATATGATATTTATATAAGGTGGAGGATTAAAAACACAATATTGGGTTGAAAGAAAGGGAAGTGAAGCTTAAATGTTGCCTGTGTTTTTTCCCTCCTTTGGGTTATACACAGTCTCTCCATTTTCCTCCTCTGCATCCGAAATATGCCTTTTCCTTTCTCACATTCTTTTGAAAAAAGGATGCAACCATATAAGCCAACCTATGAGAAACAAAATTTGCAAGACTGTCCACTCTCTGAAGCAAAACCTTGTGTTATAAATATCCTCTGTTCTGTCAAAGGTATTGATTTTTCTCAAAAAAAAAAAAAAAAACGAGAAGCAAATTCAAGTTGGAAACAATTCGAGGAAAAATTGCAAATTGATGTTGTGAAAAAGAAGAACATGAGAAATTCCTGACTCCAGAAATACAAACCTCAGCCATTTCTCTATTTCCAGTTTTGAAAGTTTGTTTCCCCCCTCCTCATCTGAACATTTCCAGCAGTCACCACACATCATGACAAGGAAATTTTTAGAAATATGGCAGGGGAAGACGAGGAGGAAATAGAAAAAGAGGAAAAGACCAAAATGGAGAAAGAAGGACTTGAAACCAAGGAGGAAATCAAAACAGAAGGTGAGAAGATGAGGAGGAAATAGAAAAAGAGGAAAAGACCAAAATGGAGAAAGAAGGACTTGAAACCAAGGAGGAAATCAAAACAGAAGGTGAGAAGGAAGATCCAGAATAGAAAAGAAAAAGACTAAAGCAGAGAAGGCAAAAACTAAGCAAGATGAGAAGAAAGCCAAAACAGAGCATGAGGAAGCAAGATATTGAGGCAGAGAAGAAAACTAAGGGTAAGGAAGCTAAGGGAGAGAAAACCTAGGGCAAACCATCACAGGGGAAGCCACAGGAAAAGCAAGAGGAAAAGAAAGAAAGAAGAAGAAGGAAGAAACAGAGTGAAAAAACAAGTTTAATCCCTGGAAATTGTTGCAGGTTGCAGGAACACAATGCGGAAACGGGGTCTCCCAACACAAGAAAAAGGGTCCCTACCAAGTTCCCAGGCATCCTCACATCCATCCCCTCCATGAACACTCATTTTTTTCAGGTTTCAGACACAATCTAGTCATGGTTCAACCTTCTACAGGAAGCTACAGGACTTTCTATAGGAAGTTCTGTATTTCTACCAGAAACATCCTGTAGAGCCTTTGGACAGGCCAAAATCGATTATGGAGAGGGATTTGAAGCTTGAAGTCTGTTGAGGAGGCATGCAACCACTCTTTTCATCCATCATCCACTGGTTTCATCTCCTTTCACCACCATTGCCACCATCTGATTGAATATACTTGCACAATCATACCAAAGCTGAGAATTCTTTATGAAAAGGAGCAGGTAGTGGGAAGAAGCAGAGAGAAAATCATGGTTTCATGACCGAGAAGAGGACATCACTTTAGAATCTTGGCATGCCAGAGAGGTCACCAGGGCCATCAAATATGAGGAGATAGATTGGTTACTCAGAGGATGAGCAACACTTTCAGTAGGGGGGTGATGATGAGCCCCAAAAATGGATAATTATATGGGCTCATTCAACCTCCTAATTTGACTTAATCCACCATTCTCATTAGTTTATTGCATTTTTTTTATTATATTTATGCTAATAGAGTGAATTGGGTTAGTCATTATGCCAAAAAGTCTAATGTGTGCTTTGTGTAGCCTTTTTGCTCAATTTGGAGACAAAATTGAAGGTTTTAATGAGCTCTTAGCAGCCAAATTCGTGGGAGAACAAGGGAGAGGATTTGTAGGAAGGTGTCCCCTTCATTTATGGGCCCTTACCTCGAATTCTCCATCATCAGCTCAGAGTTCAAGGGCCACCAAATCAATTACCACAAGGGTAGCCAAGCAAGTCAAGTAGGATTGCTGTTAACTACAAGTTTTGGGAAACCGAGTCCCTAAAGTTTAGGAGGACTGTTGGGGTCCTCAATTTGTATAAATAAGAGGGCTTAGGGCCTCATTTGAGTTAGTCATTTTGTATTCATTTTGTAGTCATTTTGTAGTTCGATTTTTAGGCAGTAGATTAGTTTTGCTTTCAGCACATTTTCAAGTTCTCCTTGTGGACAGTTTTTGGAATGTAACGTTTCTTTTGATCAATAAAGATGAATCTAGCTTTGCACCAGATCTAAATCTCTCTTAGGAGGTTGTAGCTCTTGGGGTTGGGCCCATCTCAAGTGCCCAGTACCTCCTTTGTTTACTTTCATGTGTCTTTGCTGCATTCTTAGAATAAAATATGTTATTTAGATTTAAACCTTGTTTTATTATTTAGGTTGTTTTTAATGAGTAAAATAGCTTTTCATGCTCAGATTTAGTTGATAGGTTGTTAACAAAAAAAGCTTCAAGAAAAGGGCCAACAAACATCTGTGGTTTCACCTCTCCCTCAGTGGGATCAGAAGCTGTGACTAGGATGACTTTGCTGCCCACAAAAACACTGATTTTGCTTTGCCATGCAATCACTAGTGTTTGATCTTCATGTGTAGAAGTTGGTTACAAGTTCAGAATTTCGTCCACTTAGTTGCATGAGTTAAAATACATGGTTTCATTGCAGGTCACACTTCTGTTCATTCTCTTTACTGACAGCTAGCAAATTAGGTCAACAAAACGAGGTTTTTGAATTTACAAGTCTTTGTTGGTTCAGATTGGAAAAACGACTTGCAGAGCACCTGTACCACTCCTTCCTCTGCTTATTCTCCATCAGCACCATCCACTCCACCCTCTACTTAGAATCCTTACCTCACGTTTGCCACATTTGCTCACATAACCCTAGTTTTTGTACATCATTGTTTAAGCCTTCTTTGAGCCAACTTAGCTATCTACACCTTCTCACCACTCCATCCACCAGTCCCTGGGCCACTTCAGACCCCTATCCTACCTCCATATCCATTCATGCATCTTCCCTCACTCACCCATCCTCCAAAATCCAATTTTAAAACATCTTGTAGAAATTTCTGAAGATCCTCTAGAAATTCCTGAAACATCCTGTAGAACCCCTGCAGACTTCCTGTAGAAGCTCACGAATGAGGTTTCTTGATGGAAAAACTTTGTGAAACTATTTAGAAGGGTGTTAGGGAACCTTAGGCCCTCTCTGAACCTTCCTGACCTCTTCCAATCATTTCCTCTTGCCAATCCACCTCTGCACAGTCACAAATAGTTAAAAGCACATGCATGATAATTCTAATAACTTATTCAAAAATACAAAAAGACGTTTTCTTCAGGTAGAGGTAGTCTAGAAACATGTATTTTACCTTCATAGAAGTAATGACATCCCTTTCAGTAGTTTTCATTCTCTCCTTTGCATCAGTAGGACTAGCGGGTAGAATTAGGGTTTGCTAGGGTTTTCATTTTCCTTTAGTTTTTCAATCTCTTTTCGTAATTAGATTAGCTTCCTTCGAGTTAGCTTTCATCCATCAATTAAAAAGCTTCTTCTGCAAGCTCATAGAAGTTGGCTTAAGCTCCTAGCGGACTTGTGCCAGCTGACCAAGTGACAGCTGCGGCAAGAGCTAGTACTTGTGCATATAGCACCGTTACTTCCAAGTTTGTTACGAACTACCGGGTTGATAAAATTAAAGAAGGGAGTCCCAGGAGTTGCCACATTATTTCTGCAATATTGGGGCCCACCAATATCTACCAACAGGTCCATGACGTTATGGAAAAATAAAATGGAAAGAAGAAGCAGTGACATGATCAACATCAGGTGCCACACAAGTTTTAGGTGGGCAAAAAATTTTGTTGCATTTGCATAAGGAACGCGTTATTAGAGCCTATCATAAACTCATACCACTTCAATATGGTGCTTACACGATTACCAAGGCTGTGGGAGACAATGAATTTGAGCTCATCATTCCCCCATTCCTTGGCATGCACCAAGTGTTCAATGTGGACCTCCTTCGACCATACTTCCCACCATTGTTGGACACATCAGACATTGCAGAACAACTTACACCGACAGAGTTAAATCCAGATTGCGTGGAACAAGACACAGCTGATTAGATCATGGACACGTAGATCAAGAACACCTGACAGCAAAGTATCCAACTATATTGAGTTGTCAAAGCAAGCCAACTCCTTAACTAGGGCAGGTGGCTCACCAGGGACCAAGTTCAGTAGAATTTTCCTCATCTCATGGAGGAACTCAATGCAATGGGGACCATTGCTTCCTAAGGAGGGTGGAATGATCCAGGTGGATATTGGTGGCCACCTACCTATTCTACTTGGACCCCCACCATTGTTTCTTTCAATTTTTTAGTTTCCTTATTTGTAGCACAATTTACTATTTTTGGTAGTTTTTTGGGTCATGAACTTCCAAAGCCATTTTGAGGCCCTAAACGATGTTTTTTGGGAAAATTGTAACCAGCAGTGGTTAAATATTGATGTTGGTCGTTCAAAAGTTGTAGTCCTCAAATAGATATTTATAACGAGGTATTGTGTGTGTCAAACAGAGATCGTATGCCAAAGTTACGACCCTAGGAAGTTGATGTACCAATTTACCCAAACGGGGCCCATAGTTTGTCGCTTCATCTTCTATGGTTAGGTTTTTGGATGTTTAGGGTTTTCCATTGTTTCTCAATAATAAACAGACCTTTGAGCCTCATTTTAACATAGTTCTTAGAGATAAGCTACCATTGCCCGAGCTAGTTTTATTTCCATTATGTTTGTAAGCATATCTCAGTATTTGATATTAATGAAATGAAGTGTTATTTCTACTGCATCTTTGTACTTATGGTTATATCTAAAATTTGTTGAGTTCCTGTTTAAGTCCGAATTAGTGGTATCATAGTGGTCTTCTCTTTCTCTATTTTTCTTTGCATGTCCCCAACAAGGACTGGTGGCGCATCCACATCTAGCAGCCACTCTAGAGGGCCGAGGCTCCACTCCTTTTAAGGTACAAGTAAACTTTGACATTCCCATATTTGAGGGCCAAATAGATGTAGACGCCATAGATAAATGGTTTATTACTCTAGAAAGATACTTTTTTGTTCATGATCTTTCTAGCTAAGAAAAGATAATTTTTTCGCTTCTCAAAGCTGACCCCAAGTCAAGGACTGGTGGGAAACCTATTGTGAGAAGAAGGATGAAATTACGACCTCACTTTTTTCAGCCACACCCACTTTGAATTCATTTTAGGATACCATCAAGGAGCAGTACTACCCTGTCGGGAGTTATGAGGATAAATACATAAAGTGGACAGTGTTGCGGCAGGAAAGGGACCAAGATGTGTTGGAGTTTACCAATGTTTTTCATTCACTTCGCACGAAGTTGGGTATCAAGGATTCTGAGAAACAATTGGTACTCAATTATAGCAGTTGCCTACATGGGTACTTCCTGGATGAGATGGAGTTCCTAGACATCTCCTTGCTTGGCATGGCGTACCGATACGTTGTTAAGATCAAGCAGTAGTTTAAATAGAAGAAGCGAGAATTTGGATCTGTGAATCCAAAGCAAGGGAAAGGTGCCCCCAACCTGCAGAACAAAGGACAAAGCCAAGGTGGGGTGGCCCAGGACAACCCGCCAAAGCCACAAGTGAAGAACAACACCATGAAGCCAAAGAAGGACACGAGAAAGTGGTGTGAGTTCCATAAGAGCTCCACTCACAACACAAGTGAGTGTCGGGCCAAGCAGTCAATGGTGGTTGAGCTGAAGGCTTCAGAATCAGTTGCATGTTCGGACTCTAAGTCAAAATGATGAGCACCAGTATTGCAGCAAGAATGTTGCAACTCCTAGAGCTACCAGTTTTACTTTATCAACCCGAGGTTCATACAAACATGGAGGTGACAGTGTTCTATACACAAGTAAAAGTGATGGTTCTGCCTTTTGTCACTGTTCAGTTGGTGAGAGATCACTAGGGTTTTCAAGCCATACTTCTATGGATTTATAAGAAGCTTGATTGCTGATTAAAGAAAGAGAAATCTACTCTAGGAGAAATCTTGTCTACTGCAAAGAAGGAAAATGACTGAAATCCTATGCTAAAAACACACCATTCTCTAACTAACTGCTGAGAAACTATGCTTTACAAGAATGCCAAGCTAACATGTATGAAATGCTACTATCTAAAGCATGGAAATTAAAGACATCAAACATCACTATTGTGCATTTAAAGGACTAAAATAAATATGTTTTGTTCTCTTTAGTATTTTTTTAGAAAATCAAGTGTAAACCCTATTCTCTTTTGGTGATGTGGCAAGTGGATTAGTGATGCTGGTGGATGGTTGGGAGGTTTAGGAGATGGTTGGAAGGTTTGGGAGACCCTTGGGTGACTTGGTGTGGCTTCCTAGAGGTTTTCCCTCAATTCGGCCTCAAAACAGGCCACTACAGGAAAACCTATAGGATGTACTAGAAACGTATAGGATTCCCTGTATTTCTATAGGATACAGCTGAGAGCAAAAGGATGGCTGTTGGAGGTGATGGAAGGCTTAGGGAAGGTGGTGGATGGGTGGAATGGAGTGATAAAATGCCTAGGATCACTCAAAACTCAAAACCAAGGTTAGGAGATGGTTGGATTCGCTTAACATGCTTGGAGGAATTTCTATGTAAAATGATGAGATTGGTGAAGATCTTGGTGAAAGAAAGGAATGATTATGGATGGATGAAGTTGGAGGGTAGTTTCCTGGTATGAGATCTCTTTAGATTTCTAAGGCACCTTCTCTGCATCAAAAATTTATAATTGCCAAAAAGTCATGTAAACAAGAAGAATTCTAACAAGCTAGAAAAGAAAAATTTAATGAGCTAGTTGTCTACTTCATGCATGAGGAAAATTGCTGAATAAAATGGAATAATGGATGAGATCTACTGTAATAATAAAGATGGAAGAGATGGTAATTAAATCCTACACTTGTAAAAATGATCAAATGCTGGTTAAAGTACAGTAAACTCTAAATCTTATGAGAAAATGGAAATCTATCTTTTTGGGGCTACATAAGGGTCTTTTCCTCAAATCATGATCCCTTAGGGAAGAGGTGAGGCCAAGACACCTACTAAAAGCTTTGTGGTGCTCCTTTTATCCTTTCTAACCTGCTCCTGAAGTAAAGCACAAATTGAAGCAAACTAATAAACAACTAATCAAATCCACAGTACTTGCAATGACATACTTCTAGAGACAATTTAACCATGAATCTATGAAACTAAGCCAAGCATATAGATACAAGAAGAGGAGCCTTTGCTGCTAGGATTGGGCCCTAACCCAAGAGCTTCAGCCCTTTGAGTTAACTCAGTGATGGATCAAGAAAAATCTTATTTTCATTATCAAAACAGAAAATTACATTAATGTCTTCCACAAGTCTGGAGCTCGAATATAACTAGTGTTTTTACAACAAAAATTTGAATCCTAATGAGGCTCTAGGCCTCTCTACTTATACAATGGAAGTCCTCAATGACTTCCTTAAATCTAGGGAAGCTCGGCACCCAAACTTGAGATGAACTAACTCTTTGTCTATCACTTGCTCGGCTGCCTTTTGATCTTCATGACTTGGCATATTGCACTCCCAGATCATGTGATTAATGGAGGAATATTCGAATTGAGGAGGAGTAAATGAGGAGGATTAACCTCCTACAATCTCTCTCCCTTGTCCCATTCCAGTTTCAAACATTAGTCTTGCCAAAATTCCTTGATTTTCTCTTCGAAACCTACATTCAATGCATATTAGTCCACCAGGCATAATATCTCACTTTAACTCATCTCATTAAACAAAATATAATCAAGACATGTAATAAATTGTGAGAAGAGTTGATTTGCTTAGCTAGGATGTGAATTAAGGCCCATATAATTACCCAATGAAGAGTCTCATCATCACCCCCTACTGAAAGTGTTTCTCATCCTCTAAGCAACTTAATCAATATCCATGTCTTTCATAGCTCTAGTGGCCTCCCTGACATCCCATGCTTCTAGTGTGGTTTCCTCTTCTTGTGCATAGAATCTTACCTTTCTTTCTACCTCCTCCCACTGCTTTCTTTCTTCTTCTTCCTTCCTTCCTTCTACCATCCCCAAGAGCAATGGTGGACTGAGTCTCAAGCCATTCCAATTGAATTTGAGCCTTTGGATGGATTGCTTGTACATGGGTGTCATGTTCAGTGCTTCTCTCATCCTTTGAGGAGAGTGGTACTCTCTAATCTTCAAAATTTATGGCAAAGTATTCCATCTCCTTAGGCAATGTTGCATGCTGTCATCCTCTAACAATCTGAAAATTTCCTCAAAATGTGTAATGGCTTGCTCTTGGGTAGCAAGATACCTGGGTGCAAGTTGAGGATCATTTGCAATTAAATTATGTGTGCTAATGACACGCTAATGATAGTCATTAGATTGGACTGCTCAACTCTGATCATAATAGGCTATGTTTGTTCCTTTGCCAATATCCTCTTCATTTCTGCAACGCTTGCTTCCTCGTGGTTCATCCATGATGCCAAATCCATCAATTGTAAATCCCTTAGCTTTGCATTAGAGTCCCATACATTCATATCCGTCAAAGCCATGTTATGCAAGTAGAACTCAAAAATCTTAGCCCTATCCTCTAATGTACTTTGATCACAAGGATCAATGAACTATATATAATCTTAGAATGGCATGGTGCCTCTCTTTGCTAGGGTCTTGATTTGGAACTGCAGCAACTATTCCTTAAGATATAGTGCATAGGACTTAGCTGGCATCCTGCACTGGATTGCTTCCAAATATAGACTGGCCATGGATGCCAATTGATTCTCTCATTCTTGAAAATGTCCTTTCAACCATTCATTTTCCGCCTCCAACTTATTTTTCATCATGGCCTCTCTATCCCTCAAGCTACCTAGCTCCCTTCCCATCTCTTTGATCTTCTCCTCCATGTGACCAATGTCCTCCACTCCCTTGGACTTGGAAATTTTGATCCATCTATGAGTTCTGGCTCTTTCTTTCTCAAGCTCAAGGAATAATGGAATGTAAAAGTTTTGTGGAATGACCCTACCCCCCCCAGTAAATCTATAGTAGGAGTCAATGTTAGGTTGACGACTAGGTTCCCTTAGCTCTGGGTCCTCTCTCTTTGTTTCTGGCTACTTACTTCTTTCCTGATCTAATTTTTGAGTTTCTTGTAGTTTTAGTAGAGTTTCATGTAGGACTACCTCTGCTTCCTATAGGTCCTGATGTGTATCCTGTAGGATGTATTTTCCTTTGGATGAGGTAGACCTGGCTATAGGCCTTCTCACATAGGTGATATGAGACTTAGGGGAGGTTTGTGCTAAGGATCCTTCTTCTTGAGTTTTTATAAGAGGATCCATCTTCTCCTACTATTTAGGTGAGTCCTCAATAACAATGGGAACCTTGGTTGGAGTTTGGGGTTTTCCCTACCTTATCCTTGTACTTTTCCTTGTTCTGAAGTATAAGGGGATTTGCCTCTATCTTTTTCCTTTTTGTTTGATAGGGGTGCTAAGGGCAGTGAGGGCAATTGCTGCCTCTCTCTCATTGGGTTCTGGAGACACCCTAGGTGACTACTCGTTGTCTTCTACCCCCTCTTTTCCATTTCCCTTTTTACCTATGCCTTTCCCTTCTTCTTCTTATTCTATATCCTCATCTTCTTTATCATTTTCCTCCTAGACATATTCCTTTGTTTCTTCATCACCTTCTTTCTCTTTCTCTTCCTCTTCATCCTCATCTATCTCCTCTTCATCCCTCTCTGCTTCTTCTCCATCTATTTTTGTCTCTTCTTCATCCTTTTCACTGACAGTAGGGTTAATATCATATGTGAGGGCTTTGATATCCTCATCTATCTGCAAGTCTCTGAAAATGTCCCATTGGATAGGAATTCTGAGGTTTTGGAGGGCATCTTATATGATGATTCTAATTAACCCATGGTGGGATAACTATTGGAGGTTCCCCTCCTGCACCTTTATGCTTGTATCTATCAGTGATTTTAGAAGGAAGTACGGTATGATGAGCTTGTGGTGTGGAGGTGTTTCAAGGAGCCTAAAGTGATAACCATAAACCACACTATACCTACCTTCACATAATATGTATTTTATAAGGTGGTAGCTTACCTCATTCCAAGGGTATGGTAGGCTTGTTCTCCTTACTCCATTCTTGTCCTCAATGGGCTCCTCTCCCTCTAAAAAGAACTTCTTCTTAGTAGTCTGGCTATCTCCCTTGTCTTCCTTTCTCCAAGGCACTCTTAGGGGAAGTGTGGTAATTATTCTTATGAGTTCAGGGGTGAGCTCTATGAAGAGGCCTCTCACCACATCAGTGGCATGGGTTTTGGTTAGTGGAATGAGGGAGAGAGAAAAATCTCGAGCCACTTCATCATCAAATCCCCTAAATTTCTCAAAATACCCCATCCAATTATGCCTCGTGAAGATTTCTAACACAGGAGGGTGTTTGTGAATCCTCACAGTGTTAATGGGCTCCCTTCTATTAAATCCTCCTGTCATTTTGTTTGGTGAATTTGAAGGAGAAGAGATGGTGGATAAAAATTTTAATGCAGGAGGAAATGTGACTAAAATACTTGAGGAGACAATTCCCTTACACAACTATCAAATTCACTCAAACTAGGGGATTTTATATTTTATTCACTTGGAAAAATGGAAGGAAATGCAAAGCCTACCTCCTCATGGTGTTTTTTGTAGCCAACCCCTGGTTTTCCCTTCTAAAACTACTCTCGGCCAATCCTATAGACTATCTGACTGTATCCTCTGGGATTCCTGTGTAGTCATGTTAGAACTCCTGTGTGAGCCTGTAGGAAGTCCTGTGTGGGAGAAAGATGGAATTTTTCTCTTCACTAGGTTGCTTGTGTACAAGAGCGATTTTGCTAGAGTAAACCTAGAGGAGATGAATGCTTGGGTGCATGGGGATCAACAATTATTTCCTCTTATGGTCGAGTTGAGTGAGGTGGTGTGCTCGCAACCAAGGTATGATTTTTTCTATTTTTGGACAGTTGGTCACCACTACCACCTCATCATTACCCTTTCCTCGTAATCAACTCCCACTTCGGGCATCCGTAACCTTAACTACCTTCCTCCTCCTCTTTTCTTTGACTTGATTGCTGCCACTTGTGGGAGGATCGCCTGTTTTGTCTTTGTCGATTGAACGAAGGTGGCCAAGTTAACTAGCGACCTTTCACTTATAAACCAACTCACTCACAACCTTTACATATTTTGACAACATAATGAAAATGAGGGAGTGAAGTGAGATACTTACCCATGGAAAATTTTCTTGAAGTTTAAAACATTGGCGAATCTCACTGATCCCTAATATGCTGTAGTTTCTATATAATGTTGGCCTAAAATTTGGGCGAATTGGAAATTGGCGAATCTTTTTTGTGGCAAAATCATGGAAAATTAGCCCACTACATTAGCCCCTAAAATTTTCCATGTACTTACCTGTGGTGCTAATACCTTGCTGTAGTTTCTTGAAGACAAGATGTGCTTGTTGTGTGTTGGCTCCATGTTATTTTTCCTTCATTTTTTATTGCCTTCTGATGATTCCCTTGATTTAAAAGTACCTGGTGTTGAAGATGATGGTGCTTATTCTTCCCTTGGATCTTCGTGCTGGAAGCTTGCTGCTACTCATGATTTTTATTCTGTGGAATAGGCTACTACAAGATTTCCTATAGGATGTCCTGTAGCTACTTCTCCCTCAGAATTTTTAATAATTTCTTCTGTTGGTACTTTGAGGATGATGACATGGATAGAGAGGAGGTCAAGGAGTGTAAATAATGAGAAGTACACTTAGGTGATGTTCCCTTTTTCTCCTCGTTTCATTTTCCTCTGTGTTTTCTTTTGAAGACTGTGAATTTTTTTTGAAAACTGATTATTTTTTTATGGATGCAGGGGTGATCATGGTATGGTAATGAAGTTATGATATAGGGGTTTTTTATTTTTTGACATGGCAGGTCATTTCCTTGCCCTAGGGTTACTCATTTTAGGATTCCAAAGCAACTGTAATTCCTACAGGATCATCCTATAGGCTTTCAGGGGATCATGTAGGTTTATAGGGAATCCTGTAGAAAACATAGTACCCTTGCAAATTGAGGCAAATGAGTGAAGAAATGAAAGGAATGGTGGAATGATGAAAGATAATGGATGGAAAAATAAAAATGTGAGTGGAATAGGTCCCTTCTGATTCTCCTTTTCTCTCTGATCGTCCTCCTGTTGACTTGCTAACAATTTTTTCATGATTTTTTTCTTTTCTCTTTTTCATTTTTTTTTTTGAAAACAACTAGCCTACCTCCAAGAGGTTTTCATTCTAGCTGCTTGCTCGGGGCACCTCAAGAGAGTTTTTCACCTAGAGATCTTTTTATTTTTTTTGACACCATTGCGCCGCCCCAAGAGGTTTTCAGCCCAATAGTGGGACTTAGGCGCCTCATGGAGGTTTTCACCTAAGTCCTTATTTTTATTTTTTTCTTTTCTCAATGACTTGATGAGGTAGGAATTGAAACTTGCTCCTACACCATCACTATTTTATTGATACCATCAATGAACCCTTGCTTTGACAATGGCCTCTTGTAAACTTTCAGTCTGTGCCCATTAACAAGTAAAGGAATGACCTCTGCATCTATGGTTCTGATATGCACTGGACCATTATCATGACATCCCTTGATAAGATAAGGCCCTAACCATCTTGTCCTTAACTTGCCCTTAAAGTTCTTAGATCTGGAATCGTATAACAAAGCCCAATCACCTTCTTGAAATTGCTTATCCTTAATGTTCTTATCATGCCAAATCTTCCTCTAAAGTTGAGTTACCTCTGTGTGTGGGAGGGCCTGCATTCTAAACTCATATAAACCATTCAACTAGAGCAACCTCTCTTTTTGTTCACTGTTGAGATCTAGATCTAGTTGGGTTGCCATCCTCAATGTCTTATACTCAAATTCAATGGACAACAGGACCTTTTTCCCATAGACCAGATCATAGGGTGTGGATCCATTGGTGGTTTTCCAGGTAGTCTCAACTAGTCTATCTACCCAATTGTTGTTGCAGCTACTAACCACTTTGGTCAAGATTTCCTCCAGTGCTCTGTTGGTTACCTCCACTTGCCCATTAGCTTGTGGGTGATAGTGAGTGAAGGTCCTATGCTTGATCTTTTTCTGGCTGAGAAAGTCTTCAATCATGTTGGAGGTAAACTGGCTACCTTGATTAGTGACCAATTCTCTAAGGTACCCAAATTTGTAAAATACATTCTCCCTTAAGAACTCAGCCACCTTCTCCTCTGTTTCTGCCTTAATTTCCTTGATTTTAGCCCACTTAGTCAGATAGTCAGTGCACACAATGATATGTTTCTTTTACTTGGAAGGAGGGTCAATAGGTCCAATGAAGTCCATACCCAACTTGTCAAATGGCTCAAAAGTCACTTGAGGTTGCAAAGGTAATTCATCTCTTGGAGTAGGCTTTCCCATCCTTTGGCACCAATCACACTGACTAGTATATCTTTTCACATCCTGGTGAAGAGTGGGCCAATAATACCCAGCTTGTAATACTTTAAATGGTGTCCTCTTTACTACAAAGTGACCTCCACAAGGCCCATCATGACATATCAGAAGGATGTCAAAGACTTCCTCCCCCCTGAAAAATCTTCTCAGAATTTGATCTGGGCCAAGTTTGAAGAGGTTGCCCCCAATCCAGGTGAATGGGGCACTCTTCCTCACAATCTTTCTTTTCTCTTTGGAGGACAGATTTTGTGGGAACTGTGCAGAGAGCAAATAGTTTGCTATGTCAGCAAACCATGGAGAGAGAACTGAAATGGAGAATAAGTGCTCATCTGGTAACTGATCATCAACCATTCCCTCTTCACCTGCAGGAAAAGTTAATCTGGACAAAAAAATTGCAACAAAATTTTCCTTTCCAAGCTTATCAACAATAGTTAGATCAAACTTCTTGAATAAAAGTAACCATCTAATAATCCGGGCATTCACATCAGGTTTATTAATTAAATATTTGATTGAAGCATGGTTAGTATGTACAAATGTTTGATAGCCTGTAATATAATTCCTAAATTTGTTCAATGAATGCACAACAACAAGGAGCTCCTTTCGGTCACTATGTAGTTCAATTCGTCCTTTGACAGATTCTTACTGATAAAGTAAATGGCATAAGGCAATTTCTCATCTATTTGGCCTAGGGCTACTCCTATGGCTTTATGTGAGGCATCAACATGAATATGAAAAGGAAGGGACCAATGTGGGCATCGGAGAATTGGTGCAGTGGTTAACTTGTTCTTCAGTGTGTCTAGGGCCTCTTGACAATTTTTTGACCATATAAACTCAGAGTCTTTGGCCAATAACCCAAATAAAGGAGAAGCCAAATTTCTAAAGTCTTTTATAAACCTTCGGTAGTATCCAACTAACCTTAGGAAACTTCTGATATATCTCTAGTTTTGTGGAGGTGGGACCCTTTGGATGATAGCTATTTTGTTTGGGTCCACTTGCAATTCTTGTTGAGATATTGAATGACCTAGCACGGTCCCTGTAGTCATCAAGAATTCACATTTCTCGGGACTGAGAGATAGGTTCATTTCAATGCATTTTTGCAGAACCTTACCTAAGTTGGACATAGCCTCCTCGAAATCACCTCCATAAGGTATGAAATAATCCATCTAGATTTCTACCGCATCATGGACTAACTTGGCAAAGATACTCAGGACTGCTCTTTGAAAAGTGGCAAGAGCATTAGATAGGCCAAAAGGAATGACCCTATAGGTGAAAGTACCCCAAGGAAAAGTGAAGGTAGTTTTATCCTGGTCTTCTGGGCTGATCTAGATTTGATTTTACCCGTTGAATCCATCTAGAAAAGATAATAAAAAAATTCCTTGCCACGCAATCTAGCACTTGGTGGATGAAAGGTAGAGGGAAATGGTCCTTTTTTGTGATTTTGTTTAACTCCCTGCAATCTACACAAATCCTCCACTTACCATTTTTCTTTGGAACCAACACTAAAGGAGAGGCCCACTCACTATCTGAGATAGGGTAAACGAATCTTGCATCTAGTAGTTTTTGCAGTTCTTCTTTGACTATATATTTAAGAGTTGGATTCATCCTCCTTTGGGATTGCGAGACTGCCTTGCAACATTCCTTGATATAAATATGGTGAGTACACACCGAGGGGTGCACTTCTTTCATTTCTTGGTAACTCCATGCAAAGGCATCCAGATGTTCCTTTAGCATGTTGCACAACTTTTCTTCTTGGAGAACACAAAGAGATGGATTGATTTTCAAAGTTCTCTCGGGGCCAAATTCTATGTTTTGTCATGGATAGGGTTGGAATCGGCTAAGCATAGATCAATTTGATGGTTGTTTTGGGTTTCCTTTACTACTTCTTCTAAGAAAATGTACTGGGAGTTGGACTTTGGAGTATGTGTTTGATCAAATAATCTTCATCTTGTTGTCCCCCTCCCATGGTTGTTTCTAAAGTATAGAGTTGGGAAGAATAAACTTCATCTTCCTCCTCCTCTTCTAGCCATAAAGGTAATTCATGTTCTAGAGATGGCTGAGCAGGAGGGTATAGGACTAACTGATTGGACATATGCCCATTCTTGATGGTCATATTTCCATATTTGCAGCTAATGTGAGCATCAGCAGTGGCTAACCAGGGCCTCCCAAGGATGAGAGGGTAACCAGTAAGCTTAGCCTTAGGCCGGAGAACTAGGAAATCTATAGGGTATTCCTAAGAATCAATGGAGACCATCACATCCTCCACAATCCCCTCAAGGGTCACTATGGAGCAATCTATAAGTTGCAGAACTATTGTGGTATTCCTTAATGAACCTTGGAGATTGAGCTTGAGCATGGTGTCCTTGGTCATCACATTAATGGCATCCCCAAGATCGATAAAATTGTGTAGTATAATGGTGCCATTGATGTGCACATCTACTACAAGGCTTCCAGGTTCCAAATACTTTGGACAGATTACCTGCCCTAGCATTAAGTCGGACAATTGTCCAATGACATTAATGGTAGGCGCATCTCTTCTTCGCCTCCCTGGATGCTTGAAGCACTTCTCCTTAATCAACTTGTTCTAAATAGGTACATCCTTAATATCTTGGAGAAGTGGAATTTTGACACATAGGTTTTTTAATTCTCCCATAAGTTCAATCTCTTCTGGGGTAGGCTAGATTGGTTGGGTTAATCTCTTAGGAAAGGATGATGGATTTACATTAAGCATGCTTTTCCCTCTTTCTTCCTCAACCTCCCTAGGTGGAGGTAGAGGTTGGTTGTCCGAGATTACTCTCCCAAATCTCAATTTGATTTCTTGAATCTCCACATCATAAGCTGGATATGATGTCTCTCCACTGTATACTTGTTATGCCTATCTTTGTTCAGCTTTAGATTTGGTTGGGCAGGCATTCGTGGTTGTTTAGGTGGAGCAGAGTGTAAAAGTTGTGGTTGGAAATGTGGTGAAGGCAATAACATTGGAACATTGTTGTATTAGGACCTCCACCCCGAGGCGGTGCATTCCATTGAGGTTGTGGCGGAGCATATGGTTGAAATGACTGGTTGGTTGGCTGGGAATGATATTGAGGTGCAAAGGACCAAGGAGGAGGTGTAGACCATGAAGGATGAGTAGGGGGCCCCCAAGAAGGTATGGATGTGGTCTAGTTGGGATTGTAATATGCATGGGATGACCCTTGCATGCCTTTCTGGTATGGCCTAGGCCCATGAGGTCTCCTTTCGTTTATGTAACAGAGTTGCTCAATGATCCCTTTAGCTCCTTGATATACATCTTTGAGTCCAGGTAAAGAGGGGCACTTGTCTGTGGAGTGGTTTTCTTCATGGACTAAGCAAATTTCAATAAAATTCAATGGACATTCGTTCCTAGGGTGACTCTTGGTTCATCTAGGACAAAAAATGGCAAGGCTCTCTCTGCTTCCTCCTACTTTCTCTTAATATGCACAGTGTTCATCTGTAGGGAATGGGTTTGCAGCATTTTTAAATCCTCCAGCATATTTCCAATTTCACCCATGATGGATGGATTGGAAGAGGATGGACTGACCATAGGTTGACTACCCCTACCCTTTTTCATGGCTGCCCTAGAATGGTTTCTAAAGACAATCTTGATATCCTCATAGGGTAACTGGTAGATATACCCTCTTAATAATAAGTGTAGGGTATCCAGAAGGTCTTCCCTTAATCCTCTAAGCAGGACCAGCTTCAGTGACTCAAGGTCCAGTGTGCACCTAGCCCTTTTGTAGCTAAGCTAGAATGTTTCTTCATAATCCTCTAGGGATTCATCATTGCCTAAGGTCATCCTTAAAATTTCCTCTTTAGTGTCTTTAGACCTATAGTAGTCTCGACACTTGCTGTTGAAGGCTTGCTACATATGAGCCCAAATTGTGATGATGTCTCTAGGTAAACCCATGAACCAGCACAAAGTTGCATCCTTGAGAGTCGATGGAAATAGTTTCAACTTCTTCTCATCATTTGTATAGTCATAGGTTCGGCATATGATAGCAAACTTAAATAAGAAAGTGTCTGGGTCTTCTGTGGTCAGGCCATGGAAATGAGGAAGGACAGAAGAGCTTATATTTTTTATCTTAGTATCCCCATTGGTTTCCTTGATGGGGAAGGCAGCCTCAACTCTTTCTCTATTTCCACTCTCATTTCTGTTTTCAACCATAGGTTCAGTAGGAATGGGTTCTCTTTCTTCTTATTCCCCTGTAGGTTCTTCAAATATGTTTGGTTTCTCACCTAAGGGTTCCTCTAATTCACAGCCACCGAAGAAGAGGGAAGGTTGGCTATTTGAATCAGTGGGGGTATTTGGAAAAAATTTCCCTAAGTTATCCGTCTTCCTACGAGGAATGAAAATAAATGTTTTTGTTTGGTTTTGTGTTTTTTTCAAACTTTGAAAGTAATTACAGAATTGAAATTGTCGACTGAATGAAAACTACTGACTAAATGAAAAAATAACTACTTAATTGAAATCTTACATGCAGAATGGAAAGGAAAGCAAAGAATGCATAATGAAAAAGGAAGAAAACTAAATTACTTTTGCAGAAATGAAACTAAGAGTAGAATATTAGAAACAAGAAATAGAAGAAAGAAAGAAGTAACCAAATATTACTCAGACACCTCCCTGGAAATGGCTCCAAAAAGTGATGAGCACCAGTACTGCAGCAAGAATGTTGCAACTCGTGGAACTACCAGCTTTACTTTATCGACCCAGGGTTCATACAAACTTGGAGGTGACAATGTTGTATACATAAGTAAAAGTGATGGTTTTGCCTTTTGTCACTATTTAGTTGGCGAGAGACCACTATAGTTTTCAAGCCAGACTTATATGGATTCAGAAGAAGCTTGATTTCTCATTAAAGAAAAATAAATCTACTCTAGGAGAAATCTTGTCTACTACAAATAAGGAAAATGACTGAAATCCTATCCTGAAAACATAGCATTCTCTAATTGCTGAGAAACTATGCTTTACAAGAATGCCAAGACAACATGTATGAAATGCTACTATCTAAAGCATGGAAATTCAAGACATCATACATTACTACTGTGCATGTAAAGGACTGAAATAAATATGTTTTGTTCTTTTTATTCTTTTTTTAGAAAATCAAGTGTAAACCCTAATCTCTTTTGGTGATGTGGAAAGTGGATTAGTGATGCTAGTGGATGGTTGGGAGGTTTAGGATATGGTTGGAAGGTTTGAGAGACCCTTGGGTGACCTAGTGTCACTTCCTATAGTTTTTCCCTCAATTCGACCTCAAAACGGACCACTACAGGAAAACCTACAGGATGTACTAGAAACCGACAAGATTCCCTGTATTTCTACAAGATACAACCGAGAGAAAAATGATGGTTGTTGGAGGTGATGGAAGGCTTAGGGAAGGTGGTGGATGGGTGGAATGAAGTGAGAAAATTCCTAGGATCACTTAGAACTCAAAACCAAGGTTAGGAGATGATTGGATTCACTCAACATGCTTGGAGGAATTTCTATGTAAAATGATGAGATTGGTGAAGATATTGGTGAAAGAAAGGAATGATTATGGATGGATGAAGTTGGAGGGCGGTTGCCTGCTATGAGATATCTTTAGATTTCTGAAGCACCTGCTTTGCATCAAACATTTATAATTGCCAAAAAGTCATGTAAATAAGAAGAATTGTAACAAGCTAGAAAGGCAAAATTTAATGAACTAGCTGTCTACTTCATGCATGAGGAAAATTGCTGAATGAAATGGAATCATGGATGAAATCTACTGTAAGAATGAATATGGAAGAGATGGTAATTGAATCCTAGACTTGCAAAAATGATCAAATGCTAGTTCAAGTACAATAAACTCTAAATCTTATGAGAAAAGTAAAATATGTCGTTTCGGGGCCGCATAAGGGTCTTTTCCTCAAATCATGATCCCTAAGGGAAGAGGTGAGGCCAAGACACCTACTGATAGCTTTATGGTGCTCCTTTTATCCCTTCTAACCTGCTACTGAAGTAAATAACAAATGGAATCAAACTAATAAACAACTAATCAAATCCACAGTACTTGCAATGAAATACTTCTAGAGACAATTTAACCATGAATCTATGAAACTAAGCCAAGAATACAGATACAGGAAGAGGATAATTTGCTACTAGGGTTGGGCCCTAACCCAAGAACTTCAGCCCTTCAAGTTAACTCAGTGTTGGATCAAGAAAAAGCTCATTTTCATTATCAAAACAGAAAATTACATCAATGTCTTCCACAAGTCTGGAGCTCAAAAATTCAAATCTTAATGAGGCTATACGCCTCTCTGCTTATACAACTGAAGTCCCCAATGACTTCCTTAAATCTAGGGAGGCTCAGCTACCAAACTTGAGATGAACTAACTCTTTGTTTATCACTTGCTCAACCGCCTTTTGATCTTCATGACTTGGTTGATTGCACTCTGAGTTGATGTGATTAATGGAGGAACATTCGAATGGGGGAGGAGTAAATGAGGAGGATTTACCTCCTACAATCTCTCTCCCTTTTCCCATTCGAGTTTCAAACCTTAGTCTTGCCAAAATTCCTTGATTTTATCTTCCAAACCTGCATTCAATGCATATTAGTCCACCGGGCATAAGATCCCACTTTAACTCATCTCATTAAACAAAATATAATCAAAACATGTAATAAATTGTGAGAAGAGTCGATTTTCCTAGATAGGAGGTGCATTAAGGCCCATATAATTACCCAATGATGAGGCTCATCACATAACCCAACAAGGGGAATGAAAAAGGGAAGAAGATTATCAATGTAGATCCCAACACCATCATTGCCACCATGAAGATCCAGAAAGAGGAACCCGAAGATCCAGAGGAGGAGGAGTGCCTCTTCCACTCCTAGACGTGGGTAAAGGGTTCCCCGCTATAGTTCATTGTCAACAGCGGGAGCCACAAGAACATCATTTTGAAAGAGGTCGTGAAGCAGTTGGGATTACCGACCACAACACACCTAAAACTGTACACCATTGGGCAGCTTCACCAAGGACGAGATCTTCGCATGAGCCAGTAGTGTCACCTTCCATACAGCATCAATCCCTTCATGAATGAGGTATTATGTGACATTTCTCCCTTTGACATTTGTGATGTATTATTAGGCCAACCATGCTTGTGGAAGCGACATGAAATGTATGAGTCAAGGCCCTCATCGTTATTGGTACTTTGGGAAATAAGTTGTACAAGATACCGAAGGTAGCACCACCTACCACCATCTCTTTGGTTATTGCAAAACATTGCAGTAAGCTCATTTCCAAAACTGGAAAAATTTTTTCCTGGTGAAATGCCCTTAGGGAAAGAAGAATATGGTGGCCATGACCTCTAGATAGGGCCCCTCTACATGACAAAAAAATATGGAAAAGGTTGTGGAGGAGTACGAGGAAATCTTCACCTCCTCACATGGGTGCCTCTACACTGTCAGGTCAAGCACTCCATCGATTTTACCCCAGGTGCATTGTTGCTAATGGGCCAATCTATCAATGATCCATTCTGGAGAATGACGAAATCAAGAGGCAGATTCAAGAGCTGTTGCAGAATGGTCACATCTGGCTGAGTTCATCACCCTGTGGGAGCCCAATCGTGTTGGTACAGAAGAATGATGGGACTTGGAGACTCTGTATTGACTATCGAGCATTGAGCAATTCACTGTCCAGAATAGTTATCTCATCCCAT
The DNA here is from genome assembly GCA_031772625.1 of Pinus tabuliformis. Lineage (NCBI taxonomy): Eukaryota > Viridiplantae > Streptophyta > Pinopsida > Pinales > Pinaceae > Pinus > Pinus tabuliformis. The sequence continues at coordinate 828,179,605 of CM062809.1, read as the reverse complement.
GGATTGATGACCTTTTGGACAAACTCAAGGGGGTGGGAATATTTCAGTAAGATCAACTTGAAGTCTGGATATCACCAGGCACCAATCGAACCCTTTGATGTGTGGAAGACTACCTTCAAAGCCAAGGAGGGCCTTTTCAAATGGTTGGTTATGCCTTTTGGGTTGAAAAATGCTCCCGCAACCTTCATAAGGCTAATGGGTGACATCTTACGGCCATTCACCAACTCATTTTTAGTGGTATACTTCGATGACATCCTGATCTTCAACCAGAGTTGGGAAGAACACCTCCACCACATTCGACAAGTTCTCCAAACACCGTGGAAACACAAGTTGTGTGCCAATTTGGAGAAATTAACTTTTGGCATGACCTAGGTTCAGTATCTGGGATACATTATTGATGAATGGGGGGTGCATATGGATCCAACCAAGATCTAAGTCATTTGCGATTGTCCAGCCCCAACCACTATGATAGAGCTCCGCAACTTTCTCGGTCTTGCCAATTTCTACCACAAGTAAGTGTTGGGATTCTCTCATATCACTTAGCCCTTGAGTGAAGTCACCAAGGGAGGAGAGAAAGAAAAATTATTTTTGTTTGAATCTAAACAGAAGGCATTCGTAGAGTTGAAACATCGCCTCTACTCTGCACCAATTCTCACTTTACCATACTTGCAACAACCATTTGAGATCGAGACAAATTCCTCTAACTATGCTATTGGGGCAATCCTTACTCAACAGGGGCATCCAGTGGCATATCACAGTGAGACACTTTTAGGCACAGCCTGGAAGTGTCCCACTTATGACAAAGAGATGTATTCCATTGTGCAGGCCTTCTGACAATGGAAGCATTACATTTTGGGGAAGGAAATAGTCATCCACACAAACCAATGACCCTTGTAGTTCATACAGACACAAGGGAAGTTGCAGAATGATCACAATCAGAAGTGGTCCACATAACTACAAAAATTCCATTTGAATATCAAGTATAAGAAGGACAGCACCAATAATGTTGCAGATTTCATCGGCTGACCACCAATCATGGCATTAACCATCGTGCTCAACTCTTGTGGGCATGACACTTGTGATTGGCCACTTCTCTACAAAAGCGACCCAGAATTCAGTCACACATACCAGACGCTCTTGGAGGGTCAGCAAGTTCTAGATTTTCACCTCAAAAATTCCCTACTATGCCACCTAGGACACCTTTGTGTTCCTTCAAGCAAGAAATTCAACATTATTTTGGAAGCGCACTACAGTCTGGCTGTTGGGCATTTCGGGGTCAAGAAAACGGTGGCAGTATTGCAGAAGTATTTCTATTGGCCAAATCTTCGACAGGATTTCAGGAAGTACATCAAATCTTGCACTCGCTGTGCCATTTTCCAAACCAAACATCAAAAATCATGGCCTTTATACTCCATTTCCTACCCCTGGTCGACCTTGGGAATCTATCTCCATGGATTACATGTCGAACCTTCCTTCTACTAACCATGGAAACCACTATGTTTTTGTGGTCATTGATAGATTCTCGAAGATGGCCATTATGGCGGCCTGTAAGAAGAATATCACAGCAGAAGCCACTACTAAACTCTTCCTTGAATAAGTGTTGTTACGCTTTGGGATCCCACATTCTATCATCTTAGATCAAGACAACAGGTTCCTCAGTACATTTTGTTTGAGTTGCTGGTTGATGCTGGACACCAAGCTCACTAAGTCCACATTTTTCCATCCCCAAACTAATGGCCAGACAGAGGTCGTTAGCATGATGATCGTACACATTCTACACATGTACAACTCAAATAATCCACACACATGGGATGAGAGTTTCCCCTATGTCCAGGACATCTATAATCGGGCTCTTTACAACTCGACTGGCCATAACCCTTTCAAGTGGGCTTGGGATTCTAGCCATTATATCCCATTCATGTGGCCATACCATTTGCAGCTACTCAGGCAAATTCGACTCATTTCCAGTTGAAAGTAGATAAGGCAAACAACCTCATGAGCACATCCAACATATCCGCCACCAAGTCCATGACATTCTAGAGAAATAAAATTCCAAGTAGAAGCAGTGACATGATCAACATCAGGTGCCACACAAGTTTTAGTTAGGCGACAAAGTTTGGTTGCATTTGCAAAAGGAATGCCTTACCAAAGCTTATCAGAATCTCATATCACTTTGATATGGTCCTTAAACCATTACCAAGGCTATGGGAGACAATGAATTTGAGCTCATCATTCCCCCAATCCTTGGCCTGCACCCAGTGCTCAATGTGGACCGCCTTCGACCATACTTCCCACCATAACTCACACCTACAGAGTTAAATCCAAATTGCATGGAACAATCCACAACTAATTGGATCATGGATGCGTAGATCAAGAACACTCGACAACAAAGGATCCAACTATATCAAGTTGTTAAAGCTGGCCAACTCCTTCACCAAGACAAGTGGCTCACCAGGGACCAAGTTCAACACAAGTTTCCTCATCTCATAGAGGAACTCAAAGCAATGGGGAACATTGCTTCCTAATGGGGAAGGAATGATCCACGTGGATATTGGTTGCCACCCACCTATTCCACTTGGACCCCCACCATTGTTTCTTTCAGTTTTTTAGTTTCATTATTTGTAGCACAATTTACTATTTTTGGAAGTTTTTGGGGTCCTCAACTTCCAGAGCCGTTTTGAGGCCCTAAGCGATGTTTTCTTAGAAAATTCGGACCATCATAGAAGCCATACTAAAGTTGGTCATTCAAAAGTAGTATTTCTCATATAGATCTTCCTAACAAGGTATTGTGCGTGTCAAATGGAGATCGTATGCCAAAGTTACGACCCCGAGAAGTTGATGTACCAATTTACCCAAACCGGCCCATAGTTTGGCACTTCATCTCCTAGGGTTAGGTTTTTGGATGTTTAGGGTTTTCCATTGTTTCTCAATAATAAATAGGCCTTTGAGCCTCATTGTAACATAGTTTAGAGGCATGTATCCACCACATCTCTTCTCAGAGATAAGCTACCATCGCCCGAGCTAGTTTTATTCCCCCTCTGTTTGTAAGAATATTTCAGTATTTGATAGTAATAAAATGAAGTGTTATTTCTACTGAATATTTGCATTTATGGTTATATTTGTAATTTTTTGCGTTCCTATTTAAATTCAAATAAGTGGTATCAGCCTCGCAAACCCTGACAGCCGCCCATGGGGGAAGAAAATAAAGATGAGGGGGTAGGAGATCCTATCAAAATATTGTTCGAGGAGGCCCTCAAGAAACAAAGGAATGCGATGATGGATAACTTTGCCCAGATCCTTCAACGGTTGCCCACCGGTGACGCATCCACATCCAGCAGCCATTGTGGAGGCTAGAAGGATATTTTTTTGTTCATGATTTCTCCAGCTAGGAAAATATTACTTTTTCTCTTCTCAAAGCCACCCCCCACATCAAGGACTAGTGGGAAACCTACTGTGAGTAGAAGGATGAAAGTACGACCTCAATTTTTTTAGCCGCACCCACTTGGAATTCATTCCCAGATACCATCAAGGAGCAGTACTACCCTGTTGGTAGCTATGAGGATAAATACATAAAGTGGACAACGTTGCGGCAGGGAAGGGACCAAGATGCGCTAGAGCTTACCAATGTTTTTCATACCCTTCGCACGAAGTTGGGTATCAAGGATTCTGAGAAACATTTGGTACTCAAGTACCAGGACTACCTACATAGGTATATCTAGGACGAGATGGAGTTTTTTTACATCTCCTTGTGTGGCACGGCATACCGATACATCATCAAGATCGAGCAGAAGTTTAAACACAAGTGAGTGTCAGGCCGAACAGTCTCTAATGGTCGAGCTCAAGGCTTCAGAATTAGATGCATGTTCTGACTCTGAGTCAAAACCCGACAAGGGGAATGACAAAGGGAAGCAAATTATTGATGCAGAGCCCAACACATCTTACATAAAAGAAGGGTAAAAACCCTTTATGATACTTTACATCTATACGCTCCATGACCACATCTTGCAGAGATTTTACTCTTTATATACAAAAACTTGGCTTTTAGCACCAAAACTTGGGCTTTTTCCCCAAAAATGACCTTAGGGGACCCTATCCCAACAAGCCCCCAACACAAATATCATGACTCACCCTCGAGTCACTTTGTTGACACGAAGATCTTACTGCAAAGACCTCCCAGCTCCACTTGTGCCACTGCTGCTCAACTGTTGGTCCTGCGCTATCTTCTTGGATCTTCTGCTATGTTCTCTTCAGGTTGGCCAACTTCTCCTCGATGGTGGTGGAGATCACATAGGCCTCCTCCAACCAAAGCCCCAATCTGGCCTTGAGGACTGCCACCTTCCACTGCGCTGCTTCCACCTGTTCTTGTAATTACTTCGCCTCTTGCAACTTTGCCAATCTCTGTGTGACAGTGACGATGCCCATTGTTGCCTTTACTTTGTCATACTACTATTGTAGTTCTCGGGCCTCTATGTTCAACCTATGCAAGTTAGGATGTTCCTGCATACTCGTGATTAGCTCCATAGACTTCTTGAAGAGCCTAGTGCATTCCGCCACCGCGGCATCTACCGTACCGACTCCATCCCTCACAACAACTTCATGTTGTTCTTTGACATTTGGTGGAGTTGAAGGTTGTGTCTTCAACTCAAGCTCTGTAATTTTCAAGTTTACCTCAAACTAAACCTTGGCCATCTCAGTCTTTGTGTTGTGCACACCTGTAGCCAACTTCTGAATCTTGGCTTCCACCGACGCTTCTTCTAGGATATGCAATTCTGGAACGGTTCTTGTTAGAAAAATATTATATATGACAGAGAAATGCAAGACATAATATGTGGAAAAACACAAACACATAAAACCAGAGAGACATATATATACGTAGTTCACCCAGTTTGGGCTACGTCCACCCAGAACAGCCAATCCTTCCTTTCTATTATCCTGCAAAATGAAGAGACACAACCTACCGCAAATCCATTGTAATATCCTTTGTTTTCTCTCACAGTCTCACCTCTCTATTTCTCACTCTGAGAATACACATATATTCCACAGCCTCAATACAAATTCCCTCATACAAAGAGAGGGGTTTCCTTCTAGGGAAAAATAGCATAAACTAAACATAAATTCTATCATCAGATCATCCACCTAATGAACGACCCAGATTGACTAGAAATTACTATACTTTTACAAGGAAATTTTACATCCATTTTTAACTTCGGGGGTGCTACCCCCGAAACCCCACCGAGGGACCACTGGCCCCCAGATCCCCCAGCTGGGGGGGATGGCCCCCCCGAACCCCCGCAAGGGGGACAAGTCCCCCCCCGCACCCCCCTGCATGGAGGGGTGTACAATAATCCTAGGGTATACATCTGACTGAAACAAAAACCTCTAAATTAGGATGATAATCATGCTCCACACCCAACAATCTCCCACTTGGAGAATGATTGTGGCAACTCCACCGCTGCTTCTTTTGTTCTAAAACGACTCCTATTTGGACCTGGTTGTTTCTCATCTTCATCGTCATCCTTGAAGACCAATTAAAACTGAGCATATTCTCAGTTTCTCCCTGGTTACAACTTTTCTTAGCATATCTATAGGATTCTGGCTAGTGTGTATCTTTTCCAGCTTCAACTCTCCATCTTCCAACACTGATCGTATGAAACAGTACTTGAGATGTATGTGTTTAGTCCTAGAATGAAATGTTGATTTCTTTGCAAGATGAATGGCACTTTGGCTATCACTGTATAATGTGCCCATATCATGCTTCTTACCCAATTCATCCATAAACCTTTGTAACTAAATCATTTCTTTACTAGCCTTTGTATTAGCAACATACTCTGCTTTTGTTGTTGAAAGTGCAACAACACTTTGGACTTTTGAAACCCAACTGACAGTTGTTCCACCTACAGTAAATACATATTCTGTAGTGCTCCTCATGTTATCTCTGTCACCTGCCATATTTGCATCAACATATCCTTGTAGAGAAATGTTTGAACCACCAAAGCATAATGCTTGATTTGTGGTACCTCTCAAATATCTAAGAATCCATTTCACTACCATCCAATGTTATTTTCCTGGATTGTTCATGTTCCTGCTTACAACTCCCACTGCATGTGTAATATCAGGGCTTGTGCAGACCATTGCATACATTAAGCTTCCAACTGCACACATCTCCTTACTAAGTTTGAAATGGCTAGTAAAAGGTGTATTAACTGGTTTTGCATTGTGCATATTAAATCTTTTCAACACCTTTTGTATGTACTCATTCTGAGACAATTTTAATTTGCTATTTTTCCTGTCTCTAGTTATTCTCATACCAAGGATTTGTTTTGCAGCTCCCAAATCCTTCATTGCAAATGAATTTTCCAATTTTCTTTTGAGCACATTTATTTCCTGCATGTTAGACCCTACAACAAGCATGTCATCTACATACAATAACAATATAATATAGCTACCATCATTTTTCTTTTTAAGATAAACACAATGATCAGAGTGACATCTAGTATAACCTTGTTCAGACATGAACTTGTCAAATTTTAGATACCCCTACCTTGGAGCCTGTTTTAAGCCATACAAGCTCTTCTTCAATTTGCACACTAGTTTCTCCTTTCCTTTGACATCATATCCTTGTGGTTGCTGCATATATACCTCTTCCTCCAAATCCCCATGGAGAAAGGTTGTCTTTACATCTAACTGCTCAAGATGCAAATCATGAACTACTACTAGACTTAAAATAGTTCTGATTGAATTCATTTTAACAACAGGAGAAAATATTTCATCAAAATCAATACCTTTCTTCTGTGCAAACCCCTTCACCACAAGTCTAGCTTTGTACCTCTGTTTTCCTCCATCTTCTTCCTTCAGCCTATAAGCCCATTTATTCTGCAATGTAGTTTTACCTGCAGGAAACATGACTAAGTCCGAAGTCTGGTTATGCATTAAGGAGTCCATCTCTTATTCCATGGCTAGCTCCCACTTCTTCCTGCTTTCAACCTGCATTGCTTCTTCATAACATTCGGGTTCACCAGAATCAATAAACAATAAATAATATAATGAAGGAGAGTATCATTCAGCAGGTATACTTATCTTGGTAGATCTTCTAACACCACTTTCAGGTGTTTGGGGTGCCTGTTGCTATTGTGATGGTTGTTGTTGTTGTGGTTGTTGATTATTATTATTTTTAGGCACCTTTACTTTTTCAGTGATTCCATCAAGAACTGTATATTCCTTGTTTTCTTTTTCCTGTTTCTTTTCCTACAACTGATTCTTATAAAAGACGTTTTCATTGAATATTACATCTCTGCTCCTAATGATTTTGTGATTTTCATAATCATATAAGCGATAACAAAAATCATTAACACCATATCCAATAAAGGTACATTTCTTTGATTTTGCCTCAAGCTTTGTTCTATTTTCTTTATTAATATGGACAAAGGCCTCACAGCCAAAAGGATTTAAAAAGGAGTATTTTACCTTTTTACTTGTCCATGCTTCCTCTAGAATATCACCATCCAACAAACTTGAAGGCCCTCTGTTTATTAGATAAACAGCAGTATCTACAGCATCTACCCAAAATTGTAAAGGCAATCCTGCATGCAATCTCATGCACCTTTCACGCTCCATGATTGTTCTGTTCATCCTTTCTGACACACCATTTTCTTGTGGTGTTCTTGGAACTATCTTCTCTCTGCGAAGTCCATGCTCTGAACAATACCTATCAAACTCTTTGCTGCAATATTCACCTCCATTGTCTGATCTGAGACACTTCAATTTCTTTCCTGTCTCAATCTCAACCAAAGCTTTCCATTTCTTGAAAGTATTAAATACATCATATTTATTCTGAATATAATAAATCCAAGTTTTTCTAGTTTCATCATCAATAAAAGTAACATAATAATGAGAGCCATTAAGAGATGATACCTGAGCAGGTCCCCATACATCTGTATGCACAAGCTCTAATTTTTCACTCTTCTTTTCTTTCCCAACTTTGAGAAATCTGACTCTCTTCTGTTTTCCATAAATTCAATTCTCACAGAAGTCCAAATCAACATTCTTCAAACCCGATAACAAATTCCTTGAGTGAAGAATCTTCATCCCCTTCTCACTCATGTGTCCGAGCCTATGATGCCATAATGCTACATTTGCTCCTTTGGAAGTTAAAGCATTAACAAAGTTAGAAATACCATTGCATAAATACAATGTACCAACCTTTTCGCCTTTTGCTATTACCAAGGCTCCTTTGGTGACCTTCCAAGCTTTATTTGTGAAAGTTGTCACACAACCTTCACTGCCTAACTGCCTTGTTGAATTCAGATTTTTCTTCATATCTGGAACATGCCTTACCTCCTTTAGTAGCCATTGGTTTCCATTCTGTTGTTTTACAAGAACCTTACCCATTCCAACAATTTTACAAGGTTTATCATCACCCAAATGGACTTGTCCAAAATATCCTTGAACATAGTCATGAAAATATTTCTTATCAAGTGTGGCATGGAATGAGGCCCCTGAATCTACCACCCAGGAATCAGTAATATTTTTGAAAGAAAGAATCAAAGAATATTGTAACACCTCACCTGTCACATTTGCTTCATGATTGTTTTCTTGCTGTGCATCTCCTTCTTTTCCCTTCCAAGATCTACAGTCTTTCTTCAGGTGTCCTTTCTTTCCGCATTTCCAGCACACTATCCCTAATCTGGACTTGGATCTACCTTTCCTTGATTTACTGTGATATCCTAAGCTCTTTCCTTTTTCCATTCTTCTTCCCCTAGACTTTTCACTCAAAGCATTACCCGATGTCTCACTGGAGCTTTTCCATCACATTTCCTTGCTAAGGATAGTACTGACAACATCATCAAACTTTAAAGTACTTACTAAACCATCCCAACTTTCTGGCAATGAGCACAAGAATAACAGAGCTCTAACTTCATCATCAAAGTTTACCCCTACAAAACTTAACTGACTTGTAACTGTATTAAAATCATTTAAATGGTCTGAAACAGATCCACCTTCTGACATCTTCATATTAAATAACCATTTCATAAGAAATACCTTGTTTTAGGCCGAGGGTTTTTCATATAGTTTCGCCAACGCCTGAATCAAACCCTCTTTCATTGTTTCCTTCAAAATGTTGAAGGTGACCGTTGCTACGAGGCACAACCGTACTATTCTGAGTGCCTTTCTATCTAGAATGTTCCATTCTTCATCTGTCATATTCGTCAGCATCTTTGTTTTTCTGCTCAATGGTAGGTACTAATATTTCTAATACAAATAATCTTCCATCTACATCTTCCATAGCAGGGAGTTTTGGTCGTTAAATTTCTCGACCCTAAACTAACCATCTTCCACCATTGCTCCCACTCGAATGAGAAACCCTTCTTTCCTACGATTTTATCAGCCAAATAGACCTTCGGCTCTGATACCAGTTGTTAGAAAAATATTATATATGACAGAGAAATGCAAGACATATAATATGTGGAAAAACACAAACACATAAATCTAGAGAGACACAAATATACGTGGTTCACCTAGTTTGGGCTACGTCCACTCAGAACAGCTAGTCCTTCCTTTCTATTATCCAGAAAAATGAAGAGACACAACCTACAGTAGATCTGCTATAATATCCTCTATTTTCTCTCACTGTCTGAACTCTCTATTTCTCACTCCGAGAATACAAATATATTCCACAACCTTAATACAAATGCCCTCATACAAAGATAGGGGTTTCCTTATTGGGAAAAAAACCCTAAACTAAACATAAATTCTACCATCGGATCATTGGCCTAATGAACGACCCAGATTGACTAGAAATTACTATACTTTTACAAGGCAATTTTACATATATTTTTAGCTTCAGGGGCACTGCCCCCGAAACCCCTACCAGGGGACCGCTGGTCCCCAGACCCCCCAACCAAGGGGGATGCCCCCCCCGCGAACCCCCATGGGAAGGACACGTCCCCCCTACACCCCCCCACATGGAGGGGTGTACAATCTTCCTAGGGTATACATCCAACTGAAACAAAGACCTCTAAATTAGGATGATGATCATGCTCCACACCCAACAATTCTACATGCTTCGGCTACTACTGTTGCGGTGTGCTCATTCTTCTCATGAACCTTCTTCGAGGCTTCTAGCATGGTTTTCTTCTCAATGAATATCTATTTGTTGTTTATTTTCTGCTCACTGATCATGCTCAACGCACGTTGCTCTCAAGCCTTAAGCTCCTCAACCACGCCTGCTTGTAGGGTGTGAATAAATTCACTAGGGAGCGCGGCCAAGTTGAGGCCAACATTCCTCAGCATCCTGACAGTAGCCTTGTCAGCTTCTACCTTCGCGCTCAGAGCTCCATCTAGAAGCGTGACTGCCCGGAGATGTAAGGATCGAACCAACTCTGTGGCTTGAGTGGTCCCCAATGCAAAACTAGTTGATGTCGCGTTGCTCTGTCTTGCACCTACCTACAGTCTGGTTGTTTGGATCTGCAGCTCGAACAGACCCGTCTGTATGGCACTGAGTGCCTGCTTATGTTGCTACTCAAACTGCTACAGCAGTTCTGCAGTCGTATCCCTTACCTTGTCACCAATGTTGTCTAAGTCACCTTTTGTCAAGGTGATTAGGTCGAGTGATAACTTAGAGGCCTTTTTCTTCTTCTACAGTCCTTATTTTAACTATTCCCTATTCTTCTTCACCCGAAAGGGAGTGCTTTCCAGATCTCCACCGCCCTATTCTGATTTCTCTTCTTCCTCCATCCGTGGTGAAGGGGATTTCTGGCTCCTCTCATAGCCATGCTCTTCCCTCTTTGCTTGTTCCTTGGCAGCGCACTTCGCTTCTACGTGTGCCTTCTCCTTAGTCTCCTTCTTTCTCTTTTCAGCCAACTGTTGAACTATCAATCAGGCCGCTTCTTTTTTCTGCTTTTTCGTAGACTTACTAGTCCCAATGGACAAATCTAATGTTGTGCGCCAGTATTCTAGCCACTACTCGAGGACTACTGTAATCACATCATCCATCGCTAGATATAATAAATCATACCACTTCTATTCTGAATCCTTTTGCACCTGAATGGAAATATAGTAGAGGTTGGCTTTGAACTCCACGTACCTAGACAACTACTTAAAGTTGGTTGGTGACAACGTGGCTTCCGATTGATGGCCATATTAATCCTCATTTCCATCAATACCTAAAACACTTTTCTCTCTTGGACCCACTCAGCGTCCTTGGTAGCTCACAACGATGTGAATTTCACCACTTTTGGCAAATCTATTTCAATAGGAGGAAATTGGTTGTCCTCTATCAACTTCCATGTGACCAGCACAATTGAAAGTAAAAAAAATGAATAATTAAACATCTTGCTCTGGTCCTGTGCCTCCCTGTAGTTCGCGAGGAACTTGCTACACATGTAGCGTGCAGATTTGAACTGTATTCCCTCCACACACTGAGCTTCTAATGAAACCACAGGTGTCGGCACCTCATCCGCGCGGCACTTTCGCATTATCTTGCCAGCCAAAATTTGGGTGGCCACCTTCACTGCAGGTTTGGTAATGCTAGAAATGGAATACCCGTGTGATTTCTTGACAAGTTTGAACTTGTCCTTCATCCTCTTAGCAAGACTGTGCTCGCCTGTCTTTCCACCAAATTCCTTGGCCAAATTCAGTCCTGAATGTGGTAGCAAGATGATCGGATGGATCAGCATATCCGTGATTAGTATCAACTCTTCCAACCACAAGCACAACAATTGTTTGATAACAATCAAAATTATGGGAGCATGGTGGTAATGGGGCACCCATAGTAGGTTCAACAATCTTGCTTTATTTACCCTGCGAATCCATTCCTTCAGCTCCACCACAGTGACACCAGACTCCTTGTAGAGTACTTGCTTCATGAAATTATCAGTAGCTAGGTGAGGGAATCGTGGGTTCCTATTCTCTTGCACTGCACATTCATGGATCTTTCTATCCAACCAATCTTCAATTTCTTTCTTTGTTTGATTCCAGTGATGCGACATCACACATCTCTTTATGCAAATCCTGGTCCCGACAATGGAACCATTTGTTGGCTTAGGGGGTCTTGACCTAGGTTCAACGTTAAGTTTGTCAAACAAATCCCTACACTACTGGCCCTTTCGGCATCAATCCACAAAGCACAGACTGAAGTCTCACCTAAAGCAGTATGGGGGGATGCTAGAACCAAGTCTTCGCACCCAGAGATTAGTGTAATGTTATTTTGTGCCCTAACTCTACCTTCACATAGATCAATAAGCTTTTTAGGGCTTATCAGTATAATCTCTTAATCAACTTAGACCTTCACAAAGGTCTACAATTGTCTTTCGTGGACCTTAAACAGGCGAATCAACTACTTACACACTTCTGAGATTGCTTCTACTTCTGTATTTACCCAGATCAGCTTCATTATCTGATAATTTTAACATACATTAAGATATTCTTCGTGTAAACAAATATTGTGACTTGTGTTCGTATAACAATGGAGAACATATAGATTCGCACATCAATACAACATTAAATCATAAACCCATTATCCATAATAACGTAATCACATTCATTCATAATAGAAATAAAAGGACAAAACATAGATATTTCTAGAAAAATCTCTTTATTAATGCTTCAGATCTTCTTACAAACTCAAACTACCCTACGCACTCAGCTGCAGGGGTCCGTGTACTCAGTTGCGGACTCTACTCTAGGCCTCTATGCACATAGTTGTAGAGTCTCTCTTCTACTCTAAGATTCTTTGCTCGTCACTTCTATTGACCCACTACATTCATATATTTCACTACCAAAAACTACTACCTTAGACTCTTCTAAGGCTTTCCTTTTTATACAATCCCATGGTCCACAAACCATGGGTAGATCTTCTAAAGCCGACACATCTTACATAAAACAAGGGTAAAAACCATTTATGACACTTTACATCTATGCATTTTGTGACCAAATCTTGCGGAGACTTTACTCTTGATATACAAAAGCTTGGGCTTTCAGCCCCAAAACTTCAGCTTTTGCCCCAAAATTTACCTTAGGGGACCCTCTCCCAACATAAAGATAGCACCACTTACCACCACCTCTTTGGTAACTGCAAAACAATGTAGTAAACTCATTTCCAAAACCGAGAAATTTTTTTTCCTTGTGATACACCCTTAGGGAAAGAAGAAGATGGTGGCCACGACCTCTAGACAGGGCCCCTCCGCATGACAACAATAGATGGAAAAGGTCATAGAGGAGTACGAGGACATCTTCACCTCCCCCGCAAGGGTGCTTCTGCACTATCAGGTCAAGCACTCCATCAATTTGACCCCATGTGTGTTGTTGCCATTGGGCCAATCTATCAGTGATCCATTCTAGAGAATGACGAAATCAAGAGGCAGATTCAGGAGCTTTCGTGGAATGGTCACATCCAACCAATTTCATCGCCCTGTGGGTGTTGGCATTATGTTTTCTGGTATGACTGTATGTTACAGATGTTGTACTTGATGGCAACTCCAGTGGCAAGGCTCTCAGTTTGTTGAAAATTAAGAAGGACGTAGGAAACCAGTTCAGGAGGTGCGTACCCGCAGGTACACCATGCAGGGTCCACGTCCAGAGACGCTGGCCAGCCGTTCAGGGGGTGCGTCCACCCAGTGCACACATTTCAAGGCAGAGAAAAAGCATGTGGGGGTTTCTTGTGTGGTATCTAGCCGACGGTTTTGTGTTTCTATGGTGTCGGCTCGTGGTATTGTTCCATGTTTTGGGGAGGAGCTTGCCTATATAACGCAAAGGAGTTCATTTGGATTGAGCATTGTCTTTGGTTGAATATCTTATTTGGTGAGATCTAGTCCAGATCTAAGAGGGCGAATCTTCTAATGGACTGTGATCTCTATGGCGCATGATCAGATCTGTAGATCTGACTGTTTGGGTTAGTCTTGAAGTCCTCATATCATTTATATCTGAAGGGACACAGGTTCAGTGGAAGAAAAGTGCGTCGGGACGCAGGTACTGTAAAGGGCAAGTGCGCCGAGACGCAGCACAGTAGAGAGAGACCTGCGTGGGGACGCAGGGCGATCAAGGTTCAGGTGCGTCTCTGAAGCAGAAGGACGCGGCGCGATAGTGTTTTCAGGTGCGTCTCTGTAGCGAAAGACGCGGTGCGATAGTATCTTTGGGTGCGTCCCTGAAGCAACAGAACGCAGAGCAGTCAAAGGAACAGTGCGTGGGCACGCAGCGGAGCAGAAGGATATCTGCGTGTGGACGCAGAGTAGCAGAAGGTTAACGACGTCTGGTCGCAGGCCACAGAAAGAAAAACTGCGTCTCTGTTTTAAGATGTTCTGTTGATTGAATTTCTCTATTGATAAGGTGTTCTGGGTTAGTTCTGTTGTTGCTGATCTGATATCTGTAGTGATCTATATCTGTTATGTACTTGTTGATTATCTGATGCTTTATGAAAAGAAGTAGGGGATTGTAGCTCCCTTCCAGGAGTAGACTGGAAAACGAGAGAGAGTTGTAGCTCTCTGCAGGTTGTAGCCTGTGTACTGGTAAAGGACTGCACCAGTACAAAATCATTGTAAAAGAAGTTTCTAAGTTGAAAGAAGATAGAGACATATTGCAGCAGGTGGTTTTCACCCACATTGGGTTTCCACCTTACATCTTGTGTTCTTTGGTGTGACTATCTGTTTTTCATGCTCATTATTTTATGGTACTGACATGCTAAAATAATTCAAAGATCAAATAAGGAAGATTTATTAAATTGCTAGATAATATTGATTCACCCCCCCCCCTCTCAGTATTATTTCCAACAATTGGAATTAGAGCAGGTCCTTCAGAGAAGCTTGATCGCTTGAAGGTAGATCGTTCATCATGAGCAACTACGACAGAGAAGCATCAATCAGGCCACCGATTTTTGATGGGACAAACTTCAATTATTGGAAGGTAAGAGTTACTGCATATCTTCAATCTCTTGGTACAGAAGTTTGGGACATTGTAGAAACAGGCTATGCTTTTCCTTCAGCTACTCCTACAGATCCAGCTGAGAAAAAGAAGTATGAAACAAATGCAAAAGCAGTCAGTACTCTACTAGGAAGTATATCCCAAACAGAATTCATGAAGGTAATGCACTTCAAATCAGCAAAAGAGATATGGGACAAAATGGTCACGAGCTATGAAGGAGATGAACAGGTAAAACAAGCTAAACTTCAAACTCTCAGGATTCAATATGAGACTCTCAAGATGTATAATGATGAAAGTGTTGCTAATTATTTTCTTCGGGTAGATGAGATTGTTAATTGTATGAAAAATTTGGGTGAAGAAATAAAAGAGGCTATAGTAGTTCAAAATATTCTAAGATCATTATCCCCCAAGTTTGAATCTAAAGTATCTGCAATAGAAGAAAAGGAAAATCTTCGTGTTCTCACTATGTCTCAGCTACATGGAATTCTAACTGCTTATGAAATGAGAAAGGGAGGTCCATCAGACAGAAGGGAAGCTGCTTTTAAGGCATCAGGCAAAGAAGATTACTATGAAGCAAGCCATGTTCCAGAAGAAGAGGAAGAAGAATCAAATTTTGTCAGAAATCTTCAAAGGGGTTCTGGAAGGTTCAGAGGTAAGCTACCTTTCAAATGCTTTGCTTGTGGAAGAGTAGGTCATTATGCTGCAAAATGTCCTTATAAGGATAAAGGAAAGGAACCTGCTAGATGGAACAAGAAACAAAGTGCAAATAAGAAAAGCTACTACACCCATGAAGATAGTGATGGTTTATCAAACAGTGATGAAGATGAACAAGGTAATAAATATAAGTTGTTAATGGCATTTGAAGATGATGATTATGAGGATGTTGTAGATGTGAATAACCTCTATGATGAAATTACTAGACTCAAGAGATGTATAGAAGAAAAGAATGTGATGATTGATACTCTACAATTTCAAATTGATGAAAAAGAAAAACATCTTGAAAAACTAGAAGGTGAAATTGTTGGACTCAGAAAAGAAATTGAGAAAACAAAAGCTATTAATCTTAAGTTTGTCAAAGGATCTGAAACTTTGGATGAGATTATCAATGTGCAGCGGTCTCCTCTAAACAAGACAGGTTTGGGTTACAATGGAGAAACCTCTCAAGCATCCACCTCAAAAAGTTATCTTGATGCGGCAAGAAGAAATGAGCAGAAGAACAATGAAGATAATCAGGTAAAGCAGGGACAAAATACAAACAGAAACTATCAGGGGCAATCCATCTTAAGGGTGAACAAAAGCTACAACCAGCCACAGGTAAAATCTTCTCAGTTTGGTTCAAGAATAGATGAAAATAGAAATTACAATCAGTTGGCAGGTAGATTCAATAACCGCAGAAGCTTCTTCAATGGACAATGCTTTTCTTGCCATAATTTTGGTCACAAAGCAGCTCAATGTGTTGCATATAAAACAATCATGACTAGGGAAGCTCAAAAACAAAGAAGTATGACAGGGATAACAAAAAGGACCTATAACAACTTTTCGGTTCTTGAAAATGAAGTCGAATGTTCTATTTGCAATAACTTTGGTCATGAAGAATCTGAATGCGGAGCAGGTTTCAGCAGAAAAAGGAGCAAGCCTCAAGCACCAAAACATGGAGAATAAAGGAACCTCAAACAGAAAGATGTGGAATAGCATTTTATGCAGAGGGACAGGAAAATCTATGGTACATTGACAGTGGATGTTCGAAGCATATGACAGGTGATAAAGAAAAACTTGAATCTTATTCTGTTCTAGAAAAAGGAAAGAAAGTCTCTTTTGGAAACGATACTCCTGCAATTATAAAAGGAAAAGGCATTGCTCAGTTAAAAGGAAAGGTCAAGGCTGGAAATGTTTTGTATGTTGATGGATTGAAGCATAATCTTCTAAGTGTCAGCCAGATGTGTGATCAAAGGACCGAGGTTATTTTCAGATCGAATGGATGTCTTGTTCGTGATCTTGATACAGGTAAAACAGTACTCAAAGGCAAAAGAACTCCAAATAATCTGTACATATTTGAAGAAGGACAACAACAATGCTATCTGAGCAAGGATGAAGAGCACTGGTTATGGCATCGAAGGTTGGGACATCTAAGCTTCTCACAAATAAGGAAAGCATGCAAATATCAGGCAGTTCGCGATCTTCCAGATATCAAAATTCCTGACAACACCATATGCAGATCATGTCAGTTTGGAAAACAAACCAGGACTAACTTTCCAGAGAAGGAAGGATCAGCTAGCATGCCTCTTGAGCTAGTACATACAGATACATGTGGTCCATTCAGGAAAAGAACACCTAGAGGAGAGGAATACTTGATATTATTTATTGACGATTTCTCCAGGTTTGTCTGGTTAGGACTTATGAAGCACAAAGATGAAGCTTTCGAAAAATTCAAATCCTTCAAAGCCTTGGTTGAAAATGAATCAGGTCACAAAATTAAGTGCCTCAGATCCGACAGAGGTGGGGAATTTACTTCAAATGAATTTTTCGATTTCTGTGATGAACATGGCATAAGGAGAGAATTCTCTACAGCTAGAACTCCTCAGCAAAATGGAGTTGTTGAAAGAATGAACAGAACAATCCAACAAATGGCTCGTGCTATGCTTGATGAATCAGGAACTCCCGCAACTTTCTGGGGTGAAGCTGCACATGCTGCGGTTATTATTCTCAACAAGACAAATGTCCGGGTAAACAGCACTCAAACTCCTCATGAGCTCTGGAGTGGTAAAACTCCTTCGGTAAAGCACTTCAAAATCTTTGGGAGCAAATGCTATATCAAGAATACTGATGAGCAGCTTGGCAAACTTGAACCTAGAGCAGATGAAGGCATTCTTCTTGGTTACTCTCCACATAGCAAAGCATACAAGTGCTACAATAAAAGACTTGGCAGAATTGTTGACAGCATTGATGTGGTGGTTGATGAGAAGGGATACATTCCTAGGCAAGTACATCGGGAAGATATCGAAGAAGATGAAGGCTACCCTCAAAGACAGAATGATGAAGAAGAAGAACCTCAAGAAGAACCTCAAGAAGAACCAGAGGAGCAGACAAGAATAGAAGAGAAAACTCCATCCAGATATGTTCAGAAGAATCATCCAGAATCTCAGATTGTGGGGCAGAAAGAAGCAGGTGTACAAACAAGAAGAACAGTTGCAGAAGCCTCAAGCTATTTGGCATTACTATCCTCTACTGAACCACAAAATGTGAAAGAAGCATGCAAAGATGAATGTTGGGTAAAAGCAATGGATGAAGAACTTGAGCAAATCGAAAAGAACAACACTTGGGAGCTGGTTCCTAGACCAAAGGATAAGAATGTTATCGGAACAAAATGGGTCTTCAAAAATAAATTGAATGAAAATGGAGAAGTAATTAGAAACAAAGCCAGACTTGTTTGTAAAGGGTATGCACAGCAAGAAGGAATAGACTTTGAAGAAACTTTTGCTCCTGTTGCAAGACTTGAGGCCATCTGAATGTTCCTTGCTCTCTCAAGTTTTCAAAACTTCAAAGTATTTCAAATGGACGTGAAATCAGCCTTTCTGAATGGAGACTTGGAAGAAGAAGTGTACGTTGAACAGCCAGATGGGTTCATTCTTGGAAATGATCCAAATCTTGTATGCCGATTGAAAAGGGCTCTCTATGGTCTCAAACAAGCTCCAAGGGCTTGGTACTACCGGTTGGACAAATATCTTCATCAACAAGGTTTTTCAAAAGGTTCAGCAGATAGCAATCTGTATATAAAAGTTGAAAATGACAAATTACTAATACTTGTTGTGTATGTAGATGACATTATTTTTGGCAGCAATGAAGAAGCTATGAGTCAAAGTTTTGCCTCGGTCATGCAGAAAGAATTTGAAATGTCCTTGCTAGGAGAACTGACATATTTCCTTGGTTTGCAAATCCAACAAAAGGAAGGAGGAATCTTTTTATCTCAAACCAAGTATCTCAAACAGATTTTGAAGAAATATGGCATGGAAGATGCAAAACCAGTATGTACACCCATGGTCACAGGATGTAGTCTCAGTGTAAATGATGAATCTGCAGCAGTACATCAACCAACCTACAGATCTATGATTGGAAGTTTACTATATTTGACAGGTACCCGACCGGACATCATGCATGCAGTTGGAATAGTTGGAAGATTTCAGGCAAATCCGAAGGAGACTCATCTTCAGGCAGTAAAGAGAATCTTCAAATATCTTCAAGGGACTCAAAATTATGGCTTATGGTATCCTAGAGATACAGATCTTTCTCTTCATGCTTATACAGATGCAGATTGGGCCGGAAGCGTGGATGACAGGAAAAGCACAAGTGGTGGTGCGTTCTTTATGGGTTCCAGACTGGTATCTTGGTTCAGCAAGAAATAGAGTTCGATCGCCTTGTCTACAGCTGAAGCGGAATATGTTGCTGCTGCATCTTGTTGCACCCAACTTCTTTGGATGATGCAGACTTTGCAGGATTTTCAAATCACTTGTACACCACCAATCCCCATCTTATGTGATAATACAAGTGCAATCAGCATCTCAAAGAACCCTGTTATGCATTCAAAAACCAAGCACATACCAATCAAGTACCATTTTCTCCGGGAACAAGTGCTTGAACAGAAAGTCAAGTTGGAGTATGTTCCTTCCAAGGAACAAGTTGCTGATATTCTCACCAAACCATTGCCCAGGGACACGTTTGAATACCTCAGGCAAAAGCTGGGGGTTGTTGATGCATCATCTTATTGTTGAGCATCTTCTTATTGGTGGTACAGGCTCAGGGGGAGCACATAATGCATTGTTGGCATTATGGAGAAGGAGATCTTGGAAATAGCTGCAATATGTCTCTATCTCTTTCATGGTGGATCTCTGGTTATTTGTTGCAGATCTGGAGGAGCATGAGCTTAGGGGGAGAATACCCTTTGCCCTTGATGTCAAAGGGGGAGAATGAAGCTGAAGTTTGTAAGGTTGCCATCAAGTCCAAAGGGGGAGATTGTTGGCATTATGTTTTCTGGTATGACTGTATGTTACAGATGTTGTACTTGATGGCAACTCCAGTGGCAAGGCTCTCAGTTTGTTGAAAATTAAGAAGGACGTAGGAAACCAGTTCAGGAGGTGCGTACCCGCAGGTACACCATGCAGGGTCCGCGTCCAGAGACGCTGGCCAGCCGTTCAGGGGGTGCGTCCACCCAGTGCACACATTTCAAGGCAGAGAAAAAGCATGTGGGGGTTTCTTGTGTGGTATCTAGCCGACAGTTTTGTGTTTCTATGGTGTCGGCTCGTGGTATTGTTCCATGTTTTGGGGAGAAGCTTGCCTATATAAAGCAAAGGAGTTCATTTGGATTGAGCATTGTCTTTGGTTGAATATCTTATTTGGTGAGATCTAGTCCAGATCTAAGAGGGCGAATCTTCTAATGGACTGTGATCTCTATGGCGCATGATCAGATCTGTAGATCTGACTGTTTGGGTTAGTCTTGAAGTCCTCATATCATTTATATCTGAAGGGACGCAGGTTCAGTGGAAGAAAAGTGCGCCGGGACGCAGGTACTGTAAAGGGCAAGTGCGCCGAGACGCAGCACAGTAGAGAGAGACCTGCGTGGGGACGCAGGGCGATCAAGGTTCAGGTGCGTCTCTGAAGCAGAAGGACACGGTGCGATAGTGTTTTCAGGTGCGTCTCTGTAGCGAAAGACGCAGCGCGATAGTATCTTTGGGTGCGTCCCTGAAGCAACAGAACGCAGAGCAGTCAAAGGAATAGTGCGTGGGCACGCAGCTGAGCAGAAGGAAATCTGCGTGTGGACGCAGAGTAGCAGAAGGTTAACGGCGTCTGGTCGCGGGCCACAGAAAGAAAAACTGCGTCTCTGTTTTAAGATGTTCTGTTGATTGAATTTCTCTATTGATAAGGTGTTCTGGGTTAGTTCTGTTGTTGCTGATCTAATATCTGTAGTGATCTATATCTGTTATGTACTTGTTGATTATCTGATGCTTTATGAAAAGAAGTAGGGGGTTGTAGCTCCCTTCCAGGAGTAGACTGGAAAATGAGAGAGAGAGAGAGAGTTGTAGCTCTCTGCAGGTTGCAGCCTGCGTACTGGTAAAGGACTGCACCAGTACAAAATCATTGTAAAAGAAGTTTCTAAGTTGAAAGAAGATAGAGACATATTGCAGCAGGTGGTTTTCACCCACATTGGGTTTCCACCTTACATCTTGTGTTCTTTGGTGTGACTATCTGTTTTTCATGCTCATTATTTTATGGTACTAACATGCTAAAATAATTCAAAGATCAAATAAGGAAGATTTATTAAATTGCTAGATAATACTGATTCACTCCCCCCTCTCAGTATTATTTCCAACAGTGGGAACCTGATCGTGTTGGTACAGAAGAAGGATGGGACTTGGAGACTCTGTATTGACTATCCGGCGTTGAACAAGATCACTGTCCAGAATAGGTACCTGATCCCATGGATTGACGGCCTTCTGGACCAACTCAAGGGGGGGGGGGGGGAATTTTTCATCAAGATCAACCTGAAGTGCGAATATTACCTGATACCAATAAAACACTCCGGTGTGTGGAAGATTGCCTTCAAAACTAAGGAGGGCCTTTTCGAATGGTTGGTTATGCCTTTTGGGTTAACGAATGCTCCTGCAACCTTCATGCAGCTGATGGATGACATCTTGTAGCCATTCACCAAATCATTTGTAGTGGTATACTTCGATGACTTCCTGATCTTCAGCCAGAATTAGGAAGAGCACCTCCACCACATCCGAAAGGTTCTCCAAACACAGTGGAAACACAAGTTGTGTGCCAATTTGGAGAAATGCACTTATGGCATGACCTAGGTTCAGTACCTCGAATACATAATTGATGAACGGCGGGTGCATGTGGATCCAACCAAGATCCAATTCATTCAGGATTGGCCAGTCCCAACCACTCTGATAGAGATCCGCAGCTTTCTAGGTCTTGCCAATTTCTACTGCAGGTTCATGTTGGGATTCTCTCATATCACTTGGCCCTTGAGTCAAGTCACCAAGGGAGGAGCGAAAGCAAAAAAAAATTGGTCTAAATCACAACAGAAGGCATTCGCAGAGTTGAAACATCGTCTTTGTTCTACACTAGTGCTCACTTTACCATACTTGCAACAACCATTTGAGATTAATACAGACGCCTCTAACTATGCTATTGGGGTAGTCCTTACTCAACAGGGACATCTAGTGGCATATCATAGGGAGACACTTCTAGACACAGTTCGGAAGTATCCCACTTATGACAAAGAGATGTATTCCATTGTGCAGGCCTACCGATAATGGAAGCATTACATTTTGGGGAAGGAAATGGTCATCCACATAGACCACCGACCCCTACAGTTCATACAGACTCAAGGGAAGTTGCAGAATGATCACCACCAGAATTGGTCCACATACCTGCAACAGTTCCATTTGAATATCAAGTATAAGAAGGGCAGCACAAATAATGTTGCAGACTTCCTCAATCGACCACTGATCATGGCTTTAACCATTGTGCTCAACTCTTGTGGGCATGAGACTTCTGATTGGCCACTTCTCTACAAAAGCAACCCAGAATTCAGCCAAACATATTAGATGCTCTTGGAGGGTCAACAAGTTCCATATCTTCACCTCCAAGATGCCCTGCTATGCCACCTGGTACACCTTTGTGTTCCTTCAAGTGAGAGAGTCAAGATGATTTTGGAAGCGCACTACAGCCAGGTTGCTGGGCATTCTAGGGTTGTGAAAATGTTGGCAATACTGCAGAAGTATTTCTATTGGTTGGACCTTTGAAAGGATGTCTGGAAGTACATCAGATCTTGCACTACCTACGCCATTGCCAAATCGACCATCAAGAAGAAAGGCCTCTATAATCTGCTTCCTACCCCTAGTCGAGCTTGGGAATCCATCTCCATGGATTACATGTTAGGCCTTCCATCTAATAAGCATGGAAACAATTGTGTTTTTGTGGTTGTTGACAGATTCTCAAAGATGGCCATTATGGCAGCCGGTAAGAAGTATATCACAACAGAAGCTACTGCTAAACTATTCTTTGAATGAGTGTGGGTACACTTTGGGATCCCGCAGTCTATCATCTCAGATCGAGACAACAGGTTCCTCAGTGCATTTAGGTCCAACCTCTGGTAGATGTTAGACACCAAGCGCACTAGGTCCACAACTTTCCATCCCCAAATTGATGGCCAGAGAAAGGTCGTCAACAGGATGATTTTACACATTTTGCGTATGTACAACTCATACAATCCATGAACATGGGATGAGAGCCTCCCCTACGTCTATCAAAACTATAACCAGGCTCTCCATAGCTCGATTGGCCACAACCCTTTTCAGGTGGGCTTGGGATTCCAACCACTATGTCCCATTGATGTGGCCATACCATTTGCAGCTACTCAGAAAGATTCATCTCATATGCAGTCAAAAGTCGATAAGGCAAACAACTTCATCGAGCATGTCCAAAATATCTGCTAGCAGGTCCATGACATTTTAGAGAAATCAAATGCCAAGTAAAAGCAGTAACATGATCAACATCAGGCACCACACAAGTTTTAGGTGGGCAACAAAGTCTAGTTGCATTTGTAGAAGAAACGCCTTACCAGAGCCTATCGGAAACTCAAACCACTCCAATATGGTCTTTACACCATTACAAAGGCTATGGGAGACAATCCATTTGAGCTCATCATTCCCTCATTCCTTGGCCTGCACCCATTGTTCAATGCAGACCACCTTTGACCATACTTCCCACCCTTGTTAAACACATCAAACATTGCAGAACATATCACACCTACAAAGTTAAATCCAAATTGCATGGAACAAGCCAAAACTTATTGAATCATGGACACGCAGATCAAGAACACCCAACAACAAAAGATCAAACTATATTGAGTTGTCAAAGCATGCCAACTTCTTCAGCAGGGCAAGTGGCTCACCAGGGACCAAGTTCAGCAGAAGTTTCCTCATCTCATGGAGGAACTCAACGCAATTGGGACCATTGCTTCCTAAGGGGGGAGGAATGATCCAGGTTTATATTGGTGGCCACCCACTTGTTCCACTTGGACCCCCACCATTGTTTCTTTAAGTTTTTCAATTTCCTTATTTGTAGCACAATTTACTATTTTTGGCATTTTTCGAGTCTTGAACTTCCGAAGTCGTTTTGAGGCCCTAAGCGATTTTTTTTGGAGAATTGGGTCCAACATGGATGCTTGACTAATGTTGGTCATTCAAAATTTGTATTCCTTGGATAGATATTTCTAATGAGGTATTGTGCATGTCAAATGAAGATCGTATTCCAAAGTTATGACCCTGGGAAGTTGATGTACCAATTTACCAGTTTGGTGCTTCATCTCCTAGGGTTAAGTTTTTGGATGTTTACATTTTTCCATTGTTTCTCAATAATAAATAGGCCTTTGAGCCTCATTGTAACACAGTTCAGAGACATGTATCCACCACATCTCTTCTCAGAGATAAGCTACCATTGCCTGAGAAACTTTTATTTCCATTCTATTTGTAAGCATATTTCAGTATTTGATATTAATGAAATGAAATGTTATTTCTACTGCATATTTGTATTTATGGTTATATCTGTAATGTGTTTCATTCCTATTTAATTTCGAATCAGTGGCATCAGAACAATCTGCTCTTTCTCTGTTTTTCTTTGCATGGGTCGGGTTATAAGGAGTTAGGGCTCGATCTAGTTTAACCTTGTAAGATCAGCCTTGCAAACCCCGACGTCCACCCATGGGGGAAGAAAAGAAAGTCAAGGGGGAAGGAGATCCTGTCAAAATATTGTTCGAGGAGGCCCTTAAGAAATAAAGGAATGCGATGATGGATAATTTTTCCCAGATCCTTCAACGGTTGCCCACCGGTGGCGCATCCACATCCAGCAGCCACTCTGGAGGCTCCAATCCTTTTAAGGTACAAGTAAACTTTTACATTCCCATATTTGAAGGCCAAATAGATGCAGATGTCATAGTTAAATGGTTAAATCTACTAGAAGGATATTTTTTTGTTCATGATTTTTCCAGCTAAGAAAATATTACTTTTGATCTTCTCAAAGTCACCCCCCACATTAAGGACTGGTGGGAAACCTACTGTGAGTAGAAGGATGAAAGTACGACCTCACTCTTTTTAGCTGCACCCACTTGGAATTCGTTCCAGTATGTCACGTTATATACCTAGGGGGGGATAATATGGGGTACAAAGGGAGGTACTCAAGGGAATAATGTAATAATGGGATGGGCCATAGTAATAAATAAGGTGGTTAACCCGTGTCATGTAAGGGACCACAAGCAGTTAGTAATAAGGTAATGGGCCCATGGTATTAGTTCAATGGTATGGGGGAACCATGGTAATGACCCATGGTATTGTATGTTGAAAATGCAACAAGATGATGGAGCTTAGTGGAAAGGAGTCGCCTTCACTAAGTGGGCCCGCAGGCTATTTTTGGCGCAAAGTCTATTTTTAGACTATGTCTATTTTTAGACATATGGATCATGGTCTATGAGTTGCAGGATGTTATTTGTGGATGATTGGTCATGTTGGTAAAAATAGATGGACTTCTATTTTTAGACATATGGGCGGAGTCTATTTTTTAGACTGCCAGGCTAAAAATAGAATAGTCGAATATTATTAGCTCTTAATAATATTTAGACTATAAACATTATCTTATCCTCTTGGAGCACTTCAGTTCGAGCTACGGATGTGGCAAATGCAGCTGTTATAAGGAAATACGCTTTTCTTATGGGTTAGTTGAGCTATTGCATGATGGACTTCAGTTAGAACTCAAGTGGTTGAGTTTGGTGGAGTTGATTGAGGAGTTGATGGAGTTGTGTTCAGTTTGACTTGGTTGAACTAGTTGTATTTAGTCTAACTGCAGAATACACTAGTGATGAGTGATGTGAATTAATTATTAATTAATTCACTAATTATTAACTCATAAAGAAACTAAATAATACATCAGTTAACTCAGTGCATGGACAGTTCAGTGGAGACAAGTGTTAGAGGTGAGTGAAAGGGCAAGACAGCTGTCAGTTGTGACTATAGTTGTGCATGAGATTTACACAATCAGTGGATTGAGTATTGCCAATGAGGATTGCATGGTTCATCCAAGGGAAATACAAGTTTGGATCAGCCATTCTCATCCATTCTCATGCAGGATTGCGCAGTGGAGGCAGGCAAGCAGCGAAGGAGATTTGAACCAGTGATTGATTCAGATCTGAGCTAGTTTGTGTGTAATAGGTGGAGATAGTATTGAGTACTTGTGAAGAGTATTGTACTATGTATTGTTACATGTTCTCAATCATTATAATATATAGATAGTGTGGGGTTTTCAGCTGTATGCTTTCCCCGGGTTACATACTGTGTTAATGTGCACATGTGATTGATGTTTCATTGTTTTTAATTCCGCAAAATTGATGATCAACATAGAGGAGGTTATGTATTATGCATGTATTCAGCAATAGTGTATAATCAGGATAATCTCTGTGAATAAGTGCCATATTATTCAAATTTCTACATTGTATGTATGAGGCCTATATAGAGGCTAGAGACTCCACATGGAGAGATGTCAAGGATTATTGTATGAACAGGCATATGGCTTGTGGAGTGTTCTCCTTCCTTAAGGAGTGAATGTATGGTGTTGCCCTACCTTAAGGGTTTTGATATTAATAAAGAAGCATTTCTATATTCAGATCTTGTTATTCTTGGGTTTATTTCTATTTCTCATATATTTTCAGGTTAAATCTATAACAAGTGGTATCATAGCACTTTCTTGGGCAAAAGTGGAGAAATTTTTTGGGTCGGCGAGTTTGCAGAATAGATATGTACGTTTTGGTCTAAGATATACAAAATATAATTGCAGATCTGAATTCTTTGTGAAAAAATACCTGATTTCAAAAAAAAAAATCGGTCGAATCGGAGTTTGGATGAAGGAGATATCTCTTATCTAAAAATCAATGGTGTTGCAGACAATTTTTCGGGGCAGCGAGATTGCGGCACAGATTTAGACATCCTAGTGTAAGATCTACAAAATCTAATTGCAGATCTGGATTCTTTGTGAAAAAATACCCGATTTCAAAAAAAAAAATTAGTTGAATCGGAGTCCAGATGAGGGAGATATCGCTGATTTAAAATCAGCTCTTTTTCAGAAATTTTGGTGATGGCGAGAGAGTTGCAGTGCAGATCTGAAATTCCAGTGTATGGCTCAAGATTTCTATCACATGGAAAGATGCAGAATGGTTTTTCCATTTCCGAAAACAGGTCATAATAGAGATTCTGAGCAATATTGACAGAATTGTGGCCGTTTCAAATTTTCGCCAAGTGAATTTTTCTCAAACCCTCTTCATGGAAAATTTTACAGGAAAAGATGATAGCCCTACTATTGAAAGATTCATACAAAAACTAAAAAGCATATATGGGGTATTTTGGAACTCTATAGTACCAATTGGTTTGAAAGAAAAGGTCGCCATATGGTGGAACTCACTTGGCATCAAAGACTTGTCCAAATTTTCGAATGAAGAATTGGAAAAACTCCTTATGGACAAATGGTCTCAGGATAGAAAACAAGATAAGGGGAAACATGTGGGGTTATTTCCTACTGGTATATCCTTATTACAGATTCATGGATTGATTCAAAAGGAGAAGATCATTGTTTCTATAAATCCTAGTTGCAAGCATAATGTTATCAATGTTAATTTGGCAAAAAAATTGCAAGTTCCAGCAAAACACATTGAAAACACACAGGTGGATGATGAGGATGTTCAAGTGTATAAGGATTTGAAAATTTCTATGGATAAGTATGTGTTTCATGGTGATTTTTATACTTCAGAGTGGATAATATGGATGTTGTTTTAGGATATCCTTGGATGGAATCTGTGGGTACTATCAATATTAATGTGCAGAAGAAATTCCTAAAGCTCTAGTATAAAAAGAAGAAAATTACATTACAGGATATTTCCATCAATAAACAGGTAGAGTACATGGAGGCTGAAGTAGAAGATGTTCCAAGGACTGACATATCAGATGATGAGCTAGTGATGATTGACAATCAAACACAAACAGAGGCTGAAGCAGACAAGGTTACAAGTGTTGATACATCAGATGAGGGCTCAGTGGTTGAAGTAATATTGGAAGATAAGACACCAGAGCAAGCACCCCAACATGCACCAGATAACAATCAGGCTCTAGTAAAGGGTGAATTAAAGAAAAAGACATTGTGGGTTAAAACTTGAACATATCATCACCCACATCACCCTGCAAGACAACAACCAACAAGATGGCAACCAATTAGCCACAAGGACAACAACCCCCGCATGACAAATAGAGCGGAGCAAAGAACCACCTACTACACATCAACACAGAAGAGCTGCCACGATCAACTTCCATCTCAAGCGAGCGAGGCACTAGCGAGATCGAGGGTTCACCTTTCTCTTGGATGGCTAGATGCACGTGCATGGTACCAGTGGACTACTCTTTTGAGTAGATCTTATTATTTATGTTCTTCCCATGTTTCGGGGACGAAACATGCTAAGGGGGGTGGAATGTTATATACCTAGGGGGGATAATATGGGGTAAAAAGGGAGGTACCCAAGGGAATAATGGGATGGGCCATCGTAATAAATAAGGTGGTCAACCTGTATCATGTAAGGGACCACAAGTAGTTAGTAATAAGGTAATGGGCCCAGGGTATTAGTTCGATGGTATGAGGGAACCATGGTAATGACCCATGATATTGTATGTATGAGGCCTATATAGAGGCTAGAGACTCCACATGGAGAGATGTCAAGGATTATTTTATGAACAAGCATATGGCTTGTGGAGTGTTCTCTTTCCTTAAGGAGTGAATGTATGGTGTTGCCCTATCTTAAGGGTTTTGATATTAATAAAGAATCATTTCTATATTCAGATCTTGTTATTCTTGGGATTATTTCTATTTCTCATATATTTTCAAGTTAGATCTATAACATGTCATGAAGGAGCAGTACTACCTTGTCGGGAGCTATGAGAATAAATACATAAAGTGGACAACATTGCAGCAAGGAAGGGACCAAGATGTGCCAAAGCTTACCAATTTTTTTCATACCCTTCGCACAAAGTTGGGTATCAAGGATTCTGAGAAACATTTGGTACTCAAGTACCATGGCTGCCTGCACAGGTACATCTAAGACGAGATGGAGTTCCTGGACATCTTACTTGGCACGGCGTACTGATACATTGTCAAGATCGAGAAGAAGTTTAAAAATAACAAGAAAGACTTTGGATCTGTGAATCTGAAGCAAGGGAAAGGTGCCCCCAAACCACAAAAAAAATGACAAAGCCAAGGTAGGGCAGCTCAGGACAACCCACCAAAGCCACAAGCAAAGAACAACACCGCGAAGCCAAAGAAGGACATGCGAAAGTGGTGTGATTTCCATAAGAGCTCTACTCATAACACAAGTGAGTGTCAAGCCAAGCAGTCAGTAATGGTCGAGCTCAAGGCTTCAGAATTAGATGCATGCTCTGAATCTAAGTCAGAACCCGACGAGGGGAATGACAAAGGGAATAAAATTATTGATGCAGAGCCCAATACAACCGTTTCCACCATGAAGATCTAGAAGGAGGAACCTAAAGATCCAGAGGAGGAGGAGCGCCTCTTGCATGCCCAAATGTGGGTAAAGGGTTACCTGCTACAGTTCATTTTCAACAGTAGGAGCCAAAAGAACCTCATTTCGGCAGAGGTCGCGAAGCGGTTGGGCTTACCAACCATAGCACACCCACAACCATACACCATTAGGTGGATTCACCATCTGTACAGCATCAATCCCTTCACGGATGAGGTATTATGTGACGTTGCTCCCCTTAATGTTTGTGATGTATTATTAGGCCAACAATACTTGTGGAAGCGACATGATGTGTATGATTCAAGGCCTCACACTGTTATTGTTACTTTGGGAAATAAGTTGTACAGGATAACAGAGGTAGAACCGCCTACCTCCATCTCTTTGGTTACTGCAAAACAATGCAGTAAGCTTATTTCCAAAACCAGGAAATCTTTTTTCCTAGTGATACACCATTAGGGAAAGAAGAAGATGGTGGCCACGACCTCTAGACAGGGCTGCTCCACATGATAGCAATAGATGGACAAGGTCATGGAGGAGTACGAGGACATCTTCAGCTCCCTCACGAGGGTGCCTCTACACTGTTAGGTTAAGCACTCCATCGATATGACCCCATGTGCATTGTTGCCAATGGGCCAATCTATTGGTGATCCATTTTGGAGAATGACAAAATCAGGAGGCATATTTAGGAGATACTACATAATGGTCACATCTGGCCGAGTTCATCACCCTGTGGGAGGCCGATCATGTTGGTACAGAAGAAGGATGGGACTTGGAAACTCTGTATTGGCTATC
Source organism: Pinus tabuliformis (assembly GCA_031772625.1). Taxonomy (NCBI): domain Eukaryota; kingdom Viridiplantae; phylum Streptophyta; class Pinopsida; order Pinales; family Pinaceae; genus Pinus; species Pinus tabuliformis. The sequence goes on along the minus strand of CM062809.1, from coordinate 828,149,277 downwards.
GAGTGTTGAACAAGATCACTGTTTGGAATAGGTACTCGATCCCATGGATTGACGACCTTCTGTACCAACTCAAAGGCGGAAAATATTTCAGAAAAGATCGAATTGAAGTCCATATATCATCAGGCACCTATCGAACACTCCAATGTGTGGAAGACTTCTTTCAAAGCCAAGGAGGGCCTTTTCGAATGGTTGGTTATGCCTTTTGGGTTGAAAAATTCTCCTGCAACCTTCATGAGGCCGATGGACGGCATCTTGTGGCCATTCACCAACTCATTTGTAGTGGTATGCTTCAATGAAATCCTGATCTTTGGCCAAAATTGGAAAGAGCACCTCCACCACATCCAACAGGTTCTCGAAACATTGCGGCAATACAAGTTGTGTGCCAATTTGGAGAAATGCACTTTTGGCATCACCCAAGTTCAATATCTCGAATACATAATTGATGAACGGGGGGTGCATGTGGATCCAACCAAGATCCAAGTCATTCAGGATTGGCCAGCTCCAATGACTCTGACAGAGCTCCGCAACTTTCTGGGTCTTGCCAATTTCTACCACAGGTTCACGATGGTATTCTCTCATATCACTTGGCCCTTGAGTCAAGTCACCAAGAGAGGAATGAAAGTAAAAAAATATTGGTTTGAATCGCAACAGAAGGCATTCATAGAGTTGAAACATTGCCTCTGTTCTACACCAATGCTCACTTTACTAGACTTGCAACAACCATTTAATATTGAGACAAATGCCTCTAACTATGCTATTGGGGCAGTCCTTACTCAACAGGGGCATCCAGTGTCATATCACAGTGAGACACTTTCAGACACAGTTCAAAAGTATCCCACTTATGACAAAGAGATGTATTCCATTGTGCAAGCCTATCGACAATGGAAGCCTTACATTTTGGGGAAGGAAATGGTCATCCACACAGACCACCAACCCCTACAGTTCATACAGACTTAAGGGAAGTTGCAGAATGATCGCCATCAGAAGTGGTCCACACACCTGCAACAGTTCCATTTGAATATCAAGTATAAGAAGGGAAGCACCAATAATGTTGCAGACTTCCTCAACCGACCACTGATCATGGCGTTAACCACCATGCTCAACTCTTGTGGGCACAAGACTTCTGATTGGCCACTTCTCTACAAAAGCAACCCAGAATTCGACCACACATACCAGACGCTCTTGAAGGGTCAGAAAGTTCCATATTTTCACCTCCAAGATGCCCTCCTATGCCACCTGGGACACCTTTTTGTTCCTTCAAGCGAGCAAGTCAAGATGATTTGGGAAGCACACTACAGTCAAGCCACTGGGCATTTCGGGGTCAAGAAAATGGTGGCAGTACTACAGAAGTATTTCTATTAGCCGAATCTTTGACAAGATGTTGGGAAGTACAACAGATCCTACACTACGTGTGCCATTGCCAAACCAACCATCAAGAAGCAAGGTCTCTATAATCTGCTACCTACCCCTAGTCAACCTTGGGAATCCATCTCCATGGATTACATGTCAAGCCTTCCTTATACTAAGCATGGAAACGACTGTGTTTTTGTGGTCGTTGACAGATTCTTGAAGATGGCCATTATGGCGACCTATAAGAGGTATATCACAGTAGAAGATTTCCTAGGGTTTTTGGATGTTTAGGGTTTTCCATTGTTTCTCAACAATAAACAGGCCTTTGAGCCTCATTATAACACAGTTCAAAGGCATGTACCTGCCACATCTCTTCTCAGAGATAAGCTACTATCGTTCAAGCTAGTTTTATTTCCATTCTATTTATAAGCATATTTCAGTATTTGATATTAATGAAATGAAGTGTTATTTCTACTGCATCTTAGTATTTATGGTTATATCTCTAATTTGTTGCATTCGTGTTTAGATCTGGATCAGATAAAACCCTGGACGCGATATTTTATATGTTGCAGTTTATACTCCCATCGGGTCCGCGATATCATTATCGCAACATTTTGTCGTGTTAATGGGACCTTAAGCCCACCAAACCTCGCTGATTGTGATGAGCGATAAGATCCCGGACATGATACATTTATGAGCCACAGTCTAAAGTTCCCGTCAGGTCCGTTGATATCGCATCGCACAATCATCGCTTAGTTTACAAGACCATCTGTCGGGTTTTTATGTCGATTGCTATTTGTGATATGGCCGACACAATATAGCTCATTGCGTGGCGAAATATTCGCTCAGTTAGCAGATTTTGGAAGGAATTTGTGGGTTTCTGTCGGTTTTGGAGAAATTTGTGGAACAAATAGTGGGAGAACTAGGAGAAGTCATAACTTCTTCAAGTATTATCCAAATTGGATGCAAAAAGAGGCTAGATAGCCATTTTTGAGTATTCTGAACTCATTGAGACAGGTTTTAGAGGCATTTGAGCATTGTAAACACTTTTTTGTTGTAATTTTGAGCATAATAAAGAGGCCCAAGCATTGGAAGCTGGACCAAGGAGATATAGCCCATGAGGGGTGAGATCCTCATCAAATATTTGTGTTGTGTGTTGTATTTTGATGTTCTTTGTTGTTATTTGTTGTTGTTCATCATATGTTTTATGTTAAATTGTTTATAACATTTTTCATAAGAAACTCTTAAGGGAATCAGTTAATTAAGAAAACATGGTGAATCCTTAAGCACTTGATAAGCAAATGATAATGATCTTGGGTTTTATTCTGAATGGGGAATTAGCACATCATTACTAATCTACTCCATTTCAGATCAGTCTTGGTATCCTAAAATGATAGTTCTCATGACCAAATGGAGGCTCCAAAATTAAAGCATGAAAACAATTTTGGAGGGGGGTTGTAGCAACTATAACAGGTGGTCAAGTCCATTTGGGAGAAACATGTTGGTGTTGCACAGCTAGAGATCATAGTGTGCCTAAAACTGTGTGATGTCTCTTGGGGCATGACAATTAGGGAGTGGGAATTACATCTGCCACCTTCTAGAGCCACAGTCTTCAAGACCCTCATGCGTCTTTGCCTCTCTTTCCATGGGTTTCTCTAGTTCATGGGGTTTTCTTTCCACATGAGAGCCTCCTATACTCTTTCTCATGGATTCATACCTTGTCCTCTATCTCTCACACACACCAATGATTGCTTGTGAGCACTTTTCTCCTTGAATTTCCTCCATGGGTTTCATCTTCCTTGATGAATTTCTTGTATGATATGCCAATTATGGTTAAATAAAAATATTTTGCTAAGACACCAAAAGTCTTTGAATGGTACTTTTCCCATATCTTGGATAGACAAATGGAGTACAACCCAATTTCTTCCATAAATATGGAAGTTGCTACCACATCCTTCCCACTAAATATTTTCTTGGGAAAGTTGACAATCTTAAACTTTATGAATATTTGCCTTGGCAAAATAATTTATTGGAAATGATTAATTACATAAATCCATTTTTTTGGCTTTCTTCCACTCTCATGGATTCTCATTATCCATATCAAGGCTCCACTTCTTCATCACTCGTTATTAAAAATATAATTACAATTATTCTCATTGTTTTAACCCTTTTACATTTACTTGCCCATATAGGCATCATTAAAATAATTAATTATAACATCAATGGGGGATTAAAGGTTAGGGAGTTACACATTATTTCTTTATTTGATGATTTTTCCTAACTCATTGCATTCGTTTTTGAATCAAAATTTCAAACTAAACTAATGTGATCTATCATCAAAATAAATACTTTTTTTTTCTTCTTTTTTTTAAGTTAGGCACTTTGCATTACGTCAAATGAGGATTACATAGACCAATTATTTTTGCTACTGGTCTTCCTGAAGGGGAACTATACCAGTAACATAAATTTGGAGTTTTGAGGTTGCTAAGACTTCATCTTACTAGAGCATCTTGTAAATAGAAACTTATAAAAATATGTTGGTTGTGCTAGACCTAGACATACATCAACATGAGAAGACAAAAGAGACTACTAGTGCTACAAGCAAAAAACTAGTGATTCAAAAAACTATTGGGTAGAATCTCCAAGAATTTGTGTTGGCTAGTCACTATCCTCATCTAAGGATAAGTAGACGTTGGCTAATATTTTGGCTAGAAAGGTTAAATTGCGGTCAATACTGTTAATTTTTTCTAATAGAATTATCTTATTAAGTCTTTATGTACCTGTCTATGTCATCTATAATATTTAAATGGCGTTTCACATTGTGTCAGTTGCGTGCCATGATCGATAAAATGATAAAAACATATGTAATTTTCTAAGTATAATGGGAGTTGTAGCCCCTTTTTTGTGAGATGACACTATAAAAAAAGGGAGGGGAAACACTCACTCTTAGCACCCTCCTTGAGATATCATTAATAAAAATTGAAAATTGTTTTAATTCATATAAAGTTTGTTAAAATCAACCTAATTAAATTGGCTTGTAAACCCCTTACATACATACATGATCAAGTATTTGGAATAGAGATCACATTCAACACAAGGTTGTTGAATATGCACATGTTGTTAACTTCTTCGTTCCACTCAATATGCCAAATCTCCTCTTCATGTCTTTCCTTCAAGATTCTTTGGTATATATGATCCAAACATAGTGTACATTATCATTCTTGCATTGAAAATGGAATGTGATAACAATTATTACAGGATTTAATTTTATATAAAAATGTAACTACCATTTATGCCCTTTGTTTTTAATATTGAACCAATATTCCTTTTCTCTTATACCATCTTGTGTCATGCCTTAGTCTCGTTTGTCCTCGTACATGATTTTTAATGAATTTGCATGTGATATTAGCTTCTCTAGATGACATGTACCTTCAATTGAGGGTCTCTTCCAAAAGCCTTTCTTACATTATGACTCGATGATGAGTTTTAAGTGACATTTACTTGCATCAATTATGGCTTACATGATAATTTAACTTTTGATTTGGTATAGCTTAACTTTATAATCTACTTGGTTTTTAAATTTTAACAATATTTCCCTGTATAATGTCCCATTAATAAAAACATTGGTATTGAGTTTTGAAGTGAGTATTATTCCTTTATTATTAATGTTATTATACTATCATTCCTACCAATGTAATTTTGGTTATTCATTTTAATTTTTTAAAAATATTTAGCTTAATCTAAGTGCTTTATCGTTAGGGTTCGTGTAATTATATTTTTTATTTTTATTTAAAGGAAAATAAAACAAGTACATCTTAATAAACACTTCCATTAACTCAATTATAATTAATTATATATATATAAACACTTCCATTTTTATTTCTGATTTGTCTAGCAAGCAAGCATAATAATAGTGTGATGTTTAACCCAATTATAATTAATTTTATATATATATAAACACTTCCATTTTTATTTCTTATTTGTCTACCAAGGATAATGAAATATGCCCAATAAAATATGGGTGAGTTGAAATCATAATGATATTGTATAATGTTTAACTCAATTATGATTTTAATAGTAAATGTTTATTATAGTTTTTTTTGCTTCAAACACTTTTCCATTTTTATCTCCTATCAGTCTAACAAGTATTCTTAACTATGATCAATAAAATATGGTTAGTTGAAATCGTAATGAAATATTATTGATGAGACATGGATTAATTAAAATTTTAGATTTTATTAATAAACTTTCAAGTTATAAACACCTTGGTCTTGTTAAATGTTTTTTAAAGCTCATAACAATTTTAGTCATTTACATAATTCTTATTATGTCCGTGCTAAATTTTAACAAGGACATTGAAAGTAAAGTATGCATATTTATTTTGGGTAGGCATGATCAAGTTGTAAATGTTAATGTTGATAAGGAACTTGATTCATGTATAACATTGTTTACTAGGCAAGATGAAAGAAAAGGTAATAATAACTATAAGAAAAAAATAATTATAGAAACTAGAGATATAAGCTCATTTTGACTAGTCTCGTGATTTTACAAGGTATTTTTCAATTTGAACATAGAAGATGGAGAAGAAATTGCAATGTTATTCAACTTAAAACTCATTTTCATCTGTTATAGATTAGTTTGTTTCTCTTGTGCCATTTTACCATTATTATTTTATTGACTAGGATCATGTGTTAAAAGTAAGTAGATTTGAATTGTTAACATTTACCATAGGGTAAATTATAATCTCTTAGGCTTCCATGATTCATTCTATCATAGATGTTGTTGATAGATAATAAATCCATTTTAAACGCAACTCATAAATTTCATCATATTGTTGTGCTTAAAGAGAGGCTTTTCCCAAAAGGTTGCAAGATAATGAATAAAACCCCAAGCCTCCCTCTTAAGACCATTAAAGTATTACCAACTCTTGTCTTAATAATGTTCTTCTTAGCTGAGCCACAATATGAAATTGAGTAAGGTATTTCCTACCTAAAAACTTGGACTTACCTACTAGAGCTATTATCTCACCAAAGATTAGGGCATGATTTGTGCCCCCTTTCACTATGTTCACATCTAGGACCCATTTTGCTCATCCAAAGGAGTTATTCACCTAAGTGGATTTTAGAAGGAGGGAGGAAATGTTGGAACCTAAGGTTATGTTGGTTCATCAAACCTTTACATTTATGGAGATGGTTAATCAAATATTGACTAAAAGGAGACATTCAATTGAATGGTTGACTAGCGAGGTAGTCGATTGAGTGGTCAATAAGTTCGTCGAGTAATCGACTAGTGACCAATCGAATGAGTGGTGGAATAGCGGGACTATTGACTGAGTGGTCGACTAGTGGGACTGTTGGCCGAGTGGTTGACTAGCGGGACTGCTGATTGATTCATGAAAGGAATTGAATAGACAGTTAAGTCGACTTAGGTAATTGATTAACCAATGAGAATTTGGTTGACTAGAATAGTCAATTAGACGATGAAATCATTTAGATTTCATAGAAATAGTTATATTTGTTGACATCATTTGTGGACTGAATCTTCCACAATTCAAGGAATTTGGTCATTTATGGACAATATAAATAAAAGGACCCTGTATCGAATTAATTATTATCAAATCATGCGTTATGATGATTTGGTGACAATGCACTATGCTTAAGTGCTATAGCAATGTCTTTAGACACCACCTATCATCATGGAGCATAATTACTCTTCTATTTATTTCTTTAGAATTTTTTATTTTTTTATTTTTTCTATACTTGGGTTCCCTATATCCCTAACTAGAAATTTGGTGCTTTGAACTAGAGGTGAAACCTTCAAAAGAGAGTGATTTGGTGTTATAACTAATTTTTAGTTGGGAATTATTCAATGACATTGTATAAGGCTTGTGGGGTAAAGAGTGGTGTAGTTTCTTGATCTAAAGAGAGAGGAAACCAATGATTTTAATTTAGGATTATGAAAAGTGATTCTAAATTGTGAGGGAAAAGAGAGTAAGATGTGGTTGGGGGGGTGTCCCTGATGAGCCCCAAAAATGGGTAACTTATTGGGCTCATTTTGCCTATTATTCTCCATAAATCCACCATTCTTCATAGTTTATGCATGCTTTTGAGTATATTTATGTTAATTGGATGAATGAGAATAGTCACTTGACCATGAAGGCTAATACGTGTTTATTGCAAATTTTTGGACAACTTTTGGACCAAGGTCAAGCATTTATGAGCCATTTGACAGCCAAATACGAGGGAACAAGGTTGAGGATTCATAGGAAGGGTGTCTCCTGCACTAAATGGCCCTTCCTCGAGTTCTCCACCATCAGCTCGGAGTTCAGTAGCCCACCGAAGTTGATTTCCAAGGGCAGCCGAGCAGCTTTTGTGAAGTGGCTGAGTACTTGCAGTTTTGAGTAGCCAAGCCCCTTGAATTAAGGAGGACTATTGGAGGTCCTCGTAGTGCATAAGTAGGAAGGCTTCCAGCCTTCGTAGTTTACTTTTTGAACATTTTGTATTTTTCACTTTAGTGTTGCTCTGCCTTTCAGCTCATTTTGGAGCTTCTGTTGTAAAACATTTTTTTGTGACATGGTTATTTTTTGAGTAATGGAAATCAGTTTCAGTTCGCATCAGCTCTAAGCTTCTTCTTAGGAGCCTGTAGCTCTTGGGGTTGGGCCCAACCCAAGTGCCAGGTCTTCCTCTGTGTACTGTTATATGTTTTTGTTGTCTTCATAAAATAATTTCTGCTAGTAGATTAAAATCTTGCTTGGTTACCTAGGTCATTTTTTATGATTGAAAAAGCTTTTCATGTTTCAGAGTGATTTGATAGGTTGGTAACAGAAAAGATCTTCAAAAAAGGCCATCAAGCAACCCTGGATCTCACCTCTCCCTCCTCGGGACCATGAGCTGAGACCAAGGTGTCCTTGCTACCACAAAAACATTGTTCTTGCTTCTTCATGCAATTGCTAGTGTTAGTTTCTCAGTTGCAAAAGTTGATACCAGATGTGATTACATGCTTAGATCCATTCTTGCTTGGTTTTCATAGTTAAGTTACATGATTTTCTACCAATGAATTTCTGTTCATCATGGTTGTTGGTTCTTAGGTCAAAGTAGGTTAGAATAGCTAGATATTTTGGTTTGCATGGTCTTTGTTTGGTCAGTTTCAAGAAATAGTGTGCAGAACACTTGTGATACCTCCCTACCTACCCTTCCTCCATCAGTGCAACCTGCTCCATCCTCTAACTCAGATTCTTCCCCTTCGTTTGCCACATTTTCTCACTTTGACCTAATTTCCATATTTTTGTGCAACATTGCTCTATCCATCCTTGAACAAATCCAACCATCCTCATCACTTCTCAGCTTCATTTTCTAGGTCCTAGACCCCTCCACATCTTCATCCAACCTCCATCTCCACCTTTTCACCTTTCTTCCACCATCAACCCTTCAAAATTCCCTTTCGGAACATCTTGTAGAACCCCTGCAGACTTCCTGTAGAAGATCACGTGAGCAGTTTTTCGAGGTTTGAACACTGTGAAACTCTCTAGAAGGGTGTTAGGGGCCCCTTAGGCCCTCTTCTTACCTTCCCAACCTCCTGCAAATGCCTACCCCATTTCCTTTCGCCAATCAACCTCTGCACAGTTAAAGCACATGCACATATGATTTTTACAAAATCACTCAAAAATACAAAAAGATGTTCCTTTTCAGATTTCACTTCAGAAGTAGCTTAGACACATGCACTTTACCTCCCCAAGATTCAATGGCATCCCTTTCTGTAGTTTCATCCTCTCTTTTTTTGCACCAGTAGGGGTAGTCAGTAAAACTAGGGTTTGCTAGGGTTTGCATTTCCTTTCAGCTTTCAACCTCTTTCTGCAAGTAGATTAGCTTCCTTTGAGTTACTTTCATCCATCACAGTTAAAATATTCTTCTAAGAGCTCATAGAAGTTGGCTTAAGCTCCTAGCGGACTTGTGCCAGCTGATCCAGTGACAGCCTGCGGCAAGAGCTAGTACTTGTGCATATAGCACTGTCACTTCCAAGTTTGTTACAAACTACTGGGTTGATAAAAGTAAAGAAGGGAGTCCCAGGAGTTGCAGCATTATTGCTGCAATACTGGAGCCCACCATATTTTTGGCGCCGTTGCTGGGGAAGCGTCAGAGTATTTGTGATTGCTGCTTTTCTTCTATTTTCTACTTCAATCTTCTGTTAAGTAGTTTATTTCAGCAAGCGTAGAGTAGTTGTTTCATTTCCATCCTACAATTTCATTTCCGTAAAAGTAGATTAGACATTTCCTGCTTTCATTTCATTTCAGCAAGCATAGATTAGGTATTTCCCGCTTTCATAGATTAGCATTTCAATTCCGCAATTTCAATTCTGCAAGCGTAGCTTAGCATTTCATTTCTGCAACATAGATTAGTCATTTCCTACTTTCATTTCAATTCTGCATTTTCATTTTAGCAAGATATATTTTAGTTAGTTTCAGTTCAATCTCTTTCAGTTTTGCAAGTACAAGCATAAAAAACACCAAAACTCCACCAAAAATATTCCATTTCATGCCTCGTAGGAACAGAGACAATACAGGGAAATTCTTACCCAACACCCCCACCACATCACTGAGTCACCCTTCTCTCTTCTTCGGTGGCAGTGATCCAGAAGAACCTATAGGTGAACCTCCAGAGATATATGAAGATCCTATAACAGAAGAAGAGCAAGAAAAAATTCCTCTTGAGACCATGGCTGAACATAGAAACGGTATAGGAGATGACGAGAGAATAGAAGGTGCCTTTCCCATCTGAGAGACCAACGAGGACATGAAAATGAAAAACATAAGTCCCTCAGCCTTACCTCACTTCCATGGATTGACCACTGAAGACCCTGATACCTTCCTGTTTGAGTTTGATGTCCTTTGTCGAACTTATGAATATGCAGAAGACGAGCAAAAGTTGAAACTCTTTCCCTCTACCCTCAAGGATGCAGCACTACGATGGTTCATGGGGTTACCTGGAAACAGTATCACAACTTGGGCTCAGATGTAGAAATCCTTTAACAACAAATACTGGGACTACTGTAGGTCAAAGGAAAGAAAGGGAGAGATCTTTCGGATGACCATGGGAAGTGATGATTCTTTAGAAGACTATGAAGAAAGGTTCCAACTTAGTTATAAAAGGGCTAGGTGCACACTTGACCTGAATCTCTGAAGCTGGTTTTGCTCCTAGGAGTCCTTGAATACCTTCTAGATACCCTCCATTTGCTAGCTGGAGGAGACATCTACCAACTACCTTATGAGGACATAAGGACTGTGTTTAGAAACCACTCTAGGGCAGTATGGAAAAGAGGTAGGAGGAATACACTTTCAGCTAGTGCCACCTTCTCCAAGCATGAGTTTGCAAATCAGATGGAAGACCTCAAAAGTGAGATGAGACAGACCATTGCCATGCAACTGGATACTTTCTGAATCCCAGATGTACAAGGAAGCATCCTAAGAATGAATGTCCATTGCACTCAGTGGAGGTATGTTTCGTTTGTGAGGAAGACCACCCCACAAACCAATGCCCAACCTTACCCGGACTTAAAGCCATGTACCAAGGGGCTGAAGGAGCCACTGAACCACTCTACTTCCTCAACCAAAGGAGGCTGCATGGATCCAAACCTTACCAGCAGGGGATGCAAGGGACATCCCAAACTTATTACAACCCCAACCAATCTGCTCACATGCCTCCTTGGGGCCCCCCTTCTCATCCTTCCTAGTCCGCACCTCCTCCTTGGTCTTATCCATCTCAATACCATACTCAACCTGCTGCTCATTCGTTTCACTCTCATGTTCAGCCACAACCTCAATGGAATGCACCTCAACCTGGGTGTAGGCCCCAATACAACTCTCCTCCCGCTATTTTTCCTCCACCGCTTACTCAACCATAACCATTATCTCTTGCTCCTCCAAGACAACCCCAGATGCCTACTCAACCGAACCCAAACCCCAACGACAGACAGGCCCAATAGGTATACACTGGAGAGACGACATGCCCTACCTATGTTGTGGAGATTCAAGAGATCAACCTTCGATCTGGAAAGGTCCTTCCAGATCGCCAACCTCCTCCCCTGGAGGATGAGGAAGGGAAACAGGAAAGTGAACCCAAAGCCATTCCACCCTTTCCTGAGAGACTAATAGTAGCCACGCAACCAAACCCAGAGGAGACTGAACTTCTGGGAGAACTTAAACAGTTGTGTGTGAAAATCCCACTTCTCTAGGCCATAAAAGATGTACCAATCTACAAAAAATTGATCAAGGAGAAGTGTTTCAGGCACCCAGGCAGGCACAAGAGAGATGCCCCGACTATCAATGTCATAGGACAACTGTCCGATTTGATGTTGGGGCAAATAATCTGTCCAAAATATTTGGATCCTGGGAGTCCTGTAGTTGATGTCCACATCAATGGCACCATAATCCCCCACACCCTGATCGATCTAGGGGCTGCCATTAATGTGATGACCAGGGACACTATGCTCAAACTCAACCTTCAGAGTTCCTTAAGAAAGACCTCGACAGTACTGCAGTTAGCAGACCGCTCCACCGTGACTCTCGAAGGGATTGTGGAGGATGTCCTGGTCTCTATTGATTCTTGGGAGTACCCTGCGGACTTTTTGGTCCTTCAGCCAAAGGCAAAACTCACTGGATACCCCCTCATTTTGGGAAGGCCTTGGTTAGCTATTGCGGATGCTTACATCAATTGTCAAGCTGGGAGCATGACCATCAAGAATATGTCCAAACAGCTAGTCTTATAGCCTCCTGCCCAACCTCTGCTAGAACATGACTTACCTCTCTAGTTGTAGGAGGAAGATGAGGATGAAGTCCACTCTGCACCAGTGTGCACAGTGGAAGCCACCTGGGGAGGTCCTCAAACCGAGGATGACCTAATTGAGAATTTGATTCAAAATCCACCTCCTGGTGTGCTGCCATTAGAGGAGTTGGTGGAAGGTACCCAAGCCAGCGCTTAAGTGGACCTCTATGTGGCTGATGCAACCTCTCCTAGAGTTAAGAATGTGGAATTTGGCCCTGAAAGAACCTTGAAGATCATCTCATCCTTATCTCCCTCTCAGGAGAAGGAGCTGTGTAGCTTATTGAACCGCCATTTGGATGCTTTCGCTTGGAGCTATAAGGAGATGAAAGGAGTCCATCCGTTGATCTGTACCCATCACATTTACATTAAAGAGGATTGTAAACCAGTCAGGTAGCCTCAGAGGAGAATGAATCCAGCCCTTAAGGACATTGTTAAAGAAAAATTGCAAAAGTTGTTGGATGCAGGATTCATCTACCCCATCTCGGACAGCGAATGTTCCTCTAGTGTTTGTGCCCAAGAAAAATGGGAAGTGGAGAATCCGTGTAGATTATCGAGAACTTAACAAAGCCACCAAGAAGGACCATTTGCCTTTGCCTTTCATAGATCAAGTGCTAGATGGGCTGGCAGGGAAGAAGTTCTTTTCTTTCCTAGATGGGTTCAGTGGGTATAATCAGATCCAAATCAGCCCGGAAGACCAAGATAAGACCACTTTCACTTGTCCATGGGGTACCTTTTCCTACCCGGTGCTTCCCTTTGGGCTATGCAACGCTCTTGCCACTTTCCAGAGAGCAGTACTGAGCATATTTGCTGAGCTGGTTCATGATTCGGTAGAAATCTATATGGATGACTTTAATCCTTATGGGTCCAACTTCCAAGAAGCATTGACTAACCTGGGAAAAGTTTTAACCAAGTGTATTGAAATGAACCTGTCCCTCAGTCCTAAAAATGGTGAATTCCTGATGATTGAAGGGACTGTGCTAGGTCATACAATCTCTCAGCAAGGATTACAGGTGGATCCTAACAAAATTGCTATCATCCAAAAGGTTCCACCTCCTCAAAAGGTAAGAGATGTTCAGAGTGTTCTAGGCTTGGCAAGATACTATAGAAGATTCATTAAAGATTTTAGTAAGCTAGCCTCGCCATTGTTTGGTCTTTTGGGGAAAGATGTTGAGTTTAAATGGACTGACAACTACCAAGAGGCTCTGGATGAGTTGAAAGATAAGCTGGTAACTGCCCCAATCTTGAGAGTTCCCAACTGGACCCTACCTTTCCACATCCACGTTGATGCCTCGAACAAAGCCATAGGGGCAGCCTTAGGACAAGTTGAAGAGAAGATACCATATGCCATATACTTTGTCAGCAAAAACCTGTCCAAGGCAGAATTAAACGATACTATGACCAAGAAAGAGCTCCTAGCTGTAGTCCATTCCCTAAACAAGTTTAGACACTACATCACTGGTTATCAAACATTTGTACACACTGATCATGATGCGATAAGGTATTTGATGAATAAACCTGAGGTGAATGCTCGTATCATTATATGGTTACTTTTATTGCAACAATTTGACTTAACCATTGTTGACAAGCCAGGAAAGGAAAATGTTGTTACTGATTTTCTGTCTAGATTAGATTTGCCTGTAGGTGAAAAAGGGACGGTGGATGACCAGATGCCAGATGAACACCTGCTTGCTATTTCAGTACTCTCTCCATGGTTTGCTGATATAGCAAACTACTTGGTCTCAGCACAGTTCCCTCCACACCTATCCTCAAAAGAGAAGAGCAGAATTGTGAGGAAAAGTACCCCCTTTACTGGGATTGAGGGCAACTTGTTTAAACTCGGCCCAGATCAGATCCTGAGGTGTTTTGTTAGGGAGGAGGAAGTTTTTGACATTCTCCTAACTTGTCATGATGGACCCTGTGGAGGCCACTTTGCAGCGAAAAGGACTTCCTTCAAAATTCTACAGGCAGGATACTATTGGCCCACTCTTCATCAAGATGTCAGAAGATACATCAGCCAATGTGATCGATGTCAAAGGATGGGGAAACCGACTCCGAGGGATGAGATGCCCCTCCAACCTCAAGTGACTTTCGAGCCATTTGAGAAGTGGGGCATGGATTTTGTGGGTCCTATCAACCCTCCTTCAAAGCAAAAGTCTTATATCATTATGTGCACAGACTACCTAACAAAGTGGGCAGAAACAAAGGCAATCAAGGCAGCGACAGAAGAAAAAGTGGCTGAGTTTTTAAGGGAAACTATCTTCTACAAGTTTGGATACCCAAGAGAATTAGTCACAGATCAAGGAAGTCAGTTCACCTCTGACCTGATTGAAGACCTGCTCGCTCATCACAAGCACAGAACTTCCACCCCTTATCATCCGCAAGAAAATGGGCAGGTGGAAGTCACTAATAGGGCTTTAGAAGAGATTTTGACTAAAGTGGTGAGCAACAACAGAAAGGATTGGGCAGATTGCTTGGTTGAGGCCACCTGGGCCTACAACACCACTTGGAAAACCACAAAAGCTTTCACACCTTATGAGCTGGTCTACGGGAAGAAGGCTATGTTGTCCATAGAGTTCGAGTACAACAGATTAAGGTTGGCAGCTCAGCTGGACTTGGATCTCAACCATGCGCAACAGGAAAGGCTACTACAGCTGAATGGATTAGATGAATAGAGAATGCAGGCCCTCCTCCACTCAGAAGTAGTTCAACTCTAGAGAAAGATATGGCATGACCGACACCTTAACAAAAAGCAATTTCAGCCAGGAGATTGGGTGCTGTTATATGAATCAATATATAAGGATTTCAAAGGGAAGCTGAGGACAAGGTGGCTGGGACCATATGCAGTGGAGAAATTCAATGATAATGGTTCAGTCCTTATCAATACCATTGATGAATAAGCCATCCCCATGCTCGTCAACGGGCATTCATTGAATATCTACAGGAAGCCCCTTTCCAAGCAGGAGTTCATTGAAACTCTGGATAAATCAGTGCTAGTAGTGGAGCAGGGCCCTGTCTCTAATCCACCCACACCTTGATCGTCAAAAAAAAAAAAAACAGAAAAGAATAAAAAGATCCTTGGGTGAAAACCTCTTAGAGGTGCCCGGGGCAGACGGTGAGGGTGAAAACCTCCTGGAGGTGCCCCAGCTGTCGCAACAAAAAAAAAAGGCCTAATTTCTATTGAATAATTGTATGTTAGGAGGGTCACATAAAACAAGGACAGAGGTCAGCAACAGGCTGCAAGCATCCCTCACAGACACTTCCTCCATGACCACTCCCCTTTCCTAGTATTTGATCACATTCGGGTTAAGATTTCACCTTCTACAGGAAGTTCTGGGCCTTCTACAGGAAGTTCCATGTCTTCTACAGGAAGATCCTGTAGAACCTTCAGACAGGCCAAAATTGATCTTGGAAGGGAATCCGAAGGTTAGAATCTGCCTGCTAGGCCTGCAAACACCCTTGTTTCTATCCATCACCACATGTCACCCTATTTCATCTCTTTACACCTCCATTGCACCCATCCTATTATTTGTTCCTGCACAGTCACACAAAAAAAAAAACCCTGTTTTCCTCATACTGCCAATGAAACCTTTTATTGACAAATCAAGAGCAGTTTTTTTTCACTTACCATACCTGTCAATCTCCATCTGGACTCCTCGTCAACCGAAACCCTCGATAGCAGTATAGCCTTGCTCATGTAAGCTTGCATCCCAAGAGGAGAAGCAGCTACAGGACATCCTACAGGAATCCTGTAGCAGTGAATCCCTTTGGGAGACATACTCTGGAGACAGGGACAGTCGAAAATGACAAAGGGAACATGTAAAGGGCTCATCTCGAACGAGAAAATATCGTCAGTAGTCGAAGCCAAGTGAAACCTGTGCATGCAGTGGTAGCAAACGAAGGAATGGGTTCCAAAACCCGTGCATGCAACATCAACGAAGGAAGGAATGGGTTCTAACACCTGTGCACAAAGCAACAGTTAACCGAAGGAGTGGTTCCAAGACCCAAAATCTACATAATGCGGCCGTGACCATGCAAGTAAGTGTCTAAACTCATTCGTCAATTGCATAAACTATATTTTAAGAGTTGCATGCCTATGGAAATGGTTCGGATTGAATGGAATCGGTGGCCAGTCAACTGGCCACCCTCGGCTAGTTACATAGCCTCGTGGGATCCGAACAAGCCAACTACATTCAAAATTGCCGACGAGGTGTGCAACCAACACATTTGGAGTGTCCATTCAGGAAGAAATCGTCGGGACTGGTAGTGGTGGCAACAGTTAACAACAGAGGGGAGGTGATGGCGGTCAGAAACACGCAGAGAAATTATGGCCGTGACGTCGAATCAATGGTTCAGTCCGGCCACCTCATCCCCTCACCACGAATAACGCCGCAGTCAATAGATGCTCGGCTGAAACTCGCACCACCTTCTATTCATTTTGCACTTGCAACGTCCTCGACTAAAGTACGCATCCTTCGCTTCTAAAAATTGTTAACCAGTCATCCTCCACCGGTTTTTCTACCTGTTTTCAAGAATCTCCAGCGTATCAGGCTTGCTCAAAGGCACAAAGACATTCTACAGGAACCGGGGGGTCTTCTATAGGAAGGGTTCTACAGGAAACCCTGCACAGCTTTCCAGAGCAGAGAAGCCTGGGATTTTTCTTCGTCGAATTTGGAGCTCCAAACGAGGTAGGCTTGAAAAACTCTTCAATGCATGGTATGATTTGAAAAGGTGTTGAATTGAACGATATCAGATTGGGAAACTAGAGAAAAATCTTCCTATGAATTGGAAGTAAAACGTTTGCCTGTGTGTTGCACTGGGTTTCTCAGTTGTTTCTGCATCAAGATTCTCCTCCACATTCCTATTTTTAAAATTCTCCTGTAGGGAAGATATGCAACTGTGGGGGCTAGCCTGTGTATGAAAAATTTTGAATTTGTATATCTGTATGTGTGCTGAGAAGAAAAATTGAGCTCTGTACTCTGTCTGTAGAAACAAAATTCTTCCTTTCATAAATAGACAACCAAGTTCTGGGCAACAACAGTCTTGAAAACTAGGGAATAGTTGCTAATTAATAGTGGATACCCGAGAAATCCCTTCTTGAGTTCAGGGGGAAAACCATAAACAGCATTCCTTTTTCTGATCAAAGCATAAAAAAGAGCACTCTCACCATGCTAGGGGGATTCATAAGGAAAGAAACCTCGGACCCCAACAAATTGCATGAGCATCCTGAGGTGGTGGACCTTTTCACCCTAGCCAATTGGATGTCAATCTTTGACAAAATTTGAGGTCATGACGAGGAGATAATGGAGGAATTCTTAATGTCCCTGAGACCTCAATCAAAGAAACAGGCCACAGTTAGTTTTAGGGGTTTGACCCTAGAACTTACCCCTGAGCTCATCAGACGTGTTACTGGTCTACCATTAGGGCTCCCTTG
Source organism: Pinus tabuliformis (assembly GCA_031772625.1). Lineage (NCBI taxonomy): Eukaryota > Viridiplantae > Streptophyta > Pinopsida > Pinales > Pinaceae > Pinus > Pinus tabuliformis. Next base: position 828,131,679 of record CM062809.1, on the reverse strand, counting down.
GAGCAAAGAAGAGAGGTCATTGGGCCAAGTTGCAAAGAAAAAATTCTTCCTACCCGAGGAACATCATGTAGAAGACAAAAACGTGGTTCGAAGAACCAGCTTGCCTCCTCTCTAGAGTGAGGTTAGTTTCCAAATTATGAAGTACATTACATGTGAAGGGAGGTTTAGCATTGTCTATGGTTATCATTTCAGGTTGCTATGTGAACTACGACATGGAATTTATTTACCTCCAGACAAGAAACTGAGCATCCCCTATTTTCTTCTTCAGTCACTAATTGAATGTGGTACAAAATCAAATGAAGGGATCCCAGATCAGTTGGCCCATCATGGGCTCATCAAGCTATTAGTGGAAGATGCCCTGCACACCTACATTGTCCCCATATCTTGGGAAATCTTCCGAAACATGTCTCGAGATGACGATATTAGAATTCTGGCCAAAGACATCACCTCATCCAGCAGTGAGGAGGGAGAACACACTGAAGAAGGTAAGAAAACCAATGGTGAAGGAACACAGGACATTCAAGCACAACAAGGACAGAAAGAAAAAGGGGGAAAGGGCCAGATTGTTGAGCCTAAAACAGAGGAAGAAACAACAACACAAACACCAAGGGAAAAGAGAATGCAGAGGAGAGCAGAGAAGGCAGAAAAACCCCAAATGAAGGTTGTCACAGCCAAAGTAGACACACAGAAACAAAAGGGAAAGACACATCCTGAAATGGCCACAATACAGACAGAAACAGTTGACACAGGGACTTCTACAGGAAGCATGGAAAAAGAACAACAAAAGGAGAAATCACTTGAAATATTGGCAAGGGAGGCAGAAGCTATGCTTGCCGCCTTAAGCACACCTCCAAAACAAAAAGGGAAGAGAAAGAGGCAAACCTCCATGTACTTTAAAGCAAGGAGGAGCACATGGATCAAAGTGGGCAGACCCCAGCCACAGTCAAAGGAGCCAATTGTCATTAAGGACACAACACCTAAACCAAAAGAAGGGTCTCCTTCAAAGATATCCGTCACCTATGAACGAGGAAGCCCAAAAACCTCCACCTGGAGAGAGAGAATTAAGATGATGGACTCAAAGACAGCTCTACAGGAAGCTGAGAAATCTCTACAGGAAACTCAGGCTAAGCTAAAAGAGACCGAGAAATTGGAGGAAAAGGTGGCCAAACAATCATAGGAAGAAGAAAAGACAGAGGAAATATTGGAACCAAGCCCTCAGCCTAGCTTGGGCTCATACTATAACCTGTTAGAAGTCGAGAAAATAATTCCCTAGAAATTTGCGGTGCCACTCTTCTTTGCACTGGAAGAAGAAAGAATTAGGACTCACACTTGGATGAGGATTGCCAAGTCCAAGGGTGTGGCAGACATAGGCCACCTAGAAGAACAACTCAAGGAATCAAGGAAATAATTGGCCATGGTGAAGCATGTGGGAAGCAGTCAAAGGGCCAAACTACAGGAAGAGAACGAGCTGCTGAAACAGTAGCTACGGCTACAGGGACGTTATAAGGAAGACAGGCCCTCCATTCTAGGAGAACAACAGCAATAGGAAAAGCCTCCAACAGACAAAGAAACCTCTGATGAACAACAAAGAGTGGATGGGCTGCAGGCTAAGGTTGAGGCACTAACAAAACAACTATAGGAGAAGGAGTCACAGGCAACAGAGGAAATACAGTCTCTAAAGCAACAGGTACAAGAGAAGGAAGCCCAATTGGCCTGCATGGCCAGCTGGGCAATAGAGGCCTTATAGTGTAGGCAACTTGCCAAGTCATATGCCTTATATCTTAAAGATAAATGGTTGCAGTTCCAGATTAACACCTTGGCCCAAAGGGGCACCATTCCATTTCAAAATTACCATCAATTCATGACTTTGTGTGACAGCAGCTCAGCAGAAGATAAGGCCAAGTTATCCAAATTCTATTTACACAACTTGGCCCTTCTAAACATGACTCTGTGGGACCCCAATGCTACATTGGGAGATGTGCAACTTATGGCCATGGCCTGTTGGTTAAATCATGAGGAAAAGAGGGCAACAAAGATTCAAAATATTATGAACAGAGAGCTAAGTGAACCACTCATGATCAGGGCAGAACCAAAGGATACATCAGCTTTATTATATGCCCATCAGCACCTGGCCAACAACCCTCAGGTTTTACCAGATTACATTGAATGACAAGCTCAAGCCATTGCTCACTTTGAGGACATGGAAAGACTGTTGGGGGATAACTACATTCATGCTTGCACAAGGAGGTGGAACACACCACCCCACCGTCTGAAAATAAGAGAATAACACTCCCCAACTAGGATTGGGGAGGCCTTGGCAAGGGTACCCCTCTATAAACAGTCAATGCAAAATCTGCAGGCCAACTGGATCGGCCTAAAGTTCAGTCCTCCCTTGATTTTAGGACTGTTGGAAGGAGTCAAAGAAGAAGAGGAACACAGGCAGTGGGAGGAAGTAGAAAGAAAAGCAGGATTTCATGACCGAGAAGAAGACATCACCTCGAAGGCCTAGGATGTGAGAGAGGCAGTCAAAGCAATCAAAGATGATGAGCTGGATTAGTTGCTCAGAGGATGAGCAACCCATTTAGCAGGGGGGTGATGATGAGCCCCAAAAATGGGTAACTTATTGGGCTCATTTTTCCTATTATTCTCCATAAATCCACCATTCTTCATAGTTTATGCATGCTTTTGAGTATATTTATGTTAATTGGATGAATGAGAATAGTCACTTGACCATGAAGGCTAATACGTGTTTATTGCAGATTTTTGGACAACTTTTGGACCAAGGTCAAGCATTTATGAGCCATTTGACAGCCAAATATGAGGGAACAAGGCTGAGGATTCATAGGAAGGGTGTCTCCTACACTAAATGGCCCTTCCTCGAGTTCTCCACCATCAACTCAGAGTTTAGCAGCCCACCGAAGTTGATTTCCAAGGGCAGCCGAGCAGCTTTTGTGAAGTGGCTGAGTACTTGTAGTTTTGAGCAGCCAAGCCCCTTGAATTAAGGAGGACTGTTGGAGGTCCTCATAGTGCATAAGTAGGAAGGCTTCTAGCCTTCGTAGTTTACTTTTTGAACATTTTGTATTTTGCACTTTAGTGCTGCTCTGCCTTTCAGCTCATTTTGGAGCTTCTGCTGTAAAAATAAAATTTGTGACATGGTTATTTTCTGAGTAATGGAAATCAGTTTCAGTTCGCATCAGCTCTGAGCTTCTTCTTAGGAACCTGTAGCTCTTGGGGTTGGGCCCAACCCAAGTGCCAGGTCTTCCTTTGTGTACTGTTATATGTTTTTGCTGTCTTCATAAAATAATTTATGCTAGTAGATTCAAATCTTGCTTTGTTACCTAGGTCATTTTTGATGATTGAAAAATCTTTTCATGTTTCAGAGTGATTTGATAGGTTGGTAACAGAGAATATCTTCGAAAAAGGCCATCAAGCAACCCTGGATCTCACCTCTCCCTCCTCGAGACCATGAGTTGAGACCAAGGTGTCCTTGTTGCCACAAAAACATTGTTCTTGCTTCTTCATGCAATTGCTAGTGTTAGTTTCTCAGTTGCAAAAGTTGATACCAGATGTGATCACATGCTTAGATCCATTCTTTCTTGGTTTTCATAGTTATTTTAAATGATTTTCTACTAATGAATTTCTGTTCATCATGGTTGCTAGTTCCTAGGTCAAAGTAGGTTAGAATAGCTAGATATTTGGTTTGCATGGTCTTTGTTTGGTCAGTTTCAAGAAATAGTGTGCAGAACACCTGTGATACCTCCCTACCTACCCTTCCTCCATCAGTGCAACCTGCTCCATCCCCTAACTCAGATTCTTGCCCTTCGTTTGCCACATTTTCTCACTTTGACCTAATTTCCATATTTTTGTGCAACATTGCTTTATCCATCCTTGAACAAATCCAACCATCCTCATCACTTCTCAGCTTCATTTGCCAGGTCCTAGACCCCTCCACATCCTCATCCAACCTCCATCTCCACTTTTTCACCTTTCTTCCACCATCAACCCTTCAAAATCCCCTTTCAGAACATCCTGTAGAACATCTTGTAGAACCCCTGCAGACTTCCTGTAGAAGATCATGTGAGTGGTTTTTCAAGGTTTGAACACTGTGAAACTCTCTGGAAGGGTGTTAGGGACCCCTTAGGCCCTCTTCTTACCTTCCCAACCTCCTGCAAGCGCCTACCCCATTTCCTTTCGCCAATCAACCTCTGCACAGTTAAAAACAGTTAAAGCACATGCACATATGATTTTTACAAAATCACTCAAAAATAAAAAAAGATGTTCCTTTTCAGATTTCACTTCAAAAGTAGCTTAGACACATGCACTTTACCTCCCTAAGAGTCAATGGCATCCCTTTCTGTAGTTTCATCCTCTCTTTTTTTGCACCAGTAGGGGTAGTCAGTAAAACTAGGGTTTGCTAGGGCTTGCATTTCCTTTCAGCTTTCAGCCTCTTTCTACAAGTAGATTAGCTTCCTTTGAGTTACTTTCGTCCATCATAGTTAAAATCTTCTTCTAAGAGCTCATAGAAGTTGGCTTAAGCTCCTAGTGGACTTGTGCTAGCTGATCCAGTGACAGCCTGCGGCAAGAGCTAGTACTTGTGCATATAGCACCGTCGCTTCCAAGTTTGTTACTAACTACCGGGTTGATAAAAGTAAAGAAGGGAGTCCCAGGAGTTGCAGCATTATTGTTGCAATACTGGAGCCCACCAGTCCCCTCCATGAAATTCTCAAAAAATTTGATAAAGCAATTTAACAATTGAGTTGGGGAAGAAAGGACCAAGATGTAGGTACATAGATTTGCAACCATGTGTATATATTATTAACTACTATGTATATATCTAATTGGATTAATGTGCACATATATTCAATCGCAACTCTGTTGATAACAACAGTCACTCTTGCCTACCTATATGGATGGGCCCTTGGTGGATGGAATTGGATATAGAACCCACAATTAGAAAATAATGTAAATCCTTGCGCGTAAGGTGAAGGTTACCTTTGGACTCTAGGAAGGGAAAAGAAAACACCCAGTAGCCTAGTACGATAAATGGAGCTTCTAGTTCTCCAAGGTATGAAAAATGATTGGAGTATTCTCCCTATCCTCCTCCCCAACTTTTTGGTTGCCTTATTCCTCCACATATCTTTCTTGTACTTTCATTATATGTTTTAAGAAATGGGTAGAAATGGAGGTCACCTAGACATGGGTGTTTTGATACCGTACCACACTATATTATTTATTGAGACCCTACACAAACATTTCTTATATGTATGATAAGGAGGTTCAACCTACATTCCCAATCCCTAACACTCTAATATCCTTAAAGCATACTCTCAAAGGAGGGAGATGGGGAATACACCACATTCCACTAACTTGGGGGTCATTCATACTGACTTCTGTAGGATCGAAGTGATCATAGTTATTTACACCAAGTATTCTAATCTTCTTGTGAATCTAATCTCATTATAGATTAAATTGAGTGAGAAAATCTCATGTTATTCTTGAAAGGAAGCTTAAGGAAATTTTACCTAGATTAAGAAGGGTGATCTTGTAGTTCTTGGTCAATTTAGATGCATTGTTAGGTTAGATGCTACATTTCCCACATCTAAGTTGAACTTGAAAGTTAGCATCCCATTGGGATGTATGGATTCTCAAGAAGAGAGGAGAAAATGAGTGGACTTGAATCACCTCCCATAAATGAATAGATAGATCACAATTCCAACTTGGTGGTCGAGGTAGGTGAGGAACAAGAGGTTTAAAACCCCATGCTTTCATATTAGAATATATAATGAATAATAAAAAATAAGCTTTTTTGTTATTTCAACGATAGTTGGAATGCACTATTGGGATAGGTAGAGGAAGAGAGTTGGAGAACTGAAGATAAGATCTTCAAGTACTCTTAACATACATAAAAAATGGTATTTTCTATCCATCTATTCTTGAAAAAAAGTTTAATGTTATATAGTTACTATCGTAACACACAAAATAAAATGAATAAGTGTATCTTTAGTTACTTGTTCCATCTTTGCCTATTGAAAAAAGGACTATAATAGTCTCTATTGAAATATCTATTAACATGCATTTCAACTCTTATATTCTTATTGATCATATCAAAATATAGTTGAGTAAAAAATAGATAAATATTTTGATTAATTAATTTAATATCGAGTTTGTGTGAGTTAGTAATCTAACATGAGCATAAATACACATATCTTTTTGTTCTACTAAGCTAATGAACCCTTTTTAGCATCCATTTCAAGTCCTTTTCTTGAATATAAGGGGTTTGAACTGCCAACTTTGCCTATTAGAGCTACAAAGGGAAAATGCTCATGGTGTAAGGTGCATGAATGAAATGAATTTTTGTTAAAAAAGACACAAGTGAACATCTCACATCCTTTACATTGAACTAACTAGGTTCCCATTTAGTCCATTATAGAAGGTCACACATGAGGGTGTGTTTGATTCCCCCTGCTTAAAAAAAGTGCATGTGCATCCAGGGATGTTCCCTTTCCTCAAATCTGCTTGATGATAGGCCAAAGTTTCTAGTTATATAAAGAGAAGGGGAAGTTATGGGTTCATTTTGTCAGACTTTAAATGGGCGAGAAAAATTATGAATTCATTCTGTCACATTATAAATGGTTGAAAGAAATTAATTATGGGTTCATTTTCGCTATATATGGGGATGCAATTGTAGCTACTTGTTAGAAAAATATTCCGTAAAGGGTATGGGTGTTGTTATAGTGTTGTTGAGTCATGCCATAGAAAAGTTCTATCTTCACTTAAAATAGATACCTTAATTTACCTACGGCTAGTTCACTATTTATTAAATAGATATTATTATTTCTATACATAAATAAAAATAAAAAATATAAATAAATAATTCCAACTAAACATAATATGTCACATTAACCAAGCTTCTTTGTAATTCTCACTTCACTTTTTTAAAATTCTAGTAAAACCGTTATAATATATGTGTAGAATGGTATGAAACATTCAATTTTACTTTTGATTATGTATTAGTTTTTTTTTACCAAAAATTTATGTAGCTTATCCATAATATAACATTGAGAATTCATTTTTTGTTATTTTTTATTATTATTTAAATTTATTTATATGCGAGAGGTGATTAGTTGAGGTCTTATTATAGGTTGTTTAATAAATTCTATTTCTATTAGTTACTAATTTTTTTATTTTAATTTTATTTCATTTTTTTATTTTTTTATTTTTTTTACCTTTTTCTATCATTTAACAATTTATAGTTTTTCTTGAGATTTTCAATTTAAAATGACTTATTATTATATTAAAAACATATTTTAATAAATTTAATTATAAAAAATTATATATATTAATAAAAAATAGAATATATGTGTGTGTTAAATAATATTAGTTAATTATATTTTTGGATTTTTCTTTTTTTTTTAATTATTTAAATTTATTTATCTGCAACATGAATGGTTAGGGTCTTATTCTTGGTTGTTTAGTAACTTTTATTTCTATTAGTCACTAATTTTTTATTTTTTATTTTATTTCCTTTTTATTTAACTTTTTTATTTTGAACTTTGTTGTTTTTTTCTATTATTTCCATTTTCATAAATTATAGTTTTTCTCCATATTTTCAATTTAAGATAATATATATATATATATATATATATATATATATATATATATATATATATAACGCGCATACATATATATATTAAAGTGTATATATGTTAAACAATATTAGTTAATCATATTACTCAATTAATTTTTGTGATGGCATTCAACAATGTAGTATTTTATTAGTTGTTTTATTTTTGTAATGATTTTTTGTCTTTATATTTTTTTAGTTTAATTATGTTGTATTTAAACTCCACATGTACTATGTATCTAGTACCTGAAGCTTAGCTTAAATATAATTTAATTAAACTAAAAAAATAATAAAAACATAAAAATTTCATCAAAAAATAAAACAATTAATAAAATACTTTGTTGTTGAATGGCATCATTACAAATTAAAAAATATGATTAACTATATTATTTATATTAACGTATATAAAATTTAATATATATATATATATATATATATATGTGAGTGTGTGTGTGTTTTATTTTTTATCAATATATATAATTTTTTATAATTAAATTCATTAAAATATGTTTTGAATATAATAATAAGTCATCATAAATTGACAATATGAAGGAAAAAAAAAATCATGAGAATGAAAATAATAGAAAATAATAATAATAATAATAAAAAAAAAATAAAAAAAAATAGAAAGTTTACCATTGAATTTTATTAGTTTTTCTTTGACCAAATTTTTTTGTCACTTATCCATAGTTTAACATTGGGAATTCATTTTTTGTTATTTTTTATTATTATTTAAATTTATCTATTTGTAAAGTGATTGGTTGATGTCTTCTTATGAGTTGTTTATCAACTTCCATTTCTATTAGTTACTATTTTTTTGTTTTTAGTTTTATTTCTTTTTTATTTAACTTTTTGTTTTTTTGTTTTTTTCTTCTTTTTCTATTATTACCATTTTCATGAATTATAGTTTTTGGTCCATATTTTCAATTTAAAATGACATATTATTATATTAAGCACACACATACATATATTAATAAAAAATAAAACATATATATATATATAATATTAATTAATCATATTTCTTATTTTTTGTGATGACATTCAACATTGTAATATTTTATTAGTTGTTTTATTTTTGTGATTAAATCTTTGTCCTTATTAAATACCAATATAACTCATAAAAATTACCATTAACTTAGAAAACTAATAAATTCATTCGTCATATTCAATTTAGTAGAAATACATAATTATTTTCATATATATAATAATTTATTATTAACGGTGTTATAGCAATAATTATTATTTTATATAAAAAAATTAAATACAAATTAATTAAATAAATTTTCTATAAAATAATAATTTTTAAATTTTATATGCCATTGATATATTCATTATTTGACTTTTTAAAACCTGATTCAGCCTGGCCACCAAGTTGACCATAAAGTTTCTCTCTCACCATTCAAAAGTTCATCATATAAATTAAAAAACACAAACTTGAACTCCAGAATGTTGGCTTTAATATAGAAATACTTAGATGTTGAGGGTATGAATATGACGGTAATGGGGTTGATCCTTAAAGATCGTGATCATTGATCATTTTTGTTCAAGTGTATTAAATTAAAAATGCGATAATTTAATTATTAGATATTTTAAGTGCGAAACTATTTGGTTAGGGTTTCAAGAATGGTAGTTTAGAAATAGAGGGTTTATAGTAATGGAAAATTTTAAAGATAGAAATTTATTTTAATTTGAGTTTATAGAAATATTTTTGGAAAAAATCACATCATAAAATCTTTGTAGCGTTTCGAACCAACGATGAACCAAACTCGTTGGTTTGAAAGGCGTCGACAAAAATTTTATGATGTGATTTTTTCCGAAAATATTTTTATAAACTTAGACTATGGATTACAAAAGCTTAAATTCAAATAATTTATTTTAATGTTTAGAAATTTTGGCGAATCTTATTAATCCCTATTATGAAAATTGAAAATTTTTTGTGATATTTCTATAAAAGCATTCAAATTTTTAATGATTTTATATAGTCTTTATAAAGTTTCAGTGATAGTCTCTATAAATTTTTGGTGATTTTCAATGTAAAATAATTTTATTGTATAAAATTTGGATGAATCAATTTTAGGAAAAATGGAAATTGGCGAATATTTTTTTTTTTAACATGGAAAATTAGCTCATTAAAATTTTCCATGTTTGAGTGACCTAGAGAGTTTCTCGATCTTGGTGAAACCAATTTCACAGTAATCTTTTTGTTTGCAAGTTTCGAACTCAGATCTTGTTTTCTCGCTTTTGAAAAGGGTACAAGAGAAGATGCAAATTCATCGTGAATGCTTTCGGGTCCTTCATGAAGGACAACAACTTCAAGATCATAAGCTCCTCAGTGAATATGGCACTTCCAAGGATTCCATGATTTACACGGTTGCAAGAATTAGAGGTGGAGCCAAAGGGGGAGGTGCATCCACGTCAACCCCACCAAGATCGTTTAAAGATGCTCTGAAACCAAGGCCTCCTTTGCCAAACTCTAAATATCTCTATGGATCTACATTTGTGGTGGAGCAGTGAGTTGAAACCCCCTCTCTTGAGGTGAAAAATATTGGATCCACTTTCATAGCTACAAATTGTGAACAAAAAGTGTAGATGTCATTTCAATGGGTTTTGGTCTTCTTCATCAACTCTCGAGGAGTGTGTTCACTAGAATTGGTCTACAGATGTTGTGGTACATTTATGCTTAAAAGTATTTTTTATTGTTATTTTTTAGAAGATAAAGGACCAATAAAAGGTTTTTTATCATGTACCTTGATTTTGGGGTCGATTTGGTCTCTCCTTTCTACCCTGGTTTCTGGATTTTAATCCTCTATCTATGTCAAATTTTGGCATCTCTAGTATGGGTGAGGTTTTTCAATTTTCCCATCCATTTGACACATCCAACTATCTTAGAAGATTTGGGAAATTTGTTAGGTCGCTTCATCAAGATTGATTTGGAAAGGATTATGAAAGGAATTCACACATTCATTCACATTTGTGTTGAAGTGGACCTCAATAAAGGTTTGTTGGATAAAATCCTCATTAAATGGGGAGATAAGGTTTATTCCCAACTAGTGGATTATGAAAATACAACTTTTCGTTGTAGATCTTGCCAACAACCTGGACACCTACATAATGTTTTCCCATATTCACAAGGAACCTCTTCGCACCTTGAAGCCAAGAAGAAAAATTATGGATGGAAAGATCCAAAAGGACCCAATGGTTCTAAGTCCATTGTGGCTCACAGGTTGAGTAATTCTCATAACCAAAGACTCCTGATGACAACACTTCTCTTACAAACCCAACTCAGACTCATGATATGCCATATCAACCACCAGGGGAGGAAGCTCAATCGTCAATTAGTATGGCACAAAATTCAGCCATAATTTTGGCATTTGCAAAGAGTGGGAAAAAAATGTACCCACAAATTAGACCATTCAGATAGTGACAAGGATCCAACAAATATGTCAGAGCACTTAGAAATGGAAACATCTCAAGGAAAGGAGGTGGTTGTCTCTAACAATCCCACAAGTTGGATAGACATTTGGAAGAGGTAAGGCAAGAAAGACAAGCCAATGTATAATCCTAGAGCCTAAGCCTAGGAAAGAAAATGTAATATTGTGTAGTGTGATTAAGGGAACATGGATGTATTGTGATGTGATGTAATTCATTTTTTATGGATCAATAAAATTGATAGATTTGCAAAAAGAAGCGATAATTTAATTTGTTTTTTAATTAAAAAATTTATTTGTGTGTGTGTGTGTGTAGAAATATATATATATATATATATATATATATATATATATATATATTAACAATGTAAGTTGTCTTATATTCATGCCTAAAAGAAAGGCGATAAACCTTGATACAAAGATCCTTGTCGAGTGGAGATGAATTCTAGTGTTAGATCTCCTTGCCTATATTTTCCTACTATTACATAGATTAGACTAAATCCTGCATTTCCTATGGCATTGACTATGTAGACTCTAACAAATTGGTGCAATAAGTAAATATACTTGCACTTCATCATGCATTTTACAAAAATACATACCACTTGCGTATTTTGTTGAGGAAATCGAGCTTATCCTTGATGATCTTGATTGATAGAAAACTCTTTTAGTTTGAGGGAGGTTGTTATTTGCCTTGGGTGTTGCCAGTGGTACTGTTTCCTGTGCAAATCATCCTCTAAAGACATGTAAATCCACATGGAGATAGGAAAATTTCCCTTGAAGATTTGTTGATTATCTATTGGATTGTGCAGGTCGTCATTTTTTAAGAGATCCATCTTGGTTTTGGAAGGGATAACGTTTATTATCATGGCTTGCTTGTGTTCTAAATACATTTAAGGGAATTGCAAGGATCATATCTCTTTGTTGATCTTTCCTTCTCCTTGGGGCCGTTTGCCTGTGTTGTTTTCCCGTTCATCAACTTTAACATTATTTTCTCTTGTGACGTCGAAAAAGGGTGCCTCCTCCAGATATGTTAGTCGGCATTGAATCTTTTTCACAATTTGCCGAAGGTCAATGTTTTTGGGCCTTGTACCTTTGGCCATCTATTGGAGAGTATGGCAGAATCAGTTACCACAATGGGGATCCTGAAGCCAAGGTCACGAAGGATATGAATTCCCAAGAGAATCTCGTAGGCTTCTACTATATTGTTTGTTTTGCTACCCATTCCCCATTTGTAGGAGGTTGTTTCTTCTTCCCTTAGAATCAAGGATGATTCCCCCTATTTCGTCTCTTCTAGGATTGTGTTTGGATGCCCCATTAAAGAAAAGACAACATCACTTGTGTTCTTTTAACCAATCTATGAATTCCATGTCCTTCTGTGTGACTTTCCAATTAGTAAGGTTGGGCCGACTTCTCAAAGGATTATGGGTGTTGTGATGCATCGTGTCCAATACAAATCTAAACCATAACCTTTCTTCAACTTGCAAGCTTTGTTGGTCTAACTTGATATTACCTATTGATTGTGTGGCTTCGGATGAGAGACCCTAGAACTTAGCAATTATCCTCCTTTGGTTTAGTTTCTTATTTTGAAAATTGCATTTGTTTCTATCTAGCCAGATTTTCCAGCATAGAAATGCAGGAAGGCTATTCCAAAATCACTTGATCAGGTTCTTATTTTGAGGGAGTAGGGGTATTTTGAGTTGCATTGCATGAATAAATCATCGACATTCAACTTGAAGTTTACTTGCACATGGGAGGATGAAACATGGTCTTCCAACAATTTTTGGAGAATGTGCATGAGAGGAACAAATGTTGGATGGTTTCCTCTACACTCAGACACAGCAGGCACATACATGGACCTTGTATGCCATACTTTCTGAGATGAACAGTAGTTAGGATCATCCCCCTGAGTAGAGTCCATATGAATAATTTGATTTTTGGCAAGCTTTCAGTCTTCCAAACTACTTTCCAGTGAGGCCAAATGGGTTGTTTCTCTTATTCTCCTTGTAATGCATCATAGCCTCTTATAATGCAATCCCTTCCTATCAAAATCCATTTGAAGTTATCATGTAGATTGAACTATATTGGCATTGTTCCTTTATGATGCTGAACTAGGAGGTGTCATTGCTAGGGGTTTCCAACCATTCCAGGAGTTATCTTTCTAGTCCCAAATTGATATTTGGTTCAAATGTATGATGCATTTTCCTACAAGCCAATATTTTAAATGTTGGATTTCTATAATGGTGGATAACTTTGGTTTACTCATAATAATTTCTTTCCATAGGTTTATTTCTTCTCCCTCCCCTAAAATTCTATAAGTGTGAGCTTGTATGAGTGGGAGGGTTCTTTTGCATATCTTCTAGATTTGTGAGCAGGGTCTGTTAGGAATCTGACTTTGGAGGAGTTGATGTCATTAACTGCTCATATATTTCCTTTATTTTAATTTCTTCCACCATGTTGATTATTCAGTTTTTAAATTCCAAGTGATTTTTTCTGCCAGGGATAAGTTCATCATCCCCGTGTGTTTAATGGCTATTCCTCCTCGGTTGTTAGGTGTTGCTACCTTTTTCCAATTAAGAAAATTGAATTTTTCTGGTTTTTGTTCAGGGCTTGCAAAATTGTGAATTGGTATAAAGGGAGGGTTAACAATACTGATTTCATTAAGATGACCTGTGTGTTAGATTTAGCCATTACATTCCCTGGTGCTGGATTTTTCGCTTCATTTTATCCATGACCTTTGCCCATACCCCTGTTTTCATAGTCTGCTTGGAGATTGGCATACCTGATTATTTGAAGTGTGTCCTTTGCAAGGTATTCTAAATATTCGAGATATGCACTGAATAAATCTTGGGGGAATGTTCCAACCATGCATGTTTCTCTTTAACTTGTTGAGGAGGCCTCTTGAAGATTCCAAGAATTGATCCAATGTAGTTTTAAATATTCTTGCAATTATGGGAGAGGCTCCACCCATGAACAAAGTGTCATCAACAAATTGGGAGTGGTTCATGATTTTACTAGCTCTACTATATTGAATTCCAATGCGAAACCCTCTTTGTCTATCATGCTCAAGTTTCCTGTTGAGTGATTTTTCCATTATGACATATATGAATGGGGAGATAAGGCAACCTTGTCTTAACTATGGGCCACTCTGAAAGAATTACACTAGTCTTCCAATTATCAAAGGAACAATCCAAGGCTTATGGATACATGCCTTGATGAGATCGATGAATTCCTTAGCAAAACCCTTTTTGTCTAAAACTCAGAAAAGAAATGAGTGTATGATCCTATCAAATGCATTTTCCATGTCAATTTTATAATGAAGCCCTATTCTTCTCTAAAGGCTAGAATGGATGGCTTCCTGTACTAGGAGAATGTTATCCACAGTTTGCCTTTTTTGGATAAATCCACCTTGGTTTTCAGGGATCAACTAAGGAAGTAGGGTTTTGAGTTGACTTGCAAGGATTTTTGTTATTATTTTGTAGGAGGAGTTACACAAGGAAAAGGGACGAAAACGATTAAAGGAAGTGGGCCTTGATTCTTTTGGAATCAAAGCAAGGAAAGTAGAATTAGTATTAACTCCTATTTTGCGCATGGTTTGGATCCATTGAATTATCTTGAGCAAATCCTTCTTGATGAGCTCCCAATATGTGTGGTTGAAAGCTATGGTGAATCCATCCGATCCCGACTCTTTTTCTAGATGTAGACTCCAAATTTCCTTTTGCAATCCTTCTTCATCCACTGGTTTTTCTAGTGTTGTGTTGGCCTCCTCTGTTACCATATTTGGAGTTGTTCTTAGGAAATCTGCAAAACTATTGGGCTCTAAATCTGTTTTCAGTAACCTTTTGTAGTGTTGGTATGCTTCCATCTTGATCGCTTCTTATCCTTCAATGGATATTTTTCCTTCTCTAATTATCGCATCTACTCGATTTTTCATTCTTCTTGCTTTGGTTTAATTTTGGAAAAACGTTGTATTTTTGTCCCTAGCTTGTATCCACAAGCTTCTAGACTTAATCCCCCAACTCTCTTATTCTTTCTTGTTAGCTTGATATATCTTCTAATATAACTCTTTTTCCTTGATTTGTAATTCTTTAGTTTCTTCTTCGTTTTCCATCCTCACTTGTGCATATTCAACCTTTTTTTGTGCTCTACTTTCTCTTGTGTTGGTTCCTTATAGCTCAATTTTTCCAATTCTTTGAGTGATATTCTGACCAGCTTTAACTTAGTTTCCCATATGTAACTTGGTGATCCGTTGATTCTTGTTTTCCAAGTGATCTTCATCAGTTGTTTCATGTCTTCTGTAGTAGACCATAATGGATTGTAGTAAAAAGGAAGTGGCTCGAAATTTATGTTTTCGCCTATTGATAGAGTAATGGGATTATGATCCAATGTTGCCGTTGGGAGGATTTTTAATAAGGAGGTTTCAACTCCTACCATGAAGCTTTCCTAAATTAAAAGATGATCTATCCTTTATTTTATGTTACCCGGACTTTTCCTTCTATTGCTCCAAGTAAATTTACTATTTTTTGGTGTCATATTCGGTAGATTCTTCTCTTTGATTATGGTCTCAAGTTTGTCCTTTCTTGGATCTAAAAGATGGGAGCCACCTACCTTTTCTCCATCATTCATAACTAAGTTGAAATAGCCTCCAATTATAGCATTTTGGTTACTTGTTGCTACTAATTGATCTGCTAAGGATTTCCAGAAGTTTTATTTGTCTATGTAGTGTTCAGGGGCATAAATGTAGTGTATTTTGTAGCTCTTGTTGGTGTCTTTATTTGAAAATTAGTCTTCATCCAATGTTGTTCTTTATAGACACCTTGTAGGTCCATTATCATCTAGTTCCAGATAGTGTACATGCATCCTAACGATCCTCTTGCATTGATTGTTGCTTCTTTGAAGTTATTTCTTATTTTTACTACTAATTCCATTTATTCTTTGCTTAACCCGCTATCCTGGAGTAGAACGATTTCTGGGTTTTCTGATCTGATAAGATATTTGATTGCATTTATTTTGGAAATGTGCTCGATACCTCTACAATTCCAGGAGACTAAATTCATTATTTTCTTCGTGAGGGGATGGCAGAGCCCTTACCTCTCCCTATCTGGGTCTGCATTTCCTTTATTGTTGTTCCTCTATCTAGATATGTGCTCATTGGTTGTTAGACTTCCACTGCCATATATTTTTATGTTGCTTCATCCTATATCTCCTTGTTTGACTTCCTTCCTGATCTCTTTTAATTTTATGGAGGTACCGAGGCTTCTTTAGATTTGTCTATGGTTAAAATCCTTGCAAAGGAGGTTTCAAGGGGATTTGATTAGGCATAGGAAGACTCAAGAAGGGAAATGGAGTGACCAGAGGAAGGAGGATCGGGGACAGGGGGGTTGGATGGAGGAGGAGGGATAGTGTAGAGCCTCTACTTTACACTTGATTATCCATCATTTCCTACAGTTTTCCCTCATTCATCTCTCTCTTTTGCCTCATTTTCCTTGCAAACCAACCCAGATCATTACATTAGATGACTTTAAGCATGATTAAGGAATTTTGCTAATGTGTGACTGTTTTGTTTAGATTTTGACATATTTACAGGAATTCCGCAGCCATCTGATGATTCCGCAGACATCTGATGATCCTGCAGCCTTTTTGTTAATCTCAAGGTTCCACGTGTCATTTTGTCAAACGAGCCACATGGGCACTTAGGAATCAAGGTGCTCGAGGTTCCTGTGCTATTGGTTCAGCCAGCCACGTCATCTGTACCTCCGGTCAACGAGGGTCAAGTTACGGTCAACAAAGGCAGCTTAACGGTGATACGTAAGCTGTTGGGTCACGTCAGTTCAAACGGTGATTTGTCCGTGTTACGCAGGTTGTGGAAGACATAATCCAACTCTGGATTCAATTCCCATAACGACCAGAACCTCCAGCTCATCCACGAAGCTCATGACGTGTTGCTGCACCTTTATTACGCATGACAGATTAGTTAATTTTCAGTTTCTAGCTGTACGCATTAGGCCATCTTTCAGATGCCTATAAAAACTAGCGTTTGCATACGCTTAATGTTACTTTTTAGTTGCTGTGTTTTATGAACTCGTTATCATTTTAGTGCATTCCAAGACTCTGTTTTAATAGTGCTGTTCTAGCACTCTTGACTGTAATTTTCTGCACATGGAGTAATAGAAGCAGTGTTGTTCTGAAGTTTTCAATTCCTTGAGTCTTCTTTGGGTATTATGAATGGAGGGCCCCTGTTCATGACTGCCCTTGTATAGTATTTCATGTTTATATTCTTGCTATTTCTTCATTTTCCATTTAGCATTTCCTTTTCTTGAAACATGTACAGCTTAATTCACTTTCATGTTATTTCATTTCCAGCCTTTATTTTAAGCTGATCAGCATTGTTCTTTTGCAGGTTTTTAACCCGGGATTTTTTTTGTGTTTGTGTATTTGCTTTATATCTAGTGGTAGTTTCAGTTGACAGATTCAAAGTTGCTGCCTTTACTTTATTTTCATAGCTGATTTTTTTAGTTTACTTTCTCAAAGTTGTCTGCTAACATATGAATGATCTCTTTATCACAAATTGTTTATCTTTTAGAGATCAGAATACTAATAACTTACAGCTAGCTTTGAGTGCTTTTTAGACTAATCCTTAACTACTTTCTAATCGTGCTTTACACAGTACTATGTGTTAGAAGCAGAGAGTTAGAAAGAGCAAAACATTATAACTAGTCTTTAAAGTAGATTTTTCTCATTTTTGATCACTTTTCTAACTCATCTTTAGCTACTTTCTAATCGTGTTTTACACAGTACTATGTGTTAGAAGTAGGGAGTTAGGAAGAGATAAACATTATCATTGGTTTTTAAAGTGATTTTCTTACCTTTTATTTGCAGCAGCATGAATGGTGTCTAATGCCATTAGAAAGTGGTTCTTTGCTTTCAAGTCATTTCAAGTTATTTATTTCTTTCAAGCTTTTCCTTTTCAGCAAGTAGTTAGAAACCACTAATCACACACTCTCACTCATCTAGAACTCACCTTACACACACTATCACTCATCTGTTTATAAATCACCACTCCATCTTAGGAAGATAAATTAACCACAAACAACACCCCAAACGACAAAAAGCTCTAAGAGGTTGCTTAAGTACATATAGTACACCTTCACTTCATCAGCTTACGAGCCCCGGGTTGACAATTAATGACATCAATTTAGGAACACTAAATTGACTAAACATTTTGGCGCCATTGCCGGGGAAGTGAAATTAAGTAGCCATATTCTTAGAAAAAAAAAAAAACATAAAAATTTCAAGGAAAGAAGTTGATAACCTATCAAAGTATGCTCTTGCACTGCAAGGTGATCTGGAGGACCAGAAAAGAGAAAGTTATTGATTTGGTAGTTTCTTGAGTATGCTCTCTTCTTGCACCTAGAGTGAACTGGAAGATCAGAAAAAGAACTATTAACTTGACTTGAAGAAAAATAATAAAAAATGACATGCATAGAGCTAGAGATTCTAGAGGAAGGTTTTTAGCTAGAGCTCGAAGTTCGATTTTTACAAGTCCATCTGCTTCAAGGGATAGACAAGAGACACCCCCCTTATCTCCAACCGAAACTCCTAGTCCTAGAATTCCTGGAATTCAAGAGCCAAGAGTTGACTCTCCTACACCTTCTATTGAATTTGAACCAGGAAGAGACTCTTCTCTTTCTCCTACAGAAAGACGAATTGTAATTGAGGAAGTGGAATCATCTGAAGAAGAAGGAGAAATCTCTTCTCATTCACCTTTTGTAGAGGAACCAGAAGATTTTGAAATCCCTAGGAGAATCATCATGGCAGAGGAAGAAGGAGGTGGTAGGGGTAGAGGTAGAGGTAGAGGAGGAGGAGGAAACAACAATAACAATAATGGAGGAAGAGGTCCCCTTGGAGGAGGAAATAGAGATGGGGATAATTCATTTGGGTTTCCCATTGTTAATGAGGATTCCCGAGCCACCATGAAAAACATATCACCATCTGTCCTCCCTAACTTCCATGGGTTAAGGACTGAGGACCCTGAAACATTCTTATTTGAGTTTGAAGTGGTGTGTCGAACTTATGACTACCTGGATGACTCTCAGAAACTCAAGTTATTCCCTTCAACACTGAAGGATCAAGCCTTGAAATGGTTCATGGGGTTACTCACTCAATCCATTAGGACTTGGGATGAAATGAAACAGACATATTTGGATAGGTATTTGGATTATTGTATGCCTACTAATCACAAGGACGAGGTTTTTAAAATGATACAAAAAGAAGATGAGAGCTTAGAAGATTTACTTGAAAGATTTCAATATAACTTGAAAAGAGCAAAAATGAGTACCTTGGATGAAGAGACCTTAAAAGCCCTCTTATTAAAAGCCATTAGGGATGAATGGATAGACATCTTAAACATGATGGGGAAAGGGGATATTTCTCAACTTTCACTCAATGATATAGCAGAACTCTGTATCCATCTCTCAAGGGGCAAATCAAAAACTCAAAAAGGGCCTAGAGATCCTTCTCTCCTTAGGGCAAATAAATCTGCAACAGGATCAGTAAGTAGGGCTGAAATCGGCAGTATGCTTGATGAATTTAAAACTGACATCTTAGGGAGTCTTAGTGAACAACTTGATACCCTTAAGATTCACAATAAACAAAAAGCAGAAGCTGAGGCTTTGGCTATCTTTTGCCCGAAGTGTAGAAAGAAACATGCTTTAAGGGAATGTCCCTTAGATGCACACGTTGTAGAAACATGTGTAATTTGCTCAGAAACTCATGAGACCAAGGATTGTCCTTCAATTCCTGGCCTCAAAGCAGTCTTTCAAGAGGATCCAGATACACTTGAATCTCTCTGTTTTATTGCAAGTAGACCTTGGCAAGGACAACAGAATCAAGGGTTTAACAACTCTATGAATTCTCAATCCCAACCAAATTGGAATCCTTGGCAACAACCTTGGCCTCAACCTCAAAATGCTTTTCAAGCATGGATGCAAAGCATGCAAAATCCTTATGGGAAATTTGCTCAATTCTATCAATATCCTCTATCATTTCAGAATCAACAAGCCCCACAACTTCCAAATCAAGGTCAACAACTATCATTGCCATACCCTCAACAACAACAACCTCCTCCACAAAATCAAAATTCTCAACTATCGCTTCAATCCCAGCAGAAATCAAATCAGCTTCCCTCTCAGCGATTACCAAATCCAAATAATAGGAACCCTCAAAATGCTTACATGATGGAAGGTCAACCATTCCCTACCTATATGGTTGTTCCTCTCAATGAAGTACAACTCAGATCAGGTAGAATCTTAGATCAACCTTCTACAAGTGTTCAACAACCAAGCATTTCTGAGGAAGAATCTCTCAAAGTCAATAAAGGTTCTGAAGTATCACTTCAAAACCAAAATATCCAAAAAGAAAAAGAAAAAGAATCAACCTCTACAACTCCCATAGTTGAGCAACCTACACCTGTAGCTACACCTCCTTTTCCTGAAAGATTGCAAATTGACAAAGGGGTGGAAAAGAAGATATGGGTGCCTGACTATAGTTTCCTAGATGAATTGAAGAATGTCTGTATCAAGATTCCCTTGTTACAAGCCATTAAAGAAATTCCCATTCTAGCGAAGACAATAAAGGAGTTGAGTTTGAAGAAAACAGGAAAAAGAACCAGAGATACTAAAAGGATACATCTAGTTGGAAAAATTGCAGACATAATGATGGGTAAGATTACCATGCAAAAATATGTGGATCCCGGTAGCCCTATTGTCAAAACTCATATTAATGGGGTTGAAATCCTAAATACTTTGATTGACTTAGGAGCCGCGATCAACATCATGAGTAGACAGACCATGGATCAGTTAAAGCTTCCTAACCTTCTCTTTACACCTACTTTGCTGCAGCTTGCAGATAGATCAATCATTAAACCTGATGGTGTATTGGAAGACATTCCAGTCTCCTTAGATTCTTGGGAATATCCAGTTGATTTTATGATTTTAACTCCCAAGAATAATCTAGGAGGACATCCTCTTATTTTAGGAAGACCTTGGCTGGCCACAGCTGACGCTTTCATAAGTTGTAGGTCTAGGGACATGTATATATCAGATGGTAATTCCACCAAGAAATTCAACTTGTATCCTCCAGCAAAGGCAATAACAGAAATAGGAGAAGATGAGTGGGTTGATGATGAGGATACTATTCAACCTGTTCTAACCATCTCTGAAATCAGTGAGGATAGTCAAATTCTAAATACATTAGAAAATTTTGAAATACCTTTAGAATATGACTCTACACAGTTTCAGTTAGATGCAGACATTGAATATCTCTCCTCTAGACAGATGTCTCTCTTCTCAATGGAAGAGTTTGGTAGTTCTACAGTTGAAATCCTTCCAGGAAAAACATTGAACATTAACAAAAACTTGGGAAGACCACAACAAGAAGAATTAACCAAACTGTTGCAAAAACATTCCACTGCCTTTGCATGGGAATACACTGACATGAAAGGAATCGATCCTAAGACTTGTATTCATCACATCTATATTGAAGAAAACAACAGACCTATTAGGCAACCACAAAGAAGGATGAATCCAAACCTTAGGGAAATCGTGAAAGAAGAACTCCAGAAATTGCTCAAGGTAAACTTCATTTACCCCGTTTTAGATAGCCAATGGGTTTCTCCCTTGGTTATAGTGCCCAAAAAGAATGGTAAATGGAGAGTTTGCATTGATTATCGAGAATTGAACAAGGCAACCTTAAAGGATCATTTCCCTTTACCTTTTATTGATCAGGTACTAGACACTTTAGCAGGTAAAAAGTATTTCTCATTCTTAGATGGTTTTAGTGGGTATAATCAAATTCAGGTAGCACCTGAAGATCAAGACAAAACCACATTTACTTGTCCTTGGGGAACTTTTGCCTACCGAGTACTCCCTTTTGGATTGTGCAATGCACCCGCTACATTTCAAAGGGCTGTACTAGGAATCTTTTCAGATCTGATTCATGATTGTGTATAGGTATACATGGACGATTTCACAGTTTATGGTAATACATTTGAAGAAGCTTTGGAAAATTTGGAAAAAGTACTGGTAAGATGTAAGGAAACAAATCTTTCTTTAAGTCATGAAAAGTGTTTTATGATGTTTACTGAAGGGATTGTTTTAGGACATCATATTTCAGGAGATGGGATTAAGGTTGATAGATCTAAAGTTGAAGTCATCTCTAAGTTACCTGTTCCAAATTGCCAGAAGGATGTTAGGAGTTTTCTTGGGTTTACTGGGTATTACAGAAGATTTATTGAAAACTTCACTAAGATAGCATCCCCTCTTTTCAAATTGCTTACCAAAGACTGTGAGTTCAAATGGGATCCTGAGTGTCAATCTGCCTTTGAAGCTTTAAAGACTAGAATATCTGAAGCACCCATCTTAAGGGGGCCAAACTGGAAACTCCCTTTCCACATTTCTACTGATGCTTCAGATACAGCTCTAGGAGCTGTTTTGGGACAAAAGGATTTGATCCCTTATGCCATTTATTACACAAGTAAGAATTTGACTCCCACTGAGTTAAATTATACTGTTACAGAAAAAGAGTTCTTAGCTGTGGTACATGCAATCAACAAGTTTAGACACTACATAACCGGCTATGAAACCTTTGTCCATACTGATCACTCTGCCATAAGATATTTAATGAACAAACCTGTCACCAATGGTAGAGTTACAAGATGGCTTTTACTTTTACAAGAATTCAACATTACTGTGTTAGATAGACCTGGAAAACAAAACACAGTAGCTGATTTCTTGTCTAGGATCCAAAACACTAATGAAGATTCTCCAGTTGAAGATAAGTTTCCAGATGAATACTTGTTTGCAGTGACTACCAAGACTCCTTGGTATGCAGATATGGCTAATTATCTTGTTACAGGGAAGCTTCCTCTACACTTATTTCCTAATGAGAAAAGGAAAATCATTCAGGAGAGTGCACATTATTCTTGGATTTCTAATGAATTGTTCAAAACAGGGCTAGATTGTATAATCAGAAGGTGTGTTCGGGAAGATGAAATGCCTGACATCCTTAAGGCATGTCATGATGAACCATGCGGCGGGCACTTTGCTGACAAGAGGATAGCCTATAAAATCCTTTCTCTAGGATATTATTGGCCTTATCTCTTTAAAGATGCAAAGCAGTATGTTAGAAGGTGTGACAGCTGCCAAAGAGTTGGGAAACCAACTCCTTCAAATGAAATGCCTCTACAGCCTCAGGTATGCATCGAACCCTTTGAGAAATGGGCTCTAGATTTCGTTGGACCAATTAATCCACCATCAAAGCAAAAGAAGTATATACTGGTTTGTACTGATTATGTTACTAAGTGGGTAGAAGCAAAAGCATTGCCTTCTGCCACTGAAAATTCAGTTGTTCAATTTCTTTTTGAGGATATTTTCACTCGTTTTGGTGTCCCAAGGGAAATTGTAACAGATCAGGGCAGCCAGTTTACATCTAAATTGATGGAGAAGCTGATGGAGGAATATAAGATCAAGCACAGAACATCTACTCCATACCATCCACAATCCAATGGCCAAGTGGAATCTACCAATAAAGTTCTTGAAGGCATTATCACCAAGACTGTTCATCTTCATAGAAGAGATTGGGCGGAAAGGCTCCCTGAAGCCTTATGGGCCTATAGGACTACATGGAAGAACACAACAGGACATTCTCCCTATGAACTTGTTTATGGGAAGGAAGTCCTGCTCCCCATTGAGTTCCAAATCAAGACCTTCAAGATGGCAGTCCAATTGGGAATGAGCCTCTTAGAAGCCCAAAGACACAGAATGGACCAGCTAAATGAGCTAGATGAAATAAGACAAGATGCAATTCTAAGGACCGATCTAGTTCAGCACCAAAGATCTAAATGGCATGATCGTCATATCAAAGAAAGAAAGTTTCAGAAAGGAGATTGGGCTCTATTGTTTGATTCAAAATTCAAAGACTTCAGAGGAAAGTTTCAAACTCATTGGCTTGGGCCATATGAGATTGATGAAGTCTTTAGCAATGGAGCAGTTCGAGTGAAAACTATTGATGAATTTCATACTCCTCTTATTGTGAATGGCCATCGCTTGAAAATCTACCAAAAGCCATTCTCAAAAGAAGAGTTTGTCAAGTTGTTTAAAGAAGATTTTGCAAGCAGGTTGGTGGAGAAGGATTCTTCTCCTCCATCAGCCTAATCTTTGGTTTTTGAAAAAAAAAAAAAAGAAAAAAAAAAGAGAAAAAAAAAAAAAAGAAAAAAAAAAAAAGAAAGAATAAATGTATGAGCCTGAAAACCAATCTCTGATTGGCAGTCTCATGCAGAAAACCTGAGGTGAAAATCAGGGTCACCTGACACCTCATGTTTTCCAAAAAAAAAAAATCTCTCTCTCTTCTATCTCATTTCGCCATTCCATCCACTTCATTCACCATCTCATCACTCTCACTCCACCTCATTTCTTTCCATCCATCCATCCATTCATCACATTTCATTCCATCAATAAAGTCATTTTTTTTTTTTTTAACTGAAGTTGTTTTGTGCAGCCGGAGGGTATCACTGCAGTTTCCGCAGCTGTTTGGCAATTCTGCAGCCATCTAACGATTCCGCAGCTCTCTGCACCTGCATAAAAAAAAAAACACAGTCTGTTTGAAAAGAAATTTACAGTTCAGAAGTCATCAACAATAAGTGGAAAAGAGTCATGCAACAACAATAAAACAATGAAGGGTTAGTGGAAAATGATCAAAGGCAATCCAAGCGCGGATCTGAGGTATGATCTAAATCTTAAACTTACGGTTATCTCATTTTGCAAAGTTTCCGGGGTTATGTTTCTTGCCATTTAATGTAATGATTACCAGTCTTTCCCATCATGCGACCAAAAATCCACGAATCCCCCACACTTATCGGTCATGATCAACACGATTTTGAAACTCAACTGCGGCTGCTCCTCCATTAAGGTTTTCGTACCTAAGTGACGTAGACTACTGTACTACGTCTCTCTAAGTCATAATCCCGCAGCCAAGTGTGAACCTATGACCGAAACTTAAGGACCTAACCGTTTCTACCCATCATTTCATAACCCTCATACTCTCGTATCATTCCATTCACGCTGTTTCATTTCCACAGTTCCCTTATTCCGCTGTGCTCACTACGCTGCTACCTTAGCCATACTCTGTTTTTCTTTTTCCTCTCTGCTAATTCTGGGTATCAGTGACCGTATGTTACGGCTGTTACAGTAGAGCCGTAAATTTACTGTGTTAGGGCCACTGTTGAAGCCGTGTAACCTTTTTTCCAAAAGTTTTAGAACAGAGCCGTAGAGCCAATGGGTAAACTCTTAAGAGTAGAACCCGAGGGTTCAAAATTTCTGGAGGGATATCCTCAAGTTAAAGAAGCTTTGCAGAAAGAAAACTGGCTACAATGCATCCAGAAATTCAGAGGTTACCACAAAGAGGTTACGAAGGCCTTTGCACGTTCCTTCAGAGACAAAGACAATCAAGTGGAGATAGGGGACCTGAAGTTTACAGTCACTGAGAGCAGTATAGCACAGGCCACTTCACTTCCACAAACTGGAGAAAGATGGTTTAAAAACAGATCAGTACAAGACCAACAGTGGAAGCAAATCTTAAAGAATCCAGGTATGGATACCAGCATTTTTACAAAAGGGATTCCTGTTACTTATGTCAAGGAAGAATGGACAACTTTACTTTTATTAGTGCAAAAATTCTTTACTTGTGAGGGAAGGTTTGGAGTTTTATATGTTTACCATGCCAAAGTCATGATGCATTTCTTAGGAGAAGATATTAACCTTCCATATTTTCTACTCTCAAGTCTTAGAAAAATGTGTTCAATTGTCCAAAGGAACCCAAGAAACATTGAATCACATCTGTATCATCATGGTCTTGTTAAGATGCTAGTTGAGGAACAGTTGAAAGCAAAAAGAGATACCTGGGAGAGATTTCTTGTGAGAAACCATTTTGAAGAAGCAGGAGAAACCTCTGTGCCTAGAAAGAGTAGAAGAAAAAGAAAAGAGGCTACCCCTGAAACTGTTGTCCAAGAGGAAACTGTCCAAGAACAGATTGAAGAAGAAACTGATGTACATCATTCTAAACATGAAATTGATCCTGAGCCTGCTGTGGACACTGATCAAACAGCTCAAAGAATCATCACAGAAACCCTTTCAGAACTTGCCCAAGAAGTTGCTCAAAAGAGAAAAGAGAGTAGAAAGAAACAAAAGAAAGATAAAGGCAAAGATGTAGCCCAAGAAACTTACGCTACTCCTGAGAACTCTAGTGAAGAAGATACTCAACCCTTAGCACAAAGAATGGCCAAACTCCATGAAACTGCCCTTTCCAAGAAGGTGGAAAAACAAAAGCAAAAGGCACAAAAAGAAAAACAGAACATCACCACCGTGAGAAGAAGTAGCAGGTTACAAAGAAAAATGGGGGCCACAAAGGGTAAAAAGTCACTCATCATTGACTTGAGCACACCTGAAAAGGTTGCTACAAGTCCTAACTTTGAGAAAAGCTCTCCACACGCTGAGTATGTTGACACCAGTCCTCCACGTGAGGAAAGTCCATTTGAGCACGAGCCTGAATTTGAACATGAACCTGAATTTGAGCCTAGCCCAAAGAGGTCACCAGAGGTTGACCCTGATCAGCAGAAAGTTTATAATTACCTGGAGACGCTAGAACACGCAGCTGCTGGTCCAAGCACTGCTCAACCTTTGGAGCAGCAAGTCCAATCACTGAAGCAGGAAATATTTGAGCTGGAGGTACTAAATCGCCACATCAAACAAGAAAATGAAAAACTGAAGGTACAGAGCAATGTGGACAAGATGGTCCAAGATAACACCATGCTCCATATGGGCCTGTGGCAAAAGGAAAACAAAAAGCTCAAGAAGAGATGCAGGAAATTAAACAGAGCTTTGATCAATCTAAAATTCAGGTGTTTGATGAAAAGACCAAGAGTCAATGTGGCCACACAGAGAAAGAAGAGAAGGCTGGATGTCTTAGCAGAGGCATCCCAGCAGGTGGACTGAACAATGTTTTTGATTGCATGAGGACATGCAATGCCCTCGTAGTGGGGGTATGTAGAGCCTCTACTTTACACTTGATTATCCATCATTTCCTACAGTTTTCCCTCATTCATCTCTCTCTTTTGCCTCATTTTCCTTGCAAACCAACCCAGATCATTACATTAGATGACTTTAAGCATGATTAAGGAATTTTGCTAATGTGTGACTGTTTTGTTTAGATTTTGACATATTTACAGGAATTCCGCAGCCATCTGATGATCCCGCAGCCTTTTTGTTAATCTCAAGGTTCCACGTGTCATTTTGTCAAACGAGCCACATGGGCACTTAGGAATCAAGGTGCTCGAGGTTCCTGTGCTATTGATTCAGCCAGCCACGTCATCTGTACCTCCGGTCAACGAGGGTCAAGTTACGGTCAACAAAGGCAGCTTAACGGTGATACGTAAGCTGTTGGGTCACGTCAGTTCAAATGGTGATTTGTCCGTGTTATGCAGGTTGTGGAAGACATAATCCAACTCTGGATTCAATTCCCATAACGACCAGAACCTCCAGCTCATCCACGAGGCTTATGACGTGTTGCTGCACCTTTATTACGCATGACAGATTAGTTAATTTTCAGTTTCTAGCTGTACGCATTAGGCCATCTTTCAGATGCCTATAAAAACTAGCGTTTGCATACGCTTAATGTTACTTTTTAGTTGCTATGTTTTATGAACTCGTTATCATTTTAGTGCATTCCAAGACTCTGTTTTAATAGTGCTGTTCTAGCACTCTTGACTGTAATTTTCTGCACATGGAGTAATAGAAGCAGTGCTGTTCTGAAGTTTTCAATTCCTTGAGTCTTCTTTGGGTATTATGAATGGAGGGCCCCTGTTCATGACTGCCCTTGTATAGTATTTCATGTTTATATTCTTGCTATTTCTTCATTTTCCATTCAACATTTCCTTTTCTTGAAACATGTACAGCTTAATTCACTTTCATGTTATTTCATTTCCAGCCTTTATTTTAAGCTGATCAGCATTGTTCTTTTGTAGGTTTTTAACCCAGGATTGTTTTTGTGTTTGTGTATTTGCTTCATATCTAGTGGTAGTTTCAGTTGACAGATTCAAAGTTGCTGCCTTTACTTTATTTTCATAGCTGATTTTTTTAGTTTACTTTCTCAAAGTTGTCTGCTAACATATGAATGATCTCTTTATCACAAATTGTTTATCTTTTAGAGATCAGAATACTAATAACTTACAGCTGGCTTTGAGTGCTTTTTAGACTAATCCTTAACTACTTTCTAATCGTGCTTTACACAGTACTATGTGTTAGAAGCAGAGAGTTAGAAAGAGCAAAACATTATAACTAGTCTTTAAAGTAGATTTTTCTCATTTTTGATCACTTTTCTAACTCATCTTTAGCTACTTTCTAATCATGTTTTACACAGTACTATGTGTTAGAAGCAGGGAGTTAGGAAGAGATAAACATTATCATTGGTTTTTAAAGTGATTTTCTTACCTTTTATTTGCAGCAGCATGAATGGTGTCTAATGCCATTAGAAAGTGGTTCTTTGCTTTCAAGTCATTTCAAGTTATTTATTTCTTTCAAGCTTTTCCTTTTCAGCAAGTAGTTAGAAACCACTAATCACACACTCTCACTCATCTAGAACTCACCTTACACACACTATCACTCATCTGTTTATAAATCACCACTCCATCTTAGGAAGATAAATTAACCACAAACAACACCCCAAACGACAAAAAGCTCTAAGAGGTTGCTTAAGTACATATAGTACACCTTCACTTCATCAGCTTACGAGCCCCGGGTTGACAATTAATGACATCAATTTAGGAACACTAAATTGATTAAACAGATAGCAACAATGAGCTTCTCTAGATCGTCAGGCTAGTGAGAGGAGGGATCTCTCCCTCTTCACGATTTGTGGGATTTGCATGGATATCCTCTTAATTTGGTTCGAAAGGTATATTGGCTAGGGAGTCGAAGAGATTACTGGAGAGTGGTTGGGAGGTCTCGATTTTCTACGAGGAGTTATGATTGAGATGTGGTAATTTAGATGAAGAGGGTCCATATTGAGATGGTGTTACATGCTTGGTAGATCTGTTGGAGTTTCCAGTGTTCTTGTGCTTGATAGTTTCCCATTATGCTTCGTGGGCATCTTGTGTCTCTTCTGTTTCTCTCTTTGAACATTTGTTTGTGAGATGTCCACATTCATTGCATACCTTACATTTGAAAGGAATTTTCTCATATTCTAGTTGTTGGATGTGTGTCCAATTATCTATCTTGATCTTCACTGCCTCTGGAAGCCCTTTTCCTGGATCGAATTCTACACATATCAATGCGCCTACATGTAGATTTTCTCTTGGCTCACTTTTATCTATGTATTTATTGATTGTATTGTTGATAGTTCTGACTGAATCATCTCCCCAACTCCCCAACAGTGGAGAGGAAGACAGGGAAGGCATACCTAGATCAGATTTGTGTTGGGTATATCAAGTTCTAGATCGAAGTATGTTATCCATAAATTTAAGTATACACCTCTTGAATCCATGAAATATGGTCCATTTTTGAAGATCGGATCATGATCCTTCTTAGATTCAAAGTATAAAGTGAAGTAACCCCTTCCACATAAGTGGATAGAGATTTGTCCTTGATTTTTTGAAGCCCAATTAAGTTTGTCCATTTTTGAACTGTTTTAGGAGAGGACCAGAGACCCGTGAACTATCCTGCCAATCCTTGCTCGAAAAGAGAAAGGGTTTCTTCATGAGGCACTAAAGGAGGAAACTCTATTTACAGGATTGCATACAACTTCTTAAAAGATTTGGAGATTGAAGGTCACTCCCGGGGAGGTCCAAGCAAGTTGATGAGGCTCATGAAGGCATGGATTTCTAGATCAGGTGGGTGCGTTAGTGGAGGGGATTGACCCCCACCCTGGAGTAGGTTTCGAAGGGGCCATCAAATCGATATGGTTCAATAGGAGAGTAGATAAATGTGTATAGGGAAGCTCCAGAGCACAACCCTGAGTTAATAACATTTACCAATGGTAATTTTTTTTGAAATTTATATATATTTTTAAAATTAAATAAAATCTTAAAATTAAAGTTTTATTGTTAAGATTTTATTAATTAAATAAATAAAATAAAATTATATTTATTAATAATTCTTTTATTAAATTAAAATAATTGATTAAAAATAATTATTTTATTGACATTTTAACTTAATTTAAAAAAATATATATTTGAATTACATATAAAGAAAAATAACGTACTTAGCTTTGAATTTGTATAGGGTGTATATTGAAATACGTTTGGTTCATATCATAATGTTATTTGTAATACATATTTTGTTCATATTAATAATTTAAATAATAATAAATTTATTAAAATAAGTAAATTCATATTTTAAGTTTTATTTTTAGATAATATAATTAACGTGAAATTTCATTGATGTTAGTTATAATTAGATAATATTTTTAGGGTCGATAAAATAGAGTCATTTCATTAAAGACTTAAGAAAATATACATCGCGTTGTGGCTTACTTTGCCACTGGGAAAACTAGACTAGTGGCAGAACCATAACAATTTAAGCATCCAAAAATCCCTTTTATTGGTGAAAGCAAAAAATACTACATAGCATTCATCAAGCCTAACGCTAGCTAAAACTACCAAATTGAGATAACTATAGAAAATATCATAAGTGTAACTAACAATGAAGTAGGAAGAAGTCATTAGCCCAATTTTGGATATTTTGATTTCTCAACAACAATGGGCTCTTTGCTACTCCTAGGTGAGTATCTTGGATTTAGAGGGAGGCCCAAGTGGCCTTCAAAATTTTTAATATTTTGATCCAAACATGATCTGAACCTTGACCCATTATTTGTAGCTTGTTTAGAATCATTAGGATCTCCTAACGAGCTTCAATTCTGTTATGAAACCAGCTCAAGAAAAAGATAGAAAAGATAGATCAACGCCTTAGAATTCAACCTCTTCGAGGGGGCAACCTCCTTTACATTACATAAATGAACAATTCTTGGATGATTCAAATGACAAAACCTCCTTTCTATATATAGGAGTCTAAGGAGTCACAATATAACCCAGCCGACCTAACAATAATAATATAAATCCACAAAAATAGCAATAGAGGGATTCTATGGGGCACAGTAATAACAATATGGGGATAATAGGGGCACAACAATATTAATAAGGGATACAACTACAATAGTAATGGGGTAATCACTAGTATTATAGGGACCCAACATGCCCCTCTCCTTCAAAAAAGTGTTGTCCTCAACTCTTGAGTAGTTCTGGATGCTTCTGTATAAAATTCTAATCCTCCTATGTGGAATCTTCAACGGATAAGTTCTTCCACTTGATAAGATACTCCGAAATTGATTGATTTCGTAGCTGTCGAGTTCTTGTTTCTGTGACTGCTTCCGGTTCCAATATAACTTTTCCTTCCACGTCAAGTTCTGGCAATATTGTTTGAACTGGGAGCTTGTCGCCTATAACCTTCTTTAAACATGAAACATGGAAAACTGGGTGCAATCGAGAAGCTGCAGGAAGCTCCAATTTGTATGCCATAGTACCAATCTTTTGCAACACCTTGTATAGACCATAATACTTTGGTGATAATTTATTATCCTTTTTAGCTTGCTTGAGGGACATTTGCTTATATGGTTGCAGTCGTAGGAATACCCAATCACCTACATCAAAACTTATTTTGTTGCAATGTTGATCTACCTATTGTTTCATTCTATTCTGTGCCAACACAAGGTTATCCTTTAAGAGTTGGAGGACTTGTTGTTGATGTTCGATGTGATGTTCCACTGCTTGAACCTTAGAATTTTCTCTTAAATATGATGTGATGGATGGTGACTGATATCCATAAAGTGCCATAAATGGGGTCTTTTTTGTTGCTATATGGAAGGAAGTGTTATACCACCATTCAGCCAGAGGCAACCATTTGACCCATTATGTTTGTTTATCAAATACAAAGCAACAAAGATATCCTTCCAAACATTTGTTTACTATCTTAGTTTTCCCATCAGATTGAGGATGATAAGATGAGCTATGAGCTAACTGAGTACCAAAACAAGAAAATAATTCTGTCCAAAAATTTCCAGTGAAAATGGGATCTCTGTCACTTACAATAATCCTTGGGTTTCCATGTAGCTTTTGAATTGTTTCCATAAATGTAGTAGAAATTTTGCTGGCTTTAAATGGATGTGATAATGCACAAAAGTGTGCATACTTGGTAAGTCTATCAACTACCACCATGATGACACTCTTTCCCTCAGACTTGGGTAACCCTGTGATAAAATCCATTGAAACCTCCTCCCAACGTTGGCTTGGAATGGATAAAGGTTGTAATAGACCCGGTGTATTAATTGTTTCAACTTTATTTTGTTGGCAAACCAAACATTCCGCCACAAACTTTTGAATATCTGATTTCAAGCCATCCCAAAAAAATTCCTTCTTAACCCTATGGTAAGTTTTTAAAAAATCCTGAGTGCCCTCCTATGGGAGAAGTGTGCAATTCCATAAGAATCTTTTTTTTAGCTAGGAATTCTTAGAGAGGTATAAGCGATCTTTATACCATAACAAATCATTTTTTCAGCTAAATGTATCAGACGTACTGGAATCTTGTTGTAACTTTCGAATAAGTGCCCACACTTCTTTGTCATTCTTCCATTCCTCCCTTGCTTTGTTTATCCAATCTGGTTGGATAATAGAAATGGCGCACAACAATGCTTCCACATCCTCATCCTTTCTTGAGAGTGCATCTGCCACCACATTTTGCTTCCCTTTTTCGTAGATGATTTCAAAGTCATAACCCAACATCTTTGTGACCCATTTTTGTTGCTTTTCAGAGGATAATCTTTGTTCTAAAAAGTATTTAAGGCTATCATGATCCATTTTTACCTTGAAGTGTCTTCCCATTAGGTAGGGTCGCCATTTCTTAAGTGCATGGAGTATTGCCAACATTTCCTTCTCATAAATAGCTTTGTGTAAAAACTTTCCCTTGATTGGACAACTTTCAAAAGCAATGGGTCTTTCATCTTGCATTAAAACAACACCAATTCCATTTCCTGAAGCATCACATTCCACAATAAAGGTTTTTTTGAAGTCCGGTGTAGCTAAGACCGATGCTTGGCACATTGCCTCGTTAAGATGTTCGAAGGCCTTTGTTGCTTCTGGAGTCCATGAAAATGCATCTTTCTTCAATAATGTTGTTAGAGGTGCTGCTATTCTCCCATAATTCCTAACAAACTTGCGATAATACCCTGTCAACCCGAGAAATCCTCGCAGATGCTTTATGGATGTGGGGATTTTCCATTCCTTAATGTAGAAATTTTGAATAATATGACACTTATTCACAGAGATTATCCCGATTATACACTATTTCGGAATACATGCATAATACATAACCTCCTCTACGTTGATCATCAATTTAGCAGCATTAAAAACAATGAAACATCAATCACATGCACACATTAACACAGTATGTAAACCGGGGAAAGCATACAGCTGAAAACCCCTCACTATCTGTATATTATAATGATTGAGAACATGTAACAATACATAGTACAATACTCCTCACAAGTACTCAGTACTATCTCCACCTGTTACACACAAACTAGCTCAGATCTGAATCAATCACAGGTTCAAATCTCCTCCGCTGCTTCCCTGCCTCCACTACACAATCCTACATGAGAATAATGATGACTGGCTGATCCAAACTCGTATTTCCTTGGCTGAACCACGCAATCCTCATTGGCATTACTCAATCCATTGATTGTGCAAATCTCATGCACAACTATATCACAACTGACAGTGGTCTTGCCCTTTCACTCACCTCTAACACCTATCTCCACTGAACTGTCCATGCACTGAGTTAACTGATGTATTCTTTAGTTGCTTTATGAGTTAATAATTAGTGAATTAATTTAACAATTTATTCACATCACTCATCACTAGTGTATTTGCAGTTAGACTAAATACAACTAGTTTAACCAAGTCAAACTGAACACAACTCCATCCACTCCTTAATCAACTCTACCAAACTCAACCACTTGAGTTCTAACTGAAGTCCATCATGCAATAGCTCAACTGACTCATACGAAAAGCGTATTTCCTTCTAACAGTTGCATGTACCACATCTGTAGCTCGAACTGAAGTGCTCCAAGAGGATAAGATAATGTTTATAGTCCAAATATTATTATGAGCTAATAATATTCGACTGTTCTATTTTTAGCCTGGCAGTCTAAAAATAGACTCCGCCCATATGTCTAAAAATAGAAGTCCATCTATTTTTACCAACATGACCAATCATCCACAAATAGCATCCTGCAACTCATAGACCATGATCCATATGTCTAAAAAGAGACATAGTCTAAAAATAGACTTTGCGCCAAAAATAGCCTGCAGGCCCACTTAGTGAAGGCGACTCCTTTCCACTAAGCTCCATCATCTTGTTGCATTTTCAACACTCCCTCTCAACAAGATATGGATTATCAGCAACCCCTATCCTGCAACTCTGGAATGTTCTGCATGCAACACATTTGCCCAGTCCACTTGCTCCAACAACACTTGGAACAAAAACACTCCCAACTGACCACTCTCTTGGGCTAGGAATATACTCTGATGTTGAAGCTCTACCTACTGCTCACAAGTGCTCCCTCTCTGACATCTGCACTACTGCAACATCTCCATGCATCTTGCACCATTGCACACTTCTCTGTGCCACCTAGCACTGTGCAAAACACTTGTGCCTCTCGCATTGCTACAGCCTGCTAGCTATGCGCTGTCCTGGGATTCCCTACACTGTCACTCTCTCTACCGCTCCACCTGCATCTGTCTCTACCCAATCAATCAGTTCCTGCTACTCCACATCAGGGCTCCCGTAGCAAGGTCTCATCCAAGAGGTTGGGTACCTCAAGGATCCTGCCCCTCCTCCTTGGGACGATCAATCCACATCACCCCACCTCCTACCTGGAGGTATGGCTGCATGCGATCCCTTAGTCCACCTGGCTCGAAGTTTCCCCCTACTGGAGGTCTCTGCATGAGTAGATGTCTCTACTCGATCTCCTCTCAGCTTCCCTTGTTGTGGCTGCTCCACAACCTCCTGAAGCTGTTGCACCAATCGTGGCTCCTCCACAATCGTTTGAGACTTCTTCTAGCTCTACATGTTGAGAGGTAATATACGCTCCCTCTCAACCACCAAGTCTCCATCAGTTGCCTCGTTGCTCAAGGCTTTGCATGCATCTTAAACCTCAAGAGCATACAGGTTCTTGACCCGTGAACCAATCTGCTTCACCTGTCTAGTGATGATGTGTCTAAGGAAAACCTTTCCCTTACTGAAGACTACATCATAGCCTCTGTCTTCTAGCATCGTGATCGACACCAAGTTTCTCTCCAGTCCTGGTACATACTTGACATCGGTCAAGGTAAGGTGAGCTCCATGCTCCCTTTGAAAAATAACCATGCCTACACCTGAGACACTTTACTTCTCATCATTACCCATCGCTATGAGTATCTGGAGATATTTCTCCTCCAAAGTACTGAACAAACTCTTGTCACCAGTCATGTGGAAAGAAGCTCCACTGTCAAGAAACCAACCACTTCCCACCATGGATGAAACCATGCATGCGAAGAGTGTGAAATCCAACTCAAACTGTGAAGCAAGTGCCTCACCTTCAGATCCTTCCCCGGATCCCTTCTTGGATTTCTTCTTTGGGCAATTAGTAGCATAATGGCCCAACTCATGACAACGAAAGCATCTCACTTTCGATTTGTCAACCTTCTTCCCATCATTGGAAGAACTGGATTCGGAAAGAGAACCCTTCTCCTTCCCCTTCTTTGCTTTGGCATCCAAAGCGCAATTTTCTTCATCAGTTGCCCTTGATGAAGATCCGTCCCTGTATTCCGCCTGATCTCCTCTTGCACAAGATCCAACCAAAGTCTCTCCCATCTTGGCAATTTCTCTTGACCATTGATAGAGTCCTGATAGGAATGCCAACTCTTCGGAAGACCAAGTAGAGCCAAGCTCACCAAGTCCTCATCATCGATAGTCACCCCCACACTTCCCAGCTCATCCCAGCATTGGGTGAACTTCGTGAGATACTCGGGCATACTGTCTCCATTCTCACACTTAATGTTTCTGAGTTTATCCTTGAGCGCCAACTTCCTCTGGTCGCTCTTGCTTTGGAATAAATCTGTCAATACTTTCCACATCAAGTATGGAGAATCCTTTCCATGCAGGCTTGATACAATGATCCTTCACGCCCTCCAACAAAATCCTTTGACATTTATTGTCTTCTTTTGCCAAACCACAACTTCAGCAGCATCAGTAGGCTTTGGGACCTCAACATCTATGAACTCCTTCAGCCCATTGTCATCTAACACCACCTCCATCCTGTCTTTCCATGCAATATAATTCGAGCTGCCTTCAAGAGCATACTCCAATCGCAATCCGTTGAAAGACATTGCAACGTTGACACCAAGAAAACACTGCTGCAAATTCGAATTCCACCAGCTCAAAACTCAACCGCTTCTGATCTAAAATTCATGAGAACAAAGTATTTCTCGTACAGAGATTGACTGTATGGGCTTTTACCGAATATCTCACCTTCCAAAGGAAGGATGAATCCAGAGGCTAGCTGGCCCGATTACAGACTCTACCTGAAGAAATAAAATGTAACCACTTTCTGAATAATAGATCGGATGATCAATAGCTCTGATACCATGTAGAAATTTTGAATAATATGACACTTATTCACAGAGATTATTTCGATTATACACTATTGTGGAATGCATGCATAAAACATAACCTCCTCTACCTTGATCATCAATTTAGCAGCATCAAAAACAATGAAACATCAATCACATGCACACATTAACACAGTATGTAACCCGGGGAAAGCATACAACTGAAAACCCCTCACTATCTGTATATTATAATGATTGATAACATGTAACAATACATAGTACAATACTCCTCACAAGTACTCAGTACTATCTCCACATGTTACACACAAACTAGCTCAGATCTGAATCAATCACAGGTTCAAATCTCCTCCGCTGCTTGCTTG
This sequence comes from Pinus tabuliformis, assembly GCA_031772625.1. NCBI lineage: Eukaryota > Viridiplantae > Streptophyta > Pinopsida > Pinales > Pinaceae > Pinus > Pinus tabuliformis. The sequence continues at coordinate 828,094,500 of CM062809.1, read as the reverse complement.
CCTCCATTGTGCAATCATGCATGAGAATAATGATGAATGGTTGATCCAAACTCGTATTTCCTTGGCTGAACCATGCAATCCTCATTGGCATTACTCAATCCATTGATTGTGCAAATCTCATGCACAACTATAGTCACAACTGACAACTGTCTTGCCCTTTCACTCACCTCTAACACCTATCTCCACTGAACTGTCCATGCACTAAGTTAACTGATGTATTCTTTAGTTGCTTTATGAGTTAATATTTAGTGAATTAATTTAACAATTTATTCACATCACTCATCACTAGTGTATTTGCAGTTAGACTAAATACAACTAGTTTAAACAAGTCAAACTGAACACAACTCCATCAACTCCTCAATCAACTCCACCAAACTCAACCACTTGAGTTCTAACTGAAGTCCATCATGCAATAGCTCAACTGACTCATAAGAAAAGCGTATTTCCTTCTGACAACTGCATGTGCTACATCCGTAGCTCAAACTGAAGTGCTCCAAGAGGATAAGATAATGTTTATAGTTCAAATATTATTATGAGCTAATAATATTCGACTGTTCTATTTTTAGCCTGACAGTCTAAAAATAGACTCCACCCATATGTCTAAAAATAGAAGTCCATCTATTTTTACCAACATGACCAATCATCCACAAATAGCATCCTGCAACTCATAGACCATGATCCATATGTCTAAAAAGAGACATATTCTAAAAATAGACTTTGCGCCAAAAATAGCCTGCGGACCCACTTAGTGAAGGCAACTCCTTTCCACTAAGCTCCATCATCTTGTTGCATTTTCAACACTTAATGGCTTTAATTTTGCTAGGGTCTACCTTAACTCCTTCATGAGATACAATATGACCCAGATATTCCACCTCTTGTACTCCAAAGAAACATTTGGATCTTTTTGCATATAATTGTTTCTCCTCCAATAGTTGTAGCACCCTGTCAACATGTTCAACATGATCCTTCCAAGACTTGTTGTAGATTAGTATATCATCAAAAAATACAAACACAAATTTTCTAAGGAATGGTTTGAAAATAGAATTCATCAAACCTTGAAATGTTGAAGGTGCATTGGTAAGGCCAAAAGGCATGACCAAAAATTCATAATGACCCTCATGAGTTCTAAATGTTGTTTTTAGAATGTCTTCAATATTCATTCTGATTTGATGATATCCTAAACGAAGATCCAACTTGGTGAAGTAAATTGATCCATGCAATTCATCCAGTAATTCATCAATGACAGGAATGGGAAACTTATCTTTAATAGTGAGCTTGTTGAGCTCCCTATAATCTGTACACATGCGCCATGATCCATCCTTCTTTTGAACCAATACTACTGGAGTAGAGAAAGAACTTTGACTCGGTTGAATTATACCAGCCTCTAGCATTTCTGCAACCATTCGTTCAATTTCACTCTTTTTGGCATAGGGATATCTGTACCGCCTGATGTTTGGAGGAACACTTCCTAGAATCAGATGAATAGCATGATCGTGATCACGAATAGGTGGGAGACCTTTGGGAGTCTCAAATACTTTAGAATGATTGTTCAAGACTTTTTGGAGATCTGGAGAAATAGATGATTCTAATGTGGAAACATCTAGCGAACATAATTGTGCAATTACACCTCTTTGTTCCTTTTTTAGAAGCTTTGTCATACTGTTAGAGCTGATTATCTTTCTTGGTTTCCCTGCAATACCCCTTAATTCAACTTCCTTTCCTTCCACAGAAAATTTCATGAAAAGTTCTTGAAAATTAAAAGCTATTGTACCCAAGGATTGTAGCCATTGGACTCCTAGTACAACTTCAACACCTCCCATTGGAATGGAAAGCATTGGGCTAGTCAATACATATTCTCCCATGGATAGCTTGATATTATGGCACTTTCCAAAGCAATTTATTGTTCCTCCATTTGCAACCATCACTTGACACTCTGGTGCTGGATATAAGAAGCAATTCAATTATTTTGCTACCTTACAATGAATAAAATTGTGGGTACTTCCTGAATCAATCAACACTATTACTTTTTTCTTCCTGATTTGTCCTTCTATCTTGATGGTTTGAGGAGTGGTAATTCCCGCCAATGCATTACAAGATATGGTCGGATTCATTTCTTCTTTATCTAGACTTTGTTCCTAGAGTATATCCTCTTCTTTTGACCTTTCTTGCTCCTTTTCTTCTTCCTCTTAACAATCTATGTAGAATAATTTCCTCTCAACACACTTATGACCTTTAGTGTATTTGTTATCACAACTGTAACAAAGCCCTTTTGCTCTTTTTTCTTCCAATTGTTGTGGTGTCAACCTTATAGGTTGTGGAAGACTAGGGGCAACAACACTTCCATCTTTATAGTTGTGAGTGGTATGCTTCCTGGTTGCCATAATTTTTCTTTCCATTTTTCTTGCTAAAGTGAATGCCTTCTCTAATGAATCAGGTTCCCAAAGGTGAACATCATGTTGGATATTATCCTTTAAAGTCCCTATGAACACATCAATCCTATGCTCCTCTGGAATATTTTTTACCCTTATGTTCAATTTTTAGAACTCCTCAATGTGCTCCATTATTGAACCCTTTTGTTTGAGACTTATCAATTGGCTAAAAAAATGTTGCTTTTTGTATCCTCATAATGTGCTGTCAATTCTTCCATAAAAATTGCCCAAGTGATAATTTGTTTACGAGAGCAAAGCCATTGATATCATACAAACTGATTTGGTTCCAAATATAAAGAAGCAATACGTACCTTTTGTGTGTTTTGCACGTTATTGAGATCGAAAAATTGCTCCATTTATAATATCCATGTTGCAGGATCCTTGCCATCAAACTTCCTCATATCGATTTTTGGAATATGGTGGGTCTTAGATCCCACATTAGAGTTTATGAAATCATGATTAACATTTCTTTTGTTCACATCATGAGTTTTCTTTACTACATTTTCACCATTAGTAAGTATTTCTTGTAGAAAATTTTTCAAATTTGTCTTCAAATCTGCCATGTCTCTCTTCAAATCTGTCTTCAAATCTATCCTCAAATCATCCATCTTAGCTTCCATGCCCTTTATCTTAGCTTCTATTAGCTTTTGTGAGTGTGACATTTGTTGCACTTGGTCTTGTAATTTTGATATATCATGTAGCATTTCTTCCTCTTCTTCATGAGTCATGCTAGAGATTTCAGGTTTCTTACTAGGTGTTTGCATTTTCTTTCCTTGGGGCATCAATTACCGATAATAATGCTCTACTATGCCCTTTGAATTCCTTCAAAATAAATTTTCAAACCAAGCTTAAGCAAAAATTTAAAAAAATCTACACATCTTTTTTCACTTTGTAGGAGCTCGATATTGCCTCTGATGTATCTCTGTACTTTCGGATCATCTAGTTCTGAAATTGCGACCTGCAGTAGCCCTCTATGTCCTCTTTCCAATGCCACCAGTGTGATCCAAATTGGATTCTCCAAGGAAGAGTTATGTGAAATCTCCCACAGTGACCTGATTATAGACTAGTTCAGTAGAGCGAACTTGTACGACATGCCACGAGTCACTGTTTTGACCTTTGGCTCTGAAAAATATATACAAGAAACTACAGTCTGTCCTCTTTCTGTACCTTCTTATGAAATTTCAATCCAATGCTCAGAGAGAAAGTTATGACGATTTTCCCTAGGTCACCTGTTTGGAATGTAATTCAGGAGTCTGCAAAAAGACCAACTTCCTCAGATCATATCTCCGCAATTATAGCATGAAAAGCTTTGAAATTCAGACCCCAGATTCAGCGAAATTTCTTCTCAAATGGGTTTTTTTTAGCTTCTGAAATTTTGCATAAAAAAAAATATAGAAAAAATGCCACGATGACCTGTTTGGAGCAGCGAAACCCTAGAATCCAATGCTCTGTTACCAAATGTTATGAAACCAACTCATGAAAAAGATAGAAAAGATAGATCAACGCCTTAGAATTCAACCTCTTCGAGGGGGAAACCTCCTTTACATTACATAAATGAACAATTCCTGGATGATTCAAATGACAAAACCTCCTTTCTATATATAGGAGTCTAAAGAGTCATAATATAACCTAGTCAACCTAACAATAATAATATAAAGCCACAAAAATAACAATAGAGGGATTCTATGGGGCACAGTAATAACAATATGGGGACAATAAGGGTACAACAATATTAATAAGGGATACAAATATAATAGTAATGGGGTAATCACTAGTATTATAGGGACCCAACAAATTCTGTTGAGGAAAACCATCCCTAGAAAAATTTTCATGTGCCAGTAGATGTGAATAGTGTGCATGTGTTGATTAATCCATCCCCTCATGTGCCAACATCTAGTATCCACTCAGTAAAGTCACGTGAAATCTAAAGGTATGATAGACAGTCCATCTCCATAGTGATTCCCTACTCTACCTCAGCTATCTCTTCCAAAATCTGAGGTAGGGTAAGGTCTTTGTAGTGACGTGTTGAAGCCTCCACAAAACACCAGGCATGGGAGCTCATTTCTCAAGAGTATGTAGCTCTCCGATGTGGCCTTACTCTTTCTCTTGGCATGTTGGGCTTCCACATAATGCTTGGGTCAAAACTTAATCTTAGAGAGGTAAAGAAAGAGTGGGAATCATAGGCTAAGACCTTAAATGGTGAGCTTGAGGGTGTGTTATGCTCTTGACCTACAAGAAGATGCCAGAATACCAAATATACGAAGAAACACAACCCATAACACAGAACAAAATGAGAAATAACAATAGGTATTTTATTATTCAGAGATGAAAGCAATGCTCACTTGCCTCTTCGAGGGGGCAACCTCTAATAGAGCAGGGCTCGATTACAAAATAAGACCGACGCTCCTCAATGGGGAGTCTCTATCCTTTATATAGGATTCATACATGCAATACCATGGGTTAGTACCATTGTTCTCTTAATACCATCTATCTAATACCATGGCCCATTTGCAACTAACTGTGGTCCCTTTCTTTAAATGTGGGTCAACCACTTACAATTATTAATATGGGCTTTATTGACTCTTTAACTAACTACAACTATGACTCTACCCTATTACATAAATAATGGGGTTAGGGTTGGACCCTAACAGGGTGAGAAGGATATCCTCTAGCATGAGATGGAGAGGACAAATTTGAGAGAGGTGAAGGTCATGGGAACATTGTAAGAGCCCTTGTGTTCATTATATAAAACTCCTGAAACATCAATTCCACTCACATAGAGGAATGTTGAGGCATGAGAAGAAGGGATGAGAGAGCAAGTAGGGGGGATACCAAACCATAAAATAAAATCTATTGTCCAAGAGTAGAGGAATCTTAGGTGAGAGTCAAGCTCTAAAGCTGGAAGGGAGAGAGAATAAAATCAATAGAAAGGCCTGAGTGGAACCATGATCCAAATGGAAACAACTAGTTAATAGAGAGGGGTTGCGTTTTCCACTAAATTTATAGTCGAACCTATGATTATCCTCCAACAAAGCCCAAAACCAAGACCTCACAATCATAATAAAAAATAATGGAGTGCCATAATAGATCCCAACTCAGGAATTCGAACTTGAAGTGTGCCAAGGATGATTGACATCCCAAACGTAGACATTCCACTTCTTGGAATGAAAATTAATATGGCATGTCAGGCTAGTAATGATACACAAGTCTCATCATGAGCCCTTCTCCTTTGCTTTGATGCCTTGGCATGAATGTCATGGGCTACAAACTAAACAAATCGCAATGCATTATACAGAGTATTGTACTCATTTACCATGTTCGTCAACCTCCACACTTGCTTGCAATTAAAACCTTGGTGGAGGGTTGGCCATATCCACCACATTTATTCCTGGTGGGATGCCGGTCATGCCCTCCCCCACCTATCCCTTCCCTGACACCCTATACATGTAAGCTATAATTAGATAAAATTGTAGCAAAAGCAAATCTATATTTTAAACTTTATCTTTAGATAATATTATTGATTATGGTTATAGCTAAATAAAGTTGTAGTGAAAGGAAGTAAAATCTTTTATATGATAAATTAGGTTTTTTTACCACATTCAAAATTACACATTTTAACTACTTGATATATATATATATATATATATATATATATATGAATCATTGCGCCGAGTACAATATTATGTAATATAATGTTATGTTGACTCAGTCAAATTATTTAAAATGAAATTAAAATTAAAAAATAATAATGCTAATAATATTAAATTAATAATAATAATAATATTAAAAATTAATATCATTAATTTGATGGGTTTACTAATGTTGGCTTACAAAGTTAAATTTCTTTCATGAGTTAGCAAGTATTATTCGTATCAATACTACCATAAAAAACATTTGCCTATAGGTTGAAATGTGGTTATATATACGTAGATGCCTTTTAAGTCCTAATATATCATGATGATTATTGCCAACAAGAGTGCCATAAAATATATGGCCTCCTAATTAACACAATAGTTGATTAGTTGTGGCTTGTTTGCTTGGCCTCCCCGTTCTTCCTTTATGTCTATTGTATGCATAAATAATATTAGGGATGATAACAATGGCATAGACCTATCTTGTTGCATTGTAAAATAACTTTTATGAATATAAAATATCTTTCCCTCCATCCCACAATAGTTCTAAGGATTAGTCCACCCAACCAAATAAGTCTACATTATAATGAACCTCACCAAACACCATAATATTTTTTTTAATTAAAGTGAAATACTCAGATAATAATCGTTTACATTTATACTACAATACTTTACCCTTATTTTCCTCTTTACTATTGATAGATTTTGATCACAGTACACCATTACAAACTAACCTCGGATGTTGTAGATAAAGACTTTGTTTTATTCCACGTAATTTTACTCCTTTACCTTTCTTTAATAATGTAATCATTTGTTACAATGTTGAGGTTACATATAATAATCTACTCATAAAAAAAGCTATTGTCTCACTCAATTTCACCACTTTACTATGGAAGTATTCTTGTTAGCTGAGCTTAAATTATTCTTAAGTGCTTTATTATAATTATATATATATATATATATATATATAAAAAGCCTCAAAAGACCAAACCTCAAAAATTTAATCTACATTGTGGTTATTATAATTATATATATATAAAAAGCCTCAAAAGACCAAACCTCAAAAATTTAATCTACATTGTGGTTATACTTTGTTTTTTTAAAGGTTTATTTTTCTACCAATGATCTTCTAATCCCCGTGATACACTTGCTAAATGTGCATGCTATCAAACTATTTAATTCACACCTACCCACCTAAGTGTCTATGCATATACTTCATATAAACATGATGTTTGGTTATTATACTTCTTTCCTTGAATATTTTTTTGGTCTCCTAAGAATTAAGTCTTTGTTTCTTTTTATATACATATATTTCATGTATGTTTGATATTGAACTATATGATTAATGTGGTGACATGAGTTTCTAATACTTGGTAAATGTGGAGCTTTAACATTAGGCTTTGATGGTGAATACCACCTGCCTTCACGTGGAATAACGTTGATGTGTGTGTAGCCCTAATTTCAACAACTACGATGTGTTCTTGTTCAATTAACATTTGAAGGTTTTTTCAATTGTTTGCAATGTTTATCTAGTGTGCCTCTTTGTCTATTCATTAGCTTTTGGACAGAGCTCTTCTCACTCTACAACTAATTTTACCTTAACCTTCTGCGCTTACTACACATTTGATAATAGAGGACTCTAGGTTTTACGAATCTCCTTTCGTCAATCTGTAGAGTGGAAAATGTTATGCCGAATGCATCAATTCATTTTTGGAAGTCCAACAGAGGTATTTCTATTTTTCTTTAGAGGAATTTAGTCATATCTGATAAATCTTTCTATACTTTTAAATCTGTAATTTTCTATACTAATTTAACCATTAATCCTTCATGTTTTCTAGGTTTAATGAGAAGGTTCCTATCTTGGTTATGAGTTCCTTTTCAGCTTCAGCTTCATCTTTTGGCCAAAATTACCTTACCAATGATTTAATGGATTTATTTTGGATTTATTTTCCATTAGCAATGCGATGCTTGTTTCACATTCACATTTTTTTAAGTAACTTCAAATCATAACATTGAATTAATGTTTTTCTTTTATAGGTTTGAATTATCAAATAATAAACCCTGACAATTCAATGCAGGGTATTAAAGATTTTCCTGGTCATTTCCATAACTTTTATGGTGATTTATTTAAACTTTTAGATTCTTCCTTTCAGGTTTCATTGTCTATTATTCTGAGATATCATATATGGGGTTTCTAAAAATGATAACTCTAACCCTCCATGGGTTTTTATTTAATTATAAAGTTATTTGACACTAAATTTTTGCCTCAACCATTAGTGTAATTACCCTAGAATGACCATAAAATATTTTGTTTGGAGTATATATTATATAAAATCTGTTGAATCTTCTTTATGGTTTTAACCCTACGATAATATATGTATTTCTTCTTTTCATATTAGTCGCTTATCTCTCATTCAAAGTTTTATTTTATGATAGTTATAATTCCTTCTACTGCAATTCGTTTTTTAACATAAAATTATGGTTTAATTGCAGGGATAATGCATGGTGTCCTTAAACGTTTGCTTGTCTAGGTAATTTTGGATACTCGGTCTTCTGTTTATTTTTCATTATTCAATTTCGACTTCTTATTTTCTACAAGTCTCTAACTAAGAATTCGCTCCTAGAACACTTGCGGGTCAAATTAAAACCCTCGAGAAATTTTTGAAACATTTTCCTTTAATAAGATAATTTGGATCTTTTCTAATGCATACGAGAATCATGACTTCTTTTGTCTAGGTCATATGTCCTTGAACTCCTGGATGTTACTTTACCTGTGTGCGACTCTTTCATTGAGGACAAGATAACAGGGTTCTTATCTTTTGATACTTAGTTAATAGAATGTTCTTATAATTACTCCTTGTTAGGAAGTTTTTATTTATAAGCTTTTATGCATGGCATGTAATATGTTAAGGGTAACCTAAACCCAAAAACATTCATCAATTATAGTTATTTGTTGTTATTATGGTCATCTCTCACTGATGCTGCAATCTTAGCAATGTAAACATTTGTTGAACACTTTATGTGATGATCTTTTAATTTAATGACTATATATGTTTACCTCAAAAATTCTTATGCTTCTGCCTTTATATTTTATGTTCAGAAAATCTTCTACACATTGTTGTGAAATGTTTAATGTATACATTTCTACTATCTTTTCTAGAAATTGATTATAGGATTATTTTATACCCGTTGTAAGGATTATTTATCCTATGGGTTATACATTTAGATATTAATTACTCTTCGTTCCTTAATTATTACTAATTCTTCAGGTCCTTTTGACCTCCTATACATTACTTGTACGATAAAGTTTTTCTTAAACATAACTCAATATTTCATTAGACTATCTCAGAAATAACTATTTTTTAGTCTAGTATCTTGTATTCAAAAAGGCATTCAGACTAATGCGTTACCCAAATAAACTACTATTAATTAGATTTTGCTATGTCTTTGTTTGTTATGGTTATATAATTATATTGCTATGTCTTTTTTTGTTATGGTCATATAATTATATAATTGACTTAGACATAGAAGAAAGAAAAGTAATATAAGCTAGCCATTTTTTATTATCAACATCTCATTAAGCTCTATTTATCATACTTACACTTTGTCTTCTGGAAAATATTCATTCACTGCATCCATAACATATAATAAGTTTTTAATAAATTACAAATAAATTCAACTTTTACTCTAACAACTACCTTATAATTTCATTGTGCTGACCATTTAAAATATCTTAAATTAATGCAACTATTCTAATAAAATAATTTCAAAATGTTTTCCTTTTTACCAGCCTATTTTCTGAGATTTTTTTCATTGTACGGAGTTTAGATACAAAACATATTACAACTTAAATTCATAAAATAATAACAGATCAAGGTATTCAAATTACTGCCTTGAAAATAGTGAATTAGAAATTAAAACTAGAGCTACTAGGCTCCACCCAACTGTGACTTCTTTCAGCAAAGAGTTCCCCTAATCTCTCAAGTTTGCGAGTCCTTTTTCTTTTTCTTGTTTTGTTCCTTTTACCTCTCACCTAGTTTTGCAATGTGTGAATCATTCCAACCACAAAAGACAAAAACATCCCCCTTCTCTTCCAAATCAGTTGGTATTTGGGTAATTATCCCCACCTCATCCACCAGGCAATAGGTGGTTAATGATTCATTAATGAGGTCCACTTCCCCACTCTCAAAGACAATGTCTTGTCTTTAAGGGAAGTTATTGATTAATAATTTCCATTATCAATAATAATCTAATCCTCAAATTAGATTACTAGGTCTTAATAAATAGGGGTAATCACTTTCCATCATTAACTTGAGGCCTCGTCTCTTTCAATTAAGTGTGTCTTCAACATTAATTTCCAGATTCTTTTATTTTTATTAACAACATAATATCACATATCTACATTAAATATTTATCAGTGATACAACATTGATAAACTATTTTTCAAATAGGTCCTTTAAAGTTAGACAATAAACATACAACATATACACGTTTACAATATAAACTCCAAGTTAGGGGATATCACATTGATATCCTTTGATCCTTATGCTCGTGGGTGCATTAACATAGTTACCAACTACCCTAATAAAATTATGTTGATGGTTATAAGTTAATCATTCTCACTTGGTAGGCCTTCCCCTCTCTTGTGTACTTGTGTTTGTGAATAATAATGAGACACATTGAAACATCAAACCTAATATCATTTAACCACAACCACATGGAATAATGACAACATTCCATATAAAATAATGTCATATAGGTCATTTAGTTATCGCACACGGTAATCACTTGTAACTGCATGGAGAATCATCCAATCACAACCACATGGAATAAAAAAAACAATCCATATGAAATAAGATCATATAGGTTATCAATTTCATCTCATAAGCATGAAGTTAGTTGGGTAGTATATTCATAACCATGCGAACCTCATGATAATCTATCCTAGCTCACATGCCAAGAAATTGAATTCAAGGAATGTTCGGAAATGAAATCCTTCCCTTGATATGACCTCTTCACTTATATCCATTGCACATTCCAATCATGGTAACTAAAGAGGCAAATATCAAACATTGCTATAAGAAAATGAATTTGGATGGAGCTAGCAAAAAGAAATGGGTTGGAGATGGAACATTCAACTAGCTATAAACATGGAACATGACAAAGAAATCAAAGAATGACTACCCCAACATCTATCATTAATGTAACTGAATTCCAAGACCACTTATTGACTTTGGATATTTGTATTTGGATACCCAACTCACAACAACCATGAAAATAGTGATTAAAAACCAACATCTAATCTAGAGGCAAGTGGATTAAATTGATAGCCTAATAAGTCAAATAGAATATCTATAGAAGAAGGAGGTTTTCCTAGGCATGTCCACAACATCTTTGGTAAAATCAATTTTTTCTTCTCTTGTGGCTTTGCCCAACTTCAATGCAATAGCATCCCTAGAAAACATAGATATGATTAACTCTTTTAATGACATTCACATAGTTTAATGGTATGATATGAAGTCAAAATATTATAAATACAAGGATTATTTCTACAGAAAGTACACATATTAACCTCCATGTTATTTTGTTTTTGGGTCTTGAATAAGAAAACATGTCAAATTAAGGCTCTCTATAGGAAATTTTTGGGAAAAGTTGGCACTACAAACTCCAATATATAATTTTGCTATGTTTTTACAAAAATTATACTTATATAATCTATCAGTTACTGTGAAGAAGTGGAAGCACTATTTGATTCGAAAGGAGATGGTAATTCACATAGATCACAAATCACTCAGTACCTGCAAGCCTATGGTAAGCTACAAAAAACTAGGCAATACAAGTGGATGGGGTTTTTACAACAGTTTCATTTAATGATCAAGTATAAGAAGGGAAACAAAAATAAGTTGGATGACATGATTTCAAGGCCACCCACAAAGATCACAACTTTAGGAAATTTGATGCACATGGAGTCATTCATGCATGATGCATACAAAGAGGCATATTCAAAGAATGAGGACTTCAAGAGGTGTTTCAGTAGTTGTAGAGCCAAAGTCATGTGCACGATGGTGATAACACAATTGAATACCATCTCAAGGACAAGTTACTCTACAACATGGATAGGTTACGTGTTCCTAAAGGTGAATAATTGTAGCTGAATAAAGAGGCTTAGACCTCCAAGGTTGAAGGGAACTTTGGTGTATGGAAGATAGTGGCTAACTTGCAAAGGTGTGTGTATTGGCCCAAGATGCAAGAATAGGTAGCTAGGTTCATAAAAGGATATGTAGAATTTTGTAGAATTTCTACAATTTAGCTAGCTTTGACACCATGTAGAAATTACCCACCCGTAGAACAAACCGATATATGCAATTTCCTAAAGCATAATTCTTGTTCTACTTCTACAAAGCATTAAGCGGAAGCATAATCGAATTCATGAGCAACATCAAGTAGAAACATGCATAACTGATCAAGAGAAATAATCACACATAACACAAGATATATCCAGGGGAAAGCACCAGCATAAAACCCCAACCATGTATTATCAATCAAGTGGAAATCCTCTTCAACATACAAAAAGAATCAGCTCAATAGCTATCCTGCTCTCTCTGTACTCTGATGATCTTCAATCAGAAGATGAAAATCATGGACTACCTAGGCCTCAATATATAGGCCACAAGTCCTCCAATCTCCTATAATAGATCCTTCTCCATGCAAGGAATACTTACTAGAAATATCCAAGCATCTGATAGTACACTGTCCCACATCTGATCTCAACTGGGTCTCTGACAGAACTGACATGCAACAGTTATCCATGAGTGAATCCTCAGTTATCTAAAATAATAGTTGTCACATGCATGCAAGCATTAACAAACTATATTTTATTATTTTAACAACTTGTTAAAATAATCTAACTGGACTTGACTAGTTAGAACTAAGTCAACTGATTCTCTCATTATAGAACTTAATACTTATTACCTCAATCAGTGGAGGAAATTAAGGATAAATTCCCCAATCAGTGGGACAACTCATGTGCATGCTCACAAAGACTTTGTTATGCTCCTATACCAATAGGTGTCATATTTCATGATTGACTTGATGAGCTCTGTAATATGTTCATCCCTTTCCTTGTTGCAAAGGTTTTCCATATTATCAAAAAATCAAAAAGTGTAAAAAATGTAAAGAGGGTATGCCCTAAAAGAAAAATCAAAGGGTAAAAATAAATAAAATGGTCAAAAAAGTGAAAGAAGTGAAGCCCAAACAAAAATATACCAAGAAAGTGTGCAAGTCCAAAATGCCACTACTTTCTCATTTTCTGCAATAAGCATTGTGTGCAGCTTGTTAATTTATGCCACAATTGATGAATGGCCAAACAATGTAATCTTGGCTAGTTCATATTTGAATTTCCTATTTTAGAGATAGAGAATAAAAATCTGACCAAACTGTTTAATCTTGGCAGATAAGTAGATAGATAGAGTAAATAAAAAGGAGCTCAACAGTTAAATCTGAGCCCTTGGATGTAATAAGTGCAGACTTAGATAGGCTTACTATGCAAAGAAAATAAAAGTTGATGAGGGTTTGCCAGTCTAAGTGCACCCGAATAAAGAAGAAAAAATGCTAGGCCAAGTAGGCAGGGTAGGTAGATTGGTGTTGCAGAATGATACTTGTGATAGATTATATCTCTAAAAATGTGTTAATCTTTATCTCTATCACAAGTGCCAGGCAGATATTTTACTTGATGCAGCTCAAGCGAGGCAAGGTTACATAACTAACTCCCCTTCATACTTTTCCCTAATCATTTACTAATTTCCCCCCTAAAATATTAAGATCTGTTCTTAATATCATTCATAAACCACTCATCTCATTTCATAAACATTGCCTAAGTAAAACCCTATTTTACTTAGGAAAATGGCAAAAATTCCTCATAAAAACCCTTTGTCATCCTGAGCCTAAGTTTAAACTACAAAAATCAAATTGTTTTTATACTTAGCGCTTTCATTTCAATTTCATATTAACGATTAACACTTATTATATAAATCCTAAATAAAAAGTCATTTCCCTTCCCGTATTATGTAAATACATAAAAAAAAACCAAATATTATGTATTCCCGCCCCCGGTCGAATACGACCATAAACACCATTTAAAAAAAAGATTAATGAATTTGTTTGAAATTCATTTAAAACCTTCCCCGCCGCGCTATAAGGGATTAATCAACCATTTGGGTTGATTAATAACCATTACCCCGACCATTAAAACCAAGCCCCAAACCAATCAAAACGTGCCCGATATATTAAAAAACATATTTTATTATGCCGGCCCCGCTGCTTAACTCTCCGCCAAGTTCAAAACCCGTCAGTCGTCCGATCTCCGTCGCTACATCCAACGGTCGAAGATCAATATTGCGACCACCTTTTGACCTCTTTTTAACTCGCGATCACAGGGCAGTTTTCCCCCGTACCTCTGCCACGCGTCGCACTGCCAGTATGATCGCTCCCTCCCAGACAGAAATTTCTCAGCCCCAAAAGCGGTGCGGGAAAAACTGCTTACCGCCCTCTACTGACGTCATCTGTCCTTTGCTGACGTCACCTGCCACGTCACCCTTTGCTGATGTCATCCATCCTTTTTCTGACATCATCCGTACCACTTACATCATCCATACAATCAAATCAAAAAGTCCCACCGACCTTCGTTTTGTCAAATAAAACGGGCAAAACTGTATTTTCTCTGTTATACACTGCGCCCCGAGCTCCCATGCAAAGCAGCGTCCTGCTCTAGTTTTTTAGCCACTACCTGACCAGAAAAAGCTATAGCGATGAACTCTGAGCCGACCATGCAACCCGCAGTATACAATTTTCCTCCTCAATTACAGGTACCTTTTCAGCTATCTCAGAGGCCAGAAATTTGTACACCAATTAACGCAATCTCCACAGAAAGATCTAAATGTTATGAATTAGAAGGCGCAGAACAACCTCCAATGTCCCAACAACAAGTATTCATCCTATTGCGCAGTTACCGTGGGTAAAAGGAGAAATTTGGGAAATTAAGCACAGTAAGGTAAATAAAGGTGTCAGAGCAGAATTAAAGAGTAGCAGATCAGAATTAAAGAGTAGCAGTTAAGACAGGAAACCAGTGCAAAGTTACTGAAGAAGACAGCTGCAAGCCGAATCCTAAGGCCTGCCTCCAGCACATTCAACAAAAACTGGACTAGCACAACATCAATTATCTTTTTCTATTTTCAAGACTAGTTGTTTCTATGTACTTGTAAACTATTAATTAGTCACCCTAGATATTATCTCACTGAGATATTTTTTTTACAATTTTGAGCATAAATACCCCCTCCATTGGAGTATTGAGGGTGGATTCCTAGACTTCACTGTAATATTGATTTTTGGAATAAAGAGCTGTTGGAATCAATTGTTGCACGGCCTATTAGATGAAGAATTGAAACAAAGGACTTGTCACAGATTTCTTGAATCAACCACTGGATCAATAAGTCCTCTATATCTTGTGTTTTAAAGTTTTCTTAGTTTATTATATCATCTGTGTTTCACAATATGAATGATAAAGAAAAGGTTTAATTGTAGAATATGCTTGATTGCACTCTGTTTTTAGTCATTATTGTTCTCTGTGTTTTCTTCAGAATTTGGATAAGCAGTGAAACCTTAATTGCTCCTCTTTCCTAATTATTTCATGCTGATTATTTGCTAAAGAATACTTAACTGCTCCTTATCAGTAATCATCCAATTTCCCTCTTTAAATAGGCTGAAGGATTCTTAACTGCCCTTCACCCTATTTGAGTCCATTCCATCTGTTTCAAGTCTTTTATTTGTTCCCTGTTAGACTACCTTGCTCTATGAAACCATCCTCTGTTAAGAAACCAAATCTAGAAAACCATCTTCTTTGACTCCATTAGCCCCATGGACTGAACTACTATGTCAATGATTACACTAACCCAACACGTTCGTCGTGCAAGTATTGCACTCCGTTTGATCATGAAATGGAATACTATCCTATGTTGATAGCTAGGATACATGACAAAGGGGTGCTACCACCTCCGTCAACTCAGAACTTGTAGATGATGAGGTCTGAGCCGCATGAAGAGGATCCAAACATGAATATAGTGCTACAGAGAGAAATCACAATAGGAGATGACAAGGGGAAACATCCAAAAGATAGTACATGGGTTCACAAAGCTCTAGCAAAGGAAACTGAGTTTGATTTGGAGTGCGCATGTGAAACCTTCATGGAAGCGAAGAAGAGCTTCGTTGAGGCCTCCACCTCGAGAAGCAAGGATAAGCATAATAAGGAGATGGACCCTTCTATTCTTACAACTTTCCTGGAGACCTGTATGAAGTTTCTGCACGATAGTAAGGATGTGAAGGGGTTATAAGAGCTTATAAATAGATGCGTTGGAAACACCCCAAGTGAGCCACGCATAGTGCGAAAGATAGGTAAGCATAAAACAAGGACGGGATGAGAGATGAGACTGACCGTGCATATCAGAGAGTATAAGATGGATCAGGTTATCTTGAACTTGGGGTCAAATGTAAACGTCCTACCTAAACAGACTTGGGAACGGATGGGAAGACCCATGCTACAATGGTCTCTAATTAAGATAAGGATGGCGAATTAGTAGAAGATCATCCCCATAGGGCGGCTACAAGGGGTGACTATGGATATTGAAGGTGTGAGCACGCTAGTTAACTTTGAAGTAATAGAAATTGTGGACGACATCAACCCATATCCTGTTCTCCTTGGAATTGATTGGGCTACTGATATGAACAAGGTAATCAATATAAAGAAGCAAAATATGATGTTTGAGAAGAAATCACTACGCGTAATAGTACCCCTAGACCCTTCTGAGGGATCGCACTATACTGAACCAATCCGTGATTATGAGTGCAATGACGATCTGGACTGTATCTATAAGATAACAGCGTGAAACCAAGACTAGGTGAATCCAACAACGGATGGATGAATTACATGGGATCACAAGAGTTCATGCACCTCGGACTCTGATGAAGAACTAGAGCACTGGAAGAATCGGTTACACGAAGTAACTACGCTGAGCTATAACATGACAACCCAGTCATTATACTATGTGTCGTCAGAGGTAAGAAATATGCCTACTTATGATGACCTGAATGATGTAGATATTTTTCTAGATTCATTTGAGAGGGAGGTACCAGAAAGGTAGCGCTTCCAGGCATTTGACTGGGCACTACGCACTACGCCCTCAAGGTGGTGGGGTATGCACAAGGGAAGCTTTGATGATTGGCGCGAATGTAGGAGAATGATGATAACTCTCTTTGGGAAGCCGAATATGCGAATGATAGACAAGTATGATGGGTAGGATGATCCACACGCACACTTGGCCAAATGGGCCTAGGCTTATGGAGAGAAGCCCCAACTTGAATGGGTGCACTTTTTCTATCATACCCTGGATATTATCCTGATGAACTGATATGTAGAAATAGATCTCTGCCATGGGACAAGTGAATGGAATATCCTGCGTGAAGGATTCATGATGACATTCAATTTTGAAGACGGGGTTGACAGTATTGATGAAGTGCTACAAGAGGTGAAAGCAGCAATCTTTAGGATACCACAGGATCCTTTAGACCTGATTCAGCCTAAATGGGCTACTCAGCTAAGCCACGCACCAGAATGTTATAACGTAACTGCTGAAGAAGAGGAGGAGGATCCTCAAAAGATTAACATCCCTGAAACAGAAGGTCACAATGAGGTTAAAGGACTGCAGGTTGAGAATCCGGATATAACCGCACCGCTGAAAACGAAACAAGTGAACATTGGTACGGAGGCAGAGCCCAAATTCGTGAAGATTGGAGATTACTGGGATGATGTGATGGTGGATAAGGTCATTGAATTGCTCCGTGAATACCAGGATTTATTCCCTACCAAGTTTATGGATCTAAAAGGGATAATTGGGGACCTAGGCATTATGAAAATCACATTGAAGCCCGACGCGAAGCCAGTTAAGTAAAGACCTTACCATCTCAATCCAAAGTATAAGGAAAAGGTCTGCTTAGAGCTATACAAGATGCTTGCGGCAGGCATCATTGAGCCTGTGGAAGAATCTAACTGGGTAAGCCCTATGGTGGTACAGGAGAAGAAGCAGAAGGATGAAATAAGGATATGTGTGGATCTCAGAAAGCTGAATGATTCTTGCGTACAAGATCATTTCCCAACTCCATTCACTGATGAAGTGTTGGAAAATGTAGGTGGTCAAGAAGCATATTCCTTTACTGACAGGTTCTTGGGGTACCACCAAATCAAAATCGCGCCGGAAGATAGGAGCAAGATGACCTTCGTGACTGTGTGGGGTTGTTTCCAGTACACTGTAATTTCATTAGGATTAAAGAATGCGCTTGCGATTTTCTCGCGCATAGTTGTTGCTGCGTTCAAGGAGTTTATTCATAAGTTCCTGGAAGTATACTTTGATGATTGGACTATGTTTGGGCTAGTGAAATGCCATGTAGCAAGCCTGCACCTGATGTTGGATACCTGTCGAAGATACTAGATCGCACTCAACCTAAAGAAGTGTCTATTTTTTGTTCCCTTTAGGACCCTGTTGGGTCGTGTGTTTTGTAGATAGGGGCTGATGGCAGACCCAATGAAGATTGCGGTGATACTGAACTTGGAGGTGCCAAGGAGTGTGAAGCAGTTGTGCGCTACCTTAGGACATACGAGGTATTACATAAATTTTATCAAAGGCTATGCCCAGATCATCGCTCCTATTAGTTGTGCACATGGAATATTTCTCTGTCATTGTCAAGCATCTATACAAAATGGGGTCTGATGAGATATTACGACGATATGTACCTGAGTTTGAAAGAAGCAACATCCTCACAGATGCTCATGGGGGCGCCACGAGAGGACATTATGTAGGGAGAGCAACTGTGCAAAAGATTCTACGCACAGGGTTGTGGTGGCCAACCCTCCATTAGGACTCAAAAGTGTATTGCAAGGTGTGTGACGTAGGTCAAAGGACTGGCAGGCCATCACGAAGGGATGAGATACCTTTGAATCCATAGATGATGTTGCAACCATTTGATAAATGGACAATAGATTTTGTGGGACCCATTCAGCCCCAAGGAAATACGGGAGCAAGGTACATTATCACTATGATGGAGTATTTGACTCATTGGGTGGAGGCACAACCTATGAAGGATTGCACAGGTGCGATCGCTGCAAAGTTCCTCTTTGAGCATGTACTAATGTGATTTGGTTGTCCAAAGATCTTGATGAGTGATCGCGATACACACTTTCTGAATGAGACGATTAGCGCGCTAATGGAAGAATTTCAGGTATATCACTAGAAGACCACACCTTATCACCTGCAGGCTAACGGGGCGGTGGAAACATTCAATAAAGTGCTAGAAAACGTGCTGACCAAGGTCTACAATGCTTAGTGAAGTGATTGGGACCTACGCATACCTACAGTACTATGGCCTTATCAAACTACATGCAAGAAGTTGACTAGACAAACCCCCTTTAGGCTTGTCTATGGTGTTGAAGTAGTAATTCCTATGGAATATATTATGCCTAGCCTACGCATAGCAATGCTCACAGGTATGACAGATCACAGAGCCCTAGAGGAGAGGCTCACACAGATGTATGAGCTTGAGGAAGAGAGATTTCTAGCTGGATTTCACTAGCAGGTCCAAAAGCAGCGCAAAAAGGCATGGCTTGTCGACATATTAAACTGTGCACCTTTAAGGTAAATGACCTGGTTTTGTTATATGATAGTAAGTTTGATAAATTTCCAGAGAAGTTCAAGATGCACTGGTTAGGGCCTTATGTCATTAAGGAGATTAATGACAGAGGAGTGGTATAGTTGGTCAAATTAAATGGAGATCCCTTCCCAGGAAAGGTGAATGGCAGTTGATTGAATCCATACACCAGCGGTCTAACCATGTGACTAGATGCAGGTAGCATAGTCTTAGTGCTCTAGGCATCTGAAAGGAGGCGTGGGACTATAAAATAAACTACCCTGGTTGGGGAGCTGCGCAATTAGAGGAAGGTGTGAAGTAAGGAAGTGTCACAGGGTCTACGGTAGCACGGAGGGAGATGCGCTACCCAAGGAGAAATCACGCAGGTCGGCCAGAAAGTGA
This sequence comes from Pinus tabuliformis, assembly GCA_031772625.1. Taxonomy (NCBI): domain Eukaryota; kingdom Viridiplantae; phylum Streptophyta; class Pinopsida; order Pinales; family Pinaceae; genus Pinus; species Pinus tabuliformis. The sequence goes on along the minus strand of CM062809.1, from coordinate 828,074,309 downwards.
CCGTTAAGGTCATTGTTCATGATTTTACGGTTGAAATGCGGCCAAATGGAGTGGGCCGCCAGCCTTTAAGATGAAATTTATGGCTCAAATCCTTGAAAATTTGTTGCCAATTCAGCATTAATGGACTGAATTTGGGGGGAATGGTCAGATTTGAATTCAAAATTCCCTATAAATTACAAGTGGCTATCCAGCGAAAAACACTTGGCATTTTAAGAATTGAGTTGTTGAGCTCTCAGGCACCCATCAACTGAGAATTCATTGAGACTTTCAAAGAGACTCCCCCATTTTCAAACTTGCTAGAGACGACACAAGCACTGTTAGAAAGTGTTATGTCAGCACTCGCAGAAGTTATAAATACTGAGGAAGTAGTAGAGGAGCCGACACAGGAAATGGAAATATAGGTAGAAGTAGCTTCTCCGGAAGTGGTTGAAGTATTGGCGGAGGTCCCTAAATCGTCGGGGATGCCTTGACCAAAGACAACCCAAACCAAGGAAACCACGAAGAATAAGAAGGGCAAGCAGCTTGCCATACCGGTGTGCACATCACCAAGAAGAAACCCACCGAAGCCTATTGCACAAAAGAAAGGCAAGGCCATAAACTTAGAACCAAAGGAGGAAGACATTGAAGACATCTCGATGGACGATGAGGATGTGGGAGCTGAAGTGGAGGAGGTTGAAGGCTAGGGTGCGGACCCTATTACTCGATTACTGAAGTATGTCCCTCTGTGCAAGCCTAAGTCCAAGGTGCTAAAGGACATTGATGAGAGTAAGACTCCCCTGCTAACCCCTCTGTTGCCAAACGACATTGTTTTTAACACTCCGCGCTTGGCATGAGTGCTGCTGCTGAAACTTGAAGATTGGGACTTAGTGGACCATGAGAAGTTCCCACACCTGGCGACCGAGCAACTGATGTGCCGCATCATTGACACGAATTTGGGAATGACCGCATTGGAGCCGCGGAGGTGGCTCAAGGGAGTAGAAAAGGCAGGGTTGCTCAACCTACTCTGGGTGTCGCACTACAACCATACACCAGTGACAGTTTTGGTCATCAAGCAGCTGATGTGCTTGGTGCATGATGGGTGTTTCTGGCTGGAGGAGTTAATACCCTTCATGGATAGGTTGATTCACTAGATAACGCGATTGCCATATACAGGAGAGAATCCAGCCATGATCTTTGGTGGAAAAGGTGGCGAGCAGGCTCTTGCAGAATCAATGAAAGAAAAATTTAAACTGGTGAAGAAGCCGTGTGGATATTCTATATCCAGTGAAGAAGTTGCGCGGATACGCTATATCCAGTGAAGAAGCCATGCGGATACACTATATCCAGTGAAGAAGCTGCGTGGATATGCTATATCCAGTGAATAAGCCACATGGATATGCTATATACGCAGACCCACGCATTGCAGGCTAGCACAATGTCTACCAACCTGGATATCGACACTTCAGAGGCTACCAATATGCTATGCATGAAGACTTCCAGTGCGATAGTGCTTTGGGATGGAGCAATGACCACAAAGAATGAGGCTGACAGGCCCACTATCAACGCCTTAAAGGGAGTTGGGTTGAACCTAGCAGCGCTCCTATGTGAAGCACTCCACCTCTTGCAGGATGGAGTAATTGTAGAGCTAAGGGCCCGAGAGCACCGCGCCCTCCAAGTGATCAGTGAACAACGAATCAAAAATTAATAGATGGCCCTATAGATAAATGCTACCATCGCCACTAAAACTGAGGCAACCAATCAGAGCAAACGGATTTTGCAGATCGTTGAGGAGGCCTACCAAATGGTCCCAGAGTTGGCCATTTTGGAGGAGGAGCCAATTGAGGTACACATCCGCAAGTTGGCCACAGGGCTGCGTGACACTCAGACTAAGATGGCGCAGGTTCAGTTGGAGTTGAACCTGCAAATTACAGAGTTATAGTTGAGGGCCCGTCCTTCAACTCCGCCAGAAGTAAAGGAACAATGAGCGATTGCTGTCACAGAAAGCAGTCGAGGAGGTGGACAATGTAGTAGCAGACTGCATGTAGTTGTTTGAATAGTCATTTGAGGTCCTGAACAACTTGTATGAGGACCCCAATGTACAGAGGCTAGAGACGGAAGTGCGGGAGCTACAACAGCACTACGATGAGGTTAAGGGCACAGTGCGAATCGTCGCACTGACACAAAGAGTAGCCAAGCTGTAGGAGGCCAAGCAGCTAAAGGAATAGGTGGATGCATCATTATACAAGGAAGCAGTGCTGAAGGCAAGACTAAAGCCCTAACTGAATGAGGCTTACGCAGTGACAGGAATATCAAAAGCAAGCTTGCGACTCTGCAATAAATGCAACAAAAGCTTCAGGCTGATAATGAAAGAGTAGTGACCGAGCGGACAGTGGAAGACACGAAGCAGGTGGAAGCTTAGTGCACGGCTGACATTGTAGTCATACGGTTCGAGATGGAAGGGCTTCGTGCAAAGATATTCGTGCCTGCTAAGTGACTTGAGGGTGAGTCATGATGTTTGTGTTGGGGGCCTATTGGGAACGGGATCCCCCAAAGGGAAGTTTTGGGGCTAAAATCCCATGTTCGAGTCAAATTTTATAATAAAATTGTAAAGACTCTGCATTTTGTGGTCACGGGAGTGCGTAGATGTCACAAGTTATAAAGGGTTGTCTGCTCTTAGTTTTGTAAAGTAAAGTCGGTTGTAAGAGATCTAACCATGGTCCGCAAACCATGGGATTGTATAAAAAGAGCTAAGCTCTAAGTAGTTAGAGTAATCAATCATGTAAGAAAGTCATAGCTCTGAAGTAAGAAGTCTAAGTTTCGAGTCGTAGCATAGGTAGAGGCTCTGCAACTGAGTGTGGAGAGGCCTAGAGTAGAAGTCCGCAGCTGAGTGCGCGAACCCCTGCAGCTATGTGCATAGGGTGAATAGAGTCTATAATCCCTTGGAAGATATCAATAAAGAGAATTATTCTACAATTTATGTGTCTTTGTTCCAATTAATGCATCTTATCATTTTATGTATGAATTTCCTTTGTAATGCTTATGTGATGCGTGAATGTGTATTATTATGTTGGATAACTGAATGCATATAAGAATATATGTTTACGCGGTGCTAACTAATAAGATAAGTAAGACACTTAGACTAGTTTAGGAATTTGCACAGCACGCTGCCTTAGCAGTGTGACAGTGTCTAGATCAAGGGTTAAGGCTATGCGAAGGACAGTCGAACCCTTTCACGGAGATATTGAAGGACAGAATAAAGGACTTGTCTAGCAAACCCTAGAGCGAAGTGGCCTACGCGAAGGAAGGAATATAGGGAATAAAACAACATCTCAACCATCTTAGGGTGCGGAAACTTGGTTCCAACATCCCCCCATATAGCTTCGAGTCAGACTTCAGCCCACGCTCCATGGGCTGATGCCGAAAGGGCCAGTAGTGTAGGGATTTGTTTGGCTAACTAACACTGAACCTAGGTTAGGCCCCCTCAAGCCAATAGGAAATAATAGTTATTATTTTCTTGGCTCTCTCAGGGAAAATGGAGGATGGATAGGGAGGTTTTTTCTTGGGTAATGGGGCATCTTTAGTCAAGAAAAGATCAAGGGTTTTGGATCTTTTTGCAAAGTCTAGTTTCTAATATAATCCAACAAGTGCTTCATGAGAGAAAGGAGTGGCATTCTCTGTTGTAGGAGCTTCCATCATCTAGTCTATATCTTGGGGAGTTATGGTGAATAGAATTTCTCCAGTAGAGGCAATATTAGCTCTTTGTCTAGGTAGGTAACAAGCATGACATTTCCTAATGAATTCAGGGGTGTTGTGGGTACAGGAAAAGATATAATGGGAAAAATTGGATTCCCATAGTTGAATATCATCATAATTATCTATAAACTTGTCCTCAAGCCAACAATACATTTTAAACATATCAAATTCACAGAGGGTCTCATGAATTTTGTAGTCTCTGTCTACCAAAGGAATATGGTGAAAGTCGATGGGTGGGTGGATCAGAGGACTCATGGGTTCTTCTTGTCCCTTGTCTTTTGGAGGCATGATTGGATAAAGCTAAGGACACTGGTGAAATCTAGATTGTACAGGTTTACAGTGTGCAGAGATGACTCGAGATTTAAGTAGACAGGGAAACAAAGGTACTGGCCTAAAATTCAGTTAGCAGGCAATATCCCTGGCCAAGTGAAATTGTTGTAGTTTAGATTGGCACACCTATAACAGAACAATGACAATCGCAGTGTATAAAATCAGTAGCCAATGAATAGGTGAAAGGAGGGATTTTATAATCTTCTAGCTTTCCCGTTGATGGTTGCACGGATCTGTTGGATTAACGGTTAATTAATTTAATTACTTAATGGTTTCATTTTGGAGGGAGCAGATGTGATTGGAGGGAGAAACAGATGGATGACGTGGAAAAGGGTGACTGGAGGGAGCGTAATGGATAGGACAGTGGTATCGCTTGGCAGAGAAACCATTTTTTGGAGGGGGGGGGGAGGAAGTTAATGGCTTCAGTCATGGGTTGCAAAAACATAAGGTGATGACACGTTGCAGTGGGCGTGGGTTTGAATACCGCCCATTTTGGACCCCCCCCCCCCCCTCGATGGTAAAGTTTGGACAGTGGGGGGGGGCCGAAACGTAATGTAGGTTGTCGGATGTTAAGAAGGGGGTGCGGATGAGGGGGAAGTGGCAGGATATTATCATGATGTGATGGGGCATATGGTGGGGTAGGGGAGTGGATGAAATAGATAGCAAAGGAATGATTTTGGGTTGGCAAAACTTAGGAATAGGGAATAATATATCGAATATCATCTGATACACTGAACTTTAGAGTCAAACTTTAATTCCTTTGATTTTTCTTCTGCACATGAAAATAATATTTAACATTTGACTTAGGATAAAATCTTCATGTTTTTCCTCTAATCACCATAGTGCTTCTACCTACCCTTTCTCATTTCAATTCTTTTTCTAAGCTAACATTTTCTCTTCTTGCTTTGTAGGGTGCATTTAAACTAGCAGACCCAAATCATTTTCTTTTATGAAAATCTACCTTATCCTATCACTTATATCACCATTGATTCAGATTAAACTGTTGAATCAATTTTATTTCTACCTAGCTACTAATTTACCAAGATTAAGTTGTTTGGTAAATCTTCATTCACTAACCTATTGAACATAAATTTAAATGTGTTCAATCATGATTAAACTATATGATTTGAACATAAGTCTAGTCATTGTGGCATTCAAAAACAATTTGCACACAACCTTATTTGAAAATAAACTAAAATAACTAACTTATCAGTAGTGTCATTTTGACTTGCAGCACTTTCCGTATTATTTTCTATTTTTTCTTTTGAGGGGTTCTTATTTCCTTTTTCTTTCTTTTTTTCTTTTTTTTAACCTACCCTCTTTTCATTTTATTTTTCTTATATTTTTTGGAAATCATTTGAATATTGAAATTATGTACAATATGAAATCACAAATACAAAATACTCAATCCCCTTAATATCTTATAATTTATAGGACCCTAACAGTGGCTCCATCTGGGGATGGCACTTCTCCAAGTGAAGTGTCAAGAACATATGGTTAGTAGCCTTGAGTGCTCCATGTCTATAATGTCTTCATCTAATTTCTTTGATGTTTTAAGATACTATTGGTAGCTCATCAATCCAGGATTAGGGCCTTCATTGTGGGCTTCAACCTTTGTTAATAAGTTTCCCAATCAAAATCATAAAGACTATGATATTTACAATGATGTAAGAAAAAATATGTAGGCTAATAAAAGTAGTGCTTCAACATCCTGTCATTGACAATACCTCCAAGTATCTCGGTTCCATCTAGTTCTTTAAGGTAGAATGCATTATTTCCCCTAAAAGCATGAACAATATATGGCCATTTCCAAAGATTATCAAACTTTCCATGTTTTCATTTGTCTTCTCTCCTTTAATCCCATCTCAATACTTGGTCCCCAATGTAAAAGTCATCAGCTTTTGTTCTTCTGTCGAAGATATTTTTAACATTTTCTTGAATAACTTGGGTCCTAATGTATACTTCCTCCCTCGGTTGTTTCAATTGGATAGTTTGATTGATCCTTCTTTGTATATCATTGGGTTCATCTTGCACTTCTTGAATGATATTCATGACTAGAACTCCTAAGGAGGATGGAAAAACTGCATCCATACCATAGACCAATTGGTATGGTGACATGCCAACTGATTTTTTAGTAGTAATTCTGTCAACCCAAAGTGCATTGACCAACTTGTTATGACAAGATTTTTTGTTATCTTCTAACAACTTTTTGATGATGTTTACTAAACTTTTGTTTGAGGATTCATCCAACCCATTACCCTGAGGGTAATAAGCTATTGAATGTCCCAAAGTAATGTGATATTTATGGCAAAATTCAACCATCTTTTTAGATTTAAAGGCTACAGCATTATCAATGATGAGTTTTCTAGGACAACCAAATCTGGAGAGGATACTAGTCTCAAGGAATTTAATAATGACAACATCAGTAGAAACTCTAGAAGGGGTGGCCTCTATCCATTTTGTGAAGTAGTCAGTGGCTGTAAGAATCCAATTATGTTGTGCAGAGGAAGAGGGATGAATTTCACCAATGAAATCCAATCCCCATTGCTAGAAAGGGCTTTAACATAGATAGGCTTTAATGGCAAGGGCAACAATTTTCTAGTTCCCTAAAAAATATTGCATTTATGGCATGAGGTGACTTGTTTGTGAATGTTAGGGAAAAGGGTAAGCCAGTAGAAAATGGCTCTAAGGATTTTATTGGCAGTGGTTTTCCAATAAATATGTCCACTGCAATCTCCTTCATGGAATTCCTGCATAACTTTTTTTGCATCATCCTTCAACAAGAATTTAAGTAAAATACCCCCAACATATTTCCAATACAAAACATTATCTATAATGCAAAATTTAACTTCTTTTAACTTAATAAATCTTGCCTTTATTTTTGTCAAACCGGGAGGAACATTTAAATTAAACAGGACATAAAGCAAGTCTGCATACCAGGGTGAGTTTAGAAATGCCTCATCAATTTGTGGAGTCACCTGTTCCTCTTGATTATCTAATGAATCAATCACGTTAATGTGCAAAGCATGGAAATTTGACTCAGCCATCAATTTGTCTAGCCCCTAACCTTTGATTAACTTGGTGGGCTTGATTTCTAAGTTGTATTCTAGAATGGCAACAATTCACTTTCCTTGTTTCCCATCATGTCCATTATATGTCAAAATATCCTTAACCACTACATTAGCTACATAAGCAATAATATGGGAATGCAAAATATATACTCTAAAATATTTTATTGTTTTAACCAATGAAAAGGCCTATTTTTCCATAATGTTGTATTTCAAATATGGATCTCTTAAATCTTTACTAAAGAATGCAATAGGCTTCACAAAACCTTCACTTTTTTTCTACAGTAAAACTCCCGCAATAGTATGTTCAGAAGCAAAAGAGAATATTATGAAATCTTTTGTGAAATATGGGTTGATCAAAACTGGTGCTTTGGTCAATGCTTATTTAACTAAGTCAAAGGATTGTTTGGCCTCAATACTCCACTTGATTTTAGAATCCTTTTTAAGCATGTTTGTTATGTTTCTAAGAAGTTCTGCCAGGTTGGGAATGAATCTCCTTAGAAAATTTATTTTTCCAATAAAAGATTGAAGATGTTTGATATTGCTTGGGTGACCGAGATTTAATATTGCTTCAATTCTACTGGGACCAATCCTAATTCCATCCTTGGAAATAATGTGTCCAAGAAGTTTTCCTTCCTCAAGGCCAAACAGTGTCTTCTTAGGATTTAGTGAGATGCCAAATCTTCTACATTTTTCAAATACTCTTCTCAGATGTGCTAAATGTTCCTCGTCGGTTTTAGAATAGACTGTAATGTAATCTAGATAAATCACAATGAAACGGCCAATTTCATCAGCAAAGGAAATATCCATTACTCTTTGGAAAGTGGCTCCAACATTCATTAAGCCAAAGGGAATTTTCACATACATGAAAGTCCCCCATGGTGTAGTGAAGGAAGTTTTATCCTGATCATCAAGATGCACTAAGACTTGGTTATAATCTGAGAAACCATACAACAAGGAAATTCTACTAGACCCTACTACCTTTTCGAATATGTGATCCATTTTAGGTAAGTTGTTGTTGTCTTTAAGGGATACCTTATTAATATTTCTGAAATCAATACACAATCTGATTTCTCTAGTTTTCTTTCTAGTAGGTACAATGTTAAACACCCATTTAGAGTATCTAAGAGGAAGTATAATTTTAGCATCATACATCCTTTTTACTTCTTTCTCAACCAAAGGCATTAGGACAGGATTTATCCTACGGAGTTTTTGTTTGAATGGTTTTTGATCTTCTTTGATTGGGATTTTATGTTGTATGATACTAGTGTCATATGCTTTTAGATCCTCATAACTCCAGGCAAAGACATCTATGAATTCTTTGAAAAGAGATATGTACCGTTGTTTTGTGACAATAGGAAGTGATTTTGAGAGTTTTATCATCTTGGGATTCTGCTCACTACCTATATTGCATTCTTCTATGTCTGCCCCTATGGGTTCCATTTTTGGCTTTTTTGCCACATCATTAAAATCAAAAAGTTCTTATAATGGAGCTAAACCCCTAGGCAAAACATTATCCTTAAGTTGAACTACTTCAAATTCTTCTTTTTCTGGATCTATTTCATGCAATTCTAATTTATGTACATCTTTGTTGACTGAAATATTTACATCAAAATCATCAAGCTACTTATCTATACTAACATGTTCAACAATCTGATTTTCTACTTCACACTCTAAATCTATGTTGTACTCTTCATAATCATCCTTGGATTGCAAAAAAATTTCAATTTGTTTGTCACTTCCAAATACCTACCAATGTCTCATATTGTCAGGTACAGCTGAATGGTGTTTAACCTCCACTGTATATTGTCTATTGGGATGAGGCATTTTACATGTGCTATCTGAAAAAGCTAAACCATTAGCCAAAACATTCCTATTTCTGGGAATGACAACAAGATCATCTTCTACAAAAGTTCCTAGAAAGTCAAGCACAACATTTCTGTAAGCTCTCAACCTAGGATGTTTGGCAACATATTCTCCCTTGATCTGTCTTATAATTAATTCAAAATACCCATGAACAACAATTCTTTTAGCACCTAATCTCTTCAATAATTGCAATCCTAAGAGAAGTGCCTCATATTTTGCTATATTATTGGTGCAATGAAAGTTGAGTTTATATGAATGACCCTCTACATGGTTGTTCCCTAAATTGGACACCCAAACACCTACCCCCGAACCTACTTTGCTACAAGAGCCATCAAAGCTCATGTTCCAAAAAGGTTCAGTTTCAGTGTTTTGTTGCACAATTAGTGTTTGATTTTAATGTTTTTCATCAATATCATTTTCTGCTTTAGTAACTTGTGCGTTAATGTCCCCATCATTATAAAGAATGAAAGAGTCCAAGTCAAAATGAATAGAGTAAAGAGGATAGTTATGTGGTTTCTCTTGACTACTGACCATATAATTCCTTAAAGTCTCCCTATACAGTCTTCTATGTTGACCAAACACTAGTATAGTGGCGTAAGTCATGTCCATTTGCAGGGTTCCTTGTAATTTTTCTCCCCATGAGCATGACAACAGCACACCATACATAGGGGGAATGTCTGCAACCACTATATCCATCACTAGGCTTTTAGCAGGGATTTGGGCTAAAGTAACACATAGCTCTTTGATAAGACCTAGGCATCTAACTTTTCTTGAATCAAAGGAATACAAATCTTTGTATTGTCTAGTAATGTAAAGTCCTAATTTTTCCATGACTTCTTTGGGCATTAAATTATGGGATGCACCTGAATCTAGCATAGAATTATGGAAAATTTTATCATGAATATTCCAACTGACATAAAACAGAGGGACTTCTCCTTATTATGGTTTGCCTTCTACTTCTGGCCCAAATAAGAGTTCAGGATGATCATCATTTAAATTTACATCATCAGTTTTCTCCCCAATATTTAATGCTTTCATGACCTAAGTCCTGTACACATTCTTGTTCATTAATTCAGTTAAGGGGATAGAGATTTTCGATTTGGCAAGTTCATTCTCAATACTGAATGGTGTTTGATTCTTAAGTAGATTTGAAAAAATAGACTTATCAACAACTACTTTTGTGGCCAGTTCTATTTGTTGACTTGTAGAAGGGAGAATAGTTTGAATAGTTCTGGAAGAAGTATCAATATTAATTTTCATAACAGCTTCTGTTGGATTTTTTCCAAGATTTTTAATGGTTTTCTTAGGAAGATTGTCTATCTTTTTCTTGGAATCAGAATCAGAGAGTTTTTTGACAGGATATTTAGCATTCTTTTTATTGGCAGTATCTTGATTTTTCTTACTCCTAAGATTATACTGCCTATGGACTTCCATTATGGAATTTTCAAATCTTAATTTGTATTCATCTGACTCTTTAGAATCCATTTCAATTTGGGCTATAAGAAAAATCTCTTGCTCCTCTTGAGTGAGGAAAATTGTTTCCTCATCACTTATCCCTAAAAAAGTTATTTGATTATCGTCCAAATCTTACACAATGTTTGCCTCATCATCTGTGTAATTTTCCTGAAAAGCAGGTCGGGCCTATTGGTCTGGTACCTTTTGTTCTCTTTGTTTAATTTGGGAAACGTTTATTCTAAAGTTTTGGTTTCTAGTTTGTGGGACATTTTGGTTTTCTCTTGCTTGAGACTCATCACTAATGTTAACTCTTTGCATCATTTGATTCACTTCCCTGACTAAGTTATCAATCTTATGGCCAACAACAGAAGTAGAAGGTTCTTATTTTATGGTTACTTTGCGTTCAGACTTCTGTTTGGATTTTTTGGCTAGGATGTTAGGTTCAACTTTAATTGCATTTGCTTGCATTTCTTCCAAAGTGGCCAGGTCTCTTTCTCTAAGTTGATATTCCATGTCTACATCGAAACCATCTCGAAAATCAATCAGAGTTAGACAACGGGAGGGCTTGATTTCTTGTGGAATATCATTGTAAATAGTATTGAATCGTTCACAAAATTCTTGCACAGTTTCGTTGGGTTTTCTTTTTAACCTTTTATAATAATTTAGGAGTTGAAGTGGGTTCTTCTTGATCTCCCATCTAGCTAAAAAGAATTGATGGAAAGCTTCAAGGTTGGCTATACTTCCTGCAGGTAAACCCCTAAACCATTTCTTAACATCACCTACTAAGCTATGACCAAACAATCTCATTTTAATATCGACTTCATCGACTTCTTAGAGATAAAAGACATCATTCATCCTATCCACATGCTGTTGGGCAGTATTAGCACTAGTATTATCAAAGGTCACAATTTTGGATGGATAATATGCTGGCATATCATTTAGTTGGCCTGGTAACACCAAGGCTACATACCTTCATGCCATAACTGTCCTGGTAGATTGACTTGAGGATGGACCTAATGGAGGTGCAATTTTGATGACTATAGGGATAGTAGGGACAATAGTTTGAGAAATCAAAGGTAGGGAAGTTGAAACTATGGAATGAGTAGGGTTGAGAGGCTATAAATGTACAGATTGGGAAGACTTACTAGACAAAGAGGCTGCTGCAATAGTCAAAGTAGAGAATTCAACAGATTATTGAATGAAATATTCTTCGATAACTTGGTCCAACATTGAAACTAGACCTTGTAATTTTTCAAATTGCTGTAAAGATTCTAGATCAGGATCTGTTTCAAGGTCTTGGGTTTGGGGTACATATGGTTACAATATGGATTTATCTATGACAGTTTGATCTATAAGAGCCTCAAACTTTGATCTAAACAAACTTTTCTGAAAAGGCAAATCAAATTCTATGTCTTGTAAAGTTTCAAATTTCTCTGGGAGAGAATTAGACCTTGACAAAGGAGTATTTTCCAAAGGAGAATTGAATCTAGACAAGGGACTATTACTAGCTTGACTCTTGGTACATATTTTCTTTCTCACTAGTTTCTCAGGGTCATCTACAATTTTAGTAGGCTTGGGATCAAGATGAAATCTAGTATAAATTCTTTTGGGAGCCAAAGTTATGAAAAATCATCACACAAAAATCAAAATCAAACTCAATGGTACAACAGATATGTACAAAAAACAACCTCAAATCAAGTATTTCATAATGATACAACAATTGCTTACTGAAATAATGATTTTAAACCAGGGAATAATAGTGTTTTGGATTAAAACTTATTCTTCCCCAGTATGGTTGCCACTATGTTATCGTTCTATATTTTTAAGGTTGAGGGAGTAAATATATTGGACAACATCAAACCACTTTTGAAGCTGGGATCTAGCCCTGCTAGCTTCATAGAGGGATCTCTCTTTATGATTTAGCTTGGTTTTTAAGTTGAATTTAGGCTAGTTATGATTATGCTTGGTTGTTTGTTTGAATTTGTTTGGTTGGTTTGGTTGGTTAATCTGATCAAATTACTTTCTTTCCATTGGGCTATGGAGTCAAATAAAGCTGGGTGTTGCACCAAATGTTTAAAAGAGTAATCACAAGGAAAGCTAGTTACATTTACTTGATCTTTTCAATTGAATTACAAAATGGAGAAAAAGTGTGTTTCAGTAGTGATTGAAAATAATTTAAGAATTTTTCAATCAAACTTCAGAAGAAAACATACAGATTATAAAAACAATCCAAATAAGGTTTTTAATTAACATATCTTATTTTTCACATCTCATGTTTTACAATTAGATTTCAGATGATAAACATATAGAGAATAACAATGGAAACAACAATTACAATAAGAAAAACATCACCAGTAAATCGCAACACAAAAATCATGTGAAAAGTCTTTGTATTGATGGTGCTCCAACAGCGTTGAAAAGTACAATGCTTGATAAAAAGAGTTATAATGATTAGAAACCAACCCTCAATACTTTGAATGAATGAAGTATTTAAACAAAAATTTCCAAAAAGATTACAATCAATGTCGCATTGACATGGCATTCTATTATTAATTACAAAATAATTGAATTGACTAATATGATCAAAAGAGGTGAATTTAGTGAAGTAATCTAGAGGTCAGGCACTATTTTGGTAGATAATAGTTGTTGATTTGCCACTATTTGGGTGTTGTGCTGGTGAAGCTGATCTTTTCTTTAGTCCTAAAACTCACATAATTTATCCCACCGCTATTCATCTGGAATGGTGATTTTTTTTGCCTTTCGGTAGATCTCATCTACCTCAATAAACCGAGAAAATGTGGGTTTTACTACAAAAATATGCTTCATCTCATGATGGATGAAACTCATGGTATTTATAGCTTCGAAAAAATCTCTCCCTGCCATAGCACCTTTAATGTGGGAAGATTTCGCGGTATCCTTTGCAATGTCTTGAAGCTTCTTCTTATAATCTTCCCTGGTCATGAGTTTGTCATTGATCACAAATAAAGAAGGCATGCCCTTCTTGTTTAATGCTTCTATTCTCATGAAAAATATGTTGACTCCTATTTCCAAGCTGTGACATTTTTCTGTAAGCTGCACAACCAAGTTCTTCTTTGACAGAAATTTCTTCACTTCTAAGATTGTTTTTGTCATGTCATCTATTCCCAAATCATCCAGCTCATATATGTTTTTGTAATTGAGAAACTTTATGATTTTGTTGGTTGTGGCAAGCATATCTTCCAATTCATTGTTAATAGTGGAAATGGCCTGATTGGGTTTCTCAATCAACTCTTTCTGTTCAAATATAATCTGGATACATGGCCAGATTTCATCCATTGCCTTGATGATATTGTTCCATATAATTTCTTTAACTTGGGCCAGAGTGTGGCCAATAGAGGGCTCAGTTGTGGATTTCCTCCATACTTCTATTTGGTTTTGAGCTCTAGGTAGCTCTGCTGCATGGAAAGTTTCAATCTTTTCCTTCTGGTCTTGTAGAAGATTGACTTGAGCCTACAATATTTTGATTTTTTCTGTTTGGAGAGACATATTCTCCATTGCACTTGCCAATTGATCTGCAACATTCCCTGTGTTTGTTGTAGAAGATGTAGCTGTAGGAATTTTTGTAAGAGGCACTGCTTGCAAAGGGACAATAGACATCCTAGCAACTTGCTCCTTTTATTTGATGATTTTCTCCATCTCTATTTCCATTTGTTTCAACTGTGCACTCTACTCCATTATGATCTCCTTCATGTCTTCGTTTTGTGACTCTACCTCTTCAATGTCTTTGGCTAGAGGGTCTTTTGTGGCCAATAACTTTAACTGATTTCTCAATGCTGCTATGTCAGTATTCTTCTTTCTTACAAGTTCTTCTGCGACATTGATATTGCAGGATCATATCCTACTTTGACTATCAAGCCTTCAAGAGCTTTGATCCTTGTGCCTTTAACCAGTGAAGAGACTTTCTCCATCTTTAATTATGACTGGATGTTAGCTAAAGTAACCTGCAATTTAGACAAACTCATAGTAGTGTTAGTGAGAGTAGATGAAATCATTTGCCCAGTCTACTTGTGAATATCCATTTGGTCAATGGGTTGTATGCCTTTCACATCAAATTCAAATGAATTCTTCTTGTAATATGATGTTGCCTTAGGCTGTGGAATCTGTGCTTAAAGGAAGGCCATTTGCATTTTTTCCTTTCTCTAAATCAAAGGCTGACAACAATATGCTTTGAGAACTAGAAGTCTTCTTCCAGAACTGATTGTATGTGTTGATCTTCAAGGCCTCATTTCTCACTTTAATATCCTTGAAAATGTCAAATATACTCTTTTTTGTCTCCCCTGTGGTAGATGTGCTAGTTTGCATAACTTGCTGCTCATCCTTTGAAGTTGTCTAGCCAGTAGGAGAAAGTGTAGTTTGATCACCTACTAGTGAGGAAATAAGTGGTTCTTTGGTGGTGGAAATATTCTCTTGATCTGAATCCTTACTTAGACTTAGTTTGGAATTGAACTTAGCCTTCTTCCTGTACATGATTTTAAAGCCTTCACTAGAAATATCAGTCACTGAAGGTGACTCCTCTTCTCTGTTTCTTTTCTTTGTTTTCTCCCATGTGACAGGATTCTGTACTATTGAATTAGACACCAACTGGTCCTCTTCCTCTTGTAGAGTGTTCTCAGTCCATTCTAGCTAGTTTTTATATTTTTCAATCTTTGGTTTGGATGTATGAAAGTAAGCAGTAGATTTGTTCTCTACCTTTAACTTGGAGATGACCCCTAATGGATCATATGACCATGTGAAACTGAGACATAACTGCATTTCTTTGAGCAATTTGGTTGCTTCTTCCCCTACTGCCCTGTTGTTGCAAATAAAAGGCCCTATTTGTGTTTTAATTTTGAATTGAGATTTCTTCTTGTTAGCTGCAAAATGAATCTCATCCATATTAAGCATTTTCCTGATGTATTCTAGAGAAAAAATCCTCATTGGGAAGAATTTTGGCAGTTTCTAAGGGGCAATTTCACACCCAAATATCCTTAGCTATGTGTAATTCTGATAAACGTACCAATCTCCTATCTGGACTTGGTCTTATAACTGCAAGATTTTTCTGATTTATTCGCTGATTCTTGGTTCTAGCTGAGTGTTGCTTACGATACTGAGTGTTGGATGTACAAACACTTCTATGAATTGTTTGTAAGAATACTCCTTTTGTTCCTTCATTACCCACATAGTCCAGAAGATCACTGATTGTTGATTTCCTTCTTCATCCAACTTTTGTAAGGAAAGCTATAAAAACATATATACTAAGACAGAAGCATATTTAAATACTTCTTTAGTTTGGAATTTGAAAAATTGTTCATGGATAGAATATGCAAGGAATTGGCTAAAGTTGAACAAGATGGAAGGCTTGGAATCTGTAGACAAAATAGAAATAAATCATATAATTGCCTCATTTACCCACTAATCTGAGTAATAGCCAAGGAGGTTGGAAATAACTGTGATGCTTTGCTTGGCTCTCTTAGGGAAAATGGAGGATGGATAGGGAGGGTTTTCTTAGGTAATGGGGCATGTTCAGTCAAGAAAAGCTCAAGGGTTTTGGCTCTTTTTGCAAAGTCAATTTTCTGATATAATTCAATAAGCACTTCATGAGACAAAGGAGTGGCATTCCCTATTTTATGAGCTTGCATCATCTAGTCTATAGCTTGGGGAGTTATGGTGAATAGAATTTCTCTAGTAGAGGCAATAATAGCTCTTTGGCTTGGTAGGTAACAAGAATGACATTTCCTTAAGAATTCAGGGGTGTTGTGGGTATGGGGAAAGATATAATGGGGAAAATTGGATTCCCACAGTTGAATATCATCAGATTTATCTATAAACTTGTCCTCAAGCCAGTAGTACATTTCAAACAGATCAAATTCACAGAGGGTTTCATAAATTTTATAGTCTCTGTCTGCCAAAGGAATATGGTGAAATTCGACGGGCGGGTGGATCAGAGGAATCACTGGTTCTTCTTTTCCCTTGTCTTTCAAAGGCATGATTGATAAAGTTAAGGACATTGGTGAAATCTGGATTGTACAGGTTTACAGTGTGCAGAGAGGACTCGGGATTTAAGTAGAAAGGAAAACAAATGCACTAGCCTGAAATTTAGTTAGCAGGCAATATCCCTGGCTAGGTGAAATTGTTGCACTTTGGATTGGCACACCTGTAACAGAACAATGGCAATGGCAGTGTATAAAATCAGTAATCGGTGAATAGGTGAAAGGAGGGATTTTACAGTCTTCTAGCTTCCCGTTGATGGTGGCACGGGTCCGTTGGATTAACGGTTAAGTAGCTTAATTACTTAATGGTTTGATTTTGGATGGAGCGGATGTGATTAGTGGGAGAAATGGACGGATGGCGTGGAAAAGTGTGACTGGGGAGAGCGTAACAGATAGGGCAGTGGTATCGCTTGGCGAAGAAACCATTTTTCGAAGGTGGGGAGGCAGTTAATGGTTTTGGCGAGAGGGGTGAGAAAACACAAGGTGGCAACACGTTGCAATGGGTGTGGGTTTAAATACTACCCATTTTGGACTCTCACCCCCCCTGATGGTAAATTTCAAATGGTGAGGGGGAGCCGAAGCGTAATGTAGGCCATCAAATGTTAAGAGGGGGGCGCAGATGAGGGGGAAAGTGGCGAGATATTATCGTGATGTGACGGGGTGTATGGTGGGGTAGGGGAGTGGACGAAATAGATAATGGAGGAATGATTTTGGGTTGGAAAAACTTAGGAATAGGGAATAATATATTGAATATCATCTAATACCCCAAGCTTTAGAGTCAAACTTTTAATTCCTTTGCTTTTTCTTCTACACATGAAAATAATTTTAACATTTGACTTAGGATAAAATCTTCATGATTTTCAACTAATCACCATAGTGCTTCTACCTACCCTTTCTCATTTCAATTCTTTTTCTAAGCTAACATTTTCTCTTCTTGCTTTGCAGGGTGCATTTAAACTAGCAGACCCAAATCATTTTTCTTTTATGAAAATCTACCTTATCCTATCACTTATCTCACCATTGATTCAGATTAAACTTTTGAATCAATTTTATTTCTACGTGGCTATTGATTTACCAAGACTAAGTTATTTGGTAAATCTTCATTCACTAACCTATTGAACAGAAATTTAGATGTGTTCAATCATGATTAAATTGTATGATTTGAATAGAAGTCTAGTCATTGTGGCATTCAAAAACAATTTGCACACAACTTTATTTGAAAATAAAATAAAAGAACTAACTTATCAGTGGTGCCATTTTGACTTGCAGCGATTTTTGTATTATTTTCTATTTTTTCTTTTGTGGGTTCTTATTTCCTTTTTCTTGTCTTTTTTTTAACCTACCCTCTTTTCATTTTTTATTTTTTTCTTATATTTTTGGAAATCATTTGAATATTGAAATTATGTACAATATGAAATCACAAATAAAAATACTCAATCACCTTGAGATCCTTTAATTTATAGGATCCTAACAATGGCTCCATCTGGGGATGGCACTTCTCCAAGTGAAGTGTCAAGAACATACGATCAGTGGCCTTGAGTACTCCATGTCTGTAATGTCTTCATCTGATTTATTTTATTTTTAAAGATACTATTGGTAGCTCATCAATCTAGGCTTAGGGCCTTTACTGTGGGCTTCAACCTTTGTTAATAAGTTACCCAATCAAAATTATAAAGACTATGATATTTACCATGATGTAAGAAAAAATATGTAGGCTAAGAAAAGTAGTTATTAGCATCCTTCCATTGATAGGACCTCCAGGAATCTTGGCTCCATCTAGTTCTTTAAGGTAGAATGCATTATTTCCCCTAAAAGCATGAACAATATATGTCCCTTTCCAAAGATTATCAAACTTTCCATGTTTTCCTTTGTCTTCTCTCCTTGAATCCCATCTCAAGGCTTAGTCCCCATTGTTAAAGTCATCAACCTTTGTTCTTCTGTCAAAGATGTTTTTAACATTTTCTTGAATAACTTGGATCCTATTGTATACTTCCTCCCTAGATTGCTGCAACTGGATAGGTTGATTGATCCTTCTTTGTACATCATTGGGTTCAGCTTGCACTTCTTTAATGATCTTCATGACTAGAACTCCTAAGGAGGATAGAAAAACTGCATCCATACCATATACCAATTGGTATGGTGACATTCCACTTGATTTTTTAATAGTAATTTTGTCAGCCCAAAGTGCATTGACCAACTTGTTAAGCCAAGATTTTTTGTTGTCTTCTAACAACTTTTTGATGATGCTTACCAAACTTTTGTTTGAGGATTCAACCAACCCATTACCCTAAGGGTAATAAGCTGTTGAATTTCCAAAAGTAATGTGATATTTATGGAAAAATTCAACCATCTTTTTAGATTTAAAGGTTGCAACATTATCAGTGATGGGTTTTCTAGGACAGCCAAATATGGAGAGGATATTAGTCTCAGGGAATTTAATAATGATAGCATGAGTTGCAACTCTAGAAGGGGTAGCCTCTATCCATTTGGTGAAGTAGTCAGTGGCTATAAGAATCCACTTATGTTGTGCAGAGGAAGAGGGATGAATTTCACCAATGAAATCCAATCCCCATTGCTGGAAAGGGCTTTAACATAGATAGGCCTTAATGGCAGGGGAAACAATTTTCTCTTTCCCTAAAAAATCTGGCATTTATGGCATGAGGTGACTTGTTTGTGAATGTCAGGGAAAAGGGTAGGCCAGTAGAAACTAGCTCTAAGGATTTTATTGGCAGTGGCTTTCCAATTATCCTTCATGGAATTCCTGCATAAGTTTTTCTACATCATCCTTCAACAAGCATTTAAGTAAAATACCCCCAACATCTTTCCAATAAAAAACATTATCTATAACACAAAATTTAACTTCTTTTAACTTGAGAAATATTGCCTTTGTTTTTTTCAAACCAAGAGGAACATTTAAATTAAACAGGACATAAAGCAAGTCTGCATACCTGGATGAGTTTAGAAATGTTGTTGGAAATAATACTGAGAGGGGGGGGGGGGTGAATCATTATTATTAGATCAATAATTTAATTTTCAAAACTAATTTGTATACACTACTTCAACTTAGTGAACTAGTGTGTATATGCAACTGTACTTAATGCAACCAGCATATATGCAGAGATCTTTTGATTTACCCAAATTATCATGCATTGAACTTTAACTAGTATATCAAGAATTCATTAGATAGTGTAGTAAAAATAGAATAAGGCATCACACATAAGTAACACACATGAACACCGAGATATAAGGTGGAAACCCAATGTGGGTGAAAACCACCTGCTGCAATTGTCTCTGTCTTCTTTTAATAATAAGAAAAATTCTGTTTACAATTTTTGTACTGGTGTAGTCTTATACCAGTACGCAGGCTTCTACCTGCAGAAGGCTACAACCTTCTCTCATTCTCCAGCTTCTACTGGAAGGGAGCTACAACCCCCTAGCTCTTGTACTAGTTGATATGTTTACTAGTATGTAGGTGCTAGCCTACAAAAGGCTACAACCTTCTCTTTTCTTCCAGGGACCATGTTTCATAAATTTTCGAACTAGATCCATCAACAACATCATTCAATCATCAAATATATCTGCATCAACCAATCTCCTTTTGAACCAACCACAACTGAATCAATCAATCACTTCATCAATCTGATCATTCAGAATGCTGCCACCAGAATATAGTAACCAAAACCCAAGCCAGAACCCAGGACATTGCAACAGCAAACAAAAGCAACTAAAACATATTTTATAAGATATACACTACTTCCATGTGTCAAACCTACATGCATACGCACTTTCCTCAAAGCGAACCAGTGTACAGATCTACAAATCAAATTTATGATGTATATGCTACTTTGATATGCAGAACCAGCGTGTATACACACCTTTTCTAAAGTGAACCTGCATACAGATATGTAAATGATGATTTAAACATTACAACTATTCTAGACTTCAGTCATACCCAGATCATCATATTTACAAACTACAATATGCACTAGTTATTCATATATATACATAAAGATAATTCACTTCAAGCCTTAAGATCCTGATACATCATTAGATCGTATCCTTCATCAAACGCTAAGTTTCATCCTTGGTTCAGATCAAGCACAGCACCATAAGCCAATACCCTGCATATTAGATCTCACACTTCATCAGATATTCAATACTTGCACACCTTGGCCTAATGATCTTCTCCTCCTTTTATAGTTTTAGGCCTTTCTCAATACCATGGACCAAAACCACTTAGGACCAATACCTTGGACCCAATACCTGGGGTCAATAGCTCGAACCAGATACCTTGGACCAATACCATGGATCAAAATACCATGGACCAAATACTTCGGACAAAAAACTTAGTTTTCCAAGGTATACGTGCTTTTCCTTTTGTGAAAGTGCGTGTGTACGTATACGCGACTTGTATACAGTGATCTTGCCTGTATACGCGGCTTGGACAATGATGAACCTGCGTATACCTCTCTTTCTTCATTCTGTGAAGTCTGATCTATAACTTTGTGATGTTAACCTGCTGTTATTTGATCTGTCATCTAAGTGATTTGCCTTCTAAACTGATTCCTTGAAGCTACCCTGCATTTCATCACATCTGTAAACACTACTGTCATGCATTTTGTCACATCTGATATCTCTTTTGTAGATTCATCTAGTTACCATATACAAGTGAGTTGTTCTGCTATAAGTGGGTTGCCATCAAGTACAACACATACATCATAATTCCAACAAATGCCTCATCAATTTGTGGAGTCGCATGTTCCTCTTGATTATCTAATGAATCAATCAAGTTAATGTCCAAAGCATGGAAATTTTACTCAGCCATCAAATTGGCTAGTCCCTAACCTTTCATTAACTTGGTGGGCTTGATTTCTAAGTCGTATTCTAGAATGATAGCAATCCACTTGCCTTGTTTCCCATTAGGTCCATTCTATGTCAAAGTGTCCTTAACCACTGCATTAGTAACATAAGAAATAATATGGGAATGCAAAATATATACTCTAAAATATTTTATTGATTTAACCAATGCAAAGGATTTTTTTCCATAATGTTGTATTTTAAAGATGCATCTCTTAAATATTTACTAAAGAATGCAATAGGCTGCTCAAAACCTTCATTATTTTTCTGCAGTAAAACTGGTGCAATAGTGTGTTCAGAAGAAAAAGAGAAGATTATGAAATCTTTTGTGAAATCTGGGTTGATCAACACTGGTGCTTTGGTCAATGCTTGTTTAACTAACTCAAAGGATTGTTTGGCCTCAATACTCCACTTGATTTTAGAATCCTTTTTAAGCATGTTTTTTATGTTTCTAAGAAGTTATGCCAAGTTAGGAATGAATCTCCTTAGGAAAATTATTTTGCCAATAAAAGATTGAAGCTCTTTGATATTTCTTGGGTGACTGATTTTTAATATTGCTTCAATTCTACTGGGATCAATCCTAATTCCATCCTTGGAAATAATGTGACCAAGAAGTTTTCCTTCCTCAAGGCCAAACAGTGTCTTCTTAGGATTTAGTGAGATGCCAAATATTCTACATTTTTCAAATACTCTTCTCAGATGTGCTAAATGTTCCTCATCAGTTTTAGAATAGACTGTAATGTCAGCTAGATAAATCAAAATAAAACAACCAATTTCATTAGAAAAGGCAATATCCATTGCTCTTTGGAAGGTGGCTCCAACATTCATTAAGCCAAAGGGAATTTTCACATTCATGAAAGTCCCCCATGGTGTAGTGAAGACAGTTTTACCCTGATCATTAGGATGCAGTAAGACTTGGTTATAACCTGAGAAGCAACCCAATAAGGAAATTCTACTAGACCCTACTACCTTTTGCAATATATGAACCATTTTAGGTAAGGGGTAGTTGTCTTTAAGGGATACCTTATTAATATTTCTGAAATCAATACACAATCTGATTTCTCCAGTTTTCTTTCTAGTAGGTACAATGTTAGACACCCATTTAGAGTATCTAAGAGGAAGTATAATTTTATCATCATACATCCTTTTTACTTCTTTCTCAACCAAAGGCATTAGGATAGGATTAATCCTACAAAGTTTTCATTTGAATGGTTTTTGATCTTCTTTGATTGGGATTTTATGTTGTATGATAGTAGTGTCATATTCTTTTAGATCCTCATAACTCCAGGCAAAGACATCTATGAATTATTTGAAAAGGGTTATGTACCATTTTTTTGTAGCAATAGGAAGTGATTTTGAGAGTTTTATCATCTTGGGATTCTGCTCACTACCTATATTGCATTCTTCTATGTCTGATGATGTGGGTTCCATTTTTTTCTTTTTTGCCACATCATTAAAATTGAGAATTTCTTCTAATGGAGCTAAACCCCTAGGCAAAACATTATCCTTAATCTCAAGTACTTAAAATTCTTCTTTTTTTGGATCTATTTCATACAATTCTAATTTATGTACATCTTTATTTATTGAAATATTTACATCAGAATCGTCAAGCTGCTTATCTATACTAACATATTCAACAATCTAATTTTCTACTTCACACTCTAAATCTATGTTGTACTCTTCATACTCATCCTTGGATTGCAAAAAACTTTCAATTTGTTTGTCACTTCCAAATACCTGCCAATGTCTCATATTTTGAGGTACAGTTGGATGGTGTTTAACCTCCACTGTATATTGTCTGTTAGGTTGAGGCATTTTACATGTGCTAGCTGAAAAAGATAAACCATTAGCAAAGACATTTTGATTTCTGGGAATGACAGAAAGATCATATTCTACAAAAATTCCTAGAAAGTCAAGCATAGAATTTTTGTAGGCTCTCAACCTATGGTGTTTGGTAGCATATTCTCCCTTGATCTGTATTATAATTAATTCAGAATCCCCATGAACAACAATTCTTTTAGCCCCTAATCTCTTCAATAATTGCAATCCTAAGAGAAGTGCCTCATATTCTACTAAATAATTGGTGCAATGAAAGTTGATTTTATAGGAATGACCCTCTGCATGGTTGTTCCCTGAATTGGACACCCAAACACCTGCCCCTGAACTTGCTTTGCTACAAGAGCCATCAAAGCTCATGTTCCAAAAAGGTTCAATTTCAATGTTTTGTTGCACAATTAGTGTTTGATTTTCATGTTTTTCATCATTATCATTTTCTGCTTTAGTAACCTGTGCATCAATGTCCCCATCATTATAAAGAATGAAAGAGTACAGGTCAGAATGAACAAAGTAAACAGGATAGTTATGTGGTTTATCTTGACTATTGACTAAATACTTCATTAAAGTTTCCCTATACAGTATTCTATGTTGACCAAACACTGGTATAGTGGCGTAATTCATGTCCATTTGTAGGGTTCCTTGTAATTTTTCTCCCCATGAGTGTGACAACAACATGCCATACTTAGGGGGGGTGTCTGCAACCACTATATCCATCACTAGACTTTTAGCAAGGATTTGGGCTAAAGTAACACATAGGCCTTTGATAAGATTTAGGCATCTAACTTTGCTTGAATCAAAGGAATACAAATCTTTGTATTATCTAGTAATGTCAAATCCTAATTTTTCCATGACTGCTTTGGGCATCAAATTATGGGATGCACCTGAATCTAGCATAGCATTATGGAGAATTTTATCATGAATATTCAAACTGACATAAAATGGAGGGACTCCTCCTTCTTGTGGTTTGCCTTCTACTTCTGGCCCAAATAAGAGTTTAGGCTGATCATCATTCAAATTTACATCATCAGTTTTCTCCCCAAAATTTAATTCTTTCATGACCTGAGCCTTGTACACATTCTTGTTCATTAATTCAGTTAAGGGAGTAGAGATTTTCAGTTTGGCAAGATCATTTTCAATACTGAATGGTGTTTGATTCTTAAGCAAATTTGAAAAATCAGAGTTATCAGTAGCTAATATTGTGGCCAGTTCTGTTTCTTGACTGGTAGAAGAAAGATCAGTTTGAATAGTTCTGGAAGAAGTACCAATGGTCCTTTTCATAACAACTTCTGTTGGATTTTTTCCAAGATTCTCAGTGGTTTTCTTAGGAAGATTGTCTACTGTTTTCTTGGAATCAGAATCAAAGACTTTTTTGAGAAGATTTTCAGTATTATTTTTATTGGCAGTATCTTGATTTTTCTTACTCCTAAGATTATACTACCTATGGACTTCCATTATGGAATTTTCAAATCCTAATTTGTATTCATCTGACTCTTCAGAATCCATTTCAGTCTGGGCTATAAGAAAAAGTTCTTGCTCCTCTTGAGTGAGGAAAATTGTTTCCTCATCACTTATCCCTAACAAATTTATTTGATTATCATCCAAATCTTCCACAATGTTCCCCTCATCATCTGTGTAATTTTCCTGAAAAGGAGGCCAGACCTGCTGGTCTGGTCCCTTTTGTTCTCTTTGTTTAATTTGGGGAACATTTCTTCTAAAGTTTTGGTTTCTAGTTTGTGGGACATTTTGGTTTTCTCTTGCTTGAGACTGATCACTAATGTTAACTCTTTGCATCATTTGATTCACTACCCTGACTAATTTATCAATCTTATGGTCAACAACAGAAGTAGAAGGTTCTTCTTTTATGGTTACTCTGCGTTCAGACTTTTGTTTGGATTTTTTGTCCAGGATGTTAGCTTCAACTTTAATGACATTTGCTTGCATTTCTTCCAAAGTTGTCAGGTCTTTTTCTCTATGTTGATATTCCATGTCTACATCGAAACCATCTGGAAAATCAATCAGAGCTAGGCTAGGGGAGGGCTTGATGTCTTGTGGAATGGCATTGTAAACAGTATTGAATAGTTCACAATATTCTTCCACAGTTTCGTTGGGTTTTATTTTTAACCTTTTATATTCATTTAGGAGTTGAAGTGGGTTCTTATTGATCTCCCATCTAGCTAAAAACGTTTGATGGAATGATTCAAGGTTGGCTATACTTCCTGCAGGTAAACCCCTAAACCATTTCTTGACATCACCTCCTAATCTTTGGGCAAATAATCTCATTTTAACATCGACTTCATCCAATTCTTGGAGATCAAAAACATCATTCATCCTATCCACATGATGTTGGGCAGTATTAGCACCAGTATTATCAAAGGTCACAATTTTGGATGGATAATTTGTACGCATATATAGCATTTAGCTGGCCTGGTAACACCAAGGGTGCATACCTTCCTACCATAACTTTCCTGGTAGATTGACTTGAGGATGGACCTAATGGAGGTGTAGTTTTGATGACTATAGGGATAGTAGGGACAGTATTTTGAGAAATCAGAGGTAGGGAAGTTGAAACTATGGAATGAGTACAAATGGGAGGCTGTAAATGTACATATTAGGAAGACTTACCAGACAAAGAGGCTACTGCAATAAACAAAGCAGAGAATTCAACAGATTGTTGAATGAAAGCTTCTTCGATAGCTTGGTCCAACACTAAAACTAGACCTTGTAATTTTTCAAATTGCTGTAAAGATTCTAGATCAGGATCTGTTTCAAGGTCTTGGGTTTGGGGTACATATGGTTGTAGTATGGCTTTATCTATGACAGTTTGATCTATAAAAGCCTCAGACTTTGATCTAAACAAACTTTGCTGAAAAGGAAAATCAAATTCTATGTCTTGTAAAGTTTCAAATTTCTCTGGGAGAGAATTAGACCTTGACAAAGGAGTATTTTCCAGAGGAGAATTGAATCTAGACAAGGGACTATTACTACCTTGACTCTCGGTAAAGCTTTTCTTTCTCACTAGTTTCTTAGGGTCATCTACAATTTTAGCAGGGTTGGGATCAGGATGAGATCTAGTATAAATTATTTTGGGAGCCAAGGTTATGAAAAAACATCACACAAAAATCAAAATCAAAATCAATGGTACAGTAGATATGTACAAAAAACAACCTCAGATCATGTATTTCATAATGATATAGTGATTTCTTACTGAAATACCGATTTTAAACCAAGGAATAATAATGTTTTGGATTAAAATGTATTCCTCCCAATATGTTCTCCACTATGTTATCATTCTATATTCTTGAGGTTGAGGAAGTAAATATATCAGACAACATAAAACCACTTTTGAAGTTGGGATCTAGCCCTGCCAACTTCAGATATGGATCTCTCTTTATGATTTAGCTTGGTTTTTTAAGTTGATTTTAGGCTAGTTATGATTATGCTTGGTTGTTTGTCTGAATTTGTTTGGTAGGTTTGGTTGGTTGATCTGATCAAATTACTTTCTTTTCATTGGGCTATGGAGTCAAATAAAGTTTGGTGTTGCACCAAATGTCTAAAAGAGTAATCACAAGGCAAGCTAGTTAAATTTACTGGATCTTTTAAATTGAATTATGAAATGGAGAAAAAGTTTGTTTTAGTAGTGATTGAAAATCATTTAAGAATTTTTCAATCAGACTTCAGAAGAAAACATACAAATTGTAAAAACAATCCAAATAAGGTGTTCAATTAACATATCTTATTTTTCACATCTCCTGTTTTACAATTAGATTTCAGATGATAAACATACAGAGAATAATAGTGGAAACAACAGTTATAATAAGAAAAACATCACCAGTAAATCACAACACAAGAATTCTGTGAAAAATATTTGTATTAATGGTGCTCCAGCAGCGTGGAAAAGTACAGTGCTTGATAAAAAGAGTTATAATGATCGAGAACTAACCCTCAATACTTCGAATGAATGAATTATTTAAACAAAAATTTCCAAAAAGATTATAATCAATGCCGCATTGACATGGCATTCTATTATTAATTACAAAATAAGTAAATTGACTAATATGATCAAACGAGGTGAATTTAGCGAAGTAATCTAGAGTTCTGGCACTATTTTGGTGGAGAACAGTTGTTGAGTTGCCACTATTTGGGTGTTGCGCTGGTGAAGCTGATCTTTTATTTAGTCCTGAAACTCACATAATTTATCCCATTGCTCTTCATATGGAATGGTGATTTTTGTTGCATTGCGGTAGATCTCATCTACCTTGGTATACTGAGCAAATGTGGGTTTTACTACAGAAATATGCATTATCACATGCTAGATGAAACTCATGTTATTTATAGGTTCGAAAAATTCTCTTCCTGTCATAGCACCTTTAATGTGGGAACGGTTGGCATTATCCTTTGCAATGTCTTGAAGCTTCTTCTTATAATCTTCCCTGCTCATCAGTTTGTCAGTAATCGCAAATAAATAAGGTAGACCCTTCTTGTTTAATGCTTTTATTCTGGTGAAAAATATGTTGACTCATATTTCCAAACTGTGATATTGTTCTGTAAGTTGCACAACCAAGTTCTTCTTTGTCAAAAATTTCTTCACTTCTAAGATTGTTTATGTCCTGTCACCTATTCCCAAATAATCCAACTCATATCTGCTTTTGGAATTGAGAAACTTTATGATGTTGTTCGTTGTGGCAACCATATCAGCCAATCCATTGTTAATAGTGGAAATGGCCTGATTGGCTTTCTCAATCAACTCTTTCTGTTCAAATATAAGTTGGATACATGGCCATATTTCATCCATTGCCTCAATGATATTGTTCCATATAATTTCTTTAACTTGGGCTAGAGTGTGGCCAATAGAGGACTCAGTTGTTGATTTCCTCCATACTTCTATATGGTTTTGAACTCTTTGTAGCTCTCCTGCATGGAAAGTTTCAGTCTTTGCCTTCTGGTCTTGTAGAAGATTGACTTGAGCCTACAATATTTTGATTTCTTCTATTTGGAGAGACATATTCTCCACTGCACTTGCCAAGTGATATACAACATTCCCTGTGTTTTTTGTAGAAGTTGTAGTTGTAAGCATTGTTGTAAGAGAGACTACTGACAAAGGGACAATAAACATCCTGACATCTTGCTCCTTTTCTTTGATGATTTTATCCATCTCTATTTCCATTTGTTTCAACTATCCACTATGCTCCATGATGAGATTCATAATGTCTGCCTTTTGTGATTATGTCTCTTCAATGTCTTTGGCCAGAAGGTCTTCTATGGCCTATTACTTTAACTTCTTTCTCAATGTTGCTATGTCAGTATTCTTCTTTCTTAAAAGTTCTTCTGCGGCATTGATATTTGCAGGATCATATCCTACTATTGGGAACGGGATCCCCCAAAGGGTAGTTTTGGGGATAAAAGCCCATGCTTTAGTCAAATTTTGAAATAAAATGGTAAAGACTCGGCATTTTGTGGTCGCATAGTGCGTAGGTGTTATAAGTCATAAAGGGTTATCCACCCTTAGTTTTGTAAAGTAAATTCAGCTGTAAGAGATCTACCTCTAAGTAGTTAGAATGATTGATCATGTAAGAGAGTGAGTGGAACTCCGTAGTTGAGTGTGTGGAACCCTACAGCTGTGCGTAGAGGGTGAATAGAGTCTGTAATCACTTGGAAGAGATTAATAAAGAGAAGTATCCTGCAATTTTTGTGTCTTTGTTCCAATTAATGCATCTTATCAATTTATGTATGGATTTCCTTTATAATGCTTATGTGATGCGCGAATGTGTATGATTATGTTGGATAACTGAAAGCATATAAGAATATTTTTTTACGTTATGCTAACTGTGAGTAACTATCAAGATAAGTAAGGCACTTAGACTAACCTCTAAATCTGCACGGTACGTTGCCTTGGCAACGCGAAAGGGTCTAGATCAAGGGTTAAGGTTGTGCGAAGGATAGTCAAACACTTTCACGGAGGTATTGAAGGATGGAATAGAGGGTTCATCTAGTAAGCCCTAGAGCGAAGTGACATGCGCAAAGGCAGGAATAAAGGGAATAAAATGACATCACAACCATCTCAAGGTGCCGAAACTTAGTTCCAACATCCCCCCATATTGCTTTAGGTGACACTTCGGTCCGCGCTCCGCGGGCTGATGCCGAAAGGGCTAGTAGTATAGGGATTTTTTTGGCTAATTAACGTTGAACCTGGGTCAGGCCACCTCATGCCAACAAATGGTTCCGTTGCTAGGACCGGAATCTGCATAAGAGATGTGCAATGTCGTATCACTGGAGTCTAACTAAGAAGGAGATTGGAGACCGGCTGGATAGGAAGATCAATGAATTCACAGCACAAGAGAATAGAAACCTGTGACTAACAAAGGAATAGTGGTTGGACAGGTACATGTATACAAAGATCCAAAAGATCTTTTTCTGCTCCTTTTCGATTGAGCTATACGAGTGGATCATGAAGCTAGAAGATAGCCAAGGAAGGTGGAAACTTGATGGTCCTATTGTGTGGACCCTGGAGATAGTGCAAAAGTTGGAAGCATCAGAGGATAAGATCATCCCCGTTGTTGATCACTAGCTCAATTGTGTCATAGGAGGATTTGCAACTAAATTTGCGGTCGACACCTCAGTCAGCTACAGCGAGGCAAAGCGGCACTTTTTCAAAGGACCGTGAGGTAAGTACGTGAAATATTTGAATACCTAGATTAAAATGTTATTGTGTGAAAAATGGGTTATGCAGCTACCTTGATGTTTGGGGCTATGCGAAGTGGAAAAACTTACAGAAACAAAGGAAAAAAGGGTCCTCAATATAGTCTATTGATTTCACCTCCGTGAGGTGATGAGGAGGGAATAGCCTAGGTTTCTCCACAAAGTG
This sequence comes from Pinus tabuliformis, assembly GCA_031772625.1. Classification (NCBI taxonomy): domain Eukaryota; kingdom Viridiplantae; phylum Streptophyta; class Pinopsida; order Pinales; family Pinaceae; genus Pinus; species Pinus tabuliformis. The sequence goes on along the minus strand of CM062809.1, from coordinate 828,044,295 downwards.
CTATTTAGTTAATAAGGAAAGGATTACCACGAATACCACCTCCACCCACACCACCTCCAACTTCATCACCGTCACCTGCAACTTCACCCGTACCACCTCCACCTCCACCCCAGTTCAGTATGGCAAATTTAGTGAAACTGCCTTTGTTCAAAGGCTTGGGGAATGAGGACCCAAACCAATTTTTGTTCATTGTGAGAGCTGTATGGGAAGCTCAGGGCATTACAAATGATAACATGAATAAGGCGAAATTTGTTATTTCTCTACAGGATCGCGCACTAACCTAGTATATCAAGTACGCTAATGATAACCCAAATGTTGGAGTGGAAGACATCCAAACAACACTGAATAGAGAATTCAGTAGGCCTAAATCTAAAGCATACTCTATTGTAGGGTTTAAAGAAATCATGATGTAACTAGGAGAGACACCTTTGGAACTCTATCAAAGGTTGAAGTGTACAATCCGCGAAGCTAACATGAACCTTACAGACAGACAGCATCGCTAGTGGTTTGTGGCTTCGCTCATGCCACACTTAAGGGTAACGATGTCGTAGCAGAAGATAACAACTCAGGTAGAGGCCTTGCGGATCGCAATGAGGCTGCATGAGACACTAGTGCAGGATCCTAATCTGGGGGTTCAACAGATCCATATGCAGTTGAAAAATCTTTGCCTTGAGATGCAAAGCTTGAAGCAGGACAAGACAGTTTGACCAGAGGTGCGCAAAGAGGTATGGTGTCTGAAATTCAAGAGTCTGGGGCATGACAAAGACCATTGTTTAGTCTTTGCGAACTACCTTACAGGAGGAGGATCAATTCCTTTGAGGCCAGAAGCTCAAGCAAGACCAAGCATGGGGCTTGCATTGTGGTGCGCTATCTATTAGGTAGACGGGAAACATGCCATGGATTACTATCATCTGTTGCAAAAGTTTGTTTAAAGACGGCAACAACTGTTTTGCAACTTTTATAGATTGGTAAGGAATGATAAGCGTAATTGCAGAAGTTATGAATTGATGATGGATAGAACTCCCGCCTATAGGGTTCAGGGTGTAATACAGCCCCCTTACCAGAGCGCAAGGATGGCACAGATAGGATTTCAGGGGCGCGGATGAGGCCGAGGCAGAGGAGGACCTAGCAGGGGTCGGGGACAGTTGATCTGCTACAATTGTGGAGGACCAGGACTCTATGCCTGTGATCGCACTAACCCAACACGTCTGTCATGTAAGTATTACACTCTTTTTGAGCATGAAATGAAATATTGTCCTATGCTGATAGCCAGGATACATGACAAAAGGGTGCTACCACCTCCACCAACTCAGAACCTATAAATGATGAGGTCTGAGACACACGAAGAGGATCCAAACATGAATATAGTGCTCCGGAGCAGAATAACAACAGGAGATGACAAGGGGAAACAGCCAGAAGACAGTACATGGGTTTGCAAAGCTCTAGCAAAGGAAACTGAGTTTGATTTGGAGCATGCACATGAAACCTTCATGGAAGTGAAGAAGAGCTTCGCTGAGGCCTCCACCTCAAGAAGTAAGGATAAGCTTGATCAGGAGATGGATCCTTCTATGCTTACAACTTTCTTAGAGACCTGCATGAAGTTACTGCACGATTGTAAGGCTATGAATAGATTACAAGAGCTTATAAATAAATGTGTCAGAAACACTCTGAGTGAGCTGTGCGTAGTATGAAAGACAGGTAAGCATAAAACAAGGACGAGCCGAGAGATGAGACTGACCATGCAGATAGGAGAATATGAGATGGATCAAGTTATTTTGGACCTAGGATCAGATGCGAACGTCCTACCGAAACAAAATTGGGAATGAATGGGGAGACCCGTGTTGCAATGGTCACCGATTCAGCTAAGGATGGCGAATCAGTAGAAGATCATCCCCATGGGACAGCTACAAGGGGTGACTTGTTGGCATTATGATACATATGTTGTACTTGATGGCAACCCACTCATCTCAGAAATAAATTATAGTGTAGAGAAAAGTTCACGCACTTATATGCAGAGAAAAGTTTATTTCATGTAGAGAAAAGTTCACGCACTTTTATGCAGAGAAAAGTTTATTTCATGTAGAGAAAATTTCACGCACTTTTATGCAGAGAAAAGTTTATTTCATGTAGAGAAAAAGTTCACGCTCTTTCATGCAAGGAAAAGCGCGTATATGTTGGAGAACTTACCTTTGGTCCATGGTAGTTAGTCCTTGGTATTTGAACCTATGAAGAAAAGCGCGTATATGTTGGAGAACTTACCTTTGGTCCATGGTAGTTAGTCCTTGGTATTTGAACCTATGAGGAAAAGCGTGTATATGTTGGAGAACTTACCTTTGGTCCATGGTAGTTAGTCCTTGGTATTTGAACCTATGAGGAAAAGCGCGTATATGTTGGAGAACTTACCTTTGGTCCATGGTAGTTAGTCCTTGGTATTTGAACCTATGAGGAAAAGCGCGTATATGTTGGAGAACTTACCTTTGGTCCATGGTAGTTAGTCCTTGGTATTTGAACCTATGGTTTTGGACCATGGTACTTCATCAAAAGTGTTGATATCACGTACTTTCATGGTTGGTTCATGGTATTAGTCCAACAGTTTTTTGATCCTATGGTTTTGGCCCGTGGTATTGTGAAAGGCCTAAGCCTATATAAAGCAAAGGAGATCACTTGGCTAATTCATCCTTGCAAATCGAATATCTTAAGATCTGAAATATTGGGTTATTGTTTTAAAATTTTGATCTATGAAAGGGAAGTTGAAAGCGAATCTGTGAAGGGTGATCTCTCGAGCGCTGCAGGTGCGGAAGTGCGGAGGCGCCACAGAAGGCACAGTGCAGAGGCGCCACAGAAGGCGTAGTGCGGAGGCGCCACAGAAGGCGCAGTGCGAAGATGCCACAGAGGCGCCACAGAAGGCGCAGTGCGGAGGCGCCACAGAAAGCGCAGTGCGGAGATGCCACAGAGGCGCCACAGAAGGCGTAGTGCGGAGACGCCACAAAGGCGCCACAGAAGGCGCAGTGCGGAGGCGCCACAGAAGGCGTAGTGCGGAGGCACCACAGAAGGCGCAGTGCGGAGACGCCACAGAGGCGCCACAGAAGGCGCAGTGCGGAGGCGCCACAGAAGGCACAGTGTGGAGGCGCCATAGAAGGCGCAGGTGCAGTGGTCGCAGCGCCATAGAAGGCGCAGGTGCGGAGGTAGTACAGATATCCACAGATCTATACCAGTGAAGTTGTGATCCCTACTTAAAATTTGTTTTAACTGCCTTTGACTATTCTGCAGGGTTTTGGGTGCATAACTGATGTTTGGTTACTGGTATTGAGTTCAGATAACAGCATGATTAATGACTTATCTTTATGGACTAGATCTGGTTGATAACTCTCATAATATCATTGTATATGTATGGATCTGGTGATTGGGTAATTCAGAAGGTTGTTTGATTATGAGCTTCAATGTTGTTGTTGGATCCAGTTTGAAAATTTATGAAAAGTGGTCCTTGAAAGAAAAGAAGTAGGGGGTTGTAGCTCCCTTCTAGGAGAGACTGGAAAACGAGAGAGAGTTTGGTTTAAGGGAAAGTACCCCTAGAGTCCTTTGGGCTAAGACTCTACCAGACTGAAAATTGCTTATTTTAAAGAAACACACGCACAGCCATCATCTTTACTTTTAAGCAAATTCTAAGATTTAGGGCACTTACCAATGGTCCTACGTTCGAAAAGACCGTTAGGGTGCAAACCCTCCTTGGAGTTCCCTTCTTCTTTCTTTGACCTGCAAGACAAACAAATCAAAGAACACAACAGTACCTGTACAAATACTTATGTATAAATCATCTTCATGCTATAAAGTTAGTTATAAAAGATCTCTAAGTAACCACTTTCACTAGAATTCAACACAAGAATTTCATGAGCATAAAGAAAGATTATTCGGGAACAAAGACGTGTTTCTTTATAAATAAAGGCAAATAAAGTACAGATATCGGAAAGATATCACCTGAAAACCTTCAGCAGGCTCCAAGCAAGCTTCCTCCCGGATTCGTTCCAGCCTCAAGCTTTCGACAAGAGCTCCTTCCAAGTCCTACTCCAATGATGATACCAAGGATGAATGATCACCAATATACATGGAAACAAGGGTTTCCTATGCAAGATGGGGGAAGTGCAGACAGCACCAAGGACTTCAGACCTGATCTAAGGGAAAAATCTCAGCATAATAATCTTGCTCTCTCTTCTCTCTCCCCTTGGCCTTCCCATTGATGTCTTTTTATACCCTCTCCAAAGTAGTTTTTTAGTTAGGAGTTGGTTGGGAACAGTTGGGCCACGGGCACTAACAGGTGATCCAGCAGGTAAACCTGCGATCACCGCCCGAAAAAGAGGAAATTATATATTTTTTAAGTGTTTTAATAGATACACGCGGGTTGGGTATGACAGACCCGCGTGTACACGCGTTTAACTCAGGGCAATGTCGCGTATAGGGAATAAAACACTGTTTTTTAAATTTTTGGACCAGGTCTGGAAGGAGGGGTTGCCCTAGGCCATGAGTGCAGCATCACAAACCATAAGAGTGGGATTTGGAGCTATAACAGATGCCCCCTAATATATGAGGTCAGAAGGGGAACATGATGGCCGAAATATAGTAAGTAAGTACAAGGAAAGGAACTCTGCCAAAAAACTGAGGAGGACTTCACCAGAATTCAGCCTGCCAAGCCACCAAAAGGAGATCAGAAAGAAACACTGTCTGAGGCGGGCATACCCATGCTCAGGAAAAGTAAAGCATGTCCGCATATCAAGTACAAGCGGATCCACTAAGTATACAAGTATAAATGACTGTAAAATACATAATGGATCATCTGATCATAATGAGTAAGTACATGTCTGAATATCACATATAAAACTGTCAATGATGCTGAAAGATGCAACGGATCACTGAAATCAAAGACTGATCCCATAAGGTACCAACTGAACATGATGGAATAGGATGGTACTACACTGCAAACTCAGGTGCCAGCATATAGAATGTCGCCATGACTGACTGCAACATATAAGGTGGAGTGGTATCAACGAGCAGTAACAGGAGCAACTGTCAAGTGAACCAATGGATGCTGATACAACCTGAGGTCTTCACCGACCGCCGTGGTACATTTCTACACCATGGGAATAAATGATCTGAAGTCGACCATGTGAGAAATCGTTTGATTACCGGTCATTGATGTATACCGTTAACAAACGCGAGACTACTCACCGATAATGATAATGAGCGTCAAGGTACCCAGTACAATCTAACAAGTGTGAATAGATGAGCTGAAGTCGAACACCTGTAAGAATCTATCAATCAGGAGACAATGATGGTTTCCCACTGTCGATAGCGAGGAATCTGCCACTAATGACTGCAAACCCCAAGGTACTGCCAAATGGACTCTAGATCTTTGCCCCAGAGCAATGAGTCGGAGTCGATAGGGAAAGATCCGCTAGAAGGAAGGCATTAAGGCATCCTCCATCAATCTAGCGCGAGTGTAACCCGTAGGCCAATAATGTGGAAGGAATCGGACGAAAAAAGATGTAGTAACCCAACCGAAGTACGTTTCCGGCGTACACAAGATGTAGCTAGCGCACGGCAGAAACCCTCTGAACCAACCAATAATGAAAGCTGACACAGAGGCGAGGTATCCACCAATAGGGTCAAATGGAAACCAAGGTACTGCACGAATCCCAATGTGTGATAATGTATGCTGATGTCGAACACAAGGGAAACCACTCAGTCAAAGACCCATGATACTGATCGATGCTGAGCACAAGGTGACCTATCAATAATGAAAATAGGGCCAGGGTGCGGTCTCTAGGTCTGCCCTCAGAGCAATGTGTCGTCGTCGATAAGGACAAGACCCGCCAGCAAGAAGTCAATGGGGACCTTCTCAAACCGGCACGAGTGCAGGACCAATATAACTGATGTGATGATAGACATGATACTGACAACCAGGGATGGCCGACTGATAAATGAGTCAAGAGACACCGCAGAAAGGCCGACTCAGGCTAACTTCCCTTGAACAAAAGCACGACTCAATGTGACTATGTGGCAGCATAAAATGAATCTGTATAAGTTCGTCATGTAGGAGGCACGAACGAACCCTCCATATGATTGGAAGAGATAACCAATCGGGGGAGAACTGACTCGATAACAAGGTTATGGCTTACCTAAGTCAAACTAAATCCCACCCATGCGGAGGAGACTTTGCTTTGAGTGCTTTGTTCAAGGGCGACACAACTGACTCTAGCTGCCAACAATAAATGGAAATAACGTCCCTGTTCCCGCTCTTTTTAGAATATTTAATTTTTTTGTCTTTTTCTGATAAGCCGGAAAAAGAATAAAAGAATGCTATGGTACAGTGGAAAGAACGAGTGTCGGTGAAACAGATGATCTAGTTCCTGGGAAAGGAACGTTCCTATGCTCAATGCAGGGAGGTGAAAAACTGGTCAATGACACTCAGAGGTATGTTCCTTCCACGAATCTGGGTATGTCAAGCTGCAGAGGTCAAGGGGATGCAAGGTTGATTTTGCAGACGTCATGGTCAAAAGTTGGCTTAAACACGAGTCCAAGTGAAGCCGGCTATAGGCCAAAAGGTGCAAATAGTCAACATGCAATGCAGAAGTACAACTCAACATACATAGGAGCCTCTCGGGTATAAGGGCCAGAACGAAGCGAGGAAGCAAGGAGGAATGAGTCTTCAACGCAAGGTCATGGCGGGACTACAGAGGACTCCCGAGCCTACTCATAACGAAGCAGCATGGGCAAGAAATGTCAGTGAGGTGCTAACTAGGATGCCCATGTAAAAGGATGGCTCTACCATCATGTCATGATTTAAAAAATTGGCGAGTGAAAATGGCTTGCGAACCATAACATGATGGGGTCGACCCTACAGCAGATGTATCGGTCAAATGGAGGTTAGTATGCATAATGCAACGGAAGAAATGGTGTCCCTAACCTATATGCCAGTGAGAACACGATACCTGCCATGACGGGTCAGCAGTCATGGAACCGTCTCGAACCGTCGAAAAATGTCAAAAATGTCCTGAAAAACAACTCAATCTCGACATTCCAAGCTCCCAAGTTAAAAGTGACATGAAACCAAACAAAATAAAATTTTGAAAAAATTTTGCATTTTCAAAACTTATAAAAGCAATTTTGGACTTACCATTTTCACCGTTTGACTTGGAGAGCAAATTGTGGAGTACAAAGGAGCAAACTTCCCCGTGACTTATTCAACCGTTCAAACTCGCCGAAAACTTCCAGGTAAGCACTAAACTTAGCTTGCAATCAATTGTGATAGTTTTTAGGAAGTTTTATTGGTGTTTCACCGTTCAATTTTTGCAAAAAATTTCTCTGCGGCGTACACGCGGGTTTAATGTATATAAATCGCGTATACGAGGGCCCTACACGCGACTGTGTATAGGGTAACCCGCGTGTGCGCAGCGAAACATTTTTATACGAAAATCTAATGGATGAAAATGATTTTTTCTTCCAGGATGACTATCACATGGCGTGAAAGAGAGCACTCAGCTGTGGATAATGAAGTTATGGACAATGATGAGGCATTAGATGCCTTACGGGGATGCGGATTATTAAAATTCTTCAAGTTGCCGAATATGAAAGCAAATGTTCGTCTGCTCGAGAGACTTATTGATTACTGGGATGTCGAGGAAGAGGCTTTTATGATTGATCAGATGCCACTCAGGATAGAAGTGGAAGATATATATTTCATCACGGGCCTTTCCCGAAGGGGAGAGGTAGTACACTCCCGGGGCAGGACCCGGAATAGTCTCAGTGTAGACGATTATGTTCACATTTACTGTCCAGGTCATCGGAAAGTCGGGAGTCAGATCTCGATCCCACACGTGGCGAGTTTGTCACTACGGATAATCCTGTTCACCATAGCTCGAGTGAACGGGTCATCTTCGCTACATCAGGCATCACGGGTAAACATGAGCGTAGCAGTGGACTGTCTTACCACGGTGTTTGACTGGTGTACTCCTCTACTTGCCACCATGAAAGAACAGCTTGCTTCTATCAGGAAGGGACAGACCAAGAACTTTGGGTACGGAACCATTTTATGCACATTTTTCTTCGAGAAGGTTCCCGCACTTCGTCCCAGGGTAGCAGTTCCCATCAGCAGTCCACGTGATCCACGTATGGGCCGGTGGGCTGACTTGATGAAACGTCTGGGGGGTGGGGAAGTGCCCAGGAATGCATTCGACGACGACTTTTTTGCTTGGTGGGAGCAACAGATCATCGCCATAGACGACTACCCCTATGCTGGACTGGATTTCCGAGGAGATCCTGACCTAGTGCTGCCACCAGATGCAGCATGGGGCGAGATCGGTAAGATTTTTTTATTTTTTTTTTTTTTATTTATGATTTTATGATTTTTAGGATTTTTCAAGTATAATGATGAACTTTGAAAAACACATTTTTTGACGAGATTCAAATGACTAATATGATGATCATGTTCCAGACATTGGGCCTGTACGACCAGATGGGTTCCCGCGGCATGGACGGCGCGGCCGAGGAGCCGAAGAGACGGCTGCGAATGCGGAAAGGACCCTCAACAACGTCCAGCGACACTTGGCAAGATTGAGCTGCCAAGTACCAATGGCCGAAGTGGAGGACCTTCCTCCAGATATGCAGCGTCATGTGGTTGGAATGCCACGTGACTGGGTTCGCATCTTCCGGCGCGTGGCCAATGCTATAGTTAGTTATTTAGCTGCTCATCCAGAGCCGAGGCATTAGATATGCCTGACATGATTATGGGCATTTGAGTCCCAATTTTGTATATTTTGGACACACATATGTACACTCGAGACGCTTTTGCGATATATATATATATATACAGTTTGACTTTTTGATGCATGATTTTATGATGATGAATGATTGATATGCCAGTCTAATGCTTGATTAGCGATAGAATCAGCTAACCAATTTTGAGATCTTGGAATGTGCAAATAATTAATGTAAATAAATGATCTTTGCAACAACCTCACCCTTAAATATTGGCGATATAATAATGGATCTCTAACCCGATAAATGTTATTTAACTGAGACACTATCAATTGCGAATCAAGATATACTACCAACGAGTCGATCTCATAAGAGATTGCCTCGGATAACAAATTGATAACAGCTGTATATTCGGCCATATTGTTTGAAGCAGGACCGATACACACGCCTCTCGATGTCAACAACTGACCAGTTGGGTAATAAAGTACCCAAGCTGCGGAAGCAAGATTCCGAGTGTGCCGACTAGCACCATCGGCGAATCCATAATAAACCAAATCATCCATCAACACCTGCCAAAGCAGACCAAAAGTGCTGATATCAGAAAACGCTCGATAAGATATGTACAAATATACATAAAATACAAAGAAGCCATTGCCCGGTAAAACTAAGCAAAATACTTCTTTAAATAGAGCCCATTTCGGGGCTCCGCCAGCTTGTTTCCTTCGAAATCAATTAACTCATACGATCCTTTTTCTAAGACTCGTTTTATAATGAAAGGACCGTACCACATAGGCTTAAATTTGCCTGCCCCCAAGGCGTCCTTATCTTGGTCATAGACCAAGACAAGGTCACCTTCAGAAAAGACACGAGGACGGACAGACTTATCATACTGAGTTTTGACCCTTTTCTTATGGGCTTCATTCATCGTGGCGGCATCTCGACGCTGCTCATCGAGATGTTCCAGGTGAACTAGGTGCTCCTCGAGACTCGAAGTCTCAGGAAGAAGCTCGACAGCTAATTTCAGAGACGGAATTTCACATTCGACCGGAAAGATAGATTCCATCCCGTAAACTAACTGAAAAGGAGTAAAACCAGTAGCCGTTTTGACGGAGGTTCGGTATGCCCAAAGCGCTGGATACAACATAATGTGCCAATTGGACCGATTTTTATCGATTGTCCGTTGGAGTATCGTCTTAAGAGTTTTATTGACCGCCTCGACCTGTCCATTGGCCTGAGGATAGTAAGGAGACGAATGCTCTTGACGGAAACCTAATTTAAAAGCCAATTCGGACATTAGCTGATTTTGGAAATGACTGCCATGGTCAGTGACAATCTCTCTTGGGATACCGAATCTTGAGATAACTTGATTGAAAAGAAACAAAGCTGCCGTGTCACTGTCGTTCTTATAAGTAGGCATGGCCTCCGCCCACTTCGTGAAGTAGTCTACGGCCACGATAATGTACTTGTGATTCGCCGCTGAAGGCGGATTACAAGTCGTAAAATCAATACCCCACTTAGTGAAAGGACCGACGGTGACAACGGGAAAGAGGGGAGCTGGATGCGCGCGCATCTTGCGAGTAAAAATCTGACACGGGTGACAGCGTTTTACCGCTTCCACACAGTCCTTAAAAAGTGAAGGCCAAAAATAGCCGGCACGTAAGATGCGCTGGGCTGTAGCAAGCCCTGATAGATGACCACCACAAGCTCCACTGTGGCAATCATTAAGAACAGACTCTGCTTCCTCTAAGGTTAAACAACGTCGAAGAATTGAGTCAACTCCTCGACGGTACAATGTGTCACCAATGATAACATAGTTTTTAGCCAGGTGACGTAACTTGCGACGTTCATCCTTGGAGAAAGTAGAGGGAAACTTCGAAGTCTGGAGATAAACAATGATATCTCCATACCAAGGGTCTTGTGAAGAGATGAGGAATATATGCTCGTCGGGTAAACTTTCCTCATAAACAATATCTTCTCCGCAAGGAAGCTCGGAAATTAGCTCCGCAAATACAACAGATGGAGTCGCCAATTCTGGTTTAAGGGAAAGTACCCCTAGAGTCCTTTGGGCTAAGACTCTACCAGACTGAAAATTGCTTATTTTAAAGAAACACACGCACAGCCATCATCTTTACTTTTAAGCAAATTCTAAGATTTAGGGCACTTACCAATGGTCCTACGTTCGAAAAGACCGTTAGGGTGCAAACCCTCCTTGGAGTTCCCTTCTTCTTTCTTTGACCTGCAAGACAAACAAATCAAAGAACACAACAGTACCTGTACAAATACTTATGTATAAATCATCTTCATGCTATAAAGTTAGTTATAAAAGATCTCTAAGTAACCACTTTCACTAGAATTCAACACAAGAATTTCATGAGCATAAAGAAAGATTATTCGGGAACAAAGACGTGTTTCTTTATAAATAAAGGCAAATAAAGTACAGATATCGGAAAGATATCACCTGAAAACCTTCAGCAGGCTCCAAGCAAGCTTCCTCCCGGATTCGTTCCAGCCTCAAGCTTTCGACAAGAGCTCCTTCCAAGTCCTACTCCAATGATGATACCAAGGATGAATGATCACCAATATACATGGAAACAAGGGTTTCCTATGCAAGATGGGGGAAGTGCAGACAGCACCAAGGACTTCAGACCTGATCTAAGGGAAAAATCTCAGCATAATAATCTTGCTCTCTCTTCTCTCTCCCCTTGGCCTTCCCATTGATGTCTTTTTATACCCTCTCCAAAGTAGTTTTTTAGTTAGGAGTTGGTTGGGAACAGTTGGGCCACGGGCACTAACAGGTGATCCAGCAGGTAAACCCGCGATCACCGCCCGAAAAAGAGGAAATTATATATTTTTTAAGTGTTTTAATAGATACACGCGGGTTGGGTATGACAGACCCGCGTGTACACGCGTTTAACTCAGGGCAATGTCGCGTATAGGGAATAAAACACTGTTTTTTAAATTTTTGGACCAGGTCTGGAAGGAGGGGTTGCCCTAGGCCATGAGTGCAGCATCACAAACCATAAGAGTGGGATTTGGAGCTATAACAGAGTTGTAGCTCTCTGCAGGTTGCAGCCTGCGTATTGGTAAAGGACTGCACCAGTACAAAACCATTGTAAAAGGAGTTTCTAATTTGAAAGAAGATAGAGACATATTGCAGCAGGTGGTTTTCACCCACATTGGGTTTCCACCTTACATCTTGTGTTCTTTGGTGTGACTATCTGTTTTCTTTATTCATGCTCATTATTTTATGGTACTGACATGCAAAAATAATTCAAAGAATAAATAAGGAAGATTTATTAAAAGAACTTGATAATATTGATTCATCCCCCCTCTCAGTATTATTTCCAACAATTGGTATCAGAGCAGGTCCTTTAGAGAAGCTTGATCGCTTGAAGGAAGATCATTCATCATGAGCAACTACGAGAGGGAAGCATCAATCAGGCCACCAATTTTTGATGGGACAAACTTCAATTATTGGAAGGTAAGAGTTACTGCCTATCTTCAATCTCTTGGTACAGAAGTTTGGGATATCATAGATATAGGCTACACTTTTCCTTCAGCTACTCCTACAGATACGGCCGAAAAGAAGAAATATGAAACAAATGCTAAAGCAGTCAATACTCTGCTGGGATGCTTATCTCAAACAGAATTCGTGAAGGTTATGCAATATAAATCCGCAAAAGAAATATGGGACAAGATTGTCTTGAGCTATGAAGGAGATGAACAGGTAAAGCGTGCTAAACTTCAAACCCTCAGGATTCAGTATGAGAATCTCAGAATGTATAATGATGAAAGTGTGGCTAACTATTTCCTTCAGGTAGATGAGATTGTTAATTGCATGAAAAACTTGGGTGAAGAAATAAAAGAGGCTATTGTGGTTGAAAAAGTTCTAAGATCATTGTCCCCCAAGTTTGAATCTAAAGTGTCTGCAATAGAAGAAAAGGAAAATCTACGAATTCTTACTATGTCTCAGCTACACGGAATTCTGACTGCTTATGAAATGAGAAAGGGAGGTCCATCAGACAGAAGAGAAGCTGCTTTCAAGGCTTCAGGCAAAGGAGACTATTATGAAGCAAGTCACGTGCCAGAAGAAGAAGAAGAAGAATCAAATTTTGTCAGAAATCTTCAAAGGGGAACTGGAAGGTTCAGAGGTAAGTTACCTTTTAAATGCTTTGCTTGTGGAAGAGTAGGTCATTATGCTGCAAAATGTCCTCATAAGGATAAAGGAAAGGAAGTTGCTAGATGGAACAAGAAACAGATTGCAAATAAGAAAAGCTACTACACTCATGAAGATAGTGATGGTCTATCAAATAGTGACGAAGATGAATGAGGTAATGAATATAAACTCTTAATGGCATTTGAAGATGATGATTACATGGATGCTATAGATGTGGATAGCTTTTGTGAAGAAATTTCTAGACTCAAGACATGTATAGAAGAAAAGAATAGGATCATTGATACTCTACAACTTCAAATTGATGAAAAAGAAAAATATCTTGAAAAGTTAGAAGGCGAAATTGTTGGTCTTAGAAAAGAGATTGAGAAAACAAAGGCTATTAATCTTAAGTTTGTCAAAGGATCTGAAACTCTGGATGAGATCATCAATGTACAGCGCTCTCCTCTAAACAAGACAGGTCTGGGCTATAATGGAGAAACTTCTCAAGCATCCACCTCAAAGAGTTATCTTGATGCAGCAAGAAGGAATGAGCAAAAGTACAATGGAGATCACCAAGTAAAGCAGGGACCAATTACAAACAAAGACTATCAGGCAAATCAGGGGCAATATGTCTTAAGGATGAACAAAAGCTACAACCAGCCACAGGTAAAATCCTCTCAATTTGCTTCAAGAATGAATGACAATAGAAATTACAATCGTTTGGCCGGAAGATTTGATAACCGCAGAAATTTCTTCAATGGACAATGATTTTCTTGCCATAACTTTGGTCACAAAGCAGCTCAATGTGTTGCATATAAAACGATCATGACTAGAGAAGCTCAAAAACAAAGAAGTATGACCGGGATTACAAAAAGGACCTATAACAACTTTTCGGTTCTTGAAAATGAAGTTGAATGTTCTATTTGCAATAACTTTGGTCATGAAGATTCTGAATGCAGGAGCAGGTTTCAGCCGACTCAAGCACCAAAACATGGAGAATAAAGGAACCACAAACAGAAAGATGTGGGATAGCATTTTATGTAGAGGGACAGGAAAATCTATGGTACATTGACAGTGGATGTTCGAAGCATATGACAGGTGATAAAGAAAAACTTGAATCATATTCTGCCCTAGAAAAAGGAAAGAAAGTTTCTTTTGGAAATGATACTCCTGCAACTATAAAAGGAAAAGGCACTGCTCAGTTAAAAGAAAAGGTCAAAGCTGGAAATGTTTTCTATGTTGATGGATTGAAACATAATCTTCTAAGTGTCAGCCAGATGTGTGATCAAAGAACCGAGGTGATATTCAGATCAAATGGATGTCTTGTTCGTGATCTTGATACAGGTAAAACAGTGATCAAAGGTAAAAGAACTCCAAATAATCTATACATATTTGAAGAAGGACAACAACAATGCTATCTGAGCAAGGATGATGAGCACTGGTTATGGCACCGGAGGTTGGGGCATCTAAGCTTTTCACAAATAAGGAAAGCATGCAAATATCAGGCAGTTCGTGGTCTTCCAGATATCAAAGTTCCAGACAACACCATATGCAAATCATGTCAGTTTGGAAAGAAAACCAGAACTACCTTTCCGGAAAAGGAAGGATCAGCTAGCATGCCTCTTGAGCTAGTACATACAGATACATGTGGTCCATTCAGGAAAAGGACACCTCGAGGAGAAGAATACTTGATATTATTCATTGACGATTTCTCTAGGTTTGTCTAGTTAGGACTTATGAAGCACAAAGATGAAGCATTCGAAAAGTTCAAATCCTTCAAAGCCTTGGTTGAAAATGAATCAGGATACAAAATTAAGTGCCTCAGATCCGACAGAGGTGGGGAGTTTACCTCAAATGAATTTTTCGATTTCTGTGAAGAACATGGGATAAGAAGAGAATTCTCTATAGCTAGAACTCCTCAGCAAAATGGAGTTGTGGAAAGAATGAACAGAACAGTCCAACAAATGGCTCGTGCTATGCTTGATGAGTCGGGAACTCCCGCAACTTTTTGGGGTGAAGCTGCACATGCTGCGGTTGTTATTCTCAACAAAACAAATGTCCGGGTGAACAGCACTCAAACCCCTCATGAGCTCTGGTGTGGTGAGACTCCTTCGGTAAAGCACTTCAAAATCTTTGGGAGCAAATGTTATATTAAGAACACTGATGAGCAACTTGGCAAACTTGAACCTAGAGCAGATGAAGGCATTCTTCTTGCTTACTCTCCACATATCAAAGCATACAAGTGCTACAATAAAAGACTTGGCAGAATTGTTGACAGCATTGATGTAGTGGTTGATGAGAAGGGATACATTCCTAGGCAAGTAAATCATGAAGATGTCGAAGAAGATGAAGGCCATCCTCAAAGACAGAATGATGAAGAAGAAGAACCTCAAGAAGAACCAGAGGAGCAGATAAGGATAGAAGAGAAGACTCCATCCAGATATGTTCAGAAGAATCATCCAGAATCTCAGATTTTGGGACAGAAAGAAGCAGGTGTACAAACAAGAAGAACAATTGCAGAGGCTTCAAGCTATTTGGCATTACTCTCTTCCACTGAACCACAAAATGTGAAAGAGGCATGCAAAGATGAATGTTGGGTCAAAGCAATGGATGAAGAACTTGAGCAGATCAAAAAGAACAACACTTGGGAGTTGGTTCCTAGACCAAAGGATAAGAATGTTATAGGAACAAATTGGGTCTTCAAAAATAAATTGAATGAAAATGGAGAAGTAATTAGAAACAAGGCCAGACTTGTTTGTAAAGGGTATGCGCAGCAAGAAGGAATAGATTTTGAAGAAACTTTTGCTCCTGTTGCAAGACTTGAGGCCATCCGAATGTTCCTTGCTCTCTCAAGCTTTCAAAACTTCAAAGTATTTCAAATGGACGTGAAATCAGCCTTTCTGAATGGAGACTTGGAAGAAGAAGTATACATTGAGCAGCCAGATGGTTTCATTCTTGGAAATGATCCAAATCTTGTATGCAGATTGAAAAAGGCTCTCTATGGCCTCAAACAAGCTCCAAGGGCTTGGTACTATCGTTTGGACAAATATCTTCATCAACAAGGTTTTCCAAAAGGATCAGCAGACAGCAATCTTTATATAAAAGTTGAAAATGACAAATTGCTAATACTTGTTGTGTATGTAGATGACATTATCTTTGGCAGCAATGAAGAAGCTATGAGTCAAAGCTTTGCCTTGGTGATGCAGAAAGAATTCGAAATGTCCTTGTTGGGAGAACTGACATATTTTCTTGGTTTGCAAATCCAACAAAATGAAGGAGGGATCTTCTTGTCTCAAACCAAGTATCTCAAGCAGATTTTGAAGAAATATGGTATAGAAGAAGCAAAACCAGTATGTACACCCATGGTCACAGGATGTAACCTCAGTGCAAATGATGAATCAGCAGCAGTGCATCAACCAACTTACAGATCTATGATTGGAAGTCTACTTTATTTGACAGGTACCCGACCAGACATCATGCATGCAGTGGGAATAGTTGGAAGATTTCAGGCAAATCCAAAGGAAACTCATCTTCAGGCAGTAAAGAGAATCTTCAAATATCTTCAAGGGACTCAAAACTATGGCTTATGGTATCCTAGAGATACAGATCTCACACTTCATGCTTATACAGATGCAGATTGGGCCGGAAGCGTGGATGACAGGAAAAGCACAAGTGGTGGTGCATTCTTTATGGGTTCCAGATTAGTATCTTGGTTCAGCAAGAAATAGAGTTTGATTGCCTTGTCTACAGCTGAAGCAGGATATGTTGCTGTTGCATCTTGCTGCACTCAACTCCTTTGGATGATGCAGACCTTGCAGGATTTTCAAATCACTTGTACACCACCCATCTCCATCTTATGTGATAATACAAGTGCAATCAGCATTTCAAAGAACCCAGTCATGCATTCAAAAACCAAGCACATACCAATTAAGTATCACTTTCTCCGGGAACAAGTGCTTGAACAAAAGGTCAAGTTGGAGTATGTTCCTTCTAAGAAATAGGTTGCTGATATACTCACCAAACCATTGCCTAGGGAGACCTTTGAATACCTCAGGCAAAAGCTGGGGGTTGTTGATGCATCATCTTGTTATTGAATCTCTTCTGATTGTTGGTTGTATGCAAGGTTCATCTGAAGTATATGCGTACATGTGCTGGGTTGCAGATTGGTCAAAGATCGAATGGCACAGGTTCAGGGGGAGCATATCATGCATTGTTGGCATTATGGAGGAAGTATAGAATGAGATCATGGATGCTGGTCTGAATATTGTTGCAATACATCTCTATCTCTTTCATGGTCATGGATTATGGTTCTTCTTTGCAGATCTGGTTTATAGTCAGGGGGAGCATGTTCTTAGGGGGAGCATAACCCTTTGCCCTTGATGTCAAAGGGGGAGAGTGATTGGTTGTTGTTGCCATCAAGTCCAAAGGGGGAGATTGTTGGCATTATGATACATATGTTGTACTTGATGGCAACCCACTCATCTTAGATAATAAATTATAGTGTAGAGAAAAGTTCACGCACTTATATGCAGAGAAAAGTTTATTTCATGTAGAGAAAAGTTCACGCACTTTTATGCAGAGAAAAGTTTATTTCATGTAGAGAAAAGTTCACGCACTTTTATGCAGAGAAAAGGTTCATGCTCTTTCATGCAAGGAAAAGCGCATATATGTTGGAGAACTTACCTTTGGTCCATGGTAGTTAGTCCTTGGTATTTGAACCTATGAGGAAAAGCGCGTATATGTTGGAGAACTTACCTTTGGTCCATGGTAGTTAGTCCTTGGTATTTGAACCTATGAGGAAAAGCGCGTATATGTTGGAGAACTTACCTTTGGTCCATGGTAGTTAGACCTTGGTATTTGAACCTATGAGGAAAAGCGCGTATATGTTGGAGAACTTACCTTTGGTCCATGGTAATTAGTCCTTGGTATTTGAACCTATGAGGAAAAGCGCATATATGTTGGAGAACTTACCTTTGGTCCATGGTAGTTAGTCCTTGGTATTTGAACCTATGGTTTTGGACCATGGTACTTCGTCAAAAGTGTTGATCTCACGTACTTTCATGGTTGGTTCATGGTATTAGTCCAACAGTTTTTTGATCCTATGGTTTTGGCCCGTGGTATTGTGAAAGGCCTAAGCCTATATAAAGCAAAGGAGATCACTTGGCTAATTCATCCTTGCAAATCGAATATCTTAAGATCTGAAATATTGGGTTATTGTTTTAAAAGTTTGATCTATGAAAGGGAAGTTTAAAGCGAATCTGTGAAGGGTGATCTCTCGAGTGTTGCAGCTGCGGAAGTGCGGAGGTGCCACAGAAGGCGCAGTGCGGAGGCGCCACAGAAGGCGTAGTGCGGAGGCGCCACAGAAGGCGCAGTGCGGAGATGCCACAGAGGCGCCACAGAAGGCACAGTGCGGAGGCGCCACAGAAGGCGCAGTGCGGAGACGCCACAGAGGCGCCACAGAAGGCGCAGTGCGGAGGCGCCACAGAAGGCACAGTGCGGAGACGCCACAGAGGTGCCACAGAAGGCGCAGTGCGGAGGCGCCACAGAAGGCGCAGTGCGGAGGCGCCACAGAAGGCGCAGTGCGGAGACGCCACAGAGGCGCCACAGAAGGCGCAGTGCGGAGGCGCCACAGAAGGCGCAGTGCAGAGGCGCCACAGAAGGCACAGGTGCAGTGGTCGTGGTGCCACAGAAGGCGCAGGTGCGGAGGTAGTACAGATATCCGCAGATCTATACCAGTGAAGTTGCGATCCCTGCTTAAAATTTGTTTTAACTGCCTTTGACTATTCTGCAGGGTTTTGGGTGCATAACTGATATTTGGTTACTGGTATTGAGTTCAGATAACATCATGATTAATGACTTATCTTTATGTACTAGATCTGGTTGATAACTCTCATAATATCATTGTATATGTATGGATCTGGTGATTGGGTGATTCAGAAGGTTGTTTGATTATGAGCTTCAATGTTGTTGTTGGATCCAGTTTGAAAATTTATGAAAAGTGGTCCTTGAAAGAAAAAAAGTAGGGGGTTGTAGCTCCCTTCCAGGAGAGACTGGAAAACGAGAGAGAGTTGTAGCTCTCTGCAGGTTGCAGCCTACGTACTGGTAAAGGACTGCACCAGTACAAAACCATTGTAAAAGGAGTTTCTAATTTGAAAGAAGATAGAGACATATTGCAGCAGGTGGTTTTCACCCACATTGGGTTTCCACCTTACATCTTGTGTTCTTTGGTGTGACTATCTGTTTTCTTTGTTCATGCTCATTATTTTATGGTACTGACATGCAAAAATAATTCAATGAATAAATAAGGAAGATTTATTAAAAGAACTTGATAATACTGATTCACCCCCCCTCTCAGTATTATTTCCAACAATACTGAGAGGATCCAAACATGGATCCAAACATGAAACATGGATCCAAACGTGGAGACACGCAAAGAGGATCCAAACATGAATATAGTGCTCCGGAGCGGAATAACAACAGGAGATGACAAGGGGAAACAGCCAGAAGACAGTACATGGGTTCGCAAAGCTCCAGCAAAGGAAACTGAGTTTGATTTGGAGCATGCACATGAAACCTTCATGGAAGTGAAGAAGAGCTTCGCTGAGGCCTCCACCTCAAGAAGTAAGGATAAGCTTGATCAGGAGATGGATCCTTCTATGCTTACAACTTTCTTAGAGACCTACATGAAGTTACTGCACGATTGTAAGGCTATGAATAGATTACAAGAGCTTGTAAATAAATGTGTCAGAAACACTCTGAGTGAGTTGTGCGTAGTACGTAAGATAGGTAAGCATAAAGCAAGGACGAGCCGAGAGATGAGACTGACCATGCAGATAGGAGAATATGAGATGGATCAAGTTATTTTGGACCTAGGATCAGATGCGAACGTCCTACCGAAACAAAATTGGGAATGAATGGGGAGACCCGTGTTGCAATGGTCACTGATTCAGCTAAGGATGGCGAATCAGTAGAAGATCATCCCCATGGGACAGCTACAAGGGGTGACTGTGGATATTGAAGGTGCAAGCGCGCTAGCTGATTTTGAAGTAAAAGAAATTGTGGATGACAACAACCCATATCCTGTGCTCCTTGGAATTGATTTGGCTACTGATATGTAATCAACCTAAAGAAACAAAAGATGATATTTGAGAAGAAATCACTCCATGTAATATTACCCCTAGAGCCTGCTGAGGGATCGCGTTATACTGAACCAGTCTACTATTATGAGAGTGATGATGATCTGGACTATATCTAGAAGATAACAATGTGAGACTAAGATTGGGTGAATCCAACAGTGGATGGACGAATTACATGGCATCACGAGAGTTCATGTACCTCAGACTCTGATGAAGAACTAGAGCACTGGAAGAATCAGTTACACGAAGTAACTACGCTGAGATGTAACATGATGACCTGGTTGCTGCGCTGTGTGTCATAAGAGGTAAGGAATCTGCCTACTTACGATGGACTGAATGATGTAGAAAATTTTCTGGATGCATTTGAGAGGGAGGTACCAGAAAGATAGCGCTCCCAGGCGATGGAATGGGCCTTGCATGCTACGCCCACAAGGTGGTGGGGTATGCACAAGGGAAGCTTTGATGATTGGCGCGAACGTAGGAAAATGATGAGAACTCACTTTGGGAAGCTGAAGATGCGAATGATAGACAAGTATGATGGGCAGGATGATCCACGCGCACACATGGCCAAATGGGCCTAGGCTTATGGAGAGAAGCCCCAACCTAAATGGGTGCACTTGTTTTGTCACACACTAGATATTGTCCCAATGAACTAGTATGTAGAAACAGAGCTCTGCCATGGGACAGGCGAATGGGATATTCTACGCGAAGGATTTATGATGACATTTAGTTTTGAAGACGGGTATGACAGTATTGATGAAGTGCTACAAGAGGTAAAATCAGTAATCTTTAGGATACTGCAGGATCCTTCAAACCTAACTCAGCTTGAATGGGTTACTCAACTAAGTCACGCGCTAGAATGTTATAACGTAACTATTGAAGAAGAGGACGAGGATCCATGAAAGATTAACATCCCGATTAACATCGTTGAAATAGAAGGTCACCGCGAGGTTGAAGGACCGCAAGTTGAGAATCCAGATATGACCGCGCCGCTGAAAATGAAACAAGTGAACATTGGTGCAAACACAAATCCAAATTTCGTGAAGATTGGAGATTACTAGAGCGACTCGATGATGGATAAGGTCACTGAATTTCTCCATGAATACCAGGATTTATTCCCTACCAAGTTTACGGACCTAAAAGGGATAATCGAGGACCTAGGTATGATGAAGATCATGTTGAAACCTGACGCAAAGCCGATTAAGCAGAGGCCTTACCATCTCAATCCAAAGTACAAGGAAAATGTCTGCTTGGAGCTAAACAAGATGCTCACAGTAGGCATCATTGAACCGATGGAAGAATCTGACTGGGTATGCCCAATGGTGGTATAGGAGAAGAAGCAGAAGGATGAAATAAGGATATGTGTGGATCTCAGAAATTTGAATGATGCTTGCGTACAAGATCCTTTCCCATCTCCGTTCACTGATGAAGTGTTAGACAATGTAGGTGGCTAAGAAGCATATTCCTTTACTGACAAGTTCTTAGGGTACCACCAGATCAAAATCACACCAGAAGATAGGAGCAAGACAACCTTTGTGACTGAGTGGAGTTTTTTTCAGTACACTGTAATGTTGTTTGGATTGAAGAATGCACCTACAATTTTCTTGCGCGTAGTCATTGATGCATTTAAGGAGTTTATTCATAAGTTCCTAGAAGTATACTTTGATGATTGGACTGTATTTGGGTTGTTGAAACACCATGTAGCAAGTCTATACCTGCTGCTGGATACCTATCAAAGACACTAGATTGCGCTCAACCTAAAGAAGTGTTTGTTTTGTGTTCCCTTTGGAACCTTGCTGGGTCATGTGGTTTGTAGACAGGAACTGATGGTAGATCCCATGAATATCGTGGTGATATTGAACTTGGAAGTGCCAAGGAGTGTGAAACAGTTGCGCGCTACCGTGGGACATACAGGATATTATAGAAAGTTTATCAAAGGCTATGCCCAGATCACTGCGCCTATGGAGAAATTGTTTAAGAAGGATGTCACATTCTGCTGGAATGAAGAGTGTAAGAAGAGCCTAGATGTATTGAAAGAAAAGAAGGTCGTTGCACCGATCCTAGTCTTCTCCGATTGGAAGAAGGAGTTTCACGTACATATCGATACATCATGTATAGCACTGGGAGCAGTACTGACACAGGCTGGTGGAGAAGACCTGGACCACCCTATCGCATTTGCAAGAAGAAGGTTATCTAAAGTAGAGAAGAATTATTCCACTACCGAGTGCGAAGGGTTAGCCATGGTATATGCACTCCAGAAGTTTAGACATTATTTGTTGGGAGGTCCTTTTAAGATGTACACAGATCGTTCCACGCTGAAGTACCTGGTCAATAAGCCTATGTTGGGGGGGAGAATTTGTAGATGGTTGTTATTCTCCTAGGAGTATGATTTTGAAGTTATTGTGAAGCCTGGACGACTGAACGCGAGGCCAGACCATCTGTCGCGCATCGAAACAGGGGAAGAGCCTACTAACTTGGGGGAAGGATTGCCTGACGCGTAGCTATTTGCAGTGCGCATCGGGGATGGTAATTTTGAGGATATAATACACTTCTTAATGACAAGGACTACACCAGAAGGATACACTATCCAACAGAAGAAGGAATTAGTGGTGCGTGCGTCAGATTTCTCTGTCATAGTTGGGAATCTATACAAAATGGGGTCTGATGAGATATTGCGACGATATGTACCTGAGTTTGAAAGAAGTAGCATCCTCACAGATTCTCAAGGGGGCGCTATGGGAGGACATTATGCAGGGAGAGCAATTACGCAAAAGATTCTACGTGCAGGGTTGTGGTGGCCAACCCTCCATTAGGACTCAAAAGTGTATTGCAAGGCATGCGATGTATGTCAAAGGACTGGAAAACCATCGTGGAGGGATGAGATGCCTTTTAATCCTTAGATGATGTTGCAACCATTTGGGAAATGGGTGATAGATTTTGTGGGCCCCATTCAACCCCAAGGAAAGATGGGAGCGAGGTACCTTATCACCACGACGGAGTATTTGACTCATTGGGCAGTGGCACAGCCTGTGAAGGATTGCATGGGCATGACTGTCATGAAGTTCCTATTTGAGCATGTACTAACACGATTTGGATGTCCAAAGATCTTGATGAGTGATTGCGGTACACACTTTCTGAATGAAACAATCAGTGCGCTAACGAAGGAATTTCAGGTATATCACTAGAAGATCACACCTTATCACCAGCAGGCTAACCAGATGGTGGAAGCATTCAATAAGATGTTGGAGAATGCACTGACCAAGGTTTGCAATGCTCAGTGAAGTGATTGGGACCTATGCATACCTGTAGTACTATGGGCTTATTGAACGACATGCAAGAAGTTGACTAGACAAACCCCCTTTAGGCTTGTCTATGGTGTTGAAGTTGTAATGCCTATGGAATATATTGTGCCTAGTCTGTGCATAACAGCGCTCACAGGTATGATGGATCGCAGAGCCCTGGAGGAGAGGCTCACACAAATGGATGAGCTTGAGGAAGAGAGATTTCTAGCTGGATTTCACCAACAGGTCCAAAAGCAGCATGAAAAGGCATGGCATGATCAACATATTAAGCTGCACACCTTTAAGGTAAATGACCTGGTTTTTTATATGATAGTAAGTTTGATAAATTTCCAGGAAATTTCAAGATGCACTAGTTAGGGCCTTATGTCATTAAGGAGATTACTGATGGAGGAGCAGTACAATTGGTCAAATTGAATGGAGATCCCTTCCCAGGAAAGGTGAATGGCAGTCGATTGAATACATACACCGACAGTTTGACCATGTGACTAGATGAAGGTAACACAGTCTTAGCACTCCAGGCAGCTGAAAGGAGGTGCGGGACTATAAACTACACTGCCCAGGTTGGGGAGCTGCGCGATTGGAGGATTGTGTGAAGCAAGGAAGTGTCACAGGGTCTGCGGTAGCATGGAGGGAGCTACGCCACCCAAGGAGAAATTGCGCAAGTTGGCTTGAAAGTGACTGTTACAGTCACTGTTCATGATTAGACAGTTGAAATGCGGCCAAATGGAGTGGGCGACCGACATTTAAGACGAAATTTATGGCTCATATCCTTGAAAATCTGCCGCCAATCTGACATTAATGAACCAAATTTGGGGGGAACGATCGGATTTGAATTCAAAATGCCCTATAAATTACAAGTGGTTGTCGAGCGAAAGACAATTGGCATTTTGAGAATTGAATTGTTGAGCTCTCAGGCACCCATGAGCTGAGAATTCTTCGAGACTTTCAAAGAGACTCCTGCATTTTCAAACTTGCCAGAGACGACGAGAGCACTGTTAGAAAATGTTATGTCGACACCCACAGAAATTATAAATACCGAACAAGTAGTAGAGGAGGCAGTACAGAAAATGGAAATAGAGGTAGAGGTAGTTGTTCCAGAGGTCACTGAGGTGCTCGCTAAGGTCCCTAAATCATTGACAACGCCGAGACCGAAGCCGACACCCACCAAAGAAACCGTGAAAGATAAGAAGGGTAAGCAGCCTGCTATACCGGTGGGCGCATTGCCAAGGAGAAACCCACCAAAACCCACCGAACAAGAGAAAGGCAAGGCCATAAATTTGGAACTAGAGGAGGAAGACGTTGAAGACATCTCGATGGACGACAAGGATGTGGGAGTCGAAGTGAGGAAGTTGAGACCCAGGGTGCGGACCCTATTACTCGGTTGTCGAAGTATGTCCCTCCACACAAGCCTAAGTCCAAGGTGACGAAGGACATTAATGAGAGTAAGACTCCCATGCAAACCCCTCTGCTGTCGGACAACATTATTTTCGATGGTCCACTCTTGGCACAAGTGCCGCTGCTGAAACTTGAAGACTGGGACTTGGTGGACCACAAGAAGCTCCCACATCTGGTGACCGAGAAGCTGATGTGCCACATCATTAACACGAATTTAGGAATGACTGCATTGGAGCCATGGAGGTGGCTCAAGGGAATAGAAAAGGCAGGGTTGCTCAACCTGCTCAATGTTTCACACTACAAGAGCACCTTGATAACAGTTTTGGTCATCAATCAGCTGTTGTGCTTGGTGCATGATGGGTGTCTGTGGCTGGAGGAGCCGATACCCATCATAGATAGGTTGATTCATCGGATAATGCACTTGCCATATACAGGAGAGAATCTGGCCATGATCTTTGGCAGAAAAGGTGGCGAGCAAGCTCTCGTGGAGTCAATGAAGGAAAAATTTAAATTGGTGAAGAAGCCGCGTAAATACGCTATATCCAGTATCTACGACCCCACTATGAAGGTAGAAATGCAGATCTTAGAGGGGAAGGTAATGAGGAAGTGTCACACCGATGAGGTGTCAGTGCCTGTCGTCGCACACGCATCACAGTGCATTAAAGGAGTCCAATTCAACTAGTCGGACTATGTTTGTGAAGAGTTCCTAGCGAACTGTCGCGAAGAACAAGAGCTCAAAAAGACGTTCCACTACACGTGGCTCTTGCTGTCAATTGTGCTGGTAGCATGGGAGCTGCCAGAGGACAGTCAGTTCCCTTTGGTCGCACCAGACCTCCCTGAAGTAGCAAAGTATGCTTCACTGTGGGTGACCAAGGATGCACAGCGAGTCAGGGACAACAAGATCTTTTGGATATTAATGGAAATGAACATTCGAATGGCCATCAATCACAAGTCGTGATTGTCACCTACAGTGTATGCAAACCTACAGGGCTATGCTGAATTTAAGTCAGACTTCCATAGAGTATCCATCAGGGTGCAGAAGGACCCTGCGCAGAAATGGTACGACTTGCCATATCTAGCAACGGATGATTCCATTGATGCGGTGCTTAATCAATGGCCGGTAGAGTGGCGCTCTGCAACAGATTTGGTGGTGGGCGGAAGCAAGTATGCCGCACAGAAGAAAAAGGAGGAGGCCAAGCTTAAGATGACACAGTTGGCCAAGAAGAGGAAAAAAGAGGTTGTTGATAAGTCTCAGGCGGAGCGTGAGGCCACAAAGCACACAGGTGGGATAGAGTGGGGCTCTGACAAAGGCATGAGGTCACCTTCCCCTGAGACTGAGGAAGAAACAGATGAATAACACGGCGTGGACCCTCAAGAGGCATCCACCTGCATCAAGCGCCCAAGAGAGTTGGAGAAAGGAGGGCCCAGGAAGAAATCAAATGTGACCAAGACCTTGTTGGACCCCATCACACTAATCGAGGGCGATTTACATGATATCGGCGACAGAGTAAGGGATGTCACCATGGAAACCCTGCAACAGTTTGAACATCAATAGAAAATCATCTTAGGGGCCATCCAAACAGGGTTGCAGGAGTTGCAGACCCACACGTCGCAAGCTGGCACGGTGTCTACAAGCCTGGCTATCGACACTTCAGAGGTTGTCGATATGTTGCACACGAAGACTTCTAGTGCGATAGTGTTGCCGAATGGAACACTAACCATAGAGAAGGAGGCTTCCAAGCCCACTGTCAATGCCCTAAAGGAAGTAGGGTTGAACCTGGTAGTGCTCCCACGTGAAGCACTCCACCTCTTGCAGGATGGAGTAATTGCATAACTGAGGGCCTGAGAGCACTGCGCCCTCTAGGTGATCAGCGAATAGCGGATCAATAACAAGCAGATGGCCCTACAGAGAAATGCTGCCATCGCCATTGAAGCTGAGGCTACCAACCATAGAAAGCACATTTTTCAGGTCATTAAGGAGGCATGTAGAATGGTCCCAGAGTTGGCCATTCTGGAGGAGGAGCCAGTCGAGGTATGCATCCGTAAGTTTTCCACAGGTGTGCGTGACACTCGAACTAAGATGGCATGGGTTCAATTGGAGTTGAACCTAAAAATTATAGAGTTATAGTTGAGGGCCTAGCCTTCAACTCTGCTAGAAGTGAAGGAACAGCAGGTGACCGTTGTCACAGATGCAGTAGCAGTGGTGGACAGTGCAGTAGTAGACTACACGCAATTGTTTGAGAAATCATTTGAGGTAGTGACAAGATTGCTGGAGGATCCCAACGTATAGAGGCTAGAGATGGAAGTGCGCGACCTTTAACAGTGCTACAATGAGGTTAAGGGCATAGCGTGAACCGTCACGCTGACACAGAGACTAGCCAAGCTGCAAGAGGCAAAGCAGCTGAAGGAACAGGTGGACGTAACGCTGCACAAGGAAGCAGTGCTCAAGGCGAGACTAAAGCCCTGGCTGGATGAGGCTTACGCAGTGACAGGGAATATCGAAGGCAAGCTTGTGACTCTGCAGGCAACGCAACAAAAGCTTTAGGCTAACAGCGCAGGAGCAATGACCGAGAAGACAGCGGAAGATGCAAAGCAGGCAGCAGCTTAGTGCACGACCAAAGTTGCGGTCATACGAATCAAGCTGGAAGGACTTCGCGCAAAGATCTCCACGCCTACTGAGTGACTCGAGGGCGAGTCATGATGTTTGTGTGGGGGCCTGTTGGGAATGGGATCCCCGAAAGGGCAGTTTTGGGGATAAAATCCCATGTTTGAGTTAAAGTTTGTAATAAAATGGTAAAGACTCCACATTTTGTGGGCGCGGAGTGCGTAGGTGTTATAAGTCATAAACAGTTGTTCGCCCTTATTTTTTTTAATAAATTTGGTTGTAAGAGATCTACCCATGGTCCACGCATCATGGGATTGTATAAAAATAGCTAAGCTCTAAGTAGTTAAAATGATTGATCATGTAAGAGAGTGATAGCTCTGAAGTAAGAAGTCTAAGTTTCGAGTCATAGCATAGGTAGAGTCTCGCAACTGAGTGCACAGAGGCCTAGGGTGGAAGTCCGCAGCTTAGTGCGCGAACCCTTGCAGTAGTGTGCACACGGTGAATAGAGTCTGTAATCACTTGGAAGAGATTAATAAAGAGAAGTATTCTACAATTTCTATGTATTTGTTCCAATTAATGCATCTTATCAATTTATGTATGGATTTCCTTTATCATGCTTATGTGATGCGCGAATGTGTATGATTATGTTGGATAACTGAATGCATATAAGAATTTCTATTTACGTGGTGCTAACTATGAGTAACTATTAAGATAAGTAAGGCACTTGGACTAATCTCTGAATTTGCATGGTACGCTACCTTGGCAATGTGAAAGGTTCTATATCAACGGTCAGGGTTGCACGAAGGACAGCCGAACCCTTTCACGGAGGTATTGAAGGATGGAATAGAGGGTTCGTCTTGCAAGCCCTAGAGTGAAGTGACCTATGCGAAGGCATGAATAAATGGAATAAAACAACATCAAGACCATCTCGAGGTGCGGAAACTTGGTTCCAGCATCCCCCCATACTGCTTCGGGTGAGACTTCGATCCATGCTCCACAAGCTGATGTTGAAAGGGCCAGTAGTGTAGGGATTTGTTTGGCTAATTAACATTGAACCTAGGTCAGGCCCCCTCAAGCCAACACCTACTTTGACTACCAATTCTTCCAAAGCTTTGATCCTTGTGTCTTTAGCTAGTGAAGAGACTTTCTCCATCTTCAATTGTGACTGGACGTTAGCTAAAGTAACCTACAATTTAGACAAATGCGTAGCAGTGATAGTGAGAGTAGACAAAATCATTTGCCCAATCTACTTGTGCATCTCCATTTCATCAATGGGATGTATGTATTTCACATCAAATTCAAATGAAGTATTCTTGTAATCTGATGTTGCCTTGGGCTATGGAATCTGTGCTTGGAGGAAGGCCATTTGCATTTTTCCTTTCTTTGAATCAAAGGCCATAGCAATTTTCTTTGAGAACTGGAAGTCAGCTTCCAGAACTAATTGTATGTGTTGATCTTCAAGGCCTCATTTCTCACTTTAATCTCCTTGAAAATGTCAAATATACTCTTTTCTGTCTCCCCTGTGGTAGATGTGCTGGTTTGCATAACCTGCTGCTGATCCTGTGAAGCTGTCAAGGTAGTAGGAGAAAGTGTAGTCTAATCACCTACTAGTGAGGAAACAAGTGGCTCTTTGGTGGTGGAAATATTCTCTTGATCTGAATCCTTGCTTAGGCTTAGTTTGGAATTGAGCTTGGTCTTCTTCCTGTACATGATTTTAAAGCCTTCACTAGAAATCTCAGTCACTGAAGGTGACTCCTCTTCTCTATTTCTTTTCTTTGTTTTCTCCTATGTGACAGGAGTCTGTACTGTCGAAGTGGACACCAACTTCTCCTCTGCCTCTTGTAGAGTGTTCTCAGTCCATTCTAGTTGGTTTTTATATTTTTCAATCTCTAGTCTAGATGTATGAAAGTAAGCAATAGATTTTTTCTCTACCCTTAACTTGGAGATGACCCCTAATGGATCATATGACCATGTGAAACTGAGACTGAACCATATTTCTTTCAGCAATTTATCTGCTTCTTCCCCTGCTACCCTGCTGTTGCAAATAAAAGGCCCTATTTGTCTTTTAATTTTGAATTAAGATTTATTCTTGGCAACACAAAATGAATCTCATCCATATTAAGCATTTGCTTTATGTATTCTAGAGAAAAAATCATCATTGGGAGGAATTTTGGCAATTTGTAAGGGGCAAGTTCACACCCAAATATCCTTAGCTCTGTGTAATTCTGATAAAGGTACCAATCTCCTATCTGGACTTGGTCTGATAACTACAATATTTTTCTGATTTCTTCACTGATTCTTGGTTCTAGAGTGTTTCTTAGGAGACTGAGTTCCAGATGTACAAACATTTCTATGAATTGTTTGTAAGAATACTCCTTTTGTTCCTTCATTACCAGCATAGTCCAGAAGATGACTGATTGTTGATTTCCTTCTTCATCCAACTTTTGTAAGGAAAGCTTGAGGTTGTCTCCCTGAAAATATAAAAACATATATACTAAGGCAAAAGCATATTTAAATACTTCTTCACTTTGGAATTTGACAAATTGTTCATGGATGGAATCTACAAGAAATTGGCTAAAGTTGAACAAGATGGAAGGCTTGGAATCTGCAAGTAAAATGGAAAGAAATCCTATAATTTCCTCATTTACCCACTGATCTGAGTAATAGCCAAGGAAGTAGGAAATAACTGTGATGATTTTCTTGGCTCTCTTAGGGAAAATGGAGGATGGATAGGCAGGGTTTTTCTTGTGTAGCAGGGCATCTTTAGTCAAGAAAATCTCAAAGGTTTTTTCTCTTTTTGAAAAGTCTAGTTTCTGATATAATTCAATAAGTGCTTCATGAGAGAAAGGAGTGGAATTCTCTGTTGTAGGAGCTTGCATCATCTATTCTATAGCTTGGGGAGTTATGGTGAATAGAATTTCTCCAATAGGGGCAATAATAGCTCTTTTGCTAGGTAGGTAACAAGCATGAAATTTCCTGATGAATTCAAGGGTGTGGCGGGTATGGGGAAATATTTAATGGGGCAAATTGGATTCCCATAGTTGAATATCATCATATTTATCTATAAATTTGTCCTCAGGCTAGCACTACATTTCAAACAGATCAAATTCACAGAGGGTTTCATGAATTTTATTGTCTCTGTCTGCCAAAGGAATAGGGTGAAAGTTGATGGACAGGTGGATTAGAGGACTCATGGGTTCCTCTTATCCCTTTTCTTTCGAAGGCATGATTGGATAAAGCTAAGGACACTGGTGAAATATGGATTGTACAGGTTTACAATGTGCATAGAGGACTCAAGATTTAAGAAGACAAGAAAACAAAGGTACTAGCCTAAATTCAATTAGCGGGAAATATCCCTGACTGAGTGAAATTGTTGCATTTTGGATTGGCACACCTGTAACAGAACAATGGCAATGGTAGTGTATAAAATCAATAACTGGTGAATGGCTCAAAGGATGGATTTTTATAATATTTTGTCTTTCTTGTTGATGGTGGTGCGGGTCCGTTGGATTAACAGTTAAGTAATTTGATTACCTAATGATTTTATTTTGGAGGGAGTGGATGTGATTGGTAGGAGAAATAGACGAATGATGTGGCGAAGGGTGACTAGCGGGAGCGTAACAGATAGGGCAGTGGTATCACTTGGCGGAGAAACCATTTTTTAGAGGTGGGGGAGGTAGTTAATGGTTTCGGCCAGGGGGGTGCGAAAACACGAGGTGGTGACACATTTCGGTGGACGTGGGTTTGAATACTGCCCATTTCGGACCCCCCACCCGATGGTAAAGTAGACCATCAGATGTTAAGAGGGGGGCGAAGATGAGGGGGAAGTTGTGGGATATTATCATGATGTGATGGGGCATATGGTGGGGTAGGGGAGTCGACAAAATAGATAGTGGAGGAATGATTTTGGGTTGGTGAAATTTAGGAACAGGGAATAATATATCGAATATCATTTGATACCCCGAACTTTAGAGTCAAAATTTTAATTCCTTTACTTTTTCTTCTAAACATGAAAATAATATTTAACATTTGACTTAGGATAAAATATTCATGCTTTTCCTCTAATCACCATAGTGCTTCTACCTACCCTTTCTCATTTCAATTCTTTTTCTAAGCTAACATTTTCTCTTCTTGCTTTGTGGGGTGCATTTAAACTAGTAGACCCAAATCATTTTTCTTTTATGAAAATCTACCTTATCCTATCACTTATCTCACCATTTTTTCATATTAAACTATTGAATCAAATTTATTTCTACCTAGCTACTGATTTACTGCGATTAAGTTGTTTGGTAAATATTCATTCACTAACCTATTGAACAGAAATTTAAATATGTTCAATCATGACAAAACTGATTTGAACAGAAGTCTAGTCATTGTGGCATTCAAAAACAATTTTCACACAACCTTTTAAAAATAAACTAAAATAACTAACTTATCAGTGGTGGAATTTTGACTTGCAGCACTTTTCGTATTATTTTCTATTTTTTCTTTTGTGGGTTTCATATTTCCTTTTTCTTTTATTTTTTATTTTTTTTAACCTAACCTCTTTTCATTTTTTTCCTATATTTTTGGAAATCATCTGAATATTGAAATTATGTGCAATATGAAATCACAAATACAAGATACTCAATCACCTTGAGATCCTATAATTAATAGGACCCTAACAAAGGCCAAAATTTTGTGAAGGACAACCATCATATGCTCAAAGTGTAACTAAAGAGGCTATGAATTTGAGGGAACTCAGCTTTTACCATACATCCTTAGACACTATACATGTGGAAACACCTTCATCTATGATATAATAATGAATGGTAATGTTGTTAATGGTCCTCGATATCTGAAAAGTGACTAATGAATGATACCCAAGGCTTCGAATTGTCCAAATGAAAATTGATGAAATGCAAACCAGAAGGATCTATTGCCTCTACTGTAGAGAGAAAATATGACCTTTAAGTAAGGCATTTTTGTAAGACCTCTAATGTATACATGGCGATAGGAGGCTAAGACAAATAATCTACCAAGCTCTAGCTATGATTTTCCCTCACATGAGGGTTCTATATATCATGCCTTAATGGCCCCTTAGTCATCTTAGAGATTGGATCATTGTTAGGACAAGTTATTGTCAAGGGTGTGCAAGACAGGAATGCAATGGTAACCAATGAAGCTAGATTAGGCTAAAGGGGAATGCCACAATGGTGGTTGTGAGTATAGAGGGTAAGTTCCACAAAATTAATGTAAATATCAAATTTTATGGGATCCTAAAGATGTCCTTCTAAGGGTAGGACAAAAGGATGGGTATGTTCACTGGAGGAACCTACTTTATAGTGGGTTTCTACGACACCCTATTGAGGAGAAGGGGTCTAAACACTTCAAGTTTTGTGAGGGATGAGGGGCTTTGTGTGGGCCATTTTATCCATGATTACCCATGATTTCCTTCATATGATTGAGTTCGACTATTTGGGGAAACAGTGGGTGTGGTGCCCTAACTCTCCACATAATGAACAAATAAAGTCCATATGAAGATCATTGTTTTTCCCATTATTATGTAGATTATTGTTACTTGAATTTCAAGGTTGATTTCAGTTAGGGGCATTGTCCCCAACCTATAGATTTTTCATTTGAGGATTTCCCCCTACCCATGATTTAACTTTTGTTTAATTTTCCCCTTTTTCTTCTCATTGTTCTATTGAGTAGGATGATTGGTTGTATTGAGTTTCTCAAATTCCTATTGTTGTTACATAAAGGAAGGTTGAAAAACATAGGCACATGTTATTGATGGTGCGGGGTTGTAGGGTTTTTTGAGGTGGACCAGGGATGAGGTAGTAAGGATTCCCTTGTAGGGGATTTACATATGTATTGTAAGATGTGGGAATCCCATCAGTATCTTGTAGGGTGTTATATAAAATACCTTATATGGGAGGGAAACCTAGCATGCTATGAGGAGGATATTCTATGATAAGTACAGTCATGTAGTGCCCCCTTGTCATGGGTATGGAGGAATGTGATGGACCTACCATGTTTGGAGATGATAAGGTGACACATACTAATTCTTGTGAATGTTTCTACCATATGACAGAGGTTTACTCCATATATATTGAATTGTGAGATGGGCCTAATGATCCCATCAATAACATTAGAGGCCCTCGATTTGGGTTGCTTGAAGGATTAAGGGAAGGGAGCATCAGGGATGACCATATATAGGTATATTGACTGATAATATATCAACTCAAAATGTTGAGCTTTGATGATGGAATTTTCCTCATTTTGAGGAAATGTGGTAGCAACATATTTTGTTATGATAAACAAAAGAGACTTGAGGAAGAATTCAAGAAAAAGTTCGTTGGTAACTTTGATCTTGCATATGTTGTGGCATTGCTACCATAAGTGGGTGTGGTCCACAATTTGAGTGGATGTAGATTTATTGAACTCTATGAGGATTTCCTGTCCCATATCATGACGAACTAGAAACTAAAAAAATGTTAGAAAGGCCTTGCCTAGGGAGCCAAAGTCACTATAAGTGCCAACTTTTTCATTGGACCTCCAAATTTGTCCTCTTTTTTATAGTTTATTTCCTTTTTCACTTATTTTCTCACTTATTTCCATTCCATTTCATCTTATCCATGGTTTAAGAGTCATTTGGGCCATGTAAATAAGGTAACTTTCCATTATCAAATCAAGTTTATATGTTTTACTTCATGAATTTATTTAACTAGACAATAGTTATTGAATTGTGCATTTTCTATAGCTAATCTAATATTCCGTAGCTATTTCCAAGATTCTATAGGTTCCTAAGTATTAAAAATCAATTGAAGTACATGAGAAGTTGTCAATGGCGACGTGTGGAAGATCATAGGTTCGATGCAACTCTTAAGTCAAACCTCCTATCAAAAGTAGCCATTATGCACCTGTAGTACACAAAATATCCAGTTAGTTCTACAATCACGTGAGCCATTGTTATAATCGATTGAGTGAGATTTAAAGATAAGATTGAAGACTGATGATGTGTGCTTATGTGTCTTCTCACGATTCACTCTTTCAGTAATGAATCGTGAGAAGAAAGATTCCTATTTTAATTCACAGATTGAGATGTCAATCTCAATTCTAGTTCTTAAGCAACAACTTCTCAAGTTATTTATTTTTGAAACCTTATATAAACGCTTCATTTGTAAGTGAGACACAATTCAGAATTTGTTATTATTTTAAGACTTATTGTTGTTGGAGAAGACTTTGTTTACGCACTGCAAATAATATAAGCTCCTATCATGGCATTATTATAATTATTTTTGGAGATTTCCATTTCGTGATCTAAGTTTGTTGTACCTCGTACTCCTTAAGAGGGCCCCCTGAAGATTTTTGAATCCAATAGTATAGATGTTTGTCATTATTTTTAATTTACCTCGTTATGATATGCACTCAAATTTCTCTCTCTTATTTATATGCTTTGTTATTAGATAGAATTTTATCTCACCTTTTACTTATTTGTCTTTGTTTTCCCACAGGTCAAGCACTTGAGAAAAAAGATAAAAACAAAAACATTTACTTCATTGTTATTTTATCATTTAGTGTAAGATTTATAGTTGACAATTATGATTAGTTTTGGATTGGCACACCTGTAACAGAACAATGGCAATGGTAGTGTATAAAATCAATAACTGGTGAATGGCTCAAAGGATGGATTTTTATAATATTTTGTCTTTCTTGTTGATGGTGGTGCGGGTCCGTTGGATTAACAGTTAAGTAATTTGATTACCTAATGATTTTATTTTGGAGGGAATGGATGTGATTGGTAGGAGAAACATATGGATGATGTGGTGAAGGGTGACTAGCGGGAGTGTAACAGATAGGGCAGTGGTATCACTTGGCGGAGAAACCATTTTTTGGAGGTGGGGGAGGTAGTTAATGGTTTCGGCCAGGGGGGTGCGAAAACACGAGGTGGTGACACATTTCGGTGGGCGTGGGTTTGAATACTACCCATTTCGGACTCCCCACCCGATGGTAAAGTAGACCATCAGATGTTAAGAGGGGGGCACAGATGAGGGGGAAGTTGTGGGATATTATCATGATGTGATGGGGCATGTGGTGGGGTAGGGGAGTGGACAAAATAGATAGCGGAGGAATGATTTTGGGTTGGTGAAATTTAGGAATAGGGAATAATATATCGAATATCATTTGATACCCCGAACTTTAGAGTCAAAATTTTAATTCCTTTACTTTTTCTTCTAAACATGAAAATAATATTTAACATTTGACTTAGGATAAAATATTCATGCTTTTCCTCTAATCACCATAGTGCTTCTACCTACCCTTTCTCATTTCAATTCTTTTTCTAAGCTAACATTTTCTCTTCTTGCTTTGCGGGGTGCATTTAAACTAGTAGACCCAAATCATTTTTCTTTAATGAAAATCTACCTTATCCTATCACTTATCTCACCATTTTTTCAGATTAAACTATTGAATCAAATTTATTTCTACCTAGCTACTGATTTACTGCGATTAAGTTGTTTGGTAAATATTCATTCACTAACCTATTGAATAGAAATTTAAATGTGTTCAATCATGACAAAACTGATTTGAACAGAAGTCTAGTCATTGTGGCATTCAAAAACAATTTTCACACAACATTTTAAAAATAAACTAAAATAACTAACTTATCAGTGGTGGAATTTTGACTTGCAGCACTTTTCGTATTATTTTCTATTTTTTCTTTTGTGGGGTTCATATTTCCTTTTTCTTTTATTTTTTATTTTTTTTAACCTAACCTCTTTTCATTTTTTTCCTATATTTTTGGAAATCATCTGAATATTGAAATTATGTGCAATATGAAATCACAAATACAAGATACTCAATCACCTTGAGATCCTATAATTAATAGGACCCTAACAAAGGCCAAAATTTTGTGAAGGACAACCATCATATGCTCAAAGTGTAACTAAAGAGGCTATGAATTTGAGGGAACTCAGCTTTTACCATACATCCTTAGACACTATACATGTGGAAACACCTTCATCTATGATATAATAATGAATGGTAATGTTGTTAATGGTCCTCGATATCTGAAAAGTGACTAATGAATGATACCCAAGGCTTCGAATTGTCCAAATGAAAATTGATGAAATGCAAACCAGAAGGATCTATTGCCTCTACTGTAGAGAGAAAATATGACCTTTAAGTAAGGCATTTTTGTAAGACCTCTATTGTATACATGGTGATAGGAGGCTAAGACAAATAATCTACCAAGCTCTAGCTATGATTTTCCCTCACATGAGGGTTCTATGTATCATGCCTTAATGGCTCCTTAGTCATCTTAGAGATTGGATCATTGTTAGGACAAGTTATTGTCAAGGGTGTGCAAGACAGGAATGCAATGGTAACCAATGAAGCTAGATTAGGCTAAAGGGGAATGCCACAATGGTGGTTGTGAGTATAGAGGGTAAGTTCCACAAAATTAATGTAAATATCAAATTTTATGGGATCCTAAAGATGTCCTTCTAAGGGTAGGACAAAAGGATGGGTATGTTCACTGGAGGAACCTACTTTATAGTGGGTTTCTACGACACCCTATTGAGGAGAAGGGGTCTAAACACTTCAAGTTTTGTGAGGGATGAGGGGCTTTGTGTGGGCCATTTTATCCATGATTACCCATGATTTCCTTCATATGATTGAGTTCGACTATTTGGGGAAACAGTGGGTGTGGTGCCCTAACTCTCCACATAATGAACAAATAAAGTCCATATGAAGATCATTGTTTTTCCCATTATTATGTAGATTATTGTTACTTGAATTTCAAGGTTGATTTCAGTTAGGGGCATTGTCCCCAACCTATAGATTTTTCATTTGAGGATTTCCCCCTACCCATGATTTAACTTTTGTTTAATTTTCCCCTTCTTCTTCTCATTGTTCTATTGAGTAGGATGATTGGTTGTATTGAGTTTCTCAAATTCCTATTGTTGTTACATAAAGTAAGGTTGAAAAACATAGGCACATGTTATTGATGGTGCGGGGTTGTAGGGTTTTTTGAGGTGGACCAGGGATGAGGTAGTAAGGATTCCCTTGTAGGGGATTTACATATGTATTGTAAGATGTGGGAATCCCATCAGTATCTCGTAGGGTGTTATATAAAATACCTTATATGGGAGGGAAACCTAGCATGCTATGAGGAGGATACTCTATGATAAGTACAGTCATGTAGTGCCCCCTTGTCATGGGTATGGAGGAATGTGATGGACCTACCATGTTTGGAGATGATAAGGTGACACATACTAATTCTTGTGAATGTTTCTACCATATGACGGAGGTTTACTCCATATATATTGAATTGTGAGATGGGCCTAATGATCCCATCAATAACATTAGAGGCCCTCGATTTGGGTTGCTTGAAGGATTAAGGGAAGGGAGCATCAGGGATGACCATATATAGGTATATTGACTGATAATATATCAACTCAAAATGTTGAGCTTTGATGATGGAATTTTCCTCATTTTGAGGAAATGTGGTAGCAACATATTTTGTTATGATAAACAAAAGAGACTTGAGGAAGAATTCAAGAAAAAGTTCGTTGGTAACTTTGATCTTGCATATGTTGTGGCATTGCCACCATAAGTGGGTGTGGTCCACAATTTGAGTGGATGTAGATTTATTGAACTCTATGAGGATTTCCTGTCCCATATCATGACGAACTAGAAACTAAAAAAATGTTAGAAAGGCCTTGCCTAGGGAGCCAAAGTCACTATAAGTGCCAACTTTTTCATTGAACCTCCAAATTTATCCTCTTTTTTATAGTTTATTTCCTTTTTCACTTATTTTCTCACTTATTTCCATTCCATTTCATCTTATCCATGGTTTAAGAGTCATTTGGGCCATGTAAATAAGGTAACTTTCCATTATCAAATCAAGTTTATATGTTTTACTTCATGAATTTATTTAACTAGACAATAGTTATTGAATTGTCCATTTTCTATAGCTAATCTAATATTCCGTAGCTATATCCAAGATTCTATAGGTTCCTAAGTATTAAAAATCAATTGAAGTACATGAGAAGTTGTCAATGGCGACGTGTGGAAGATCATAGGTTCGATGCAACTCTTAAGTCAAACCTCCTATCAAAAGTAGCCATTATGCACCTGTAGTACACAAAATATCCAGTTAGTTCTACAATCACGTGAGCCATTGTTATAATCGATTGAGTGAGATTTAAAGATAAGATTGAAGACTGATGATGTGTGCTTATGTGTCTTCTCACGATTCACTCTTTCAGTAATGAATCGTGAGAAGAAAGATTCCTATTTTAATTCATAGATTAAGATGTCAATCTCGATTCTAGTTCTTAAGCAACAACTTCTCAAGTTATTTATTTTTGAAACCTTATATAAACGCTTCATTTGTAAGTGAGACACAATTCAAAATTTGTTATTATTTTAAGACTTATTGTTGTTGGAGAAGACTTTGTTTACGCACTGCAAATAATATAAGCTCCTATCATGGCATTATTATAATTATTTTTGGAGATTTCCATTTCGTGATCTAAGTTTGTTGTACCTCGTACTCCTTAGGAGGGCCCCCTGAAGATTTTTGAATCCAATAGTATAGATGTTTGTCATTATTTTTAATTTACCTCGTTATGATATGCACTCAAATTTCTCTCTCTTATTTATATGCTTTGTTATTAGATAGAATTGTATCTCACCTTTTACTTATTTGTCTTTGTTTTCCCACAGGTTCCCACAGGTCAAGCAATTGAGAAAAAAGATAAAAAAAAAAAACAAAACAAAAACATTTACTTCATTGTTATTTTGTCATTCGGTGTAAGATTTATAGTTGACAATCATGATTAGTTTTGGTTTAGTATGCACACATCAATGATCTCCTAGGCTTCATGCACTTTAATTCATGTGATTTTATTTTCATTTAGAGTACATTTTCATTGCTTTCCTGATTGTTTCTTTTTAGAATAAATTTACTTTCAAATTCTCATAGATTAAATCTGCTTTTGAATCTTAGGTTAGACTTCTTTTAAGAACAATATATTAGAATTGTATTTGAATTTGATAGAATAGATTTATTTCAAAAAGCACAATAGACTAGATTTCCTTTCAAGGTTCAGTAGACTAGATTTATTTTCAAAGCTCAATAGAATAAGTGTCATTTCTTGTTCAATAGAATAACACTTCAAATCTTTCATAGTATAGAACCAAAATATATTTATTTTGCAAGTTCTAAATTAGATAGTTTATTTAATATAGTCTTTTAGAAAGAACGTGTGTGTATGCTCACTTAGATCTTTTCATGAGTAGGTTTCATTTGAATTTTTCAAACTTTTCCGTAATTTAATTTCCTTTTTAAATTAAAATTTGATAGCATAACATATATAGTGCAAGTATACTTTGCAAGAACACAAACCCTAGATTGATGATTTAATGCAAGTAATTTAACCAAAAATTAAATTACCCAATAGCCACCATAAGTGGATGTGGTCTACAATGTGAGTGGATGTAGATTGATTCAACTCTACGAGTATTTCCTATCCTATATCATGGCGAACTGGTAACTAAAAAAATGTGAGAAAGGCCTTGGCCAGGGAGCCAAAGTTACTTTGAGTGCCAAATTATTCATTGACATACCATTTGGTAGAGGGGCTAGTTAAGGTTCATTGGAATATTCTTAAATAGATTGAGTATTCAATAATACTATTATAATAACGCCACAAATGAAAGGCCATGATGTGTTTAGTTAGTACTCTCCTAGCTTTCCTTCAAATTTTGTATCCAAAGGTAGTTTGGTTGGCATTGTAGGCCATGTGGAATTATGTGCAATGGCGTTATTTGTTAGCTTCATTATATCTAGGATACTTAATGAAGCAAAAAATGGTAATTTGGGGATTGGAATCGACATTATCTGAGCTTGGCGATTGTGAGAAGGAGAGTTAACATGAGGTAGCATGTCAGCAAACAAAGTTTCTCCTAAAATAGATGAGCCTATAAAGGTAGGTTCAAGTGGTGATTGATGTGGTTGAGGTCAAAATAGTAAAGCAACAAGATCAAGAATGCCTCCTGATATGACTAGAAGGCCTTGTAGGCATTGATAAATTTGAGGTGCATAATGGTCCCCTATTGTTATCGATCTATGATATGCATGATGATTTTATGTGGGGAGTTCAAATTGTTTCACCAATTGAGTTGGTTGAGTCAAAGCATAAAATCCAAACTGAAAGAAAAAATGTTGTGAATGTTTCCTTAAACTTTATATGGTCCAAATGTTTTGATCAATTGATCAATAATTTCATGTTGGTAAAAATAGAAACAACCTAAAATATTGTATTCTTATGATATCTAGTGTTAGTTTCAGCCTTTGTAGCCTTCCTCCAGTGATCAAATATGCTCTTACAAAGTGATTTTAAGGTGTCAAGGTCAATTTTGTCATTTCAAAGAGTCTTCAAGCAAAATTTGTTCACTAGGCATTAGGTCTAGGGTTTGCTTTCACTCCTTTCAAAGTTGCCCAAATGTTAGTCTATGTCACTTTTCAACTAATTCTATCATCATTCATATGGTTGTTACCATCATATCAGGTTCCATTGGGTCATGTTACACCTTGTTCATGCTTCAGTTGCGCCTAGGCAAGG
The DNA here is from genome assembly GCA_031772625.1 of Pinus tabuliformis. Taxonomy (NCBI): domain Eukaryota; kingdom Viridiplantae; phylum Streptophyta; class Pinopsida; order Pinales; family Pinaceae; genus Pinus; species Pinus tabuliformis. Next base: position 828,003,337 of record CM062809.1, on the reverse strand, counting down.
TTCATTTCCCTCTCCTAGGGTTTTGAAGGCAATTTCTCTTGAATGGTCAAATCATTAGCAAAACTTGTATCCAGATGTTCATACACCTTCCCCTATCCTTCATGTACCTTATTAAACACTTCCCATCACTGAGATCCCCCAAATTCCTCATTTTCGCACAAACCCTAGTTTCTTGCTACAACCTGACAATTTTCTAGGTTGGGCTTGTGTTTTGCCCTTTTGGACCCCTTCCCCTCACTCAATCTCTGATATTCCACTTTCCCCTGCTTCCTAACATCCCTCCCTACTTCCCAAAATTTCCTCAAGAATTTAGAAGCTCCCTATCCCCTTCATTTTGCTTCATTTCAACAAATCTCTTGTTCCACACATCGGGATAGGTTTTACTCAAATGATGTTTCTGAGAAATAAAAGATGAATTTTGGAAAACTGAGAGAGGTTTTTGTCCACAACAGGCCAAGGAAGAAAACCATCCTTCACTTTTTACACCGGTTTCATGGTTTTAGATAAATTTCAAAAATACAATCGCCTCGGGAGAATTGATGCACCTCTGAAGTGACCTTGGGAAAATCAATTTTTCTCCTAGCTTGGTTGGCCAAATAACTTTCTTGATGAGTCAAAGGATAACTAGACAAAAATATATTTCCAATGAGCTATCATGAGCTCAATTTGGAGTTGAGGAAGGCATTCAAAAGTTGACTGCAACAGCACTCTGCCTTGAGGCAGCCTCATTTGGCACATTTTGACCAATATTGGGAGATTTGATTTTTGACAAGGAAAATGAACTCCAAATTGAAAAGTTCCAATTGTTTTGGAAATTAGACTCAAATACCTTTTCAAAGAGCTATCCTGCGCTCGATTTGGACACCAGGAAGGCCTCCAAAAGCCTCCTGCAAAATGGCGCTACGCATATAGCTTCCCCTGCCTTTATAAAATAACGCTGGCGCTACGCATATAAGGAGCGCTACGCATTGGGCCAGAACACAAAATTTTTGCCACTGCTCTTCAAAATTCAAATTCTCTCAGTCTCCTTTGCCTCTTGTAAGTTTAAATCATCTTGCTATTATCTTTGGTCAGTGTTTGGAGTTGTTTGAAGATCGGTTGTAAGAGTATGAATGTTGAAAAACACAAACCCTACTCTCTTGTAATGAAATGCCTCTTTAGGGTTTGAATTTGAAGTTTTAGAATTTAACTTTGGTTCCAAAACATTCCATATATCACTTGATTTTCCTTTCCCCACTATTTTCATATCATCATACAATGCCTCCCTTTTCCCTATTCCCTTTAAAATCACTCATATCACTTCATCCCTCTCCTATTTCCCTATATCCCATCCCTAAAACTTGCCATTTGTTACCAATTTCCATCCTTCATATCAGTTATAGGTTCCAAAATTCCATACAATCAAATGAATGTGCTCACATCCTTAATTTCACTTGACTCAAGCATATTTTCTTCACTTAATTGAATCATGTTGTTCCCATAGCTCATTTTCCCATAGTCCACTATTCACACAGCCCTATTTCCCACAGTTCCTCCCACATTTGGCATTGAAACAAAAGCACCAAATCCTCATTCTTCATCTCATTTAAGCCAAGACATATTTTGCAACATCATGGAGGTGAACAACAACACATCATACAACCAAGACAGAGATTGCACCACTGAACTACATACACCAGGAGGACACTGAAGCGCCGTGAAACATCTGATCCACTCCGGATTTTGGCCAAGGTTTTGTTGGCTAGGCATGATACATGATAGAGGGTCTTCGCTCCGAATTTGAGCAAATTCGGAGAAATTTTTGTCATTTTGAAATTTTTGGTCCCAAAACAGATTTTTCAGCTATACGAGTAGCGCGTCGACGCGCTCGCTTTTGATTGGGACACTTGCTGGAGGGAAACTTTATACTTTTGGGTTTTTCATGGTAATTTATGCATGCTCAAGTATTGCTGAAGCATTTCATCAAGTTCTGGATGATCAAAAGGCCCAAAAACACCATGAAAACCACCTTGCTGCCACCTTTTGCACCAGTAGGAAGTACTTTTGGGAGAATGCAGTTTTGGAGGAGCAAATGAGCTCCAAATTGAAAAATTCCACTTGATTTGGAAAGTAGACATCTAGGGCTTTTCAACGAGCTATCATGAGCTCAATTTGGATGTCGGGAAGTGCCCCAAAAACAAGCTGAAAGGTGCGATATGCATAGAGATCAGGGCGCTACGCATAGAGGTTTTTGGTCAAATTTTCATCCTCCAGCTCAGGAATTCGGCCAGTTTTCACCAGTTTCACTTCTTGATGGGATTTTTGACCCAGCTTGACATAATTTGATGTGTATGATGTAACTTGGCACTTATTTACCATATTCTAGATGATTCATTCACAAAATAGCAAAATTTAATGTAATGAATCAGTTTCCTTCTTTTTAGAGGCAGGTTGTTTTGGTCACCTAGATTCTTGCTCCATGTTTAGAATTTGTTCAAACTGCTCATAGAAGGAGGAGCTTGACCCCTAGAGGTTAGGGAATGGGTTGGCTTGGTCTATATTATGTAAATTTTCAGTCAGTAGCAAAGGTTGGACTCTTGGGAAGATTTTGGCACACTATTGTACATATTTTTCATATTTTGGCTAAGGAAAGATCAGAGGTTTTGCAGCACCTGTTGGGATTCTTGTGGCTTTCAATTCTTGATGGTGTTATCTCTCAGTTTATTGTAAGTTTATTCATGTTTAAATGTATGACATTCCCTTTTTATGCTTCTGAAACTAAATGAATGAGTAAGTGAGGTTGAATCCATTGTTTACAGTGCTTTGCCTTTAAATTTGTTTAGTTTTACATGTTTTCGCCAGTTTGGAGAGGATCCATGTTCTCCCTTGCCCTCTTCAGCCCCTTTTCGTTCTGATCCATCCATACACCTGATCAAAGGCATCAAGACTACTGCCTACCTTGCCCCAACTCGAATTCTGCAAAAATCTGGCCTTATCCCCGGACCCAAAAATTGGTTTTCCCGTTTCTCCAACAAAAAACTCAAAAATCTAAATCAAACTTTCCTATCTCTTTACTAGCCTAAAATCAATATTAATTTTGAGTTATCTCAACCCCTTTGAAAACTTTTTGCCGAGATAGACCCGGAGAGAGCCCTCTCCTGTCCTTGTAGGGCTAGCTATGAGGCTGAGCTTGGTTTGATGTTGCCTTGAACTTCACCTTCTTCAGCCTGAGGTAGATTTGAGCGCTAACATCTAGTATCCTTCCACTCAAAAATAACTAAGTTTTCTAAAAAAATCAACAGTGAGGGAAAAATTTAATAGAAGAAAATTAGTGAAGCTTGAAAGGAGGGTTATAATGAAGAGTATTGGGGGCACACTTTGGAGTGGTCGGAAATGTTTCCAATAGCCATTGAAAATAACCTTGAGGTGTACCTACATCCAATAACCACCACCTTTAATATATTCCCTATGATTTGTCCACCAAATTACCTTCATCCAATGCAAGAAGAGAATCTCATCTTTGAGTATCAACCTTTGATTTGAAACCCTAACCAAGAGTTGGGACACTCAAGGAGGCCAACAACATCCTAGATGTAAGCCTTACCCTCTTCACGAGTTTCTTCTTGCCACTATATTTTTGGATACTATATGATGAAGGATTTAAATTTCTCTAAAAGATAACTTTTATGTTTCAAATGAGAGTGACCAAGGGGGGTTATTTTGATGCCTAACCCCAAAGTCATAACCGAGCTAAAGATTTCTTTTATGACCTCTCGATGGAGAAGCTTAATGTGTTGAATTAAGTTGTTTTTGAATAGTCTTAGATTTGGAAGGGTGTGCCAACCTTTTTAACTTAGTGAGTTAATGGGACAAGTTCCTTATATATAATAATCAACTTCTAATACCCCCAGATTGCTTATGAGTGCAAGTGAAAAACCATGCTTGTTAAAAATAGCCCTAAAGAACTTGTGGTGTGTGATGTTGTGTGTGTAGGTGAATTATTCCAATAACATATGTTTGAATTGCAAGATGTGGATATCATTAGATTCTTACTACTATTATAATTATACTATATGATATTGTATCCTTGCATGAAAGAAAACATGTGCACATGTATGGGCACTTTACTTCCTTCCTAATTAATTCGATGTGAAGTTTTTTCTCTACTTAAAAAGGGAGATCAAGATGACTTAGTATCCATTAAAATTCATCAAAATCAAAAAATGTGCAAGGTGAAGAGCATGCTTAGATAAAAAGTTTCTCTTCTAGACCCAAAATCTAATAAGAAAATACAATTTTAAGAAATGCAAATATGTCTAGTGTATCCATCCACATGGAAAAAGAAAATTAGAAGGTTCTTTTAAATGGTTTTTACCTAATATAATGGCCTATCTAACTAAAATTTACTAGTGAACAAGGGAAAGATATTATGGTTCACCACCAAACTTAAAAGACAGAAATAAAACTGTGAAAAACTACAATTGTGCAAATCAGTGTGGGTCAATGACTTATAGTCAAGTGAATCATGCAGAGTACAAATTGAGGATTTGCATGAATTGCATGATTCTTTTTTCGATAGTCACATGAACTATCTACATACAGAAATAGATTTAAAATTCTCCCATAGTAGACATAATAGTGGCTCTTATTTCTAAGTGGAAGCTACCTACGCACCTATATGAAAAACTGAGAAGGAGAACGAGTATATCAAGCAACTAAAAGAGTAAAAATCATTGGTGGAGTAGCTAATTTTCTTAGTTATTTTAGTCAAGATGGATGACCAAAACATCTTTGATGAAATGGTTGGTTTCTAACCTACAATGTAACAACAAATGATTAGTAGTGATTCCAAAGGTAAAGAGATTACATCGAACATGAGCAAGAAATAACCATGTATAAGATGAGAAACAAGAGAAAAAATGTTATGCAACCATCTCACAAAATAGAAGAAAAGATAGATGAATGACTTAAAAATTAGCCTCTTCAAGGAGGAAACCTCTTTTACATTACATAAATGAATAATTCTTGGATGATACAAATGATAAGACCTCCTTGGTATATATAGGAGTCTAAGGGGTCACAATATATTCATAGCCTACATAACAATAATAATGTAAGTGTACAACAATAACAATATTGGGCTTCTATGGGGCACAACAATAACAACATGGGGGATATATCAGCACAACAATAAAAATAGGGGGTACACTAGCAATAACAATAAGGGGAATACAATAGTATTATAGGGATCTAAAATGCCCCTCTCCTTCAAAAAAGTATTATACTCAATGCTTGAGTAGTTTTGAATGCTTCTGTATACAATTAGCATCCTCTTATGTGGAACCTTCAATAGGTAAGTTCTTCCACTTAATGGTATACTCTGAAATTATTAGATTCTGTAGTTGTCAGTTTCTTGTTTCCATAACTGCTTTAGGCTCAAATATGATTCTTCCTTCTTCATTAAGTTCTGGCAACACTGTTTGAATTGGGAGCTTGTCACCGATAACCTTCTTTAAGCATGAAACATGAAAAATTGGGTGTACTCAGGAAAGTTAGGAAGCTGCAATTAATATGTCATAGTACATGTTTGGTAAATTAATTGTTCTTAATTCACTTCATTAATTTTCAACCAGGATTCATGTACTTATGAAATGTATGTGCGCTATATATGCTAGGATTCTTTTTATGAATTGATTGATTCTAGAAATGAAACTAATTCTAAGTATGGAAAAATGTTTTTAACACAATTTGGAGAATAATTACGCATATGTTATTCCAATCCAAAGTTATATTAAATCCTAATTAACTGAATTGAAATTCACTACTTTGCAGAATTTGCTATCTAAAATTTAAAATTCAAACTTTCTTCTAATTGTATGAAAGGAAAATGCTTAGAAACCAAATTTCAAGAAAGAAACAGTCTAGTTCTATTTTGCAGAATTAAAAACATTCTACACTAACTTGAAGAAATTATACTAAATTGCAGTAAGGAAATTCTATACTAATTGCATGAAAGAGAAATAGCAATAAAAATGATATAATTCCTACTTGCAGAAAATGAAATTAAAATCTTACAACTTGAGAATTATTACTTGTGTGCGCATTTAGCCTCTAAAGCATATTTCATCAACATTTAAGAAATTGAATTAAGATACGAGGTAATTAAGCACTGGAAAGAAAATGCATTCAATAATCGAAATATTTTTAGTGTTTTTTTGTTTATGAGTACCCTGCAATCAAAATGAGAATCACTAGAAATGTAATTATGATGGAAACAAATTCTTGAAAGAAACTATAATACTAAAAACAAATAATTCAAAACAAAACTATAAACAAAACCTCACAGCTTGACAGGGGGGCCTCCCATGAGTGTAGGTCAGCTAGTAATCACAAGATCATTACGAATGCATTGAGAACAAAGTAACTTATATTAAGTCAGAACAGAGTATCATCGGTCTTCATAATAAAATAGTTATAAACTTAATATTTTAGAAAACTTATGTCTTGGGTCTCGGCTTACAACCTTTATACAAATTTCATAAAACATTTTAAAAGTTTTACATCTATGAGATAGATACAATTTGAAACTAAATCTATTTATGACTTTCTACTGAAAGGGTAAGTCATAGGAGATTCATCTCGATCCAAAATCTAACAGCTGAACAGGTCTTCAATATTTCTTGCTTGATGTTGTTATATTCATCTACTACTTTTACTTGATCATTACACGTCGTTTTTAGAGTTTGACTCTAAATTTGACTTCTAGATTTCTCAATCCTCATAGCTTTCCAAGTTATGCTGATAGGTGGTTATCCATATGGTGGACATTTTTCATCTCCAGGTAGTCTTCATCCTTTTATTGAAGTGCTACAACCTATCTAATAATGAATATTGCTGCAGAAACCAATATTAGCTACAAAATGTTTATGATTATGTCATTGTAAGAATATTTTCATTATAATTCATTAAGAAACAAAGATTCTAATTATGGATGATGAATACATTTTTAAGAGTTGAACTTGACCTTGAACATGTTGAGATTGCTATAAAATGGTGATAAGAAGGTGAAATGAGATGGCAAAAAGGATAGTAAAAAAAAAAAATCAAGACTTCAACAGTACCAATTTTGCAACACCTTGTAAGGACCATAGTGCTTGGGTGATAATTTATTATCCTTCTTAGCTTCCTTGAGGGACATTTTTTTGTATGGTTGTAGCCGTAAAAATACCCAGTCGCCTACATCAAAACTTATTTCACTATGATGTTGATTTTCATGTTGTTTCATTCGATTTTGCACCAGAGTGAGGTTATCCTTTAAGAGTTGGAGAACTTGTTGTTAATGCTCGATGTGATATTCCACTGCTTGAACCTTAGAATTTTCTCTTAAAGATGATGTGATGGATGGTGGATGATATCCATAAAGTGCCATAAATGGGGTTATTTTTGTTGCAGTATGGAAGGAAGTGTTATACCACCATTCATCTATAGGTAACCACTTGACCCATTGTGTTTGTTTATCATATACAAAGCAACAAATATATCATTCCAAACATTTGTTCACTATCTCAATTTTCCCGTCAGATTGAGGATGATAAAATGAGCTATGATTTAATTGAGTACCAAGGCAAGAAAATAATTGCGTCTAAAAATTTCCATTGAAAATGGGATACCTATCACTTACAATAATCTTTGGGTCTCCATGTAGCTTTTGAATTGTTTCCATAAATGCAATAGAAATTGTACTGGCTTTAAAAGGATGAGATAATGCACAAAATGTTGCATACTTGGTAAGTCTATCAACTACCACCATGATGACACTTTTTCCTTCATACTTGGGTAAATTTGTGACAAAATTCATTGAGACCTCCTCCCAACGATCATTTGGAATGGCTAAAGGTTGTAACAGATCGGGGGTCTTAATTGTCTCAACTTTATTTTGTTGGAAAACCAAACATTCTGCCACAAACTTATGAATATCATATTTAAGGCTATCCCAAAAAAAACTCTTCTTGACCTTGTGGTAAGTTTTTAAAAATTGTGAGTTCCCTCCTAAGGGGGAGGTGTGCAATTCCAAAAGAATATTTTGCTTGAGTTGGAAATTCTTACAAAGATATAAGCGATCTTTGCACAATAATGAATCATTTTTCCAACTAAATGTATCATATGTATTGGGATCTTGTTGCAACTTTTGAATGAATTTCCACACCTTTTCGTCATTCTTCAGTTCATCCCTTGCTTCGATTATTCAATCAGGTTGGATGATAGAAATGACACAAAGAAATGCTTCCACATCCTCATCCTTTCTAGAGAGTGCATCTACAACAACATTTTGATTTCCTTTTTGTAGATGATTTCAAAGTCATAACCCAACATCTTTGTGACCCATTTTTGATGCTCTTATGAAGATAATATTGTTACACTAAAAAATGTCACCATGACTACTTACAGTTAGTATGGCTCAAATCAGCAGTCATGCTACCCTCTTAGGCAAGTCTTATGCCTCTGCTATCCATCTCAAACTCAAAGAAGAGAGAAAGTCTTGTGAAAAATGTGTTTATCTCTGGGGTCGCAGGTTCTCTCAAGCCTCACCTGCGGGGACGCTGATCATGTTCACAAAATCTGCATCGTTGGACGCTCTGTATGTCAAAGGACAGGTGCGTCCTTCTGTAAAAGGCAAAATGCGCGAGTTTCATCTTAAAAAAGTTACTTGTGGTTACTTCTAGAACTTTCTAGAGGTCGGTTTGATGATTTGGATGCGCCTCCAGTTGGTTCATGTATCTCTATTAAGGGGGAACTTATCCCATCAATAAGGGAGCTATCCCACCCAAAGAGGGGGATTATCCCATTGATGGTGGACCTGAATAACCTCTTTACAGCGCTATAAATAAAGGCATTGAGCCAAAGGGAGGAGAGGTTGAAGCTATACATTTTCTTTGGGTAAATGCTGCAGGAATTAGGACTCCCATTTAGAACCTTGTGAGGAGAGATTGTCTTTGCTTGATTCTACTTGGAAGTGGGTGAGCTTTGTCAAAGTAGAGGAAAACCCTTGATGGACCCTGGGAGGAACTTGCACAACACCAAGGCCAGGTTGTAAGAGTTTCTTTGTTTCGTTATTAATACAAACTGGTTTATTTTTCTCAATAGCTTGTGTTAATGAGTTATTTCATGTGTTCCTTGGTCTGCATGTTGAATATATGTTTTATTATATGAAATGCAAGTGCTTGGTAATTGTTTGATTGTTTGTGGTTGCAGGAATTGATGTGAAGGAGGAGCTCATCCGGATCGGCAAGGACGGACTACAACAACAGCGTTTTCAAAAATGTCACCATGACTACTTACAGTTAGTATGGCTCAAATCAGCAGTCATGCTACCCTCTTAGGCAAGTCTTATGCCTCTGCTATCCATCTCAAACTCAAAGAAGAGAGAAAGTCTTGTGAAAAATGTGTTTATCTCTGGGGTCGCAGGTTCTCTCAAGCCTCACCTGCGGGGACGCTGATCATGTTCACAAAATCTGCGTCGTTGGACGCTCTGTATGTCAAAGGACAGGTGCGTCCTTCTGTAAAAGGCAAAATGCGCGAGTTTCATCTTAAAAAAGTTACTTGCGGTTACTTCTAGAACTTTCTAGAGGTCGGTTTGATGAAATGGATGCGCCTCCAGTTGGTTCATGTATCCCTATTAAGGAGGAACTTATCCCATCAATAAGGGAGCTATCCCACCCAAAGAGGGGGATTATCCCATTGATGGTGGACCTGAATAACCTCTTTACAGCGCTATAAATAAAGGCATTGAGCCAAAGGGAGGAGAGGTTGAAGCTATACATTTTCTTTGGGTAAATGCTGCAGGAATTAGGACTCCCATTTAGAACCTTGTGAGGAGAGATTGTCTTTGCTTGATTCTACTTGGAAGTGGGTGAGCTTTGTCAAAGTAGAGGAAAACCCTTGATGGACCCTGGGAGGAACTTGCACAACACCAAGGCCAGGTTGTAAGAGTTTCTTTGTTTCGTTATTAATACAAACTGGTTTATTTTTCTCAATAGCTTGTGTTAATGAGTTATTTCATGTGTTCCTTGGTCTGCATGTTGAATATATGTTTTATTATATGAAATGCAAGTGCTTGGTAATTGTTTGATTGTTTGTGGTTGCAGGAATTGATGTGAAGGAGGAGCTCATCCGGATCGGCAAGGACGGACTACAACAACAGCGTTTTGGAATAAGGTAAGCCTAAACACTTGTAGTTTTCATGTTTTAAAAGGTATATTTAGAGAAAGATCACTCCATTTTGTCTTGTTTGTCGCTAGAGAGTTTAGACTCCTAGGGAGGTCAGTTGTGCCCGCACAAACGACTTTTTCCGCCACGACAAATTGGCGACTCCACTGGGGAAACCATTAATGAGAAAGTCTTTTCCTTTGTGTGAACTTTGCTCTGCGAAAATCATTTTTATTTTCTGGTTTTTGACTGTGAGAATTAGTATTTGGGTGGCTTAGCTTTAGATTTAGTTAGATTTGGTTTTTCTTAACTTTTCCAGAGAGACGCACCCTCTGAGTTCTGCACAGTGCGTCTTTGGACGCGCTGTTTCCGTTTGCACAGAGCGGGCCCGCGCCTGTTATAACGGGTTGCCTGCGTCTTCTTGTAGAATTTACGAAAATTCCATTTTTTGCTTTAATTGCTTTTAGATTTTGATTTTTCTTAGTGTTTTCTACCCAGATCCTTTAGTACCCTGTCAAGAATTTTCACCTGAACTTGTTTTGTGAGCTTTGAGTGTTTTAGTGGATTTCAACGAAGTTTAGGCCTAGGGTTTGATTTTTCAATAGGTCCTGTAGTGACTTTGACGGTAGAAAGTTGTCCAACCTTAGATCTCTCTGGTTTGTCAGCCTTCTTAGAAGTCGGGCCTGTCGTAAAGTCTCCTTGTGTGAGCAGCTTGCCATTTAAGTTGTCTTTTGGGTCAAATTTCGAATTACTTGTTTATAAAGTGTTGATTTCCATTTTACAAAAGAACAAAAAGATTAGAGTTTTGTTTTGACTAGTTTTTGGTTCTGCAATAAGCTAGTCCTTGATTTGATTGTGATCAAGTAAAACACCTTAGAATAATCATTGTTGGCTTTGCCTCATTAGGATTAATTAGGGTAATTTCCTTTTGATTTGTTTCGTTTCTGAGTGAATTTTTCATAGATTTCATAGTTTGCAATTGATTTTTATTAAAATAGATTTATGTTTTTCGTTAAATAGGAAAATACAAAAATATCTTCTTTAGAAGTCTTGTTTCAAGTAGCTTTTTGTTTTTGAAAGAGAAAAAGAGTTTTTTCGTGCAAGTAAAGAGTGGTCATGTTTTTATGCTTGGAAAAGACAAACGAATTGTTTCTTTGATTGTCCTTAATTAAGAAGTTGCTTTTATAAAAAGTGCATTCTCTCAACTTTTTAGTTAAACAATTCATCGAAAAAGTAAAGTAGTGGGTAAATCATTCTAGGTGCATTTTGTAGTGGTTTCGAGTCGAGTCAACACACCACTGGTTTCACTTCCATCACCTTTTGACTTAAGAAACAACCTTAAAAGTAACGCTTAAATTAAAATCAATCTAGTAATTTTTTTTTTTTCTAGGGCTCTGAAACACCAACATAGCTTAGGCTAGGGTCTTGGAGTAGGTGAGTACTTAACTCTCCAAGACTACAAAACCAAACAGATAGTTTATCTTGAGTAGATTAAATCCAATTGTTTCAGTTATACTCTGGGAAAGCTCCTCTTAAAGGAGAAGCACGAGCTCGTGTCCGAACCAGTGAGGGGATCATTCCCCCCTCGTTGGGAACGACGCCAGACAGTACGTATTACAAACGGTAAACCTCGGATTAACCATTGTCGAGGAGCCAGGGGTCACTTATCGGTAAACCTTGGATTTTTGTCAAGGAGCCGGTAAGGGGATTGGAGCTTGTTACTCTGCCCTTGCGTGCTGTCGGAGTTTAGACTGTTCCCCCAGGTGTAATTGTTGTGATTGGTAACTTTAGTGACCATAATCTTTAGGGTTCTACCGAGGTGACGGTGGAGGGAAGGTCCCACTGTACCTGGAGCAGACGTCGGTTATACTCACTTGGATTTTCCGGGGGGTTCACTTCACTTCGAGACGGTTAAAGTGGAGGAACTTGTGCCGGTCTATTCATTAAGCAGGTTGTCGGGGTAACTGTTCCACCCGCCATTTCTGTACTGAATCCTGCGAGGTTGGATTTCATCACCAACTAGCGCTTTTGGTCCGGAAGACTACTGTTTGTGTTTGGTTTGACGCTCTAGATTATTTAGGCGTGTGCTTCAAATTTGTTTGCTTCTTTAGAAGACTTTAGGTGGTTTGATTTGAAATTTTTACTTTGTTTTCGTGTGTTGTAGTTAAAAATCTTTAATTGTGGCGGAATTACCGAGACAGTCCCGTAGACTTCGGGGCAAGTCTCCTGAGATTGTTACCGGAATAGATTTGTTAAGAAAACTCCGTAAATCGCGGGGTGAATCTCCTGAAGACATTCCGGGTAATTTAGAAGGTTTAAAGGTCCTTGTAACTCCTCCTAGTGACAGTAGAGTAGGTTCACCTGAAGAAGGAGAATCTTCCTTGGTAGTCCATCCAGATTACCAAAGTTTAGAGACAGGTTATAATCCCGAAGCTGTTACAGTTTCCGAGCTTGCTGGTAGTTTTTCATCTGCCAGTGAAACAGGCGAAGAACCTGAAATTTCCGAACCTGTTACTCCAACTTCTAGTGTCCCTGATTCACCAAGAATAGAAAGAATTATCACCGAAAATCTTCCTACTGGTTTGATTGCTATAGAAGAACTTGCTCCAGAGGAGGATATAGGTGTCTCTAACCTTGAAGGTCAACTTACTATTGATCTAAGGGAGCGTGAATCCATATTTTACAGTCCTCCTAGAAGTACTACTTGGTACCTTTCGTTAACCAATTATTTAGACAACTCAGTAGGTTTTTCTCCACCTCGTACTCCTTTTCCGCCTAGAGGTATTTACACTCCTGTAAATATGACTGGTCAGTCGTCCGTGTTTACTCAAAGTCCTGAATCTTTTTTACACGGTGGTCCTTCTGTCCCCACTGGGTATCAGTCACTTTCTGGTACCTTTGCGGGGGCATCTCCTCAACCCATTGATCATGGGTTATTTGCTGGAAACAGTGGTAATATACCATTGGGTGTAGGAGACATTTACATGATGTCAGGTTCAGTTCCCGTTTCCCAACCTCAAGGTGGCCAATTACCGCCTGGGGGGCAACCGCAGTTAACGCCTGGGGGGCAACCTCAAGGTACACAAATTGTGTCTGGGGGGCAACCTCAAAGTCAGTATGCACCTATGGTGCAATACGCGCCTCAAGGTCAACCCCAGCCTCAATATGTACCCCAGGGTCAACCTCAGTATCAATATCAACCTCAAGGATGGCAACCTCAAGGATGGCAACCTCAAGGGTATCAACCCCAAAGTTATCAACCTCAAGGATACCAACCTCAAGGTCAAGGTCAACCCCAGTATCAGTATTTACCTCAAGGTTATCAACCTCAAGGTCAATACTCAAGTCAAGGTTATCAACCGCCTCAAGGTCAGTCATATGTTCCAAGTATGGGAACTGCACCTTACAATTATCAATCCTACCCTCAATCTGGTTATGGATCTCAGTATCCTCAACCTGTTACGGGTCAATACCCTGGAATGTTAGTGTGGGATCCCTCACAGGGTCAACAGGTGTTGCAGCCAAGTGTACAGATGGTTCCTCAAGCTGGACAACCCGTAGTTTCTGGTCCAACCCAGCAACCGCAACCTGTCCAGCCCAATGTTCAAACTTCTGTAGCTTCGGTAGTTACTCAGCCGACAATTGCACCTAGTACTCCATCTCAAACGGCTGCTGCAACTACCGCTACATCTACCATACTTACTTCTGGAGTATCGACGGCTCCAGTTTCTACTGTCCCTGTTACCACACCTCAGACATCTTTACCGTTGTCTGGATCTACGATTCAAACCACGGTCCAGATGCCTATAGGTCAGCCTGGTATAAGTACGGTTGTTACTACTCAACCTCAATTTGTTCAACCTCCGTACCAGGGACAGTACCAACATGGGCAAGCTGTCCAACAACCGGTTTACCAGTATCAACCGTATCCTGGGTACACTTATCAACAACCTCAACAACCCCAGTACGGTCCGGTTAATCCTGGTTTTCCAGGAGGATATAATATCCCAAATGCGACTCCTGTTCCTAGTTATCCTGGATATCCTCCTCCTGGGGCTGGTATTGTGACCCAGAGTTTTAGAGATCCTAACCGGCAGTTACCGTTTATCGCAACTTTAGATTTACCAGACTTGACGCGCCTAACGAACGATCCAATTCAATATCTTCCGTTCTGGCCGCCAATGCCAAATAAGTTGCCCAGTGATATACCCAAGTTCGAAGGTAAGTCTGGAGAGGATCCGTCCAATCATGTGATGACTTACCACCTCTGGTGTGCTTCGAATTCTATCTCAGATGATTCCATCCGCTTACGTCTTTTCCAGCGTACACTCATTGGTCTCGCGGCCAAGTGGTACATTGAGTTACCACGGGCCTCTTTTTACAACTTTAGCCAGTTAGCTACCTCGTTCTTAACTCACTTTCAGTTGCCGGTCAGATACGATAACGGCACGGAGTTATTAACTTCACTAAAACAATCGACGTCCACGTATATTTCTGATCACATTCATGAGTGGAGACGTCGAAGGAGATTAGTGAAAGTTTTTATCCCGGACCAAATCTTAGCTGAATGGTTTGTCAAATCATTATTACCGAAGATTACTGAAGATGTAGCTAAGGCCGGAGTAGTTACTGAGGAGCAAGTCATTGCTCAGGCACAATACCTTGACTTAGTTTACACTCAGTCGGGTACGTTACACGAGAAGATTCCGGATCTTCCAAAGTCGAATCAAATCGCTGCTGCTCCTTCGGGATCTCATGCCGCTGATGGTATGATTGGTATCGTGACTACGAAGAGTAAGAAGTCTTCCAAGGCCTCCAATACTCCAATTATCACTTTGCCTGATTCTCCGACAGGAGAGTCTTCTCCTCCTGAACTTACCGCCGACATTCACGCTGTAGAGTCATCTACGGCCAAATCAAAAAACGGTGGAAAGAAGAAAGGAAAGAAGAAGGCTAAAGCAGACAAGGCTCCAAAGGAGAAAACAGAAAAGTCGGAAACCAATGACGAAAAGCGCAAACCTCGATATCCTTGTCTTATTTGTGAAGAGGATCATTTTACGAGAGATTGCCCTCATCGGGCCGAGGTTGTAAAAATAGTCAAAGGTTCTCCCACTCCTGCTGTGTTAAAGAATCCATTTCCAGAGCAGGAGAATAAGATGATAGGTTCTTCTTCGAATGCCAGTGAAGAACCCATTTTGATGATGTCTCATGTGAGGATTGCGACTCGATCGCAAGATTATGGTAGTAAGGCTCCTGTTGATGGCAAAGAAGCAGAATCTTCTCACTCTAACCCATCAACCTCAGCTCCTGGTTCCGATCCACTACAGATCGAAAAACCTAACCCAGACTTAGTGATTAAGCCGCCCGCCAAGGGTGTACTTCGAAGGTCTGCTTTCAATCCACATGCGAGAGCAGCCCAGAATTACAACATTGTTGAGGACTTAGCTGTTTCACCTTCAGCAATGTCGGCACTCGAAGTGCTGCAATCATGTCCAGCACAACGGAAATTGCTTTTGTCGGCTATCGGAGCTGTCGATGTTCAGGACCCGAACCTAATGATCTTTGATCTAGAAAATAGTACACCACGTCTCCCCCATCAAATGGCTTTCCAAATTCCAGTGATAGTCAAAAACAGGCCTATTCATCGGACTGTGATTGATGAGGGAGCTTCTACGTGTATTATGTCGATTCAATGTTGGAGATCGCTTGGTTCTCCTTCGTTGAACCAATCCCCCACCATCCTTAAGGCCTTTGATGGCCGTGGGTTCCGTCCGTTTGGTATTCTACAAGAATTGCCTATAGGGGTAGAAGGTAAAACCGTTAGTCTGGATGTGGAAGTGGTTGATGCCCCTCTAGACTACAACCTTCTTTTGGGTCGAAGTTGGTCATATGCTATGACAGCGGTCGTTTCATCGGTCTTCAGAGTAATTAAGTTTCCACATAACGGTAAGATCGTGACTATTGATCAGCTGACATACTTTTCATCCGACCCAGCCTCTTCAGAGAGTATCCAGCATGTCGGTAAGACGACAATCCCTTATAGGGACGTTGGTGTAGGTTTAGTTAAGGATTCCGGTTTACTGGGAACTTTTCCTCTCCCTCCACTCAACGTAGACCCTTCATTTGCAACAATTCATATGATTACATCAGAAAACATTATTTATGATGATCCTTGGATTGTCCCATCTGACTCTGAGATAGACTCATTCGGTGATGCTATGCCTTTGAGTCCATATGAAATTGCTTATGAAGCTCTCATGTCTTTTACCGACTTTCATTCAACCGAAATCGACCAAATGAATGTGGTCAGTGAAGAATCACTTTTCACCTCAACCTTAGAACGGATAGCGTTTCCCGAAGTCGTGTCATCTGACGAACAACTTCGCGAAATCCTAAGTGTAGATGATCTACCATGGGAGGATCTCCATCACAGATCTTCGTTTTTACCTAAGGATGATGCATTTGAAAATGATTTTTCATCTATCTTTACCGCTGAATATGTCAAAGACGCTCAGGATCCAACGAAACATTCTGATTCAGAGCTGAATTTAGGGAATATTTCTCGTACTATTCCCATTGATATTTCAGTGAAGCCCGGAATCGAGGAGAACATTCATATAGGTGCCGCATGTACTGAAGAAGAAATCCAAACTTACAAGGCCCTATTCCAAGAATTCCGCGATGTGTTTGCCTGGTCTTACGAGGAAATGCCGGGAATCGATCCTGCCATTGTTGTTCATGAAATAAAGACCTACCCGGATGCTAAACCCGTCCGGCAACGGTTGCGTCAGATTCACCCTCGAAAAGCGGCTGCGATTAAAGCAGAAGTCGAAAAGCTGTTGAAAGCAGGTTTCATTTATCCGATCCCGTTAACGGATTGGGTATCGAATATTGTTCCGGTCAACAAGAAACAAGGAACAATAAGAATCTGTATCGACTATAGGGATATAAATCGAGCTTGTCCAAAAGACAACTATCCTACGCCTTATATCGATCAAATTATTGATGATTGTGCCGGAAGTGAAATGTTTTCCTTCATGGATGGTTTTCGGGCTATAATCAAATCAATATTCTACCTGCCGACCAACCAAAAACGGCATTCATTTGTCCATGGGGGACATTTGCTTATTGCAAATTACCTTTTGGGCTTAAGAATGCCGGGGCTACTTTTCAACGGGCGATGTCTTATGCATTTCATGACATCAAGCACATTGTGCAACCCTATCTCGATGATTTGCCTGCTCATTCTTTACATCGAGCTGATCACCTTGTCCACCTACGAGCAATCTTTATGAGGTGTAGGCATTATCGAATTCGGTTGAATCCCCACAAGTGTGTTTTCTGTATAGAAACAGGTCGATTGCTGGGATTTGTTGTTTCAAAAGCCGGCATTCGCGTCGATCCCTCGAAAGTCGAGGCTATCATCAAATTGCCTCCTCCTTCGAGTTTGCGCCAACTCCAAAGTTTGCAAGGGAAAGCGAACTTTTTACGCCGATTCATCCCAAACTACGCCGAGGTCACTAAAGGTTTTACACGGTTGTTGAAACAGAACGCACAATTCTTTTGGGACGAGATTGCCCAACAATCTTTTGATGCACTTAAACACGCGTTGACCCATGCACCGTTATTGCATCCTCCCAACTACAACCAGGACTACTTCTTATACCTCGCAGCTTCGCATTCCACCATTGGAATGGTGTTAGTTCAAGAAGATGAATTCGGAGCGGAGCATGTGATATATTATCTTAGTAGGACCTTGAATCCAACTGAGCTAAAATATTCGCATGTGGAGAAATTGGCCCTGGCAGCCGTTCAAGCTGTCCAGCGTTTTCGTCACTACATTCTTCTCCGCAAAACTACAGTTATTTCGGATTGCAACCCTATGATTTATATTTTGACAAAACAACTGCTAGGGGGCAAGTACTCTAAATGGATTGTTATCCTGCAAGAGTTCGACTTGGAGTTCGAGAAGTCCAAGTCTAAGAAATCCTTAGTTTTTGCGGAATTGATGTGTGATTTCCCGAGTGCTGACACAGAGACTGTGGCAGAAGAGTCCATTGCGGACGAATCTTTGTTTCTTATCAGTACTGTAGATCCGTGGTACGGGGATATAATCATCTATCTCCAAACCCAAACCTTTCGGCCTGAAGCTTCCAAAGCGGAACGTCGAAAAATTCGGTTTCAATCCCAGCCATACAGAATTATTGGAGATACACTTTATCGCCGGGGGGCAGACTTAGTTTTTCGACGTTGTTTAACTCACGAAGAGGCTGAGAGAGTTTTGAATGATTGTCACTCTGGAGCATGTGGCGGTCATATGTCTGGGTATGCCACAGCTCAGAAGGTGTTGCGCGCTGGTTATTTCTGGCCGTCTATGTTTAAAGATTGTATCATTGCAGTCAGGAAGTGCCACAACTGTCAAGTGTTTGATCGCAAGATGCGCGCTCCACCTGCTCCTCTCCACCCTATAATTGCCGTTGGTCCATTCGCCAAATGGGGTATCGACTTTATTACTTGTAACCCTCACTCGGCCGGGGGGCATGCGTATATCATCCTTGCGGTTGATTATTTTACTAAGTGGGCCGAGGCGATGCCTACATTCGACGCAAGCGGCAAAACAGCTGCAGTTTTCGTATTCAATCATATCATAACTAGGTTTGGTGTCCCACAAGCAATCATTACTGACCATGGGAGCCATTTTCGAAATGTCATGATGACTGAGCTTACAAGCCAGCTTGGTTTGCGCCACGATAGCTCTACTCCTTATTATCCGCAAGCCAACGGTTTGGTTGAGTCTATCAACAAAGTTCTAGTTATCATGATCCGACGAACCATTGGTGTTCATCGGTCGAATTGGCACAACATGTTATTTTCAGCGCTATGGGCATACCGAACCTCAGTGAAAAATTCAACAGGGTTCACTCCTTTCCAGCTAGTTTATGGCTTAGAAGCTGTGTTACCCATTGAATGCGAAATCCCATCACTTCAAATGGCTGTCGAATTACTTCCAGCTACTTCCGAAGAGGAGAAACGTTTATTATACTTGGCTAAATTAGATGAGACTCGACGTGACGCTACATTGGCAATCGAGACTCACGCGAAACGAATGAAAGCTCAGTATGATAGAAATGTAACCCCTCGAAGTTTTTCGGAAGGAGACCTAGTACTATTATATGATCAAGCTAACGATAAGCTAGGTGCTGGAAAATTCGTTCCCATGTGGCATGGCCCTACATTGTAAAGCGAAAGCTAGCAAAAGGGGCTTATGAGCTAGTTGATTTTGATGGGGACTCTTTGGGTAAACCCAGAAATGGACTTTACCTAAAGAGGTATTATGCTTAAATGGTGGATGGAGAAATTTTTAGATAGGTTAGATTTTCTTTCTAGCTAGCGTATGTGTTAGTTTAGTCAGTGTGCTTAGCTTAGAGAGTGTGTTTTTTCGTCATTATTCTGGCTTATCTTGGTTTTACTCTTGATATTGCAGATGTCGACGCCTCTCCAAACATACATTGGATTTGCTGATGGTGCTTGTCGTAGTACACGGAATATCTCTTCCGCAGCTTGGGTTATCTATTCGCCCTCTGACGAGTTAGTTTCTATGCATGGGGTAAGCCTCGGTCAAACAACGAATAACATTGCAGAATACAGTGCAGTGGTTGAATTATTATCCGAATCTATTTCATTTGGAATTCGACGTTTGATAGTGAGGTTAGATTCTGAACTTGTTGTATTACAGCTTAATAGAGTTTATGCCATTAGAAATCCTGTGTTATTAAGGTTGTTTTTGAGAGTGCGTCTCTTGGAACGTGAATTTGATTACATTGAATATCAACATATTCCAAGGTCTTTAAATACATTAGCAGATGCAATTGCTTCTCGAATGTTGGACAGACATTTACGATAATCATGCAAGTAAATTTAAAAACATTTCATCACATATGTTAAACAAGATAAGCCGGTAATAGTGATATATATAGATAGAAGTGTGTCAAAAAATATATACATCGTCTTCGATCATAGGTTGAAAAACACCTTATGATCGGCAAAATGATAGTACAAAAAGTCAAAATGTCACATGTGACTACAAAAGTGACTAGTCAATCACTGGTGGTGCTCTCTGTATGACACCACTGCACGGGCTACCTTACGCAAAAATCTCCTAAACGGTCCAGGGACCGCGACTACGAAGCGCTGAAGCCTGATAGGAATGTCGTCCATAGTAGTCTCAGGTATATCTGCCGTGAGACGCTCTAGATCATGCTCCAACTCAGCTAGTACTTCTGCAGCCGCGTCCTGTGGGGCCGGTACCGGTGCAGCTGGATGTAGTCTATCAAAAGGCCGGAGGTTGGCTGGACGCTGTGGACCAACATCTGCATTTTGAAAATTTTTACTGTTAGTTTGAGACGATATATATGAAAAATAAAAAAATACATAATTAGAAAACTTGTGAAAAATAAAGTACCTCTGTCATCCCATTGTTCTCCCGGTGGAAGAACCATGTCCGGATCACCTCTAAAATCCACTCCGGCATACGGAAAGTCCTGTATCGAAAAAACCTGGTCCTCTAACCAGTGAAAGTAACTATCTGAGAATCGAACCACTGTCGCACCCTCGTCAGGATGCCGGGCCATCACCGCAACCCATCGTATCAGCTTTGGCTGCCGAGGACCCAAGATATCAACAGTGAGTTGCTGAGGGATCAGCATTGGAACTCTCTCCAAGGCAAAGCTCACGACTATAGGCCCATATCCAAAAGTCTTTAGTCGTCCGTTCTTTGCCTTGGTCAGTTGGCTCTTCATATGAGCCGACACAGCTTCACACCAGTTGAAAATGGTGCCTTGGTAACAGTCAATTGCCATCCGCATTTGGGATCCGGAAGCAATGTGTAAAGCGGCCGCGCCGCAAATTCTGGTAACCGTGAACGCTATGACTTTGAGTTCCGGTAGAGTGATGTGTTTTATCTCTATGCCTTTTGAATGGTGAGCCCCACGTGTGCACCAATCCTCGCGGAGACTATCAAGGGATTGGCCACCCGGCCTAGTCCCCGCAAGACTGAGTTGCTCACCTCTGTTCGGCAAGCCAGTGAGAAAGTATACATCCGAGGGCTCTATCTCGAGCTGGTGCCCTCCTATGTAAAAGCATTGTTCTTGAACGTTCCATCGCTCAACCAGCCATTCCAAGAATCTTACCTGGCCCCTCATGCCCGGTATGGTCCAATATTTGTATAATCCGCATGCTCTTAGGGCATCCAGAGAAGGTTGATGATTTATTGCAGCTTCATCTTCCTCTACATGCTCTCTTTCTCTCCAATCTAACATGGTTAATACCCTGCACATCAAAAATAGCAATTAGAAATTGATTTGGGAATTTTTGGTAGTTTTTTGAGAGAGTTGGGGTTTTGAAATGCGCACTTCTCGGAAGACGCACCCCGGCTTTGTAGCACAGGGCGCCCGGACGCGGCTGGCCTGAAGGCGGGCCGCGTCTCCCGACCATTTTCCCGTATGAGAAAAAGTCGGGGGACGCGGGTCACCCGAAGGGCACCGCGTCCGCCGAGAGGCGCATTCCAAAACCAAAACCCCCCCAAAAAATGAAACTAAGACCTAAAAATTAATTCTAAACGGATAGAAATGCAGAGTAGGATGTGTAAAATACCTGGATGAAACGGCGTTCGATTCCGACGGTCAGATTTTCCGCAGCGACCACGGGAAGTTTCTTGTCAAAAGCTCCTTTTTCAACCTCCAAAGTCAAACGGTAAAAATGACATGGTAAAAGGTCTTTTTATAGGTTTTTTGGATGAATTAGTTCATTTTTTACCATGAAAAGATGTTTTTCGATGTATTTTTGCCTATTTTAAACAGGTATGAGTAATGTGTTGCTTTTGTGCAGGACAAAGGGATTTCGAGGGAAATTGTAATTTTTCACAAACAAAAATATCAGAGTCATCTTTTAAGCCCTTTTCTGACTCCTAAAACATGAAAAGATCGCCGAGCGTTTCTTTTACACTCGTTAAAACGGAATTAAAAGACGGTCCCCTTTTAGCTCTTTTCTGACCGTAAAATCAGGAAAAGATTGCCGGGTTTTTGTCGTTTCAAACTCGATAAGGAAATAAAACGACGTGTCCTTGATCGCTTTTTACTTTTCAGGTCGACGACACTATTATGAAAGTACTCCTTGGTCGCAAGATCAAGCGGTTCCCCCAGGTATTATTTTATACTTTTTCGGGCTTGAGGGACACAAATATACGAAAAAGTTCAACGTGGAGTCTCCTTTAGTTTTTTCAGACTCTCTAAAATTGAAAAACGCCGAGTTTCTCCTATACTGGGCTCGTTAAACTTTTACAGTAGAGGACCTGTTCAATTACAAACAGGAACGAACCACTCCTTCCTAGGGTTCGAATTTAAACTAGGTTGGACTCGTCCGAAGGATGAGCTTATAATCAAGCATATGTTATCCTCCTCAAGCTTGTTAAAAATAAAGAGGTACTTGCCAGAAATGGTGGGGGAAAAGAGAGAAGAATGAACCTGTTTGTTACCTTTTGTCTCGAAAGAAACTTTATCACCGCTCTTGAACACGACACTGTTTCATTCACCTGGGTTGGAAATCTTTTACCTCACAGTTGATCAAACCACTTTGAAAGTCTTTAACCGGTTCCGGGGATTAACTTTGAGTTATTCGTCACCAAGCCATCTGTCGTGTCGTTATGTGTTCAAGAGGTCTGCAAGCAAAAAAATTTCATCTGCAAAATACTTGTCATCCATTTGACCATCCCTGAGTCAGTCCTTACAGCAACATTTCTTCAACTTGAACAATGATTTCGTGTTGCGGGCTTGCCTGCAACGGGTCGCTTTCTATCGACATCGACACATTATCTAGAAAGATGACTTAGGAATCGACAGTACCTTGAAGTCTGCATGCATCAATGGCAGGTTTCTCGCCTTTGACGTCAGTTTACATCATTGACTTTCGATCAAAGGATTCCGTGAAGTGTTCGACATCAAAACATCTATTCACATTTCACGGGTTGTGCTTGGTACTTTGAGAACCATTGACATTACTGGTGGTCTCTCTCACGCTTGTTAACAGTTTACATCATCGACTGGTAATCAAGTGGTTTCTAACATGTTCGACATCAAATCATTTAATCACATGGCTAGAATCGTACCAATTCGGGAAGTAGAAGTGAAGACCCTGGATCTAGTTTCTACCATCCAGGCTGCGAGGAGTTTTGTATTCATTATCTATGTAGACTAATCATAAACAGATGGCTGCGTCCATACTGTGTCTACAAAAGTCTATAAAAATGATGTACTGCAAGATCATTCCTGTATCAGAATAGTTAGTCCATTAGTTAAAGTTTTGAATCTGAGTATGGGAATGCCTACCTCAGTGATGATATAATCTTATCCATGTATTTTGTGTTGAAAATTGCAGGTTCCAACCAGGTCATCCACAAGACAATCCTTGAAATGATAAAGCGCTTCACCCTTCCTAGAATTACAAAACCCTAATCTATTCCAGGCTTCGCACTTTAGGGGGCAATCTGTTACACTAAAAAATGTCACCATGACTACTTACAGTTAGTATGGCTCAAATCAACAGTCATGCTACCCTCTTAGGCAAGTCTTATGCCTCTGCTATCCATCTCAAACTCAAAGAAGAGAGAAAGTCTTGTGAAAAATGTGTTTATCTCTGGGGTCGCAGGTTCTCTCAAGCCTCACCTGCGGGGACGCTGATCATGTTCACAAAATCTGCGTCGTTGGACGCTCTGTATGTCAAAGGACAGGTGCGTCCTTCTGTAAAAGGCAAAATGCGCGAGTTTCATCTTAAAAAAGTTACTTGTGGTTACTTCTAGAACTTTCTAGAGGTCGGTTTGATGAAATGGATGCGCCTCCAGTTGGTTCATGTATCCCTATTAAGGAGGAACTTATCCCATCAATAAGGGAGCTATCCCACCCAAAGAGGGGGATTATCCCATTGATGGTGGACCTGAATAACCTCTTTACAGCACTATAAATAAAGGCATTGAGCCAAAGGGAGGAGAGGTTGAAGCTATACATTTTCTTTGGGTAAATGCTGCAGGAATTAGGACTCCCATTTAGAACCTTGTGAGGAGAGATTGTCTTTGCTTGATTCTACTTGGAAGTGGGTGAGCTTTGTCAAAGTAGAGGAAAACCCTTGATGGACCCTGGGAGGAACTTGCACAACACCAAGGCCAGGTTGTAAGAGTTTCTTTGTTTCGTTATTAATACAAACTGGTTTATTTTTCTCAATAGCTTGTGTTAATGAGTTATTTCATGTGTTCCTTGGTCTGCATGTTGAATATATGTTTTATTATATGAAATGCAAGTGCTTGGTAATTGTTTGATTGTTTGTGGTTGCAGGAATTGATGTGAAGGAGGAGCTCATCCGGATCGGCAAGGATGGACTACAACAACAACGTTTTGGAATAATAAGCCTAAACACTTGTAGTTTTCATGTTTTAAAAGGTATATTTAGAGAAAGATCACTCCATTTTGTCTTGTTTGTCGCTAGAGAGTTTAGACTCCTAGGGAGGTCAGTTGTGCCCGCACAAACGACTTTTTCCGCCACGACAAATATTTGTTCCAAAAATTATTTAAGACTATCATAATCTTTTTTTACCTTGAAGTGTCGTCCCATTAGGTAAGGTACCCATTGCATTAGTGCATGTAGTATTGCAAACATTTCCTTATCATAAATAGTTTTGTGTAAATACTTTCCTTTGATTGGATGACTTTCAAAAGTAATGGGCCTTCCATCTTGCATTAAAACAACACCAATTCCATTTCTTGAGGCATCACATTCCACAATAAAGGTTTTTGTGAATTTTGGCGTAGCTAATACTAGTGCATGGCACATTTCCTCTTTAAGATGTTCAAAGGCCTTAGTTTCTTCTGGAGTCCAAGAAAATGCATCTTTCTTCAGTAATGTTGTTATAGGTGTTGTTATTCTCCTATAATTCTTAAAAACTTGTGACAATACCCTGTCAACCTGAGAAATCCTCGAAGATGATTTATGGTTGTGGGGATTTTCCATTCTTTAATGGAATTAATTTTGTTAGGGTCTACCTTAACACCCTCATGAGATACAATATGACCCAAATATTCCACCTCCTATACTCCAAAGAAACATTTGGAGGTTTTTGCATATAATTGTTTCTCCTCCAATAGTTTGAGCACCATGTCAACATCTTGAACACGATCCTTCCAAGACTTGTTGTAGATTTGTATATGATCAAAAAATACTAACACAAATTTTCTAAGGGTGGGTTTGAAAATGGAATTCATCAAACCTTGAAATGTGGAAGGAACATTCGTGAGGCCAAAAGGCATGACCAAAAATTCATAATGACCTTCATGAGTTCTGAATGTTTTTTTTTTTTAATGTCTTCAGTCTTTGATCTAATTTGATTATATCCTAAATGAGGATCCATCTTGGTGAAGTAAATTGCTCGATGTAATTCATCCACCAATTCATCAATGATAGGAATTGGAAATTTATCTTTAATAGTGAGCTTGTTGAGCTCCCTATAATCCAGACACATACGCCATGATCCATCCTTCTTGTGCACCAATACTACTAGAGTAGAGAAAGAACTTTAACTAGGTTGAATTATACAAACCTCTAGCTTTTCTACAACCATAAGTTAAATTTCACTCTTTCAGGCATAGGGATATCTATAATGTCTAATGTTTGGAGGAACACTTCCTGGAATCAAATGAATAGCATGATCATGATCACGAATATGTGGGAGGCCTTTGGGAGTATCAAATACCTTGGAATAATTGTCGAAGGCTATTTGGAGATCTAGAGAAATAGAAGATTTCTATGTTTGAACCTCTAGTGAGAATAATTGTGCAATTACGCCCCATTTTTCTTTCTTAAGTAGCTTTTTCATGCTATTAGAGTTGATTATCGTTCCTAGTTTCCCTAAGATAGCCCTTAATTCAACTTCCTTTACTTCCAAAAAAAGTTCAAGAAAAATTCTTGAAAATTAAAAGTTCATCCCCGAAGATTGTAACCATTAGACTCCTAGGACAACATCAGCACCACCCATTGGAATGGAAAGTATTGGTCTATTCAATACGTATTCCCCCATGGTTAGCTTGATATTATGTCACTTTATAGACAAATTTACAGCTCCTCCATTTGCAACAATTACTTGACACTCTGGTGCTGGATATAGGAAGAAATTTAGTTCCTTGGCTATCTTACAATGAATACAATTATGGGTACTACCCGAATCAATTAGTATTATTACCTTTTTCTTCTTGATATATCCTTCTATCTTGAGATTTTGAGGAGTGATAATTCCTACCAATGCATTACAAGATATGGTTGCATTCATTTCTTCTTTCTCTAGGGTTGGTTCCTAGTGTATATCCTCCTCTTTTGATGTTTCTTGCTCCTTTTCCTCCTCTTCACAATCTATGTAGAATAATTTCTTATTAGCGCACTTATGACCCTTAGTGTATTTTTTATCACAACTGTAAAAACTCCCTTTTTCTCTTTTTTCCTCCAATTGTTGTGGTGTCAACCTTGTAGGTTTTGGAAGCCTAGGAGTAGCAACACTTACATCTTTATAGTTATGAGTGGTAGACATCCTTGTTGACAAAAATTTCTTGCCATCCTGAATTCCTTCTCCAATGAATCAGGTTTCCAAAGGCAAACCTCATGTTGGATGTTATCCTTCAAATTCCCTATGAAGACATCAATCCTATGCTCCTCTGGAATATTAGATATCCTAATATTCAATTTTTGAAAGTCCTCAATGTGCTCTGCCATTGAAACCTTTTGTTTGAGATTTATCAATTGTCTAAAGAATGTGTTTTTCTTTGTATCCTCATAATGTGCTATCATTATTCCTTAAAAATTTACCAAGTGACAAGTGGTTTATGAGAACAAATCCATCGATACCATACAAATCAATTGGGTTAGAAATATAAAGATGCAATGTGTACCTTTTGTGTGTGTTGTACATCATAGAGATTAAATTATTGCTCCATTTGTAATATCCATGTTACCAGATCCTTGCCATCAAACTTCCTCATATCAATCTTTGGATTGTGGTGGGTATTAAACCCAATATTGGAGTCTCTAAAATCATAATTCATATTCCTTTTGTTCCCCTTGTGAGTTTCATGGAATACCTTTTTGCCATTAAGAAGTATTTATTGTAGTAACTTTATCAAACCTTCCATATCCGCCTTCAAATATTACATCTTAATTACATTCATGCCATCCTTCAAATATTCCTTGTATGATTTTAAACCATTCTTCAAATCTTCCATTTCATTTTTTTTCACTCTTTGCGAGAGCGAAATTTGTTCTACTTGTCTCGTAATTTTGATATATCATGTTGCATTTCTTCCTCTTCTTCATGAGCCATATATCACTTCAAATTGAATTTTCAAACAAAAATTTAAAAAATTTTAAAAATGCACACATTTTTCTTGCTATTTAGGAGCTCGATATTGAATTTGGTGTATCTCTGTAATTTCAGATCTCTAAGGTCTAAAATTCCGTCCTATGGTAGCCATATGAGTCTTCTTTCCAACCCCATAATTCAGACTCATATTTTATTCTTCAATAAAGAGTTATGTCCAATCTCCCACGATAACCTGATTATATATTGGTTCAGTAGACCTAAATTGTACGGAGTGTCACATGTTACTTTTTCAACCTTCAGCCCTAAAAATGATATACAAAAAACTACAATCTGTGCACTTTCATTCTACGTTTACAAAATTTAAAATATGATGCTCATAGAGAAATTTATGACTATTTTTCCTAGGTCGCTTGCTTGATTTGGAATTATGGAACCTGCAAAAACCATAAATTCCTCGGATCATATCTCCGAAAATTTAGTGAAAAATGGTCTGAAATTCATACAAGAGGTTCACCAATATTTTGGCTCCACATGGTTGCAATTTTAGCTTCTGAAGCTTCGTAGAAAAAAAATTATAGTGAAAATTCCAAGATGGCATGTTTGAAGTGAAACACTAGAATCCAAAGCTCTGTTACCAAATGTTATGCAACCAACTCACAAAATAAAAGAATAGATAAATCAACAACTAAAAATTAGTCTCTTCGATGGGGGAAAATCCTTTACATAATATAAATGAACAATTCTTGGATGATACAAATGATAATACCTCCTTGGTATATATAGGAGTCTAAGGGGTCACAATATAATCATATCCTAGATAACAATAATAATGTAAGGGCACAACAATAACAATAGTGGTATTCTATGGGGTACAACAATAACAACATAGGGGATATAATGTTAAAAGTTTCTCATTGTTTTAGATGACATGATAAGAACCTTGAGTTTCCAAATTACTTATCGTTAAATTTTAGAGAACTCTAAATTGACTTGAATCAAACTTGAACTTGACTTCTGATAATATCTTCATGATTTCTAGCGTATTTTGTTAATGAACTATCACTTTCTATGGATCTGCATATCTATCAAAGGGACAGTCACATGAATCACACAAAAATTGAAATGGTGACTTCATGCAGATGGAAAAATACCCAATTCATAAAAAAAAATCAACTTCTTCTAGGTTGTTGATTAACTGTCATAGATAACCTTTATCTTGTTGATTTTTTGAGAAACGCTAATAAAGCTATGTGAGTGAATTTTGGGTGATAATAGGGGTTTATGTGGCCAACCTCATTGATCTTATATAAGCATATGGTGAAATTTATAGTTGTTAAATAATGAAAAGACTAATATATAAATGCTACAGAAGTTCTACCAACACAAACAACTAATATGGAAGGAGACTCGCAGTAATAATATGGATATTTACCAATGGATTGTAAAATCCATGAGCATATTCTACAACAAGAAAATTGATTATGAGCCACGCGGAATGGGATTCTCAAGGAAAGGATTTTTTTTGTATGTATATCTAGGAGGAAACCAGTTAGAAACATATAAGTTGCCAATGGCAAGGAGTTGCGAAATGGAGCATTGTTGGAATTGAGAAAAACTACACAAAATTCAATTATAATTTCATCGGTACTCATATTGTAGTTTTATTTCTATTTTTTTTAACATATATGATTATATATGGAATTATGGTATTATTAATCTGACTATTAGTGTTACTGACCTCAATTTTGGTTTTAGAATGGTGTTGGGTTTGAGGTATTTCTAATAGAAAAATCCGAAAGGGGACTAAACATTTTGCTAGAAAATATTGTCAATAATTTCACTAATGGGTATGATGATTACTAGAAAAATTACAATATGAAAGGTGAAACTAGTTATTGATTAAAGCATAAATAGTTGTATTAAATAAGTATTATGTTGTAACAATATGTTTGTTTAAATGACTACATGAAATATGTTTATTAAAATGATTACATGAAACATGCTTGACAAAATGCATAAATGAAATGTACGTTTTATTTCTTTTCTCGGTATTTTTAAAGAGTTTTAAAGCTAAATCCATGTAGTATTAGATTATTACCATGGAAATATCAAACATGTGTGAGTGGTTGATAGGCTTATATTTACATTATTTATACACATCATTATGTCTTGTGGCAGTTGTAAAAATGTCTATATTTTGTAGGTGTCACATTATTATAGTGTTCATGGTCCCTTAACATTTTTGGCATATGTATTGATAAGTTAGAAGAGTATTTAGAGGAAGTAGGTTGTGTTGGCCCAAATCTAATTCATATAGTCATCACTCTTCTTATTTATACTGATGATATTGTTATTTTTGAAAAGGATTCCTTCCAACCTTGATAAGCAACTGAGTATCCCCCAAGATTTATGTTTCAAGATGGGTATGACTATTAATACTAAGAAAATAGAAGTCATGATAATTAAATCCAAAATGATCACATATGATACTTTTGTACATGATAATAACAATATTGAGAAGTGTTTTACTGCAATTATCATGGAATAGATATACATCACAAGCTCAAATAGAATTATATCATTGAGAAAAATATTAATGGAGGTTTCCTAATATTACCATGGACTTGAGCCCACGGGGTGTGTTGTCACCTATTACACCTTTTTGCAATTGTGTAAAATGATGTCAAATGGTGGCCAAAAAGGGAGATCCTAAGTGCAAAAAGGTCAAAGAGGAGAGCAAATATTGGAGGTTGAAATCGCAAGGAGGATACCAAAATCAAAACCCTAAGTCTTAAAACCAAAAGGAAAGCTGAAATCCAGAGAGGAGTGCCAAAATTCGGGACCCAATCACATCGAAGCCTAATATCAGGAAGGCTAGTAGGAAGACATATCGAACATCATTTTTTCAGAGGATTGAAAGCATCATAACTCTTTTTAATTCCTTTTGAAAAAATTCCGATTGGAGGGGCTTTTTAATTCCTTTTGAAAAACATTCGATGAGAGGGGATTTTTAATTCATTTTGAAAAGCTTCTGATGAGAGGGGCTTCATTTTAGGCTGGAACTTGGTCACAAAGACCTAAAAGAACCAAGGACTTGGACCAAGGCCAAGTTCCCTTTATCTCTCTAGACAAGGCAGATTACGTCATCATGATGTGGCTTGACAAGGACATGTGGTAGGTGATTGCATCATTTTGAGAACGTAAAGGGACAAATATGGGTGCCACGTGTCACCAACCAGGAGGTGCCACGTGGAGATGAGGATGTCAACATGATGTCACTTTGGAGGTCTGTATTTCGGAGGAAGAGGCCATCAAAACTCTGTTTTAATTAGCATTTGAAAATATTACAATGAGAGGAGCTTCGATATATGTTGGCACTTAGTCACAAAGACCTAAAAGAACCAAGGGAGTGGAGCTAGGTGGAGAAATTCAGTGTTAATATGGAATTTTGGAGGATGGTGGCATTGGAACTCTTTTTAATTCCTTTTGAAAAAACTTCGGATGAGAGGGGTTTCGATATATGCTGGCACCCAATCATGGAAAACTAAAGGGACCAAGGGCACAAAACTAGACAAAGAACCTAAGTGCTAATATGGAATTTCAAAGGATAGTGGCATCAGAACTCTTTTTAATTCATTTTGAAAAACTTCTGATGAGAGGGGATTCAACATATGTTGGAACTTGGTCACAAAAACCTAAACGAACGAAGGGCTCGGACCAAGACAAATAACCCAAGAATTATAAATCATTTCATTGGGTAATGCCATTGAAACTTTAGTTTAATTCTTATTGGAAGAATCTCCAAAATCATGTGGCAATTGGTCATGAAATTTCGAGAGAGCCAAACGCGCAGAGCTAGGGCCGAGCACCGAGAGCTATGAGCCCATCAAAAGTGGGAGTTTGCATAACTACAAGATTAATTCTCAATTTGAAAACTTCCAATGAAGAGGGTTTCGATATTATATGGCACCCGGTCATGGGAACTCCAGAGAACCAAAGGCGCAAGGAAGATTTAGCACCTAAGCACTATGGGCCATACCGAGGATGTGTATATCATACCTCTTGTGTAAATTAAAATTTGGAAAAGTTACAATGAAGAGGGGCTCCAATATGTGGTGGCACTTGGTTGTGACCATCCAAATAACCAAGGGTGAAGCAGAAAGTACAAAGGAAGATAGGCCCCTGACAGGATCACAAAGGCTTTAGCACCCTGTTATCACCCCAAGAAACTCTCTTAGGTTGTATCTCGGAGATGCTCAGGAACATTACAAACTCAACAAAAATGTTAGAAATTGGTGGATGAATGGAAGGAATGATGCATATTCAAGCCAGGTAACCATTTCTACTATGCTTAACCCCTAGACATGGGTGAACACCCCCAGACTACAAGGCTTTAGACCACCAATTACTCACAGTTTCAGGATTAAGTGAATATGGAGAATATTGACCACACCAGCAAATGCACAAGACCATGTGATGGCCAGCTGCAACCAGTAAAGAGGTCTACAAATCTATTTCCTAATGCACAAACAGGATGACAGCCCTCTCGCACTAAGTAAACAGAAACCTGCATACACATTCAATGATACATATTAGATTCTAACACAGAGGTGGGATGACAACCCCTCTAATGCTAAATATCAAGATCACATGAACAAATGCATAACAGGCATAGCCTAGAACAAAATAGAAGTGGAAAGTGAGCAATTAACTGCAAAAAAAAGCTTGTATTAGCTGAAAATGAAGACCAGACGCTGCAGGTATCACAGTAGTTACAATCTCCAGAAGTTGAACCTTACATCAAAACTACAACCATCAACCTTATTACATTGTCTTTTTGGGTATATATAGAGTTTGATTACAAAATTGTTGTGCTGCTCTATGCATGGAGGGGTCATAATGGACCACCAACCACATTAACTATCTAATATGGGTCTCTGACACAATCTGTTGCTTCAATGAGTGAATTGACATTCTTTGGTGTTCATTTGTCCTTCCTGAATAGGTGGAGTGTTGTACAGAAGAATTTCCATAACTGATAAATGCTTTAACTACTCGAGGTTGTCCTTTTCGTCTCGGTCATTCTTCCTTGTTAATTGCATTTGTTGTAGAATAATTGCACAGGGTGCTGGGTAGCTGATCACTTCATCCTTCGGGTGTACAGAATGGTTATGGACATGAAGACTGCATGGTGAAAAAATGAGCGGGACCGGGAGTAAACAACAGCCGTTGGATCGAGTGAATGGGCGGTAGAGATCTATCAACGGGAGACGTTGGGAGGAAATGGAGGCGAAAATGATTGTGAGCCGTCGAATCTTGCAGATGGACAACAGAGATTGATTTGTAGGGGCTATCAGGAAGAAGCTGGAGAGGGCGGATCACAGGCCATTGGATCTAGACGTGGCAGATCCGACGATCATCGGGCGGGAAAGGTGCACGGGGTTTAACGCGCGGGAGAATGGTTTCAAGCGGCGGGCGGTATTGATCGTACCGCTTTTGGTGTGCGGTAGTATTCGTACATGGGATTGTGATCACATTTATAGCATGACACGTGGTGGATGGGACCAACGGGAAACCGCTTTCCCCATGGGTTAACAAGTGGGTAGTTCGCGGGGGTAGAATGAGCGAATGTCGTTGGATCTTACGACGGACGATCGGATGGCGTGGCTTAAGTGCGCACATTTTTTGACTGATGTGACAGGGGAGGACCTCGCGGGAAGCGCTTTTTGTGAAGGCGCGCGGTTATACGGGTTAAACCTTAGCACTGAGGGGCTTGGCCGAAAAGGGGCTTACACAAGGTTTTGGGAGAAAAAACAGAAATGACGGGGTTAAGGGAGAATAAGGAGAATGAAGGGAAAGCAAGGAATAGACTGATGCGAGCTTTCTTCAAGCACAAAACACATAGCCAACCTGCTTTTATCCATCGAATGTTGTAGAATATAGCAAAGCTAACACTGGCTCCTTCTAGGGATGAGATCCTCCCTGCGAGGTCTCAAGAACCTACAGATCAATGCCTTCCTGATGAAAAACAAATTAACAAAATTTCTAGTGTTCCATTGGGCATGGATTCTGACTGATCCTACACTAAAACTGATAAAACAAAATATTTACAATTTTAAGGCCAAAAGACCTTAAATCACATAAGTTTTCAGAAAACGCCCATTAACTGGGCCATCAAAAACTGCTTCTCCTCCCATACTTTTTAACATGAAAGTGTTGTTCCCTTGAATCTGAGAAATGATAAAAGGCCCTGTCCAGAAAGCATCAAACTTTTCATGGTTGCCTTTCTTCTCTTTCAGTGCATCCCACTTCAGAACCAGGTCTCCAACCTGAAAATTATCTGTCTTTGTCTTCTTGTCAAAGGCTTCCTTGATCTTCTTCTGATGTGTTGCAGCCTTT
Source organism: Pinus tabuliformis (assembly GCA_031772625.1). NCBI lineage: Eukaryota > Viridiplantae > Streptophyta > Pinopsida > Pinales > Pinaceae > Pinus > Pinus tabuliformis. Next base: position 827,969,346 of record CM062809.1, on the reverse strand, counting down.
TCAACCAGTTGTTCTTTGATTTGATGTAACTCTGCTAAATTAGTGATCCCTTTTTCCATGTCTTCTTCTTCATTCTATTCTGTTTGAAGGAATTTTGCCACAGGGAGAGTTAACTAAATTGGGAATACAACTTCAGTACCATATACCAGCTTGAAAGGAGACTTCCCCGTGGATTTCTTAATGGTCACTCTGTCAGCACACAGTGCATACTTGAGCTTAGAATCCCAATTCTTTTTGTTGTCCTCTAACAACTTTTTGATTATCCTTATTAGGCTTTTGTTGGAAGATTCTGCTAGACCATTGCCTTGTGGGTAATATGAGGTGGAATGAACCAATTTAATACCCAATGAACACACATTTCCACCAATTCCTTTGCCCTGAAGGCTGCTACATTATCTATTACTAATTTATGTGGACAACCAAATCTGGTGCAGATATTCTCTGTCAAAAATTTCATGACCACATTGTGATCAGCCTTTCTGGTAGGGATTGCTTCAATCCACTTAGTAAAATAATCAGTGGCTACTAATATCCATCTGTGCTGACCACAGGAATGTGGATTGATCTCTCCAATGAAATCCAAGCCCCACTGCTGAAAAGGTCCTTTTGCATGTATTGGTTTTAAGGGCAGGGACTTCAATTGTTCTCCATTCAAATCTTTGGCACCTGTCACAAGATTTAACAAACGAAAATACATCAGAAAATAAGGAGGGCCAGTAATATCCAGCTCTAAGGATTTTATGGGCAGTGGTTTTCCAATAATGGTGCCCTCCACACATGTTGAAATGAAATTGTTGCATAACTTTTATTGACTGTTCTTTGTCCAGACACCTCAAAAGCACTCTAGATGGATCCCTCGAGTAGAGCAAATTTTCATTAATGCAATATTTGGCTGCTCTAAGCTTGATAGTTCTAGCTTAACTCTGAGTAAGTCCTGAAGGGATTTCTAGCTTCAGTAAGAAATTAATTATTGCAGAATACCAATCACAAGAAGCTAGATTTTCAGCCACCGATTTCTTTCTCTCTAGTTTAACTGCTTCTTCTTCTTCTTCTGTCTGACCAATTTCTGCAATTGTGAACAGGAAATCAATATCCAATGGTCTGCAATTTTCTTCAGCCAATAACTTGGCATGACCCTGACCTCTAACAAGTTTGGTGGGCTTCAGTTCTATATTAAATTCAATTAGCTTTGCAATCCATTTAGCCCTTCTTCCATCAGCATCAAGTTGTGTCAAGACATCTTTTATTGCAGTAGAGGGTACATATGCAATTATCTTGGAATGCAGAATGTAAACTCTGAAAGCTTTCAAGGATTTGATAAGAGCATATGCTTGTTTCTCAATAATGTCATACCTTAGTTCAACGTCCCTTAATTTTTTGCTGAAAAATGCCACTGGATGCTCTGAGCCTTCTTCATCTGCTTGCAATAGTACTGCTGCAAGGGTGTCTTCAGAGGCAAATGAAAATATATGGAACTCCTTGCTGTAATCTGGACTACTTAGAGTAGGAGCTTCCATAATGGATTTTTTAATAAACACAAATGATTTTCTTGCTTCATCAGTCCATCTGACCTCTGACCCTTTCTTCAACATGGAGGTAACATGCTTCACCAGTTCTACAAAATTTGGTATAAACCTCCTCACAAAATTAATCTTGCCCAAAAAGGACTGGATATCTTTCTTTGATCTAGGGACAGATAAATTTTGTATTTCTATTACTCTTTTTGGGTCAATTCGGACACCTGCAGCAGAAACAACATGTCCTAATATCTTGCCTTCTTCTAAAGAAAATTGTGATTTTTTAGGATTGACTGAAATCCCAAACCTCCTGCACTTCAGGAATACCTTCTTCAAATGCTGCAAACGGTCTTGATGGATGCTGGAGTATACTGTTATGTCATCTAGGTAGATGAGGACAAATTTATCCTTCTCTCCTACAAATGGTATATCCATAGCTCTTTGAAAGGTTGCTCCAGCATTCATCAACCCAAAAGGCATCTTGGCATACATAAAAGTGCCCCAAGGAGTGATGAATGCAGTCTTCTCTTGATCATCTGGATGCACATCAATCTGATTAAAACCTGAAAATCCATTGAAGAAAGACATTACCTTGGCTCCTCAGACTTTTTGCAGCAAATGCTCCATTTTTGGTAGGGGATAGTTGTCTTTCTTTGAGCACTTGTTCAAGTTTCTGAAATCAACACACAGTCTGATTTATCCACTTTTCTTCCTCACTACCACCAAATTGGCTGCCCATTTTGAATATCTGAGATGGACTATGATTTTGGCAGCCAACAACTTTTTAATTTCTTTTTCAATTTGAGGAAGAAGCATAGGATTTATTGGTGTCAGCTTCTGTTTGAAAGGTATGGTGTCTTTCTCTAAAGGGATTTTATGCTGAATAATCTTTTTATCATAGGTTTTCAGGTCACTATATTCCTAGGCAAAGACATCAGTGAATTGCTTCATTAAATTGCAATATTCAGAACTTTGGTCAGAAAATAGATGGGTGGACAGGTTTATGTATCTAGGCTGACCTAAACTCCCTATGTCATGCTTACAGACTGCAGATCGGTCTTCTTTCTGGGCAGCCTTGTAAGACACATCATTTTGGTCAAACAATCTTTCTAAAGGAATTAAACCCTTAGGTATATGATTGTTGGGAAGCTGGACAATGCTATCGTTGTGTTGTTTCTAAGCTGGGATTGGGGGTTTTCTTCTAAGGCTTCGTTTTCTTGGTCAATTTGAATTTCGGAAAATTCATCAATGACTTGCAGAAACATATTTATCTCATAATTATCATCAAAAACTTTCCAATGCTGGATATTATCAGGCAAGGATGGTCTATATTTCATTTGGACTTCATAAACTAGTCTAGGAGGCATGGGAGGGATAAATAGACTAGCAGACACAGCAAGGGAATCAACACACTAATTTTTGGCTCTAGGGATATATGAAATACAGAAATTATCAAAGGAATCTTTGAGTCTCCATACCTCATCTCTGTATGCTTTCAGCCTTGGGTGCTTTGCTTGAAATGTTCTATTTACTTGCTGAATGATCAAATCAGCATCTCCAAACACCTTTAGGTTCCTGATTCCTCTGTCTTTAGCTGCATTAAGGCCCAATATCAGAGCCTCATATTCTGCTATATTGTTTGTGACTTGAAAATCCAGCTTGAAAGGCAGCTGTGTGCTTTTTTGTTCTGGAGATACCAGCACCACCCCTGCTCCTGCAGTCTCCCTGGAACATGCTCCATCAAAGAACATCTCCCAAACCTTAATTCCTCGCTCTTCCTCGGCCTGAACTGTTTGTTTCCTGAGTTGCATTGAGGCCTTCTATGATTCCTCTATTTGTAGAATACATGCTCCAAAATCAGTGTCCACAGCATATATGGGATGATTAGTAGGATTCTTCTCATCACTAATGATGTATGCCAGTTGTGCTTCTCTGTATAATCTCCTTCTTCTTCCTCCAAAAACTGGGACAATGACATAAGATAGATCATTCTGTAATGTCCCACCTAGACTCTTAATCCACCCTCTAGACAGCAGCATGCCAAACTTGGGAGGGACATCTGCTACCACAATATCCATCATCATACTCTTCATGGGCAGCTGAGTTAAGCTGATGTCCAGGTCTTTTATTAGTCCTAGGTATTTCACTTTCCTTGAATCAAAAGAGAATAAATCATGATATGGTCTAGTGATATCAAGGCCTAACTCTTCCATGATAGCTTTAGGCATCAGATTGTGGCTGGCCCCTGTATCTAGCAGGCAGTGGTGGAGGATTTTTTCATGAATGATCAAGGAGACATAAAATGATGGAGAATTATTATCAGCAGGTTCAATCATGGGGCTAAGCACAACAACAGGCTTATCATCTTTCAAATTGATAGAGTCAGTGAAGGTTTGTGTGATTTCTAGCTCAAGGGCCTCAAGGATAGGCTTTCTAAACACTTCACTCTTTACCAACTCTACCAGAGGCACAGATATTTTTAATCTCTGGACTTCTGACTCAAAGCTGAAAGAGGAAGATAACTTGTCAGAACCTCTTACCTCTTGAACTAGAGCTTTGAGGATGACTGGATCAGCCACTGGTCTTCTTTGTCTGATATTCTATGACTCTGTTTGGACAGCAGCTCTTTGGGCAGGATTCTCCTTGACATTTTTTGCATTTGACCTTAGATTGTATCTTTGTTGTTCACCAGTCTGCAAAACAGCTTCTCTGTCCCACTCCTGACTGCCTTGTTCCTGCAACAATGATTCTTCATATGCAACCAATGTCAAAAATGCAACACTACCTTTATCTTCCATGCAGTGAATTTCATCTTCATCTTCAAATTGTTCCTCCTCCATGACTACATTTTGGAAGGGAGCTTTAACTTTCTGCTCTTCATTTGTTTCTTTACCCCTTTGAATAATTTGTAGCTGTTCATTTTCTCTTCTAAATGGATTTGGATTTCTTGGAGCAAATGTGTTCTACTGCCTTGTCTTTCCTAAATTCTGCTCAACCTTCAACTTAGATATTTCAGCAGCCAATGACTCTATCATCTTAGTCATTTTGTCTAATTTGGGTTCTAAAGTTGAAGCAGAGGAAGAAGAAGCCTCACCTCTCTACCTCCTTCTATCAGCATGACCTTTTAGCTTTTCTGTAGCCATAATATTAGATTCCACCTCTAGTGTTGCATCCTGCATGTCAACTAGAGTGGCACATCTTCTTTCTCTCAATAATAGGCAGAAATCGGAGTCAAAAGAATTGGCATAAGTGAGTTTGGCAGAGGTGGGGGTAGGCTTTACCTCAGCTAGTATCTTACTATACATACGGTTAAATCTTTTATTAAAATCAGGCAATGATTCCCCATTCTCAATCTTTAGGTTTCCAAACTCAGTATGATAATATAGCAAATCTTTTTTATCTCCCCAGTGCTTCAAAAATGCATCATCTAAGACTTCAATATCAGCAATAGATCTAGAGGCTAGTTCTCTGAACCACTTTCTGGCCTCTCCATCAAGGCTCTAGACAAAAACTCTCATCCACACATCATTTTCACTTATGTCTAAGTTATCAGCATAACTATAGAAAGCTTCAAGGTGCTCTTCAGCTGTTACTCCCTCTGTACCAGTGAACTTGGGCATATATTTCTGATATTCTCCTATAGGCATAGCATTCAAAGGAAAGGGCAAGACCATAGGTCCATACCTGGCAGCTACAATTCTTTCTATCTTCGTAGGAGCTTGCTGTCCTGCCATGACTGAGGTATTTGGAAGGACATTGGTAGATTGAGCAATATGAAACAATGAAATGGATGATAGGGACAAAGGGATGTTATGGACTGTATGGGAAGCTTTCTTTCAACTGAGATTCAAAGGGGAACTAGATGGATAAGGAGCTCTACTAATCTCTGAAAGAATTTCTTTACTAACAACGTTGGTCTCTAAATCTTCAAATTGTATATTCTCAACTACAACCTTATCTTTCAGAGATGCATAAGTTTCCTTAGGCTTACCTGATCCTGATGCTCCTTTCTGCAATGTTTTCCTTGGTTTAACAATCTTCTCAGGGTCAGGCACTGGTTTAGCTGGTGATTTCTAAGGATTTCTTCGAGTATGCCTCACAAACTGAGCCAGAATTGCAATGTGGAGTCGCCAAAGGTTGGTCTTCCTCCAGTAGAGTCGCCAGATAGATGATTACAACCAGAAATGTGCCCAGACTTTGTCTATCATCAAAATCTGGAACTATGTCGTCTACCAGGGAAGCTGAGCTTCAATCTCCTCTCCCCGACAATGGTGCCATTTAATGTTATCACCCCAAGAAACTCTCCTAGGTTGTATCGGAGATGCTCAGGAACATTACAAACTCAACAAAAATGTTGGAAATTGGTGGATGAATGGAAGGAATGATGAATATTCAAGCCAAATAACCACTTCTACTATGCTTAACTCCAGACATGGGTGAACACCCCCAGACTACAAGGCTTTAGACCACCAATTACTCACAGTTTAAGAATTAAGTGAATATGGAGAATACTGACCACACCAGCAGATGCACAAGACCATGTGATGGTCGGATGCAACCAGTAAAGAGGTTTGCAAATCTATTTCCTAATTCACAGACAGGATGATAGCTCTCTGGCACTAAGTAAATAGAAACTTGCATACACATTCAATGATACATACTAGATTCTAACACAGAGGTGGGATGACATCCCCTCTAATGCTAAATATCAAGAGCACATGAACAAATGCATAACAGGCACAGCCTAGAACAGAATAGAAGTGGAAAGTGAGCAATTAATAATAAAAGAAGCTTGTATTAGCTGAAAATGAAGACCAGACGTTGCAGGTATCACAGTAGTTACAGTCTCCAGAAGTTCAACCTTACATCAAAACTACAACCATCAACCTTATTACATTGTCTTTTTGGGTATATATAGAGTTTGATTACAAAATTGCTCTGCTGCTCTATGTGTGGAGAGGTCATAATGGACCACCAACCACATTAACTATCTAATACGGGTCTCTGACACAATCTGCTGCTTCAATGAGTGAATTGAAATTCTTTGGTGTTCGGTTGTCCTTCTTGAAAAGGTGGAGTGTTGTACAGAAGAAGTTCCATAACTGATAAATGCTTTAACTGCTCGAGGCTGTCCTTTTCTTCTCGACCATTCTTCCTTGTTAATTGTAGTTGTTGTAGAATAATTGCACAGCGTACTAGGTAGCTGATCGCTTCATACTTCGGGTGTACAGAATGGTTATGGACGTGAAGACTGCATGGTGAACAAATGAGCGAGACCAGGAGTAAACAACAGCCATTGGATCGGGTGAATGGGTGGCAAAGATCTATCGGCGGGAGGCGTCAGGAGGAAATGGAGGCAAAAATGATTGTGAGCCGTCAGATCTTGCAGATGGACGACAGAGATTGATTTGAAGGGGCTATTGGGAAGAAGCAAGAGTGGGTGGATCACAGGCCATTGGATCTAGATGCGGCGGATCTGACGATCATCGGGCGGGAAAGTGCATGGGTTTTAACACGCGGGAGAATGGTTTCAAGTGGCGGGCAGTATTGATCACACCACTTTTGGTGTGCGGTGGTATTCGTACATGGGCTTGCAATCACGTTTATAGCATGACACGTGGCGGATGGGACCGGCGGAGAAACCGCTTTCCCCACAGGTTAACGAGTGGGCGATTCGCGGGGGTAGAACGAATGAATGTTGTTGGATCTTACAGCAAACGATCGGACGGTAGGGCTTAAGCGCGCATGTTTTTTTACTGATGTGACAGGGGAGGACCTCGCGGAAGCACTTTTTGCTAAGGCGTGATTATACGGGTTAAACCTTAGCGCAGAGGGGCTTGGCTGAAAAGGGGCTTACACAAGGTTTTGGGAGAAAAAAAACAGAAATGACGGGGTTAAGGGAGAATAAGGAGAATGAAGGGAAAGCAAGGAATGGACTGATGCGAGCTTTCTTCAAGCACAAAACACACGGCCAACCTGCTGTTATCCATCGAATGTTGTAGAATATAGCAGAGCTAACACACCCAAGCATTGAGCCTAAGGTCATGACACTCAGTCCCATGAGATAAATAGGAAGAGAAGCTTGAAGGCATCAAACTTTATTTTTTCATAATTATATTTCAAATAAATTTATGAGGATAGAAGGCTCTGATATTGCAGCGCCTATGCATTAAGCCTTTGGTCATAGGAAGTGGTCCCATGATTGAGAAGTGATAAAGAGCATAAGCATGAGGAGCTGAGAGTGACCAGAGTTCTATTTTTTCATAACGATCTTTTATAAGAGTTACCAGATATATTAGGTTCTGATAGTATAGCCTAGAGTGTATGTAGATGGATGGGTCAACAGCTATGTTACATAGCACCACTAATGCCACCATATTTGATCGCTTCCAGTTCCAAAAAGGGGTAATTCAAATCAGTTAAGGGGAGAAAGTGACAATTATATCAACTAGTAACTATTGAGGAACACCATTTCATATGTTTGGCATGATCAGTGTTAGAATATTATATATTACAGAGCAATGGAACACATAAAATATATTGAAGAAATATAAACACGGAAAACACATAAAACAAGAGAGACACAGATATACGTGGTTCACCCAATTTGGGCGACGTCCACGGGAAATAGCCAGTCCTTCCTTTTATATTATCCAGCAAACTGAAGAGATACAACCTATAGTAGATCCATTGTAATTCCCTCTTTGCTCTCACACAATCTCCTCTCTCTTTCTCACTCAAAATACAAATCTACGTAGACGCAATACAATTCCCTCATATATAGCGAGGGGTTTCCTTCTAGGGAAAAAACCCTAAATTAAACATAACTTCTACCATCAGATCTCCGCCTAATGAACGGCCCAGATTGACTACGAAATTACAACATTTTACAAGGAAATTTTACATCTACTTTTAGCTTCGGGAGCGCTGCCCCCGATCCCTCGCCACATTACGAACTGGGGTCCAATGCAGTGATACCTTGGATAAAGAAGATAAGCAAGCTCCACACCTAACAATCAGAAGCGATCACATGAATTGGCATGGAGATATTTTTTTGTGGCCATCATTCTTTTTTCCCATGTTTGTTATTTTGTAATTTGCTGCATTTTAAAGAAGAAATCAATCCATTATGTAATTATTTGAATATGTGCACATCGAGATAGGGGGAAGAAACTCATTTTAACGGTTTCCAAATATTGTTCCCAAAGGTCTAAAATTTATTTTTGCAGGTGTTATGTGTTCTGTGTATAGAAATAGGTTCCAACTCTTGGTTCAATGGCTTGTTCATGAGGTTTTAATGCTTATACAAATGTCAATTAGACCTATGATATGGACTCCATTTTCAAATATTAATGAAGAAAATTTGGTGATTCCAAGCAGAGTAATGTGTAGTATGTGTTCCCCTTTGTTTTTCATTTCATGTATGTTTATCTTTGTCTGAAATTGTGTAAAGAAGTTGTTGGTTTCACTCTCAAATTATGGATTTACTATGTTATAGGGTGGTACCTATGCAATTACATATTTTACTAGCGTTATATTATAGCCAACAGTACCTGTGAGATCACATATTTACCAATGTTATTTTGTGATAGGATGTACCCATGAAAATATAGATCTAGAAACATTAAAATGCGCTCCACAATTTCTACATTTCATCTCCTTATTCTTCCATAGTTCTGTTGGGATTCGTTGTGTTAGAGTCAGTCTAGTAGCCCTCCATCAGCGATCAAAGCTCTTTGCATTTGCATTAGTAGGTGTCTCATCAGTGTCATCTTATTGCATTCCATTAGGCATGCCATAACCCCGATGGAGGAGCTTGTGTCTTTTATTCCCGTCTTGGCACTGCTGGATTAAGTTTGTTTCAGTCAATAAATTCTTTACAGGGTCATTGGTCTTGTCTTGAAGTCAAAGTACTAGGTCTAGGGTTTAGTCCAATTTTGTCTTTTAAGGTCATGTCTTTTTAAGGTCAATCAGTGCCCAACAGGCCAAAGGGATGTCCAACAAAGCACCACTTCAGAAGATTTCATATTCTACAGCTAATTTTTACCTTGAATTCAAAAACCCTGTTTTTGAAGACAAGGTCATTTTCTCATTTTTTGTAAAATTGGTAAAAATTCAAACTCTTCGAAAGTCAACATGCGGCCCTGGTCCCCTTTGCCAAGACTCCTCAGAAGCTACCTCTGCAAAAATTTTCAAGAAAAAGCATCATTTCAACCAATTTCAGGACAAAAAGGAAACCATAAGTCAGCAGCATTTAAATTTTGAAAAGTGTCATGTTATAAACATTAGAAAGTGGGTTTGAGGGGAAATTAATTCAAATCAAGTTTATAAAAGCCCCCCTCCCTTCATTTTATCATTATTTGCCTCCAAGACTCCAAGAGCAAGTGTGAAAGGCGACTTAGTGAAAAAACTGGGCGAAATTGCTGTGAGAGCCCGCGCGCTACGCATCAGGACCTGCGCGCTACGCGTCGGGGCAGTCATCGCAGTGGGAAAAAGACACAGGCGCTATGCGTTGGGCACGCGCTACGCGTCAGGACCCGCACGCTATGCGTTGGGGTTTACACACAGAAAAATTGCCCTCAAACCTCAAATCGACACCAAATCTCTTCAAGGTTGCAAGTAGGCCTCCAAACATCAAAGTATATTGCTTGCTAAAGCTTGAATGAGCATTTAAATGTCATCATTTTGAAATGAGAAGTTCATGTGTATTTTGCTTACAAATGTCAAAGTGCAAGTAAGGCTAGGGTTTTGCTTTTGCTGCTCAAGGTTATCCCTTTTCACCCCCATTTTTTTTCCCACATCCCATTACCATCTCCCTTGTCATTTTCACCTAATCTCCCTAAAAAAAATACCAAAAGCCCTAAAACCCTACCCCTATCCCTAAAATTCAATAACATAACCCTAAACCCTACTTCCCATAAAACCCCTGCAAATTATAATTGTATGATGTTGTATATGTCATGATTCCTTCCCTAAATCCTCTTTTACTTATATTTTCCCTCAGTTCCCTCAAAAGTCTCCCTTCCCTAACATCTCCCTTGTGTTATTTGTCCCCTTGAAGCAGCATTTCAACAGTTAAAACAACAGGTTTTTTAGCAGAAGCAGCAGTACATTTCAGCCACTTTGCTCTTGAAACCATGTCAGAAACCGAAACCGACTATGAGCAAAGTGATGACCGTGAGTCAACACCAGAGGTTGAGGTACAAAGGAGGCCTCACAGGGGTGGTAAGGGTGGTCACCATGTGAGAGAGGAGCCCACCTCTTTGACCTATTTACAGGCTTGTCCACTTGCAGTCACATGTTTCCGCCATCAATCATGTTATGAATTTTGCGAGAGGATTTCTCAAATTCAGCACCATAGGGAATTGGTCCGCTTGTTTGTTTTGCATTTGCATGACGGGCATGTGAATCTTGCAGGGGTGGATTTTACATTGTCACCTGAGGTTGTTGCTCAAGCAACAGGGATACCCAATGTTGGAGAAGAGTGGAACAAGCGCAAACTGTTGGACAGATTTCAGTATGAGCCCTACATTAAACCTGTGTACATGAGGCACATGACTGGTGTATTTCCTTTCAGATTTTTGAAGGATGAGTATGCTCCCTTGATGAGGCTCATCATTCGCTATTTCACCTGTGAGGGTAGATTTTCACGTTTGTATTCGTACCATATCCGCTTGTTGATGCATTTCACACGGGTACGGATGATGAACATACCATTTTTCATGTGCCGGAATATTGAGAGGATGGTGCCCTTGATGCAGAGAAAGAGCCCAGCACAGCAACACAGGAGCATCTATCATTATGGTTTGATCAAGCTTGTGGTCATACATCAGTTGGCCCAGCAGGGTATCCCATGGGAGGATTTCATCTCTCGAGATTTCTTCACAGCACCACCACCCCCTGAGGTTGTTCATGAGGAGGGAGGACCATCACAGCAGTATGACATCCCTGAGCCCAGACATGTCAGCTCCCCTCCATTGGTCACATATCAGAGAGGCCACAAGGCCTTATTTGCATCAGCTCGGCGAGTATTTTCTCCACACCAGGTGGAAGGGGTCTCGCCATCTTCATCAGCACCGCGAGTGTTATCTCCACATCAGGTGGAAGGGGCCTCGTTTCCAACAGCAGCACAGGTATCAGAGAGGGGCAAGCAGCCCATGATTGAGGAGGGATTGTCAGGTGATCCAGATATCGACATCATTGATCTTGACACCCGTTCTCCTAGCTCGGAGCTTAAGGAGATCATTCAACAACGGGAGGCTGAAAATCGCTTGTTGCAAGAAAAATTAGAGAGGGCACAATGGAAAATCACATATTTAGAGCAGCGCAACAAGCAATTAGAAGATGAGCACACTCTTGATGAGTTGCGGAGGATCCATGAAGACCGCAACTTGGCTCGTAAGAGACCCGGTGATTTGGTGCCCATTGAGCGAGAGGCTATGCTTCTCCGGGTCAATGCTCATTTGGAGAGGTTGCTGGCCAAGGCCAACAAAGATAAGGACCTACTCCGAAACATGAAGAACCACTATTGGGCCCGAATGCACGTATGCAAGGCGAGAATGAAGGTGCTCCAAGGACGGTTGGCCAAAGCACTAAAACGAAGAAAAAGGCCCGATCCCCTCCACATCTTGGCTGAGGCTTCCTTGAAGGAGCATGATGCTAAATGACTCAACTCCAGCACAAATTTCAGAAAATTTTGAGCATTTTTGGTCACTTGTGAATTTTTTGGGCTAAAAAACAGGTTTTCTTCACCAACGCGTAGCGCGCCGCGCGCGACCCTTAAGATGGGCAACTCCATTTCAGGAAAACTCAGCATTTTTGGATTTTTCATGCAAAAATACACTTGCTCAGCAGTTGCCAAGAAATTTCACCAAGTTTTGAGCCTCCAGAAGGTCAAAAAACATGCACAAAATGACTTTCTGCCACTTTTTTGACACACAGGAAACAGTCTTGGGAGATTGCAATTTTGGAGGGGAAAATGGACACCAAATTCAGAAATTCCACTTGGGTTGGAAAGTAGACATCCATACCTTTCCAACAATCCCACTTTTACCTCATTTGGACACCTGGAAGTGCCTCAAAATTTGCTCCAAAGGCGCGCTACGTGTTCAGAATCAGGGCGCTACGTGTTGGGCAATTTTCACAGAAATGCACCTACAGCTCAGCAAAACGCAGTTTTGACTGGATTTGACTTTTTCGAGTGGATTTTGATCCTCCTTGTTGTAAATGATGTAATTTTATGATATTTTGACACTCATTTATCTCTTCTAGAAGATTCATTCATGAGATAGGCAAAAATTTAATGAATGAATTGGTTTCCTAGCTTATAGAGGCAAGTTGTTTTGACTACCTAGTTTTCAGTGCTCAGTTTAGAATTGGTTGAAATAGCTCCTAGGATAGTGAGCTCGACCCCTAGAGGCAAGGAAAGATGTTAGATTGCCTATATTATGTACTTTCTTGGTCATTTTCATGGTTGGACTCTTGAGGGAGAAAGCTTCTATTGTATTACTCATTGTATCTCTGCAATTTTGGCAAAGGAAGAAAGACCAGGGTTTTGCAGTCCTTTTTGGGATTCCTGTGGTTACATGTATTGATGGTGTGTTTCTCTTTGTACTTTTAATTTTTTTATGTGATTCATATTCTTACTTTTCCTTCTGCAAATTAGGCAAATGAAGTGTTAAAGTAGAATTCATGATTGCCATGCTCTGCTTTTAAGTTTGCTTAATATCAATGTTTTCATCTGTTTAAGGAGAACTCAAGGTGTTTACTTGCTCTCCTTAGCTCCTCACCAGTCATTCTTGCCCATCTGACTCTTTCAAAGGCATCAATACAGTCTCCTACCTTGCCCCAAAGAACCCCCTGCAAAAACTGTGTCCAATCCCCGCACCCAAAATTGCCTTTCCCCGATTTTCCACCAAAATCCTAAAAATCTCAAATCAAACCTTTTATCAGTTTACTAGCCTAAAATCAGTGTTCTTTATTGGTTATATCCACCCTTTGAAGATCTTTGCCGAGATATACCGGAGAGAGCCCTCTCCTGCCCCGTAGGGCTAGCTACGAGGCTAAGTGGTTTGATGTTGCCTTGGAGTTTGCCTTTCTCAGCCTGAGGTGAAATTTCAAGCGCTAACATGTTGCTTAGGATTTTGTGTTATCTAGCCCTCTGCATTGAATTCCTTTCCTTACTTTCTCTGTCTCCATTTTTACTACAACGACAGATATTAAGCTGCATTTTATTGTGTGTCGGCCACCATATCATGAAATTTATCCTTGGGATAAGCGATATATACCTACATATACGTATGTGTATGTTTAAGTCTACCTTGGTGAAGGGTGATTGAACCAAGTCCCAAATCAATCTAATTCCAATCATATCAAATATGGAGTGCAACACAAATATCATAAAATCCTCAAAGCACTCCTCTAAGATGTCCTAAGCACTTACCCTTTCCTCAAATTGGGGATTGTCTCTAGGAGCTACAACAAGGTGTATAGCATATGGTGACAAGGTGTTCAGTTAAGGAACTTCGTGGTGTAAAGGTCACGAGTTCAAAACCCCATGGTAAAAAATCCATCCATGCTAAGGGATAGTATGGCATGGGCTAGGTGTGATCCCCGATTGATTTTGATGGCTTAGATGCCCCTGGGTCAGGCTACTCAATCCATAGGTTAGGTGTGCTAGTCAAATCATAACTTACTTTACCTAGAAAAAAATATATTACTATGGACTTGAAAAAAATTATAAATAAAAAATTATTTGGTTATCAGATAAAACTAAAAATATAAAAAAAAATCCTCTTTTAGATCGACATTACTCATGTTATAGTATATGTATGTAAGTTTTTGGGATGCATTATCTCTAGGGAGTCGTGGAGTAAGATAGAACATATCCAAAATCAATTTATAACCCATAACCTCAAATTTAAAGGAAATACACCCTATGTTATCACTTTCCTTGAAGAAATCATTTCCTCCATTGGTAGAATGGTTATGACCATGTATGAAATGTATAAGAAGAGGTTAGAAAACATAGAAGACCTGCAGATTCATAAAATTCTTCAAACACTATCCAAAACCACCTCCAACTCAAGCAAGGATGGTGTTGTTAAGCACTATATAAACCCCATGTTAACCCTAAAAATCCCTTTTAATCCCTAGATATTGAGTTACTATATTTTTGTTGTTATAGTTTTAATGTCAACTAGAAATTTTTGTTATGCCATTTCATTATATTTGTACCCATTGTCTCCCAAATATATACTGAGACCTAGTCTTAGGATCATCAAATCTTGTCTTGTACATTGTATTCATTGTAAAAGGAGATTTCCCCCTCAAAGTGGATTATAATTATGGGTTCTTATCATTTTTAAGGCACATGGTTCAAGAAATTCGATGTCAAAGCTATGATCCTATGGTTTTGATGCTTCAAACAAGTCATCTTTGCATTTTCACTATAATTTTTTTTTTTTAATGTTTAAAATGGTGAAATTTTGAGCACATTGTGGAGAGATCTCAAGACACATATAATTAAAATTTCACACTTTGGTTCACTATAATTTCAGAGATATACAGTGTGGAAATTAGGATTTGTGAATGGTCCTGAAATTTGTTTCAAATGAGTCATCTCATCATTTTCTCTATAATTTTTTTCTATGATGTTTCAGACTTTGAAATTTGGACCAGATCGAGATGGTATCTAAAAATATGTCTAGTAAAAATTTTAGATTTTGGTTCGCAACAATTTTGGAGATATACCCTATGAAATTTAGGGTTTGTGAATGGTCCTAAGCTCAATTTCAAATGAGTGATCATGGAAATTTTGCTATAACCTTTTTCTGGGACACTATATATTGTGAAATTCTTAGATTTATGAGGAGAAATAATAAAGTAACTAACAGAAAATATTTGGAATCAGATTTGAAGAATTGGACACATGGAATGTTATACAAGTTTTCTCTATGAAGAGGCCAAGAATAAGCAAGTTTTGGGAAAGTTGCTATAAATTTCACTTACCACATCAAATTCTAGTCAAGCCTCTAGAATTGTAAAAAAGACATACCAGAGTGCTATAGGCCAAAATTTCATATTCATAAGGGTTCAAATCTCATAAATCTATCAAAAAAAATCCATTCATTCAAATATTCTCTAAATTAAGGTCTTAAAGGTACATAAATATGAAATAACTTTTGATTAGAAGATCTAGTTATTTTGGTTGACTAGAAATTGTGATATAGAGAAGCATTATTATTAATTTTTCACATGGATACAAAGAATGGTCCAAAGCCACTACACCATTAAACCTCATGAAGATTCATCGAGGATTCATAGGAAAGTGAAGATTTAGAATTTAGGTTCTCCCAATCAAAGAATAATTTTAATGAAATGGATTGTAGTTTGTTGGAAAAGTTGGATTTATCATGTTCTCAAAATAGCCTTAAAAGAGAAATGGTGGACTAAATGAAACTGAAGATGAATAAAAACAAGAAATAAATACAAACTTCATGAATACCATGGAAAAGATTCTCTTGAAGAGGCTTCCTAAAAGGGATATTTAGATCCAAGGAAATCATGAAAATAAGGACAACAATTGTGTTGGAACTCAATCACATATGGAAGTATTTTATCATAATTGGAGAGCACAAATATTGAATCGCATAACATAATCATGATTTTTCACTCCAATATCCACATCATCATTGCTTCAAGTCAACACCAAGGAAATACTACATTCTAAAGATTGATATGAGGAAGTTCAATGGTAATGATATTATAACATGGATATTCCAAATGAAGAAATACTTTGATCAACACCAAGAGGCAACTTTACAAAAGGTATATATTACAATCTTGTTTTCAAAAAAATATCAACATGTATGGTATCAATAGCTCTATGAGAGGAAAAAGGGTTATTTTGTATCTAGGTACATCTTTACAAAGGAATTGATAACACATTATGGGGATATTAAGAGAAATGTATTCTTTAGTAAATTGGTAAATATTTGATACAAAGGTACAGTTACAGAGCACATTCAACAATTCCAAAAGTCGAGTCTTAGGGTAAAGAAAAATTCAGAATATTATTTTTCAGAGCTCTTTATGGGAACATTAAAGGTAAGCATCCAAAATGAGGTATATCTTTTTGAACCTAAATCCCTACAACATGCTTTCAATCTAGAAAGGAAAGCTACTAGTAAATAATAACTATAGAGAAAATCATGCTCCCTCTCCAAAACTAACAAGTTTGACACCTCAAAAAATGGAAGAAAGAAGATCAAATGGACTATGTTTCAACAGTGACAACAAGTACAATAAGGGGCATAAATGTGGTGAGAATAAATTATTCTACATAGACTATGAAGATGAAGAAGATCAAGAAGTGGAATCATCACATGAGTCTAGAACTAGAAGGGACTACTCCAACAATATATTTTCATGCTTTGGTTGGCATAAATACTCCACAAAATATCAAGATAGAAGTATATATACAAAAGAAAGAGGTAATAGTGTTGATTGATTTAGGTAGTACCCATAACTTCATCAATTACAAATTAGCAAAAAAAAATTAACTACTTTGTATTTTTAGCACCAAAACTTCAAGTAATGATTGTAGATGGAGGTACCATAAAGTGTTGAGGGAAGTGCCATACTTTTAAGCTATATATGGGGGAGTACTTTTTGATAGTCCCATGATATTAATCCAAAAGGGTGATGTTATGTTGTATTAGGGGTCCAATGGT
The DNA here is from genome assembly GCA_031772625.1 of Pinus tabuliformis. Classification (NCBI taxonomy): domain Eukaryota; kingdom Viridiplantae; phylum Streptophyta; class Pinopsida; order Pinales; family Pinaceae; genus Pinus; species Pinus tabuliformis. The sequence continues at coordinate 827,952,095 of CM062809.1, read as the reverse complement.
TACAATCATCGGGAGCAATGGCCCTTAATTTTCAATATCTTATCATCATATTTTCCTTGGAAGGAAATGAAATTTTAAGCTTAGATGTATCTAAGGAAAACCCTCTAAAGTGATAAGCTATAACTGCATGAAAAAATTACTAAAAAATGGATACCATGGTGTAATTGCACAATTATGTTCATTAGATTTTCAAACATCTGTATCCTTTGCTTGAGTGGATCTCCAAAATGCAATCAAAAATGATTCCAAGATATTTAGGGAGATGCCTAACGATATTCCACCTAATCGGGGCTCATTACCATGTTATTCATTTGCAACCTGGAAGTCTACCACCTAACATTAGGCCTAACAAGTATCCATATGCACAAAAAAAGTGAGATTGAGCATATGGTTCAATAAATGTTAAAGGAGTGCTATATTTTCACTAGTGGTGATGGTTATAAAAAAGGATGACTCATGGCATATTTTTCCATAATGTAGACAACCCAAAAAAATGTCAATCAAAGATAAGTTTCTTGTTCTTTTTGTTGATGTAAATGAATTGCATGGTGTCGAATTTGTAACTATGCTCATTCTTCATAATGTACATTTGGTCACTTGATGTAATTGTATTTATCATTGTAAAGAATATTTATAAATGCTTGAGACAAAGGAAAATTTATTTTGAGTCAAAGTCCCATCGCAACTTTTTAAAGATGAAAATTTTAATTTTTGAAATGTAAATTTTGGCTTAGAAAGTGACAAGTCGGCTTCCATCCAAGTTAAGTTAGCCCTAGCCAAGAGACAATTCCATTCATCCAAGACAGCCTACTATATAAAGGCAACTTAACCTCCTCCATTTGGGCATTCACATTCTCTCAAACAAGACATTTTTTTGGCAAGAAAGCGAAGGATAAGAAGGATGAAATAGATGAAGGTGGTTGAAATATCTCTTTTTATCTCTCTTGAAACTTACACATGTTTATTATTCCCTCTCTCTGTGGTTCACATATTTCTATGGCAACTATTGTAGGTGGTCAAAAATATTGGGTTACTTGGGCAATTGTTGCAAGGCCGAAATTTATAGGGCAATTGGCTATTGCAAGAGAGCCAAAATTCTAGGTCAGATAGGTAGAGTGAAGTGTAGGATCAAATTGGGCGACTTGAATTGGATGACAAGGTTAGGTTTGACCATAGTCTAGGTGTGTCTCTCATTAAACAAGAATAATTTCTCTATTGAAAAAGGTTGTTGGGTTTTTCCCCTTTGTGGGTTTTCCCATGGTAAATATTCTCTTCTTTTGTTTGTTTTGATATCTACTATTTCACTGTTCTTTATGGTTGAATTTCTGAAGTATAATTGTTGAATGATATATTGGAATAAGTTAAAATAATATACACATCAAAATTAGTTATTATAATTTTAGAAATAGTGTGTTAACTCTAATTGCACTAAGAAAACCAACATGGTATCAAAGCTTTGGTGAAGGAAAAAGGGAACATTTATATCACCTTGAAAAAACCCTATAGAGAATTGTATTCATATCCTTCTTGTAGATTGTTTTATATGGATTCTTTCATGAAATCTGAAAACAAGCTATAGGGAGCATTAAATGCTAGAGCTTGGAAAGTTATTCTTCTTGCCAAGAATAAGGTTTTGGACATTGTGAAAGGAAAGCTTGTTGGACCAAAAGATGATGCGGGAAAAGAAAAGCTCAAAGAGGATGACATAAATGCTATGATAATTATAGTAGACTCCATTACGGATAATTTGGTTCCCTACATTGCAAACTTGATACTTCAAAGAAGATGTATGATTCCCTAAAAAATCTCCACACTATCAAGCACGTTGTTCAATCAATGAGCTTGAAGAATGAAATTGAAATAAAAGTATGACTAATGATGACATTTTGGTTTCGTACTTCATAATGATTTAGCAAATAAGAGATCAGATCCAAGCAATTGGAGAATCCATTATTGATCAAGAACTAGTGATTACAACACTAAATGGTATTCCTAGATCATGAGATTCTTTTATAGTAGGTACAAGTAGTTGGAAGGAAGCTCCTACATTTGAAAACCAATGGACTTCATGTTCCAAAGAAGAAGAAATATTGATGACTAGAGATTGTTAAGATGAGGAATTTCAAGTCCTTGCAACTCGTTTCAAAAACAAGGGAAAGAAGAAGTTTGGACCTCAAAACAAGAAGTCGAGGAAATGATCTTCTTCCTCTAAGAAGAACAAATACTTATCAAATATCCAATTTTATAGGTGCTAGGAATATGGGCATTTCAAGATAGATTGTCCTAACATGGCTAATAACAAAAATAGAAAATGGAACCAACATGCTTTTGCAACAAATGTTGAATACAAAAAACCAAAGAAGGTCAAAAGTGAAAAGGATTTATTTTACTATTCTTCCTTAACAGGTTCCTTTGCAGATGATGATGACATGTGGCTAGTAGATAGTGGAGCATCAAGGCACATTATCGTAGAGCATGGGAATCTTTCAAACATGAGAAAAAAAAGTGTCTCAAAGGGTTGAACTAGGAGACAATAACAATTATGCAGTCAAAAGAGTTGGAAAGGAATCCATAGAGTTTGAATCTGGTAACAATGTACATCTTAACAATGTTCTTTATGTATTAGGTTTTAAAAATAATATTGTCTTTGTTTCTTTCTTATAATATAAAGGAGATAGAGTTGCTTTTGTGGATGGAAAAGTACTTGTTTATTCCAAGGGCTCTAGTACAGACGATGGTAAGGTTATTGGGATTAGTGATGGAAGATTGTATAGACTTGTAAGTAAACTAGATCAATCTCTAGTATATAATGAAATAAATCCAAGTGATTTATGGCACATAAGGTACAGACATATACATTTTAGAGCATTTCCTAAGTTGAGTCAAATAGTGTCAGGGGTTCCTGAACCACAGATAAAAAATTATGGTGTATGCAAAGGTTGTGCTCTTGGCAAGAACATCAAGAAACCATTTCCAAATAGTGACAACAGATCTAAGGAAGCTTTGGACTCTATTCATTTTGATGTGTGGGGTCCAATTCCCATGAAATCACTTAGTGGTTCGTTGTACTATGTGAAATTTATTGATGACTTCTCCCATAAGACATGGATATATCTATTGAAGACTATGGATGAGGTATTCAAAAAGTTCTAGGAATTCAAAGTTGAAGTGGAAAACTTGACAGGCAGGAAGATCAATATAATAAGATCTAGAAATGGAGGAGAATACACCTTGGGGGAGCTTGTTATTTTCAACAAGCAGGTTGGGATTAAATGGGAGATAATTGTCCCCTATAATCCACAACAAAATGGTGTAGCAAAATGAAAGAACATATCCATTGAAGAACATGTCAAGGCCATGATGCATGATTTGGACTTTTCATTTTTCTTATGGGGGGAAGCATCACAGACAAATATGTACATTAAAAATATAAGCCCTCACAAAGTTATAAAAGGTATGACTATTGAAGAAACTTTCTTTAAAAGGAAGCCATAGGTTGGTCACATAAGGATATTTGGTTGTCTCATATATATTCATGTTCCTAAGGAAAAGAGTAACAAAATTGATCCTTTAGGAAAGAAAGGCATAGAAAATCATTGAAGTCTCACAGAGTATACATTTCATAGCAATGACAGTTTGAGGTCAGTCAATATATCAACTTCGATGAGAAAGTGGCATATTGGAATTTTAAGGAAGTCTTCATAGATTCCTTGGATGAAGTGAAGTGAGAGGCCTCAAGGAAGGAGCACTTGAGTTCTACATAATGTACTTGAAGGCCATAAGGGACTAAAGATCTAGAAAAACCATTCATAGTTCCATAGATCAAGAAGATACTAGCATGGCTTAGATCCACATTGGAAGAGGCAGAAGAACATGCATCTCTTGATGGAACATCTAGAGAGGTGAAGAAACCTAAGAGGTTCTCTAGCTATGCAGCTCTCATGAAAAACTTATGGATGAAGAACCTTCCACATATGAGGAAGAAGCTATCCAGTAGGTGTGGAAGGAAGTGATGAATGAAGAGTACCAATTGATCATGAAAAATGATGTCTAGGAGATTGTGAACATGCCTAAATGGAAGTAAGTGGTGACTTCCAATTGGGTATACAAGATTAATTAAGTTGAAAATGTTAGTATTGACAAATACAAAGCATATTTCATGGCTAGAGGATTCTCCTGAAAAGAGGGATAAGACTATGATGAGACCTTTTCTCAATTTCTCAGGTCTATTAGATCCATCATTTCTCTTGCTTCTTCATTGGGATGGAAATTACACTAAATGGATGTGAAGACTACATTCCTCAATGGTGTGGTTGTGGAAGAGGTGTACTGGAGAAACAACAAGATTTTGAGGTATATTGAAAGGAATCATATGTTTGCAAGTTGAAGAAGGCTTTGTATGGACTTGAACAAGCTCCAAGACATTGGTATGCTCGTATTGACAGCTATCTGAAATGACTGGGATTCACCAAGAGCAAATTCAATCCAAACCTTTACTTTAAGGTTATGAAAAATACACCTGTGATCATATTATTATATGTTGATGACTTGTTTCTAATAGGTGCCAAGCCTCTTATCATTTAGTGCAAGAAGAAATTGGATTTTTAGTTCAATATGAAGGATCTTGGGTTGATGCACTATTACTTAGGATTAGAAGTATGTCAGAAAATTAGTGAAGTCTTCCTTGTTCAAGGAAAATATGTGTTAGAGATCCTTCTTAGATTTTGTATGATGGATTGCAAATCCATGGCAACTCCCATGGCGACTGTTGTAACTTATTTTTACCTATGCATTCTAATTTTTAAAGTGCATAGTTTTCAAAAAAAAAATGAGTTAAAATTTCTTTATGCACTTTGTAATAAGCGAGCTAGACTAAATGTCGCTTTAAATTTTATTATGGCGTGAAAATAGGGTTTTTAAATAATTATTTTTATTTAAATAAATGTTATCTTCAAAGAAATTAAATTCTGCATTGCTTCATACGCCCCATATTTTCTCAGCTCCAATCAATGGTTATAAACCAATTATGAGAACCCCCGCACTCCCGACGATTAACAGGGAAGGGGCGAGGGGTGGCATCCACAAAGTTGTTTCCATTTTACCACCCAAGAATATGTGTCATCCTCCCAGCCATTGTGGGACCCCCGCCCCCTGCAAACCACCTTCGCCCTCTGCCAACACTCCCGCTAATTTAGCCCTCCACCAACTATTCTGCCAAAGTAACCATCACTAAATGCCCCCGATAATTTAACAAATTTAATAGTTAAATTATTCAAGTCAATCCCGCAAACATTCCAACTATTAAATGTAGACCCGCCAATAATGATTATCAAAATAAAACGGTTGAAACCCAATGATAAATTTAAATAGTTGTTATTAATCCATTGATCATTCATCTTCCATTCTTAGCTAAAACACTTCGTGACACCAAATCGACCATTTACAAGTAATCACCAGTGTTACGAGCCGCAGATTCAATGGGTAATTTCTTTGATCATACTCTCTTCTTTCAATTTCTGAAATGGCGAGTCAGAAAGGGAAATCCAAAGTAGTTGTTGAAATTCCAACCTTACCTCCTATAATTAATTTGGATGAACTTCCTCTGATTGATACCCAGTTCAAAATACTGAAACCCAATGTGAATTTGACCTTTATGAACTCCATAATTGGGCATACCAGAAATTTGAAGATGCAAGCGATGAATTCTACTTCTGGGAGTCTATGTTGCCTCAATTTTTCCCCCAAACCCATCATTTTCTCGAATTCATCACTTGGTGCGAAAGACAATATTTACCCAGTCAAAGAGCCATAGTTGCTCGAAACAATGAAATTTTCGTTTCTATAACCGTTGAGTCAATTTTCTAAGCTATGCAGATAAATCCTCAAGTTCATATTCATCCTTTTTCAACTGATTCCCTCATGGAAATTTACCAAAATATTACCTTTCAGCAACGAGCTCATATATTCGATTCTTTTCTTCCCGAAAATTCAAAATTTCCCCGAACCAATCCATGATATTCTTTTGCATTTTTTCCAGAAATGTCCAGACAAGTTATTTTCATGCTTTCCTGTCTTTTAGGGTACCAAAATGATTAATGGGTGGATGAAGTCATTTTAGGATTTCTGTTAGTATTCTCATTTAGAAAGAAACCCTCAGTCATGTTTAATTTTAGTCAGTTTTTATCAGATGTCATCCATGACAAATTTCTAAAATTTAGTGTTGAGGGGTCTTTCAAGCATCAGTCTATTTTAGTATATCTGTTTTTGTATCATCAATCAGAGAGATTCAAATTTCCATTGCAAAATTTGGATTCACAGGGCAGACCACAGGTAATTATCCACTGGACTTCTTTGGTTAGGAAAAACATAGAGGAATACTCTTTCAGTGATTTTTCAATAAATATTTACATATGCCATTATATCTTTTGAGAAGTGATTTAGTTCCTAGAATGTCAATATAAATTAAAATGATTTTACATCTCAGTGAGCAATCTAAGATGGATATTGGTATCTTTATCATAGTTTTACAAAAATCAAAGTCTATGGTTGTGAGCTACCCCATATAAACTGGAAATTTTCCTACCTCTTAGTAATTTTTCTTTAGAGTTAATTAGACAGACGATTAATATGGATGCAATCCATTTTGTGTATAAGAAATAGAAATCTCATTTTAAGCTAAAAGAACAAATTGGTCCATTTATTGTTAATACCAGAGCAGCAGAGAAGGAAGTTGATAGTTTACTTAAACAAATGAAATTTAAATTAAGCTTCAGCTGGCCTTATGATCCCCTGGGAATAATTTCATCCATCAGAACTGAACAGAAGTCAACACCTTATGTTCATATAGAAAAAATAGAGATTGAGTAGTATGCAAATCAAGAGGAATGGGAGGAAAATACATTGCAAGAAGTTGAAGAACAAATTTCCAGTCAGACAACTTTGGAAACTCCAAGATTAAAAGAAAAGGAATTAAAAAGGCTAAGATAAAGTATTTCACCTATAGGTTTGGGGCTTAGAGAAGTTGGATCCAAAGTTTTCAAAAGGAGGAGATAAATGAATATAGAAGAATAATAATCAGAGGGCAGAAATTCATAGGCACCTACTACAGTAGTGCTATCAGGTGAGCCTATATTTTCCTTACAGCAAGCTAAAGAAACAACCATTGATTCTCCTACTTCTCCTGCTTCTCCTTCTTTAGGGCAACAAAGCATCTTTTCCAGATTCATAGAAATGAAGAAAAATAATGAAGCACTCAAAACTTCTACATATTCTGAGTTTTGGAAACAATCCTCCACTACTCAACACAGACTCTTATCTGCACTAGACTCTAACAGAGGGAAATTCCAACTAGCATTCCTTGAGCCAAAGGTCCTGGTTCCTAAAAGTGCAGATGACTATAAGACTTCATTTTTTTTCTTTTGATACCAAACAGATACATCCAATAGATCATATTGATCTTCATAAACAAGCAGGTGAGATGATTTATTCCTCACTAATAAGCTCAACTATGGCAACATCAAAATTGTTGGCTTCCTTAAACAATATTCATTCTCATCTCAAGCTATAAAGATTGTCTTCCTTAGTCCAGGATACTAGAATAGAGGAATTCGAATACTTGGTAATAAAATTAGGATTAGAACCTAATGATGTTAACGTTGTTGAAGAAATAATCAAGAACATAAATGTAGACATCCAAGCACTAAGAAAGAAGCTAAAATCACCTACAACAGAGCACCCACAAACTAAAGAAGTAGGGAAACTAGAAAAGGAAAAAGAGAACATGCTGAAGATGATTGTGGAGCAGAATATTCAAATACAGAAAATGGAAGTTGATATGGAAATTCGATCAAAAGAGAAATAATAACAGGAAAGTGAAGGAACCTCTACCATGCAAACAGAGTCAACCAATGAAGAAGCTACTAAAATATTATCAAAGGCCATGGGATATTTGTCCGTAAGAAATGTGAAAATAGAAAATTTGAAAGCAGCGCTACAGAAGATGGAAGAGAACAAAATTAAATTAGATAATGCATATATAGATGAAATACAAAAGAATTTCAAGCTAACCAAACAAATTGAAAAATACTCAGATGAATCACTTACTGCACAAACATTATCTAAGGAAAAGAAAAGATTTGGGTTGATATCAATTCAACCATTTCAGAGCTCTAGACATCCATTGAGATAATATTTGAAAAAGAACAACTGGTAAGAAAAGAAAAGACAACCATAGCAGAAATCAAAGAAGAGTTGGATCATAAACTAGGAGAGGCAACAAGAATTATCAAAGTGTTGAATTCCAAGACTAAAGATGAGCTCGAAGATCTAGGAATTGAAGACAGGACATATACAGTCCTGGAAGTCAGAAAAGTTTTGACTAAGAGAAATTTAATGTTACAATTGGAGAATAAATGTCAAAACTTAGAAACTCAAATTAAGAAATTTCACAAAAAATTTGCTATCCTACAACAAAAAGGGCTTCCATCTTTGAGAGATTCTAGTGGCCAATTGATTCCACTAGAAAATTACCAATATAAATTGTATGATGTAGTAGCAGACAAGTCAATATTTTCCAAAGAAAGGGAGTCATAAGTTGTAAAGATTTTCTAGAGGGTCTAGAATATGATTTATTTATCCAACATGAGATTAAGAATTTATTTATTATCATACCCACCTTTGAAAAGTATACAGAAGTGGATGAAGCCTACAGGAGGGTGATTAAATTTTCAATTCCAGATGATGAAAAGTGGGACAAGTTACTCAAACTTATTGAGTAAACCAAATGCAGCATTTTAGGAAGGAGAATAGGAAAAGAAAGAGTTGAATACAGATTTTCAAGTGTGAATACAGAAGAAGGAGCACAAAGAGAAGAAATAGGTTTCAAGGAAATAGCTACAAACAGCACCCTCAAATAATTGTTAAATATACAAATCAGTTTCAGAAAATCTATTTTTGTATTGTATTAATTAGATATATCCAAATCATTTTGGATAAAACTTTATTTTTGTAAAGGATTGTATCATATTAGATATTTTTGAATTACACTCTATAAATACTTTGTAATTCGAAGTAAGAAAGGTTGAACTTTTGTGATAGCCAAGATACATCATTGTACTTTTCTGAAAGTTTTTGAAGATAATCAAAGGATTTTGACTTCAGTTTTAACAACACTTGTGTTCATGTGAGTTTTTATGGTATATTCATCTTTGTTTTTCATCATATGTTCAAGGTAACATAGGATTTAGGGTAAGGCTAAGTTAAATATTAACTTCCCTGACAGCCCACTGCAAAGTTATCATCATTATGGAGACTAGCTAATTGAACAGTTTGTTTAAATTAGTACCTCTGCATCATTTAATTGTTGCCTTTTGTCATCTCTTGAATGTATATGTGTTTGGATGTAGAAGTTTATCTACACGCATATACTATATCTGATTGATTAAGTATTCAAAATGAATGTTTAATTATCATATATCTTCTCCCTTTCCCCTTTCAAAATCAATTGAAGAATTGTATGTTGTTAGGAATGAAAATCAACACTTTGAAAATATCAAAAGATTTTGGATTATGTAAGTGTTAATGGTTTGATTCATTGGTCATCTAATTAAATTAAAACCCTTACTTAGATGCTTTGGCACAATTCCCAAGCCTAGAATTGTTTTCAAAGATACAACAGTGAATAAATTAAAGAAGTTAAGAGGCTCTGATTCCAGATTGGTAGATCCATCTATGTACTAGAAGTTGATTGGTTTGTTGATGTATTTGGTTAACACCATGTTGGACATATGCTTTTTGTTAAAATTGGCAACTAGGGCCAAACTCTATGTGGGTCATCTTATTCATGGCTGATAAAATTTTTATTAAATTCCTCTCATTGAGAGGTGTAGGGTTGATCTAAAGATCATCCGATTCCGACAAGTATTTATGGAGATATGAATTTATTTTGATTATGGAATTATTATCAAGCCGACCTACAACTCATGTAGGCTCAGAAGCCCAACAGTTGCATCTATTCAAACATCAACAGTTGTGTATAAATACAGGAGGACTTTTACTCATTTGCACACACTCATCTCATCACATCTCTCTCTCTCTCTCTCTCCTGCGCAGAAAAGAGGGTCTTCTCTACTGCGCAGAAAAGAGACTCTCTCTCACACATGTGGAAGCCTGAAGCTGCTAAACTTGAAGCTACAACTGAAGATCCTAAATTTGACCAGAGTTGACCATCAAACCTCCTCTTATGAACTGCGTTGTAGGTCCATCTGGACCTCCTCTGAAGGCCGCATTTTTTGGTGGTGGAATCAAGCCGATCCGACGGTCGGTTTGCGAGATATCAACTGCCCTAGTTTTGATGATGAAGCCGCTAATGCTGATGTTGTTGATCTAGGGTTTGCTACTGCTAATATAAATTAGATTTATTTTACTATTTCTCTCTACTGAATTATTGAAGATAAAAGAAGATTTGATCAAATGGTTTCCCCACACACTGTGGGGTTTGTTCCTGGCTAGCCGCCACATCTTGTGTCTCTTGTCTTGGCTTGTTTTCTGTTGATCGTTTAATGTTCTATCTGCACTTTACTTATGCACATGTGATTGCTAATCTATGAATAATAATAAGAAAGAAAAGTAAATTTCTCTAAGCATAGAAGATACCATAACTTAACACTTTGTACCACCCTAGTTTGGTACTACCCTGGATATGGCCACTAGCATATGTTGACGATAGATGATAATGTTGGCAATGATGGATAAAAAAATTTCTTTAGAGAAATTTGTTCAAACTAAGAACACCTATGACAGTGATTATGAATACCTCCCTAGTTAAGAGGGAGTGTTGAATTTGTAACTATGGGCAATATTCACAATGTAAATTTGGTCACTTGATATAATTTTATTTATCATTGTAAAGCATATTTATAAATGCTTGATTCAAAGGAAAATTTATTTGAGTCAAAGTCCCATTGGACTTTTTAAAGATGAAAAATTGAATTTTTGAAATGTGAATTTGGCTCCAAAAATGACAAGTCAACTTCCAACCAATTCATTTTTTCCTTGTCCAAGAGACGCATTCATTCATCCAAGAAAGACTACTATATAAATGCATCTTGACCTCCTAGATTTGGGCATTTTATTCTCTCACAAAAGACAATTTCTGGGCAAGGAAGTGAAGGACAAGAAGGATGAAGTAGGATGAAGAAGGAGGTTGAAATATCTCTTTTCTCTCTCTCTTGAAAATTGCACATGTGGATTAGTATCTCTCTCACTGTGGTTCCCATTTTTCTATGGAAACTATTGCAGGGGGTGAAATTTCTAGGTTACTAGGGAAACTATTGCAAGGCTGAAATTTTTGGGGTAATTGGCTATTGCAGGAGTGCCAAAATTTTGGATCAGACAGGCAAAGCAAAGTGTAGGATCAGATTGGGTGACTTGAATTGGAGTATAAGACTAGGTTTGACCATAGGTCTAGGTGTGTCTCTCATTGAACAAGAAGAATTTCTCTATTGAAAAGGTTGTTGGATTTTTCCCCTTTGTGGGTTTTCCCAGGAAAAATATTGTCTTCTTTTGTATGTTGTGATCTCTACCATTCCACTATTCTTTATGGTTGAATTTATTGAAGTATAATTGCTTAATGATATATTGGAATAAGTTAAAATAATATCTACATCAATTACAATTATCATAATTTCATAAATATTATGTTAAGCTTAATCGTACTAAGAAAATCAACACATGGAATAATTTTCTTTACTAAGTTGGATCTTCATTCTAGATGTCATCTAATCATAATGAGGAAATAATACATTCCTAACAGCAACCTTTAGAACAAAATAAGGTAATTATGAGTTTTTGCTTATGCCATTTGGACTTACTAATGCACCTTCAACATTTCAAAGCTTGATGAATTCTATTTTCAAACCCTTGCTAGAAAATTTGTGTTAGTATTTTTTGATGGAATACTAATTTATAGAAAATATTTGTAATATCGTGCATAACATGTTAACAAGGTCTTAACACTATTAGAAAAACAACAACTATATGAAAAGCATTCCAACTGTGACTTTGGCATTCAAGAAGTGGAATATTTGGGTCATATTGTATCCCATGAAGGTATTAATGTGGACCCTAAAAAAATTAAAGATATGAAGGAATGATGAATCCCAAAGACCCTGAAGAAATTCATAGGATTCTTAGGATTAATAGGATATTACTACAAGTTTGTCAAGAATTATGTTCAAATAGAAGCACCTCAAACAAAATTATTGAAGAATGAATCACTTTCTTGGACTAAAGAAGCGACCAAAACTTTTGAGAAACTTAAATAAGCTATGTGTAAAACTCCCGTACTAGCCACACCTGACTTCACCAAAACCTTCAGTGTGGAGTGTGATGCTTAAATCCATGGCATTTGTGTATTTTGTATGCAAGAAGGAAGTCCCTTTTCCTTTGAAAGTATCAAAAAATAGAAAATAACTTACTCAAACCCATCTCTGATAAAAGAATGCTAGTCATACTACATGCATTTAAGAAATGGTGTCCATACCTAGTAAGAAGACACTTCAAAGCAAAAACAAATCATATTAACTTGAAGTATTTCTTGGAAGAAAAATTATCTTTAGAATAGAAACCAAAATGGGTTGCAATGATGTTAGGTTATGACTTTGAAATTATCTACAATAAGGGAAACCAAAATATTATGGAAGATGCACTCTCAAGAAAAGAAGAAGACACAAATGGTTTAATATATGTTATTTCCATTCCATGGTCTAAATAAGTGGAAGAAGCAAGGATAGAATGGAAGCACGATGAGAAGGTATGCAAGATCATTTAGAAACTACAAGAGGACCTCTATGGAATAGAAAAAATTATGTGGAAGAATGATTTTTTGTGGTATCAAGATTTCTTATACTTATGTAAGGATTATCAACTCAAACAGAAGGTCCTTTTGCAATTACAAACCTCATGTAGGAGGACATTGAAGGTTCTTTAAAACATGTGACAGGATTAAGAAAAAAAATTGGAATGTATTAAAGTAGATGTGCAAAATTTTGTGGCTAGATTTTTGGTATGACAATAAAATAAGGGAGATACAATCAAGACCCCATGGCTCCTACAACCATTATCTATACGAAGACAACATTGAGAAAAATTTTAAATGGATTCTATTATAGTTTTACCCAAAACTGAAGCAAAGAATGTCATTAGGGTAGTGGTAGATTGAATTACAAAATATTTCCAAATTTTCTCTCTTTCTCATCCTTTTAAAACAAGAACAATGGTTAAATAATTCATAGAAACAATCCAAAAGCTACATGAAATACCAAAGATTATTGTAAGTGGCATAGATCCAATTTTCACTGCAAAAAATTATTTTGAATTATTTTGTTGTTTGGGTACTCAAATGGCTTGTAGCTCATCTTACTATCCTAAATTCAATGGGAAAACTAAGATTGTGAATAAATGTTTAGAAGGATATATACATTGCTTTCCATCTGATAAATAGACACAATGGATTAAGTGGTTGTTTGTGGCAAAATGATGGTACAACACATCCTTTCATACTTCATCAAAAATATCTCCATTTATATCACTTTATGTATATCAACCTATGTCCATCACATGATTCTTGAAGGGTACTATAAAGGCTCGTGGAGACCCATATAGGGCACCAACAAGAGGTTCTAAAACTCTTTAAGGACAACTTAGTTATAACAAAAAATAGGATGAAGCCATAGGTAGATCAATATCACAGTGAAAGGGAATTTGAAGTGGGGGATTGGGTGTTTGTGAGACTACAACCATATAAACAAATGTCTCACAAGCAATTAAAGAAGGAAAATAAATTAGCACAAAGGTATTATGGCCCCTATAAGGTCTTGTAGAGGATTGGAAGTATGATTGACAAATTGGAGTTGCATCCATTTTCACATATATATCTATTCTTCCATGTTTCTTGTTTAAATAAGGTAATCATTTTACAAAAGTTTAATGAAGAAAGGAAAATCATACTAGAACTAGAAACAATCCTAGAAACAAGGATTAAACAGTTGAGAAATTATTAATTACTGCATCAAATGGAAGCCTCCTGCCAGTGGAAGAGACAACATGGAAAGATGATTTGTTCATACATAAACACCTTAGTTAGTGAAGTTTTGAGGACAACAATTGTTTGAAGGGGAGGGGCATGTTAAGCCTTAAATAAGCCTCGTGTTAACCCTAAAACCCATTATTAATACCTATATATTGAGTACTTATTACATTTCTATTGTTACATTCTTTTGTCAACTCAAACCTTTCATTGTACCATTTCATTATATTTGTACCCTTTGTCTCCTATGTGTATATATATATATATATATATATATATATATATATATATATATATATATATATATATATATATATATATATATATATATATATATATATATATATATATATATATATATATATATATATATATAAATATATATATATATCTATATATATATATATATCTTGTCTTAGGCATTGTATTCAATGTTAAATCTTGTCTTAGGCATTGTATTCAATGTTAAAGGAGTTTTCCCCCAATAAGTAGACCATAATTGGGTTCTTGAAATTTTTAAGGTACATGGTTCATAATAGGCATAATGATGTCTAATCTTGGCTAGTCCATTGGGGGATAAAGGAAGAGGTAATTTTGTGGAATAAGGATAATATTAAAAATATTATTGCCTCAATTCTTAAGGAGAAATTGTGTTGTGATAACGAGTTAGAGAGAAAAAGGAAACTAAGATATTATAAGGAGGTGATCAACCTAAATCTTGAAAATCAAAAGTACCTTTCTGTCTTTACTAGTGTAAAGATGAAAATAAACATTACTAAAATAAGATCAAATTCTCATGAGCTCCATTATGAAATTGGGTGTTGGTAAATTCCCAAAACCCCTTCAGATGAAAGAATCTGTAGAAATTCCCACTGTAGATCACCTGATAATGCAATATACTAAAGCAAAATACTTGATCTACTTCTACAAACAAACTTGCGGAAGCTTAATTGATTTTGAGCAAGATCAATTAGAACACATATCACAAAGAATGAGAAAGAAATCACACATGAACACAGAAGAATACTCTGGGGAAAGCCTCAGGTAAAAACCCCGATCTCTGTATTATCATACAAGTGGAAATATGTCTGGATTACACAAAGCTTTAGCTCACAAGCTATCTAGCTCTCAGTACAATCCCTCAATACAACTCATAGACTGAATAGACACAACATATGCCTTCCTCCAATCCTCCAAGCCTCTTATTTTCTTGCGTAGTTTCTCTTGGGGTCCAATGTTGCCACCTGTGTGAATTGGCCTCATCACACACTCATCAAACTCAGAAGTAACTGTGCAATATCCAAGGAATGAATTCCTTCTGCATGCAAGATATATCCTCAATGGAATATTCTTGCAATTGATAGTACATTGTCCCATCATCTAATCTCAACTGGGTCTCTGACTGAACTAGCATGCATGAGTTATTTATGAGAGAATATTCAGTTATCTGAAGTGCAGCAGTTACATGCATGCATGCATTAACTAACTAAACTCACAATCAGTTCCAAAAACTGTTGGAACTAATCTAACTGGACTTAACTTAGTTAACTGAGCTGACTAATTACAACTCAAAGTACAACTCATCCTGATCTCCTTTAATCAAGGGATAACTTCCTCAATCAAAGGGGAAACTGTTTCGTCTTCACATAGACTTCATGTTTGATTTCTACAACTAATTAACTCAAGATGAATCAATTAATTATTTTACAAACAGCTACTAAGATCAAATTCGAATTTTAATTCTCAATTTTAGTTTAAGGACTAACTAAAATTGGAATGTATCCCAAGATGCTATTTATAGCAGTGTTATTTTTAGCATTTCTTGTTGCTATTTTCAACACTTCCTCTCAACAAGAAAGGGATTATCAGTCACCCCAATCTTGTTTCTGTGGAACTCAAACTTGCATCTTGACAATGCCTTAGTCAAAATATTTGCATCCTGTTCCTTGGTCGAAACATACAGCAACAACATGATCCTCTTCACCACATAGTCTCGAAGATGATGATACCAGATATCTATGTGCTTGGACCTGTCATGAAATACTGGATTCTCATATTGATACAACTCGGATTATCGCAATATATCATAGTTGGATCCATCCTTTGACCAAAAAATCCCACTAGAATCTTCCGCATCCAAATGGCCTCGCATGTTTCCTGACTAGCAGCCATGTATTCTATTAAACACACATGGACAGCAAAGGAATATGAAAGATAAAACATGAGAGTACATCTTTTATTAACAACTGATATACATTTATAGTACATTGTTTGACCATTGGGTTTCACATCCCAAGGTCTCTTGGACTCCTTTTGTCTATTCGGCTTCCACACTAACCCATTGAGGATTAGGTGTCCAACATTCCCCCCCTTAATCCGAAGGGTTATGTATGAGTCCAAGAAGAGAGTTGTAATAAAAAATGTGCAAAAATGTATGGCAGCACTAGGCTGAATGTGCTCTCTGAAATGTTGGTATAAAAGGTGGTGGTTTAAGGATGACCACCAACACTGGAACGCTTAGTGCAATTCCCGGAACTCTTCCAAAACTGGCAAGAAGTTGAAGTCTTCTGCTAGAGGAAGTGGTCCTATTGTTTTGAGGAGGGAAACCTTCAACCATGAAAGGGAGGTCTCACCCTGCATAAAGGGAGAAATTCAACCTGAAAAGGGAAGTCTCAACCTGTGATGGTTTAAGGATGACCAACAACTCTAGAATGCTTAATGCAATTCCTGGAACTCTTCCAAAACTGGCAAGAAGCTGAAGTCTTCTACTAGAGGAAGTGTCCCCAATTATATTCTTGGAATTCTTCCAAAACAGGCAAGAAGCTTATGTCTTCTGCTAGAGGAAGTGTCCTAGATTACCAAGTGAAGGCATGCTTAGGGGGCATCTTTGTTTCTGGCTACAACTCTGAAACTGGTATGGCAGGTTATGGCTCAGGCTTGCTTGATGTAGCTTTGAAGCTTGTAGATGACCATCATTTCCCCCCTGTCAGATACAAGGTAAGATGATGGAGAAAACTCAACTGCAAGACTGTTCAATACTCTTGAACAAGTTCTGACATGTGATTGTAATATCTTCTTGGTTGTTAATGCCCATTGCTAAGTAGCGATCCATCCAAGATGAATCTTTGTTCTTGCAGGAAATTTGTTTCTGAAGCATTTGTGTGAATAATGGGTGGTTTTATGACAGTGCTTACATGGATGAAGATCAAAACAATTATCTTTCAAATGGCCAACTCGGTCACAGTGTTGGCATTTCACAATCTTTTGTTGTTGCTGCTACTGTGTAAGAGGAGCAAAATCTGGAACAACTGGAGGTGAACTGTCACGAATGAATCCAGCACTCTGAAACTGAATGGGCTTTGAGTAGTCTGGAATATGAAAGGACATCTCCTTATCATATCCAAGACTTGTTCTATGCTTGTTGTGGACAAGCTCCTCCCAATGTCTGATGATGGGCTTGGGAAGTGCAAGCTGAACTTCTGCATCTGCATGTAACCTTGCTGCATTATTGGGTACTAAATCTGAATGAACTGTAACATTATTGTCTTGTTGTTTATGGGAGTTTGTTTCAATATTCTAAACAGAAACAGGTTCAGAATGATGACTCCACTGTTGTAATTCTTCTTGCTGTAGTTGAGATTCAAGTTGCAAAAATTCAATCTGTTCTTGTGCATATTGTAGACATGTCTGAATTTCTGAGAGAGAGCCTTTGCTGATTTGGATTTTGTCATCAACAGTAGATTGTATAAGAGTTTTCAAAATCTCTAATACTTCACCAATTTGAGTCATTTTCTCCAATGTCAAAATTACAATTTAAAAAAACTGCTTATAGCTACTGATCAATGAAGAAGAAGCAACACCCAGTCACAATAAAGAGGTGAAATAAATGTACACCTACTACTCAATACTCCACTATGAGTTAAAAGTTTTCAACACCCACATTATTTCACTGAATATCTCAACTAATTAATAAATCACTCAAAATCAAGTCATTGATGACTATAACTACCAATTCAACCAGATTTTTTTTTACAAGAACCAATGTAACTCATTCCATTCCAGGCACTTTCAAATATTTAAATAATAAAAATTGAGGAAGAAACAAAACTAGAACGAAGGTTACTATCTTGGTCCTCAAGTTGTCTCCCTTTGTGTGCCCATGCAAAAATATGTTAGTGCCTCGTAGTTGCTCTTTATTTCAACCTCAAATTATATTGTTTTGCTTTCGACCTCAAATATTGACAAAGTGTGGATGCTATTATTACCAAAGTATTTTGGTTTCAGCGCAACCTATGAGAGGCTCTTGATCTCAACTCACATATAAATTATTGAGAAACCGGCTTCTCAGTAAGGATAATCACATTGGCATAATTTAAAGCAAGAGCAGAACCTCCAAGAATAGACAGCGGTGTATGAATTAGCTTCTTACATTTGGAACCAAATTGTGCCCTTATATTTGGATATTTATTATAGATAGGACCAAAGTGCAGATACCTTATAGGTCCACTTGCAGGTATGGAGAGGATTTTAAAGGCAGTAACATTGCCAGCAACATTTATAGGCAGCAATGTTGCCTTGCTATTCACACTTGTCCATGAAACGCTCCAATTCTGGCTCTAATGTTGATGAGATCCTCACAATGATAGCTTCTTACGCACCTGGTACTGCCAGCGAAGATTATATACCAATAGCACTGAATGATAATAAATAGCCCCCTTTTTGGTATCAGATAACTACTATACGATACCACAGCATAGACAATGTATTCTGCTCCACTCTTTTGTAGTTAGTCAATTCGTAAAATTGTTGTAGCGGCTACTCTCTAGTGGGGATTGGTTGTCCAATGGCTTCTCTAGAAAACCTATATCAGAGCAATTTAACTTTTTGAGTTACAGAATCATCGATTTTCTGGTGAAATTTGAGTTCTTGTTAAATTTCATAAACTTCGGACTGTACGATCACCAAAAACCCTTAATGGTGATACTCGACTCGAAGCATCATGCTCTAATACAGGCATTGCTAACATGCAGTCCATTGAGAGAGAAAGAGGTCAAATTTATATTCAAAACTGTCTGTGTGAACAATGTGGATGTAAGCGAAAGAGATTTTTATGAGTACATTGGAAGAATCAATAAGGAGCTTGACTTTGTGCAATTTGAGGCTCGAGCTGGCAGAAACCAGTATGATGGTGAGATTTATTACGGCATCGTCAACAAATTTGTTGATGAGCATGCAAAACTGGGGACTCAGTATTCACTGCCGCAAATTGCTTTCTTCAAGGCCATGATAGAGGCAATTCTTCAAGATCAATCTGGCAAGGGGAAAATATCAAACATTGAGGCACTAAATATTCACCTTGACTGTCAGGTAAAGCAAGAGTCACAGGGTGATCCAGGTTAGGTTCCATTGGCATTCAAGCAATTTTCTATGGCTCAGAAGGAGAAAACTCTTGAAGACCTTTTGAGAAACCGAGGGTTGCGAATGGCGATCACAGACGCCTCCTCCAACACCAAGATATCCGCGCAGGACTCTGATATAGTGAGAAATGCAAGTTGAGGCTATGTTCCCACCAATAGTTGTGCCTCCCTGCGCTCTCAACCATACACAGTGTTAAGAAATCCTCTCGACAAATAATAGAGAGGTACTACTCTCGTATGACACTCAACTTCCATACCAACAAGATAATTGTTGAGGAAGTTGCAATTTTTCCCTCCAAACATCTCAAAAACAAAATCGCAACATTTGATGAAACGTATTCAAAAAGGGGCTAGTGAGAGGAATCTCACTGAAGCTTGAAGCATTAACGAAGAGAGGTTCGGTTCATTGATAAGAGGTTGAGGAATTTGTGCTGGCAGAAGGCAGATGTGTCAGGCTGCAGAAATGCAGAATATGGGCAGAAAATAGTGACTACAATATAGCTGATAGGATTCACTGTGAGGTAAATATAACATTTATGTAGGAAGGACAGTGCAAAAGGCAGAGAGGACAACTAAAATAGTGCACAATGGTAGAGCACCCAGTTTGAAGAAGACCACCTAACTAATGGTGGGAGAAGGCCACACATCATGGCTCTGATACCATGTTAAACACACATGGACAACAAAGGAATATGAAAGATAAAACATGAGAGTACATCTATTATTAACAACTGATATACATTTATAGTACATTGTTTGACCGTTTCACATCCCAAGGTCTCTTGGACTCCTTTTGTCTATCCGGCTTCCACACTAACCCACGGTGTCCAACATATTCAGCCTCTGTTAAGCTAAGTGCAACTGACCTCTGTTTCCTGCTGTACCAGGAAACTGTAGTTGAACCAAGGTTGAAGATTCCTCTAGAAGTGCTCTTCCGATCTAATGGACACCCTGCCCAATCTGCATCTGTGAAGCCCTAAAGCTTCACTCCCTCTGTCCATCTATACCACAATCCATAATGAGATGTGCCTCTGAGGTATCTCAGCACATGCTCCGTTGCCTTCCAAAACATCTTGGTAGGCTGAACCATAGCTTGACTCAGCTGGTTCACCGCAAAGCACAAATCTGGTCGTGTGTTTACTAGATACATCAATGAACCCACAAGCTACCGATAAATAGTAGCAACTACTACCTCACCTAAAGTAGCATCCTCCTTTCTCCAGTTACCGGCTAGAGGATTTTACATGGGCTTGCACTTCTTCATGTGGAATCGCCTGAGTATCTCATTGGCATACTTGCCTTGAGACACAAATACTTCCCCATCCTTCTGCCACACTTCCATGCCTAGAAAGTAGTGCATAGGACCCATGTCTTTCATCTCAAACTCTCTTGCAAGGTCCTCCTTGCAAGAATTTATCAATTGATCATCACTTGTCAAAATTAGATCATCCACATAAAGAAAAATGATCAATGGCTTATCTTCTACCATGATGTGGTAAAGGTTCGCATCGGCTTCACTCTTGGTGAAGCCCAACCCGGTGAAATAGTTGTCGATCCTGGTGTACAAAGCACGAGGTGCTTGCTTCAACCTGTACAAAGCCCTCTTGAGTCGGAACACATGCGACTCACGATCGAAGGTCTCAAAACCTTCCGGTTGCTCAATGTACACCTCTTCCTCAATATCCCCATTGAGGAACGCAGTATTCACATCCATTTGATGGATATTCTCATTTGAGGAACGCAGTCTTCACATCGATCTGATAGATGAGTACCTTGCTACATGAGCAAAAGTCTCATCATAGTCGATCCCCTCGACCTATGAGAAACCATGGCAACAAACCTTGCCTTATGTTTCTCAATACTACCATCAGCTGCCTGCTTTACCTTGTAAAGCCATCGGGAACTCACCACTGACTTGTCCTAAGGTCTTAGGGAAACATCCCAAACACAGTTCTGAATGATGGAGTTGTACTCCTCCACCATAGCATCAACCCAAACTGGTTGCTGCACTACTTCCTCGAATGAAGAAGGTTCAGACTCTACACACTCCCTAACCAGGGCCATGTAACCAGTGTACCACTCGGGTGACCTCCTTTATCTGCACTGAGAAGATGGTTGTCCCACATTCTCTCGTGCATCCATCATCAATCTGTCATCTTCCCTTGAGCATTTCTACCCATCTCTAGAAGACTCAGCATGAGTGGAAGTTTCCACTCCTGGATCCTCTGCATGCGGCTGCTCTGCATCAGTCTGAGGCTCCTCCTCCTTAGGAACTGAAAGTTCCTCCTCTACATGCAACTTGAGCTCCCTCTCAAGTGATACTCACATGGCTTTCTTCTCGTTGAACTTTATATCTCTACGTACCACTATCCTCTAACTAGTCGGCAGGAACACCCGATAGTTTTGGGGTGTATCAATCTACCCCACAAGTATTCCCAACTCAGTTGTTGGATCTAGCTTCTTCCGGGCATATTTGGTCACATGGAAATAAGCCGATGATCCAAAGATCCTTAAGTGACTCACATCTGGTCACTTCCCGGAAAAGGCTTCCATTGGTGTCTTCATCCCCAGTATACGGTGCAGGCTTCTGTTCTGCAAGTATACTACTGCATTGCATGCCTCAACCCACAAATGAAGTGGTAGGCTTTGGTCATGCAACATCGCTCAAGTTGCTCCCACAATCAATCTATTCTTCCTTTCGGCCACCCCATTCTGTTGTGGGTTATGGGGTGCTGTTAACCCTGTTTAATTCCTTCTATTGCGCAGAAGTCCTTAAACTATTGGGAGACATACTCTCCACCATTGTCGCTAAGCAAGGCCCTTATTTTCTTTCCAGATTCTTTCTCTGCCAAGGCTTTAAACTCACAAAACCTTAAGAAGGTCTGATCCTTCTTTTGCATAAAATAGATCCAACATGTACGAGAAAAATCATCAATAGAAATAACATAGTACCTTTGTTTAGCGGTGGAGGCTGTAGAGAATGGTCCACACACATCTGTGGGAACTCGCTCCAGGATTTCTCCAGGTCTAATGTCTCGATCCTAAAAGGAAGATTTGGCATACTTACCTAAGGTACAACCTTTTCATGTATCTGTTTGGTCTAGTTTTCCCTTGGGAAGTCCAGTAGAAATATGTTGCATGATCTTCAAGGCCCCATGGTGCAAGTGGCCCAATCTTCTATTTCATAGCTCGCCAACATCTTGGCTCTGCACCAACTCTGCTTTGGAACTCAATGCAGCATAGTCATCTACCTCCAGCTTATAGAGCTTCTTAACTCTAATCCCAATCCTCTTGGTCTATCCAGTGACGATATGCCTCAGGAATACCTTTCCTTTTCTAAAGACTACATCATAGCCTTTGTCTTCCAGCATAGCGACAGACACAAGATTTTTCTTCAAACCCGGTACATACTTTACATCAGTCAGGGTGAGAGGAGCTCCATGCTCCCTGTGAAACACAACTGTACCTTCACCTGAAACACGGTACTTTCCATCATTTCCCATCTCAATCTACATCTGGAGATCCTTCTCCTCCAAGGTATTGAAAAGATTCTTGTCATCGGTCATGTGGAATGAAGCTCCACTGTCCAGGTACCAAACACATCCCACCATGGATGAAACCATGCATGTGATGAGAGAGAAATCCAATTCGAACTGTGAAGCCAGTGCCTCAATCTGATCCCTTCAAGGATCCCTCCTTGGATTTCTTCTATGGACAATTTGTAGCATAATGGCCCACCTCATGACAATGAAAGCATTGCACTTTCAATTTGTCAAACTTATTCCCACCATGGGAAGAAGTGGATTTGGAATGGGACGCCTTCCCTTTCCCTTTCCTCGCCTTACTCCCTAAGGCTATATTTTCTTCATCATCTTGCTTTGATGAAGATCCATCTCTGGTGCTTCTCCTTATCTCCTCCTGCATCAGATCCGACCAAAGTTATTCCCAATCTGGCAGATTCTCTCTTCCATTTACCGAGTCTTGGTAGCTATGCCAGCTCTTAGGAAGACTAAGGAGAGCAAGACTCACCATGTAATCATCGACTTTCGTGATCCCTACACTTCCAAGCTCGTCCCTGCAGGTGGTGAGCTTGTTTAGATATGTAGAGATCGTGTCGCCCTTTTCACACTTGATTTTCCGAAGCTTGTCTTTCAGCGCTAGCTTCCTCTGATCGCTATTATTCTGATATAGAACTTTCAATGTTTTCCACATTGAAAATGGTGTCTCCTTCCCATGAAGGCTCAAGACAATGTGGTCTCGAACTCCCTCCAGGAGGATTCTCCTCGCTCTAGCCACACATTTCTTCCATTCCGCCAATTCTTGGGCATTAGCTATTGCTGGCTTGGGTACTTCTTCATCAATGAAGTCCTTTATACCATTGTCCTCTAATACCACTTCCATGCGATCCTTCCAGGCTATATAATTCGAGTTGCCATCAAGGGCATCCTCAAGTCTTAAACCGTTGAACACCATTGGTGAAATTTGAGATGTGATAAGAATTCAAATTCTATAATCATGAACTTCAAACTTCGAACTTCTCCCTTCTTTGTATATTGTTCTTCGCTTTGATCACTTTTTCTCCAATACCATGTAGAAATTCGTCTATAGATCAGCTAGCTCCGATACCATGTAGAAATTCCCACTGTAGATCACCTGATAATGCAATATACTAAAGCAAACTACTTGATCTACTTCTACAAACAAACTTGTAGAAGCTTAATCGATTTTGAGCAAGATCAATTAGAACACATATAATAGAGAATGAGAAATCAATCACACATGAACACAAAAGAATACTCTAGGGAAAGCCTCAGCTAAGAACCTCGATCTATTTATTATCATACAAGTGGAAATATGTCTAGATTACACAAAGCTTTAGCTCACAAGCTATCCAGCTCTCAGTACAATCCCTCAATACAACTAACAAACTGAATAGACACAGCGTATGCCTTCCTCCAATCCTCCAAGCCTCTTATTTCCTTGCACAGTTTCTCCTGGGGTCCAATGTTTCCACCTGTGTGAATTGGCCTCATCACACACTCATCAAACTCAGAAGTAACTATGCAATCTCCAAGGAATGAATTCCTTTTGCATGCAAGAGATATCCTCAATGGAATATTCCTGCAACTGACAGTACATTGTCCCATCATCTGATCTCAACTGGGTCTCTGACTGAACTGACATGCATGAGTTATTTATGAGAGAATATTGAGTTATCTGAAGTGCAACAATTACATGCATGCATGCATTAACTAACTAAACTCACAATCAGTTCCACAAACTGTTGGAACTAATCTAACTGGACTTAACTCAATTAACTGAGCTTACTAGTTACAACTCAAAGTACAACTCATCCTGATCTCCTTTAATCAAGGGATAACTTCCTCAATCAAAGGGGAAATTGTTGCATGTCTTCACATAGACTTCATGTTTGATTTCCTACAACTAATTAACTCAAGATGAATTAATTAATTATTTTACAAACAGCTGCTAAGATCAAATTCGAATTTTAATTCTCAATTTTAGTTTAGGGACTAACTAAAATTGGAATGTATCCTGAAATGCTATTTATAGCAGTGCTATTTTAGCACTTCTATTTTTAGCATTTCTTGTTGCTGTTTTCAACGGAATATATTATCTTTGTGACACTAAGAGGGTTGAATATGAAAAGTAGTTTCTCTTATATTTTCCATCATATATTCAGATAAGATATAAATTTAAAAATATGTGTCATGTTACCAAGTGCCTTGAATTTTTAACTTAGGAAAACTATGGTGATCTTGGAACACTTTGCTTAATGTTTTTCAAGCATAGCATAGAAAAAAACTTCTAAATAATTCCAATTAATATCTTACCTTCTTAAGATTTGATATACCATTTTTTTAGTGGATGCTAATCATCACCATCATCATCATTGTCATAATTTTTTAAAAATTATTGAGGAAATTAAATTGATACTCCTTAATTTTTATTTGTTATTTTTAACTGATAAATATGTTTGGAGAGTGGCACATAACTATCCAAATGCCAAATATTATTGATGAAAATTGGTTAAGCTAACCTTTTTAGATAAAATTGGTTGGAAACATCTTGTGCCACCTTGTACTTAACTAAGAACCCTTATGCTCTTAAGTGAGAGCGAGATAGTTGGTAATCTGTCAACCATAATTGGCCTAGAGGAGAAAACATGTGACAAGAAAAATTTAAATCTAAGGAGGATAACAAGTCCTCTTAACCATCAAAGTCAAACTCATTTTGTATAAATAACATTATATTTGCATTTTAACTAAATAGGGTTTTAAAAAATATATAATATAATTAAAAATAAGAATCAATGTGTTTCTATTAATAAACCTTATTATTATTATTACTATTATTATTATTATTAATTTTTTATATACAAATTAATTGAAAAATAAAATATTTAAAACTATTAATATAAAAAAAAATTATTTTTTCAAAGACATGTTGGATTGGTGGAGCAATGGAAACTAGGATTTGTAGAAGTGGTAGGTTTTTTAATGATAGTAGTCATTCTATGAGAGAATGAAATCCTTCCTTCGTTATGAAGCATTCTTAGTTAGTGTAATGAAAGTTAAATTATGGGTGAAACAAAACCTATGGAAAGAAACAATGACACTATGATATTAAAGTAGGTTATGTCATTCCAAAGAGTATGATTATTGGAAGATACTGAATCATGGGAGGAGGTTTATGGGTTTTCATATGTGAATCAAAGTCATGATGATGTGGACATATTTCTGACTCTATGATACATCAATAAGGAAACAGTTAAAAATACAAATTTGGAAGTCAATGAGGGCAAGGTGGAATTTAAAGGAAATGATGAGAGAAGTAGTGTGGTGCCTTTATTTTTTGTCTTTATGAACGTCAATGATGGCTTAGGGGTTTTGGTAGTTTGTTAATAAAGGTGCCATATTCAAGAGAAGGTCATTAAAAAATTCATTTGAGATGCATAGGTTATCTTAGATAAGGTTGAAGTTAATATGAGTATTTCTTCTAGAACTAAGGGTTTGATAAAGAAGAAGAAGAAAACTTGGTGAGTTAAGGAAGGAAAGAAGTTGAGGGTTAGGATGTGATGCTAGAGAAAATGAAATACCAAATCATGACCTTGGTTGGAAAATTTAATGCTATATTGATATCAAATAAGTGTATAAGGAATTAGATTAAAATTGCATGGAAGTAGCAACTATAATATGTTCTTATATTCCATTTATTGGCAAGAGGAGGGATTACTTTAGTGTTTTAGGTGGCAAAGGATAAGGAGAATAATTTTATATGTAAATGGTTTTTGAATGGTTTGATTTTATCTCTTAAGGAGTGGATGCCTTTGTTAGATCCTATAAGATAGAAAATGGACATCTAACCTCTATGGGTGATGCTCCATTTTATTTCCTTATAACTCTAGTTAGAGATAGCCCTAACCTGGATTGGTAATAATCCAGGTAGTATGTTTGATATCAATGAGAAAATTAGATCATTGGATAAAACATCCATAGTAAATCTCCATGGAGATGAACCCATCTAATGGTCTGTCATATGGTATCGATATACAGGCAAAAAATAGTTAATATAAACAAGAGATATATTATGCGAATATTTTGTTAAGGTGTTACATATGTCAGCTATATGGACATCTAAGGCACACTTGCCAAACTAAATACATTGCAAATGAGGATGAGATGGTTGGTGTAGGGTTGGAAGTTGAAACTAGAGAAGACCTTCTTTTAATGGTGTTTATTAGTAGCAAGCTCAACCTGGAAGTTCCAAAGGTAAGTCAATGTATGAAGAGCATTCTTCTATTATTGTTTAAAGAAATTTAAAAGATATCTAGAGTTATGGATAGTTATTTGATTACCATTAGGGGATCAGTAAATGATGCAGGTGCATAGGTCGAGCTCAAAATTCGATGAAGTTGGACAAGAGCTTACCAATGTGATGGGATGGTCACATGGTAATACTGGGAGAAATTTTTAAATGTTTTGTTAAGAAATTGTAAATATTTACATTTAAGAAGTGAATTTTTTTATTTTTTTTAAATAATATGGAGAAGTTATTTTCGAATGTAAATATAGTTTTCAGTTTCCCTTATTTTGTGGAGAAGGAGAAATGATTCACATTTTTATGACTCTTGGTTGTCATAGTCAGTTTCTTTTGGGAAACAATAAGAAAAGAGTGTTTGGAAGTTCCTGAGAAAAGGAGAAGCTCCAAAGGAGAGGAGAAGAGAGAGGGGAGAAAAGAGGAACTCATTGTTTCTCTGTGTAACTATAGTTCTAAGAAAAATCACGTCTGTAACTTCGAATTTGTGTGAACCGGAAATTATTTTTGTGTGAATGGTGTAAATGAATAACAATTGGGTTGTAAGTTGTGTGATTCTTAAATGAATTGAAACCTTATGGTTACACTGAATCAATTTCTACTTGTGAACCATTATTATTTGTAGCTTTATTCATGTGTGTTTGATCAATTTGAGATCATGTGACTTGTTAAATTGATTTACATTACGAGTTGGTACATTGTGGTTTTGATTGTTGTGTGATTTGTTCATTTATATTTTTCATTCTTGTCGTAATTGCTTCCAAAACCTTGTGGAGGAATGTTCATGGTGTTTTGGCGTAGTGAATGCATAGTTTTTTAGCGATTTGAGTGTTGTTACACTGAAATAGAGTACCATGTTTTGAATACAATCAAAACCCTTTTAGATTGGTTTTATGACTATTAATTTCGAGCTAGCATTGAAAATCCTAGTGAATAAAGGAAAATGAAATCATTTACTTTGTTGAGGATTGGGTCAAGGACGAGAGAGTTGGATTGGGAAAGCGCCGAGTTGGTTTAGCTTCCCTAAAATTGTTGTAAAGAAATTTAATAGTGCACTGCGAAATTATCCTGTAGCGAACAACGCTACAAAACTATTATGTAACGAATGCAAAGTTAATTAGACGGACGCTACTAAATCATTTCATATTGACTGATAAATAAATAAATATATAAATAAATATATATAAATATATATATATATAGATATATATATATATATCTATATGTATATATATATATATACATATATATATATATCTATATGTATATATGTATATATATATATATATGTATATATGTATATATGTATATATATATATATATATATATATATATATATATATATATATATATATATATATATGTATATATGTATATATGTATATGTGTATATGTATATATGTATATGTATATGTATATGCATATATACATATATACATATATACATATATATATATAGATATATATATATATATATATATATATATATATATATATATATATATATATTTGGAGGACTGTGTTTTGTCTTGAAATCAGTTTTCGGCCTACTTTGTATTGCCCAATTTAGAGGAGAAAACTGTTAATCAGGACCTGTTGATGAACTAGCGAATCAGAAAATGGTAGGAATCATTGAAGAAATTTGTAGATGCTCCAACCACATAGAATTTGCATAATTATGTTGGGATTTGTATTAAGAATAATAAGTTTGAAAGAGAACCCCCCTTTTAACAACATAGAGGAAGGTATGGGTATTTTATATTGTTTTTCAGTGGATATGTTAAAGGGTTGAATCCGTTGTTATATGGATTGAGTAGATTGGTGATATTGGCACCGCTGTGAGTAGGGTGCCATCAGTAAGAGAGGTAGACGAGGTGGATTTGGGAAGGCATGGTGTTTCTCATGAACATAATTTTCTTAATATTAAAACTAAGCCCATCACCTCTGTGCATGTGATTAAAAAGGGAACCTTCATCAAAAGGAATAAACACTCTCTAAGACCCCACCCTTGGTGGACCTAGATTTAGAGGTTAACCATGAAGAGGAAATTGAAGCTAATTTCTAGATGGGCAAGGTATTCCCATTAAAAAGCATGAGGGTATCATGGAGGATAAGGTTCAAAGGTATTGGGAAGTTTTACTTTCTCGGGCAATGGTGAAATTAAATTGAATAAGAGAATTCCAGGGAAGAATTTTGTGGGTAGTATGGATAGTTTTAGTGCATTCAACTAATCAAAATAGGATTTTTTTCCAAAGGTTAATATCATCTCAAATTAACAAAAGTAAGAGGGTAGGGATGAAGGATAAATTGTGGAAAGAGGACTAGGTATGGATTAGGGGAAGGTAGTGGTCACATGAAAGGGAATAAGAGCATTATACTCATTATATGAGAAGTTTGTTCCAAAGGCCAAGACAAAATATCATCGCAAATAAACAAAAAGAAATAGGGTGGGGATGAGAAAGAAAACATGGAAGGTGGATTGAGTATGGATCATAGTGGAAGTTAAGCAAAGCCTTGAAGGAAATATCTTCTCACTAATGTAATAAATCATGTTGATCAAGAGGCTTATTAGGGAAGTTAATGACCATCAAAGGGGGCCTTGTAGTAAGGAAAGCACACTCCAAGGGGTTGAAATGATTATTCCTTTTTTTTAACATCAGGGGCTAAGGGAGTGCCCATAAGAGAAGCTCCATGAAGGGATTGGTGAAGTCAAATATTCTAGAGGTTATGTTAATATAAGAGACTATTTTTTAGGCAAATATAGAAAAAGGTATTTTGTTTCTTGATGCAGATAAAGAAATATGTATTTTGTTGGAAAACTTTCTAAGATGGAGTTTTGAGGCTATTAGTGTTAACGAAAGATCTAGTGGTGTGGTGAAATGTTAATAAAACTTCTCATTGCAATTCAAAAGTGTCCTTTTTCATCACTTTGTTATTTGTGTGGATATTTTCTCTCGAAATTCTAAGAATATCTTTAATGTCATTAATGTTTATAGTCCTTTTAATGCTAGAGATATTTTCCAGGAGTCCTATTTGGGGATTTAATCATGGGAAAGGAAAATTTTATGGTTGGTGGTTACATGGACTTCAATTTGAGGTAGGTGAACTACGGTGGAAATTATTGAGGATGGATCCTTTAGTAGAATTTCTTCCCCAAAAGGTTGAAGAGGTTGGAATTATAATATCAATCCCTTGATCCTTACGCATGTTGATCAAGAGGCTTATTTGGGAAGAAAATTACTATTAAAGGGGCCCGTAGAGTAGGGAAATCTTACTCAAAGGGGTTGAAATTATTTTTCTCTCTTTAACATTAGGGGTAGGGGACTAGCCATAAGAGAAAGTCCATCTAGGGATTGGTGAAGTCAAATATTTTAGAGGTTATGTTAATCTAAGAGATTATTTTGGAGGAAAATAAAGAAAAAGGAATTTTCTTTAATGATGCAAATAAAGAAATGTGTATTTTGTTGGAAACCTTTCCAAGGTGGATTTTTGAGGCTATTAGTATTGATAGAAGATCTAGTGGTTTGGTGATAGGTTTGTATAAGTCATTGCAATTCAAAAGTGTCCCTTTTCATCACTTTGTAATTTGTGTAGATATTTTCTCTCCAAAGTCTAGGATTTTCTTTAATTTCATTAATGTTTATAGTCCTTTAATGCTTGAGATATGAGAAGTCATTGTATGAATGGCGGCCAATGGAAAGAACACACAAACATTTGGACCCTACCCGATAGCATTGTAGGTTACCTGAGGAATGACGCAACTTGGAAATGGAAAACACTAGTCACAAAAATATAATTGGTTTTCATTACTGTATTCTCGTTTTTACTTTTAATGTATACATTTTTCACCTCGCGACGGGGTTTCAACAGCAGGAGTAGGGGCGGTTACAATTATATTTCTACCCTTCAAACAGCAACAATGGTAAAACCATCAGAATATGTCGATTTGGAGCCCGAGGTGGAAGATGTCTTGTCGGTTTGGGGCTTGGAGCCAACTCAACAAAATTTGGCCAAGGCGATTCTTCCAGTTAGATCTCTAGGTGGAAAAATGGGAGCCACGATGATTGATTAGAACCCAGAAGGCGGATTAGGCTTTTGGAAGCAGGAAACTCCTATCATTCAAAGGCAGTCGATTGGGGCTCTGGCAACAATCTCCTAGATGGTCGGGGGATAGCAGAGATTTAGGTGGATCAGATGGATGCAAAGAAGGTGGTTTTACTAGCAAGTAAAAGAAATCCTTTGCGACCCCCAGTTTATGGTTTGTTTTCAGAAGTTTTGGAAGTCATAGTTATGAGTAGTGCCCTGAGGAGGAATGAAGGACTAAAAGCCTATCTAGTCAAGGAATGGCAGACAAATGCACTGGTTGTGAGGCAAAGTCTGAGAAGTGTCACTTGTGTGTAGAGGGCCAGTGAGCTGAAAGGAAAATGAGATTTGCTTTTCCCTGTAGACCCCCAATTTGGAGGTGACAAAAGGAAATGGTTTTTATTAGGAGGGTTTTGAACAGAAGGAAGGAATTGTAAATATTCTTTCTGAAACCAGTGGGAAGGAACAAGAGTGTGGCCCATCTTCTGCCTTTATGGGTTTTAATAATGAAGCTCTTATTGGATATGACTCTAAGCTTGCGAGGGATCGACTTTAGAATTTCACCTTTGATGTGGAGGAGCAAGGCGTAGAACCCCAGGTTTTAATTATCTGGAATGAGTAGGTGGAGGAGTGGCTAGGGCCGCTCAAGCAGATTGAAAATCATGTGCAGGAGAGTCACTCCTTTTTAGGCATAGCCAAGAATGGTTGGAATACTGACTCCAAGAGAAAGAAGGGGAAGTTAATAAAGAAAAAATATGAATGCCCTACTTCAATTCTCAAGGTCAATATTCAGATAGACAAGGTTATGGAAGAATCAGAGTTTATTTTGGTTGGAATAGCAAGAGGGAAATACTTTTCTGCAAAGTATATCACAAAGTGGATAAAAAAATATTGGTGTGGGGCTTCGGATAATCAGGTTGAAGTAATCACTCTGGCTAGGGGTTGGTTTATGGTTCAGTTCAACAAGGGTGAGACTTTGGAATGGGTCTTGAAACTCAACTAGTGTTTTGGTATATCGCCAATTCTATTTAAGAAGTGGACACCCCTATTTGATGCTCAAAGAGAAAAATTGGAAGAAATTCTAGTATGGGTCTATCTCTCAGCTCTACCCCCGCATCTATGGATAGAGGATGTATTCAAAGCCATAGGTAATACTTTGGGCCTCTTTTTGGAGGTGGACATGTCGTTTGTGGAAACTAAGATCAAGAATGTGGCACACATTTTGGAAATACCGGACCCAAGGGAAGGTCTGGAAGAAAAAATCTAGTTACATCTTCAAGGCTATTCTCATAGTCAAATCATCGATTACAAGCATCTTCCCTTCAGATGTCATAGATTCCACAAATATGGACATTTAACCCCGCGATTGTCCATTGGGATTCAGAAGGAGAAGAAGGCAAAGGGGAAACCCCGGGACTGAGGGTCGGCAACAGGTAGAAGTGGAGGTGAATGAACAGATTGAAGGGGTAGAGCCTCATCAAGAAGGGGAACAAGTGTCGATGGAGGTACAATAAGAGCAGATTGAGAGGTTGAAGATTCATACCATGCCAGAACAAGAACATCTTAGAGGAGCCTAGGAAGAGGATGGAACTAATGATTTGGCGCCTGTCTTGGTGGGTACTTGTTCTCATCCCCTATCATCATTACATGATTCTATTCAATCTTTGATAAATGTAATACCTCGGTCTGGTCCTTCCAAGCCTTCTATGACTGAGTTTCATGTCTTAGGAAGTATGTTTCTATCTCTGGATAATATTATTACCTCCATTCCAACCCTTTCCCTTGTTAAGTCTGAATCTTCAGTTGGACCTGAATATTCCCCTTTACCTTTGGACTCCTTTGAGAACCCCCCCACGATCTCCGCCCTCTAGAAAAAAGGGTTATGCCTATTGATCCTATAGGAGGGTTAGGGAGAATTCAGGAATCCATTATGCCTTGAAATACTAGAGGAAGGAAGACTAGCCTATCTAAGGCACAACTTAAAGTAAAGTTGGATATTGTTGATGGAAAGCAATTATCCCTCAAAGGGGCGCTTAGAGCAGTGCAGACCCCTATCATAGTTACCAAATGATCCTTTTGTCCTTTAATTTTCATGGTTTTTCTAGCAGCTAAAAGAAGCTAACCTTAAAAGATCTTTTTCAAACCTATTGTCCTGATGTCATTATGTTGCAAGAAACCCTTGGACCTGGCGAAGCGGTGATGACCTCCCTTAGAAAAATGATGCCAAGTTGGACTTTTGTAATTGTTGATGCGAAAGGTAGATCAGGGGGTCTGGCTCTAGGTTTCAAAGACAGCAGTATGAAGCTGAAGAATTCTTGGGGATCAGAACTAGTGTTGGGGGTTAACAATGTAAACTTTGAAACATGAACCAATACTGTTACCCGTTTCGTAGAGATAACAAAAAAGTGACCCGATTTTGAAAAGGGGTGATGCAGAACACACGTTTTTTTTGGAGCATAGCTTTTGGCACTTTAAATTTTTTATGTACATTGCGTTTTAGAATGGTAGTGATTTTCATGTTGATTCTAAAAAGTGGTAATTTTACATCAAGCCCTTTTTTAAAAGACCTATTTTTTGACTATAAATATTCTAATGTATGAAATGTAAATAATTATTTTCTAAATTTAATAATTTTGAAGTGGTATTCTTCTTCATATTTTCTTGTTTTTTTTTTTTTTTTGGTAGTGAGGTTTTTATTGTTTTGCATATTTAAATAAGAAGGTCGATATTTTGAATTTTCGATATTCTACATATTTATACATCGTTAATTAATTTTTCAATCCACATGAAATAATTGTCTCTAAAAAACAATAATTTTTAACAATTGACATAAAAATAACCATTTTTAACATAAATATAACTAAAAAAACTACACGTTTTGATAATTTTTTGTAATTTTTTTGCTAGAAATGACATGTCAAAATCACAATTTTTATAGGAAAATTTTAAATAAAAATGGTTAAACAATAGTTTTTTTTATGAATTTCATGTCAAAAAAATAATAATAATCACTGCTTTTTTCAAAAAATAATGATTAACATAAAAATTAATGTGAAAATCACATAATACAAATATTGAATGCATAACAACCTTAATTGAGTGCTTATTCTTCTCATAAAATGTCAAAGTCAAAACATTACAAGTATAACTAATTAATAGTTACAAAAAATGAGCTTGATTTCCAAGCATAACTTAAATTTAATCAACAATGTCACGTAATCCAAACTCTTCATCCTCTAGAGTTTCATCATTGTCTTCTTCCACAATATTTTCTGCTTCATTTTGCTCATTTTCCTCTTCTAATAGATCTTTGATGTCTGTGAATCTCCCAATGTATGCCTTTCCAATCATTCCGTGTAATGGTGGTTGGGGTTCCTTTGCCTTTTTTGCCACACGTGATTCACTAAAGTCCCCTTTCTTCAACCTAATTTCTTGCATTGCATCTGGAAGAAATTGAAGAGCATTAATTATTTGCTGAATAAAATTGCACTGTATTGGATCTTTTTCAATGGCAATGCAATTTCTTCCTTTTTGAAGGCAACATGCTAGTGTTGTACCTAATTATCAAGCACAAAATAAATAATGAAGTAAATTAGTACAATGACATATAAATTAAGAAATAACATATTGAAATTCAATTCCATATAATAAAACTTACCTGATCCAGAAAATAAATCCAGAACCCAATCTCCTTCATTTGAACATATGTCTATAAGATAGTTAATCAATAACTGTGGTTTTTGATAAATGTTAACTATCTCTCCTTTTGCTTCTTTGTCTTCATATGTTAGTTTTCTCACAACAACATCATAAGTCAGTATTTGGCTATGACTCTTTCCATCTACCTGATTAAAAATCATAGACATATAGCTATCATCTTTTGCCCAACTATCAATATGGATGAACTCACAATCATTTATAAATAGTTGATCTTCACGGTTAAAAATATTTGACTTTTGCCTGTAACATGAAATAGTAAAAGTTCAATTAACTTGTACATAAATGAATTTTTTAACATTAATAAAATATACATTTTAAACGTCTTACCATGTAAGCTGCATCCTTGAATTTGTTTTCCCCTTAAAGCTTGACAATAACAATAACCCCGACGGCCCAACGACCCGCGAGGGTGGCGGGGTGATTCCATTGGGCCGCTGGGGTGGGGCGGAGGTTGTTCGCAACCCTCCGCCCCACCAGAATCACCTGCCACCCCTGCGGGCCATTGGGCCGCAGGGGTGGGGCAGAGGCTGTTCGGCGGCCCAAACGGCCCGTGGGGGTGGCAGGGCAATTTCGGGAATCACCCCGCCACCCTCGTAGGCTTTTGGGCCGCCAGGGTGGGGCGTAGGGCTGCGGACAGCCTCCACCCCAACACGGCGGCCCAACAGCTCGCGGGGGTGGCGGGGTGATCCTGCATCCCTCCGCCCCACCCCGGCAGCCCGACAGCCCATGAGGGTGGCGAGGTGATTAATTCCCGGAATCATCCTGCCATCCCCGCAAGCTGTTGGGTTGCCGGGGTGGGGTGGACGCTGTCCGCAGCCCTCCACCCCACCCCGGCGGCCCAACGGCCTGCGGGAGTGGCGGGGTCATTCCCGGAATCACCCTGCCATTCCCGCAGGCCATTAGGCTACCGGGGTAGGGCAGAGGGCGGGGCAGAGGCCCTCCGCCCCACCCCGGCGGCACAACCGCCTGCGGGGGTGGTGGGGGTGATTCCAGGAATCACCCCGCCACCCCCGCGAGCTGTTGGGCCACCAGGGTGGGGCGGAGGGCTGCGAACAGCGTCCGCCCCACCCCCACGACCCAACGGCCCACAGGGGTGGTAGGGTGATTCTGGTTCTGGGAATCACCCTGCCACCCTCACGGGCCTTTGGGCCGCTAGGGTGGGGCGAAGGGTTGCCGATAGCCGCCGCCCCACCCCGGCGGCCCAACGGCCCGTGGGGGTGACAGGGTGATTCCGGGGTGATAGAATTTTAATGTATTTCAGATCCCATTATTTTATCTTTATGGCCATTACTAAAACATGATGAATTTATACTTAGGAAAGAAAAATGTTATTCTACCAAAAACATTAGTGTGTTTTTTTCCTCATAAACAACTATTTTTTTGCACATCAAAATTCAATTTTACTAGCATTTTTTAAAAATGTTGAAAATTGACCCTAAAAAAAAAACCATCGTTCGCGTATCAACACTTTTCGTTTTCGGAGTGTTTTTTGCATGAAAATTTCGTTTTCACTACCATTTTTAAAACATGTTCAAAATTGACCCTAAAAAGAAAACCATCATTCTAGTATACACACTTTTCGTTTTTAGCACTGTTTTTGATGTTTTTTCGGGGTTTTTTGGCCAGAGTTCCCATTTTGAGTTTATAGTTCCCGTTTCAAAGTTTACATTGTTGGTTGAGGTTTACTCGTCAGAAATTTGTTCCGATTTATCTCTTGTCAATATCTATGGTTCATGTCAGGATAGGGTATCACTCTAGAAGAACCTTTTTCTAAGTATTTTATGAAAGCCCCCAATCTAGTGGGGCGGGACCTCAATTTTTCTTTGGGTTTGTCTAAAACATGGGGCCCCCAGGCCCAAGCTGACCCACTAGCAGAATTTTTCTTGAATAAGCTCCAGACTGGAAGGCTTATATGTTAGAAAAATATTATATATGACAGAGAAATGCAAGACATATAATATGCGGAAAAACACAAACACATAAAACCAGAGAGACATAGATATGCGTGGTTCACCCGGTTTGGGCTACGTCCACATCGAACAACCAGTCCTTCCTTTCTATTATCCAACAAAATGAAGAGACACAACCTACATCAAATCCGTTGTAATATCCTCTGTTTTCTCTCACAGCCTCACCTCTCTGTTTCTTGCTCTGAGAATACACATATATTCCACAGCGTCAATACAATATCCTCATACAAAGAGAAGGGTTTCCTTCTAGGGCAAAAAACCCTAAACTAAACATAAATTCTACCGTCAAATCATCCGCCTAATGAATGGCCTAGATTGACTAGAAATTACTATACTTTTAGAAGGAAATTTTACATTTATTTTTAGCTTCGGGGACGCCACCCCCGAAACCCCCGTCGGGGGACTGCTGGCCCCCGAACCCCCCAGCCGGGGGGGATGCCCCCCCCCCCCCCCCGAACCCCCGTCGGGGGGGCAAGTCCCCCCTGGCATGGAGGGGTGTACAATCTTCCTAAGCTATACATCCGGTTGAAACAAAAACCTATAAATTAGGATGATAATCATGCTCCACACCCAACATTATAGACATTAACCTAATAAAATCTAGCCCTACATGGAGGAACAAAAAAGTAGGGGAAGCCAGGGTGGCGAAGATATTGGACTGTTTCCCATTAAACGAGGACTTTATAAACTAAATTCCCTCTTTTAGGCAATGGGTTGGATCAGGAGGGGAATCAGATCACTTCCCCATTCTCTTGGAACTGAAAGGGTCCAGTAGGAAGCCTAGTTCTCCCTTCAAATTCAACCCTGGTTGGCTCAAACAGCTTCGCTTCAATAGATTCATCAAATACACTTGGAAGCATCTAGATCAGACCCAAGACATATCCCCTACACAGTCTTTCATGGGAAACTTAAAAAGACTGAAATTGGAAACTATAATATGGGCTAAAGAAAAAAATATGATGGATGAAGTTGATTTAAAGTATATTGGGGAGGAACTGGAAGCCTTGGAAATCCTGGAAGGGGATGGGTATGAGACAGAGGAGAAGAGAGAAAGGATAAAACAATTGGAGTCTAGGAGGAGGAATATTCTAAATGACATTGAAGAACAATGGAGACTCAAAAGCCGAGCTATTTGGCTTTCAGCGGGGGATGAGAATTCAAAATTTTTTCATAATTATGCAAAGGGAAGGAAGAACATCAACACTATTTGGGAAATGAACCGAGTAGATGGGGGAAGAGAAAAATCATTTAACAACATGGAAACTCTAGGAAGAGATCATTTTAAAAATTTGTTCAGAGCTCTAGAGGCAGCTTCAATTGTCGAGGTCATTCAGGTGGCTCATCTCTTCCCTAGGTATGCAGAGGAGGAAGAAAATGATTTGTTAATGGTGCCTGTGACAAAAGGAGAAGTTGAAGGCATTATAAAATCCATCCAAAAAGACAAGAGCCCAAGGCCTGATGGCTGGACTGTGGAATTCTTCCAACATTTCTTTGATTTAATAGGGGAAGAGATTGTAGGGGTGGTGGAAGAATCCAAGATTAGGGGTTATATCCATGAGCCTTTCAATTCTACTTTTCTAGCTTTAATACCTAAATCAGATGACCCTGCATCATTTGAGGAGTTCAGGCCTATATCCCTCTGCAATTTCATCTATAAAATCATTGGTAAAATTATTGTGATTCGCCTAAAGCCAATCCTTTCTAGAAACATCTCTAAGGAACAATTTGGGTTCCTTGATGGTAGACAGATCCATGAAGCCATTGGAGTTTCCCAAGAATTGATGTAGTATAAAGAAAAGCAAAATTAAAGACCTGATAGTCAAAATTGATATGTCAAAGGCATATGAAAGGATCAGCTGTTTTACAGCTCCTAATGACTCATCTAGGATTTAGTATTGGCTTCATCAATTGGGTTATGGGTTTCATATCAAATATGACTTTTGTTGTTTTCATAAACAGGGTAGCCTCACCCTTTTTCCACAGTAAGAGAAGGCTTAGACAAGTATTCCCTCTATCTCTTCTTTTGTTCTTACTGGCATCAAAAGGACTAAGTCAGTTGATCCTCATTGTAAAGAGGAGAGGTGATTTAAAAGGAATTGAAATAGAAACAAATCTATTTATTACTCATTTGTTTTTTGTGGATGATATCCTACTTTTCAGTAATGGATCTAGGGATGATGTTCAACAGATGAATTTCTCTCTAGACTTGTTCCTCAAGGCAACTGGGATGTGCATTAATGCTCAGAAATCCTCAATGGTACACGAAGGATTCACGGTCAATGAGGTAGACAGAATTACCTCGATTCTCCGCTTTGATACAAACACTATGGGGGATAGCTTTAAATACCTGGGTTTCCATTTAAATCCAGATTCCTACAGGAAACATGACTGGAATTGGTTGTTAGAAAAAATTGATAATCGTATTAAACTATGGAGCTTTAATAATTGGTCGAGAGCTGGCAGATTGGTACTCATTAAATCAGTTCTTATTTCTATCCCTATATATTGGATTTCTCTCACCTAGGTTCCAAAAGGAATACTATCCAAAATAAGGAAATTGTGTAGCCATTTTCTATGGGCAGGTGTAAAGGAGGACGTGGTTCTTCCCTGGGTAGCTTGGGACAAAATTTCTCGACCCAAGGCTTGGGGAGGATGGGGTATAAAGGAACTCCAATCTTTTGCATTGTCATTGGCAGCAAAATCGGGGTGGTGGTTGTTGACTATGGATAATTTGTGGACTGTTGTGGTAAAAAGGAAGTACATCAACCCAATTCCTATTGATGAATGGATGCACAAGGTCAATAAAAAACCCTCGAATGCATCATCAATATGGAAGGAAACTATAGAATCCTTCAAAATCGTGGAAGATGGTCTTGCCTGGCACATAGGTAATGGAGAAAAGCTCATAATAGGAATTGATCCTTAGGTGGGATGCAATGAGGCCTTTGTACTTTCAAGGGATATTTTGGACTTCCTCAATGCCCAAGGTGTTTTGTTCTTGAATCATATAGAAAAGGCTGAAATATCAACTAATTGGCATCAAGGATGGAAATCTGCAGAGGATCTTTTCTTAGAGCCACAATGGGGAGGGAGAGTGGAAGATGTACATAAGAGAGCTACAGCGCACAAATGTTAGGGTCAAGGATCATCCAGACTCTATTCGATGGGTACATGCTCCTTCATGCCAATACACCCCAAAATTTGGATATAGTTTATTGATGGCTAGAAAAGTATAGGGGGTGCAGGACTAGTGATGCAAACTATTATGAAAACTGAAAAGTCCAGCAAAAGAAAGACTATTCTTATGGTGCAACCTAAAGAATAAAGTGCCCACTTGGGACAACTTACAGAAGAGGAAAAAACATGCTACGGGATAGTGTATATTGTGCAAAAACGTTGAAGAATCTGCCAACCACTTATTTTTAAGATGCGCTTTCATCGCGAATATTTGAGAGTCCACTTTGAATCTATTGGGGATAAGATTAACCTAGAATGGGGAGAGTTGTGGGGAAGCCTGGAAAACCTGGTGGAATATAGTCTCAAACAAATACTTAAGAAGCATCCCTTTGATCATCTCTTGGGGAATCTTGCTAGCAAGAAACAAAGGTATCTTTCAAGATCTTTCAACTTCTCCCTATTCGATTGCAGTAGAATGTGCTTCAATGTTTTCTCTTATACCTATTACTACTCCATCTCAGAACTCCAGGATCATCCATGAAGAACATATCAAACCTGATATCCCTTGGGCATACTTTGATGGTGCCTCTGATGCACAACATAGGTGTGGGTCAAGGCTGGTAATTCACCTCAATGAAAATAGGTTTTACAAAGCTTTTGTGGGCCTCAAAATGGGAACAAACAATTACGTTGAATTACAATTTCTAAAATTATTAATGTGTTGGATTAAACAGTTGGGGATTGGTTCAGTGCAATTTTTTGGTGACTCGTTGAATGTTATAAATTGGTTCAACAATATGCAGAGATGTCAAAATCATATATTGATTCCACTCTTAGAAGAAATGTTTCAATTAAAAATGACTTTTTCTCATATATTTGTTTGTCATATCTATAGGGAGCATAATACAGTAGCAGACCTCCTTTCGAAGGAGGGTCTACAATGGGATTTGGGCGTATGGCGTATAGCAAAACATAATGATGGAAGGATTTGTGCGTTGGATCAACAACCATACAATCTCTAATGTGAAGTGACTGGTTTTTTCATCATATATCAGCTCATATAGATTTTGTGGTTTTAGTGGATACTTTTTTACTCAGACTTTCAGTGATTTCTGTATAAACTGTTTCCTTTTATAAAACTAGTATTTATATGGGTCACTTTCTCCTAAATGAGGAGGCCCAGAACATGGACAGGATTGTTTTTGTGATGGGGCTGGGGTTGTTTTTATGCTCAATTTTGTTGTGGGTTTTTTGCCTTCTTCATGGTGGATACACAATCTTCAAAATGCTTAATTGAATCTACTTATGTAACTTTTTATTTCCTTAATAAAAGGTTTGATTTTTCCTCGGAATAAAATATGCTAGAGATATTTTCTTGGAGTCTTTTTTGAGTATTTTATCATGTGGAAGGAAAATTTTTATGGTTGGTGATGACATGAACTTCATTTTGAAGTAGGTGGACTATGGGGGAAATCAGGGAGGATGGAATTTTTGGTATACTTTCTTCTCCAAAAGGTTAAAGAGGTTGCACTTTATAATATTGAGCTCTTAACCCTTAAGCATACATGGTGAGAAAACATGCTAAAAGTGGGGGTGTTTATGAAAGACATGATAGGTTCCTTATAGCTAAAAGTATTGTTGATTAAGTGGGAAAAATAAGATCTTGGATAGGTGAAGGTGGTATATTTGATCATGTTCCTGTATTCCTCCAATTATTGAGGAAAAATAAAAGCCTCCCAACCCTTTTAAATTCAACTCTCATTGGTTGAGGTTCTTGATTTTAAGGATTTGTTTCATAGTGAATTAAAACTTATGGACAATAAGTTGGATGATCGGACAATTCTATGATAATATTAAGAGGATTAAAAGAAAATTCATCAAGTGGGATAAAGCTAAATTTGAGGATTCAAAAGAGAAAATTTGGATGTTGTTAAAGATTATTTCAACATTTCCTAATCTAATATGAATGGTCGTTTAAATGAAAAAGAGTTAATGAACATAAATTCATTGAAAGCATCTAAAAGGAATCACTTGATTTAGATGAATCTAACTAGAGACAAAAAATTAAAGCAACTTGGGTTGTCGAAGGGGATGAAATCATTTTTCACAACTATGAAAAGATGGGGAAGAATATCAATACCATTTGGAGTGTTAAAGGTGGGAAAGTAAGTTCATAGTTTTGATGAGATGAATGAGGTGGGAACGAATCATCTTAGTAATATTTTTAAGTAACCTCCTAAAACTAATATGTTAATATACACTAAATCACTACCTTTTTCTTAAGCTCCTAGAAGTAATTCGTTAATACACTCCAAATAACAACCTTTTTCCTTATTTTTATAAACAAAATAAAAACCTAGCTCTTGTGAGAGAAAACACAACCACTAAGTTAGAGGAATTCATCAAATCTTTACATACAAAATTCCTAATCGTGATGGGTGGTCTATTGAATTGTGTGAAAGTGTATTTGACTTGGATAGGACTAATTTGTTACAAGTTGTTGAGGAATCTATAAATATTTTCATGGTTTTAGACATATAGCTTTGTGTAATGTGGTGGATTAGATTATTTCTAAGAGACTCAATCCAATGCTTTCGCATACTATATCATGTCTTAGTATAGTTTTATCAATGGTAGACAAATTCATGAGGCTATAGATATATCTCAAGAAGGCCTTCATACTATCAAAGTAAGGAAGA
Source organism: Pinus tabuliformis (assembly GCA_031772625.1). Lineage (NCBI taxonomy): Eukaryota > Viridiplantae > Streptophyta > Pinopsida > Pinales > Pinaceae > Pinus > Pinus tabuliformis. Next base: position 827,909,104 of record CM062809.1, on the reverse strand, counting down.
GGTCTTCTTTTATCATCAATTTATACTTAATATCTAAGGCACATGATAAGGTCAATTGGTCTGTTGTAGGTTGATGGTACTTCATGTTGGTTTCTCTTTTTCTTTTGTTAATTGGGTGGAAGGATGTATCTCATATGTTTCTTTCTCCGTCCTTATTAATGGTTCTACTTCTTTTTTTGTTCTTCCTTAGGATTGATGTAGGAGAATCCTATATCGCCTTTGTTTTTTGTTTTCCCTAGTTTTTAAGGGAATAAGTAGATGTGCCATTCATGAACACAACCATAAAGATTTGAAAGGTCTAAGGAGCAGGGGAATTATTTTTCTAATTCATGCATTTTGTGGATACGTCCTTCTATTTTGTTATGGTTCTTTTAAGGGTCCAAAATCAATTCAATGTCTTTTGGCTATGCGTTCTAAAGCTATATGGATCGAATAAAATGAGAAACAATGCTCTTTAAATGGCACATAAAGGGTTGAAGGCTCATCAAAGTGTATAAAACTTATGTTACTTTTCCAAGTAGTGGATTTTCATTCAAGGTTTATATATTTGGGTTTTCATTTGAATCCAAATGAGTACTGATTTATGGATTGATTATGGTTATTCTATGAAATAGATAAAATGATCACTTCTTGGTACACAAGATGGATTTCTATTGGTGGTAGACTTACTTTCATTAAAGAAGTTTTAAATTCAATCCACATATATTGGCAATCCTTAGTATATGTTCCTAAATGAATCTTGCACAAAATTATGAGGAAGATCTTTAGTTTTCTTTAGACTTGGAAAAATGAGAATCAAAAGCTGGCGTTAGATAGGAGTCTTGCTAATTCCAAAAGGGATGGAGGTTGGGGCATGAATAAATTTTTTTATTTTGTTAAAGCCTTAGCAGCCAAGAACTTATGGTAAGTGATTAAGTGGTCATGATTATGGAAATATGTTCTAATGCATAAATATAACACCCATTACCTATGATGGAGTGGGTAAAATTTCCAAAAATATTTTGTTCAAATGCATCTATTTTTTGAAAAGCGTTGCTCTATTGTATCCCACTAGTCAAATTATGGTTAGTATGGAATGTTGGGAATGGAAGGCACATTTAAGTAGGTGTCTCTCTTCACACTATTGAATGGAATTCAATGTACTCACCATAACTCAAATATTAAATTGTTGGTTGATGTTAGCTACTTGGTGGAAATTTTAGGGTGGAAGGTGGAAGTGGGTTGAAGGGTTGGATTTGATGGTTCTTGAAGTTAAGGAGTGGGATGGTTTTTAGCAAGCATTGATAGCTAGTAATATATCTATCAAGGAGGAGGACACATTATTGTGGGACAAAATTACAAGTGGATTCTATCCTACTAGGCTCATTTATTAAGCTATGTTCGTTAATTATCAGGCTCAACATGTTAAATAGCAGTGGTTAAAGATATGGAAAATTAGGGCTCCATTATAAATTAAGATTTTTTATGGATGGATCAATCCAACAAGGTTTTAGCATGGTACAATCTACTTAAAAGATCATTTGAAAGTCATGGATAGTGTCCTTTGGGAGAAATTTTATTCTACATTTCACATGCTAGTTGGATGTCATTTTTATAAGGAAGTTTGGGTTCCCAAGGAAACACTTACTAAGGGTTTGGTTATTTAGAATGGTGTTACATTAGAGGTGATTCAATCATGGTGAGAGGAATATTCTATAGTTTAATTTGAAGCTTTTTCTTAGTTGTTAGTTACGGTTAATGGAGAGTTTGGAACTAAGTTAATCTTTGGGGGACGGATGATTAGTAACTTCCAAGTTTTCCACATGATTCAATATGCCTATGAAAACTTGAAAAAATATATCTATGTTAAAGCTTTGAGGTAGGTAAACGCCTTACCCATTGAGATGAACAATCCTTGTGTTTTTTTGTGGTACATCGAAAGAAAAACTAGGAATATGTGTGATATATAACTTTTCATGGATACTCCATTGGAATGGTTCATGACAACAAATTTCAAAAAAAAATTATTGAAACTGTTATTTTTTCCTTAGCCTCCAAATTCTTGAGTTGGCTGATTTTCTACCTAATTAATTAAATTAGCTTAAATGCAAGAAATAGAAAACTAAAGTAAATGCACACATCATGTACAATAGACACAAATATTTTCCCTCAGAAAACCTTACCAAAGAAAATCCAACAAGAAGGCTATTATACTGTCTTTTCTCTACTATGGAAAATGTGTAAATATAAAGAAAGAGGTACCCTCTATGGAGTTACCTAAAACTTGTGGTCTATATGGATGTTATATTCTTAACCCGCTTTGTGTTTCTCTCTAACTTCCCACTCCTAGTTGTTCTACACAACTATGGAATAGAATACAACCACATATAATAGAACCCCTACTATTCCCAATGGTTTGGTATATATCATAACTCAATAGCCAATCATGTGTAAGGCTTGAATCCCTAAACTCTTAAATAGAGTTACAATTTTGAACCTTCTAGGTTCTTAGTCAATGTTCACACATGGCTAGTCCCATATGCATGAGCAACTGGTGTTGACCTGGAATCCACTCATACCATGGTGGTCAACATGGTAGGTCAACTTGCAGGAGGCATGCATTTTACATACTAACTCCATTTGACATGATTCTTGCACTTGGAAACGTCTTTGAGTGTATAAAAATGCCAAGGGATTCAACACAAGCGAGAGATTTTAGACCCCAAAAATCTTCATTTAAGGCCTCAAATTCCTCTGAAAGGTTTTAGACCCCAATTCACCAAAATGGGACCTACAAATAAAAATGTTCTTGCAAGCTCATTCCTCCAAAATTCCACTTTAAAAACATTGTGATAGATGAAAAACAATATAATTATCAATATAGTTAATACCTCCCCATTTTGGGAGGATTTTGGTCCCCAAAAGCTTTACTGGATAAGGTGAGGAAATTTGTCCTCTGCCTTCTCCTTAGAGTATTATTTTCCTTTTCCTGAAATTTTCCATTTCAAACCAATCTACCAAAGGTCATCATACACATTTCTTGCAGTTCTAGACCTCTTCTTCAAAACTATGTCCTTTTCTAACTCTACCTAAGCATCTAGTGCTAGTCCTATATGGAAGGTGGGACATGCCCCTCCTCCTAATCCAATATGGAAGGCTCCTAAAATTACTAATTAAATGTTCATGTATTGGGATAGAATGAGTATGTAGGCATTATCTCCCACCTTTTCCAATATTATGTAAGAACCATGCTACAAAGTCTTGATCTTCTTACCAGGACCTTGTAGTTTTTCCTTGTTCAACTGCATCCATACTTTATCTTCCATTATGAATTACTCCTTTATTCTGTGTTAATCATTCCTAGCCTTATATTTTTCCTAAAACTTATTTAACAGCTCTTGTATTTACAAATGGATTTGTCTAATCTTCTCAATAAAATTTTATGCTCTTAATGCATCCTCTAAGATATCCTCCCTCACTCCTCCTTGTTGTCCATATACAACATCCAAAGGTGAAGGTGGAAAATATCCAAGGGAAGTTTCAAAAGGGAACTTACTAATAGAAGTATGGATTTATGTATTATAAGAGTGTTTTATGTATATAAAGTTTTCATCCTAGGTCTTTGGATGCTTCTAATTTTAAACCCTCAAAATTTGCACCAAAGTCCTATTCACTACTTATATCTACCCATATGTTTGTGGATGAAATGTTGTTTACCTCTTCAACTTCATGTCCATTTTCTCCCACAATGTAGTTCAAAATGCACTAAGTATCCTAGTGTGTTTTTCTCAAATGATGTTCCTTAGTATCCCAAAGTGAACCTAGAGTTGTTCAAAAAACAAGTTTTTTGTTTTTTTCCCTTTAATGGTTTTTTTATAGAGCATGAGAATGCAAATATTGATGAACCTCTCAACTACCACAAACAAGTAATCATTTCCCTTATTATTTTTTGGTAAACCTCCCACAAAATCCATGGAAATGCTTTCCCGAGGACAAGTGGGTACAAGTAAGGGATTGTATAGACTTTATTTCACGTTACTAGGTATATCGATATAACAAAGTATATATCCTCTAATGTACCTTGCTACATGTTCTTGAATTCTAGGCCAATACACATACCCTTTGTAAGTTGGAAATTTTCTTCCCAACACCAAAATTCCCTACAACCTTACAAGTGTGGGCCTCTCTAATAAGTTGTATCCACTCACCTCAAAGAACACAAAAATTATCCAGCCTATATAGTAACCCATTTTGGAGATAATATTCAATTTTGTTTTCACCTCCTTCTACGTGAATATAACCTTGAAATTGCTAAAACATCTCCTTGAAGTCATATTCTATGCATGCTTCTTTGTATGTATCATGCCATGTGAAAGGCTCCATGTGCATCAAATTTCCCATAGTTGTAATTTTTCATGTGGGAGGCCTTGAGAGAATGTTAGCCAACTTGTTTGTGTATCCCTTCTTATACTTTATGAACAAATGAAATTGTTGTAAGAACCCCATGCACTTCTAGTTTCTAGTTTATTGTAGCTTGCTCTATGTCTGTAGGTATTGTAACAATTAGTGATCTTTGTGGATAATGGGATCCTTTCCCATAAAATAGTGTTTCCACTTTTTGATAGATTATACTAGGGAATATGTGTTTTTGTCATAGGTTGGGTATTTGAGAAATACCCCATGAAGTAATTGAAAACAATAGCATACAAGCCTTCCTCCTTTCATGAAGACGACTCCCATGGCATACCCACTTGCATCTATCTGCATTTTGAAGGGATTTTGGAAGTTTGGTAACTTGATAACGTTTGATTGATTTTGTTTTTCAACTCTTCAAAGGCCTTCAACTAAATCTTCCCCACTAGAAACTCTTGCTACTCATTGTTATGGCATGGAGTGGTGCAACTACTGTTAAAATTGAAGCTATGAACTTCCACAAGTATTTTTTTGTCCCAATGAAACTCGTAACTTCAGAGACATTTGTAGGCACCATCCACTTCATGATGGCCTCCCTCTTCAAGGGATTTATCTTTAGCTCCCTGTTGAAGGCCCGAAAATCGGGTCGACAACAAGGGGGATACCCACCCGGTCCGGACCTTGGTTGGCAGCTCCTTATCCGTTTGGTATAGCGGGTCCGACTGGGGATAATGGGACCAGTTTCCCAATCTAAGGGGTGTGTGTGTGTGTAGAGTTGAATGATGCTGATCTAGGAGTGTTTTAAGCTAATTTAATTCAAACTTCTAAGCTAACTCTATGCTACTGTAATCTAATAAAGGAAAAACAACACATCTAATCTACACTAACCCGAGGTGTATTTCTTCTATTATGCGATCTAAAAAGATTTCAAACAATAACTGGTAATAAAGATCATTCAGCTATCATAAGAATAGAAATCAATTAAGATAAACCATTCTGCATAAAAAGTTAGGCAAAACAGTTGTGAACAGCATATCGCATAATAAGTTATTCATATATCAAGCACAAATAAATGACTCCACCATACAGAAGTGCCAAATGGTAACCCACACATTCATGCATTAACATATAAACAACTGAAACTGCATAGCACTTTAAGAATATGAACAGAAACAGGTCAAGAGATAAAAGTACCATTTATGACTGGTTCCACTCATAAGCTTCAAGCAATAACGATTTATCTCTACTTGTTCTAACATCTACTAAGAGTACAAAAGTGCAACATCAGTAGCAGACATTAAATGCAAACATTGATAAATCTCGATCCATCCATTCACCAAAAACCCCCTCCGAGGGTGCAAAAGTGCATGTTCTGAGGACAAGTTTTTTGACAAATTTCAGGACCCTTCTCTAAATGCCTGAGAAGGGTTTAAATACTGCTAACTAATTAATCTTAATTACATAAATTTAGGACACGGTTTCAAATGACCACCCTTCTACTAAAGCAAATTTATTTCTAAAAATTAAATCTAATTTCTAACCGTTTCTGTATTTGCTCCTTAGTGCCGTAAGCAATGCAACATTCGCCTGGGAAGAGTCGGCTGGTTGTCTTCTTTTTTCTTTTGAATTACGGAAATAGAAACAACAAGAGCTGGCACCACTTTCCGACAAACTAGAAGATATTTTCCTCTGACTCGGTGTATTCGTTGTGTGTATTCTTGGTAATAACCCAAATTTCTCTCAAACTGATTGTGCTGTTGCTATTTCGCTTTCCGGCCTTGCGAATGACTGAATAAATCAGGGACTTTGCTCTCTGAACAATTTTCTGTATTGAAAACTGCTTCCGTTCTTTGTTCCAGGCTTTTCTGGTGCGTTTTCCCTCTTTAGCATTTTTCTTTTTGCTTTACCCAGTCTAAGCTTCAGGATCTTTTGTTAACATGCTGCTTTTGTGCGCCTTTGACTCTGAGTCTTGGATAGTCTATTTCCATCAGTCTCTGTTGAGTGATACTCTGGAATCCGCGGTCCTGCTGCATGCGGCATCCGTTTGCGAAAGCATTTCTTCTCTGTTCTCCGAGTATTGACGCTTTCCCCTTCTCCTTAGATGTTTCCTGCACATTGATTTATATTATTTGTTGTCTTGCAGTTTACGCAAAGGAAAAGAGTAACGACGAAAAGATTGACATGAAAGCTTTAAGCTCTAATGAATGCATAATCATGACACTCATAACGAACTGACTCTTCGAAAAACACAACATAATCCTTCTCGGATACTTTGGCGTACAATCATTAAATTCTTTTTGAGGCGCGCGCCCAATTTTGGTCTGCAGATAGCTTTCCTTGAACGCTGTGTCGAGGAAATTTTGCGATGAGTGATTTCTGCGACTCGCATCGCAGTGTCGAGGATTGCGTCGTTTAAGATGTATCATCACAGGAATTGGTGATCGCATTCATCGTAGATCGCAGTTAATCATAATCATTGTGTGTTGTTTATGTGATGTTGCGATATGCGACGTCGCATATCAGCCGTCGACGATTCCTTAAGTTTTTCATTTGAGAGCGCTTCATAATATAAGCGATGCGATGAATTTCGCGTCACTTCTTCGAAGCTTATTATGCGCATAGGAAAACGTCTCACTCTCTTCTCGCGATGCAATATAGCTTTTAGGGAGTTAAAATACAAAAATTTTTGATAAAATGTTTTTTGGATTTTTGTTAAGGGTCCCCATTTGCTTGGTGTTATTGCTAATACCAATCAAAGAGGGGGGTTGTTGGTGACCACAACAATGGCGATTCACTGTGAAGAACCAGTTATCTCTGTTTTTCTATTGAATTTCAACTTCCGAAGCAGAAAAGTTTTCATATGTCTAAATTTTGTTATGGACAGGTAGAGTATATTACGCCTTTTCCTAGCACTGATACTTTGTCTCAACCTTTTCGTATTCCAATCGTTTGTTTCCTCAGGCTTAGTCCTTGTACTTATACCAGACACTACTTGGTCTTTTAAAGATAAAATAAGGTCTCCTCTGCGTGTCGGCTTTTACAATATGCTCATTTGTCGTAGGTAGAGCCTCTGCTGCCTGCAAGCATCCATAGCCTTGACAGGCTTACCTGTTTATCCAACAAAACTTGAATTCCTGTGACAAAGGCCACTGTGAAAGGTGTATTCTGAAAGTGCAGCAATTAAGAATTACACTTATCTAGATTAAACCTGAAGAAAACATTCATAAACAACACAGATTGAACTCAGGGTATTCAGTGAATAAATCCTGAAAGTTATTCTTTTTCCTTGTTGCTCAGTATTGAAAATCAGCTAACGTATATGGATTTTAACAAAACAGCTATTTAACAGAGAGAGATACAGAGACTTATTGTATGGTGAAATACACAGGGATCCAGCAGTTATCAACAGACACCAGAATGCATCCAACACCCCAGAAATCCGAGAAATCCCATTGCTTTCTCTATTAACTTCTGAAAGGATTACAGCATAAGAACTTCTTCAGGAGAAATCAACAACAACCCTTGCAATCTTATGCGAAGGGGACTTTATAGAAATGCGTATACAAAATATCTCAGGCATTGAGTCATCCGAGAGAGAAAATATCTTCATTACTACGTTCAGAAAGTAGGCAAGGAGTTATTACAATTTTGAATGCAGCGTAAATGCTCTTTATGTCTGTCAGAGGATTGTTTTGACTTTTGAGAGTCGCTGAGTCGGTTGCATTACTCTGTTTTAATTCTGGAAATACGCATTTACTTTTGGCTGCGCAGTGCATTCTCGGGTTTGCCAGCTGTGGTCTTCTATTTCTGCTTTGTTGGCTGCTACATCCGCTGAGTTGGCTCAGCTTTGATTTATGCTGCATGCTGACTTTGCTGAACCGTGCTTTTTATAAAAGTTTGTAAAAAATAAAATTGGTGAATGCCTTACTGCTTACAAAATTCTCTGTATTGCATCTGTCCACCATTCCTGTGTAGGGAGCTGATGCCTGAGGATGGCCTCCATTGTCTCTTCTGCTTCTGTATATTTGAAAAAATTTGGGACCACATTAAACAAGTGATTAATTTCATTCACTATAAAAAATAGATTTTCTATCTTACTATAGAAAACCTGCCCTGTAATAGGCCCTGTGTCTTCTGAAGTGCTGGCCCTCTCATTGATCTGTGCTGAGGAAAAAACATTTACTCTTTTAGCATACTGTTCATGGGTGAATAATTTCCCTCCGCTGTTCAGTAAGCTAGGGAGTCCTCTACTCTGCAATACCTGAAATTTCTCCATGAACCTATTCACCTCCATCTGCATATCCTGGGTTCTTCTGTCCAATGTCTGTACCAGATTTCTAAGAGTAAGAACCCTCTTGATCATTTGAATAGTCTCAGTTCTATTTGTGATTCCAATGGTGGCTAACTGAGAACTTGTTTTGTGGTTAAGCACATTGATCATTCTTGTAGCAACTTCAGGCATATTTCCTAATAAGGCTCTTGATGTTCGGATTTCCTTCTGTGCCTTTGGGATGAGCTCTAGTTGCTCATGGATTGTCTCAATATATGGCCATTGGTTGGTGATGGATTGGCCAATATTGGACCATACTATTGCTCTGATCTCAGATATGATTTTATCTAGCTTGAGCTCATTCTCAAGCTCCTTGATCCTATCTTTAAGGGCTTTGATTTCCTTGCCCTTTTCTGCCACCTCTCTTTTTGTCTTATCATGCCTTTCATTGACCTTGGCCAGCTTTTCTCTGGTTTCATGCAGCTCTGTCATCTGAGCTTCCAAGATTTGTATTTCATTCTTTAATTTCTGCATATCTAGGCTCTGTGCCTGTTCTGTACTTGTAGGTGCTGCTGAAGTGGATGTAGTTGTTTGTTCAGTTTGTTGAGGTGGAGGCACAGTGGTAGGAGCAGCGTCCTCAAGATTGATGACTTGAGGAGGAGGCTGAGAAGTCTGACCCTCTTGTCTTTGCTTTAGTGCTGCTTGTAAGGCCGCTTGAGTAGCCTCAGACTCTCCTAATTTCTCTTGTGTCTGCAGGAGCTGCTTATATATAGATATTAGCAGATCTGTGGCATCCTTTTCCATCCTTTGTTGGGCTACCTCATCTGTTTGGGGGTGAATGGTAGCTGGGAGTTTGACTTTCTTCCTTAATGCAGCCATGTCAGCATCCCTTAGTTTCAAGATCTCCTGTATCCCTTTGATGTCATTGGGGTTATGCCCAATTTCCACGATGATGTCCTCTAGGGATCTTATCCTGTTGTCTTTGGCCTGAGATGAAGCCCTCTCCAATTCTAGTTGGGAGGCTATAGCATTGAGGCTGCTTGTTAATTTATAATTCTCCAACGTTTTGTCTGCCAAGGAGGCATACACCATTTCGCCAGTTTGCTTGTGCAGCTCAATTTTATCCATTGGGTGGATCTCCTTGGCCAGGACCTCTAGATTAGTCCTGAGATAATCTGCAGTAGATTGTGGCTGGAGTGCGGTTGGTATGAAGTGACTCATAGTCAACTTGCCTTCGTCCACATCAAAGGCAGCCATTAATCTTTGTTGGTTGGAGGGAGCCATTTTCAACAAATGGTTATATAATTTGACTTTCATGGGTTCACTCCTTCTTTTGATGTCTATAAACTGTTGTTTGATGCCTACCTCTCCTTCCCTCTGCTGGCTGGAGGAAGTGACCTCCCCTCCCATGGTTCTGTCTTGTTCTTGGTGGAAGGAACTGACCGAGGCTTCCCTGCTGGGTGGGCCCATACCCATTGCTTGTCTAATTGCCGCATCATCCTCTGAGAAGTCATTTAACCTCTGTCTCTTCTCCTCTTGGTTGATGGATGAAGTCATGGGTGTTTCTCTGTCCCTTTTTCTACTTAGGTCCTCCTTCTGTGGAGTTTGAAGGACCGAGGCATCAGTAATGTTTTCAGGCCTTGAGTGTTCTACATTTTGGGCCTGCTGCTCAGTGGTAGTTGGGGCATCTACCACTCTTTCTTGCTGTAAGGGCTGCTGTGTTTCAGGTTGCCCTTCTCCTTGCTGCTGTTGCTGTTGTTGTTGTTGCTGCTGCTGCTCTGCCTGTTCTTTCTCTCGCTGCTCTGGCTCTATCTCCATCACCTGTTCTTTTCCCTTCTCTGATATATTTCCAGCAACTCTTGTAGCTTGCTGTTGGGCGGTTGAAGAGGATGTTGCTGCTCCAATTTGTATGCTTGGCAGTGAGCTGACCTGTGAATAAAACTCAAGGTCAGCCATTTTCTTTATGTTTCTTAGAGCTCTTTGATTAAGCTCTTCTTGAGTAACAGCTTCTTCTAAAGTCCCTCTCCTCCATTTACTTTGATTGGCATGTTTTTCTATGTGAGGAAGGCTGCAATGATCATAAGCAGACAATTTGTATTTAAGCCTCCTCATGGTAATGAAGTTATTAGGGTCGTAAGGTTTCCATAGGAAGTTGTATTTGAGACCAAGGCCCCCAAGCATTCTATCTGCTTCCCTCCACCCTTCCTCCCTTTCGTTATAGAGGAAATGGCCAAGTTGACTTTTGACCTTTAGCTGTGCCTTCTTACCTTTGCCTGAAAAGTGGAACATATCCACAAAGCCAAACTGCCTGAAATATTCTAAGGCAAGTAATCTCATAGGCACAAATCTGGGTAGTCTAAATGGGGGCAACTCACACCCATATATTCTGATGACAGTGTGGTGTTGGTAGAAGTACCAATCCCCAATACTGTATGCTTTTGATAAATGCAGGAGTCTTTGCATCTCATCTGTCAATCTGGGAGGAGGTGAGCCCAAAAGTAGAGTCATGGCTGGATGAATGAAGTGATCAATGAACTCACAGTAGGTGTATGGAGAATAGAAATTGAGGTGGAAAGCAGATGTCCAGTACACCACCGATCTCAAATTTCCCTGTGCATCTTCTCTTTTCATTGGGAAGGAGAACTTCTCATGCTGGAAGTATACAAGCAAATGATATATGTAGGAAGTGTATTTGAATACCCTATCTCTTGATAGGTTCATCAACTGCTCATGCATCTTGTCTGAGATGTATGTGGCATAGTCATAGCAGACTGGTTTTCTTCCTGGAGAAAACATGAGCATTATGTGCATAACCGTTTCATCCACATATTCCACTGAATCATATCCCAGGATGGGACTGATCATGTCAACAAGGTCCAGGCCCAATTGGTTGAGGTAGACATAGTTGATGGGAGGAATTTGTATAGTGTCGGCTTTGATGAATAACTGGTTAAGCTTTGTAATCTGGGCCTCTGTCATTCTGGCTCCCCCTATTATCAAATCAGCTATTAATAAAGGGACCAACTTCTTATTTGTTTTGAACTGCAGCATCTCCCTGATGGCTTCAGGGGTAATGAGAAACAGAATTGCGCCTGAAGAGTCAAGCACTGCCCTCTGGGATGCATCATAATACTCAGCACATAGGTGGATGAGTTCTGGGAATTGGTTGACCTAAGGTAGCTTGAAGATTGGGAGAGAGGAATCCCAAATTCCCAAGATTTCTGTCCCATTTTGATGTTGGATTTTAATTTCATTTAGTATTTGGAGATGAAACCTGCTCCTGCTTAGCATTTCTTCTGATATGTTATAATCTAAGTCAGCTAATGCTTTCCAGCCCAATGCTCTGTGAGGGGCATTCAGAGGAGCTACATTGAGGGCTATGGGAGCCACAGGGGGATCCATGTTTTCTTTAGGATTCTGTTCTTTTTAGGACTGGTGTTACTATGCAGAGTAACACAAACAGCGCTTTTTCTGAGGAAAATGAGAATTTCTGAGGACAAAGAGTGAATGGGAAAGGTTGTAGCGATTTTAAATGATTCTTTTGAACCAGCGGGTGAGTAGCAGAGTTGAACAACGTATGTGTTATGGTAAATTTGGTTTTTGCAGGCAACTGGTTCACGATTGCGCGAACCAGTGAGAAAATTGCGTTCAGTTTGCCCAATGTGGCCTTGTAAACATGTAATGGCAGCACTGGTATGGTATTAGTGTTGGTTCAGTGGAATTTAATGGTGATTTTAGTATTTCAAGGTCTGTTCATAGGTTTATAAGCGGAATTCAGCGACAATGGACTTGCAGAGTGAAAATGAGTAATACCTGTGGAATCTGGTCGGTTAAAACTCGCTAATGCTTGAAGGATGGGCACTCTGGCGGTCTGGAAGTCTTTTCAACGGGCTGGTGCAGGCTTGAACGTGAAATTTCATACAGAGCAACAATGCGGCTTTCTCCGAAAAAATAGCAAAAACGCGACTTTTTGGCTCAAATATAGATTTTGGTGATTTTGGCGCGCTTTTGTGCTGACGTCAGCATGACGTCATAGGTGGGGTCAGGGTCGGATGACGTCAGCAGGACGTCATCCAGCCAGGTGGCGGGTCCTGGTTGGTCCACGGGGATGGTGAGGTGGCAGGACAGGTCGGCCAATGGATGAGCGGAGGGATGACGCGACGGCATGACTGGCGGTGAAGGGGCGATGACGTGGGGATGATATAATGCAGGCGAAGATAAAAAACTGGAAACCGCGGCGGTTTCATATCGCACCGCCTATGGTACGGTGGCGGTAAATGTCAGTAGTACCTCCGATGGGCCGTAGAGGCGACGCGTCGCTGCCGCGTGACGTAGCCAAAATACGGCCATCGGATGATATCCTTCGTACAGCAGATGTGCTCCGATGCCGCGATGGCCGTCGGATCTGGAGGGGCATGATCTAACGGTTGTCGAAACTTTGATGTGATTGGGGGATAGGACAGATAAGGATCGGACGTCGGAAAGGGTCCGATGCAACCAGAGTCGTCGGATCTAGATTCGTTTGATCGGACGGTCATAAGGAAGGTTAAGTGATAGATGGGTACGGGGAGCGGCGGAGTTTATTTTAATAATATTTCTGGGGATCTGTGCACGGGCGGAAATTTGGTAAAGCGGGTTTTTCGCGACTTCCAGTGTAAATGAACCCGCCCATTAGACTTTGGACGAACGGGAAAAGTTGGTTTTTCACGATTTTTGGCCTTTTTGAAGCGGGTAAGGGTAGACACAAGGCTTTTAGGGGGGTTTTCATGTGCAAATGGGGTTTTAAGGTGAGAAAATGGATTTGTGAAGGGGAAAGGGGTTTTGGGTTTAGGTTTATCAAGATGACCAGGTGTCATTTGATCCCTGACACGGGACTTATTGGCTATATTGCCAAGGGGAGGGGTATTTATATAATGCTTGGGGTTTATACACCATGGTGTTAATACTAATAGGGGAAAGGTAATATAGGGGATTTACATAGTAGAATTAGAGTTAATATGGATGAGAGGGTAAGTGGAGGGGAAACCATTAAGTTTATGTGAAACAAACTTGGTTTTAAGAGTAGATCAAAATGAAAAGATTTTTAGACAAGAAATGTGGCTTCTAAAGATTAAGAACCACCATGAAACCATAGTCTCTTCCATGAATCTCAGCTGATGAGGAGATGTTAGAAATGAAATTGGAGGGGAATGAGGGAACTTAGTCATGCTTCCTGCTGCAATTTAATGAAGAAGAACACCATTGTCAATTAATTGACTTTGCTTTGATGCACACAGTTACCATCTCTGCAATGGTAGGGATAACCTTTCTGCAACCCCAACTACTTACCCAGCTACTTGCCTAGCATTTTTATTTCTTCTTGGAGGGTGCACTTGGACTTGCAGACCCTTACTTGCCTTTTCTTTTCTTTGGCTTTTTCTTTTTGTTTTTGCTATCTACTTCTACCCTTATTTCTTCCAAGGTCCCAAATTAAGCTGTTGGGAGCCTTTCCTTCTCTACCTGAACTAGTTGTCTACCAAGATTAAGCAGTTTGGACAGACTCCTTTCTCTATTCTATAACTGAAAATTGAAAACATGGCATGATCCAGATTAAACTGTTGGATCATCCACCAAAATTGAAACAAGGTCATCAACATTGAAACACTTTACACACCTTTTGTTCTCTAGGAAATATGGGATCTTTGTGACATCAAAGCAGAGCATATTTGGACTTTCTCTTGCCAATCATGAAATATGAAACCTATTGGTATAGCTATCTAACAGTGGCTCCACATGGGGATGGTGTTTCTTTTGAAAGACCAAGAACAGCAGGTCAGATTGCCTTGCTCCATTGCTGCCCATATCATCCTTGAAGTTTGTTGCTTTGAAGTGCCAAATTTTGTGCTTCCCTTCTTGGTAGACCTCTGATTCTATTTACCTTTTGCTGGTTGGTCAATAACTTGGAAACTGCATTTTTACAATCTAAACAGAAAATAATATGTACATCTGCATATATACAAAGGAACCTCAGGTTGCACTCATGGGAAATAGTCAAAATAATGCTTCAGCATCCTGCCATTGACAGGACCTTCATCCAAGTCAGCTTCAGTTAGACTTTTGAGGAAGTAAGTGTTGTTACCTTGTACTGCTTGGACAGCAAATGGTCCCCTCCATAAGGAATCAAATTTTCCATGCTTTCCCTTTTCTTCTCTTCTTGCATCCCACTTCAGGACTTTGTCTCCCACATTGAAATCTTCTGCTTTGGTTCTCCTGTCAAAGGCCTTCTTTAATTTTTCTTGTAACCCTTGAACTCTGCTGAAAACCTGATCTCTAGTTTGCTGCAGACATATGATTTGATTTATCCTTCTTTGCATATCATTTGGTTCGGCTTGGTTTTCTTGAAGAAGCTTCATAACAGGCACTCCTATTGATGAGGGAAATTTGGCTTCTAGTCCATAAACCAACTCATATGGGCTGGTCCCAATTGATCTTTTGGTTGTTAGTCTATCTGCCCATAAGGCATTGACTAGTTTCTTGTGCCAATTCTTTTTGTTTTCTTCCAGCACCTTTTTTATGATGTTCACCAGGCTCTTGTTAGATGATTCAGCTAGGCCATTTCCTTGGGGATAGTATGCAATAGAGTGACCCAAAGTAATATGATATTTGTGGCAGAAGTTTACCATTTTCTTGGATCTGAAAGCAGCAGCATTGTCTGTTATTATTTTGTCAGGACAGCCAAACCTAGCCAGTATGTTGTTTTCCAAAAACTGAATGATTACTGAGTCATTTGCTTGTCTGCATGGGGCAGCTTCGATCCATTTGGTGAAGTAGTCTGTGGCTGTCAAAATCCATCTATGTTGGCCTGAAGATGAAGGATGAATTTCCCCAATGAAATCCAAGCCCCATTGTTGAAAAGGTCTCTCTGTTGCAATGGGTCTTAGGGGAAGTGGCAGCAACTGTCTTTTGCCCTCAAACACTTGGCATTTGTGGCATGAGGTAGTGAATTTCTTGACATCAGAGAACATGGTGGGCCAGTAATAACCAGCCCTCAGTATTTTGTCCACAGTGGACTTCCAGTACAAATGTCCACCGCAATGACCTGCATGAAATTCTTCCATGATTTTGTTAGTTTCATTTTCAATTAAACAGTGCAGCAATATACCTTCATGGTTTTTCCAAAGCAAATTGCCATCCATCACACAAAATCTTGATGTTTTCATTTTTGAGAACCTACACTTAGTTCTGGACAGTCCTGGGGGAGCACACAGGTTTTGTAAAATATAACAGATATCAAAGTACCAAGGAGATTGTTCAAAGGCTACATTGATCTTTGGAGTCGCCAGCTCTGTTTCACTATCCAGCTAATTGATATCTAGGGCTTGGAAATTTGTTTCTGTCATTAATTTGGCCAAGCCTTGCCCTTTTATTAGCTTTGTAGGTTTTATTTCAATGTCAAATTCTAGTATGCTGGCAATCCATTTTCCTCTTCTGCCCTCTAAGTTTTCTTGGGTGAGAATGTCTTTGACAATAGGACTTGGTACATAAGCCACAACATGGGAATAAAGGATGTAAATCCTAAAGTCTTTAATGGCCTTGACCAAAGCATAGGCTTGTTTCTCCATAATTTGATATTTTAGAGGTGCATCTCTAAGAGCCCTGCTGAAGAAGGCAATAGGCTTCTCATTTCCTTGGTCATCCTTTTGTAATAAAACAGCAGCAATAGTATGCTGGGAGGCAAAAGAGAAGATGATGAATTCTCTGTCAAACTGAGGATTGGTCAACACTGGGGTTTGAGTGAGGGCCAGCTTTATACCTTCAAAGGCTTGCTTTGCTTCAACTGTCCATTTCACCTTTGAATCCTTCTTTAGCATATTGTTAAGCAATCTGATCAACTCGGCCAGATTTGGGATAAATCTCCTTAAGAAGTTGATTTTTCCCAAAAATCCTTGCAATTATTTTATATTTCTTGGGTGGGGCATTTGTAGGATAGCTTGTATCCTATCTGGATCAATTCTTATGCCATCTTTAGAGATGATGTGGCCCAATAGTTTACCTTCCTCTAAACCAAACAGGGATTTTTTGGGATTCAACGAAATTCCATATTTCCTACATGTTAGGAAGATCTATCTCAAATGTTTCAAATGTTCTTGGTCAGACTTGGAAAAAGGTGTGAGGTCATCCAAATAAATGACAAGGAAATCATGAATCTCCTTCGCGAAAGCAATATCCATTGCTCTTTGAAATGTTGCCCCGGCATTCTTCAACCCAAAAGGCATTTTAACATACTTGAAAGTTCCCCATGGGGTTGTAAATGCAGTTTTGTCTTGATCATTAGGGTGTACTAGGATTTGATTGAAACCCGAGAATCCATCAAGTAATGAGATCCTTGAGGCCCCTACCACTCTTTGGAGAATATGATCCATCTTAGGTAAGGGATAGTTGTCTTTGAGGGATACTTGGTTCAGATTCCTTAAGTCCACACACAGCCTAATTTCACCGGTCTTCTTTCTTGTAGAGACTAAGTTGGAGATCCATTCAGAGAATCTGATTGGTGCTATGATGCCTGCCTTAAACATTTTTTGTACTTCTTGTTCCATTGCTGGGAGAAGCATAGGATTGATTCTTCTCAATTTTTGTTTAAAGGGCTTTTGATCAGGCTTGAGAGGGATAGTATGCTGGATAACAGAGGTGTCATAGGACTTTAGGTCCTCATAACTCCATGCAAAGACATCCTGGAACTCTTTAAAAAGGTCAATGTATTTTGGCTTTTGATCAGGAGGTAAAGATGCAGACAATTTAATTATTTTGGGTTTGTCGATTGTACCTATGTTGTATTCTTCAATGGCTGCATTTAAGGGCTGCATTTTTGGTTTTCTAGGAATATCATTTGAATCAAAGATGTCCTCCAGGGGAGTTAGGCCTGCTGGTAGAAAGTTGTCTTTCAGCTCTATGATTTCAGTTTCAGCATTGGCCACTTCCTCACAATTATTTGATTGAATTTGCTGAATGCTGTCCTTGTCAAAAATAGTTGGATTTAGCATTTGTTTTGCTGTCCTGAGTGATATTGGGTGAGTAATCTCCTGAAACTGTATTTGTGATTGACTTGCTTTGTCATTGTCAATATTTAGTCCTGAAAATTCTTGCTGCAAAGTCAAGAAATTGTTTATTTGCTTGTCATCATCAAACACTTGCCAATCATTGATATTGTTTGGGACAGATGGTCTGTGTTTTATCTCAGCTGTAAAACAATGATGGGGCTCAAAAGGCAGCTTGCAGGTACTAGCAAAGGTGGCTAAACTATGAGCATGTAGATTGAGGGTCCTAGAAATCTTAGTGATTTGGAATTCAAGGAAGGAGTTCAGTACATCAGCAACAGCAGACCTATAAGACCTCAATCTTTTATCATTGGTGACAAAATTTCCCTTTACTTGTTGGATAACTAGGTCTGAGTCTCCTAGGATTGACACTTTTATCACTTGTAGGGACTTTACTAACTTGAGACCTAGTAGGAGAGCCTCATATTCAGCCATGTTATTAGTACATCTGAAATTCAATCTGTAGGCTCTGCCTTCTGCATAGCTATTTTCTTTATTGTGTACCCAAACTCCAGCCCCTGCTCCTAATTTGTTAACTGCACCGTCAAATTCAAGGAACCATAGAATGTCCTGTTGGGAAGGAGTTTTAATGATCTTTTCATGGGCTGGCAATGTGAGTAGAAGCAGTGGTTTTTCCTTTAGGTCGTCTTCTAGGACAGTTTCATCATTTGATTGGGTATGCTTGGGATTTAGAACAGCAGCAGTATCTAGTGTTTGTTTAGCTGCTGTTTCGTGGGTGGTGATACTTTCATTTGAGTCTTTCTCTTGTATGAATGTCTTGGTTTCAACTTCACCTTTTGAGGAAGTTGTGATGTCATTGAAAAGAATGTATGAGTCTATGTCTGAATGGATATCATATATGGGAAAATTTTGAGGCTTTTCCTCACTGCTGACCATGTATTTCATCAGTGTTTCTCTATACAGTCTTTTTGGTTGCCCAAAAACAGAGATGGTGGCATATGACATGTCTAATTGTAAGGAACCTTGGAGTTTAGCTCCCCATGATCTTGATAACAGCATCCCATACTTGGGTGGGATGTCAGCAACTACCACATCCATTAGGATTGTTTTATTTGGGTATTGAACCAAAGACACACATAAATCTTTTATGAGACCTAGGCACTTGACTTGGCTGGAATCAAAGGAAAACAGATCCTTGTATGGTCTAGTTATGTCCAAATTCAGTCTTTCCATGACTGCTTTTTGCATAAGGTTGTGAGAAGCACCTGAATCAAACATTGCATTGTGTAGTACTTTATCATGGATGTGTAAGCTGACATAAAAAGGTAATACTCCTGCAACTGCTGTTTTTCCATCCACTTCCGGACCAAACAGTAATTCAGGAGTGTCATCCAGCACATTGACATCATCTTTGCTGCTAGTGAGTTGTAGAGATTTCTTGATCTGTTGTTTATAGACGTCATGCTCAGCTAATTCTGAGAGGGGAATCGCTATCTTTAGTTTGCAAATTTCTGTACCTAAGTCAAAAGGTTTATCAGATTGGGTTTTGGGGTTATGGATAATAGTCCTTTCTTTGTTGATTAAGTCTTCTTGTTGGTTTTCATCTTGACTTTGAGGCTTATCTTTTTTACTTATTTCTTGAGGAGAAATAGTTGAATAAGGACGAGAGGGGGAAGTGACCATAGGCTGTTGTTTTGTGGACAGTGATTCAGTGATCTCTTCAACAATCACTTCTTGTGTATGTGAATTTATTTTGTCATCAGGTACTGTGCCTGTGACTCTTTCGGGTTGTTGATTATCCTTTTTCTTATCAGGCTGGTTAACATTTACAGTTCTGCTCCTCAGCTTGTATTGTTTATGGACTTCATAAACTGCAGTGTCATAGCCTTGTTTGAAGTCAAAGGATTCACCTGATTTAGTTTGGAATAGTTTGATTTCATCATCCTCATGATCCTCTTGTGTTAAGAAAACTTGACTTTCAGCATCCAGACCCATTAAATTAATCTCAGGAACTCCATTGGGCTCGGTTGATGTTGAAGTTTCTGCATAATTTTCTTGGAAAGGGGGTCTTATGTCTTGGTCAGCACTGGCCTTGCCAATGTTTGGGTTTGGGTTTCTCCTAAAATTTGGATTCCTAGGAGGATTGTTTTGTGGTGCTTCCCATGATGCTTTTCTCTCAACCGATTCTACCCTATCACCCAATCTCTTCATACCATTAAGTATTGCATCAAGTTTTTGATCAAGGGCTGTAGGTTCTTCTTTGTATATGCTTCTCTTTTCTAACCTTGCCCTGTTTCTTTTGGCAATGAGGTTTGCCTCCACAGTGACAGCAGCCTTTTGAGCGTCTTCAAGGGTTTCAGGTTCTCTTTCCTTCAACTGATATGCCATGTCAGGATCAAATCCATCAGGGAATTTGTACAAGGCCAAATCAGGAGGAGGTCTTAGGTTTTGTGGTATTGCATTGTACACATTGTTGAATCTAGCACAATACTCCAGAACGGTCTCTTGCGGACCTCTCTTGATTGTTTCATATTCAGCAAGTATGTGCAGAGGATCTTTCTTCTTCTCCCATCTGGTAGTAAAGGCTTGATACAGATCATTGGGAGTTGCAATGGAGTTTGCATTTAGGGATCTAAACCAAGTTCTTACATCCCCGGTTAGGCTTTGAACAAACATCCTCATTCTGACACTGTCATCATCTATTTCATAGGTCTCAAAATGGTCTTGCATCTTCTTGGCATGCTGGACAGCTGTTAGAGAGCCATTGGAGTCAAAATATGAGATTTTGCTTTGGTAATCTTGAGGTAAAGCTGCAGCATTAGCTAGTATCTGCAAGGGTGCATATCTGTTAGCCATATTTACAGGATTTAGCGGATTAATAGGTGCAGCTGGGATAATAGGAACGATGGGTACCATAGGGGTAACAGGTGAAGCTGAACCTAAAGTGTGGTTCAAGGGGATATGTGCAGTGGGTGAAGATGTGAGAGAAAGACTGTGAGAAGTGGATGATGAACTAGGGGAACTAGGAGTGGACCGGAAAAGAACCTTTATTGGAGTAGAAATGGGGTTGGGATGAACTGTACGAGGGGTTAAATCAGCAGGTTGGTCCTGCCTTTGCTGCCTCCTAATATTTCTAGGGATGGTATTTGGATTATCAACAATGATGGGTGGATTAGGGTCAGGATTTGCCCTAGTATGCCTTGGATTTTTCTTAGGAGCCAGTTTCTAACTGTTTTTTAGGATTTTGCAGGAAGTTTTTGTATCTGAAAGGAATGGACAGAGATTTTGGAACAGCTATATATTTCAGAGCTAAGATGAAGGTTCCCAAAACAGCTCTTCCCTAAAACTGTTAAAGTAACACAGAAACAGATTAAAGGTGTCTTGACTGATTTTAGGCTTGATGGTAGCTACGGAAGATATACAGTAATTGACACAATCTCAAGCAGTCCCCAGTGGATTCGCCAATTATGTTAACACCCAGGTTGTTCCCTATGACTCCCAAGGGAATACGGCCGGGGTAACCACTAACCAATCTTTGGGTTACAGTTCCTAGCCTAACTGCAACCAGAGAGGGCTCTCTCTTTGTGATTTGTCTCTGTTATGATGGTGTTCTAGGCTAGCTAGTATGCTCAGGTTTTGGTTTATGTTTTTGGTTGAAGGATCTCTTTCAGATCTTATGATATAGTATTTAGATAGTGAAATACCATTGGGCAATGGAGTCTGGAGTAATGAAGTGATTTGGTATGCTGGTTTGATGGTGCTCGTACTGCAGGGCCTATTGTGTACTTTAGACAGACAATATTAACTTAAATGATGATGTATGTCAACCAATAGAAAGCAATTAAGAATTTTCTATTAAGTTGGTGAGGTGAAGGTGAGCACAACGCACAGGAGCAAAACTTGAATTCCTGTGACAAAGGCCAATGTGAAAGGTGTATTCTGAAAGTGCAGCAATTAAGAATTACACTTATCTAGATTAAACCTGAAGAAAACATTCATAAACAACACAGATTGAACTCAGGGTATTCAGTGAATAAATCCTGAAAGTTATTCTTTTTCCTTGTTGCTCAGTATTGAAAATCAGCTAACGTATATGGATTTTAACAAAACAGCTATTTAACAGAGAGAGATACAGAGACTTATTGTATGGTGAAATACACAGGGATCCAGCAGTTATCAACAGACACCAGAATGCATCCAACACCCCAGAAATCCGAGAAATCCCATTGCTTTCTCTATTAACTTCTGAAAGGATTACAGCATAAGAACTTCTTCAGGAGAAATCAACAACAACCCTTGCAATCTTATGCGAAGGGGACTTTATAGAAATGCGTATACAAAATATCTCAGGCATTGAGTCATCCGAGAGAGAAAATATCTTCATTACTACGTTCAGAAAGTAGGCAAGGAGTTATTACAATTTTGAATGCAGCGTAAATGCTCTTTATGTCCGTCAGAGGATTGTTTTGACTTTTGAGAGTCGCTGAGTCGGTTGCATTACTCTGTTTTAATTCTGGAAATACGCATTTACTTTTGGCTGCGCAGTGCATTCTCGGGTTTGCCAGCTGTGGTCTTCTATTTCTGCTTTGTTGGCCGCTACATCCGCTGAGTTGGCTCAGCTTTGATTTATGCTGCATGCTGACTTTGCTGAACCGTGCTTTTTATAAAAGTTTGTAAAAAATAAAATTGGTGAATGCCTTACTGCTTACAAAATTCTCTGTATTGCATCTGTCCACCATTCCTGTGTAGGGAGCTGATGCCTGAGGATGGCCTCCATTGTCTCTTCTGCTTCTGTATATTTGAAAAAATTTGGGACCACATCAAACAAGTGATTAATTTCATTCACTATAAAAAATAGATTTTCTATCTTACTATAGAAAACCTACCCTGTAATAGGCCCTGTGTCTTCTGAAGTGCTGGCCCTCTCATTGATCTGTGCTGAGGCAAAAACATTTACTCTTTTAGCATACTGTTCATGGGTGAATAATTTCCCTCCGCTGTTCAGTAAGCTAGGGAGTCCTCTACTCTGCAATACCTGAAATTTCTCCATGAACCTATTCACCTCCGTCTGCATATCCTGGGTTCTTCTGTCCAATGTCTGTACTAGATTTCTAAGAGTAAGAACCCTCTTGATCATTTGAATAGTCTCAGTTCTATTTGTGATTCCAATGGTGGCTAACTGAGAACTTGTTTTGTGGTTAAGCACATTGATCATTCTTGTAGCAACTTCAGGCATATTTCCTAATAAGGCTCTTGATGTTCGGATTTCCTTCTGTGCCTTTGGGATGAGCTCTAGTTGCTCATGGATTGTCTCAATATATGGCCATTGGTTGGTGATGGATTGGCCAATATTGGACCATACTATTGCTCTGATCTCAGATATGATTTTATCTAGCTTGAGCTCATTCTCAAGCTCCTTGATCCTATCTTTAAGGGCTTTGATTTCCTTGCCCTTTTCTGCCACCTCTCTTTTTGTCTTATCATGCCTTTCATTGACCTTGGCCAGCTTTTCTCTGGTTTCATGCAGCTCTGTCATCTGAGCTTCCAAGATTTGTATTTCATTCTTTAATTTTTGCATATCTAGGCTCTATGCCTGTTCTGTACTTGTAGGTGCTGCTGAAGTGGATGTAGCTGTTTGTTCAGTTTGTTGAGGTGGAGGCACAGTGGTAGGAGCAGCATCCTCAAGATTGATGACTTGAGGAGGAGGCTGAGAAGTCTGACCCTCTTGTCTTTGCTTTAGTGCTGCTTGTAAGGCCGCTTGAGTAGCCTCAGACTCTCCTAATTTCTCTTGTGTCTGCAGGAGCTGCTTATATATAGATATTAGCAGATCTGTGGCATCCTTTTCCATCCTTTGTTGGGCTACCTCATCTGTTTGGGGGTGAATGGTAGCTGGGAGTTTGACTTTCTTCCTTAATGCAGCCATGTCAGCATCCCTTAGTTTCAAGATCTCCTATATCCCTTTGATGTCATTGGGGTTATGCCCAATTTCCACGATGATGTCCTCTAGGGATCTTATCCTGTTGTCTTTGGCCTGAGATGAAGCCCTCTCCAATTCTAGTTGGGAGGCTGTAGCATTGAGGCTGCTTGTTAATTTATAATTCTCCAACGTTTTGTCTGCCAAGGAGGCATACACCATTTCGCCAGTTTGCTTGTGCAGCTCAATTTTATCCATTGGGTGGATGTCCTTGGCCAGGACCTCTAGATTAGTCCTGAGATAATCTGCAGTAGATTGTGGCTGGAGTGCGGTTGGTATGAAGTGACTCATAGTCAACTTGCCTTCGTCCACATCAAAGGCAGCCATTAATCTTTGTTGGTTGGAGGGAGCCATTTTCAACAAATGGTTATATAATTTGACTTTCATGGGTTCACTCCTTCTTTTGATGTCTATAAACTGCTGTTTGATGCCTACCTCTCCTTCCCTCTGCTGGCTGGAGGAAGTGACCTCCCCTCCCATGGTTCTGTCTTGTTCTTGGTGGAAGGAACTGACCGAGGCTTCCCTGCTGGGTGGGCCCATACCCATTGCTTGTCTAATTGCCGCATCATCCTCTGAGAAGTCATTTAACCTCTGTCTCTTCTCCTCTTGGTTGATGGATGAAGTCATGGGTGTTTCTATGTCCCTTTTTCTACTTAGGTCCTCCTTCTGTGGAGTTTGAAGGACCGAGGCATCAGTAATGTTTTCAGGCCTTGAGTGTTCTACATTTTGGGCCTGCTGCTCAGTGGTAGTTGGGGCATCTGCCACTCTTTCTTGCTGTAAGGGCTGCTGTGTTTCAGGTTGCCCTTCTCCTTGCTGCTGTTGCTGTTGTTGTTGTTGCTGCTGCTGCTCTGCCTGTTCTTTCTCTCGCTGCTCTGGCTCTATCTCCATCACCTGTTCTTTTCCCTTCTCTGATATATTTCCAGCAACTCTTGTAGCTTGCTGTTGGGCGGTTGAAGAGGATGCTGCTGCTCCAATTTGTATGCTTGGCAGTGAGCTGACCTGTGAATAAAACTCAAGGTCAGCCATTTTCTTTATGTTTCTTAGAGCTCTTTGATTAAGCTCTTCTTGAGTAACAGCTTCTTCTAAAGTCCCTCTCCTCCATTTACTTTGATTGGCATGTTTTTCTATGTGAGGAAGGCTGCAATGATCATAAGCAGACAATTTGTATTTAAGCCTCCTCATGGTAATGAAGTTATTAGGGTCGTAAGGTTTCCATAGGAAGCTGTATTTGAGACCAAGGCCCCCAAGCATTCTATCTGCTTCCCTCCACCCTTCTTCCCTTTCGTTATAGAGGAAATGGCCAAGTTGACTTTTGACCTTTAGCTGTGCCTTCTTACCTTTGCCTGAAAAGTGGAACATATCCACAAAGCCAAACTGCCTGAAATATTCTAAGGCAAGTAATCTCATAGGCACAAATCTGGGTAGTCTAAATGGGGGCAACTCACACCCATATATTCTGATGACGGTGTGGTGTTGGTAGAAGTACCAATCCCCAATACTGTATGCTTTTGATAAATGCAGGAGTCTTTGCATCTCATCTGTCAATCTGGGAGGAGGTGAGCCCAAAAGTAGAGTCATGGCTGGATGAATGAAGTGATCAATGAACTCACAGTAGGTGTATGGAGAATAGAAATTGAGGTGGAAAGCAGATGTCCAGTACACCACCGATCTCAAATTTCCCTGTGCATCTTCTCTTTTCATTGGGAAGGAGAACTTCTCATGCTGGAAGTATAGAAGCAAATGATATATGTAGGAACTGTATTTGAATACCCTATCTCTTGATAGGTTCATCAACTGCTCATGCATTTTGTCTGAGATGTATGTGGCATAGTCATAGCAGACTGGTTT
Organism: Pinus tabuliformis; assembly: GCA_031772625.1. NCBI lineage: Eukaryota > Viridiplantae > Streptophyta > Pinopsida > Pinales > Pinaceae > Pinus > Pinus tabuliformis. The sequence continues at coordinate 827,883,585 of CM062809.1, read as the reverse complement.
TCTTCCTGGAGAAAACATGAGCATTATGTGCATAACCGTTTCATCCACATATTCCACTGAATCATATCCCAGGATGGGACTGATCATGTCAACAAGGTCCAGGCCCAATTGGTTGAGGTAGACATAGTTGATGGGAGGAATTTGTACAGTGTCGGCTTTGATGAATAACTGGTTAAGCTTTGTAATCTGGGCCTCTGTCATTCTGGCTCCCCCTATTATCAAATCAGCTATTGATAGAGGGACCAACTTCTTATTTGTTTTGAACTGCAGCATCTCCCTGATGGCTTCAGGGGTAATGAGAAACAGAATTGCGCCTGAAGAGTCAAGCACTGCCCTCTGGGATGCATCATAATACTCAGCACATAGGTGGATGAGTTCTGGGAATTGGTTGACCTGAGGTAGCTTGAAGATTGGGAGAGAGGAATCCCAAATTCCCAAGATGTCTGTCCCATTTTGATGTTGGATTTTAATTTCATTTAGTATTTGGAGATGAAACCTGCTCCTGCTTAGCATTTCTTCTGATATGTTATAATCTAAGTCAGCTAATGCTTTCCAGCCCAATGCTCTGTGAGGGGCATTCAGAGGAGCTACATTGAGGGCTATGGGAGCCACAGGGGGATCCATGTTTTCTTTAGGATTCTGTTCTTTTTAGGACTGGTGTTACTATGCAGAGTAACACAAACAGCGCTTTTTCTGAGGAAAATGAGAATTTCTGAGGACAAAGAGTGAATGGGAAAGGTTGTAGCGATTTAAATGCTGCTTTTGAACCAGTGGGTGAGTAGCAGAGTTGAACAACGTATGTGTTATGGTAAATTTGGTTTTTGCAGGCAACTGGTTCACGATTGCGCGAACCAGTGAGAAAATTGCGTTCAGTTTGCCCAATGTGGCCTTGTAAACATGTAATGGCAGCACTGGTATGGTATTAGTGTTGGTTCAGTGGAGTTTAATGGTGATTTTAGTATTTCAAGGTCTGTTCATAGGTTTATAAGCTGAATTCAGCGAAAATGGACTTGCAGAGTGAAAATGAGTAATACCTGTGGAATCTGGTCGGTTAAAACTCGCTAATGCTTGAAGGATGGGCACTCTGGCGGTCTGGAAGCCTTTTCAACGGGCTGGTGCAGGCTTGAACGTGAAATTACATGCAGAGCAACAATGCGGCTTTCTCCGAAAAAATAGCAAAAACGCGACTTTTTGGCTCAAATATAGATTTTGGTGATTTTGGCGCGCTTTTGTGCTGACGTCAGCATGACGTCATAGGTGGGGTCAGGGTCGGATGACGTCAGCAGGACGTCATCCAGCCAGGTGGCGGGTTCTGGTTGGTCCACGGGGATGGTGAGGTGGCAGGACAGGTCGGCCAATGGATGAGCGGAGGGATGACGCGACGGCATGACTGGCGGTGAAGGGGCGATGACGTGGGGATGATATAATGCAGGCGGAGATAAAAAACCGGAAACCGCGGCGGTTTCATATCGCACCGCCTATGGTACGGTGGCGGTAAATGTCAGTAGTACCTCCGATGGGCCGTGGAGGCGACGCGTGGCTGCCGCGTGACGTAGCCAAAATACGGCCATCGGACGATATCCTTCGTACAGCAGATGTGCTCCGATGCCGCGATGGCCGTCGGATCTGGAGGGGCATGATCTAACGGTTGTCGGAACTTTGATGTGATTGGGGGATAGGACAGATAAGGATCGGACGTCGGAAAGGGTCCGATGCAACCAGAGCCGTCGGATCTAGATTCGTTTGATCGGACGGTCATAAGGAAGGTTAAGTGATAGATGGGTACGGGGAGCGGCGGAGTTTATTTTAATAATATTTCTGGGGATCTGTGCACGGGCGGAAATTTGGTAAAGCGGGTTTTTCGCGACTTCCAGTGTAAATGAACCCGCCCATTAGACTTTGGACGAACGGGAAAAGTTGGTTTTTCACGATTTTTGGCCTTTTTGAAGCGGGTAAGGGTAGACACAAGGCTTTTAGGGGGGTTTTCATGTGCAAATGGGGTTTTAAGGTGAGAAAATGGATTTGTGAAGGGGAAAGGGGTTTTGGGCTTAGGTTTATCAAGATGACCAGGTGTCATTTGATCCCTGACACGGGACTTATTGGCTATATTGCCAAGGGGAGGGGTATTTATATAATGCTTGGGGTTTATACACCATGGTGTTAATACTAATAGGGGAAAGGTAATATAGGGGATTTACATAGTAGAATTAGAGTTAATATGGATGAGAGGGTAAGTGGAGGGGAAACCATTAAGTTTATGTGAAACAAACTTGGTTTTAAGAGTAGATCAAAATGAAAAGATTTTTAGACAAGAAATGTGGCTTCTAAAGATTAAGAACCACCATGAAACCATAGTCTCTTCCATGAATCTCAGCTGATGAGGAGATGTTAGAAATGAAATTGGAGGGGAATGAGGGAACTTAGTCATGCTTCCTGCTGCAATTTGATGAAGAAGAACACCATTGTCAATTAATTGACTTTGCTTTGATGCACACAGTTACCATCTCTACAATGGTAGGGATAACCTTTCTGCAACCCCAACTACTTACCCAGCTACTTGCCTAGCATTTTTATTTCTTCTTGGAGGGTGCACTTGGACTTGCAGACCCTTACTTGCCTTTTCTTTTCTTTGGTTTTTTCTTTTTGTTTTTGCTATCTACTTCTACCCTTATTTCTTCCAAGGTCCCAGATTAAGCTGTTGGGAGCCTTTCCTTCTCTACCTGAACTAGTTGTCTGCCAAGATTAAGCAGTTTGGACAGACTCCTTTCTCTATTCTATAACTGAAAATTGAAAACATGGCATGATCCAGATTAAACTGTTGGATCATCCACCAAAATTGAAACAAGGTCATCAACATTGAAACACTTTACACACCTTTTGTTCTCTAGGAAATATGGGATCTTTGTGACATCAAAGCAGAGCATATTTGGACTTTCTCTTGCCAATCATGAAATATGAAACCTATTGGTATAGCTATCTAACAGATCCTTTATCCTGCTTGAGGTTATTTACAACATTTCAGAGAAAAACCCTTTTTGACACTTTTTCCTTTTTTATTCTCTAAAGAACAATGTCTTGGTTTGGTGGCCAAATTATGACACAGTCATTCACTTGATTTACACTTTTGCTGAACAAGCTGGCTCGTGATGAGACCCCTTGTCTTTTGATTGCAACAATCTTGAGTCGTTGCCCTGTTTTGGTAGACAGTATTGGCAAAGTCAGCAAGTTATAATATCTGTGATCATGATAAGCCGGCTCGTGATGAGACCTCTTATTCTTTGAGATATAGTGTTTTCCAGGATTGTTCCTCTGAACGTTGCGATTTCCTTTAGCAGGGAGGAAGTCATTGTCTTTCCTTAAGAAAGCTCTGGACAACAATAATAGAGTTTGAAAGCAGCAGCCTTACAGAGAATATTTATTTTATTATTGATACCTTTCATTGTGCTGATATAAAACAATTTTTTACCAAAAGGTTGCTTTCATTAAATTTTTGAAGTTGAAACTAGCATCAATGTTTAGGCTAAAGTTAACTCTACCTGTCAATAATAAAAATCATATCTTTCGAAAAATTTTGCTACTTGTACAAGCTAAAAGCTCAAAATCTGATAGAGAATTGGTGTCCTTTTCATGAACCCTTTTAGTGTCCATCTACAATTGGTTTTATTCATAAGAAAGAGAAAACAAAATAAAAACTAAAACTAGCCTACAAAAAATAGAAGAGTGATCTTTTATGGAAAATATTTTTTAAGAATCTATCCATTAACAGGCAAAGAATCTCTTGTACCTGTTAGATCCTGCAACACAAACGTCGATGGGCCTATGACTTCTACAATCTGAAAAGGACCAAGCCACAGTTTCTGAAATTTCGTATGTTTGCCCTTTTCTTCATGAGCCTTATCCCATTTCAAAACTAAATCTCCCATCTGAAAATTTTTTCTGGTCATTATGCTTGAGTCAAAAGAGGATTTTATCAGCGATTGGTGATGAGCATGGGTTTTCTTAGCTTGTTCTAGTCGTTCTTCTAATTTAATTATTTCCATTTTTCTTAGTTGTATGGAGGAGGTGGATACCTCATCGATGTGTTGTACTAAAGACAAAGAGGGAATGACTAGGTGGGTCGGAAGAACCACTTCTTTCCCATAAACTAAATTAAAGGGAGAAGTGCCGATTGAAGCTTTCTTCGTTATTCTATCTGCCCATAAGGCATTTACCAATGCCTTGTGCCAATTCTTTTGGTTTTGGTCGACTGTTCTTTTAATAATCCTAATCAGGTTTTTGTTTGTTGATTCAGCCAATCCATTACCTTGCGGATAGTAGTTGGCCGAATATTTCAGTTTAAACCCTCTTTTAAGTGCAAACTCAGTCATTGTATTTCCAGAAAAGTATGAAGCATTATCAAATATTAAGGCCGTTGGCAATCCAAACCTAGTGATTATAAATTGATCTATGAATTCAATAATATTTTCAGAATTGGTTGTCTTGAGAGGAACTGCTTCTACCCATTTAGTAAAATAATCTGTTGCCGTGAGGATGTACCTATGCTGCTTAGAAGAGTGAGGAACGATCTCACCTATTATGTCCAAGCCCCACTGGCTGAATGGTTGCTCGATGTTTACCGGCTGTAGTGGCATGGACGGTTTCTTTTGTTTCCCTGCAGCAGTCTGGCAGACTTGGCATTTCCTCACGTAACTGTGTGAGTCTTTGAACAGTGTGGGCCAATAATATCCTGCACGTAAGATTTTATGTGCAGTAGCATCTCCAGCATAGTGTCCGCCTGCTAGCCCATCGTGGAGTTCCTGCAAAACCTTTTCGGCTTCAGTTTTCTCAAGACACCTAAGAAGTACAGAATCATAATTTTTTTTAAACAGAACATCATTTATGAGCTGGTATTGTTTGCCTTTCAACCTCAGAGCTCTTTTCTTAGTGTGATCCAGGCGTGTTATAGACATTTTTTTTCCTTACAGCTATAAGCATGAAATGTCCATAATCTAAGGGATCCAAAGTCCCTAAACATGTTGTTCCTACCCCTAGAGGAACAAGGCTAACAAATCACAGCAATTCACAGAAGTTCTCCACCAGAAACTGCTCAAAAACAAGTCAATTCAGGATCAATTCAGAGGCTCCACTAGCTGTCTGCGCTGAAATGCAGAAATTACACTGGCTAGGTGCACTGCAACGCAGGTAGAAGCACTACCAGGGTGCGCTGAGCGGGAAGTGACAAATGGCAAGTTCATTCAACGAGGTGGAAAAGACCCTGGAAGCTTCCAGAATCTTCTCCAATGACACTTGCCTCAATGAATTCGACTAGTGATGAGTAAGAGGCTCTTAGTCTCCAAGTGGAAGCAAGAACTGACAGAGGGAGAGGACACTAGTCAGATCTCAAGCTGACTCATCCTCTCTCCAAACATCTATATATGGATCTCTCTTCCATGAGGTCCAGGAGGCTGGAATTTTGTTGTTGCAAAGAATTGCTGTTGGTTTGAGACTGGAATCATTGGGTGCTTAACGTTTTGAGGGGAGGTGAAGATAGGAATTTCATTTGCTGGGAAGGAGATGCTGGATTGGAACTCTCTTGGTTGTATCTCCTCCTGAACCTTGTTATTCATCAATAAAGCTATCTTGGTTTCTCCTATATACTGATGTATCTTTGATGTATGATTGCATTAGTATGTTTAGTTTATTTCTAATCCTGAGCTAGTTATGAATATGAATCTATGTCTTTGTGTAGTGTTCTCTTCTTGTGATCTTGCAGAGACCTGTTGAAGCTGGGCGAGCGAGAAGGCAAGTAGCTGGGAACTCTCAAAGAGAAGAGAAACCGGATCGAGGGACAAACGGAAGACACCGGTTAGTCCATCCATCTCTCTTCATTCTTAATTCATAAAGGAAGAATACTAGAATAGCTGTGTCTGTTTGTTGCTAAGGCACTGTCACACCTTAGGTGGATAGGATCGACCTGCATAGGCATTTTTCCCCACAACAAATTGGCGACTCCACTGGGGAGATCTGTTTAGTCATTTTACTTGTGTCTCTATCATTGTTTGTTTCATAGACTCAACAGCAACAATCGAACTGCATCTGCTATTCTCAGATGCAAAGTAGATAGCTGCTGCTTTGATCCAATCACTGGATTTCTCTATGATCTGAACAATGGACTCACAAATGATTTGATGATCCTTTGTGATAGATCTTAGTCCTCCCTCAAAGCATCCCTTTGATTGTACCTTGCTTGTTGCTTTTATTTGGCCTGAAACCGTAGATTAATCAGCAAACTGTGACCCAGAACCCAGTGAGGAACTCTCGTTTCTCCTTCAGCGCAGACTCTGTGAAGAGGTTCTGCATTTCAACGCAGGTCCCGTGAAGGCTACCTGCGCTGAATGTCAAAACCTCTGTGTTGAGGGTGCGTTGATCCAGTTAGGCCTTGTGCAGCTGGGGTTCTCTACTCTGTTTTGCCTTGTTTTGATCTCTGATTTTTGCAGCCTGTAACCAACATAGGTACCTGTCTGATAACCCCTTTTCTCTGCTTAAATTCCGCCTCCTTTTGTACAAAAAGACTGTGAGTGTTTTTATGTGTTTGTGGCGTCATTTACAGTTTTCCTTTGCGAGAGTGAAATAATCATCCTGTAGCCCTTGATTCAGATCTGTTGATTGTGATCTTAGGAGAGAGTTCATTGGCTGTTTACAGTTGATTATACATTTACTTTTGCTTTTGGTTTGAGTTTGTCTCTTTTAAGTGTCGAAACAAGTGTTCATTTCGAAGGTCATAAAGTGTTGTATTCTCTTCTACCCTTTCTGATTTCGAAAAAGTAAACTTGTTTGTATTTGTCATTTAAAAGCAAATTCAAAGTTGTACAAAGAGCTTTCTTTTTAGGCATCAATATTAAGAAAGCGGAAAACAAACACCTGCATTGTGCATTTGCATCTTGATAGTTTGCATGCTTGATTTAGGAAAAGTGCATTAAAGTGTGCTGATTGCTCTTTGAGAAAAGATGGTGTCTTTCTTTTCCCTTTGTAGCTAGGATTTTCATTGTTGAAAAGATATAAAAGCTTGCTTATCATCTTTAGACTGCATTTAGGAATTGTATCATACATCTCGTGGTGATCCAAAAAGGCAAACTTCTAAAAAGATCAACCTAAAATAAATTGAATGAACTTAACAACGCTTTGTAACTTAACGCACAACATAGAGGTCTAGGCTAGAGACGTGTTCCGGCATCGTAAAGCCTGGTGACTGTCGATCTCGCTGATGGTGGGTGATTCCTCCTGAGGGACGATAGCGCCAGTACGGATTGTGCTCCCACGTACCGTCGCGTATATATTGGGAGACCTCTATAGGCATAAAACCTTTATCCTTAGGAAGCCGTGTCGGCCGCCCTACTGATCGCAATGCACTGAACACAGCATTCAGGAAGATTGACCACCCGTACCTTAAAAAGTATTCTGCGGTTTTGCGAAAAGTTTGGCACACCCTCTACCTAGAACTCCAGAGCAGTTCCTTTTGGCCTTTTTCAAACTCTATAACGGAAAAATTCCATCCGAGCATTGGTCAATTCGGGCTCGTTAAAACATCGAAGGAGACTAGAGTCATCTTTAGCTTTTTCTCGACTCTTTAAAATTGAAAAAGCAAGTTGTGTCTAAAGCGTCGTTAAAATTTATTTTAAACGGAACAATCACCCCTTCTTCCTGCGTTGATCTTTAGGTTGAGAAAATGGAGCACACCAACCAAGGAATTCCCCTTGGTGGAAATCCTAGTCCCTTCTCCTCTTGGGGAGATGTTGGTGCGCCCCATATGGCCACATTGTCGCTTCCAGGACTGACAATTGGCTTGCCGGTCTGGCTCTTCTCAACCAATGTCGTTCAGAACACCACTATTCCTGAACAGTCGAATCAATAGTTAGACCAGACCAGAGTTACCCACCATCCTCCTACTTCATCTAATTCTTCCTCTCCTCCTTCCTCTTCGCTTGACGGAACTGGTAAAACAAAAAACCAAGTTCCTAAGAAGAAGAAGGAAAAGAAGAAGAAAGAGAAGAAGAAGAAGGAGCCAAAAGCGACTGGGGGCAAACAAGTGTCGTCTGACAAAAATCCACACACAGCACTGACTAGGCCTAAATCGCCATGTGTCATATGCAAGGGAGACCACTTCCACAGAGATTGTCCCTGCATCCCTCGGATACTAAGGGACTGGTCTCCTCGTTTGCACAATTCGGTGGCGTCAACCTCTGATAGCCATGTTGACAGCACACCGTCAACTAGTGAAAGTGAAGCCACAGGACAAAGAGGGAAAGCTAGATTTCCCTGCAAACTGTGTGAAGGCGACCATGCCATCCACCGTTGTCCCTTCTTAGACGAGGCTAAAAGAGTTTTGGACCGGTTTTACCAGCGCGACTTCCTCCTGGATATCAAAAACTCCTGCCAAGTCCTTCACCAGTTGAGAACCCAGCTGGCCCGCTTAGGTGGTCAGCCGAAGCACCTATCATTGAGGATGAACCGTCCGAATCCATACCTGACGAAAGTCAAAAGGTCGAGGCGGCAGTTGACCCGGTCTTGCCTTCAGAGGTTCTATATTCGAATGATACCATCACAAAAGAGAATAAAGACGACACCGTCCAAATTCTCTTCATCAACATAGACTCCAATGAACAAGGGGGCAATTTGCCCATTCCTTTATCGCAGGAAGGAACTTCGTCAGAGTCATACCCGGCCGTCTATTCGGTCCCACCACCAAGCAACCTAGTTGTATCCTTCGACTGGAATCAACTAGGCAGACCCCGGTTGCCAGCAAGCATACCATTCAGAATTATCGTTCAAATATACAGAATGGTAATGGCTGGCACCATCATTGATGAGGGGGCATCTATGAGTATCCTTTCCTCTATTGCTTGGAAAGCGCTTGGTTCGCCAGCGCTTTTGCCTGAAATGAGAAATCTGACAGGCTTTGATAAAGGAACCAGTCGACCTTTAGGGATTCTTCCCAATGTGCTAATCACATTGAAAGGGAAGACCGTTCAAATGAACGTGATGGTCATTCAAGGACCCTTGGATTATAACCTACTCCTTGGACGAGACTATATATATTGCATGGGAGCCATCGTCTCCTCACTCTTTAGAGTAATGTGTTTTCCGCACGAAGGAAGAGTGGTCAAGCTCGTAGACCAACTTTCATTTCCGGGATCACACATCGCAAATAGTCATATACCATCCCTAAATGGTCTCTTCACGCAAGAAATATCTCAACCCACGGTCCGTCCTCCTGATGAGCGCGAGTGATTCGGAAGGATATGACCGGAACCCAGGGGGCATGCGTCCTGGTCTGCTTCGGCAGGAAAACTTTGGGTATAGGGTAGGTTTCCGCGGGAGAATATGACTAGTCCGTACCCCGTCCGTGATTGGAAGAGGGGTTGTTCTAGAATAAGATTCTTTTGTCAAAGTTATGTGAATCGGCGGGCTTCGTCATTCACCTTTGTTCATCTCGGTGGACATTGCCGAAGAAATGTTTTGTTTGCTGCGCAAATGAGACAATCTTTGGTAACCTGAAAGAGGTAGGCCTCTCTCAGTAAAACAAATGTTTTGGCGGAAGTGAAGTAGGGGTAACCTTGAAATCATACTTTATACCTGGGGGCATGCAAACCTTTTGGAGTGCAAGCAAAGAGTGGTTATTTATCTGTTTTTTGGGTTAGCCGTTTCCTAACTTGCATAAAGAAAGGATCCGGAGCAAAGCTTTGTAAGGCGCAAGCTCCATAAAAAATGGAATCTTACCTGAGACATTCTTATCATATGACTGGAAGATCCGAGCAGTTTTAGCACATAGTTCATGCTCATTAAAAAATAAACATAAAACTGAGCAGCGTTTTTCCGCGTTTAAGCTCGTTAAAAAATGAACTATCTTCCGGTAAATAACCACTGTGAATGTAACATTATCAGCCATTAAAGCCTTGGTCGTGTTTGCACTGTCACCTCCACTTTTCCATTGGCCGATTGTTCACCTCCATATGATTGTTTACCCATTTTGAGGAACAGCTGCGAAGAGTGATTTCACTAGCCATCCTTGTGACACTGCCGTGATTGGAAAATTCCAACCCGTACCTGGAATCAGCTGCTAACCCGTTTTATCACTCGTTCCTCAAAAGATGAGTCTTCTTTAAGCTCTTTTCATCTGACTTGTAAAATATGAAAATATTGCCAAGTTTTGGCCTTCCAGCTCGTTAAAGCGACCGGAAGTGCTATCCCTCCTCTAGATTTTAATCCTTTTGGACCTGAGGGATTATTGCACAAAAAGATCGAGCTCTTGTTTTGTTCGGCTCGTTAAAACTATCGAAAACTCATCCCTTCTATATTGTTTTATACTTTTTTGGACTTAAGGGATTAGATGACGAAAAATGACTTTCGGAGTTGACTTTGCGTACCTTTTCAGACTTTCTAAAAATGAAAAGGACCGAGTTATCTTTGTCGTTAGACTCGTTAAAATCATTAAATAGCGACAAACTTGTCTTTAGACGAGAACGAGTTTCACTATCGCTAGGCTCGTTAAAACATAGCGATGGGCTTGCCCGAAGGGCAAGTTATAGAATAAGCATATGTTATCCTCCTCAAGCTTGACAAAAATAAAGAGGTACTGGTCAGCAATGACTGGGGAAAATTGGGAGAAACTCAAGAAAACTTTGATGGTAGCAAGTCGCTCTTGAACATGACACTTTCCTCCGTACCACAATTGGGTTGGGTTGTTTCATTCACCGGTCACATCACCATGGTCTCACCATACCATCCATATTTGGGGTAATGCTACCGATCCATCGCATAAGTGTTGCCATATGTTCAAGAGAAGTCGTTCAGAGAAGTCAACCGTGTCCCATCCACTGCCGTACATTATCCTTCATCCTTTCATGACTGCCACCCTGAATCATATGTCCTCAGATCGTTTTCACCTCCATCAAAATCATTAGCTCCGTTCCGTGTCATTGATGTGGGATTCATTAAGGCCCTCCTTTGACGGATCGCTTCTTGTCGACATCAGCTCATTATCCAAGAAGTTGATCTAGGAACACCCCCTTCAGTACTTTGAAGCTTGCATGCCTCAATGGCAAGTTGCTCACTTCCGGCGACAGGTATACATCAATGACCTTCGACCGAAAGATATTGCGTGGTGTTTGACGCCAAGTCCTTTATTCACACCACGTGAATTGTACTGCAGTACCTTGAGGGTCATTGTCATTATCGGTGATTCCTCTCGCGCTTGTTAACGGTTTACCTCATTGACCGGTAATCAAGCGATGTCTTTCCATGTTCGACTTCAGAACATTTCTCACATGGATCGACTTGTACTTAGAGTGAAGATCGAACGCGTTTGAAGACCCCGGATCTAGTTTCATCCATCCGGGCTGCGATATATATTCAGGAAAGATAAAGACATTGACATGTACATCATTGCAGCAGATAATCATCCTACCCAAAGGATGATAATTTCATCAAAATTATCAGTCTACCATCAGACGATTGTCTATTCTATGTACAGAAAAATGAATTTATAAAGCTGAGCATGGGAATGCCCGCCTCAGCTCAATCATGAAAGCAGTATGAAAAATAATGTATTGTATTGTATCTTATTACAGGTCTCCTCCTAGCATTGGATGAACTTCGGATCCTCCTAATAAAGCATTTCACCCGATAAACGGCCTCATACTTTAGGGGGCAACTGTTATAGACATTTTTGTGCCTTACAGCTATAAGCATGAAATGTCCATAATCTAAGGGATCCAAAGTCCCTAAACATGTTGTTCCTACCCCTAGAGGAACAAGGCTAACAAATCACAACAATTCACATAAGTTCTCCACCAGAAACTGCTCAAAAACAAGTCAATTCAGGATCAATTCAGAGGCTCCACTAGCTGTCTGCGCTGAAATGCAGAGATTACACTGGCTAGGTGCACTGCAACGCAGGTAGAAGCACTACCAGGGTGCGCTGAGCGGGAAGTGACAAATGGAAAGTTCATTCAACGAGGTGGAAAAGACCCTGGAAGCTTCCAGAATCTTCTCCAATGACACTTGCCTCAATGAATTCGACTAGTGATGAGTAAGAGGCTCTTAGTCTCCAAGTGGAAGCAAGAACTGACAGAGGGAGAGGACACTAGTCAGATCTCAAGCTGACTCATCCTCTCTCCAAACATCTATATATGGATCTCTCTTCCATGAGGTCCAGGAGGCTGGAATTTTGTTGTTGCAAAGAATTGTTGTTGGTTTGAGACTGGAATCATTGGGTGCTTAACGTTTTGAGGGGAGGTGAAGATAGGAATTTCATTTGCTGGGAAGGAGATGCTGGATTGGACCTCTCTTGGTTGTATCTCCTCCTGAACCTTGTTATTCATCAATAAAGCTATCTTGGTTTCTCCGATATACTGATGTATCTTTGATGTATGATTGCATTAGTATGTTTAGTTTATTTCTAATCCTGAGCTAGTTATGAATATGAATCTATGTCTTTGTGTAGTGTTCTCTTCTTGTGATCTTGCAGAGACCTGTTGAAGCTGGGCGAGCGAGAAGGCAAGTAGCTGGGAACTCTCAAAGAGAAGAGAAATCGGATCGAGGGACAAACGGAAGACACCGGTTAGTCCATCCATCTCTCTTCATTCTTAATTCATAAAGGAAGAATACTAGAATAGCTGTGTCTGTTTGTTGCTAAGGCACTGTCACACCTTAGGTGGATAGGATCGACCTGCATAGGCATTTTTCCCCACAACAAGGCGTGATGGAGCATACCCGTTCTTAAGATAATAAATGGTGTCAGCATATAATGATTCTGCATCGTTTAGGCTTACCTCATACATATGTACCTCGTCAGATGAATTCTCAGGAATTTGCGATGCTCCAGCCAACATTTTGCAGAAGCCTTGGCCTCTTACGATGTTTGCTGGTTTGATCTCAAGATCGTATTCTTGTAAAGCGGTGATCCAATTTGCTCTTTTTTCACCACATCCTTCTGTATCATAAGGTTCCTTACTGCTGGAAACAGTACTATGACCTTAGTATGGGCTTTAAGTAAGAAAGGTCTGAAATATTTGATTGCTTTGAAAACAGCATACGCCTGTTTCTCTACGTCGGAATAGTTGAGTTCAGCACCTTGTAAATTCGAGCTAAAAAATGCGATTGGAGCTTCCGCTTTCTCTTGATTTGTTTGAGTTAGAATCGCGGCATAAGATTTTTCTGAGGCAAATGTGTATAAGATAAAAGATTCTGAAAAATTCGGGGTTGCTAAAGATGGAGCGTTAATGATGGCTTGTTTTATCAAGTTGAATGCTTCATGCTCATCTTGACCCCATTTAAAACTTGAATTCTTTTTTATCATATTTTGCAAAGGAGAAACAATACGTGAGAAATCTGGGACAAATCTCTTCACAAAATTAATTTGACCAAGGAAAGATTGCATGGCTTTTTTGTTATGAGGCATGGATATTTCGGAAATTTCTTTGATTCTATCAGGTTCAATGTGAATACCCGATTTTGACACTATGAATCCTAGAAGTTTTCCTTCACTTAATGCGAAAAAAGATTTCTTCGAGTTAAGTGAAATCCCATACTTTAAACATCGTTGAAAGATTTGTTTCAAGTCTTTGAGATGGTCGCTTCGCTTCTTGGAGTACACTGTTATATCATCCAAGTAAATCACTACAGATTTATTGACTAAACCTTTGAATGTGATGTCCATGGTTCTCTGGAATGTAGCGACGGCATTGATCAAACCAAATGGCATATTTCGATATGCGTATGTGCCCCATTTAGTTCGGAATGTGGTTTTTAGCTGATCGTCGGGATGCACCAGCACTTGATTGTATCCTGAAAATCCATCCAAAAAAGACATTAATTCTGAGCCTGCTACTGCCTGTAATATCTGCTCCATAGGTGGGAGGGGAAAATTGTCTTTTTGACAGGCTTTGTTGAGGTTTCGGAAATCAATACAAATTCGAATATCTCCGTTTTTCTTTCTAACGGGTACCATATTAGAGACCCATTTGGAATGTCTGACGGGGAAGATTATTCTGGCTCTCAACAGCTTATTTAGATTTTCTAAATTGGGGTGGATTTTTCTGAGCTTCTGTTGGACAGGTTTTTCATTGTCAATCATCGGGATAGTGTGTTGAATGATAGAAGTGTCGTATGTTTTCAACTCATCGTAGTTCCAGGCAAAAACATGTCTGTATTGTCTCAAAAGACGGATGTATGCTAATTTCTCTTCAGGTGCTAGGCCGTGGCCTAGATTGACGTTTTGTGGTTTCTCATCGGTTCCTAGGTTTACTAAATCGTAGTTCAGAGTCGAACTGTAAAGTTTAGCATTGGTAGACCTTTTAAATCGACTTTTCAAATCATATAAGTCTTCTAATTTAACCACCGACTTAGGTATAGCATTATTAGTACTATGCTGTTGTATTTGATGATTGTGATGGTCTTCGTCAATTATTTGATTTGAGTAGCATCCTTCAGAAGTGAGGAAATTTACAATGTCTGGATCGTCATTGAACACTCTCCAGTTTGTAATGTTGTTAGGGATGGACGGTCTAAAAATTAATTCTATTGAGAATCTATCTGGACTAAAATCTTCGGAGGGAATAAGTCTAGAGGCTACGTTAGCTAACAGGTCTGCGCTCGCATTTTGGAGTCTTGGGATTGACGAAATATTGAATGCTATGAAATGTGTAGTCAGATCTTGAACTAAAGATTGATAGTGCTTCAAATGACCTGATAGGCAATGTATGGTGTTACGTACCTGTTTGACGACAATTTCAGAGTCTCCGAAGACTTGAAGGTACTTAACGTTCAACCCGATTGCTTTGTATAGGCCTTGCACCAAGGCCTCGTATTCCGCTGTATTGTTTGTGCAATCGAATTCAAGTCTGCACATAAGCATGGTCTTATTTCCATCTGGGCTAATCAGAACGCATCCCGCTCCTGCTCCCTCGTTAGATTTGGAGCCATCAAAATATAATTTCCAAAACAAAGATGTATTTACAGAGTTATCTAAAAAATTAACACACTTCGAATCATCAGTTTGGGAAAAATTCTCTATTTGGGACAAAACTGAATTTTCTAAGTAAGGTGAGGTATGAGCATTAAAATTGCCGAGGAAAGAATCTACCGAGTAGTTTCCTATGATACTGCTGTTGTATGCTATTGCTTCATTTTCTCCTTCCAATTCTGTCACTATGTACTTCTGGTGTAACTCTCGTTCAACCTTTATTTGATTGGGTTTACCATTGTAGGGTAACCACATGTGCGACCAGTCGGTTGAGAAGTATCCATGGAGTTTTTTGGACCAATCCCTGCTAAGAATTAAGCCATAGAATTCAGGGATATCAGCTACTAGAATGTCAATAACCTGACACACCTTCGGGTTAGATGACAATCTTATGGTCACTTGATTAAGTTCACCAATCACTTCGACTTGGGATCGATCAAGCTGAACTATGTGCACTGCGGATTTTTGCGGTTGAACATTCAACTTGGCACATATTGATCTGGGTAAAATATTCGTTGAAGCACCAGAATCTACCAAACAATTGTGCACGTTTTTGTTGAAAATTTCGTAAGTGAGAAGAAAAGGGGGAGTGTGAGACCTTGATCTCCCTCCAATCAAGGCGATGTCATTTGGGTCAATCTTATTGATCGTGTTGGTTGGAGGTCTTCCCGTGTTGTGGGAAGCTACAGCTGTAGGCAGAGATGTAGTAGGCACGGCATGTAATTCTTTCATCATTATCTTCTGTTGATGTTTCAATTTGCTCAACTCATAAAGAGTGATATTAGCCCTAGTCTTTTTCATGTCATCAATAATGTTATACTCCATTTCATCCGACACAATCAGTGTTCTTGATGGAGGTGTTCGATCTGGTTGGACTGGGCTAGATTGAGTCGCCTTAGCGGTTGTTTTCTTTGTTGCGACTTTATCTTTTGCTGCAAGGCTTGCGCCCTTCTGCTTGGGGGTAGTTTGGGGAGGATCAAGTTGATTTTTGCTTCGTGTACTAACCGGAAATGCTTCTTGATCTTCTTCTTGTGGGAGGATGAAATCCCACATTCCTTGTAGTTCCACAACTTCTTCGTCATCGGTCTGCCCTTCAGTGGTATTCTCTTCTTCTTCTTCTTCTTTAGATTCGACGTTTGAGATAGCGTTGGGCGGTTTCACCTCCATTGAAGGATTTCTTTTAAAAGCTCTATAGGGCTTTCTCGAAGTAGTTTCTGCTACTTGTTTTTTTATGTCAATCATCTCATTGGACATGGTTTTTAACACCTTTTGTAATCCTTCCAAATCGAAAGGATCTTTCGATTGTTTCTTCTTGGGGTCTTCCTTGTAGGAGACTTTCTTAGATTTGCATTCCTCTATCGCAGATCTTTTTTCTAGGGCTACTACGCGTTTTTCTACTGCTATCGCCTCTGTCAAATTTTCAACTAAGGTTGTCTTATTTGCCCTATCCACGAAGATTGCCAAGTTCGATGGTAAGGTAGTAATATACCATTCACATCTCACTTCTTCGCTGGGCTGGGAAGCAGCAGGAATTTTGTTGAGAATTTTATTGAACCGTAAGTTAAAGTCTTTGATGGGTTCTCTAGCCTCGGCTTTGAGATTGGATAGGTCATTTATTAACGTCGCCGTTGATCTGTCATCGCCAAATTTGGTAAGGAATTGACTTTGAAAAATGTCCCAACTTGTGATAGACCCGGAAGGTAATGAGAAGTACCATGACCCGGCTGTTCCTTGCATTGTGTAGGGAAAAAGCCGGACGACAGCATCCTCGTTGGTAACTCCGTTGAGATTAACAGAAAGTATGAAATTGTTGATATGTTCTTCAGCTAGCATGCCTGCTTCTGGATTGAATTTGGGTAGCCATTTCTCAGGATGGGCCGGTATTGGGCTCAGAGGTGGAGGCATCAAAACTGCCCCAGGATTGTTCCATGGAGACTGGGCCATCGTTGAGCTTCTAGTGAATGCAAGTGCAGAGGATGATCCCTGATGCTGGGAAGATGAAGGTATTATGATCTTTGATGATTGAAGAGGAGGGGTTGTGGAAGATGGATGAATGGTTTGAAATGAAGACGTGGGTGGCTGACTTCGCGGTGAGGGAGTTGAGATGGACGACGTAGATGAAAGAGTCTCACTGTCAGACTCTGGTGGAGTTTTCCTTTCTCTTTTCCTAGTGGGAAGAGGGAATTCAGTTGGCTGGATGCCAAATTTTTCACTCTTTAATTTGGTCAGAGGATGAGCAGGATTGTACTGCGAAGTTATGCTGCTTTGAGATTTTTCAGACCTCTGAGTAAAAATAGAAAATCCCTGGAGTTTGCGAATCAGAGTTTGAACTTCAGGGGGTTCAATGATAGGTTGGTCTGAAATATTAGGGTATGTAGCAGCGGTTGATACCCGAGCGACTTCTGACTCTGGATTTAATCGTACTGGAGAAGTCGGGGGAGTTGGTGAGGGCAATTTACTCTCAGAATGGTATTTAGATTTTGATTTAGATGCCATTCAGAGTTCGGGCCCTCCTTCTAGCGCCAAATATGTTGAAGGCCCAAAAATCGGGTCGACAACAAGGGGGATACCCACCCGGTCCGGACCTTGGTTGGCAACTCCTTATCCGTTTGGTATAGCGGGTCCGACTGGGGATAATGGGACCAGTGTCCCAATCTAAAGGGTGTGTGTGTGTGTAGAGTTGAATGATGTTGATCTAGGAGTGTTTTAAGCTAATTTAATTCAAACTTCTAAGCTAACTCTATGCTACTGTAATCTAATAAAGGAAAAACAACACATCTAATCTACACTAACCGGGGGTGTATTTCTTCTATTATGCGATCTAAAAAGATTTCAAACAATAACTGGTAATAAAGATCATTCAGCTATCGTAAGAATAGAAATCAATTAAGATAAACCATTCTGCATAAAAAGTTAGGCAAAACAGTTGTGAACAGCATATCGCATAATAAGTTATTCATATATCAAGCACAAATAAATGACTCCACCGTACAGAAGTGCCAAATGGTAACCCACACATTCATGCATTAACATATAAACAACTGAAACTGCATATCACTTTAAGAATATGAACAGAAACAGGTCAAGAGATAAAAGTACCATTTATGACTGGTTCCACTCATAAGCTTCAAGCAATAACGATTTATCTCTACTTGTTCTAACATCTACTAAGAGTACAAAAGTGCAACATCAGTAGCAGACATTAAATGCAAACATTGATAAATCTCGATCCATCCATTCACCAAAAACCCCCTCTGAGGGTGCAAAAGTGCATGTTCTGAGGACAAGTTTTTTGACAAATTTCCGGACCCTTCTCTAAATGCCTACGAAGGGTTTAAATACTGCTAACTAATTAATCTTAATTACATAAATTTAGGACACGGTTTCAAATGACCGCCCTTCTACTAAAGCAAATTTATTTCTAAAAATTAAATCTAATTTCTAACCGTTTCTGTATTTGCTCCTTAGTGCCGTAAGCAATGCAACATTCGCCTGGGAAGAGTCGGCTGGTTGTCTTCTTCTTTCGTTTGAGTTACGAAAATAGAAACAACAAGAGCTGGCACCGCTTTCTGACAAACTAGAAGATATTTTCCTCTGACTCGGTGTATTCGTTGTGTGTATTCTTGGTAATAACCCAAATTTCTCTCAAACTGATTGTGTTGTTGCTATTTCGCTTTCCGGCCTTGCGAATGAATTAATAAGTCAAGGACTTTGCTCTCTGAACAATTTTCTGTATTGAAAACTGCTTCCGTTCTTTGTTCCAGGCTTTTCTGGTGCGTTTTCCCTCTTTAGCGTTTTTCTTTTTGCTTTACCCAGTCTAAGCTTCAGGATCTTTTGTTAACATGCTGCTTTTGTGCGCCTTTGACTCTGAGTCTTGGATAGTCTATTTCCATCAGTCTCTGTTGAGTGATACTCTGGAATCCGCGGTCCTGCTGCATGCAGCATCCATTTGCGAAGGCATTTCTTCTCTGTTCTCCGAGTATTGACGCTTTCCCCTTCTCCTTAGATGTTTCCTGCACATTGATTTATATTAGTTGCTGTCTTGCAGTTTACGCAAAGGAAAAGAGTAATGACGAAAAGATTGACATGAAAGCTTTAAGTTCTAATGAATGCATAATCATGACACTCATAACGAACTGACTCTTCGAAAAACACAACACAATCCTTCTCGGATACTTTGGCGTACAATCATTAAATTCTTTTTAAGGCGCGCGCCCAATTTTGGTCTGCAGATAGCTTTCCTTGAACGCTGTGTCGAGGAAATTTTGCGATGAGTGATTTCTGCGACTCGCATCGCAGTGTCGAGGATTGCGTCGTTTAAGATGTATCATCGCAGGAATTGGTGATCGCATTCATCGCAGATCGCAGTATCGCAGATCGCAGTTAATCATAATCATTGTGTGTTGTTTATGCGATGTTGCGATATGCGACGTCGCATATCGGCCGTCGGCGATTCCTTAAGTTTTTCATTTGAGAGCGCTTCATAATATAAGCGATGCGATGAATTTCGCGTCGCTTCTTTGCAGCTTATTATGCGCATAGGAAAACGTCTCACTCTCTTCTCGCGATGCGATATAGCTTTTAGGGAGTTAAAATACAAAAAATTTTGATAAAATGTTTTTTGGATTTTTGTTAAGGGTCCCCATTTGCTTGGTGTTATTGCTAATACCAATCAAAGAGGGGGGTTGTTGGTGACCACAACACTCCCCCACCAATCACATACCCCAAAGTTTCTAGCACTTGCATCAAGTGTGAGATGTGTTCCTTCTAGGTAGCATTGTAAAGTAGTATATCATCTAAATAAACAATAACAAATGAATCTATATGGGAGCATAATACATCATTCATTAGTTTGATAGATATAGTTCTTGCATTGCCTGAACCAAATGGGATGACCAACCATTCATTCAAACCTTGTTTGGTTTTTAAGGTCATCTTCCATTTGTCTTCTTCTTTGACTTGAACCTGGTAGTATCTTGATTTTAAATCCATCTTAGAGAAGTATTTTTTCTATTGCAATTAATCTAACAAATCATGAATCTTGGATAAGGGGTACTTGTTCTTAAGTGTAATCTTGTTTAACGCTTTGTAATCAATGCACATTCGCCAACTCCCATCCTTCTTTTGTACAATTATAATGGGTAACCCACAAGGTGAGGTATTTGTTCAAATCACGCCTTGCTCCAACAATTGATTCAACTGCTTCTTCACTTTGTTTTCCTCTAGAACGAACTATCTATATATCCCAATATTTGGCAATGGAGAGTCTAGCAATATTTGGATTCCATGCTCCACTTCTATATTTCTTGGTAATCCTTTAGGCTCTTGGAACACTCCCTTTTATGCCTATAGAAACCCCTCTAGATGTAGTTTCTATTCTTTAGTACACCCCTCCAAGGGTGAATTTTCCCTAAATGTCTCACCTTCAGAATGATTTTTTCTTAAGAAAAGTAAAACATAATTCTTGCTATAACTAATAAGCTTCTTGGCTTGGTTGACATGTACCATTGAAATCTTGGACTTTCCTTTGTGCACATTAATGATCAATGGTTTCCCATCCT
The DNA here is from genome assembly GCA_031772625.1 of Pinus tabuliformis. Lineage (NCBI taxonomy): Eukaryota > Viridiplantae > Streptophyta > Pinopsida > Pinales > Pinaceae > Pinus > Pinus tabuliformis. The sequence goes on along the minus strand of CM062809.1, from coordinate 827,863,023 downwards.
TGATGAGGAGGTACTATTTGGCTTTCCACGTGAATATTACATACCTTGTATGCCGAACACGACTCCACATACATCAAGTGGTACTACATCCAATTTTACTTCATCAATATAATAATCATTTATAGCAAATTTTATTTGGCATTGTTATGTTACTTTGATATCTACAATCTTATTTATCCATCCCAATGGATACGGGATAGGATGATCATGAATCTCCAATCCAAGTTTTTTAATGAGATCCACTACTACAATATTATCCTGTGAACCTAAATTGAACAAGGCACCTATCTTGGTCTTCTTGACCTCGATCTTCATATGGAAGAGTTTTGTCATCTCCTTTTATTCCTTTAGATGAAGGTAGCTCAAATTCACCTCCTTTTTCATTGATGTGCAAACAAACTTCTCATCCATACTAGATATTCTTTCCACCTTATTGCTCAAATTTTTTGCTAGAAGATTCTTTTTACCCCATCCTCCTTATAGTTCTTTTCGTTCAGTTTTCGATGCAGTTTCCAATACTTCTCCTCAGTGTGACCATCAATCTTGTAGTGGTGGAAATTATTGGTAGGATCCTTACACTGATGTGTAGTGGTTGGTGTCTTCTTATCATTTCCACCTTTCCACTTCTTCTTACCCTCCTCGAAATCTTCTTGGTGCTCTTTTCCTTTGAACCACTTTGCTACCCTTTCTTTTGGCCTACGCTTTCCAAATATTGTGCCTGTAAACATGCCTCATTCATTGTTCTTAGCTTTAAAGCATCACTTTATTTCATAGATGATTGTCTATACTCCAAAATACTTAAGGAGTACATTTGGGATCTTGGGAGAAATACCCAACATGATGGTAATCTTTCTAAACTCAAAGGTGCACTCCTCTACACTCTACCCCTACCTCCACCTGAAATAGTTCCATCGAATCCATTGGTTCTCTACATACTAAATACAATAGAATTGGGACTTAATGAAGGTTTTGAAGTCATCCCACTTAGTTTTTTCATAGTCACTCTCAGCGTAAATGTTTCCTTATGGATTTCCCACCAAGTCAAAGCATGGTCCTCTAACTTTAATCTAACAAATGATATGTTTTATTCTTCATCTATATGAGGAACAATAAAATAAAAGTATTATTACTTCAACTGGTGATTTAGTTATGAGGCATCGATCTAACCTTGGTATGGATTTATGTCGACCTTCGCTTCCATCTTGAATAGGGAATGTGAATGCAACACTGAAGCTCTGCTATGATCCTTACACCCTTAAAATGATAAAAAAACCAATAATTATAATTCCCTTTGAGGGGAAGCCTCATTTTACAATAAATACAATGAAAAAGACAATATTTTATGATCCTAAGACTAGATGTCCCTAGTATATATATCTATATATATATATATATATATATATGACAAAAGGTATAATTATAATATAATGGGACCATGAGGAGTTCTAGTCTACATAACGATATCAATATAACAATATATATGTAATCACTCAAAATCTACAACTTAATAAGGGTTCTTTGGGTTAACATGGGGTTTATATAGGGTTTAAAATGCCCCTCCCCTTCAAAGAAGTGTTTTCCTCAACACTTGACTATATGTTGGTGATTTTTCATGAACAACTCATCTTCCCACATCACTTCTTCCACTAATAGGTTCTTCCATTTGATGAGGTACTTAGTAATTTTTCAATGTCTCAACTGCTTAGTCCTTATTTATCAAATTGTTTCGGGTTCTAGAATTATTTTCTCTTCTTCATTAATCTTTGGTAGAATTTTTGTAGTGGGATCTTATCTAAGTCACCTGACACGGGGATTCGGGACACGTAGGATTCGGGATTTGTGGTGTCGGATTCGGGACACGCTGACCCCCGGAACAAGACACATTAGGACACGTTATATATTATTTTATTAAAATATATATATATATATATATATATATATATATATATATATATATATATCTTAAAAATTAGTTATTAGCATATTTCTTACACAAATTTTAATTAATGATACAAATTTATTGATTTCAAAAAACAAGAGAACAATTATTAACAGCACCCTCAGACATCTCAAAATTAGTAATATCCTCAGTGTCACCAAAATTTTGTGCAGCAATATCACTACAACACCCAAGGTTGTGCACATTTAGGCCATGATTAATCCATCTTCCTTCACACCAGCTTGTTCCTTCTTATTTTCTACCTACGGAAATTGACAAATGGATGTCTTCACAAGGTTGTTTAGTCCACATACTAGTATTTTCACCATGACCTTCACTATCTCAATCACAATAAGGTCCTCATTAAAGGATACAAAGAAGGCTTTTCTCTTTTGTGAGATGAGATGAACTCATGCAAATGACATGGGTCAACACTCAACAGCCTTGCTGTAATAAACTGGAGCAGTAAACAAGTTTTCACGCCGGGTATCTCTGTGATTTGGATGAGAGAACAGAACTCAAGACAGAGTTTGGAATCATTTGATGATTACAGACTACAGTATTGCTGTGATAAGGGTTCTATACACTTATCACAATAGGAATACAGTTAAAAGGCTATGACGAAAACTTTAGCTAAATATATTCTAATACTAAAAGTTTATTCAGCTGGTCAGAGCGAAGAATTTCTATAGGTCTTCTGCCCAATTTGATTTTCTTAATCAATTCTTATAAGGAATCAGTCAGCATACCTGGGTTTGACCTGAGCCTGCCCCAGGAATTCCATTACTTTACAAAGTAACAAACAAGAAGAATTATGTATTCTTTTTTGCAGTTAGCCATAGATAAACACACCAAATTCAGAGGCCAATCTACCAATAGTGAGCTATAATAATGCCTTTCTGTTGTGAAGGGTTAAATTATCAATATTCTTTTGGATCTTCTAGAGCAAAGAAGATACAAATTTCTGTAACGTCAATCTGTGGTTTATTGCCGTCGAAGAAGGATCACGTAATATAGTCTCGGGTAGTTGTATAACATACAAAACACGGTCTTGTGAATACAAACACAATCATGTGAGATATATCCTTGGCATACAAAATGCAGTCTTGTACTGAACATAGTCACGTGACATCTCAGTCACAAGTCTCAGTGTTGCTATGTAATACACTGAAACTTAAAACCTACAGGTCTTGGGTCATCGTAAAACATGTTTTAACGGTTACAATGCGGTCCGCTCAGCAAACTAACCTGCAAGTGTATTCCGCTCCTCGCTGCAACTGGTGATTCCGTGAACGGTGAATGAAACCTGATCGCAAATGCCAAATCGCTGTGCCTGTTTCCTTTGCAAATGCCGTCAAATGGGAGAGACAACAGGCATTTAAACCTAGCAGCAGCCCGAAAAACGAATCCGAAACCAGGACTCGATTCCAAAATTCGTGACACGTTATTCATTTTTTGAACACGCCCATGACACGACGTACCCGAATATGACACGACGAGTCCTTGCAACATGACACATGTCAGGACAGAATCGTGTCCGATTCGTCCGATTCGGGATTCGTCCAGGGGTTTGGACGAATCCGGTTTCATAGGATCTTATCATTGATTACCTTCTTCATGCAAGAAACATGGAAGACTTGATGTACAAGTGATGCAACTCCAATTTGTAAGCCATATTTCCAATCCTTTGCAACACCTTATAGGAGCCATAATACCTCGAAGTTAATTTAGCATCCTTATTTTGTTGCTTGAGGAACATTTATTTATATGGTTGTAGCCTCAAAAATACCCAATCTCCAACTTCAAATTCCCTTTCATTGTGATGTTGATATGCTTTTATTTCATCCTATTTTGTGCCATAACCAAGTTGTGCTTCAATAGTTTGAGAACATCTTTTCGGTGTTGTATGTATTCCACTACTGCTTGAGCCTTATAATTCCCTTTCAAGGGTGATGTGATGGATAGAGGATGCTATCAATAAAGTATCATAAATAATGATATTTTTTATGAAGTATGGAAGGATGTGTTGTACCACACTTCTACCAAGGGAACCATTTGATCCATTGTGTGTGTGTATCATATTCAAAGCAACATAGATATCCTTCTAAACATTTATTCGCAATCTCAACTTTCCCATTAGATTGAGAATGGTAAGATGAGTTGTGAGGCAATTTAGTACCCAAACAAGAAAAGATTTTAGTCCAAAAGTTTCCAGTGAAAATTGAATCATTTTCATTTACAATAATCTCTGGTATTCTATGTAGCTTTTGGAATATATCCAGGAATGCTTCTACCACATTACTTGTTTTAAAAGGATGAGAAAGAGAGAAAAAGTGGGCATACTTTTTCATTCGATCTATCACTACCTTAATGACACTCTTTCCTTCGGATTTGGATAAACCTATAGTAAAATCCATTGAAATTTATTCCCAATGTTGGCTTGGTATGGCTAATGGCTAAAGGAGCCTTGGGGTCTTAATAGTCTCTCCTTTGGTTTTTTGGCATACCACACATTCTGCCACAATGTTTTGCACATCTGCTTTAATACCTTCCCAGAAAAATTATTTCTTGATCCTATGATATGTCTTCAAGAACCTTGAATGACCCCTTATAGGAGAAGTGTGTAATTTCAATAATACCTTTTGTCTGAGTTGAGAATTCTTACATATGTGATCTTGATACCATAAAAAATCATATTTCCATGTCAATATTTCCACTGCATCAGGGTCATCCTGTAGTTGTTGAATGATCTTGCATATATTCTCATCTTCTTGCCATTCTATCCTTGCTTCTTCCACCCAGTTAAATTGCGGTAATATCATGTCAATTCTAAGAATCCTGTGAGTTTCTTCAAGGTATTTTGGATTTCCCATTCTCTCATAGCTTTGATTTTGTTATGATCCACCTTGACACCATCATGTGATACAATATGACCCAAATATTTCACTTCTTGAACCCTAAAAGAACACTTGAAAGGTTTTGCAAATAGTTTTTTCTCTTTCAATCATTTCAAGACCTTGTAAACATGTTTTACATGCTCTTCCAAATATTTCTTATAAATTAGTATTTCATCAAAAAATACTAGCACAAATTTTCTTAGGGTTTGAAAATAGAATTCATCAAGCTTTGAAATGTTGGAGGAGCATTTGTAAGTTCAAATGGCATAACCAAAAACTCATAATGACATTTATGTGTTCTAAAGATTATTTTGTTAATGTCTTCTTGCCTCATTCTCATTTGATGATATCCAGAATGAAGATCCAACTTAGTAAAGAAAATTGCTCCATGCAATTCATCTAATAATTCATCAGTGATGGGAATAGGAAACTCATCTTTTATTGTCATTTTGTTGATATGTTTGTAGTCTGGACACATATGCCATGAAGTATCCATTTTTATAACCATCACCACTGATGAAGAGAAAGCACTATGGCTACATTGAATGATGCTCGCCTCTAACATTTCTTGAACCATCACTCAATATCACTCTTTTATGCATATCAATATATGTAAGGCCTAATCTTAGGTGGTGCACTTCAAGGTTGGAAATGAATAGCATGGTAATCATCTCAGACAAGTGGAAGACCCTTAGGCATTTCTCCAAATACTTTAGCATGATTGTTCATAACTTTATGAACATCCATTGGAGCAGTGGATATAGATGTTTGAACATCTAATGAACATAATTTTTCAACTACACCATGGTGTCCCTTTTTTAGAAATTTTGTCATGCTATTAGAGCCTATCACTTTACTCAGTTTCCCTTCGATACCTCTAAGCTCAATTTATTTTCCTTCTTAGAAAAATATTATGAAAATATCTTAGAAATTAAGGGCCATTGTTTCCAATGATTGTAACCATTGTACCCCTAATACAACATTAGTACCATCCATTTGGATTCCAATCATGGGACTAACCAATAAATACTCCCCCATATTTAACTTAATATTATTGCACTTCCCTAAACAGTTTATGTTACCTCCAGCCACAATCATCACTTGAAATGTTGCTGGGTATACAAATCAATTAAGAAGTTTTTCTAATGTCATTGACAAAGTTATGGGTACTACTTGAATCAATCAATATTGTTACCCTTTTCCTTTTGATATATCCTTTTATCTTGAGGGTTTGTGGAGTATCGATGTTGGCCAATGCATGACAAGAGATTGTTGGAATAGTCTCTTCTAGATCTATATCTTGTGAAGTTTTGACTTCTTGATATTTTTCATCTTCACAGTCTACATAGAATAACTTCTTCTCACTACATTTATTCTCTTTACTATACGTATCGTCACAATTGAAACATAATCCCTTTTCTCTTTTTTCATCCCTTTGTTGAGGAGTCAACCTTGTCAATTTAGGAAAGGGAGAATGATTTTCTCTATAGTTATTAATGGCCAATTTTCTAGTGGCCATATTTTTACATTCAACTTTCCTTTCCAAACTAAAAGTGTGTTTTAGAAATTTAGATTCAAAGAGACAAGACTCATCTTTGATGATTTCCTTTAAAGTTCTCATAAATAGGTCTAAAAAACCTCTGAAATATTCTTTACTCTGAGACCAAGTTTTGGAATTGTTGAATGTGCTCTGTAACTTAACCTTTTTTTTGAAGATTCACCAATTGACTAGAGAATGTGTTCTTATGTTTATCTTAATATCCAATAATGTGTTATCAATTCCTCTGTTAAAATGGACCAAGGTATAACAGAATCATTTTTTTTTCACAAATCATTTGTTATATGGAATTTCACTTTTGTGGACAAAAATGAATTCCCTAGATCTAGTGGTTTGATCTAGAACAACAGAGGACAAAAAGAATCAATGCTTTCATTAAAGAGATTGGAATATGGAAAAGGAACCTACTTGGAATTCGTAGCAAGTCCTCTCTTCTTTACTTGTAAGCTTCAATCTTAGCTCCACACTATTAATGGAACCTGCAACAATGACTAAAACAAGCAAAGAAACTACAACATCCATATAGCATAATCCAATATATCTATTCAATGAGTCAACATGGCATTTAAATACAAGAGCATAAGCATAACACAAGTATAGAAAAACAAGATGATTTTTGTATTAATAATAAAGGAGAAAGTTATAACCATAAATAGAAGTTGACCTTGTAGATGTGTCTCCCACTTGACTTATCCTTCCTTGTCACAAAGCAAACCTTCACACTCAACCCTAATGCAAATTGAAGATGATTCCTTAATCTCAAGGCAACAGCATGAGGGCACTAGCAATCTCCAAAAGCCAACCATGATTCTATGGGAGGCAATAAATTTATAAGGTGAAAGCGGTAGTTTAGGATTTACCAATCTAGGCTTGAGATCCACATATGAGGGGAGGATGAGCTCAAGGGAAAAGAGATAAAACCACGGGGGTAGGATCATATAGGAATTTGAGATCTCTATCAATGGTAAATAGTTAAAACCACCTTAGAAGCTTTTGGAATGAGAGGCTTCGAAATACTTTTTCTATTTTCCTGTATTTTCTAGAATCAACGCACCTACAGAATGGAGCAACCTGTGCTGGTCAACGCTACTGCTCAAGTATGCAACTTGCACCCAACGCTGGTGGACAAGAGGACAGGGTGCACTGGCCATAAAAAGACGGTTTTTTAGCAGATAAACCTAGAAACTCTGACTTTTTGGAGAATTGATGCTTAGGGATTTGCAAAGGGAGTATGACAAAGTGTTCATGGATGTTGATTGATCCAGTTTTCAGGCCTTTTGGGATGATGTGACAAAATGGCATGTAACACCATTGATACCATACATGTTGGTATTGTTATAAAAACATGGTTACAATATTTACCTTATGTAAGCATGTCACTTGGTGTAGATCAAAGTGTTGCTCCATATGAAATATCCATATTACAAGATCATTACTATCTGATTTTCTGACATCAATCTTCGGAATGTAATTGTTCCTTGAAATCCTAATGATGTGGATCTTGGATTGAAGATTCATGATTATGGTTCTATGACTCAAAATTTTTGCTCTCCAATTGTGATAACATACTCACCATATGAGATTGATTATCAACAATAGGTTTCCCCTTATGTTCACAATTTCCTTGGATCTCCACATCCCTTTTAGGAAGCCTCTTCATGAGAAGATTTTCCATGGCAATCATGGATTTTTACATGTCTTCCTTATTTTCATTCATCTTCTTTTCCATTTCTCTTTTAAGTTTTTCTTGAGAACGTGAGAAATCCACCATTTTCAACATACTACCATCTATTTCATTAACTTTGTTCTCTATTTAAGATAACCTAAATTCTAGGTCTTCACTTTCTTCATGAGTCCAAGATGGGCCTTCAAAAGATTTACTTGGTGTAATATCTTTCTTTGGAGGTGAGTTGGAAAATTATAATAGCCCACCTCTTTATTACAACAACAAAAAATAAATCTTCTAATTAACAATTAGGTCACTAGTAAGTTACATACCTTAATTTGGAGAATATCATAATGGTTGAAGCTTTATTGATATATCTCTGAGATTTGAAACCTTCTGGATTTGAAAATTTGTTCTGTAATACTCTAATATGTAGTTTTGCAATTCCACGGGTGTGAATTGAATCTGATGTGCCCATTGAAAGTTATAGTAACTTTTGCAAAACTTGCAGATATTTTTTTTTGCCTCTTCCCACGATAAAACTTGTATAGCGTGCCACATATCCAATTCTTGAAATATAATTCTAGAACTTGTACCTAAGATAATTCTATGTCTCTTGAAATTCAAACAAATTCCACAGTTGAAAACTTTCTAGATAAGAAGATATAGCAAAAATACCATGCTGACCTATTTAAAATTTATTTCATGACTATTCACAAACCCTAACTTCCATATGATATAAATTTGAACGTATAGCAAACCAAATTCTAAAAATGGAACCAACTATTCCCCAAGATTTCCCCTTAATATGGTCCAAGTTTCACTTTATAAATCCTTACAGATAAAAATAAAAATAGAAATAAAAAATAAAAAATATCCAACCTGACATGTTTGAGACTGGTTTCTAGAGCATACAGAAACCCTAACTTCCTTGGAGCATATATCCAAAAATATAATGAACAAATGATTTTAACCTGGACTAGATGTTCACCACGATTTCGCCTTAATGTGGTCCAACTTTCACAGTCTAATCCCTCACAGAACAAAAGTTATAGCGAAAATTTTGAACTAACATGTTTTAGACAAAATTTATGAGTATTTAGAAACCCTAACTTCCTTGGACCGTATCTCTAAAAATATAGCGAACCGAGATCTAAAACTTGAATCAAAGATTACTTGAGATGTCTTCTCAATCTTATCCAGGTTTCACTCTCTGAAACCTCCCAAAAAAAAGTTATAATGAAAATGCCATGATGACCTATTTGAAGCAGCGAAAACCTTAGAGGATCAAGAGCTCTAATACCAAATGTTTTGACCCATGCACCTTAAAAATGATAAAAAAACCAATACTTACAATCCACTTCAAGGGTGAAGCCTCATTTTACAATAAATACAATGAACAAGATAATATTTGATGATAGTAAGACTACGTCCCCTTGGTATATATATAGGAGACAAAGAGTACAATTATAATAAAATGGGACCATGAGGGGTTCTATCCTACATAAAATATATAACAATAGAAATGTAATCGCTCAATATCTAAGGCTTAATAAGGGGCTTTTGGGTTAACATGAGGCTTATTTAAGGCTTAGAAAACTCAAATACCATTTCTCGAGTTCTTTCCTTCCTTTTTTGGGTCTTCATGTTCTCCCAATTTGCCCTCTAATTTAAAACCTCCATCTTCTCTGATTCCAAAGTTGTTTGTTGGAGCTGCCATAAGAAGGTCCATATTGCAACTGATGTCAATGACCTGCACTTTCAAACTATGAATCTATCTTATGTCGAATCATGAGGGTTGTTGTGAATAGACTCATCGGCCATGCATAGGGTTCTACAACTTTCTACTTTAGTTTCTTTCTAGATCCCTCGTGACTGCCAACAAAATTCCCCAAAGAAACTTGCTCTTATATCAATATGATTTGTAAATTGTCATGGATATTCCACTGGAATAGTCCATCATAACAAATTTGATAAAATTACTATGGTCTCTACTATTAAGTTTTCTTTAAACTCCAGATTTTTGAGTTGGTTGATTTTTTTCTTAATTGATTAAATTAACTAGAATGCAAGAAACAAAAAAACAGAAATAAATACAAACATCGTCAACAATAGACACATATTTTCACTGGGAAACACTTATGAGAGAAAACCTAGCTAAAAGGCAAGGCTACTTTGCTCTCTCTTTCCTCTAATATGGAAAATGTGCAAATTCAAAGAAAGGGGTACTCTTTATGAAGTTACTTGAGACCTATGGCCCGTATGGTTGCTACAAAATCTTAACCTCCTATATTTTGTTGTCTAAATTCCTAATCCCAGATGCTCTACTCAACTATGGAAAAACAATCAATCGCATAAAATGGAACCCTTGCTCCCTAGTGACCCAGTGGATAACATAGTTTAATAACCAACTAGTAGTAAGGTCTGACTCCCTCAACTCTCAACTAGAGTTACAATTTTGAATCTTCTAGAGTCTTCTTCAATGTCCACACATGGCTAACTCCATATGCATTAGCAACAGCCGCTAACGTGGTATTTACTCATACCATGGTGGTCAACAAAGTGGGTCAACTTGCAAGAGGCATAATGTTTGCATACAAACTCTGCCTGAGATATTCTTGCATCGCCAAAAAGGTCTCTAGAACAGCGCTAGGGATTCTAGAGCAAGCAAGAGTTTTTTTACCCCAAAAAAAATTGTTTAAGACCTAGAATTGCCTTCAAAGTGTTTTAGACCTCAATTCACCAAATTGGGACCGCTATTTAAAATGACCCTACAACCTAATTCCTTCAAATTCTCCACTCTAAAAGCATTGAAATATATGACAAACAATATAATGATCCAATCTTAATAGAGCTAGAGGTATTCTTATTGAAGTTTCTAAGTTCACTTACTTGGAAACCCTCCATGCACTTTATCTGATTTATTCCTACCTACTTGTTATTTTCCTTAACAAGTTATTTACAATGTAAACACTGAAAATAAAAACTAGTGCATGCTCAACATATTACAGATCAACAATTAAAAGAAACAGAAACAAACAAACCATATGACACCATTAATTTTGGACTAATGTCCCCTGAAAAACCCAATGTGGGAAAATCGGTGCCACTCTCTAAGGGTTTTCTTATTAAGCAATATCAGAGTACAATCTGGGTGCCGAAACTGGCCTACCCAACAAAGAATTTCCTTGGAAGTAATACATCTCAGTTTCTCACAAATCTCTTGGCTGAAACCACGGATAATCCTTCTGGTAGCTACTCAGCACAAATCTACCCCAAAAAACCCAGCGTCAACCTCTCTCTGGACTATGTCAGCCCCTCTCTGTCCCACGCTAGCCCTGCGTCACCCCGGATGGGTCTGCGTCAGCGCTGGGATGCCCTACATCAGTCCTCTGGCCCTTTGCATCAACAACGCTAGCCTCTCTGAGGCTCTTCGTAGTTTTCGGCTGCCTCTGCATGACCCTGTGTGAGCCCTGGCTGGCTCTGTGTCACTCTCCTTGGCTACTGTGTTGCTTTCCCGGCACTATCTCTGCCTCTCTGTCTCTCTGTACTCAAATTCCCCTCAGCTACATCTCCCAATCACTAATTCTATCTCTTAGAAACTCTGCTCTAGAGAATAGAATGACTGATCACTCTGGTGTATTCTCCAAGTGACCCTCAAGTGTCCTCTTATACTTTTCCTGTTGACATATCAACGACCGAGATTAAGTCCCTAATCAATGGCTAATATTAGATTTGGCTTGATCCATGTCTTTTGGACCATTCTAACACAGATTCATATTAATACACATTAATATTTTATTTTCCCTAAGTTTAGACTTAGGGACTACATTAAAAATATTAATTATTTTAATATCTCATGATCTGTTTAGAATCTGCCCAACCCTTTCTGGGTATTGGATATCTTATGTGCCCCAACCTCTCCACCAAATTTTGTGGCTAGAGCACATCCGATGCTACCCCAAATCAACACTCCCTCTTAGCGAGGATTATGCTCTAGCAATACTCCTCACTAAGTATTACTCTGATCATCTGGCATCGGTCCTTGTGCTGATGCTAGGCCTTCCTGCCAACATCCTCTGCAATGCTGCATCCTGTACTGCTGCCCATGGTTCTTCCACTACCACTATTGCATCTATACGACAGCTCCCTCTACATCTGTTCTGTCGCTGGCCATTTCTCCCAGCACTGCATTTGCATTGCACCACCTCTCATTATGTTGCATCGTGCTGCCCACTACTGCACTACAACTTAGTTACTGAGAAGTAAGTAACTGATCTCCCAACTGACCTCCATTTTGGGCTAGAGACACCCACTGATGCTGAAGCTCCCTCTGCCGCTGACAAGTGCTCCCTCTTTGACCTTTGCGTTGTTGCAACAACTCCCTGCATCTCGCACCATTGCACACCTCTCTGTGCCATTCTGTACTGGTGCAACACTCCTGTGCCTGCTAGCCTCACATTGTCTCGGGAATCCTGCATTGTAGCTCTCTCTGTCTCTCCATCCGCATCTATCTCTACTCAACTCATCGAGTCCTACTACTCCTCTTCGGGGTTCCCGTAGCAAGGTCTAATCCAAGAGGCTGGGTACCTCAAGGATCCTATCCCTCATCGCCTGTAGTCTGCCCCTAGCTTGATGTCTCCCCGATTCCACTCAAGTGGTGCATGTGCACTCATAGCATAGTCATCATCTATCAAAACTTCCTTCTTTGTCCGTGCTGGCACTACCTTAGTCTCGAAAGACTCTCCCTTACTCTTCTTCCTTGGACACTGGGTTGCATAATGACCCAGCTCCCCACAATGGAAGCATTTGATCTTGGAGAGATCTTTCTTCTTCCGCTTCTCATGCTTTCCCTCATATGCTAGGGCCACATCTTCCTCCTCCTTCTTGACTTTGATCCCCTTGCTACTGCTACCCGTCTTCGACTGCCCTCGAATCTCTTCCTATCGAAGAGCTGCCCACATCTCGCCCAAAGGTGGGAGAGTCCCTTTGCCCAGGATACTCTGGAAAAATACCTCCCAGCCTTTTGAGACAGCATTCAGATTTGTCCTCACCATTAGCTCCTAATCGGTGTCGCCTCTATAGCAGTCAACTCATCTCAAATCTCATTCAGTCCTCCGAGGAAGGTGCCAATCGGTTCTCCCTTCTTCATTAGATATGACCTCAACTTATTCTCAAGCAGCATTCTTCTTTGCACAAAAGTATGCTAGTACAGCTTCTTGAGAGCCTCCCACATCTCAAATGTCGTTGCCTTCTTGGCTATGTGTGGTAATACATGATCCTTGACCCCGTCAAGGATAATGCTCTTGGCCCTCGCCATCGCCTCCTCGTGTTGATTTGTGGTAGCATCGGATGTGTTGTAGCCACAAAATTTGGTGGAGAGGTTGGAGCACATGAGATCTCCAATACCCAAAAAGGGTTTGGACAGATTCTAAACAGATCAGGAGATATTAAAATAATTAATATTTTTAATGGAGTCCCTAAGTCTAAACTTAGGGAAAATAAAATATTAATGTGTATTAATATGAATATGTGTTAGAGTAGTCCAAAAGACATGGATCAAGCCAGATCTAATCTTAGCCATTGATTAGGGACTTAATCTCGGCCGTTGAGATGTCAACAGGAAAAGTATAAGAAGAGGCTTGAGGGTCACTTGGAGAACACACCAGAGTGATCAGTCATTCTATTCTCTAGAGCGAGGTTTGCTAAGAGAGATAGAATCAGTGATCGGGAGAGTAGCTGAGGGGTATTGAGTATAGAGAAACAGAAAAGGCATAGATTGTGCCGGGAGAGCAGCGCAGCAGCCAAGGAGAGTGACACAGAGCCAGCAAGGGCTCACGCACGGCCACGCAGAGGCAACGAAGTGTTGCGCAGAGCACCAAAGAGGCCAGTGTGTCTGACGCAGGGCCTCTTGGGGATGACGCAGGCCAAGAAAAGCTGATGCAGGGCCAGCGTGAGACAGAGAGGGGCTGACACAGTCTAGATTGGGTAGACGGTGGGGTTGCAGAGCAGTTTTATGCTTAGGAGCTATCGGAAGGATTTTCCGGCATTTCAACCAGGAGATTTCTCTCAAACTGTGAGGTATAGCTGCTAAGGAAATTCTTTGTTGGGTAGGCCAGTTTTGGCACCTAGATTGTACTCTAATATTGCTTAATAAGAAAACCCTCAGATAGTTGCACCGGTTTTCCCGCATTGGGTTTTTCCGAGGACATTGGTCCAAAATTAATGGTGTCATGTGGTGTGTTTGTTCTTGTTTCTTTTAGTTGCTGATCTATAATATGTTGAGCATGCACTGGTGTTTATTTTCAATATTTACTTTGTAAATAACTTGTTAAAGAAAAATAACAAGTAGGTAGGAATAAATCAGAAAAAGTGCATGAAGGGTTTCTAAACTAAGTAAACTTAGAAACTTCAACATGGTATCAGAGGGTGACTGTAGATCACAGGAGGACTAAGAGACATCAGCCGAGCGGAGCAATAGCAGCAGAAAACAATTGTCTCGAGGTGACAAAAGTTGTTTCTAACAGAGTAGAAGCCAAGAAGTGTGACGCAAAGCCAACCAGAGCCATGCAGAAGAAGTCGGGAGCTACATAGAGCCTTAGAGCGGCCAGCGTTGCTGACACAGAGGGCCATAACGTTGACGTAGAGCTGACGCAGACCCATCTGGGGTGACGCAAACCCAGCGTGAGGCAGAGAGGGGCTGACACAGTTCACAGAGTGGTAGTTGCTAGAGCCTAGAAGGCTGTAGAGATATTGCAGAGTGGAGCTGGTGAGGTACTATAGTCAGAACAGTACCTGACAGAGCAGGGCCAGAGGAGTTGTTACCAAGGGTTTCTAGCCGAGGAACTTGGATCAGCAGTGCAGTTGCACAAAACGATCAGAGTAGGGGGCAACTCGACAAGCGGCAAAAGGATTTCCAGGAGGAAATCAAGACTTAGAGGGAGTCCAGAAGAGAACTTCCATACGGGAAGTAGAGACTCAGAGGAGTCGAATAGAGAACTTCCAGGAAGGAAGTAGAGGAGCGTCATGGCACTACATGGGGTGAGAGACCAGGATAGACTGGACGAAGCATGAACTTCGCAGTCTGGAAGGCCAGAATCTTATCAGTGCTTGACAGGTGTTACACAGTAATTTGTCACTGCCTTCCTGTCAGTCACCCTGCTGTGCCAATCACTAAGTTCATGCCTTCTGAACTGGCCCAAAAAAAACCCATTTTCCTAAAGTTTTGTTCATCAGCGCGTCTGTTTGAAAAATACCCGCGATGACTGGCGCTCCATAGTGTATCCCGCGCGCTGCCAGCTCGGAAGGACATCACTTTTCCGCGCTGGTCGCCAGCGCGCCTTTCCCGTGTTCTTCCGCGCTGACATGACTGTCCTAGTTATGTGGACGCGGCGACATCGCGTCAGTTTCCTCATAATCCGCGCTGATCCAGTTTGGGCGAATTTGTTCAAACAACCAGCCTTCCAGATAACTCCAAGCTTGGTTGTTAGCTTTGTGAATGTCGACTCCCTTCTTTGGCATGTCTGTTCGACCCTTTGCAACCACTTCCCTTGAAGATAAGCTCATCCTTCCACCCTTTTAGGAGGCTCCTTCTCCTACATATACTTCCACCATTACCATGAGCAGCTAGTTAGACATAGCTTGGATTGTATAGAGCTTATAGTGCTCAGATTGCTGCTACTATAGGTATTTGGTGTGCTAGGTGTGGAAGTGATTGATTGCTTAGGGAAGGTTGTTTTGTGTTGCTTGTATGTGAGAGAGAGTTGTTTGTCTTGGGAGAATCATCCTCAAAGGTGAATGCTTGAGATACATGCTGACTGGCCCCTCCTGAGAAGGTTACCGACGTCAGAACATTTGGTTGTACTCTTCTCTATTCTGATTAATAATAGATGACTGCTATTATTGTTCCATTCTCATTTGTACTTGCAATGGTTAAATGTGAATTACATCTTTTCTGACTGATGTATGGTTGCTTTTACTAGATTTCACGCTTGCGTTTGTTTCCTCTTCGTGTGTGCAGGTATCTATTCGCGAAGATCGCGGAGGATTGTGACCAGCCAAAGCGAAG
The DNA here is from genome assembly GCA_031772625.1 of Pinus tabuliformis. Taxonomy (NCBI): domain Eukaryota; kingdom Viridiplantae; phylum Streptophyta; class Pinopsida; order Pinales; family Pinaceae; genus Pinus; species Pinus tabuliformis. The sequence goes on along the minus strand of CM062809.1, from coordinate 827,846,895 downwards.
GAGCGAAGGCAGCATCTCTTCGTCAAACGACAGCGCTGGAATCCAAGTAGGTGCTCTTTACCTCTTGTTTAATTGTAATTAGGAACATGCATGGCAGCATTGTTTGATTGTTGCTAGACCCTTGCTGGGCTAGTAGGGATCGCCTCTATCCGTAGAGGGGATTTACCTCATCAACAATTTGGTGACTCCACTGGGGATCAGCCTTTTTGTCTCTTGAGTCCACTTTTGTGTTTGACTTTGATTGATCTCTTTTCGAGTTTTTGGGATTGTCTCTTTGCTTATGAACTTTCTGGGTATTTCTGGGAAGCATTTTTATTGTTAAAAGGCTCTTGCCTTTGGTTTGGGGAGTTTTTATTTTTGGCCTTGCTTGTTTTTGCTCTCAGCGCGTTTTAATTCCGAACAGCCGCGCTGACATCGTGACCCTGTTCGTTGGTTTTATATCCATCGCGCCTGTACGTCTAACAGTCGCGCTGACCTCGTTTTCAGAGACAGCGCGCTTTATTCGTGTCATTCCGCGCTGGAATCGCGGCCCCGCTTCTTTGTGGTTTTTGTCATCGCGTCTGTGTGCTTTCTTTCCGCGCTGACCTCGTTTTTCTGAGACAGCGCGCTTTATCCCTGTCATTCCGCGCTGACGTCGCAAAGTTGCTACAGGCCTCCCCCTGTCAGCGCCGAGTTGTTGAAGGCTACCCGCACTGATCCTGTAAAATTCATTTTTGACCAAATTGGCCTCTTGAACCTCTTGCTGTGACTTTCCCTTCTTCTCTCCACCTGTTTGATGACTTGTTTTTCATTGTCTGAACTCTGAACTGCTTGATTGCGGAGCTTGGTTCCATAGGGTTCCGTTTTTGCTCAGTTCTTAAGTTTGCAAATACCTTACCTTTTTGCTTTCGCTGCTTGGTTCGTGTTTCCATCGTTACTTTTGCAATTGCTGGATTGTGTTGGGTCTCTAGTTGACTGGTTGTGACTCTCGTCCTTCGGGTGTTCGCTTTTCTCCATTGATTTCACACTCTAGCCCTAGGACATCTAGAGGCCGTGTGTGTGTCAAGCCTACCGTAGGGATCTTGTTTGCTTGTTCGACCAGCCGATTTCAGATTTGTTTATGCACTTGTTCAGTGATTGTTGGAGTGTTTGGATTGTGTTTCCGAGTGGTTTTTCGCTTCCTCCTTGCTTGCAATCCTCGCTTGTCTTGCAAGAGCTTAGATCACATAGCTCGTGCGGATTTTGTTTTCCTTTGATTTGGAAGCTTTGGTTGAGTGTTTCGGGAACTTTGTGTGCTTTCATTAAGTAGTTTACTTGGTGTTCCGGTTCCTCCAAATTCATTTAGATGCTTTGTGTCATTGAAAAGAAATCAAACTAGTAGCTTTGCTTTAAAAAATTGAAAAGGAAAAGAACATTTCATTGATTTGCATTTTCAAAAGAAAAAGTTTCCTTTCCTCGCTTGTAGCTGCATTAGGTTGCTTGTTTGCTGGTATTTGTTTTGTTTGATCAAAATTCTTTACTCTCTCATAGCTAGAATTCATCGAACAAAATGAAATTCTTTGGCATGTAGTTTGCATCTAGGTAATTGTGAGAGAACATACGATAGAGCCTGAAATCGAAACTTAATTTCAAGATCAACTATAAAATGAACCGAATGAATCTAAAAACGCATTGGAACTAAACGCAAACATCTAGAGGTCTAGGTTAGAGACGTGTTCCGGCGTCTTTAAACATAGTCACTGTTGTTTCACATTAGGTTGGGTGATTCCTCCTTCTGTGACTCGATAGTGGTCTAACACGGACTGCGCTCCCATGTACCGTCGCGTATATAGGGAGACCCCGCTAGGCTTTTATCCTTTATCCATAGGAAGCCGAGTCTGCCGCCTTGTGAACCGTAACGCACCGAACACAGCATTCGGGAAGATTGACTGCAGTACGGAAAGTCCTTGGCTCTCATACGAGTGCTGAGGTGTATAAGCAGTTTTACGGCTTGCTTGGTAAACCCTATACCTAGAGTCTCCAGAGCAGTCACTTTTGATCCTTTTCGGACTCCCTAAATGAAAAGGTGCCAGTGAGCTTCTTGTCACTTCGTGCTCATTAAACATTCGAAGGAGACTAGAGTCATCTTTTCGTCCTTTTCTCGACTCTTGAAACATGAAAAGGTCAAGTTCAGTTCCTGTGTCTTAAAAATTTATTCGGCCACGATAACATCACCTGATTAGATCTCGTGTGCGTTAGCTTGAGTAGGTTTCGTTTTCGTTTGCTATGGCAACTTTTCCGGGATTCACTAACCCAGGTTCCCCATCTGATGGGAATCCAGGACAATTCCCTCCTCTTGGGAATGTTGGTGCTCCGTATATGGCGACGTTGTCCCTACCAGGGTTAACTGTCGGGTTGCCTGTGTGGTTGTTTTCAACCTCTTTGGTCCCTACCGTATCGGCTGTTAGTCCATCAGTCCCTCCACCTGAACGACATCATGTTGATCCTAAGGTGGATCTCTCCCCCTCGACGCCTACTTCTACGTCGTCCTCTTGTACTTCGTCTGGTGAAATTCTCGATGTGAGTAACCAGGTGGCTAAGAAGAAGAAGAGGAAGACCAAGAAGAAGAAGTCCCCTCAGGGAGAGCCTACACACACAGTCCCCCTCTCAAGTCCAGCTATCCACTCCAGTACACCTCAAGTCGGGTCACCTTCTGCTCCTCCGCGGAAGGTTAAGTTTCCTTGTCGATTATGCAGGGAGGACCATCTGCTTCGTGATTGTCCTGGCATTCCCAAGGTATTAGAAGTTTGGTCCCACGATCCGGCCTGCCCTTCATCGTCCACTAATGATCATGGCGATGCTACCTCATCAGTTGGGAATGGTAAGGAGAAAGGGAAGTTTCGAATCCCCTGTCGACTTTGTGAAGGCAAACATCCCCTTCACCTTTGTCCCCTCATGGATAAAGCCTCTGCTGTGTTGGAAAGTCTTGCTGCTCCTCCGAATCCATTTCCCGCTGGTTATCAACGTCTTTCTACAACTGTAGATCACGCCCTTGTTGACAAAGAGATTTCTTCAGATTCCTCTCTTGTCCAGGCTCCTCTTCCCGAACCTGGCTGTCCCCAGCCTGTTCCAAACCCACCGTTGGTCGGAAAGAGTGTTGATTCGAGTTCCCCCCCTCTCGAGCACTCTATTTCGGAAGAGCAAAATTCTCATGTTCTTCTCGTCTCGGCAAATCCTCCGGAGCCTGATAATGGTGTTCCCACCCCAACCTCTCCCGAGGATTCAGAGTCGGTTCTTTCCGAGCAGGGGGGCAACCATATGGTTCCCCCACCAAGTAGTTCGGTCATTTCCTTTGATTGGAGTCGTTTGACTACCCCTCCCCTTCCATCCCACGTGCCTTTCTGGGTCACCGCCTATGCTTGCAATAAGGCGCTGCCCGGCACTGTGTTAGACGAAGGAGCATCGGTTAGTCTCATGCCCGTTACTACTTGGCGAGCTTTGGGTTCCCCATCGCTTGTACCTGTCGCACCGCATCTCACCGCGTTTGATGGAGGAACGAGTCAGCCATTAGGGATCCTCCCGAAGTTTCCTATTACTTTGGGAGGCAAGACCGTCTATATAGACGTCTCGGTTACCCAAGGTTCTTTAGACTTCAGTCTTCTCCTTGGTCGTGATTATGTGTATGCCATGGGAGCCCTTGTTTCTTCACTTTTCCGTGTGGTTTGTTTTCCACACGATGGAAGAATCGTGACGTTCGATCAATTATCGTTCGTTCGTCCACAAGCCCCTCCGGCGCACTCGTCCTTCCCTCCTGGCTTTCATCCACAAGTTGCATCTGCCTCGCCGCAAATCAACTATGTGGCCACCTACCCTGTGCCCGTACCCAGTGATAACACCATCGTGCATAGTGTCCTCGGGGCATTAGGTCCTGATTTCCAAGATGTCGGCCTTCCCTCCGGAGCCACTTTCTTGGGGGCCTTCACTTCCTGTTCATTATGATGAAGTCTGGTTGGAGCATAGTTCTTTTCCGGTGTCAAGCTCCTTAAAAAAATGAAACTGGGTCTGGTCGGAGCATAGTTCGCTTTCCTGTGTCAAGCTCCTTAAAAAATGCAACTAGGTGTTCGAGCATAGTTCCTGATCTTGTGTCAAGCTCGTTAAAACATGAAATAAGGGTTATGAGGATAGTTCTTTTACTGTGTCAACCTCATTAAAAAAAAATTTGAAACAACTCCCTTTTCAGATCGAGTCTTTGATTAAGATCTCGTAAAATCCCAGTCGAGTCTTTCCAAGATCTCGAAAGTGAACCTTCATTATATCCACTTTGTCGAATGCAATGAAGCTTGGGGGGCATGTACCTTGATTTGCATTATTATGCTGGGGGCATGCGAACTTATAACAAGCATAGTTTTTCGCTTCAATCTTGTGTAAACATGAAACCGAATCCAAGCAAAGTTCTCCACGGTTCAAGCTTGTGTAAAAATGAACCCATACCTGATTTACATCTCGTGATTGCCTTTTATCTGCTAATTTCTGTTAGATGAACCTTGGTTGTTTCATTCCATTGCTACCATCTCTTTCGCCGATCATATGCTCTCACTTGGTTGTTTATCCTTTCCTAAGGAACCGCAGCGATGAGTGGTTTTATTAGCCAGCCTCTTGACCATTACATGTTTTGAGCAGTTCCACCATTGCCGGAACCAGTTGCTACCTTTGATACCACTCGTTCCTCTAGGACGAGTCACCTATAAGCTCTTTTCTGACTCGTAAAATATGAAAAGATTGCCGAGTATTTTTCCCTTTTTGACTCGTTAAAGAGAATAAAAATGGAGGTCTTCTTTCAGCTCTTTCTCGACCGTTTAAAGATGGAAAGATTGCCGAGTTATCCCTCTTGACTCGTTAAAAGTAAAAAGAGGCGGTCGTCTTTAAACTCTTTTCCGACCGTGTAAAAACGAAAAGATTGTCGGACCCTTGTCGTTTCTGGTTCGTTAATGGTTACGAAACGACGTGATACCGATTACTTTTTTATTTTTTCAGATCGATATCACTACTCATGAAAAGTACTCCTCGATCACACTAGTCGGGCGGTTCTCTCGAGCATTGTTTTATACTTTTTCGGGCTCGAGAGACACAACTGTACGAAAAAGGACCCCCCTGGAGTCTCCTTTTCCGCTGTCTTTTCAGACTCTTTAAACAAGAAAAGACGCCGAGTTTTTCCTTTGTCAGGCTCGTTAAACACTTGATGACATCGGGCATTGTCGAAATGACACTCTTCAAGCATATGCTATTCCCGTCAAGCTTGTCATCCAAAAATAACCGGGGTACCTGCCAGAAATGGTGGGGAAAATGGAACTGTAATCATAGTCGTGTCGGCAGTATGTCGCTCTTGAACATGGCACTCTTCTGCTTCGTGTCTGGGTGGGACCATCTCATCTTGTTTTTCACTGGCCTCCGTGGGTTTGGGTTATCTTATTCGACCTCTCATCTGCCCATTGCCATCATTACTATACCCTCTGCTCATTTGATGTCAAATACTGCCAAACCCGCTACAATGCCGCCGATATGTTCAAGAGAAGTTGACCTCTGCAATAATACAACCTCATCTGCTATCTCACACAAATCATTTTTTTCCTCTGTCTCGCGTCGATGATGTGGGAATCATTATGGCCCACCTTCGATCAAGGTCACTTCCTGTCGACTTCAGCTCATTATCCAGGAAGGTGACTTAGAGACTCCCTTCAGGTGCCTTAGAGCCTGCATGCCCTAATGGCAGGTTCTTCGTGTTCGACGCGAGGTTTACATCATTGGCCTCCGATCGAATGATTCCGTGGGTGTTCGACACCAGCTCATTGATTCACATGCCGCGGATTGTACCTATAGTACCTTGAGGGCCATTGTCATTATTGGTGGTACCTCTCGCGTCTGTTAACAGTTTTCATCATTGACTGGTAATCAGACGATGTTCATGCATGTTCGACTTCAACCCATGTATTCACATGCTTGAACTTGTACTTTGTTCGGATCGGGACGGAGCGCAAGACCCTGGATCCCTGTCTGTTTATGGTCCAGGTTGCGATTTTGTGGATGATCATTACATGACTCATTGATGGATGGCTGCGCCCATACCTGAGTCTTCATGGATGGCTGCGACCATACCTTATCATTATTATGGTCTCTTTAGCTGGGTGGCTGCGTCCATTCCACAGACCTTTTCGCATGTCTTTTTGGATGGCTGCACCCATGCCTAGACTGCATGTACTTGATTATCAGGGATTTTCGGTCCTTCCTGGTGGTGTTCCAGTTCGGCGTGTGTTGTAAAGCATTTCACCCCTCCCACTCTCTCGGTCTTCATGCTTTAGGGGGCATCTGTTACACAGTAATTTGTCACTGCCTTCCTGTCAGTCACCCTGCTGTGCCAATCACTAAGTTCATGCCTTCTGAACTGGCCCAAAAAAAACCCATTTTCCTAAAGTTTTGTTCATCAGCGCGTCTGTTTGAAAAATACCCGCGATGACTGGCGCTCCATAGTGTATCCCGCGCGCTGCCAGCTCGGAAGGACATCACTTTTCCGCGCTGGTCGCCAGCGCGCCTTTCCCGTGTTCTTCCGCGCTGACATGACTGTCCTAGTTATGTGGACGCGGCGACATCGCGTCAGTTTCCTCATAATCCGCGCTGATCCAGTTTGGGCGAATTTGTTCAAACAACCAGCCTTCCAGATAACTCCAGGCTTGGTTGTTAGCTTTGTGAATGTCGACTCCCTTCTCTGGCATGTCTGTTCGACCCTTTGCAACCACTTCCCTTGAAGATAAGCTCATCCTTCCACCCTTTTAGGAGGCTCCTTCTCCTACATATACTTCCACCATTACCATGAGCAGCTAGTTAGACATAGCTTGGATTGTATAGAGCTTATAGTGCTCAGATTGCTGCTACTATAGGTATTTGGTGTGCTAGGTGTGGAAGTGATTGATTGCTTAGGGAAGGTTGTTTTGTGTTGCTTGTATGTGAGAGAGAGTTGTTTGTCTTGGGAGAATCATCCTCAAAGGTGAATGCTTGAGATACATGCTGACTGGCCCCTCCTGAGAAGGTTACCGACGTCAGAACATTTGGTTGTACTCTTCTCTATTCTGATTAATAATAGATGACTGCTATTATTGTTCCATTCTCATTTGTACTTGCAATGGTTAAATGTGAATTACATCTTTTCTGACTGATGTATGGTTGCTTTTACTAGATTTCACGCTTGCGTTTGTTTCCTCTTCGTGTGTGCAGGTATCTATTCGCGGAGATCGCGGAGGATTGTGACCAGCCAAAGCGAAGGAGCGAAGGCAGCATCTCTTCGTCAAACGACAGCGCTGGAATCCAAGTAGGTGCTCTTTACCTCTTGTTTAATTGTAATTAGGAACATGCATGGCAGCATTGTTTGATTGTTGCTAGACCCTTGCTGGGCTAGTAGGGATCGCCTCTATCCGTAGAGGGAATTTACCTCATCAACAACAGGAATCATGTCAAGAATTTTGCCTTGAAGGTTATAGCTATCCCAGTCGACCCCAATGATAAGGACAAGTATGAAGAGGCAATAGCGAGGGCCAAGTGCGTTATCCTTGAAGGGGTCAAGGATCATGTGGTACCACATATAGCCAAGAAGGAAATGGCAATTGAGATGTGGGAAGATCTCAAGAACTTGTACCAGCATACTTTTGTGCAGAGAAGAATGTTGCTCGAGAACCAGATGAGGTCGTATCACATGAAGAAGGGTCAATCGATTGACACCTTCCTCGGAGGACTGAATGAGATCCGAGACCAGTTGACTTCTATAGGAGCGACACCGGATCAGGAGCTTATGGTGAGGACAGCCCTGAATGCTATCTCAGAATATTGGGAAGTGTTTGTCTAGAGTATCCTAGGCAAAGGGACTCTCCTACCTTGGGACAAGATGTGAGCAGCTCTTCACCAGGAAGAGATCAGCCGACAGTCGGAGACAGGTAGCAGCAACAAAGGGATCAAGGTCAAGCAGGAGGAGGATGTGGCCCTAGCATTTGAGGGAAAGCAGGAGACGCGAAAGAAGAAAGATCTCTCCAATATCAAGTGCTTCCACTATGGGGAGATGGGTCATTATGCGACCCAGTTCCCAAGGAAGAAGAGTAAGGGAGAGTCTTCCGAGGCTAAGGCAGTGCCAGCACGGGCAGAGAAGGGAGTTTTGACAGACGATGACTGTGCCATGAGTGCACACACGCCACTTGAACGGAAGTGGGGAGACATCGAGCTGTAGTCATGAGGACTACATGCGATGAGGGGCAGGATCCTTGAGGTACCCAACCTCTTGGATTAGACCTTGCTACGAGAGCCCCGACGAGGAGTAGCAGGACTGGCTGAGTGGGTAGAGACGGATGCGAATGGAGCAGTAGAGAGAGCTACAGTGCAAGAGTCCCGAGACAACGCAGAGCTAGCAAGTTGCAGCAGTGCGAGAGGCATAGGAGTGTTGCAACATTGCAGAGAAGGCACAGAGAGGTGTGCAATAGTGCGAGATGTAAGGAGTTGTTGCAGCAGCGCAGAGGTCAGAGATAGGGAGCACTTGTCAGTGGCAGAGCGAGCTCCAGCATCAGTGGGTGTTTCTAGCCCAACAGGGAGGTCAGTTGGGAGATCAGTTGCTTACTTCCCAGTAACTGAGTTGCAATGCAGCAGTGGGTAGCACGATGTAGCATGATGAGAGGAGGTGCAGTGCGGATGCAGTGCTGGGAGAAAGGACCAACAGCAACACGGATGCAAAGGGAGTTGTCGTACAGATGCAGCAGTGGAAGTGGCAGAACCATGGGCAGCAATGCAGAGGATGTTGGGCAGAAAGGCCTAGCATCATCACAGGTACCGATGCCGAATGATCAAAGTAGTATTCAGTGAGGAGTGTTGTTAAAGCACAATCCTCGCTAAGAGGGAGTGTTGATTTTGGGTAGTATCAAATGTGCTCTAGCCACGAAATTTGGTGGAGAGGTTGGAGCACATGAGATCTCCAATACCCAGAAAGGGTTTGGGAAGATTCTAAACATATCAGGAGATATTAAAATAATTAATATTTTTAACGGAGTCCCTAAGTTTAGGGAAAATAAAATATTAATGTGTATTAATATGAATCTGTGTTAGAGTGGTCCAAAAGACATGGATCAAGCCAGATCTAATCTTAGCCATTGATTAGGGACTTAATCTTGGCCATTGAGATGTCAACAGGAAAAGCATAAGAAGAGGCTTGAGGGTCACTTGGAGAACACACCAGAGTGATCAGTCATTCTATTCTCTAGAGCAGAGTTTTCTAAGAGAGATAGAATCAGTGATCAGGAGAGCAGCTGAGGGGCATTGAGTACAGAGAAACAAGGAAGGCAGAGATTATGTAAGAAGAGCAACATAGCAGCCAAGGAGAATGACGCAGAGCCAGCAAGGGCTCACGCAGGGCCACGCAGAGGCAACCAAGTGTTGCGCAGAGCACCAGAGAGGCTAGCGTGTCTGATGCAGAGGCCCAGAAAGCTGACGCAGGGCCTCCTGGGGTTGACGCAGGCCAAGAAAGGCTGACGCAGAGCCAGCGTGAGACAGAGAGGGGTTAACGCAATCCAAATTGGGCAGACGCAGGGGTTGCAGAGCAATTTTGCGCTAAGGAGCTGCCGGAAGGATTTTTCGGCGTTTCAGCCAGGGGATTTCTCTCAAACTGTGAGGTATAGCTGCTAAGGAAATTCTTTGTTGGGTAGGCCAGTTTCGACACCCAAATTGTACTCTGATAGTGCTTAATAAGAAAACCCTCAAATAGTTGCACCGGTTTTCCCGCATTGGGTTTTTTCGGGGACATTGGTCCAAAATTAATGGTGTCATGTGGTGTGTTTGTTCTTGTTTCTTTTATTTGTTGATCTGTAATATGTTGAGCATGCACTGGTGTTTATTTTCAATATTTACTTTGTAAATAACTTGTTAAAGAAAAATAACAAGTAGGTAGGAATAAATCAGAAAAAGTGCATGAAGGGTTTCTAAACTAAGTAAACTTAGAAACTTCAACACCTCGTACCTGTCATTATCATTGGGGTCGAATGGGATAAGATTATGGCCATCCAAACTACGAAATTTGATGCTCTGTCCAGTCTATCCTGGTCTCTTACTCCATGTAGTGCCATGATGCTCCTCTACTTCCCTCCTGGAAGTTCTCTATTCGACTCCTTTGAGTCTCTACTTCCCGTCTGGAAGTTCTCTTCTGGACTCCCTCTAAGTCCTGATTTCCCTCCTGTAAATCCTTTTGTCACTGTCGAGATGCCCCTTACTTTGATCGTCTTGTGCAACTGCACCATTGATTCGGGTTCCTCGGCTAGAAACCCTCGATAGCAACTCCTCTAGCCTTGCTCTGTCAAGAACTATTCTGACTACAGTACCTCACCAGCTCCACTTTACAATATTCCTGCAGCCTTCTAAACCCCAGCAACCTGAAGGTGAGAGCTCCTGGGCTCTGTGCAATCCCGGCACCGCAACCAGGCCTCCTCAGCCAACTGTGTCAACCCTCCCAACTACTGTGTAGCTCTGCATGAGGCTTCTCTTGCCTTCCTTCGCCTCTACGCTGCCTCTTCTCGGCTCACCCTTGATGACGCAGGCACTGCATCACCCTTCCTTATTGTTGCTCTACTAGAAACAGCTTCTGTCACCTTGGGACAGTTGTTTTCTGCTACTATTGCTATGCTCGATTGATGTCCTTTAGTCCTCTTGTGATCTGCAATCACCCTCTGATACCATGTTAAAGTTTCTGAGTTTACTTAGTTATAAACCCTCCATGCACTTTATCTGATTTATTCATACCTACTTGTTATTTTCCTTAACAAGTTATTTACAATGTAAACACTGAAAATAAACACCAGTGCATGCTCAACATATTACATATCAGAAACTAAAAGAAACAGAAACAAACACACCATATGACACCATTATTTTTGGACTAATGTCCCTGGAAAAACCCAATGTGTGAAAACTGGTGCAGCTATCAAAGGGTTTTCTTATTAAGCACTATCAGAGTACAATCTGGGTGCCGAAACTGACATACCCAACAGAGAATTTCCTTGGCAGTAATACCTCTCAGTTTCTAACAAATCTCCTAGATGAAACCCCAGATAATCCTTCCAACAGCTACTCAACACAAATCTACCCCAGAAACCCCAGCGTCAGCCCCTCTCTATCCCACACTGGCCCTGCGTCACCCCGGATGGGTCTGCGTCAACCCTGGGATGCCTTGCATCAACTGTCTGGCCCTTTGCGTCAGCAACGTCGGCCTCTCTAAGGCTCTGCGCAACTCCCGGCTATCTCTGTGTGAGCCCTGGCTGGCTTTGCATCACTCTCCTTAGCTACTGCACTACTCTCCCAACACTATCTCTGTCTCTTTGTCTCTCTGTACTCAAATGCCCCACAATTGCATCTCTCAATTACTCATTCTATATCTCTTAGCAAACCCCGTTCTAGAGAATAGAATGACTGATCACTCTGCTGTATTCTCCAAGTGACCCTCAAGCCTCCTCTTATACTTTTCCTGTTGACATATCAACGTCCAAGATTAAGTCTCTAATCAACGGCGAAGATTAGATCTGGCTTGATCCATGTCTTTTGGACCATTCTAACACAGATTCATATTAATACACGTTAATATTTTATTTTCCCTAAGTTTAGACTTAAGGACTCCATTAAAAATATTAATTATTTTAATATCTCCTTATCTGTTTAGAATCTGCCCAAACCCTTTCTGGGTATTGAAGATCTTATGTGCCCCAATCTATCCACCAAATTTCGTGGCTAGAGCACATTCAATGCTACCCCAAATCAACAATTCTGCATTTTTTAGATTTGCAATTCCTTTTCTTTACTAGTAATTTAGGGTTTGGTAGTAAAATTATGTCAAAGGTGAAGGTCATACTTATTTTGGTTGGTATAGATGTGAAAAGAGGATTGATTAAATTACAAATCATCAAGGAATCAATATTGGTTGTGTATTGGATCACTTGTCAAAAGAGGGACCTAAATATGAGATTGGAACATCCCATCTATTAGTCATATTGTCGACCGATAATGTCTATATAGTGATGTTGGTTCTTAGCCTTTTTGGGTCAAGTTTCAATGTTTTAATATGGAACATGTATTGGATTTGTAATTGTCTTCAAAGCTACTTGTTTTTAGTTTGTCGGTATCTATGATGTTGAACTATAAGGTTTCTATTTCTATTTACACTATCCATCAAGTAGTTGATGGTTATAGCATCATTTTGGTTTTGTGCCCTCAAACACGTGCTACATGTATTTTCTACTTGAAATGGAATTACGAATTTTTTCTTGGATTTTTTCTTAATTATTAATATTTTTTTGTTGGTTCGACCCATGGTGGATTTGAATCTTGAATCTCATAGTTTACATATTACTTCATAACACAACAATCACCAATTTAGTAGCCCTCATGGACGTTTTAATCATTAATATTAAACAAAATTGAGAAGTTTTAAAAATAAAAGTCTATGGCCATAAAAATAATAAAAGATAAAAAGTAATTATCTTACATAAATGAGAGTTAGGAGATAATACTCCTCTAAAAGTTGAATAATTGACTTTTTACATATTTGAAATAAAAGGAAAAATCCCTAATCTAAATATTATACAAATTTACCATTTCACACCACTCAAAATAATGGAAAGGGTTGACTTGAAATGTGGCAAAAGTTATTCTGGAATAATTCAATTGTAGATATCAAATATTTATATTGCACAATTCAATTGCACTAGGGGTATTTGAAGGTGTTGAATGCATTTCTATACCAAATAACAAATTCATGAATCTAAATTGTAATTTCAACGAAGAATACATAACCAACTTATGGTGATAATAAACTAGAAAAGGTCAAAATCATAAAACATTTAACCTATTCACAAGAAAAAATTGTTTACCATTATATAATCAAATTTAATGAGTTTATATTATGACATTTACTATAAAAATCACATTTTTAAGTTGAAAAACTATAACTATATGGAATATGATACATTGTTTGCAAAATGCCTATTTTTGTAGTTTAATTTTTTTTAAGTATAAAATATTTTTTTAGCAAAATAACCACAATAATATATATTTCAAAAACAATGTTTTCTTGAGTTTCCTAACAATTTTAAGGGATATAAAAATATTCCCTAGATTTGTCACGCACGTATCCTATTGCACTCATGGTATAATTAATAGAATGTACTTTCTAATTACCTAGAGGAGAAACTTTCACCCGTGCTTTAAAAGTAAAGTCTAATTAAATGTTCATAACCAATGAAAAGTATTTACATTATATTCCATGTAATAAACCCTTACTGCCAAAATAATAAGGGGAACTCAACATAACCGAAAGAATTATGAATGAAGAGGATGAAGAAAAGAAATATTTGTTCAGAAACATATTATATCATTATGTCAATAAAAGATGTTATGGTTATGATCAGAATAATCCACTTGCACTCCAAAGTTTTCCTTTTTTAATTCCCTTCATTCTCAATGCATAGGGTGACCTGATTTTAAGGTGCGGATTTCTCCTCAATGCACTGTGACCTGCTTTTAAGGTGTGGATATCTCTTCAACAAAAGGGAATCTAACTAATAACAAGGGAAACTCAACATAACTGAGAGAATTAAGAATCAAGAGGATGAAGAAAAGAAATTATCTTGGTTCAAAAACATATTTTATTATATGTCAATAAAGATGTTATGGCCATAGGGTCACCTGCTTTTAAGATGCGGATCTCTCTTCAACAAAAAGGGAATCTCACTAATAACAAGAGAAACTCAACATAACTGAGAGAATTAAGAATCAAGACGAAGAGACATTATCTTTGCTCAAAAACATATTTTAATATATGTCAATAAAGATGTTATGGTCGTGATCAGATTAATCCACTTGCACTCCAAAATTTCCCTTTTTTTATTTCCTTCATTCTCAATGCACAAAGTGACATCCTGCTTTTAAGGCGTGGATATATCTTCAAGAAAAAAGGGAATGTGTATATCTTTTCAATTCATTCCCTTTTTTTATTTCCTTCATTCTCAATGCACAAAGTGACCACCTGCTTTTAAGGCGTGGATATATCTTCAAGAAAAAAGGGAATGTGTATATCTTTTCAATTCATTCTCAATGCATAGAGTGGCCTCCTGCTTTTAAAAATGGAATCTCGATGTAAGAAAATTAGGATCCTCACTACGTTCTAGTTTCAATCCCGTTAGTACACTGTTCAAAGCATAGTCATACAATGTGCTTCAGCACACCCCACAGTGCACACCCAATGGGGCATTTTACTTGGCCACCATTTTACAAAACTAGGATGTTCTATCATGTAAATATTAAGTCTACACTTCCATTTACATGTGAGATAACGTGAGCATTGTACTTTTCATAAGTTGCATATGCAAGCATTTTCTTATTTGAATAATATTCTCTGCCCAATAATATATGCTCACAACGGACAACACCTTTTCCTACATGATATCATATCTTTGATTCAATTTAGTAGATGACATGTGAAGGCGAAAGCCCTTGAATTTGCACACGTTCATATCATTTTAATTCGGAAAGTGCTATATACATTTGAGCATGGTTAATCTCATTAATATATGCCTTGAAAACCCTGGAAGTTCAGAGAAAAGCAGCCAAGTGCCAATTTTGGATCTTTCAAGGCACAATTCACTAGATTAACCATGTTCAAATGTATATAGCACTTTCAGAATAAAGAAGATATGAACGTGTGTAAATCATTCCATAAAGAAGTCAGATGCATCTCGAATCTACATAAACAAGTAGATTGGGCCAGTTTGCTGTTTACTAAAGAGGTCACACATACATCAGTACGAAACCTTTCCAAAAGGAGGAAAGTAAGTCGCTTTTCATAAGAGAATTGTCATTGGGAAACTTACTGAGCAAACAGATGCAGCTTTACTTAAATTATCAGATTAGGCAAATATATTATACAAAATTAAACTCAAAAGACCAAATGGTTGTATATATTCTAGAAGATTAGGCAAATATATTATACAAAATTAAACTCCAAAGACTAAATGGTTCTATATATTCTAGATTGTTGCCGCATCTTAGGGATAAAGTTGATCATAAATAGTTGTATGAAGAAATGGGGAAGACGACACATGCATAAACTTCTTGCCCATACCAAATTTACCTTGCATGTCAACCTATGAAGCTGGTCAGCAAAGTTGTCCAGGCTATCCCAAAATCTAATGTCCTTGATAGAACAACAAATATTTATATTGAGATAAGTGTGCAGCATTAGCAAAGCATTCTGACAAATTCCATGTTTTGGATCTCGATGGATTATGGTAATAACTCCAGTGACGTATCCCACTTCGAGAAAACAAATTCAGATAGTTAGGTTTTCTTGGATAAAGGCGGGTGTCCCAAGCGTCCCAAGGATATTTCCCCCAATATCAGGGAAGGTTTCACATCCAGGTAGAGGTTTCACTCTTCCATTCGCTTCTACCTTTACTGGGTATTTCATGAAGTGACCCTTCATCTCTGTGACCTCATTAGCACTGAACTGCTTCCAATAATTTTCAGAGAGATCCCTAACTCTCCGTACGCATTCTAAACTTTCTGGATGTTGAAAGCAATCCTCCATAACCGCAAGATGTTCTGCCCAGAGAGAAATTCTATACCCATATACCTGAAATGGAAAATACGAAACATGACGTCAACTATTCATACTTGAACATAGTTTAAATATAAAATGAAGTCAAAAATACCTTGTTCTTTGTATGTGAGGTCATTTTATGCAATTCATACATCGCATGAATCATGAAGACAGCACAATCCAGAAGAATTGAAGTGAAGGGATGAAGCCTAAATAAAGACTGCATTATAATGCTATGGAAAGAAGTGGTTGTGGAAAATTCACTCAAGGAAGACAGGAACTGATTTGAATCTATCTATATTCTCTTAACACAAAAGTCCAGCTAAATTCAATTTGCTCACTTCTCATACACATTATAGTTATCGCTGACCTGCTCGTGCAATTTTGATTTTAACAGCAAGGGGCATAACCCCAAGTAAGGGTGCTTCAATGTATGCTCAGGATGGGAGAGTGGAGAGAGAGCAAATGCAGGGAAAAGAAGTTACCGAAGAGAACATAAACAGACAATTTCAAAGCATGATAACAAGAAACAAAATCTTAAGCCATTCACCTGGCCATGTGGATGTTCTTGTTTTTTAGACCATGTATATTGTGGTTGATATGCACCCATAGCTATCTCTGTATCTCTTGAACCTTCCATTGAACGTTGGTTAATATTAGCTGATCCTAGAATGACATACTCATCATCTACAATCATACCCTTTGAATGGACATAAATCATGAAACGGCGATTTTTCAGAGCTCGAGCCTGCCACAAGGAATGTCAATAAAATTTGAATATTTCAGAGATTTTAATTTGAAAGAGCTGACATCCAAAAGGATAATATGATTTTTATTTCAGTATTTACTAATAGTCGAGACTCGTCAATTTTGAGCTCAAGACTTTTTGAAAGCAGTACAACACTTAAAATGAAAACAACTAAACTAAATGATATTCTGTAGATTACAAAGGAAAGCCATTTTCTAATTCACGTATCTAATAGTAAAACTGTTACAAGGCCTATAAATAAAAGATGACAACAGATCATTGTATATATAGAGGGGTAGATAAAAGAAAGAAAAAAGGATAAATTACGTGAGGTGTATTTTCCGGAACTGCACTTTTAGAAGGTGCTTCGTTATTATCTCTTACTTCACGATTCCCTAGACAAAAGAAGTTCAAATAATCTTGAGGATGATATGTCTTTTCAAGACCAACTTCTTCCAAAGCCTTGAAAATAGTCTCGTACATCATCTGCATAGTCTGTCCCTGCAATGCCAAATAAGTACTTAAGAGGCAATCACTCACATATTTAAGCAAAAACACTTCAAGATCCTAACCAATAGGTCCAATTTAAATATATATTGATTAAGCTATTGAATGAACAAAGGAATTTCAATGGGTAGAAGGAAAAATATCAGCGTCTTCTGTTACCTCAAATCATACTGTTGTGCATCCTTCCTTCAGTCAGACAAACTGAGTAATAAAAACAGAAAGATATATCTTCCAGAACAACAAATTATAGAGGACCATGCATGGGGATTTTAATCTACATAAAAGCAACAAAAACTGCAAATTCAAGGTCCTATGTTTCAGAAAGAACAAAGGAAATCTAGAAAGAAGAATTCAAGGGTATTGAATGATATGGTGGAGGCTGAAGCCAAATGGGGGGTTGTCTATATGACACTACACAAATAACCAAACTTCTTCCGTTTTTTGTGAAATGCTTCTTAAATTTTTATTGTTGTAATAATGTGTACAATGTTAGTTTTCTTTAAAACACAGCAACTGATTTGCAATTTTCTAAGTGAGCTACCAGAAATATAAACAAAAGCTGGTCTAGAAACTTAAATTACAAATGCACTGAGTTTTGTAACTTAGCATACAAATCAGAAGACAAACACATTCAACACATAGAACACAAGATATACCTAGGAAACCCCAACTCTGGGGAAAACCTGCAAACCGTGTGTCTTTTATTATCTTCAGCAAAAGGTAATCTTCAAAAAATTTACAGCAAGGGAAAACTTCCCTTTCACCACAGAAAATTACTGATCAGCTCCCCCAAAGAAAATCGAACTCCTGTGCACTCGTTCTACTGTATGGCCGCACAGTTCAGCCTATCTGCACACAGCCCTATCTCTCTGTGCACGCATGCAAGCTGAATGGTTGTGCTGAGGCTGTCCGAGTTAGAGCAATTCGGCCCTCACTCAATCTCTCCTTGGTCGTTGAAACTCTGTGATCTGCTGAAACCCTAGTCTCTCCCTTCGTTGATCTGACACATATTTCTTATGCCCAACAAACTAGCCACTTCGCTTTATCTCCTCTTATATTTCGACCTAAGCCCCACAATCACTCTCAAGTTTAGACGGCTGAGATTAGATCTTGATGAAGGCAATCACTCTCAACAGCTGAGATTAGATCTTGATGAAGGGCTGAGATTAAATCATAAGTTGACTTTAGGAATCAGGATTTTAATTTTTTCCCAAGTCTAACTTTAGGAAATAGTTAAATAAATTAATATTTTGTTAAGTGGTTGTCTTGTGGGTCCCTCTGCTAGCCTTGGCACCTAGGCAAGCAGAACCCTTACTTCTCTACTCCAATCAACACTCCCTCTTAGAGAGGAAGGTGTTCTGCACTACACCCAACTTCTCTCTAAGGTAAACAAATCTGCTCCTTGGCAAAGCCTTGGTCAAAATGTCTGTTGTCTGCTCCTTTGTTGGTATGTACTAGAGTGTAACTATACCTCTCTGAACAATGTCCCTGATGTGGTGATAACATATGTCGATGTGCTTTGAATGGTTGTGAAACACTGGATTCACAGAGAGTTTGATGCAACTCTGATTGTCATAGTGTATCACAGTGGGCTCTAGCTCCTTTCCAAACAAGCCTATGAGCAGCTTCCTCAACTAGATAGCTTCACACTCTACTAGGATGGCAGCCATGTAGTCCGCCTCAGCGAAGCATAATGCAGTAGATCTCTGCTTCAAGCTGAACCAAGAAATAGTTGTTGATCCAACACTGAACATGCAGCCCGATGTGCTCTTCCTGTCTGTGGAACTCCCTGCCTAATTTACATCAGTGAAGCCCTCAAGCTTCACCCCATTAACCTTTCTATACCACAATCTGTATTCTATTGTCCCCTGAGATACTTCAATACATTCTTAGCAGTAACCCAATGCACTCTGGTAGGCTCGACCATAAACTGGCTCAAAGAGTTAACTGCAAAACATATGTATGGCTGTGTGTTTACCAAATACATAAGCGACCCTATCAACCGTCGGTAAAGTGTGGGGTCTACTCGCTCCATCCTGGATGTGTCAACCTTCCTCTAATTTGTGACTAGAGGCGTGGTCATGGGTCTGAAATCCTACATGTGAAATCTCCTCAAAACCTCCAGGGCATACTTGCCTTGCCCCAAGAAGATCTCCCCATCTCCTTGCCAAACCTCCAACCCAAGGAAATAGTGCATCAACCCCATATCCTTCATCTCAAACTTGCTTGCAAGATCTCTCTTGCACTCCTAGAAGAGCTTATTTGCGTTTGTCAAAATCAAATCGTCCACATATAACACAAGAATAAGTGGATCACCTCCAACAACAATGTAGTAAAGGTTGGGCTATGCTTCACTCTTGGTAAAGCCTAATCCCTGAAGGTAACTGTCTAACCGAACATACCATGCTCGTGGAGCTTGGTTGAGCCCAAACAAGGCTCTCTTGAGTTTGCATACGTGTGTGTCTCTGCAACATGTCTCAAACCCCTCCAGTTGCTCAATATAAATCTCCTCCTCAACAACCCCATTCAAGAACGTAGTTTTAATATCCATTTGGTAAATCTTCCACCCCACCTGAGCTGCAATTACTATGATAGTCCTGACAAATGAATATCTGGCCACTGGGGCAAAGGTATCGTCATAATCGATCCCTTCTACCTGCAAGAAGCCCTTTGCCGCAAATATTGCCTTATATTTTTTGATGTTCCTATCAGCGCCATGCTTGATGTTGTAGACCCAACGAGAGCCCAACAAAGATTTTTCGTCTAGCCTCGGCACCACTTCCCAGACATCATTCTTCACGATGGAGGCATACTCCTCCACCATGGCGTCTCTCCACACATGCTAAGTGGTTTCCTCCAGGTAACTAGAAGACTCGACATCCAACAACTCCATCATAAGTGTCATATATCCTGTGTACCTTTGTGGTTGTCTTCTCTATCGAACTGATCTGCTAGGAGCACCAACTCGCTCTTGCCACCTATGCCTCCTTGATCAACTGCTCTTCCCATTTTTCCCTCCTTCTCCTTATGCTAAAGTCATGGCTTGAGTGGGCTCCACTCCCTCATCCAACTGCGTGTCCCCCTCGTCCTTATGCTACTCGACCTGCCCATCAACATGTTTAGCTATAGTCCGTGGTGTTGATTGAGCCTCCTTCTTGAGAGCCTGCTGCTGCTCCTCCTGTACAATAGTCTGCTCACGCTCTAAGGACTTCCTCAAGGCCCTATCCTCCCCAAACTTCACATCTCTCTTGATGATTGTTTTCCTGAGTGTTGGTATATACACCTTGTACGCCTTGGATGTCTCGATGTAGCCCACGAAGATGCCCCTCTCTATTATGGGCTCCAACATCTTCCTTTTCTCATCTGGTACATGGCAGTTCACCAAACTACGAAATATCTAGAAATGTGACTCATCTAGTTCCTTTCTTGTAAAAGCCTCCTCTAGTGTAACTCGCCCCAACACTCTGTGTGGGTTCCGATTCTGCAAGAAAACTGTTGTATTGCATGCCTCAGCCCAAACAAACTTGGGTAGCCCCTGGTCATGCAACAGGGGTTTGGCCACTCTAGCTATGGCTTTGTTCTTGCGCTCTGCCACCCCATTCTGTTGAGAATTATATGGTGTGGTTAGCTCCATCCTAATGCCCTCCTTGGCACACAACTCCTTGAATGCATTCGAGGTGTACTCCCCATGATGCAGGAGGATTCAGCTCAAGAAAAAAAAAATCATTGTATTTTAGTAGACATAAGGAGTCTTGTGTTTCAAGGAAGTTGGTTTCCTAAGTATTGAATTAATGTAATTATTTAATGTCTTGAGTGATTTTAATGAGAATAGGAATTAATTGAATATTGTGAGGCATAATTGTAAATATTCTCGAATGTAGGAGAATATGAGAGACTTAGGATAGTTGAGAGAACTGAGGGATTTGAGAATTGATTGTAAAATTCAAATTAGGAATTAGCTCATGATTTTGTGGATTTGAGAGAATCCTTAGGGATGAGAAAGAGATTTTAGGATTTTGTTGAGAAGCTTATGGATCTAAACCAAGAATTGGTTTTAGAATCCCTTTTTGTATAAATGTAAGCCAAAAAGGCATAGATAGGGGTAGACAGAGAGAGAAAGAGAGAGTTAGATATTTAGCTAGTGTTTGTAAGCCTATGGGCAGATAATGAACAGAGGCCATTAAATTAGAAGATCAAGCCAAGGAGAGACAGAGAGTCTCATTATGTAATTGTTTGTTGATATATATATATATATATATATATATATATATATATATATATATACGCACAGAGATTCAAATTCCAATTTGTACAAGTGTGTTATCGAATATTAAATGATGAATGAATGAATTAGCATATTCTGTGTAACAGAGAGTTGCAGGCGAAGTTCGGCTATTACACAAAGAAATACATGAAGAGGAGGATCATAATGGATCGTTGAATCTATTAGAAAGATCAAAGCCAAAGCTTAGGAGGAAGTGCGCAGTGAAACAGTCAAGGGATCAGAACTTTGAAGAAATCCAAAACCACAGAAACGTTGAAGGAATAGTGTAAAACTTTAAGTAAACGAAGTAGCGGAGGAGTAAAGTGTCAATGCACAGCAACCGTTAGATCTCATAGATCAACGGCCAGGATTAAATCGCAAGAGTGGAAAAATCGGGATCGCATCGCAATCTTTCAAAGGGAGGAAGCGATTGCGACATGCGATGCATAGCCAGACCCGAAACCTTATCGAATGTGACCTAGAACCCATCGGGTCCGAAATACATGTCGGATCGAAGTTTTAAAGTGGAAGAGTCAAGTGCAAGGATCAAGTGATAGCCGATAGCAATAGATCAGAGGCATCAGCGATCGGAGATTGGAGGAGGGTTTACAAGCGAAAGCGGATTTTGGGCGGCCTCAAAACCATAAGTGGTATTGAAGGGTGAGCACCCAATTCCATTAACCGTTCGACACGTAGCAGCCAAGGAGAAAGAGGAAACCGCTTTATCAGGCGGTTAATCCTCGTACTAGTTGTTTGGTTGATATTATTGTGAAGCATTGGATCAAATGAGGTGAAGATCTACGGCGCAGGATCAACGATTAGTTTCGTTGATTGGATGTAACGTCAACCGTTAGATTAAACAGTGAAATCAATGGTGGAGAATTGATCTGATAAAGGTAACATCAGTAACTGTGCAAAAGCCGAGGATTGGCGGAAAAGGTATGATTTATGTGGTTTTATGTGTTATCTATTATAAAGGGTTTATAATGGATTAAAGCGCGATAGAGGGTTTTACGGTTAAGTCCAATTATGACCCAAAGTTATAAAATGGGATTGGATATGTGTGCGGAATAAGGATTTACAAAGGTTTATGAGGGGTGATCGAGTCCCGATGAAAAAGTTAACGAGGGTTTAGACTTTGGGTTAGTCTATTAATATGTTTCCACATGAGTTCTAATGAAAGGGGCCTTAACCATCACCATTAATGAAGATTTGACCTGGAAGGTCATATTAATTCCTGGGGAAAATGGTTTATGCATTTCAATATGCATACTGTGGGTAAAGCAGGGGTAACCCTGCGTCATTTGGTATCAGAGCTAAACAAAGAAATTATGTGTGAAAGTTTCTTTGGAAGAATTTAGAACATAAATATTTGGAAAGATGTGTATGCAAGCAAGGGAGATCAGATTCTAATCTAACAGCAAAGCAACCAGAGTAAAGCTGGGAGATTGGTAAGAGGAACACTAATCTTGATATTTCTGCATTTTGATAGAATGTTCAGATTTTGAGAAAAGTAGAGCAAATGATTTATGGCCAATGAATCTGTATAATTGGAATTGTGAAATGTTTGAAATTGAAATTGGAGAAGAATAGTTAAGTTCTTAGAGGCAGGTGAGTAAGAATTAAGGAGAGATTGCAGGAACATAAAAAAATCCACAGCGATGTTTTGAAGAATGGAGATTCACTCGAATGTGAAGAGTGAATGGAGACTGCTTGTGAAACCATGCAGGTATTGTTTTATTTAACTCTGATTTGAGTTTTGTTGGATAAAGAAATAGATTGAAGATTGATAGTTACAGCTAATGAAATATCTCAGCAAAAGAAGATCAAGCCTTAAGAAGCAGTAATGAAGGAAACTGTTAAGGATTTCTTAGTGGAAGAAAACTCAGCAAAGGAGAAATTGTTGCCAATAGTTCAGCGTTGCCAAGATAAAGCCGAAAGATGGGAAGAAGGAATCAAATCCTAAATCTGATTGACAGTAGCTGAATATTGAGAATTTGTGCAGTGGAAGCATGAAGATCTGCTGAAACAAATTTGCAAAAATGGTGAGATCCTGAAGGTAGGTGAAGGTATGCAAATTTGTCTAATGATTAGCAGATATTGAATGAATGATATTTAGAGCAGGATTACAGTAGTTAAACTATAAGAAGGACTTTGTAAGCTCCTGAAATAACAGAGTTTGAAGATACAGCTAAAGGCTAGTGGAAAGAGCAATCCATTCAAAAGTGCAAGTGAATGGGAGGACAAGATCAGACAGAGATCTTAAAGGTGAGGTGATATGTTCTTATTTTAATTTGAATTGAAGATTGGAGAGTTGTGGTCTTTATATTGATGCACAGGTAGCAACAAAGGAAGGTGAGAAGATTGCAGCAACCTAGAGCGAGGAGTGCTCAATTGGTTCCAAAGGAAAGAACCAGAGAAATGCCAACAAACTGAGCTCAAAGGAGAGAAGCTTAGTGAGGCATATGTAGCAAGAAGGAGACTTGTTACTGCAGGGGTATTGTTGCAACTCACAAAGGCAATTCCACAAAGGATGTGGGTAGAATTGCTAAGAGATAAAGGAAGCTGGTAAGAGTTTCTAAGTGAAAGCAGAAATGTGGCAGAACCTTGAGGAATTCCAATAGAGATTGGATAAAAAGGACAGTTGTGTTCTTGGAAAGTACAGATGAGTTGAAGCCTAGGAGCAAAGAGAATTGCCCAAAGGAGGTTCCAGAGATGGAGAACCAATTGCTTGCCAAAAGACCGAGTACAGAGGAGAGCTTGGTGAGGTAAGTGGCAGCCAGGCAAACTTGCTGTTGTGGAGGCTTTAGTGCAGCTCATAGTGAGTGAGTGAGGAACTCATAGAGATAAAGAGGATGATGACTAGTGACATTCATAACAGAGGTTCTGAAAGAAACCACAGCCAAGGACAGAAGAAAAGAGATGCCAAGGCAAATGGCATACAGAGACAGTTAAGTAAAGAAGAATATGAGAGGGAGAAGGCTGAGATAGCAGTTCAGCTTGAAGTATTAATGGAAATGTTGCAAAGAAATGAGATGGACCAGAAATATGGTTATGTCATGAGAAAGAAAGTGAAGTGGCAGAGGCTACAAGAGAAGAGGGAACAATAGGTGAATATGTAATTAATAAAGGAGCTAAGGGAACTTGAACAGATTATAGATGTCAAATTGAAGACAGAGAAGCTCGAAAGAGTTGAGCTACAGCAAAAGGAAAATGTTGAAGAAGATGTCAAAGTTTCGATATGTGAACCAGAACTTGGACCATTACTTTTTGAAAGTGATGAAGAGCCAAAGGGGTTGGATCATATGAATGATTCAAAGCAGCCATAAGACTTGATGACTAAAGCATCAAATGAGACCGAAAGGTCTTGTATTTTTAAAATTAATGATTTGTGTATGATTGTAGGTTTGGAAGAAGATAGGCAATCTTTTAAAGCTATCAAAAATGTGGAAGAATACCTTCCAGAAGATGAAAGTTTTGAAGCAGAATATGATGAGACTAGAAAAGAATCAATTTGCCACAGTGGACAAGTGCTGAAAGACATCATTGAAACAAATGATGAGGAGAGACTAGCTGACAGTGTCAAAAGTTCTTTGAGTTTGAAACAGCATACTGATATGCTGACAGAAGAAGAGAGATCCGAGCAGCATACTGAAGTGTTGCCAAAGGAAGAAGAGGTCCAGAGGCCTTATATTTTTTATTATGATGATTATCTTCTAATTGAAGATTTTGTTGCAGAAACTGGAACATATTTGGCACAAGTGGACAGCCAAATGAAAGAAGAAGAGGAAGAATATCTACTGAAGGATGTTAATAAAGATTTAGCAAAGGAAGAAGGACCATGTGATGATGGGTCAATAGCAAATGAAGAAATCGGAGATTGTGTAAAATTTCCAAAGTTTACTCCAAGTAAAATCATTGAGTTATATAGGGAATTAGACTTTCAAAGGAGGAAGTTAGAAGAGCAGAGGATAAATGTTCAGGATAAATTGCTGAAGAAGGATGACAAAGAAGTTGTCATAAATAATAATCAAGAAGAAGTTGACAGGTGCAGTAAACAAAAGCAAGAAATTGTTCTGAAAAAAATATAGCAATAGCAAAAAAGGTGCAAAATAACAGTAGAGAAGAAGGTAAGGATGAAAAGGAGGCGATCAGGATAAGTGAAGAACAAGAAAAAAGGAGAGTTCATCAATCAAGAGATGAAAGCAATCAACAAATTGAGGATATACTGGGCAGAGAAATTGAGTTGATAAGAAGGTTAATGATGAAAGTGTCTCAGAAGAAGACGACAGCAAGAAAGGAAAGGAGTAACAACAAGAGGAAGACAGCAGTAGACTATGAAAGCAGGGCAAGTGGAGCATTGCAGCATAAGGTATGGAGACCTGGAGAACAACAGCAGACAACAGCAACAATAGAACAATGGACAAGCAAAGACAAGTTACAAAATAAAGTCTGGGATCCAGGAGGAATCAATTATCTAGACTTATGACCAGGAGGTCATAAATTTTCTTACTTGGGGATTCTAATGCAGGAGCATTCAGCTCAAGAAAAATCATTGTATTTTAGTAGACATAGGGAGTCTTGTGTTTCAAGGAAGTTGGTTTCTTAAGTATTGAATTAATGTAATTATTTAATGTTTTGAGTGATTTTAATGAGAATAGGAATTAATTGAATATTGTGAGGCATAATTGTAAATATTCTCGAATGTAGGAGAATATGAGAGACTTAGGATAGTTGAGAGAACTGAGGCATTTGAGAATTGATTGTAAAATCCAGATTAGGAATTAGCTCATGATTCTGTAGATTTGAGAGAATCCTTAGGGATGAGAAAGAAATTTTAGGATTTTTGTTGAGAAACTTATGGATCTAAACCAGGAATTGGTTTTAGAATCCCTTTTTGTATAAATGTAAGCCAAAAAGGCATAGACAGGGGTAGACAGAGAGAGAGAAAGAGAGAGTTAGATATTTAGCTAGTGTTTGTAAGCCTACGGGCAGATAATGAACAGAGGCCATTAAATTAGAAGATCAGGCCGAGGAGAGACAGAGAGTCTCATTATGTAATTGTTTGTATATATATATATATATATATATGCACAGAGATTCAAATTCCAATTTGTACAAGTGTGTTATCGAATATTAAATGATGAATGAATGAATTAGCATATTCTGTGTAACAGAGAGTTGCAGGCGAAGTTCGGCGATTACACAGAGAAATACATGAAGAGGAGGATCATAATGGATCATTGAATCCATTAGAAAGATCAAAACCAAAGCTCAGGAGGAAGTGCGCAGTGAAACAGTCAAGGGATCAGAACTTTGAAGAAACCCAAAACCACAAAAACGCTGAAGGAATAGCGTAAAACTTAAGTAAACGGAGTAGCGGAGGAGTAAAGTGTCAATGCACAGCAACCGTTAGATCTCATAGACCAACGGCCAGGATTAAATCGCAAGAGTGGAAAAATCGGGATTGGATTGCAATCTTTCAAAGGGAGGAAGCGATTGCGACATGCGATGCATAGCCGGACCCTAAACCTTATCGAATGTGACCTAGAACCCAACGGGTCCGAAATACATGTCGGATCGAAGTTTTAAAGTGGAAGAGTCAAGTGCAAGGATCAAGCGATAGCCAATAGCGATAGATCAGAGGCATCGGCGATCGAAGATCGGAGGAGGGTTTACAAGCGAAAGCGGATTTCGGGCGGCTTCAAAACCATAATTGGTATTGAAGGGTGAGCACCCAATTCCATTAACTGTGCCAAGGAGAAAGAGGAAACCGCTTTATCAGGCGGTTAATCCTCGTACTAGTTGTCCGGCTAATATTGTTGTGAAGCATTGGATCAAATGAGGTGAAGATCTACGGCGCAGGATCAACGATTGATTTCATTGATCGGATGTAACGTCAACCGTCGGATTAAACAATGAAATCAACGATAGAGAATTGATCCGATAAAGGTAACATCGGTAACTGTGCAAAAGCAAAGGATTGGCAGAAAAGGTATGATTTATGTGGTTTTATGTGTTATCTATTATAAAGGGTTTATAATGGATTAAAGCGCGATAGAAGGTTTTACGGTTAAGTCCAATTATGACCCAAAGTTAAAAAGTGGGATTGGATATGTGTGCGGAATAAGGATTTACAAAGGTTTATGCGGGTGATCGAGTCTCAATGAAAAAGTTAACAGGGGTTTAGACTTTGGGTTAGTCTATTAATATGTTTCAGTATGAGTTCTAATGAAAGGGACCTTAACCATCACCATTAATGAAGATTTGACCTGGTAGATCATATTAATTCCTGGGGAAAATGGTTTATGCATTTCAATATGCATACTGTGGGTAAACCAGGGGTAACTCTGCATCACCCCACCATTATCAGACCTCAGCGCTTTGGTTTTCTTTCCATTCTAGTTCTCAACCAAGACCTTAAGCTCCTGAAACTTCGAGAAGACTTATGTTTCTTTTTCATGAAAAATATTCATGTCTTCCTCGAATAATCATCTATGAAGGTGACATAATGCTTGTACCCACTAAGGGGTCTTCTAGAGAAGGAACCACAAACATCTGAGTGAACAAGGTCTAAGATGCCCTTAGCCCTGTTATCTCAATTAGGAGTCTATGAAAAGAGGTTTTAGCATACTTGCCAAGTGTGTAGCTTGTTGTTGCACAAACTAGCAAGGCCTAGTTAATAGGCTAAATCTAGAGGGCATAACAACAATTTGCAACAAAGGCCCACTATCACCACAGCCTCTATCCCCTTCTCTTCTCGGATTTTCACCGAGGGGAGGAGTCCCAGTATGGAGGAAATCACTTAGGATGATAGGATCAATGATGAGATGTAAAATGATTTCCAAGGCCCATTCAAGGAGAGGCTCAATTTATGGTTCAATTGCTTCACGAGAAGCTGAAAGGCTCTCCAAGAAATACCTATGAAGGATGACTAGTGTTGGAAAATGGAAAGTGACAGCTAATCAATTATTCTTCCTTAATATTGATACTTGCTTGTGAATCTTAGTTAATCTTCTTTATGTTCTTTAGTTATATCTTTTCACCAAACAAATATCAAGAATGAAATAGCAACAAAAGAGGACATAGAAATTAGGCTCTCAACCAAGGTAAAACCCAAAAAACTCTTTTCTTATAGAATCTGCTTCAATTGAGACACAAAGACCCAAACCCTAGACCAAGTCCTTCTCCAAGTACCAAGCTAGCCCTCCAACAAGTCCTTCCCTGATTCTGCACCAACCAGCTTCAAACTGCAACTTCGACCTGCCAGCTTCAATACTGCAACTCGTCCTGCAACTTCGACCCTGCAATTTTGGCCTTGCAGCTTCCCCAGAAACCCTAATCCTACTTCCTCCTGAGACCTTCCTAGAGCAAGACAACTCCTCCTAAGGTCAACGCGGTCAATGTAGAGTATTCTCTCTTCCAACTACAAGATTCTGCACTTTTTCCTACTACTACAACTTTGGCCTCCTTCTACAGCACTAGAAACCCTAGAATTTTGCACATGTGAGAGAGATAGAGCCCAAAAACAAGATATTTTGTCCTTTTTCCTTCTCTTAGAACTTCGCTCTTCTTTTTTGCTTCTCCCAACTTCAGATCGAACTCTTTCTTGATAGATCCAACTTATGTGTATGTGTGTCCCAAATGAGGTCAAACTGCTCCTTTATATAGCCTTCTCAAGGGGTCGAATTCCCTCCTTCAGGCCGACTTGTACTTTCGGAGTTTCCAGGACTTTTTAGACTCAAATATAATTCTACAATTACATTTTGCCCAAAAGGGTCTTATAAACATGATGTTGAGTCCTTTGACTCATGACAATAAATCCTAAGACCTAACAAACCCTAGAAACATGAAGAACATGCTTTTACCTAGAAGACCATCAATAAAGGGCATGAAACCCATGCTTTCATAATAATAACTTTTTCTTGTCTTCTCTTGTTTGTTACATAGGATACATATTGAAATGAGTACAATAACTCTTCCTACAACTTCAACCCTGCAATTTTGGCCTTGCAGCTTCCCCAAAAACCCTAATCCTACTCCCTCTTAAGACCTTCCTAGAGCAAGACAACTCCTCCTAAGGCCAACGCGGTCAAGGTAGGGTATTCTCACTTCCAGCTACAAGATTCTGCACTTTTTCCAACTACAACTCGACCTTGCAACTTCGGCCTCCTACTACAGCACTATAAACCCTATAATTTTGCACATGTGAGAGAGATAGAGCCCAAAAACAAGATATTTTGTCCTTTTCTCTTCCCTTAGACCTTCGCTCTGCTTTTTTGCTTCTCCCAGCTTCAGATCGAACTCTTTCTTGATAGATCGAACTTATGTGTATGTGTGTCCCAAATGAGGTCAAACTAGCTCCTTTATATAGCCTTCTCAAGGGGTCGAATTCCCTCCTTTAGGCCGACTTGTACTTTCGGAGTTTCCAGGACTTTCTAGACTCAAATATAATTCTTTTTACAATTACATTTTGCCCAAAAGAGTCTTAAAAACATGATGTTGACTCCTTTGACTCATGACAAGAAATCCTAAGACCTAACAAACCCTAGAAACATGAAGAACATGCTTTTACCTAGAAGACCATCAATAAAGAGCATGAAACCCATGCTTTTATAATAATAACTTTTTCTTGTCTTCTCTTGTTTGTTACATAGAATACATATTGAAATGAGTACAATAACTCTTCCTGCAACTTCAACCCTGCAATTTTGGTCTTACACCTTCCCCAGAAACCCTAATCCTACTTCCTCCTGAGACCTTCCTAGAGCAAGACAACTCCTCCTAAGGTCAATGCGGTCAAGGTAGGGTATTCTCTCTTTCAGCTACAAGATTCTGCACTTTTTCCTACTACAACTCGGACCTGCAACTTAGGCCTCCTTCTACAGAACTAGAAACCCTAGAATTTTGCACATGTGAGAGAGATAAAGCCCAAAAACAAGATATTTTGTCCCTTTTTCTTCTCTTAGACCTTCGCTCTTCTTTTTTGCCTCTCCTAGCTTCAGATCGAACTCCTTCTTGATAGATCGAACTTATGTGTATATGTGTCCCAAAATGAGGTCAAATTGGCTCCTTTATATAGCCTTCTCAAGGGGTCAATTTCCCTCCTTTAGGCCGACTTGTACTTTCGGAGTTTCCATGACTTTTTAGACTCAAATATAATTCTTTTTACAATTACATTTTGCCCAGAAGGGTCTTATAAACAT
Organism: Pinus tabuliformis; assembly: GCA_031772625.1. Lineage (NCBI taxonomy): Eukaryota > Viridiplantae > Streptophyta > Pinopsida > Pinales > Pinaceae > Pinus > Pinus tabuliformis. Next base: position 827,816,551 of record CM062809.1, on the reverse strand, counting down.
GATGTTGACTCCTTTGACTCATGACAAGAAATCCTAAGACCTAACAAACCTTAGAAACATGAAGAACATGCTTTTACCTAGAAGACCATCAATAAAGAGCATGAAACCCATGCTTTCATAATAATAACTTTTTCTTGTCATCTCTTGTTGTTACATAGGATACATATTGAAATGAGTACAATAACTCTTCCTGCAACATCAACCCTGCAATTTTGGCCTTGCAGCTTCCCTAGAAACACTAATCCTACTTCCTCCTGAGACCTTCCTAGAGCAAGACAACTCCTCCTAAGGTCAACGTGGTCAAGGTAGGGTATTCTATCTTCCAGCTACAAGATTCTGCACTTTTTCCTACTACAACTCAAACCTGCAACTTCGGCCTCCTTCTATAGCACTAGAAACCCTAGAATTTTGCACATGTGAGAGAGATAGAGCCCAAAAGCAAGATATTTTGTCCTTTTTTCTTCTCTTAAACCTTCGCTCTTCCTTTTTGCTTCTCCCAGCTTCAAATTGAACTCTTTCTCGATAGATCGAACTTATGTGTATGTGTGTCCCAAATGAGGTCAAACTGGCTCCTTTATATAGCCTTCTCAAGGGGTCGAATTCCCTCCTTTATGCTGACTTGTACTTTTGGAGTTTCCAAGACTTTTTAGACTCAAATATAATTCTTTTTACAGTTACATTTTGCCCAGAAGGGTCTTATAAACATGATGTTGATTCCTTTGACTCATGACAATAAATCCTAAGACCTAACAAACCCTAGAAACATGAAGAACATGCTTTTACCTAGAAGACCATCAATAAAGAGCATGAAACCCATGCTTTAATAATAATAACTTTTTCTTGTCTTCTCTTGTTTGTTACATAGGATACATATTGAAATGAGTACAATAACTCTTCCTGCAACTTCAACCCTACAATTTTGGCCTTGCAGCTTCCCCAGAAACCCTAATCCTACTTCCTCCTGAGACCTTCCTAGAACTAGACAACTCCTCCTAAGGTCAACGCGGTCAAGGTAGGGTATTCTCTCTTCCAGCTACAAGATTTTGAACTTTTTCCTACTACAACTCGGACCTGCAACTTCGGCCTCCTTCTACAGCACTAAACACCCTAGAATTTTGCACATGTAGAAGAGATAGAGCCCAAAAACAAGATATTTTGTCCTTTTTTCTTCTCTTAGACCTTCGCTCTTCTTTTTTGCCTCTCCCAGCTTCAGATCAAACTCTTTCTTGATAGATCGAACTTATGTGTATGTGTGTCCCAAATGAGGTCAAACTTCGCCTTTATATAGCCTTCTCAAGGGGTCGAATTCCCTCCTTTAGGCCGACTTGTACTTTCGGAGTTTCCAAGACTTTTTAGACTCGAATATAATTCTTTTTACAATTACATTTTGCCCAGAAGGGTCTTATAAATATGATGTTGACTCCTTTGACTCATGACAATAAATCCTAAGACCTAACAAACCCTAGAAACATGAAGAACATGCTTTTACCTAGAAGACCATCAATAAAGAGCATGAAACCCATGCTTCAATAATGATAAATTTTTCTTGTCTTCTCTTGTTTGTTACATAGGATACATATTGAAATGAGTACAATAACTCTCCCTGCAACTTCAACACTGCAATTTTGGCCTTGCAGCTTCCCCAGAAACCCTAATCCTACTTCCTCCTGAGACCTTCCTAAAGCAAGACAACTCCTCCTAAGGTCAACACGGTCAAGGTAGGGTATTCTCTTCCAGCTACAAGATTCTGCACTTTTTCCTACTACAACTCGGACCTGCAACTTTGGCCTCCTTCTACAACAATTGAAAAACCCTAGAATTTTGCACATGTGAGAGAGATAGAGCCCAAAAACAAAATATTTTGTCCTTTTTTTTTCTCCTAGACCTTCGCTCTTCTTTTTTGCTTCTCCCAGCTTCAGATCGAACACTTTCTTGATAGATCGAACTTATGTGTATGTGTGTCCCAAATGAGGTCAAACTACCCCTTTATATAGCCTTCTCAAGGGGTCGATTTCCCTCCTTTAGGCCGACTTGTACTTTCGAAGTTTCCAGAACTTTTTAGACTCAAATATAATTCTTTTTACAATTACATTTTGCCTAGAAGGGTCTTATAAACATGATGTTGACTTCTTTGTCTCATAACAATAAATCCTAAGACCTAACAAACCCTAGAAACACAAAGAACATGCTTTTACCTAGAAGACCATCAATAAAGAGCATGAAACCCATGCTTTAATAATAATAACTTTTTCTTTTCTTCTCTTGTTTGTTACATAGGATACATATTGAAATGAGTACAATAACAATTATGAAGACCGAAACTAGTTACATTTTCAACACTCCCTCTTAACTAGGGAGGTATTCATAATTGTACAATCAGTACAACATCATTCTCAAACTAAAGAGTTCTTATAATAAGAATCGGATTGATAAGTCATACTATAAGTGTAGGAATTTACAAGGTAAGTTCCTCAGACAGAACACCAAAGGACCCCGCTCACACACAGATCACAGATCAATACACCAGTATTTTGAAGTGGTTAAAACCCTCAAAGAGGGAAACAGTCCACGGCCTGAGCCAACGCGGCCACTTCAGGCAATTTATTAATAAAAGAATGAAAATTTACATAAGCTTCTCTCATGAACAATTAACCTACAAATGACCCTCCATGCTCTTTAAATAGAGATCATGGACCAATCGGGTGTTAAGCCACGGATCAAGTGTCGGTAATACCGAGGAGAGAATGAACCGTCGGATCACTACATATCGTGACCATCGGATTGTAAGTTACAAAATGTACATAGTAAAGAAACACACTTTACCTAACTCTATACTAGACCAAGTTATACTTAACTATTTCCTATGTGTCGGAATATCCTAACATCCCCCCTTAAGAACAACTTGGGATAGGATTGAAGGATTTACAAATATGACACAATAGGAGAAGGAAGGAGGCACTAGAGCCTATCCCCCGTTAGTGACAACTTCCTGAACTCCAACCATAAATCAAAGTTTAGTGAACTTCACCTCTGTGAGAGCCTTTGTAAAGATGTCTGCAACTTGATCATCTGTTGAACAATATTGCACTTCAAGAACATGGTCGTGAATGAGCTTTCTGATGAAGTGCATGTGCAGTTCAATGTGTTTGCTGCGCTGATGTTGGACTGGATCTTTGCATAGTTGAATGGCACTTTGATTATCACACCAAAGTGTAGTCGGATGTTGCTACTGAAAGCCAAACTCTGACAAGATCTGACGAAGCCACAAGGCTTCCTTACTAGCTTCTACGGCACCACGATACTCTGCTTCTGCTGAAGAAAGAGAAATGGCACCTTGTTTCTTGCAAGCCCATGTAATAGGTCCTGAACCAAGAGTGAACACATAACTTGTAGTAGACTTCCGATCATCAGGGTCACCAGCCCAATCGGTATTAGTGAAACCAACCAATAGAGGAGCTACTTCGGCACTGTAATGAATCCCAAACTAAACTGTACCTCGAACATAACAAAGTATTCTTTTAGCTGCTTTCCAATGACTTTCATGTGGGTTTTGCATAAACCGAGCAACAAGGCCAACAACAAAGGAAAGGTCAGGACGAGTATGGGTTAGATACAAAAGTTTTCCTACAAGTTGACGGTATAAGGTAGCATCAACTTCAGGAGAAGTACAAGTGACTGAAAGTTTGACTCTAGACTGAAAGGGAGAAGGGGTTGGCTTACAGTCTTCCATGTGAAAATGGCGTAGAATATCACAGGCATACTTGGACTGGGAAAGGGAAATACCTTCCTTGGATTGCAAGACTTTAAGACCAAGAAAATAATGTAAATGTCCTAAGTCTGTCATTTCAAACTTCCTTTTAAGGCTAGACTTCACATGGTTTATAAGGTTGGGATCACTACCAATCAGGATAAGATCATCAACATAAAGAACAAGAATGATAAGAGACTTGCCCACTTTCTTGGTGTAGACAGTATTGTCAGAATGACACCTAGAAAAGCCAGATTCTAAAAGAAAGCTATCCATTTTGGCATACCAAGCTCGAGGAGCTTGCTTGAGACCATAAAGGGATTTCTTAAGCCGACATACAAGACTGGAGTCTGTTTGTATAAAGCCAATAGGTTGTTCTATATAGATTTCTTCATGCAAGTCCCCATGCAAGAAGGCAGATTTAACATCCATCTGATGGACTTCCCATTTGAAAGAGGCAGCAAGGGAAAGAACAAGGCGGATAGAGTTCATTTTGGCAATAGGGGAGAAGGTTTCAGTGTAGTCAATGCCTTCAACTTGTGAAAAACCCTTAGCAACAAGACGAGCTTTATGTTTATCAACTTTCCCATCTGGTCCATACTTGGTTCTATAAACCCATTTGCATCTAACAAGTTTTCGTCCCTTTGGTAGAGGAACAAGATCCCATGTATCATTTGCCAATAATGAATGATATTCTTCATTCATAGCTGCTTCCCAATCTGGATGGCCTGACGCTTCTGCAAAGGTGTCAGGATCATAATTCACTGAAGCTTGAACCAGTAAAGAAGAGGCTCTATCGAACTGAGAACGTGTACGTCGCTGATCTGTAGGATCACCGGCAAGATCACCTGCTGCATCTCGAGTAGCACGGACCCATTTTGGAAGTTGAGGAGCTGAAGGAGGATCCTGAGAAGGTGGGGGAGGATTTTCATCCTCGCTTTCATCATCTGAAGAAGAAATATTTTCAAAAGTAGAAGAGATAGGGAGAGGTGGCACATCCGCCGAACTAGGCTCGTAGGCCGATATATTTTCAGCAAACTTTACATCTCTTCTAATGAAAACATTTTTGGACTTAAGTGGAATAAGTCTATATCCTTTGACATCTTCAGAATATCCAACAAAGATACATTTTTCACTCTTAGGTTCTAAAGCTTTATGTTTCTCATCTGAAATATGGGCCCATGCTTCACTTCCAAAAACACGAAAGTGACTTACATCTGGTTTAATTGAGCTCCCTGCTTCTTCTGGAGTGATATTCTTTAAAACCTTAGTAGGAGTGTGATTTATTATGTGACTTACATCTGGTTTAATTGAGCTCCATGCTTCTTCTGGAGTGATATTCTTTAAAACTTTAGTAGGAGTGCGATTTATTATGTAATTTGCACAGTTAATTGCTTCTGCCCAATAATTAAGACTAAGTCCTTTAGATTGAAGCATACAATTAGCCATTTCCTTTAAGGTGCGATTCTTCCTTTCAGCTACACCATTTTGTTGTGGAGTATATGGAACAGTATGTTGCATTTGAATTCCATTCTCAGTGCAAAAGTTGATGAATTTGTTGTTAACATATTCTTCGCCATTATCAGATGTTAGCTTAAGAATTTGATGTCCAGATTGTTTTTCAACAAAGGCCTTAAAGGCCAAGAACATGTTAAATACTTCACTCTTGAGTTTTAAGAAGTATACCCAAGTGCGTCTGGAGAAATCATCAATGAAAGTTAAGAAATACTTGTAGCCAGAGAATGAAACAACTGGAAGTGGACCACATAAATCACTATGCATGAGCTGTAAAGGGGCTGAGGCATGCCAAGAGGCACGTTTTTCAAAACTGTCCCGACGATGTTTTCCGAGTACACATCCGGAACAAACACCATCTCTGCAAGATACCATTGGAAGACCTGTCATCATATTTTCTTTACATAGATTCTGAAGAGAGCGATAGTTTAAGTGACCAAATCACTCATGCCAAAGTTTGCTCACTTCATCATTATGAGCAACAAATACCGAGGGAAGATTTGATGACCCAAAGTTGTGAAACTTATACAACCTTGTAGAATCATCAGCAATGCCAGTAGCTAAAATCTGTCTAGGATCTCTTAGGTCCTTAATTACAACATCGTGAGGTGAAAATTCAACGATTTTACCTTCACCTGAATGAGTTATCTGATATACAGATAGAAGGTTGCAGGATAAGGTTGGAACACATAATACGTCATTAAACTGGCCATTGTCTATATGAACAGTTCCAGTCCCTACAACACTAAGAGATCTATCATCACCAACATATATATTTTTGGTGTTACAATCATTTAAAGAAGAAAACATGGCTTTGTTTTTGGCCATGTGATAAGAAGCTCCAGAATCAATGAGCCACTCATGAGAATGAGAAGAAGAAGATACATTTAGTGCATAGCCAGATCGAGATGCTTGACAACCACATGCAGAAAGTGCCATTCCTGAAGATGAAGTTGAAGTTGAAGAGTGCTCCAAATGGATGTTATGCTTCTTCATTGCTGCTTCCAAGGCTTCCATCTTCTTAAAGCATTTGGATTCTAAGTGGCCATCTCGATTACAAAAGTTGCAATGTCTATCAGTCTTCTTCCCTTTGTTTTTATTTGTCTTATCATTTTGTTGAAATGATTTTTCATTTTGAGGCTGAAATTGCTTAGGACCCTTGTTTGGTTTAGAACCATTCCTTTTAGGATACAACTTCTTAGGATTCTTTGGATTTGGTTGCTGCTGGGCGGCTAACGCTTTCTTAGAAGAGTTTCCAAGATTAAGAAGACCAAGGTGTAAGAGTTTTTCTTGTTCTCTTATTAAAGAATCACAAAAAGAATCAAAGGAAGGGGACTTGTAGTCTTGTCCTTGAGAAATGAAGGCTTCTCTTGTAGAATGGAAGGTGGAAACAAACACAGAGTAGGCTGGTCCCAACTTAGTAAGAATGGAATAGATAAGGTTACTATCTTCTTTCTTAACCTTAACACCTTCCAAGAGAAGTCTAAGGGTCTTGAACTTGGACCAAAAATCTTCAATGCAAGAAAAATTATTGGGGTCCAATGTAAGCAACTCATTTTCAAGTTGATGGGCTCTAAGTTCATTTTTTATTCCAAAAACTTTAGTAATCTGTTTCAATGCTTCATCAGGAGTATCAAGTTCTGCAATATGGAATCTAAGATCTAGAGAAATAGACATCCCTATCAACCCACGTGCTTGATCTTGCCTATTTTCCCATTTAGCTGTCTTATCTTCATCTTTCGGTTTGGTTTCTTGGCCTGAGGCTATTCTGTAGAGACCTTTACTTCTAAGTAAATCCACAATGTAGGACCACCATTGGAAGTAGTTGGTGCTATCAAGAATAACTTGGCATGGACTTTCCATTTTAACAGAAACTGAAGCTATAGATGTTGAAACTAAGTGTTCCAATGGAAAGATCTCGAAAAATTAGGCTGGTTCAAAAAAAACGGTTCTGAAAACGGCTTCCGGATGAAGAAATTATGGCTTTTTGAAGAAAATTTGATGAAGATGCCGACGAAGTGCGAGAATGTGCGGAAATGAAAAAATCCGCCCCCACAAAAAGGAGACTTGAACTCAAGACCTCTACTCTCATAAATTAGCTTTGGACCAAGTGAGCTATACAAAAAGTTTGAGAGAGAGAGGGGGGGGGGGGTTGAAGCTTTGGGTTGCGTGCTTGCTTTGAGAAATCTCTTTTTCCCTACAAAACAAAAAACACAAAACCCAACACGGACATACAAAAAAAACGAACCTTGTGGCTCGAAGTTCGCTTTCGACGGAAACTAAATATTTTCCTCAATGTTTCTGATTTTCCGAGATCACACTAAGGCGCAGCGGAAAAGAGCATACGCATGAGAAAAATCCTTCCTTTCTGTTTCTGATTTGCCCAGATCGCACAGAGTCGCGGGGCAAAGAGCATACGCAGAAATGAAAGGTTCAGATCCGATAATAAAAAAGGCTAAATAAACCAAAACCGAAATAAACAGAGAGAAAATAACTGTAAACTGCAAATAAACACTGTATACCTCCAGATCTTAAAAATGACGTAGCTAGGGCTACCGGAAACCTTTTTGCATGAAACGAAAGGGGTTCCTCACTGGAACAGATGCTCCCAACACAATAGAGCAATCCTCTCGGCCCGAAAGTAGTCAGAAATAGTAGATCTAGGAAACGGCAGTCGGATGCAGTTCTATTGGCTTCATATTTGGATCACCAACGGAAGCGGCCCTCAAATAGCTCTGATACCATGTAGGAATTTACAGGGTAAGTTCCTCAGACAGAACACCAAAGGACACCGCTCACACACAGATCACAGATCAATACACCAGTATTTTGACGTGGTTAAAACCCTCAAAGAGGGAAACAGTCCACAGCCTGAGCCAACGCGGCCACTTCAGGCAATTTATTAATAAAAGAATGAAAATTTACATAAGCTTCTCTCATGAACGGTTAACCTACAAATGACCCTCCATGCTCTTTAAATAGAGATCATGGACCAATTGGGTGTTAAGCCACGGATCAAGTGTCGGTAATACCGAAGAGAGAATGAACCGTCGGATCACTACATATCGTGACCGTCGGATTGTAAGTTACAAAATGTACATAGTAAAGAAACACACTTTACCTAACTCTATACTAGACCAAGTTATACTTAACTATTTCCTATGTGTCGAAATATCCTAACAATAAGTATCATCATCATGACCAGCACTGTCTTTGAGGCCTAACTAGACAAGCTCTACTTTAATCAAGAGCATTATGCTAGAAGGTTTTATGTGTGATACTGCACTACCACTACAAGGTACATACCCCATCCGAATGTCTACAAGGTATGTCCTTTTAGGACTATTCTTATCTTGGATCTCCAAACCTGAGTCCTCAAAGAATACCGGTCTTCTTCAACCACTCTTCTCTTGGATACCTATCACATCCTCTAAGAGTGTCAGTAACTTTCCTTTCTTAGATGTTTTATCCTCAAGGAAACCATAGACGCTTATCCAATCCCCTGTCATTCTTTCTTCATCACCTGAAGAAGAGAATGCACATGTGATGTCCAATATCACTCCCTCTCAACCAGAGAGCACATCCCTATTCTCCTTTTGACTAGAGAATAGATGCCTACTCCTATTCAAGAAGACTCCTACTCCCTCTAAAAACTAGAGGAGATCTAGACTTCCTTTTTATTTGGAAAGTCAACATCACACGCCTTATAGCTTGTCTTCATACTAGTTATTTGATTTTCAGAGTTGCATGGCTCCCTTTCTTCTTTGAATCTCAAGCTTGCTTCCTTTCGTGGTATCATGGAGCCATCTTCACTATTCAAATTTGTGACAGGTTCCAGGTCATTCCTCTTGCTCATCACCAGATGAAATCATTGTATTGAGCCTTTCCAAAGTTCAAGTTGATCATAGCTTCTTCATGAAAGTGATCTTCCTTTGACCTTCAGGTTATCTTCTCACACTGCTACCTTTTAATCCCAAGATGTCCACATCTTGACTTCACAGTTTCCAGGTACTAGATATTGAGCTTCCCTCAATATTCTTCATCTATACAGTTGAACTTGCCTCAACTACCATCATATATTCCTGCAACATTCTTCCAAGTAGCAAAATAATATGTTAACCAGATAACCAACAATAATGAAAATCAGACTTACCTCATCATGATGACCTTCTTGTTCCATCAACATCCTCATGGTCCATCTCCATATGAATCTTCCTTCTTGCATCAGAGTGCCCAAGGATTGAACTTGATTACCAAGTTACAACTTTTTCTTCGGGAGACTATACTACACGTTAGTCATTATTTACATATTCTAGAGAAAGTCTTAATATTTTATACATTCTCAAGTAAGTCAACTTCTTTTTAAACATCATATAATCATATTAAGCATGTTACCAAATTCTACTCAAATAAATCTTATCCAAGAGTCTCTTTCAATGTGCATTCCTATGCTTCTTACTCCATCATCTAGCTATATGTCTCATAATGAGCCTGCAACGGGACCCATTGCATTCCTTCATCCCTTTACCAGTATCCTTCATACCTTTACCAATATTACTTCCACATTAAATGGAATGTACACTAACTTTGTCATAGTGCTTCTCCCAAGAACCTTCCATAATGATGGTTCTTCCAAGATCACAATGATCCATCTAACCAAGATGACTACCTCTAACATAATGTTAGATAATGCCTGGATGAACAGTATGCAAAATGGTCTATCAATCTATTTTTAAAGACTAGATGACTCCTACAAAGCAATTTAACCAAGTAGACTCTACTTATGCAATTATCACATGCTTCTCTCTATGATGTTATGCAAAATCAAAACTTTTCTAAACAATGCATGTTATCCTAAAGGAAAGGCCAATTTTACCAAGAACCAACCAAGATGCTTTTTCTAATAGTAAAGATCCTTCACTTCTTCCTTCTTCGGCTTCTTCTCAAGTTCTCCCATTTCCTTAGCGACATGAGCTTCACTCCTTTCCATTTTCTTGTAGTTCTATTAGCTTGGACAGTCCCTCTTATAGTGTCCAAAGTCATTGCATTTAAAACATTGAACCTTGGACATTTCTTTCTTCTTGGACTTTCCAAACTTTCCTCTCTTCAACTTCTTGACTCAAGCTAGAAAGGCTTGAGACTGCTCATCTAATCCAATGGATTATTTTAACTTGATCCTTGATTCTTCCAAAATGCATTATGCCCACAACTCATCAAATGGAGTTGAATCTTTCTTGGAGTAGATGTTTGTTGCAAAGTTGCTCCATTCTGGTGGCAGTGCATTTAGTACACAGATGGTCACTTCCGAATCAGATATTGTTTCCCCAAGTCCTTGCAAATGGTCTCTTAACTAATAGACTTTCATAAGAAAGGATGCCATATCCTCATCCTTTGATTTCTTCATTCTATACAACTTATTCTGCAAAGACATCTTTTGTCCCATGTACTTACAAAGTACAAATTCACTAGCCTGTCATATATAGCCTTGGAAGTATTCAAATTTGCAACAAATGGAACAAGAGAATGTGGATTCAACTATGATCCTTTGAGCCCTTAATTCCTCTTTCTTGTACTTTGCTAGTTCTTGTGTCTTGTCTTTGCTAGGTTTAGTAATTTCTCCAGTAACATATTCCATTACTTCTTGTTCTGTGAGTATCAAGTCAACCCTTTTCTTCCATGCTAGATAATTTGATGCTCCAACGAGCTTGTTGCTCTCCTTGCAGAAAGAACCCATATGACATGTAGATTCAGACATGATGTAATCGTATGATACTTGATGATTGAGATACTCTTCTTCCTCGATGATGTCTTCAACTTTCTTGATACCTTCAAGACCCTTGAAGAGACTTTCTTGAAAGATGTTCCCTAGGATTCCTCCAACAACAGCTTCCAAGAGAGATGAATGATAAGATCCTTTTATGCTTCCTTCAAGGAGGTTTGCCAATGAGCCAATCCCTCTTGAAGTCGGGCTTTCCTTGAGAGTATCATTTTTCCTTCCCGTTGACAATCTAGTGTCCTTCCAGTTGTCTTGTTCACATTAGCTCTGATACCATGTTGGAAAATGGAAAGTAGGAGCTAATTAACTTTTTCCTTAACCTTGATACTTGCTTGTGAATCTTAGTTAATGTTCTTTATGTTTATTAGTTAGATCTTTTCACCAAACAAATATCAAGAACAAAACAACAATAATAGAGGACACAGAAATTAGGCTCTCGGCAAGGGAAAAAACCCTCCAAGGGGAAAACCTTCCTTGTTCACATTAGCTCTGATACCATGTTGGAAAATGGAAAGTAGGAGCTAATTAACTTTTTCCTTAACCTTGATACTTGCTTGTGAATCTTAGTTAATCTTCTTTATGTTCATTAGTTAGATCTTTTCATCAAACAAATATCAAGAACAAAACAACAATAATAGAGGACACAGAAATTAGGCTCTCAGCAAGGGAAAAAACCCTCCAAGGGGAAAACCTAGAAAACTCTTCTCTTCTTATAGAATTTGCTTCAATTGAGACACAAAGACCCAAACCCTAGACCAAGTCCTTTTCCAAGTACCAAGTCAGCCCTCCAACAAGTCCTTCATTGATTCTACACCAACCAGCTCCAAACTGCAACTTCGACCTGCCAGCTTCAATACTGCAACTCGTCTTGCAACTTCGACCAGGCAATTTCGGTTTCCCCAAAAACCCTAATCCTGCTTCCTCCTAAGACCTTCCTAAAGCAAGACAACTCCTCCTAAGGTCAACGAGGTCAAGGTAGGGATTCTCTCTTCTACAATATTTCGCACTTCGTCCTACTACAATTCGGACCTGTAACTTTGGCCTCCTTCTGCAACACCAAAAACCCTATAATTTTACACGAGTGAAAGAGATAGAGCCCAAAAGCAAGATATTTCGCCCTTTTTTCTTCTCCTAGACCTTCGCTCTTCTTTTATGCTTCTCCCGGCTTCAGATTGAACTCCTTCTTGATAGATCGAACGTGTGTATATGTGTCCCAAATGAGGTTGAACTGTGCCTTTATATAGCCTTCTCAAGGGGTTGAATTTCCTCCTTTTGGCCGACTTGTAACTATTAGGGCCTACTCGTACTTTCGGAGTTTTCAAGACTTTCTAGACTCAAAAATCATTATTTTTACAATTACATTTTGCCTGGAATGGTCTTATAAACATGATGTTGACTCCTTTAACTCATGACAATAAATTTTAAGACCTAACAAACCCTAGAAGCATGAAGAACATGTTTTTACCTAGAAGACCATCAATAAAGAGCATGAAACCCATGTTTTAATAATAATAACTTTTGCTTTTCTTCTTTCATTTGTTACATAGCATACATGTTGAAATGAGTACAACAACAGTTATGAAAACTGAAACTAGTTACATTTTCAACAACTAGACCTCGAGCTCAGGAATGTTCGATAATGATGAGTGCCTAAGATCAAGACTTCCAATTTTCCTCACTTGTGATTAATATGTCTATACTAGGGTTCAAAGTGAGGCAAGGATGGCTCATTCAATGGAAAGATTCAATCAAAGTGTGAGCTTTGGGAGAAGCTAGGATGACTTTCCATGAAAAACCCCTTGAGAGAAATAATATAAGAGACCTAGGGTTGAGAGATATACTGAGGTAAAGGCTCATCCAATGGTCAACTATAGTTAAGAGAAAAGGTTTTGAATGAAGAACCATAAAGCACAAACCTTCAAGAAATCCCCAAGTCAAAAGTAGCTTTTGTTGAAATATGTAACTAAGTTCGGTCTTCATAATGACATATGTAATTATGATTTAATATATTTAATGAAATGAGAAAAATAAATGTATTATTGTTATTCTTGAGGCATGGGTTTCATGCTCAAGGGAAATTTATTTTTAGGTCAAGCACCCATTGAGTGCTTGTAGGGATTTTCATTGAGCCTACAAGTCAATTGAGTCATTATCATGTATGAACAACCCTTTTCGGCATGTTACATATTGTAAAGAAAATTTATTTGAGTCAAAATAATGTCAAAGACCCTCCAAGTCCTCGTCATGGCACAAAGATCAAATCGGCCTACGTGAAGGGACAAGTCAACCTAAAGATAGCAATTCGTACCCCTCAAAAGCCTATAAATAAGGGATTCAACCTCATTTGAACACACTCTCAAGCAAGTTCGATCTCCTCAAATAGAAGTTGGAAAATGGACGAAAAGGAAAAAGAAGAGCAACATCGAAGTTTTGGGTCTCTCTCTCTCTCTTCTGTTAGGGTTTCTACAGTGTCTCGACAAGTCGAAACTCTGAAGCTACTAGGTCGAAGTTGTGAAGCTGCTAGGTCAAAGCTATGACGTTGCTTCTAGGTCGAAGTTGTGAAGATGCAAGGCCGAAGTTGTGAAAAGGTGCTTCTAGTTCGAAGTTGTGAAGCTACAAGGCCAAAGTTGTGAAGCTACAAGGCCGAAGTTGTGAAGTTGCAAGGTCGAAGCTATGAAGCTGCATCAAGATCAAAGTTGTGAATCTACTAGGTCGAAGTTGCAAAAATTGTTGTTGGGGGTCGAAGTTGGTGAAGAAGATGCTGGAAGGTCGAAGTTTGTTGCTGGAAGTTGTGTAAATAAAGAAGCAAGATTTGACTTGGTCTTGGAGGGTCTTGGTCAAGGGTCATAGGTCTTGGAATTCGTCAATTAAAGATTCTATAAGAAGAGAAGAATTCTTGTGGGTTTTTCCTCTCAATTGGAGAGGTTTTGACCCTGGTTGATTGCCTATATCTTGTGTCCTTTGTCTCATTGTTCTTTATGGTTTGATAGTTGTTTGGTGAAGAGAATACTAATAATAATAAAGTGGAAGAAGAAGATAATCAAGTTAAGTAAAAATACATCACAAGCAGTTATCAAATAAGAGAAATCACCTAATCTAGCTGCCCTTAGATTTCTCAACATGGTATGAAAGCTAAGGTGACAAGACCAAGAAAGGCAACTTATAGAAGGACACTCAAGGACCGAAAAACTAAAGGATCATCAAGAGCTTCAATCATCAAGAAGGATCACTCATCTTAAAGGAACCACAAGGACAAAGTTTACATCATCATCTTACTAAATATGACCACAAAGCCCTAGTTTGTTCAAAGAAGGGCACTACACTTGAAGCATTCTTGGAAATCTCACACAATCATCACCTCAAATAAAAACGAGACCTCAAACACCCTACCTCTACTCAAAGAAGGAAGGAATACACATTAAAGCATCTTGAAATCTCTACATCCAAGGGAAGCAAGAAGAGGCGTTGTCGTCATCATCAAGGAGTTAAGGTGATCTCCCTCTCTTTGAAGAATCACTTTTGAAGGAAGACATCTTCTATTATCAACATCATCATCAAAATCAAGAAGGCATCAAGTTGAAGATATTGTCATCAAGGAGCATCTTCACTTGACAAGTAACTACCTTTATATTTATGACTAAATATGTTATCAAAATGACTTCATTTTTCAAGGAAAGCAACAAATTGGTTGGGTCATCAAACTTTCTTGCACAGAAAAAGAGGACAGATTTGATCCTCATAGAAAATGAAGTCGTTGAACATGTTAAGGGATCAATTACTAATCCTCCAAAGGAAGAAGCTCAAGCTCTAGCAAAGTATATGAAAGGGGAAGTAAGGGCTCAAAGGATTCTCATTGAATCCATCAAGGATCCCCTCATACCCTATGTATCAAAGTTGGAGACATCAAAAGAAATATATGATAAACTAGTAGAATTGTTCTCCGTAAGTACTGCTGGAGAAGTGATATCATTAAGACAAGAACTCTACAAGATGAAGATATCAAAGGAAGATGGAATAGCCTCATATTTTATGAGGGTATCAGAAATAAGAGACCAGCTACAAGAGTTGGGATAAATAATGTCTGATAAAGAAATGACCACCATAGTGCTCAATGCACTACCCAAGGAATGGGCAATTTTACATCAAGCATCTATGGAAAGAAGGAAGCTACCCCTTTCAATGAACTTTGGTCATTGTGTAAAATTGAAGAAACCAGACTGAAGGCAAAAAGTGATGTGGGATCAAACGAGCAAGCACAAGCATTTGTTGCCATGGCTAAGAAGAAAGGAAAATTTGGAAGGTTTGGTCCTCAGAAAAAGAACAAGGATATGTTGAAAATCCAATGTTATGGTTGTCATGAATATGGGCACTATAAGAGAAATTGTCCTAAATCCAAGAAGGACAACAACAAAAGAGGAAGGGAAGAAGCCCATATCACCGAAGAAGTGGAAGAAGTTGAAAAGAAGAAGTCAAAGAAAGAGGAAGTAAAAGATCTCTACTATGATTGAGATAATCTCCTCCACCGAGTTCTTTTCAATTTTTGTAAAGTATAGCTATCATGGTAGGAAACATTAGAAGCATGATAGGTTGCATGATTTTAGGAGATGGCATCATAATAGCATACAATTGAAGTAAGAGCTCATAAGAAGCTTGAAAGATAGTTGAAGTAGAAGTCTGAAGCAGTCATCAAAGGAGCTCTTCGTAGCCTCATTGAAAGCATAAGTAATACTTTTGGGTAGTAGAAGATCATCTAGCATAGACTTCATCATACATCATCATCATTAGGAAGGAGCATTTGCAGGATGAGGATAATCAAAATCCTCTGTTGGAATCTTCATTAAAAGGTTCACCTCTCTTGGAAGATGCAAGTGTCTCGCTAAGAATTCCACCTTGTATGGAAGGATGATGGTATGGTGACAAAGAAATGCAGCATGTCGAGACGGTTGAAGTACTCTCAATCAAAAAAAGCAAGCTGTTGAATGATCTAATAAGGAGATCTAAGACAATTAATAAGGTATTACAGATTCATGTGCATGGATTTGCCTATGTTATTTTATGCAATGGATCGATAAGATTGTGAAATACACAGACAATGAAGCAATAAAGAAGCATAATAGACAACACACATAAACACAACAAATTTAATAAGGACTTCACCCAATACTCCTGGGCTACATCTCCTGGTCCAGCCTTCAGTGGTGACCTCTCTATTATGTCTTTAAACAGATTTTTACAATAGTATGAACTCAATTTGAGACTTAATACACAACAGATACGACAGAGTTTGCTTGAACCTCTCAAGCCTCTCTGAGTACACAGGCTCTCTCAGTCACTCTCTATCTCTGTCTTTGCTCTGTCTTGGCACTGCTTGCCTCTGTCTTCTGTTTTCTATGGCTTTGAAGACAAACTGCTCTCCTTGTTCATTTTCGCTTCTCAGCTTTCTATCTCTCGGCCTCTGTCCGCTCAAATCCCTCTTCTAGCGTTAAAAAATCATTGCATAACGCATTATGGGGAGGTGGCCACCTATCTTGCAACGGATGAGTGCATCGGGCCTTCGAAATCCCTGAAACGGTCACTTTCTGTTAACACAGAGAAATGCATTCAAACTGTGAAAATCCGCCAAAATCATTGTTCATCCGGACTTCAAATATTATGAATTCGTTTTAGAACTCCTATCGGGTCCGCCTTTGTATACTGACATCGCATCTCCACCATTGATCTGGAGATCCAGATCCAACGGTCGTGGTTCATTTCGAGCGGCCCTTTTGTATGGGGGTTAACCGCCCGATGAGGGTGGTTTCCTCTCTCCTCGCCCTGGACACATGGCAACCGATGTATGGTTTCAGGCGGAGCCCAGTCCAAACCGCTTTCCACCTTTGGTCCTCCGAAATCCTACCTATTTCGTGGATTTCCCCTTTATGTTAAAATACATTAAAACTGTGAAAATCCCGCTTCTCGGACTTGAAATCATATGTAACAACATTAATAAACCCTTTCGGGTCCGTAATATCGCATCGGCACTTGATTCTTTATATTTCATGTATTTAACGAAATTGCAAATACAAAGGAATTTGACATTTCCCAAATTTCGAAATATATCAAACTTCATTTATAATTGTTATCGGGTCCGGTTGATCGCATCGCACATATATATATGTATAAGCCCTGCGCCATTGTGTTTGCCAATTGCGATTTGGCGATGCAACGTGGGTCGTCGATCTATGCGCTTGATCGACGGTCCTCGTTGATTCCATCAATCGCCATCGCAAGTTCCACAGGGTCTACGCTAATATCCGTCGATTGCCATCGCCAATTGGATCTAGGCCGTTGATCGGCCAGATCCGACGACTCCTGTGCATTCACTGTTCAAGCACCGATAGCTCTGTTTTCACTAGCTTCTTTGTGTTTTTGGTTGCCGATAGTGTTTTCCGATGGTTCTAAGGGTTCATTCCATGCGACAATTTTGATCTTTTTTGAATGATTTTAAGTAGATTTCGAAGACTTAGAAAGTGTTCTAGGATCCATTTGGATCACTGAAGGAAGCCTAGATGAACAAAAGAAAGAAAGAGGTATGTATCCATATTGAGTCATGTCGTCATATGGTTAAACGGGTAAATGCTCTATCTCATGAGCATGATCAAAGAAAAAGGATCTCCTCCTTTGGAAAGATGCATGAAGGCATGGTTCACATATTGACTAGATGAAATCAACATAATATGTCCTCATATGGAATATGGGGTGGTTGACAAAGATGAAGGAACTATGGATGGAAGTTCCTAGGGAACAATATGTGAAGAAAGAAAGAAAAGATCATGAAAGGTGCAACTATGGTCACATAGAAAAGGAAATCAACATCCAATAACTAGAAGAATTGATCACGACATCTCCATAGAGAAGAAAGACCATGATGAGGTCCGCAAGGAAAGGAGACCCTTGACATTGAAATACTTGGAGATGTGCTTATGAATGTGCAGGATGTTGATGTTGCAAGCAAGATGTCATGATGAAAGGCCATCACAAAAGGTAACTGTAATTTGATGTTCATTTTTTATTTTGAACAACATCTAGATGGATTAATACAGGGCTACCGAAAGAGGGCTGTAGATGTCACCTACAACTAGCACTCGTGGTTGGACGAAAGATCCTAAAGG
The DNA here is from genome assembly GCA_031772625.1 of Pinus tabuliformis. Classification (NCBI taxonomy): domain Eukaryota; kingdom Viridiplantae; phylum Streptophyta; class Pinopsida; order Pinales; family Pinaceae; genus Pinus; species Pinus tabuliformis. The sequence goes on along the minus strand of CM062809.1, from coordinate 827,798,361 downwards.
AAGCATGACTTGGAAGAGGTAGCAGTATGAAGAAAACCAAGATGTGGACTAGAAGATCACTTTCCGATGAAGAGAATGTTGATGAAAGTGTAACTAGGTTCGGTCTTCATAAATGTAATTTTGATCTTTGTACTTGTAAAAGAAAAGAATTATTATTTTTTTCATTTGTAAAAATGAGTTTCTTGCTCATTTCATAGGTCAAGCACATGTTTAAGTGCTTCTAGGAAAGTCAAAGAGTCAATGTAATTGTTAAAGACCCATGAGGGCATGTTACACTGTAAATCTATGTCTTAGAGTCAAAGAAATATGTCAAAAGAGATCCTCCAAAGCAAAGACAAGTCTCCTCTTCAAGTCGGCTCAAAGAAATGAATTTTTGGTGCACTTAAGGACATGTCGGCCTCACTAGCTCAAGTCGGCCCAAATAGGAGGGACAAACTCCTATATATAGGGCAGTTCGACCTCACAAATAGACCATCAAGCTATCTCTGAAATCAGCGAGAAAGAGAGTCAAGAAGGAGGTACGAAGAAGAGCAAAGGGTTGCTTCTAGACCAGCGAAGAAGAAAAGAAAGAAATCCGAGTTTTGGAGGACTGTTTTAGGGCTCTTTTCTATCACACATGTGAAGAAGAGAGGGTATTTCTGCGGTCACTTCAGATCCATGAGAGCAGCAACTTAATAGAGTTCGATTGGACTAAAAAGAGGCTCCATATAGGCCTCCATCTCAAGCGAAGTAGGTGTCACCTCAAGCAAAGAAAAGGAGCAAGCAAGAGGGACAATCTTGAGCCCTAATCAGCCACACGTGCGAGGAAAATTCAGATCTGCAGTAGGGTTAGAGTATCAGCCACACCTGTGAGGAAAATTCAGATCTACAGTAGGGTTAGAGGATCAGCCTCTAACTCAAAAATATAATTCAAGAAGAACCCCATCTTCTAGCCTAAGCATCAAGCAAAAGGAAGATTTCCAAGCGAGGAAGAGAAAAGAAGTACTCCATAGTAGAGGTCTCTAAAGGAGACCTAGGGTTTCTGCAGTCGTGCTGCCAGTTGCCAGAAGAAGTGTGAAGGAAGAGATCAGGGTGTAGTGCAGAAGGAGGCTTTGATTGAAGAACATAAAGGAAGGTGCAAAAAGAGAGATTGTGTCTTGTGCTTGGAGGATCTACTGGTCAAGGGTCTAGGGTTTGGCATTTGTCAATTGAAGCTTCAATAAGAGAAATTTGCAGAAGGGTTTTCCTCTCTAGGAGAGAGAGGTTTTGCCCTGGCTGAGAGCCAATATCTTGTGTTCTTGTCTCTTTTGTTTTGGTAATTGTTTGATGAAGAAAGAAAATACACACTAATAATAATAAGAGAAGATTGTGCTAATAAGAAAAGTAAAAGTTCTTCACAAATAGTTATCATCGTCAGAAGAATCTCATCATAACCTAAATGCCCTAGATTCTTCAACATGGTATCAGAGCTAAGGTGACACATCAAGGAAGGGCATCTCAAAAACACATAGAAGAGTGAAGCATCAAGATCAAGAAGCAAGGACACACAAAGGTTGAAGCATCAGATCTACAAGCTAGGGTTACATCAAAGACAAGGAGTACTACCATCTCCTCTCCTAGATCCATCAAGAAGGACTACCATCCTGGGAACAAAGAAAGAAGAAAGCCTTCCATCTAAAGGCATCTACCAGAAAGTACATCCAAGAAGAGTCTCCATCAAAAGATCCTTCATCTTCAAAGAAAGGCACCCAAGATCTAGGCCCATCATTGAAGATCTCCAGATCTACACATTGAGAAGTTTTCATCAACAAGCAAATCTCTCACAAAGCACCTTGAAGGAAGCATCTTGAAGAACTCCAAGATCCAAGAAGTCAAATCATCAAATCTTCAAGGAAGTAGCAAGATCTCTTCATCACCAACACTCTCAAGTAAGTATTTTCATGTCCTCTTCTGAACAATTCAAAATGTCATTTTGCAAGGAAAGCAACAAATTGGTTGGGACTGCTAATTTCCTTGCATGGAAAAAGAAGATTGATCTCCTTCTCAAAGAAAATGAAGTTATGGACTACATCAAAGGGAATGTCACTGTTCCTGCAAAGGATCAAACTCAAGCCCTAGCAAACTATAATAAGGATGAAACAACGGCTCAAAGGATTCTGATAGAATCCATCAAGGACCCTCTCATTCCTTATGTTTCCAAACTTGAAACATCTCAAGAAATCTATGATAAATTGGTGGAGCTATTCTCAGTCAGTGCAATTGTAGAAGTGATATCGTTGTGTAATGAACTATATAAAATGAAGATATCCAAGGAAGAAGGAATAGCTCCTTACTTCATGAAGGTCTCTGAGATGAGAGACCAGCTACAAGAACTAGGAGAAGTTATGTCAAACAGAGAGATGACAACTGTGGTGCTCAATGTGTTATCTGAGGAATGGGGCAACTTCACATCAAGTATATATGCCAAGAAGGAAGCCACCCCGTTGAATGAACTTTGGTCTCTATGCAAAATTGAAGAGACTCAACTCAAAGCCAAAGATGATGTGGGATCAAAGGAGAAAGCATTTGCTGCTATGGCCAAGAGAAAAGGAAAATTTTGCAAGTTTGGTCCACAAAGAAAGGGTAAAAGAGATATGTCCAAAGTCCAATGCTTTGGCTGCCAAGAATATGGACACTATAAAAGGGATTGTCCTAAGTTCAAGAAGGACAACAATAAAAGGAAACGAGAAGAAGCCCACATTACCCAAGAAGTGAAAGAAGAAGAGAAGAAGCAGAAGAAGGAAACCCCTCCGGACCTATACTATGACTGAGATCAACTTCTTCACATAAGTCTTCTTTAAAGTTTTGGGTATCATAGGAACATGTAACAGTAGGATAGAATGCATGGTTTATGAGAATGGCATCTTCAGGAATATAGGAGCATTATGTAGAGATAGCTCAAATAAAGATATTCATGTAGGAAGGATGTAGCCATTGGATAACCTCATCAATGCATAAAGGAATGATCATGATCAAGAAGAATCATCTTAGAAGGCCACTATCATCAGCAGAAAGGAGCATTTGCAAGATGAGGACTACAAGGATCCTCCGGTGGAATCTTCAATAGAGGGTTCATGACTTTCAGAAAAAGCAGATGTCTTGATAGGAATTCCACTTATGGGGATTCAAGAAAGGATGATATGTAGGCAAGGAAAGATGTAGCAAAGCAAAGGAGATTGAGGTAATCTCAATCTAGGAAGTTGTCAAAGGAAGCTGAGATGATCAAGGAAAGAACTAAGATGAGGTATGTATGCATCTATGTTTTCAGTTAAAGTCATGTCATCATTTGTATCAATGAGCATGGGGAATTGCTCTGGTAGCATGGTCAAGAACAGGGTAGATCTCTTTCATTGAAGAAAATGCACGAAGGCATGGTTCACTCACTGATAAAGGTCAACATGAGAAATGTCCTCATATGGAGTATGAGGTGGTTGACTAAGAAAATCTATAAAGAAGCATATGAGATAAAGAGATTAGGAATAAAAGGACACCATGGACACTAGGAATCAACATCTGACAGACATGTTGATTCCTGACAGAGGAAGGCACGAGAATTTTGACAGAGGAAGAAAAAGATCAAAGGACCCTTGACACTTTGAGAGGCCTTGGAGATATGAACATGCAAGATGTTGATGTTCAAGCCAAAAAAATGTCATGATGAGAAGCCATCTCGCAAGGTACTATTTGATTTAATGTTATTTTTTATTTCTTGAATATTATCTAGATGAGTTCATGCAGGACTACTAGAACAAGGGTTGTAAGTACAAGTACAACTAGCATGAAATTCCTAAAAGAAGCATGATGAGAAAGAATTAGACATATGACGAAGGTTCCAGATATGTATCAAGAAGGCCACTTTCCATGAAGAAAGGAATGACATGACGAACTAAGAAGGAAAGTGATCGACGGTTGATGCCCTACAAGGAAGAAGCTTGACTGAATTCATAACATCAAGGAAAGAAATTGATCAAGCAATTCAAGGACCCACAAGAAGAAGTTGTTGATGAAAAAGGAGAGTCCCTAATTGAGAGGGAGCTCTGACAAGTCCCTAACTAAGAGGGAGCTTGGGTACATTCCTATAGTTATATAGTTATATATTAATATATAACTATATATATAATATAGTTTATATTTAATGATTATATTGAAACTATATTAAAATTAGGTAATATAGTTTTTTTTAAATGAATACATCGGAAAATCCACTCGTGATTCAAACCCTCACGACTTGGACGATGGGTCACGTCGGATGAGTCACGACGTTTGACTACGCATGGCCGGACATGTTGTAAACGTTGACAGGGGAGCAGAGTGGGAGCCGGGCCTGGTCGAACCACTATGCTGCAGGTAGTTGTGGTCAGTGGGTACCGGATAGCTGCAAGGGAAACGTGGGGGCGTCGAACACCGGCAAGGAGAATGGTGGCGTCGATTAGTAACTGCTAGCGGAGTGTATACAATGCAGAGATTCGGTGTAGTCAAGACGAAGGGGCAATTATCTGGAGAAGGGGCGTAACAAGGTCGACGACATGCGGATCATGGTCTATCAATTGCAATGCCTGACGACGTATGGAACTATGGTTGCTGACGATGAAGGTGTGGCACTGTGTTGGTGGCTTGCCTTGCAGCGGTGTGTCCAAGCAACCAGTGGTAGTGGTTGGTATTTGGATTATGTTATTTTATTTTTTTGTTATATTTTTTTATATATATAGGTTCTTTTATATATTTTTCTTTTATCGCTTACATATATATATATATATATATATATATATATAGATATATATATATATATATATATATATATATATATATTCTCTTTAATATAACCTCTTTTCCTTTCAATTTTTATATTTTTTTTTAATGGCCAATGGCCTAACAGCAAGCTGGAGAAACTCCAAAACTGGTAGCAAAACGCTAGAATCACGATGGCAACACAGTTGATGATAGGTTGATGGCCAAAGGTCGGATCAGACGAAGCTCCAACACCAATGTAACAACCAAAAGTCGTATACGCAGCGGAAATATTAAAATACTTCGTAAACAAAGACATCCATCGTAGGATAGTAATTGTAAATTGTATATTGTATAAAAGAATTAATGTAGGATGATTACAAATGAGAATGAGGGTCCTATATATATAGCCAGGTAAGTACCCTTTCACTAACGGTTATGTCCTTAGGGAAATACCTTTTCATTAATTGCTAACTAATTAATCATTAATCTTATTTGTTGTCTTTTACATTATTGGTGTCGAAAATCCCAAGGGTGATGATCCAAATGAGAGTGATTCTCTCATATTTATACAATCTCTAGCAATTTGAATTTATGATTAGAAAGCCCATAAAACATAACAAATGATGTGAAGACCCTTGGTAACAAGCCAACCAAGATAGCTTAACATTAATCATTATTTAACTTGTCCTTCAGCCCATATAATTAATGCAAAATGCTCTCCAATGCTAGCATTGAGGCCTCAGCCTCAACTCATATACAAATCATCAACTGATATAATAGACAAACACACAAGGGACACCGTTATTTTTGGACAATCATCCCTGGAAAAACCCAATGCGAGAAAACCAGTGCAGCAGTTTTGAGGGTTTTATTGTTATGCAGATTTCTTGAGTACAACTAGGGTGCCAAACTGGCTCACCCAACAGAGATTTCTACACGGCAGTAATACCTCTTCTTGGAAGCAAATATTCAGCTTCTCAGCACTAGTCGGCCCCACGAAAATCCTTTCGGCGCTTCTCCAAGGCTCGGCATCAGCCCTACTAGCCTCTACATGGCTTCTGTTGCCTTTGCGTAGCCTCCTCAATCACTGTGTTGGCCCTCTGGCACTATCTCTGCCTCTCTGCTATGTACTCACTACCCCTCGCTGCAACTCAGATCACTTGTTCGAATTTTCTCAGCAAACCTCGCTCCAGAAAATCGAACTAACTAATCAATCTTTATGTCTCTCCAACTGACCCTCAAGCCTCCTCTTATACTTTTCCTGTTGAGTCTTCAACGGCTGAGATTAAGTCTCTAATCAATGGCTAAGATTAGATTTGGCTTGATCCATGTCATTTAGAACATTCTCACCCAGTTTTATATTAATACCCATTAATATTTTAATTTTCCTAAGTTTAAACTTAGGAACTCCATTAAAAATATTAATTATTTTAATATCTCTCTAGCCGGGTGGAATTTCCCCAAACCATTTCTGGGTCTTGGAGATCTCATGTGCTTTAGCCTCTCCACCAATTTTCATGGCTAGAGCATATCTGATGCTACCATAAATCAACACAAAACATCTCTAAACCCTAAGTTGGGCTCTGTGTGCTCCAAATGGATCTCATGGGTCTCCTAGTGGCTCAAGATCAAGTTGATCCTCCATCAATGAGGGCTAGAAGATGACGCATGCCCTCCCATGTCTCCCCGAGTGAGACACAGCCTCCTCTGGGCCCTAGATCTGCTGCCAAGTGTCGGGTGCAATGTGTAGCCGAATGGGCACCGTGGTCCAAGTGCATCATCATCTTTGTATAACTGGGGCACGAACATGCAATGTGGTGGTGCTAAAGAAGCCCATGGCGTGGCAATCAATGCTCTGGAGTGTTGGAGGCCCATGGCTCTCAACACCCACCCTACAAGTGCCATTATGACCCTCTAAAGGGCTTGGACCCCGTATAGGGTGACCAAGTCCAAGATGAAGACCCACCTGCAATACTGTATAAGATCCAATGCGTCTCCTCACCTTCTAGTACAACAACACATTAGTGCAATTGTGTAAATAAGCTTGTTAACTAGGGATAAAAGTGGACACTTCATAGTGGCATGCCCTTCCAAATGGGCTTTAGAGTGTACAGGTGTCACCAAGCTCAACAAGAGAGGTTAATAAAGGACCCTATTAGGTGGTTTCAACCTCTAAGGGAGCAACAAGTCCATGGTACATTCATCAAATGGCAAGTGTCATGTGAAATGATGGTGGAACGAAGTGGGGCAACAGGGAAGGCTCCAAGCCACATGCCATGGTACAAGGGTAGCTATAATGAGGGAAGCCCACACATTGGGTATATGGATGTAGGAGGGAGCAATCGTGGTACATGAGTTACCCCAACCTTTGTTTTTCCACCCTTCTTCATATGCCTTTTGCCTTTTATTGATTTTTCTTTCTTTTAACTGCTCGAGGCTCCAGGGGATGAGAGCATGATGTGTATGATAAAGCAGTGATTAACCCCTTAAGGTTGGGCAGTTCATCACCCACCAGGGGTTGGGACAATCATGGGTTCCTTAATGATGCAGGGGGCACACATAAGGGGCCCTAGGAACCAAGGTGATGGCCATAATGATAGGGGGTAGAGCTCATGTTTGGCTTTTGCCCACATGCTAAATTTTTATGTCCCAGCCATCTTTTGCATTTTATGGTACATTTCCTGTTGTAAGTGGCCAAATTATGCTTTTAACTTTCTTTTCAGTTGCATCAACCTTTGGAGCATCGCTCCAGGCCCGACCCCAAGGTGTGGACAAGGGGAGGGGGAGGCGAATACCTTATGGACCCAATGGACAAATGTGGACCTGGATGGGAAAACTGTGAAAAGGGGTTGTAATGAGCGGAGGGAAGTGAGATATATGGTGTCGGCAAGCGGGACCACACAACCAAAATCAGGGTCTGCCATGGAGTGCCACTCCAAGCCAATAGAGGAGATCCCACAGGACTAGGATACAAGATTAACCACCAAGTTGGGACAAGGGAACAAGAGTACAATCCAATCCCATTCTTTCTGTCGAATCCCCCCACTAATCCATGTCCAAACATGTCCAAGAAAAGCAAGCATAAACACTTAATTATGTAATGAAAAGCCATACCTTCTGGTTTGGAAGGCCCACCTTCAAACATATGATCATAACAAATAGGTGAGGGCACACAATGGTTGGCTCAGGTGGCAGAGAATGGTGGCACATGGAATTATTTGGTGGCTACAAGGAGTTGTTGGCTTCCAGCTGAAGACAACTTTAGCATTCCACAATGCAGATGCCCCATGCACCTATGCCATAACTCCCCAAGTTCCCTACCTGAGTCACAACTCCATCTGCTGGTTAATGTTGTGGTTGTCTGAAACTACATTCTATATAGGATCTTATGCCTAAACCCAATCTGCTTGGCCACCTTGGAGTTTGAGGGTTTTATAAAAACCCTACCCCGTCTGAAAGTTACTTTGTACCCCTTAGCCTCCAATGTTGAAACTAAAATGATGTTCTTCTTGAGCCCTAGTACGTAAAGGACATCTCTGAGATACAGAGTGTTTCCAAACTCCCTCTCAAATAGGATTGTACCAGTGCCCTCGACCCGATACTTCCCATCATTTCCCATCTCAATGTCGAACTGCATGTCCCTTTCTGACAGTTTCTTAAGTAGTTTTTGTTCCTTGTCATGTGATTGGATGCACCGTTGTCCACATACCATAAACTAGTAGTCACTGAGCTTGCCATGCAAGCAATGAGTGAAAACTCATCAAAATGAGAAGAGAACTCATATATCTCTGCAGAGGCCGCTACTTGGTCCTTCTTGGACCCTTTCTTCCTGTTAGGGCACTTAGTAAGTAGCATATTTCCCAAACTAGTGGCACGAAAAGCACTTGATCTTGTTGAGATATTTCTTATTGTTCTCGCCCTTGGAGCTTGACTCTCCACTACCACTATTCTTTTTTCCCTTTGACTTGCCCCCTTTGTTGTCTATGGCAAAATTTTCTTCATCTTCCTCAATATTAACACGAGACCCAGATTGAACTTGTTTGTGAATCTCTTCTTGGACACAGTCACTCCATAATTGGTCCTAGTGTAGAAGCTTTTCTCTGTCACAAATCCCATCCATGAAGGCTTGCTTATATTTGGTGAAACTTGAAACCCAACAGGGCAAAATTTACCAAATCCCTATCTGGAACTCTTGCCCACACCAACCAACTCTTCCCTCACTTGGGTAAACTTGGTGAGGTAAGACACAACAGAATCAGACTTGGACATTTTAATAGTCTGCACTTTATCCTTCAACAATAGTTTCCTGACCTCGCTCGACCCTGATAGAGGCCAATGATGGCAGTCCACATGACTTTGGTTGTCTTCTTTCCAGTCAAGTGAGGAATAATGTGGTCTTTGACTCCCTCTAAGATGATTCTTCTCACCTTCGCATCTCATAGATTATGCACATCCAACTGCTGAGGGTCGTTGGGTGCAGCTAGGACATTATCAACAAACTCACGTACCCCTTGCTCCTCCAACACAATAGCGATTCTCTCACGTCAAGAATAGAAGTTGGATGCACTGTCCAACCGATCCTCAAATCTGAGGCATTGATATGTCATACTACCAATTTACACTACCCAGAAACCCTAGCAACCAAATCGAACTCATGAACTCACTCCCTCTGAATCGCTGAACCTCATCCTAAAGATAAAATCTACGTTTAGTCTTCAATCAGAGGTTACGCCCTAATACCATGTTAGTTTTCCTTAAAACCCAATAACTAATTTGCAATTTTCTAAGTGTGCTACCAGAAATATAAACAGCAAATGTTCTAGAAACTTAAATTACAAATACAATGAGTTTTCTAACTTAGCATACACAGCAGAAATAAATAAATCAGAATACAAACAAATTCAACACATAGAACACAATATATACCCAGGAAACCCCAACTCCGATAAGAACCTACAAACTATGTGTATTTTATTATCTTCAACAAAAGGTAATCTTTAGAAAATTTACAGCAAGGGAAAACTTCCCTTTCACCACAGAAAATCACTGATCAGCCCCCAAAGAAAATTGAACTCTGCGCACTTGTTCTGTTTTATGGCTGCGTAGTTTGGCCTATTTGCGCACACACGTGAGCTGAAAGGTTGCGCTGAGGCTATTTGAGTTAGAACAATTCTGCCCTCACTTGATCTCTCCTTCTTGGTCGCTAAAACCATAGTCTCTCCCTTCACTAATCTGACATGTTGACCACTGGAGTAGCCCCTGATGATTATATGAAGACTCCATGCCCAAGGATGATCCAGAGGACACTTGTACCATTAAATATCATCAATCAACAAGTCTTTTAACTCTACTTCTATTTTCTCATCATCTTTCTTGTACCCAGATTCCACACCCTGCGGGGAATTGTAATAAGTGATACTAGTAATGATGAGTTTTTGAGTTTGTAACAGGCCTAAGATGTTGGAACTCTATTAGAAAACGAGTACACCTTGAAGTGTTTTTTTATCCAGTTAATTATCCCTTCTTTTTCAGAGACAGATAATTTTATGGGTTTTTCAACTCATTTTTTACCCCAAAGTCGGGGTGATGGTTTGAAGGTTGAGCCCCTAACACATCTCAGTGTCTAGAGTCAAAGTATATTACCATACTAGATCACACAAAAAATTTCGTGGAATTTGGCTAGGTCTAAGTAAGATTTTTTTATAATTGAAAATTTCCCGCAATTCATCCTCAGAGGCCCAGCGTTATCTTAGGACCCACTTTGGGGGTCAAAAAATGACTTATAGTCCCTCAAAAGCCGATTTTTCAAATGAGTAGCAAAAATGAAGAAAAAATTCAAAAAAATGAATAATTGGAAAAATTTATAAAATTTTCCAAAGTCAAAATAAGTCAAATTTTGACATGGAAATTATGTGGAGAGTCAAGGGTGATGTGGCAAGCATGTGGGACCCACCTCACAAGGTACAACAGGCTCAAGTCAAAAATTCAAGTCAAAGCAAGTCAAAAGGATGGTCAAAGGCATCACGTAAGGTACATGAAGTGCTACATATGGCTAATAATTTACATGTGATTTAATTCAAATATAGTGGATTTGATTTAAGCCAAAGTCTTATGTTAAAAGTGTGAGTGGGCAGTGGACCCCACCTCACCCTCCTACTCTACGTATGGGCAATTAAAAGAGAAATATGCACATGCCATAAATGTCAAAGGTTTCAAACGCAGCAAGGGAAATCAACGGAGGGCAAACGTTTATGAAAAATTTATGGTAAATGTTTCTCCAAAGTATAGTAATTGTACACGGATCAACTCAACGCAGCAGTCAAAAGGGACAGCGTGGCCAAGTAAGACAAGTCTTGTCCCCCACTAATCCGTTGCCAGCCAATCAGAAAGTTAAGTGCCAGTTAAGAGGCTTGGATTGCCTTTGTTACAGCTCGATTCATCAGAGATCTACGCAGATTTGGAGGGTTGAATTAAGTGTGAAATATTTCAAATTTAATGGAGTATGTCTCCACTTTGGCCTCCATGTTGCTCCACCTAGTAGTAGTCACTTATCACACAGCCTCACACTTGTAATCTGCCAGCTGATAAAGACTCCTACGCAGTCAAGGAACAGTCCACAGATTTCTCACGTTGACACATCAGTTCAGCTCAGATTTGCAAGGGATATGTGTCTTTTTACTCCAAGTTTTTCACACGACTCACTCCACTTCAAGCTAAAGAATACGCTGCCACTAGAGAAGAATCAGTGTTGATTCTCAAGGAGGAACACATAGGCCAACAAGGCTCTATTGACTGCCAGCTACAGGATTACAAAACAGTCATATCAGCCACTTGTACAAATTCGTTTTTACATTGGGATTGTCATCAAGTTACACTTGTCATTTCATTTTTCATAGGGATTGGCTCCCATAGTTCTATTTAAATGAGCCTTTGGTTCTCATATTGTATCTTTAGAAGGAGTTGTTGGGCTTGCGGAGACTCTGCTAGATTTTATATTCATCTTTTATATAATAAAAGAGACTTTGGGGTACTATTGTGTTGGTGTTCTCCTTCCATTTCTTGAAGTGATGTTATTTCAATTGTCGTGGTTTACATTCTACGTGTATGTTGGATTATGCTAGTTATCATTTTGCTACTTGTTTGGATTAACATATGCAAGCTATCTTGTATGGTTTTTGAGTTAGAGAAATACTCTAGGAAGAGGAGCACTAGAAGATTTTTGGTGAAATCTCTAGCCTTCTCCTCTATTGTATAATCTAATCCCCTTATGATTGCTGACATCTTTTTCCAAGTGTGTAGAGATCTTTAAGTTTGGTTGAAGAATTTACTTGGGCGTGGTGTAACTCTCCAATAGACGAAATAACTCCCAAGATCAAGAATAGAAGGACTCAATTGGTTTGCCTCAAGGATCTCATCAAACGATTTTGAAAGAGGGAGTTTCCTTTCCTCTAGCCTACTAAGATCACATAAATTTAAATTAAATATTTTTCTTGATCAATATCTTGTGCTTTCTGTTGGACACCTAATCCTAAATGGGTTAGTGTGGAAGTCGAATGGACAAAAGCAGTCCAAGAGACCTTGGGATCTGAAACCCAAGAGTCACACATTGTACTATAAATGTATATCTGATGTTAATAAAAAAATGAACTCACATGATTTATCTTTCCTATTCTATGTTTCCCATGTGTGTTTAACATGGTATCAGAGCCGCTTGTTTTTCTGTGGCCTTTTATGTGCATGTCAATGCTGCACCTCTACCCATAATCCTGAAATAGTAAAATTGGCGTGCTAGATCTGCAAACACTGTACTGCGCACTCTGACATATGCGGTTTTAAGTAAATGCTGAACGTTCGTCTGGCCTGAACGTTTGTCTCTTTGCGCATTGATTGCCTGTCTGAACGGTTTCGCTCTTAAAACTTGCGGCCAGGGCTCTCTGCGTCTTCTGATATATCTCAGGTACATTGAAATTGGATTCCTCATCGCAATTAAGTTCAGACCAGATTTTTCTTAGAAAAATGCTGTGAAATTGACGTTTTACTGAGAAAATCAATGCAAGATGGGGTGTCACAGGAAAGGAAAATTACTTGTAGCATTTGTGAAATTTTGAATGCAACGCGATATCCGGGGTTTTAAGGGAAGAAATCCGATTTCTTCTGGTTACATTCTTCCTGAGCTGTTATTATGCTGTAATTTATTATCGTTTGGGCTTTATCAGGGTTTTGGATGGGCATGCCCAGCTTTAAAAATGCGTTCCAAGGGATTTTTAATTGATTGGTCTGATTTATGGGTTCCAGCCTGTGTGTTACATTTACCTTAGAGCGAATCTTGTCGGCTATATTTTAGCTGTCTTTTTTGCCCAGTTCTGTAGTACGAATTGCAGCCATTTTATTGCTCGTGACAGAATAATTGAATGTAACCTCCAATTCTGAATACGTTACATCCACCACTCAAGCCATAGGCTATCAATCCAAAGCACAACAGCGCTGCTCTCTCCACGCTGGTCATATGCTCCAAACCGCAACGCATCATTATTCTCCTGCCCTGACGCTTCCACTGGCCTGAGCGCTGCTCCTCTGCCCTGCTCTGACATATAATACGCTGCTGTTGCCTGAAGCCTGCTCCATGCAGATGGTGTCAGTATACGTTTTATTCTCTGAATAGACCGCCCTCCAACCGTTATGCTTGGTAAATATCGCTAGCTGGCCTCCCTTCATACACTGCGGCTCTTTCCACGCTGATCACCAAACCTATACTGCTGCTCTTCCATAACTGTCACCACACTGTTGTATCAGCGCTCCATTGCCAGACCTGTTGCACGCCAGCCGGCCTCCCTTTCGGATGTTGTCCTGCTACGAGCCTAAGCAGCATCGAAAATGCCATTTCTGAATTTATGATGGTGGTTTTTGCCTTCAATAGCCAGAGATTATATTGTCGCATAGGAAAGATCTGTGGTGAAAACTGAGGCGGAAATGAAATTCAGAGGCCCCAGCAAAGACTCCACTTTCTCGTCGATCACATGAAGAGGATCGTGCTCATTGTAGTTTTTGGTCATCTCTAGGCAATACAGAACCCGGCCCTTGGTGTCCAGAGAGCTGACCTTCACGGGATTTTGAGGCGAGAAGTAGGAGGATCTCCAGTTGCTCAGCAGGCCTTCGTTGTTGACAATCACAAAGCGTTCGACGTAATCGAAGGTGCTGTTCTTGGGTAAGGATATCAGATATTCTTGATCCCTGGTGAATGCCGCAAAGTCTGAGTACAAAACTCTGATCCATCTCATTCGCTGTGGTGCGGATTCGAGTTCGATCCTGGCCTTCGTTATGATACCAAACTGGCCTAAACCACCGAACACTGCCTTGATGTATGCGTTGAAACACCTTTATACATATACCTGTGTTGATTGCATTAGTTCGTGCTCTTGAACAGTGAAATTCACATGTATTGGTTTATGTTATATGTTGATCCAAAATCTGTATATGCGTATATATGTGATGGTCATACGCTGGTTGTGAAAGTTGTGGAAAATTGTTGACAATTGCGTGAAGTTGAAGCCAATAGAATATACAGCAGCTCTGCGGTTTTATTTTTGTGAACGAGGTCTCGGTTCGCCAGAGAAGAGTTCACAACAGCCGCAAAGTCACAAGTTATGTGGAGTCCAACATTATTTGGAGAAGGTGAATAGTATCATTGCGCAGTTTTTGTTTGCTTGGGATATTGGACTGTTATAGAAACATATTATTGGTTTAGGCATGCATAAGTTGCAGTTTATTTTCCTGTACTCCTGTTGATACTTCTGATGAGGGATGAGCTCATGGAGCCATGCCACTCACACGTCGGCTGCTGATAACATAATTGTTAAGGCACAGGTGCGAGCTTGAGGACCCAAATCGCTAAGGCCCCAACAAATCTGAGGATCTTCTATGGTTATATACTTGGTTTGAGCTCGAGAGAGATCAGGCACATGGCTGCCCCTTCGCGCCGTCTTCTGGTTCGATGTTGCATCCTATGATCTGCATACCTGGAAATCGTGAAGTCTTTCTGTGAGCATATTCTACTTAAGTAAATATTCGCGAGTGTTGATTTATTTTCCAGAGGATCAATAGGCTTGGAGTTTTAAATGGTTGCGGTCTTGGAGGTTCGGTCTTCAAGGGTTGAATGAGCATTATGGTATGATCTCATCTCTGAGAGTTACAGTCAGTGAACAAGATATTTGTGTAGATCGTCACTGGTATTTTCATACACATTTTTTTCTATCTACGGAATTACAATTCTGAGCACTGTCAGGTCTCTAACGCTAAGGTTCGGTTCACTAAGGCATAAAGATGTCATGCTTGATTTAAATCTTGTCCTTCAATCATTTAAGGAGCTCGTTGAAGTAGGAACTAATGTCGCAAAGCTTGACTAACTCATTTGAATAAATAAGGAGTTTACATTCTTGCAGTGGATCATCTAGGTCACATTATGAGCACAGGGCCTTTTGTTCTATTCATCTCTGAGGAAATAATCTAAGCAATATTGCAGCAATATGAGCAAATATTCAGACATATTTAAACTAGGATTTGTATTTCCTGTGGTGGCGATGTTTTGATGCAGCAAGACATTCCATAATCATTGAAGACATAATGGAAGAGATTTGATCCTGAAATAAGAATCAGATTTGAAGACTCTGAAAGATGCAGTAGAAGTACATCTACCCAGGTTTGTGTCATAATTCTGAAGAAGGCACAATTGTAAGCTAAAAATCCGAACCTGCCTATACAGTACTCTAATCTTTGATGCAAGGAGTGTTGTTGACTGTTTGCATTAAACAGAGATTAGATTTAGAGATTTGATATGACAGTATTGACACATTATTCTTTGTAAATGCCTATGATAAAGCATCTATTGAGTTGGTACTGCTGACATTGTTGATCTATAGACAAGTATTGATGAAGTGAAGTATGATTTCACATTCTAGAGTTTCAGAGAGCTTGACATTCCTTGATTCCACTGTTGTATAAAGAGTTTGGTGAGCTGATTGTAATCTTTTATGTTGCATGCTCCTCATTTGCTCACATTTATAAAGGATATTGCAATGACATTAAATTGCGAGTGATTGTTGCTGGTTGATAGTCGTGATCAGTTTCTTTAATGTATAAGATGATGAAGGAAATGACCAGACTTGAAGATGCATTAAAGTTACTGAATATCCTATTTCATTCCACTCCTGATGGGACAGTCAAAATCAGTAAGGATTTTCTCTCAGAAATTCAGACATGTCTACAAAATGCACAGGAAAAGATTGATTTTTTGCAGCTTGAATCACAGCTACAGCAAGAAGAGCTACATCAAAATAGACACCATTCTGAACCTGTTTTTGTTCAGAACATTGAGACAACCACCCATCAACAGCATGTTAATAATGTTACAGTTCATTCAAATAAAGCAGCAGTTGTATATGCAGATGCAGAAACTCAGTCTGCACTTCCCAAGCCCATCATCAGACCTTGGGAACAGCTTGTCCACAACAAGCACAAAACTGGTCTTGGATATGACAAGGACTTGTCCTTTCATATTCCAGACTATGCCAAGCCCATTCAGTTTCAGAGTGCTGGATTCATTCATGACAGTTCAGCTGCTCCTCTTGACAGTTCAGCTTCAGCTGTTCCAGATTCTGCCCCTCTTCCACAGCAACAACAACAACAAAAACAACAGATCGTGAAATGCCAACACTGTGACCGAGTTGGCCATCTGAAAGATCACTGTTTTGATCTTCATCCATGTGAGCACTGTCATAAAACTAGCCATTCTTCAAACAGATGCTTCAGAAACAAACACCCTGCAAGAACAAAGATTCATCTTGGATGGATCGCTTCTTGGCAATGGGCATCAACAGCCAAGAAGATATTCCAAACACATGTCAGAACTTGTTCCAGAGTATTGAACAGTCTTGCAGTTGAGTTTTCTCCATCTTCTCACCTTGTATCTGACAGGGGGGGAAATGATGGTCATCTACAAGCTTCAAAGTCACATCAAGCGAGCCTGAGCCACAACCTGCCACACCAGTTTTAGAGTTGTAGCCAGAGACAAAGATGCCTGAACATGCCTTCAGTTGGCAATCTGGGACACTTCCTCTAGCAGAAGACTTCAGCTTCTTGCCAGTTTTGGAAGCATTCCAGGAACACAATTGAGAACACTTCCTCTAGCAGAAGACTCCAGCTTCTTGCCAGTTTTGGAAGAGTTCCGGGAATTGCATTAAGCATTCCAGAGTTGTTGGTTATCCTTAAACCATCATAGGTTGAGACTTCCCTTTTCAGGTTGAAGTTTTACCTTTTATGCGGGGTGAGACCTCCCTTTTATGGTTGAAGGTTTCCCTCTTTAAAACAATAGGATCACTTCCTCTTGCAGAAAACTTCAGTTTCTTGCCAGTTTTGGAAGAGTTCCAGGAACTGCACTAAGCGTTCCAGTGTTGGTGGTCATCCTTAAACCACCGCCCTTTTTTACCAACATTTCATAGAGCACATTCAGCCTAGTGTTGTCATGCATTTTTTGCACATTTTGTATTACAGCTCTCTTCTTGGACTCATACATAACCCTTCGGATTAAGGGGGGGAATGTTGGACACCTAATCCTAAATGGGTTAGTGTGGAAGTCGAATGGACAAAAGCAGTCCAAGAGACCTTGGGATCTGAAATCCAAGAGTCACACATTGTACTATAAATGTATATCTGATGTTAATAAAAAAATGAACTCACATGATTTATCTTTCCTATTCTATGTTTCCCATGTGTGTTTAACACTTTCAAGGATTTTATTTGCTACCTAGAGCATGGTTTTAACTAGAAAAATATGGAGTTCTACTTGCATGTCTTGATCTAGTTCTTGTACACTAATTGTAGATTATCATTTTGACTCTTTCATGTCATCTTTGTCTTCTTTTCAGGATTATTTTGGCTTTCCATTTGAAAGCATTTCACTTCATTTTAAGCAAATACAATCTCATTTCTTAAAGAGCAATACTTTGAAGGCACTGGTTGTTTATGTATTTCAAGATAATCTTGTGTATTGATAGTTATTGCTCATATCAGTTTTTTGCTTATAAATCTTAAAGAAATAATATGTTTAACACTAACAATTCTCCTAGAAACTCACATCTCTTTACTTAACTTTTCATTAGGGACCACCCCCCTTAGCTAACCTAGGAGATAGCTTAAACAGAGGGAGAGGGGATTTAGTGTGGCAACCCCTTCTCTGAGTTCCCTGCCACCAACCACACCTTGTGGGGTTGAAGGATTTTCTCACTAACTTGCAGGTAAGTGTAGGTGGCAGGGTCAACATGACACACACTACTTATGTCCAATGAACTGGCCACTTCTTCGCTCTATCTCCTCTTATAATTTCAACCTAAGCCCCACAATAACTCGCAACGGCTGAGATTAGATCTTGATGAAGGGCTGAGATTAAATCATAATTTGACTTTAGCATTTTAAATTTTTCCTAGGTCTAACCTTAGGAAATAGTTAAATAAATTAATATTCTGCTAAGTGGCTGTCTTATGGGTCCCTCTGCTATCCTTGGCACCTAGGCTAGCAGAACCCTTACTTCTCTTACTCTACTCCAATCAACATACAATGAGCATTTTAGAGGCAGCAGTGACCACTGCCATAGGGTCATAGAGAGGCATAAATAACTGTCCTCTCTAAGGCCAAAATAAAGGAGTACTGATATGGGACATTAAAGACACAAAATCCCCACCAAAATCTAAACCATAATTACAAAAAACCTAAGTTACCGGATCCGTCAACCTCGGGGGATGGATTCGCGGATCCCCGGATCTGATCTGGATCCGGATCCGGATTCGCTTGGATACGCCTAAGAACCGGTTTAAAAATGTTTCCTTCACCATAACACGCATCCCGGTGTTTAAACTACAGTTCGTGTGATTTTTGGTTTTTTACAATACAAATAAAAGTCTCTCTGTTTGTATTCGCTGAATTCCGGTCTTTTTGTTCACAGGAGAAATTCTTCCCCAATTAATACCTACCTTAAAACCTGGCTTGTAAACAGATCCGGTGTGTTGCTTGTACCCACCACTGCGGGGCACCCTCGTTGGGTCCTACCGGCACCAATAGAACATATCAGTATTGGACAAAAAGAGTGTTAAAACTCTGGTTCAGGCTTCAGCGCTATAACCCATCTTTGTTGATATCATGTTCACTGTATTAAACACATTCAGCGCTATAACCCAACATTGATGTTTTTTTTCCGTCGCACAACATAAGTTAGAAATATAGTCAAATACTATTTGTATAAAAAATCAGGGCCAAAAAATTAATGTTTTGGAGATTATTCACGCAGACAAATGTCGCAACTCAACTTCTAGGAATAGCAAAGAAGGGTAGTATTAATAACTAAATAATTTATAAACATATTAAAATGATAGTATAGATATCCTATAAAAAATTAAATTTATAATACTATAGTTTATAGGATTATATAAAGCAAAATAGAATCTGCCTCTTTCCTGAGTTTGACCGAGAGTTAAATGACCCACCTAATATTCAACCCAGCTAAGACACAACCATTAGCGCACCCAACAACAAATCACGTTTTTATTAATGGTTAAGATGGCGGGTGGAGAATGACTCCACATTAAGTCCACTGTGTTGTTTCATGGCTCGTGAACTCTCCCATTTGTTTTAGGCATCTCGCATGACCCCGCATTATATATATTAATTAAACTTTATTATATTTTAAAGTTACCTTTTATATTTATATATTAATTAAACTTTATGATATTTTAAAGTTACTTTTTACATTTATATTTATACCATTCAAAATTTATAATTTATAATTATTATAAACTTGTCTTTTAAAAATTATAATTTAAAATTAAGTTCTATTACTTATATTATGATTTGTGTTGCAGGATAAATAGAAATATTAAAATTTATATATTTATAAAATTAAATATATTGATTTATTGTATCATATATTTAAAATATATATTAAATATTATACAAGTTATACATTTAAAATTTTGTATTTTTACAAGTTGTAATTTTTTTGACTAGCTACTGTTTATCTTCTCCGAAAGTAAGTAAACATATTAATGGCTCAAGGTCTAGAGGCATCTTGCAAGTTTGCAAGTCACCCTTATTACAAACCACACACAACTTACAAATTATTTTTAGAGGTGGTCAATTTTGTCTACACATAATGATGTAGCGACATGTTGAGGTCTTCAGATTGTACCAATAGAGGTTAGACTAGTGACCATAAATATTGTAGCCTTTTACCTACCATGGAAAATATTTATATACTATATATACCTGCCGTTTCCCTACCGTATCCGGATCCTGGCTTTTAAAAAATCTGACGGATCCGTATCCGCATCCGCATCCGCATCCGTATCCGGATCTGAATCCTGGTAACTTAGCAAAAAACAGTGGTGCAAGGAAAACCATCAGAAGTCCATAATGAAAATTAGAGTCTGCCCCCAAGGGCACACCAATAGTAATCATGACATCATAAAATTTAAACACACGCCGCCATAGGATCTGGTTTATCGTCTTTAAGCTTGGGCCAGTGAATCAACACCAAAGGCTCCCATCAGCATTGTCCTCAGATGGATTGGCCCACTCAGAAATGGCCAATGGAACACAAGGGACTTTGTCATCCACTGACAGATATGGCACGTCATCCTGCCATCTACGTGGCTAGCTCTGCCTCTGCTCCCTCTACTCATGAAACTACCTACATGCACAATGGTAGGGCTTGTGTTGGCCGAAGACATTATGGGACACTTGAGAATGAATTGGCAACTGAGGTCTGAATAGTTCTGGTAGATATGCCTCATAGTACAAGGGGGGCCAACGCAGTGTTAGAAAAGCTGGCCGAGATGCTTGAAGTCTGGAGGGCATTTTGTAACTTGGGCTTAAATCTGCAAAGGAAGCTTACCCAACACAACAACTCTATCAAACCAAAAAAATAGTATGTCTTGTTCTTCATTCATACATTTTATTCTTTGTCAAATTTTCCAGAGACGGAAAAGAATTTCTACTCTAAAAACATGCCAGGCTACTACAAAATCAAGATTACAAATCTACTTTTCTATGAGCAAAGCAGTCTTCCAGGTCAGTGCCTAAGAAGAAATTGATTGAAGTTGACCCTAATTTCAATCAATAAAAACCACTTCCCAAACTATACAAGCCTCTCTCTGGGCATAGGGAAGGTGTGGTGAACACAACGTCTCAAGCTGGGACTAAATTAATGACCTGCATAAGCTATCCACCCAATACCAAGAAGCCTAAGGCTTACAATAGTACCAGATATATGCTTGAGTTTCAATTCCACAGCAAAAAACAGATAGAGGCCAAGCCAACCCCCAGATGACTTAACTGTCAATCAGTAGTAAAATCACCATGAACTAGGGATCATGCAAAGATGGCTTTCTTAGGCTCCAGCACCGATTTCCATATCTGCCAACGTCAAAAATGATGTGTGCTTAACTGAAGTTTCCAAGTCTTATTCAAACTTACATCAAGCAATGGAGTTGGATTAAGCCATTTGTAACAATCTGCAAGCTTAAATTTAGCAGAGGGCTTTCCGCAATTCCAAGACCAATCCTTCCACCAATTCCTTGCAGGGGTACACCCAGTTTAAGAATTAGGAATTAAAGTCTGAATCTTATCAAAATTGAATTATCAGAATTCTTGAAATGGAAAGTTTGCTTCGGTTTCATCCATGTCATCTAATCTTTGGTCTCAGGACCAGGCATTCTCAACAAAACAAGAGCCGAGAACCAAGTGTTCTCAGCAAGAGGCTTGCCTGTATCAAGAATAGCAAGGAACCACAAAAAGGGGAGAACATTGACAAAAAACTTAAAGTCACTCTTGAAGTAACCCTCCTTTCAGCAAAGGAAAGGGTTTGACAACTTCCCAAACCTTTTAAAACATTTTAGCAACAAGAGAACCTTCAATCTTGACTGGGGAAAGGATAATGAAGTGGGATTGAAAATGAAGTCCTTAACCCTTCCCACAACAAGCTCATAATGCTATATAGTGGTAAAGCAACAGCTTCCAGGCTTCATCTCCATCCAGAGCTCTGATGATCCATTTCACACACAGGCAAAAACTTGTTTATGACTTGGAATTGGGAAAAACTCGTCAAAGCAAGAGTGGCAAGCCGCAAGAGTCTGACTTGGATTGGGAAGAACACAGCAAGTACAAAAATATAAATATTACAAATGTTCGAGGAAAAACAATTTTCATTAATATTCAATTATAATCCATATCCATACAAAAACTGTGTTGTTTTGATTCCCTAGTTGCCTTATATATGCCATTGGATGCCCCAAGAAGCATCGGTGTGCGCCATAGATGTGACAATGGATTTAAGTTTATTTTTCACAAAGAGATCACCCAACAGAGAAGTGCACCCAGCAGAGGTAAAAATGACCAAAATCAGGCTTGATAAGGGTTTTCATAGGTGTTGTCAAACGAGTTTGAGCAGGTCAACCAGGCCATACTCATACTTGAGCATCAAACTCACCTTGACCAATTCAAACCTGATCAACAGGCAAGGTTAACTCAAATGAGTTGGAAAAAAGTGTTTGCCTAGCATTCATTTCAAACTTAGATAACCACAGGTTTAAGACACAATTGTGGTAACACTGGTTTACAAACATTAATAATCCCCAGGCCTCCATAATCTTCTGAGTATGAATGCATAAAATCAATAATCCTCAGGCTTAAACACAAGGTATATTTGCAAAGTTGCAAATTGGAATAAAATAGAAATATATAGATATAGATGAACATTGAACATTTTTTTGAAACATGAAATGTGAAAAACATTATGGATACAGCATTTATCCAGTAACTCCAAGCCATATGCTACTTGGCTATTTTTTTGCTAGTTTTGTAGGAGCCATAAAATTTCAGAGTTAAATGGTTTTTCCCTAGCTGTTTGAGCAATAGTTGTTTGTATGGCTGGAGCCTCACAAACACCCAATCTTCTTCTTCAGACTCTCTTTCTGATCTGTGTTGGTCGGCTTGCTACATTATATGATTACAAGTGATTGCCAAATTTTGTTTCAGTGTTTGAATGACCATCTGATTTTTTGCTAAATGGGTTCTTACTGAAGGAACCTTAATGTCAATTGATACAAATTCCTTCCATTTTGGAGGTTCATAACCGTATAGGCTTGAAAAGGAATCATTTTAGAAAATACATGAAAAGTAGAATTATACCACCATTCTGCGAGATGTAACCATTGGAACCATATGTCCTATTTATTTGTCACAAAGCAGCAAAGGTTGGCTTCAAGGCATTTGTTAACAATTTCAGTTTGATTGTCTATTTGAAGATGGTAAGCTGAACTCATATCGAGGAATACTCCAATTAGTTTACAAAACTCCTTCCAGAAATTAATTTTAGATTTTGTATTCCTGTGACTGGCAATGACCTTAGCAAACCCATGCAACTTATAAACAGATTTGCCAAAAACACATAAGCAACTGTTTTGTTTAGTCTGTTTCTTTACGCCCATGAATGCCCATATTTTGTTACCATTTTTACTGCCACAAAGAATTTGTCCTTCCCATCTGAAATGGGTATTGTCAATAAATCCATGGATATTTCTTCCCACTTTTGATCCAGAATATGTAGAGGGTGGAGTAAGCCTGGCGATAAAACATTTTCACTCTTATTCCTTTGGCGTATGTCACAATGTGCTACATATGTCTAAATGTATTTATTCTTCCCATTCCAATAAAATGATTGTTTGGAATTGTCGTAAGTTTTGAAAGGCTTACGTGTCTACAACTAGCAAATTATGTAATTCTTTTAAGACCTATTACAGCAAAATCTAGCACCCTAGTAAAAAGCCTCACTAGGTTGCACTAGATCAAGTGCAAAAATGGGAGTGTCACCATCATCACCTCAGCAACAACTCCCCTCATTTTAGTGATGGACACAATCCAACACAAGGAAAGCATCCTTAGTAGATCTTAGGGATCAAATAACCCAATTACCTTAAGTTGAGTGCCCCCTAAGGGTTCTACAATGGTTTCCACGAAGAATAAGAATATGAAACTAGGGCTTAGGGTAGATTAGAGAGTAACTTCAAAATTTGAGTTCAAAGGTTCCTATGGCTCAATCTAAAGGCTTGGGTCAACCAATAGAGACTCGGGATAAGTTCCAAAATACAGACAATCAAGAAATTACACTTGGTTGTCATTAACTAGTTTAAATCAGAATTTGCAGCGATACAATAATTTACACAGCAGCAAATTTAGCCCTACAAACTATGATGATAAAATGTAAAATGAGGGTTAAAATTATAAGTAAACAAGAGAGTAATTTACAGCAATTTTGTATGGTTTAAACAATGTACAACAGCACTTAAACCCTAGATGTCAGCCTTGATTAATGGTTGGAAACTGCACAGAAAATGTAACTTTTACTTATCCAATCAATTTCAAACAATTCCTAACTCTAGGACATCAATGTCCAAGACAATAAATGCTAAACCCTAAAAATTAAGGTTTTAAGGATTGTCACAAGAGAGGACTAGTGCCTTCTCAATCGAGGGGAAATCTGAAGTAGATACAAGACTCAAAAGAGCTAGGGCAATTTAACCTACATACCCTAGGGTTTGAATCAGGGCTTTCTAATCTTCAAGGATAGATTAAAGGACGGAGCTAACATGCTACTTCATCAAAGTCTTCAAAGAAAGGGTAGTTTAACAAGAATCATGAAACAAATATCATGCTAACATGCTTAATACATGCGTTATCCATCCAATAAAACATGAAACCAAGATAAAAGAAGTTAACCTACTTGTTTTACCATGCATTCATCCAAGCTTCACCATATTCATACATGAAAAGAGATCAAATCGACATTAACAAGCTCTCCAAAGAAGTCGCTCAACCAGTGTTCAATAGAGAAGTAGAGAAAAAAATACTAATCCAAGAGATGTGTGTCTCTCAAGTTGTGCAATGATCAAATGAGGCCTAGCAGTCCTCTATTTATATGAGAGAAACCAAGCACTAGCCTCAAATTATCCTACAAGCCCCTAAAACATGAACATCAATGATACATGGTGGATAGGTCATCAAGTTGAGCCACAATATAGCCTCAAATGTGAAAGTATAATGATAAAACATGAAAAATCCCCTCAGAAAGGCCACATGTGCGAGCGTAGGGGCCTAAAAACAGAAACATCATCCTCAAAAGACATGTCTCTCACTCAAGAGCTACAATGAATGGTCCAAGGGGCATGTCTTCTCATCAAGAGTCATATCTCATTATCAAAAAGTGTTCCCTCAAGCCCAATGTCATCCTCTTCAAGCCCACATCATGCATGAAGGTGCCATGGCATCATCAACAAGCAACATCCTAGCTCCAATGCGCAGTGTCCAAGGTGCTAGAGGTAGAGTGTCTCTAAATGCATAACAAGTCATTACCAAGCCCATTGCTCATCCTCCAATGTGCATCGTCCAAGGTACAATGGAAGGACCTCCAAAGGGTGTGTCATCAACATCCTATTGAAAAATGTGTAACTAGGTTCGGTCTTCATAATATGAAATGTACTTCTGATTCTTGTATATTGTAAAATGAAAGAAAAATTATTATTGTTATTTTTTGAAGCATGGGTTTCATGCTGAAAGTCTTTTATTTTAGAGGTCAAGCACCCATTGAATGCTTCTAGGATTTGTTCTAGTGTCAAGAAGTTAAAGTCATTGTCATATAAGGAAGACCCCATCGGGCACATTGTAACTTGTAAAAAGAATTATTTTAGTATTTTAAAGTGTCAAGATACCTTCCAAGACCAAGTCGGCCTATTCTAGGGCATTTCATCCAAGCCTATATACAGGAGGGAACTCGACCTCCTTAGGACATCATTCATCCTCTCAACATTCAATCAAAGAAGAAGAAGGCCAGCGAAAAGGAAGAAGGACGAAGACAAGTGTTTGGGTTATTTCTCTCTCTTTTTCACATGTGCAAAGTAAAGAAGGCTAGGGTTTTATTGTTGCAAGATTGAATTCGAAGAAAGTGCAAAAAAAAAGGTCGAAGGAAGGCTCACTAGGTCATCCTCAAGCCCTAAAAGAAGGAGAAACTCAAGCGAAGGTCAAAAGAAGCCCTGGAAGCCCTAAATCAGCTCATACGTGCAAAGGTAGCAATTGTTGGAGGGGCCGAAAATTTCAGACCTGTAGTAGAGGCTGAGATTTTGCATCTGGGGGTCGAAATTGAGCTACTAGAAGAGACTTGACTGCGTTTGAAGACAAAGGAAGCACATCATCAAGAAGGTTGGACTTGGCCTGTAGATCTTGGAATTCGCCAATTGAAGAATCTATAAGAAGAGAAGAGATTTGCGGGTTTTTCTCTCAACTAGAGAGGTTTTGACACTAGCTTGCAGCCTATATCCTATGTTCTTTTATATTGTTGATCTTCTTGTTTTAGTAGTTGTTTGATGATAAGAATAACATAATAATAAGAAAAGAAGATAATAAGTAAGAAAAAGTAAAAAGGCATCACAAGCAGTTATCAAGTATAAGAGAAATCGTCCTAACCATTGCCCTATAGATTTCTCAACATGGTTTTAGAGCTAAGGTTGGCTAAGAGTATAATGAAGATCACTACTCCCTTGAAGAAGTCTCTACATAAGTGTTCTATGGTAGCAAGTCATCTCAAGAAAGGTATCAAGGCATTGTGGAATCTCCTATTATCCATCAAGAATAATATGACCAAGACATCTACAAAGGACGAAGGATTATTCTCAGCACTTACTGGCACATTTGAAGATGAGAATATTTGGGTAATCGACAGTGGAGCATCAAGACATATGACTAGTGAGAACAAGCAACTAAAGACCTTATCAAGAGGAAAATCCTCTTACTCTGTTGAGCTTGGTGACAAGAAGAGTTATCCTGCGAGAAGAATTGGATCAACCTCGCTGGAGCTAGAGAATGGAGGAAATATTCATATGAACAACATCCTATTTGTTCTAGGTTTGCAAAAGAATATACTCTCTATTTCATGTCAAGAAGTTAAGGGAGATCGAGTCACTTTTATAGATGGAAAGGTTGTAGTATGGGATAAAAACTCTAGCATTGAAAATGCAAAGATGATTGGGATTCGTGAAGGAAGACTTTACAGATTGTTGACTCCTCTCTCTCAAGCTTTGGTTCACATTGAAGTAAGTCCATGTGAACTTTGGCATAGAAGGTTTGGTCACCTTCACTACAAAATCTTACCAACTCTAAATTCAATGGTGAATGGCATCCCTGGACTCGAGGAGGATCATGGAGTATGCAAGGGATGTGCATTGGGTAAAAATGTCAAGAGACCATTTGAAAGCAATGCTTCAAGGTCAAAATAAATTTTGGATCTCATTCATTCTGATGTAGTGGTCCTCTGTCCACGAGGTCTCTTGGAGGTATCTATATTATGTGACATTCATCGATGGCCATTCAAGGAGAACTTGGGTTTATTTGTTCAAATTCAAGGATGAAGTATTCATCAAATTTCAAGAATTCAAAGCTAAAGCAGAGAACCTCACAGAAAGAAGAATAAAGATACTAAGGTCCAATAATGGAGGGGAATACACTTCAAAGGAAATCATAGCGTTTTGTAAGGAAGTTGGATTAAGAGGGAGTTGATACTCCCATATAATCCCGAACAAAATGGAGTTTCAAAAAGAAAGAATCGATCTATTGAAGAAAGTGTAAGAGCCATGTTACATGATCAAGATTTCCCAAAATTTATGTGGGGTGAAGCAACAAAGGTAGTTGTATATATTCAAAATCGATGTCCTCACTTATCGCTAAACAACACGAATCCTAAAGAAGCATTCACCGAGAACCAAGAGTGGACCATCTCTGAATATTTGACTACCCTGTCTATATTCACATTCCGAAGGATAAGAGAAAGAAGTTGGATCCTACAAGCATGAAGGGAATATTCGTTGGCTATAGTAATACTTCAAAGGCATATAGGATCTACATAAAGGAAGGACACTGAATAGAAATAAGACAAGATGTAATCTTTGATGAAAGTATTGCATTCAAGAAATCAAAGGACCTCTTGATGGACTCTGATGACGAAGAACTTCCAATATTTAAAGGGGAATGCACCAGGGAGGAACAAGATTCAAATCATGGAAATGAAGGTCCCAGTGAACCCGTGCAACCTGTGGTCATCCCTGAAAGTAGAAAGAGACCTAATTGGTTGAAAACTATTCTTTTAGATGCAGAGGGACATGGAGCAACCAAAGGAAAATTTACAGAAAGTAAGAAGCCCAAAAGATATTTTGGCTATGCAGCCTATATGATGAAACTAATAAAAGCAAAAATGTCCACCTTTGAAGAGGTTGTCAAACATCAAGAGTGTAAAGATGACATGAATGAAGAATATCAATCAATACTGAAAAATGGAGTTTGAGAGATCGTACTGAGGCCTGAAGACAAATTTGTGGTAACTTTCAAGTGGCTCTATAAGATTAAACATGTGCCAGATGAAAGTATTGATAAATATAAGGCAAGAT
The DNA here is from genome assembly GCA_031772625.1 of Pinus tabuliformis. Classification (NCBI taxonomy): domain Eukaryota; kingdom Viridiplantae; phylum Streptophyta; class Pinopsida; order Pinales; family Pinaceae; genus Pinus; species Pinus tabuliformis. Next base: position 827,770,081 of record CM062809.1, on the reverse strand, counting down.
TTGTGGCTAGGGACTTCTCTCAACAGGAAGGCATCGATTATGAAGAGACATTTGCACCGACAATAAAGTATACAACTATATGTTCACTAGACTCTTTGGCAGCATCAATGGGATGGAGCATCCATCAAATAGATGTCAAGACTGCATACCTAAATGGCACTATTGATGAAGAAGTTTATATAGAGCAACCCTTGGGATTTGAAGTCAAAGATAGAGAGACTTATGTTTGTAGGTTGAAGAAGGCATTATATGGCCTTAAGCAAGCTCCAAGGGCATGGTATGCAAGGATGGATGCATACCTACAAAGATTGGGCTTCTCAAAGAGTTCTACTGATCTGAATCTCTATATCAAGGTTGTGAAGGATGAGCCCGTAATCATTCTTTTGTATGTGGATGATCTTCTCATGACAGGTGTGGAAGGTTGTATTCGAGAGTGCAAGAAGCAACTAGCAGGAGAATTCGACATGAAGGATCTAGGGCTGATGCACTATTATTTGGGACTGGAAGTTTGGCAGGGACTTGTTGAGATTTATCTAGGTCAAGGAAAGTATGTGATCGAGATGTTGAAAAGGTTTGACATGATGGATTCCAAACCTATGACAACTCCCATGATCACAAACTTGAAGAGGCTAAGAAGTTATGAATCAAGTCCAGTGGATCCGACCAAGTATAAACAATTGATTGGCTCATTGATGTACTTGGTAAAGACTCGACCATACATTTGTTTTGTAGTGAATGTTCTCAGTTAGTTCTAGGTAGAGCCCAAGCATGATCATTGGATAACAGCCAAGCATATACTGAGATATGTGCAACGAACAATCCACTATTGCCTGAAGTATTATAAGAGAAATGATGTCCACTTGATTGGATATACAAATTCTGATCAGGGAGGCAATGAGAAAGATGGAAGAAGCACTACTGGAGAATGTTTTAGTTTGGGATCCTCCATGGTCTCCTGGATGAGCAGAAAGCAAGAATCGGTTGCTTTGAGTAGTGTTGAGGCTTAATATATTGCAACCTGTGAAGTAAGCAGAGAAGTTGTCTGGTTGAGGAAGTTGTTGTCCAACCTATTTGAAGGACCAATGGACCCTACGATGATACATTGTAACAACACCAATTGTATAAGGTTGTCTGTAGACCCATTGTTTCATGGAAAGACAAAATACATAAATAACAAGTATCATTACATTCAAAAGTTGATGCAGGATGGAATGTTGCAGCTACGATATATCTCCACTGATGAACAGGTAGTTGATATATTGATGAAATCTCTTCCTAACAAGAAGCTTGTGTACTTGAGAGACAAGTTTGGTTTGGTTGATATATCCTCCCTAGTTGAGAGGAAGAGATAGACACATTGTTCTTGCCTTCACTTTGTGAAGAAAGAATGGAGGATTGGGTAAGCATCTAGCATCTGACACTCTTTGAGGATGAGGTAGGGCATCCAAGATAAGAGTGGAGAGAAAAAAATTCTTCCCATTCTATTTTATGGCTAATTTTTGGCTAATTATTTGTCACTTTTTGCCGAAAATTATAAAAATTGGGATTAGAGAGATAAATAATCATTTTTCTACCCTCAAAGTGTGTCTAGATAGAAAGTTAAGGTGTTGAGGTCTAATTTTGATTACTCATACCCCCTACAACTTCTATAGATAACACTTATTATATTTTACATCAAATAATTATTAAAAATCCCAACCAGTGGGAGATTTTTAATAATTAAAATATGACACTTAGACTCAACCAAATTCTGCGAGACTTTAGAGATGATCTTGTATGGTAACATACATTAATTCTAGACACTAGGACTCACCTAAGACTTTACCATCAAACCACACTCTAGCTTTGGGGTATATGGGAGAAAAACTCAACTGATTATAAGTGTTCACTGTTGAAAAACACAGTTAATGGGTCAAGGAAAAAAACTCCCTAGAGTGAACTCACTTGTTAGCAAAGTCCTAAGCTACCTCGGCCTTTTACTTGATTCATTCTTTCATCATACTAGAACATTTTTACATAATCCCCGCAAGGCTATAGAATCTGGAATACAAGACAGATGAACTCTGGAACTCTAGAAGTTTGGAATCTCGGCATGATCAGATGATGAATGAATGCTTTGAAATGTACTTTGGGCATGGAGTCGTTGACGGGCCTTCAAGTGCAACTTGAGTGGTTAACAAGACACAAGAATAAAAACATAGCCTTTCCAAATATGGTTTGACAAAGCATCTTTGAAGAGCAAGACAATGTAAAATATGTTAATTTGTTAGCCCAACAACCTGGCAATTAATTCCCTACCACATTTATGTCTACTAAATAAAAGCACAGATGAGTTCTTAACAAAATATTCAACAGAAGCAATAAAATAACCAATCTCACATAAAAATATACACACAAATTTATGCCCAATCAACCGCTCTTCATTTTATTAATCAGAACTTAATTGGGCTCCCTTACTGTTGGAAAATCAATGTGTTTGGAAATTAAAATTGATTTTCCTTACTTGTTAATTACTTGTGATCTAAGTCACAGGACACGTCCTCCAAGGTCCCGTGTCCCGTATTTTACGTGCCAGACACGAAAACGGCCCTAAAACATGTCGAGAACGTTTTTCATCGTGTCCTGTAAAATGTAAAATGTATTCGCCAGTTTTCGTCATGTCCTACATCTGGAAAACGCGTATTTCGTTGATAGAAAACGTTGCCTGCATAAGCTGCAATTTTTTTTGAAAGAAACAAATAATTTTTGAGTTAATGATCAAGTCTAGGCCCTAGTATTGATATGCTATTCAAGGTAATGTTAAATTCTTAAAGTAAAAGTGACATTCTCCTTAATCTTCATTTTCATCCTTTTACTTAAACTTTTAACATTACCATGAAATGACTCAGGATGTTTGAGAGTGGTTCCGGCCTCATTGGATTTCATATGGAGAAAGTAGAATTTTAGATTTCATTCAAAATGCAGCAGACTTATCAGTTTTTCAGGATTTCAGGATTAGGAGATTGTAATGTTTCCAGGTGACACCACCTGCCCGGGCTACCCCTGCCACTAGTAGAGGACGTGGTCTACCTCCTATAGCTCCTACTTCTAGTTCTTCAGCTTCTAGAGCATAGCAAACTCCAATGCCAACTCCACCAGCACCAGCATCTACATCTAGAGGGAAAGGGAAAGCTGTGGCATTTTCTCACAAGAGGGGCAGAGGAAATCAATAGGATTAGACTTCAGTTATTTTCTTATGTGCTTGTAAGTTGTACATGAACAATGAACATTGAATATTCAAGAATCAAGACCAAGCATATCACATTCTAATTTCTAAATAGTAAATTTTGATTCTATTTATTTTTTTTAAGTGGACTATGAACTTTGATGTTGGAAGAATCACCACACCTCTATGGAATCCGTAATTTCCACCCTGGGGATCCTAGTTACTGGTTTGGAATGTTTACCAATACCTGCGGGTTTTGGTGTAACAGCAAACCTCCACATGGTATCAGAGCTTGGACCCAGGTTCGATTCCCCCAAGTTGCGTTTGAGGGGGGGTGTTGGAAGAATCACCACAACTCTATGGAATCTGTAATTTCCACCCTGGGGATCCTAGTTACTGGTTTGGAATGTTTACCAATACCTGCGGGTTTTGGTGTAACGGCAAACCTCCACATTTGAGAAGTAATTATATTTTAATTTGATTAGATAAGCTGCAACCTGCAATTTAATATGGATAAAAAACTATATTTCGATGTGTATATATATATATATATATTATTAAATATATATAAAACGTGTCCCCCTTATCCTGTTTCCAGGTCGCTGCGTTTCGTATTGAATACTCGTATTTACATGTCCTCCGTGTCTCGTGTCATGTGACTTAGCTTGTGATGTTTGTTGGCTTTACATTATTTAGTTTTACTTCTTCATCAAGCAATTACCAAAACATGAAGATCACAAAGACACAAAGAACACAAGATATAGGCTCCAAGCCAAGACAAAACACCACAATTGGGTAAAACCTGAACAATCATCTTATTATAGAATTATATCAAAATGAAACCTCCAAGACCCAAAGACCAAGACCTCTTCCAAGCACCAAGTCAGCACCATAAAAGTCTTCCTCAAATAGATCAAAGTTTACCAAGTCAAAGATGGTCAAACTTCACAAAGTCTGCTCCAAGTCAAAGTTTCAATCCTCCATCTTAGGTCTACAATTCAGACTTGCAATCTTGATTCCTCAGCTTCCTGCAATTATCTAGAAACCCTAGCTTTACACATGAGAGAGAATCCAAGCATAAAATTATAATTTTCTTCTTTTCTTTGTCTTTCTCTTGTGAAGTGTGTCCAAATGAGTCAAAGTTTCTTCCTTTTTATACCCTTCTCAAGAGGTCAAAAAGGCCTCTCCTAGGCCACCTTTTCACTAGCAGGGTCGACTTGATCTTAGGGATCATTCTGTATTTCTAGACTCGAAAATAATGTTTCTTTCTTGTTACAAATTGCCCAAATGGGTATTATACATATGACAAAGACGTTTTTTGTCTGATTGAACCCTAGGAGCATGAGAATATGCTTGACCTAGACTTGAGCATGAAACCCATGCTTAAATAAAATTATTTTTCTTCTTTTACATGAAATACAAATTGATACAGGTAGAAAGATAATAATGAAGACCGAACCTAGTTACTTTTCCAACACTCCCTCTTAACTAGGGAGGTATTCATAATGACTCAATAGGTTTATGTCAAGTTGAAATATTCACAAAAGAAGGGATCTGGATTAATAAGAATTAATAATGGTAATATCATCATAGCCAGCATTGTCACATTACAAAGGCCTTGACAAGTACACTCTATCTCTCCAGAAGCTCACAGAACAATGTTGGGAGGCATTCCATGGGACACCATACCGCCTCACCGAGCTACATCCTCCACCTAGGATACCCAAAGTACGTCTGCCACTGGACTACTTCCCTCAAGGAAATGTCTGTCCACCGAACCATTCTTTATCTAAGTCCATGTACTTGACTTAGGATCTCCATCCTAATCCATCACAGTGCATGACTCAAGAATGTTTGTCCAAGATGCTTATTCAATCCACCATTCTCCTTATCCATGTCCATGTACTTGACTAAGGATATCAAACCTAATCTGTCACAATACCTGACACAAAAAGAACCAATGTCCAACCTTACTCTCTCACAACCTGAGAGGAAAAATCCAAGCTCAGTTCCTCTCAAATAGGAAGAGTGCATCAACAAGCCTCAACTTGTGTTGGAAGTACTCATACTTCCCTCATAAGCTACCTGCAATTGTTGTAGCTTCCTCAACCAGCCCTCTTATCACTAAGTTTTCTCATCTTGCAACTTCTTGAGCTAGGGCTCCAAATCTGCCTCCTAACAACGATCAGATATTGATCCAAGACCAATCAGGTGCCGACACGTGGCAAGCTCGGAGGCTGCCACGTGGCCCTAGAATGGTTATGTAAAATTTGTAGGGGTCCAACGGAATCGAACCCGTAACCTCCGACAAGACAGGATGACGCTCTACCAACTTCGTCCGACGGTGTTTCTTAACAGCTTAAAGTTACATTGCATATTTATGTTGTAACAGTTTGAGGTTTGGGGGTTAGGACCGCCGATCAATCCGCACCGTTGATCTCACTTCTCCAGATCCAACGGATATCGCGTCGTCCGCTCACCAAACTAATCGAACGATTGCCACAGTCGATGGAACTCGTCCAATCGAATGGTTGTCGCGCAATCTTGCGCAGATTCATGCACAACCGATAACAGATCGAGAGCACGCAAGAAAAGTGGTTTTCCCATGGTATGTGTCGACCGCCAAGGTTAATCACGTGAATTTGCGAAGTATCGTTTACACCCTTTTGTCCGCGCGAGATACTGCCTACAACTTATCAATACCGCAGTTGAAGGATTGACCACGACCGCCAGATATACTCGAGATTCTCCCTAACCGTCGAGGTTTATACCGCACATATGTGCGCCCAACAATTACGGTAATGTTAACGATTACCTCTGACGATCAGCCTGGCGGAGTGACTAAACTCAGGCGGATAGGCTAAGTTTAAATGAAGTTGGGTGCAGTTCGCCAAAATTGGTGGAGTATCCCTAGAGGATATTGCTTAAAGGCACTCCAAGAGAAATTTTCATGCAGAGACAAGCAGAGACAGAGAAGCTCAAAGGGAGCAAAACAAGAGGCTAGCTAGGCTAATTGGAGCTCAGGGCCATGGAGAATTTCGTTCAAGAAGATTGATTTTGGAGCTCGGGGCCACCAGAGGTTGGAGGCAGTTGTAGGAGCTACCAGTGCTCATTCTCAGCAAACCAACAGTCAATCCTGACTGTAATGAGCCTTTTGAATCCATTGCAGGGATTTGCAAAAGCATTTGGAGACTTCTAAGGGCTGAGATGAAACAGAGAAGTTTCAGGCAGCAAATGATCAAATGATCAGTCTATTGTTGGTGTCTAATATGTGTTGGAGACAGTAGAAGAAGTTTCAGAGACAGTTGAAGAATTCTGAAGGAGTTAGTGCCATCAAGAAGCTCAGGGTAGCTCAAAGCACTGATTGAAGGAATCAAGTCTAAGGGAGCTTAGATCTGTTTGCAGAGTGATGACAGCCATGACAGGGATATAGATGGTATTCTAAGCCCATTGGTTCAGTTCAGTAACCTTTGGAGTTAAGTGTGGAACTTGTAAAAGAAACTTTGCCATAATCCCAAAGAGCCAAGTCAAGATGACAAAAGCTTAAGGAGACGTAGCCCACGATATTTGGGTGAACTCATAGATTAAATTTGTTGTTATGTGTGGTTGTTTATTTGCTTCATTATATCACTGTTATATGTGATTAATATCAGCATAAACAAATGGACTTAAAGCACTTAAATGGTTAAAAACAAACAACATACACCTGTTTAGAGTATCTAATTCTGTAAATGTCATATATAAGCTAGATCATTTATTTGTTAAGTTTTGAGTGGGAGGTTCTTGTAAGCATAACAAGTTATCAAACCCCCATCTCCAGATCAGGTGGTATCAGAGCAGGTTGCTTGATTGACAGAGCATAGTTGCTTGATTGACAGAGCAAAAGGTTGCTTGTTTGACTTGAAAGGTGTTTAAAAAGTACAAAGAATTTGACTGTTTGACTGTTTGTAAACTGACTATTGCTCGAGTTTACGAAGGTGAAGGGAAAGCTACTAATAGCTAAGTCCAAGAAAGGACAAGAAGGAAGAAGGGCGGAAGGCATTCTCCTTACCCAAAGGACCTCAAGGCAATCCTTGAAGCACAAGAGTATTTGTTTGCAAAAAGTTGCTTGAATAAGAGTTTGACTCTACAGCCATTTAGTTCAGAAATTTGTCAATAGATTTTGAAAGGTTTGTGAATTTGGTTGAAGTTCTTTTGTTCATTTTTATAATGACAACTTCTACAAGTGAGTTCTCAAAATCCTCCTCCTTCACAAGATTCTTTGATGAAGACATGAAGCGAGACTTGTTCATCATGATGGATATGATGAAACAAATGTACGAGGATGAAAGGAAGAGCACCAAACTTCGAGAGCAGTGGAATTCCATGAAGGAAGAGAAGCAGTTGCTTTCTGACAAATTGCAGGAAATGGAAAACCAACTTCATATTGCAAATATGAACCTAGAAAGGATGCATGAAATGGAGACACAGCTCCTTGTTGCCAAAGAAGCCTTAGTCAAGTATCAGCTTGAAGGAGAGGTAAACAATTCTAGTTTGTCCTCAATTTCCTCTAAGAATGTTTATGTTGGTTCTTTTGAAAAACATACAAGAGGTATAGGGTCCAAGTTGATGTCAAAAATGGGCTATGAAGGAAAAGGATTGGGCAAACATGCACAAGGCATTGTTGAGCCAATAATGGTTGAGGAAATGCCTAAGTATTTGGGTCTTGGCTATGGACAATCTTATGGAGGAAGTTTCAAAGCAGCCATGAAGGCAAATGAAACAGTTCCTAGAAGGAGTTTCATTTTAGGTTCTCTACCTCAAGTTTGTAAAGATTGTATTCATGGGGAATGCAATAGTTTGAAACATACTTTGCAAGAAGAAGGTGTTCATAAGCATGCACTCGAACAAGAGAGTTGTGAAAGCTCTAAAATCATTGAAGAGATTGATGGTGTTCAAAAGGGAGCCACTTCTTCATTCAATTCACTTTCTCATGAAGGCAACAAAGGTGAGAGAGAAAGGTATAAATCTGATTTCAATCATGTTTCTTTTGATTATGTGAAGCATGATAATTTTCCACATAAGCATTGGAAAAAAATAGCATGTTCCTTTTGTGGTTTGGTTAACCATAGTGTTTCTAGATGTTGGAAGAAAATGGCCACATACAGGAAACTTTTGAAGAAAAGGAGGCAAGAAGCCAAAGGTTCATTGGACAAGGCAAATCATGTTGTAAAGAGGATGAACATGTGTTGCACTTATTGCCATAAGCAAGGACATATTGCTGAAAAGTGTTGGACTTTGAATCCAACAATGCTTCCACAAAATTTGAAGAAGGTGGAAAAAGAGAATGGCAAGAATGGAAAGGAAGTTTCCATAATTGATGTGTTTCAGGATGATTCACATGTTGATGTCGATGTGCAGTTAAAGGAAGCGCCTTTGATGTGGATTGGTAAGAAATGGTTAGAGTTCTTATCCAATTAAGGTTGCATGTCTTTTGATTTGATGCATTTCTTTGCCAATGGAATGCAAGTTGCAGGGTTTTACCAAAAAGGTGAATGAAAAAGTTGAGTATGAGACTTGCTTTATTGCAGCAAAATTATATTCATTTTAGCTTTGTAAGTACATTTACATATGATTGAGGATCTTGTACTTATGATTGTGCTTGAGCGAAAGTTGAAAAATGGAATACATGCAGGAGAATGGTATGTATAACAAAGGAATGGTGATGATTTCATTGTATTTGAAGATGTATGTGTAATTGACTTGATGGTCGATTGCTTTGTTTAAACATGCATGCAATGTCATATCGACTTGAAAAAGTTGATTTTGTCTCCAAGATTGAAAAAGGGAGATAATGATGAAGTGTTTCACAAGAGGTGGAATTCTTTCTACTTTGAAAAAGAATCGTCAAGTTCTTTTTGTACATGCTTGACTTGGAGAGTCAGTTGTTTGAAAAGGCATGTTTTTGTCGGCTTGTTATTTAGTCGATCATTTATATACAAGATATGAAAACATGATGATGATCCATATGATGTGAATTTATGTCATAAAGTTGTTATTTTCCATTGGTACACATGCATACTTAACTCACGTTTGCATATATTTGTGATGTAATCTCACGTTTGTTTGAGCCACCTTAGGTCGATGACCAAGGAAGCGATGTTCAGCTACCTTATGTAAACCTTCTCAACAGAAATTCTGAATGAATTCAAGGAAAACAGTTCTTAACAGGAGGACAAGCGCATCCAAGAAGGAAAGTGTTGACTACCTTCGAGTTTTGGTTCAAAGGCACCAACCATGCAAGGCAAGTGTATGGAGGCTGAAAGAAGAGGGTGTTGTACTCTCATCTACTGTACAAATCAGTATATGAGTCTTTAGGGTCCAAAAGATTCCCAATGGGGAGGAATGATCAGAAATTGATCCAAGACCAATCAGGTGCCGACACGTGGCAAGCTCGGACGCCGCCACGTGGCCCTGGAATGGTTATGTAAAATTTGTTGGGGTCCAACGGAATCAAACCCGTGACCTCTGGCAAGACAGGACGGCGCTCTACCAACTCTGTCCGACGGTGTTTCTTAATAGCTTAAGGTTACATTGCATATTTATGTTGTAACAGTTTGAGGTTTGGGGGTTAGGACCGTCGATCAATCCGTGTCATTGATCTCACTTCTCTAGATCGAATGGATATCGCGTTGTCCGCTCACCAAACTAATCGAACAATCTCCACCATCGATGGAACTCGTCCAATCGAACGACTGTCGCGCAATCTCGCGCAGATTCATGCACAACCGATATCAAATCAAGAGCATGCAAGAAAAGTGGTTTTCCCATGCTACGTGTCGACTGCCAAGGTTAATCGCGTGAATTTGCGAAACAATGTTTACAGCATTTTGTCTGCGCGAGATACTGCCTACAACTTATCAATACCACAGTTGAAGGATTGACCACAACCGCCAGATATACTCGGGATTCTCCCTAACCGTCGAGGTTTATACCACACATATGTGCGCCCAACAGTTACAGTAATGTTAATGATTACCTCCGACGGTTAGCCTAGTGAAGTGGCTAAACTTAGGCGGATATGCTAAGTTTAAATGGAGTTAGGCACAGTTCGCCAAAATTGGTGGAGTATCCCTAAAGGATATTGCTTAAAGGCACTCCAAGAGCAGTTTTCATGCAAAGACAGGCAGAGACAAAGAAGCTCAGAGGGAGTGAAACAAGAGGCTAGCTAGGCTAATTGGAGCCTGTTGAAGCCAATGGAATAGTCCAAAGAAGCTGAGGAAGTCATCTTCATGGAGAATTTCGTTCAGGAAGATTGATTTTGGAGCTTAGGGCCACTAGAGGTTGGAGGCAGTTGTAGAAGCTACCAATGCTCGTTCTCAGCGAACCAACAGTCTATCTTGACTATAATGAGCCTTCTGAATCCATTGCAGGGATTTGCAGAAGCATTTGGAGACTTATAAGGGCTAAGATGCTACAGAGAAGTTTCAGGCAACAAATGATCAAATGATCAGTCTATTGTTAGTGTCTGATATGTGCTGGAGACAGTAGAAGAAGTTTCAGAGACAGTTGAAGAATTCTGAAGGAGTTAGTGTCATCAAGAAGCTCAGGGTAGCTCAGAGCGTTGATTGAAGGAATCAAGTCTAAGGGAGCTTAAATCTGTTTGCAGAGTGATGACAGCCATGACAGGATATAGATGGTATTCTAAGACCATTGGTTCAGTTCAGTAACCTTTGGAGTTAAGTGTGGAACTTGTAAAAGAAACTTTGCCATAATCCCAAAGAGCCAAGTCAAGATGACAAAAGCTCAAGGAGACGTAGCCCACGATATTCAGGTGAACTCCTAGATTAAATTTGTTGTTATGTGTGGTTGTTTATTTGTTGCATTATATGACTGTTATATGTGATTAATATCAGCATAAACAAATGGACTTAAAGCACTTAAACGGTTAAAAACAAACAACATACACCTGTTTCAAGTATCTAATTCTGTAAATGTCATATATAAGCTAGATCATTTATTTGTTAAGTTTTGTGTGGGAGGTTCTTGTAAGCATAACAAGTTATCAAACCCCCATCTCCAGATCAAACAGTACATGATCTTGTACTTGAGTTCTTTCACCTACTGCATCCTGAACTGTGTCCAACACTACTTCTTGCACCGCACTGCTTCCTGCCTTGAATATAGTCTATCACACAGTTCCCTTAACTAACTGATTATCACAGTACAAGGTTAGCCAATTTATTGTTCAATCAACCTTGACCACAACTTGACTGACCTATCCAATCAATCTCTATCAACCAATGCAACTCCATAAACTCAAATAGTTTTTCCCTCTAGCTATTATTATCATCTTTCCAAAATAGCCAACTCTTAGGGTCTTCAAATAAAACTTCTTGTTAGTCCTCTTAAATGACTATCTTTAGGGCTTATATACACATCCATTTAACTGTCCTATTATTGCTTCAAATCGACAGTCCTTAGGGCACCAATCAAACTATCTTTCAATAGTGACCTGGTTGCTCCAAGATTATTATCATAAGGTCTTCCAAGAATAACCCACTTGATAGTGAATGTCCACTACTTCACTGTGCTTAGGGTTTTCACAAATCTGCCCACTGTTGATTTGGGGTAGCATCGAATGTGCTCTAGCCATGAAAATTGGTGGATAGGCTCAAGCACATGAGATCTTCAAGACCCAAAAATGGTTTGGACAAATTGTACCCGGTTTGGGAGATATTAAAATAATTAATATTTTTAATGGAGTTCCTAAGTCTAAACTTAGGAAAAATAAAATATTAATGGGTATTAATATAAAACTGGGTTAGAAGGTTCCAAAAGTCATGGTCAACCCAAATCTAATCTTAGCCATTGATTAGAGATTTAATCTCGGTCGTTGAAGGACCAACGAGAAAAGTATAAGAAGAGGCTTGAGGGTCAGTTGGAAGAAACACCAAAGTGATCAGTCATTCAATTTGGTAGAGCGGTGTTACTAAGCAAAAGTGAATCAGTGATCAGCAGCGAGGGGCAGTGAGCACTGGGCAAAGGCAGAGACAGTGCCAAGAGACCAGTGCAGAAGTAGAGAGCGAGAGCAGCAGCCAGAGCAGGCCAGCAGACCCCAGTAGAGACAGCGCAGAGCCCAGAGGGACTGTGTCATCCACGCAGAAGGCAAAGGGAGTGACGCAGAGGGTCCCAAAGGCTGCGCAGCGCCTCAGAAGGCTAACGCAGAGGGTCCTGGGGCTGACGCAGCGTAGCAGGAGGCTGATGCAGAGGCTAGAAGGGTCAGCACTAAGTTTCAGAGTCATCAGAGAGGGTTTCGTGGGACAAGTTTTCTGAATACCTATTTCCGAATAGAGAGGTATTGCTGCCGTGTATTTTTTTCTGTCAGGTGAGCTGGTTAGGCACCCAGTTGTACTCAGGGAAATACTACATAATAATAAACCCTCTGAATAGTTGCACCAGTTTTCCCGCATTGGGTTTTTTCGGGGACATTTGTCCAAAAATAACAGTGTCACTTGTGTGTTTGTTTTCTTTCAGCTGATGATCTGTAGATGTTGTGACTGTATTGTGTTTATTTCGGTATTTAAATGTTTTAAATAACTTGTTCAGAATTTACAAGTAGAAGAAATAAACCAGCAAAATACAGATTAATTTTCTAACGGATAAACTTAGAAAATTCAACACCCACCAGCTCTTGTGCTCACTGTATAAAGAGCTTCTTCGACTCTGCCCTCTAAACAATCATAGATCTGAGCCTGCACCATTTGGCCCTATCTAGAGCTTTCTTCTACTTGCAAGATACAAAAGAAAATCCTCACCAAAGGACCCTCTTCCTCAGCAATTGCCACATAGAGATGTGACTTTGTTTTGGAAGGCCTACTAGGCAACTCGGCATCCAAAATAGGCCCTTCTTTCCAATTGCAATTACACAGAAATATCATTCCTTCATGAATATGGAAATCCTCCTTTTGCTCAAAACAAGCCCTTTAGACTTCGACCAAATGTCCTTCTCAGATCTACACTTCGGACATGTTGCCACACAATCTAGCAAGGGTACCTAAGGGACAACTACTAGACCAAATGATAACAATGGGACAGAGACCCACTGTCACCTCAATCAGTGTCCCCCGCTCTATACGAACTTTCGTTGATGGGAGGAGTCCTGGTATGAAGGAAATCACTAGAATTATAAGGTCAATTACTAGGTGGGGTATGATTTCCAAAACCCATTCAAAGGACAGGATAAGGATAAGGATGAGAAACATGATCCTAAGGCTGCTTCAGCAAAGATTGACGAAGATGGGTTTTCCATGAGTGCCCACGCATCTCTAGGAGCGAAATGGGGCAATATTGAGCTATAGTCAGGAGGACTACATGTGGGTAAGATCCTTGAGGAGTCCACCTCTTGGATCAATTCCTTGCTACGGGAGCCCGAGATTCAGCAGTAGCGAGATGGACTTAGCGTTAGATGATGCAATGGATTGTTTGGAGAGACAGATGCAGTAGCCTGAGACAAGGAACTGATCAGCGCAAAGCAAGGTTGGCAGCAATGCAGATGGCACAGTGCAAAAGTCAGCAACAATGCAGAAGATTCAGAGGGTCAAAGACTAGTAGTAGTCAGATTCCAACATTCATGGTATTATGTTGAACATAGTTAGTTCGGAAATTTTGGATGCTTTTCCGTCACTGAGCAACAGCAATTGGAAAATGACGCAGTGTAGAGCTAGCAGTGGCAGTGTTAGCAGCAGATGCAGGGGGAGTTGTAGTACAGATGCAACAGTGGCAATGTCATGCGCAGCAGTACAATAGCAGCAGCACAATGTTGGTGGCAGCAATAGCGCAGAAAGGAGATGCTTCAAAAACAGAGCAACATGCAGTTGGACATTGTTGCTAGAGCACTTTCCTCGGTAAGAGGTAGTGTTAGTTTTTGGTAGCATCGGAAGTGCTCTAGCCTTGAAAATTGGTGGAGAGGCTAAGGCACATGAGCTCTACAGAACCCACAAACCATTTGGTGAAATTCCACCCGGATTGTATTTTATTAAAATAATTAATATTTTTAATGGGGTTCCTAAGTCTAAACTTAGGGAAATTAAAATATTAATGAGTATTAATCAAAATATCGGTGAGAATGATCATGAAGGCGGATCAAGTCATGTTTTAATCTTAGCCATTGATTAGAGACTTAATCTCAGTCGTTGAAGTCTCAACAGGAAAAGTATAAGGAGGCTTGGGGTTCATTTAGAAACACACACAAAGATTGAGGAAATTGATTTTCTGAGATGAGAAGTTCTCAGCAGGAAAATCGATTAGGGAGATCTTGCAACAGAGGGGCAAGGATAGTTCAGGAATATTGACAGAGAGGCGGAGAGAAGTTTGTGGAGGCAGCGCAGTAGCCAGGAGGACTAACGTTGGGCCCACGCAGACCTGATGCAAAGCCAGAAGGGCCAGCGCAGAAGCAGTTGCTACCTTCATGCAAAAAGCTGGAACTATAGGAGAACTATCAGAACAACCAAGAAAGATGACACAGTGGGCAGAAGAGACAGCGCGGGGCTGACGCAGAGCCTGAAAGGCTAACGCAAGGCCTACACTGGGCCAGCGGAGAAGTAGTCGAGGTTAGCCAGTATTGCTGCTGGATCAGCCGGAATCTGTCGGGTGAAGTGAGGTAAAACTCACTCAGATTTTCCACCATTGTATTTCTCTGTCACTGGTTTGCCAAGAGGGCAACCAGCATTATATTCAGAACTACTGCTTAATAATAGAAAACCCTCAAAGCTGCTGCACAGGTTTTCCCGCATTGGGTTTTTTCGGGGACTATTTTGTCCAAAAATAATTGTGTCCTACGTATCTTGTTCTTTGCTCAGTTTTATGTTTCATGTATTCAAATATTAAAGAAGTGTAAGTTGCAGAAGTAATTTGCTCTAGTATTCAGAGAATAACTTGATAATGTATATTAAAATCAAGTAGTTGAAGTAGATTCAAATTTGTTGCAGTAGGGGTTCCTTGAGGATTAGAAATTTTCACATATGGGAGGAGGCCTAGATCTAGGAAGAAAGAGTAGTCAATACAAGTAATACACCTATATCAAGGCTTCCTAAGGGAAGAGAAGGACCTCTCTTAGGGTTTTCTAAGATAACAAACATATAAAGGTTTGGGACCATAAGAGAGACCTAGGAGAATCAAAACGAGGCCTAGGGTTTGCAAATTTCAAGGGCAATGAGATACCTAGGTCAAGCAAGGATGATAAGTGTAGAAATATGGTGTAGAATTGCAACTACTCAAGAAATTTTAATCTAAATCAAGAGACACAATTCTACTCTACTGCTTTGCGGAATTTAATTCATAATTTAGAACAACAATCTCAGACATGCAATAAGAAATCACACACATGCACAATATTTTTCTAGGGGAAAGCAACTGCTAAAAATCCCTTAAGCCTGCTTGCATTAATCAGATGAATAGAGACTGTATTACAATTGCTAGCTCAACCTGCAAGTGAATAACCTATATCTCTGCTCAATGAGAAGCTCTGACCCAGACTTAGCCAATTTCTGCCTCTGCTTGAGCCCCAATTTCCTTGTGCAATTCATGAGGAATTAGGCCCCTATTAGTTAGGAATTTTCCCCCAATTGATTGCGCAATTCCCAAGGTTGCTCATTTAGTTGCATGCAACACCTGTACACACAAGACTAGTCTACAACTGATATTACACTGCCTTGGAATCTCCACCACGGTTGGGGAACTCGAATTCTCTGCGTGCACTACCTATTTTAGGTTGATTGATCAATTAATTGGGTGATCAGTGAGTTAGACTGATATCCCACTGCATAATTGACCTTCCACTAGTTCTATCAACAGTTATAACTAGTTTAATTGAACACAACTTGAAATAACTGACCTTGATTGTTACAAATTAGCAATCACGCATGCTTAACTGAACTCCAAGCCCTCTAACTCGAATTTACTGAGCTAACTGAGTGACAAGAGCCATGTCACACAAGTTAACTACATCCAAGTTGTCTACTGATGTGGAAATTTGAATTTTCTCAATTTGACTAAGGCAAAATCAAATTGAGACTTCCTCTGTCGGAATGTATTGTAGCAACACTATCTACCTCTGCACACAATCCCATAAATGATGATACCGGATATCTATATGCTTGGATCAATCATGAAATACTGGATTCTCAAAGAGCTTAATGCAACTCTGATTATCACAATAAATCATAGTTGGATCCATCATTTGACCAAATAGTCCCACAAGTAACTTTCTCATCCAGATCACCTCACACACTGCCTGACTTGCAACCATGTATTTTGCTTCTGTCGAGCTGAACTCCAGAGATCTTTGCTTCCTGCTATACCAGGAAACCGTTGCGGACCCAACACTGAAAATTCCACCTGATGTACTCTTTCAGTCAGATGGAGTCCTTGGCCAATCTATATCTATGAAGCCACACAGCTTCACTCCCTCTATCCGTCTATACCATAATCCATATTGGGTAGTGCCTCTAAGGTACCGTAAAACATGCTTCGCTGCCTTCCAAAACAATTTGGTCGGCCTAACCATATCTTGGCTCAGTTGATTGACTACATAGCACATATTCGGTCATGTGTTCACAAGATACATCAGGGAACCCACTAGCTGCTAGTAAATGGTAGCATCCACCTCTTCACCTAAAGTGGCATCCTCCTTCCTCCTGTTGGTCGCTTGAGGTGTCTCCATGGGTTTACAACTCTCCATGTGAAATCCTTGCAATATCTCATTGTGATGCTTGCCTTGAGACACAAACAATTCCCCATCACCTTGCCATACTTCCAACCAGAGGAAGTAGTGCATGAGACCCGTGTCCTTCATTTCAAATTCCCTTGAAAGGTCCTCCTTGCAAGATCTGATCAACTGCTCATCACCAATCAAAATTAAATCATCAACATATAAGAAAATAATAAGCAATTTACCTTCTACCAAGATATGATAGAGGTTTTCATCCGCTTCACATTTGGTGAAGCCCAAACCAGTGGATAGTTTCCGATTCTAATGTACCAAGCACGGGGTGCTTGTTTGAGACCGTACAACGCTCGCTTGAGTCTGCACACATGAGACTCTCGATCAAATGTCTCAAAACCTTCTGGTTGCTCGATGTACACCTCCTCCTCAATAACACCATTGAGATATTATGTTTCTACATCCATCTAGTGGATCTTTCACCCCATCTGTGCACCCAGTGTAAGAATTGATCTAATGGATGAATACCTTGCCATAAGAGCAAAGGTTTCCTCGTAGTCAATTCCCTCAACTTGAAAGAATCTTTTGGCCACAAATTTGGCACTATACTTCTCTATTCTTCCCTCTGCTGCATGCTTAGCCTTGAAGATCCATCTCGAACCCAATTTATTTGTTGGTCTTGGAACCACTTCCCAAACACTGTTCTTCATCATGGATTCATATTCTTCCACCATGACATCAACCCAAACAAGTTTCTCTACTGCTTCCTAAAAAGAGGATGGCTCAGTCTCTACAAGCTCAGTCATTAGAGCCATGTAGCCAGTGTACCTCTCAGGTGACCTCCTTTGCGCAAATTTGAAGGAGCTCCCACATTCTCCCTCGCATCCTGCACAAGTCTATCAGCTTCCCTGGTTCTTTTTTTGCCTTCTCTGGATGGTTTTGCTTGAGTGGATGTCTCCACTCTCTACTCCTCAATTTGTGGTTGCTCCACAACTTCCTGAGGCTCCTCCTTTGGAGCTAAAAGCTCCTCTTCTGGTGGGATTTGAAGCTCCCTCTCAAGAGAGCACCGCATCGCTTTCTCCTCATCAAACTTTACATCCCTTCGCACAACTGTCATTCTGAGGGATGGTAAGTACACACGGTAGTTGTGTGGAGTTTCTGTGTAACCCACAAATACTCCCAACTCTGTTGTTGGCTCAAGCTTCTTCCTTGATTCTTTGGAGACATGGTAGTAAACAAAGGCTCCAAAAATCCTGAAGTGAGACACATCTGGCTTTCTCCCCGAGAAGGCCTCCTCTGGTGCAATCATACTAAGAATCCAATGAGGACTCCGGTTCTAAGTAGACTGTTGTGTTACATGCCTCTGCCCACAAATACAGTGGTAGGCCTTGGTCATGTAGCATAGCTCTCACAGCTCCAACAATGCTCTGATTCTTTCTCTTAGCTACCTCATTCTGTTATGAGTTGTGGGGTGTTGTCAACGCTCTTCCAATGCCTTCTTTCACACAGAAATCCTTGAAGTCATTCAAAACATACTCACTTCCATTGTTGCTCCTAAGAGCCTTCACCTTCTTGTCAGTCTCTTTCTCAACTAGTACCTTGAATTCTACAAACTTGGAGAATGTCTCATCCTTCTTCCGTATGAAGAAGATCTAGCACTTCCTTGAGAAATCATCAATAAAAATAAAAAAATATTTGTGTCTAGCAATGGAGGTTGTCAAGAAAGGTCCACAAACATCAGAGTGGACTCTTTCCAAGACTACATGTGCTTTGCTCTCTCGATCATGGAATGTGGATTTTGCATACTTCCCTAAGGTACACCCTTGACAGACATCTTGCTGCTCAAGTTCTCCTTTAGGGAGGCCAGTGGTTATTTGTTGCATAATCTTCAAGGCGCCATGATGCAAATGACCAAGTCTCCTGTGCCAAAGTTCACCGACATCAAGGCCCTGCACTTTCTCTTCCTTACTACTTAATGCAGCACAATCTTCCACATCCAACTTGTACAGTTTCTTCACGAACCCCGATCTGACTCACCTTTTCAGTGGCTATGTGTCTCAAGAATGCCTTCCCTTTGTTGAAGATCACGTCATAACCATAGTCTTCCAAAACTGCAACAGAGATGAGATTCTTTTTCAAGCCTGGCACAAGCATGACATCTTTGAGATGGAAAGGGGATCCAAACTCCCTCTTAAAGGTTACGGTACCAATCCCAGTAGCATTGTACCTTTGTCATCCTCTAGTTCAATATGCATCTGGAGATCTTTCTCCTCCAAGTCACTAAAAACTCTCTACACCTTGTCATGTGGAATGAGGCACCGGAGCCCAAGTACCACACACTTCCCATCACTGTGTTGGTCACGCATGCGATAAGGGTGAAGTCAAGCTTGAACTGTGAAACCAAGGCTTCACCTGCTGCTCCTCCTAAGTTCTTCTTGCTCGACTTTTTTTGTGGACACTTCGTGGCATAGTGCTTGAATTCATGACAATTGAAGCATTTAATTTTGGACAAATCTTTCTTCTTGCCCCCTTGGCTAGATTCTGGTTTGGTTTGAGATTTCTTCCCTTTGCCCTTCTTTCCCTTTCCAACCAATGCAAAATTTTCTTCATCCTCTGCTTTGGATGAAGTTCCATCCCGGTTATTTCTCCTGAACTCTTCTTGGACCAAATCAGACCATAACCTTTCCCACTTCGACAACTTTTCCCTTCCATTCACCGAGTCCTGGTAGTTGTGCCAACTTTTGGGAAGGCCTAAAAGAGTTAGGTTCACCAGGTCATCTTCTGCAACAGTCAAATCGACTCCTCCAAGCTCGTCACGAATATGTGTAAATCTACTGAGATACTGTGGGATAGTGTCATTCTTTTGCATCTTGATATTTTGAAGTTTGTCTTTGAGGGCCAATTTTCTATGGTCACTGTTATTCTCGAATAGCTCTGTCAGTGCCTTCCACATTGCGAAAGGAGTTTCTTTTCCATGGAGATTTGAGACAATGTGGTCTCGCACTCCCTCCAAGATAATTCTCCTCGCCTTGGCTACATCTTTCTTCCATTGGGCTAGGTTTTGTGCATCAGCTGATCCTGGTTTTGCAATGTTTGTCTTGACATATTCCAGCAATCCATTGTCATCAAGCACCGCCTCCATGTGATCCTTCCAAGGCATACTCTAATCTCAGTCCGTTGAAGGTCATTCTCCCAACTCTAAAGAGATCTTGCTACACTGAAGCTGCAAATTCAAACCTCCTGAGGAACAACTTCAAAATTCTTGTTCTAATGTGAATCCAGCTCTGATACCATGTAGAAATATGGTGTAAAATTGCAACTACTCAACAAATTTTAATCTCAATCAAGAGACACAACTCTACTCTATTGCTCTATGAAATTCAATTCATAATTTAGAACAACAATCTCAGACATTCAATAAGAAATCACGCACATGCACAGTATTGTTCTAGGGGAAAGCAACTGCTAAAAACTCCCTAAAAGCATGCTTGCATTAATCAGATGAATATAGATTGTATTACAATTGCTAGCTCAATCTGAGCTCAACCTGCAAGTGAATAACCTATCTCTCTGCTCAATGAGAAGCTCTAACCCAGACTTAGTCAATTTCTACCTCTACTTGAGCCCCTATTTCCTTGCGCAATTCCTGAGGAATTAGGCCCCTATTATTTAGGAATTTTCCTCCAATTGATTGCGCAATTCCCAAGGTTGATCATTTGGTTGCATGCAACACCTGTACACTCAAGACTAGTCTACAATTGATGTTACATTGCCTTGGAATCTCTACCACAACTGGGGAACTCGAATTCTCTGCATGCACTAGCTATTTTGGGTTGAATAATCAATTAACTAGATGATCATTGAGTTAGACTATTGTCCCACTCCATAATTGACCTTTCACTAGTTTTATCAACAACTAAAACTAGTTTAACTAAACACAACTTGAAATAACTGACCTTGATTGCTACAAATTAGCAATCACACATGCTTAATGTTGATTTGTGGTAGCATCGAAGGTGCTCTAGCCACGAAATTTGGTGGAGAGGTTGGGGCACATGAGATTTCCAATACCCAGAAAGGGTTTGGGCAGATTCTAAACAGTTTAGGAGATATTAAAATAACTAATATTTTTAATGGAGTCCCTAAGTCTAGACTTAGGGATTTAAAATATTAATGTGGATTAATATAAAACTATGTTAGAATGGTCCGAAAGACATGGATCAAGCCAGATCTAATCTTAGGCATTGATTAGGGACTTAATCTCAGTCGTTCATATGTCAACAAGAAAAGTATAAGAGGAGGCTTCAGGGTCACTTAGAGAACAGACCAGATGATCAGTCATTCTATTCTCTAGAGCAGGGTTTGCTAAGAGAGATAGAATCAGTGATCGGAGTTGCCACTGAGGGGCAGTGAGTACAGAGAGACAAAGAGGCATAGATAATGTCGAGAGATCAGCGCAGGAGCTAGAGAGAGTGACGCAGTAGCAACCAGGGCTCACGCAAGGCCACACAGAGGCAGCTAGGAGCTGCGCAGTGCTTTAGAGAGGCTAGCGTTGCTGACGCAAAGGGCCAAAACGCCGACGCAGGGCCTCCTGAGGCTAATGCAGACCCATTCAGGGTGACGCAGGGCCAGCGCTGGGCAGAGAGAGGCTGACACTGTCCAGAAAGAGGCTAACGCTAGGGTTTCTGGGGCAGATTGGAGCTAAGGAGCTGCCAGAGGGTTTATCCGGGGTTTTAGCCGGGACATTTGTCTCAGACTGAGAGGTATTATTGCCAAAGGCATTCTCTGTTGGGTAAGCCAGATTTGGCACCCAGATTGTATTCTGAAATTGCTTAATAAGAAAACCCTCAAATAGTTGCACCGGTTTTCCCGCATTGGGTTTTTCCGGGGACATTGGTCCAAAAATAACGATGTCATTTTGTGTGCTTGTTTCTGTTTCCTTCAGTTGATGATCTGTAATATGTTGAGCATGCTCTAGTGTTTATTTTCAGTATTTATATTGTACATAACTTAAGTAACGAAACAAGTAGGTAGGAATAAATCGGTAAAGTGCATGGAGGGTTTCTAACTGGTAGACTTAGAAACTTCAACATGGTATCAGAGGGTGGTTACAGATCACAGGAGAATTGAGGACATCAGCCGAGCGGAGCAATAGCAGCAGAAAATAGTTGTCCCGAGTGATAGAAGTTGTTTCTAGCAGAGCAGCAACAAGGGAAGGGTGGCGTAGTGCCTACGTCATCAAGGGTGAGCTAGGAAGAGGCAGCGCAGAGGCTAAGGGAGGCAAAGGGAGACTCACGTAGAGCCACGTAGAAGCTATGAGGGCTGACGCAGTTGGCTAAGGAGGTCGGTTGCTGGTGCCAGGATTGCGCAGAGCCTAGGAGCCCTCACCTTCAGGTTGCTGGGGTTTAGGAGGCTGTGGGAAAGTTGTAGAGTGGAACTGGTGAGGTACTATAGTCAGAACAATACCTGACAGGGCAAGGCTAAGAGGAGGGAGTTGCTACCGAGGGTTTCTAGCCGAGAAATCCGGATCAGTGGTGTGGTTGCATAGACGATCAGAGTAGGGGGCATCTTGACATCGGCAGAAGGATTTCCAGAAGGGAAATCAAGACTCAGAGGGAGTCACGTCGAGAACTTCCAGGAGGAAGTAGAAGAGCATCATGGCACTACACGGAGTAAGAGACCAGGACAGAGTGGACGGAGCATCAAACTTCGCAGTCTAGAAGGCCAGAATCTTATCCATACTTGACAGAAATCATGTCAAGCACTTCGCCTTGAAGACGATAGCTATCCCAGTCGACCCAGCTGAGAACAACAAGTACGAGGAGGCAATGGCGAGGGCCAAAAGCATCATCCTTGACGGGGTCAAGGACCATGTAGTACCACACATTGCCGAGAAGGAAACAACAAATGAGATGTGGGAGGCCCTAAAGAAATTGTACCAGCATACTTCTGTGCAGAGAAGAATGTTACTAGAAAATCAACTGAGGTCATATCAGATGAAAAGGGGAGAACTGATTGACACCTTCCTCGAAGGACTGAATGAGATCCGAGATCAGTTGACTTCCATAGAAGCCACACTGGATCAGGAATTGATGGTGAGGATAGCTCTAAATGCAGTCTTAGAAGACTGGGAGGTATTTGTCCAAAGTATATTGGGCAGAGGGACACTTCCACCTTGAAATGAGATGTGGGCGGCTCTTCGCCAAGAAGAGATCAAACGGCAGACAAAGGCGAGAAGCAGGAGTAAGGGGATCAGAGTCAAAAAGGAAGAGGAGGAAGATGTTGCCCTAGCATCTGAGGGAAAGCAAGAAAAGCGGAAGAAGGAAATCTCCAAGATCAAGTGCTTCCACTGTGGGGAGCTGGGTCATTATGCAACCCAGTGTCCAAGGAAGAAGAGTAAGGGAGAGTCTTGTAAGACTAAGGCAGCGCCAGCAACGTCAGGGAAGGAAGTGGAGACATACAATGACTGTGCCATGAGTGCACACGCACCACTTGAGCAGAAGTGGGGAGACATTGAGCTGTAGTCAGGCGGACTACAGGCAGTGAGGGGCAGGATCCTCAAGGTACCCAGCCTCTTGGATTAGACCTTGCTACGGGAACCCCAAAGAGGAGTAGCAGGACTGGCTGAGTCGGGTAGAGACAGACGCAGATGAAGCGGCAGAAAGAGCTATAGTGCAAGAGTCCCGAGACAGCGTGAGGCTAGCAGGCTGCAGCAGTGCGAGAGGCACGGGAGTGTTGCACCAGTGCAGGATGGCACAGAGAGGTATGCAATGGTGCAAGATGCAGGAAGTTGTTGCAGCAGCGCAGAGGTCAGAGAGGGGGCACTTGTTAGCGGCAGAAGGAGCTTCAGCATCAAGAGGGTCTCTAGCCCAACAAAGAGGTCAGAGTTCGGAGATCAATTACTTACTTCTCTGTAACTGAGTTGCAGTGCAGCAGTGGGGAGCACGATGCAGCATGATGAGAGGAGTTGCAATGCGGATGCAGTGTTGGGAGAAAGGACCAGCAACAGCACGGATGCAGAGGGAGCTGTCATACAGATGTAGCAGTGGCAGTGGCAAAACCATGGGCAGCAGTACAGGATACAGCAGTGCAAAGGATGGTGGGTAGCAGGCCTAGCATCAGCACAGGGACCGATGCCAGACAATGTTGCACGAAGCGGAAGCGCAGAGCGCGGAAGCGTCATTTTCCAAAAATCTAGGAAGCGAAGCGTCCGCGGAAGCGTCTGCTATATATATATATTTTTATTTTATTTTTTTGCATTTATACTCAAAACAAACATCCCAAATACCAAATTAATTGTAGAAGACATGAAAACATGCATATTTTTGCATAAATCAAGATAGATATGGCATCCATGATTCCATTGTAGTTACTAGTATGTACAACAATCATCTATATTCTAGCTATTACAAACATACATCAAATTTTTAAGCATATTATAAAACATAAAGCATTTAAGCATATTATAAAACATAAAACATAGAGCATATTATGATTTATCTAGCAAGTGAGCAACTGTCAACATTTGTCATGTCCAAAATTCAAATAATAATGTTTACAAAATATGTCACTTGGTCACCGCCAAGCCAAAAAGGTTCAAAATTCAAATTCACAAGTCTACAAGTCTAATGAGTAATCTATGACAAAAAGAAGTAGATTGTGAATATATCTACTAATCTCTCCTCCTTCCACCACGAATAGAACGTGATGGCGGGCCTCCACGTGGTGGCAATGAAGAAGATGGTCCCTGTGTAAGTCGTGGCACTGGAACTGATGAAGAAGAACCCCCTGCCGTTGGTGTTGAACCATGGAACCTAGAAACCAAGGGACCAGATGGGGGTGGGGGTGGTGGCATATCAAGACCCGTGTCATCATCCTAGAATCGCTCAAAAAATTCATGCAAAAAAAAAAAACACTAGTTAACAAAAAAATTAAAAACATGAATTAGAGAAATGCTTTATAAGGGAAAATTGGAAAATTCATACCACAATGGACATACCTGGATAAGAGCCTCCTCTATTTGCTCTAGTCGCAACACTCCATCCTCCAAATTGGTCTCCTCTGGATTCTTGTCCCAAGTCAACAAGTCTTTATTAGACTTTGCATCTTCACAGTAATGGGACAACAATCGCAAGTTGTAATGAACATAAACCAAGCTCTCTGCCCGGTCTAAATTCAACCTGTTCATTTTAACACTGTGGATGAAAGAATAAGAGCTCCAACACCTCTCTGCAGAAGAAGTATTTACCACCTGTGATAGCACCCGCAATGCCAAACTCTGTAGAAGTGGAGTAGGCCCTCCATGCATGTTCCACCACTCAAGAGCAGAAAAATGCTCTCGATCTTGAATTGCATGCATGCTCCCAAATGGACCAGTGTTGCTCGTATAGTTGCTCACCTATCTCCGTACCAATGCAGCCTCCTCATTATCAGGGATTAATCTACTCAATGCAGCCATATATTTTTCGTGAACCTCTCTATCTTGGTGTGGTTTTTTCCTGCTTCCCCCCCCAGGTGCTGGTGTTGAAAGCCATGATGGATGATAGTATTTAGGTGTCAAAACATATGCTAATGCATGCAATGGAACATTTAGCATTTCCCATCGGTTTTCCACCTCTGCACGAATATAATTGTACAAGGTGGTATCTCTAGGCTCAACAATGTCTTTAATCTGCCCCAACATGCTATCCATTTGCTCATACACCTCCCCAATTACTGGTCGATCTGAATCTGCAAACTTGATCATGTAATAAATTGGTTTGGTGAATTGCAAAACATATTTAACCTGTGACCAAAAGTAACTGTCAAGAACAGTGTCCTTGACTTCATTAGCACCATCTGTGTCAGTGTTAATTTCATCCCATGTTTCAGCACACACCAGATTAGTTAAAGCTTGTCTCACCCTCACTAGCCGCCTAAAGGTGAGGTAATAACTAGCAAATCTTGTCTTTGCAATTTTAAGCAATTGCAACTTGGAGTAAGTGCCATAGAAGTAGTTTACCCTTGTATGCCCTGTGATGAATTTAATGAGCTGCTTCCCTTTCCTGTAAACCTCAGCAATCCACCCACAATCTTTGTGTTTCACAATATCATGCATCAAAAGGTTCAATGTGTGAACCAGGCACCCAGACCAAAAGATGTGTGGATGAGTACGCTCAATAATTTTTCCTGCTGCCTTACAATTTGCTGCATTATCTGTGATCACTTGAACCACATTATTCGGACCAACATCTTTGATTGATGTCAAGAGGAGATCTGCAATGTTTTGTGCAGTTGCACTGATGGAGGAGGAGTCATGACATGCAATAAATACTGCACCACTAGAAGAAACACCAAGAACATTTATCAAATGTTGGTTTCTAATATTTGTCCACCCATCTGATACAATGGATACCCCAGAATCCACCCACTCATGTGTAAAACGTGTCAAAGCTCTTTGAACCTTAGCTTTTTCTCTTTCTAATAACACTGTTCTAGCTTTCTCATAGTTGGGGGCCTTGTATCCTTTTGGGGCTTCATTGATGGCCTTTACCATGTCATGCCAATAAGGAGAGCGAAGCACATTGAATGGTACACCGCAAGCACAAAGAAAACGGACTATCTTTCCATCCACATCATCCCTCCCAGCAACATTAAGGAAATCCCCTATTGTTCTTCTACCTCCAGAGGTTGCAGAAGTACCATGAGGAGATGGGCAACTACCAAATTTAGAGGTTGAACTTGATTCAGAATGAGTTTTTTGTTTCTTGTTTTTTTGTTGTGCAGCCATCTCTATTTGGATGTATTTTGTTCTTTGTTCAGCTGAAATTTTTGGGCAAATTTGTACCCCCACAGAACCCTTTTTTTCATCACTGTCCAGCACCCCACAAAGATGCCTCCTCAGACGGGTATATGAACCACAATATGGTCTTCCTCCATGACAATCATGAGGGCACATCCATTTGTAAGATCCACCACCCTTTCCCCCATCAAGTTTGGTCACATAGTTCCACAAGGGTGTTGATGTACCTTTCCCATCTTGTGCTTCAGTGTCCCCTTCAAGTTCATCCCCTTCCTCTTCAAACCCTTCCTCCTCATCATACATTGGGTCACCAAGTTCATCCCCTTCCTCTTCCCCTCTATTCCTCACCTTTGCCATCATTAAAACCAAGAGTGGAATGATACATAGAAGCCAAAAGAACACCATCTTGGAATATGGATATAGGTGGTGGACAACCTGTAAATAAAGGAGCAAGTAGAAACAATGGGAAAGAGTAGGAGAGGGAGGAGAAAAATACAATTTTTTTTTCAAAAAAACAAGGGAGTTTGGGGTTTGAACTTACCTCTTTAGCTCTTGTAGATGAAGTCCTCCAAGCTCTTGCTCCAAGCTCCTCCTCCTTCTCCTAGCTCCTCCTTCTTCACTCCTCCAAGCTCTCCTCTCTTCTCCTCTCCTTTCCTCTCTTCTCTTCTCCTCTCCTCTCTTCTCTTCTCCAACTCTCATAAACTCAAAGTGAGAAAATGAGAAGAGAATGGGGGCTTTATTCTTTTCTAAACTCACCCTAAACTAACCCTAACCTCACCCTAACCCACCCCCTCATGCTAACTTAAGTGAACTTTTTAAAAAAATTAAAAAAAAAAACCGAGTTATATGCTGCCCGCGCGGAGTTTACTGGAAGCGCGCTTCCGGGCCTCGTGAAGCGTGCGCTTCCGGGCCTGAAGCGTTGCGCTTCCGGAGGCCCGAAGCGCCCTCCGAAGCGCGGATCCGGGCCAACGCTTCATGAATTCCAGGAATCGTTTTTAAAAAAAGGAATCGCGCTTCAGAAATTTGGAATCGCGCTTCGGGGAGAGGTTCCGGAACGCTTCCGTACGGGACGCGATTCCGGCCTCGGATCCGGGGGGGGGGGGCGATTCCTGCAACACTGATGCCAGATGATCAGAGTAATACTCAGTGAGGAGTATTGCTAGAGCACAGTCCTCGCTAAAAGGGAGTGTTGATTTGTGGTAGCATTGGATGTGCTCTAGCCACGAAATTTGGTGGAGAGGTTGGGGAACATGAGATCTCCAATACTCAGAAAGGGTTTGCGCAGATTCTAAACAGTTTGGGAGATATTAAAATAATTAATATTTTTAATGGAGTCCCCAAGTCTAAACTTAGGGAAATTAAAATATGGATTAATATAAAACTGTGTTAGAATGGTCCAAAAGACATGGATCAAGCCAGATCTAATCTTAGACGTTGATTAGGGACTTAATCTCGATCGTTGATATGTCAACGAAAAAAGTATAAGAGGAGGCTTCAGGGTCACTTGGAGAACACACCAGATGATCAGTCATTCTATTCTCTAGAGCAGGGTTTGCTAAGAGAGATAGAATCAATGATCGGAGTTGCAGCTGAGGGGCAGTGAGTACAAAGAGAAAGAGAGGCAGAGATAGTGCTGGGAGATCAACATAGGAGCCAGAGAGAGTGACACAGTAGCAGCCAGGGCTCACGCAGAGGCAGCCAGGACCTGCGCAGTTCTTCAGAGAGGCCAGCGTTGCTGATGCAGAGGGCCAGAAGACTGATGCAAGGCCTCCTGAGGATGACGCAGAACCATTCAGGGCGACGCAGGGCCAGCGCTGGGCAAAGAGAGGCTGACGCAATCCAGAAAGAGGCTGGCGCTAGGGTTTCTGGGGCAGATTGGAGCTGAGGAGCTGCCGGAGGGTTTATCCGGGGTTTCAGCCGAGACATTTTCCTCTGATTGAGAGGTACTATTGCCAAGGGCATTCTTTGTTGGGTAAGCCGGATTTGGAACCCAGATTGTACTATGAAATTGCTTAATAAGAAAACCCTCAAATAGTTGCACCGATTTTCCTGCATTGGGTTTTTCCGGGGACATTGATCCAAAAATAACGGTGTCATTTTGTGTGCTTGCTTTTGTTTCCTTCAGTTGATGATCTGTAATATGTTGAGCATGCACTAGTGTTTATTTTCAGTATTTACATTGTAAATAATTTGTTAAGTAACGAAACAAGTAGGTAGGAATAAATCAGTAAAGTGCATGGAGGGTTTCTAACTGGTAGACTTAGAAACTTCAACATGGTATCAGAGGGTGGTTGTAGATCACAAGAGAACTGAGGACATCAGCGAAGCGGAGCAATAGCAGCAAAAAACAGTGGTCCCTAGTGACGGAAGATGTTTCTAACATATTCCTAAACTATGAAGAATTCATAAGAAATATTCCTAAACTAATTACAGAAGAGACAAACTCAGCTATTATAAAAGAAGTAGAAGAAGAAGAAATTCAATCTGCCATATGGAATCTTCAGCCAGATAAAGCTTCGGGACCTAATGGGTTCTCCATAGCATTCTATCATACCTTTTGGTTGCTCATTAAAAAGGACCTTCTAAAGATGATCAAATGGGCCTTTAGAAAAAAGAAAATAAGTGGCAATACCAATTCCACCTATCTGGCCCTAATTCCAAAATAAATGAAACCCTCCACCTTTTATCATTTTAGACCAATATCTCTCTGCAACTCCTCATACAAAATTATCTCCAAGATTCTTGCCAACCAGCTTAAGGCTCTTCTTTCCAACTTGATTTCTAAAAATCAAGGAGGCTTTGTTCCAAATAGGCAAATTGTTGATAATATTATGTTGGTCCAAGAAGAAAACCAATCAAGTATGTCCAAAAATGAGCAAGGCTTCATCTTGAAACTCGATATGGCAAATGCCTTTGATCGAGTCAACCTCTCTTTCCTAACTGTTGTCCTCCATAAATTTGGTTTCAACACAGCCTTTATAGACATCATCAAAGCTTGCATCATAGGGCCGTGGATTTCCCCACTCATCAATGGAAGACCTAGTAGCTTTTTTCATAGCTCTAGAGGTTTAAGACAAGGATGCCCACTCTCACCTTTCCTCTACATCATAATGGCAGAATCTCTTAGCAGGAACTTGGAGCATTGCAAACATAATGGCTCTATCACTGGGCTCTTTTTCAGCAGAGGAGTCAACAGTATTAACCACTCTTTGTTTGTTGATGACACATTATTTTTAGGAGGCGCTTCATGTATAGTTGCTAGAAGGTTCAAAATCATTTTGGACAGATTTTTGGAGGTCTCTGGGTGTCTACTAAACAATCTAAAGAGTAGTATTTTTCGTTGGAACACCCCTCCACGAATTTTACAACGTATCTCCCAAATTTTGGGAGTTCCTTTCAAAGCAAATTGGGGCCACTTCAAGCATTTGGGACTGCCTATTTCAAAAGATACTCTGAAGTCAGAGATTTGGCAATCTGCCATAGAAAAAATGAAGAAAAAAATTCATAATTGGGGCATGCTCTGGCTCAACCTAGCTAGGAGGATCACTTTGATCAAATTTGTTTTATCAGCTCTTCCTCTCTATCAATTTGCTATCATCAAGCCTTTGTTGGGGTTCAAAAGAAAATAGAGTTAATTATTAGAAAATTTCTATGGCAAGGAGGTAAATCGGAGACCAAAAAATTCAGTTTGGTAAACTGGAATTAAGTAACTACTCCTTTTGAAAATGGAGGCATTTCCATTTGAATTCCTAGGCTAATGAATATTGTCTTCGGAGCTAAGATAATATGGAGATTCATAACAAAAGAACCCACCTGGTGGAAGTAAGTCTTGGAGGCAAAATACTTAAATACCTCTCGGCAGTTTCTTCTCTCTGAAAAAATACCCATCAGACCATGCTCCCAAATCTACAAGTTACTCAGAAAAGCCCTCCCTCTTATTAAAGAAAACACATTGAGAATTTCGGGTGGTGGACAAGATATAAATTTATGGAAAGATAGTATCTTGGGTAAATCTCCTCATTCTGATCTTCAAGGCATCCAGCCTCTCAAAACTTGGATGATAGATAAAGGAATTCACTCCCTTGCACAAATCTCAGAATGGAATCATCAAGATAATTCTTGGGTAGATTGGTGCCCCCTAGACTTTTCTCCTAATCTCAGCAATCAATGGGACTTGCTCCTTTCTCACCTTAAGGATGCAGCTCCTATAAGTCTCAGTCAACAAGACAACTTCAAATGGAACCCATCTGGAGGGGAATTTTCTGTAAAATCAGGTTATATGAAGCTTCAAGAAGATAATGGTCAACCGGATTGGCCTCTCTAGAAAGCAGTCTAGAAAACATAGTCTCCCAAAAATCAAGATATTTATTTGGACCATGGTTAAAGGCATCCACGGGCCATCAAGATGTCCCATGTGTTAAGAAGAGGAAGAAACAATCCAACATTTATTCATAAGTTGCAAATTTGCTGAAGAATGCTGGAATTTATTGGTTTTCCCAATCGAAGCCAACATAAATTTTAATCTCCCCCTCTCTGAATTCTATTTGAAGTGGAAAGATCGATACCCCTACCCTTTAAAGAACAAGAATTTGTTAAAGAGGTTTTGGAGGAGTCTTCCTTTTTGTTTTGGAAAATATGGCTTGCTAGAAACAAGCAAATTTTTCAAAATATGAATCCAGATGTCAGAAAAATCCTTGCCAAAACTTGGGGTCTAGCTTCAGAATTCCTTTTTGCAAAAGGAGTAAAAAGATTTGGATTTCAGTATTCTTCAACATGAGGAGAAATGTTAGCTCAATTTTGTTTTAGATAGACCCTGAATTAAGAGCTGCCATCTCAAAACTACACCCAACAAGCTCAAAGACTGGAAAATTAAATTGAAAGAAAAGGAATTGTTGATCTGGTTAAACTCTTTAAAGAGGCCTTGTCTTTTTTTTTTATGGTGCTTCAAAATCCAATCTAGGCAGAGCAGGTGCAATAGGTTACATTATTGACCAGGGGAAGGAAAACACAATCTCTTTCGAGTGGAGACTTGGTATAGAAACAAACAACAAAGCGGAAGCTTATGCATTTCTTCTGGGATCTCAAATCCTTAATAGAGAAAATTATATGAATCCTGTCATTATTGGTGACTCCTCAATCCTTATTCATCGAATGGTCAAGAAAACGAAGTCAAAAAATGTTGATCTCGGCCATATCACATCCAGAATTCAACACCAATTAAAAAATCTAGGAAATGTCTGCGTTTACCATGTTTTAAGAGAAAAAAACAAGGCAGCTGACAGACATGCAAATAACGCTTGTATACGACCCCAGGGAGAAATAAGAATTAGCAATGAAGTTTTCAAAAAATTCATTCCCTAAGCTCCTCATTATCCTCTCTCTACAGAGTGTTCTTATCATGATCTCTAGATTTTCACCCCATTTCTTGTTCTTCTTTTCATTGGTCAACCACGTTCTCCCTTTGAAATCCTCTCTTGTCATAGCTCCCCTCTCTATGCCGATTTGTATCCCTCCTCGATCCTCCTCCCCTGCCATTCTCGCTTCCCAATTCCTTTGTTATCATCACTCCGAGGACTCTCGGGCCTCTCGTTTGTCCTCCCTTTCCTTTATCTTCCCTCCCCTTCTTCCCTTTCCCTGCGATGCGCCTTCCCTTCTCCAAACTTCTCATCTCTGTCTACTTCTTCCTCTCCCCCAGCTGCGCTCGCCACTCCCTTCGTGCTCTCCTGCTTCCTCTGTCCCCCTATCATATTTTGTTCGGATTCCCCTGATCTTTTTCCAAAGGCCGAATCGTGCCCACATTGCAAGTTGCACAAAGTCACCTTGGATCAAATTCGAGCCATGCACAACCAGTTACAACACAATTGCAGATCTGAGACAGGCTTCATCCTCCATCAGCTCAATGAACATCAAAAGGAGTTTGAAAAGCTCAACAACAAATGTGCGCACCTGGAAAATACAGTCAATGTTCTACAAGACATCATTTCTAAAAAGCCTGGAGAAAGCTCCAACACTTCGGATTGAGGAAGCATGAATCAACAGCAAGAAGAGAAGACAGTTAATCAAGAATAAGAAGAAACAAAGAACATGGCACATCAGGAATTTACTTGCTTACCAAAAGAAGGAACTCCTAGTTCTCGGCATTAATATCTTTTTCACTTTTAGTCATGACAAGCAAATGTATTATGCTCCTAAAGCAGTTCGTTAAGATCTACAATCTAAATGTAGTAGGTAAGTTAGGGATTTATGAAGTCAATGTAACAGCTGAAAAAGAAGGATCAAAGTCTTTTGCTCCTCTTTTTCCCTTGATCCCTTCAGCTTTCATGTACTGGGGAGCTTTGCCTTCCTCTATTTTGGAATGAAAATAACATATCCGACTTTGTTAAAAAAAAAGTTATGTGACTGGCTGGGCAACATGAGCCAAGTGCATCATCATCTCTATAGGACTGGGGCATGAGCGAGAAATGTGTGGTGATGAAGAAGCCCATGGCATGGCAATCAATTCTCTATTGTGGTGGAGGCCCATGGCTCTCCACACTCACCCTACAAGTGCCATCATGACCCTCTGGAGGGCTTGGATCTCGTATAGGGAAGTCAAGCACAAGACGAAGATCCACTTGCAATCCTATATAAGATCCAATGTGTCCCCTCACCTTCCAATAAAAAAATTCATTAGAGAAATTGAGTAAATAAGCTTGGAAATTAGGGGCCTAAGTGAACACTTCATAGTCACATGTCCTTCCAATTGGGCTTTAGAATGTACAGGTATTCCCAAGCCCAAGAGGTAGGTTAATAAAGGACCTTATTACGTGGTTTCAACATCTAAGAGAGTGACAAGTCAATGGTACATCCATCAAGTGGTAGGTGTCATGTGAAATAATGGTGGGATAGAGTGGGACAATAGGGAAGGCTCCAAAGCCACATGTCATGGTACAAGGGTAGCTATGATGAGGGAAGCCCATACATGGGTATATGGATGTAGGGGGGGAGCAATCGTGGTGCATGGGTTACGCCGGCATTTGTTTTTTCATCCTTCTTCATATGCCTTTTGCCTTTTATTGATTTTTCTTTCTTTAATTGCTTGAGGCTCCAGGGAATGAGAGCATGATGTGTATGATAAAGTAGTGAATACTCCCTTAAGGTTGGGCAGTTCGTCGCCCAATAGGGGTTGGGACAACCATGGGTTTCTTAATGATGCAAGGGGCACACATAGGGGCCCTAGGAACCAAGGCGATGGCCATAATGATAGGGGGTAAAGCTCATGCTTGGCTTTTGTCCATGTGCTAAATTCTTATGTCCCAATCATCTTTTGCATTTTGTGGTACATTTCCTGTTGTAAGTGGCCAAATTATGCTTTTAATTTTCTTTTTAGCTGCATCAACCTCTAGGGCATCATTCCAAGCCCAACCCAAAGTGTGGACAAGGGGAAGGGCAGGCTAACTACCTATGGACTCAATGGACAAATGAGGACCTAGATGGGAAAAGTATGGAAAGGGGGTATAATGAGCGAAGAGGAGTGAAATATATGATGTCGAGAAGCGGGACCACGCAACCAAAATTAGGGTTTCCCATGAAGTGTCACTCCTAAAGCTAGTCGCCAATAGAGGAGAACCCACGAAACTAGGATACAAGATTAACCACCAAGTTGGGACAAGGGAACAAGAATACAAACCAAGCCCATTCTTTCTGTCGAATCCCCCCACTAATCCATGTCCAAATGTGTCCAAGAAAAGCAAACAAAAATACCCAATTGCATAATGAAAAGCCATACCTTCGGGGTTGGAAGGCCCACCTTCAAACATACAATCCTAACAGATGGGCAAGGGCACATTATGGTTGGCTCAAGTGGTGGAGAGTGGTGGCACATCGAGCTATATGCTGGCTACAAGGGGTTGTTGGTTGTCGGCTAAAGACATATCTAGGATAAAAATGCTCCTATGGGTGTCACCCACTGGTGGTGGATAACAGGGCACACAAGGAACACCTACTTGTTGCTCTCCAACAGCCACAAGATGCTCCAACAATCTGTCTAATCTTGGACCTTCTATCAACTAGCAAAAATCAACATAAGACTCATTCAACATACCTTAATTAGTTACCTTCTACAGCCTATTAAAGTCTCAGCTTGTGCTAGATTTTGAAGTCTGACGTGGCACTGGTTAGGGCTTACATCTACCCTAATTCTGCCCTCAAAACTTTGCAAATTCTCCTCAAAAAATCCTCCTCTTCTGCATTGTCTCTAAGCCTTATGTCGCACTATTGTTCTAGCTTGATCAGACCTCATATCAACCCTAGACTAGGGCTATATCCCTCTTATACCAACATAAAAAACTTCAACCTAGTTTTAGAGAAATTTCCATCATAAATTCTGCACAAAACATGCCCAGAATGCACCTTCTTCCCTTGTTGCTAGCTCTTACCTACTTGACCTAACAGTCACAAGAAGAAAACACGTCAAAGAGACCCTCTCCTTGACTTCGCTAGGCTTCCTATATCTTCGGCTCAATCATAGAAATGATCTTCTTTCAAACTTCGCTGCTTCATTGCAAGAACAAGTCCTTCATGAACATGACTAGATTTCATAATACAAAAGCCATCTTGCTCCTTGACAACTTGATCCTTCTTGACAAAATTCTTCTAGAAAAGTTGCATTAGAATGGAGGTAATGCCATTTGTCATAGAGTTAACACCACTATAGATGCATTGATGCTCCATATATGTGATCATTGTAATAAGCCACCGTAGCGTGCCACTATGAAACCGGATTCGTCCAAACCCCTGGACGAATCCCGAATCGGACGAATCGGACACGATTCTGTCCTGACACGTGTCATGTTGCAAGGACTCGTCGTGTCATATTCGGGTACGTCGTGTCATGGGCGTGTTCAAAAAATGAATAACGTGTCACGAATTTTGGAATCGAGTCCTGGTTTCGGATTCGTTTTTCGGGCTGCTGCTAGGTTTAAATGCCTGTTGTCTCTCCCATTTGACGGCATTTGCAAAGGAAACAGGCACAGCGATTTGGCATTTGCGATCAGGTTTCATTCACCGTTCACGGAATCACCAGTTGCAGCGAGGAGCGGAATACACTTGCAGGTTAGTTTGCTGAGCGGACCGCATTGTAACCGTTAAAACATGTTTTACGATGACCCAAGACCTGTAGGTTTTAAGTTTCAGTGTATTACATAGCAACACTGAGACTTGTGACTGAGATGTCACGTGACTATGTTCAGTACAAGACTGCATTTTGTATGCCAAGGATATATCTCACATGATTGTGTTTGTATTCACAAGACCGTGTTTTGTATGTTATACAACTACCCGAGACTATATTACGTGATCCTTCTTCGACGGCAATAAACCACAGATTGACGTTACAGAAATTTGTATCTTCTTTGCTCTAGAAGATCCAAAAGAATATTGATAATTTAACCCTTCACAACAGAAAGGCATTATTATAGCTCACTATTGGTAGATTGGCCTCTGAATTTGGTGTGTTTATCTATGGCTAACTGCAAAAAAGAATACAGAATTCTTCTTGTTTGTTACTTTGTAAAGTAATGGAATTCCTGGGACAGGCTCAGGTCAAACCCAGGTATGCTGACTGATTCCTTATAAGAATTGATTATGAAAATCAAATTGGGCAGAAGACCTATAGAAATTCTTCGCTCTGACCAGCTGAATAAACTTTTAGTATTAGAATATATTTAGCTAAAGTTTTCGTCATAGCCT
Organism: Pinus tabuliformis; assembly: GCA_031772625.1. Lineage (NCBI taxonomy): Eukaryota > Viridiplantae > Streptophyta > Pinopsida > Pinales > Pinaceae > Pinus > Pinus tabuliformis. The sequence goes on along the minus strand of CM062809.1, from coordinate 827,733,664 downwards.
TTTAACTGTATTCCTATTGCGATAAGTGTATAGAACCCTTATCACAGCAATACTGTAGTCTGTAATCATCAAATGATTCCAAACTCTGTCTTGAGTTCTGTTCTCTCATCCAAATCACAGAGATACCCGGCGTGAAAACTTGTTTACTGCTCCAGTTTATTACAGCAAGGCTGTTGAGTGTTGACCCATGTCATTTGCATGAGTTCATCTCATCTCACAAAAGAGAAAAGCCTTCTTTGTATCCTTTAATGAGGACCTTATTGTGATTGAGATAGTGAAGGTCATGGTGAAAATACTAGTATGTGGACTAAACAACCTTGTGAAGACATCCATTTGTCAATTTCCGTAGGTAGAAAATAAGAAGGAACAAGCTGGTGTGAAGGAAGATGGATTAATCATGGCCTAAATGTGCACAACCTTGGGTGTTGTAGTGATATTGCTGCACAAAATTTTGGTGACACTGAGGATATTACTAATTTTGAGATGTCTGAGGGTGCTGTTAATAATTGTTCTCTTGTTTTTTGAAATCAATAAATTTGTATCATTAATTAAAATTTGTGTAAGAAATATGCTAATAACTAATTTTTAAGATATATATATATATATATATATATATATATATATATATATATATATATATATATATATATATATATATATATATATATTTTTAATAAAATAATATATAACGTGTCCTAACGTGTCTTGTTCCGGGGGTCAGCGTGTCTCGAATCCGACACCACGAATCCCGAATCCTACGTGTCCCGAATCCCCGTGTCAGGTGACTTAGGTGCCACAGTGAATGTATTGTAGAGACCGAGCCACTGGAATACATCTTCAAGGAATGTGAGCCACATATGAGAGATATAAATCATAAAATGCCTGGCCACAGAGTCATACGAACCACTGTAGAATGCGATCCCTAGAAGGATTATATAGTCAAGCAATATTATTGTCACAGGTTATACGAGCCATGGTAATCAAGCCTCAGTGCCACACTAAACATGTATAGGGTGCGAACCATGTGTTCTCTTAAGAAGATCCTTGCCATATATAAACCAAGGCTACTTGACAACATGAGTATCAAGTAATCATTGTCTCATTGTTTCATTGGTCATTGTATTATGACAAACCATAGTATATGAACCACAAGAACCTTAGTTTGCAAGCCATAGAGTATAATGCGAACCATAGATGACAACCACAGGAGGGTAGCTACAAGGAATGTGAACTTTAGATCATAAATGTAGCCTTAGCAAAAGAAGTATGAGTCCACAAAGATGTTATTTGAGCCACTGTAAGATGTAGCAAGTTGAAATCAGGGTCTTTTTCATGTTACAGAGGTTAAATTGTTGTATCTAGAAGAGATCCAAAATCTTGTTCAATCTGAAAGCCATTGATGTAATGATTATAGAATGCGAGTTCTCGTCACGTGATTTACAAAGAATAGAGAGTCAAAACAAGCCTCAAGTTCTAAAGCGAGCAACAGATGATATGGGAAGTTGCCACAGTCATCACAGGAGCTTCTAAAATTTAATGAGAGCCATGGAAATAGGCCACAAAGATGTGATCCTCATCCTCCTCCTTTTGACCTTAGCTCTCATACCATGTTGGAAAATCAATGTGTTTGAAAATTAAAATTGATTTTCCTTACTTGATAATTACTTGTGATCTTTGTTGGCTTTATATTATTTAGTTTTACTTCTTCATCAAGCAATAACAAAACATGAAGATCACAAAGACACAAAGAACACAAAATATAGGCTCCAAGCCAGGGCAAAAGCCCACAATTGAGGAAAACCCGAACAATCCTCTTCTTATAGAATCAGATCAAAATGAGACCTCCAAGACTCAAAGACCAAGACCTCTTCCAAGCACCAAGTCATGCCCCCAAAAGTATTCCTCAAACAGATCAAAGTTTACCAAGTCAAAGATGGTCAAACTTCACAAAGTCTACTCCCAGTCAAAGTCTCGATTCTCCATCTCAGGTCTGCAATTCGAACCTACAACCCTCAGCTTCTTACAATTATCCAGAAACCCTTGCTTCGCACATTTGAGAATCCAAGCTAAAATCATATTTTTCTTCTTTTCTTTGTCTTTCTCTTGTTTTCTTGATCTTCGCTCTTCTTGCTTCAGACTAAACTTGTGAAGTGTGTCCAAATGAGTCGAAGTTTCTCCCTCTATATGCCCTTCTCAAGAGATCGAATAGGCCTCTCCTAGGCCGACTTTTCACTGGCAAGGCCGACTTGATCTTGGGGGTCATTCTGTCTTTCTAGACTCAAAAATATTTTTTCTTTCTTGTTACAAATTGCCCAAATGACAAAGACTCTTTTTGACTCATTGAACCCTAGGAGCATGAAGAACATGCTTGAACTATACTTGACCATGAAACCCATGCTTAAATAAAATTATTTTTCTTCTTTTACATGAAATACAAATTGATTCAAGTAGAAAAGATAATAATGAAGCCCAAACCTAGTTACTTTTCCAAAATTAACAAGGAAAATGGCCCAAACAGATGAAAATATATACAACGATCTGAATCTGATCTAGCTAGTCAAGCCTTAGACTTGGTTGATTTGGATCTCGTTGTTGCCCCCTTTTCAACTTCCTCAAACCTAGCACACTTGAATAGAATTATTTCTCCACCCATCATGGAGATGTCTCTCTCAATGCCTTGTGCCCTCATGTGTAGTTGAGTCTTCTCCCTTGGCTTATAAGCTTAAGTTATAACTGAATCAACAACCCTAATCTCCAAAGTGATTGAAGGCTAAGATTAGATATCACCTCACTTGAGATTGATGGTTGAGATTCGTCTAATTTACTAATGCAAATGACCTTTGTACTAGGTTAGATTAATCTCACTTTTGCCTTATAAAAGAAATTACTAAGTTTCAAGGGTCCATTTGGCGACTTTTGCACACCCAGACACTTAGGCTTGTGTAGAAATACCTGCCCGACTACAAACATCACACTCCCTATTAGCGAGGGAGGTACCTCAACCACCTCGAACTAGCTCTGATCCTAGAACAATGTCCCACACTACATTTGTGACCATGGCTAATCCCTTTGAACTAGAAGCCTTCCCTGCCCCCCTAGTTCACAATCATCCTCAAAAAAATGCTCCCTTTGAACTTGCTCCTAGAAGTCTCCTACTCCTAAACATCTTGTAAAGTCATCTCATACCATGAGACCTTCTTAATAGACTTGGAAGGAACTGCTCATCGGTCCTCCCTACTTGAACCTAGAGGTTGGCTCTCTCTACTCTACTCAACCTTTGGAGCTTCCTACTCCTTGCTCTCTATCATTGTCCTTCTACTTGCCATTGCTCATATAGGCTGGCCCTTTAGCCTATACAAGTTGCCCTCTCTAACTCCAGTGGCGTGGCCATCGTTAGAGCTAGATCCCATGGATATTATCAATGCTTGTTCATCCTAGAACCCTACCACAAATCCCTTCTTCTCTAGCATGGAGACAAATCAAACTTCTCTTGAGTTCTAGTACCCATAGCACGTCCTTCACTTCAACATGCCTCTTGACTCAAGTTGGAATGCCATTGTCCCAACTCCCTGTTGAATTTCCATGACCTTGGGTCTAGGTTAGAGTCTTAAAATCACTAACGCTACCAAACCAAGAATCCCAACCATAAACTACTTTGCACAGTGGAAATATAAAGCAATAAATCACATATGCACAATATACACAATTTTAAACAAAATTGTACAACATGTACAATCCCAATCTTTGTTATATTAAACAAACTGAGTAATACAATAGTCTATGGTTTACAAGATACAATGACAAACTTCGTTGCGCAACTTCAATGTTGTATATTGTCCTATCGATCCTTCGTTTCCATACTGGTCACTAGTAGTTCCTTAGTCCATCAAGGCATCTACACATCAAGACTCCAAGAGGGTTGCCTCCTATCACTGCTGCAAGTCACGTCTGCTACAATGAACACGAGCTCATCAACTACTCTCTAGGTAGGCCTAATTCCCAAGCTCCAATCTGTGACGCTAGCAACAACTTTAGTCCATCAAAGTGTTGCACTTTGGCACCGTCCTTCACCCAACCTTCAACAGCTCTTCGTCCTTCAAGATAGCTTGTCTAGGGCTACTTTTGGTAGCCAACACGCTGCCCTCCAACTAGCTCTATGGCACCCAATACTTCACTGTTGAATCTGCACCTAGGAAGACATTACACCACCTCAGAATGTCCTCCAATTGGCTCCAACATGTTGCTCTATAATCTGATCCAAATCTGACCCAAAATCAAGGATCCAACACTTATCAAAATTGTTGTTCAAATTTGCGTCACTGTTGTTATGACTGTGACTGGTTACGGCATCTTTAACTGTTGTAATAGCCCCTAAACAGTCACCAAAACAGCGTTTCTTGACTTTAGCCCACCTTTGGAGAAGTGCCCATCCACTTTGCTGCTATTTTGGGCATAGCCAACCCCCAAACAACTCAACGCTGCCCTCCAAAGATGAGGTAGGGCCTGCATCCCACCTACAGCAAACTCCGCTACCTCTCCAAGGCTTCAGCACTCAAGAAACCACCTCTACGCAGGCTAGAACAACCCTCCCTTGACTCGGTCCTCTAGGGAGCTACCTTGGCCTCCCTTACAGCAAACTCGGCCCTCCAAAAGACCCCTGAAACAAACCTCAATTGCCCTCGTTGTCCAGTCTCCTTTGCTGCGGCCAAATCAGAAGTAATCCTCCTCTCCAACGAGTTTTTCTCAAGTGTGAATGTTGCACAATTGGATGCTCAAAATAACTCCATATCACCTTCTATATATACCATAAAGAAGGGCTCCCAAAACGTCATGTTTGAAGCAACACGTCCATTGGATTCTTCAAGTTGACCTACTTGACACCCAATAATAATTATGTCAACTTCAAAAATTCATATCTCTCCAATGACAACTCGGATTCGAACGATTTTCATTGCGTAGGAGTCGCCTTTCCAAGCTTTATCATCCTCATCCATCACATGTCGTAAATCCATGATCGTTTTGTCCCAAATCGTGATGGGTGCCAAAACCCCATACTTGGGCTCCAAGCCCACAAGCTGCCCTTATGGCGCTTTGTCCTCCAAACCCTGAACCTTAGGGCCTGGAGTACCTCCCAAGCTACACAAATTAACACTCCCTCTTAGCGAGGGAGGTGCTTCCAAGACTAGGAAACATCTCGTCATCATTGTCACTACTCGCAACACTTGCCCAACTCTTGGCGCTCACAATCGCAACAATCCCTGTATGGTGAACTACGCCCTCCTTGGAAGTGTCGTTATCACTGTTGGCAGCAACTTGCTTCTTCTTCTTATCTTGTAACGTCTTCCACTCTTTCCATGATTCCTTCTTCGGAGTTGTAGAAGCACCCTTGCTCACCACTGACCACACGCTCTTCTTGGGTTGCAGAGTCTCCCTCTGAATCTGAAAGCTCCCTCTCGAACTAGACTCCTTATGAGTCTCTGGAACCTGGAACTTCTCGGAAAAATGTACCTTCTTCTTGAGAACTTGTACCTTCTCCTCTGAAGCCTGCATCTACACCTGCACCTGCTCTTGCTTCTCTGGAACCTGTACCTGCTCCACCTGTTTCTTTCCATGATCCACAGGCTTGCCCGTCAACCTGTAGAGACCATGCTCTCTAACTCCGAGTACAATCCCATCGGACTTAGAGCCTTTGAGCTTGAGTCTTGCCTTCCCATCTTGGAACAAGACCTCAAACCCCCTCTTCTCCATCATCAAGACGAAGAGCACATTATATCTGAGTCCTGGTACAAACAGTACATCCTAGACCTACATCATACGTCTTGTCTCCATTCTGAATGGCACAACACCTGATCCTCAGATCTCCAACTAACTCTTGTCGCCCAACACCATGTGCAACTTCGAGTCCCATCCAGCTAGAGTCTCAAAAATATCCCGTGACCCTGTCATATGCTTTGTCGCACCACTGTCCACGTACCATCCATCCTCTTTGATAGTACTCTGCGAGAAATGAGAAATCATAGCAAAATCCTCCTCTTCATCTTCCAATCTTCTAGAGAGCTCATCCATCTCTGCTTTATTAGCAATAAGGGTGGCATGCTTCCCTTTTCTTTTCTCATCATCTCCCTTCTTCTTCGGAAATCTCGACGAAAAATGAACCATCTTGCCACAGTTAAAACACTTGACTTTACTCAAGTCCTTCTTTTGCTTACCCTTCATCCGTGATGCAAGTGCTACATCATCATCTGAGGCTTTCTGCTTCAGCTGAAGATCATCGTCTCGCAACTCTTATTGAATGAAGTCATCCCACAGCCTATCCCAGTCTAACAACTTCTCCCTGACAACGATTCCTTTGATGAAGGGCTTCCATTCCTCGGTGAACCCTTTCAAGGCAATCCTTACCATATCTCCATCTGAGACAGTCACACCAATGGCAGCAAGCTCGTCTTTGACCTGAGACAATCTCATCAGATACGAGGTCGTGCTTTCACCCTTTAACATCTTGGTGGACTTCAACTTATCCTCCAATACCAATACCCGGTTCTCATTGTTATTCTAGAACAATTCTGAAGAGACACCCACATCTCATGAGCGGTGTTCTTCCCCAACAAATGAGGTATTAGGGCATCCCTCACACCATCTAGAATGATCATTCTCGTCCTCACATCCAAATCTTCCCATACTTCCGGTTCCTTAGGGTTGGTTGGCTTCTTGATCTCTTTCTCGGCAAAATCCCAGATCCTGTTGACCTGCAATATCAATTTGATCCTTTCCTTCCATGGATTATAGTTGGAGAACCCCTCCAACTTGTCCTCATATCAGATACCTGCCTGCAACTTTGACATTGTAGTTAACCCTTCACTCACAATGTGACCAACTCCCTCTTATGTTGTACTTTGTTGCGCACAACTCCGATTTACTCACTTCCAAAGTAGCTCAGACACACTCTGATACCATGTTGAATTTCCACGACCTTGGGTCTAGGTTAGAGTCTTAAAATGACTGACGCTACCAAACCAAGAATCTCAACCATAAACTACTTTGCACAGCGGAAATATAAAGCAGTAAATCACATATGCAAAATATACACAGTTTTAAACAAAAGTGTACAATATGTACAATCCCAATCTTCATTATATTAAACAAAGTAATACAACAGTCTATGGTTTACAAGATACAATGACAAACTACGATGTCGTATCTTGTCTTGTTGGTCCTTCGCTTCAGTACTGCTCACTAGTAGTGCCTTAGTCCATCAAGGTATCTACACATCGAGACTCCAAGAGGGTTGCCTCCTATCACTACTACAAGTCAAGTCTGCTACAATGAACATGGGCTCATCCACTGCTCTCTAGGTAGGCCTGATTCCTGAGCTCCAATCTGCCACACTAGCAACAACTTTAGTCCATCAAAGTGTTGCACTTCGGCACCGTCCTTCACCCAACCTTTAGCTACTCTTCATCCTTCAAGATAGCTCATCTAGGCTACTTTGGGTAGCCAACACGCTGCCCTCCAACCAACTCTATGGCACCCAATACTTCATTGTTGAATCTACACCTAGGAAGACATTACACCACCTCAAAATGTCCTCCAATTGGCTCCAACAAGCTGCTCTATAATCTAATCCAAATCTGACCCAAAAACAAGGATCCAACACTCATCAAAACTATTGTTCAAATCTGTGTCACTATTGATGACTGTGCACTCATCAAAATTGTTGTTCAAATCTACGTCATTGTTGATGACTGTGGCTGGTTAGGGCATCTTTCACTGTTGTAATAGCCCCTAAACAGTCACCAAAACAACTTTTCTTGACTTTGGCCCACCTTTGGAGAAGTGCCCATCCACTTTGTTGTTATTATGGGCATAGCTAGCCCCCAAACAACTCAATGTTGCCCTCCAAAGATGAGGTAGGGCCTGCGTCCCACCTACAGCAAGCTTTGTTGCCTCTCCAAGAAACCACCTCTACGCAGGCTAGAACAGCGCTCCCTTGACTCGGTCCTCTAGGGAGCTACCTTGGCCTCCCTTACAGCAAACTCGGCCCTCCAAAAGACCCCTGAAATAGATTTCAATTTCCCTCGTTGTCCAGTCTTCTTTGTTGCGGCCAAATCAGAAGTAATCCTCATCTCCAACGAGTTTTTCTCAAGTGCGAATGTTGCACAATTGGATGCTCAAAATAACTCCATATCACCTTCTATATATACCATAAAGAAGGGCTCCCAAAACGTCATGTTTGAAGCAACATGTCCATTGGATTCTTCAAGTCGGCCTACTTGACACCCAATAATAATTATGTCAACTTCAAAAATTCATCTCTCTAATGACAACTCGGATTCGGACGATTTTCATTGCATTGGAATCGTCTTTCCACGCATTATCATCCTCATCCATCACATGTTGTAAATCCATCATCGTTTTGTCCCAAATCGCGATGAGTGCCAAAACCCCATACTTGGGTTCCAAGCCCACAAGCTGCCCTTCTGACATTTTGTCCTCCAAACCTTGAACCCTAGGGCTTGGAGTACCTCCCAAGCTACACAAATTAACACTCCCTTCACTGTATGTTCAATATCAGCACCAAACTCCACATGCATCTCTGAATCCCAATCACTTAGCCTATCAAACAGCTCTCGTGCTCTTGCCATATGACGTGTGGCTCCATTATCCAATAGCCACGCACTAGCTAGTAAGGTGCTCAAGGTAGGAAATAAATGTGAATTCCATCTCAAAACGTCTTGGAAAACACTTTTGCCTGATCTTTGTTAGGAAAAACACTACAAAATTAACCTACAATTCATAAATCCCTTGTAGGAATTTCATCAAACACTTTGTCAACACTTTTTATTAAATCCTCGATTATTATTTTGTTTATTACAAAGCTTAACTCCTCGCATAATCCCACATACTTCGCTTCCACATTTTACTATCATATTGTTTAAGTTTCAACAACCTAGAGTATGCATATCATTATCACTATCCTATCTTGTGTTTTTGATACTAAGACTAGTTTCTACCTCACTATTTAGTAATCCTTAGTCACATGGCATAAAAGGAGTTTTCACAAGGTGGGTAGATTGTGTGCCTACAAGAGCCACACAATACTCCATTGCAAAATAGACCATTCAAAATATAATGTAAATTGGTTGCACAACCCTACAAGTCCTCGTAGAAAGGATTTAAGTTGTGATCCCATGCTAATGGATTTGGACCCTCTTTTGTGATTTCCCTCTTACACTACTTTCTAATAGTAGCAATTTCCCTCCCTAAGTCCCTCAAAAACAAGGTTGTCCAAGCAATGGAATCACTAACGAATCCACCCTCTATCTGCATCAGATTAAGGAATCAAGTTCTACACTTGATGGATGTTATATAGGTAAATGGGATTATCCATGTATAAAGCATTTGGAAGGTGATGAGCTCTCAAAATACACAGCTTGCAGGCCCCCGTCCACCCCAACCCTAAATATTATTGAAAAAATGGACTAGTAGTCAAAGCAGGTGGCCACAACCATTACCTGAACAACATGGACCCTTGATTGTCAAACATGAAATTTTTCTCTAAAAATATGTTGGCAACAAGACATTTTAGGACTTTGTTATCTCCTATTCAAAAATTGGATAAAGTTACCACCAGTATATTGATGAATCATTTTTCTCATATACAACACGTCTTATGGACCTAATATGGAGTGCATCCTGAACCAGAACTCCCACTCACTAGGGTTCCAATAATGAGGGAGTGTGCCTTCATCTTCTTTGGATTCTACCAAGTTAAAGCACCTGCAAACCAACCAATTGACTTCTAGTAACTCCCATGCTATCCAACGCCAAAAGGCTTCCCTCTCAGTGGAATTGTTTGATGCATAGATATTAAAAAGTCCCAAAGAATGACCATGTAAGTTGATTACAACCCAAAGCAATCTCTAGATATGGTCAACACCCCACTAAGTGATGCAGTGTGTGAGCTAATGCAATAACATCACTACACCAGTTTTGTTAATTTTTCTTAGGGCTATATTGTTCTTTGCTTTTTGATAATTGCATTGAATCATTTTCATAATAAATTCACCCCACAACATTATAACATTACAACATATGCAATTATGTAAAAAGAACAACTCCATCAGTAACGCAGTGGAAAAGTAAAAAGGAACATCAGAAGAAAAGCATGCACATAAAAAGACACCAGGATTGGTCGAAGACCAGGACAAAACCCCACAAGGGGGGAAACCCAAAATTCTTCTTCTTCTTCTATTAGATTTCATGAATTGTTCAGCTGAAAAATAAAGTACATCATCATGAGACATCATATACATATTAGGCCTCCTAAGTCAATTGACAATTTCATTTGTGAACTGACTTAAACAAAGTAAAAGGGAGTAGCTATTACAACTTTACACTGGCCATAGAGACACTGAAGTCTAAAACCACTGTCATGTCTATATTATCATTACAGTGTTATCGTCAATTCTGTCATGCCAATACTGTCACTAAGGTTTCTCTTGAGGTTTAAGAAATGTTGTAGGATAGGATGGAAACCTTTGCTATTGCCATACATACATGATGCCATACTACTGTGTTGCACACATATGCAGTGCCATGCCAATACTGAACTGAAATATATAAATCACGCCATGCCAATATCATGACAATATAACAGATTGTATATTTGAGCGATACTATGCTAGCATTATGCTACAATGAGATCATCATAGAGCCAAATATATAAACGATGCCTACCAATTATACCATGCATAGGGGTCGCATAACGGTGGTGCTATATATACAACAGGGGTGCCAATACACCACGGTACACTAGTGTCGAGAACAGCAGAGCCGAGACTCATAATAATGTTGAGACTTATCTTAACAAAGGAACCGAGACTTATCTTAACAATGGAGATGAGACTGCATACAAAGAGGAGCCATGTGATGCCAAGACTGTAATGTAAATGTGATGTCAATACAGTAATATATATATATATGGTGCCTGGACTGTCATATAGATGCGATGCCTGGGTTGTCATATAAATGCGATGTCAGGATTGTCATATAGATGTGATGCCAAGATTATCATACATGCGACGAACCAAAATTATCTGCAATGAGCCAAGACTGTATTTGATGTGCCAGACCATGCCCTCATGCAATGCCCAAACCATGCCATCGTGTGGTGCTATGAGATGTATCATTGAAACGCGAAGATAGGGTTATTCCGTTGATGCACGGAGTATATAAAACAATTGATAATAAACATACCACAAAATAGTGATTACAACTAATGTAGTGTTATCCATGGCAATGCTGCAAGAAATGCGAGTCTTCCAAAGTAGTATATCCATGGTAATGAAACAAGAAATGTGAGCCTTTCTGAGTTATGTGTACCGTATTGTAAGTTAAGACACACCAACCTAATCGTAGAATAAAAGTACATGCGAATTCGGATCATGGATATCTCCTTTATATACATCTCATGAGACCGAAGGGTTGTAACCACTATTAGAACCGACATGAAAATATTTGGAGGGAGAACTTAAATTTGAATTTCGCTCTTAATATATTTATATTAAATTACTATTACTATTATTTTTTCTTTGGCCTTATTAATGTAATTCCTTTAATCAATTGAATTCTTGATTGGGGCGATTGGGCTTCCTTTGAGAATTTCTCCCTGGCTACCAATTTTAACACTCCCTCTCAGCTAGGGAGGAATTTCCATCTGCATATATGGTCTCATCTTATTTCTGTTCTTCTCCCTCTCAGAACAATCTCATGCCACAATATAAGAAGGTAGGCGGTTGCATCATCATTACATCTCACCACATAGAAAAAGAATAATGCACAATCAACGAAAGCGAAGATCAATTCTCAAACCCTGTCTTTCAGTCAACACTGATGATTTTCATCTCAGTTATGTCAACAAAACATCCATTGCATCACATCTCAACATAACTCAATTCCTTTGATCATCAACTGAACAATCTCGTTCTAATAGAAGAAGAAGAAGAAACCATCAAGGGGAAGCATCTGGCTTCCATCCTATATCCAAATAGAATCATCATCGTCATCAAGTCATATTTCATTCCGGCTCATTTCGGTCCATCTCCAGTTGTTGAAAATCTCAAATCTGAAGAATGATCTAATGTCATAGGGGAGCCCAACTCAACCCACAACAACATCAGAGAGCTATACTCAGTCCAGAACAATATCAGGGAGCCTTGCTCAACCTGGAACCACATCGAGGAGCACAGCTCAATCTGGAACATTTTTCAACGGGAAGCCCAGTGCTTCTAACCGGGAACCTCGTCATCGGGAAGCCAATGCTACCACCCAGAATCCAATGATAATGAGGAAGGTCATATGGGACACTCTCACCTCATGTCTACAACAATGGGGAAGGTCCTATGGGACACTCTCACCCCAAGTCATCTCATATAGGGGAGCATCCGGCTACCACCCTATATCGAGCAATAGGCGAGATACCACTTACCAAGCAAGGATCACAACCATCCCATTGTGCAATCAATGGGTGAGATACCACTTGCTATATGAGGTAAGGATCACAACCATCCTATTGCCTGTTGATCTTCCCAGCAATAACCCATCATCATCTCTACTAAATATTCTGGAGTCTAAAGAAGAACCATCACAGGGGAGCCCTCTGCTTCCACCCCATATCCAAAGACAATGGGCAAGATCAAACCTACCCTAATGCATAGGGATCACATTCTATCCCAAAGTCCTTGACAATCAGCGAGATCAACTTACCAGAAGTAAGGATCACACTCTACCCTATTGTCCCTGACCTTCCCATCTTGATCCGTGAGAGTCAGATGGTAGAACACCTGCATCCACCAACTTGGGTGAGATCCACCTACTGCAAGGGGTAAGGATCACACTCTATCCCAAGTCCCTCATCCCATTGGCCAGATGGGGAGGTTATCCCACAAAGTGGGCAGGATGATAACCAGGGGCATACTTTGACTAGGGGGGATCCCAGATCTCACACACCCTATCGGTCAAAGGTCCCTCATCCCCAGGAGCCTGCAGACTCAATTCCTCAACCAGGGAGGAAGAGTAATGCTCAGTGAACTTGATCAATCCAGACCCTTACCCAGGAGGGTCACATCCATCAATCCAAGTTGCTCTCTAAAAATCAAAACATATCAACTCGTTGAAGAGGTCCAAGAGCAGCAGTTCTTTGTTTTCCTATTCATATAGGACATCAAAGGTTAAAGCAAAAATATATATAACACTAAGTTGCAGGAAACATGGGGTTAGGGTCTGTTTCCAGCCGGAAACGAGGAAACTCGTACCGTATGGCCCGGAAACTTGTTTCTAGCCATACTGGCCCATTTCGCGAGGCGGAAACGTGGCCAGTATGGCCGAAAACGAGTTTTCGGGTCGTATGGCGGAGTTTCCTCATGCAACTTGACTTTTTCTTGTTTTTTTTATTATTTTGTCTTCTAATTTTTTATTAGGCGACTAAAGTGACTTCTAGTTGCTTCTAGATGCCTATCTCAAGTTATAAAAGTGACCCTCGCCTCATTCTCGCATCACACAATTGGGCAAGTCGTTTATCTTGGAGACTGGCGATTTTAGCAAAGGAGGAGAGAGGAAGAGAGCAGTGGTTTCAGCTAGGGCGTTTTCAGCAGTAAGCAAAGGAGATTTCAGCAGCAAGAGAAAGAGATTTCAGCCACAAATTTGGAGTGCAGATTTTCTGGCCACAGCATTCTTGGCTTTTGGCTCAGCTACGGCCATATTTCTCTTGTATTTTCTAGCATTGTGGGCTACCTTCAGCTATAGAAAATTAATTTGGGTAAGCAACATTCATTTTCTTAGTTTTTTCCCACTATTTCTTCAATTTTTCGAGGGTTTATGCCACCAAAAATATGAAAAACGTTTTTTATTTACAGATTTGTTTTTTTTATTTATTTTTGCAGCAATGGCTTCCAACCAAAGTGCAGCTACAAGTTCAAGCCCCAGGGCCAACCCAAGGGTTGAATATTATCCTCTTTGGAGGCATGTTTAGAAGCTTCAAAAATGTGGAGGTGGTGGCTCATGGGAATGGCGATGTAATCTTTGCAATAATTTGTACAAGGGCTCCTACCCAAGAGTGAAGGCACATCTTTTGCATGGAGGAGGACAGGGGGTTGTGGTTGCACAAAAACAGCAGACCCATTGGCAAGGAGGGCATATCAAAGAGAGCAAGATGAGGCGGATGTTATTAAGAGAAGGCATGATGAGCTTAGTCAAGCTACTCCTCAAGCTCCATCTAACATTGAGCCAAGGATTGTAGTTGAAGCAAGAAAGAGGAGAGTCGGTGCCACTCAACAACATGAACAACCAGCACCCAAAAATACCAGAGGGGCATCCCCTTCAGTTCAGGATAGCAGAATTGCTAAATTGGTGAATGTGCAAGCAAGAGAAGAAACTGATTCCAGAGTGGCTAGGTGCATTTATGCATGTGGTATCCCATTCAATGTTGTTCACTCTCCTTACTGGCAAGATATGATAAGGGCAATTAACAAAGCTCCTCAAGGGTACAAGGGGCCCAACTATGAGAAAGTCAGAACTCAGCTTCTCAAAAATGAGAAGGAGCTTGTGGAGGATATTTTATCACCAATTCGTTCTTCCTGGGGTAGCTCTGGGGTTACCATAGTCTCAGATGAATCGACAGATACAAGGCGCGGACCATTGATAAATATCATTGCCACTTCCCCCAAAGGAGCAATGTTTTTCAAGGCGAAAGACTACTCAGGAGAGGTAAAAGATGCACAGTTCATTGCTAATGTTATTATAAAAGCTATTGAACAAATAGGGCCTAACAAGGTGGTGCAAGTTATCACGCATAATGCACCAGTTTGCAAAGTTGCAGGTTTAATTATTGAGGGGAGGTATGACCACATCTTTTGGACACCATGCATTGTCCATAATCTGAATCTGATCTTAGAGGAGATCGACAACAAAGTTTCATGGATAAAGGAAATCACAGGGGAAACAAGGGAGATTGTCAACCACCGATCTCCGGCAATATTTCGAGAGTACTCCAAATTGGAGTTGTTAAAAGTTGTTGAGACAAGATATGCCTCAAACTTCCTGATGTTGCGTCGCCTTGTTGAGGTTAAGCATGCATTAGTTTCTATGGTGGTGAGTCAACTTTGAATTGAGTGGAGACAAGCAGATTCAAAGCAATGATATATGGTGTGTAGATTGTGCCTTGATGAGGATTGGTGGAGCAAGATAGATTTCTTGCTAAAGTTCACAACCCCTGCATTTGAGCTTCTTCGAAGCGCTGACACTGACCAACCTTTCTTAGGAGAGGTATATGATGGCATGCATTCCATGGTTGAGAGAACTGTGGAAATCATTTCGCAAGAGTCTCCACAACTTTTGTTTTTTGATGATCATTTTGTTGGTTTAGTCGAGAAAATCATTGTTGATAGGTGGAAAAATTTCAACACTCCATTGCACACTTTAGCACATGCCTTGAACCCCAAATTTTATGATGAGGAGCTTATTGCTCAAAGCAATGGGAAGAGGAAGGCACCCCATAAGGATAGAGAGGTGGCTAATGGGGTGAAAAAAGCCCTAATGAGAATGTTTCCTGCTCATTTACACAGTGAGGTAAAGGAAGAATTTGTCAGTTTTGCTGCAAGAATAGATGATTATGCAAATATATCACCTTTGGAGGAGAGAAGCACCATGAATCCAGTTAAGTGGTGGATTTGTCATGGAGCAAATGGTGTACATTTGCAAAACCTTGCCATTCGTATTCTTTCACAAGTGGCAATCTCTTCATCAGCAGAAAGGAATTGGAGCACTTATGGTTTTATTCATTCTGTGAAGCGCAATAGGTTGGGCTCACAGAAGGCAGAGGATCTTGTTTATGTGCACTCCAACCTTCGCCTTGCATCTCATAGGGGTCTAGAATACAACAGTGGCCCTTCTAAAGAATGGGATGTGGATGCAGAAAGTCCTGATTTGGATCTCTCTCTTGCTACCCTGAATATTGAGGTCCAGCCTGGAAGTGGAATTGGCCCATCATCTTCTTCAACACCACCATCCACTGTTGAGCATGCTTCTACTTCTATTTTTTATGAGAATTATGATGATGAGGATTAGTCTTTTGTCTCTATAGTTCTTGCAACCTTATAGTCTTTATTGTACTTGCAGCCTCATATATATAATAAACGCTGATTTTGAGATTTGGATATATAATAAAGTTTGATTTTGGATATTCTGATATTGTTATTTTCATTATGTGATCATTCATGAGTAAATGTGATGTAAATTAAATCGTAATGTTTAACTTTAAATGTAATAAATTATAATGTATCATGTATGCTTTATGATTGCACATAACATTTCTTAAATGTCCTAAATTCTAATGTATATATATATATATATATTCGTGTTTCCCTGTTTCCAAAATTTGGGGGGGGGGGGGGGTCGCGTTTCGTACCCGTGCCTGTTTCAAAAACTCGTACCCATTTCCCCGTTTTGTGCAACTTAGATATAACATAAAGTAAAGAATACCATATTCATCTTTTCTCCCTCTCATGAGGGAGATAATAACCACAAGCCTAAGCTTGTCTCATAGAGCAGTATCATCTTAATTCATAATGATGTCTCTGTCCCAACTATACACAATTAGACTTTGTCTAGCTCAGAGTACATACAAGGATTCATCTGATTGATTGCCTATCACAGGATCCACCAAATCTGGCAATAATGATCCATTAATGCAATCCAACTTATCATAACAGCACTTCTATAAGAGAGGTGGATCCTGATACTGAATGGAGTAAACCAATCCTATCAATAGAGAATTGTTAGCTCACAAGATCAATAATCAAAGGTATATTTTTAATAACATCAAATGTTCATCTTTTCATTCTACAATCATGGGACTTCTAATCATCCATCACAAATAAGTTGTAGGTGTTGGGATCTCATCAAGGATCTCTCCCTCTGAATGGGAAGCTTCTTCACTCATCATCAATAAAGACATCAACCTATCTAACATGTCATGTATCAACAATATTGTTTGATCACAGAGTCCAACTATATTAGATTCTCATATGTATACAACATGGTCATGGCAAGTCATTGTCAACTGCTTCATTGTCACATATGAACATGTGATTAAACATCCATCAAAGGTTGATTTACTTCATCACTTCTTTATGATATTATACAAATATTTCGTTGAAGTCCTAACACCATCAAGTCAGAGTATCCATTTGTCACATTGTCAAATTTGTTAGGACATCATAGCTTATCATACACTTATCAAGATCAACAAGAAGATAGTCAGTAAATCAATTTTACAACCACATTAATGCCATCAGGGTTACCGCATTCATTACCAGCATTGACAACAGTATCAAGTTACCGAATATCAAAGTCAATGTTTCTTTATCTTAGACAACAATCAGGATATCCATCAAGATCGTAGAACAGGTATTGACTGGTTACATCAAAGAGATCATATTAGTTGTTAACATAAAATGCAGTAGCATATCACATGTACCAGAGATCAAACTTACTCTCATATGTGCTCAAGGTGATATTTATCATAACTCAGAGCTTAACTTACCATCTTAATATTGCATCTAAATCAAGATTCAAAACATATCGTTGTACCAACTATACTACACATACCTCAGAATATTCGGATACCTTGGCAATTTGTGTCACATATACTTAGTCATTTCGCATAAGATCAAAATACCTTTTCCCTTGTGCCCTTGGCACAAGTTTCTTTTCCAATTCTAGTTTCTTGTTCTTGCTCCAAATTTTCTCTTCCTACACTAGTTAGCATCCAAATGATCCTTAAGAAGGATCAGCTAATCATATCTTCATCAGAAGGTTAGAAATACTCAAATACTCAAATATTCATGTAGGAAGTATAAGTAACAATCAAAATAAATCCAAATAAAAGTCATCTCATAACAGAAATCTAGAAGGTACTTATCTTTAACGAGGATCAAAGCAAGTGATCAGCTCCCTCTTGATTCGATCTTCAAGAGTCACTGTAGTCCATCATTTGCATATCGATGTTGCCTTCAGCAAAATCCTTAAATCATGAAGTACCATAGGACATGAGCTATACATCAACAAAAGAGGAGATGCCTCAACTTGGCATCATTAGTCGACTTTATCGAAGCCAGGCCCAAACATATTATCATCAACCAATCTAGGGTTATATTGAATCTAATACAGGTGCTAAAGCAGCTTCTCATTGATCTAGTTAGGGTTTTAAAATTTCGAGTCTTCATCATATCCAGGTCCTTCATCCAAACATGCTTCATGGGCTTCTTCCAAACCCTAACCACCAAACCCTAATTTCCCTTTATATAATAAGATTGCCTAAGGTTTCCTTCAAACCCTAGCATTCTTTTAATTCCCCACCACCTTCGCTTGTTTTCATCAACGATGTCTTCATAGGTGTAGTATCCATGATTTTTCTTCAACCTGGCTCTAATGCCATTTCAATTTTTCTTAGGGCTATATTATTCTTTGATTTGATAATTGCAATGCATAATTTTCATATTAAATTCACCACACAGCATTATAACATTATTAGAACATATGCAATTATGTAGAAAGAATAACTCCATAAGAAATGTAGCAGAACAATAAAAGGAACATTAGAAGTAAAGCATGCATATAAAGAGACACCAGGATTGGTCGGAGACTAGGGCAAAACCCCACAAGGGGGAAAACTTGTAATTCTTCTTCTTCTTCTATTAGATCTCATCAATTGTTCAGCTGAGAAATAAAGTACATTATCATGAGACGTCATATATATATTAGGCCTCCTCAGTTAGTTTACAATTTCATTTGTGAACTTACTTAAACAAAGTACAAGAGAGTAGCTATTACAACTTTACATCGGCCATAAAGAAACTGAAACCACTGCCATATCTATATTGTCATTACAATAATATCATCAATACTATGTAAATATTGTCACTAGGGTTTCACTTCAGGTTTCAGAAAT
This sequence comes from Pinus tabuliformis, assembly GCA_031772625.1. Lineage (NCBI taxonomy): Eukaryota > Viridiplantae > Streptophyta > Pinopsida > Pinales > Pinaceae > Pinus > Pinus tabuliformis. The sequence goes on along the minus strand of CM062809.1, from coordinate 827,714,658 downwards.
GTTGTAGGATAGGATAGAAGCCTTTACTACTGCCATACGTACATGATTCCGTACTACTGTGTTGCACACATATGCAGTGTCACACCAATACTGAACTGCAATATATAAATCACGACATGCCAATATCATGACAATATAAGAGACTGTATATTTGAGCGATATTATGCTAGCATTATGCTACAATGAGATCATCATAGAGCTAAATATATAAATGATGCCTACCAATTATACCATGCATTGAGGTCGCATAATAGTGGTGCTATATATATACAACAGGGGTGCCAATACACCACAGTACACCAGTGCCTAGAACAACAGAGTTGAGACTCATAATAATGCTGAGACTTATCTTAATAAAGGAACCAAGACTTACCTTAACAATGGATACAAGATTGCATACAACGAGGAACCATGTGATGCCAAGACTGTAATGTAAATGTGATGCCAGTACAGTGATATATATATGATGCCTGGACTGTCATATAGATCCGATGCCACGAACTGAAAATGTATGCGATGCCAGGATTGTCATATAGATGTGATCGCAAGACTGTCATATATGCGATGAACCAAATGTGAAAATTTTTGAATCTTTACAAACAAAAATCCTACTACAGTTACTGGTTTAACATCTCCTACTTGTTATTTCATTCAACAAGTTATTTAATTAGATAAACAATGATGTAAACACTACTGCAGACTACACTGACATACAAATCATAAACTGAAACAATATATGAGACAAGCACACAAGGGACACCGTTATTTTTGGACAACACATCCCCGAAAAAACCCAATGTGGGAAAACCGGTGCAGCAGATAGAGGGTTTGTATTATTAAGCAAGCAGAATCTAAGTACAACAGGTTGCCTCTCACACCAGCTAACCTTACAGAGAAATCACAGCAACAAGAAATACATTCGAGGGTTTACCTCGCTCCCCAAGTCACAGCTGATCCAATGAGTGATCTGACACCCTCCCGGCAAACACTGCGAAGTCCCTATGCAATCACTGCGTGGGCCAGCGTCTTGCCACTAGAGAACTGTGTCTCCTCTTCTGTTGGATCGATTTGTTGGTTAAAGACTGATGTTCAGCCCTCTCGGCTTAGAACCTCGCTTCTCCAGCAAAATCTCAGACTACTAGCGAATACTCTGCACTTCCACTGCAAGAGCCACTCAGGACTGCGTGAGCCCCTCTTGGGATGTGTAGGCCTCTCCGCTACCTCCCTCATGCTCAAGCTGCCTCTCTGCTACGTACTCTTTGGCTCAGAACTTCTTCTCCAATCCAAAGCTCTGCTTCTGCCCCTCACTACAGCTCAGATCACTTGTTCGATTTTCTCAGCAAACCATGCCCCAGAAAAATCGAACTAACCAATCAACTTGGTGTATCTCCAACTGATCCTCAAGCTTCCTCTTATACTTTTCCTGTTGATGAATCAACGATCGAGATTAAGTCCCTAATCAATGGCTAAGATTAAATTAGACTTGATCTTCGTCAGTTAGAAGGTTCTCACCCATATTTTCATTAATACCCATTAATATTTTTATTTTCCTACGTTTAGACTTATGAACCCCATTAAAAATATCAAATATTTTAATAAAATACAATATGGGTGGAATTTCACCAAACGATTTCTGGGTCTTGGAGATCTCGTGTTCTAGCCCCTCCACAAAATTTCAGAGCTAGAGAACATTCGATGCTACCCAAAATCAACACTCCCTCTTAGCGAGGATGTGCTCTAGCAATACTTCCCAACAGAAGTATCACATTGATCCATGGCATCGGTCCTCTGTGCTGCTAATGTTTAGCCTGTTGCACTTCATCCACTGCATTGCTGCAACCTGTACTGCTGCCTATGACACTGCCATTGCCACTGTTGCATCTATACTACATCTCCCTCTCAATATGTTGCATCATGCTGCCCATAGCACTACCACTGCTAACTGTTGCACTGCAACTCAATTGCTGAGAAGTAAGCAACTAAAAAATTCACCCAAAACTGACATGTTGGTCAGTTTGGATACCCCGTGATGCTGAAGCTACCTCTGCTGCTAATATGTGTTGACCCTCTAATGCTACTGTGTTGTTGTTGTATCTTCTTTGTGCCTCCCGCACTGCTCAACACTCTATTGCGCTGCTTCATACTTTGGCACTCTAGCTCTGCCACTGTCGCTCCATCATCCCTCGCACCAAGTAACTCCTGTCATTCTGCTACTATCAGTAAGGGCTCCCGTAGCCGTATGTGATCCAAGAGTTTGGGCATATCAAGGATCCTACCCTTCTGTAGTCCTCCCGACTACAGCTCAATATCTCCCCACCTCTTCTCTAGAGGTGCATGTGTTAATTTGGGGTAGCATCGAATGTGCTCTAGCCATGAAAATTAGTGGATAGGCTAAAGCACATGAGATCTCCAAGACCCAGAAATGGTTTGGGCAGATTCTAACCGGTTTGGGAGATATTAAAATAATTAATATTTTTAATGGAGTTCCTAAGTCTAAACTTAGGAAAAATAAAATATTAATGGGTATTAATATAAAACTGGGTTAGAAGGGTCCAAAAGTCATGGATCAAGCCAAATCTAATCTTAGCCGTTGATTAGAGATTTCATCTCGGTCGTTGATGGACCAACGATAAAAGTATAAGAAGAGGCTTGAGGGTTAGTTGGAGAATATCCTGAGGGAGACCAGTCAGTTCGATTTCTGGAGCGGGGTTAGCTGAGAAATTCGAACTAGTCATCTGGAGAGAAGCAGGAGGTAGCAAGTACAGAACAGAGAGTCAAGAGCAACACCAGAAGACCAGTGTAAAGGTTGGAGAGGCAGACACAGAGCCAGCAGCAGACTGCACAGTCACTAGAGGGCTTGCGTGGGTGATGCAGAGAGACCCAGTGCTGATGTCGCTAGGCAGGGGCTGACACAGAGTGTCTAGGAGCTACGCAGAGGTCAGCCAAGCTAACACTGAGACTGGGAGAGGTGCTGGAGAATTTTTTCTCTCTGTTGGGTAAGCTAGTTTGGCACCCTGTTGTACTGAAGAATTGCTGAATAATAAAATCCTCCCTTGCTGCACCGGTTTTCCCACATTAGGTTTTTCCAGGGACTATTGTCCAAAATATCCGTGTCAATTCTTGTGCATGTGTTTGTTTCTGTATTATGGTGTGATATCTACAACAGAATTTATTTTAATGTTTATTGAAGGAATTTCATAAATAACTTATTGGAAAATAAGTAGGTAAAGTAAATCAGTTATTGCAGTGATAGAATTTTCACAGCATGAGCACTCATGGCGTAATCCTCATCATCGTCCTCCTTGTCAGCTTTCGCTAGAGCAGCCTTTGAGTCAGACTTCTCTTCCTTGCCCTTCTTCCGAGGGCACTGAGTGGCGAAATGTCCCAGTTCCCCACATCTGAAGCATCTGACTTTGGATATGTCTTTATTTTTCTTCTTCTGTTGCCCTTGTTGTCCCGTTGATGCAAGAGTTGCATCCTCCTCTTCCTCTTTCTTAACTTTGATTCCTTTGCTGCTACTTCCCACTTTGGTTAACCGTCTGATCTCTTCCTGTCAAAGAGTTGCCCACATCTCCTCCCAACTGGGGAGAGAAGCCCTGCCCAAGATGCTCTAAACAAAGGTCTCACAATCTTCAGTGACTGCATTCAAGGCAGTCCTAACCATGAACTCAGGATCTGGTGTAGACCCCACGGAAGTCAGCTGGTCTCGAATCCCTTGCAACCTGAGAAGGAAGGGATCGATTTCTTCTCCCTTCTACATCTGGTACTATCTTAGTTGATTCTCAAGCAACATCTTCCGTTGAACGGAAGTTCCCTCGTACAAGGTGGTCAAGGCCTCCCACATTTCCCTTGTTGTGTCCTTTTCAGCAATATGTGGGACCACATGATCCTTGACCTCATCCAAAATCATGCACTTCGCCTTTGCTTGAGCCTCCTCGTATTTCTTGAGAGGATCAGCACTGACTGGGACAGCAACCGTCTTCAAGGCATAATCCTTGATGCGATTCTTGTCCAAGACTTCTAGGATCCTAGCCTTCCAGATGACAAAGTTGGATGCTCCATCCAATCTGTCCTAATCCCTCAGTCCATTAATTGCCATCTCTGCTTAAATGAGTGTCGAACAAGTTCTCTTCTCCCTCTTTTGTTGCTGCCTTGGCAAAACTCGAATCTGGATTTCTTTGGCGCTAGAAATCCTCTAAGGAACAAGTTCCTTCTAGACTCCCTCTGAGTCTTGATTTCCTTCACGGAAATCCTTCCGCCAAATCATGTCAAATCACCCCTCTCTGATCCTTCTTTGTTGCTGCTCAGCAACCCGGATCTAGATTTCTTTGGCAAGAAATTTGATAAGGCAGTGACTCCCTCTACATTGGTTCGGTCTCCTCAAACACTGTTCTGCACCAGCAGCAACAGCGTCCCACCAGCACCTCAAATCTGATCTGCACTGCTCCCTCTGCCCTAGCAACTAAAGAATCTGAGCTCCTCAAGCTCTGCACAGTCACTACGTGAGCTAGATCAACTCCTCCTAGCCATTGCGTCACTCCTTCCCGGTCCAAAAGGATGACATGGCTTTGCGTGAGCCTGATCTGCCCCTCTGCTTTTGCATTGACCCAGAAAGATGACACAGTCACTGCGTGGGATCCTCTTAGCCATTGTGTCACCCTCTCTTGGCTTAGAATGTTGATGCAAGCACTGCGTGAGCCTCTACGTCACTTCTTCTACACTGCGTCACCCTTTCTCTGCGTTTCAAGCTCTAGAACAACACAATCACTTGGGACAGTTGCCTCTCTGCAGCAGATTTGCTAGATCTCCTAGCTGATGGCTTCAGTGTCCTATGATTGCAATCCCTCTGATACCATGTGAAAATTTATGAATCTTTACAAACAGAAATCCTACTATAGTTACTGGTTTAACATCTCCTACTTGTTATTTCATTCAACAAGTTATTTAATTAGATAAACAGTGATGTAAACACTACTGCAGACTACACTGACATACAGATCATAAACTAAAACAATAGATGAGACAAGCACACAAGGAACATCATTATTTTTGGACAACACGTCCATGGAAAAAACCAATGTGGGAAAATCGGTGCAACAAATAGAGGGTTTGTATTATTAAGCAAGCAAAATCTGAGTACAACAGGTTGCCTCTCACATCAGCTAACCTTACAGAGAAATCACAGCAACAAGAAATACATTCGAGGGTTTACCTCGCTCCCTAAGTCACCGCTGATCCAATGAGTGATCTGACACCCTCCCGGCAAATGCTGCGAAGTCCTTATGCAATCACTGCATGGGCCAGCGTCTTGCCACTAGAGAACTGCATCTCCTCTTCTGCTAGATCGATTTGCTGGTTGAAGACTATTGTTCAGCCCTCCTGGCTCAAAACCTCGCTTCTCCAGCAAAATCTTGGACTACTGACGAATACTCTGCACTGCCACTGCAAGAACTCCTCTGGACTACATCAGCTCTGCGTGAGCCCCTCCTGGGCTGTGTAGGCCTCTGCGCTGCCTCTCTGCTACGTACCCTTTGGCTCGGAACTTCCTCTCTGATCCAAATCTCTACTTCTGCCCCTCTCACTGCAACTCAGATCACTTGTTCAATTTTCTCAGCAAACCACACCCCAGAAAAATCGAACTGACTAATCAACTTGGTGTATCTCCAACTGACCCTCAAGCCTCCTCTTATACTTTTCCTGTTGATGAATCAACGGCCGAGATTAAGTCCTTGATCAACGGCTAAGATTAAATTAGATTTGATCTTCATCACTTAGAAGCTTCTCACCCATATTTTCATTAATACCCATTAATATTTTTATTTTCCTAAGTTTAGACTTAGGAACCCCATTAAAAATATTAATTATTTTAATAGAATACAATCTGGGTGGAATTTCACCAAAAGATTTCTAGGTCTTGGAGATCTCATGTGTTCTAGCCCCTCCACAAAATTTCGGAGCTAAAGCACATCCAATGCTACCCAAAATCAACACCAAAACTATCTGCAATGAGTCGAGACTGTATGCAGTGTGCCATACCATGTCATCATGTTGTGCCTAGACCATGCCCTCGTGCAATTTCCCAAACCATGCCATCGTGCGGTGCTATGAGATGTATCATTGAAACACAGAGATAGGATTATTCCATTGATGCACGGATCATATAAAACGATTCATAATAAACATACCACAAAATAATGATTAGAATTGTTGTAATGTTACCCATGGCAATGCGGCAAGAAATGTGAGTCTTCCAGAGTAGTGCCTCCATGGTAATGAAACAAGAAATGGGAGCCTTTCTGAGTTATGCATACCATACTGTAAGCTAAGACATACCAACCAAATCGTAGAATAGTACATGTGAATTTGGATCAAGAATATCTCCTTTATATAGATCTTATGAGACCGAAGGGTTGCAACCATTATTAGAGCCGACATGAAAATATTTGGAGGGAAAAATTAAATTTGAATTTTGCTCTTAATATATTTATATTATTATTATTATTATTATTTGATTTTCTTTGACCTTATTAATGTAATTCCTTTAATCAATTGAACTCTTGATTGGGGCAATTGGGCTTCCTTTGAGAATTTTTCCCTGGCTACCAATTTTAACAAGTTTTTCTTTCATTGTGGTAGGAGACATAAGCTCTCAAACCCTAGCCCTATCAGCTTCAACAAATTCGTAAGAAAAAACTAGTAACCTTGACCTCTTGTACACGTAAAACATCTAAAACTTCAATGCCTACCACACTGGTCTAACAGTGCTTTATTATAGTTGTTTGAAAAACCCCGACATTCCATGAGAAGACTTTCATTCAAAACAGAGGGAAACTCCAAACCCTCTGTCCACCCCATCGCCAATATCCATCCCATCAGCCTGGTTCACCACCCTGAATGGATTGACACTAGGCATAAAAACTAGTGGGAAATACTCACTCAGAAAGCATGCAAAGTAATGCTGCGATAAACCAGGCATTAATGAGAGAAGACTCATGCAAAACCCTCAGCACCACAGAACCCTCGAAACTCTCCTTTCCAAACCAGCCTTCAAGCTAAATATCTAAACTTCAAATTACCAATCTCTTCTATCTTTTATAATGTCAAGGAAAGTGAGACAATCATTGAACTTACGACTGGGACTGTAAGCAGGTTTCCTATTCAGAATATAGATAACATCCAGATGCTTTTATCTGAAAGAATATATCTTCCCTAGGAAGGCCTGATTTACTTTTGTTTGATCACTTAAGCAATTTCTGCAAGACCCAATTCCACCATATTCACATAAAAGTCATGTCTGATGAGACAAAGAATGGAAAAAGGTTTCCACTTGTCTTCTTAAGGCAAACTTTGGTAACAACATAATCCACGTTTCATCCTAAGCTCCTCTACAGGTCATATGTTTGGAACAAGAAACATCAACAATAGAACCTTCAATGTCAATATGGAAAATCAGCATACAATGTCAACATGACAAAAGGTGTCCAAGGGAATGATAATTCAACCTATCTTCTTTCGTGTCAAACCAATTAAAATTTAACAATCAGAGACATATGGAAGAGAAAAAAGAAGAAAACATCTTTGTCTGGTTCCTAAGATCAAACTCTTAACTAAATTCATTCAGCATTATTAAGCTATTCTTACGCCCACTTATATATTTTACATCTCGACTCTCAATATTTTCCTTAGATCAATTTGACACAAAGTTCTGACATCAGAGTAGATTAACTCAAATATACCTGCCAGTAAAGAATCCGCTGCATGGCAATACCTGTTGGAATGCCTTCTGGCCACATGGGGATCAAAACATACACAGCAAATCTTTCATGTGCTCTGATCTTGTCAGCTATTTTCAGAGCAAGTTCCATTGGAATCATGTTGTTGGCACCTTGTATAAGAAACTATGTCAATCATAAATTTCGGTAATCAATGATAATATACTCTGGAGTCTGCTGAATCTAAAACTTCAACCATTGAGCATTAGTTGGCATAAATAGTAAATACTAGAGTCTTTTAAATGAATATCAACAAGAACAAAGGAAAAAAGTGATTGAAATCAGAAATCCATCTTTGAACACTAATAATTTGTAATCTATTCATTTTTACATCATAAGTTTGTCCCAGGTTTCATTGTTCATTATGGGAAGTGACGATCTTCTCAGACATTGCCATTGAGGTTGATTTGTGGTTTCTGATATTACAATTGCAGATAACAATGGAGTGAACCGTTTTGGCAAAAGACATCAAGTCTAAAGCAGGAAAGGAAAAGTGATGATTGATCTCCTTGACAATATATTTGGCTGTCATTTGAAGAGAGCAGTGCTAGCACATGAAGGCAGAAGTAAAGAATGTTAAATTTCAGACCATAGTAAACAGACTCCGCACTCAGAAAGAATAACCTAAACTTAGGTAGCTTAGGAAACAGAAAACCTCACTCAAAACAGCAATCCCTGAATATATTAATATACAAATACATACTCAAAGCATCAATCTCCATTTCAACAAGGTGAGATGTGATGCCTTGAGGGAAGAGAATGACATTTAAGCAACAGTTCCTTTCCAGGGCCCTTTCGAGAATGCAGCAAATTCAGATTTCCAGATGGCAAGTTTAGTGGAATTGTGAAACGAGCAAATTGGTGTTTGTGAAAACATTTCCCCTGTGAAGAAGGAAGGTTATCCTTTGGGGTTACTCTAAAAGTGTTTACACCATGCTTAAGGGTGTTTAATGTTGACTTTTGTGTAGCATCGGGAGGTATTCCGACATGCCAAGAGGCCTCCCAAGTCGGCCTAGAAGAATTAAGGAAATTAAAATAAAATAAATTTTATTCTTGGGTTTCATGTAGGCTCAAAAGGGACAAATCGGCCCCACCATGGAAGGGTGCGTCCCTTGGGGTAAATGCACACATTCGACTTGTATATATATATCTCTCTTCTATATTAGCCACCCGTGGGAGCAGATAGATGACAAATTTCACTAAAGTTTGGATTTGGAATTTTGACACAAATTTCTAGACAATTTGGATTTGTAAACCTTGCTCAAGAAAATTTCTCCTGGAAGAAGAGTTGCTAGGTTTTCTCCCAAGTTTGGGTTTCCCAGGGAAAATTTGGTTGTCTCTATTGTGCATGGCTGTCTCTTTATGATCTTACTGTTTTTCACTGCGTTACTGTTGAGGTTTTCTGTGTAAAATTGTTCAATGATATTAGTGGCATAAAGATAAATTGTTAAAGATCATTAGGTAGTAATTATCACATCAGAAAAATTGGTTTCTATTGTTCATCTTGTAGAAAATTCAACATGGAACCAGAGCTACTTTGAAGGTCAGCTAGATCAGAAGTGTGAGGAATAAATCTGTCTTTGCAAGTTCTGTCATCGTCTTTGAAAAGGGTCGTAAGGTTCTGTGGAGGAAGCAAATGAAGAAATTTTTTTATGGCAGAAGCGTAGTTCAATTGCGAAGAGTTTGATAGAAAAAGGGAAGAGTTCCAATATGATGGTGGAGGCCAAGCACTAGTTGTTCTGGCAAGTTCGGGTGGTAGGGATCAATGGTCTGCAGCCTCTAACCGAACAGTAGCGTGCCCTCTTTGCTCAATAACAAAAGCAAAGCTCTCCCAGCTTTACACCTGAAGGGGCTGTATAGCAGTAAGAACGATGCCATGAATATTTGACATTTGTCACAAGCTATTTTCTGCTTTACTGTTATCGATGCTCCTCTGCTCTTCAATCCCTTGCTGCAGATGTATCTTTGTACAGCACAATTCGCCTGATTTTGTGAGTCGAGGAAGAGATCACCAGATTGAAGACTGTTAAAAGAAATTTAAGAATGGAAAAGTACTTAGAATTCAACGAAAATGGTGCACAATGCTTACGATTTAAATCAACTAGTGAAGGTTTTCCCTGCCAAGATTGAAAGCATGGGCTCATGGGAATGCCGACTCCTATTCGGATGCATCAATGGTTCTCTCAGAATCCATGTCCAGACTCCAGACAGAACATACCCTTGGATGACAGCGATGGAAGTGGCATTATGACTGAGGCATACGTCTTAGAGAGAACCGTGGTTGGATTTGTGAAGAAGGTGGTGATGAGCATGGATGTGCTACATTCGCGAAGACTGCTACTTTTGCTGTCGAAGTTTTAGGTAGCTACCTACATCTGAAAGTCCAAGGGTGCCTCCCTTTATGCTTGGGAAGCCAGGAGTTTGTGGAAGTAAAGGAATCAGAAAGACCAAGGGTGCCTCCCTTTATGCTTGGGAAGCCGGGAGTTTATGGAAGTAAAGGAATTCTCTATACCTGATGTGGTCAAGTCAATGGCATGGTGCGAGGACAACCTTTGCTTGGGAATTAGGCGCAAATATGTTATTATGAATACATATATCTGTGACATGGATCTAGTTTAGATCAGGCCATGTAGAATTCCTTAATAAACAAGAAAGTTGTTTATATCCATAATAGAGACGTGAATTTGCTTCAGATCGGACTCTGGAGGATTCTGATAAGGCACTATTTCAGCCACACATACATGTATACAGCAACGAAATAGGATCAACCCACGAGAGCATTGTTTTGGCCACATGTATAAGTGACATAAGATTTGATTGAGGTGTAGGATTGACCACGTATACATATATGGTTATAACATGTCAAACAATAATGTGTAACACAATTGGTATGCCATGTGACTTGTCCAGCGAAGGTCACAGGTTCAAAAATTGATTTTTAATTTTACACTATAAGGTTGCATTTTTTTTTAAGGTTGTTGTAGCCAACTAAGTGGACAGCAAGCTAATGGGGGCCGAGTATTGAGGGCTAAAACATGATGGTATAGTATAGAGGGCTAAAGGACGAGTCTTTCCATGAGCAGCAAGTGGACAGAGATCTAAAGGAATTGATCATTTGTGGAAGGATTGATTGCTAAGGAAACTCAAAACAGCAAAATGGAAGACAGTGTTACAAATCTTGAAAAGCCAAAAGGACATGGTCGGGTCACTTCATCCGAGACATGATGCATAGAGGAGCAGTAGAGCTCCAGTACATATCCATATATGAGAAGATTGTGGACATACTTCAAAGACAAGCCTGTTATGATGTTGAATGTCTCCCTCATTGGAAGGGAGTAAAGGGGTCTTTGCAGGATTGGGCAAACCATCTCCTGAAGCCATAAAGGACTTTGGCTAAGTCATAAAAGACTTTAAACAAGGGAGACAGATACATTCACTTGAGAAGCCAAAAGGACTTGGCTAGGTCATAAATGACTTTGACCAAAAGGGTGAATGGCCTACAGAAATTACAGGGGCAAATTACAGGATTGGATAGATCTCCTAAGAAGCCAGAAGGACTTGGCTAGGTCATAAAGGACTTTGACCAAAGGAGATAGATGCAATTCACCTAAAAAGCCATAAATTACTTTGGTTGGGTGAATGGTCCAAGGGAAAATTATCTCCTAAGAAGCCAAAAGGACTTGGGTAGGTCATAAAGGACTTTGACCAGAGGAGATAGATATATTTACCTAAGGAGCCATAATGGACTTTGGCCAGAGGTAAATGGCCCTGGATACTCACATGCGTGCGAGGAGTTACATTGCCCACTCTAGGATGGAGTTATCTATAGACATGCTTCAACATGACAAGCTCGTGAAATTTATAAAGGAAGGAGAAATTTCAGCTAAAGGAAAAAGTGTTGCAACCAAGGAGAATACCTCCCTCGCTAAAAGGGAGTGTTGATTTTTGTGTAGCATTGAGAGGTATTCCCGCATGCCAAGAGGCCTCCTAAGTTGGCCTAGAAGAATTATGGAAATTAAAATAAAATAAATTTTATTTTTGAGTTTCATGTAGGCTAAAAAGGGACAAGTCGGCCCCACCATGAAAGGGTGTGTCTCTTGGAGTAAATGCACCCATTCGACTTGTATATATATAGATCATGTGACACTTCATTTGATCACTCACTCATCATCATCTCTCTTCTATATTGGCCACACGCGGGCGCTGATAGAGGATGAATTTGACTGAAATTTGGACTTGGATTTTTGGCATAGATTTCTAGATAATTTGGATTTGTAAACCTTACTGAAGAAAATTCCTCCTAGAAGAAGAGTTGTTGAGTATTCTCCCAAGCTGGCGTTTCCCAGGGAAAATTTTGTTGTTTCTACTGTTTGCGGTTGTCTCTTTATGATCTTATTGTTTTTTACTGCATTATTGTTGATATTTTTTGTGTATAATTGCTTAATGATATCAATGGCAAAAAGATAAATTGTTAAAAATCATTAGATAGTAATTATTAGATCAGAAAATTCAGTTTCTATTGTTCATCTTGTAGAAACTTCAACATTTAATGTGATGTGGGTTGCATGGTGTGTTGATTATCCATGGTTGCATTGTAATGAACATACACATTGGAGATAGCTTACTCATAGATTGTTATGCCTTGACTTGATGCTTATGTGGCACATTTCTTTAGAAGGTTAGACCTATGTGGCTTAGTGACTTTCTTCATGAGGTACATACATGGAGTATTTGGTTGTTTGCTTTAAAGGACAACCCACTTGAAGGAAAACCATTAGGCATCTAAGAAAAGGCCATTAAACCATGGGTAGCATCAGGACACTTGATTGCTTGCATGAAGGCTTGTACTTGACTTGAGGATGCTTGGCTTAAGGAGTGATCATGTAGGTGTTGTAGACCTAAAGGTACACATGGCTTAGGAGAGAGCATTGGAGCACTAGAGGCCTTGGGAGTGTTGATTTTTGGTAGCATCGGAAGTGCTCTAGCCATGAAATTTGGTGGAGAGGCAAAGGCACATGAGATCTCCAAGACCCAGAAATCGTTTGGAGAAATTCCACCCAGATGAAGAGATATTAAAATAATTAATATTTTTAATGGGTCCCTAAGTCTAAACTTGGAAAAATAAAAATATTAATGTGTATTAATATAAAATGGGTGAGAAAGTTCTAAGTGACGAGGATCAAGACAGTTCTAATCTTAGTCATTGATTAGGGACTTAATCTCGGTCGTTGAATCGTCAACAGGAAAAGTATAAGAATAGGTTTGAGGGTCAGTTGGAGAGACACAACAAGAGAGATCAAGAATTCGATTTTCTGGGGCAAGATTCGCTGAGGAAATCAAGTTAGTGATCAGTTGCAACGAGGGGCAATTCAGCAAGGGATTTTCATCCAAGGCTGATGTTGATTTGGGGTAGCATCGGATGTGCTCTAGCGACGAAATTTGGTGGAGAGGTTGGGGCACATGAGATCTCCAACACCCAAAAAGGGTTTGGGCAGATTCTAAACAGTTCATGAGATATTAAAATAATTAATATTTATAATGGAGTCCCTAAGTCTAAACTTAGAGAAAATAAAATATTAATGTGTATTAATATGAAACTGTGTTAGAATAGTCAAAAAAGACATGGATCAAGCTAGATCTAATCTTAGCCGTTGATTAGGGACTTAATCTCGGTCGTTAATACGTCAACAAGAAAAGTATAAGAGAAGACTTGAGGGTCACTTGGAGAACACACCAAAGTGATCAGTCATTCTATTCTCTAGAGCGGGGTTTGCTAAGAGAGATAGAATTAGTGATCGCGAGACGCAGCTGAGGGTCATTTGAGTACAGAGAAGCAGAGATAGTGCCGGAAGAGCAGCGCAGTAGCCAAGGAGAGTGAAGCAGAGCCAGCCAGGGCTCACGCAGGGCCATGCAGAGGCAGTTGGGAGTTGCGCAGAGCCTCAAAGAGGCCAGCGTTGCTAACGCAGAGGACCAAAGGGCTGACGCAGGGCCTCCCAAGGCTGACACAGACCCATCCTGGGTGACACAGGGTCGGCGCTGGGCAGAGAGGGGATGACGCAGTCCAGAGAGACGCTGACGCTGGGGTTTCTGGGGAAGATTTGTGTTGAGCAGCTACTGGAAGGTTTATCCGGGGTTTCAACCAGGAGATTTGTCAGAAACTGAGAAGTATTACTACCAAGGAAATTCTCTGTTGGGTAGGCTAGTTTCGGCACCCAGATTGTACTCTGATATTGCTTAATAAGAAAACCCTCAGATAGCTGCATCGGTTTTCCCACATTGGGTTTTTCCGGGGACATTAGTCCAAAAATAATGGTGTCATATGGTGTGATTGTTTATGTTTCCTTTAGTTTCTGATCTGTAATATGTTGAGCATGCACTAATGTTTATTTTTAGTACTTACATTGTAAATAACTTGTTAACTAAAATAACAATTAGGTAGGAATAAATTAGATAAAGTGCATGGAGGGTTTCTAACTAAGTAAACTTAGAAACTTCAACATGGTATCAGTGCGTGATTGCAAATCACAGGAGGACTAAGGACATCAACCGAGCGGAGCGATAACAGCAGAAAACAGTTGTCCGAGGTGACAGAAGTTGTTTCTAGCAGGAGCAGCAACAAGGGAAGAGTGATGCAGTGCCTGCATCATCAAGGGTGAGCCGAGAAGAGGCAACACCGAAGCTAAGGAAGGCAAAGGGAGCCTCACGCAGAGCCACGCAGTAGCTAGGAAGGTTGACGCAGTTGGCTGAGGAGGCCAAGTTGCTGGTGTCGGGATTGCGCAGAGTCTATGAGCTCTCACCTTCAGGTTGATGGGGTTTAGAAGGATGTGGGAATATTGCAGAATGGAGTTGGTGAGGTATTGTAGTCAGAACAGTACCTGACAGAGCAAGGCCAGAGAAGCTGCTACCAAGGATTTCTAGCTGAGGAACCCAGATCAGTGGTGCAGTTGCACAAGGCGATGAAAGTAGGGGGCATCTCGACAGCGACAGAAAGATTTCCAGGAGGGAAATCAGGACATAGAGGGAGTCCAGAAGAGAACTTCCAGACGGGAAGTAGAGACTCAGAGGAGTCGAATAGAGAACTTCCAGGAGGGAAGTAGAGGAGCATCATGGCACTACACAGAGTAAGAGACCAGGATAGACTGGACTGAGCATCGAACTTCACAGTCTGGAAGGCCAGAATCTTATCCGTACTTGACAGAAATTGTGTCAAAAACTTCGCCTTGAAGGTAATAGCTATTCCAGTCGACCCCAATGATAATGACAAATACGAAGAGGAAATGGCGAGGACCAAGCTTGACGGGGTCAAGGATCATGTAGTACCACACATAGCCGAGAAGGAAACAGCATTTGAGATGTGGGAGGCTCTCAACAAGTTGTACTAGCATACTTCTGTGCAGAAAAGAATGTTGCTTGAGAATCAGTTGAGGTCGTATCAGATGAAGAAGGGAGAACCAATTGACACCTTCCTCGGAGGACTGAATGAGTTTCGAGATCAGTTGACTGCTATAGAAGCAACATCGGATCAAGAGTTGATGGTGAGGACAGCCCTAAATGTTGTCTCAGAAGACTGGGAGGTATTTGTCCAGAGTATACTAGGCAGAGGGGCTCTCCCACCTTGGGACGAGATATGAACAACTCTTCGCCAGGAAGAGATCAGACGGCAGTCGAAGATGGGTAGCAGCAGCAATGGGATCAAAGTCAAGCAGGAAGAGGAAGATGTGGCCATAGCATCTAAGGGAAAGCAAGAGAAGCAGAAGAAGAAAGATCTCTCCAAGATCAAGTGCTTCCACTGTGGGGAGCTGGGTCATTATGCGACCCAGTGTCCGAGGAAGAAGAGTAAGGGAGAGTCTTGCGAGACTAAGGCAGCGCCATCACGGGCAGAGAAGGAAGTTTTGACAAATGATGACTGTGCCATGAGTGCACACACTCCACTTGAGCGAAAGTGGGGAGACATCGAGCTGTAGTCAGGCGGACTACAGGCAATGAGGAGCAGGACCTCGAGGTACCCAGCCTCTTGGATTAGACCTTGCTACAGGAGCCCCAATGAGGAGTAGCATGACTGGCTGAGTCGGGTAGAGATGGATGAGGATGGAGCGGCAAAGAGAGCTACAGTACAGGAGTCCTGAGACAACACGAGGCTAGCAGGCTGCAGTGGTGCGAGAGGCAAAGGAGTGTTGCACCAGTGCAGGATGGCACAGAGAGGTGTGCAACAGTGCAAGATGCATGGAGTTGTTGCAGCAGCACAGAGGTCAAAGAGGGAGCACTTGTCAGCGACAGAGGGAGCTTCAGCATCAGTGGGTGTCTCTAGCCCAACAGGGAGGTCAGATTGGGAGATCAGTTACTTACTTCTTAGTAACTGAGTTGCAGTGCAGCAGTGGGTAGCACGATGCAACATGATGAGAGGAGGTGCAGTGCAGATGAAGTGTTGGGAGAAAGGACCAGCAGCAGCACGGATGCAGAGGTAGCTGTTGTACAGATGCAGTGGTGGCAGTGGCAGAACCATGGGCAGCAATACAGGATGCAGCAATGCAGAGGATGTTGGGCAAGAAGGCCTAGCATCAACATAGGTACCGATGCCGGATGATCAGAGTAATACTCAATGAGGAGTATTGCTAGAGCACAGTCCTCGCTAAGAGGGAGTGTTGATTTGGGGTAGCATCAGATGTGCTCTAGCCACGAAATTTCGTGGAGAGATTGGGGCACATGAGATCTCCAACACCCAGAAAGGGTTTGGGCAGATTCTAAACAGTTTAGGAGATATTAAAATAATTAATATTTTTAATGGAGTCCCTAAGTCTAAACTTAGGGAAAATAAAATATTAATGTGTATTAATATGAAACTGTGGAAAATAAAATATTAATGTGTATTAATATGAAACTGTGTTAGAATGGTCCAAAAGACATGGATCAAGCCAGATCTCATCTTAGTCGTTGATTAGGGACTTAATCTCGACCGTTGATATGTCAACAGGAAAAGTATAACAGAAGGCTTGAGGGTCACTTGGAGAACACACCAGAGTGATCAATCATTCTATTCTCTAGAGTGGCGTTTGCTAAGAGAGATAGAATTAGTGATCGGAGATGCAGCTGAGGGGCATTTGAGTACAGAGAGACAGAGAGGCAGAGATAGTGCCATGAGAGCAGCGCAATAGCCAAGGAGAGTGACGCAAAGCCAGCCAGGGCTCACGCAGGGCCACACAGAGGCAGTCGGGAGCTACGCAGAGCCTCAAAGAGGCCAGCGTCGCTGACGCAGAGGGCCAGAGGGCTGACGTAGGGCCTCCCAAGGCTGACACAGACCCATCCGGGGTGATGTAGCCTGTAGGGCTAGTGTTGGGCAGAGAGGGGCTGACGCAGTCCAGAGAGAGGCTGACGCTGGGGTTTCTGGGGCAGATTTGTGCTGAGTAGCTGCCGGAAAGTTTATCCGGGGTTTCAGCCAGGAGATTTGTAAGAAACTGAGAAGTATTACTGCCAAAGAAATTCTCTGTTGGGTAGGCCAATTTCGGCACCCTCATATATTAATAAGAAAACCCTCAGATAGTTGCACCAGTTTTCCCACATTGGATTTTTCCGGGGACATTAGTCCAAAAATAATGGTGTCATATGATGTGATTGTTTATGTTTCCTTTAGTTGTTGATCTGCAATAAGTTGAGCATGCACTAGTGTTTATTTTCAGTATTTACATTGTAAATAACTTGTTAAGTAAAATAACAAGTAGGTAGGAATAAATCAGATAAATTGCATGGAGGGTTTCTAACTAAGTAAACTTAGAAACTTCAACAGTTGAAGAATACATAGCAGAGAGGCAATGAAGTGCTAGGAGAGACAGCGTAGTCCCAAGAAGGGTTGACGCAGAGGCCGAAGGGGGTAGTGCAGAGGACACAGAGGGTCGTAGAGGCTGACACAGAAGTCGTAGAGGCTTACGCAGAGGACGCAAAGGGCTTTAGAGGCAGCGCTAGGAAGATTCTGTGGGGCAAACTGAGAGCAGATCAGCTGGGAGAGGGTGACACAGTTCCTGAATAGTGAAACTGTTCCAGAGCAGTGTTTGGAGCAACTATCGTTGTCCAGCACAAGGAACAGTCAGAGTCACTATGGGGCTGATCATCCAGTTGCTAATTTGCCAAAATATCTGTCTCCCGATAGAGGTAGTACTGCCAAGGACATTCTCTATTGGGTGAGCCAATTCTGGCACCCTAGTTGTATTCAAGAATCTGCTTAATAATAAAACCCTCATATCTAATGCACCGTTTTTCCTGCATTGGGTTTTTCTGGGGACGATTGTCCAAAAATAATGGTGTCCCTTGTGTTATTGTTTCTATTTACTTCAGTGCATGATCTACATATCTGTGAAGGTTGTAATAGCATTAACTTCGATGTTTATGTAATTAAATAACTTGTTAATGTAAAGAACAAGTAGGAGATTGTAAACCAGTAATTGCAGTAGTGGTTTCTGAGTGTTAGATTTAGGAATTTTCACATGGTATCAGAGCGATTGCAGATCATAGGTGACTAAAGACACCAGCCAAGAAATCCAGAGAATTTGCAGCAGAAAAGCAGTTGTCCCGAGTGACAGCGTTGTTCCAGAGCTAGAGACGCAGAAGGAAGAGTGACGCAGTGCAGAAAAGGTGACGCAGAGGCTCACGCGGTGCCTGCGTCAACACTCTATGCTAGGTGAAGGTGACGCAGTAGCTGGGAGGAGCCCAAGCAGTAGTTGCGTTAGTTGTCCAGGCCAGCACAGATGCAGAGGGAGACAGGTCAGGCCTATGCAGTGCCAAATCATCTTTCTCAACCAGGAAGGATAGACGCAGTGGCCAGGAGGCGCTGACCCAGCTCTCATTGTGATTGCGCAGAGCTAGAACGAGTCAAATTCTTCAGTTGTCGGGGCTAAGGGAGCTGAGCAAATTTTGATTTGTGGAGCTGGTGGGACGTTGCTTCTGTGTGTGCAGAACAGTGTCTAAGGAGACTGAACCAAGGTAGAGGGAAGCATTACCTCGACAGATTTCTAGCCAATAAATCCAGATCTGGGTTGCAACAACAAAGGTGGATTGGAGAGGAGTGATTCGACAGTTAGTCGGAGGATTTCCAAGAGGGAAATCAAGACTCAAAGGGAGTCTAGAGAAGAGGAGCAGAGATGGCAGTGAACGAATTGAGGGATCAGGACAGATTGGACGAGGCTTCCAATTTTTTCATCTAGAAGGCCAGAATCCTGGCAATCTTGGATAAACATTGCATCAAGGACTATGCCTTGAAAACAATTGTTGTCCCAGTTGATCCTAATGCAAATGAGAAGTATGAGGAGGCCAAGGCAAAGGCAAAATGCATGATTCTAGACGGGGTCAAGGATCATGTCATACCACATATTGCTGAGAAGAACATAGCAAGGGAGATGTGGCAGACACTGACCACCTTATACCAAGGCTCTTCCGTATAGCGGAAAATGTTATTAGAGAATCAGCTGAGGCCATATCAGATGCAAATAGGAGAGAAGATAGATCCATTCCTTCTCAGGTTGCAAGGAATTCATGACTAGCTTACTTCCATGGGGTCTACACCGGATCAAGAGTTTATGGTCAGGACTGCTCTGAATGCAGTCTCCAAGCACTGGGAGACATTTGTCCAGAGCATTTTGGGCAGAGCGGCTCTCCCCATTTGGGAGGAGATGTGAGCAGCTCTTCGACAGGAAGAGATCAGAAGGTTGACTAAGGCGAGGAGTACCAGTAAGGGAGTTCAAATCAAGAAAGAGGAGGAGGAGGATGCAGCTCTAGCATCTGCGAGACAGCAGGGGATTCAGAAGAGGAAGAAGAAAGATCTCCAAGGTCAAGTGCTTCAACTGTGGGGAGCTAGGGCATTATGCCTCTCAGTGCCCCAGGAAGAAAGGCAAGGGAGAAGCTTCCGACTCAAAAACTGCCCCAGCAAAGGCGGAGAAGGATGTCGAGACTAATGACGATTGTGCCATGAGTGCTCATGCGCCTCCAGAGAAGAGGTGGGGAGACATAGAACTGTAGTCGAGAGGACTACGGAAGAAAAGGGGCAGGATCCTTGAGGTACCCAAATTCTTGGATCAAATCTGGCTACGGGAGCCCTTAAAGACAGTAGCGTGATGACAGGTGTCGGGTGGAGCAAGGTGTGATGGAGCGACAAGGCAGTGCTAGAGTGCAGAAGTCTGTAGCAACGCAGTGGAGGTTGCAACAGTGCGAGAGGCACAGAAGAGGTTGCAACAACGCAGTGGCAGCAGCAGGAGCACAGGATAGCAGCAAAGGTGGCTTCAGCATCACCAGGCTTCCAGACTTACCGAGATGTCAGTGTTTGGGAGAAGTCAGTTACTTACTTCACAGTAACTGAGTTGCAGTGCAGCAATTAGCAGTGGCAGTGCTATGGGCAGCATGATGCAGCATGTTGAGAGGGAGCTGCAGTACAGATGTAGCAGTGGCAATGGCAGTGTCATGGACAGCAGTACAAGAAGCAGCAGTGCAGTGGATGTGGGGCAGCGGGTCTAGCATCAGCACAGAAGACCAATGTGAAGGATCAGTGTGATGCTTCTATGGTGAAGCATAGCTAGAGCACATTCCTCGCTAAGAGGGAGTGTTGATTGGCATCGGAAGTGCTCTAGCCATGAAATTTGGTGGAGAGGCTAAGGCACATGAGATCTCCAAGACCCAGAAATCGTTTGGAGAAATTCCATCCAGATGAAGAGATGTTAAAATAATTAATATTTTTAATGGGTCCCTAAGTCTAAACTTAGGAAAACAAAAATATTAATGTGTATTAATATAAAATGGGTGAAAAAGTTTTAAGTGACGAGGATCAAGCCAGTTCTAATCTTAGTCGTTGATTAGGGACTTAATCTCGACTGTTGAATCATCAACAGGAAAAGTATAAGAGGAGGCTTGAGGGTCAGTTGGAGAGACACACCAAGAGAGATCAAGAATTTGATTTTTTTGGGGTGAGGTTTGCTGAGGAAATCGAGTTAGTGATCAGTTGCAGTGAAGGGCAGTTCAGCAAGGGATTTTCATCCAAGGTTGAAGAATACATAGCAAAGAGGCAGTGAAGTGTCGGGAGAGACAGTGCAGTCCCAAGAAGGGTTGACGTAGAGGCCGAAGGAGGCAACGCAGAGGACGCAAATGGTCGTAGAGGCTGACACAAAAGCCGTAGAGGCTAACACAGAAGCCGTAGAGGCTAACGCAGAAGCCGTAGAGGCTAACACAGAAGCCGTAGAGGCTAACGCAGAAGCCGTAGAGGCTGACGCAGAGGACACAAAGGGCTTTAGAGGCAGCGCTGGGAAGATTTTGTGGGGCAGACTGAGAGCAGATCAGCCGGGAGAGGGTGACACAGTTCCTGAAGAGTGACGCAGTTCTAGAGCAGTTATCGTTGTCCAGCACAAGGAACAGTCAAAGTCACTGTGGGGTTGATCATCCGATTGTTAATTTGTCGGAATATCTGTCTCCCGATAGAGGTACTACTGCCAAGGACATTCTCGGTTGGGTGATCCAATTCTAGCACCCTAGTTGTATTCAAGAATCTACTTAATAATAAAACCCTCATATCTACTGCACCGGTTTTCCTGCATTGGGTTTTTCCAGGGACGATTGTCCAAAAATAATGGTGTCCCTTGTGTTATTGTTTCTATTTACTTCAGTGCATGATCTGCATATCTGTAAAGGTTGCAATAGCGTTAACTTCGATGTTTATGCAATTAAATAACTTGTTAATGTAAAGAACAAGTAGGAGATTGTAAACCAATAATTGCAGTAGGGGTTTCTAATGTGTTAGATTCAGGAATTTTCACAGGGAGGAGGAGCATTGGACATTTCTTGAGTGTCACCTTGGGACCCTTGCTTGGTGGACATCAATACCTTGGAGATTAACATGTGCCACTTGGAGTTGGAGCACTTACCACGTGGGCCTATCTAGAATTTAGTTAGGATGTTTGTCATGAACATGGTCCACTTTATTATTCTCAGTGTTGTTGAAAAATGTAACTAGGTTCAGTCTTCATAATTATCATTGTACTTGTAGCAATATGTATTTCATGTTAAAACAAAAAGAAGAAAAGGAAATTATTATTATTATTCTAGTCAAAGCATGTTCTTCATGCTTCTAGGGTTTATTGAGACAAAAAAAAAAATTGTCATGTGTCAAAGTCCCATTTGGACTATTTGTAAGAAAACAGAAAAAATTTATTCTGAGTCAAAAGAGTCATTTTGTCACCCACAAGACCAAATCGGCCCTGCCTAGACAAGTCAGCCTAGAAAGGCACCTATTCGACCTCCTAGATATGTATATATAGAGAGCAGTTCAATCTCATTGGAGCACTCACTCACCACTTCAATTTTTGTGCCAAGAAAAGAAGAATTTCAGCAAGAAAGTCAAGAGAGAGAGAGAGAGAGAGAGAGAGCGAGAGAGAGCAAGTCTAAGGAGAAATAAATATTTTTTATTCTGCCCTAATTTAAATTCACACGCGCGAGTTTCTAAGGTAGCTTTTGTGATATTGCGGGCCCAAAATTTCAAAAGATGACCAGATTTCTAAGATTTGACTAACTTTGACTTTTGTTAACTATGGTTTGATAGGCATGGAATGAAGGCGGGTTGACTTGGGTCTTTGTGGCAGTCTTGGTCTTAGGTCATGGATATCTCACTTTGATCTGATTCTATAAGAAGAGGATTTTCTTGGGTTTTAACCCTTGTGGGGTTTTGCCTTGGCTTGGAGCCTACATCTTTGTGTTCTTTGTCTCTTGTGATCTTCATGTTTTGTACTTTTGGTAATTGCTTGACGGAGAGAAAGCATAAATTTTAATAAAAAGCCAACAAACATTCACAAGTAATTATCATGATAGAGAAATCAACCCTAAACTACAAGCATATTGGTTTCTCAACATGGTATTAGAGCTAAGGTGAAAGGAAGGCAATTTGAAGATCACAAATTGTTGGCATACCTTTGCAATAGTTATCTCTTCTCTCTATTTTCAATGACAAATCCAACGCGTACATATAACAAAATTGTATTTTCTATAGCATTATATTTCTGAGGCAGACTACCATCTCTGTGGAACAAGGCATTACATCTCAGTAAACATAGCATCTGTCGTATGAAGGGTTTAAGGCTCCTAAGGCATTACATCTCAGTAAACATAACATCTGTCGTATGAAGGGTTTAATCTATCTCTTTGATACGAACTTCTTGAAGTTATAATTTCCTATGGTAATACGAAGCACATTCTCTGTAGTGATGCGAATTTCTATGACATGATATGCCTCCTTGTGATGAGTTTTATGGTAACATATCTCTCTGTGATACAAGCTTTGTGAGACATCTTTTCCCATGATGATAAAAGCACACCTTTGAAGTACTATATATCCTCACTAAAAGAAAGAAAAGGACTGCAATCCTGGTTATGAGAAATCTTTGAAGATATAAAGTTATACCACGTTTAGAATTCTATGACATATGCATTGGACTTGTTGTCACCCGAATTGTACAAGCACCACGACAATGCTCAGAACGGGGGATGTCACTCTAATCCTCGCGCACACCGTTCTAGGTGTCTCCCAACAGTAGGCTACAGGGGGTAGTCCCTATGGAATGAAGTGAAGGAAAGCAAGTTGAGAATCAACTTACTTGGGAGACACGGGTCAGTGGCCTAGCCACTTGGTTGAAATTAAGCAAGATTATTGATTAAATTAGATTCTCTATTATGAGACCAGTGCTTAATGCAGTCACAAATTCTTGCTTCTTATGAATTGGAACCAAATGATCAATAGACACCCGTTGCTTAAATGATTGAATAACCTATATGATATGCAAGTCCTAGGACCTATGTGAGATGCAGTGATCTTGGTAAATTTTAGTTAAATGCCTAGTCTAAGTGTAACCTTCTTTTAACTATTTTGAAGCTGGGCTCCAAGGTAGGTTGTGGGAAGGAGGCTAACAGGAAGCAGGCTAGGGCCTGATTAATGATACCTTCTGTTAGGCTTCTACCACCCGATGCCTCTAGCGCTGCCAAGATTGTGGCTCTAACCACTGCAAGGTCAATGTGTTAACCACCGAAGAGTTGCCAATGCCCCTCAAGCTAGATAAGAAGGGTTATCTTATATCTTTATCAATCTAGCTTATGCTAAGAGGTAAATTATTAATGCAAATCTAAATCTAGTATGCTTATGCAAGAGATTATGAGTGAGATTTATCTTGAGTTAAGATTTTCTTAAGTTGTTTAAGTACTTAATTATAATCTCTTTAAGAGTACTTAACAATAATGAATTGCAATCTTAGACAAGATAAAATGCTTAGAGATACAAGTGTAAATTTCAACAATATGCCACAAGATACCAAGTAACCCAAGATGCCAAATGCTTAAAATAGTCAATCAAGATGTTGATCACAAATTTATACCAGCAATACTACTTCAGAAAATTTAGATCTTATCAATGTTGTAATAGCAGTTGCATAAACCACTTCAAATGATGAAACTTGCCCAACACATAAAACACTGAAATTCTAATGACCAGCAAATGTACTTCAACCTGCTTAGATCACTTTAAGATGATGTATTTAGTCAAATTTCAGATCTGATTTCTTGATTTACAGCAGTAAGTAAAGACAAATCAGCAAGATAAAATTGCCAAAAATAGATGGCCTATATGCCCAAAAATAGTAAAATGCACAAGAACTTGAAAATTTTGATTTTAAAGCTTTTAGAGAGTGACTCGGCAATTTTCAGAACCGATATGTTTGTTACAGTAGTGAGTTAACCACAAATCAGCAAACTAATCAAAGCCAAAAACAAAGGCCCAATATTTTTAAAAATGTAAAAATTTAGCCAAACTTGAAAAAATTAATTTTTTGAGTTATTTAGAGGATGTGATTCAAATATTTTAGAATTGATATGTTATTACAGCAGTGAAATAGTGATAGATCAACAACCTAGCAATGCTTAAAACAAGTCCTAATATTTCCAAAAATAATAAATTTCTCCGAAAATTGAAAATTTTAGTTTTTGGTCCTTATTAAGTATTTGATTCAGAAATTTCAAAATAGCAGAAAATTTCAGTGATGCAGAAAAATCCAGCGAGCTTAAATGTTAGATCTAGGCCAAAACTCAAATACCCAAGAGGCCAAAATTTGTAAAACTGAAGATTTTGCAATTTTCAATGATTTTGACCATTTAGTTTGTGATTTTAAGACCTAATTATTAGTAATTTGCTTGTTGTAATAAAATTGCAGAAAACAAGGGTGTAGAGGTCAAACCCTAGGTCCAAGGCCTTGAAGATCCCACCGTTGAAAATCGTTGAAACTTTGGGATCACGTTGCCGCTTGGAAAATAAGAATTTTGAAACCTTAATCCTTGTATATACTTGAGAACATGTTTGACTCCTGCCCAGTGCGCCCTTTTAGGTTCTGCCACGAACTAACTAAGGGTGTTGACAGCATAACAAATGTTTGGCCTGGTATTGACTAGATACATTAGGGACCCTATAAGTTGCCTGTACAAGGTGGGATCAACGTCTTTATCTTCTGATGCATCGATCTTCTTCCAGTTCGTGATCATTGGAGTAGCCATAGGTCTACAATCCTGCATCCTGAATCTCTTCAAGATTTCTGTAGCATATCTCCTTTGTCTAAGGAAGATCTCACCCTTCTGCTACAAAACTTCCAACCCCAGCAAATAATGCATCTGTCCCAAATCCTTCATGTCGAATTTTGTGGCTAGGTTCTTCTTGCAGTCTTTGATGAGCCTAGATGATCCTATCAGGAAGAGATCGTCCACATATAACACTAGGATTAGAGGTTCATTCTCTATGACCAGATTTAGAGATTAGGGTCTGCGTCACTCTTAACGAACCCCATCTTCTGCAGATAGCCATCAATTCAACCGTACCATGCTCTAGGTGCCTGTTTAAGCCCATACAAGGCTTTCTTTAATCTGCATACATGAGATTTCTTCTCATGTGTCTCAAATCCTTATGGTTGTTCAATGTATATTTCCTCTTCTATTACCCCATTCAAGAATGTTGTCTTGACATCTATCTGATGAATCTCCCACCCCATCTGTGCTACAAGAGATATCACGGTTCTAATAGAAGTATGCCTAGCTACTAGGGCGAAAGTTTCTTCATAGTCTATCCCTTCCTTCTGAGCATACCCCTTCGCCACAAACCTAGCTTTGTATTTCTCCACACTGTCATCTGCAACATATTTGACCTTGTAGATCCATCTTGAACCTACCACTGATTTGTCCTGAGGCCTAGGTATCACTTCCCAGACATCATTGACCATTATAGAGTTGTAATCTTCCACCATAGCATCTACCCATACTTGATGTTGAACGGCCTCCTGAAAACTAGAAGGTTCCCTATCCTGAGCTACTAAGGCCTGGTATTTGTTTGGCCGTCTTCGCTCCCTTTTATTATTCCTGGGTGCACCAATGAAGTCCTCTGCATCCTGTAGAGTCTGTCAGAGTTCCCGGCTCGTTCTTCCACTGGTAGTAGGCACATCTATCAGCTACTCTTTCTAAGATTCCTCCTATTCTGAAGCTTTGTCTTCAGGAGAATTTCTGGTACTAGTTTCTGCTGGTTGAAGTGGTGTGACCAACGGCTCGTCTTTCGACTGCTCCTCGAAAGGCATTTCTCAAGATTTCCTAAAAGCTCTGTCCTCCATGAACTTTACATCCCGCCTAACTACTACCTTCCTACTCCCTGGAAGATAGACTCTATATGCCTTAACATTCTCGCTATATCCCACAAGATATCTTTTCTCAACAGTTTGATCTAATTTCTTTCTATTTTCTTCGGGTATACGGCAATACGCTAAACTCCTTGTTGACCACTACGTGTCAACGACCCATAGCAGTACACCCCCTTTTTTCGCAAAAGAGATAGCGCCTGATCGATGTGTTCGTGCCGTACAACTATCATCATCGGCTTCACTTCCAAGATGTTATGTAAACCCTTTCTGCATGCGTATAATGTAAATAATCTCAGCAGATCCGTGTCGTGTATGTAATGGCCTAGGTCAACCTACTTTTCTGGTTACGATCTACATTCTGGGAGGTTTTTTGTCTCATCGATTCATTCTCGAATGGTCGGCAGAGTTTTCCTTTAGTCTTACCCCAAAGCTAGAATGGATTTTGTCACTAGAATCTTAGGCGAGTCCTAATGTTCTAGATCAAGTCTATGTAAAATTGATTTGAGAATAATCCTAACTATTTGGTTAGGTTATTTTTATTACAAATTGCTTGGTCTAGTGGATTATATTTGTGTCGCAGAAATGAGCAGTCTGTGAGAGTCTATTACAAATGGGTTTCCCCCCTTGTAATGTAAAAAATATGAAAATCATGATGTAAAGTGTCTTGAGAGTTGCAAAAATGATTTATCCCCTTATAAGTTAATTAATTAAATTTTCTGGCAAAAAATTAATTAAAATCCTAAGCCAAAAATTTAATTAATTCTAGGTCCTAGGTAAATTTAAATTCTCCAAAGGCAAAATTCGTCGATCCTTAAAAATTAAATTTTAAGAGGTCCGGGGACTAAGGTAAATTAATTATTTTGATAAATTTTAAACCGTTGATCCCTAGGGTTTAGTGAAAGTCAAAATTTTGGGGAAATTAACTCAAAAATTTAATTTTTGAGTTAATTAAAATGCATTTAATTGAAAATTTTGAGTTTCCCCAAATATTTAAATATTTCGATGGATGAGATTAAAAGGAATTTTAATCCTCATCAACAATCGAAATTTCTTTAACGACGATGACTCGAACTAGCCGTTGGAGGATTTATCCTTAAATAGGAAGTCATTTGTCAGTTGATCTATCCAACCTTTGAGTCGTATGCTTAGCGAAAAGCTCTCGTGTAATATTTTTCCTGGATAATAAAGAAAGACTTTGGGGTTAAGTTTTGCTGGTCTTACTTTTCATGGCAATATTGTAAGATGTGTCGTTTTCATGCATAAATGTTTTTTAGCCATTGATGATAGCTTATGAAGAGTGATGTGAGTGATGTGAGTACAGGTATCTTGCTCAGTCGTTGGGGTTTAAGTGATAATTTAAATTTTAAATGTAATAGCAAGTATCTCTATTTATCTAAATTTTGTTATCATTTTCTCGCTCTATTTTAATGGTTGGATTGAGTTTTGCAAGAAAGTCTTGATGTTAAATCCTTCGGCATTAGGGGAAGTTTTCAGTTGGACCAGCCAACTGTTGATTTGGAGTAGCATCGGATGTGCTCTAGCCATGAAATTTGGTGGAGAGGTTGGGGCACATGAGATCTCCAATACCCAAAAAGGGTTTGGGCAGATTCTAAACAGATCAAGAAATATTAAAATAATTAATATTTTTAATGGAGTCCCTAAGTCGAAATTTAGGAAAAATAAAATATTAATGTGTATTAATATAAATCTGTGTTAGAATGGTCCAAAAGACACGGATCAAGCCAAATCTAATCTTAGCCATTGATTAAGGACTTAATCTTGGTCGTTGATATGTCAACAAGAAAAGTATAAGAAGCTTGAGGGTCACTTGGAGAACACACCACAGTGATCAATCATTCTATTCTCTAGAGCAGGGTTTGCTAAGAAAAATAGAATTAGTGATCGGGAGATGCAGCTGAGGGGCATTTGAGTACAGAGAGACAGAGAGGTAGAGATAGTGTCAGGAGAGCAGCGCAGTAGCTAAGGAGAGTGACGCAGAGCCAGCCAGGGCTCACACAGGGCCACGCAAAGGCAGCCGGGAGCTACACAAAGCCTCAGAGAGGCCAGCGTTGCTGATGCAGAGGGGCAAAGGGCTGACGCAAGGCCTCCTAGGGCTGACGCAGAGCCATCCAGGGTGACACAGGGCCAGCATGAGGCAGAGAGGGGCTGACGCAGTCTAGAGAGAGGCTGACGCTGGGGTTTCTGGGGTAGATTGGTGCTGAGTAGCTGCCGGAAGGATTATTCGGGGTTTCAGCCAGGAGATTTGTCAAAAACTGACAAGTATTACTGCCAAGGAAATTCTCTGTTGGGTAGGCCAGTTTCGGCACCCAAATTGTACTTTGATATTGCTTAATAAGAAAACCCTCAGATAGCTACACTAGTTTTCCCACATTAGGTTTTTTCGGGGACATTAGTCCAAAAATAACGGTGTCATATGGCATGTTTGTTTCTGTTTCTTTAGTTGCTGATCTGTAATATGTTGAGCATGCACTAGTGTTTATTTCCAGTATTTACATTGTAAATAACTTGTTAAGGAAAATAACAAGTAGGTAGGAATAAATCAGATAAAGTGCATGGAGGGTATCTAACTAGGTAAAATTAGAAACTTCAACACCAACTCCCGATCGTGTTTTCTGAGGAGCCTAGTAAAATTAATCCCAAGCTTATCATAAGATTTTTTGTTGGTGATGCACGAAGGGTTTCGAGTTAGCACCTCCTTAAAATTTAAAATTTTCATTCTTGTGCGGTATAATGACAGATCTAGTTGATTAGACCCTGCAGTTTGTAAATTTTGAAATTATTTTTTTGACTTGGGTTCTTTTGGGTTTTAGTTTTTTTTATCATTTGTATATATCGTTTGGGTGTTTCTTGTTGTCATGTAGCTACAAATCTAAGGAAAAAATTTGTGTAGAGTCCAGATCTAGGCCCTGGAGGGTAAGATTTGGATCTCTAGGGTTTATCAACATCATTTTGCAGGAATATTGTCCAACTTTTTGCAGTCCAAGGGTTTGAAAAAAAAAATTTATCTGGAAATTTTTTTATAAGGGTTTCACCGATAATTCTGAAACAAAATATATCAATTTAATCAGAGATTTCTGGAAATTTTTCTTGGGTTCTTTGGCTACCATTTTCTCCTGTCTGCCGCCTGGGGTTGTTTGCTTTTATGCTGCAGAAAATTTCGAAATTTTTTTTTTGGCAAAGCCTCTATTTGCTCCCATACCCCTGTTGCAGAGAAGATTCTCCCACTGCTGCATTATTCCACAACACCCCCACGCCCATCAAACCTGTGATCCGCTGCCTCAAATTTGCATCCTCCTCTTGCTGCCATACATCTGCTTTTGCAATTCCAAGCGCTGCCTTATCTCTGCGGCCTTCCCTCTTTGTCATCCTCCATCAAACCTGCAATCCGTTGCCTTATTCTTCTCTACAGCTCGCACTTCCCTCTGCCACTCTCTCAAACCTGCGTCCATTTCCTCGTTGTCGCCACTCTGCAAGCTCGTACTCTCTCATCGTTGTTGCTACCTGTTAAACACACATGGACAGCAAACAATGTGAAAGATAAATCATGTGAGTTCTATTTTTTATTAACAGGAGATGTACATTTATAATACAATGTTGTGACTCTTGGGTTTCAGATCCCAAGGTCTCTTGGACTGCTTAGTCTTTTCGGCTTCCACACTAACCCTTTAGGATTAGGTGTCCAACATTCCCCCCCTTAATCCGAAGGGTTATGTATGAGTCCAAGAAAAGAGCTGTAATACAAAATGTGCAAAAAATACATGGCAGCACTAGGCTGAATGTGCTCTATAAAATGTTGGTATAAAGGGCGGTGGTTTAAGGATGACCACCAACACTGGAACGCTTAGTGCAGTTCCTGGAACTCTTCCAAAACTGGCAAGAAGCTGGAGTCTTCTGCTAGAGGAAGTGTTCTTAATCTGTGATGGTTTAAGGATGACCAACAACTCTGGAATGCTTAATGCAATTCCTGGAACTCTTCCAAAACTGGCAAGAAGCTGGAGTCTTCTGCTAGAGGAAGTGTTCTAGATTGCCAACTGAGGGCATGTTCAGGCATCTTTGTCTCTGGCTACAACTCTGAAACTGGTGTGGCAGGTTGTGGCTCAGGCTCGCTTGATGTGACTTTGAAGCTTGTAGATGACCATCATTTCCCCCCCTGTCAGATACAAGGTGAGAAGATGGAGAAAACTCAACTGCAAGACTGTTTAATACTCTGGAACAAGTTCTGATATGTGTTTGGAATATCTTCTTGGCTGTTGATGCGCATTGCCAAGAAGCGATCCATCCTAGATGAATCTTTGTTCTTGCAGGATGTTTGTTTCTGAAGCATCTGTGTGAAGAATGATTGGTTTTATGACAGTGCTTACATGGATGAAGATCAAAACAATGATCTTTCAAATGGCCAACTCGGTCACAGTGTTGGCATTTCACGATCTGTTGTTGTTGTTGTTGCTGTGGAAGAGGGGCAGAATCTGGAACAAATGGAGGTGAACTGTCATGAATGAATCCAGCACTCTGAAACTGAATGGGCTTAGCATAGTCTGGAATATGAAAGGACAAGTCCTTGTCATATCCAAGACCAGTTCTGTGCTTGTTGTGGACAAGCTGTTCCCAAGGTCTGATGATGGGCTTGGGAAGTGCGGACTGAGTTTCTGCATCTACATATACAACTGCTGCTTTATTTGAATGAACTGTACCATTATTAACATGCTGCTGATGGGTGGTTGTCTCAATGTTCTGAACAAAAACAGGTTCAGAATGGTGTCTATTTTGATGTAGCTCTTCTTGCTGTAGCTGTGATTCAAGCTGCCAAAAATCGATCTTTTCCTGTGCATTTTGTAAACATGTCTGAATTTCTGAGAGAGATCCTTTGCTGATTTGTAATGTGTCATCAACAGTAGATAATATCAGAGTTTTAAGGAACTGTAAAACTTCACTGGTTCTGGCCATTTTTTCTTTAATGTCAGAATTACACCTCAAAAACTAATCACAACTACTACTCAATGCAAAAAGGTAAAACCCACTAGCAATATCCCGTGTAACAAATGATCAGTGTGCGACCAACAAGCACCAATTACAATCCATATAAAATAAGATGATAAAGCTACGTTACTGTTGAAGACCTTAAATTTGATGCTATGATGATATCACTTCTGCTCCAACATATTGTTGCGGTACTAATGATAGACCTTCAAAAGAACCTTTTGTAATGAATGATTTGAAAGCACAGTCAACAGGTTTGTTTTTTAGAATTGCAGGTCTTTATGTAATTAGAGTAATCTGGTGCAGCCAAACAAGTCTCTGAACCTCTGAATACATTGCATTCTGTTGCATTATGTTTTACATATATTTCACCAACTTCTTTCAACACAACCTTCTGTGACCATAGTGGCAAAAGGGCAATGCCTTCCACTGATTTCTGAAAACTTTCTAATTGAATGAAACCAAAGTTACCAGACTTGGCTTTAAAGCAATCAACTCAGCGTGGCAAGACAGTCAACAGTTGACTCCGACTTAGCAAGCCTATGCAGTTGACTTGGAACATGCTATAATTGGGACCTTTTCCAGTTTTTTTTTTTTCAAAATTTGACTAAAAATTTAGAATGAAACGTTTCCAATCATTTTTGTCCTGATCAGTTTTGCCTAAAATTTGGTTAAATAATTTGAAAAATAACTGGAATCATAGATATTAATCGTTGAGATTGCACGACCCAGATACAATAAAAGTTCGCCAACAATTTTTCTATAACCAAATTCCAATAATGATTGCTAGAAAATCCAAATCTTAAAGATGCAGAGAAATGCATTAAAAAATTGTGTAACACCAACAGGCTTCGAGAGGCAGCGGAAACCTTCAACAATATGCCTCTCTTCCGATCTTGGGACCTGTGAGAACTAGATTAAAAAAGACTCTCTCCATCCCTTAACGCACGGAAAAAAAAACATCGGGTTAGATACGCTTTGTATGGAGGACTGCGTTCCTTCTGGAGAAGAAGTAATGGAGGCCATTCAAAATACTGTACCCGGCGACATTCGAATCCTGGTCATGGTAGCCCGGCAGTTAAAAGAAGCCAAGCGTTGGATAGGCGAAGAAAGTCATGCATTTATTACACGACATGCATCGAAGCAGGCGAGGGACGCATGCATCAGAGTCTTTGGTAGGCACAGTGAAGATATTCTGAAGGCGCTCGTCTTACAACATTCAAACTGCCATCTCTTTTAGTAACAGTACAACTGCCATTTTGCAGAAATATATATAACCAATGATGTAAAACATAGTGGCCGTTCATCAAACTTAATCTCAGCAATGATAAAATATTGATCATAATCTAAATCAGCGTATCCACAAATTGAAACATTATGTGTAAATATTTATAATGCTCTTATGGTTTACGTCTCATTGCAAGCATTAACTTAGAGCAGAGAACTAATATATCAATCTTAATAAAATTGCTACCCGACCTCGACTGTTGCATTTGAGTGACATTATTAACCGGCTAAAGCATCCAATGTTCTGACCTTTTTCGCCTTCACTTCAGGTTTTGATATCAGTGCCTTCGGCCTTGTCTTGAAGAGAATTCTCTGCTTAATGATGCCCACAACTTCCAATTCTACTTTTGAACTCTTGGTCTCAGGGATGTTTAAATGAGATTCCACGCCCACTCGAACCGTCAGCTTCCATTGCTTTCCCAGAAACACAAAATTTAAAACTGAAACAGCATCTGCAACTGACCCGGTACTGTCAATAAAGACTGTCAAAATTCCAGGAGTGCAGGTCACGGAGTAGCACGCAAGATAGTGTGTTACATCAAACCACTGTAATTTCAGGAGCAAGGATATAACTAATTTGAGCACACAGTCACCACAGTGAGCGTTGAGAAGTCAAATAATCAAGAGAGGCGTTAGAACAGTTAGCGCAGAGCGACCAGCGGAACCGATGGGAGAGCGACAGGCTGAGCGTTAGACTGAGAATGGCAGAATATATAAAACGCATAGATGCCCAGCGCAGAGAATTGTCAGACAGTAGAGGCGCAGGGAGGCAAGGTGCTCATTAGTGTCAAGTATGCGTGGAAGGTTACAGATAATGAATACCAGGCCAGCGCTATTCAAGGCAGCTCAGACACAGGATTATGGGCAGAGGTGCAGGACTGGCATGCACATAACAGGCCACAGAAAAACAAGCGGCTCTGATACCATGTTAAACACACATGGACAGCAAACAATGTGAAAGATAAATCATGTGAGTTCTATTTTTTTATTAACAGGAGATGTACATTTATAATACAATGTTGTGACTCTTGGGTTTCAGATCCCAAGGTCTCTTGGACTGCTTAGTCTTTTCGGCTTCCACACTAACCCTTTAGGATTAGGTGTCCAACACTACCTCATCGTGCCCCTCCCTGCTGTCATGCATGCTCCCTAACGCTATCATCGAGCACCCTTCCTCCCGCGTCCAGCTCTCTTCTGCTCCTTCTGCATCTCCATCGCAGCTTCTCCTTCTTCCTGTCCGCAAACCTCCATCTGCACATCCTCTCCTCGCTGCTCTGTCCCTGCTACTCGACCTACAAACATCCTTGCCGCCGCCAATCCAACTTGCAAACGCACATAACAATTAAAAACATTTCAATTTTGTTTTTTATTACTCTGGTAGGTTTTAGTTAGGGTTAGCACATTTTTTTTAGTTTCATTTGAAATTCGATTTAGGTTTGATTTTTATTATTTGATTTGGTTAATTTCATTTTAATTCAAAGATTCGATTTTTTATGTTTGGGCTTTTGTTTTTCGATTTGATTTTATTTTGTTTTACAATTTTTCAAAAAAATTATGATTTTTATTTTTATTTACATTTAAAAAACATTAAAAAATCCAAAAAATTCAAAAATCTTGAAATCTAAAAAATTTAAAAAAATCTAAAATATTTTTAAAAAATCATTTTTGTGACTTGAGATTATTAAAAAATTAAATTAAAAGAGGATTTGCACTTTCACATTAAAAAAATTTAATGTGGCCTATGGCCCATTTAAAATTTTAATTTATTAAAATCCTTTTGATTTTATTATTTTTGGTCACATTAAAGTTTAATTATTTCATTTGCCACATTAAAATTGCCTCATGAGCTTGGCACATCAGAAAATTGCCTAAGGAATAATTAAAATGCTAATTTAAAGTTCCTTGGTGTCTTTTATGTTAAGTGTAAGATTTTAAATTTTGTGGTAATATTTCTCTATTGTCAAGTGCGATTAATGTTTTAAAAAATTATATTGATGATAGAAGAAAGATAATTAATTCTAGATCTGGGTTATTGAAGAAAATCAATTTTAATCTAGAATCATTGTTTAGCATTTAATTTTCATAAGTTTTCATGGGATTTAATTGCTAGATTTATTACAGTTTTAAGCATCCGCATTTGATTGTTCATGATTGTCACTATTCGTCACATTTGTAAACTGCTCTGGATAACTTGTTTTTACTTAATCAATGGTTAATCAAATACTAAGGCACTGGCCTATAATCATTTATATCTTGTGGTTGTGTCTTGATTGTATTAGTGTTTAATCTATTCATCTCAGTTAACCGGGACTCATTTACATTCGTCAAGTAGTCTATCTTTAAGTCGCCTAGAGACTGTGTTCCACAGGGTATTCTCATTCATTCACCTTAGGGACTACCCCTCTTGACTTGTCTAGGAGAGAGTCTAAACAGAGTGAGTAAGGATTAGAGTGACTGCCTTTACTCTGAGCGTTGTCGCAGTGCCTAGACACTTTGTGCGAAAACACTCCCAAATATCCTGAAATCACTGACTTCAAGTGTCTTCCCTGTGAAGACCTTCTATGGAGTGATTTTGCCTAATGCCCTATGTGGAGTCCTGTTATGGACATAAACTGTCGTGCTGCATGCTTCTGCCCACAGAAATTTAGGCATATCCTAATCACACAGCATTGCCCTAGCTGCTTCCACAATAGTCCTGTTTTTCCTTTCTCCTACTCCATTCTGCTCCGGATTGTAGGGAGTTGTCCACTCTTTTTTGATGCCTTCCTTAGCGCAAAAATCAGTGAAGTCCTTATCAACATACTCTCCACCATTGTCTGAGCGCAACACTTTTATCTTCTTTCCTGTTAGATTGTCCACTAGAGCCTTGAACTCTTTGAATCGTCCAAAAACCTCATCCTTGGTTTTCATAAAGTAGATCCAAGTCTTTCTGGAATGGTCATCGATGAAGGTGACGAAGTATTCAGCACCACTAAGAGCTTTTATGGGTATCGGTCTACAGATATCTGAGTGTATCAATCCTAGCACACTCTTAGCCCTATTGTTACTTCTGGAAAAAGTTGCTTTGGCATACTTGCCCAAAGCACACCCTCTGCATACATCATCTCATTCAGTACTTAGTTCTGGAACTCCTGATACTATTTTCCTGAGAATTCTCAGAGCCCCATGGTGTAACTGTCCCATCCTCTTGTGCCATAGTTCATTCAAATCTTTGTCTCCATTATTTCCTATTAGTGCCATTGGTGATTCTAGTTGCAACCTGTACACCCTGTTACTTTTGATTCCAATCTGGGCCTTCTTTTTCCAACTCGGGTGTTTGGCATATACTTTCTCCTTAATGAAGAAAACATCATTGCCCTTGTTTTGAAGTTGAGATATGGAGAGTAAGTTCATCCCCAATCCTGGCACATGCAGCACATTGGTTGCTCGAAGCCGCTCTCCTGCTTCGGTTTGAAAGACCACAGTACCTCTTCCTACTGGAGTACATTTTGCCTTAGTTCCCATGGTGATCTGAAAGTTCATTATTTCTTCCTGATAATCTGAAAAACATTCTCAGATTCCTTTCATATGCCAGGAAGCTCCATTGTCTATATACCAAACCTCAAAGGAGGCAGAGCTTGCTAAGCAAGTGACTTCTTCTTCCAATCTGGAAGCTAACATAGAATAATCGTAATTCATGTCCCTTGTGCATGCTTCTGGAAATCTGCGCAAGTCCCCTTGAGTGGATGCCTCTACATCATGCTCTTGACCCATAGTTGATTTCCCTCTCCTATTGCCGGATCTCTGCTCTGATACCATGTGAAAATTTCTAAACTGAAATTCTACTGCAGCAATTGATTTATTTCATCTACTTATTATTCACAATAAGTTATTTACGAAATCCCTTCAGCAAATATTAAAATAAATTCTACTGCAGTTATCACACAGTTACCCAGAGAAAAACACATGCACAAGAACCAATCACATCAACACAGTTGTTTTTGGACAATTGTCCCCGGAAAAACCCAATGTGGGAAAACCGGTGCAGTAGATGAGGGCTTTTTTAATCTTCTGCAGCAATTGCTTTTACAAGGAATGATTTTACAGAGAACTAAAAAAAAACACCTGAGACTTTCCCTTTGAGACTTTCTGACACTTTGGAGACCCTGCTCTCACTCCTACGTCACCTCTACGTCACTCTACGTGGCTCGGTGTGGCCCTGAGTGGCTCTGCGTCCCTCTGCATCAACTTGCGTGAGGGTTGCATCTCTCCTCTAGACTGCGTCTCTCTCCGCGTTGTCTCCCATTGTCCCTGCATCACCTCCTCCTCGGTCACTTCCTGCTGCTAATGCCCTCCTCTTCCTCCACCCTACAACTCTCCCTCTGAAATCGATCTCCTTTACTTGAGAATTGATTTTCCTAGAGATACTGAGTATCTGCTAGTGTCTCCAAATGATCCTCAAGTCTTCTCTTATACTTTTCCTATTAACGAATCAACGGCCGAGATTAAGTCCCTAATCAACAACTAAGATTAAAACAGACTTGATCCTCGTATCTTAGAAGCTTCTCACCCTTATCTTTATTAAAACTCATTAATATTTTTATTTTCTTAAGTTTAGGCTTAGGAACCCATTAAAAATATTAATTATTTTAATAACTCCTCATCCAGGTGGAATTTCTCAAAACGATTTCTAGGTCTTGGAGATCTCATGTGCCTTAGCCTCTCCTCCAAATTTCAATGCTAGAGCACATCTGATGCTACCAAAAATAAACAACTTTGACTTAACCACCAAGGTCCAAGGGTCCAAATTTTCTTGAAAAAAACAATATTCCCTTGGTGGAGAACCTTTAAAAATTGATTCTTTTAAAACCCGGAGAATTTATTTTCCTAAGACAATTTAACTTTACTTTAATTAATTAATTTTCTGGCTCAGGATTTAATTTTATTTTGCAAGAAAAATTAATTAATTTACACGAGGGGATTAATTATTTTTCCAACCCTCTAATACATATGATTTTTCATTTACAAGACTCAAAGAGGGAATACACATTTGTCATAGACCCTTATGACACATAACCCATCTGCCACTCAATATGATCTAATAAACCAAGTGATTTGTAATAAAATAATTAAGCCAACTAGCGTAAATTATTCCCAAACCACTTTTACATCAGACTCGACTAAAACACTAGGAATCCCCTGATAATTAGACAAAAAAAATCACCTTAGCTTTTGGAGTTTAAGCTGGAGGGAGAAAACTCTTCTGATTAGCCATGTCGAAAAACACAAGTAATCAGTGAAATTAAAAAACCTCCTAGGACGGAATTTGTCGTCAAATTATAGGCTTACCTAGATTGTTACATAGATTCAAGGTTCTACTAAGATCATTAGCAATACATAACTTGCAAAATGGGATGACCATGACACATAGGTTGCTGATATGTGATCGGATCCTTGTTGAAAAAGTTGGCACTTCCGTTTCCCTGAAACTTTGACAATTTGAGTGCAACAGGACTGAAGTTTGAATTTGTTGCAGTGACCTAAGAATATAAGTTAATCCATGAAGTCGATCTCATTACAAATAGAGGACAGAAATGTCATATTCTTGCTCTTTGGAAAAACATCTTGCTGACCAAAAGACTGTGGATAGGACCAAATTAAGGCTATTATGACGTCTACACAACAGAAGCATCATATGCGAAGAAAAAGGTATCCAAACCTTTTGTGGAGACATACAAACATTCAAAGCAAGTTTTATTTGAAACTTATCTCTCAACAAGGTCAAACTTCTCTGTGACATATTCCCCGTACAAAAGAGAGCCAAATATGTAGATAATATGCTAGAAGAGTCGAAGTTTGTGGTTAGAAAGTCGAAAGTCTATACACTTTGTGATAGGAAGCCATCTCTGTGTAATTGCAGACTATCATTGGGTGATGTTGCCTGGATTGTACAAGCACCATGACAACCGCTAAGGGCGGGGCCTGTCACTCTGATCCCCACCCACTCCATTCTAGTTGTCTCCCAACGGCAGGCTATGGGGGCTAGTCCCTATGGAATGAGGTGAAGGAAAACAAGTTGGAAACCAACTTATTTGGGAGACACCGATGAGTGGCTTAGTTACTTGGTTAAATTTAGCAAGATTAATGATTAGATTAGATTTAAAGTATGAGAACAGTGACTTAATGGAGTCACAATTCTTGCTTATGATAAATTTAAGACCAAGTGACTGGATGGACACCCATTGCTTGAATGATTAACTAACCTATATGATATGCAAGTCTTAGGACCTATGTGAGGTGCAATGATCTTGGTTGATTTTAATTATATGCCTAGTCTAGGTATGACCTTCCCTTAACTATTTTGAAGTTGGACTCCAAGGTAGGTTGTGGGAAGGAGGTCAACAAGAAGCAGGCTAGGGCCTAATTAATGATACCTTATGTTGTGCTCCTATCACTTGATGTCGCTGGTGCTGCAGAGATTGTAGCTCTGACGACTGAAAGGTCACCGTGTTAACAATCGAAGAGTTCCCAAGCCCCTCAAACTAGGTGAGAAGGGTTGCCCTAGATTTCTATCAACCTAGCTTATACTAAGAGGTAAGTTTTAATGCAAGCTCGAACTAGGATGTTTATGAAAGAGATTATGAGTGAGATTATCTTGAGTTTAAATTTTTATGTTACTTAAGTACTTAGTGTGAATTAGCTTATAGTGAGAGTACTTAGCAATGATGAGACGACAATCTTGAACAAGATAAATTGCTTTAGAGACACAAGTGCAAAACTTCAACAAATTCTCACAAGATGTAAATTGCCAATTTTTCAACAATATTCGGTACCACTTCAAGATAAACTAATCGCCATTCAAGATAGCCAAATGAAAACTTAGATGCCAACACTTAGAGTGATTACCAACTACAAAGGTGCAAATTAGATTCCAATTTATCAGAAGATCAGATCTAGAGTAGGAGTGTTTTAGGTGTCAAATTCCGAAAATTTTACAAACTTAGAGTAAACCACACAAGTGTTAGATCTCTACAGTCAAATCAACAGTAGTACTTCAGAAACTTTCTGCGCTTATTAGTGTTATGAAAGCAATAGAAAAATCACTCTAAATTATAAAATTGGCCCAACACATTAAGTACAAAACTTTTCAATGACCAACAGAAGTAAAGTTATGTGTCTAGCTTACTTTATGAGGATGTATTCAGTGATATTTCAGATCTGTATTAAGTTATTATAGTAGTAAATTGACCCACAAATCAGCAAGCTAGTGATGTAAGAACCAATGCCCAATATACCCAAAAATTATAAAATTCACCCAACTTGAAAAAATCAATTTTTAGGGTTTTTAGAGGGTGTGATTCAGAAAATTTCAGAACTGATCTATTTACTACAGCTGTGAATAATTGACAGATCAGCAAGCTAATGAAACTATAATCAATGCCCAAAATGCCCCAAAATAGCAAGAATTTACCGAAACTAAAAATTTTTAGGTTTTTTTATCCAATTTAGGTGTATGCTTCAGAAATTTTCAGTTATGCAGTAAATTCAAGAAGCATAAAAGTTCGATCTAGGATAGATCTAGGGTGCATAAGTGGCCAAAATTTAGGGAAATCAATATTTTGCAATTTTAAACAATTTTGACCATGTAGCATGTGATTTTATGGCTTAATTATTATTGTTCTAACTGTTGTAATAAGACAGAGATAAAACTAGGGTTTAGAGGTCAAACCCTAGGCCTCAAGCCTTGTAGAAACACTTGCCCAAGTGGCCCAAAATTTTTGGATGAAGATGCTACTTGAAAATTCGACTTTTGGAAACCTTAAACCTGCAAAACCACCAAGGAATCAGTTTTAAAAATTCAGATGAGGGTTTAGGGCAGATTAGGGCAGAAAACGACCAAGGGCAATGTTAGGCAAAGGAAGGCCAGCATTGGCAGATAAAAAGGCTAGGAAGGCAGATCGGGGGATGAAATTATAGGAGGAGGCTCAAAAGGACTAACATTGGAGGAGGAAAAGGCCTCAAGGTTGGACGTTGGCCAAAAAGGGCTAAAAAGCTAGGGTTGAAGGGCCAAAAATCCCAACAGCAAACCTAGAAGGTTGTCGTCTAGGGTGAAGGAGGCAGGTCGAGGGCTCTTAGGCCCACGGCTAGGCCTAAAAAGGCCTAATACCCTTGACACAGGGCCAAATAGGGAAGGTCGAGGCCCCTAAAGGCTACAGCCATCCCTAAAAGGGCCTAAAAATATGATGTTGGGGGCTCTAGGGGTGACACAGGCCAAGAGATGGCTGACGTTGGTCTTCGAGGGGCTAGATCTAGTCCCAGGAGGCCAAAAAACTGAAATCCTTGTCTCAAAAAAAAATTATTTATTCGGATATGAATTTTGCCGCAAAATCTTCCGTCAATAGCCCTACAAAATTGTCAAGAGACTAGATCTTACCCTCAAGGGCCTAGATCTAGCTCTTCTTCCACTTGATCCCTTGATCCAACCTGCAAAAATGAAAATAAAACACCCAAACCCCAAATATATACAAAATACTAAAAACCTCCAAAACCCAAGTTAGAAAAGATAATTTACAAGTGAGATCTACAAAATTATTTACAAGATTTACAAATATACAAGGGTTTTGATCATTTTTAAATTTTGAGAAAATTATTTTTATGGAGTTTTTTCCTTTGAAGAATGGCTAAAAATACATTAGACACCCCAATTTATATTATAGCCTTAGAGAAGATTTAATCCACCATATAAATATTTGAATTCCAAGCAACAGTGATTATTGCCCAAGTTTGTGAACTTGGGGACCAAAGGCTAAAATACCTGCAAGTTTGGTCCCTTGGTGGAAGACCTTTAAAACTTGATTTTTTTAAGACCCACAAATTTTTCCACTTGGAGAATTATTTTTCCTAAGACAATTTAATTTTGACTCTAATTAATTAATTTTCTAGCTTAGGATTTAATTTTATTTTGCTAGAAAAATTAATTAATTTACACATGAGGGGATTTAATTATTTTTCCACCTTCTAATACATAAGATTTTACATTTACAACCCTAAAAAGGGGAATACATATTTGGCTTAGACCCTCAAGACAAATAACCTATTTGCGACACAATATGATCTAGTAGACCAAGTGATTTGTAATAAACTAATTAAGCCAACTAGCTTAAATTAATGCCAAATAATTTTTACATCAAACTCGACTAAAAACACTAGGACTCACCTAAGATTCTGACAATAAATTTCACCCTAGCTTCGTGGTTTAAATTGGAGGGAAAAAAATCTTCTCATTAGCCATGTCTAGAAACATAGGTAATAAGCAAGGTTAAAAAACCTCCTAAGATGAAATTTGTCATCAAAATTATAGGCTTACCTAAGTTGTTACATATACTCAAGGACTTACTGGGATCATTTACATTACATAACTTGTAGAATGGGTTTATAATGACATCTAGATTGTTGATAGATGACCCGATCTTGTTGAAAAAATTTGGCACTTCCGCTTCCTTGGAACTTTGACAAAATGTGTGCAACATTTGGTTCCATATGGGGACACACTGCTTCCATGAAGTAACATGAGAATCCCAGAATCCTATATCCAAGAAAACAGAGGTCCATCAAATAGATATCCTTTCAAAATCGAAATCATCATGCATATATAGAAAATATCGCTGGAATAGAAAAATCTACTCTACCGAACTGAAATATAAAAAACATAATACAAATGCATGAAATAAAACTATCTAATGTCATGAAATAAAAAGGAGTAGGGTTAGAGATACTATACAAAGATGCCCTATGGCATCAGATGTCTTCAACATAGTGCATACTGAGCATCTGTTGACTTTCCGGCAAGTCTGTGGGCTGCTTCTCGGATGTGCCATGCTGAATTCTGGCAATGCTAGGACTTTGACTCGTCTGAATATCAAGTTTCTCTCTGTCATTAGATGCACCGAGCCTCTTCTTTCTTCTTTTCTACTATTTCCTTGTTTTCCCGATGGGTTGTGACTGCAATAATGAGACCACTAGATTTCTTGTCTTGATCTTGAAGACGCTCGATCGAAAGATCCGAAGAACTTGAAGTATGCTCAACCTTATTATGAATATACTTTGTCAAAGGAGAGACATAAGCTTGATCACTTCTAGTTAACCTGTCTTCAATGAGACAAGTGATCTTCTCACAATGGGATGAGAATCATTCTGAAAGACTGGGAGGCTTGCGATCTATTGAAAGCTCCTTGTTTCTTTCATCCTCTGATTTATGCTGAAATTCCTGTACCTATATC
This sequence comes from Pinus tabuliformis, assembly GCA_031772625.1. Classification (NCBI taxonomy): domain Eukaryota; kingdom Viridiplantae; phylum Streptophyta; class Pinopsida; order Pinales; family Pinaceae; genus Pinus; species Pinus tabuliformis. The sequence goes on along the minus strand of CM062809.1, from coordinate 827,671,665 downwards.
TTTTCCATTATTTGCAGCTTATTCCGAAGAGTGATGTTTTCAACTCTCATGGCATTCATCTGCTTAGAATGTTCATCATTTATAGCATTGATTTCTTTGGCATGGTTCTCTTCCATGGTCAAAACTTACTCTGAAAGCATATATGACCAGCTTGTTGAAATTTGGTACCGGAGGACAGGTGGTTCCCTTAGGCTTTGATCTTTGGCCTAGGGAAAAGTGTCCAAAAGAATTTAATTTTTCTCCTAAAGTGACTTTATAATTTTATAAAGTTAAATCTAATTTAAAAGTGACTTTAAGTGATAAAGTTATTAAATCTAATTTTAAAGTGACTTTTATAAAGTCAATGAAAAATTAGAAAGGAAAAGTGACTTTGGAAATAAATGACTAAGTGGGTCTTTATTAAAGTGGGGTGAATTAAAAAATAGAAAGTGAGATTTAAATGAGCATTTAATCTCAACCATTGATCTAAATCTATTTCAGCCATTGGATTTAGAGATCACCCAAAAGTCACTTAGATCACCCAAAAGTCACTTGGAGTTATATTAAAGGAGGAAAAGGTCATTCATTCTTTCATGAGCAAATTGGGAGAAGGAGAGCAAGAGAGCAAGAGAGATTTCTGAGCAGGGAGGAGAAGGAGACAGCAGCTTGGCACACATTCCAAGGCAGCAGTTGAGCAGATTTGTACAGCTGATTCAGCACATAGTGAAAGGCAGATTGTTGCACAAAAATCGAGGAGCAGTTTGCTGATTTTTCTGCACACAAAACGGAGGCCGTACAGCATTTATTGCTGTCCTGTTTGCTGTAATTTCCAGATTGCTGTGAGGCACGGGAAAGGAGATAAGTTGTAAATTTGCTTGCTGATTTTTTGCTGAATAATTCTCACTGTAAAAAGGCAATTTTCAGAAATAAAGAAGAGCTCTCAAACTGGTTTTCCCCAAGAGTTGTAGGGGGTTTTTCCAGGGTCAAGTTAACCAAAAATATCAGTGTTTTAATGTGTTTTAATGGCTGTTTTTAATTGCTGATTTTTAATTCTGCAATTTCCAGCATTCTGAAAAATTTCCAGAATTTGTGTTTTCAGCAATATTTATTTTTTTCAGTCTGTTAAATGTATGGTTATGGGAATGGGCATTTAACTACATGGGAGAAATAAGGAGAAACTGAAAACCGGGGTGGGAAAACAGAAATTTTTACACAGCTTCCATATCCTTAATTACTTTATCATGATTTACTTGAATAGAACTTATTTCTTCCTTATGATTTTCTTTCATGGTGATCAAACAATTTTGCATGGTGGCCATCTGATTAGAATGATTAATCTCCATGGTTTTTAGTTCCTCAGCATGTTGTTCTTCTATGGCTAATAACCTGTTCTGAATAGAGCTCATTTCTTCTTTATGATTTTCCTTTATGGAGCTTAGCTCTTCAACATGCTTTTCTTCAATAGCCATCCACCTGATGTGCATGGATCTCATTTCGCTAGAGTGATCAACTATCAATTTCTCTTGATTAAGTCTCATGGTTTCCATCATTTGAGTTAACTCATTGACAAGATGCTTATCATTTTCTTTTTCATCATCAATATTAATTTGATCCTTCATCCCTGCCTTTCCACTATCAAGGATTCTTCTTGTAATGACACAAGTGGATTCATCATGAGAACGGTCACAAGGTCTGCAATATGGCAAAGATTGACGTAGCACATTCTCTTGACACCTTTCTATGATATTTGGGTCTTTTGCAGGATCACTTTCATCCTTCTTCATAGTATTAGAGGCACAAGGCGAGCCCCCTTGATTTTCATATCTATTTTTAAAAGCATTGATGATGGCTTGTAAGGAGTCAAAAGAATCGTCAGGAAAATCACAAAACCAATTTCTAGCATCACCTTCCAAGGAAAGGACAAAGAGTTGCATCTTGATGTCTTCATGATTGTATGCAATCAAATGAGCATATCTTTCCAAACAAGATCTGAACCTTTGGATGTGCTTTGTAGCAATGATTGCATCATTACCCATGAAAGAAGGTAATTTATTAATAGCCATTTCTGGAATATCATGAGGAATGTTAGTAAAATGCAAAGGGGTGAACAAGTCATCTATGATGACTTGCTTAAGGGAAAAGGAACTAATGGATGCCAGAGAGAGAGATCCTTGTTCAAGAAAAACAAGAGATCCACAAGAAGCGAGCTTCTAGCAGAAATTTTTGCAAGAAATGAAAGAAGTGGAGTTGCCATGTGAACATGAATCTATCTCCAAGATCCAAAAGGAAAAAACTGAAAAGTTAGTCAGTGAGAAGCAGATGGATATCAAGGAGGGCTTCTTGTCTGAGAAATAATGGATGAATAAGTGGAGTCGCCACCCAAACAAGAAACCAACCCAAATGTCTAGGTGCTAAATGTGAGAATGAACAAGATGAAAGGATTAATGGGATGAAAAATGACAAGGTGATGAGAAGATGAAGAATGATGAGAGATGGAAGGTGATTAGAAGATTATCAGAAATTGGCGTAAAGTCAAGGTCCAACAAAATGATCCCCGGCAACGGCGTCACAAATGTTGTCGCTCGAATTGTACAGGCACCGCGACAACCACTCAGGGCAGGCACTGTCACTCTGATCCCTGCCCACTCCGTTCTAGTTGTCTTCCAACAGCAGGCTATGGGGGATAGTCCTTGTGGAATGAGGTGAAGGAAAACAAGTTGGAAACCAACTTATTTGAGAGACATGGATGAGTGGCCTAGTTACTTGGTTAAATTTAGCAAGATTAATTATTCGATTAGATTTTAAGTATGAGAACAGTGCCTTAATGGAGTCACAATTCTTTTTTATGTTAAATTTAAGACCAAGTGACCGGATGGACACTCGCTACTTAAATGATTAACTAACCTATATGAAATGCAAGTCCTAGGACCTATGTGAGGTGCAGTGATCTTGGTTGATTTTAATTATATGCCTAGTCTAAGTATGACCTTCCCTTAACTATTTTGAAGTTGGGCTCCAAGGTAGGTTGTGGGAAGGAGGCCAACAAGAAGCAGGCTAGGGCCTAATTAACGATACATTTTGTTGTGCTCCTATCACCCGATGCCTCCGACGCTGCAGAGAATGTGGCTCTGACCACTGCACGGTCACCATGTTAACCACCGAAGAGTTTCCAAGCCCCTCAAGTTAGGTGAGAAGAGTTTCCCTAGATTTCTATCAACCTAGCTTATGCTAGGAGCTAAGTTTTAATGCAAGCTAGATCTAGGATGCTTATGCAAGAGATTATGAGTGAGATTATATTGAGTTAAGATTGTTTATGTTACTTAAATACTTAGTGTGAATTAGCTTATAGTGAGAGTATTAAACAATGATGAGACAACAAACTTGAACAAGATAAATTGCTTTATTGACACAAGTGCAAAACTTCAACAAATTCTCACAAGATGTAACATGCCAATTTTTCACCAATGTTCGATACCACTTCAAGATAAACTAATCACCATTCAGGATAGCCAAATGAAAACTTAGATGCCAAGACTCAAAATGATTACCAAATACAAAGGTGCCAAATAGGTTCCAATTTATCACAAGATCAGATCTAGAGTAGGAGTGCTTTAGGTGCCAAATTCCGGAAATTTTACAAACTTAGAGTAAACCACACAAGTGTTAGATCTCAACAGTCAAATCAACAATAGTACTTCAGAAAATTTCAGCGCTTATTAGTGTTATGACAGCAATAGAAAAATCACTCTAAATTATAAAATTTGCCCAACACATGAAGTACAAAACTTTCCAATGACCAGCAGAAGTAAATTTATGTGTCTAGCTTACTTTATGATGATGTATTCAATAATATTTCAGATCTGTAATAAGTTATTACAGCAGTAAATTGACCCACAGATCAGCAAGCTAGTGATGTTAGAACCAATGCCCAATATACCTAAAAAAAATAAAATTCACCCAGCTTGAAAAAATCATTTTTTAGGGTTTTTAGAGGGTGTGTTTCAGAAAATTTCAGATCTGATCTATTTACTACAGCAGTGAATAATTGACAGATCAACAAACTAATGAAACTATAATCAGTGCCAAAAATGTCCAAAAATAGCAAGAATTTACTGAAACTAAAAAATTTTAGTTTTTTTATCCAATTTAGGTGTATACTTCAGAAATTTTCAATGATGCAGTAAATTCCAGCAAGCATAAAAGTTAGATTTAGGGTGCCCATGTGGCCAAAATTTAGGGAAATCAATATTTTGCAATTTTAAACAATTTTGACCATGTAGCATGTGATTTTAGGGCTTAATTATTACTGATCTAACTGTTGTAATAAAACAGAGATAAAACTAGGGTTTAGAGGTCAAACCCTAGGCCTCAAGCCTTGTAGAAGCACTTGCCCAAGTGGCCCAAAAATTTTGGATGAAGATGTCACTTGAAAATTAGAATTTTGGAGACCTTAAACCTGCAAAACCACCAAGAAATCAGTCTTAAAAATTTAGATGAGGGTTTAGGGCAGAAAATGACCAAGGAAGGGCAACGCTAGGCCAAGGAAGGTCAGCGTTGGGGGATAAAGAGGCTAGGAAGGCAGATCGGGGGATGAAATGACAAGAGGAGGCTCAAAAGGGCTAACGTTGCCCAAGGAAAAGGCCTCAAGGTTGGACACTAGCTAAGAAGAGCTGAAAAGCTAGGGTTTAAGGGCCTAAAATCTCACGGCAAGCCTAGAAGGTTGTCGTCTAGGGTGAAGGAGGCAGGTTGAGGCCTCTTAGGCCCACGGCTAGGCCTAAAAAGGTCTAATACCCTTGACGCAGGGCCAAAGGCCAAGGCCCCTAAAGGCTACAAACAGCCCTAAAAGGGCATAAAAATATGACTTTGGGGGCTCTAGGGTGTGACGCAGGCCAAGAGAACGCTGACGTTGGGCTTGGAGGGGCCAGATCTGGTCCTGGGAGGCAAAAAACCTAAAACCTTTGTCTCAAAAAAAAGAAGAATCTTCGAATCTGAATTTTACCGCAAAATCTTCGCTGAACAGACTTGCAAAATTGTCAAGAGACTAGAACGTACCCTCAAGGGCCTAGATCTAGCTCTCCTTCCACTTGATCCCTTGATCCAACCTGCAAAAATGAAAATAAAACACCAAAACCCCAAATATATACAAAATACTAAAAATCCCCGAAACCCAAGTTAGAAAAAATAATTTACAAGTTAGATCTACAAAATTATTTACAAGATTAACAAATATACAACGGTTTTGAAAAATTTTGAATTTTGAGAAAAATATTTTTATGGAGTTATTTCCTTTGAAGAATGGCTAAAAATACTTTAGAAACCCCAATGTATACTATAGCCTTAGCGAAGATTTAATCCACCATATAAATATTTGAAATCCAAAAAACAGTGATTCTTGCCCAAGTTTGTGAACTTGGAGAACAAGGACTGAAGTCAAGGCCTTGCTATGTAACAATGTTGGTTGATATGATGCTATACAAATGAGTTACCAATCTGAATTCTTCTTATGAGAAATTCTTCAAATTGAGAAAGTCCAAGCACCATTATGAATACCTCCCTAGTTAAGAGGGAGCACTGAAAAGTGTAACTAGGATTGGTCTTCATAATGACATGTAATTATGATTTTATGTAATCAGTAAAGAAGAAAAATAAATTTATTATGTTGACTTGCTTCATGGGTTTCATGAGCAAGGGATTTTGCTTTTGAGTCAAGACTCCCATTGAAAGTTGTTGTCGCACAAATTGTCACGACAACGCTCAGACCGGGGGCTATCCCTGATCCCCGATCTCTCCGTTTAAGCTTGTCTCCCGCGGCTAAGGGGGGTAGACCCTATAGGAGAGTGGATGACCAACTGTGAACCAGTTGGGTTGGGAGACACGAAAGGAAACAAGCACTTAATTGATTTTATTAAATAAATAGACCAGTGCCTTATGAAATAAATGACTAAACGATTATTTATCAAATGCTGCAGAAATATGGATTCATCAACAATCGTTTACCATCAAATAACTCAAACAAAGATTAACTTTTATCAAAAGCTTAACAGCTTAATGATACTCCAGCAATTTAAAATTTCGAAAGATAAAGTTCGATACACAACCATGTAATTTTAAACGCTAACCAAATATCACATTTATGTAGCTAATCTTCAAAATGATCATTCAAGCATGCTAAATCACATAAAAATGATAAACATTAATTCCACATCAAAATTTTAGCCTCAGCAGAAGAGATAAAAAGTAACAAATTCCTGAGCCAAGACTCAAACTGGCAAAGAAATTCCAGAAATATTTTTTATATTTTTTTAAATGAAAATGAAACTTTAAATCCAAAAAATTGAACTAAAAAAGGGAAACCTTTTATCAATTTTTTTTTATTATTTACTTCTGACAAAATTAAATCTAAACTAAAACAAAAACAAAACTCTAAAATCTATATCTAAAACTGAAGCTAGAAATTAAACAAAATATAAAACCAAAACCCTAACTGAAGACTAAAGAATTTTTATGAATTTTTTTTATTTTTATATTTTTTATGATTTTTTAAAACTTTAAACTCAAAATGAAACAAAAGTAGAAAAAACGAAAAATAAAATCTAATCTAATCTAATCTAAAACTATAAAAATTAAAATTAAAATCTAAAGCTTAACCTTTAATGTAAAACAAAAAATTTTAATTTTTAATTTTGAAACATGAAAGAAAAAGTATCTAAACTAAAACTATGTACTAAATTAATAAAACTTTAATCTATTTAAAAAAATGCTAACTCAAAGCTTAGAATCAAATCTAAATTCAAAATCGAATAAACCAAAATCCAAGTAGAAAATACAAAAATGAAAATCGAAATTTATTTCTTGATTTTTTAATATATATCAAAACCTACAATGAAATGAACTAAACCTAAAACTAAACAAAGCTTGAAAATCGTATTTACGCTGCATAAATCAAATCTTACCTATGCATATACCCAAACGCAAATACAAACCAGCCCGTAAAAATAAAAAAAACGTGGTCTTACTGTTTTTGCAGGTATTGTGACGGCGGAGAAGGGAACGCTTGCAGGTTGAAGATTCAGGCGAACGGTAGCTCGACGGGCAGAGGACTGAAGAGATGCATGCAGGCGAAGATTTTGCAAATGGGCGTGCATGCAGGAGGGGAAGGAAACGATGCAGGATTGCAGGTTAAGAAGCCGCAACAATGGAGAGGGAATCATTCACGATGACAGCAGAAGATTTGAAACGAAATGCTGGAGATGAGTGGGGTTTCGCGTGAGGGATGAGAGGATTAAGATGGAAAAACACGTGGAGGAGCTCGACTTCGACCAAATATGGAGCAGCATACAGGTTTAAGGAGCGAACAGCGTGAGGAGTACGCAGGGAAAAATCGATTTTTTGTGAATGTTTTGAGTTTTTTGTCTTGCTGTGCGTGAGGAATGGTGGAGGTTTGATGCGTGAGGATTCGATTCTGAGTAGGCAGCAACGTGGAGATGGAATGGATTGCCCAGATTGCCCAGAAAAACCACTGAAGCTCTCCACAAAATCAATATTTGAAATTCCCTGCTCCAAATTTGCCTGATAAAACCCTGAAAATTTCTCAAAACCTGCACCTGTAACCTGCAAAAGAAAAGAAAGCCCAAAACTGATATGTGCATAAAACAAAATTAAAACCCTAGATCAGCTAAACAGCATTTACAGCTTTTGACTCTTAAACAGCCAGATTTATCAATAATCAGCACTAATATTATCAAAATCCCAGATTTACTATGAAAAACTTCAGAAATCTCTCATGCAAATTCAGAAAAACAAACTTAAATGATAAACCCAGGATCGAAACTGGCTGGGCTCTGCAAGAAAATACTTGCGGGAGTTGGCTAGTTTAGCCGAGAACTTCCCCAAACGCCCACTGATCTTCTTCAATAAGGGTTTCCTGTACAGCTCACTTCAACCATCAATAAAGAGAGAAAAACAGTACTAGATTCAGATGCAATGGAGATACCTACCATTATTTCAGAAATTCTAATACCATTCAAACCCTAGCAAGTGAACAAGATACCTGTGTTCAACAATACTCTACAATAAGCTGTTACTAATGGCTGAAAATAAAAATATGCAGAAAATAAAACAGCTAACAGCACTTCAGGAGAGTAACACCAGCAAGATTTCAACCCCAAAGTCTTTCTTTATTAGCACCAGAAAAAGTTTACAAGAGAGCTTCTTCAGCACAAGACTCACAGATCGAATGATCTCAAATGACCCCTAGCACCCTATTTAAAGGAAAAATTCCCAACAGCGAGTTCGAGTGATCCACGTCAAAATGATCTCGACCGTCGATGAGGATCAAGATATCTCTTAATCTCATCCGTCGAATTTTTAATGCATTAAAAAATTGAAATTCTGCATTTATTTACTCAAAATATTATTATTTTATTATTTTTTAAGTTTTTATTTTATTTAATTTTTTTAATTTTTTTTTTATATATTCCATTTTTATTTTTATTTTTATCTTTTCAATTTTTTAATTTTTAATTTATTTTAAAATGGATCCGCGAACTTAGCCTTTGGAAAAGTCACCTAGGACCTAGGACTTAGGACTTATGAGGGGATTAAAACATTTTCTAACCCTCAAGACACTTTACATCATGACTTTTACAACTTTACATCTCAAGGGGGAAAACCCATTTGACATAGACCCTCATAAACCACCCAGTTCTGCGACACAACTATAATCTAGCAGATTAACACACTAGGATTCTCCTAAGATTCTAATGACAAAATTCATTCCGGCTTTGGGGTTAGGCTGAAGGAAAACTCTGCCGATCATGGATCGGTGAGACAAAAAACCTTCCAGAATGTAGATTATCACTAGAAAATTAGGTCCACCTAGGCAATTTACATACATGACTCATATCTACTAAGATTATTTACAATTCACACATGCAGACTAGGTTTACATCATAATATGATCAAGTTGACGATGACTGTCGAATGGCACGGACATGTCAATCAAGCGCTATCCCTTTTGCAAAGAAAAGGGGGGGTACTTGCTATGGGAAGTTGACACGTGGTGGTCAACATCTGGCTCTACTTGGGGACATGTTGCTGCGCTTGCAGGAATGTGAGAATCCAGAATCTGCATCCACGCAACACACAGCAGAAATAAGTAGCGTCCATTCAAACATCATCATATAACATTTAAGCACAGGAAAGATATAAGCTCTTCATTTATTAACTATCTAGTAACATGAAAAGTAAATCTAATCCTAAAACAGAAATAAAATGCTGAAATAACAAGGAGTAGGGTTAGAAATACAATACAAAGGATGCCCTATGGCATCAGATATCATCTTTGAAGAACAGCTTGAGCATTTGGCCATTTGCAGGTAGATCAAGTGGTTCGCCATCCAATCTGCTCAAGTGGAATGAGTTTGGTCCAGCTACGTCTCGAATGATGTACGGTCCCAGCCACAAACTGTCAAACTTCTTATGTTTTCCTGGTTTTTCATTCTTGCGGTCCCAAAGCAGTACCATATCTCCCACCTGCAAAGATCTAGATCGAGAGAATTTATCAAAGCTTTTCTTAATGTTAGATTGATTTTTACATATAGCATCAAAAGCTATTCTACGAGCTTCATCTAACTCCACAATCTGATCTATTCTATTCTGAACAACATCTTTATTAGTAGAGAAATTCTGTAGGAGCTGATAAGCTGGTAATTTTAGGTGCACAGGTAAGGTTACATCCAAGCCATAAACTAATTCAAAGGGAGATTTACCAGTAGCTTTCTTCTTAGTGATTCTATCTGCCCATAAAGCATACTTGATTTTGCTGTCCCATGATCTCTTATTATCTCCTACTATCTTCTTGATAATGGTTATGAGATTCTTGTTACTTGATTCAGCCAGACCATTACCCTGAGGATAGTAATTTGACGAATGAGATAAGACAATGCCATATTTGAAACAAAAAGATGAAAACTCTGAGGAACTAAAAGCTTTGGCATTGTCAGTAGTGATCTTAGCAGGGACACCAAATCTAGTAATGATATTATTTTCAATGAAATCCATAATAACCTTTTCAGTGGCATTCTTAGCAGGAATGGCTTCAACCCATTTAGTGAAATAATCCGTAGCAGTCAAAATCCATGAGTAGCCATTGCTAGAATTTTCATGGAACTTCCCTATGAAGTCCAGACCCCAATGCTAAAAAGGTGCCTCTACAATGACAGGTTGTAGGGGCAGGGCAGCAAGCTTCTGTTTCCCAGTGAATAGTTGACAGGCTTGACAATTTCTAACAAACTTATGCACATCAGAAAAAATTGAAGGCCAATAATAACCAGCTCTCAGGATTTTGTGGGCGGTAGTTCTAGCAGCATAATGACCACCACAAAATCCTGAATGAAACTCAAAGATTAATTTCTTGGACTCAACGTCATCAACACACCTAAGCATTATGCCCTCAGGATTTCTCCATCCAAGGCCATCCTTCATAAGGCAATACTTAGTGGCTTTTAGTCTAAGAGCCCTTCTCTTATGAGCAACTAAATGGTTAGGACATGCAAGATTCATCAAGTAATAAACTATGTCCTTGTACCACTCATGCTCTCCTAATCTTTGCAACTCAGGTGAAGATAGATTGCTAAGACAAAATAAACCAAGAGTCTTTTCGTTACCTTCAGTCAACATTTGAGCCAAACCTTGGCCTTTGACTAGCTTGGTGGGTCTGATCTCTAAATCATATTCTTGTATTTTAGTAACCCACCTAGCACGAGTCCCTAAGCAATCGGTTTGAGTTAATATATCTTTAACAGCAGAATGTGGGACGAAAGCAATGATTTTAGAATAACCCACATAAGTTTTGAAGTGCTTAAGAGACTTGACCAAGGCATAAGCCTGCTTTTCCATGGTATTGTACTTCAATTCGGAATTTTGAAGTGCTCTACTCATGAAAGCAATAGGCTGCTTGTGACCATCTTTATTATTTTGTAACAGGACACCAGCAATGGTATCTTCGGAAGCGAAAGAAAAAATCATGAAATCTTTGGAATAATCGGGACTAACTAAGACAGGAGCTCTTGCAATAGCACATTTGATTTCTTGAAAAGCCCTTTTGCCGTCTTCTTGCCAAACAAATTTTGCATCTTTCTTTAGAAGACTTTGAATAGGCTTAGCTATTTCTACGCATTGTTTTTAAAACCGGAACCGGTGACCGGACCGGTCCACCTAATGAACCGGTTTACCGACCGGAACCGGTCTAACCGGGACTGGTTTGGTCTAAACGAACCGGTTTTAAAAAAAACATTAAATAATTAATTTTTAATGAAACAAAACTATTTTTAAGATGTAAAACCATGATTCCAAGCCAATAGAGACAAAATATGCAAAGTTTGCTCATTTATATACCATGTAAAGGTGAATATATCAAAATGGCACCGAGTGCAATACATATCATCGACAAAATAGCAAAATACATAAGAAATGAGGCTCTAAATGGCCTATAAAGTCCAAAAACAATGGTGCAAGCTATGAGGCCATTGGCCTACAGTCCTTCCAATTTCACAAGTTCCTTTTTCACACCCAAATCTCAAAACCCTAGAGCCTTTGCTCATGTGATGAAGTCCATCACTGCTTCCAAATCACTATAGCAACATTTTGTGCAAATAATGATCTTCATTATTCAGGCCTTAGCATTAGATTTCAGAACCTAAGTGTTCATAGTAGTAAATGCATATGGCATCAATCTTCAATCCAACATGTCCTTTATGTCTTTGGCCTGCTGCAAAAGATTTGACCTGTTCAAGGGAGGACCTTTGATTTCTCAAGTTTCAACTGAAGAAGTACTTGGTCTCATTTCCACTGTGATAGAACTCCCTTTACCACAATGTGCTTTCTCCAAAGGCATGCTAGTGAAAGTGATCCATTTTCTATTTCAAGGGTGAGCATCACAGATACAGTTCTTCAAATACCCATCAGTAATCATATGCAATGCAAGATTCACAGTATAATATTTCCACACTTCAGTCTTTCAGTATATGAGTAAAGATCTCACATTTCTTATATGTGGCTATGACTTGCTTTGAGCCACAATCCATATTGTACTTCTTGTCATTTCTTCTTGCTTTAGCACTATTTCATTTGGCATGATTGAAGACTGTTCATCGTTGTCCTTAAGGATTTAAGGATACCTTACAGTCCCTGATTAATCTATAATGAGTCTTCAAGTTCAAACTTCAAGATATACTGAGACCAATAGTTCTGATTTTCTGCAGACCTATACCGGTCCACGGACAGTCTACAAGAATGAAAAATCACTGATAGCAAATTCAGTGATTGCTTCATATGTTTTACTTTGCAGACACATACTGTTGATGTAGATCAGGCCTCATATTCATCATAGAACTGTAGATCAATCCTTCTTAGACAATGTAAATTGTATCATCCAGAATACTCATATAGGGTCCATGAAACACTTACGAGATATTAGTCCAAACTGTGACATCAACCCAAACTCTTATTTAATGTATAATGTCTCACAAAGGATGACTTGTTCACAATGCGCTTGTCTTCAGACAGAAATCCTTTCAAGCATCTTTTGGATGTTATCTCCAAGGTGATACTAGCTTGGCTTCTGAAAATGCTTTCAAATTTCAGACTTTGTAGCAATTGTTTTTCTTCATAGATATTTCATTGTGGAGTGATTTAAAACTAAAAGGTATAGTCCTTTAGCTGCTGGCTTTTGTATCTGAGCCTTAGAATGATAGTGTTAGTACACCTTTTAGACTTCATTGTAATTCTGATCTCTGGCTTCCTGGTTCTCATTATTGTACATGAAAGACAAGGATTTAGCTTGCTTGTCTTCAGACTGAGATCTTCTTTTGGCTGCTTCCTCCACAGAGACACCAGCTCAGCTCCTCGGCTTTGTGTTCACAGATCTCATCACCTTTTTGCTGGCATGACTTCAAACTTCAAGGTGGCATTAGATCAGCTTCTCAATGAATTAAAGACTTGGCTTCTTCAGTCACCAGTGGTATTTTATATGATCAGTAAACTGTTTCGGAAGAGCATGCCTAAAACCGGCCGGTTTAGGACGGAACCGGCCGGTTTTTCACCGGTTAGGGCAAAAACTGGGCGAAGGGGGCCTTCCAACCGGGTTTTTTGGCCGGTCTAGACCAGCGGCCTTGCTAACTGGCCGGTTAGACCGGTAACCGGCTTTTTTAAAACGGTTTTGAAAACTATGTTTCTACATAATTTGGAATAAACCTTCTAATAAAATTTGTCTTTCCAAGGAAAGACTGAAGGGATTTAAGATTATGAGGAAGAGGAATCTTTTGGATTGCTTCAATTCTTTCAAGATCAATCTTGATTCCTTCCTTAGAAATGATATGGCCAAGTAATTTCCCTTCCGTTACCCCAAAAACAGACTTAGCTGGATTCAAAGAAATCATGTATTGTCTACATCTATCGAAAACCTGCCTAAGATGATTTACATGACTGATACCATCTTTGGAAAAAACGGTAAGATCATCTTGGTAAATTTCAATAAATTTCCCGATTAACCCTTTGAAGGCATAATCCATAGCCCTTTGGAATGTAGCCCCAGCATTTGTTAATCCAAATGGCATTTTGATGTATTCAAAAGTACCCCATGGTGTGGTGAATGTGGTTTTATGACGATCTTCCTTTTTAACCCATACCTGATTGTATCCAGAAAAACCATCTAGCAACGACATCATTCCAGAACCGGTTACTCTTTGCAACAAAGTCTCCATGTTTGGCAAAGGGTAATTATCTTTCTTGCATGCTAGATTAAGGTTTCGAAAATTGACACAAAGCCTTATCGTACCATTCTTTTTCCTAACAATCACCAGATTTGAACACCATGTTGAATGCCTTGTTTGAGCGATAATTCCTGCTGCAAGCATCTTCGCAAGTTCTTTCTGAACCAAAGGGGCTAATTTAGGATTAATTTGCCTAAGTTTCTGGCGAAAGGGTTTAGCATTTTCATCTTTTAAGGGGATAGTATGCTCCATGACATCCTCCCTATAGCCCTTTAATTCATCATAAGAAAAAGCTAAAACATCTCGATATTCGCGAAGTAAATTAGTTAACTTTTTTCTTTCCTCCACACTAGTACCTCTACCAATTTTAACAATCTTTGGGTTTTCAGAAGTACCAATGTTTATCTCGAGATATTCGCCTGGGTCCATCTTATTTTCTTCTCTCAACTTCATGGCATCATGCCGATCAAAATGTTGCTCTAAGGCAACCACATTCCTAGGAGTAGGATTTATGATATGCTCATAATTTAAAGATCCATCCTCCTGAGAATCTATCCGGAAATCTTCAAACTCATCCAGACTATTAAGAAAACGAATGACCTGTTTTTCATCATTAAAGACCTGCCAATGCTTTGAGTTATCTAGAACAGATGGTCTAAATATTACTTCCATTTTGTTCTTATCATTAATTAGCTCATCAGATAACTGGAAAGTAGTAGCAGCTACGGCAAGTTCATCTGCCAAACTATTTTGCTCTCTCGGGATAGCTTTGAGGTCAAGGGCATCAAAGTGCTCCATAGTATCCCACACAGCATTTCGATAATTCCTTAGTCTTTGATTTTTGCATGTGAATTTATTTTTAAGCTGCATGATAACTAAATCAGAATCCCCCTTAATGCTAAGCAACTTAATCTTCAAATATTTTGCCAATTCAAGTCCCAACAATATAGCCTCATATTCAGTGACATTGTTGGTTGCTTCAAATTCTAATCGATAGGCAAACTTGAAAATGTGATCAAGGGGAGATTTAAGCACTATTCCAGCACCTTTACCATGCCTAGACGATGCACCATCGAAGTACATATACCAAACTTTATCCTTGAGATCCTTAATCTTATCATCGGGAGGAATTATGAAATTAGACATGATGGCATAGTTCCCAATGTCAGATTGCTCTTTGATTATCTCGTTGTGAGGTCTCTTAGGATCTTCGACATGAAATTTTCTTTCGGGCTCTCTATTTAGTCTTACAAAACCATCACCCCTAGGAGAAGGAATCATAGCATACGACCAATTCATTTGAATACTTCCTCCTAGATCAGAGGCCCACTTTCTGGTTAAAAGCATACCCCAGGCATTAGGCACATCCACAACAACAATATCCATGACAATCATGATGTCTGGGTAAACCGATAGATGAACTTGCAAATCTTTGATCAAACCATGCACTTCAATTTTCTTAGAATCCATGGCACATATGTTATAGCAGGGTCTAGAAACTCTTAAGTTAAGTTGTTCCATGACCCTTTTAGTCATTACACAAGCTGATGCACTAGAATCCAACATGCAATTATTCAATTTATATCCATTAACTAACAAGGTGATAAAGAAAGGCTGGTGAACTTTGTTATCTGCATCTAAGCTTTGCAAATATATGGGAGCATCATGATAGTCAACTTCTCGAGTCTTCTGTTGAGAAGTATTTACTTGAGGACCTTGGATAGCTTTTAGTAACTTATCTCTTTGGGAAGGGATTTTAGCAATCTCAGAGACAGGAACCCAGATTTTTGCATTGTTAAACCAACTTCCCAAATCGACATCTAATCCAGAGTTTAAACCAGGGTTAAAAGTTCAAGGGGGAATTTGATTCCCGCTTTGATCTTTATCCCTTCTCTGGTAGGTCAAACCTTTATCTCTAGCAATTTCCAAGATTTGCTCGGGAGAGGGTTTTTCACCATATAACCTAGCCAAAATGTCATCTTCATTTTCAAGGCTATTTATACTAAAAGCTGATGAAGGATTCATAACGTCACGACTCTTTTCCTTGACCTCTATCCAATCATCCATAGACAAAGGAAACTTGTTACCTACTACATTTATTTGATCACCTGCCCCAAACATCCCATTATCTAAAATTCTTCTAACGATGGGACAAGTGGCCTCTTCATGAAGAGCATCGCAAACCCAACAGTAAGGAGGAGCATTATCAACCAAATTAGTTAGCGGATTAGGAGGTCTTTGCTCACTAGATTGACCCTTCTTTTGCCAATTGTTATTTCTATTATTATTATTTCGAGGTTGAAAATTTTGCGTTTGCGCTCTTTCCATTTGGATCAACCTATTCTGCAAAGTAGCTATCTCCTTATTATGATTAATTTCCATGGTTTCAATCTTTTGAAGCAATTTGAGAACAAGTTCGCTTTCAGGTTCTTGAACTGCTTTTCCTTTAGGTTCCTTTAGTTTCGTAGCAGCCCTATCAAAACCTGGGATCTCAGACTTCCCAGATGCTGCCTTGTCCTTTTCAAGCTCTATAGCCAAGGCTTGGCAATCTCTATAATCATTAAGCCTAGCACGCCTTAATTCATAAGATGGCTCAGGACTAAAGGCATCAATGTAAAAATCTTGGAGAGATTTATCTGTAGGTTTATAGTCTTGAGGTAATTCTCTAACAATACCATTAAACCTTTTATTAAATTCTTCAACAGTTTCATTCTCTCTCTTTTTTATTATGCTAATAGCTTTTACGAGGTGTCTTCCTTCTCTCTTATCTCCATATTTTTCTTTAAATGCATTAATGATCGATTCTAAGGAATCAAATGAATTCTGAGGCTTTTCAGTAAACCATTCATGAGCATCGCCCCCCAAGGTTAAAATAAAAAGAGTCATTCTAACATCTTCATGATCGAAATCAGGAGACCTTGCGTACTTAGCCATCCATATACTAAAATCTCTCAGATGCGAATTTGCACTAATCGCATTATCTCCCTGAAAGCTAGGCAACTTATCTATCCCAACTGATGGAAGAGCATTGGGATACCCTGGAATGTTAGAAAAATTGCAAGGGGCATACATATCCATGATGTCGTGCCCAACTGGTCTAGTAAAAAGCAAATGGATATCAGAGAGGGCTTCTTGTCCGAGGTTAACAAGAAGTGTACGAGAAGAGAGTTTGTGTAATCGTACCCTGAGAGCCTTTTCAGGATCAGGAGCAGGATTGCACAGACTGCTTGGATGTCTTCTAGTATACACTCTTGAAGATAATATATGAAGTGGAGTCGCCACCTGGACAAGAAGTGAAACACGGAAAAGCTCGAAATGAAAGAACCAAGGACAGAAAAACTCTATCCCCGGCAACGGCGCCAAAAAATGTTGTCGCACAGATTGTCACGACAACGCTCAGACCGGGGGCTGTCACCCTGATCCCCGATCTCTCCGTTTAAGCCTGTCTCCCGCGGCTAAGGGGGGTAGACCCTATAGGAAAGTGGATGACCAACTGTGAACCAGTTGGGTTGGGAGACACGAAAGGAAACAAGCACTTAATTGATTTTATTAAATAAATAGACTAGTGCCTTATGAAATAAATGACTAAACGATTATTTATTAAATGCTGCAAAAATATGGATTCATCAACAATCGTTTACCATCAAATAACTCAAACAAAGATTAACTTTTATCAAATGCTTAACGGCTTAATGATACTCCAGCAATTTAAAATTTCGAAAGATAAAGTTCGATACACAACCATGTAATTTTAAACGCTAACCAAATATCACATTTATATAGCTAATCTTCAAAATGATCATTCAAGCATGTTAAATCACATAAAAATAATAAACATTAATTCCACATCAAAATTTTAGCCTCAGCAGAAGAGATAAAAAGTAACAAATTCCTGAGCCAAGACTCAAACTAGCAAAGAAATTCCAGAAATATTTTTTATATTTTTTTAAATGAAAATGAAACTTTAAATCCAAAAAATTGAACTAAAAAAGGGAAACCTTTTATCAAATTTTTTTAATTATTTACTTCTGACAAAATTAAATCTAAACTAAAACAAAAACAAAACTCTAAAATCTATATCTAAAACTGAAGCTAGAAATTAAACAAAATATAAAACCAAAACCCTAATTGAAGACTAAAGAATTTTTATGAATTTTTTTTTATTTTTATATTTTTTATGATTTTTTAAAACTTTAAACTCAAAATGAAACAAAAGTAGAAAAAACGAAAAATAAAATCTAATCTAATCTAATCTAAAACTATAAAAATCAAAATTAAAATCTAAAGCTTAACCTTTAATGTAAAACAAAAAATTTAAATTTTTAATTTTGAAACATGAAAGAAAAAGTATCTAAACTAAAACTATGTACTAAATTAATAAAACTTTAATCTATTTAAAAAAATGCTAACTCAAAGCTTAGAATCAAATCTAAATTCAAAATCGAATAAACCAAAATCCAAGTAGAAAATACAAAAATGAAAATCGAAATTTATTTTTTGATTTTTTAATATATATCAAAACTTACAACGAAATGAACTAAACCTAAAACTAAACAAAACTTAAATAAAGCTTGAAAATCGTATTTACGCTGCATAAATCGAATCTTACCTATGCATATACCCAAACGCAAATACAAACTAGCCCGTAAAAATTAAAAAAACGTGGTCTTACTGTTTTTGCAGGTTTTGTGACGGCGGAGAAGGGAACGCTTGCAGGTTGAAGATTCAGGCGAACGGTAGCTCGACGGGCAGAGCACTGAAGAGATGCACGCAGGCGAAGATTTTGCAAATGGGCGTGCACGCAGGAGGGGAAGGAAACAACGCAGGATTGCAGGTTAAGAAGCCGCAACAATGGAGAGGGAATCATTCACGATGACAGCAGAAGATTTGAAACGAAATGCTAGAGATGAGTGGGGTTTCGCGTGAGGGATGAGCGGATTGAGATGGAAAAACGTGTGGAGGAGCTCGACTTCGACCAAATATGGAGCAGTGTACAGGTTTAAGGAGCGAACAGCGTGAGGAGTATGTAGGAAAAAATCGATTTTTTGTGAGTGTTTTGAGTTTTTTGTCTTGCTGTGCGTGAAGAATGGTGGAGGTTTGATGCGTGAGGATTCAATTTTGAGTAGGCAGCAACGTGGAGATGGAACGGATTGCCCAGAAAAACCACTGAAGCTCTCCACAAAATCAATATTTGAAATTCCCTGCTCCAAATTTGCCTGATAAAACCCTGAAAATTTCTCAAAACCTGCACCTGTAACCTGCAAAAGAAAAGAAAGCCCAAAAATGATATGTGCATAAAACAAAATTAAAACCCTAGATCAGCTAAACAGCATTTACAACTTTTGACTCTTAAACAGCCAGATTTATCAATAATCAGCAGTAATATTATCAAAATCCCAGATTTACTATGAAAAACTTCAGAAATCTCTCATGCAAATTCAGAAAAACAAACTTAAATGATAAACCCAGGATCGAAACTGGCTGGGCTCTGCAAGAAAATACTTGCGGGAGTTGGCTAGTTTAGCCGAGAACTTCCCCAAACGCCCACTGATCTTCTTCAATAAGGGTTTCCTGTACAGCTCACTTCAACCATCAATAAAGAGAGAAAAACAGTACTAGATTCAGATGCAATGGAGATACCTACCATTATTTCAGAAATTCTAATACCATTCAAACCCTAGCAAGTGAACAAGATACCTGTGTTCAACAATACTCTACAATAAGCTGTTACTAATGGCTGAAAATAAAAATATGCAGAAAATAAAACAGCTAACAGCACACTTCAGGAGAGTAACACCAGCAAGATTTCAACCCCAAAGTCTTTCTTTATTAGCACCAGAAAAAGCTTACAAGAGAGCTTCTTCAGCACAAGACTCACAGATCGAATGATCTCAAATGACCCCTAGCACCCTATTTAAAGGAAAAATTCTCAACAGCGAGTTCGAGTGATCCACGTCAAAATGATCTCGACCGTCGATGAGGATCAAGATATCTCTTAATCTCATCCGTCGAATTTTTAATGCATTAAAAAATTGAAATTCTGCATTTATTTACTCAAAATATTATTATTTTATTATTTTTTAAGTTTTTATTTTATTTAATTTTTTTAATTTTTTTTTTATATATTCCTTTTTTATTTTTATTTTTATCTTTTCAATTTTTTAATTTTTAATTTATTTTAAAATGGATCCTCGAACTTAGCCTTTGGAAAAGTCACCTAGGACCTAGGACTTAGGACGGACTTATGAGGGGATTAAAACATTTTCTAACCCTCAAGACACTTTACATCATGACTTTTACAACTTTACATCTCAAGGGGGAAAACCCATTTGACATAGACCCTCATAAACCACCCAGTTCTGCGACACAACTATAATCTAGCAGATTAACACACTAGGATTCTCCTAAGATTCTAATGACAAAATTCATTCCGGCTTTGGGGTTAGGCTGAAGGAAAACTCTGCCGATCATGGATCGGTGAGACAAAAAACCTTCCAGAATGTAGATTATCACTAGAAAATTAGGTCCACCTAGGCAATTTACATACATGACTCATATCTACTAAGATTATTTACAATTCACACATGCAGACTAGGTTTACATCATAATATGATCAAGTTGACGATGACTGTCGAATGGCACGGACATGTCAATCAAGCGCTATCCCTTTTGCGAAGAAAATGGGGGGTACTTGCTATGGGAAGTTGACACGTGGTGGTCAACAAGAGCCTTTAGGAATTATTTGTCATCTAGTCATAAAATGATAGAGTCACTGTCATGTAATGAAGTCATGTTACACTTTGTAAAAGGTCAATCTTGTCTATGTAAAGTATCCTCCAAGACCTTGTCACTTATCCTCTTCCAGTCAACCTACAACAATGGAAGAAGTTTCTAGAAGAAATTGGCCTAACTACAAGTAATCATGTCAGCCTGAAGGACATGAGGAAAGGCGTATATATAAAACACACTCGGCCTCACTTAGCAAAAACAACTCGGCTAGCAATTTGGTGAAGAAGAGCGAAGAAGAAGGGATACAAAGAGAAGTGCGAAGAAGAGTAAAGGAGGTTTTTCTGGGGTCAACGAAGGAGATTTCTTTTGGGCAGTACGAAGGAGGGATTCTTCTGCGTTAAAATTGGCAACTAGGGTCAAACTCCATGTGGGTCATCTTATTTATGGCAGTTGATATTTTTCTTGGATCCCTCTCATCGAGAGGTGTAGGATTGATCTAAAGATCATCCAATTCTGATAAGTATTTATGGAGTTATGAATTTATTTGTGTTATAAGACAATTCGTCAAGGTCAGCCAGCAACCAAATAAACCCCACATGTGCTCAACATTTTAGTATAAAAGGAGATGACTTGAGTCATTTCTCACACACACTTCTATCTTGATTTCTCTCCACTTATCTTGGGTTTTAGTGGAAGAGAAATGTAGGAGTGGAAGCCCTAGACGTTGGAGGAAAAAAGGTTGCCCTAGATGCAAATGGAAGGCAGCCCTAAAGAAAACCTAAAGGCTGCCCTAAATGTTGGTTTAATCCAGCCCTAAACGTTGGATTCAGCCCTAACCGCAGTCAAACAAGAGAGTCTTAGCAGCAGCATGTTGGGACAGTAGCATGTTGGGATAACAACTATGATGGGACAGCCAACAGTTGTGACATGGCAGCAAAGGTACATGGTGCTGCAAACTCATTTGATAGCAGCAAGCATGGACAGCAGCATGTTGGGACAGCAACTATGATGGGACAGCCCAATGACATGGTAATTAGGATAGCAATGACATTGTGCAGCTGTGGCACAATAAGACAGTAGCAATAGCAAGTACATGGTGGCAAGCATGGTCTGCACACACATTAGGACAGCTAGGCTATGATGCTTGTTGGAGCATAACAGTGGGACAGCAGTATGGCAAACATGGAATGGCTATGTCACCAACAGTGGGACAGCAGTATGCTACATGGGACAGTTGTGGCAGCATGGTGCAACAAGTGCAGCATTAGGTGCAACAATATGATGTGTACAACATAGGTGTAGTAGTATGATGTGTACAGTTTGAGGTCCAGCATTGTAATGATGGGTGTAGCATGGTGCAACATGGTGCAACGCGGTGAGGTGCAGCATGATGACGAGATGCAATACAATGATAAGTGAAGGAGTCACCTTGGAGAATCAGTTGAAGCAGCATGTCTTCAATTGATCTCATGTATCATCTTCTTAGCGATGATCTGTGCTCTTATCTAGATAAGTCAAAGTGTTGACTTTTGTTGTAAATGTACTCTCTTTCTCTCTCTGCTGAACTATTGAAGAACATAGGATTTCCCCACATTGGGGTTTGTCCCTGGCTAGTGCCACATCTTGTGTCCTCTTGTCTTGGCTTATCTTCTGCGATTTATGTTTATGTTCTATCTGTAGTTTACTTTAATGCTGTTGTGATTGCTAATCTGGAAAAGATATTGAGCTAACTATAAAAATTGAAATAAATTGCTCTAAGCATAGAACATACCTAAAATTAACATTCTGGGAAGTGTGAAGGAGAGGTTCTTCTCGAACAGCGAAGGAGGTATTCTTCTGGGGCAGCGAAGAAAGGTTTCTTCTGGGCAAGCAAAGGAGGGTTTCTTCTGGGGCAACAAAAGAAGGATTCTTCTGGGTGACCGAGATCTAGAGACCGAGTTTCTCTAGAGGAGACCAGTGAAAACCTAGAGACCAAGATTCTCTAGGGAATCCGAGAAGAAGCAGTGTGAAGGATAGAGATAGAGTTTCTCTAGAAGTAACCGAGAGCAGTTCCAGATCAAGAAGGAAGTCGAATGTAAGAGGTGGAGCATCAAGGTTACTGACAAGGTTCTTGGGAGGATACTAGAGTCAAGGGTCTGTGTCATGGTCTTGGTACTCGTCAATTGAAGATCTAGAAAAAGAATTTTGATCAGGTTTTCCTCTCAAGAGGTGAGAGGTTTTGGCCCTGGTTGACTAGCCTACATACTGTGTCACTTGTCTTTTATTGCGCATATTGGTAATTTCCTTGACAAAAAGAACGCAATAATAACATAACGAAGAAAAGACTATAAGCTAAGAAGTAAAAGTATATCACAAGCAATTATCAAGCAGAGAAATCTTTTAACTATCTATGCCCTATATTTCTCAACATCCAACAGAGAGGAAAACCCACCAGAATCCTTCTCTTTGTATAGAACTTTAATTGACGAATTCCAAGACTTATGACCCTTGACCAAGACCCTCCAAGATCAAGTCCTCCTTCCTTCTTGATGAGCTTTCCTTACACAGCTTTCAGAAACAAACTTCGACCTTCCAGCAACTTCGACCTTAATGCAGCTACAGCAGCTTCAACCTAGCAACGTCAAAGCTTCGATCAAGAGGCAACGTCAGAGCTTCGATCTAGAGGCAGCTTCACAACTTCAATGTAGCTTCAGAATTTCGTCTAGCCCAGAAACTGTAGAAACCCTAACGAAACAGAGAGAGAGAGGACAAAAAACTTCGATCTTGATCTTCTTCTTCTTCGTCCTTTTCCAGCTTCTATCTTGAGGAGATCAAACTTGCTTGAGTGAGTGTGCAAATGAGCTCAAACTCCTTATTTATAGGCTTGTGAAGGGTACGAATTGCTATCTTGAGGCCGACTTGTCCCTTCATGTAGGCCAACTTGATCTTTGTGCCATGACGAGGTCTTGGAGGGTCTTTTGACTCTATTTTGACTTAATAATTTTTTCTTTACAATATGTAACATGCCCAAATGAGTCTTCAATACATGACAATGACTCAACTGACTTTATGACAAACCTAGAAGCACTCAATGGGTGCTTGACCTAAAAAAAAAATTCCCTTGAGCATGAAACCCACGCCTCAAGGACACAAATAATAAATTTATTTTTCTTTTTTCATTAAATACATAAAATCGCAATTACATATGTCATTATGAAGACTGAACCTAGTTACATATTTCCACACGCCCTCTTAACTAGGGAGGTATTCATAATCCATACAAGGTACTTGGACATTCTCAATTTGAATAATTCTCATAAGAAGAGTTGGATTGGTAACCCATTTGTATAGCATCATATCATCCAGCATTGTCACATAGCAAGGCCTTGACTAACAGCTCTATCTCTCTATAAGATCAAAGCACAATGCTGGCGAGACCAATGACTTATAGACACCCTCATCATTATCTCTCTCAGAACATACCCCACCCGGGTTCTCTCTGAGTATGTTCCACCAAGACTATTCTTATCTTGGATTCCTAGTCCTCAAAGAATATCGGTCCTCTACAACTACTCTTATCTTGGATGCCCTACCACATCCTCAAAGAGTATCGGATGCCAGATGCTTACCCAATCCTCCATTCTTTCTTCCTAAGTCAAGACAAGAATGATGTGTTTACCTCTCCCTCTCAACTAGGGAAGATATACCCATTCCGATGAAGGAATGCACCCATTCCTATAAAAGGAATGTACCCAAGCTCCCTCTTAACCAAGGACTTGATCCTCCCTTTAACCAGGGACTTGCTTCCAACAGCTTTCTAGGTGGAGATCATTGGACAACTAGCTACTTGTAGGACTCCCTCTTTCGATGTCATGAATTTCTTCTTTCTTATGGAGCCTACATATTTTGGGACTTCTTCGTAGGGCATCGGCCATCCATCACTTTCATTCATGAATCATGTCAATCATGTCATCCTTTCTTTCATCAAAAAGTGATTTAGTAATCCATATCTGACTTTCCTTCATATAACTACCTTCTCCACATCATGTTTTCTTCAGGATCTTATCACCCCGCCACATAAGTATCAGTTGTAGATGACATCTACAACCCTTCCTTTGGTAGCCTTGCATTAGCCCATCCAGATATTGTTCAAAAATCAAAAAATAAACATCAAATTACCTTTGTGATGGTCTTACATCATGACATTTGCTTGTTGTATCAACATCCTGCATTCATATTGACACATCTCCAAAAAGATATTAAATGTCAAGGGTCATCTTCCTTTCCAAACTTCTTCGAAGTCTTCATACCTTTTCCATGGAGATGTCACAATCAATTCTTCTAGTTATCAGATGTTGATTTCCTTTTCTATGTGACAGTAGTTGCATCTTTCACGATCTCTCCTTACTTTCTTCACATATTGCTTCTCAAGAACTTCCATTCATAGTTCCTTCATTTTTATCAACCACCTCATATTCCATGTGAGGACTTATTATGTTGATTTCATCTAGTCAATATGTGAACCATGCCTTTATGCATCCTTCCAAAGGAGGAGATCCCTTTCTCTTGATCATGCTCATGAGGTGGAGCATTTATCCATGCTATCTACAACTATATGACATGACTCAATTTTATCAAATACAAGCATACATACCTCATCTCTTCCTTTTGGTCATCTAGACTTCCTTTAGCAACTTCCTTGATTGAAAGAACTTCAATCACCTTGACCTGCTTTACTTCTTTTGACATCATACCATCATTCCATGAATCCCATACAAGGTGGAATTCTTGACAAAACACTTGCTTCTTCCAGTAGGTGAACCTTCTAATGAAGATTCCAACAGAGGATCTTGATCATCCTCATCCTGCAAATGTTCCTTTTGAATGATGTATGATGAGCTCTATACTAGATGACTTTCTTTTTCCCATAAGTACTACTTATGCTTCTAATGAGGTTACCAAGAGCTACATCCTTCTATAGATGACAACCATAGACTTCTATTTCAGTTATCTTTCATGCTTCTTTATGATGATGTCACGAGCTCTTGCTTTCAATCATATGCTTCTATGATGCCATCTCCTAACATGATGCATTGTTTCATGCTTCTAATGATTCCTACCATGATAGTTATACTTTACAACAGAAAACTTGAAAAGAACTAGGTGAGGAAGACTACCTCAATCATTGTAGAGATTTTTTACTTCCACCTTCTTGGATTTCCTCCTTTCAGCTTCTTCCACTTCTTCGGTGATATGGGCTTCTTCCCTTCCTCTTTTGTTGTTGTCCTTCTTGAGCTTTGGACAATTACTCTTGTAGTGCCCATATTCATGACAGTCACAGCATTGAACCTTCGACATGTTCTTCTTCTTTTTTTAAGGACCAAGCTTCTCAAACTTTTGTTTTCTTCTCGCCATGGCAGCAAATGCTTGAGCTTGCTTGCTTGATCCTACATCAATTTTTTTTTGTCTTCAGCCTGGTTTCTTCGATTTTGCACAATGACCATAGTTCATTGAACAGAGTAGCTTCCTTCTTCCCATAGATGCCTGATGTGAAGTTGCCCCATTCCTCTGGTAGTGCAATGAGCACTATGGTAGTCATTTCCTTATCAAACATTATTTATCCCAACTCTTGGAGTTGGTCTCTTATTTTTGACACCTTCATAAAGCATGAGGCCGTTCCTTCTTCTTTTGATATCTTCATCTTTGTAGAGCTTGAGCTTCTTCTTTTGGCGGGTTCGACAATTAAACCCTTAACATGACCAACGACTTCATTTTCTATGAGGAACAAATCTATCCTCTTCTTTCATGTAAGAAAGATTGACCCAACCAATTTGTTGCTCTCCTTGCAATATGAAGTCATTTTGACATATTCAAATATAGATATAAAAATACTTACTTGTCAAGTGAAGATACTCCTAGGATGATGAAATCTTAAACTTGATGCCTTCTTGATTTTTGGTGATGATGTAGATAATAAAAGATGTCTTCTTGGTGAAGATGTCTTTCTTCAAAAGTGATCCTTGGCTCAAAGGGAGATCACATTGATTCCTTGATGATGATGACAATGTTTTTTCCTACTTTTCTTCCTTCAAGACAACGCTAGTTAAACTTGTTTCACAACCTCAAATTTCGACCCTTCTTCAGAATTTCAGCTTGTTGTAGCAGTTCTGCAATTTCAGCCTTTTCTGTAATAACCCTAGTTCACACGTGTGGCTAGAAGATGGACAAATTTGCCTCCTTTCTACTTCGCTTGACTTGACTTATTTTTCTTGTTATTTTGGCTTGCAAAGGAGACCTTTCTTAGCACAAAACTTGATCCTTGATGGTGGCTGCAATTCGATACTTGCTGCTACAAAAGGATGTCTTAATACTTCACACGTGTGGAGAATATAGCCTAGAAAAACAGACCCAAAAGTGCTTCGCTCTTCCTTCCTTGTGATAATGATTGTAGAATGTGTGAGTTTCCTAAGAACGCTTCAAGTGTGGAACCCTTCTTTGGATGAGCTAGGGTTTTGAGGTCTTCTTTGATGCTCTTAATTATTCTCTTTATGATCTCTTTATGCTTCAGCCCTAGAGTATCCTTCTTCGTGTTGCCCTTCCTTGATGTAGTCACCTTAGCTCTGATACCATGTTGAGAAATCTAGGGGGCAACAAGTGTAGGTGATTTCTCTTACTTTGATAACTGCTTGTGATGTATTTTTATTTTACTTGATTAACTTCTTCTTTCCTTTATTGTGTTCTCTATCATCAAACAGCCACCAAATCATAAAGAACAATGAGACAATAGGACAATAGGACACAAGATATAGGCGATCAGCCAAGGCCAAAACCTCTCCAACTAAGAGGAAAACCCACCAGAATCCTTCTCTTCTTATAGAACTTTAATTGACGAATTCCGAGACCTATGACCCTTGACCAAGACCCTCCAAGACCAATTCATCCTTCCTTCTTGATGAGCTTTCCTTACACAGCTTCCAGCAACAAACTTCGACCTTCTAGCAACTTCGACCCCAGTAACAATTTCTGCAACTTCGACCTAGCAGCGTCAGTAACTTCAAACTAGCAGCTTCACAGCTTCGACCTTGATGCAGTGTTAGCGGCTTTGACCTAGCAACTTCACAACTTCAGTCTAGAGGCAGCTTCACAACTTCAACCTTGCAGCTTCATAGCTTTGACCTTGCAGTAGCTTCACAAGCCGCTAGTGACAGCAGAGCCACTGGGATTCTTGATTTGATTCATTCCGATGTGAGCAGTCGGATGTCTCATGTTTCCTTGAGTGGATATGAGTACTATGTTTTATTCATTGATGATCACTCCAGGAGGACCTGGATTTATTTCTTGAAGACCAAGAGTGAGGCCTTCAAGTGGTTTTAGGAGTTCAGAGCTCTTGTGGAGACACAGACAGGTCGGAAGATCAAGTCCCTGAGGTCAGACAATGGGGGAGAGTACACCCTTGGAGAGTTTGTTGACTATTGTGCGGAGGCAGGCATTAGGAGGGAGTTCACTGTTCCTTACAACCCCCAGCAGAACGGGGTTGCGGAGAGGAAGAACAGATCCATCGGAGGGGCTGCCAAAGCCATGTTACATGATCAGGGGTTGCCATTGTTCTTGTGGGCAGAGGCCTGCAACACAGCTGTTTACTTGCAGAACAGGAGTCCGCATCGTGCCTTGGGGCACATGACTCCGGAGGAGGCTTTTTCTGGGAAGAAGCCTGATATTGGTCATCTTCGTATCTTTGGGTGCATTACATATTCCTACATACCCAAGGAGAAGAGGACCAAACTCCACAGAGAAGGGTATCTTTGTGGGCTACAGTGAGACTTCAAAAGCCTTTCGGATTTTCATTCCTGCACAGAGGAAAGTTGTTGTTAGGCGGGATGTGAAGTTCGAGGAGGACAAGGCCTTTAGGAGGTCACGGGAGTTAGAGTATCTGGATCAGCCAGACCCTCAGCAGCAGTTGAGTCAGTCACGGGGATCCAGTGGGCAGGGATCAGGAGGATTCGGAGGTACATCTATGAGGATGTCAGGTCCGTCAGTGAGCAGTGGCTCGCCAAGCCAGAGATGTGGTGCTCCAGACAGCATGCAAAGCAGTTCACAGAGCAGTTCACTAGGGAGTCCACTGATGGACAGTTCACACGGTACCTCAGCTTCTACAGGTTCAGGTGCAGGCAGGAGGACAGCAGACAGACAGTCAAGAGTTCAGGTTCCTGATGATGATGAGGAGGAGGAGTTTCATTCTCCAATGGGAGAAATACGCTCAGGGAAAAGGAAGCCCAAGTGGCTTCAAGACACCTTGAGAGATGCCACATCTGTCGCTGAGCCTAAGAGGTCGGTCAAAGAGAGTAGACCACCTGAGAGGTTTTGTAGCTATATGGCAATGGCTACCAGCATCCTTGACTCTGAGCCTTCTAGCTATGAGGAGGCAACTAGCCATCAAGTCTGGAGAGAGGCCATGCAGGAGGAGTATTCTTCTATCATGAAGAATGATGTTTGGGAGGTGGTGCCGAGGCCTGAGGGCAAATCCGTGGTTACTTCCAAATGGCTTTACAAGGTAAAGCATGCTGCAGATGGCAGCATTGAGAAATTCAAAGCGAGGTTTGTGGCGAGAGGGTTCTCCCAGGTAGAGGGAGTTGATTATGAGGAGACCTTCGCTCTCGTGGCTCGATATACTTCGATCCGCTCCATTATATCAATAGCAGCAGAGATGGGTTGGAAGATCCACCAAATGGATGTGAAGACTGCATTTCTCAATGGCTTCATACAGGAGGAGGTGTACATTGAGCAGCCACAAGGCTTTGAGGTGCATGGGAAGGAGTCCCATGTGTGCAGACTGAAGAAGGCCCTTTATGCCCTGAAGCAAGCTCCCAGAGCGTGGTACTCCAAGATAGATACGTACTTGCAGGGGATGGGTTTCATAAAGAGTGAGGCAAATCCGAACCTTTACTATATTGTGATAGGTGAGGAGCCTCTCATTCTGGTGTTGTATGTGGATGACTTGGTCATTACAGGTGCAGAGAGACTCATAGAGCACTGCAAGAGAGATCTTGCGACGGAGTTTGAGATGAAGGACATCGGCTTGATGCATTACTTTTTGGGTTTGGAGGTGTGGTAGGAGGAGGGGCATTTCTTCCTGGGGCAGGGGAAGTATATTGTGGACATCCTTGGCAGATTCCACATGGAGGATTGTAAACCCATGTCGACACCGATGATCACCAACTGGAAGAAGCTTCATGCTTCGGATTCCGAGTTGGTGGATCCCACATTGTACAAGCAGTTGATTGGTTCCTTGATGTATTTGGTCAACACTAGACCAGATATTTGTTTTGCAGTCAACACGATGAGTCAGTTTATGTGTGAGCCTAGGAAGGTTCACTGGGTGGCTGCAAAACACATTTTGCGGTACTTGCAGGGGACAGTGGATTATGGTCTGGACTACAGGCAGGGGGATGGAGTGAGATTGGCAGGTTATACTGATTCTGATTGGGCAGGTTGTGCTTCTGATAGGAAGAGCACTTCAGGGTGCTGTTTTGGGTTGGGTTCGGCAGTAGTGTCATGGTTCAGCCGGAAGCAACAGTCAGTAGCATTGAGTTCAGCGGAAGCAGAGTATATGGCAGCCAGTCTAGCTAGTTGTGAGGCCATCTGGCTTCGCAAGATGTTGTTTGGCTTATTTGGTCAGCCGTTGAGACCTTCATTGATTTACTGTGATAATTAGAGTTGCATTAAACTCACAGAGAATCTAGTATTTCATGACAGGTCAAAGCATATCGGGATCAAATATCATTTCATCAGAGACTGTGTTCAGAAGGGCGCTGTGAAGCTTGAGTATATTCCCACTGATGAGCAGGTTGCAGATATTCTTACCAAAGCCTTACCACGGGGCAAGCATGACTACTTCAGAGACAAGATGGGTGTGGTGAGGAACACCTTCCTCGGTAAGAGGGAGTGTTGAAATTTGGTACCGGAGGACAGGTGGTTCCCTAAGGCTTTGATCTTTGGCCTAGGGAAAAGTGTCCAAAAGAATTTAATTTTTCTCCTAAAGTGACTTTATAATTTTTATAAAGTCAAATCTAATTTAAAAGTGACTTTAAGTGATAAAGTTACTAAAGTCTAATTTTAAAGTGACTTTAATAAAGTCAATGTAAAATTAGAAAGGAAAAATGACTTTGGAAATAAATGACTAAGTGGGTCTTTATTAAAGTGGGGTGAATTAAAAAATAGAAAGTGAGATTTAAATGAGCATTTAATCTCAGCCCTAGATCTCAATCTATTTCAGCCATTGGATTTAGGGATTCCCCAAAAGTCACTTAGGGTTAGATTAAAGGAGGAAAAGGTCATTCATTCTTTCATGAGCAGATTGAGAGAAGGAGAGCAAGAGAGCAAGGGAGATTTCTGAACAGTGAGGAGAAGGAGGCAGCAGCTTGGCATACATTCCAAGGTAGTTTTACAGCAGTCCGTACAGCAGTTTGGAGGACGCTGTACAATTCGTACAGCGTTTTGGAGGTTGTACAGCAGAGGAGGCCGTACAGCAACCGTACAGCAGTACGTACAACAGAGGAGGTCGTACAGCAGTCCGTACTACAGTTTTGGAGGAGGCAGGCCGTATAGCAGTTCTACAGCAGTTTCCAGTTGGCTGTGAGGCACAAAATACGAGTTAAGTTGTAAAAAGTTGCTTGCTGATTTTGCTGAATATTTTTCTCTCACTGTAAAAAGCATTTTCCAAAAATAAGGAGCTTTCAAACTGGTTTTCCCCAAGAGTTGTAGGGCATTTTTCCAGGGTCACCTTGACCAAAAATCACTGTGTTTAAATGTGTTGAATGGCTGTTTGTGTGTGCTGATTTTTATTTCTGCATTTTCCAGCATTCTGTAATTTTTCCAGAATTTGTGTTTTCAGCAAAATATATTTTTCAGTTGTTAAATGTATGGATATGAGAAAGGGCATTTAACTATTTTGGAGAAATAAGGTGAAATTGAAAACCAGGGTGGGAAATGAGAAATTTTTACAAACCTTGCTACTTCACAGCTCCGACCTTGCAGCTTCACAGCTTCGATTCAGCTTCAGAATTTCGTCTAGCCCAACACTGTAGAAACCCTAACAAAAGAGGGAGAGAGAGAGGCCCAAAAACTTTGATCTTGATCTTCTTCTTCTTCTTCATCCTTTTCCAACTTCTATCTTGAGGAGATCAAATTTGCTTGAGTGAGTGTGCAAATTAGTTTGAATTCCATCTTATTTATAGGCTTGTGAGGGGTACGAAATTACAAATTGCTATCTTGAGGCCGACTTGTCCCTTCATGTAGGCCGACTTGATCTTTGTGCCATGACGAGGTCTTGGAGGGTCTTTTGACTCTATTTTGACTTCATAAATTTTTCTTTACAATATGTCTTCAATACATGACAATGACTCAATTGACTTTATGACAAACCTACAAGCACTTAATGGGTGCTTGGCCTAAAAATAAATTTCCCTTGAGCATGAAACCCATGCCTCAAGAACACAAATAATAAATATGTTTTTCTCTTTTCATTAAATACATAAAATCACGATTACATATGCCATTATGAAGATCAAACCTAGTTACATATTTCAACAAAGAAAAGAAGAATTTTAGCGAGAAAGTCAAAGGAGAGAGAGAGAGAGAGAGTGAAGTCTAAGGAGAAAGAAATATTTTTGTTCCTGCCCTAATTTTAGTTCACACATGCGAGTTTCTGATGCAGCTTTTGTGGTATTGCAGGGCTGAAATTTCAGGAGATGACTAGATTTATGAGATTTGACCAGCTTTGACTTGTTAACTATGATTTGATAGACATGGAATGAAGGAGCATTGACTTGGGTCTTTGTGGCAGTCTTGGTCTTGGTCTTGGGTCATGGATATCTCACTTTGATCTGATTCTATAGGAAAAGGACTTTCTTGGGTTTTCCCCCTTGTGGGGTTTTGGACCTTGGCCTGGGTTGGAGCCTACATCTTTGTGTTCTTTGTCTCTTGTGATCTTCATGTTTTGTACTTTTGGTAATTGTTTGATGAAGAAAAAAACATAAATTTTAATAAAAAACAAACATTCACAAGTAATTATCATGACAAAGAAATCAATCCTAATCTACAAGCATATTGGTTTCTCAATAGACCTCCCTCACCTTCATGTGAAAAAGGAGGAGAGAGTCCTTCCATTTATCAATTATGCCATTACATACTTGAATTAAAGATGTCAGAGCTAGGAGTGAACTTGTCTCTTTCATTGTACTAGGCCTTCTTTGTCTCCAGTGTTGGAGTTGTTGAGTAGATTCAAGAATAAGACAAGGGTTAGTGTTTTACCTAAGATGATAAGGGATGGTAAGATTTGGGATAAACCCTAGAGAAGCAAAGGCAGCACTCAATCCTGTACTTCCTGAGTGAGAATACTAGGGTTCTGTGGCATCTAGAAACACTAATACTACTTGGATTGCTTGATGTGGAGAAGATAAAAGGAGACTATCTTGTAATGTTCATCAAGAAGTTAGGTTGAGCATGGTAAGGATATACCTTCTGATTTAATATGAGCATCAGAAAATAATTATTACAGCAGTTACATAATCAACCCAACTACCCCGTGTTTCTTTCTCCCTCTATATGTAATTTTTCCCTCATTTTGTATTCATTTAAGCTATTTCCTTTATGCAAATGATTTCACCCTCTGTTAATTATTTTATTGTATGTTATGCAGAACAAGAAGCTAGGCAACTTTCTGTAGCTTTTATTATCTTTATGATGTCATAAAAGGGAAGAAAGTGTCTGTTATCCTTTCTCATTTGAGTCATTTCACACCATTCAGGCTTTTTGAAAAGAGTTTTAAAAGGTTGATCAAATCCAAACCTTTTTTCCCTCATCCAAAGCCTTTCAGCAAAGTTTGGCTGCATCAACTTTCTGTAGCTTTTATGATCTTTATGATGTCTTAAAAGGGAAGAAAGTGTCTGTTATCCTTTCTCATTTGAGTCACTTCACACCATTCAGGCTTTTTGAAAAGAGTTTTAAAAGGTTGATCAGAATCCAAACCTTTTTTCCCTCATCCAAAGCCTTTCAGCAAAGTTTGGCTGCATCTACTAACAGATTCTGATGTTTAGCAGCAGCGTGTTCATCGATTTCCACCCTATGCTCCCTCGATTGTTGAATATTCTTAATTTGTAATATATAATAATACTAATAGTCAAACCAAGGCAACTCAGCAACACATGATCCTTGAGTCTGCCAAATTGGTCAACAACCTAGATCCCACCCTGCTCGGATACCCTCCCACTGCCAATGAACCAATCCTGCAACAGCTTTCCATGCTGTCCAAATGCTCCAGAATATGAGAGAACCCAACACCTGGGATGTAGAGGAGAAAGCCAATGCGCAAGGAAGTAACTGTGTACACTGTGTTGTGTAAGTAGTTGTATTATTAAATAAGAACTGAATGGTGATTACAATCCTTCGTGGCGGTGTGCCTATATAGGCATTGACTGCCCACGAAAGTGAATGGTCACACCTTTTGACCTTTGCCCTTTCATAATTAATGGGCCATTAATTAATTTAATATTAAATTATTATTTTAATATTTTTTATTAATTAATGTTTTTAATGAATTTTTTATTCATAACTTTGCCACCCCCTTTAGAGATGCTTTGTCCTCAAAGCATAACAAGAAGGATTTTCCCTAGTTGAACACGTTGCTATGGAATGACATCTTTAATTTGACTTTGTTGTGCCCAGTGAAGTCTTCATGTGTACTTGTATCTTCCTTGAAACTGGAAGCGTTAACACCATATAATTTATAATGTCGTCCTTGCCAATTAAACTCCATGAACTGTTCTTCAAGGTTTGTAGTATAGCTTCCTAGTTGTATTAACCATTCTGCACCTAGAACTATATCCATTTCTTTGAGTGGTACGGCAAATAGATCTGTTTGCATCTCTAATTTGTGTATCTGGATTGAAACCTTATGGCATTCTCCTATCTCTTCAAACTTTTGCCCAATAGCAACAAACATGGTCAAGTCCTTGATTGGGCATATACAAAGATTAAGTTGTTTAGCAAGATCAATGTTTATACAATTGTGAGTACTGCCAAAATCTACAAGTATATTGACATTTTTGCCTCTTATGAGCCCTTTAAGCTTCAGGGTTTTAGGGCATACTCTCCTTGTCATGTTTGTTGGTAGAGTAGTAGGCTTAATGTTCTTTCATCTTGGAGACTAGTTTCTCTGCTTCCAAAGGTGTGGTGGAACATATTTTGTAGTGACTTGTTGTTTTTTACCTGTTGAAGAATTTCTCTCTTCACCCTGATTTTGTTGTACACATGAGATTGCAGCTAATGATGGTTCCTCAAGATCTAAAACCTTCATTGTGTGTGACAACGATTCCTTCATCGGGTTCTTGTACTTCAACTTGCCTCCCATCTACTATTTTATAGTAGCGTCAGGACGTGTCTTCACATTTATGTCCCGGCACCCAATTTTTTCCACACTTGCGACAATTATTTTTCATTTTCATCATTTTCTCTGAATCATTACTTGAAGTGTCTGGCTCCTTCTCAACTTCATAAAAATACAATTTCTTGTTAAGGCATCTGTGTCCTGACGTCCATTTGTCTCCACAATATCTACATTTGTTTGACTCTTTTTTACTTGAGTATTGTTGTTGGTCTTCGTCTTCCTTGAATGATGACATTTTGAACTTATGTTTTTGTTCAATAAGCTTTGTTGCATGTCTAGCTTCTTCGATAGTTTGAGGTTTGTACAATTTCAATTTTGCACGAATATACTCTTTAAGTCCACTTTTATATATTTTAAGCAGTTGTTCATCAATAAATTTCTTTGTCTTGTAGCCAATACTTCCCATTCGTGAGTGTATTCGCTTACAAACCCTTTTTGCTTAGATGAACAAATTTTTCATAGACATCATCTTCTTCTTCGTCGTAGAATATTTTAGGCAAAGCATCCACGAAGGTCTTCCAATGAAAAGAACGGGTGTCACATTTGCCAGACCACCATAGGAACTAATCATATCCCTTTGCTTCCAAATTGTTGGATGTGGTCATGATCTTCTCTCATTCACCTATTGGCGGGTTTGATTCAAAACTAACTTCCATTTTATTAACCCAAACAATAGCGCCTTTATGGTCTTTACCATCGTATTTTGGGAGCTCCTTTTCAATCCGTTGATAGTCTTTTTCTGGCAATTTTGTATAGTACTGGCTACCTGAGAAGTGCATTTAGGGCATTTGCGGAATTTTATGATTTGGGGGATCTTCACAATCTAAAGTCTTGGGACTTTGTGTTGGTTCTCGAGCAATTAAAGGATTAACAAAAAATGAATAGCCCTTTCTATTAATTGATACATCCTTTCTTCTTGTTCTTTAACCTTACGGGTTGATTCGCGATTGTCTTCATCCCTTAGTTTTAAGAAGGCTTGCCAACGATAATCAAAATCTTTTTTTTCTTGGTTCTGCATTCCTTGCAACATTTTCTCAATGTTATCTATATCTTTTTTAGATCACTTGTTAATTCCTCTTGAGTTTTGATTATCATTTTTTGTCCTTCTTCTAATTTTGTCTGCTTAATTTCGACATTGTCAAGGTAATGACACACTTTATCAAGCTTTTAATGGTATTACTAATGTCGGTTCGTCATTATTCCCCATTTTGTGTTAGTTTTTGTAGCATCAAGGGTATTCTAGTTTTGAAACTTTGTTGAGAGACTAAAACATAGAAGTTCTCCAAAACCCAGAAATCGTTTCTGGAAATTCCACCTAGAAGTGTCTCAATTAGATTATTACCGTATTTTTAATTATTTCCTAAGTCTAAACTTCGGAAAAGAGATTAATTAATCAAAATTAATTGAGATAAGGTGTGAATCATCTAGAAACTCACACGGATCGACTGGGAAATAATTTGGGCCCTTGATTAAGTTTTAATTTTGGTCGTTGGAGGTCCAATAGAGGATTATAAGAAGAAGTTGACGAGTAGATGGAGCACACACTTATGGAGTTCGATTTCCTTGGAGAGTTTGATTTTTCCAGAGAGTCATCAGTTGTTGGAAGAGTTCGAGCTTCAGAAGGATGCAGAGACAATGAGGGGCAGGGACAGTGAGTCGGAGGAAGTTTTCCAGATCCGGTGAAGTACATTGGAGAGAAGCAAAAAGAGCCACAGTGAGGTTGACGCGAGCTACGCAGAAGCCTCAAGAGGCAATTCAATTCAGCTGGAGGAGGGGTCGTTTCAGGTGCTAGTGACCAAGAATTTCCAGTGGCCAAGCCAAAGGATTCCAGACCAGCGGCAGTCAATCAGAAGTGAATCAGAGGCAATTCCAAGCTAGCGAATTTCAGGCTTGCGTAGAGTTGATGCCATGCTTGCAGAGAGGTTGTTCGAGGGCTAGTTTGATTGGCTTGATTGAGCTAGGATTGCTTGTGGGGGTGAGGAAAATTCCTCACAATATTTTTGCCAATATTTCCTCTGCAGGATTGTCACTTTTCGACATCCAAATTGTACTCAAAATTTCTCACTACTACATAATAATAAAAACCCTCAGCTGTTGCACAGGTTTTCCCACATTGGGTTTTTAAGGGGACAATTGTCCAAAAATAACAGTGTCATAATTTGTGTGTGAAACATTTCTTAGTTTCCAACATTTTTATTTCCGCGGCGTTTATTTTATTTTGTGAATAAATTGCAATGTGATTAACTCAATATTAATCAAAAAATTAATAAATTGAATAATCAGTTAGGAGAATTAATTCCAGTTGTTGTGTTTCAAGGAAAATTTCACATGGTATTAGAGCATATTTGACGAACAGGAGGCTCAGAGTCGGAAGAAGAAAATGTAGCCCTAGCATCTAAGAGTCTCAGTCAGGGACAGGGGGAAAAGAAGAAGGACCTGTCAAAGATCAAGTGCTTCAGATCTGGTGAGTTTGGCCACTACCGTACGCAGTGTCCTCTCAAAAAAGACAGGCAAGAGAAGCAGGACTAGGCAGTAGCGTATGTTGAGATCGATAAGTTGTCCTCTAGGCTGAAGGAAGACTTCGCGATGTCTGCAGCTATACCTTGAGGTGGGGCAATATGGAGTTGTAGTCCTAAAGCAGCGCAGACTTGGGCAGGATCCTTGAGGTGTCATACTCATGGATCATTATCTTGCTACAGGGGCCCACAGTATTCAGTAGCAAGATGGATCAGTGTCAGTGATGCAGTCAGACTCCAAAGTGACAGTTGCATACTAGTTGCATTCAGGTGTTGAGGAGCACAATGTAGTGTTGGTTGCAGCGCAGGTGACTCAGTAGCAAAGTCAACACAACACAAATTCCCAGTTGATAGTGTAGAGGCTAGTATCAGTCAAGACTCAAGAGACAAATGCATCATACTGAACACAATTGATTCAGTACTTGGGATGCTTCTCAGTTGCAGTAGTTGCAGCAACAACAGATGAGAGGGAGTTGCAGTGCAGATGCAGAGTTGGCAGCAGTATAGCAGTGTCAGCAGTGTTAGAGAATCTAGGGCAAAGTAGCGTTGTGATGATTCTTTGTGATTTGATAACAATTTGTGAAGTCCTTTTACTTTTCTTGTTAGCTTATTCTTCTTCTTATTATTATTATTAATGCATATGTGTGTGCTTCATCAAACTGCTACCAAAACAAAATAACAAGAACACAAAATTTGGCTCTCTGCCAGGGACAAACCCTCTCCACTCTTGAGAGGAAAACCCTTGGTAAGTTTTCTCTTATTGAAGCTTCTTATTTGAACAACTGCCAAACCCTAGACCCTTGACTAGGATATCCTCCAAGCATAAGTCAAGTCCTTCCTCTTTCTGCATTGTCACTTCTGGCACATCTTCTGGCACTTCTTCTGGCACTTTGTCTTCCAACACTAAGTTGGGAAACACTAGAACATTAGGGCTCCTCTACTTCACTATAAGGAGGACCTTCTTCGTTGTTCTTGGAGACCTTGTAGACCTTGTTCTACATCCAAATGAGGTCTCTCAATATGATGCCTTCATATGCTGTCTAATCTGTAAGTGTTTCCTTGTTGCACGTGTGGACAAGAGCCTTAAGACAATCCTCTTATCTTCGTTGATTCTTCCTTTCTTCCTCGCTGGAGAGAGAGGCCTTGTAGGCCTAGTTTACACCCAAAAACTGTGAGATATGATGACCTGTACCTTTTTGCTGTTATAGCCGCAATCAAACCTTCCTTGACCTTGCATGTGTGGTTGTACTTGCTTCAAAAATGACCTCCTTACCTTCATTGTTCTGTTTCCTTATCTTCGTTGTCCTCGTTATCTTTTTTCTACCTTGTCTTCATCCTTTTAGCCCTCCTCTTGTATGCGGATTTCAGAGTGAAGTTCCACATTGAATGAGGAGTGGACATCCTCTATAAATAGAGGTTTGTCCCTCCTCTTTAGGCCGACTTGACTATCTTTAAGGCCGACTTACAGTTTGCACTATAATTCAATTTTTACTCATCGTTTTGCTGCTTGGAGACCACGTTGATCCTAGGAGAGGATTTTACAATGCTTGGAGGTGTTCCCTTGACCTTGTATGATGTCATACATGATGTAACATGCCCTCAAAGGGTCTTATCATAATTACATTTTGACTTTGACTCTCTAGAAGCACTTCAAAATGTGCTTGACCTATTTTCAATGAGCAAGAAACTCATTGACAAATAATACAAAAATAATTTCTCTTTTCTTGAATAAGTACAAATATCAAAATTACATTTATGAAGACCTAGCCTAGTTACATTTCCTTCAACAAGCAGCAGCACAGATGCAGCATCAGAGTTGCACAGTAGTTGGTGGGTAGTGGCAAGCAATCACAGTGGCTAGACATCAGCAGCGTGACAAAGGGTCGTACAGAGACAGGGTATTGTGACAAAATGTTCAGCACTAGAAAGAACACCTTCCTCGCTAAGAGGGAGTGTTAGTTTTTGTAGCATCGGAGGTGTTCTACTCTCGAAACTTTGTGGCAAGGCTAAAACACAAGAGTTCTCTAAAACCCAGAAATCGTTTCTAGAAATTCCACCAAGAAGTGTCTTAATTAGATTATTAGCCTATTTTTAATTATTTCCTAAGTTTAAACTTGGGAAAATGGGTCAATTAATCAAAATTAGTTGAGATAAGGTGTGAACCATCTAGAAACTCACACGGATCGACTGGGAAATAATATGGGCCCTTGATTAAGTTTTAATCTTGGCCGTTGGAGGTCCAAGAGAGGATTATAAGAACAAGTCAATGGGTAGATGGAGAACACACATGTGGAGTTCGATTTTAGTTTGATTTTTCCAAAGAGTCGACAGTTGCCAGAAGAGTTCGAGCTTCAAAAGGAAGCAGAGATAGTGAGGGGCAGGGGCAGTGAGCCAGAGGATGTCTTCCAGATCCGATGAAGTACATTGCAGAGAGGTAGAAAGAGCCACAGTGAGGCTCACGCAGGGGTTGCGTAGAAGCCTCTAGAGGCAATTTGATTCAGCTGGAGGAAGGATCGTTTCAAGTGCTAGTGGTCGAATGAATTTCCAGAGAGCCAAGCTAGAGGATTCTAGACCAATGACAATCAAGTGGATCAGAGGTAGTTCCAAGCCAGTGGATTTCAGGCCTGCGCCTGCGCAGAGGCTATTGAAGGGCTAGTTTAATTGGCTTGATTGAGCCAGGATTACTTGTGGGGGTGATGAAAATTCTTCACAATATTTTTGCCAGTATTTTCTCTGCAGGATTGCCAGTTTTTTACGTCCAGATTGTCCTCGGAATTTCTCATTGCTACATAATAATAAAAACCCTCAGCTGCTGCACCGGTTTTCCCACATTGGGTTTTTCTGAGGACAATTGTCTAAAAATAACAGTCATAATTTGTGTGTGTGCAGCATTTCTCAGTTTCCAACATTTTTATTTCCAAAACATTTATTTTATTTTGTGAAGAAATTGTAATGTGATTAATTCGATATTAATCAATAAACTGAATAATCAATTAGGAGAATTAATTCCAGTTGCTGCATTTCAAGGAAAGTTTCACATTTTGTTCTTCTTTTTCTTGGCGGAACCAATTTTTTTCTAGTTAAATTTATTTTAACTAAATATTTTCTTTTTGAAATTAAATAAGAATAATAAAAAATTAATTATTATTATATATAATAATAATAATTAAATTAATTATAGAATTTATGAACTATATAGTTATAATTATAAAATTATTAAACTTTATGAATTATATACTAACTATAATCGTACGACCCAATGGATGTCGATGGTGGGGAGATAATATGACCGGTCATGACGATCAAGCAGGCAAAAGAAGGTGAACAGTGGTGAGGGGCAGGCCCCGTGGATGGTTGAAAATCGGTGTGATAGGGAAGCACGGTCGGGTGGCGGGGTACAATTGACAGGGAGTCTACGGCGGACAGGGAGCACAGTTAGCTTGGTGTGATCAAGGTACAGCGCAGCGGAAGACAAGGCTGAGGGTCGACGGTTTAGGAAGAACGCAGGCGGAAGCTGATTGATCGAGAGTTGGGGGTGGTCGGGCCGGAGGACACAGCGGACAGGGTTGCGAACAAAGAACTAGTGTAAGTGTTGGAAAATGGTGGCCATGGACAAGGCGTGGGTTTGGGAAAAGCTGCAAACAGGCAGAACGCGAAGGATGGAGCAGTGTAGCAGAAGGAGTGGTTGAATTGATAAGCTGGCAAGAGGATCGGAAGCTCTGATACCACTGTAGAGGAGAAAGCCAGTGCGCAAGGAAGTAACTGTGTGTAAATTGTGTTGTGTAAGTAAGTAGTAGTATTATTAAATATGAACTGAATGGTGATTACAATCCTTTGTGGTGGTATGCCTATATAGGCATTCACTAGCCACGAAGGTGAGTGGTCACACATTTTCACCTTTTCTTTTTCATAATTAATGGGCCATTAATTAATTTAATTATTTAATTTATTTTTAATATTATTTATTAATCAATGTTTTTAATGATTTTTTTATTCATGACATGGAATAAGTGAAGTGCAGAGATGATATATTCTTCTTATACAGCTTCTTGTTTAGCTCTTTGTAAATATTTTTCTGTAAAAATAAGAAGTATTTTCCCCAAAAATATAATACTTATAGTGATAACAATATATGATTTGATTTCTTCCAAATATCAATGGCTATTATTCTCATTCAAATTCAAAGCCCAGACCAGTATCGTCTGTGAAATAATTAACGGAAATAATGTAAATAATTTCAACAGCAGCATCCTTTTGCACAAGTCAGGATGCATACATACCTATGTCTTTGTGTGCTGACCAATTGTATGATGACCCAATAAAGTACTGGTTTTCAATATAAATGAAGTGCTGTGCAGATCGAATGGCCTCGACATAAGCTGTATGTATGCTCATGTCTACGATCAAATTTTTTAAATAGACTAGATTCTGTCAACAAAAAGACAAATTAATAAAGTAATCATGTTCCTACTTTAAAGATTGGTGGAATCTAACAAAAGAATCATAATCATCATTATTAAGTCCTACCCTAGTCTCAGCTTCCTTTACATCCTTTGGGAAGCCTTTAACAGAACCTGAGTCAATTGAACGGAAAACCTGAGATTCACACAACATAAGAGATTATATAAAAGAAATTGACAATCAATGACCATAGTCAGCAAGGCAATAAATCACACATATTTTTTCTTGTAGAGTAATAATCAGCATGCCTTATTTACCTGCACGTGCCATGTTTCAGGATCATTATCATTAAACGTGTTAAGCTCTGAAATGCCTATGATCTCTGGAAGTCGATCTAGTTGGAGTAGTGCATCATCATTCCATCTTTTTAGTTTCTTTAGTCCATGCCGCTTTGCTGCCTTAGTCCACCGTTGCTCGAAATTATAGAGAACGTCATATGCTGCAGGGCCATCTATTCTACAATGCAAGTCATGCCATGGCTCTCTTGGCCCACCAGAATCAATACCTGCCTATTAAACATTATCAACAAAAAATGAATCACCAAATCTGTTTTTAAAGCATAAAATTTACTAAAAATCAGAAAATATGAAAAGGAGAGGTAAATAAAGTTTAAACCTTTTACAACATCCTCTATATAAAGGTTCAGGATTTTTTAATGTTAAATTTCACATATTGTCATATTGTGTATGTATATGTTTGGATAACTTACTTCAAAAATTCTTCGACATCCCAATGTTTTGAGTGAACACTCCATCCATCATCAAGGAAGAAAACAGCTCAAGATGTGACAAATGTTGCCCAAGCACTGAATACATAGAAGGAAGTGGGTAGGAGAAAATAAAATGGAAAAATCTATTAATTCATTAACATAGAAACAGAGAAACAAACGGCAGGCAAAAAATTCCAGAGAGCACCAGACAGCAGGATGGTGAAAACCCAGGTTTCTCCCCAGCCCTGGCCTCTGGGACACCATCATATATTATTGAGACCTGTTCGGAGATGTCGGAACGTACATCAGGCCACATGTTCTCTGAGCATTTGAGAGATCAGCTATAGACAGATCTAGAGTAGAGCACGCCCCATCCATTGGAGTACCTAATAGATCCAGAGGAGCAACCATAGATCTATTGGAAGTTTCCATCTTTTGACCTCGAATGTTAGGATTATGCGGTGAATCTCCTTGATGGTTCCAAAAGACTCTGACTGTAATGTTCCCTATGGATTAATTGCCCAAGGGAGGACAAAATAGTCTGTCCAACCCCATAGGCTAGTCTTGATAACGGGGGAAAACCCAATTTTCCAAATGTTTGGGGCAACATTGAGTGAATTTTGGGTCGGTTGGGACAAAAAAAGCCCAAACCGAGGGTTGCATTGCGACCCCTCACATTTGAAAAACCTCATAAGGGAATCTATAAATAGAGGAGAGTAGGAATTATTTTGGCATGATCAATTTGGATCGGAATATCTCTGATTTTCCTGAGCTTGAGGCTCTAAGGGTTTTAAGAACCCTTATCTTGTCTCGTTTTCGGGGTGGAAGATTCCACCGTAGCCAGCCTTTTCTAATTTTGGTGGTGAAAGATTCCACCCTAGTCAGACATCTTTCGTCAACAATTTGTCTAAAAACTTTCCTGTTCTGGCACAGCACACTCTCTTTGGAAGCAGCTCAAATTTGTTTGGACTTGTAGGACAAAGGTTTTTGTTTGGTTAACAAACCCTAGCAGCGGAAATCTCCAGATCTTGAACCTGTTGTAAAACAAGGCCAGTGGTTGCCCTAATCCAGATAAGCCACAGATCGTAGTCTACACGGCCACGATTTGAAATTTTTGATTTGGCAAAAGAAAGAATTCTCTGTGGTTTTGGGATAGCAGGCCATCCCGAACAGCCATCCAAGTCATGGTTTGCTACATGAGACAACATCTAGACATTGCAATCAAGCTAAGGGAGTTACAGGGGGGATGTCATCTGCCCTAACCAGTAGTCTGTTGCAGGGCAGGATCAGCGTAGTCTAGGTCAAGGATCCACTCCAACCACAGGTGGAAGTTTGGAGAAATAAGGCTACCACAAGCCCTCTT
This sequence comes from Pinus tabuliformis, assembly GCA_031772625.1. Classification (NCBI taxonomy): domain Eukaryota; kingdom Viridiplantae; phylum Streptophyta; class Pinopsida; order Pinales; family Pinaceae; genus Pinus; species Pinus tabuliformis. Next base: position 827,627,714 of record CM062809.1, on the reverse strand, counting down.
TGACAGTGAGCACGATGGAAGCAGCACAGTGAGTGATCAGTTAGAATAGTAACAATATTAGATAGTGTTAATCATTGTTATTAAACCAGCCTAGATCCATCCTAACCAAGGATCTATCAAGCATCGAGTGAGATCAAATCTCTTGAGATACAAACCACTTTTAAAGTGAAAGAGATTTGATCCCTCTCGGCGCTTGATAGATCCAGGGTTAAGATGGATCTAGGTTGGCTTTTATATACACATACCATATCTAGGTTGGATCCATCTCTCCCTCCCTCTCTCTCCTCTCTCTCTCTCTTCCTTCCTCTCTCTCTCTTTCTCTCCCACCACCCTCTCTCTCCCCCCATCTCTCTCTCTCTACCCTCCAATTTTGTCACTCTCCCTCCCTCTCTCCTTCTCTCTCTCCCCCTCTCTCCCCCCTCCATCTCTATGTCTCCCTCTCTATCTTCTCTTTCTCTCCCTCTCTCTCCCCTCTCCTTCTCTTTTATTGACACCTAATCTTTGGGATTAAGTAATCCATGTAAAATAGTGTAAATAGAAAATAAGTAGAATTGGAATATGAAGAGACACTCGGAGATGAAGCCCAAGAGTCTATCTTTCCATGTATATATCTATGATCAGTCTTAATGCAAAAACACAATTTGCTTTGAGGAGTTACCTCCTAGCGTGACATGGTATTAGAGCCAGCTCCCAAAATTAGTTGTTCTGTTGTAACTCCTGTCTGCCATTATTCTCTGCCATTTGCCCCTCCCCTTGACAAAAAATCTATCTTGATTCTTTTTCCTGCCATTCTCTGTTTTCTATCCTCCTATACGCTAAATCGAAGTCATATGGTATGCTGCCTTTGGTGCATGGTGCGTGGACACTGTGTTATGGCATAAGTGTTGTGTTGTTGGGTTGCGGGCTCAAGTTGTTGTAGAATTGAATGTGAGTTTTTCTTGCTGCTTGAATTTAGAGACCATTATGCCCTGTGGCTTTTCACTTACCCATGCCTCAAGATTGACGCACAGTTATCTCTTAGTCTCATGCATAGACGATAGTGACATGTTTGTAGTGGTGTCGGGTCTTTGAGTGGGTGTTTGTGAGCATACAATTCATGCGTATCTATGCAGATCGAACGACCTTTAAAGACTGCGTCCTTTAAAGACTGTTCCTCAAGGTCCGCATTGCGTGGAAGACTGAGATGACCATGTCGTGATTGTCGTGACTAAAGTGGGTATGTATTGCAGCCAGACATATTCGATACATATTCTGCGTTGAATGGTATTGTGTTGACTGCGTTGTGGTGAACTCGACGTGAACAACTCATGGCCTGAATGGTATTTTGCGTTGAATGGTATTGTGTTGACTGTGTTGTGGTGGCCGACTACATATACCTCCCTTGACTTCACTGGTAACATATTGGAGCCACCGCAACCCACCATACCATTGGTTAACAGTTGTTGATTTGGGGTAGCATCGGATGTGCTCTAAGCCTCAAATTTTGCAAGGACGCTTGGGCATAGGTATTCTGAAGGACCTAGAAAGCGTTTTGGGAAATTCCACCCATAAGTGATTTTATTAAAATAATTAATATTTTAATGGGGTTCCTAAGTCTAAACTTAGGAAAATTAAAATATTAATGGGTATTAAACTAATCAGGGGTGAAACTTTTAGAAAAAACCATGGATCAAGTCAAAACGATCTGAGCCTTTGATTTTGTTTTAATCTAGGCCATTGATTGCTCAACAGGAAGATATAACAAGGGACATGAGGGTCATTTGGAAAATGCACCAGGCAGATACTTAGATGCCCAAGAGAAATCGATTTTCTCATTGGTCGAAGTTCGGCAAGAGAAAATCGATTCAGAGGGAGAGTTGTAGATGGAGGAGAGACAAAGAGGGTTCAGCATCAGTCAAGGAGACAGGGACGAAGACACAGAGTAGCAAAAGGAACAGCGTTGGGCAGATTGACGCTGGGAGAGGCAATGCTGGCCTGAGTGACACAGGCATTGCGCATGCCAATCCAGAGGCCAGAGAAATTGATGTTGGGCAACCCAGGGAGACGCAGAGGGTCAAGGAACCTCTCTCTCAGGTCAAACACTTGTTCAGGAACGTCTATAAATATTTCTCAATTCTATACTGCTGGGTGAAATTTTGTACATGTTGATTTTTGCTGAAGAATAACAAAAACCCTCATCTGTTGCACCAGTTTTCCCGCATTGGGTTTTTCTAGGGACAGTTGTCCAAAAATAGTTGTGTCATTATGTTTGTATATGTGCTGGCATTTTACCTGCATTTAATTTCTCCAATGTTTTAATTCTGAAGGCTACAATAGAATATGTTTTAATATATGCCGTAAGAATACAGTAGATAACTTATCTCTGAAGTAATAAGTAAAAGAAGTCATATTAATCACTACAGTAGGATTTCCATTTTAGGAATTTTCACAACAGCCACCGCTGGGACTCCGCTAGGACCTCCCTCCATATGTGTATCCTCCTTTTGTTCCTTCACCAAACCCGTGTGTTACTTCTCCATTTCGTTGACTTCCCTCATATCTCTCAGTTAATACCTCCCCCGGTTATATATCTCCACCCCTCCGCCTATATAACCCTTCCCCTATATACCCCCCCCCCCCCAATTATAATACTTCTGTTATATATATTGCCGCCAGCATTGTATTTTTTTTTTACAAGAATATTACTACTAGAAGTGTAATTTTTTATAGAAATTACCACCAAAAGTGCATTTTTTCACAGTATATTGCTAGCAGAGTACATCTTTTTACACAGATTTTAAAATGCATTCACTGATATCAATTGTTGGAGTAGTTCTCTCTGGAAAAGAGAACTATCATGAATGGTCAAGGAAGATAAAACACACTCTCATTTTCAATGAGTTGTGGAGAGGAGTTTGTGAAGGAGAAGGAGATAATGAACCTGCAAATCCCACTTCAGATAAGGAGATTGCCATTTGGGAAAATAAGAATAGCAAGGCCTATGCCTTGATTGCAGCATCTGTAAATGAAGAGGTGAGTCGCCATATTTCACCATTTTCAAATGCTTTTGAAGCCTTAAAGAAGTTGAAGGAATTGTATGACTCACACTCTGAACTTGAAGTTGTCCAATTGATGATTAAATTGTTCAGTGTTAAATTGAAAGATAATGACCCTCTTGCTTTAGCATCAAAAGTAAGATCCATTATGCATGATGTAAAAACCACTGGTGTTGAAATAGACATTTCTCTCATAGCTTATGTCAAGGCACTATATCCTACTTATTCACATTATCTTGAGTCAATGCAAGCAAATGGAAACCTCAAGGAGATGCTGGAATTTCTAAGTCTGACACGTTAGAAACCCTTCATGCACTTTACTGATTTATTCCTACCTACTTGTTCTGTTAATTAACAAGTTATTTACCGTGTAAATACTAGAAATAGAAATAAATACAAGTACATGCTCAACACATTATAGATCATCAACTGAAGGAAATAGAAACAAGCACACAAATGACACCGTTGATTTTGGACTAATGTCCCTGGAAAAACCCAATGCGGGAAAACCGGTGCAGCTATCTGAGGGTTTGATTTATTAAGCAGTTTCAGAATACAATCTAGGTGCCAAATCTGGCTCACCCAACAGAGAAAAATCTCGGCAGTAGTACCTCTCTCCGCGGAAGCAGATATTCTGGCTGAAACCCCGGATAAACACTCCAGCGGCTTCACAGCTCCAATCTGCCCCATGAAACCCTAGCGTCAGCCTCTCTCTGGCCCAGTGTTAGCCCAGCGTCACTCCGGCTTGGCCTGCGTCAGCCCTCTGCGTCACCCACGCTGGCCCTCTGAGGCACTACATAGCTCCTGGCTAGCTCTGCGTGGACCCTTGGCTGCTTCTGCATCCCTCTCTCCGGCTACTGCGCTAATCCCCCTGGTGCTATCTCTACCTCTCTGCTTCTGTATTCACTGCCCCTCAGCTGCAACTCTGATCACTCTCTCAACTTTCTCAGCAAACCCAGCCCCAAAATGTCGAAATCTTGATCTCTTGTTGTGTTCTCCAAGTGACCCTCAAGCCTCCTCTTATACTTTTCTCATTGACAAATCAACGGCCGAGATTAAGTCCCTAATCAACGGCTAAGTGTTGCACTAAAAATTGTCACCTTGACATTCTGCAATCTGTGTGAGTCCATTACCACTCAAACTTTCCTCCTTTGCAAGTCTAAAGCCTCAGTTCCTCATATCAAGCCTTGAAAATAAGAGAAATCCCTCAAAAGTCTTTAAAACTCTGGTCTTGCACTTTCTCTTTGTATTACCTGCGGTCCCGCACCTAATGGTCAAGTCTCCTGCGCACCTGACCGCTCTGTCACTGTGTTAAGGGTGCGGACCCCTGTAAAAGTTAAAAAGGCGCAAGTACATTCTGAAAAACTCACTTTCAGTCATTTCTAGAAGCTTCTGGAAGGAATCTTGAGGTGGCAAGTTCTCTCTCTTAAGGTTCATGCATCCCATACCTTAAGGAGCTAACCCCTTGATGTGAGGAGCATATCCCTTTGAAAGAGGATTCTATCCCTTCATAGATAGACCTGTAACCTCCTCCTCTGCACTATAAAATGAACCATTGGGCTAGTTACTTGGGAGGTTGAAAGCTGAATATTTTTGAGGTGAAATGCTGCTGGAACTTAGTCTTCTTTAGTTGATTTTTTATGATGAGAGATTACATACCTCTAAGATCTCATTTGGAGGAGTGCAAGGCTTGTCAAAGTAAAGGAAATCCCTGTTTCGGACCCCAAGAAGAGCTTGTTCAACATCAAGGCTGAAAAGGTTGTAAGGTTCTTCTACTTCAAAGTTAATACAAATAAGTTTGTTTTTCTCAATAAGCTGTTGATTCATGGTTTATTTTATGGATTCCTTGATCGCCATAATAGACATGATTTATGATATTTGCTATGCAAGTGCTATTTAATGTTTGCTTGTTTGTGATTGCAGGTCTTCAAAGGTAACTCTTTCGAACGATTGGAAGATGACTACTACAAACAAGCGTTGGATCTAAGGTAGGATCTTAACACCTTTGTAGTATTTATTTATAAATCGCATGTGTCTAGAGAAAGATAGGTTTGTTTGTTTGTTTGTTGCTAGACTATCTTCTGATACTAGGGAGATCGGTCTTGTCCGCAAAATCGATTTATCCGGCCAACAAATTGGCGACTCTGCTGGGGATGAATTTGGTTTTTGGTTTCACTTTGTTTTGACTTGAGAAAATTGTTTTCGTTTCTGGTTTTTGATTGATGTATACTGGCTTGGGTAGTTTTTAGAATCTGGATTATTTTTTGTTTTTTCCGAAGTTTTCAGGGGACCGCACTTTCTCTTTACAGACAGTGTGGGCATCTCCGCACTTTTCCTTTAGTAAACAGAGCGGAACTGCACCTATTTCTTCTGAAGCCTGCGAACCCTGTAAAAGTTTTTGAAAAACCTAAGATATCTCCTTCCAGTTAGGTTTAGGTTTGATTTAGAAGTTTTAGTGTCTACCTGGATCTGTATTTTTCCTGTCAAAACCCTCTTGTGAGTGAGTTCTGATAGTATTTTTGTTTTAGATGATTTTCTAGAAGTTTGCATACTTGGAGGGGTTTTCACTTTGTCTCTGTAGTGACTCAAAGATCAGAAGCTTGAGAAACCTTAGAACACCCTGGTGTCTTTTAGTCTTCTTGATGAGTCTGACTTAGTTGTGAAATCTATCCTTTGTGAGAAATAGATTTAGTTTTCTCCTTGCAAATTTTTGAACAAACTTTGTTATAAGTTCTGAATTTCAATTTTACAAAAGAAAACATATCTAGATGTTTTTTGATTGGTTTGTTATTCTGAACAAATGAATCCTTAGTTGACTGAACAACTAAGTAAAACGACCTCAAAAAGAATTGAAGCTTTTATTTAATTAGGTTTTTAAAGTTTTTAGATCTCAAAATTAGTTTTTGTAGTTTTGAGTGCTTTTCTAGAACTTGTAGATCTCTTTTGAAGCAATTGTTTTTTGTAGTTTCGAGTTTTGAAAAGGGAAAGGGATTTATTGTGAGCATTAATTATTAGTCTCGTTTTGAGTTATTATTGAAAAAAACAAAAACAAAAAATTCTTTCCATTTCCATGTTGAAAGAAATAATTGTTTCTTAAAGAATTGCATTCTCGAACTCTTTCTTTTAGCTAGAATTTCATTGAAAGAAAAAAACGAATTGCTTATCATTTTAGGTGCATTTTTTTTAGTGTTTTTGGAGTCGAGTCTTCACACCATCAAAGTTTCATTTCCATACCTATTGACTTAAAGAACAATCCATAAAAGCAACGCTTAATTAAAATTGATCTAGTAATCTTTTCTGTTTTTAGGGCTCTTATCACCAATATAGCTTAGGCTAGTATCTTGGAGTAGAGAGTAATTAACTCTCCAAGATAGTTAAAACAAACAAGTAGATACATCTTGCAGTAGGAAATAAATCCAATTGTAATTGATACATTCTGGGAAGCTTCTCTTAAAGGAGTCAATCACGAGATCATGTTCGAACCTTTGAGACAATCAATTCTGTTTCATTGGGAAAGATAGAAGATTTGCACGTATTATAAACGGTAAACCTCGGATTAACCATTGTCGAGGAGCCTGGGGTCACTTGTTGGTAAACCTCAGATTGACCATGTCGAGGAGCCTTCAAGGGGATTGAGCTTTGTTACTCTGCCCTTGCGCGTAGATCGGATCGTAGACTGTTCCCCCAGTTGTATTTGTTGTTGTTGGTAACCTTAGTGTCCATAAACTTAAGATTATTTCCTAAGGTGACAGTGAAGGAAAGATCTCACTGTACCTAGAGCAGACGTCGACTAGACTCACTTGGACTCTCTGGGGGTTCTCTTTACTCGAGATGGTTTTGTGAATAAACTTGTGCCAGTCTGTTTCATTAAGCAGGTTGTCGGGGTAATTGTTCCAACCGCCCTTTCTGTATTAAACTTCTGCTAAGTTGGATTTCATCACCAACTAGTGTTTTTAATACGGGAAGTCACTGTTTGTGTGTGGTTTGAACTCTTAGATTTTTTAGGCGTGTGATTCAATTGTTTGTTTCTTTAGAGACTTTAGGTGTTTTTATTGAAATTTTCTTTGTTTGCGTGTGATTAATTAATTTAATTGTGGCTGAATTACCGAGACAATCTCGTAGACTTCAGGGGAAACCTCCTAAGTATACACCAAGCCAGCTTGAAGGGCTACGAGCTCTTGTATCAACTAGTGACAGTAGAGTTGGATCACCAGAAGCCAGAGAATCATCTTTAGTTGTTCATCCTGATTATCAAATACAAACAATAGAGTATATTCAAGAGCCAATTTCATTTTCCGAAGTTACTGGTAGTATTTCTCCTTCCAGTGAATTAGCTGAAGAACCTAAAATTTCTGAGCCTGACACTGAACCTGCTGTTACTCCAACTTCAGGATTTGCTTCTCCAACTTCTAGTAATCCTGGTTCACCTAGGGTAAGCAATATCATTACTCAAAATCTTCCTTCTGGCCTCATTTCTATTGAAGAACTTGTTAATCCAGAAGAAGATGTAACTCTTCCCGAAAACCAACAGATTTTAAATCTTAGGGAGCGTGAATCAATATTCTACAGTCCTTTTAGGAGTGACGCTTGGTATGTATCATTGACAAATTTTTAAAAAAAACCGGGTCTTAGTTTTTCACCACCTCGAATTCATTTTCATCCTACACCAAGAGGTTATTATCCTTCATCGATTATGTCAAGACAGTCATCTATGTTTTCCCAAACACCGGAAACATTTTTATCTGGCGGTCCTTCTGTTCCTTCGGGGTACCAGTCACTCTCTGGTACTTTTTCAGGAGCATCTCCTCGACCGATTGAACAAGTGTTATCATCTGGAAGTAATGGAACTCAAACGTTGAACGCAGAACAAATCCTTATGATGTCTGGTAGTATTCCAAATCCTCAACCTCAAGGTAGTCAGTTACCGCCTGGGGGGCAACCTCAAGGTAGTCAGTTACCGCCTGGGGGGCAACCCCAAGGTAGTCAGTTACCGCCTGAAGGGCTTCCTCAAGTTTTTCAACCTCCAGGACAGTACATACCCCAAGGTCAACTCGAGACTCAGTACATACCCCAAGGTCAACCCCAATTTCAGTACATACCTCAAGGTCAACCCCAGTTTTAGTACGTGCCTCAGGGTTATCAACCTCAAGGTCAGTACCCAACTCAAGGTTTCCAACCGCCTTCTGGTCAACCATTTTTTCAAGGAACTAGAAATGTACCACTTAATTATCAGCCCTACGTTCAACCAGGTTATGGTCCTCCATATGCACAACCTTTTGTGGGTCCATACTCCGAAATGAACATGGTGTGGGATCCGTCTCAAACTCAACAGACTATGCAACTTAATGTGCAGTTACTTAACCAACCTGGACAGCCTTTGGTTTTTGGTTCCACCCAACAACCTATCCAACCTACTGTTCAAATCCCTGCATCTGGTACAGTTCAGCAGCCTGGGCCTAGCTCACCTTGTACTCCGCCTCAAACTGCTACAACTACTACAACTTCTGTTCAACCTACAACACCTGTTTCTCGAATATCTGCAGCTCCGGTTTCTACTACCCCTGCATCAATGCAAATTCCTCAAGTCTCTGTGCCACAGTCAGGACCTACGGTTCAGACTTCGATCCAGATGGTTGCAGGACAAGCTAGTACGATTTCTACAATTGCTACCAATCGAACACAATTCACATATCAACCGTACCAGGGACAGTATCAATTCGGACCTACTGTATAAAACCTAGTTTATCAGTATCAACCGTATCCTGGCTATACTTATCAACAGCCTCAACAACCCCAGTTTGGTCCGGTTAATCCTGGTTTTCCAGGAGGTTACAACATTCCTAATGCAAATCCGATTCCAAGTTATCCTGGATATCCTCCTCCTGGAACTGGTCTCACTACTCAAGGTTTTTGTGACCCTAACCGTCAGTTACCATTTATTGCAACTTTGGATTTACCTAATTTGTCGCGCCTTACGAACGATCTGATTTACTATCTTCCGTATTGGTCGCTAATGCCTAGTAAGTTGCCTAGTGATATCCTGAAATTCGAGGGTAAGTCAGGAGAGGATCTGTCAAATCATGTTATGACTTATCACCTCTAGTGTGCATCTAATTCCATCATTGATGATTCAATTCGATTGTGTCTTTTTCAACGAACTCTTATTGGTCTTGCCGCCAAATGGTACATTGAGTTACCACGAGCCTCTTTTTATAATTTCAATCAATTAGCCACTGCTTTATTAACTCCTTTTCAGTTGCCTATCAGATACGACAATGGCACGAAACTGTTAACTTCACTGAAACAATCCACGTCCACATATATTTCTGATCATATTCATGAATGGCGACGTAGAAGGCGTTTAGTGAAAGTTTTCATTCCGGATCAAATTTTAGCGGAATGGTTCATTAAATCATTGTTACCCAGAATCACTGAAGATGTAGCTAAGGGAGGAGTTGTTACTGAGGAGCAAGTCATTGCTCAAGCTCAGTACCTTGACCTCGTCTATACGCAGTTAGGTACTTTACATGAAAAAATCCCTGATCTTCCAAAACACGGTCAAATAACTGCAGCTCCTTCAGGGTCTCATGCCGCTGATGGTATGATTGGTTCAGTTAGCACTAAAAGTAAGAAGAAATCTTCAAAGAATTCTTCTCCTATAATAACTTTACCTAATTCCCCAACAGGAGATTCTTCCGCTGAAATTTCTGCCGACATCCATGTCGTAGAATCATCTACGACCAAATCAAAATCCGGTAGTAAAAAGAAGGGAAAGAAGAAAAACAAACAAAATTCAAAAGATAAAACAGATAAAAATGAATCTACTGACGAAAAATGGAAACCTCGTTATCCTTGTTTCATTTGCGACGAGGATCATTTCACCAAACACTACCCACATCGAGCAGAAGTTTTGAAAATCGTTAAAGGTTCTCAAACGCCTGTTGTCTTGAAGGATCCTTTTCCTACTCAAGATAGTAAGATGATTGGTTCTTCCTCGAATGCCTCAGAAGAACCCATTATGATGATGTCTCATGTCAGGATTGCGACGCGATCGCAAGATTATGGTAGTAAAAATCTTGTTGGTGGAAAAGAAGCATAATCTTCTAATTCAAACACATCAACTACACCTCCTCCTGGTTCCGGTCCACTAAAGATCGAGAAACCCAATCCTAACTTAGTAATCAAACCGCCCGCTAAAGATATACTTCGGAAATCAGCTTTCAATCCACATGCGAGAGCTGCTCAGAATTATAGCATTCTTGAAGACTTAGCTATTTCCCCTTCAGCAATGTCGGCTTTGGAAGTGCTGCAATCATGCCCAGCACAACGTAAATTACTATTGTCTGCTATAGGAGCTATCAATATTCAGGATTCGAAACTAATAATCTTCGATTTAGAGAATAGTACACCCCGCCTACCTCATCAAATGGCTTTCTAGATTCTAGTTTTAGTCAAAAACAGACCTTGCTTTTGGACTACGATTGATGAAGGGGCTTCTACGTGTATTATGTTGATCCAGTGTTGGAAATCGCTTGGTTCTCCCACACTCAATCAGTCTCCAACAATTCTAAAGGCTTTTGATGGCCGAGGGTTCCATCCTTTTGGTATTTTGCAGGATTTACCTATAGGGGTTGAAGGCAAAACCGTAAATCTAGATGTGGAAGTGGTTGATGCCCCTCTAGATTACAACCTTCTCCTGGGTCGCAGTTGGTCTTATGCTATGACTGCTATTGTTTCATCGGTTTTTCGGCTTATCAAGTTTCCTCATAGCAGAAAAAATCATTACGATAAACCAGCTGACTTATTTCTCATCCGACCCAGCCTCTACAGATAGTATTCAACACATCAGTAAAACGACTATCCCTTACAAGGATGTTGGCGTAGGTTTGATTAAAGATTCTGGTTTACTAGGAACTTTTTCCTTCCCTCCTCCTAACGTATCGCCTTCTATTGCAACTATTCATATGATTTCATCGAATACTGTTACTTTTGATGATCCTTGGATCGTACCTTCCGATTCTGAGGTGGATTCATTTGGTGACACGATGCCTTTGAGTCCCTTTGAAATTGCATATCAGGCTGTACAGTCGTTTTCTGATTCCTATTCAACCGAAACTGATCCAATGAATGTGATCCATGGAGAGTCACTTTCAATATCAACCTCAGCTTCATCAACACTTTCTGATCCTGTTCATTCTGATGAGCAGATTCGTGAACTATTGTCTGTTGATGATTTACCATGGGAAGATCTACATCACCGATCTTCGTTTTTACCTGAGCTTGATCATTTTGAAAATGATTTTTCTTCTATTTTTACTACTGACTATGTCAAAGAACCACAGAATCCATTGCAACATTCTAATTCTGAGTTAAATTTGGAAAATATCTCTCGAACGGTTCCTATTGACATTTCAGTTAAGCCTAGAATTATTGAAAACATTCATATAGGTGCTTCCTGTACGGACGATGAAATCCAAACTTATAAAGCCCTATTTCAAGAATTTCGTGAAGTGTTTGCCTGGTCATATGAAGAAATGCCAGGAATCAATCCATCAATTGTTGTCCATGAAATTAAAACATACCCGAATGCTAAACCTGTCTGACAACACTTACGTCAGATACATCCGTGAAAAGCCACTGCTATCAAAGCCGAAATTGAGAAATTACTTCGCGCAGGTTTCATTTATCCAATTCCTTTAACCGATTGGGTATCGAATATTGTTCCTGTCAACAAAAAACAAGGAACGATAAGAGTATGTATCGACTATAGGGATATTAATCGAGCTTGTCCTAAAGACAATTATCCAACCCCCTATATTGATCAAATTATTGATGATTGTGCCGGTAGTGAAATGTTCTCCTTTATGGATGGTTTTTCCGATTATAATCAAATCAACATACTCCCTGCTGATCAAGCTAAAACAACTTTCATTTGCCCATGGGGGACATTTGCTTATTGCAAATTACCCTTTGGATTAAAGAACGTTGGAGCAACTTTTCAAAGGGCTATGTCTTACGCATTTCATGACATCAAGCACATTGTGCAGCCTTATCTCGATGATTTACCTGCCCACTCATTGCGTAGAGCTGATCATCTCACTCATTTACGAGCTATCTTTATGAGATGTAAGCATTATCGAATTCGGCTGAATCCACACAAATGTGTATTCTGTGTAGAAACGGGTCACTTACTGGGATTTATCGTATCAAAGGCAGGCATTTGTGTCGACCCCTCGAAGGTGGAAGCTATCGTCAATCTACCTCCTCCTTCGACTCTTCACCAACTCCAAAATTTGCAAGGGAAAGCAAACTTTTTACGTCGTTTCATTTCTAACTACGCCGAGATAACGAAAGGTTTTACCAAGTTGTTAAAACAGAACATGCCATTCTTTTGGGATGAGATCGTTGATCGATCTTTTAATGCACTCAAACACGCGTTAACCCATGCACCATTACTGCATCCTCCCAATTACAACCAAGATTACTTTTTGTACCTCACCGCTTCTTATTCCACCATTGGGATGGTTTTAGTTTAGGAAGATGAATTTAGCAATGAACATGTGATTTACTATCTTAATCGAACTTTGCATCCGACTGAGCTTAAATATTCGCATGTGGAGAAATAGGCCTTGGCAGCTGTTCAAGCTGTCCAAAGATTTCATCACTACATCTTATTACGCAAAACCACGGTAATTTCTTACTGTAACCCTATGATGTATATCTTGAGTCTTGACCAAACAATTGCTAGGGGGCAAGTATTCCAAATGGATAGTTATCCTGCAGGAATTTGACTTGGAATTTGAAAAATCCAAGGCAAAGAAATCTTTGGTTTTTGCCGAATTAATGTGTGATTCCCCGCGTACTGATACTGAACATGTGGCGGAAGAGCCCATTGCGGATGAATCCTTGTTTCTTATCGATACTCTTGATCCTTGGTATGGAGATATTATTGTTTATCTCCAAACCCAATCTTTTCGACATGAAATCTCACGATCTCAACGTACGTTTCCAATCCCAACAATACAATATTATTGGTGATACACTTTATCGTCGTGGAGCGGATTCTGTTTTCCGCCGTTGTTTAACTCATGAAGACGCTGAAAAGGCTCTGAATGACTATCACTCTGGAGCATGTGGCGGTCATATGTCTGGGTATGCCGCAGCCCAAAAGATATTGTGCGCTGGTTATTTCTGGCCATCCTTATTCAAAGATTGTATCTATGCAGTCCAAAAATGCCACAATTGTCAAATCTTTGATCGTAAGATGTGTGCTCCACCCACTCCTCTTCACCCTATAATTGTTGTCGGTCCTTTTGCAAAGTGGGGTATTGACTTTATTACATGTAACCCTCACTCGGCCGGGGGCATGCATATATTATCCTAGCGGTAGATTATTTTACTAAGTGGGCCAGGCGATGCCTACATTTTCAACAGACGGCAAAACTGCTGCAACTTTCGTATTCAATCATATAATTGCTAGATTCGGTGTTCCTCAAGCTATTATTACCGATCATGGAAATCACTTTTGAAACATCATGATGACTGATCTGACAGATCAACTTGGCCTACGCCACGATAGTTCTACTCCGTATTACCCGCAGGCTAATGGTCTGGTTGAAGCTATTAATAAAGTTTTAGTCACTATGATCAAACAAATCATTGGTATTCATAAGTCGAATTGGCATACCATGCTATTTTCAGCACTTTTGGCATATCAGACCTCAGTAAAAACATCGACTGGTTTCACTCCTTTTCAACTGGTCTACGGTTTGGAAGCAGTGTTACCTATTGAATGCGAAATTCCGTCATTACAATTAGCCATAGAATTACTCCCAGCTACTTCTGAAGAAGAGAAACATTTTTTGTACTTAGCTCAGCTAGATGAGAATTGACGCATTGCTGCAATAGCAAATGAGACTCATGCGAAACGAATAAAAGCTCAGTACGACAGAAGTGTTACACCTCGTAATTTTTCAGAAGGAGACCTAGTTTTACTATATGATCAAGCGAACGATAAGCTAGGGGCTGGAAAATTTGTACCTATGTAGCATGGTCCTTACATTGTTAAGCGAACGCTGATAAAAAGGGCTTATGAATTGATAGATTTTGACAGTGTCTCTTTAGGTAAACCCAGAAATGGACTTTATCTGAAGAGATATTATGCTTAAATTCTGTGTGGATATTTTTTGTTAGATTAGTTTCTTTACAGCTGGTGTGTTTTAGATTAGAAAAGTGTGCCTAGTTTAGAGAGTGCTCTTATCATTATTTTTGCTTATCTTGATTTCACTCTTGATATTGCAGATGTCGATGTCTCTTCAAACATACATTGGTTTTGCTGATGGTGTTTGTCGTAGTACACGGAACATTTCTTCCGCAGCTTGGGTTATCTATTCTCCCTCTGATGAGTTAGTGTCCATGCATGGGGTAAGCCTCAGTCAAACAACGAATAACATTGCAGAGTATAGTGCAGCGATTGAGTTATTATCTGAATCCATCTTATTTGGGATTCGGAGTTTGATTGTTAGGTTGGATTCTTAACTTGTTGTATTACAGTTTAACAGGGTTTATGCCATTAGAAATCTAGTGTTATTAAGGTTATTTTTGAGAATTCGTTTCTTGAAACGTGAATTTGATTACATTGAATATTAGCATATTCCAAGACATTTAAATACATTAGCAGATGCAGTCGCTTCTAGTATGATAAATAGACATTTGCAATAATCAAAACAGTAAATTTAATAACATTCGATAACATGTTACTCGAGATCGCTGGTAATAATGATATATCATAGCATAGAAGTGTGTTTCAAAATATACATTGTCTTCGATCATAGGTTGAAAAACACCTTATGATCGACAAAAATGATAATACAAAAAGACAAAAATGTCGTGAGTCTACAAATCGATCATCTTATCCATGGGGATGATCACAATAAGAAACCACTGCTCGGGCCACCCTACATAGGAACCTCCTAAAAGGTCCTGGGACCCCAATCACATATCTCTGTAACCTAAGTGGAATATCATCTATATCAGTCTCTGGAATATCTAGTGTCAAGCGCTCTAGATGATGCTCCAAGTCGGTCAGGATCCCCGCTGATTGGTCCTGTGGGGCTGGTGTTGTTGCAGCTGGATGTCTCCTCTCGAAAGGCTAGAGAGCAGCTAGTCGTCGTGGACCCACGTCTGCATTTAAACTTTTAATTGTCAATTTTGGACGATTTAAAAATAAAATAAAAAATTAATTAAAACTTAAAAAGTGTTGAAAATAATTTTACCTGAATCATCCCATTGTTCTCCTGGTGGAAGAATCATGTCTGGGTCACCACGATAATCCATCCCGGCATATGGAAAATCCGGAATCACAAAATGTTGGTTGTTCAACCAACGAAAATACTCAGGCGGAAATCGAACAACCTCTGTACCCTCCTTAGGGTGGCGGGCCATCAAAGCAACCCAGCGAACTATCCTAGGCTCTTAAGGAAGACCAGCATCAACAGGAATATGTTGCGGGGCTAACATGGGGATCCTCTCTAGAGCAAAGCTGACTACGATGAATCCATATCCAAAAAATTTCAGCTGTCCATTCTTTGCTCTGGTTAGTTGGCCTTTCACATTTGCCAACACAGCCTCGCACCAATTGAATATGGTGCCTCGAAAACAGTCTACAGCCATCTGCATCTGGGATCCAGTAGCCACATGCAATGCTGCACTCCCGCATAGCCTGGTAACAGTGAATGCAATAACCTTAAGCTCAGGACGGTTGATAGTTTTAATATCAATCTGTTTGTCCTTTGTTTGATCATCGCAAAACTCTAATCGGAGACTAGCGATAGACTGGCCACCTGGCCTAGTCCCAAAAAGAGATAATTGTTCGCCCCTCTTGGACAAACCAGTCAAGAAATATATGTCCTCCAGCTCGATTTCGAGCCGGTGGCCACCAATCACGAAACACTGGTCCTGTGTGTTCCATCTGTCTACCAGCCATTGCAAGAGGTCTACTTGGGCCCTCATACCCTGTATGCCCCAGAACTTTAGCAATCCGCATGCTCTCAATGCCTGCATTATGGGCATATGATTTAATGCGGCAAAATATACATCCTCATGCTCGTGTTCTCGCCAAATAAACATTTTGAATGTCCTACAATGCATAAAAGACATATTAGAACCAGCTAGTTCAAAAAAAATTGGGTAAAAATGGAGAAATTTAATTTTTAAAATTCATTTCGCGGGGTCCGCACCCGCTACTTACAAACAGTGCGTAGGTCTGCACGGGCTGTAAGCAACAAGTGCAGACCCGCGACTTTTTTCTTTGTAGAAAAAAGTCGGGGTCAGCAATGGCCGCATGTTGCACCTGCAGACCCCCGGGAGCGATTTTCTAAACCTATTTTTCCTTAAAAAATCAAATTTAAAGCCTAAAATCAAAATGTAAACGAATGAAATGCAAGTTAAGGAGAACGTGGATTACCTGGAGCTGATGGTTTTTTATTCCGACGGACAGATTTTTCAGAATCTTCACAGGAACTTTCTTACCCGAAAGCTCTCACTTTTCACTCTGAACTCAAATGGTAAAAATGAAGTTAGAAAAGCCCTTTTTATAAGTTTTTTCGAATAAATGAATTTTTAATTTATTTATTTTTCACTTTAAAAAGATAATTTTTTAAATCATTTTTATTTATCTTAAACAGGTATGTGTACTGTTTTGAGTTTTTGTGCAGAATATTGGATTTTTCGGGAAAATTGATCATTTTTCAACAAAGAGCATACTTTTATCACTTTTTCGGACTTTTTCAAAAATTTACAGAAAAACGAAACATTGGAGTCCTCTTTAAGCTCTTTTCAAACTCTCGAAAATTGAAAAGATTGCCGAGCACTTGATTGTTCGAACTCGTTAAAATAAATGAATAATCGTCCCTTCAGTGTAATTTTACCCCTTTTACGGATTGAAATGGACTCTTTACAAAAAAGGTACGCGTTGACTAATTACGGTCATTAGAGTCCTCTTTAAACCCTTTTCAGACTCGTTAAATATGAAAAGATCGTCGAGCGCTTGTCTTTTCAGCTCGTTAAAGTATTGGAAAAGTCATCCCTTTTGTATTATTTTATCCTTTTTCGGGCCTAAGGGATTATTTTACGAAAAAGTACCCCCATGAAGTTTTCTTAAGTTTTTCTTCTGACTCCCTAAAATTGAAAAACACCGAGTTTTTCCTATACTAGACTCGTTAATATTTAACAGTGAAGAACCTGCTCAATTTCAAACAGGAACGAACCACTCCTTCTTAAGGTTCGAATTTTAAACTAAGTTGGACTCATCCGAAGGATGAGCTTATAAACAAGCAAATGTTATCCTCCTCAAGCTTGTCAAAAATAAAGAGATACTTGTCAGAAATGGTGGGGAAAAAGAAAGAAAAATGAACTTGTTTGTTACACTTTGTTTTGTAAAAAAAGCCATTAACCACTCTTGAACACGACACTTTTTGTTCACATGGGTTGGGAAAATCCTTTGCCTAACAGTTAATCAAACCACATTGAAAGTCTTCAGCCGGTTTCTGGGTATTAGCTTTGGGTCAAATGTCACCAAACCATCTGCAGTGTCGTTATGTGTTCAAGAGATCAGTTCAAATAAACCATTCATCTGCAAAATATCTGTCATCCATTTTGACCATCCCTGAATCAATCCTTGCCAATATATTTCCTCACAACTTGATCTATGATTTCGTGTTGTGAGCTTGCCTACGACGGATCACTTTCTATCGACTTCAACTCATTATCTAGGAAGTTGATCTAGAAATCATCAATACCTTGAAAACTGCATGCCCTAATGACAGTTTTCTCGCCTTCGACGATAGGTTGCATCATTGACCTTCGATTGAATGATTCTATGACATGTTCAACTTCAGCTCATTTATTCACATTTCATGGATTGTACTGGGTACTTTGAGAGCCATTGACATTACTGGTGGTTTCTCTCACACTTGTTAACAGTTCACATCATTGACTGGTAATCAAGTGGTTTCTACCATGTTCGACTTCGACACATTCATTCACATGGATACAATCGTACTAGTTCGGGAAGCCGAAATCAAAACCCTGGATCTAGTTTCTACTATCCAGGCTGCGAGGAATTTTGTTATTCATTATACAGTGGACTATTCATAAACAGATGGTTGCATTCATACTGTGTCTACACATGTCTATACTCTTGATGTATTACAAAATCATTCATGTATCAGAATAGTTTAGTCAGTTTTCTAGTCAGTTTTGATCTGAGTATGGGAATGCCTACCTCAGCGATGATATGTCTACAGATATATATTTTGCATTGAATGTTTTTACAGGTTCCGACTGGGGTGTCCACAGGATGATCCTTGAAACGATAAAATACTTCACTCTTCATACATGAAAGACTCCATCTTCATCTATTACAAACTTCGCACTTTACAAGACAATTTGTTGCACTAAAAATTGTCACCTTGACATTTTGCAATCTATGTGAGTCCATTGCCACTCATACTTTCCTCCTTTGCAAGTCTAAAGCCTCAGTTCCTCATATCAAGCCTTGAAAATAAGAGAAAGCCCTCAAAAGTCGTTAAAACTCTAGTTCCGCACTTTTTCTTTATATTACCTGCGGTCCCGCACCTAATGGTCAAGTCTTCTACGCACCTGACCGCTCTGTCTCTGTCTTAAGGGTGCGGACCCCTGTAAAAGTTAAAAAGGCGCGAGTACATTCTGAAAAACTCACTTTCAGTGATTTCTAGAAGCTTCTGGAAGGAATCTTGAGGTGGCAAGTTCACTCTCTTAAAATTCATGCGTCCCATTCCTTAAGGAGCTAACCCCTTGATGTGAGGAGCTTACTTGGGAGGTTGAAAGCCGAATATTTTTGAGGTGAAATGCTGTTGGAACTTAGTCTTCTTTAGTTGAGTTTTTATGAGGAGAGATTACATACCTCTAAGATCTCATTTGGAGGAGTGCAAGGCTTGTCAAAGTAAAGGAAATTCCTGTTTCGGACCCCAAAAAGAGCTTGTTCAACATCAAGGCTGAAAAGGTTGTAAGGTTCTTCTACTTCAAAGTTAATACAAATAAGTTTGTTTTTCTCAATAAGCTATTGATTCATGGTTTATTTTATGAATTCCTTGATCACCATAATAAATATAATTTATGATATTTGCTGTGCAGGTGCTATTTAATGTTTGTTTGTTTGTGATTGCGAGTCTTCAAAGGTAACTCTTTCGAACGATTGAAAGATGACTACTACAAACAAGCGTTGGATCTAAGGTAGGATCTTAACACCTTTGTAGTATTTATTTATAAATCGCATATGTCTAGAGAAAGATAGATTTGTTTGTCTGTTTGTTGCTAGACTAT
This sequence comes from Pinus tabuliformis, assembly GCA_031772625.1. Lineage (NCBI taxonomy): Eukaryota > Viridiplantae > Streptophyta > Pinopsida > Pinales > Pinaceae > Pinus > Pinus tabuliformis. The sequence goes on along the minus strand of CM062809.1, from coordinate 827,608,317 downwards.
CTTCTGATACTAGGGAGATCGGTCTTGTCTGCAAGATCGATTTACCCGGCCAACACTAAGATTAGATCTGGCTTGATCCATGACTTTTGGAGCATTCTAACACAGTTTTATATTAATTCACATTAATATTTTATTTTCCCTAAGTTTAGACTTACGAACTCCATTAAAAATATTAATTATTTTAATATCTCCCACACTATTTAGAATCTGCCCAAACCATTTCTGAGTATTGGAGATCTCATGTGCTTTAGCCTCTCCACCAATTTTCGTGGCTAGAGCACATAATATGCTACCCCAAATCAACAGGAGAGTACCTTTGACTCCCTTTAGAAGAAGTTTCCTGAGAGAGAGAAGGCTTTTGGGAAGAAGACAGCTCCTCAATCTTTTGAAGAAGTTGTGTTTCTTGCACATAGAGAGAAGAATCATGCACAAGATTCTTCTAGAGGAAGAGATGGTCGAAAAGGAAGAGGAAAAAGTTTGTTTAGAGGTAGGGGGTAGACAATTCCAAGGAGAAAAGTCTAATCTTCATTGCATACAATGCAATAGAGATGGACATGATGCATCCACATGTAAGTTGCCTTGGGACAGAATTGAGCAGGAAAGAAATGAAGGCAAAGGTAAAACCAATGACAAAGGGAAAGGTAAAGCACCCAAATCCGCTCACTATGTTGTGGCACATTGTAATAATGGAGTAACTGAAGACTTGTTTAATGCTTCACTTGCTTCTTGGAAAGATGATTGGTTGCTTGATTCAGGAGCAACTTGCCACATGACTTTTAGGAGAGATTTTTTTGAAGAATTTACTGACAATGTTGATGGAGCAGTATACTTTGCAGATAAGTCAAAACTCAAGCCATCAGAGCTTGGCACCATCAGACTCAAACTGTCTGGTCTTCCGTACTTTCATCTACATGACGTTCTATACCTCCCGGAGTTGAGGAGAAACTTGTTGTCTTTGGTTCACATCCACCAACAAGGGCACTCCATTCATATATTTGATGGCAAGGTCGAGGTCAGAAAAGCATTAGATCACTCACTTGTCATGACGGGGATAGAAGAAGAAAGACTTATGAAGTTGCAAAGTACCTCTACTCGTGCACAAAACTTTTTATACAGTTCTCATTATGATGAAGGTACATTTCCATCGAGTCTTTTATGGCAAGCTAGATCTGGACACTTGAATTGTGACAACCTTTGTATGTTGAAGAAAAGTAGTGTTACTTGTTTGCCTCCAATTCCTAGGAAACTTAAGCAACGTGATGCTTGTATCTTAGGAAAGCACAGGAAACAATCTTTTCATGATTTACATTCCAAAGCACATAGAAAACTTGAACTTATTCATTTGGACTTATGTGTCCCAATGCATGTTCCTTTTGCAAATGGAAATAAATATATGATGACATTTATTGATAACTACACCAGAATATGTTGGATTTATTTAAAGAACAAATCTGATGCTTTTCAAACATTCAAGAACTTTCATGCATCAATTGAAAATGATAAACAATTTCATATCGGCTCTATTTGCACTGATAATGGAAAAAATACAATTCAAATGAATTTGAAAACTATCTTCGCCAGCATGGGATCAAACATCAAACAATTGTGCCTTATAATCCCCAACAAAACGGAGTAGCTGAAAGAATGAACAGGACAATCTTAAATATGGTACGTTCCATGATGTTTTTCAAGAATGCTAAACTAATGTTTTGGGTTGATGCAAATCTATGTGTTGTATATATAAATAATAGGTGTTCATCTAATGCTATTAGAAACAAGACTCCTTATGAAATGTGGTATGGGCACATTACTTTGGTAAAGCATCTTAGGGTCTTTAGTTCCACCTGTTATGCCTTGATATCTAAGGAACAAAGAAACAAACTCTGTGCAAGGAGTCGTAAGTGTATCTTCTTGGGGTATTCAAATACCTTCAAAGCATACCGTCTCTATGATGAAGTTAATAATAAGTTTGTAGTATCTAGAGATGTGATATTTCTTGAATCTTCCAAGTTTGACAATGTTGTTAAGCGGCAGCTTGATCGCTTGGATAGATTCAGACATGCAAAGTCTTTTCAAGAATTTGATAATGAGATTCCATATCTTGAAGGGGGGATTCCTATACAGGATCAATCTTTGTAATCTTCTACTGAAGCACTCTCTCCCCAACATGAAGCTCCAGCCACTGATAACACTTTGAGTGATGTGATTGACAGAATTAGGAGACTAAATCTTGATTCAGCCCTAACTCAATCAACTGAGCAACCTAGGCAATCTCAGGAAGGTCCTCCAAAATGGCTGACAAAGACACTTGAAAGTGTTCATCCTGATAAGGTTGGAAAGACAGGAACAAGAAGTTCAACCAAATAAAATGGAGGTGATGTAGACGATTCCGATTCACCTATTGATATGGATGTTTCTTATGATTGTGAACTGAATTTGTCTACAAATTTTAAACCAACTTCCTTCAAAGATGTCACTTCTCATGATGAATGGAAAGAAGCAATGCAAAAAGAGTATGATGCCTTGATAAAGAATGGCACTTGGAAGTTGGTTGATCCTCCATTGGAACCAAACCAATAGGTTGCAAGTGGGTCTACAAGAACAAGTATAAAGTTGATGGCTCACTTGACAAGCACAAAGCCAGGCTTGTGGCAAAAGGTTTTGCACAGAAGGAAGGGGTCGACTATGAGGAGACTTTTTCCCCCACAGCGAAATGGGCTACCATCCAAACACTTTTTGCCTTGGCAACACAGAACAATTGAAAAGTCCATCAAATGGATGTGAAAACTGCTTTCTTAAATGGAGATCTGAAAGAAAATGTTTTTATGTCCCAACCAGGAGGATTTGTTGTGAAAAGTCAAGAACACAAAGTTTGCAAGCTTGTAAAATCCTTGTATGGCCTCAAGCAAGCTCTGCGAGCCTAGTACGAGAAGTTAACTGAGCATCTTCTGAAACTCAACTTCAAACATTATGATCTTGAAGATGCAACTTTGTTTGTCAAGAATGTTGGCAAAACAGTTGTATATCTTGTGGTGTATGTAGATGATCTTTTGATGACAGAGAATAATGAAAGCTATATTGCATCAATAAAGAAGGAATTGAGGAAAGGTTTTGAAATGACATATTTGGGCTATGTTCACTACTATCTTGGTATTGAAGTAACTCAATATCCGAAGTTTATATTTCTATCTCAGAAGAAGTACATTGGAGATCTATTGAACAAGTTTGGCATGGTCGAGTGCAATCCTTTGACTACTCCAATGGAACGGAACTTAAAGCTCACATCCACTAAAGGAAAATAATTTGAGGATGCAACAAAGTATAGACAGCTTGTAGGAAGTCTCAACTCCCTGACTACTACCAGACCAGACATTTTATTTGTTGTTGGAATCCTCTCCAGGTTTATGCAAAAGCCTTGTTAGGGACACTGGTCTGCTGCGAAAAGAGTTCTAAAGTACTTGAAGGGAATTCAATACTTTGGACTTAAGTATACACAGGTGGGCAACTTCAACTTGATTGGATACTCTGATTCAGACTTCGATGGAGATAAAGAAACTGGGGTATCTACTTCAAGTTATGTTATGAGTCTTGGATCAGTAGTTGCCTCCTAGAAGTCACGCAAACAATCAGTTCCAGCAGATTCCACAAATGAGGCAGAATATGTGGCAGTAGCTGAAGCAACAAAGGAAATTGTGTGGCTCAGGAAAATTCTAGAAGATTTGCAAGAGAAACAAGTGCATTCAACTCCTCTCATGATTGACAACACTTCTACAATAAAGTTGGCCAAGAACCCAAAGTTCCATGATTGAACAAAGCATATCAATATAAAATACCATCTGATTCGACATCATGTTGAGGCCAAGACAATTCACCTACGCCATTGTTCCACAAATGAGCAAATTGCAGACATCTTCACCAAAGCACTTGGAAGAGAAAAGTTCGAAAGATTCAAAACGATGCTTGGACTCACCAACATCCCTTCAGATTAAGGGGGGGAATGTTGACACCTAATCTTTGGGATTAGGTAATCCATGTAAAATAATGTAAATAGAAAATAAGGAGAATTTGAGTATGAAGAGACATTGAGAGATGAAGCCCAAGAGTCTATCCCTCCATGTATATATCTATGATCCATCTTAGTGCAAAAACACAATTTGCTTTGAGGAGTTACCTCCTAGCCTGACATCTTTGACTTCCCTCCTCTCCTCTCCCCTTCTCTCTCCATCTCTCCCTTGTCATTCTCTCTCTCTACCTCTATCTCTCTATGTCTTTGTTCTTCCCTCCTCTCTCTCCCCCTCGAACTCCATCTTTCTCTCTCCCTCCCCTCATCTCTCTCTTCATTCCCTTTTCTTACACTTCCCTCTCTTTCTCTCTTCCCCATCACTCTCTCTCCTCCCTTCAACTCTCTCTCTCTCTCTCTCCATATGATGGAGAATTTTCACTCTGTAATCAATGCTATATGTAATGTCTAAAATATTTTACATTTTAATTTTTTATTGTGAAATGAGTTATAGTTTTTCGGCATGTGGTATTGATAAGCCATGGTATTGTAACAAAACCTATTTACAAGTTAATAATATCCATGGTAAAGTGGGAGTGGATATCCATGCTTAAGAAACTTGTTATACTGTAAGTTCAGTAAATATTAAGTTTTTATGTGCTTATTAATTAAATTTAAATATGGTTATGGAATAATTATTAGTCCCTGCCAAGGCAGAACTCTAACAATCGATTTGTCTGTTAATCACTATTAGTTTAGCATTGACCAATGCAAATTATAATGTTTAACTTTGAAAAATAAATATTTATTTTTCAATATTATTAAAAATAATAATTTTCAAACATTTGATTGGACCATAACTTGAAGGTCTTATTACCCTTTGCACAATATAATGTCATGTGGATAATTGCCTTACATATTTTATGTCATAATTTATGGATATGGTTGCAATATTCATGCATGACTTTTAGATATTTGTGTAATGATTTTTTATTCTTAAGCTTTGCAGGAAAACCATCCAAAAATAAAATACTTGAAAATAACTTATACTCAAGTAAATAACATATCTACTATCAATTACTTCCCACCATAATTTAAGCAAGTCTTTGCATAAAAAATGGATAGGAATAAGATGTAAAAAATATATTACAGGGGTTACTTCCCACCATTATTTATGTTTTCTTCAGCACTTATGTAGGAGTAAAATTGTAAATGTATAGACTTACTAGTGGTTACTACCCACCAAAATTTATGCAAGTTCTTTTGCTTGAGCAAGCAATTTACTTATCCACTTCACATCTCAATTTATTAATTACTACCAAAGCAAGCAATTTACTTATCCACTTCACATCTCAATTTATTAATTTAACATTGATCAATGTAATTTATAATTATTTATGCAATTTTTCCCATTGCATATTTTTTTCTAACTTGAGTTGGAGGGGCTAAATTGCCCTGCAAATTGAATTTTATTTTTATTACTTTTAACTTTTTATTTTTTTATTTTTCTGAATTGGTCTACTCCTATATTGATACAAAATAAATTTACAGAGAGGCCACAGCCTCGAGATGTCTAGCCCAGAGATGCGGCATGCTCACATTGCAAAGCCAAACACTATCCAAAAAACCTGTTGAAGACCAGCCAGAAGGGCTTCTGGGAACATGACCAAGAAAAACACCATTATCACGACTAAAACTGAAGACTGACCCGTGGAAATTCAACAACCAAAACAAGATGACTGGGCTCAGGCAAGAAACCAGAAAGGCGCTGCCCAGAACAAAAATGAAGTCAGACCAAAACATATTGCCCGAACAATGCCGCCCACGCAGGGGAAACTGGCTTTTGGACTTTGGAACCAAGGACTGAACATGAGAACTGTTTAGCATATCATGGCGATAAAACAGGAGGAAATTGAGCACCTTCGAGCCACTGAAAGACAAAAACCATAGAACGCAGACCTGGTTAGGCTTCATGAGAGGTGGAGGGATGCTCTTCAATGATGCGGCAGCCATAATTGTAGAGGTCTTCGTCCTCGGAGGGATGGCCCTCTTTGCTTGAAGAACCACCGCCAGAAGGGACGCTCGGACCAGCCTGATTATCCTTGACCTGGGTTGCAATGCATTTACTTGGACCCGGAGCCTTGCTTTGCTTGTTATCGAACTGAGTAGTGCCATGCCTATCTTCCGCCCTCATCTCCAGAGTCGCCCCAGAGGTCACGGCATCCTGATTAGAGGTAACCTCACTAAGCTCGATGGTGACAGAGGCTAAAAAGGAGACATTGCTGAGAGTACAGGGGAACTGAAGATGAGTTGTGTTAGGAGGAGAATTGAGAGAGCGCGCTACCAAATTGAACTGCCCACGGCCCTGTCCACGACCACTCCTGGTAACCGGATAACGGTCAGAGTAGAAGTCTAAGGAGAATGACGAGGGTTCCATCGTGGAGGAGGAGGCTTGGCGGTTAACTTGCCCCCGGGAGCTTCCCCTCCTGCAACTCATTCTCTGGCGCAGTCTGGGCATAGTGGGAAGAGCAGGAGGTTCGGAAATGACTGCAATACTGAGGAGGCAGATGGGGACTAAGAGTAGCTGAGCTTCAGCACCCAGAGGGGCAGTGGGAGGGACAGAGGACGAGTTGTTATTACAAATGCAGAAATGGCGGAGAGGTACCTGAAGGGCCAGCAATAATTCCACCCAGCGATCCAGAGCCCAACGATTCCCAGGCCTGGTCCGGGAGCTCAGCTCTGCAACAGTGAAGGAATGACGCGAGCGCAGAGGCGGAGCGCAAGTGAAACCAGGAAGGGGCGGCATGATTGAAGAATGAACCGGCAGATAGGGAGGGACAGGCTGCGTTAATGCAGCATTAAAAACTGTAAATGCGCGAGGCCGGGTGGCGGTGGTAATGAGCCACGCGCCAACCCCTATAGCCGCCCACGTACCATTCGAGCAATTAAACACCCGGATCCGGGATACTTTTAACTTTTTATTATTAATTGAGCCAAGATTTAAATGTTTACACTACACCATCTCCACCATACTCGGCTCTCTATTACTTTTAACCTTTAATTATTTTTTAATTGAGTCAACAAATAAATGTTATATGTCAAACATTTGCGCCTACACATCTACCCCTATACTATGTTGTAGAGCCCCTCTCGACGCAATTCCAGTGGAATATTGATTGAGGTTACAGTTGAAATTTGTTAATTTTAGATAACAATGGTATGTTCTATGCTTTAGTACAATTTACTTCAATGTTCCTTTAGCAGCCCAATGAAAATTTCCAATTATATCCAGTAGCAATCACATTAACTTAATCACATTGATAGTAAATGCAGATAGAACATAAAAACATGTGCAAAAGACAAGCCAAGACAAGAGGACACAAGATTTGGCGGATGCCAAGAAAAAACCCCAATGTGGGGAAAACCCTTTGATCAAATCTTCTTATTATTATTCAATACTTCAGCAGAGCGAGAGTACATAGATCGAATTCATTTGCCCAATACATAGTCAAAATAGTGTTGTCAAAATCAGCAATCAACAATAGTCAACTGCAGCCCTAACCAAAAATTCAACACCGGTCAAATCAGCACCAAAACGTCCTCTAAGCAACTCGGTCAACAGCAGTCCAATTCGGCCTTCAAGGAGAGTCAAATTCAGCCCAAAACAATTTGGTCAAACCCAGTCAAAGGAGAGAGAAACACTGTTGTAATTGTTTACGGTCAAGTCTAAAGTCAATGCAAAAGTCAACGCTAGTTAAACTACCCAAAACATCTCAATTTCTATACCCAACAACTTGGCCTAGGAAAATCAAATTTCTGCCCTAAAAACCAAAGTCAAACTTGGTCAAATGAGCCCTAGTTAACGTTGGTCAATGCTGTTGGAAAATGTAACTAGGTTTGGCCTTCATTTAATGTATTTGAGTCATCATGTAATGTACTTGTCAAAAGAATAAAGAAAAGAATTTTTATTATTATTATTGTGACCTATTAAAGCATGGGTTTCATGCTTGTGTGACCTTGTTTTAGGTCAAAGTCCCCATTGAGGAATTTTAGGATTTATTCTGAGTCAATAGAGTCATTGTACTTTCAAAGAGACCCTTCTTGGGCTTTTGAATGATGTAAAAAAGTTAAGTATTGAGTCAAATAAGATTTATGTATCCTCCACACCAAGTCGGCCTAGAAGAAGATCAAGTCAGCCTATGGACCCTTATTCGACCCACAAGAAACCTATAAATACAAGCACATTGAATTCATTTGGAGTATTACCTCTAACAAGAAGTTCGATATCTCTTGTAGCTAGGAAAAGTGTGAAGTCTGTTGACGGGAAGCCGAAGTGAGTGCGAGTTTGGAGAAGTCTAAGGAGAAAAGAAAAATTGAAATTTTGGTCTCTCTCTCTCTGTTTCGTGCTCTGGATAGGGAGATCGAAGTCTTCCAAGTTTCGTTGTTGTTGGAAGTTGCCTGTTGCCGAAAGTTATTGCCTAGTCGAAGTTGCTGGAAGAGGTCCAAGATTTGGGAGGCTGACTTGGTGTGGAGGGAAGGTCTAGTCTTGGTCTAGGGTGAAGAGTCTCAAAGAATACTATTGAAAGGAAGAATTATCTTGACTGGGTTTTCCCCTCGAGGGGGGGGTTTCCTTGGCATAGTGCCTATATCTTGTGTCTCTTGTGATCTTCATACACACATAATATGGTAATTGCTTAATGAAAGATAAGATAATAAAGAAGTAAAAGAAGCCATCACACTCACAAGTAATTATCAAGAAAGGAGAATCAAACCCTAATATAATTACTTTGATTTTCCAACAAACGTTGGTTTGATTCTCTGAAATTTCAACCTGCCCTTGTCCTAAAATTTTCGGCCTCCTGTCACACGTGCGAAGAAGAGAAAGAGGTTGCCCAAGCTATATGAACCAATCAAGAGAAGAGAGAGAGATGAATGATAGGTTGAGTGATGTCCAAACGAGGAGAGAGGTCACTCCTATTTATACAATTCATTGAGGGTGAGGAGACATCCATTGGGCTTCTTGAGCCTTCATTTCACTAAGGCCGACCTTGACAATTTGTTCACAAGAGAATAAATTCAAAATTCCACTTCTGCTTTTCAGAATGAGATGATCTTTATATCAAAATTAGACCTCTCGAAAAGAGGAATCCAATGCAATAATCATATCCATCATATGAGTTGTCCTAAGGTGGAATTTGGCCCTAGTTGCCAATTTTAACAAAATCACACTGGTGGATTTTTGCTTTATTGTTCAACGATCAGTCAGTCTTGATTTATAGTGGTTTGCTGCATAAATAAATGACTATTGAATATCTATTTATATAGAAGGATACATATTGTTACATGTATCAACGATGTGTAGTGTTATATAATTCATTTATGATTTGTTGAAACCCTAGACAAGAATAGAACCCTAAGGGAAAAAATCCCCTTGGGACATTACAATCGTATCAAAGTTGGCTCACCCTCCCAGCCTATGAGCGATTAAGTTGATGTCACTACCCCAAAATCTCCAAGGAAAGCTTCAATGGAGGATTGGCAAAATAAGTCTTGGGAAAAGACCATGCAATCTATAGCTACGCAAGGGCAGCAAAATCAGCAGTTGTTAACTCGGCTTCTTGCCAAGTTTGGAAATAATACAAATGGAAATTACCATGTTCCTATTCAGCCTAATGCCCCTGGACAAACTAGCTCTGGGCCAACCAATCAGAGGATTCCCAGACCTTGGCTTCCCCAATTCCTAGATGGGCAGAAAACAAGGAATTGTGGACCACCAAAACAGAACAAAGATTCTTCAGATTATTGGAGGGAGTACCAAATGCTAGAAGAGGGTACTTGGACATCCCTAACCTTTCAGGAGTTTTGTAACATTAAGTACGAAGATAGGCCCAAAAATTGTGGTAAGGGCACACAATAAAATGCAATGGCCAATACACCACAACATGTGACAAAGCCATTTGGCACTCTTCAGACAATGCCTCAAATGACCATTGGTCAAAGAGGGGAGTCTCCTCCTTTTGTTCAACATGGGGTGTCTAGTTTTGCAGTTAATGAAAAACCTATGCAAGTAAGGGAAACATCTTTGTGGGCTCCAAAGGCAGGTGGTAACATTGAGGCATCTACTCATAAACAAGAAGAGAGGACAAAGGAGCAGCAGGTTAAGGCCCTAAGGAAAAGGAAGAGGTTGAAAACCACAACCAGCCTAAGAAGAGTGGAGGCAGCAACTCATCTAGAAATGAAAACAATGAGGGCAACTCAAGAACAGGGGATGAGCCCGAGGAGAATGAAAAGAAGGGCAGCACTTCTCTATTAATAAAGGAACAAGTTAGCAATGATAGCCTTGAAAAGATCCCAAATCAGTACTATTGATCAAATTAATCCCATTTATTAATTCATGTCTCATTTCTAAGGAAGCTTTTGCTTGCTCTCTTATTTTCACGAATGTTTCTTGAACTTCCATTGTTGAATAGCCATTCGTTTTGCTTAGCACAGTTAGGCAGACATCATAATGTCCTTGCTTATGAGCAACATGAGCAAGCTTGTTAACATTGCATGTCTTGCCATGATATGCAAGTTGATGAAGTTGAGAGTTTGTATTTGAAAAATGTTAAATGCATTGATTACAGTGTCATACATGTGATTCTGCCATTGAAGCAAATCATACCAAACAGGAAAAACATCCCACTTGTTAGGAATCCTCAAATTCCAAGTTAAAAAAAAAAGCCTTAAAGTCCACATAGCCATCATTAACCTCTCCTAGTGGAGTAATTCCAACTTGTTGCTTGTTGCACTTCTCAATTCCTACAAGAACCATTGTTGGCTCTTAAGCTCTACCACCAACTATTGGAATTGTTGCAAAAGAAGTGAGATTGAATAGAGATTTCAAGTAGTTGCCACCAATGATTTAATACCAAATTCTTCTTAGTGACATCTGCTTCAGGATTTTGCTCATTCCCCGAATCAGGAGTAAACAGATTGTTCGAACCAACAAGAACACCTATAGATACCCAATCAGTTGCACTAACTGCAACATCCTCTTGCATGTTTGGTTGCACTGTGTGATTGTAGCCCCCAACATTTTTCTCACCAATGTTAGGCACATTGAAGTCACTTGATCTGGATCAAATATTTCATCTTTCACATGATGCACCTTCTCACCTTGTTGTACACCCATGTCTTCAGTGATAATATCATTATCCCCATTATCAATACACCCTTATCCAAGCTCCTTGTCATCATTTATATGAAAATGAGGTTCCAGCTCACTGTCTTGATTTGGTAAACACTCCATTTCAATCTCATCATTCTTTGTAACAACATGTGATTCAAGCTCAATGGATTTCTCTACCACACTCTCCAATGCAAGCCCCTTATTTAACACAAACAAAGGTTCAAATTGCTTCCCCTCATCTATTATATGGCTACAAGCATCGTCCTCATTTTCCAAGTTATGCGTTTGAGATGCACAATTCTCCTCTGGCTTGTTCTCTTTACTCACCACACTCTCTATTTCTTCAAAACTTGCAGGTCACATCAACTAAGGGTGATAATTCGAGCTTCTATTCCTCCATTGAAATACTTTGAGATTCTAACTCACGGTTCTCATCAACTAAACACGAGAAACTCGACATCATTGGCTGGATTTTGTCCATTTGATAAATATTGTTCAGACCTCTCATCATTCCCAGACTTATTTTGGACGTCGTTGCTTTTGGAGTCATGATTACTCTTACTACCCCAAATATTTGAAAGGCTTGTTACCTTCACTAAATCCTTCGACAGTTGTTCCGCATATGGATACTGATGAAGATCAAGGATCGGGTTAGTCCAAAATCATTCCAATTCCTCATGACTACTTTCTGCTATGTTCCCTTACCATAATCTCTGGCCCTACCTTCGTACTAATGTCACAGAATTCCTGAAAGGTCAGGGTTTCCCGAACACCCTCTCCTAGCATTTGATACTCCCTCCAATAATACGAAATTTACTTTGTTATGTTCCAATGGCCCACAATTTCTTGTTCTCTGCCCATCTAGGAATTGCGGAGTCAAGGTCTCAGAGTCTTCCCACTAGCCGTCCCAGTGCTAGTTTGTCCAAGGGTATTAGGCAAAATAGGACCATAGTAATTACTTCCTTCTCCACTAGATCCATTAACTCTAATGCTACTCGCATTATTCACAAATTGGGCAAGAAGTTGTGTCACCAGTTGTTGTTGTTGTTGCCACTAAGCAGTTATAGTTTGCATAGTTTCTTCCAAAGACTGCTCCTTCCTGTCCTCCATTGAAGCCTTCCTTGAAGATCTTGGGTCAATGATACCAACCCGTATGCTCACATGCTGACAGGATGCATAGCTCTAATACCACTGTAATATCCCTTAGGGTAAAATTGCCCTAGGGTTCAATATAGTTCATGACCAAATTTGCATTCTACTAATATCACAGTACTATTTTCTAATTCTTGCAAATTGAAGTAATATTGATTTTAGTATCCAATGAATTAATTCCACAAACAATAAATGCATGTGCTACCAGTTCACCATATACATACTAGGGTATAATTACCAATCCTACTAAAATTCAATTCTACAACAATTATTAATAATCCTACTGCCCTAATTGCTTATTATTCTAAGATTTACTCAGCCAATTGTTTGCAATGGGGCTTTAGGGAAAATTGCCCTTAGCGGCTTGTTGCCTTTATCCTTGAAACTCCTACCACTGCAAGCCACTCTGTCCAGACTCCTTAAAATTATCTTGGAGTTATGGTTGGTGCCAATATAGGCCTTTGTTGTTAGTTTTTGTAGCATCAGATGGTGTTCTAGTCTAAAGACTTTGTGGAGAGGTTAAAACACAAGAGAAACCCAGAAATTGTTTCTGGAAATTCCACCTAGAGATGGCTCAATTAAATTAATTGACCATAATAAAAAATTTCCTAAGTCTAACTTAGGAAAAATGGTTAATTAATAGTAATTAATTGAGAAAGGTGAGAATTCTCTAGAAACTCACACAAATTGACTTGGAGATGATCTCAACCATCGACTAAGTTTTAATCATGGTCGTTAAAGTCCCAATTGGAGATTATAAGAAGAGGTCGATGGGTAGATGGAGAACACACTAGTGCAAATACTCAGTTTCCTAGGCAGTTTGAATTCCCAGCAGCAGGAGTGATTTAGTAGTGGAGATCTAGCTAGTGGGTGAGTAGAAAGTGGCAGAGGGGCAGCATAGCAGTATTCCGAAAGAGTTCTCAATTCCAGAAAGTCAGAAAGAAGATGCCGAAATTTTCTCCATGAAGCAGCGCAGGGACTGCGCAGTTGCTTCAGCAGAGCAGTTCAATTTGGCTGAAGGGAAGGTTGTTTTCAGTTCCAAAGGTCGCGAAGATTTTCCAGAGTGTCGAAGATATATTTTCCCAGTCAGTAGCAGGCAAGATGATTTAATTAGCAAATTTCGGGCTGAGTGTGAGAGGGGCTGCACAAAGGGTTTGGATGGCTAGCTTTTCAGAGGTAGTCAAGTGTCGCAATTTCTTTGAGAGAGGGTAAAATCCCTCTGTGTATTTTTGCCAGTATTTCTCTAAGGTAGAATCGCCAGTTTGGAGATATTTTATTGTACTTAGAAATTTTGTTGCTGCATAATAATAAAAACCCTCACTGTTGCATCAATTTTCCCACATTAGATTTTTCCGGGGACATTTGTCCAAAAATAACAGTGTCATAATTTTTGTGTGTGTGCTAGCATTTCTCAGTTTCCAACATTTTTATTTCCACAGTGCTTATTTTATTTTGTGAAGAAACTGCAGTGTGATCAATTCAATATTAATCAATAAATTAATAAACTGAATAATCAGTTAGGAGAATTAATTCTAGTTGTTGCATTTTAATGAATTTTCACATGGTTTCAAAGTGTATTTGACGGACAAGAGGCTTAGATGTGAAAGATAGAAAATTTCGCTATTCAAAGGGAGCAGTAGGCCGAAATTTTCAAAGGTTGCGCAATGCCTAACCAGGGAATGCGAATTGCTGGACAAGGGTTCGATTTTCAGTTGCAGGGTGGCAGAAAATTCGATCTGTCCATAATAGCAATTCCAACAAGTAGGTAAGCAGCATAGTATTTTCGTAGAACAGATTTCTTGTCTGGGCACAATAGGGTTTTGCAGCAATTTGCAGTAGCAGAATCAACACCAAGTAGAAGAGAAATTGCACACATAGAGGGAGTTTCTCTCAGAGGGTTTCTAGTTTTAGAAATCTAAAATTCCCAATTGCAGAGGCAGAACCAGCAGGCAGGATTGCGCATTCCAGAAAGGAGTGTGAATTGCAGAGCAGGTAGCCAAGAAGGAGAGGGAGGAGATTCCAGTTTATTTATTTTCCCAATTTTTTATTTTCGCAAATTTTGCAGCATTGCAGAGATGGTCATACGAGATTGCCAGAGGAGGTTGTGTGAGTTAGCCAGAATACAGATAAGGGCAGTAGATCGACTTCTAGTTCCTAGAGATAGGTTTTAGAGGAAGTATGAGTTATCCTGTGCGAGTTGCAAAGCGAAGGGTCCCAGCTAGGGACTAGGCTTGAAAGGAGATAGTGGGGCACCAGATCCAGGAGGAGGAGGAGGAGTATGAGACTCCAGTGTGCCAGATGGGCAGGATCCAGTGCAAAAGCAGCAAGGAGATTAGTTAGATCAGTTCCAGTTGTTGCAGCAGGATCATCACCTTTGCTACAGGGGCCCACAATATCATAGTATCAAGTTCAATGTCAGCAAGTGCAATCGGTTATTCAAATGACAACTGCATAGCTAGTTGCAGTCAGTACTCGACAGACAGTTGCAGTGACAGGCAGTAAGAATTACCCACTTGCAGTATGTAGGTGCAATTCCAACCAGAATATTCCTAGCGTAGAGCTACACATTCCAGTTTCCAGTGAAGGAGGACAGTACGAATTGCCAGGAGGGAGCAGAGAGATTTCCCACAGGGAGATCGAGACTTAGAGGGAATCTAGCTTCAGAGGGAGCAGCCCTATGGAAGCTAGCGCTTCAAGATCTAGGGAGATCGGACTCATTATTGTAGCACTGCAAAGATAGCAGCAGCAGTATGAGTAGATTAGAGTTCAAAGTTGCAGAGATTTGGGCAGGGTCGATTGAGGTAAGCATTGGATGGTAGTTCCTAATGGATCATTACTTTGCTACAGGGGCCCACAGTATTTAGTAGCAGGAGGATCAATGTTAGATGATGCAGTTAATTCTAGAGTGGCAATCGTAGACTACTGGCAGTCAGATGTTGAGGAGCGCAGAGCAGTGTTGATAGCAAAGCATGAGGCTCAGTAGCAGAAGCTCGGTAGCAGAATTAGCAGCAATGTAGATTTCTCAGTGGACAGTGCAGAGGCTAGTAGTAATTAGATGCTCAGGAGACAGTTGCAACACAGAGACAGAGTTGATTCAGTATTTTGGATGCTTCTCAATAGCAGTGGACGCAGCAACAATTAAGACGGAGAGTTAGTTGAGCTGTAGTGCAGATGCAAAGTTGGCAGCAGTACAGGATGTACAGTGCAATGTCAACAGCAGCACAGATGCAGCAGTTTAGTTCATCTACAGTCAGTGGCAAATGAATAAGAGTTAGTGCAATAACTGGTGGTCAGTGGCAGACAGCTACAGTTGTCAAACATCAGTAGCGTGATCGGAGGATGTTGCAGAGATAGGGTGTTGTGATAGTTTTGCAGTACTAGTTGGAGAGAACACCTTCCTCACTAAGAGGGAGTGTTAGTTTTTATAGCATTGGATGGTGTTCTAGTCTCGAGACTTTGTGGAGAGGCTAAAACACGAGTTCTCCAAAACCCAAAAATCGTTTCTGGAAATTCCACCTAGACATGGCTCAATTAAATTAATTGGCCATAGTTAAAAATTTCCAAAGTCCAACTCAAGAAAAATGGTTAATTGAGAAATGTGAGAATTCTCTAGAAACTTACACAAATCGACTTGGAAATGATCTCAACCATCGATTAATCGTGCCCATTGGAGTCCCAACTAGAGATTATAAGAGGAGGTCGATGGTTATATGGAGAACACACCAGTGCAGATACTTAGTTTACTAGGCAGTTCAAATACCCCGTAGCAAGAGTGGTTCAGCAATGGAGATCGAGCCAATGGGTGAGTAGCAGATGGCAGAGGGGCAACATAGCAGTATTTTGGAAGAGTTTCCAGTTTCGAAGAGTCAAAAAGAGGAGGCTGAAATATTCTCCAGCGAGCAGCGCAATGACTGCACAGTTGCTTCAACAGAGTAGTTCAATTTAGCTGAAGAGAAGGTCGTTTTCAGTTCCAAAGTCCGAGAAGATTTTCCAAAGTGTCAAAGAGACGTTTTCCCAGTCAACAACAAGCAGGATGGCTTGATTGGCAGCAGTTTCGGGCTGAGCATGAGAGGGTTTGCGCAAAGGGTTTGAACCGCTAGCTTTTTAGAGGCAATCAAGTGTCGAGATTGCTTGGAGAGAGGGTAAAATCGCTCAATATATTTTTGCCAGTATTTCTATTAATCTAGGTTGTCATTGATGTCAATATGGCAGTGTTTGTGATGGCAAATTCTTGTGACGTGAGGTTGCCCATCGATGCCCATTGATCATGATACTGCTCATGGAGGATCCAAGGATTGAATACAGACATAATAGAAACAATGGAACTGAGGAGGAAAGATATCGGAAGCCATCATAGAAGAGCTATTGAAGCAGTGTATCGGAAGTCATAGGAGTGAAGAGAAGCCACAGGAGCGACAAGCCAAGACAAAGCAGATCTATCGCATATGCCAAGAGTAAGAGCAATATCGGAGGAAGGAATAAACCGTGGAAACCTTTTAAAAGTTCACAGCGCATAAACCGGAGTTAACATATCATATCGGCGGGTTCTATTATATGCCACCACACAAAACCCCCGATTGCAATTTGATATGCGGACCCGACCGCTCCATTATAATACATTGTTATATTATATCGCGTCCACCTCATCGGAACTTTCATATCACAAGTCTTAATAGGATGTCACGGTAAAACGCCGATTGCGATATGTACTGTGGACCCGATGGTTCCATTATAATACAACTTAATACTATATCGCATCAGCCGTATGAAATTTCATATTGCAGGTCATAAAGGTCACGGTAAAACCTTCGATTGCGATATAATAGGGGAATCGCTATGTTATGTGCAAACCTTCGAAAATTGTGATTGCGGGATTAAAGGAATAACTCTGATTTTCATGAATGTTGCGATTGCGATTAATGTGATAATGTTGTGGTTGCGATTAATGTGGGACCTCCATGTGGGTATAGCCTTGGATGAATATTAAAAAAAGGGCCTCTCTGATAAAATATTTTAATGTGCAAACTCATAAGTCGGCCTCTCCTCCCAATGAACATGTCTTTTGGTTATTGGCAAAACTCATATATATACAAGTTGAAACGCTTCACTTCAGGCAATGGATTTCGTGCATCTAACACAGAGAAGAAGTAACAGTTCACAACTCGTGAACTTGAAGAAACAAAGAAAGCCAAAGGTCGAGCGGGAAGGAAGGAAGTCGAAGGTCCAACAGGAAAGAAGGAAGTCGAAGGTCAAGAAATTCTGTTGATTGGGTTAATCTTTGAAAGGCTCAAACATGTGATGAATTAGATAAGATAAGATAATATAAGATAAGATAATTTTATTAATGTCCAACGAATGACCACAAAGTAGGTCAAAGGGACTGTCGGTTACATAAGGGGGCCGTGCCCAGTAGGAGAACCAATCGGTCTCCTCAGAAAGACAAATGTTGAAAGGAAGATAGAAACTAAAAACTAAAAACGAGGCGGGTTGGGAAGAGCGAATGGAGCTCCGATCCCGGCCACGCCTGTTGATCTCTAGACTGCGTCGTAGTCTCACTGGTGAAGAAGACCCTGGGGACTCGGATGTGTGAGTCCGCTACTCCTAGCATCCGAGGCCGAGAGAAAAGAGCTGTGGGTAGTTCAGCAAGGTTTGCTGGTTTGAAGCGGTGGGCGCTGGTTGCCTCCCATTGTGTTGTCTCTGTGATCTAATGATCCTGGGCCGCCTCTCGGGGAGATGCCTGGAACGGTTCTGCTGCTGGGCCCTCGTAAGTAAGGGGCCTCTCCTCTTAACTGAACGAGGGTCTGTCGATCTGTGTGAGCCGGACTGATCGGTACTCGGACTGGTTGATCTCTTGACTCCTCGGGCTGAGGGGAGTATGCTGAAGAAAGAGGTGATCTGACGAGTAGTGTTGGGTCGGACGGGAGGCTAGAGGATATGCTCCCGATGCTTTAGAGTCTCCTGGATATAAAGTGCGACACATCTCTGGTCCGTGTAGCTGAAGAAGCTGGATAGGTTCTGTGGTCCTCTGAACAGACAGTGGTAGCGACCTCTGATCTCATAATATATCGGACAACCGAAGATGAAGTGCCATTCGGTTTCCACCTCCTGTGTATGGCATAGCCGGCAAGTCCTGTCAACTCTCTCTATCTGGTGGTCTGTCTCTACCCGAAGCCTATGTGATCCAACTCTGAACTGCCCGAGGGGGATCCGAAGAGCATGCATCCAATGTCGAAGCGTGTACTGGGGGCGAACTATAAGCCCGTCTCTGATACTCAAGAAGTGCTCTGCATAGAACGCCATCTTTGGGCGCAGGCCCCCCGGGGGGTTAATCCATGTGACCTGGATAAACTGCCTGTAGATGTCTTCCTTGATGATCTTGTTTAGTTCCTGCCTGGGGGGGAGTCCTCTGGGGGCATTCAGGGAATACCGAAAGGGGGGGAGATGATCTATATGGAGTCCCACTGCCTCGAGGAACTTCGAGACCCCTGTGTACCAACACTTGGCTTTTCCTGGTTGGGTGCGGTCGATGGCTTCAGAAGAGCAGTAGGCTAGATAAGGGTACCTTTCGCGTCCTTTCAATGTATCTGCGAAGCTCCGGGCTCGGTGAAGAAAAGAGACCAGTCTGAAGGCTGTCTCAAGGCGGAAGGGCTGCGCACCAAACTCGGCCAGCATGATTTGGTGTGGGATAGTATGCTTGCAACGGATAATACGTCGGAGGAGAAGGGTTTGGACTCTCTCAACTGCTGCCCAATCAGACTCAAGCAAGGAGGGGCCCCAAATTTCCGATCCGTATAGGACCGTGGGTCGGATCAGGGCGTCCATAAGGCTCAATTTGGACGAGATGTCCTGGAAGTGGTGGCGGAAACATTGTCTCTCTAAAATGGCTAGAGAGCCATACCCCTTATTGATCCGAGGTTGCAGAGCTAGCCGCATACTGAACCGGGGGCCCGAAAACTGTACTCCCAAGTATGTGTAGCTATTGGTAATCTCCACTCTCTCTCCCTTGAAGAGAAATCGGAGATCCTGAGACTTCTTCGTCCCGTTGAAGACTATTACCTTTGTCTTACTCAGGTTCACTGACAATTTCCGGAGATCACAGAATAGGGCTAACGCATCCAGCTGCCTCTGGAGACCTTCTGGTGATGAGGATAAGAGTGCAATGTCATCTGCAAAGAGTAAGATATAGATCAAAACCTGATGAAGATAGCAACCGTCAGACTCCTGTATGTGTTCCTGCAGAAAGGCTTCGAGCTCATCAATATATATCCCAAATAAGGTGGGGGAGAGTGGGCACCCCTGCTTAACTCCAATCGTGCTCCAGATGAACTCAAAAAGTCCCCCCACCGTGCGAAGACGGCCCAGGACAGACTCGTATAGGCGCATAACAGCAATCAGCCGGGAGTCTGGGGTATTGGTGTCTTTGAGTCGCTGTAGAAGATCCTCTCTCGGGACTGAATCAAAAGCCTTCCGGAAGTCCACAAAGCAGCAGTACACCTTCGAGGACCGGTGGCGTGCTTCCTCGATCACAGCACGGAGTGTAAAAATGTGGTCAATGGTCTGATGATCTGGCCTGAAACCAGCTTGGCCTCTGGCCCTGAGATCTCTTTCTTCAAAATCGCCAGAAAGCTTTCTATGGAGGATAGTGGCATAGAGTTTTGAGAATGTATGGCCCACCATAATTGTCCTGTAGTTGTTGGGGTCCGAGGTATCCCCTGACTTATGGATGGGATATATAATATGGTGGGACCATATGGGGGGGAACCCTTCTCGGACCACATGGTTGAAGAGATCTGCCAGGTATTCGACTAAGGGTCGGATGCCTTGTTTGAAGAATTCGGCTTGGAATCCTTCCTCGTCCGCTACTTTGCTGCTATTCATCGCCCAGATGGCTTCCCTGACATCTTTATCAGTGAACAGGTGGCAGGAGAGGGGAGGAGATGTGACCTGGATCTGGGACTGTCCGGGAATGTCGTAAAGGCGGGAGGTGTGTGAGAACATGGAGACTGGGTCGAGATCGGAGGGAGGAGGAGATCGACGGGGAAGGATCTTGCCCCAGAATTGCTTGGGGGAATGGGTAAGGAGGGCGGAAAGCTCCCGTCTTTGTTGGGAGATGAACTGTCGTTTTTTGTGACGGAGGAGGCGACGGTAATTCTTTTGGATGGCAGAGTATGAGGGAAGGGACTGGCGGAAGGCTTGGCGGAGATCCTGGTGGAGGAGTTTACAATCTGTATCGTACCATTTGTTCATAGAAGAAGTACAAACCTCAACCTGAAGAACAGTTTTTTTGTGAAGATCTGACCTCGAACCAGCGAAGTAAGATTTCATCAGTCATCAGTTGAAGGGAGCAGTAGACAACACCAACATTGAAGTATTTGTGAGTTTGTTCCTTGGAAGTAAGATACCGCGACAATCACTCCTAAAGCAGTTACTGCGACAATAAGAACAAAGGCTTGAAAACAGAGAATTTCTTTTGTGCATACATTGAGGCTTAACGCAGATATCTTGTTGGAAAGCTTCAGCAAATCTTGGAAACATTATTGGAGATCATGATGCCTATTTGAAAGCATCATGAGAAAACTTTGCAGACTATGTTTGGGCCATATGAAGAGTTGTGAAGACTCCTTCATATGAAGACATGCCTATTTGAAAGCATCATGAGAAAACTTTGCAAACTATGTTTGGGCCATATGAAGAGTTGTGAAGACTCCTTCATATGAAGACAGGTTGTCATTGATGTAGCAGTGAAGCTGTAAATAAACAAAATTCAATGAAGAAGATTTTGGGAGCAAAGAATTACTACTAAACATATCTAGATAATATATAGCAGAGGGTCGGAGCCCTTGGGGTTGGTGCCTCATAATTGGAAGGATTGGTGTCCTTGGAGTTGGTGCTCCTAAATCCAAGGTTGGTGCCTTGACAAGATAGGGTCGGAGCCCTTGGGGTTGGTGCCTCAGAATTGGAAGGATTGGTGTCCTTGGAGTTGATGCTCCTAAATCCAAGGTTGGTGCCTTGACAAGATAGGGTCAGATCCCTAGAGGTTGGAGCCTCACAAAAGACCAAGTTGGTGCTTGGCAACAAGTTGGAGCCTGGGGAATTGAAGATCGGTGTCTTCATCAAGGGTTGGAGCCCTATATATTGTACTTGATTCATTATAAAGATTATATTAATAAAAGCATTTATTCCTATTGCTTATTTTGTGTTCTAAATATAATTGATTTAACTGGTATAAGTAACAATTGAAAAGGAATATTGATTCACTCCCCCTCTCAGTGTTTCCAACATTTCTCTTGTGTAGAATCGCCAGTTTGTCGACAGTTATTGTACTCAAAAATTTTGTTGCTGCATAATAATAAAAACCCACACTATTGCATCGATTTTTCCACATTTGGTTTTTCTAGGGACATTTGTCCAAAAATAACGGTGTCATAGTTTTTGTGTGTGCTAGCATTTCTCAATTTCCAGCGTTTTTATTTCTACAACATTTATTTTATTTTGTGAGGAAATTGCATTGTGATTAATTCGATATTAATCAATAAATTAATAAATTGAACAATCAATTAGGAGAATTAAATCCAGCTGCTGCATTTCAAGGAATTTTCACATGTTTTGCCTCCAAACTACCTCGTTGTCAGGATCAGTGACTGTGAGTGGTCTAACGTTGTTGTCTGGTGTCCAGGAATATGTTGTTGCCTTAGCATGAACTCGGGGAGTGGATTGTTGCTTACTAGAGGTGATCCACAACCCTAATTTGGCCTCAGTATCCCCGTATTGTTGATCCACAACCCTAATTTGGCTTCAAGAACCCATGGTGTTACTCTTGTTGAAATTTGTAACTTGGGTTCGGTTTCATAAATGTATTTGAGATGTACCTATCAAAAGAATGAAGAAAATATTTTTTTATTATTATTATTATGACTTATTAAAGCATGGGTTTCATGCTTGGGTCATCATGTTTTAGGTCAAAATCCCCATTGAGGACTTCTAGGATTTATTCTGAGTCATTAGAGTCATTGTACATTAAAAGAAACCATTCTTAAGCTTTTGAATCATGTAAAAAGAAATATTTTTGAGTCAAAATTAAATTTACTCTCCTCCACACCAAGTCGTCCTCAAGAAGATCAAGTCGGCCTCAAGACAAGTAATTCGACCTCCCTGGAAGGCTATAAATACAAGGCAGTTTGAATTCATTTGGAGCATCTCATTCTCTCTCATATAGTTTGATTTCTGAAGCTGGAAGTTGGAAAAGTGCTCCTTATAATGTCCCTTATAATGTCCTAGAAATGAAATCCTTGGCATGTATGTGTTTGTCCGATCAAACCCTAGTCTAATCAAGTTTGTTATATGTCTAACTCTTATTGATATTTGTGTAGTTAGGTTTGACTAACACATGTTATGATATGCTTGTGCATGATGATGGAATCCTAGATATATGAGTTGACCTAATTGTTGATGGTCATGAGTCCTAGGGTTTGGAACTAAGCCTTAGTCAAAGTTTGATTCTCTAGGATGATAGTATTTGTGAATTCTAGGGTTTTGTAATTAAACCTTAGTAGAAGTCCAAATCTCTGATATATGATGACAATGTGATAATCTGATTTTTAGTTATGATGGATGTTTGATTGTTTAAGAAAATCTAGGGTTTGCAACAAACCCTAGTGGAAGCTAGTCATATTGTTACTTTGAATTGAGTTGTGATTGGTTTTGGTTGTTAAAAGCTCATGTACGAAATCTAGCATCTCGCACTAAATCCTAGTAGGAAGTCTAACAAGTGAATTTTAGAGTTGTTAGATGCATCGTAGATCTCTATTTGTTTGAATTGTTTCTAGGGTTTGCAATATGTTGTAGTAGGGTATGTCATAACTCTGGAAGAAACATTGAAACCCTAGATGTAATGAAAGTTGTTATGAAATGCTCAAAGTCTTGATGAAGTAGTCTAGGGTTTATGACAAAAACCCTAGTAAGAAGTTGAAGAGTATGTGTGTCTTGTTTGTAACTAAGTTTGACTATTTTGATGTCTAAAGTTGAATGCTTCCATTATATGATTATGATATGGTTAACTTCTGTAGATTTGGTTGTACTTGTTATCTAAGTTGTGCAGGTACATAATCTTTAAGATGGTGAAGATGTTCGTAAACTAAAGTTGATGTGATAAACATGATATGAATAAAGATGGTCATGATAACTCTTATAAGAAGGATGGAAGCCATGAAAGATTCTCCGATGTCGTAGAAAAGAAGTTGGGCCCCCTAAGTTAAGAGGGATCTTGAATGAAAAGAATCTCCCTAAGTTAAGAGGGAGCATGGATAAAAGGAATCTCCCTAGTTGATGGGACGGTCATATCATAGTCATGATAGACACCTTGATAGAAGAAATTGGAGAATGCATTTTGAAGGGCTGCTAAGATAAGAAAAGTCAGATTTATCTATAGAATATGTTACTGCATGATAGACACCTTGATAGAAGAAATTGGAGAATGCATTTTGAAGGGTTGCTAAGATAAGAAAAGTTGGATTTATCTATAGAATATGTTGTTGCATGAAAAGTAGGAAGTTGTATGGTTGAGGAATCTTATGCCAAGATTCATATGGAAAGCTTAAGTCCAACTGTGGAGAGTTGAGACGCAACATCAAGTTGTCTGGAAGACCCCGAAGGCTTGTATTTATTTATGTACATTTGAGAGTTTGTTATTGATTGGGGTTGTGTTTGTACAGCTAAATCTCTCAGAAGTTTGATAGCATGTTTTTACATGCTTAGTGTTGTCGATCAGTTTGTTTAGAGAGATTTGTTGCCGATCTATTTGATCGGGGAGGATTTGTTACCGATTAGAATAATCAAGAAGTTGAGGCTTTGTGTGTGAGACATTGCCTGGGAGGACATCTGGTCGGCACTTTGTGTTGATGTCTAGTTCCCGAAGTAGGGAGGATGCCATTGATCAGGGAGCTCTGACCTCGGATACGCACCTAGATCCCTGGGTTGATGGTTAGTAAGTAAGCCTGATGATACCTAGAGAGGTTGAAAGTTTTAGTCCATCTTAGTCCCACCTGGATAGATTTCCTTGGTCAGGAATTTACTCCATGTCCTTGTGGTGCCTAAACTGTTGAGAGACCTTAGATAGATTGCGCTAGTCAAGAATCTAGTCCATGGCATTGCGGTGCCTAAAACTCCTCGTGGTTCATGTGTTCTAAGATCTGCCTTGTACTTGCACTGATGAACACCTCCCTAGTTAAGAGGGAGTGTTGAAATTTGTAACTAGGTTTAGTCTTCATAAATGTATTTGAGATGTACTTATCAAAAAAATGAAGGGGCTATTTTTCTTATTATTATGACTTATTAAAGCATGGGTTTCATGCTTGGGTCATCGTGTTTTAGGTGAAAGTCCCCATTGAGGACTTCTAGGATTTATTCTAAGTCATTAGAGTCATTGTACATTAAAAGAGACCCTTCTTGGGCTTTCGAATCATGTAAAAAGAATTATTTTTGAGTCAAAAATAAATTTAGTCTCCTCCACACTAAGTCGGCCTCAAGAAGATCAAGTCAGCCTCAAGACAAGTACTTTGACCTCCCTAGAAGGCTATAAATACAAGGCTGTTCAAATTCATTTGGAGCATCTCATTCTCTCTCATATAGTTCAATTTTTGAAGCTCGAAGCTGGAAAAGTGCGAAGTTGAGAAAGGGTTAGAAGAAGGGTTGGAAAGGAGTCTGAGTTTTTGGAGGAAGATAGAGACCTCAAGATCGAAATTTTTGGACAACTCTCACTCAATTCTGAGGTGTATCACAGGAGATCGAAGTTCTCCAAGTCTGGTCAAAGCTGTTGTTCCTACTGCTATTGGTTGAAGCTGCTGCTGATGCTAGAAAGTCGAAGTTGCTTGTGAAGGGTTGTCATCTGCAAGAAGAATTGAGGGTTGACTTGGTGTGGAGGAAGTCTTTGTCTGTGTCTAGTGTCTTGGATTATCTCAAGAAACTATTGAAGGAAGAATTGTTGACTGGGTTTCCCCTAGATTGGGGTTGTGCCCTCACTGTCCGCCTACATCTGTTGTCCTTGTGTTATTGTTTTGGTAATTGCTTGACAAACTAAAAGATAAAAGAAAAACATAAAGATAAAAGAATCACAAGTAATTATCTATATCAGAAAATATTTCTGCCTTTCTGATTTTCTAACAACTTTGTTGCTCCAGCAA
Organism: Pinus tabuliformis; assembly: GCA_031772625.1. Lineage (NCBI taxonomy): Eukaryota > Viridiplantae > Streptophyta > Pinopsida > Pinales > Pinaceae > Pinus > Pinus tabuliformis. Next base: position 827,582,816 of record CM062809.1, on the reverse strand, counting down.
GTGTCTAGGAAGGGCACATTGCCTCAGATGTTGCCCTAGGTCTTTGTGGACTCAAGTGGGATAATTGCTCCACAGAAGCCTTGTTTCCCTTGGTTTAAGCCTCAGGAAACCTCGTTGTCTTGGACCGAAACCACAGAACATCTCCTCAAACCAATTAACCACAGAAATCTCCGTGCTTGCCAACAACCAAATAAGAAATACCTCAAATAATTATGTCAAACAGAAGAAAGAAAGAGAGGAGATTGGCTAGGGTGGGATCAGCACCATCGAAACCGATCAAAGAAAGAAGGGTCTCAAAACCCTCAAAGCCTCAGCTCACAAAACAGAAATATCCAATCCGCGATGACGAGAAAATGGTTTCTCCTCTCTCTTATTTATAGATTCTGTATGGGGTCTCTTGTCCTTATTTTGATGTGTGGGGTTACAAGTTTCCCTCCACTTAGCCCCCAATTTTGGCTTCCTCCACAAGTTTTTCCCCAGTTACGCCAAATTTACCCAATGTTTCCCTAAAAACATTGGATAATGGGTTTCCCCTTTATCTTTGACTCTATCCTACGAGGTTGGATAGGCTGCTTCGTCCTCCCTTGTTTAATTAATTAGAAGAGGACATTACAGCTAGATTTTGTTGTAACAGTTCAATTGTTTGTTGCCAATGTTGTTGGGCATAAATGGCTAGTTCCATGCCAATAGATGCCGAGTTCGAATATCCCTAGGTGAGGTGCACCAATCTATGTTGACAGGTTTACTAGAGATGCCATTCACAAATGTTGGGAAGCATCCCTTGGGTTTACATACAAGGTTTTTCTTGAAGAAAAGGGAAAAGACAGCAATTATGTTGATTATTGAACTATGAATATACTTAGCTAGAAATTCCAATGTTCTACAACTTTGTAATGATCAAAGAGAAGTTCAATTAAATATGGAAGAATATATAAAAGAACACCTACCAATTTGTAGAAATGAGCATGCAGCCTATTAGCAATTCATTAATGAGTCATGACTTTGCCTACGGTTGCCTGCTTAATTTCAGTTTTCTTGCCATTATTTTTGTGTGTTAGAAAAATAGTTCCATCCTTTTTTGAAATGGGCATGCAGCCCATCAGCAATTCATCAATGACTTTTCCTAAGGTTGCCTACTTAATTTGAGTTTGCTTGCTATTATTTTTGTGTTAGAAAAATATCAATTATATAGCCCAAATGGTCAGTTCAATTATTTGTTGTCAATGTCACTGAGCATTTGCTTGTTCCATGCCAGCAGGTGCCCGGCTCAAAGTACCCCTGGGTGAGGTGCACCTACCTATGTTGACAGATTTACTAGAGATGCCATCCACAAATGTTGGGAAGCATCCCTTGGGTTTCCCAGCAATGTTCTTTCTTGGGAAAAAAGAAAAAAAAAATAGCAATTATGTTCATCATTGAATTATGAATACACTTAGTTAGAAATTCCAATGTTTCTGCAACTTTGTAATAATCAAAGAGAAGTTGAATTAAATCAGAAAGAAGATATAAAAGGCCACCTGCCAATTTGTAGAAATATGCATGCAGCTTGTTAGAAATTCATTAATGACTTTTCTTAAGGTTACCTGCTTAGTTTCAGTTTTCTTGCTATTATTTTTGCGCATTAGAAAAAAAGTTCAGCCTGTGCACAAATTATATTTCTTGTTAAATTTCCTAATATTTTGTTTGCTACAGGCAGCCTTGGATGGTATATTGTTTTTCATGCCAGCTCAGCCTGATCATAATATATAAATGAAATATACACCTGAAAAACGAATTTTGTTACAGTGATTATTAACTAAATTGTTTGTGCATATGACAAATTTTTCTATAGATCAGTGTAAAATGTAAATCAGAAGTTTTTCTCCAATACAACTGAAGCTAATTCCCCAACTAACAAGTAACAAACTAGCAAAAAAACATAACACGTTGCTTTCTTTTTAAGTCAACTGAAATCATAATTGAAGGTAATGACAAAGGCCAAGTGTATTTACTAGAACTTAATTAACACAAACACTTACAACTATCTTAACTGACACAAGTCAAACTGTCCAATAGAAGTTTACCGTGAAAGTTGGGTTATGATAGTCATCCTTATGAAACGTTCCCAGACTTCGAAACAAATGGTGTTCTGGAGTATCAAAACGTCCATCACAAAGATCAAGTCCTCCAATAAATGCTGTAATCTTTCTTCTACCACCTATGGCTTCTGAATCAACAAGCACTGACTTCTGATGATGTGTGAAGATGGCACCCACCTCCTACAAGTGAAAATTACAAAATTTTAAATCCAGTAAATCTCCTTAACTAGTAAATGACCTTGGAAGATATGAGCAAATAGGAACAGAAAACAATAGTATATTAAATGATGCTTTAGATTAGTTTTACAGAATCTATATTACCTCTTTTACAAAGGTCTATATTAACTCGTTACTCTCCCTGACTCTCTCTCTCTCACATGCTCGTGTGCATGTGTGCACAAGCAGGGGGGAGATGCCCCCACATACACACTCTGTATTCTTGTGATAGCTGATAAATTTTGGCTTGCTTAGATTAAATTTTCGGTATGATGATTTTGGTGTAAAACTTTGTGCCCACTTTATAAGCCAGGATTGGATGCTAGGTAAATTGAAAAATGCAAAACAAATCCTTATGCGTCCTCTACTTTCACGGTTCACCTATTGAAAACATATGCTAACTAGAACTATAGCTGTTTTATTGAATAAATGAATCATGTTTAAGTTCAATGTTAACCTTAGCTCATAGCCTTTGGCTAAACAAGCATGGACTCCTGATCATATGTGTAGTGAAAAAGTTGTATTGTATGAATTATGCATGTGCATTGAATCTGATGGATACTTCCTCGGGTAGAATTAACTTGTGTGTAAGAAGAACATGAAATGGTTAGTGATGGGCCAATATTAAGGATAATGACATTTTTCAATTTTGATGTGGTCATGGTTAAATACATTGAAATGTTGTGATGCTTGCTTGGGTGTTAGGAGTACTGGGAAATGTTATGAACCTACGTGTCTATAAAATCACATGTGAGGAAAATGATATGATAAAAAGAGTGACACGTATGAAATGGGGTCTCAGAAGGATTAAGTGAATGTGTAAGATAACCTGTCATAGGTTGTGTAAGGAAACACACCAAGTAAGAAGAACACTTGACATGGAGGAATCCCGATACCCACCGAAATTGGTAAATTGATGAAGAGCCCAAAGTCTCTTGGAGTAAATTGATGTTGCGAGTACTGGTAAATTGAGTGGCTATAAATTGATGTATATGGTGTGATAGGTTTCTCCCTCATTTCTCCTTGTTATGCTATAATGTGAGCTCCATTTTGGATCCACGCCAACAGCCAAATCATCAGACAATGAAGGCTCACAAATTAAGAGTCAAGACACACCAAAGATGAACGCCTAAAATTCAATAAGCCCACTGTTTCTTACACCTCCTATAGAAGCAAAAAAAAAAGTTGATAGTGTACAATGAGGATAAGAAGAGCTCATAAGATATCCACTGTCAACCTTCATAGGGAATTCGTCTCTACGCAAACCTGTGACCATCTTTTTATTGTGGACTAATACTATAAAAGCTGAAAGGCATATGCTGTATCCAAATCGGATTAGGGCCCATTTATGCCATGCTTTGCTATTATTATTATCTAATTGAATATGAATAAAAGACGTTGCAAATCACATTCACAGATTTTAGGGTCATTTCACACTGCCTGGTATTTGACACAAATCAAGCAAACATAAGATAGTTATATTTTCTTTGCATGATAAACAAATGTCTTTGCTTTAAACAAATTCCCTGCATTTGCTGTCATTTTCAATGCAGAAAGGTTAATGAAAAGTATAAGCATTAACCAATTTCAGAGCAGAAGATTCTTTTACCTGCTGTTTGACCCAACTATGCCTTTTGCCAGCAGATCTAGGGCATAGCAAGACTTGAACAGATGAGTGCTTGAAGAATCTTCGGGTTTCTTCATCATGTGTTTGCATAAGGCCGTCCTGTGAAAAATTCCACAAAAATATGAGATAGGCTACCAACATATATCCATATTTGCAGTCATTTTATTTGTACCAAAACAACATAACAGAAGTCCTTGGGCATGCATGATAGGATATCTCATATTGAAGAGTACTATTAATTTTTAAACCTGTGCCTTGTTCCAGATGACAGGAGTGGCATTCTAATCAAGAATACCTTTTGGAACCCGAGGATGTCCCTTGAAGTAGGGTCATCCCAGACAAGTAGTAGCACCCGTAAACCTTCTTGTGACTTATACTTGAGAAGATCTCCCAATGTGGAGCCGGCATGAAGCACATTTGAGTTGCTACTTCCACGGACTAACTTAATCTTGTCGTATATAGACCATCCAGTAATGTATATTAGACGCCGAGCTTGTACAATAGCTTCAGAAATGTCCTGCCAGCATTTTCCATGTTTAAAGGTAGCTCGATGATCAAGTTTGATAGGAGGAAGCAGATTATCTGGCACATGAGCATCCTGATACAAAGTGACCTTCCCACCTTTTCTAAGAGGGAAGTATGTGTTAGGCACACCAGTATAATCAGGTCCAGCACCAATCCCAAATCTGTACAAGGCCTGATATTCTACTGGAAAAAATTGGATTGCGAGTTTAAGTGCAGCTCCTGCCTTACAAACCTTTCCATTGGGGCCCAACACAGGGTACCAGTTCTCGATTTTCTGACCAGACAAAAGTCTCTCTGCAGGTATTTCGACAGTACCAATAAGTTGTGCACCAATGAAATCACTATCCTTGACTATAAATGAAATCTCTGCAACATTGTGTGCAACATGAATAGAGAAATGTTGTGTCCATACAGGATTTTGATCATTGCTAATCACCCGGGTCCTGGCTACTATTGCACTTGAAAGGCTAATTGACACATACGGATCGCTTGTTATTACTTGTTGATGGGAAACGCTATCTTCTATTTTGGTATTCAATTTTCCAGAAGCAGTCTTTGTAAATACTTGCCGCATTCTCTCCGAAAAAATATCCATGTTGGGCAGGTTTTTGGCCTCATAGACCCATATATCTAATGTCCCATGTAACAAGACAACCCTGAGTGACTTTGCCGAAGGATCAAATGGAACTATCTGATTCTGCGCCAGTGCAGAACCAGAGCTTATGCTGTCATGAGAATTGAATGAATACTGCCCATACTGAAACGAGTTGCCCGAAAATGATCCCTGATTGCTCGAAAATGAGGGACTGGAAGAGTCAGAGCTGTGGCAAGACTGACATGGCGTCAAAGAGGGCCTGTGGAAAGATCCTCCAGGTGACGAGAAATCAAGGGGCCGGTGGCTGTCCGATAATCGCATCTCAGACATTAAGTTATTCAATAGGTGCATTGATGCCGATGTAGAAGAGCTGGAGGTTGCATTTGTTTCGACATGAGGACTCTGAGCAGAATAGTTTGGTAGTCTACCACTTTGCTGACCATTTTCATAATGCAAGTTAGGGGATGAATGACTCAATTGGTACTGGTGGTTTGAACTATCATGATGAAAACTTTCCTGGTGAGAATAAGGATACGAGCTTTGGGAAAAAGAAGCAGAGGATGGCCACCCCGCTAGGGATGACTGGGTAGGGGGGTAATGGGCCTGAGGAGGAGGGGGGGGATATGGAGGACGCAAGTGAGGATCAGCCCAATAACCCTCATAACCATAATTTGGTGGCGGTTGGGGTGGTGGCGGGTGCTGTGATGGAAAAGGTGGGGGATAATTATGAGGATATGCAGGATTAGGATAGTGATTCGATCCTGAAGGACTGTAACCCCCACTATCATATCTCCTGTAGGGATCCATTTCCTTGTTAATTTTATCCGGCACCCAATAACTTAAGCTTGAACTATCACGGTTTTTTCAGCTTTAATTATACTTAATGTTCCAATTCCTGAACTCTGAAAGAAAGTTTCGTGTGTAGGTTATGCCCAAGATTTTAATTCCCGTTAAAAGCGGGCTTTTCCGGGTTGTGAATTCGGTGGAATTAAAACAGATACAGAAGCCAGTGAATTGCAGAATTGATGCCGAGGGAGACTCTAACCTGCGTCGGCAAACTCTAACCTGCGTCAGATCGAGATCGATGATGAAGGAGGCTGCGAATATTTGGTGAAAAGTGGATCCATGATACGCAGCACAGCTAAACTCCAAGACCTAACCCTCTGGGTTTTGCAGAAATAACCACGAAGCCACAACGATATACCTTCGTACAACGAGGTGCCCATGGTGGATTCAAATGTTTTGTGTCTTGTTTCTGGTTTCTTTGCTTTAACTTAAGGAATGCTGTCGAAGCGTAAGACCGAGCGATGCTGATGCGGTGGTCGGCGGTCATTCTTTAGATTCCGTGTTGCTGTTATTTTGCCATAGTCAACGGAAAGGAGCGTTGGAAACTCGTGGTGCATCTGCATCCCTGCATCTGCATCTTGCACGAAAATCAATGGAATTTTCATCGCGAATTATTTTTTATTAATAATAATAATTTTAAGGCTAAAACCGCCCAGACCATGGATAAATACATCCACTTTTAATCTTGCCCGAAAATCAATGGAATTTCCCACGTGAATTATTTTTTATTAATAATAATGCCGTAGTCTAATTAGCCGGAGGAATTGCTTGGAAAGTTATGGAAATTCTGGTCATTTTAGAGAAAATCTGGCAAGAATTTTTGTAAATCCAAGTTATAGTTCTTAAACTTCAAAATTTTAGGTGTCCTAGAAGTTTTTGATGGTGCTGAATTTATTTCCACCATAAAAACACGATTCAAACACTGTGTCTACAAAAAAAATTGAATTTTTTTTGCTCGGATTTCAGCGATTTTTTGCTGTCCCGGCAATTCTTCTACTTTGATAGAGGACTAATAATTTCAAGGTTAAAACCACCAATAATGTTTGGAATTGTTTTGTTTCTGGGATAAGGAACTTATTTCAATATATAAGCTATTTTTTCATATTTGAACACCAAATTGATGTTTGGGATTTTTTGTTTATGAAATAAACGATTTACTTTATCTATTTTAAACTTAAACATGTAATTTTTAATAATAAGCAATATACTCTTAATCATTAAATTCACTGAAATTTTATTTTTAATTATTATTTATATTATATTTTTTTTTAATTGTCATTTAAATGAAAAATATATATTTATTATTTTTATATAAAAAGTCTATATTAATAATAATAAATAAAAATAAAAAAATCAACCCAAAATCCACCTAGCTGATATGAAGGAAAAGATGTTTGATAAATTTGTTCAGCTGTTTAATTTTAAAAAGACTTATTGAATTTGTAATAAGTTAACATAAAAGATGTAAGATTCGTACTTAATGTGATATGAAAGTGGATTATGAACAATTTAAGAAAAGATAAAAGAAGATGTTTGATAAAATTGTTAGTGGTTTAATTTTAAAAAGACATCTTGAATTTGTAATAAGTTTTGAATTTGTAATAAGTTAACATAAAAGATGTAAGATTTATATTTAAACTCTTATGAAAGTTTGGATTATGAACAATTTAAGAAAAGATAAAATGAAATTTAAAGTTTACTAATTTTTTAAAAGATTTTAGCACGTCATAGATGTTGAGAGAAAAAGTGAATTTAAATGATCTTATAAAAAGCATGTTGTTAGGATAAAAGTTAATAATCAAATTAATAACCTCTTGTTGTAGTCTCAAATTCTTAGAATTAGTGAAGAACATTCCAAAGGAGTGAAGCTAATCTTCTTACATTTTACGACGTTGTCGAATTTATCTTTGAAGTCCTTAAAAGGTCACTTAACTCGAATGAAGGTGTAGCTTAACTTGGGAAGAGGCTTAAGCCCGAAGATGGATGTCGCATAATCTAATTGATCGATAAAGCCATAAGATATTTATTGAGAAATTCATTGAAACCTTCCTAGGGTTCCCCAAAATGGCTACACTTTGAAAAATTAAGGAAAAAATAATCGTGACAAAGAGTCTCCAACCTGTCATTACAAGGAACATAAATGAGTCGTTACAAGTGTTTCTATTTTCCTCCCTATCCACACATCTAATTACAATGGAAGAACTTAAGCTTCTATCCATATTTGAAGGAGCCACTTTGGCATTGAAAATGGTTTAGCCCCCAAAAGCTAAATTTGAGCATTATTCTTTGCATGATATGGTGGGCACATTAACTCGTCCATAAAAATCTTACCTTCCAAAGAGCCCTCCACCTATGAGTGTGATCCTTCTACATCCCTTCCCACCTTACATAGGTCTAATCTCATAAAGATGTGAATGTCAAGACTACTTATGAAAGCTTAGCCAAGAATCAACATGTGGAGAGTTAATATTGTTGGCATTATGATGCATGTGTTGTACTTGATGGCAACCCACTTGTAGCAGAACAACTCACTTGTATATGGTAACTAGATGAATCTACGTAACTAGATGAATCTACAGGAGAGATATCAAATGTGACAGAATGCATGGCAGTTGTGTTTACAGATGTGACAAAATGCAGGGCAGTTCAAAGGAATTAGTTCAGAAGTAATGTACAATGGAAAATCACATTATAACAGGTCTATTCAGAGGGAACAAAGTAATGGTACAAAAGAATAGGATGAAGGAACAAAGGACTACAGATCAAAATCAAGAAGTTGAAGAAAAAGGACATTTTTAGGTATGTTAAGTTGTATACGCGGGTTCACTGTACAAAAACAGTGTATACACGCTGGTCCACAGAACAAAAAGAGCGTATATGTATACACGCACTCCCACAGGAGGAAAAGCGCGTACATGTTAGAAAACCAAGGTTTTGGTCCGAGGTATTTCATCCAAGGTATTTTGGTCCAAGGTATTTGGTCCAAGGTATTGGTCCAAGGTATTGACCCTAGGTATTTGGTCTAAGGTATTGGTCCTATGTGGTTTTGGTCCGAGGTATTGACAAAGGATCTAAGTATATAAGGAGGAGAAGATCAAAGGGCTAAGTGCACAAGTAATGAATATCTTATGAAGTGTTAGATAAAAGGAAAATATGCATGTTATGGGTTTCTGATGCTTTGCTTGATCTAGACTAAATATGCACCTGAGTGTTTGATGATGGATGAGATCTAATGCTGGATCAGGGTCATAATGACTTATCATTGTGTGATATAATAATGGATGGGCTAGATCTGATTGCTAACACATGTTTTATCCTTTATATGTGATGATTTGGGTATGTCTGAAGTCGGGAATTGCAACGAAGTTATAAGTAAGTATTTGTAGATCTATACGCTGGTTCGCTTTGGTGAAGGTGCGTATACATGCTGGTTTGGCTCTTCCAAGTAGCGTATGCAAAAGAAAAGCTTGATGTTCAAGGATGGCTGATCTATCAGATCAGTGTTGTTGTTTTACTGTTGTCTGTTAATGAAGTCTTCTTAGATTTGAAAGTAAAATTGAATGCATAAAGAGTTTGTGTCTTGTTGATTAATTGATTGAGAAAAAAGGGTGATCCTTGTTGCTATCTATTTAGAACTTTGTAATATGACAGTAGATCTTCAGAATGTCACTAATTGGTACAGCTTGTGGTTCAGAGGTTTTATGGTTCAGTATCTTTAGAGGTATACGCAGGTTGGGCGAATGGAAGTAGCGTATACACGCATGTTTGCTTCATTAAAGAAGCGTATACATTTTGACACATGCCTTTTGAGGTTACAGTTAGTTCTGGTTGTTGATGCAGTGTTCTGGGTTCATATCTATGTATTGGTTACAGTGATCTGTCTATTCTAGTTGATTGGTTAAATTTGATTAAGTTTGAATGAATGGTTGATTTAGTTGTGTCAGAGGTTCAGTGATTGTTTGATTCAGTTGTGACAAAGGTTCAAAGGTTTTAGTGTTTGATTGTTTCAGTTATATCAGAGATTGATTGGGTATTTGATTGATCAAATGTAAAACTAAATGCATAAGGAGGCTGGTATTTGATTGATTAATTATATAAGTGAGAAGAAGTGATCTCTGTCACTACCTGTGTAAAGCTCTGTAAGTTGACAGTAAATATTCAGTATATTGCTGGTTGGTACAGACTTGATTCAAAAGTTTATGTTTGCAGTAGTTTCGAAGGTATACGTAAGTTTGATTAACGGCAGTAGCGTATACACGCAGTTTGGGTTCAGCCAAGTAGCGTATACACTCTGGTGCATGGTTTTTGAGGTTACAGTTGATTCTGAATGATGATGCGGGTTTCTGGGTTTAGCACAGTGTTCTGGTGTCAGTGATTTGATTGTTCAGATTAACTGAATGTTGGTTGATGCAGATGCATTTGATGGTTGTATTGCGGTAGTGATTAATTTTGAGCTTCAATGTTGTTGATGGGTCCAGTATGAAAAATTTGATGAAACATGGCCTTCAGATTGTGGCATTATGTTCTGGGAGTATCTAGTCTGAAAATTTATGAAACGTGGTCCCTGGAGGAAGAGAGAAGGTCGTAGCCTTTTGCAGGTTGGCGCCTACATACTAGTAAACATATCGGCCAGTACAAGAGCCAAGGGGTTGGAGCTCCCTTCCAGTAGTAGCTGGAAAACGATTGAAGGTTAGAGCCTTCTGTAGGTCGGCGCCTACGTACTAGTAAACGAATTGGCTTGTATAAGAGCTAGGGGGTTGTAGCTCCCTTCTAGTAGAAGCTGGAGAACGAGAGAAGGTTGTAGCCTTCTGCAGGTGGGTGCCTGCGTACTGGTATGAGTCTGCACCAGTACAAGATTGTAAATAGGTTTTTCTTATATTAAAAGAAGACAGCAGTAGGTGGTTTTTGTCCCGCATTGGGTTTCCACCTTAAATCTTGGTGTTCATGTGTGTTTCTTATGTGTGATGGTTTGTTTTGTTATTACTGCACATGGTTACTATTTATATGGTTAATGAAGTACTCATGCACTGATTAAAGATCAACATATGATGAATTAACTAAATCATAAGTTTGCTGGATATACATTAGTTGCCTTAAATACAGTTGCGTGTACATGCGAGTTACCTTCAATGAAGTAGCGTATATACTATGGAAATGAAAAATTTATATAAAAAAGCTTGACCACAACCTCCACCACCTCAATAGTGAAGAACAAAACAAAAGCCATAATATCCTCTTGAGTCCCTAAGGGATTAATTTCAACTAGAAATTGAATCATGTGTAGTTATAACAATTCCAATCAGTGTAGACTCTAATGATGACCCAAGTGCAAATTTTGAGATTAGACAAACTAATGATTCATCCTACAACATTCTTTTAAAGCAAGAGTCCTTACCCTTCTTAACTTCTTCTAAAATTGAAGTTAAAGAAACACTAGTACAAACTTTCTTTAAACCAATTCATAATTTCTGTAACAACCTTGGTGAAAATTCCATGTAATAAAAGTTAATAAAGGCAAAATAATAACCACGGTTATGGAACACTTATCCCAAGCTAAATGTTAGGAAAAAACATCCTAGTGTGGGTGTTCATTTGGTTTATTACGGGTAAGAAAAATGGCAAAGGCAGTGGCAAAGGCTTTAGAAAGGCATGAGGCATTAATTGCCATTTTATTTATGAAAATAAAGGAAATTGGGAGAAAATGAAGGTGAAAGGTCATAGATTTCATGTGAGGAAAATGAAGGAAAATTGAAGAAAATAGAGGCCTCATTAATAAAAAGGCTTTTGAGGATCAGTTGGTACCTTTTGTCAGTTCAGTTTTGGAGCTCTCTCTCTATTCTCTCTCTCACACACTCTTTGACACTTGGAGTTTTCTTGGAGCACTCCAACATTGGATCAAAGAAAGCCAAGAAGGCAAGAAGAAGCAAAGATCAAGCAAGGAAGAGCAGGATTAAGCAGCTACAACGGGATTATTTGCAGGTATCGATTTGCATGTGTGATTTCCTTGCTAGTTTTAGCATGCATTGTTATGCATGTGTATTCTTGGTTCTCTTATTGTCATGGGCATGGATTTTTCCAGGTGCGATAGTGTTCTTCAAACTTGGCTTGCCGTTTTCGGATAGCCATGGTGTGATGGGTTCTCATGTTTTTGGTTGAGTTGGATTGTCGAATGGATTCAAAACTAAGTGAGGTGGATCTCTAAAAGAAAGAACGCATGGCCTAGTGACCCATGAACAAGACTATGGATTGTGGTAAAGCCAAATTTTGTGTTACCTCGGTGGGCCTAGGAATCCTCGACCGGTAAATGACGGGATATACGATAAGGCCTGGCGGGTGGAGTCTTGATTGGGCCTAGGAATCTCGGGATGGGATATACAGTAAAGCCTAGAGGGTGGAGTCTCAATTGGACCTATGAATCCCGAGATGGGATATATGGTAAAGCCTAGAAATTGGAGTCTCGGTTAGGGCATAGTGATACGGTGTGGATTGCAGTAAAGCCTAGAGACTAGGAGACAGGCAAATTCCTCATGGTGTCAATGGATAAACTCAAGTGGCATCCATGTGTGTTTTGACCTAGTGATCTAGTGAGGATTGCGGTAAATCCTGGTTCTATTGACGATGCTGAGTAGCCTCGAGAAGACCCGGTTGAGTTTTGGTTATGAGTCCCACATTCATGCTTGGAATATGGCACGGGGGTGATTGGCTAAAAGAAAGATTTGGTTCAGACAATCTATAGTCGAGTGGTTCGTGGAAGTCCCATACCGGGTTGACTTTTGCATCCATTAATAAGAGTTACTTTCCTTGGTATTTTATAAGCAAATGTATTGGTTCATATGTGGCATTTATGGTTTATGTATCCCTATTATTTTTGTTGTTTATATGTTGGTTATGAGTATGTTTTATGATAGTAATGATGTATGGCTCTCATCATGTTTTGATTTGTAAATTAATGAACAATGAATGTATGACCTAATAGATGATAATGCAGCTAATATGATAAGGCATAAATGCTTCTTAGTGATTCTCAATGTAGAAGTTCTTTGTAGATTCAAACTGCTAATTGTAATTTACTAAAACAATAGACTTCAATCTACTCTACTCATCAGCATAAACAATTTAAACGATCATGAAATCAAGAAGCATACAAGAGAAAGAATTCAATCAACACATTACACAATGATTTTCTAGGGAAAGCCACAACTAAAAACCCTTGTTATATGTATATTGCATTAGTCAGAAAATATGAGAAGATTATAATGCTTTGCTCAAGCTCGAGCAACCTCTGCATTATCTTTATCTATCTCATTACTTCCTAAACAAGCCCATGCCAATACTTAACCAAATTTCGGCTTGCCCAAGTCCCTATTTCCTTGCGTTGTTTCCTTGGGAATTAGCCCCCTAATAATTAGGGAAATTCCTCAATATGAATAATGCGATCCTCATATGCCTTCCTCTGACTACATGCACCCCCTATACAATTCAGATGAATGATAATACAATGTCCCTGAACTCCAATCTCAATAGGGTAACTCTCAGATATGAAATGCATGAGTTATTTATGAGTGAATCATCAGTTAACTGGTTGAACACATGAAGCAACACCCCACTGTCTAACCTCCTACAAGTTCCTCCATCAATTGGAACTAGTTTAACTCACTTTAACTCAATTAAATTGAATTAATTAATTACAACTCAAAATAAACTAAACCAGGACTCCTATAATGTAGGAGACACTCTACATGACTCAAGTGAGACCCTCAACTCGAATTCACTGAGCCAACTAAGTCAATTTGACTAAGTTAACTCATAAGTTAACTCGTACAAGTTGTCTCGTGATGTGGAATTATAATTTTATTCCTAATTTAATTCAAGGAAAAAATTAAATTAGGATTTACTTGTTGCATTTTCAACACTCCCTCTCAACAAGAAAGGGATTATCAGATACCCCGATCATGCCTCTATGGAACTCGAATTTTCCTCTTGACAGTGCCTTAGTCAAGATATCTGCATCTTTTTGCTTTGTAGGAATGTACTCCAGCAACATGATTCTCCTCTGCACATAATCTCGTAGATGGTGATACCAAATATCGATATGCTTGGATCGATCATGAAAAATTGGATTCTCATAGAGTTTGATACAACTCTGATTGTCACAATAAATCACTGTAGGATCCATCTGCTTAATGAATAACCCAACAAGGATTGTCCTCATCTAGATAGCTTCACAAGTTGCTTGACTAACATCCATGTACTCTGCTTTTGCCGAAATGAGTGCAACTGATCTCTGCTTCCTGTTGTACCAAGAAATTGTTGTTGACCCAATACTGAAGATTCCCCCTAATGTGCTCTTCCTGTCGGATGGACTCCCTGCCCAATTTGAATCTGTGAATCCTTACAGTTGCACCCCCTCTTTCCGTTTGTACTAAAGACCAAACTGAGTGGTGCCTTTGAGGTATCTAAACAGATGTTTAATTGCCTTCCAATAGAGTTTGGTTGGCTTAACCATTGCTTGACTAAGTTGGTTAACTGCAAAACATATGTCTGGTAGTGTGTTCACCAAATACATAAGTGAACCCACAAGCTGCCTATAAATAATAGCCTCCACTACTTCACCTGAAGTAGCATCTTCCTTCCTCTAATTCCTTGCTAGAGGAGTCTCCATGGGTTTTCTACTCTCCATGTGGAACATCTTCAGTATCTCGTTGGCATACTTGCCCTAAGAGACAAACAATCCTCATATCCTTGCCATACTTCCATACCAACCTAGCGAAATAGTTTCCAATCCTGTTGTACCAAGCATAGGGTGCTTATTTCAATCCATACAACGCTCACTTGAGTTTGCACATAGGTGACTCTCTATTGAAGGTCTCAAATCCTTCCAAGTGCTCAATGTATACCTCTTCCTCAATCACTCTACTGATGAATGTTGTCTTCACATCCATCTGATGTATCTTCCATCCCATCTATGCTGAAAGTGCTAGAATAGATCTGATTGAAGGGTACCCTTCTACTGGAGCAAAGGTCTCCTCGTAATCAATTCCCTCCAACTGAGAGAACCCTCTGGCCACAAATTTTGCCTTGTGTTTCTTCACACTCCCATCTATTGCTTGCTTTACCTTGTAAAGGCATTTGGAACTCACCACTAACTTGTCTGCTAGTCTTGGGACCACTTCCTAAACATTGTTTTTGATAATGGATTCATACTCCTCTACCAATGCATCAACCCATACTAGTTACTGCAATGATTCCTTGAATGAGGATGGCTCAATCTCTACACTCTCGCTCATCAGAGCCATGTAGCCAATGTACCGATCTGGTGACCTCCTCTTCCTGTGCTGTGATGTGGGTGATCCCACATTCTCTCTAGCATCATGCATCAATCTATCAGCCTCTCTGGTGTGCTTCCTTCCATCTTTGGAAGTCTTTGCATGAGTGGGTGCTTCCACTCTCTGCTCCTCTGCATGTGGCTGCTCCACATCATCCTGAGGTTCTTCCTTTGGAGCTAAAAGCTCCTCTTCTGAAGCTCCCTCTCAAGGGAACATCTCATGGCCTTCTCTTCATCAAACTTCACATCTCTACGAACCATTGTCATCTTGTGAGATGGCATATACACCCGATAGTTATGAGGTGTATCACTGTACCCCACAAATATGCCTAACTCAGTTGTTGGCTCTAGCTTTTTCCTTGCATCCTTGGTAACATGACATTAAAATGATGAACGAAAGATCTTGAAGTGTGCCACATCTGATTTCTTACCTGAAAAAGCTTCTTCTGGTGCACTCATCTCGAGAATCTGATGAGGACTTATTTTCTGCACATATACAATTGTGTTGCATGCTTCATCGCACAAGTGCAACGGTAGGCCCTAATCATGTAGCATCGCTTATGCAACTCCCACAATACTTATGTTCTTCCTTTTCAGCCACCCCATTCTGTTATGGGTTATGGGGTGCTATTAACTCAAGTCGAATGCCTTCTGAAGCACATAAGTTCTTGAATTCATTCGACACATATTCTCCACTGTTATTGCTCCTAAGAGCCTTCACTTTCCTGCCAGTGTCTTTCTCAACAAGTGATTTAAATTCACAAAATTTAGAGAACATCTAATCTTTATTCTGCATGAAGAAAATCCAACACTTATGTGAGAAATCATCTACAAATATTACATAATACCTGTGCTTGGCCGTGGAGGCTGTCGAGAATGGTCCACACACATCTGAGTGAACTCTTTCAAGGATCGCTTGCACTCGATTGTCCTTATCATGAAAGGTGGATTTGGTGTACTTCCCCAATGTACACCCTTTGCATGTATCTCTCTGCTCTAGTGTACCCTTAGGAAGTCCTGTAGAATTTGTTGCATGATCTTCACAACTCCCTGATGCAAGTGGCCCGATATTCTATGCCACAATTCATTGATGTCTCGGCTCTGCACCTTCTCTATTTTTGTGCTCAAATTATCACAATCTTCTACATCCAATATGTAGAGGTTCTTCACCCAGACCCCAATCCGCTTCACTTGTCTCGAGGCTATGTGACGAAGGAAAGTCTTTCCTTTGCTAAAGATCACATTATAGCCACGGTCCTCCAACATAGCAACTGAAACCAAATTCTTCTCCAGACCCGGAACATACATGACATCTTTTAATGTGAGAGGAGAACCATACTCCCTCTAAAAAGTAACAGTATCAATGTCGGTCACGCTATACCTTCCACCATCTCCCATTTTGATGTGCATCCAGAGCTCCTTCTCCTCCAAGTCACTGAAGAATTCATTGTTGTCAGACATATGGAATGTGGCTCCACTATCCAGATACCACACACTACCTATCACCGATGTCACCATGCAAGCAATCAGGGTGAAATCCAACACGAATTGTGAAGTAAGAGCTTCACATACCGCTCCTCCTGAGGGCATCTTGCTAACCTTCTTGCGCGGACACTTCATGGCATAATGTCCCAGCTCATGACAGTGAAACATTTAATCTTCAACAAGTCCTTCTTCTTGTCACCCTGATAGAATATGATTTGGAATTGTATGAATTCCCTTTCTCTTTCTTTGCCTTTCCAACTAAGGCACAATTCTCCTCAACATCATGCTTGCATGAGGATCCATCTCTGGTGTTCCACTGAATCTCTTCTTGCACCAAGTCGAACCACAAACACTCCCACTCCGATAGCTTCTACCTCCCATTTACTGAATCATGGTAGTTGTACCAGCTCTTGGGAAGGCCTATAAGTGCTAGGTTGACCAGATCACCTTCAACAATTGTAACATTAACACTTCCAAGCTCATCCCGACATTGGGTGAACTTGGTCAAGTACTTTGGTATCATGTCACCCTTCTCCATCTTGATTTCCTGAGCTTGTCCTTCAGTGTCAGCTTCCTGTGGTCACTGTTGTTCTGAAATAGGTCTGTCAAGGCCTTCCACATTGCATATGGAATCTCCTTCCCGTGGAGGTTCAAGACAATATGATCTCGAACTCCTTCTAGTATGATCCTTCTCGCCTTTGCAACACATTTCCTCCACTCTGCCAAATCTTGAGCATCAGTTGTTGGAGGCTTAGGAATATCTTTGTTTATGAATTCCTTCAGCCTATTGTCTTCCAACACTGCATCCATCCTGTCCTTCCAAGAAATATAGTTTGAACTACCCTCAAGCGCATATTCGAGTCTCAATTCGTAAAACGACATCCTACTATCTTTGAAGAATGATACTGCAAATTTGATTTCACCTACAAAAGACAAAATCGTATTCTCCTCTTCTAGAGTGATTTTTGCTCTGATACCATGTAAAAATTCCTTATAGATTCAAATTGTTAATTGTAATTTACTAAAACAATAGACTTGAATCTACTCTACTCATTAGCAATAATAATTTAAACAATCATGAAATCACGAATCATACAAGAGAAAGAATTCAATCAACACATTACAGAATTATTTTTTGGGGAAAACCACAACTAAAAACCCTTGTTATATGTATATTGCATTAGTAAGAAAATATGAGAAGATTACAATGCTTTGCTCAAGCCCGAGCAACCTCCGCACTATCTTTGTCTATCTCATTGCTTCCTATACAATCCCAGACTAGTACTTAAACAAATTTTGGCTTTCCCAATTCCCTATTTCCTTGCATTATTTCCTTGGGAATTAGCCCCCTA
Source organism: Pinus tabuliformis (assembly GCA_031772625.1). Classification (NCBI taxonomy): domain Eukaryota; kingdom Viridiplantae; phylum Streptophyta; class Pinopsida; order Pinales; family Pinaceae; genus Pinus; species Pinus tabuliformis. The sequence continues at coordinate 827,564,767 of CM062809.1, read as the reverse complement.
TTAATTAGGGAAATTCCTCAATATGAATTGCACAATCTTCATAGGCCTTCCTCTGACTGCATGCACCACTTGTATAATTCGGATGATTATACAACTGATAGTACATTATCTGTTAACTCCAATCTCAACTGGGTAACTCTTAGATCTTACATGCATGACTTATTTATGAGTGAAACATCAATTAACTGGTTGAACACATGAAGCAACACTCCATTGTCTGACCTCCTACTAGTTCCTCTATCAGTTGGAACTAGTTTAACTAACTTTAACTCAGTTAAACTGAATTAATTAATTAATGACAACTCAAAATAAACTCAACCAAGTCTCCTATAATGTAGGAGACACTCTACATGACTCAAGTTAGACCCTCAACTCGAATTAATTGAGCCAACTAAGTCAATTTAACTTAGTTAACTCGTACACGTTGTCTTTTGATGCGGGATTACAATTATATTCCTAATTTAATTAAAGGACAAAATTAAATTAGGATTTTCTTGTTGCATTTTTAACACTCGGATAAGTATGAGACCCTTATGCTCAGATTTGTTGGTATGACTTGTAGATTGCATATTTATGACATGTTTGACGAAATTCCTGTCATGGCTAGTAGGGGTCCAGTCAAGTCTTTGTTCAAATATTTGCATTTGTATCATTGTCTCGATGTTACTTTTCATTCCTGAAGGTTTCATGGAGTTCTGGGCAGTGGCCTGAGTCCTTGCGCTGAAAAGGTGGCACGGAATCTAGGGTTGCAAGCTGAGAACTAGCTGAAAAAGACCTCAGTCGCTTACATGCCGATGTTGTGAGAGTGACTGGAGGGCCCTAGTCACATGCATCCCACGTCATGGGAGTGGTTGAGGCTCTAGGGCAGTGAAGTGTCAAGTTGTCTCAGGGGTTGATTACTTGGAAGGGATGGTTGGCTCCTATAGGTTCTATGACATGTGAAAAGGGTTAGATTGGTTGTGTTGTGTTGGTTCCACTTCCCTAACTGTTCATTGGGAGTTGAATCATATTGTAGTAGCTTCTTGTCACATGTTTACCCCAACAGACTGGTTAACTTTGGTAAATGTGGGAGGAGGGTGTTACAAAGTGGTATCAGAGCATGGTTCACCCCTTGGACTAGATGGGTGGTGTGTTGGTCATGCATTCATGTCGGTTGCATATGTGTTCCTTATACTTGTGGTCTATGTACTTGTTGTGTATGCATGGTGTTGGTCATGGTTGCATTTGTGTCGCCATGTGGAAGTTGATGGTGTGTTTTTGGATGTGTTTATCATGAGTATAGGTCGGTTATGCACTGGTTGTGCATGACAATGTTTGTATGTATCATGTGTGCATGCATGTTGTATGTATGTTGATTATGCATACATTGACATGGTTGTAGTTTTCATGCATGAGGTCATGATGTGTGGTTGATAGGGTCATGCATTGATGACTGGACTATGGTTAGGGTGATATCTATATGTTGTTATGATTATGTTTATACATGTATTTTGCTAATCTGGTTGATCTTGCAGATGAGATATCCTCCCCGAGCTACACTAAGGTATGTTGATTATGTTTATATTTTGGTTTAGCTAACATGGTATGTTTGGTAGGAAAGATATCAATATGACTAGAAAGATGGTAGACTACAGTTCACGAGACTCTCCCTATGGATCAGATGAGAAACATGGTGTTGGGCACTCTTCTGACTTAGCAGACACATTGAGAAGCTTGAAGGAAGAATTAAGAAGTTGCAAGGCAGATAATGACAAAATCATGCAGGCACAAGAGAAACAAGCAGAAGTCAATGTAGTAATCCTTTAGAGTTTTTTAGAATTGCAGAGATGGGGACCACTTCGGATCAACCATGGACACGAGGAGAAAACTAATGGGGCACATGGTAGTAGATCTCATGGTGGGCATAGGACAGATATGGATGACACGATTAGAGATAGCAGGTTCTTGGATACTTCGGATCAGAGAGGTGATGGATACATGTACTATTCTAGTTCTCGTTTCGACAGGCACTATGATTGTCATCGTTATCATCCTTATAGGAGGAGTGATAGGGGATATTTTTCGGATGAGTTTAAGAAAGCTAAGCCACCTACTTTTGATGGAGATTTGAGGAAGTCAGAGGATGCATAGGCTTGGTTACTTGGGATGAATAATTTATTTCAACTGCTTGATTACTTAGAAAACATGAAGGCCAGAATAGCCACATCCATCCTTAAAGGTAAAACAAATATCTAGTGGGAATATGTAAGGCAAGCTAGAGACATCAGGATGGAGGAGTTGAGTTGGCATGAATTCAAAAGACTTTTCAGGAAGAACTACTTGTCAGAAAGGTACCACAACAGTAAGGCCAAAGGATTTTACGAACTAAATATGGGATTGATGACAGATGAGGAGTAGACGACTAACTTCCTGGAGCTATTGAGGTATGTACTATATCTTAAGGATGAGAAGGATAAAGTTCAGAGATTTGTTAGTGGATTGCCATTAGCTTTTAGAGATCAGATTGAGTATGATGAGCCTTGGTCACTTGAGGAAGTTATTGGTAAATTGAAGCATTGCTATGAGAAGTCAAAGCATAAGAATGAATCTCAGCAAGGATGGAAAGGGAAAGACAAAGGTAAAGGTAAATGGCATTCGAAAAGAACAAGGCCTCAATGTAACAACCCTAGTGAAAATTCCATGTAATAAAAGTTAAAAACAATAACCACGGTCGATGGGGCACTTATTCCAAGATGAATTTTGGGCAAGACATCCTAGGGGGTGTTCATTTGGTTGTTTATGGCTAAGGAAATTGGCAAAGGCAATGGCTAAGGATTTGGAAAGGAAAAATGGCATTTTTGGCACATTTGTTTATGAAAATAATGGAAATTAGAAGAAAAAAGGAGGTGAAAGGTCACAGGTTTCATTTGAGGAGGAAAATAAAGGAAAATAATGGAAAATGAAGAAAATAGAGGCCTCGTCCATAAAAAGGCTTATTAGGACCAGTTGGTAACCTTTTGTCAGTTCAATGTTGGAACTCTCTCATTATTCTCTCTCTCTCTCTCTCTCACATACTCTTGGAGACTTATAATTTTCGTGGATCACTCTTGCAGGGTGTGGCATACTTGGATTCTTAGAGCAAGAAGGCAAAGGAAGAGTAGGAAAGCACAAGAAGGCATTGGGATCAACAACTACATCAAATTTGTTTGCAGGTACCGAGTTGCATGTATGTTTCCTTCACTAGTTTTGGCATGCATGGAATATGCATGTGGTTTGTTGGTTGTGATCTGTCATTGGCATGGAGGATGGTCAAGATTGACAGTGGATTTCCTAGCCTTGCCATTTCCTAGATAGCCATGGTGATTGTGGGTTTATTTCCTTGTTGTGTTTTTGATTGGTTCTCATGTTTCCTTAGCTTGGGTTGAGTTACTAGTCCCGTAGCCTTGGTTGGAAAAACGCTCTGGAGCCCTGGAACAACTTGGGTTGAGTTACTAGTCCCATAGCCTAGGTTGGAAAAACGCTCTGGAGCCCTTGGTGGGTTGAGTTACTAGTCCCATAGCCTTGGTTGGACAAACACTCTAGAACCCGGTAAAAGTTGTGGGTTGAGTTACTAGTCCCGTAGCCAGGTTGGACAAATGCTCTGGAGCCCTAGATGGCTAGGATAGAGACTGATTTGATGATGGTTTTGGTGATGTCCGACGGTGAGGTAGAATCACTATTTGAAGGATTGAGGTGGATGGCCTTGGAAGACCTAGATGAGTTTTGATTGATGTGCTCTATGAGATCCCACATTCATGCTTGGAATATGGCACAGGGGTGAATGGCTGAAGAGAGATTTGGCTCAGCCATTATACAGTCGAGTGGAACGTGGAAGTCCCGTCCCATGTTTAGATTTTGCATCATTAATGAAAGGTTATTTCCCTTGTATTTCTATGAGCATTTTGATGGATTATATGTGGTCTATACATTGACTGTATTTTCATGAGTATTTCTGCTGCTATTATGCTGGCTATGTATGTGTTTTATGATAGCAACCATGTGTGGCTCTCATCATGTTTTTACTTGTAATTGAATAATCAATGTACCTATGGTCGAATGGATGGAATGGTAGTTGATGTGTTTAGGCATCAATGGTTCTTAGCGACTCTCAGCTAAGTATGAGACCTCTATACTTATAACTATGAATTGCACCTGTAGATTACATATTTGCAATATGTTTGACGAAATGCCTGTCATGGCTAGTAGGGTTCCAGTCAAGGTCTTGAAGAGGTATTTGCTTTAGTACTGTCATTTCCATGTTAATTTACTGATTTGAAGAGATGGTTCAATTCTGGGTAGTGACCTGGCCTCTGGGCTTGAAAAAGTGCCTTAAATTCCAGGATTGTTCACCCCTCGTAGTGGATGGGCTATGTGTTGGTCATGCATGCATGTCAATTGCATGTGTCTCTCTCACCCTTGCATTCCATGTGCTTATGGTATTTGCATGATGTTGTTCATGATTGCAATGATGTTGTTATGGGAGATTGAGGTGTTATTGTAGAATGCATCTGTTATGAAACTAGCTCAATAAAAGATAGAAAAGATAGATCAACGCCTTAGAATTCAGCCTCTTCGAGGGGGCAACCTCCTTTACATTACATAAATGAACAATTCTTGGATGATTCAAATGACAAAACCTCCTTTCTATATATAGGAGTCTAAGGAGTCACAATATAACCCAGCCGACCTAACAATAACAATATAAAGCCACAAAAATAACAATAGATGGATTCTATGGGGCATAGTAATAACAATATGGGGATAATAGGGGCACAACAATATTAATAAGGGATGCCACTACAATAGTAATGGGGTAATCACTAGTATTATAAGGACCCAACATGCCCCTCTCCTTCAAAAAAGTGTTGTCCTCAATGCTTGAGTAGTTCTGGATGCTTCTGTATAAAATTCTCATCCCCCCATGTGGAATCTTCAACGGATAAGTTCTTCCACTTGATAAGATACTTCGAAATTGATCAATTTCGTAGCTGTTGAGTTCTTGTTTCCGTGACTGCTTCCGGTTCCAATATAATTTTTCCTTCCTCGTCAAGTTCTGGCAATATTGTTTGAACTGGGAGCTTGTCGCCTATAACCTTCTTTAAACATGAAACATGGAAAACTGGGTGCAATTGAGATGTTGCAGGGAGCTTTAATTTGTATTCCATAGTACCAATCTTTTGCAACACCTTGTACTGACCATAATACTTTGGTGATAATTTATTATCCTTCTTAGCTTGCTTGAGGGACATTTGCTTATATGGTTGTAGCATAGGAATACCCAATCACCTACATCAAAACTTCTTTCGCTACGATGTTGATCTGCCTGTTGTTTCATTCTATTCTGTGCCAACACGAGGTTATCCTTTAAGAGTTGGAGGACTTGTTGTTGATGTTCGATGTGATGTTCCACTGCTTGAACCTTAGAATTTTCTCTTAAATATGATGTGATGGATGGTGGTTGATATCCATAAAGTGCCATAAATGGGGTCATTTTTGTTGTTGTATGGAAGGAAGTGTTATACCACCATTCAGCCAGAGGCAACCATTTGACCCATTGTGTCTGTTTATCACATACAAAGCAACGAAATATCCTTCCAAACATTTGTTTACTATCTCAGTTTGCCCATCAGATTGAGGATGATAAGATGAGCTATGTGTTGGCATTATGTTTCAGGAATGGCTATATATGTTACAGATGTTGTACTTGATGGCAACTCCCATGACAAGGCTCTCTTTTTATTGAAAATAAAGAAGGACGCAGGAAATCAATTCAAAAGATGCGTAGCCGCAGGTACACCATGCAGAATCCGCGTCCAGAGACGCAGTCCAGCCGTTCAGGAGGTGCGTCCACCCAATGCACACATTTTAAGGCAGATAAAAGCACACGTGGGGGTTTCTTGTGTTTTACTCTTGGTATCTAGCCGACGGTATTGTGTTACTATGGTGTCGGCTCATGGTATTGTTCCATGATTTGAGGAGGAGCTTGCCTATATAAAGCAAAGGAGATCATTTGGTTTGTGTATGTCTTTGGTTGAATATCTTATGAGGCTAGATCTGGTCTAGATCTAAAAGGGCGAATCTTCTGAAAGACTGAGATCTCTTTGGCGCATGATCAGATCTGTAGATCTGACCGTTTGGGTTACTCTTAAAGTCTTAAAATCATTCATACCCGAAGGTACGCAGGTTCAGTGAAAGGCAAGTGCGCCGGGACGCAGTGCAGTAAGAAGAGACCTGCGTGTGGACGCAGGGCAGAGCAAGATTCAGGTGCGTCTGGGACGCAGTACAGTAACAGGCGCACTGCGTGGGGACGCGGAGCATAATAAGGATCAGGTGCGTCTCTGAGCAAAAAGACGCGGCGCGATAGTATTTCTGAGTGCGTCCCTGCAGCAAAAGAACGCGGCGTGACAGTGTTTTTGGGTGCGTCCCTGCAGCAACAGGACGCAGTGCAGTTGAAGGAACAGTGCGTGGGCACGCAGCGCAGCAGAAGGATCTCTGCGTACGGACGCAGGGGAGCAGAAGGTTAACTGCGTCTGGTCGCAGGACACAGAAGGGAAAACTGCGTCTCTGTCTTAAGATGTTCTGTTGATTGAATTTCTCTGTTGATAAGGTGTTCTGGGTTAGTTCTGTTATTACTGATCTGATAACTGTAGTGGACTGTAACTGTTATGTACTTGATGATCATTTGATGCTTTATGAAAAGAAGTAGGGGGTTGTAGCTCCCTTCCAGGAGAAGACTGGAAAACGAGAGAGAGTTGTAGCTCTCTGCAGGTTGCAGCCTGCGTACTGGTAAAGGACTGCACCAGTACAAAATCATTGTAAAAGGAGTTTTTAATTTGAAAGAAGATAGAGACATATTGCAGCAGGTGGTTTTCACCCACATTGGGTTTCCACCTTACATCTTGTGTTCTTTGGTGTGACTATCTGTTTTCTTTGTTCATGCTCATTATTTTATGGTACTGACATGCAAAAATAATTCAAAGATCAAATAAGGAAGATTTATTAAATTGCGAGATAATACTGATTCACCCCCCCTCTCAGTATTATTTCCAACACTATGAGCTAACTGAGTACCAAGAAAAGAAAATAATTCTGTCCAAAAATTTCCAGTGAAAATGGGATCTCTGTCACTTACAATAATCTTTGGGTTTCCATGCAGCTTTTGAATTGTTTCTATAAATGCAGTAGAAATCGTACTGGCTTTAAATGGATGTGATAATGCACAAAAGTGTGCATACTTGGTAAGTCTGTCAACTACCACCATGATGACACTCTTTCCCTCAGACTTGGGTAAACCTGTGATAAAATCCATTGAAACATCCTCCCAACGTTGGCTTGGAATGGATAAAGGTTGTAATAGACCTGGTGTCTTAATTGTTTCAACTTTATTTTGTTGGCAAACCAAACATTCCGCCACAAATTTTTGAATATCCGATTTAAGGCCATCCCAAAAAAATTCCTTCTTAACCCTGTGGTAAGTTTTTAAAAATCCTGAGTGCCCTCCTAAGGGAGAAGTGTGCAATTCCATAAGAATCTTTTGTTTTAGTTGGAATTCTTACAGAGGTATAAGCGATCTTTGTACCATAAAGAATCATTTTGCTAGCTAAATGTATCAGACGTACTGGAATCTTGTTGTAACTTTCAAATAAGTGCCCACACTTCTTCGTCATTCTTCCATTCCTCCCTTGCTTCGTTTATCCAATCTGGTTGGATAATAGAAATGGCGCACAACAATGCTTCCACATCCTCATCCTTTCTTGAGAGTGCATCTACACCACATTTTGCTTCCCTTTTTTGTAGATGATTTCAAAGTCATAACCCAACATCTTTGTGACCCACTTTTGTTGCTCTTCAGAGGATAATCTTTGTTCTAAAAAGTATTTAAGGCTATCATGATCCGTTTTTACCTTGAAGTGTCTTCCCATTAGGTAGGGTCGCCATTTCTTAAGTGCATGGAGTATTGCCAACATTTCCTTCTCATAAATAGCTTTGTGTAAAAACTTTCCCTTGATTGGACGACTTTCAAAAGCAATGGGTCTTTCATCTTGTATTAAAACAGTACCAATTCCATTTCCTGAAGCATCACATTCCACAATAAAGGTTTTTGTGAAGTTTGGTGTAGCTAAGACCGGTGCTTGGCACATTGCCTCTTTAAGATGTTCGAAGGCCTTTGTTGCTTCTGGAGTCCATGAAAATGCATCTTTCTTCAATAATGTTGTTAGAGGTGCTGCTATTCTCCCATAATTCTTAACAAACTTGCGATAATACCCTGTCAACTCGAGAAATCCTCGCAGATGCTTTATGGATGTGGGGATTTTCCATTCCTTAATGGCTTTAATTTTTCTAGGGTCTACCTTAACTCCTTCATGAGATACAATATGATCCAGATATTCCACCTCTTGTACTCCAAAGAAACATTTGGATCTTTTTGCATATAATTGTTTCTCCTCCAATAGTTGTAGCACCCTGTCAACATGTTCAACATGATCCTTCCAAGACTTGCTGTAGATTAGTATATCATCAAAAAATACTAACACAAATTTTCTAAGGAATGGTTTGAAAATGGAATTCATCAAACCTTGAATGTTGAAGGTGCATTGGTAAGGCCAAAAGGCATGACCAAAAATTCATAATGACCCTCATGAGTTCTAAATGCTGTTTTCGGAATGTCTTTAGTCTTCATTCTGATTTGATGATATCCTGAACGAAGATCCAACTTGGTGAAGTAAATTGATCCATGTAATTCATCCAGTAATTCATCAATGACGGGAATGGGAAACTTATCTTTAATAGTGAGTTTGTTGAGCTCCCTATAATCCGGACACATGCACCATGATCCATCCTTCTTGTGCACTAATACTACTGGAGCAGAGAAAGAACTTTGACTCGGTTGAATTATACCAGCCTCTATCATTTTTGCAACCATACGTTCAATTTCACTCTTTTGGGCATAGGGATATCTGTACAGCCTGGTGTTTGGAGGAACACTTCCTGGAATCAGATGAATAGCATGATCATGATCACGAATAGGTGGGAGACCTTTGGGAGTCTCAAATACCTTGGAATGATTGTCCAAGACTTTTTGGAGATTTGGAGAAATAGATGATTGCAATGTGGAAACATTTAGCGAACATAATTGTGCAATTACACCCCTTTGTTCCTTTTTTAGAAGCTTTGTCATACCGTTAGAGCTGATTATCTTTCCCGGTTTCCCTGCAATACCCCTTAATTCAACTTCCTTTCCTTCCACAGAAAATTTCATGAAAAGTTCTTGAAAATTAAAAGCTATTGTACCCAAGGATTGTAGCCATTGGGCTCCTAGTACAACATCAACACCTCCCATTGGAATGGAAAGCATTGGGCTAGTCAACACATATTCTCCCATCGATAGCTTGATATTATGGCACTTTCCAGAGCAATTTATTGTTCCTCCATTTGCTACCATCACTTGACACTCTAGTGCTAGATATAAGAAGAAATTCAATTCTTTTGCTACCTTACAATGAATAAAATTGTGGGTACTTCCTGAATCAATCAACACTATTACCTTTTTCTTCTTGATTTGTCCTTCTATCTTGATGGTTTGAGGAGTGGTAATTCCCGCCAATGCATTACAAGATATGGTCGGATTCATTTCTTCTTTATCTAGGCTTTGTTCCTGGAGTATATCCTCTTCTTTTGACCTTTCTTGCTCCTTTTCTTCTTCCTCTTTGCAATCTATGTAGAATAATTTCTTCTCAGCACACTTATGACCTATAGTGTATTTGCTATCACAACTGTAACAAAGCCCTTTTGCTCTTTTTTCTTCCAATTGTTGTGGTGTCAACCTTATAGGTTGTGGAAGACTAGGGGCAACAACACTTCCATATTTATAGTTGTGAGTGGTATGCTTCTTGGTTGCCATGATTTTGCTTTCCAGTTTTCTTGCTAACCTGAATGCCTTCTCTAATGAATCAGGTTCCCAAAGGCGAACATCATGTTGGATATTATCCTTTAAAGTCCCTATGAACACATCAACCTATGTTCCTCTGGAATATTTTTTACCCTTATGTTCAATTTTTGGAACTCCTCAATGTGCTCCATTATTGAACCCTTTTGTTTGAGACTTATCAATTGGCTAAAAAAAGTGTTGCTTTTTGTATCCTCATAATGTGCTGTCAATTCTTCCGTAAAAATTGCCCAAGTGATAATTTGTTTACGAGAGCAAAGTCATTGATACCATACAAACTGATTTGGTTCCAAATATAAAGTTGCAATACGTACCTTTTGTGTGTTTTGCACATTATTGAGATCGAAAAATTGCTCCATCTGTAATATCCATGTTGCGGGATCCTTGCCATCAAACTTCCTCATATCAATTTTTGGAATATGGTGGGTCTTTGATCCCACATTAGAGTCTAAGAAATCATGATTAACATTTCTTTTGTTCACATCATGAGTTTCCTTTACTACCTTTTCACCATTAGTAAGTATTTCTTGTAGAAAATTTGTCAAATCTGTCTTCAAATCTGCCATGTCTCTCTTCAAATTTGTCTTCAAATCTATCTTCAAATTGTCCATCTTAGCTTCCACGCCCTTTATCTTAGATTCCACGCCATTTATCTTAGCTTCTGTTAGTTTTCGTGAGAGTGACATTTGTTGCACTTGTTCTTGTAATTTTGATATATCATGTAGCATTTCTTCCTCTTCTTCATGAGTCATGCTAGAGCTTTCAGGTTGCTTACTAGGTGTTTGCATTTTCTTTCCTCGGGCATCAGTTACCAATAATAATGCTCTACTATGCCCTTTGAATTCCTTCAAAATAAATTTTCAAACCAAGCTTAAGCAAAAATTTAAAAAAAATCTACACACCTTTTTTCACTTGTAGGAGCTTGATATTTCCTCTGATGTATCTCTGTACTTTCTGATCATCCAGTTTTGAAATTGCAACCTGCAGTAGCCCTCTGTGTCCTCTTTCCAATGCCACCAGTCTGACCCAAATTGGATTCTCCAAGGAAGAGTTATGCAAAATCTCCCACAGTGACTTGATTATAGACTAGTTCAGTAGAGCGAACTTGTACGAGGTGCCACGAGTCACTGTTTCAACCTTTGGCTCTGAAAAATACCTACAAGAAACTACATTCCATCCTCTTTCTGTAACTTTTTACGAAATTTTAATCTGATTCTCAGAGAGAAAGTTATGACGATTTTCCCCAGGTCACCTGTTTGGAATGTAATTCAGGAGTCTGCAAAAAGACCAACTTCCTCAGATCATATCTCCACAAATATAGATCGAAAAACTCTGAAATTTGAACACGAGGTTCAGCGTGATGTCTTCTCAAATGGGTTTTTTTTTTTAGCTTCTGAAACATCGCAAAAAAAAGTTATAGCGAAAATTCCACGATGACTAATTTGGAGCAGCGAAACCCTAGAATCCAAAGCTCTGATACCAAATGTTATGAAACCAGCTCAAGAAAAGATAGAAAAGATAGATCAACGCCTTAGAATTCAGCCTCTTCGAGGGGGCAACCTCCTTTACATTACATAAATGAACAATTCTTGGATGATTCAAATGACAAAACCTCATTTCTATATATAGGAGTCTAAGGAGTCACAATATAACCCAGTCGACCTAACAATAATAATATAAAGCCACAAAAATAACAATAAAGGGATTCTATGGGGCACAATAATAACAATATGGGGATAATAGGGGCACAACAATATTAATAAGGGATGCCACTACAATAGTAATGGGGTAATCACTAGTATTATAAGGACCCAACAACATCATTGTGAGTGTATGACTGGTTACATGTTGATTTATGTTGCTTACATGTATCATTGTAGTGTGCTTGGTTACATTCTTGCATGTTTGGTTACATTCTTGTATGCTTAGTTGCATGTATAATTCTTGTAGGTTTGATTTCAAGAATTTTTCCTTCACAATTGATCATATGTGTTTATGCATATGTGTGGATGGTTATGCATCATTGATGCATGTTCATGTTTGCATGTGGTCAAGTGTATAGTGACGTAATGATGGTGGTTTCCATGCATGAGGTCATGGTGTGTGTTATTGTTGAGGTCATGCATTGATGACTAGACACTACCTAGAATGACGGTTGCATGGTTGTATGCTTATGTTTTATGTTTCTATACGCTGTAATGATTATGCTATACATGTATCACGTTGATTTGTATCCTCCCCGAGCTATACTAAGGTACGTTGGTTTATTGTGATTTGGCTTAGTTGACATGATATACATTGTAGGAATAAATATCAAATGGCTAGCAAGATGGTTGACTACAGGGACTCTCCCTATGAATCCGAAGAGCAGTATGGTGTTGGGAACTCTTTCGATTTGGAACTAACACTAAGAAGTTTAAAGGAAGAGATAAGGAGTTGTAAAGCAGATAATGACAGAATCATACAGTCACAGGAAAAAGGTAAGTGTAGTCATACTTTAGAGTTTGTTAGATTTGCAGCGGTAAGGACCACTTCGGATCAGTCTTGAGCCGGAGGACAAAAATAATGCGGCATATGGCAGTAGATCGCATGGCGGTCACCAATCAGATAGAGATGACAGAATCTGAGATGGCTGATTGTTGGACACTCTGGAGAGGAGAAGGGATAGACACAGGTATGATTCTAGTTCTGATTCAGATAGGCACTATGATCATCACCGATATCATCCTTACAAGAGGAGTGATAGGGGATACTTGCCGGATGAGTTTAAGAAAGCAAAGCCACCTAATTTTGATGGAGAGGTAAAGATATCACATGATGCAGAGGCTTGGTTACTCGATATGAAGAAGTTCTTCAAGTTGCATGACTACTTAGAGAACATGAAAGCTAGAGTGGCTACTTTCAGTCTTAAAGGTAAAGCAGACATCTGGTGGGAAGATGTGAAGAATGTCAGGGACATAAATGAGGAAGATCTGACTTGGAGTGAATTTGAGCGGTTATTCAAGAAAAATTATCTGTCATAGAGGTACTTTGATGACAGGGCAAAAGAGTTCTATGAACTAAATATGGGATCCATGACAGGTGATGAGTACACTAGTAAGTTCTCAGAACTGTTGACGTATGTGCCTTACCTCAAGGAGGTGAAGGCTAAGATTTAGAGATTTGTTAGTGGGTTACTGGTTGCATTCAAAGATAGGATTGAGTTCAACGAGCCTAGATCATTGGAGGAGGCTATCTAAAAACTGAAGCATTGCTATGAATAATTGAAGCGTCAAACTGAGACGAAGCCAGACTAGAGAGGTAATGAAAAGAACATAGGAAAATGGCACAAGAAGTGAGTAAGACCACAAGATTTGGGTAACAAGGAGAATGTTGCACCACTTGAGAGGTTCAATGCATCAAATAGAGGATAGGGACATAGATTTGAGAAGCATAATAAGGAGCCCATGCAATGTTGGACTTGTGGAGGAGATCATTGCAGGAGGGATTGTCCACAGTACAATAGTGGTAGGCCTAAGGTATACAGTGCGCAGGAGGCACAGACTGTTGGAGACGTTGGTCAGAGTATTCCACGTATCTCTGCAGTCTTAGATAACAAACAAGCAGAGCATCAAGCATTTTTCTTCGAGATGGACGGTAAGCTTTGTGATCAAGTTATTTCTATTTTGAGTGACCCTGGATCTAATTATAGCTATGTTAGTCCTGAGTTGGTGGATAAGTGTGGTTTGGGTAAGGAATTGTATGCAAAGTCTTGGTTAGTGCAGTTAGCTACATGTACAAAGAAGCGAGTGCATCATTGGGTAAGAGCTTGCGCATTTGACTTAAATGGTATGCCTACAGTAGCACATTTGAATGTATTACCATTGGGTTCATACAATATGTTATTGGGCATGGATTGGTTGTATCTACATAGAACCAAGGTTGACTGCTATGATAAAGATATTGAGTGTGTTGATGACTATGGAGAACCAAGAGTATTACAAGGTAAGAAGAAATATACATCAGTTAGGAAGGTGATGGTTATGCAAACAAAGCGTAGACGTAGAAAAGTGTGCAAGCTATTCGCTGTACACATTTCTAGTGATAAGGGTAAGGAGGCCGATGATGCAGATGTGTTGAACAGGTATCTAGTTTTGCAATAGTTTCAGGATGTATTTCTTGAGGAAATTACAGAGTTTCCACCTCACAGGGAGGTAGAATTTTCTATTGAGTTAGTGCCAAGGGCAGCTCCAGCATTGAAAGCACCTTATAGGATGAGCACACTTGAGTTGGTTGAGTTAAAGCTACAACTAAAGGAAATGTTGGACAAGGGATACACTAGGCCAAGTGTATCACCTTGGGGTGCACCGGTCTTGTTTGTGAAGAATAAAGATGGTACTCTCAGATTATGCATTGATTACAGGTAGTTGAACAAAGTGACTATCAAGAACAAGTACCCTTTGCCGATGATTGATGACTTGTTCAATCATTTGAAGGGAGCATCAGTGTTCTCAAAGATTGATTTGAGATCCGGAGACCATCAGGTATGCATCAAAGAGGAGGACATTTACAAGACTACTTCAGGACCAGGTATGGGCATTATGAGTTTGTTGTTGTTCCATTTGGCTTAACTAATGCTCCAGCTACATTCGTGTGCTTGATGAATAATATATTGCATCCATATTTGGATAAGTTTGTTATAGTACTCATTGATGATATACTGGTATATTCTAAAAACGAAAAAGAGCATGTCGAGCATCTAGCAGTAGTGTTGAAATTATTTAGAGATGCTAAGCTTAGCAAGTGCAGTTTCTTTCAAACTGAGGTACTACTTGGGGCATGTCATCTCCAAGGAAGGCATTGTAGTAGATCTAGAAAAGATAAAAGCCATCATGGAGTGGGTAACTCCTAAGAATGTGGATGAGGTGAGATCCTTCATGGGTTTGGCAAGTTACTACAGGAGGTTCATCAAGAACTTCTTGCAGATTTCTTATCCTATCACATCTTTGCAAAGAAAAGGTAAGAAGTTTGAATGGACAGAGGAATGTGAGGCTATTTTTGAGCATCTCAAGCAGTTGTTAACACATGCACCAGTGTTGAAGATTGCAGACCCGAATAGAGAGTTTGTTGTGTGCACAGATGCGTGTAAGAGAGGACTTGGTGGAGTCCTTATGCAGGATGGACAGGTAGTATGCTATGAGTCGTAGAAACTGAATGAGCACGAGCAGAACTATCCCACACATGATCTTTAGTTGGCAACGATTATACATGCATTGAAGATGTGGAGACACTCTCTTCTTGGTAGGAGGTTCACATTGATGAGTGATCACAGTGGTTTGAGGTATTTATTTGACCAACCAAATCTATATGGTAGGCAGGCTCGATGGTTGGCCACGAAGTTCAACTTTGAGATTAGATACATCAAAGGTAAAGAGAACAGAGTGGCAGATACTATTAACAGGTAGGTGCAGGTGAATAACTTAGCATCTATGAGATCTTATGGGACAGATTACAGGACAAGATCTTGCGGGTAGGACAACAAGACGTCAGATATATGGAGATTGTGCACAGGTTGCAATAGGGTGCAGGTACATGTACAGGTCATGGTATAGGTACAGGTCATGATACAGGTACAGGTGCATGTACAGGTACATGTAGTTGTATAGGTACATGTGGCAATACAGGTGCAGATGCACAAGGCATGGACTATCGTCTTACAACAGATGGATTGGTTAGGTTCCGAGACATGATATATGTACCGGATAACAGTGAGCTCAAGAAGGTGATCTTGAGGGAGTTTCATGCAAAACCATATTCAAGTCACCCAGGTTATCAGAAGACACTGACAATAGTGAAGAGATATTATTATTGGCCGAATTTGAAGAGGGGTGTAACAGAGTTTGTGGCTAGATGTTTTGATTTTCAATGAGTGAAATAAAAATGTAAACATCCAGGTGGACTGCTACAGCTGATCGCGATTCCATAATGGAAATGGGAGGTCATTTCCATGGACTTCATCATAGGGTTGCCGAAGACAATGAAGCAACATGATTCCATCATGGTCATTGTGGACAAGTTAACAAAGGTTGCACACTTCATTCTGGTGAAGTCTATGTTCTCAGCTAGTGATGTGGCACAGTTGTTCATCAAAGATGTGGTTAGACTACATGGTGTTCTGAAGAAGATTGTGTTAGACAGGGATGTGAAGTTCACTTCCAAGTTTTGGAAGGAGTTATTTGCAGGTTTGGGCACAGAGTTGGCCTTCAACATAGCTTATCATCCACAAACAGATGGACAGACAAAGAGGGTCAACAGGATATTAGAGGACATGTTGAGGATGTATGTGATGCACCAGCAACGAAAGTGGGAAGAGTATCTCCCCTTGGTAGAGTTCACGTACAACAACGGTTAACAGGAGTCATTGAGGATGAGTCCTTTTGAGGCATTATATGGGCATAGTTGTAAAACTCCCATCAGTTGGAGTGATCTGGTTAGCAGAGTATTGATTGGACTAGATATGTTGGCAGACATGAAACATGAGATGCAGGTGATCAAGAAGAATCTTAAGGCAGCACATGATAGGCATAAGAGTTATGTAGATAAGAACAGGTTATTCAAGGAGTTCCAGGTTGGGGAACAAGTGTACTTGCACATCAAACTGAAGAAGAGCTCCTTGCGGATTGACGTGACAAACTGGCACCACAGTTTTGTGGACCCTTCAGTATCGTTGAGAGGATTGGGCCAGTCGCCTATTGACTTGCACTGCCTCCGACAGTGAAAGTCCATGATGTTTTCCATGTCTCATTACTTAAGAAGTATGTTAAAGATCTTGATCATGTAATTTACTGGTTTGTATTGCAGGTGGAACCAAATGGAGAATTTCAACTGGAGCCTTATTGTATATTGCAGAAAAAGGTGCTCATGCTTCGAAACCAAGCAATAGAGCAATTAAAGTGCAATGTAGCACTTTTGGCTCGGTGAAGCTACATGGGAGATGACAAATTAGATGCAGGCCATGTATCCTTCCTTGTTTGCCGATTGAGGCAAAGTAACTTGATATGGTGGTTTGCTATTTGCTTATGGTGGTTTGCTATTTGCTTATGGTGGTTGGTATTTTCTTATGGTGGCTTGGTATTTGCTTATGATGGTTTGGTATTTGCTTTATGGTGGTTGATATATGTTTTATGATGGTTTGATATATGCTATATGATGTTTTGATATATGCTTAGACATGGTGTTTAGTATATGTTTTGATATATGCTAAGACATGGTGTTTAGTACATGTTTTGATATATTCTTTGGTATATGATTTGGCATATGTTTTGGTATCTATATTTTGATGATGTTGCTATATGTACACCGTGTATGGATGTAAATACCGTAATGAGTTATGTTATAAAGCTCCACTATGCGGTATGGGTGTCATGTTATTATGCTATCATGTGGTTATATTATCATGATGTTATGATGTTATATGAGTTGGCACTCAGCAAGATGATCATTGTAAATACCGTAATGAGTTGTGTTATAAATCTCCACTATGCGGTATGTTGTCATGATGTTTTTCTCTTGAGCAGATCTTTCATTGTAAATACTGCATCGAGCTGTGTTATAAAGCTCCATGAGCAGCATCCTCTTTCAGTAGGTTGTTGAGGCATATGTGTGATTGAACACCGAGGATGGTGTCCCCCAAGGGGGAGGGTTCTGTAACAACCCCGATGAAAATTCCATGTAATAAAAGTTAAAAACAATAACCACGATCGATGGGACACATATTACAAGCTGAATGTTGGGCAAAACATCCTAGGGGGTGTTCATTTGGTTGTTTATGGCTAAGGTAATTGGCAAAGGCAACGACTAAGGCTTTGGAAAGGCAAATGGCATTTTTGGCACATTTATTTATGAAAATAATGGAAATTAGGATAAAAAGGAGGTGAAATGTCATAGGTTGCATGTGAGGACGAAAATGAATGAAAATAATGGAAAATGAATAAAATAGAGGCCTCTTCCATAAAAAGGCTTATGAGGATCAGTTGGTAACCTTTTGTCAGTTCAGTGTTGGAACTCTCTCATTATTCTCTCTCTCTCTCTCTCTCTCTCTCTCTCTCATACTCTTGGAGACTTAGAATTTTCTTGGAGCACTCTTGGAGGGTGTGGCATACTTGGAGACTTAGAGAAAGAAGGCAAAGGAAGGGTAGGGAAATACAAGAAGGCATTGTTGGGTTATGTTATATACTTTCCACGACTATCCCACGCGTGGGGGGGGGGGGGGGTATAAGGGGGGCAGACGCCCCCCATGTACGTTGCGCTAGGAGTTGCCGGGGGGTTTGGGGTAGCATGTCGAGAAATTTTTTTTGGACCCTATATTAGGTGGGTAGACCTACCTATAGTTTTGTGCATGGATTTCACACATTGTTTTGGGCATGATGGTGTTTTGTCCAATATTTTGTAGATCTGGTCAAGGGTACTATGATTATGTTCTAATCCAGGGTTAATGGAATGGGGTTTATGGATGCTTCATCATGTATATATATGTATTGTAACATTGAAAGGAACATAATGAAAAATCAATCTGGTAGTCACGGTTTTGGGATCCAGGGGAAAATCTCAATGTATATTTGTTTTATGTTTTATGCTCTCGTCATTGTTTATTTTTTATTTTAGAATTCACATGTCAATAATTTTTGTACAGGGTTAAAACCTACATTTGGTATCAGAGTTGTTTTGGCTTCAAGGGGATGCCTTTGCTGTTGAGGGGTTTTTTACTCGGGCCTGTGGTAGACCCTATTCAGTGGGAGATCTGTGGGATTGATTCTTGTGGAGAAAGAAGATGGCGAGCAGTGGAAAGATAAAGATGGAGAAATTGAATGGTCAAAGTTTTGAGCTGTGGAAACTCAAGATGGAGGATTTGCTGGTGGATAAAGAGCAGTGGATCGCGGTAGATCTGGGTACTAAACCAACAACAATGTTAGCTGAAGACTGGGCGAAGTTGGATTAGAAGGCAAAGAGCACAATATGGTTATGTGTCTCAGATGCAGTATTGTTGAATGTATCAAGGGAAGCTTCGACAAAGGCTTTATGGGACAAGTTAGGGACTTTGTACCAATCTAAGTCTCTGGTGAATAAATTGTTCCTACAAAAAAGGTTGTATAACCTGAGGATGAAATATGGAGACTCAGTGACATAGCATTTGAATGAATTTAATACTTGGGTAAGCCAATTATTATTTTTTGATATTAAAATTTCATATGAAGATATGTGCATTAGTTTGTTGTGTTCTCTACCAGATTCGTGGGACAGTCTGGTTGTTGCAATAGGTAGCAATGCAACTACCTTGCAGTTTGATGAAATAGTCTCATTCTTGTTGTCGGAGGAGATTAGACAGAAAAATATGGAGGGCCAGAATGGTGATGCCTTGTCTATATGAGGACGGTCCCAGAATAGAAACAAAATAAGTCCTCAAATGGGAGATCTAAATCTCCAGGAAAACCTGTAAAGGTGTGCTAGAAATGTAGAAAGGAAGGGCACTACTGTAATTCTAAAGCTCCTGAGGAAGGAAAGGGATCTGATGATGCTCCTTCTGCAGAGGAAAAAACCACCTCAGATGAAGGTGGGGATGTGTACTTGGCTTCTTCTACAAGTACACATGTAGATCATGAGGCATGGTTGATTGCATCATGTGCATCCTTTCACTTCACTCCCCAAAGAGAGTGGTTCTGCGAGTATGAGAAATATGATGGTGGTGATGTCTTCTTAGGGGATGACAGGAAGGCTAGAATCGTTGGTCATAGCAAATTCAAGTTGAAGTTGCAAGGTGGAAGGATTAGAACACTTTTGGGTGTTTTGGATATTCCTGCATTGGCCAGAAATCTGATTTCTATAAGCAAGATGGATGATGCAGGTGTAAAAATAGTGTTCGAGAAAGATACCTGCAAGATGGTTCGAGGAGCATTGGTATTGATGCGGGGAGTTCAGATTGTAAGTCTGTACAAGCTTCAAGGTAGCACTGTTATTGATGGCTGTAACAACTTTGTGGTTCTTGAAAGTAGAGCAGAAAATCTAGTGGCCTCTAGAGAAAAGACAATGCTATGGCATCAAAGGCTTAGACATATTGGAGAAAAGGGCCTTCGAATACTTCATGGTAATGGTATGGTAGAAGGTATGTCCAATAGCTCTCTGGATTTTGATTTATGTGAAAATTGTGTATATGGGAAGCATAATCTGGTGAGTTTCCCCTTTGGTGGTAAGAGGGCGAAACAAATATTAGAGCTTGTGCACAGTGATGTGTTTGGACCTGTGTCGGTTCCATCACTAGGAAAGTATGTGTAATGTGTATCATTTATAGATGACTTCTCAAGGAATACATGGATATATTTCCCCAGGAAGAAACCTGAAGTCTTTGACAGGTTTAAATAATTTAAGGATTTGGTGGAAAACCAGATAGAGAAGAAGATAAAGGTGTTGAGGATAGATAACAATGGAGAGTTTTTCAAGAAGGAATTTGAAGGGTTCTGTAAGAAGTGTGGTATAGCATGACAAAAGACTACTCCATACACACCTGAGAAAAATGGAGTTACAGAAAGAATGAACAAGATGTTGATAGAAAGGGAAAGAAGCATGCTCAATGGTGCCCGGTTAGAACAGGAATTATGGGCAGAGGCGGTGGAGATTGCATGTTACATGGTCAACATATTACCTTCATCAGCGTTGGAGGATAAGACTTCACAAGAGGTCTGGACTGGTAAGAAACCTTCTCTTTCACATCTGAGGGTATTTGGATGTGATGCATATGTACATGTTCCAAAGGAGAAAATAACAAAGTTGGATAGTTAATCTAAAAAGTGCATCTTTATTGGGTACAAGGATGGTTTAAAAGCTTATAAGCTTTGGAACCCGGAAACAAGGAAGGTTGTGTACAACTGAGATGTGGTGTTTAGAGAGGTGAAAGAAGTTATTAAAAATGAAGTCCCACCAAAGGAACCTGAGAAGACAGAGTTTGAGCTAAAAGAGGAAGAATTAGACTCTACAACAGAAGAGGAATCAAAAGATGAAGAGCCACAAACGCCTGCTGTGAGAAGATCAGTTCGAGAAAGAAGGCAGTCAAAAAGGTATAGTCCATCTACTTTCTATTCAAATTTTGCTTTATCTATTACTGATGACGATCCTAGAACTGTGAGGGAAGCAATAGATTCAGAGGATGGAAAACTTTGGAAAGAGGCCATGGTTTATGAAATGACATCTTTGCATAAAAATGAGGCTCGCGATCTAGTGGAGTTGTCGGTTGGAAGGAAACCCATTGGCAACAAATGGGTCTTCAAGAAGAAGATGAATGCAGAAGGAAAGGTGGAGAAATACAAAGCTCGGTTGGTAGCAAAAGGTTATTCACAAGTGTCGGGAATTGATTTTGGTGATATTTTTTCTCCTATTGCTAAGCTAGCTTCTATTAGATTACTTTTATTTGTTGTTGCTGCTTTTGATTTTGAGGTAGAACAGATGGATGTGAAGACAACATTTCTTCACAGGGATCTGTAAGAAGAGATCTACATGAAGCAACCTGAATGCTTTGTAGTGAAGGTAAGTAAATAACTGGTATGCAAGTTAAAAAAATATTTGTATGGGTTAAAACAGTCACCAAGGATGTGGTATCAGAAATTTGATACATTTATACGAGGACTTGGATTCACGAGAAGCAAAGCATACCACTGTGTGTATTTTAAATTAATTGGTGACCGTGTTATTTATATAGTCTTGTATGTGGATGATAAGTTGCTAGTTGGTGCTGCAACATGAAAAATCTTGGTGCTGCAAACTATATTTTGGGCATGGAAATTAAACAAGATCAGACAAAGAGGAAGCTCTGGTTAAATCAGAGGAAGTATGTCGAGACAATAATACAGAGATTTAATATGCAGGATAGCAAACCGGTGAAGGTTCCTATTCCTGTAGGTGTAAAGTTATATGCTAAACAATGTCCCAAGATAGAAGAAGAGGAAGAGGATATGTCCCATGTTCCATATGAAAGTGCAGTCGGTAGCCTGATGTATGCAATGGTCTGTACTAGACCAAACATTACACATGTAGTGGGAGTATCGAGCAGGTTTTTGTCAAAACCAGGGAAGGAGCATCAGATAAAAGTGAAGTAGGTTTTTAGGTATTTGTGTGGCACTAGTGATTAGGGTTTTTGCTACCAAGGAAGACCGAGATTGGATAGAGTTTTGGACATCCGTGGCTTTGTTGATGCAGATTGGGTTGGAGATATGGATCAGAGAAGATCTACAATTGGGTATGTGTTTAACCTATTTGGAGGTGTAGTCAATTGCATGAGTAAGAGACAGTCTGTAGTGGCACCTTCAACTATAGAGGTAAAATACATGGCAACCACTCATGCAAGCAAGGAAGCAATTTGGTTGCATAGATTGTGTTAAAGTATGGGGTTAGTACAACGAGCTACAAGGATAGACTATGGCAACCAAAGTGCAATTTTCTTGGCAAAGAACCTTGCTTATCATTCAAAGACAAAGCACATTGATGTTCAGCATCACTTTGTGAGGGATATGGTTGAGGACAAAAAGGTATTGCTGGTAAAGGTTGACACTTTGAAGAATACTGCAGATGCATTGACAAAGTCTGTGAGCAATGAGAAGGTCTCTTGGTGTAGAGAAACGATGGGCGTTGCATGGTTGAATCAATGACTAAGCTCTCTTATGGCCCCTTGTGGAAAGAAAACAACAAGTGGGAGAATGTTGGGTTGTGTGCATGGATTTCGCACATGGTTTTGGGCATGATGGTTTTCTGTCCATGGTATTTTGTAGATCCGGTCAAGGGAACTATGGTTATGTTCTAATCTAGGGGTAATGGATTGGGGTTTATGGATGCTTCAATATGTATATATATGTATTGTAACATTGAAAGGAACATAATGAAAAATCAATCTGGTAGTACCGGTTTTGGGATCCAGGGGAAAATCTGTTTTATGTTTTATGCTCTCGCCATTGTTTATTTTCTATTTTTAGAATTCGTATGGAAGTAATTTCTGTACATGGTTAAAACCTACAGAAATCAAGATTAGTCACTACATCAAATTTGTTTGCAAGTATTGAGTTGCATGTATTTTTCCTTCACTAGTTTTCGCATGCATGGCATATGCATGTGGTTTGTTGGTTGTGATCTGTCATTAGCATGGAGGATGGCCGGGATTGACAGTGGATTGCCTAGCCTTGCCATTTCCTGGATATCCATGGTGATTGTGGGTTTATTTCCTCGTTGTGTTTTTTATTGGTTCTCAGGTTTTCTTAGCTTGGGTTGAGTTACTAGTCCCGTAGACTTGGTTGGACAAATTATCTGGAGCCTTGGAACAATTTGGGTTGAGTTACTAGTCCCGTAACTTGGGTTGGACAAATGCTTTGGAACCCTTGGTGGGTTGAGTTACTAGTCCCATAGCCTTAGTTGGACAAACATTCTGGAGCCCGGTAAAAGTTGTGGGTTGAGTTACTAGTCCCGTAGCTGAGTTTGAAAAATGCTCTGGAGCCATGGATGGTTGGGATAAAGACCGATCTGATGATGGTTTTTGTGATGTACAATCACGAGGTGGAATCACTGTTTGATGGGTTGAGGTGGATGGCCTCTAGAAGCCCTAGATGAGTTTTGATTGATGTGTTCTATGAGATCCTTTTAGGGCCTAAATCTACCTCAAGCTGAGAAAGGTAAGATCTAGGGTAACATCAAACCACGCTTAACCTGGTAGCTAGCCCTTCCAGGGCGAGAGAGGGCTCTCTCCTTGTCAATCTCAGAAAATATGGCCAATGAAAGCTTGAGATTACTGATGTAATGAATGATTTTAGGCTAGGTATGTGTACAACGGTGTTTGATTGAATTTGATGATGTTTTGTTGGCTCAAATGTGAAAGGTAGATTTGGGTCTAGGAATGAGGCTCAATTTTGCAGAGATCTCTATGGGGCAAGGTAGGCAAGTGATTTGGTACTTCAAATTGAGTGAGATGGAGAGCTTTTAGACAGGTCAGGAGTTGAAAAGGGCATGAAAAACTCAGGGATCCTTTTTACACAACTGAAAACATAGATAACTAAACGAACCCTAGGTAAAGCACTACACTTTCAATGTATTCTACCTTTTATCCTTGTTTGATTTAGTTAAGATGAAACAAAGAGATATGATGACATACATAAAACCATGTAGACTTACAATTACAGAAGAAAACACAATACCAAAGCAAGATGCCACATGAATCCCATAAAGTGCTGCAAACCACTGGTCTATTCCTTAGCCAAACTGCTGAAATGAGTATACAATAAGCTCCAAGCTTTCCCAAAAGTCCAACCTTCTGCCAAATTCCAACCCCTACACTATGAAATTCATAAAATATATACATTTTCTCATCCTTGTACTAAGGGAATTGAGCTCAACCATTTTCTTCAAAATAGAATCAGTTACATTAAACTTGGGTCGAATTTATGAAAATAGGTGTTGAAGATGACCTTGTATCTCCTAAACCATAGCACCTGTTACAAAAATGAAAGAGGTTTTTGTATATAAGGTCATGTTGGAGAAAAAAATCTCTCAAATTTTGGAAATTCGTTTCCAGTTGCTCGCAATCTGTTCCACAAAATCATATCTAAAACAGAAAATCATTAAAAATTTAAATCTGTGAAAATGAGCTATAAATATCTAGTCACATATCCCAATTCATGACACCTGTGAATAAAATGAAAGAGGTTTTTGTTATATGGCTTGTGGTTAACAAAAACCTCCTTGGGTTTTGCAAAATTACTTTCCATCTGTTGTAAAATGGCCCCGCACTAAAATGACTAAAACAATAAAAAATATGAAAATTTTGCTTTGTTTTAATGTAGGCTCCAAATATCACTGTATATCTCCCACATAGTAGCACCTGTGCATAAACTGAAAGAGGTTTTTGTTATTTGGTATGTGATGAACAAAAAACTCTTTCACTTTTGAAAAATTCCTTACCATTATTTCAGAAACTAATTTTGTACTAAACTTGTCAATGTGTGCAGCCACTGACCTCAAAACATGCCTAACCAAGAATCACTCATTCATTTCGATATGATCCAGAAACCGGTTACAGGAGTGTGATATACTGTTGGAAATATTTTTCCGAGCTTCTTATGATGGAAACACTTGTGACATGTTTTGTGTTGAACATCATGTGCAAAACATCTAACAAAACCAGACATAGTAAGAGCTCATGTTGATCCCTGGTGACAGGCTGCGAAGACTGGAACTAACATCGGCTCCATTGGGGATGGAAGCTCCTTGGAGGTGTCAAGAACATCGTAGACCAAGTGCCTCATCCATTGGGCATGGATTCAAACAACTACAAACCCAAAACAACTCATACCAATCCAAAAACATATACATACTGCAACATGTACATAAACAAATACCGAAAACTGAAATGCTGCCTCGGGCAGCTTATTTATGTACAAATCTAACCCACTTTGCTGCAAAATTGATAGATCAAGTAATGTTGTAATGCCATATCAACCAATCAAGTAACTGTGACAAGGATGTTGCTTGAAAGTGCTTCAACCAGGACACAAATGTAAATGCTGACAGCCATACATGCACATAACGAGTCTGGTTATGTAAAAGACAATTTGATCTATCATTCAAAATGAAAAAAATTTCCATGTACATTGCAATAGGATCGAAAAAACCAGACTCTGTTTGCTACCCCAACTCCTCAATACATGCTTCCAGCTGCAAACTGTCAATGCAAACATCCACAGGTAGCGCTATTGTTTCTTGTTTTGAAGGAGGGAGAGTTTCCAAGGACTTTTTGGGATCTTGGAATTCATATGATTAGATCTGATCATTTAAATACTGAATCTCCTTCTCAAAATTTTCAACAACTAACTCAAAGAAACCAATTTTAGCTTTAGGAGGAAACTTCAGAGATCTCAAAAATTGAAGCACGACAATGAAAAATACTTCATCAATTTCAATATCCACTAACTGATCTCTAACTTCTTTTAAAACTTCACAAAGCGCAGGGTTTGCCACATACCCTACCATTTTATTTTAGTGCATGAATGGATCAGTGAGCACTAGAATCTCTGGATTGAGTTGGAGTTGCCAGGTGAATGTTTCAGCCTTCATATGTGTTTGACTGCTGTCCACCATCACCAATCAGATCTGCAACTTGAATGATCTTTCCTGGAGAAGATCTGTCACCTTTTCCCCAGTTTAATGTACTAGGGTAATTTGCAAGTTAGATGTTCAGTTCATAAACTAGACCGGAGATTGACTGAAGCAACATTCATCTACTTATGCACTCACAAAGCAACTGCAGTTCAAAGGCTACCTGGCTAACTTCAGGCTTCGTCTGTAGTTTATAAAGCAAAGAACACTAAAAAACAAATAAAATTTTCTTGCCCAGTATGGTCGCCACTATGTTAGGGCCTAAATCTACCTCAGGTTGAGAAAGGTAGGATCTAGGGTAACATCAAACCACGCTTAACCTGGTAGCTAGCCCTACCAAGTCGGAAGAGGGCTCTCTCCTTGTCAATATCAGAAAAGATGGCCAATGAAAGCTTGAGATGATAGATGTAATGACTGATTTTAGGCTAGGTATGTGTACAGAGGTGTTTGATTGAATTTGATGATGTTTTGTTGGCTCAAATGTGAAAAGCAGATTTGGGTCTGGGAATGAGGCTCAGTTTTGCAGAGATATCTATGGGGCAAGGTAAGCAAGTGATTTGGTACTTCAAATTGAGTGAGATGGAGAGATTTTAGACATGTGAGGAGTTGAAAAGGGAATGAAAAACTCAGGGATCCTTTTCACACAGCTGAAAACATAGATAACTAAACAAACCCTAGGTAGAGCACTGCATTTTCAATGTATTCTACCTTTTATCCTTGTTTGATTTAGGTAAGATGAAACAAAGAGATATGATGACATACATAAAACCATGTAGACTTACAATTACAGAAGAAAACATAATACCAAAGAAAGATGCCACATGAATCTCATAAAGTACTGCAAACCACTGGTCTATTTCTTAGCCAAACTGCTGAAATGAGTATACAATAAGCTCCAAGCTTTCCAAAAAGTCCAACCTTCTGCCAAATTCCAACCCCTACACTATGAAATTCATAAAATATATACATTTTCTCATTCTTGTACTAAGGGAATTGAGCTCAACCATTTTCTTCAAAATAGAATCAATTACATTAAACTTGGGCCGAATTTCTGAAAATAGGTGTTGAAGATGACCTCGTATCTCCTAAACCATAGCACCTGTTACAAAAATGAAAGAGGTTTTTGTAGATAAGGTCATGCTGGAGAAAAACCTCTCTCAAATTTGGGAAATTCGTTTCCAATTTCTCGCAATATGTTCCACAAAATCATCTCTAAAACAGAAAATCATTAAAAATTTAAATTTGTGAAAATGAGCTGTAAAGATCTAGTCACATATCCCAATTCATGACACCTGTGAATAAACTGAAAGAGGTTTTTTTTATATGACTCATGGTTAACAAAAATTCATTGGGTTTTGCAAAATTACTTTCCATTTGTTGTAAAATGGCCCCACACTAAAATGACTAAAACAGTAAAAAATATGAAAAATTTCTCGTTTTAATGTAGGCTCCAAATATCACTATATATCTCCCACATAGTAGCACCTGTGCATAAATTGAAGGAGGTTTTTGTTATTTGGTATGTGATGAACAAAAACCTCTTTCACTTTTGAAAATTTCCTTACCATTATTTCAGAAACTGATTTTGTACTAAACTTGTCATTGTGTGCAACAACTGACCTCAAAACATGCATAACCAAGAATCACTCATTCATTTTGATATGATCCAGAAACCAGTTACAGGAGTGTGATATACCGTTGGAAATATTTTTCCGGGCTTCTTCTGATTGACACACTTGTGACATGTTTTGTGTTGAACATCATGTGCAAAACATCTAACAAAACCAGACATAGTAAGAGCTCATGTTGATCCCTGGTGACAGGCTGCGAAGACTGGAACTAACAGATCCCACATTCATGCTTGGAATATGGCATAGGTGTGAACGAATGAAGAGAGATTTGGCTCAACCATTCTATCGTCAGGTGGAACGTGGAAGTTCCATCTCGGGTTTGGATTTTGCATCATTAGTGAAAGGTTATTTCCCTTGTATTTCTATGAGCATTTTTATGGATTATATGTGGTCTATATGACTGTACTTTCATGAGTATTTTTGTTGCTATTATGTTAGTTATGTATGTGTTTTATGACAACAACCATGTGTGGCTCTCATCATGTTTTTACTTGTCATTGAATAATCAATGTATCTATGACCTAATGGATGGAATGGTAGTTGATGTGTTGAGGCATAAATGGCTCTTAGTGACTCTCAGCTAAGTATGAGACCCCTATGCTCAGAATTGTGAATTACACCTGTAGATTACACATTTGCAATATGTTTGATGAAATTCCTGTCATGGCTAGTAGGGGTCCAGTCAAGATCTTGAATAAGTATTTCCTTTAGTACTTTAATCTCCATGTTAATTTATTGATCTGAAGAGATGGTTCAATTTTGGGCAGTGACCTGGGCTTTGGGCCTGAAAAAGTGGCTTAAATCTCGGGGTCACTGGTACAACATTGGCAATTCTAGTCCATAGTCGCTGGCAGGCAGGCCTGTGAGAGCGAATTTAGGTTACTGGTCGCTCCCTTTCCCGTAGCATGAGAGAGATTATGGCCCAAGAGACCTAAAACAACAGTGTGACCCAGGGACAGGCTGTCTGAGTGGTTGACTTGTCCTCTGAGGGTTCTGTTGATGATGTTGGATGTCTATATGGTGTGTTTCTGTCGGTTCCACTTCCGTAATGTGAATTAGGAGGTCAAATCATATCATAGTTGCCTCTCGTCGCATGTTTACCACAGCTGGCTGGTTGCTTGGGTAGATGTGGGAGGAGGTTGTTACACTCAGAATGCAGAAGAGAAAGAAAATGTTGCACCATATAAGAAGTTCAACATAGCAAGACATGGACATGGGTCACAACAGCAGAATAGAGGTGAGGGTATAGGATGGTTGGAGTGTTAGGCTTGTGGTAAGGAACATATTAAGAGATATTATCCACAGAATCAGGGTGGTAGGCCTCAAATCTATAGTGCACAAGAGGCGTAAAATGTTGGGAATGTTGGGCAGAGCATTCCTCATATCTATGTAGTGCTGGATAACAAGTAGGCAGAGCACCAAGAAATTATTATCGAGATGGACGGTAAGCTTTGTGATCAATTTGTTTCCACTTTGATTGACCCTGGATCACTTATAGTTATGTTAGTCCTGACCTAGTGGATAAGTGTGGTTTGAATAAAGAAGTGCATGCAGAATCCTAGTTAGTGCAGTTGCCTACAGGTACAAAGAAGAGAGTATAGCACTGGGTAAGAGCTTGTGCATTCGATTTGAATGGTATGCCTACATCAACATATTTGAATGTATTTCCATTGGGGTCATCTAATATGCTATTGGGTATGGACTGACTATATCTTCACATGACCAAAGTGGATTCTTATGACAAATCTAGTGAGTGCTTGGATGACAATGAAGAAGAAAGAACCTTATAGTGTAAGAAGAAGGCAACGTTAGTTAGAATGGTTATAGTTATGTAACAAAGCACAGTGGCATAAAAGTGTGTGTGTTATTTACAGTGCATATTTTTAGTTGTTATAGGCCATTTTGTCACGTCTGGTCAATAAACCTTCAACTGGATCAATCAACATCCTTTGACCCCTTTTTCATCATACTTGCACAAAGCCCTAAGCATGATTCATCCTAAATCCTGATTTTCTGCCTGAAAACACCTTGTTTTAGTCCTTTTAAGGACGAACACACCCTGGTCTCTTACTGCCCAATGTTGACTACCACGTTTCCCTACTGTACACTTGCGTTGATCACCAGCAGGTTTCTCAGTGTTGGGGGTGCGTTAATTCTAGAAATTTGAGAAAACAAAAAAGAATCCCGAAGATTCCTCTTCCAAAAGCTTCCAGGATCTGTTGTAACTATTTATCTTAGATAAAAGTCTCAAATCTTATCCTATCCTACCCTTGAGTTTTCATCCCTTATCCCTTGAGCTCATCCTCCCAACAAGAGTGGATCTCAAAGATTGGTAAAAGGATAAGAATTCATGAAATACCTCTTTCACCTATATATTACTTCCATCCATAGGCAAGGGGTTGGCTTTTGGAGAGTGATTATACCCTTCTGTTGTTGTTGTTGTGAGAGATATCTTTCCATGCATTAGGGTGATTAGAGGTGGAATTTGTGACAAGGAAAGTACAAGTCAACTTGGAGGAGCTCTTTTACAAGATCAACACCTATTTTTGGTTGTAACTCACTACATTTCTATTAATGCAAATATTTATTTGTTTTCCTATATATGATGTTATGGTTTCATACATTTCAATACCATGTTGATCTATTGAATAAAGTGATTAGATGATGTTGCATAGATTTTGTGGATCATTGGTTTGTGTTATCTAACTGTGCAGGTTCTAATTATAGCGATCAGAGCATTCAAGCGTAGGAAGGAGCGAAGCATATGACAAATTCCAAGTAGGCTTCATCCTGTTATCTATTTACTTTAAGGAAAACATTAGTCCCTTTGTCTTTATGTTGTTCTAGGTCAGTCCACCAGGACTAGGGAAGATACTTTTGTCTATAGTCGTAGATTTTTCATAACAAATTGGAGCCAATATTAGGGTGTGGTGTATTCCCTTGGTGGTTTCTTTTTCCATTGTGCTTGTCTTACCTCTTCTTTAGACATTTATTGTCTTATTCAGTCAACAACATACCTAGGATTACCTTTCATTGAGTCTCAATTGCAATCCTTGTGTTAGAACTTTGCATGCCTAGACCAACGCACCCTGTAGTCTTGTGACAGAGCATTGCACCCTAGTTGAGCCTTCTCTGTGCTTGCGTTGACCCCTGTTCATCCACAAGTTTTCTTTTGTCTTGATTTTCTCTATTATCAACCTTGTTCCAACTGCTCTTCCTTAAGTCTTTTAGTGTCTTGTGGTCTCTTTGAAGCCTCCATTTGGTTTGGTTTCATTTTAATACCTTTGGTAAGGGTTTGTTTAAATATTTTCCTTTGTTCTTATCAATAGATCATTTGCAAACTGATTTTGTTTGATCATTGAGTGCTTAGATGAATTGGTGTTCTAGTCATCGTTTCGAAAAGCTTGTTTGAATCAGTGTTTAGACTTTCCATCTTAGTTTTCTTCATCTTCAAAAATTAAGTGACTTGAAAAGAAAAGTCTTTGCATTGGAGTTTAGGGTTTTGTGTGTGCATCAAAATTGGAACAATCATTTAAAAGAGAATTTCATTTTTCACATTGTTTGTTGCATACTCTTTGTCTCTTCCCTTAGATAGATTTTGATTGAATGAGAAAGATTTCATTTCCTCATGATAGTTTGCATTTTAGGATATTCAGCTGACATACACAGTGAGCCCCAAAATTAAAACTTAATAGAAGATAAACATTAAAATTTATTGAATCAACCTAAGGAGCATTTGTAACATTAACACAAACATTTAGAGGTCTAGGCTAGAGACCCGTTCCAACGTCGTTAAACGTAGGAGTTGTCGTTGTTTTCTAACATTGAATCACAAGGGTGAAATCTCATTCCACGTACGTGAGTGTATAAGATCATTCTCCACGTACCTTTGGGTATACTGGATGGTGTTCCACACACGTAAAGTATATGGGAATGCTCTCTTCGAATGGTTATGGATTAGACAACATTACTACGAACTGCACTTCCACGTACCATCGAGTATATTTTGGAAGTCCCCTATAGGTTGTTATCCT
This sequence comes from Pinus tabuliformis, assembly GCA_031772625.1. Taxonomy (NCBI): domain Eukaryota; kingdom Viridiplantae; phylum Streptophyta; class Pinopsida; order Pinales; family Pinaceae; genus Pinus; species Pinus tabuliformis. The sequence goes on along the minus strand of CM062809.1, from coordinate 827,532,980 downwards.
TGCCATAGGTAACCGAGTCGGCCACCTTGTGTACCATGATACTTCGAACACAACATTTGAGAAGATTTCGTACGCGTATGTTAAGTCCTTGGTTCGCCAAGGTGTATATTGCAGTTCATGTTTGCTTGGTAATATTTTATGCCTAGATTACCATATTTTTTAATTTATTTTTGTGTTATTTTCTAAAATTTATTATCGAACATGGAAGAACAAAATCCCCCACTTCGTCGTTCGCATAGAATGAAAAATAAACCTCCTCTTCCACCAGAGGCTGCTCCTGGACGTCGTCAAAAGAATAAAAATACGCAAACAACTAAATTGGGAAATTCAGGAACTACTTTTGGTCCTCCACCTAAATATGATCAACGAGAATCATCTTTCCCTTTGAGTACTGAGCCCGAGATCACATCTACTCTTCCTGGTGAATTTGACATGATTGAAACAGAAGTCCTTGAAACCTTATTGCCTGAGGTTATTGAACCTGACTTTCCTGAGTCAGAAACTTTACTTTCTGAGGTTGTTGAACCTGAGGAACCTCAACTATCTTCACCTATTACTTCAGGTCCTTCTCCTTCTCTTCCTTTGTCTCAGATAAAACCTCAAACCGTATATCTTGGACCCAATGGTGAACCTCTTCCATATGGTCTTGTGAGTATCGAAGATATCCCGCAAGAAGAGTCTCGTCCTTCTACTCATGTTCATTGGAGTGGACTCCATTTTAACTAGACATATCCTCTTCCTCCTCGTCAGACTCCATCGCAAACTACTTTACTTGAGTCTTTTGACTCACCCATTGACTTCTCGCAGAAATCTTCATTGGGATTGTTAACCATGATTGGATCCGATTTGACCTCCCAACTCGTGTCCACCACTATGGTTGAGACATCAAATGTTGCTTCCTGATCCCTATTTTCAACATCTCCAGAGGCACATCTGTATGGTGAGCTGTCTGTCCCACTTGGCTATCAGTCTTTATATGGTACCTTCTTTGGTGCAACTTCCAGTCCTTGGATCGCTTCCATGTCATCCATTTCGAGAATCTGATCTAGCACTTCTCATATGAACGCTACTCAACTGCTCCTTATCCTCCACCTACACCTATAGTTGAACAACATGCTAGACCTTATGTTAGTGGACAAGGTTATCTTCAACAACCTAACACTCCTTATGTTGGGTGCCTTCCATCTGGGTTGCAGTTGCCTCCATCATCCCCTCCTTCCATGGCAGGGGGGCAACTTGTTGTTGGTATACCTCAAATTGGTAATCAACCTTATTATAATCCTCCTTATCCTGGGATGGCTGCCAGTGTTTGGAGACCTACTTTTCTTGTCCAACCCGGTTCATTTTGGGACGTATTCTTGAATACTCAACCTGTGTCATCTTCATCTCAGGTTCCTACCCATCAATCTGTACCTCAATAAGCTCAAATATATGTAAGTCAACCTTTACAGGCTACTATTACATCACGAGCTATTTCGTTGGTATCTGATACCCCTCAGGTTCCACTTACCCAACCTTTACAAGGTACCTTACACTCTCAATTTCTTGGGAAACGTACTCCTCAAATTTGAGTAGGACGGAATGTGTGTAGTATGACACAACCCCAATCGAATCCAGCTTATGCCGAGATGATGCAAAATCCTACGGGGGTGGTAGTATAGACCTTATCTGGGTGTTCCTCAAGTGCCTTTTCAAGGCCAACATATCCAAATGCAGCCATTCTAGCCTTTACAAGGTTATCCTAGAGCTAGTTAACAAGGTTACGCGTATGTTGGTTACCAAAATCCTCCTTATTTTGGTACCCAGGTTCCTTTTTATCATAACCCTCCTTATCCAAGAACGTAAGTGCTTGTTGCTCAGGCTATTCCTTCTTGTCCAGGCTATCCTTCACCAGGTTTTAACTGATAGTCACCTTTTGTGGTGAATCTTGAATTTCCAGGCTTGACTCAGCTCACCAACGATCCCATCGCTCATTCACCTTGGTGGCCGATAATTCCTACCAAATTGCCTTCTAATATCCCAAAGTTCAATGGGAATCCTGGAGAAGACCCGCCAACCCAAGTCATGACATATCATCTGTGGTGTTCATTGAACTCCCTTAATGATGATTCCATATGATTACGTATTTTCCAATGTATTCTTCCATTTACCACATCTAAATGGTACATTGAGTTACCTAAAGCTTCGTTTCACGATTTCAGTTCCTTAGCCACCTTCCTCATGCATTTCCAGTTACCCATTCGATATGAAACTAGAACGAAACTTTTGACCAAATTTAAACAAACTATAGCTACTCACATTTCAGATCACATTCATAAGTGGCAGCGTTGTCGCCAGTTGTTTAAGTCCTATGTTCCAGATCAATTGTTAGCAGAATGGTTCATTAAATCCCTATTGCCATTTATCACAGAGGATGTAGCTAAAGACGGGGTTGTGACTGAAGGGTAAGTAATTGCTCATGCTTAGTATTTGAACCTCATCTATCCCCAATCTGGCATGCTCTATGAAAATATACGAGATGCTCTGAGACCTTCGAACATTGTTCCTCCAACTCCTGGTAAAGAATCTCATGTTGTCGATGGCATCATTGGTTCTGCCAGTTCACAAACAGTGAGCAAACCATCTGGTGCTGTTCTCACTGCTTCTGCTCAAAACTCTTCATCCAATCCTCCTGCAGTTTCTTCTTCCAAGATAAATGGTATTCATCTAATAAAGGAAAATCTCAACAACAACCAGGAAGCAAGAAGAAAAGAAAAGTAAAAAAGAAGAAAGGTTCTTCACCGCACAATAAACAAACAAATTAGTCCTCTAATGAGAAACGAAAGTCTCATTACCCATGCTTGATTTGCAATGAGGAGAACTTTACTCGTGACTATCCTCATCACGTGGAAGTGAATCCGTTTCTAAAATCCTCCACTTCTCCCACTATGTTGACCGGCCCATTTCCCAATCAGGAGACCCACATGGTTACTCGGCACCCTTCTTCCTCCAACATAGTTTTAACGCTTTCCTCCACAAATCATAAATATGATTTTAAGGTGGCTACTCAAAATAAGGACTATGGTAATGTGAATCCTCTGAACAATCAAGCTACTGATCAACCTACCATTTCGACATCACCTCCATCAGATCCATCTCCGCCCACAGTTCCTACAGAGATAACTATTAATCATGTTAAGGGCATTATTTATAAGTATGCTTTCAACCCTGGCACTAGAGATGCTCAAAATTATAACATAGTTGAAGACTTGGCTCAGTCTCCATCAACTATGTCAACCCTCGAGGTGTTGCAAAATCCCCCCCACAAAAAAAAGGCTTTGCTTTCGACTATTGGATGTGTGGATCCTTCGGATTCCAACCTAATTGTTTTAAGTCATGAAAATTATTCCCCTTGCCTTCTAACTTAATTGGCCTTCATCATCCAAGTCGTCGTTCATGGTAAGAACATATATTGTTCTATTATGGACGAGGGAGCCTCGACCTGCATCATGTCCATGTCTTGCTAGAAAGTGATTGGTTCCCCTCAACTGTGTCAGTCACCTACCACATTGAAAGATTTTGATGAGAGAACATTAAGCCCTGTGGTATTCTGAATTCCTTACAAGTAGAATTAGGTGGAAAAATTGCATCCATAGAAGTGGAAGTCATTGACGGACCTCTTGATTATAATCTTCTATTGGGTCGCACGTGGGTTTACGCCATGGCCACGATCGTTTTGACTTATTTCCATATGATTGCCTTTCCTCATAAGGGTGGGATTGTGGCCATTGACCAACTCACCTTTTTTGCCTCTGATTCTCATGTTATTGGAAGTGTCCCGCTTGTAGGGGAAAATCTACATTCTTATCATCATGTTGGGTTTGGACTATTAAAGGATTCCTTGCTCATGGGAACCTTTTCGCTTTCTCCTCCTCCACTTCCTGACAACTCATATTCGGTTGCTTATGTAGTATACCTAGGGGGGATAATATGGGGTACAAAGGGAGGTACCTAAGGGAATAATGTAATAATGGGATGGGCCATAGTAATAAATAAGGTGGTTAACTCGTATCATGTAAGGGACCACAAATAGTTAGCAATAATGTAATAAGCCCATGGTATTAGATAGATGGTATTGAGAGAACCATGGTAATGACCCATGATATTGTATGTATGAGGCCTATATAGAGGCTAGAGACTCCCCATTGAGAGATGTCAAGGAATATTGTATGAATAGGCATATGGCTTGTGGAGTGCTCTCCTTCCTTAAGGAGTGAATGTATGGTGTTGCCCTACCTTAAGGGTTTGATCAATAAAGAATCATTTTTATCTATATTCAGATCTTGCTATTTATTGGGTTTATTTGTATTCTAATATATTTCTAAGTTAGATCTATAACAAGTGGTATCAGAGCACTTTCTTGGGCAAAGTGGAGATTTTTTTTTTTTTTTGTTTTTTTTGTAGGAATTTTTTGGGCGGCGAGTTTGTAGATAAGTACATTTTGGTGCAAAATATGCAAAATCTAATTGTAGATATGAGTTTTTGGCGAAAAAATACCCAATTTGATAAAAAAAATCGGCCGAATCGGAGTCCGGATGAGGGAGATATTGCTGATTTAAAAATTAGTTGGGTTGCAGACATTTTTTCGGGGTGGCGAGTTTGCGGCGCAGATCTGTACATTCTAGTGCAAGATCTGCAGAATCTAATTGCAGATCTAGAATTTTTGTGAAAAAATACCCAAGTTCAAAAAAAAAATCAGTCGAATCGGAGTCTGGATGAGGGAGATATCGCTGATTTAAAATCAGCTCTTTTTTCAAAAAAAATTTGTGATGGCGGGACAGTTGTAGCGCGGATCTAAAATTCCATTGTCTAGATCGACATTTCTACCACATGGGAAGATGCAAAATGGTTGTTCCATTTCCAAAAACAGGTCATAATAGGGATTTAGAGCAATATTGATAGAATTGTGACATTTCCAAATTTTCGCCAAGTAAGTGAATTTTTTCCCAAACCCTCTTCATGGTGATTCTATATTTTACAGGAAAAGATAATGGTCCTACTATTGAAGAATACATAAAAGCAAAAAGGTCAGTCTTGGCACAACATTGGAGATTGTTGGTAGTGGCTCATTTTTTAGATGAGGCGGCCACATGGTGGGAATTACAGAACAAAAAGAAGTTGTTCACACTTTCAGATGAAGAATTTGAAAAATTACTTTTAGACAGATGGTCTCATGCCAGAAAACAAGATAATGAGAAACATGTGGGGTTATTTCTTACCGGTATCTCCTTATTGCAGGTTCATGGATTGATTCAGAAGGAGAAGATGATTGTGCTTATAAATCCTAGCTGCAAGCATAATTTTATCAATGTTAATTCGACAAAAAAATTATAAGTTCCAACAAAACACATTGAAAATACACAGGTTGGTAATGAGGATGTTCAAGTTTATAAAGATTTGAAGCTTTCTATGCATAAGTACGTGTTGCATTGTGATTTTTATACTTCAGATATGGATAACATGGATGTTGTTTTGGGATATCCTTGGATGGAATCTGTGGGTACTGTCATTATTAATGTGCAGAAGAAATTCCTGAAGCTTTGGTATAAAAAGAAGAAAATTACATTGCAGGATATTTCCATTAAAACCCAAGCAGAGACTATGGAGGCAGAAGCACAAAGCTCTAATGACACTTACCCATCAAATGATGAGCCTTTGATGGTCAACTACCAAACACAAACATCAAACTAGGTACCAGAAAGACAGGTAGTGTCCAAAGAGGCTGAAGCAAAAAAGGTTACAGGTACTGATACATCAGATGAGGACTCAGTGGTTAAAGTAATATTGGAATATAAGAAACAACAGTAGGCACCACAAGATGTACCAGCTACCAATCAGACTCCATCAGGTGGTGAATTAAAGAAAAAGACACCGTTGGTTAAAACTTCAGCATATCACCACCCACATCACCCCACAAGAAAACAACCAACAAGATGGCAACAAATTAGCCACAAGGACAACAACCCCGGCATGACAGATAGAGAGGAGCGATGATCCACCTACTACACATCAACACAGAAGAGTCGCGAGGGTCAGTTTCCATCTCAAGCGAGCGAGGCACCAACAAGATCGAGGGTTCACCTTTCTCTTGGATGGCTAGATGCACGTGCATGGTACCAGTGGACTACTCTTTTGAGTAGATCTTATTATTTGTGTGTTTCCCATGTTTCGGGGACGAAACATGTTAAGGGGGGTGGAATGTAGTATACCTAGGGGGGATAATATAGGGTACAAAGGGAGGTACCCAAGGGAATAATGTAATAATGGGCTAGGCCATAGTAATAAATAAGGTGGTTAACCTGTATCATGTAAGAGACCACAAGTAGTTAGCAATAATGTAATAAGCCCATGGTATTAGATAGATGGTATTGAGGGAACCATGGTAATGACCCATGGTATTGTATGTATGAGGCCTATATAGAGGCTAGAGACTCCCCATTGAGAGATGTCAAGGAATATTGTATGAACAGGCATATGGCTTGTGGAGTGCTCTCCTTCCTTAAGGAGTGAATGTATGGTGTTTTCCTATCTTAAGGGTTTGATTAATAAAGAATCATTTTTATCTATATTCAGATCTTGTTATTTATTGGGTTTATTTGTATTCTCATATATTTTTGGGTTAGATCTATAACAACTTATATCAATATGGTATCATCTTCTACTATCCAAATTGATCCATGGATTGTACTAGAGGAAACTAACATCCATAATTTTGGCAATTGAATGTTGCTTAGCCCCATTGAAATTGATTATGAAGCCATCTATTCGGCTTGTGCGGATCACACCTTCTATTCGATCAACTAGGTCGATCGATCATTGGATTATGGCATGCCTTCTGATCCATTCTCTAGTATATTCTCTATCGATGAGAGCATCATGGAGATCATGATGCTAGACAATGTGTCGTGGGACGATCATCACCATCATTCCTCCTTACCAGATTCCATTGATGATAATCTCAGTGATGTGTATCTACCTAATATTGTTGAGTCTTTTATGAATTATGTTTCTATTCACAAAGTCGATTCCAAAAAGAATCTCTCAAATATTGAAGAGACAATACCTCTTGATATCTTTGTTAAACCAGGTATTGTTGAAAATCTACACATTGGTGTGTCTTGCTCTCCATCCGAGATTGAGACCTATAAAGCCCTATTTCAGGAGTTTCATGATGTCTTTGCCTGGACCTATGAGGAAATGCCAAGTATCAACCCAAATATAGTGGTGCATGAGATTAAAATGTATCCTGATGCTAAACCAGTTTGGCAGCGCCTCCATCCAATCCATCCAAAGAAGGTTGTTGCGATAAAGAGTGAAGTTGAAAAACTCCTTCGTGTTGGTTTCATCTACCCCATTCCTTTGATCGATTGGGTGTCAAATATTGTCCCTGTCATGAAGAAACATGGGACAATCTGTGTATGCATCAATTCCCGAGATGTGAATCGCGCTTGACGAAAGGACAATTACCCGACCCCGTTCATCGACCAGATTGTTGATGACTGTGCCGACTACAAAATATATTCATTCATGGATGGTTTCTCCGGATATAATCAAATCAACATTCTCCCAGCAGATCAACCTAAAACTGCATTTATCTGTCCCTGAGTAACATTTACCTACTGAAAACTCCCATTTGGTATGAATAATGTTGCAGCCACATTTCAACGGAAATGGATTACACTTTTCATGATATTAAACACATTGTGCAACCTTATTTGGACGATCTCCCTACTCATTCTAAGTATCAGGTTGATCACCCGATGCATTTTTGGGTCATTTTCGTATGGTTTAAATACTATAATATTCGACTGAATCCACAAAAATGTGTGTTCTGCGTTAGTTCTGGTCAACTTCTTGTTTTGTTTTATTTCAAAACATGGAATTCATATTGATCCTCTGAAAGTACAGGTGATCATCGACCTGTCTACACCTTCTTCACTTATTCAAATCCAATGAATTCAAGGGAAAGCTAACTTCCTACGAAGGTTGATCCCTAATTATGCTAAGTTGAACAAAGGATTCACTCACTTGCTTAAGAAAGGGGTTCTCTTCCATTGTGAAATTGTTGCTCAGAAAGTGTTTGATGCCTTGAAAGATGTATTGGTTTAGGCATCTCTTATATCCCCCTTGATTACCAGCGAGACTATTTCCTATATCTCGCTGGTGGTGTTTCTACTATAACAATGGTATTGGTCCAGGAAGATGATGTAGGGACAAAACACCCCATATATTATCTGATTTAGAATCTCAATGATACTGAAATTAAGTATACCCATGTAGAAAGTTGGCTTTATGGTCATTCAATCCGTTCAATGGTTCTACCATTATATCTTGCTCCGAAAAACTACGGTTGTTTCAGATTGCAACCCTATGACATACATTTTTTATTGTCAATTACTGGGGGGAAAATACTCTAAATGGATCGTCATCCTGCAAGATTTTGACCTGAAATTCATCAAATCCAAGTCAAAGAAATACCTGGTTTTTGCTGAGCTTATGTGCGACCTTCCTTCCCCTGATTTTGAATCGACATATGACGATTCTATCCCTGATGAGTTGTTGTTTTTGATTTCATCATCTGACCCGTGGTATGGAGACATTCTCATATATCTTTAGACCCAGACTTTCAGGTATGATACCTCTTGCTCTGATCAACGACATCTTCGATACCAAGCCAAGAATTACATCATTATTGGAGATACCTTTTATCGATGCAGTTTTGATATGATTTTATGAAGGTGCCTCATGCATGGGGAGGCCAAGAAAGTCCTTAATGAATGTCACTCAGGGGCATGTGGCAGTTATTTGTTTGGTTATGCTACCCCGTAGAAAATCTTACGCACTGGTTACTTTTGGCCTACTATTTTTCGAGACTATATTCTCGTTGTCCAGAAGTACCATGCATGCCAAATTTATGATCGTAAGACCTGTGCTCCACCTGCTCCATTGCATCTTGTTATCTCCGTTGAACCTTTTTTGAAATTGGGTATTGAATTCATGACATGTAACCCTCACTCGTCTGGGGGGAATGGTTATATCATTGTCGCAATAGATTATTTTACTGAATGGGCCGAGGTGATGTGTACATTTAATAAAACTCATGAAACAAGTGCATATTTCTTTTCCAATCACGTTATCACACGGTTTGGTGTTCCGCAAGCCATAGTTACGAATCACGGAAAGCATTTCCGGAATCATATGATGACCGAATTAACTGCTAAGCTATGAATTTCCTATGAAAGTTCCACTCCCAACTATCGTCAGGCTAATGGACAGGTTGAGGCTATCAATAAAGTTCTCAAAACTATGCTTCAACGTATGGTAGCGGTCCATAAATTAGACTGGCATTTGCTTCTTATGCTGCCTTGTGGGCATACCAAACATCAGTAAGGACTGCTACAGGATTTACACACTTTCAATTTTTTTATAGTATGGAAGCAATCTTTCCAATCAAATGTGAGATTCTATCACTGAAACTAGTTGTAGAACTCATTCCTGCCACTTATGTATAAGAGGAATGTCTTTTACGTATGACTCAATTAGATGAGAGATAATGCGATGCCTCTATAGCTAATGAAGCTCATAAAAGACGTATCAAGGCGCAATACGACAAAAGTGTCAAGCCTCATGTCTTCTCGGAAGGAGACCTTGTTCTTTTATATGACCAAGAATTTGATAAGTTAGGATCAAGAAAGTTCCAACCTATGTGGTCAGGTCCATATATTGTCAAGCATGTTCTTGCAAAAGGGGCCTATGAGTTAGTCAATTTTGATGGAATTCCACTGGCGCAACCTAGAAATGGGTTGTACCTAAAGAAATACTATGCTTGATCTCATGCATAGTAACACTGTGTACATACTATGTATAGGTGTGTTGAGTGTCTCTTTAGAGTTTCCTAAGGTTTATGTTGATCTCTTTTACATTTGGTTTGCAGAAATCAGCATCCCTTGAACCGTATTTTGGTTATGCTAATGGTGCTAGTCGTAGTACTCTGAATCTATCCTCCACAGTGTGGGCAATCTTTGCTCCAAATGGTGAGTTTACAAGGGATTTGTATCGGTCGCTCTAGCAACAACATCATTGAGTATAGCGCAGTGGTCGATCTACTGTCTAATGCTATTTCAAGGGATTTAGTCATCACACTTGACTCACAACTTGTGATACTACAACTTGCTAATCTTTATTCAGTTAGAAGTCCTACCATTTTGCGTATGTTTTTAAGGGTTTGCCTTCTAGAAAGACATTTTGATTTCAAACAATATGAACACATTTCTAGAAATCTAAACACATTGACAGATGCGCTTGCTAATGATGTTTTAGATAAACATTTGCAACAAATTTAAATAAGTTTCAATACACATCACATCTATTGAAAGCATAATAGGGACACAGAAACATTGAAGATATCTATATATAGATATAGATATATAAATTTTGGTTTTACAAAATTTGTGTCCGAGACACATATTTCCACACGACCCATATAAAAAACTACATGCAAATATCTAAGTAGATTAGTCAATGTGCTCATGATAACAAGCCACCACATGAGCTATCTTGAGTAGTAGTCAACCAATATGGCTAGGCTTCTGATAGTTTGTTGTTGAAATCACATTAGAATTTGGTCGATCGTGGTCTCATCTATCCCGTGTGTCAATTCCTCCATGTGGCACCCCACCTTTGTTAGGATCCTGAATACATAAAAGATCCCATAGTACATCTCGTCCTACTGCAACAACCTGTACTGGTTTTAGGACCGCCTTTGGCTGTTCTCCTGTGCGACGGAGATATGAAGCACCTATTGATTGATCAAGCCCAATATTTGCATGGAAAAATTAATAGTTTAATTCTAAGAAACATAAAAAACACAATTTTTTTTTTAAACAAATAGAAAATTCAAATGGTCGAAATATCTTTTAACGCCCCATCGCTCACCCTGAGGAAGCAAAAGCTCAGGGTTGTCATGGAAATCCATCCCTACGTATAGATAATCATTGATCATAATGAACTGTCTATGCAACCATCCAAAGAAGGCTGGTGATAAACTAATCGCCAACGGACTTGCATGTTGGGACATATGATCTATCCACCTCCTCATCCGTGGAACCCTTAGATCAATGGGCTCAAGTGTAATTTGTTGAGGCTGTAGTAATGGAACCCTCTCTAGAGAAAAAGAGACCAAGATGGAACTATATTAAAAGTTTTTTAACTTTCCCTCTTTTGCTTTATAGAATTGTTATTTCATATTGACAAACACTCCCTCACTCTAGTTGAAGACTGTTGGCTCCAAACGCTCCACACCATACTGCATGTATGATTTGCTAGCTACATGAAGTGTTAAGCTACCCACCAATCTGGAAACGATGAATAAGATCATTCTGAAGGGAAAATGGGTTACATCTTTTATGCTATTTGTTCCATCTCTAGTTTGCTTGGATTGAGGTTTGCAGTAAGTAGTGATATAATCTTTCACCATTTCTCCACCCCTTCTCCCACCTAGGAGAGAGATGGGGGAACCTCTTCTGGATAAACCTATCAGAAAATATATGTCCTCTACTGTTATCTCGTAAAAATTTTCCCCAAATCTGAATGCCTGTGCTTGCACATCCCATGCATGAACAATATGTGCTAGTAATTCCATCTGCTGCCTCATACCAGGAAGCCAAAAGAATTTTTGCAATCCACAATTTTTTAGTGCCTGGATGGTAGCAAGGTCATTAGCTACATTTCAATCCTGCTCTTCATGTTCTCTTTCTCTCCTGATAAAGGGCATTTTGTGCTAATGAAGACCTGAAACATTAGGAAGAGATTCATTAGAATCCTTTGCATGTAACAAAACTCAAAAATTTTGAAGGGAAACTGGCAAACATATTTTGGATTTGCACCAAATTCCCAAGAGCAGATATAGTGAATTGCACTCCTCCCCTGCAGTATATCCTCACTTAGGTGAAACACATCTTTCGACCATCTCGGCCTACGTTGGTCCTAGAGCAAGTTTTTTAAACCCTAGGGCCCTAAAAATGCCTAAAACTTGCATGAAAACACAAAATGGGACCATGAATTAAAAGGGAAAGGTCTTATCTCTTACCTGGAAGTGATGATGCTTGAAACGATCCACAGGATTGAGCGCAATCAGCTACGGAAGATCGTGGGAAAAAACTACTCAGAACTCTCACTATTGAAGGTAAATGTGAAATGGTAAATATGAATAGTAACAATCCATTTTTACCATGAAATAGGTATTTTAATCCTTTTTGTGATGTTTTGAGTAGGTCAATACTTGTTTGACGAATTTTTTCGTGTTTTGAATAGATTATTTTGACTGAGGAGCACACTTTGATCACTTTTTAAAGCTCTGTAAACCGAAGAAAAAGGAATCCCTTGGAGTCCTCTTTCAGTTCTTTTCAAACTACCAAAATATGAAAAGATTGTTGAGCACTTGTCTTTTCGAACTCATTAAAGTAAATTAAAAGATGTCTACTTAGTATAAGTTTAACCCTTTTCTGGATTGAGATAGACTAACTAAGAAAAAGGAATACCTTAGTCTAACATGGTTAAGAGGTTCTCTTTGGTATTATTTTCTGCCTTTTCAGACCTAAGGGACTATCTACGAAAAGGAACATTTGGAGTTTTCCTTTTTGCCTCTTTTTAAAACTCTCTAAACATGAAAAAGATTTCGAGTTATACCTTCACTGGACTCGTTAAAACATCAAACAACGATGGACTCGTCATTCATGATAAGACTGAACCACTCCTTCTCTGGGTTCGTTAAATAATCTCAGAGGGATTCATCTGAAGGATGAACTTATAGATAAAGTATATGTTATCCTCGTCAAACTTGTTAAAAAATAAAGAGGTACTGACCAATATGGTTGGGGAAATTGGGAAAACAGGGTACTCCATTTGTTAATGGCAGCAAGTCGCTCTTGAAAACGACACTCTTCCACTTCATCTCAATGGCTGTTGGGTTGGGAAATTTGCTTGTCATTAGGTTTATCATACCTTTTAAAAGCGTCTGCTTTTGGTTTAGGGTAAATGTTGCGAAAATCCATTTCAATGTTGCCATTGTGTTTAAGAGAAGTCATTCAGTTAATATCTACTATGATACTCTTAAGCCTTCATTCCATGTATACCTTTCCTGATCCAATTATGTATCAACATCATTTTGATCATTCTGTCTCAAATCATCATACCTGTTCTGTGTCATTGATGGCGGATACATTAAGGCCCTCCTACGACGGGTCGCTTCCTGTCGACCTCAGCTCATTATCTAGGAAGTTGACTTAGAAAACCTCCTTGGTACCTTGGTGCTTGTATACATCAATGGCAAGTTGCCTCGCTCTCGACGACAATTTTTCATCATTGGCCTTCGACTGAAATATTCTGTGTGGTGTTCAACATCGACTCATTTATTCACACCATGCAGGTTGTACTAGAATGCCTTAAGAGCCATTAACATCATCAGTGGTTTCTCTCCCGTATGCTAATGACTTACATCATTGGCCAGTAATCATATGGTGTATACCATGTTCGAACTCGGCTCATTGATTCACATGGTTAGACTCGTACATTGGTTGGTCATGTGAACAAGATAGAAGACCCCATATTTAGTTTCATCCATCTGGGTTGTGATTTCAGGAGTAATGCAAGATTACAATGTATGATGGCTATGATCATACATGCATTCATCTAGTCACAGTCCACCGTAAGTCATCTGTGGACATGTCTTTTGAGCATTGTACATGTAATGTTAGCTTATGTGCTAAGTATGGGTATCCTTCCCTTAGAAAATATGTCATGATGTAAATGTATTGTAACAGGTGATAATCTTGCCGGTTGTTCTTGATCATGACTTGTCACAAGGTAAAACACTTCAGTCATCAACTATCATTTCTGACTTTGCGCTTTTGGGGGAAATATGTTATAGGCAATTTTTTGACATTTGGTCAATAAGCCTTCAACTGGATCAATCAACATCCTTTGACCCCCTTTTCATCATCCTTGTATAAAGCCCTAAGCATGAGTCATTCTAAACCCTGAGTTTCTATCTGAAAACACCTTGTTATAGTCATTTTAAGGACCAATGCACCCTGGTCTCTTATTGGCCAGTGTTGAATACCAGGTTGCCCTACTCTGCACCTATGCTGACCATTAGCAGGTTGCTTAGTGTTGGGGGTGTGTTGATTCTAGAAGTTTGGGAAGACAAAAAAGAATCCTGAAGCTTCATCTTCCATAAGCTTCTAGGATATGTTGTAACTATTAACCTCAGATAAAAGTCTTGAATCCTATCCTATCCTACCTTGGAGTAGTCATCCCTTACCCCTTGAGCTCATCCTCCCATCAAGAGTGGATCTCAAGCCCAGATTGTTAAAAGGATAAGAATTCATGAACTACCTCTTTCACTTATATATTTATTGTCATCCATAGGCAAGGGGTTGGATTTTGGAGAGTGATTATACCCTTATGCTATTGTTGTGAGAGATATCTTTCCATTCATTAGGTTGAATAGAGGTGCACTTTGTGACAAGGAAAGGACAAGTCAACTTGGAGGAGCTCTTCACCAAGATCAACACCTATTTTTGGTTGTAACTCACTCCATTTCTATTAATGCAAAGAGTTATTTGTTTTCCTATATATGATGTTATGGTTTCATATATTTCAATACCACATTGATCTATTGAATAAAGTGATTAGATGCTGTTCCATAGATTCTGTGGATTGTTCTCTTATGCTATCTGGCTGTGCAGGTTCTAATTATAGTGATCAGAGCTAGGATTTGGAGCATTCAAGCCAAGGAAGGAGCGAAGCATATGACAAATTCCAGGTAGGCTTCATTTTGTTATCTATTTACTTTTAAGGAAAACATTAGTCCCTTTGTCTTTATGTTGTTCTAGGTCAGTCCACTAGACCTAGGGAAGATACTTCTATTTGCAGTTGTAGCTTCTGCATAACACTAGTGACAAATGTAAGAATGTTGAGGATGTAGAGGTATTGAGCAGGTACGTGATCTTGGAGCAGTTTCAGGATGTGTTTCCAGCAGAGATTTCAGAGTTGTCGCCTCATAGGGAAGTAAACTTTTCTATTTAGTTGGTACTAGGGGCAACACCGGCATCAAAGGCATCGTATAGGATGAGCACTCCAAATTTGGTGGAGTTGAAGTTGCAGTTGAAGGAGATGCTTGAGAAGGGATACATTAGACCAAGTGTATCACCTAGGGGTGCAACAATATTGTTTCTAAAGCATAAGGTTGGTACTCTCTGGTGATGTATTGATTTCAGGTAGTTGAACAAAGTGACCACCAAGAACATGTATCCGTTGTTGAGGATTGATGACTTGTTCAATTAGTTGAAGGGAGCAACATTGTTCTCAAAGATTGATTTGAGATTCAGATGTCATCAGGTACGCATTAAGGAAGAGGACATTATACAAGACAACTTTCTGGACTAGGTACGGGCATTATGAGTTTGTTGTAGTTCCTTTTGGTTTTACTAATGCTCCAACTACCTTTATGTGCTTAATGAATAGTGTGTTGCATCTTTTTCTGGACAAGTTTGTTATTGTGTTCATTGATGACATCTTGATATATTCTAAAAAAGAGGAAGAACATGTTGAGCATTTAGCAGCAATGTTGAGATTGCTAAGAGAGCATCAATTATATGCTAAGATTAATAGAAAATGTAGTTTCTTTAAAACAGAGGTACATTACTTAGGGCATGTGGTCTCCAAGGAAGGTATAGTAGTGGATCCATAGATGATAAGGGCTATCATGGAGTGGGAATCGACTAGAAATGTGGAATAGGTAAGATCATTTATGGGGCTAGCAAGTTACTATAGGAGGTTCATTAGGAACTTCTCTTGGATTGCATATCCTATTACACCATTGTAGAGGCAAGGTAAGAAATTTGAATGGAAAGAGGAATGTGTAGCAAGTTTTGAGCAGTTAAAGCAATTGTTGACAAATTCTCCAATGTTAAAGATTGTAGATCGGACAAGGAGTTTGTGGTATGTACAAATGCCTGCAAGAGAGGACTTGGTGGATTTCTTATGCAAGAAATATAGGTGGTATGCTATGAATCACGAAAACTAAATCAGCACGAGCATAATTATCTGACACATGATCTTGTGCTGGTAGCAATCATTCATGCATTGAAAATGTGGAGGCATTATCTTCTAGAAAGGAGGTTTATATTGATGAGCGAGCATAGTGGGTTGAGATACTTATTAAATCAACCAAACTTGAATGCCAGGCAAGCTAGATGGCTAGCCATGATTAGTGAGTTTGACTTTGAGATCAGGTACATTAAGGGTAAGGAGAATAGGGTTGTGGACACTCTTAGTAGGCAGATACAGGTGAATCATATAACAACTATGAGTTCTTATGGGATGGAGTTACATGATCATATCTTACAGGCAGGTCAGCAAGATGACATATACATGGAGCTTACGCACATGTTACACCAAAGTACAGGTACATCTATAGGTGATCAGGATGTGGACTATCATCTTACAGTAGATGGCTTGGTTAGATTTAGGGAGAGGATATATGTGCCAGACAACAGTGAACTCAAGAATCTCATCTTGAGGGAATTTCATGCTAAGCCGTATTCAGGTCACCCGTGATATCAAAAAGACATTGGAACAATAAAGAAGTTTTATTATTGGCTGAATGTGAAGAAGGATGTGGCAGAGTTTGTGGCTAGATGCTTGGACTATCAACAGGTAAAGGCAGAATGTAAGCATCCAGGTGGACTACTACAACTGATTGCAATTCCAGAGTGGCATTGGGAAGTCATTTCCATGGATTTCATCACAGGTTTTTTGAGGACATCTAAACAACATGATTCCATCATGGTTGTGGTAAGTAGGTTGACAAAGGTAGCACACTTCATTCCAATGAAGTATACGTATTCAGATAGTGATGTAGCACAGGTCGTCATCAGATATGTGGTCAAATTACATGGTGTTCCGGAGAAAATTGTGTCAGACAAGGATGCTAACTTCACTTCCAAGTTTTGGAAGTAACTGTTTGCAGGTTTAGGGACAAAGTTGGCCTTCAGTACATCTTATCATCCCCAAAGGGATGGACAGACATAGAGGGTCAAAAAGATATTAGAAGATATGTTGAGGATGTAGGTGATGCATTAGTAGTGGAGGTGGGAAGAGTATCTTCCACTGATTAAGTTCACTTACAACAATGGGTATCAGGGATCTATGAGGATGAGTTTGTTTGAGGCATTGTATGTGTGGAGTTGTAATACTCCCATCTGTTGGAGTGATCTAGTTAACAGGGTGTTGATTGGACCGAACATGTTGGAATAAACGGAACAGGAAATGCAAGTAATAAACAAGAATTTGAAGACAACACATGGCAGACAAAAAACTTATGCAGACCGAAACAAGTTGTTTAAGAAGTTTCAGGTTAGGGAACATGTGTACTTGTGCATCAAGCCAAAGAAGAGCCTTGCGGATTGGATCATGTGCCAAGATGGCACCTCGGTTTTGTGGACATTTCAAGATTCTTGAAAGGATTGGACTAGTATCCTATCGACTTACAATGCCTCCAACAATGAAATTCCATTATGTTTTCCATGTGTCATCTTTTAAGAAATATGTTAAATATGTTGATCATGTGATTGATTGGTCTGTATTACAGGTGGAGCCATATAGAGAATTACAGTGGGAACCTCTGTGTGTATTGCAGAGAAAAATTCTCATGCTCCAGAATCGAGCAATCAAGCAGGTTAAAGTGTAGTGGAAGCGCTTTGGGCCCGATGAAGTTACAAGGGAGATGACAGATCAAATGCGGGCTATGTATCCTTCTCTATTCATTGGTTGAGCAAATTTTTTTGGTATATGCTTTGATTTGATGTTTTGGTATATGTACATGTGTATATGGATGTAAATACTACCATGAGCTATGCTATAAAGCTAAAATAAGCGGTATGGGTGTCATGTCATTATGGTTGTCATGTTTTTATGTTGTCATGTTGGTTTGATTTTCAACAGGTTGAACATTGTAAATACTACATTGAGCTAAGTTATAAAGCTCCATGGGAAGTATGTTTTGCTTGCAACAGTTTTGTTTGTTATAGGTGTCGTTGAACACCGAGGACGGTGTTCCCCCAAGTGGGAGGGTTCTGTAACAACCCTGGTGAAAATTCCATGTAATAAAAGTTAATAAAGGCAAAATAATAACCATGGTTATGGGACACTTATTCCAAGCTGAATGTTAGGCAAAAAAAATCCTAGTGTAGGTGTTCATTTGGTTTATTATGGGTAAGGAAAATGGTAAAGGCAATGCCAAAGACTTTGGAAAGGCATGAGGCATTAATTGGCATTTTATTTATGAAAATAAAGGAAATTAAGATAAAAGGAAGATGAAAGGTCACAAATTTCATGTGAGGAGGAAAATGAAGGAAAAATAATGGAAAATTGAAGAAACTAGAGGCCTTATTGATAAAAAGGCTTATGAGGATCAGTTGGTACCTTTTGTTAGTTCAGTTTTGGAGCTCTCTCTCTATTATCTCTCTCTCACACTCTTGGACACTTAGAGTTTTCTTGGAGCACTTCAGCATTGGATAAAGGAAATCAAAGAAGGCAAGAGGAAGCAAAGATCAAGCAACTGCAATGATATTATTTGCAGGTATTGATTTGCATGTGTGATTTCCTTGCTAGTTTTGACATGCATGGTTATGCATGCATGTTCTTGGTTTTCTTATTGTCACAGACATGGGTTTTGCCAGGTGTGATAGTGTTTTTCATCCATGCCTTGCCATTTCTAGATATACATGGTGTGATGGGTTCTCATGTTTTTGGTTGATATGGATTTATGGATGGATTCGAAACTAAGTGAAGTGGATATTTGAAAGAAAGGACACATGGCCTAGTGACCCTCGAAACAAAATGTGGGTCACTAGGCCATGTGTCCTTTCTTTCAAATATTTGATAGTAATGATGTATGGATCTCATCGTGTTTTGATTTGTAAATGAATGAACAATGAATATATGACCTAATAAATGATAATGCAGCTAGTGTGATAAGGCATAAATGATTCTTAGTGATTCTCGGATAAGTCTAAGACCCCTATGCTCAGATATGTTGTTATGACATGTAGATTGCATATTCGTGATGCCTATCATGGCTAATAGGGGTACAATCAAGTATTTTTTCAAATATTTACATTTGTATCTTATCTCGATGTTACTTTTCATTCCTGAAGGTTTCATGGAGTTCTGGGCAGTGGCGTGAGTCCTGGCCTTGAAAAGGTGGCATAGAATCTGGGGCCGCAGGCTCAGAACTAGTTGAAAAAGACCCAAATCGCTTGCATGTGCATGATGTGAGAGAGACTAGAGGGCCCCAATCGCATGCATGCCCATGTCATGGGAGTGACTAAGGCTCTAGGGTAGTGAAGTGTCAAGTTGTCTCAGGAGTTAATCACCTGGAAGGGTTGTTTGTCTCCTGTAGGGTCTGTGAGATATGCAAAAGGTCAGATTGGTTGTGTTGTGTTGGTTCCACTTTCCTAATTGTATATGGGAAGTAGAATTAGACTATACTAGCCTCTCGTCACATGTTTACCCCAACAGATCGATTAACTTGGGTAAATGTGGGAGGAGGGTGTTACAATTTCATTTTTTTATAAGCCTTAACAAACTCAAAATCATGTTCTAGTGTGATATGCATGTCTAATGGAAAAATTGGCATCTAAAAGGAATATTCTCATTATCCAAAAATTGAATCCAATATATTATAACACACTCGAGTATTATATAATCCTAAAGTCCATTAGTAATATCCATGTGTACCAACATTTTAGATACTGTCACACATTTATGCTCTAATGTTTAATTTTCACAAGGCTTAAATGAGCCCAAAGAATTATTGATAAGATGAAGAACTTATGGCACTCAGTAATGGAGAGGGAGGCTTAGCAACTTAACCTAAGGGATACTGTTGTTTCACCAAGCAAACCTAGAGCTTAAACTATCATGCCAAGTGAAATGAACCTTGAAGAGCCACACAGTCACACACCTCCATTGAGTGCAACATCCTTGTCTCTAGAGCTTTGAAATAAAAAAGAAAAATAATCCTTCCATAAAGGAAAAAAGAGTACCTACCTACCCTTTTACCAAATTTAAGAGTTTAAAGCAAGAATATTTCTACAAAAAACTCCTATGAGATTTTGTTCCTTGAGAATTGACACACCCTTTGGGATCTATGTTGTTGCAAATGAAACCTTCTTCACCTCCCTATATAAAATTTGCCTTAGGATTTATGCTTGATGATCCTTTCTTTAGATAAGGAGTGGACAAAACTTTATGAGCTTTTGCCAAAAACCTATATGAACCCCCAATAGTGATTCTTGTAAACCTTAAACCTTCACCGCCACCCTCTTTCTTCATCTTCCTTTATCCATTGGAAAATTATGAAAATAGAAAAAATGGGATCATTCCTTTGTGTATTGGTGAGGGTATGGTTATTTCTGGGGAGAGTTGTAAGTTTCTAGTCTATTTTCTTTTGTATTAAAGTTGGTTTTTATCACATTGATGTGACATTTGGTTATTATATATATTTAAATATAATAATAAAATAATTAACATACAAATTTGAATAGAAAGCACATCAAAACTCAACAAATAAAAACAAGGATGCTCAATACTCTAATATAGGTTACTATGGGAATGGCCACTTGCAAGGATGCACACTACCATGTCAAGTGGTGCAAACCCTAAGGTTTTCAAATCAAAATCACATAACAATAGCTAAGATTTACCCATAACAACAAATAGAAAATAATTATGGAGATAAATAATATATTTTTATTGAGTTCAATTAGCCCAATGATTAGAGATTTTTAAGACAAATTGTGGAGTTATTTCTCTCTCTGTAATTCACCAACTGATACAAGAAATAACCCTAAACCTTTCTTTGTTATCTAGGTTTCTAACACAAACTAAAAGTTTCATGAGATTCTACTCTATAGTCTCTCTTTGAACCTAATATTATATCTCTCTTTTTATCTCCCTTATGACCTTCATCATGACCACCCTCTCTCCCTCTTCTCCCTTCTTTTATGTGATCATACAAGAAATCCATATATACTTAGAGTATTGGATTACCAACGTAACTAAACTTTAACAAATTATTCCTAGGACCTATACTCTTCCTTGGTTAAAGAAATATATCATTTTTTCTAACAACAATTATTATGACTTGTATTGGAAAGTTGTTGTGGTCATACCAATTAGCATAATAATACGAAAATGATGTTGCCGCAAAGTAAAACAAAAATCAACATATGATTAAAATTATAAAATTATGATTCATAAAATATTATATTATCCTTTGCAAATGCATTCAAAAGTTCCTACTCGAATAAACTTTGAAGAAGACACCTAAGATTGGTATTGTTTTGTATAACACAAATAAAAATGAAGCTAGTGGAAAACATTATTGTTGTGTTCTTCATCTTGGCCAACATATGTGGGTTACTATTCTTGGTATTCTATGATCATATCTTCTAATAATTGATGCTCTACTTCCTCTTCTTTTGGCTCACCTATAACAAAACTCATTATGAGGTTGGAAGCTACCAATTGAGAACTATGTTTAAATTATAGACCGTATTCTAGGCAAGGAGAATTCCACTTCAAATGATTGAATTTGTCTCTTTTGTTTAAGAAGAGTTTCCATTATCACTAAAATTTTAGTATTTTAGAATTGTTCTTCACCATAAATTTTGGTTGTAACATAGAAGATTGAATTCATATTCCCATTAATAAATTCAACATGTCTATGTGGAACCTCGAGTATTTATTGAAGGTAATTCTCATGGTTTCTAGGGCTATCCATGCTCCTATGATTCTATGTCTTCCCAACCTACAAAATCACTAAAAGAGGCCAAACCAGTAGAGTTAAGTTCCCGAATCCAAAATAAATATCTGGGGATTGTAAGCAACCCACACAAAGGTAAAATCCCTAAAACATAACCACCTAAACTCAAAAGAATAAGATGTTTAACATCCCTACTAGACTTGCATGGAACCACAACATAAAAAAAGCCGAAGACTATGGCAAATAAACACAAAGGATACCCATCCAATTACTTTATGATCCTAAGGATTGGAAATCAAGCATAGGAGTATGAAGAATTCATTCCAAATCCAAGTTAGCTTCACACAGACAAATCAAGAGCACAACAAAGTCCTAACCAAATATAGTGCTTACTTGGAAGTCTAACATAGTTGAATTGGTGAAGAGCAGTAAGAAAGGATCCATTTTCACGACACTAAATTTATCCTATCCTTTTCTTGTCACCATATCTCACCTGTAATCCAACTTAACAACTAAGTCAATTAAAAGTGCCAATTTCTCATTAAGAGGCATCAATATGAAGGTAATACAGTAATAATGCTTGTAGTAACAACCTTACAACTATACTATATGTCTTACCCTCAACAAAGAAATGAGGATGACGTGCATTCATAGTTGGACTTCACAGAAAACTTATGGTGTAGGATGGGATGAGAGCTCCAATATTTTTTGAGTCCTTCTTCACTCAATTGTAATGTGATATTAGCATGATTATATACATGGAGATTATGTTCTCTTGGAATATGATAATACTTAACATTTTCAAAGCTAAGAGATTCCTTTTGAATTCTTTTAATAAGCCTAACAAGTTCAACATCAAATGAGGTGTTCAATTGCTCATTATTCTGATAACCATAGAAGAATCCCCAATGGAAATTATATTCTTGGTGCAACTTGAGTCCAAGAATTTTAGTCATTAAAGTGATGTTAAGGCCTTTTCCTAATTTTTTGTTATGATCCTAAATCCCCATTTGTAGTTTATTTCTTGATTTCCACTAGGACCAAGAATGATTTGTTGAAAAAATGTAGCAAGAAAGGCTCAATTTGACTTTAGCCTTAGTCAAATTGATTAAATCGAATTTTCCATATCAACAAGACAACTTGGAGGCAGTTAACTAGTGTGACATTTCTCTTGTCACTTAGTAATCTCAGGAAATTCAAGTTAGAGGGCTTGGAGTTCAGTTATGGATGTGTGATTGTTAAATTTTCGTAGTCCAGTTCAGTTATTTTCAGTTGCATTAAGTTAACTGGCTAACTATTGTTAGAGTCAGTTGAAGGTCATTGGTGCAGTGGGACAGCAATCTAACTCAGGGATCTATTAGTTAACTTATCAATCAACCCAAAATAGCTAGTGCATGAAAGGAATTTTAATTCCTCAGCTGAATTAGAGATGACAAGGTAGTGTAACATCAGTTGTAAACTAGTTTTGAGTGTATAGTTGTTGCATGCAACAAGTGATCAATCCTTGGGAATTACATAATCAATTTGGAGGAAATCCTAAAAGATTAGGGACTAATTTCCTTAGTAATTGTGCAAGGAAATAAGAGGAATGGTGAGCTAAGAATTGGCTAAGTGTCGGCCAGAGTTTTTCATCGAGCAAAGAGAACAATTATTCTTTTGCACGTTGAGCTGAGAGTTGGAGCTAGCAATTGTAATAGTTTCTCTATTCATATAATTAATGAAAAGAGGCTTGAGGGGTTTTTCCCAGCCGGGTTGCCCTAGAAATCACTATGTATTTGTGGTTTAGGTTATTGCGGGTCTATGCATTTTGTTGTAAATTGTGAATTTCGTTCTGCAGATCATTAGAGTAGAATTGTGTCTCTTGATTTTAGATTAAATTTCTTGAGCAGTTGTAATTCTATTAAATTTATACATGGTATCAAAGCCTTTAAATCACATTAGAACCAATATTTCAAACTTGTCTCTCAAGAATTTTGAAGTAGCAGCTTTAGTGCTACAATTTTTCTTTAGGATCGGGAGAATGTCTTTCAACGAATTGAGATTGGAGTATGCCCTAGAAGGTAGCTCGAATTTTATAGCATGGAGGATTGACTGGAAGCAATGCTCAATGACAATGGTGTGTTATAATATTAAAAATGACATTGCAAAACCACTGTAGTAGGATGCACAACAATTAGCCTAATGGAAGAAGGATGTTGCAAAGGCAAGAAGAATTATTCTGAAAGGTGTGAGAGACCATGTGATCTCAAATCTCCATGGTAGAGAGACAACATTTTCTATGTGGTAGAAATTTACTGAGCTATTCAATAATAACAGTGACCATAGAAAATTGGCCCTGAAAGACAAACTTCGAAACATCATGATGCAAAAGAATGACACTATTCCGTAATATCTCTCTAGGTTTACACAAGTTCAAGATGAGCTTGGAGGGGTTGGGGTGAATGTTACAAAAGATGACCTGATGAGCCTAACTCTTCTAGGCCTTCCAAAATCCTAGCATAGTTATCAGGGCTCTATGAATGGAAGGGAAAAATTACCGAATTGGGAAAGGTTGTGGTTCGATTTGGTTCAAGAAGAGTTTAGGATAAATAATGAGGATGGAACATCATCCAAAGTTGAGGATGAAGAGGAATTTTCTCTAGTTAGCAAAGGAATGAAGGCCAAGGGAAAGAATTCCCAAGGTGAGGCTAATTCCAGCTAGAACAATGGCAAGAAGAAGGATCTAAGTAAGATAAAATGTTTTCACTGCCATGAATTCAGACACTATGCAACAAAGTGTTCACAAAGGAAATCTAGCAAGGAGCCTGTAGCAGGAGCAGGAGGAGATGCCTTGGCTTCTCAATTTGAGCTAGATTTCACCCTCCTTTCTTGCTTGGCCAACATAGTAAGAGGGAGTGATTGGTACCTAGATTCTGGTGCCTCTTACCATATAACAAGAAATAAGGAAATTTTTAGTACCTTGGAGGAGAAGGATCTCCATATGCATATTGAATTGGGGGATCCTGGGAGGTACAATGCTACAGGAATTGGTACTATAACCTTCAAGAGGGAGTTTGGCTCCCATCTTCACCTCAAAGATGTTATGTTTGCATCTGGGCTGAAGAAGAACTTGATCTCTGTAGCAGTAATCGAGGACAAAGGCTATGATGTTATTTTCAGTAAGAGGAAAACCTTTCTTAAACATGTAGCTACTGGGCAAGTGAAGCAAATTAGGGTTCGAGTGAAGAAAATTTACAAGCTTGGGGTGGGAGATTGCATTGCATTGAGCAGTAAGGCTGAAAAAGTGCAGATTTGAGATGTTGGAGAACTCTGGCACAAGATATTGGGTCATTTGCACCATGGTGCCTTAAAAATCATGTAGCGAATTACCACCGTCTCCCCAAAGGCTCCCTTGACTAGTAGGATGTCTGCAAGGGTTGAACATTGGGGAAATATATCAAATCCACTTTCAATGGCTAAGATGTTGGAGCAGATGCAATCTTGGAGTGAGACCACTCTGATGTTTGTGGATCCTTTTCTACAGCCGCCACAACAAACATAAGTACTATGTTATTTTTATTGATGATTTCTCTAGAAAATGTTGGATCTTCTTCATTAGGAAGAAGGATGAAGTTTTCTCAAAATTTGTTGAATTCAAAGCATTGGTTGAGAAGGTGACTGGGAAGAAAGTGAAGGCTGTCAGGGGTGACAATGGAGGTGAATTTGTTTTGCATTCCTTCAAGGATTTATGTGCCAAAGAAGGTATCCAAAGAGAACTGACAGCAACCCATAATCCACAATAGAATGGGGTAGCTAAGAGGAATAATAGCAGAATAGTGGGAGTAGCAAGAGCCATGTTTCATGATTAGGGTCTACCATTACATACGTGGGCAGAATAATGCAACACCGTAGTCTACTTGCAGAATTAGAGTCATCATTGGATACTTGGTATGATCACATTGGAGGAAGATTTCTCTGGGAGAAAGCCCGATGTGTCTCATTTCAAATTTTTTGGAGCTTTAGTGTATTGTCATGTATCCAAGGATTTGAGGAAGAAACTTGATCCTACAACAAATTTGGGAGTTTTTGTAGGATACATTGAAACTCTACATAATTATTGGGTGTATTTGCCTTCACTGAGAATGAAAATTATAAGGAGAGATGTCAAGTTCAATGAAGACAAGGCTATGAGATGCACTCTGGAATGAGAGTTGAGTATCCCAATATACCAAGAGCTTCTAGCTCCAAATGAGGAGCCTCAAGACAAGCTTCAAGAGGTTGTGGAGCCGCCACATGTAGTGGAGTAGATATGAGGTAGAGTGGAGACACCCACTCAACTAGAATCTTCCAAAGAGGGGAGAAAGAGAACCAGAGAAGCTGATAGATTGCTTGAAGATGCAAGGGGGAATGTGGTAGCCTCCACATCACATTGTAGGAAGAAGAGGTCACTTGATAGGTACACTAGTTACATGCCTCTTATGATAGAGCTCATTGAGACCGAGCCTTCTTCATTTGAGGAAGCAATTGCTCAACCTGTTTGGGTTGATGCCATGGTGGAAGAATATGAATCCATCATGAAGGAGAATGTCTGGGAGGTGGTGCCGAGACCATAAGGGAAATTAGTGGTTGGTTTGAGATGGATCTACAAAGTGAAGCATGTAGCTGACAAGAGCATCGAGAATTACAAGGCCAGATTTGTGGCTAAAGGATTATCTTAGATAAAGGAAGTAGACTATGAGGAAACTTTTGTACCAGTTGCAAGGTATTCATCAATCAGATCCATTCTAGCATTGGCTTTGTAGATGGGGTGGAAAATCCACTAGATGGATGTCAAGACCTCCTTTCTCAATGATGTTGTTGAGGGGGGAATTTTCATAGAGTAGTCAGAAGAATTTGACACATGATCGAGAGTCGCATGTGTGTAGACTTAAGAGAGCCTTGTATGGCCTCAAATAGGCGCCCTAAGCATGGCACACTCATATTGACAATTATCTCATTGGATTGGGCTTCACCAAAAGTGAAGTAGATGTGAACCTCTATCACATTGTGGTAGATGGTAAGTTGCTTATTCTTGTTTTGTATGTCGATGATTTAATATTTCCAGGTGATGAGTAGTTGATTTTCTCTTGCAAAGAGGATCTTGCAAGGGAATTTGAGATGAAAGAGATGGGCCTCATGCATTACTTCTTTGGGCTAGAAGTATGGCAGGGAGATGGGAAATTGTTTGTGTCTCAAGGAAAGTTTGCTACCTAGATACTTCAAATATTTCACATGGAGAGTTGTAAGCCCATGGACACACCTATAGCTACAAACTGGAAGAAGGAGAATGCCACTTTAGGTAAAGAGGTGGATGCTACCATTTACAGGCAACTTGTGGGTTCACTTATGTATCTTGTGAACACACGATCTGACATGTGCTATGTAGTCAACTAGCTTAGCCAAGCTATGGTGAGGCCTACCAAATTATATTGGAAGGCAAAAAAGCATGTGTTACGGTACCTCAAAGGCACTACCTAGTATGGTACAAACAGACAAAGGGAGTGAAGTTGCAAGGCTTCACCGATGCAGATTGGGTAGGGAGCCCATCTGACATGAAAATTACATTAGGTGCTATCTTCAGTGTTGGGTTAGCAACTATTTCATAGTACAACATGAAGTAGAGGTCTAGCGCTTAGCTCAGTAGAGGTTGAATACATGGTTGCAAGCCAAGAAACATGTGAAGCGATCTGGATGAGGAAAATACTTGTGGGACATTTTAATCAGGAGATGGATCCAACAATGATATATTGTGATAATCAGAGTTGCATTAAGCTCTTTGAGAATCTGTTATTTCATGACAGGTCCAAGCACTTTGATATCCAATATCATCATTTGAGGGACTGTGTGTAGAGGAGAATTATGTTGCTACTGTACATTCCCCCTGAGGAGCAAGATTTTGACATCTTGACAAAGGCATTGTCAAGATGTAAATTCAAATTCCACAAGTGCAGGATATGGGTGGTTGAAAATCCCTTTCTTGCTAAGAGGGAGTGTTGAAAAAATGTAGCAAGAAAGGCTAAATTTGACTTTAGCCTTAGATAAATTGAGTAAATCGAATTTCCACATTAGCAGGATAACTTAGAGGTAGTTAACTAGTGTGGCATGGCTATTGTCACTTAGTTATTTCAGTAAATTCGAGTTAGAGGGCTTGGATTTCATTTATATATGTGTGATTGCTAAATTTTAGTAATCCAGTTCAACTATTTTCAGTTGTATTCAACTAACTGACCTCTAACTATTGTTAGAGTCAGTTGAAGGTCAGTGGTGTAGTGGGACAGTCTAACTCAAAGATCTGTTAGTTTACTGATCAATCAACCCAAAATATCTAGTGCATGCAAGGAATTCAAATTCCCCAGCTGAAGTGGAGATGACAAGGCAATGTAACATTAGTTGTAAATTAGTTCTGAGTGTACAAGTGTTACATGCAGTCAGTGATCAATCCTTGGGAATTGCACAATCAATTTGGAGGGAATTGCACAATCAATGGATAATTTCCTCAGGAATTGCGCAAAGAAATAAGGGGCTTGGTGAGCTAAGAATCATATAAGTGTTGGCTAGAGTTGTTCATTGAGCAAAGAGAACAATTATTCTTTTGTAGGTTAAGCTCAAAGTTGGAGCTAGCAATTGTAATAATTTCTCTATTCATCTTATTAATGCAAAGAGGCTTAATGGGTTTTTCCGAGTTGGGTTCCCTTATAAATCACTGTGTATTTGTGGTTTTTCTTATTGCATGTCTATGCATGTTGTTCTAATTGTGAATTTCATTCCAAAGATCAATAGAGTAGAATTGTGCCTCTTGATTTTAGATTAAATTTCTTGAGCAATTCCAATACTATCAAATTTGTACATGACCCCCTTCATACATACCACCCTTGGATTACCCTTTGATGCCCCATAAAAAAATGAGTGATTTTTTATTATATCTCTTGCTTTTCTCTAAATTTTTCTTTTTTCTTTAGAGTCTATTAGTTGGTAAGTGGGATGGCTAAAGGAACATTATTTTTGGTTGGGTATGAGGGGATTATCTAGCCACTCTTTCTCTTGTTGGTATAGAAGCAACACATTATGGCCTTTTACTCCCCACATTTTAATGGCTTCCATCATTAAACCTCGATCTTTTGTCAGAATGATCTGAGTGTTCACAATTGTTTGTTGAAAAATAGCTTTATTATGATCCAACCACACTTTTTAGCTAATAACATTTGGCATTGCTTACTAATCCCTCTTGAGAATTGCTTTGTTCATGAATGGCCCTTTATTTTTCTTGTGACACAGGTTGAATGTGTCATTCCATCATTTAGGAATTACCAATCTATAGCTAATATCCTTAAAGGTGGTTTTCAGTACTTGCTTAGTAAAAGTTCAATCAAAGAAGAGGTGCAGTTGATTCTCAACCTGTGAGTTACACAATGCAGATCTTGAATAGCCTTGGATCCCATGTTTTTTAAGGTTCTCTATAGTGAGAATTTTGTTGTGAGTCATAATATAGCACAAGGTATTGATTTTGGGTAGGCCATTATCATTCCAAATATGTTTTGAAATGTTAGATCCCCAGCAGAGAGGGAGATTCTTAATCCAACATTTATACCCTAGCCTAAGCATTTGTTAAGACCATAACCTGTTCAATATAGGATATATCCATCAAAGCACATTATTTGAGGGAAGTGATTAAAATAAGGACAATAGGAGCAATGTGAGATGGGGAGGATATATTAATCCAACCTATAATGTACCTAACCCCTAAGGTAAATTTATGTAGGTGGGGTATTACTTTTTTTTTTTTCTTTCTATTCCTATAATTATCTCAGATCTCATTTTTGAAGTCATTGTCGTCTTCTGCTTGTTGAGAGCTTTCCAACAATATCAATTTTACAACATTTCGAGCTCTGAGTGAAAAGTTATGGCCCTTTGAAGATTTTACCAGCTCATGTCTAGTTGACATCTATATAATTGACATGTGGTTGACACATGGTAGCCTTGCCACATGTCACAACCATGTTATGCCACATCATCAAACATGTGGTGGTCATATGTCCATGCATAAAAATTTAGGCACAACACCTTTGCAAGAAAAACACTTTAGATGTTATGTCACATCCAAATCCAATTATTTTGTAAAGGTTGAATTATTGAAAATATGGATTTAATGGAGTTTGAATATGAGATTTATTGGGAAAAAAGAAGATGTTGATGAAAAGGCAATTGATAGATTATGGATTCCCACCATATGAATCTTTCTATAGACAAAAAGGTCATCGTCACCTAATAGTTTATCAAACTAACAACTTCAATTCGGGTTTGTCCATATTTATTTTTTCTAAAAATTCTCATTAATGGAAGATCTAAATTTTCAGACTTCCATTAGGTCAACATGTCAACCCTCTAGATTTCATGTCATGCACCAATACAACTACCTTCCATAGCTCTATCTTGACATATATTCCATGTCATCTTGCCATGTTATCATGCCATGCCACAAGCCATGTGGTGTGCCACATCATTCCATCCCTATCATGATGCCATGTTAGATGCCACATCATTAGCCATGTCAACATGCCACACTAGAATCCAGATCCAGGTCTTTCTAAAAATGTCATTTTTCAATATTCTAGATTTTTAGGCTTTCAAACTTCCAGTGCTCTAGATTTAGGTTTCGTAAATTGATGTAAACATCATCTAAGAAGATGGAAATTATCGAAATATGGTACTGATGGACATACAGATTCTATTAGTTAGTGCAATGAGTCTGGTTAGTGTGATGAGTTTGGTTAATGGTCCTCATCATAATGTGAAAAAAATGTTAAGTAGTGCTTTTGCAAAAATCCAGATTTTGAATCTTCGCCTTCCTATCCCTCCTCTAGTTAAGCTCGTGATCTTGGCCCCATTGGCCCATGTGACCTAGACCTGGGATAAAGGTTTCTATCATATGGATCTAGGAAAAACCTAAATGATCCTTTTTGAAAATAACTGGATTTTGATTTCTTGAACCCCATATTGTCATCCATGAGGGACACCACTTTGGCTACCACATCAACATGACCATGCCTAGGTGCCACATCGACAATGATATGTCACGTGACACACCATGTTCATTTACATCCTACTC
This sequence comes from Pinus tabuliformis, assembly GCA_031772625.1. Lineage (NCBI taxonomy): Eukaryota > Viridiplantae > Streptophyta > Pinopsida > Pinales > Pinaceae > Pinus > Pinus tabuliformis. Next base: position 827,501,985 of record CM062809.1, on the reverse strand, counting down.
TTATGAGGGTTTACCATGTTGGATTATGTGTATTTGGCCACATATCCTAGACAACTGGCATTTGGATCCAATACTTACTTTTCTCATCACTTATAAATTTTTGTGGATGCCTAAATATCTAAATATCAGATATTTGGAACATCCCTTCCTTCACGCATTCCATAAATTTATGGATGCTAGATATATAATGTTGTTGTCAATGTTAGTACATAATAGGTTTTTTCATATAGGGTTGTTCCCATTCGGATCTAGGTTTTTTTTAAAGTGCCATTTTAAGGAAATCCCAAACTCGTAGACTTTCAAATCCCCATCTCTTAACCAAGCACTAGATAATTGTGCTACCATCAAAAACTAAAATTTCCCTTCTTGACTCATGGTTGGTCCAGTTGATGTAACTGTCGACTAATGGGTCTCTAATCCCATCTCTTTTAATACATGCTAATCAAACAACCAACCACTAGGCTTTCTTAACACCTTGTCTCACTGGACTTAGTTCAATCTAGTTGATGTAACAATCAATTAATAGGACATTCCCTTTTGAAAATTCAAAATTTTGTTAATCGGGCACTATGTCATTAGGAAATTTAACTTAATAATTATTTTCACTTAACTTGGTTTGGTTTGGTTGAAAGGTCGTCAAAACTAACATGACTCTACCTTCCAACAATTGATGATTTTGTTAACTAGGCACTAACCATTGGGGGATTTAACACATTCACTGAAAGGGGATTTCCCAGTACAATTTCCAACAATTAAGCCCCTTTTGCAACTAAGTCTCAATTATAGCTCTTGTAGGCCCATGTGACCAAGGGCTATGGTTGAGACCTTTTAAACACACATGGAATGTGGACAACCAAATAAGTTAAAGCGTTAATGCAATTGTTGGCATTATGATTCAGGTGTTGTCCTTGATGGCAAACCCATTCAGGTGATAAATCAAGAAGGACGCAGGAAATATGTTCAGCAAGTGCGTCCCCGCAGGTATACCATGCAGAACCCGCGTCCAGGGACGCAGGCCAGCCGTTCAGGAGGTGCGTCCGCCCAGTGCACACATTTCAAGGCAGAGAAAAGCACGTGGGGGTTTCTTTTGTGGTATCTAGCCGACGGTTTTGTGTTTCTATGGTGTCGGCTCATGGTATTATTCCATGTTTTGGGGAGAAGCTTGCCTATATAAAGCAAAGGAGTTCATTTGGATTTGGGTGCATCTTGGTTGAATATCTTTTGGTGAGATCTAGTCCAGATCTATGAGGGCGAATCTTCTAATGGACTGTGATCTCTATGGCGCATGATCAGATCTGTGAATCTGAGTGTTTGGGTTGGTTCTGAAGTCCTCATATCTTTTATATCTGAAGGGACGCAGGTTCAGTGAAGGGAAAGTGCGCCGGGACGCAGTACAGTAAAGGCTCAGGTGCGTCTCTGAGGCAAAGGACGCGGCGCGACTGTGTTATTGGGTGCGTCTCTGATTCAAAAGACGCGGCGCGATAGTCTTTCTGGGTGCGCCGGTTGCAGCAAAGCATACAGGAACAGTGCGTCGGCACGCAGAACAGTGGAAGGTAGACTGCGTCCAGTCGCAGGTCACAGAAAGAAAATATGCGTCCCTGTCTTAAGATGATCTGTTAACTGTATATTTCGTTTCATAAGGTGTTCTGGGTTATTTCTGTAATTACTGATCTGATATCTGTAGTGGACTGTATCTGTTGTATACTTGTTGATCATTTGATTCTTCATGAAAAGAAGTAGGGGGTTGTAGCTCCCTTCCAGGAGAGACTGGAAAACGAGAGAGAGTTGTAGCTCTCTGCAGGTTGCAGCCTGCGTGCTGGTAAAGGACTGCACCAGTACAAAACCATTGTAAAAAGAATTTCTTGAAAGAAGATAGAGACATATTGCAGCAGGTGGTTTTCTCCCGCATTGGGTTTCCACCTTACATCTTGTGTTCTTTGGTGTGACTGTCTATTTTCTTTATTCATGCTCATTATTTTATGGTACTGATATGCAAGAATAATTCAAAAGATCAAATAAGGAAAGATTTGGTAAATTACTTGATAATACTGATTCACCCCCCTCTCAGTATTATTTCCAACAGCAATAATTATTAACACTGATACGCATTTATAATACATTGATATGATTAATGGATTCATATTCCAATCTCTTGGACTCCCTTTGATTGTTCAACTCCCACACCTTAACTCTTAGCAGATTAGGTTTTCAACATTCCTCCCCTTAATCTAAAGGGGTATATACAAGTCCAAGAAGAGAGCTATAATAGAAAATACAATAATGCATGATAGCAATAGGTTGAATGTGCTCTTTGATGATGGCACAAGGTGGGAGAACTCAAGGTCTCAAGCGATGGTGGTTTAAGGATGACGACCAACATTGGAATGCTTAGTGCAGTTCCCATAACTATTCTAAATCTGGTAAGAAGTTCAGGTCTTCTGATAGAGGAAGTGTCCCTAATGCTTTGAAGAGGGAGACCTTCAACCCGGAGAAATGGAGGTCTACAACCTGTGGTGGTTTAAGGAAGGCCACCAACCAAAGGAGCGCTTAGTGCGATTCTTGGAACTCTTCTAAATATGGCAAGAAGCTGAAGTCTTCTGTTAAAGGAAGTGCTCCTTAATGTTTTGGAGAGGGAGACCTACAACCTAGAGAAGGGAGGTTTGCAACCTGTGGTGGTTTAAGGAAGGCCACCAACCATAGGCATATTCAGGGGCTTCTGTGTTTCTGGATACAACTCTGAATCTGGGTATGGCTGTCTCTAGCTGTAGGCTCAGGCAACAAGTTCAGGTTGTGGAGTAGGCTCGCTTGATTTATCCTTGAAACTTGTAGATGACCATCAATTCCCCCCTATCAGATACAAGGTGAGATGATGGAGAAAAATCATCTACAAGACTTTTCAACACTCTAGAAGAAATTCTGACATATGACTGAAATATCTTTTTAGCTATTGAAGCCCATTCCCAAGAAGTGATCCATCCAAGGTGAATCTTTGTTCTTGTAGGAGTCTTATTTATGAAGCATTTGTTTGAAGAATGATTGTGTTGACCACAATTATTGCACAGGTTAAGATCAAAGCAATAATCTTTTACATGGCCAACTCTGTCACATTGTTGGCATCTGACATTCTGTTGTGGTTGCTGTGGAAGAGGAACAAGGTCTGAAAGACGTGAGGATGAATTTCCATGGAGAAACCTAACACTTTGAAATTGAATGGGTTTGGAACAGTTTGAAGTGTGAAGAGAAACCTCCTTATCATATCCAAGCCCTGTTTTATTTTTGTTGTTGACAATATCTTCCTAAGGTCTGATGATTGGCTTGGGAAGTGCAAGCTGATTTTTTGCATCTGCAAGAAAATCTACTCTTGAAATAGGAACATGATGGGAGTCAAACTCAATGTCACCGGTTTTATCACTTGCTAGTTGCTAATGGGTGTCATGATGCTTATGCTGTTGTAACTCATCTTGTTGAATCCGAGACTCCAATTGCAAAAACTCTACATTTTCTTGTGCATTTTGCAAGCAAGTTTAAATGTCAAAAACAATTTCCTTACTGACTTTTACCATCCCATGAACAGTGGAACAAATTTGGTTATGTAATAAGGTTAATGCATCATCATTTCGATCCATTTCATAACAATGCTTCAACTACAAATGCACTTGCTTATGAAGAGATATCGCACACAATACCAAATAATTCTAACTTTAAAGAATATAAACAATCCCTAATGCTTATGAACAATGTGAACCAATATCATTAACGCCTAGGGTTCCAGGATCATTAATAGGAGGAACAATCTCACTCTACAATACTTACTGAACTTGTGGTAATTTAGAAGAGCATCAATATTACACTACTTAGAGAAGCTTTTGAGAGTATCAAATCTGAAAATTTAGCGTGTGCGCAATATGGTTGCCCATAGAAACCTTAACTCTATCGTTCCCTTGGACTTCAATAATACAATAACCAATGTTGAGATGCGAGCTTATAAAATCCTCGAGCATATACACTTTTAAAGCAGTGACGACGACTATCAAAACTTCAACATCAGGACTTGAATCCTCATATATATAGACGCTTTGACTAGAGTACGAACCAATATTCTCTACATAAAGAAGACCTCAATAATAGAACCAACACTCAAGGAATTTCATGGATACGTAGTGGATATCACCATTCTTGAAAAAACTTGTTCCATGCGTTCGTCGTCCCTTTTGGCACACAATTGTAACCCAGATATCGAATGGCTCTCACCGGGCTCACTTGATTTGAAAACAAGAGATCGGTGCCTCAATACCTCTAAATATATAACTAACATTCCCACCTCCCACCTGTTTTCACACCTTAAGTTTCCTTAGTAGAAACACAATGATAGAATTTACTATACAACAGTAGCAATAGTGGGGACTGGTAACGACTTTGCAATGTTCGAGAATGATGAGATATGGCAGGTGCAAAGCAAAGTGTCATGCGGATGCGGACCTCGCCCTGGAAAGCTATCTGAACACGACAAACCCAAAAACAGTCTGGTGTTAATCTATTTCTGAATGTATATCTGAATTGCTTTTATAATGTGACAGAGAAAAATTGTTGCAGATATATGATATCTCAACCGGAAATGGATGCATCCCACTAGGAACTGGAACTCAACAATGATTCTATGCACTGAGTAGAGTGGTATTTTCTTGAGTATCATGCGCCCTTCTGAGAACTATTCGAACACTAGAATTCTTACATTTCCGAATTCAAATCCCTGAAGGATAAGCTTAACTTTCACAATGAGGTGGAGGTGTTTACCCAACGTTCATTAGCAAGCCTCCACTATCGACTGAAGCTAAGAGTCGTTGCGTCCAACACCATCGACTGAAGCTAAGAGTCGTTGCGTCCAACACCATCGACTGAAGCTAAGAGCCATTCCTTATAAAAGAATGAAATTTTCACCTCTTGCACATCATTCTCTCTAAACCAGCGCAACTACCAACCTATGTTGGAAGATTAAGGGTATGAAATTCAAGTTCTTCGCTCTCGCCCAAACTCTCAGCTCCCCAATTTGGAGGCAATCAATGATTGCAAAGAAGAGGATATTTTCCAATGTATGTTCTTCAACGATTTCGACGTGATGTCCAAATCCGATAACAATACATACAACATTAGCATCATCTACAATACAACATCAGCATCTACCATATATACATCCAGTTTAGAAATAGGAGTCCAATATCACTTAAAGAATACCGACAATCTTCCCCTTCGTCATATTGCATTGGACTTCGAATACGATAATGGAGGAAGAGGGTTCACACAGTGGGAAGGCCTCTCAAGCAATATCGAAAGGTAAGAATCACAAACAAGTATGTCAAACAACACAAACGAGTATTCTCAGATTTACTGTCATGCGAACTATGAGAGTTCTAAGAGGGTCCAGGTCAAAAATTTGGCTGAAATCACTGACTTAACCTTTAAGCTTGGCTAGAAAAGACCTTTCAAAGTCTATAAGCCATCAGGTTCAAGTTTATATCCTTTCAACGACCTTTCAATGATACGCCTTTCAAAATATATATTTGTCCTTTCCAAACAAAATGCAACAACTTTACTGAGCTCTATCCTACAGAGTCATCTAAATATGCTTTTGCAAACAATGATTCGACTTACAACTAGTTGTTGGAGGATATGGTGGTTCTGGTTGTGGAGGAGTAGCGTCAAATTGTTCTTTCCACAAGCAAGCAATACTTTTCTGTTGTTATGTGGTGTGGTAGAACGCACCACCAAAGCGCGATCACGATTTGCAGAGTTCACTGTACACAATACCAGTCACCATTTCGCCTCACCATACACTGCTCCCTTCAATCATACTCGCACAAACTTTTCAATGCAAAATAATTACACCTCCAGTCTTGATTCCAATGCTAAAAAGTTTGCAGAGATTCCATGCACATGAAGTTAATTCAAGGAGGAGACACAAACGCTTAATCAGGAGGCGTTTAGTCTGCGAGGGATGCAGAACGATCAACCTACTAAGCAACATAAACTTTCACTTTGATAGGAAGAACACACATATAAATCGACCTGTATAAAGCGAAGAGGTGGCAGAAAAGTATTTTAATAACTACACATGGTAGGGACGTTCTGAAACCTTTTAATTGAGTGCAGATGGATAACGTTGATAAGTTTTGAGCACCAGGTTTAATTAAATTTATATGTTGTCATTTATGAGTTACAGGCACCATAGGGTAACGAAGACCACAAAGCCACTGGTTGGGCAAGGCCACAAGAACAATGGTTCAAATTGGAACAACGATAGAAATCGCCCGTTTTGATACCATGTTAAACAGACATGGAATGTGGACAACCAACAATGCATTTAGTATTAACAATGATACACTTTTATAATACATTGATATTTCTTTTGGATTCATATTCCAACGTTTTTTGGATTTCCTTTGACTATTCAGATCCCACACCTTAACCATTAGCGGATTAGGTGTCCAACAACGCCATCCATTGCTAAATTTATAAAACTCACTCCCAAATTTTTATGAATAGTGAAAAGCCTAAACAAGTTTTTCTTAACTTGCCCTCATTGATTTATCTATATTCTAACATTTTTCCTTGGAAAAAACATACTTTTCATTAAGTAAATGAAAAAGTTACATTATTTATATATTGAGATCAATATTCAAGTATAACTATTAAAGATAGGCAAAAAATTCCTGTCTAAACACTCTAAAAAATCATCAGCCGTGTATCATATGCTAGTAAATTATTGTTCATACCTACTAATAAGCATCTGAGCTTCACTTTTTCTAAACATAACAAAAATTTTCGTTGAAAGTACCAAGAGTTACCCATACCAAAATTGATATTGCATCAACCGATAAAATAAACCAGTCTGGAAATTGGAAAATATGACATGTAGATGAAAAACTAACCCCCCTCAAGGAAGGGATGATGTAGATATTCCTGTCTGCTTCCATCTAGCAGCTCTGTGGCCATCCACGAATGAGGATCTTGTCCCACACCCCCATTAGAGAGGGGATGGGGGAAGGGAGGATGTAGATATTCGTGTGTGCTGCCATCTAGCAACTCAGTTACCATCCATGAATGAGGAGCTTGTCCCACACCCCCATTAGAGAGTGTGTTTGCCACAAAGTTCCTCTCCCTCTAGATATGAAATGATTTTAAATGTAATACCTCTTCAAGCAATGGAATACGAGCATAAGAATGACATCTTTGAACATCATTAAACTAGTTAACCACTAGCAAAGAATCCCCAAAAATCTGAAGTTTATGGCGACCCTTTTCAATTGCAAAACAAAGTATTAATTTTAGCGAGACTAGTTTTACAAAGTTATTGGTTCCTTGTCCTACACCAAGTTGGTGTTTCAACTCATGATATTCCTACATATAAAAGACCATTCACCCTCCACAAGAATTGTTCCCATCAGACGCCCCATCAAAATATGCCCAAGGGAATGAGTGATAAATTTCCTCAGCTATAAGAATATGAGGAACTGTTTCCTTCTCAAAACTACAAATAGACAAGTAAATGGCCAGTATGGTTGTTGCCACCATATTTGGTGAAGAAACTATGTCTTAGAATGTTGCTTTGTGATAGAAATTTAATGAGAGCAGTGAGAGACAATGGTTGCACACTAAAAATCACACTTTTGATACTATTATTGATCACAACAGATACAAATATATAGGACATAGATTACTAATTTTGACACATCTAGATCATGACTCCAACTCATGCATTAGAATCAACAACTTCTAGATTGACTCCTTGTAACTCCTAATGACAACTACACATGACATGGAAGCATTACTTCCAACACCCTCCCTTAATGCTTACATGGAAAACATAAAAAACACATATTACAACAACAATATGATATATGTCTCACTGGTCTTCATCAATGCTCACATCCACTATGGAATCTCGCAAACACCGCTCTTTCTTCACCACCACATCTTCGAGCTGTCACTTGACCTCCATTTAAAACAAAACCGCTTCAGACCATATTTCATGTTCTTTTCAGAATTGGCGCTTCTCGACCTCCCGGAGCACAATGGGTCAGTCTTGACACTGAACCATCCTATTGATATACATTCATCTGTTCAACACATGATCTTCCGCTGTATTCCCTAGTTATCTAGGAAGTCTAAGTACTGAATGTATTCAGAAATCAATTATACGATGTGACCTTTTTAACACATAATCAAATTAACCTGTAAAATGATGTTTCTGGCTCCACATGACACCACTAGCTTATAATAGATTATACATAATCAAATTAATGAAATGTTCTTGTGTTACCATAAGCAACCAGAAACGCCAATTTGAAAATATATTAAAATGTTCTATAATTGTTTCTCTATTTGTTTTTTCACATTACACACTAGAACATAGTAAAACTGCAATCTTAGCTCACACCACAAATTGGACACAATATAAAAAAACGCGAAACAAAACTATAAAGTTGACAAAGAAATCTCTGCGATTTCTGGGGCAGCACAAACTTCCGCAGCTACAAGATCAAGATCTCCATGAGATGCGGTATTCACTTTAGGCTCGTTGTCCACATGAAACGACAGAAAAAGTACTCTCATAATCAACTACAATAGCATTGTTGACCGACGAGAGTTGCTTGAGCAATATCCTTATCAGTTAATTCAACAATGTGAACAACTGAATTTGAATCCTCATAAACACCGACAATCAATAACCGCTTCAAACAAAAGCTCTTCCCACTTGCCAAGTGAAATATGAAACTAGCCAATATGACCTCTAAGACAATGGCTGATTTAAAACCATGGAAATAGAATCCAGCATGAAGCGACTCTTTTGGTTGTGATTCCCCACGTGAGCGTTGACATCGTGTTGAGCCTAAATCTAGCCCCCCGCTGTGCAACTCTCGGTCTAACGAAGAGAAAACATCAAGGCAGACTTTCAGAATTCGTCTCTTCTCAACAGATCTGGCCCAGATCTTACCTTAATTCGCTGGAATGGTTGATCTTTAAGCGATTTCACATCCCATGCTCGACAACATTATAGATTTCGAGAAAGAGATGGAGTGCAACAACCTTGATTCTATCAGATTCGAATGATCTGAGGGACTGCAGGAGAATGAATGGATCTCAAATCTTGGTCAACTCTCATCCAGATCTACACAAATGACCAACTGTTTGTTCCCATTACGATTGAAGCGAAAAACATGGAGCCAATTGCCAACAGTCTCCATAACCTATCCTAGAAAACCCTTTGGATTTCACTGTACGCTCTCCTTGGTGAAACACGAGACTAGATCTCATTGTTTGATTCATTGAATATATTGTCGACTGGTGTCATACAAAACTGATTACTAAAATATCTTCCTTGTTATCCCAAGTGTTCCAGAAATGAATGCAGAAGTAGTCAAGAACATCAATCCATTTTGTTCAGCTCACGTCAGAATTGTACCTGGGCAAAGGCACCAAACCACTGGATTTTCTGCTTTTCATATATATAGCAGACGATCTAATTGCAACACCACTTATAAAAAATAAATAAAATAAAACAAAACTATAGATCTACACATAAAATAAATAAAATAAAACAAAACTATAGATCTACACATAGGGAACACAAAACACAACATTTTTTTTACCACATTATAAATTGGCACACTCTCATACTAATTTGTGTACATAAACAATAACATTGAAGCTCTTTCACATATTCTTGACCCTCTTGTGAAGGGGTCAAGCCAGAATAGGCTCTAATACCATGATAGAAATTTAATGAGAGCAATGAGAGACAATGGTTGTACACTAAAAATCACACTTTTGATACTATTATTGATCACCACAGATACAAATATATAGGACATATAAAACTGATTTTGACACATCTAGATCATGACTCCAACTCATGCATTGGAATCGACAACTATAATGACTCCTCGTAACTCCTAATGACAACTACACATGACATGGAAGCATTACTTCCAACACTTTGTTCCTCGTGATCCATACTCCACAATAAATGAAGGGGGTAAGTTCCAAAGAGTTTTGTTAGGGACATTATCCCACCACATTTTCCATGCCCGCTTAAAGTCTCCACCTTGCCATTCAGGAAAACCACCCCAGCTTCTCCTACACTCCATCCATACTGCCTTTTAAAAGGGACAACCGAAGAAGAGGTGGTCTACAGTCTCTTCATTCTCGACCATTCCTTTCTCCCTTTTTAGATATTTTCCCATGTCGATATCTTATTCTCCAAAAGACACCATAGAAATACTTTTTCCTCAGCAAGACATCTCAGTCTCCAAATCTTTTCCCTTCACCACACTGTATTCTTGTTCTTGGAGGAAGACACTAGCTGAACATAACTTGCCTTTGGAGTATAAACCCTCGAGGTTGATTGTATCTAAAAAAGAGTGTCCCCTTAGTCACAAACCCTAATATGTGATCTATCTAAGGCTTTGATGAATTCTTGCCATAGTGGTATGTGAGCCTCTGTCAACTGAAGTTGCTCAATTCCCACCCATCCTTGTTTCCATATGGTAGTATTGTTCAAGTCAACAAACTGACTCAAAAATACCCTTCCATTCTCGTTCAAAGCTGTGACAGGGTCTCTTGGCAACATGTACTCCTTTGCACATCTGATGCAAGGATCAATTCCTACCCTAAGCTTCTTTCCATTCCCTACTTTCCATGTGAGATCACTTTCCATCACCTAGAAAGAAGCCAACAACACTTTACAAATCACTAATCCATTTATTTGTCTCTTTTTATGCTTCTTGATCCATTCTTCCAGAGTTAAAGGAATAATATATCTTGTATATCAATGTTGTCCACAAGTTGCTTGTATCCAAGAGTCTCCACACAACCTTTGCTACTAAATATTTTGATAAAATTTGTAGATTTTGATTTCCCATCCTCCCCATGGTTTGGGAGTTGCAATTTTGTCCCACCAAAACCATGGGAAAACAAGATCCTCATTTGTACCAGACCATGAGAATCAATTGCATAGCTTCCTCATAGCATCTAAAATATATTTGGGGATCCAAGTGAGTGACATACAAAAAACTAAAATAGCTTTCAAAACTGATTTAATAAGGACTAACCTCCCCTCTCTTGACAACCACTCGAAGCTACACACATTTAAGCGTTTTTTCATTTTTGATAACAACCATGTCCAATCCTCTTTCCTGTACATATTAGGCTTTAAATGGAAGCCTAAGTATTTTATCCCTTCCTTGAATGGCTTGATTTGAAAAGGAAATAAAACCTTCAAACTTCTAATTTCACCCGCTAGAACCGCCTGATAGGAAATCATAGATTTTTGCACATTGACTTGCATTCCCGTGGATTTAGTAAAGAGGAACAAGGCTTCTTTGAGGGTTTTCATATCCTCTCGAGATCCATTGTTGAACAAAAGAATAACATCAACAAACAATAGATGAGTGTTGTTCATTCCATATGCTACCTCTATGCCCCTCAGGTCCCCTCCTCTTTTTTCTTCAAGTAATAATTGACTAAGCTCCTCTGCCACTAGAAGAAAGATGAAAGGTGACAACGTGCATCCCTGTCACAGCCCACATTATGCCTCGAAGAAAGGAGATATTGCTCCATTGATTAGAATTGCGAATGAAACTAAATTAATGCAACTCATTACCCAACTTATAAACGATATTTCAAAACCCAAATGAGTTAAAATTAAACATATGAAGGTCCATTTGACCTTATCACACGCTTTGGAGAGATATATCTTGACTACTATCCCTTTTGATTTTATAACCTTAAGACTGTGTAACCCCTCTTGAGCCACCCTACTGGCTTCATGAATTTGTCTCCCCTCCAAAAAATAGAATTGTTCCTAAGAGACCTTATCTGACAAGATCGACCTTATACAATTTGCTATTATCTTGGAAATAATATTGTAAATACAGTTACATAATGAAATAGGCTTAAAGCCCTCAAAGGATCTAAGATTATCGAATTTTGGAACAAGGACTATAAAGGTTCAATTAAAAGAGTCCAGGATCCTCCTAGAAATCCTAGCATCCTCAACGACTTTGAGAAGATCAACTCCCAAAATATCGTATACAATGAGAAAGAACTCTATCGGCCATCCATCAAGGCCCAAACTCTTATCTTCTTGCACTCCTTGGAGCATCCCTTGTAGTTCTTTGTCTATGATTGACTCCATTAATATCATGTTGTCCTCCCTCTCTGAGAAGCGAGGAAAGGATTGTGAAAAAATGATCACCTTCGCAATGGATGCTTCTAAAGGGGCCTTAAATAGATTGTCAAAGTTATTTTGGGTCAGAGTGGCTAGTTCAGTGAAGGATGTAGATTTTACCCCCTCTGGTGTATCCAACTCCCAAATTGTGTTATTTTTCTTCCTCCCCTTAACATAATTCGGAAAAAATTTAGTATTTTTGTCACCACTCTGCAATCAGATAGCTTTGCTTTTTTGTCTCTAGGTTTCCTCCATGTCTTTTAGTATTTTTTGTTTTGTGGCCTCCAACCCAATAATAATCTACTTCTCTTCCTCTGTAACAAAACCTCCCCCATTAATCCAGGTGGAAATTGGTGGCCACCCACATATCCCACCTAGACCTTTAGTAATTTTCATTTGTTTCCTTGTTTATTTCAACGTTTAATATTTTTAGCAGTTTTTTTGGGTCCTGAACTTTTGAAGCAGTTTTCACCCCCTAAACGACGTTTTTTAGAGGTCCGCTGCAGGCACGTAGCCAAAGGCAGGAGCTTGTGGAAACTCTTGTAGTACTCAGAGAGACCTTTCCAACAAGGCATCGTACATGCCAGACAGAGATAATATGACCAAGTTATGACCGCGGGAAGTTGGCTACCCAACTAATCCCAACGGGGCCCACAAACTCTTGGCGTTACATCTCGTGGGGTTAGGTTTTTCTCATGTTTTTCAATAATAAATAGGCCCTTGAACCTCATTCTAACACAATTAAGAGGCATGCAGCCACCACATCTCTTCTTAAAGGTAAGCTACCATCACCCAAGCTAGTCTTATTTCCGTTATGTTTGTAAGCATATTTTAGTGTTTGATATTAATGAAATGAAGTATTATTTCTATTGCATCTCTGTATTTAAGGTTATATCTGTAATTTGTTGCGTTCCTGTTTAAATCTAGATCAGTGGTGTCAGAGCGATCTGCTCTTTCTCTGTTTTTCTTTGCTTGTCCCCAACGAGGTCAGGATATAAGGAGTTAGGGCTTGAACCGGTCTAACCTTTGCAAGACCAGCCTCGCAAATCCTGATGGCCTCCCATGGCAGAAGAAAAGAAAGACGAGGGGGCAGGAGATCCTTTCAAAATATTGTTCGAAGAAGCCCTCGAGCGACAGAGGAACATGATGATGGACAACTTTGGTCGGATCCTTTAGCGGCTACCCAAGGACGACACATCTACTTGCAAAAGCTACACCAGAAGTGCCACACCCTTTAAGGTACAAGTTAACTTTGATATTTCCATATTTGAGGGTCAAATAGATGCAGATGTTGTAGATAAATGGTTAAATCTGCTAGAAGGATATTTTTTTGTTCATGATTTTTCCAGAAGGGAAAAGATTACTTTTGCTCTTCTCAAATCCGCCCCCCATGTCAAGGACTGGTGGGAAACCTACTGTAAGAAGAAGGTTGAAAGTACACCCTCTCTAATTTCGGCCGCACCCATTTGGGATTCGTTCCAGGATGCCATCAAGGAGCAGTACTACCCTGTCGGGAGCTATGAGGATAAATAAATAAAGTGGAACACACTTTGATAGGGAAGGGACCAAGACGTGTCGAAGTTTACCAATGTTTTTCATACCCTTCGTACGAAGTTGGGTATCAAGGATTTTGATAAACATTTGGTACTCAAGTACCGCGAATTCCTACACAAGTACATCTAGGATGAGATGGAGTTCCTGGACATCTCCTCGCTCAACACGGTGTACCGATACACTGTCAAGATTGAGTAGAAGCTTAAACAGAAAAAGCGAGACTTTGGATCTGCGAATCCGAAGCAAGGGAAAGGCACCCCAGAACCGTAGAACAAAGGGCAAAGCCAAGGCAGGGCGACCCATGATAACTCACCGAAGCCGCAAGCAAAGAAAAACACTATGAAGACAAAGAAGGACATGGGAAAGTGGTGTGAGTTCCATAAGAGCTCCACTCACAACACAAGTGAGTGTCGGGCCAAGCAGTAACTAGTGGCCGAGTTGAAGGCTTCTGAGTTTGACGCATGTTCCGATGTTGGGTCAGAACCCAACAAGGGGAATGACAAAGGGAAGCAGATCATTGGCATGGATCCCAGTGCCATTGTGTCCACCACCAAGATCTAGAAGATTGAGATGGAAGATCCATAAGAGGGGGAGCACCTATTCCAATCACAGATGTGGGTGAAGGGTTCTCCACTGCAATTCATTGTTGAGAGCAAGAGCCAAAAGAACATCCTTTTAGTAGAGGTCGTGAAGTGGTTGGGCTTACTGACTACAACACATTCACAAACGTACACCATCGAGTGGCTGCACTGAGGATGAGATCTCCACGTTAGCCAATAGTGTCGCCTTCCCTACAACATCAAACCCTTCACAGATGAGGTATCTTGTGATGTTTCTCCTCTTGAAGTTTGTGATGTATTATTAGGACAACCATACTTATGGAAGTGGCATGATGTATATGAGTCTAAACCTTTCTTTGTTTTTATTTCTTTGTGTACTAAGTTATATAGGATACCAGAGGTAGTCGCACCTACCGCCACCTCTTTGATCTTTGCTAAGCAATGCAGTAAGGTCATCTCCCAGACTGGGAAATTTGTTTTCTTTCTAATTCACTCTCAAAGTAAGGGGAAGGTCATAACCACATCCATGGCCCCCAGGAAGGGGTCCTCCAAGCAGCAAAAGTAGGTGGATACGGTCGTGGAAGAATATAGGGAGATCTTCTCCTCACCCACAGGGGTACCCTTGCATTGTTAGGTCAAGCATTCATTTGATCTGATTATCGGAGCACCCCTACCCAACAGGCCGATATATCGCCACTGCATTCTGGAAAATAAAGAGATAAATTGGAAAATATAAGAATTACTGCAAAAAGGGCACATTCGACCAAGTTCCTCACCTTGTGGGAGCCCGATTGTACTTGTACAAAAGAAGGATGGGACTTGGAGGCTTTGCATTGATTATCAGGCACTAAACAAAATCACTGTCAGGAACATGTGTCCAATCCCACAGATTGATGACCTATTGGACCAAATCAAGGGGGCTAAGCATTTTAGAAAGATTGATCTAAAGTTTGGTTGTCACCAGGTTCCAATAGAGCCCACAGATGTATGGAAGACCGCCTTTAAATCCAAGGAAGGCCTTTTTGAATGGTTGGTTATTCCCTTTAAATCATAGTGAGACACTTTCCAATAAAATTCGGAAGTACCCCACATATGATAAAGAGATGTATTCCATCGTGCAGGCTTGCTGACAATGGAAGCACTACTTTCTGGGGAAGGAGATGGTCATCCACATCGATCACCAACCTCTTCAGTTTATATAGACATAGGGGAAGTTGCAGAACGATCGCCATCAAAAGTGGTCTATATATTTGCAAAAATTCTACTTGAACATTAAATACAAAAAGGGTAGCATCAATCATGTTGCAGACTGCCTCAACCGACCCCTGGTTGCAGCACTGACTACTGTTCTCAACTCTTATGGTCACGAGACCTCTGGATGGCCGCAACTATACAAAAATGATCCATATTTCACCTCAACATAACAGATGCTAAAATCTGGAAAGAAAGTTCTTGATTTCCACCTCCTGGACGCATTATTATGCTACTTGGGCCACCTTTGTGTTCCTTCAAAAGAGCATGCCAAGCTGATTTGGGAGGCGCACTACAGTCGGGTAGGACACTTTGGTGTGGAGAAGACTATGGTTATACTACAAAAGTACTTTTATTGGCCCAAACTCCGACTGGATGTTTGGAAATATATCAGATTTTGCATTGCCTGCGTCATCGCCAAGCCAACCATCAAGAAGCAAGGCCTGTACACTCCTCTGCCTACTCCAACCCAACCATAGGAATCCATCTCCATGGACTATATGTCTGGCCTCCCTTCTACCAAGCATGGTAATGACTATGTATTTGTGGTCGTGGACAGATTTTCTAAGATGGCTATATTGGTGGCCTGCAAGAAAAGTATCACAACAGAGGACACTGCGAAACTCTTCTTTGAACGAGTATGGGTACTTTTTAGGATCTCATAGACCATTATATTAGATTAGGATAGTAGGTTCCTGAGCACATTCTGGTCAAGCCTCTGGGCATTATTGGTCACCAAGCTCACCAAATTGTCTACTTTCCATCCCCAAACTGATGGCCAGACGAAGTCGTCAATAGGATGATAGTGCACATACTCCGCATGTACAAATCCAAGCATCCTCGAACTTGGGATGATTCTTCCATATGTGAAACACAATTATAATAGAGCTCTCCATAGCTCGACTGGTAGCAACCCCTTTCTAGTGGGTCTAGGATTTTAACCATTGTGTCTGATTGATGTTTCCATGCCTCATGCGACTACGCAAACATAATCCACACATGTACTGTCCGAGGCTGATAAAGCAACCAAATTTATTGAATGCATCTAACATATATGCCAGCAGGTTCACGAAATCCTAGAGAAGTCAAATACCAAGTACAATCAATGACATGATCAACATCGGGTGCCACACAAGTTTCAGGTGGGCGACAAAGTCTAGTTGCATTTGTAGAAAGAACGCCTTACCGGAGCCCATCGGAAGACTAGATGGCTCCGATATGTTCCTTACACCATTACCAAGGAGGTGGGAGACAATTCTTTTGAGCTCAACATTCCCCCATTCCTTGGCCTACACTGAGTGTTCAATGTGGACCGCCTTCGACCATACTTCCCACCATTGCTGGACACATCAGACATTGCAGAACATCTCGCACCAACAAATTTAAACCCAGACTGCATGGAACATGCCATAACTGATCGGATTATGGACACACACGTCAAGAATACTCTCCAGCAAAAGATCCAACTATATCGGGTTGTCAAAGCTGGCCAACTCCCGCACCAATGTAAGTGGCTCATGAGGCGCTAGGTTCAACAAAAATTTCCTCACCTCAAGGAGGCTTTGCATGCAATGGGGACCATTGCTTCCTAAGGAGGGAGGAATGATCCAGGTGGATATTGGTGGCCACCCACCTATCCCATCTAGACCTCCAGTTAGTTTCATTTGTTTCCTTGTTTATTTCAGCATTTACTATTTTTAGCATTTTTTGGGTCCTGAACTTCTAGAGAAGTTTTGACCCCCTAAATGATGTTTTTTGATGTCCGCTGTAGGCCTTTGCCAAAGGCAGGTAGGGGCCTACAAAAAAGCTTTGTAGCACTTAGAGAGACCTTTCCAACAAAGTATTGTACACACCAAACAAAGATAATATGACCAAGTTATAACCTCGGGAAGTTGGTTGCCCAACTAACCCCAACAGGGCCCACAAACTCTTGGCGTTACATCTCCTGGGGTTAGGTTTTTGGTTGTTTACGATTTTCTCATGTGTTTCAATAATAAATAGGTCATTAAGCCTCATTGTAACACAGTTCAGTTGCATGTAGCCGCCACATCTCTTCTCAGAGATAAGCTACCATCACCCGAGTTAGTCTTATTTCCATTCTGTTTGTAAGCATATTTCAGTATTTGATATTAATGAAATGACATATTATTTCTTCTGCATCTCAATATTTATGGTTATATCTATAATTTGTTGCATTCCTGTTTAAATTTGGATCACCCATCCTCTCCATCCTTCCTAGCTAATTCATCTTCCACTCTTTTGACTTCCTCTTCATCCTTTATTCTTTTCTGATAGGACCACTGGTTGACTACTTGGTTAATTATTTTTAGATTCTTAGAAAAATGAGGAGAAATAGGCCTATCGTCCTCTTGATTGTGACTTTTCCAAGTCTCCAACTTCATCTCTTGAAAGTCCTCCTCCTGCAACCACGCCAGATTAAATTTTAAGGGGTTAGTAGCCTTTCAAGCCCCACCTTTTAGCTCTAGGAAAACAAGATGGTGATCAGATGCTCCTCCAGACTCGACCCATTGCCTAAAAAAATGTTTTATGTTTTTTTTTTTTTTCGACCTTCTAGCATAAGTAAGCAGTCCAAGAATTTTCCCACTAGCACCTCCCCTACTCGTTTATTCCTCCAAGTAGGTATATACTTAACTAGGTTCACATCAAGTAAGGCATTATCCATTAGTAAACTTGTGAAAAAATATTACATAAAATCAGGATGTTCATGGGAACCCCAAACCTCTGCTGGCCCCAAGGAGAAATTTAAATCACCACCCACCATAAGATTAGCTTGCTTCATGTAAATTTTCTTCATCAAACTCTTCCAAAAAGGTCTAGGTTCCATACACGGACCATATACATTGGTTGTTATCATATTTAGCCCCAAATATGCATGGAAGACTTCCGCTCCAAAAATAACTGTATCCTCCGAGTGATTAATCATTTTCATAGCCTTCAAACTAACTCCTATTACATGTCCCCCAGATCTCCCTCTTGCATCCAGCCCAAAGAAGGACCAACCTGGAAAAAGGGAGTTCAGAACTTGGGAAATTTTATCAGCATCCTCCAATGTCTCTTATAAGAAGATTATATCCAACCTCTTAGCCTGAATGAGTCTCTTGAAGGCTAGTTTTTTGGGTAAACTAGCCAAACCTCTACAGTTAAAAGATAGAAAAATAATGGTATAACCTTCTACCATAAACCATGTATATTCGAGCTCTCCATTTTGCTTTGTACTGATGGGATTTCCGACTTCAAAATTGTAATGGGAGGAGCTCCCTGAGTCTGTCCTCAAAGAAAACCTAATTGATAGGATATGGGAAAAACATTATATGAGGATTGTTGGGCAAGTACACATTGAAGACATCATGGGAGGATGAGTATCAACACACAGACTCGAATATACCCAGATACTAGAAGGACCAGACCCCATCTGTAGATTTCTAATGTTATTAGTAATACAAGGGACATGAGGAGGGAGTGTATGATTACATGAAGGTATTGCATCCATAGTTGTTGAAGCTTCCCCATCCTTTCACTCCTTTGGTTCCTCCACAGCCTCCATGGTCTACAGTTTTGTATCCATCTGAGCCTTGGCCTCTAAGGGTTGACCCACATCAGCTTGCATAGTCGAAGAAAACGACTCTAACTAAGTGTATGTCTCTGTCTAAAGTGACCCCAACTGCTCCACATCCCATCTCACTTTGCGCTTCTTTTACCATTATACAAGAGAGTGCAATCCCTCATAACGCACCATTTTTTGTGGCATCTCCTACATCGAAAGGTAAACCCTTCATAATCCATGTCTTCTTGATAAGAAAAATGCTGATGACAAATCTCCAAGTCTTTGAAAAGCCTCTCTTTTGGATTCAAGTAGACCCAAATTCTCGCCATCGTCTAAATGTGTGTTTCGTTAAATGACATGTACGCCTTTAAGAAATTCCCCAACATGTTCCTAATAGCTGTAAATACATCTAGAGTCTAGAAATAAGCTTGGAGCCCTGACAAGTGTATCAAACTGGCACCTTCGCCAACTTCTCCCTATTGGCATTAAAAATAGGGGACCATCTTTTGAGCACTACTAGAGTCGAATTAATGCTCCAATTCTTGTTAAGCACCCACGAAGTCGCATCAACATTCTCAAATCACATCTTGAACCAACCTAGTGCTAACTTTACGACCTTTAGTTACCCATTCCTTTAGTGTTTCAATCTCAAAGTAATGAACCCTATCCTTGCCTACAATGACCACCTCTATCATGGCTAGGGATTTCTCCACCCACATGTATTCTCCCTGAACTAGTCTATTTACTCATGCCCTTAAATTGTTAAATTTTATTTTCCTCTTCCTTTGACCTCATCCTTGTCACCCTTCCATATGTGTTCCCAGATCGAGATCTATATCCCCTTCCTCCTTAATCTTACAACCCCTACATGCTTCTTCAATGTCCTCCGCTGATGGTTGCTCAAAGGAAACCCTAATCACACCGTTCGTCAAAATCTTCTTCCCCTTTTCAACTGTTGAGAAGGGATATGTAGTCTCAACCCCACTTCCCCCTCCTACCTTCAAAGGCTTGTTAATGGAAACCTCTATTAGTTTTTGCACAAAGTCTCCTTCCCTATGTCCACCTAGGTGATGATTAATGATGTCCAAAAGAAGCCCAGTCTAGGGAATGTTCTCTGCCTTTGTCGGTGCTGCCGTAGGGAGATCTAGACTCTTCCCATCGAGTATTCCATGAAAAGAAACTTCCTCCTTTGACACAGTGAAAAACCTCCATAAAATCCTTTGATTTGAACAAGCTTGACCCCCATGGCTAAGTTCAATCTTATATGGCTCCTTGAAATGTCTTTGATGCACAAAAAACCTTGGAATGCCCACCGAGAATGCTTCAATTGAGTCCCTATCAACTCCTTGGACCTGCTGATTTGTCTCTAACTCCCATGATAGGGGGAAACCACTAGAGGTTTGACTGAAACCTTCAATTTTCTCCATAGTAAAACCCCAAAGCATTGGTAAAAAACCTTTATCCATAGTAAAAACCTCCTGATCAGACTGTGCTTCTTGTGGACCACCTGTTGGGTCAAGAAAAATGTATGTTTTCTCCTTGGTAATCGCTTTATTTAGCACTCATCCTCACATGATTATCTCTATTCGTGAATAAAAGTAGAGGAAATAATAGCTAAAGTCGAGTAAAAGTAATCAATAAAAAATTAGACGAATTTAAGCAGGAAAAATTGATTTTTACTATCTTTATGTGCAGAAGTCACGAATTGAGCGATCACTGCCCAATCGACAGAACGACAACATCTCATAAGGGAAAGCGACATCGTCAAAGGCAAGGTAGGACAAAAGAAGACCGGGCAAACCAATGACTATTTTATGATCCCCTGATCCTAAGGATTCACTTTTATCTATTTACTTTCTAAATGTAATATATAAGGCCGAAAGGCAAAACTGCACAAAGTTCAGAATTTCACAGTTTGTAATTATTCTTTTTGACATATAATACTGTTATTTTGGATGCTGTAACTTGGTTACTTATATTAATGAAGAAAGATTGCATTTAACTCATACTTATATTCTGAGTATCTCTTAGCGAAGACTTCTGGCGACTTTGGGCCCAGTTAAGAGAAGATCTACTGCTTCACCTGTGTCATAATATTTTCTATTTCATTCTTGATTGCTTGTTAATGTTAAGTTAATATTACTTTTGATTATTGTAAGGATTGTCGATTCAGTTTGCTTTTGTTGTTCATTTGAGATTTAGATTGATCCGTGTGTTATATGCGAGTGATAATTTTGATTGAATTGGTTATGCTAGTTCCATCTCAGATCTCTGTTCCTTTCAAGTAATGTTATCATAGATTTCAGAGATGGAATTAATCACTTTATGCTTCTACAGTCATTTGCTATTCAGATAATGTTGGTTATTCCTGTATCGTTCGCTGTTCAATTCAAATTGCTGTTCAATTCAGAATTTCTGTTCAAGGCGCCGTTTCCGGGGAGAGTGTTCTAAAGTGATTTCCTTTTTATCTTGTTGCAAAAGAATTGGGTTTTAAAAACGAGAGGTAAGAACTTGAGTACCTAGCAAGTAAAGTGCTTGCTTACCAGCTTGCTTTTTAGCAAAATCTTAGAGGTTAAATAGGAATTGGCTTTTATGAATGACTAGGAATAGAAAGATAGAAAAAGAATAGAACCCTCCTCCAAAATCCACAAAACCCAAGGGATCGTGAACCTTGGGAGAACGACCTTTATAGACAAAATTGTGAGAAAAGCAGAGTCTCAAGCATCAATAGGATTCCGGGCTGTATCTGGAAAAAGTCCTACTGTAATCCCTAAAGCAGCAGGATCACCATTTGTAGCTCACGCTGAGATTCAAAGCCAAATTGGAGGATCTGAACAGAGTCTTCAAGCTACAGTAAGCTTACATTCTGATCCTCTACAAGAGGGAAAATCGTGTAACTTAAGAGAAGGAGAAGGAGAAACCAGTGGAACTGCTAAGGCAGGACCTCAGCTGTCTAAACAAGGGTCTCCTGTGATCCCAGATCTAGGCAGTGTTGCAAAGCCATCTCGGGTTGTTAATCCTCTGCTTACTCGAAAAATACCCCCTGAAATCCCTAAAGAGTATTGGCACATCTTTGACCAAATGGAAAATCAACCACATCAAGGTCAAACCTCGACATTGGAATACCCCATAGTCGACCAAGTGGCCAAATTTTCATGGGATGATCACAGAGGATCCTGATGCCTTCCTGTTCAAATTTGATGTCCTCTGCAGAGGGTATGACTACACCACTGACCCCCAAAAGCTAAAACTATTCCCTTATACTCTGAAAGGAGCAGCTTTAAGATGGTTCATGGGTCTGGGTGGATGTACTATTAGTTCTTGGGATGATATGAAAACCTACTTCCTCACAAGATACTAGGACTTTTACAAGACTAGGGATCTAAAAAATGAAATCTTTAAGATGGCTACAAAGGAGAATGAAACTCTAGAAGAATATGTCGAACGATTTCATTATAACTTGCAGAGATCTCCACACACCACCCTACCAAAAGAAGTCCTAATAGATATCTTAATTAAAGGAATGAAAGAGGAGTGGTTAGAAACTCTAAATTTAATGGGGAAAGGAGATATTTCTCAGGAAGATTATGATGAAATCATTCGCTTGTGTATTAGGTGTTCGCGAGGAAGCTCACGCACATGAGTAGCAAGCCGAGATCCCATGAGCAGGGGAAGCAAGCCACATAGTGGAGGCGTAACACGAATGGAAATTGGTAACCTCCTAGAAGATTTCAAAACAGACATCCTGGGCACCCTCACAATGTAGTTGGACGTCCTACAGGCTAAACAAAAACAAGATTTAGTAGAACAAAACTTGGCCGTTTTCTGTCCACATTGTCGGAAGAAGCACAACCAACAGGAGTGTCCATTAGACATGGTTCAGACATGTGCTATCTGTACCAAGGATCATGCCACTGAACAATGTCCATCACTGTCGGGGTTGAAAGCAGTGTTCAAGGAAGTAAAAGAAGAGATAGAGCCAGTATATCTAATGAACCAGCGTTGACAGTGGCAGGACAAACCTCCAGGTATGTCACAAGATGCATCCCAGTTCTTTCCTTCTTCACAATTTAATCAGCAACAGAACCTGGGGCAGCATGGCAAGGCCAATCACACTACTCAAATTGGAAACCTCAGCCATTCCCTATGACACCATGGTCAACTCAATCCTTTCTGGGTAATGGCTAGCCAAATTCTCCTTTTACTCCTGTTTGGCAAGGCAATCCCTATCAATCCCAGTGGCCTGCCTCCACTTCTCAAAACCCGAATTGGTCTACAAATTGGCAGTGACCTTTGGGAATATCCAACACTCCTATGGGGACAGGTCCTCAACCTCAACCCACATTGTCAACTCCTTATCCATTACAAAAAAATCCTCAGCCTCTTCTATACCCTCAATTGCCAGCCCAACCGAATCCAAATCCCAATAACAGACCAGTCCAGCTAGTGCAAATTGTAGAAAGCTCAGACTATGAGATTGAGCAAAAAGAATGTAATGAACTTAGATTGAGGTCAGGACATATCATCACCCCTGAGGAAAATAGGGATCAACCATCAATTGAGATCGAAACACCACCTGTACATATACCACCACCTGTAATTGATACTGAAATGAAATGAGGAGAAGAGACAGATCAATAGAAAGATCTAGAGGAACTCATAGTCACTTCTCCCCTATTCCCCGAAAGGTTAACGATACCTAAGCCGATTGTTTACCCAGATTTTGATCTTGTAGGGGAACTAAAAAATCTTTGTATAAAAATTCCGCTCCTCCAGGCCATTCAGGACATTCCCATCTATGCTAAAATAATTAAAGAGTTATGTGTAAAGAAGCATGTGAGGAAAGCAAAAACTTCACCCACCATTCATGTTGTAGGAACCTTATCTGATTTACTCTTGGGAGGGGAAACTCCGGTAAAGTATGAAGATCCTCAAAATCCCATAGTGAGATTTCAGATATATGGTCGCTCTTTTCCCAATATTCTAGTTGATCTGGGTGCAACCATTAACATTTTAACAATAGAAACCTGTCAAGCACTTGGTATTACAACCTTGGAACCAACCATCACGTTACTAGAACCTGATGATCGTTCGGTGGTGAGGCCAGAAGGAACTCTACAAGGTATCATGGTCTTTGTTGATTCATGGGAATATCCAGTAGATTTTCTTGTTATAAACCCGAAGATTCGATTGGATGGGCACCCTCTAATACGGGGCCGACCTTGGTTAGTGATAACTGATGCATATATAGGCTGCCGAAAGGGCAGCATGACTATTGCAAAGGGGGATGCTGTAAAAAATCTTGTTTTATATCCCCCTACCAAACCAAGTTTTCCCATTATAAAAATATGTAAACAACCACCAGCATACCTTGAAGAAAGAATCTGTTCACCACTCACAATAGTAGAGGCACTAAAATTCAAATATTAGACTGAAGATGATTTTATCAACAATTTCATCAATCAGCCAGTTGATGTGAGCAATGTAAAGTGTCAAATGCTGAAAGCAATCCTTGATAACAAAGCATTGGAAGATCCCTTTAAGGATACTGATGATCAACACATCCAGACAAATGATGTTCATAACAGCAAGCCGGTGGAAATTGAACCAGGCAAAGTTTTAAACATTAATGATAGCTTGGACAGTGATCAACATCAATATCTCATTCAAATCCTGCAAAAATATAAGGGGCTTTTGCCTGGGATTATTATGATATGAAGGGTATAGACCCAAAACTGTGCACTCATCACATCTATATCGAGAAGGATGCTCGACTTATCCAGCAGCCTCAACAAAGATTGAATCCGCACCTTAAGGATATTATGAAAGAAGAATTACAGAAGCTAATGGATGTGAATTTCATTTATCCTATTTCGAATAGCAAATGGGTTTCTCCATTGGTGGTCATCCCCAAGAAAAATGGGAAATGGCGTATTTGTGTAGATTACCAGGAACTGAACAAGGCAACACATAAAGATCATTTCCCTCTCCCATTTATCGATCAAGTCCTTGATACCTTGGCAAGGAAGCAATTCTTTTCCTTCCTCGATGGCTTCAGTGGCTACAATTAGATTTAGATCGCCGCTAAAGACCAAGACAAAACAACCTTCACTTGTCCCTAGGGTATGTTTGCTTACAGAGTATTACCATTCGGTTTATGCAATGCCCTAGCCACGTTTCAAAGAGATATACTTAGCATTTTTGCCTACCTGATAAACGAAGGACTTGAGGTAGATATGGATGACTTTACTCCATATGGGGATGACTTTGATCAAGCGCTATAAACATTAGAAAAGGTTTTTGAATGATGCATTGCTACCCGGTTATGTTTAAGCAATGTCAAGTGTCACATGATGATGACCGAAGGTGTAGTCTTGGGACATTATATTTCTGCAGCAGGGATACATGTAGACCCAACAAAAATACATGTAATTATTTTACTACCTACTCCCTGTACTTAGACAAAGGTACATAGTTTCCTGGGATATGCAGGCTATTATCGTAGGTTTATTAAAAACTTTTCACAAATTGCTGCACCTTTATATGCTTTAACTGGAAATGTTGATTTCAAATGGTCTAACAAATGTGACACAACTTTTATAGGTTTAAAGAAGCTAGTCTCGACAGCACTAGTATTACGTGGACCAAACTGGGAGCTGCCTTTTCACATATCCATGGACGCATCAGATGTAGCTATAGGCGCTGTCCTCGGTTAGGAAGAGGACATGAAGCCTTATGCTATATATTATATTAGAAAAAATCTTACTCCTGCAGAACTTAATTATACAATAACAGAAAAATAATTCTTAGTTGTTATTTATGCAATAAACAAATTTAGACATTACATAACTGGCTACCAAGTTTTTCTATATACTGATCACTCTGCCATTCGATATTTAGCTAACAAACCTATCACAAATGGTCGAGTGACTCGTTGGCTATTGCTTTTGCAGGAATTTGACATTACTATTAAGGATCGTCCAGGGAAGGAAAACCCAGTTGCTGATTTTCTATCTCGAATCCCAAAGGTAAATGATCCACTGGCAGTGGATGACCAATTCCCAGATGAACATTTGTTTTCCGTGACAGTCAAGACGCCATGGTATGCAGATGTGGCAAATTATCTAGCAGTAGGGAAGCTGCCCAGGCATTTGACAACGAGGGAGAGGAAATAGATCGTTCAGTGCAGTGCCCGATTCTCTTGGATTGGCGGATATCTTTTTCACACAGGGTCCGACATGTGTATATGCAGATGCATTCGCGAGGATGAGATTTATGACATCCTGAAAGCTTGCAATGACGAGCCCTGCAGAGGACACTTCGCAGATTGAAGGACAGGGCATAAGGTACTACATATGGGCTATTATCAGCCCAATATTTTTAAAGATGTTAAGAAATATGCCCAGGCTTGTGATATCTGCCAAAGGATGGGCCAACCTATCCAATCTGATGAAATGCTGTGGCAACCCCAACTAGTCATAAAACCCTTCGAACGATGGGCATTGGACTTTGTTGGCCCATTACATCCACCATTGAACCAGAAAGCCTACATATTGGTTGCCACAGATTATTTGACGAAATGGGTGGAAACAATATATTTACTAAGAGCCACAGAGGAAGTCGCAATTAACTTCCTCTTTGGGTTATTCATGTAGTATGGTTTACCGTGGGAAGTGATAACAAACGGGGGAGGGCAATTCGTAAGACACAATATTACTGCCGCTCTCATAAACCATCACATTACACATAAGATCACTTCCCCGTATCACCCACAGGCGAACGAGCAAGTCGAAAGCAACAATAAGGTCATTGAAGCGATTCTGACCAAAACAATCTCAACACATCAACGAGATTGGGCTGCTAGACTGCTAGAGGCCTTGTGGGCCTATCGCACGACTTGGAGGAATACTACTAGATACTCTCTGTACCAGCTCGCGTTCAGCAAAGAACCTCTTTTTCCGATCGAATTCAAAATAAAGACTCTAAGAACGACTCAAGAAGTGGGGCTGGATTTAATAGAAGCCCAAACCAAGCGACTGCAACAAATCAACGAACTAGATGAAGCTCGACTGCTAGCTTTGCAATGGACTGCAATTATTCAGCAACAAAGGGAAAAGTGGCACGACAACCTCATAAAAAAGAATACATTTCAAAAAGGGGATTGGGTACTCCTTTACGACTCCAAATTCCAGGACTTTCCGGGCAAGTTGCAAACAAGATGGCTCGGCCCTTATGAGATTCAAGAAGTACATAACAATGACACTCTTACTTTGACTACCATTGATGGGTTTGGCCATTCTTTTAAGGTGAATGGGCATCAAGTGCATCTCTACCACAAACCACTCACCAAGGAGTCTTTTTGCCAACAGGTATGCGAGGACCCCTCCATGCAAATCTTAGCTGCAGAGAATGATGACTCTGCAAATTTTCTTTAAAAAATTGAGATTTTTTTAAAATTGTAAATAATGTATATATTCTTTTTGATTGATTGCAATTCAGTTAGGTACCACCATGTAAATATGATGATTTTTCTTGTTTTAAGTGATTGGTAAGTGTTATTCAATTGATTGAATGATTGTTGTTCAATCAATTGAACAACACTTATGTTTATGTGTGAGTCGATTCAACAACATTTTTGCGTTTTTGATTTCGCTGTTCAAACGATTGAACGATTGTTGTTCAATAAATTGAGCAACACTTCTGCGTTCTTGTTGACATTTGCTGTTCAAACGATTGAACGATTGATGTTCAATTGATTGAACAACAATTTTTGCGTTTTTAAATTTTCGTTTTTCAAACGATTGAACGATTGTTGTTCAATCGATTGAACAACACTTTTTGTGTTTTTAAATTTTCGCTGTTCAAATGATTGAACGGTTGCTGTTCAATCGATTGAACAACACTTTTTGCGTCTTTAAATTTTCGCTGTTCAAATGATTGAACCATTACTGTTCAATCGATTAAACAACACTTTTTGTGTTTTTTTTATTTTTATTTTTACAGTTTTTGTTGTTCAAATGATTGAACAATTGCTATTCAATCGATTGAACAACACTTTTGTGCTTGTTATTTTTCAATTTTTGCTGTTCAAATGATTGGACGATTGCTGTTCAATCGATTGAACAACACTTTTGAGTCTTTATTTTCAATTTTTGCTGTTCAAATGACTGAATGATTGAACAACACTTTCGAGTCTTTATTTTCAATTTTTGTTCATATGATTGAACGATTGTTGTTCAATTGATTGAACAACACTTTTGCATTTTTTTCTTATTGATATTTGCTGTTCAAACGATTGAACGATTGTTGTTCAATAATTTGAACAACAATCTTGCGTGTTTTCCTTTCGATTTTGTTGTTCAATCAATTGAATGATTCCTGTTCAGTCAATTGAACAATAGTTTTGTTTTCTTTTCGATTTTGCTGTTCAAATGATTGAACGATTACCATTCAATCAATTGAACAACAATTTTGTGTTTATTTTAGGATGAATTTTGATTTCTTTTATTGATTCATTGCCGATCATTGTGCCATCTTCTTTTTCTTTTATGTTTTGAATAAACACCATCTGAGTGGATTTGTGCTTAATGTAAAGAAAAGTAGTAATATCAACACTATTATGATTTATGAAGCCTCTTGATGGTTATCTTTATCCAAAAGCTGATATGGTGCATCTCTATAATGATTGGCTAGACAATTTTTTTTGGACACATCATAAAATGATTCATTATTTCAAACCATGTTGGCTTAGTTACCACACTTTCAGATGGACAAACCCCTTCGAAATGATCAGAAGGGGGTAAAATTATACCCTTTCCTTGGCATATTTTTACTTCTTACACCATCCCTGACTCTTAAGGAGAAAATGAGCCTCCCTCTTTTTATAAAAAACATCAAAAGATGAGAAAATGAAAATAAAGAAATATGCAAATGCAATGAACATTGTCTTAAAAAGGATAAGGGGTCTCATCATGAGCTAGCCTACCATGATCATAAAGATGTAATAAGTGACATTCCATTTCTAGCCATCAAACCAAGGTAATGACCTTCTTGATGATTAAAAACTGTCAGAAGGATAGGGGGTCTCATTATGAGCCAACCTGATCATCTTGTTATATCTTGGTGAATGGCACTGTGATCATTTGGTCACCATGCCAGCATAGTGGTCTCTTTATGGCAGAAAAAGAAGGATCAACTACATACTTAAAGGAGGACTCTGGCTCATTTTTGGGGTTAAAAAGAAACCCTGTCGAGACTATGAACGCTTGCTAGCAGCAGTGGCTCTGCTTATGGTATTGGAGTATTATCTTATACTGCCAAATGCTCTCTATTCTATTGCCACCTATGGATTCATTTCTAAGAAGATTTCTCATTTGAAAAACACTCTTACAAGCCAATATGCATGGTAACTTATGTTATATATTCATTATATTATATATTTGTCCAATCAATTCATGACAGTCATTACTGCTTACCGCCAATTATGCGTCCATTACTAATATTGCTTGCGGTGAACATCTTTTCATATAATAATGTAGATATCTATTTTTATCTTTTTCGGCCATTTTTACCTCTGATACATGTATGGCTTTAATTGCTTTGTCATGAATTGCGCCGCTTTTCTGGATTGGTTGTCTGCATTTATGAATCCTCAATTCATGTGCTTGCTTTTCACATGCTTGGCGAACGTGGATGTCCTTTTTCCCATTGGAGGGGGGATGGTCTGCGTGTGAACAACGTGTGTGACAATTATGGATAATTGAATGCTAATTATTAAATTGATTTTCGGGTAAAGGCTGCATGATGATTGGATATGCGTAATAATTAGCAAGGTATTTCCAATTGGAGAAACGATAGTGACCATTATGGATGGCATGCGAATTGATTATGAGCCTATGTAAAAAATGGTTGATGAGACAAATGACTTGACTGTATATGTTGTTAATTCCCAAATCAACGTCATTTTCCTGTTAATTGCTTTAACGATCTTTGCTGCTGTTCTAAATTGCGAAAGAGCAGGAGAAGTCCATGCAGGAGAACCAGTCACAGGAACATAATAGCCATGGGAGGTAGAGCTATCTGAAATGAGCCCACAGTACTCATGGTATTGGACCAGGCTCATGCAATTCTCGAGTGCACAGGATGGCTGCAATATCTGAATAAATTGCAGGGATTTCACGAAGAAATGACACTCGAATTCTTGCAGAATTTGCAGAATGGCAGCACCACAGTAAGAGGCAGGGATATAACAGTCTCTGAAGCAGTCATAGCCGAAGTCACTGGACTTCCAGCTGAGGGAACAAAGTGGACAGACAAGCACGTCCTTCTGCACAATGCGGTTGCAGTGTTCCAGGACCCGGATGAGCAATTAGCGCGAACAGGGAAAGGGATTCACCCTTCAATGCTAAGAAAACCATGGTAGGAGTTGGCAGTCATCATGCAACGGTACATCACATGCGATGGTAGTCAGGATGTGGTAAATCCCCATCAACTCAAATTGCTAGCCATCCTAAAATAGAAAATTTAAGTTAATTTTCCATTTTATTTGAATTCTCTATTGCATGATGTTGCTTGACGAGTTAGGAAAGCTAAGGACCCATGCACCATCATCAGTCATCATGGATTGATTAAATTTCTTATCATACATGGAATGGCCCAACAACGGTTAACCTGGGACAATATTGTAAATCCTACTCTGGCCCCACCTCCAGAAAACCCAGTAACATAACAGCAAGGGCCTAGAACCCTAGGTCCGAGAAGGACATTGAAGAGGAAAAATTCCTCTGTGCCTTTAAACCTAACAAAATGCAGATGCTCTGCGTGGTGAAGTCCCAGCGACATGCCCCAATTCAAACAAATGAGGCTGGCCCATCGCTCACACCACCTCCTAGTCCACAGAATATCCCTTTGCAAGACTACGAGGAAGAGGTGGCCAGGGTATTAGAAAACATGGGCATGTTTGGCAAGGGAAGAGAACAATATGAGAATGTTGAAGGACATAATTGTACCCCCAACCAGTCTACCTTTTCTGATAGCGATGGTTGTGATCAAACCCTGCAATTTACTGATTTCTTGGAAGAACAGAGGGAACCAGTCCCTTTTGTGGAAAAACCCCTTGAAGCCGAGATGCATGAAGAGGAAGCTATTAGATAAGAAAACCGAGCATTAGATATCGATCCATTGGACCCCCCAGCTGAAGAAAATCCTGCAGATAAGACCCTGGGAGATGAAAATAAACTAGGCAATACTATTTCTTCTAGGTCCCCTGAGGACGAGGCCTATCCAGAAAAAAAACTCGGAGAATGTTAACTGCTCAGGAGACACCATTGTATTGGGGTCTCTTGAGAGAAAAATTCATGTTGAAAAAAAATTAGAAGGTGAAGCTCCATCGGGAGATACAATTCCAGTTGAAACCCTCCCTGATGCTGACACAATGCCACTTGAGCATGAACCTGAGGAAAATGTAGTTGCACCACCACTAGTTGGAAGTCCCAGAATAAAGAAGTCCTACAAGGACAGGCTCAGAAAAATGCTAAAAAAATATAGAAAATAGAAGTGAATAATTGGGCATCTAAGACAGTGGTTAAAAGAGGCCATTAGAGCCAGGAAATTGAAAGTGGAAAAGGAGACCAAAGGAACATAGACAAAACATTGTTCTGGAAAGGATGCTGAAATCCAAACTGAGGTTCTTTTTGTCTGTTCAAAGAAAACTCAGACAGTGCCATGTCTTGTAGAGGACACTGAAATGCAGACTGAAGACCCCTGTGTTTATTCACAGGAGACCCAGACAGACTACCCTACTGTGAACGTTGCCATTCAGAATGATGTTGAAGAAAGCATCCCAATTGATTATTGCATAACTCAAGAAGTAGCTGAGGCTGCTATCCAAACAGAGCCTATGGAGACACAAGATAATGATACCCAAATAGAGGAGACACCTGCTTATATTCCCTTTGTAAGGGAGGCAATTATTAGGAGACTGTAGAATGAACTACTGAAGGTTCAACATGAATTAACCCAACACAAGGAGGAGGTAGTGCTCCTACGTATACATCAACAATTAAAGAAAAAGTATGAGGCATTGGCAACGATTGAGGATGAGACCTTCGCTCAGTACAAGGCTGAATAGAAAAAGGTTGAGAAAGCACATGACAAATTATAAAAGGCTAAAGAGCAGTTGGAAACTGTCTTCTCTCTTTATTCAGACACCTTGTCATGCAGAGCCCCTGCTACAAATTATGCCCTATTCCTCCTGGAAAGATACCTCTTGCTGAAAATAAAAGTTGTTAAGGCTAGGAAGTCTGTGGAAATCAAAACTACCCCGACTTTGTCAAGTGATTTAGAGAACAGAATGAGCAAGTACAATGCCTCCTCTGTGAACTTTATATGCACAATTTCTTTCTGGAAGATGACAAAGACAACAACCCTGGCCCCTTTATAGGGGATGTACAATTCCAGGAATTTCTCTCTTTTGCTACTAACCAACTCAAGTGGGCCAAGGCTCACAATACTTTTAGAAAGCATGAAGAAGGAATCGACCTATGGGTTAGAGGGGAACCTACAAAACCCTTGCATCTCTCGGTCAAGCACAAGCAATTCATGAAGCGAGATGGTGTTGTGGGCCAATTGGGGCCATTTCACACAAATATTATACAAGCTGGAAAGAAGTACTTCCAAGAGATTAAGGAGGAAGCCTTGTCTGCAGCTAGAAAAAGGTGGGAAGTCTCCAACATTACTGCTAGAAACCGAGAACCATTTGGATACCGAAACTTTAAAGATTCCTTCTCTCATTTCCATAAGTACAGTAACATGGTCTTAACCATGGGGCCTGAATGGATAGGATATCAGTATAGAACTCCAATCATATGGTATCCTCTAGATAAGTATCGTTGTGACTACACCTTGAGGGATCAAGACGTTAACTAGGCTTTTGCTATACTTAAGAAGAAAAATGGCTTCAGAAATTATAAGGAGGAGGTATATCCTGCCTATTCCCTAACTCAGCTACACCTAAACTATTTAATTGCACGAGGTCATGCAAAAAGGTAAGCTGGGGAGTATGTTGGGTCAAGAAAAATGTGTGTTTTCTCCTTGGTAATCGCTTTATTTAGCACTCATCCTCACATGATTATCTCTGTTCATGATTAAAAATAGAGGAAATAATAGCTAAAGTCGAGTAAAAGTAATCAGTAACAAATTAGACGAATCTAAGCAGGAAAAACTGATTTTTACTATCTTTACATGTAGAAGTCGCGAATTGAGCGATCACTACCCAATCAACAGAATGACAACATCTCATAAGGGAAAGCGACAATGTCAGAGGCAAGGTAGGACAACGGAAGACCGAGCAAACCAATGACTGTTTTATGACAGAACCAGATCAAGTATAGTGAAATCCTTAGGATCCCCGATCCTGAGTATTCGCTTTTATCTATTTACTTTCTAAATGTAATATATAAGGCCGACAAGCAAAACTGCATGGAGTTCAGAATTTCATAGTTTGTAATTATTCTTTTTGACATATAACACTGTTATTTTGGATGCTGTAACTTGGCTACTTGTATTAATGAAGAGAGACCGCATTTAACTCATACTTAAATTGCGAGTATCTCTTAGCGAAGGCTTCTGGCGACTTTGGGCTGAGTCAAGAGAAGATCTATTGCTTCACCTGTGTCATAATCTTTTCTATTTCATTCTTGATTGCTTGTTAATGTTAAGTTAATATTACTTTTCATTATTGTAAGGATTGTCAATTCAGTTTGCTTTTGCTGTTCATTCGAGATTTAGAT
Organism: Pinus tabuliformis; assembly: GCA_031772625.1. Lineage (NCBI taxonomy): Eukaryota > Viridiplantae > Streptophyta > Pinopsida > Pinales > Pinaceae > Pinus > Pinus tabuliformis. The sequence continues at coordinate 827,468,040 of CM062809.1, read as the reverse complement.
TGATCCGTTTGTTATATGTGAGTGATACTTTTGATTGAATTGGTTATGCTAGTTCCAGCTCTGATCGCTGTCCCTTTCAAGTAATGTTATCATAGATTTCAGAGATAGAATTAATCACTTTATGCTTCTACAATCATTTTCTATTTAGATAACGTTTTTTATTCCTGTATCATTTGTTGTTCAATTCAGAATTACTGTTCAATTTGGAATTGTTGTTCAATTCATATTTGCTGTTTAATTCAGAATTGCTGCTTAATTAGGATTTGTTGTTTAATTAGGATTTGCTATTCAAGTACGATTGCTGTTAATTGTTACAGTTCTATTTCATTAGTGAGCGAGTTAGCTTCAATTCTAGTTAAGACTGCCAAGCGTGATTCTTTACAGGTTGTATTCAGATCTATTTGCTTCCATGATAGGTTAAGTAGAATTGCAAAGTGCGTTATAAATTTCTTTCAGAATTACTTCTCTAAGAGTTGATTGGATTGAGTTTGAAGAAGATAGCCATTATCAATTGCAACGATTTGTTATTAGTTAACCTCTGAATTCATTGCATATAGTGTTGACACTCTTTAAATAAAAAGACTTGCCTCAGGTTAATAATTAATGTAGGAATTGAGATTTTCTGTAAAAAGACATCTTAGTGCACCAACACCACCTTCTCTCGTCATCTCCCCACTACCTCAAGCCTTCTAACAACCTTTGAAACTGCTCGCCACCTGCAACCACAAAATCTCACTTGCTACCCTACACCTTGAAATCCTCATCCCTTCTCCGATCGCTCCATCATTAGACACCTATTCATTGGTAGTTTTGCAAATTAGTTTTTTATATTATAACATGCTTATATGCGCTCCATAAATTCCTCAAATGAGCCTAAGTCCTCCTTAGCCTAAAAAGGCACCCACTTCTCAAACAATTCAAGCCATTAGGGTATATCTTCCAAGGAACTAAAGTCATAGTCCTACTCTTCATTCTCCCAATCTAAGCAATACCTCTCACTCCTTTTTAAACAAAAAACACAAATTTAGTGCCCTATTCAATTTAATTTGAGATGTTAGCGCTATGGTTTATTTTCCCTGATTCAATGCCCCAAATAATTCCATCAACTCAGAGTTCACCCCTATACAAACATACATAAAATTTACAAAGTCATAATAGTTAAAGGGCTCTTGTAGGTTTTCTAGCAATTATAGCAGGAATCCTAGCTAATTTAAGGAAAATAACTAACTCAACTCATTATGATTTCCAGTCAAAAACAATCCTCTAAGCCCTCCCATCCCTACAAGGAATATGCTTATTGTTCCCCTTAACTTGATCCCACAAGGATTCTTGGAAAATTTCTCTTATGATCCTTACAAACATATCCATCGAAGGTTCAATGTTCACATTATTACACCATGTAATTAACCCCATGATGTATTATTGAGCATACTCAATTCAAACTCATCGACATGTTCAACCTCAATTCATGGACAATATATATGTACCAAAGTGTATTCATTATTCAACACAAGTACTTTAAATAAAATATATTCAACATTAAATAAAAGCAGTGATTTAAACTAGATATAGGTTCTTTTAAAGTGAATTGGCTTGTAAAAATGTTCAAGAGTGAATGATAAACTTAAACCAACTTAGAAATAAAATCAAGCAGGAAAGACTTAAATGAAGCTGCAATTTAAAATGAAACGTAGAAGATCAAGTTAAGAAGAAAATAAGAACAAAACCAATTGATAATGAAGTTTGTCTAGTGTGGACTACATCTCTGGGTCCTGCTTCCAAGGGAGTGGCCTCATTATTATTCTCCCCAAAATCGCAATTTCAAAATGCCTCTAAAGGGCCTACTGTAAATGAGCTCTTTGCTGCCAGGAAGTAGCCTCCAAAATGCCACCAAAAGCTCATTTGGTTGCTACAAAATCAAGCTCTGAAAACTCCACTAACTTACAGAAATACATTGGCCAAAAATAAGGCTTAAAGCACTTTCGGAAACATAAATTTTACAACCACAAAGATTTCTGGCTCAATGGAAAATTCATTTTACATATATAGGTGTAGGCTCTGCAACCCCAAGGTAGAGCCCACCGAGGTTGGAGCCCCTTTGTTACAACCATATCATAACATGACATATTGTTGAACTCTCCCGCGACTGATTATATTAACAAACTATATAAATATAGAATATATTAAAACCCCTTTTGTTCTAACCTTAACCTGACAACATTTTTGTATGGTATGTTGTTGCGTAATCTAATTAATCTATAACAAGTTTTTAGTTGGCGATGCATAGTTCAAATCGATTGGCAATATTGTTATACCATATGTTATATATGGTATATTGTTATAATATATAATAATAACCATCTCCAAAAATAACTCAGTGATCATCGAGTTAACTGATCAATCAAACCAAAATATTTAGTGCATGCAAAATAATTTGAGTTCCCTAGTTGTGGTGGAGATTCCAAGGCAATGTAACATCAATTGTAGACTAGTCTTGAGTGTACAGGTGTTGCATTCAGTCAGATGATCAACCTTGAAAATTGCGCAATCCATTTTGGATAAATTCCTAAATAATAGGGGCCTAATTTCTCAAGGAATTATGCAAGGAAATAGGGGCTCAAGCAGAGGCAAAAATTGACTAAGTCTAGGTCAGATCTTCTCAATGAGAAAAGAGATATGTTATTCACCCATAGGTTGTGATCAGTTGACAAAAGAAATTGTAATACATCTCTATTCATCAAATTAGCGCAAGTATGCATAATTTGGGGTTTTTAGCATATTAGTTTCCCCGAGAAATTTATTGTGTGCATGTGTGTTATTTCTTATTGCATGTCTCAAATTTTTGTTCTAAATTGTGAATTAACTTCCGCAAAGAAATATAGTAGGTTTGTGTATTATGATTTTGATTAAAACTTCATGAGAAGTTGCAAATCTACAATATAATTTCTACATTGTAGCAAAGTAGGATTCACATTAGAGCAGGAATTTCTAAGTTGTTTCTCAGGAGAATCGAATTTGAAGTTTAGTGCAGCAGGATCTCTTCAGAGTTGAGAAGATGGCCTTCAATGGATTGAGGCTAGATTATGCCTTGGAAGGCAGCTCTAATTTCATCGCATGGAAAGATCACATGGAGGCAGTATTGGATGACAATGGATTGCTAAAATACATCAAGACAAATGTTGCAAAACCAACGGAATCAAATGCTTAGAACCTTGTTAAGTGGAATAAAGATGTAGCCAAGGTGAGGAGAATAATATTGGAGGGATTACGTGATCACATTGTCTCAAATCTCTACAGGAGAAAAGCTTTGTTCGCAATGTGGAAAGCACTAACAATTTTTTTTCGAGAATAGTAGTGACCACATGAAGCTGATGCTCAAGGATAAACTTGAAAATATCAAGATGCAGAAGAATGACACTATTCCACAATATCTGAGCATGTTCACACAATGTCGTGATGAACTTGGTGGGGTTTGTGTTAATGTTGCAGAATATGATTTGGTAATCCTAGCCCTTCTAGGCCTTCCCAAGAGCTGTCATAACTACCAAGATTCAATGAACAGGAGGGAGAAACTACCAACTTGGGAATGCTTATGGTCTAATTGGGTACAAGAGGAAATAAGGCGAAATACCAGAGATGGGACTTCATCCAAGGGTGAGGATGAAGAAAACTTTGCATTGGTTGGAAAGGGAAAGAAAGGAAAAGGGAATAAATCGGGTGAGGATGAAGAAAACTTTGCTTTGGTTGGAAAGGGAAAGAAATGAAAAGGGAATAAATCTCAAAGTAAACCAGAATCCAACCAAGGGGGAAGAAGAAAGATTTGTCCAAAATTAAATGCTTCCATTGTCATGAATTTAGCCACTATGACACAAAGTGTCCACACAAAAAGACAAGAAAGAAGACCTTAGGAGGAGCAGTAGGTGAAGTCTTGGCTTCACAGTTCAAGCTTGACTTTACCCTTATCGCATGCATGCCCAAAATAGTGATGGGGAGCGTGTGGTACTTAGACTCTAGTGCCTTGTTCCACATGACAAGGTGTAGAGAGTTTTTCAATGACCTAGAAGAGAAATATTTGTAGATGCATAATGAGCTGGAGGATGACGGAAGATACAATGTGACCGGGATTGGTACAATCACCTTTTAGAGGGAGTCAAGCTCCCCTCTCAGGCTCAAGGATGTCATGTTCATTTTGGGCCTAAAGAAAAATATCATCTTTGTTGTAGTTTTGGAAGACCATGGTTATGATGTGATCTTCAACAAAGGAAAGGAATTTTTGAGACACATAGCCACGGGACAGGTGAAGCAGATCAGAGTTTGTTTGAAGAACCTATATAATCTAGAATGTGGAAGACTATGCTACATTAAGCACTAAGGTGGAGAAGGTGTAGGGCCACAATGTCAGTGAAATTTGGCACAAAAGACTTGGCCATTTGCATAATGACACCTTGAATATCATGCAAAAAATAACCACTGACCTCCCTAAAGGAGCACTTGAGCCACATAATTTATGCAAAGCATGTACTTTGGGGAAATACACAAAATCCACATTCCATGATTGAGATAACAAAGCACATGTACTCTTGGAAAGGATCCACTCTGATGTCTGTGGAGCTTTCTTGATAGCCTCCAATGCCAAACATAAATATTTTTCATTTTTATTGATGAATTCTCACGGAAGTGCTGGATCTTCTTCATGCGGAAGAAAGATGATACATTCTCCAAGTTCATAGAATTAAAGGCACCAGTTGAGAAAGAAATCGCCAAGAACGCGAAAGATCTTATAAGTGATAATGGAGGTGAGTACATGTTAAATGAATTCAAAAATTTATGTGTGAAATAACACATTCGACGAGAGTTGATAACAACCCACAACCCATAGTAGAACGGGGTGGTTGAGAGAAAGAACCATAGGACTGCGGGAACAACGAAGGAGATGTTGCATGACCAAGGCCTAACTCTATATTTGTGGGCTGAGGCATGCAACACAACAATCTATTTTCAAAACTAGAGACCTCATTGGATTCTAGGTATAATTACACTGAAGGAGGCTTTCTTGGGGAGAAAGTCGGATGTGTCACACTTCAGGATTTTTGGAGCCTCTATTTATTTCCAAATCTCCAAAGAATCAATGAAGAAGCTTGAGTTGACAAAAAAATTGGGGGTATTTGTGGGTTACACAGAAACTCCCCACAACTACTGTGTGTACTTGCCATCCCTCAGAATGACAGTTGTGCAAAGGGATGTAAAGTTTGATGAGGAGAAAGCAATGCATTGCTCTCTTGAAAGCAAGATTCAGATGCCACCAGAAGAGGAGCTTTTAGCTCCAAAGGATGAGCCTCAAGAAGTTGTGGAGCAGCAAAAAATTTAGGAGAAAAGAGTGGAGACAACCACTTAAGAAGAACCATCCCGAGAAGGCATAAAAAGAACCAGGGAAGTTGAGAGACATGTGTAGGATGCGAGGGAGAATGTGGGTGCTCCTTCAAATTTGCCTAGGTAGAGAAGGTGACCTGATCGATACTCTAGCTAGATGGCTTTAATGAATGAGCTTGTAGATACTAAGCCATCCTCTTTCAAGGAAGCAATAGAGAAACCTATATGGGTTGATGCAATGGTGGAAGAATACAAATCCATTGAAAAGAACAATGTTTGGGAAGTGGTCCCAAGACCAACAGATAAATTAATAGTGGGTTCAAGATGGATTTTCAAGGTAAGACAAAAGCATAAAGAAGCATAAGGTAAGATTTGTGGCCAAGGGGTACTCTCAAGTTGAGGGAATTGACTATGAGGAGACGTTTCCTCCTATAGCAAGGTAGTCATCCATTAGATCAATTCTTGCATTGGTTGCACATATGAGGTGGAAGATCCACCATATGGATGTAAAAACAACATTTCTCAATGGGGTTATTGAGGAGGAGGTGTACATTGAGCAACCAGAAGGTTTTGAGACATTTGATTGGGAGTCTCATGTATGCAAACTCAAGCTATCATGGTACAGTCTCAAACAATCACCCCATGCTTGGTACACTAGGATCGATAGCTATCTCATCGGTTTGGGCTTCCCCAAAAGTGAAGCAGATTGAAACTTATATCATATCTTGGTAGAAGGTAAATTGCTTATTATTGTCTCATATGTTGATGATTTAATTTTAACTGGTGATGAGAAACTAATTAGATCTTGCAAGGAGGACCTTGCAAGAGAATTTGAAATGAAGGACATGGGTCTCATGCACTACTTCCTCAGGTTGGAAGTATGGCAAGGAAATGGGGAACTATTTGTATCTCAAGGAAGGTATGCAAATGAGATTCTAAAAATATTATGCATGGAGAGTTGCAAACACATGGAGACACCTCTACCGACCAATTGGAGGAAGGAGGATGCCACTTCAGGTGAGGAAGTGGATGCTACCATTTATCTGGATCTAGTGGGTTCACTAATGTATCTTGTTAAGACACGACCAAATATGTGTTATGCAGTCAACCAACTGAGCCAAGCTATGGTTAAGACAACCAAATTATTTTAGAAGGCAACTAAGCATGTTTTACGGTACCTCAGAGGCATTACCTAGTTTGGAATATGGCACATAGAGATAAAGGGAGTGAAACTACGTGGCTTCATAGATTTAGATTGGGTGGGAAGTCCATCAGACCGAAATAGTACATCAGGTGGAATTTTCAGTGTTGGGTCCATAATTGTTTCCTGGTATAGTAGGAAGGGAAGATCAGTGGCACTCATCTCGACAGAAGTAGAATACATTGCTACAAGTCAAGCAACATGTGAGGTGATCTGGATTAGAAAGATACTTGTTGGACTGTTTGGTCAGATGATGGATCCAACTGTGATAATCAAAGTTGCATCAAGATCTTTGACCCAAACTTATGCAGGAACACAACATATTGTAGATATAAACATAAACACAGATATGCAACAAAAATAAAACTTCATTTCATTAATATCAAGAACTGAAATATGCTTACATACAGAATAGAAATAAATTAGCTCGGGTGAAAGATATGTCGTGGCTACATGCCTCTGAGCTATGTTACAATTAGGCTCAAAGGCCTATTTATTATTGAGAAACATTGGAAAATCCTAAACAACCAAAAACCTAACCTTAGGAGATGAAGTGCCAAAACTATGGGCCCCGTTGGGGTAAATTGGTACATCAATTTCTCGGGGTTGTAACTTTGGCATACGATCTTCGTTTGATGCGCAAGATACCTTGTTAGAAAGCTCTATCCGAGGAATACAAATTTCGGCTGCAAATTCCAATCAAAAACTCATGTTTTCCCATTTTCTAAAAAAAATGTCATTCAGGGCCTCAAAACAACGCCCTAAGTTTAGGACTCGAAAAACTGCCAAAAATATTAAACTGTGTTACAATTAAGGAAACTGAAACAATTAAAGAAACAATGGTGGGGGTCCAGGTGGAATAGGTGGGTGGCCACCAATATCCACCTGGATCAGTCCTGCCCCCTTAGGAAGCAGTGGTCCCCATTGCGTTGAGTGCCTCCATGAGATGGGGGAACTTCTGCTGAACTTGTTCCCTGGTGAGCCACTTGCCTTGGTGTAGGAGTTGGCCAACTTTGATAACCGATACATTGGGATCTTCTGTTAACCGTGTTCTTGATATGTGTGTCCATGACCCTATCAGTTATGGCCTATTCGATGCATCTTGGGTTGAGCTATGTTGGTGTCAAGTGATCAACAATGTTTGATGTGTCCAACAATGGGGGAAAGTATGGCAGCAACTGGTCCACATTGAATACTGGGTGCAGGCGAAGGAATGGTGGAATTTTGAACTCTAAATAATTGGGCCCCATAACCTTAGTGATGGTTTAAGGCCCATATCAGAGTGGTCGAAGCTTATGATAGGCCCCACTGAGGCGCTCCTTCGGAAAATGTAACAAAACTTTGTTGCCCACCTGAAACTTGTGTGGCACCCAATGCTGGTCATGACACTATTTGTACTTAGAATTTATTATGCTTAATATGTCATGGACCTACTGGCGAATTTTCAGAATGCATTCAATAAAGCTGTTAGCTCTGTCGGCTTCAAAATGGATATGAGTCGAATCTGCCTGAGTAGCTGCAAGTGGTATGGCAATATCAATGGGACATCGTGGTTGGAATCCCAGTGCCACCTGAAAGGGGTTGTGTCCAGTGGAGCAGTGGAGATCTATATTGTAGTTATGCTGGACATAGGGGAGGATTTCATCCCATGTGTGTGGATGCTTCAAGTTGTACATGCACAGGATATGCATGATCATCCTGTTGATGACCTATGTTTGGCCATCAATTTGGGGGTGGAAGTTGTGGACTTAATGAGCTTGGTATTTAACAATGACCAAAGGTTTGAAAAGAATGCACTTAGGAACTTGCTGTCCCGATCTGAGATAATGGATTGTGGGATCCCAAAGTGTAACCATACTCGTTCAAAGAAGAGTTTGGTAGTGGCTTCTGCTGTGATACTCTTCTTGCAGGCCGCTAGAATGGCCATTTTTTCGATGACCATGAAAACAAAGTCATTGCCATGCTTAGTAGAATGAAGTACTGACATGTAATCCATGGAGATTGATTTCTAGGGCTGACTAGGAGTAGGAAAAGGAGTATACATGCCTTGCTTCTTGATTGTAGGTTTGGAAATGGCGCAAACAGTGCAGGATCTGATGTACTTTCCAAAATCCTATCGAAGGTTTGGCCAATAAAAATACTCCTGCAACACTACCACTATCTTTTCTATCCCAAAAAGTCCACCTACTTGACTATAGTGAGCCTCCCAAATCATCTTGGCACACTTGCTTGAAGGAACACAAAGGTGTCCTAGGTGGCATAATAGTGCTTCATGGAGGTGAAAGTCTGGAACTTGCTTACCTTCCAGGAGCATATGATATGTGGTGCCGAATTCTGGATCACTCTTGTAAAGATGTGGCCATTCCGAAGCCTCATTTCCATGAGAGTTGAGCACCGTGGTCAGCGCCATGAACAACAGTCAGCTGAGGAAGTCTGCAACATTATTGGTGCTTCCCTTCTTGCACTTAATGTTCAAATGTAACTGTTGCAGGTATGTGGACCATTTCTAATGGCGATCATTCCACAACTTTCCTTGTGTTTGTATGAACTACAGGGATCGGTGGTCTGTGTGGATGATCGTTTCCCTCCCCATAATGTAATGCTTCCATTGTGGACAAGCCTACACAATGGAATACATATCTTTATCATAGGTGGGACACTTCCAAACTGTGTCTGAAAGTGTCTCACTGTGATATGCCACTGGATGTCCCTACTAAGTAAGAACCGCAAAAATAGCATAGTCAGAGGCATTTGTCTCAATCTCAAATGGTTGTTGTAGGTTTGGTAATGTGAGCACTGGTGCAGAGTAGAGGTGATGCTTCAACTTGGCAAACACCTTATGTTGGGATTTAGACCAAAATAAATTTTCTTTCGATCCACCCTTCGTGACTTGGCTCAAAGGCCAAGTGATATGAGAGAACCCCAACATGAACTTGTGGTAGAAGTTGGCAAGACCCAAAAAGTTGCAGAGATTTGTTAGAGTGGTTGGGGCTGGCCAATCCTGAATACCTTTTATCTTGGCTAGGTCCACATGCACACCCCGCTCATTAATGATGTACCCCAGATATTGAACATGAGTCATACCAAAAGTGCATTTCTCCAAATTTGCACACAATTTGTGTTGTCGCAGGGTTTTGAGGACCTGTCGAATATGGTGGAGGTGCTCTTACCAACTATGGATGAAGATCAATATGTCGTCCAAATACACTATCGCAGATGAGTTGGTGAAGGGACACAAGATTTCATCCATCAACCTCATGAAGGTTGCGGGGGCATTCACCAAACCGAAAGGCATGACCAACCATTTGAAAAGGCCTTCCTTGGATTTGAAGGAAGTCTTCCACACATCAGAGGGTTCAATTAGTACCTGGTGATAACCAAACTTCAAGTCAATCGTGCTGAAATATTTAGCCCCCTTGAGCTGGTCTAGAAGGTCATCAATCTGTGGGATTGTATACCTATTACAAACAATGATCTTATTTAGTGCTCGATAGTCAATATAGAGTCTCCAAGTCCCGTCCTTCTTCTATACCAACACAATTGGGCTTCTACAGGGTGATGAACTTGGCCTGATGTTCCCTTTCTGCAACAACTCTTGAATATGCCTCTTCATTTCATCGTTCTCCAAAATAGAGTGTCGATAGATCGAATTTTTGGGTAGTGGCGCGCCCAGGGTTAGATCGATAGAGTGCTTGACCTAATAGTGTAGGGGTACCCCCATGGATGAGGTGAATATGTCCCTGTACTCCTCCACGAACTTGTCCATATGTTATTTCCGTGTGAAGGAGTTTTATATGGAGGCCGTGGATGTGGCCACAATCCTCTTCTTGCCCTGAGGGAAAATCATAAGGAAGAAAAATTTCCCGGTCTGGGAAATGATCTTACTGCATTGCTTCGTAGAGATCAAAGAGATGGCAGTAGGTGGTGCTAACTCCGGTATCCTGTATAACTTATTGCCCAAAGAAATAAAAACATTTCGAGGCCTAGACTCATACATATCATGATGCTTCCAAAAGTAGCGTTGGCCTTATAATACATCACAAAATTCAAGAGGAGAAACATCACATAGTACCTCATCTTTGAAGGGCTTGATGCTGTAGGGAAGGCGACATTGCTGGATGACACAAAGATATTGCCCTTGTTGAAGGCACCTGATGGTGTACGACTACGAGTGTGGTGTAGTCGGTAGGCCCAACTGCTTCATGATCTCTGCTGATATGAGGTTCTTTTGACTTCCATTGTCGACAATGAACTGCAATGAAGAACCCTTCACCCACATCTGTGAATGGAAGAGCCACTTCCCCTCCTATGGATCTTTGGGCTCAATCTTCTGGATCTTGGTGGTGGAAACAATGGCACTAGGCTCTGCGTATATATTATGCTTGCCTTTGTCATTCCCCTTGTAGGGTTTTGACTCAGAGTTGGAACATGCATTTGACTCTAAAGCCTTCATCTCGGCCACTAGGGACTGCTTGGCTCGACACTCATTTGTGTTGTGAGTTGGCTTGTTATGGAGCTCACACCACTTTCCTGTGTCCTTCTTATCTTTGTGGTGTTTTTTTTGCTTGCAAATTTGACGGGTTGTCCTTGGTCACCTCGCCTTGGATTTATCTTTTATTCTGCAGTTTGGGGGCACCTTTCTCTTGCTGTAGATTCGTAGATCCAAAGTATCTCTTTTTTTGTTTAAACTTCTACTCGATCTTGACATCATATCAGTAGGCATCACCAAGCGAAGAGATGTCTAGGAACTCCATCTCATCCTGGATATATTTATGTAGACAACCGCGATACTTGAGTAGTAGATGCTGCTTAGAATCCTTGATACATAACTTTGTGCTAAGGGTGTGAAAAGTATTTTTGAACTTTGGCATGTCTTGGTCCCTTCCCTGCTGCACTATGCTCCACTTTATGTACTTGTCTTCATAGCTCCCGAAAAAGTAATACTGCTCCTTGATGGCGTCTCAAAAAGAGTTCCAGGTGGGTGCGGCTAAAAACAGTGAGGGTTCCCTCTCGTCCTTCTGCTTGCAGTAGGTTTCCCACTGGTCCTTGATGTGGGGGGCCAGCTTTGAGGAGTGAAAAAGTAATCTTTTCCATGTTGGAAAAATTGTGAACTGAAAAATAACCTTCCAACAGATTTAACCATCTATCTACAACATCTAGATCTATTTGGCCTTCAAATATGGGAATGTCAAAGTTGACTTGTACCTTGAAGGGAGTGGTGCCTCCAGAGTGGCTGTTGGATGAAGATATGTCACGTGTGGGCATCCATTGAAGGATGTGGGAAAAGTTGTCCATCATCGCGTTGCTTTGTCGCTCGAGGGTTTCTTCGAGAAAATTTTTGAAGGGATCCCCTGCTCCCTTGTCTTTCTTTTCTTCCGCAATAGGATGCTGTCGGGGTTTATGAGGCTGGTCTTGCAAAGCTTCAACTAGTTCAAGACCTAACTCCTTATAGCCTGACCTTGTTGGGGACATGCAAAGAAAAATAGAGAAAGAGCAGACCGCTTTGATACCATTGATCCAAACTTATGTAGGAACACAAAAAAATACATATATAAACATAAACAAAGAGATGCAATAGAAATAAAACCTCATTTCATTAATATCAAGAATTGAAATATGCTTACATACAAAATGGATATAAACTAGCTTGGGTGATGGTAGCTTATCTCTAAGAAGATATGTGGTAGCTACATGCCTCTGAATTGTGCTACAATTAGGCTCAAAGGCCTATTTTTTATTTAGAAACAATGGAAAACCCTAAACATCCAAAAGCCTAACCCTAGGAGATGAAGTGCCAAAACTATGGGACCCGTTGGGGTAAATTGGTACATCAATTTCCCGGGGTCCTAACTTTGGACTATGATCTCCATTTGGTGCGCATGATACCTCATTAAAAAGTGACTCATGTTTTCTCGTTAACTAAAAAAAATGTCATTTAGGGCCTCAAAATGGCTCTAGAAGTTCAGGACCTGAAAAACTGCCAAAAATAGTAAACTGTGCTACAATTAAGGAAACTGAAAAACTGGAAGAAAAAATGGTGGGGGTCCAAGTGGAATAGGCGGGTGGTCACCAATATTCAGCTAGATCACTATATGATAATCCCATGTTTCATGATCGATCCAAACATATAGATATCTGATATGACCATTTACGGGACTATGTTCAAAGGCAGATATTGTTGCTACACTACATTCTGATAGAAGAACAAGATACTGACATTTTGACAAAGGCTTTGCCAAGAGGGAAGTTCTAGTTCCAAAGGTGTAAGATAGGGGTGGTTGATAATCCCTTTCTTGCTGAGAGGGAGTGTTGAAAAATGTAGCAAGAAATTCTCAATTTGATTTTTCCTTGATTAAATTGAGAAAATTTGAATTTCCACATTAGCAGACAACTTGGATGCAGTTAACTTGTATGACATGGCTTGTGTCACCCAATTTACTCAATAAATTCAAGTTGGAGGAGTTAGAGTTCAGTTAAGCATGTGTGATTTCTAATTTGTAGCAATCAAGGTTAGTTATCTCAAGTTGTTTTCAATTAAACTAGTTCTAACTATTGGAGGAACTAGTGGAAGGTCAGTTGTGTAGTGGGACTTTAGTCAAACTCAGTGATCATCCAGTTAACTGATCAATCAACCCAAAATATCTAGTGCATGCAAATAATTTGAATTCCCTAGTTGTGGTGGAGATTCCAAGGTAGTGTAATATTAGTTGTACACTAGTCTTGAGTGTATAAGTGTTGCATGCAATCAAATGATCAACCTTAGGAATTACACAATCCATTTTGGAGAAATTCCTAAATAATAGGGTCCCAATTTCTCAAGGAATTACGCAAGGAAATAGGGGCTCAAGTAGAGGCAAAAATCGACTAAGTTTGGTTCAGAGCTTCTGAGTGAGAAAAGAGATAGGTTATTCACTTGCAGGTTGTGCTCAATTGAGAAAAGCGATTGTAATACATCTCTATTCATCAGATCAATCGAAGCATGCATTGGGGTTTTTAGCAGATTTCTTTCCCCAACAAAAATATTGTGTGCATGTGTGTTATTTCTTATTGCATGTCTATTTTTTTGTTCTAAATTGTGAATTAACTTTCGCAAAGCAGTAGAGTAGGTTTGTGTCTTGCGATTTTGATTGAAAATTCATGAGCATGTTCAAATCTACACCATAATTTCTACATTTAATTGTTGGTTACCATACCATATATATCATTACAAACTTACCAACCAATAAATATATATGACCCATGCGTATTTTTGTTGGACGGAGAATTTGGTCACAAGGAGGTCATTAACCAATTTAGCAGTTGGTTATAACATATACTAATGAGAAATGTGCCCATGGTAAAACAAGGCCAACACTTGTGGTTCATTGGTGAAGCCATCCGCCTTGTAACCTGGAAGTCACACGTTCGCACCTCTTTTGATTCCAATTGATTTAAAATTATTTTTGACCAACGAAATAGAGCCACGTGGCACCTTTCCATATGGATACGTGTTGCCCATTCATTAGGCTACATGTCGCCCATCCAATGGGCCACGCGTTGATACCATACCTTTCCACATCATGTGCCACTAGTTAGCCAAGCCACATCGACTACCACATGTCAAGATTCGATTCACCCAAATCATTAGTCTGTACATGCTATGCACCAACTCCAGGGTGTGCCACATGTCACCTTTTGACTTTTGACTTTTTGTCCATTATTTCAAAACTTCAAACTATGATATCTTTCACATACATACTCAAATCAACATGATTCAAGTTGCATTGGAATTGTCTTGTCGAGATCTTCGACATCGCACTATTTCCATGAAATTTTGGAGACTTTGAATTTTATGCCTTTTTAGGATCCTCCTGGATCAGTCCTCCCGGATCAATCCTCCCCATTGAGAGGCTTTTGGACCTCCAAAAGGTTATTACTCAAATACTAAGTGTGTGATATTCTCCCCCACTTGTCCTATGCCTATCCACCCTGCCCTGTGCACCTATCTCATCACAATCACTTGTATAATAACCATGACAATTGAAAACATATGGTTAGTCGTTCTCATTTTTCACATCTTTCTACATGTGTTACTTCAACCTGTCCATGTACAAAACATTAGTAGTATTAACAAATACAAAGATGATAATAACAACGAACTAACATGTTTGATCCTCTTGACAGGTTCCCATGAAAAATTTCCATGCTCCAGAACACCTACTTTGTCCACCTTTGTAGATATGAGTGAAAAGGTGTTTCTCATGTTCACGAGCCTCTTTAACTACCCTACGGTTATGTGATGTCCCTTAGCTTAATGATTTGATTGTAATTAAATGTGTATAGGTTTATTTTGATTAAGTATGCTATAATGAAAGACATGAACATTTTAAATTATTAGTGATTATTATTGATGATAACTAGTTTTAAAGTTGTAATTATGTTTTATTTTGAGAATAAACTAAATATGGGAAATTAATGGTTGAGTACAAATGGATGAAAGAGGAAAAGGTTGCGATTTAATTATGGAAAAGTTATTATTATTATCTATCAATAAGTCGTAGGCATATAATCTGGGTGATTAGATTTAATTAATAAATTATGATATCGGCCAATGAAATGTTTTAAAAAAAATAGAGAGTTGTCCTCAAGAGTGGGAACCATGAGTTCATTAATGAGAAGACAACTGCCTACCACCTGTTGGGGAGGTGGAGGAAGTTATTAACCACCAAAAGTGTGGTAGATGGATAATATGTGTGTTTTTACTTGCTTTTGTCTTGGAGAGACTTAAGAGAAGCAAAAATTTACAGATAGAAAAAGAAAGTTGCAGTCATGGTTTGCTTGGAGGGGCACCATCAGAGGCTATGTCAAGGTTGGGAGTAGCTAAGTATTTAACTATCAATTTCCCAGATATTTGTTCAAGTCTATATTTTTGTTTGTATAATTTATTTGTTTGCTCATGAAAGGAAAATGTTTAGAATTACTTATTTTCCAGAATTACTTAATCTTGTTGTGTACAATGAATGTAAAATATTGCAGAAAGTTTTGATTTCTGAAAATATACAAGTAAGAAAAAATTTTGTTTTACTTTTCTACAATTTAGTTGTTAAAATAAATGGCAAAGTAGAGAGAAGACATGTCTAGAATGTTATTAATGAAACCTACAAATAGAAAGGACTATAAATGCATATTAGTTATGCAAAGTTTAAATTCCATGATTGAAGTATGGGTATATTGTACACGATATATATATATATATATATATATATATATATATGAGCAATGTGAACAAAAGAAGTAGAGCAATAGAATGTTACTCTTTTCATAAGAAAACCCAAACTTATAGTTCATAAACAAATACAAATAACGAGTCACACAATTTGATGAATTTATGAAGGAAAGAAAAGAACGTTACAAGAAAAAGAACTATCTAATACTGTTGAGTAGTTTTTACACATAAAGAATAAACTCCATACAATTATAAAGAGTAGAAAGACTAAGAAAAAACCTTATACAAATTATTATTTGTATATGAAGATTCGGAAAAAAATAATGCTGAGAACATATCAAATTCTAGAATGAAGTATTCACAAGAAAATTTATGAAGAATTATTTAATTTAAAAAAAATTAAGTCTTCACGAACATAGTTCGGAAAATATTGTTCTAGGGGATTTTGGAAAAATCCTCCGAGGAAATTAAAGAGAAATAAAAATTTTAGTACAACTGAGGCAATATGCCTCTAAGGTGCTTCCAATATAGGAAGGGACACAAAAATGATATCATCTCCAAAGTACAATACAATCAAACTAAAACATTGGTGCAAACATCATGAGCTCAAGAAATAAAAGCCAAACAACCGACCTAGAATAAAAGAGCTTGGTAAGTGTTGGATGATATTTATGTTTGGAAATTACTGGGGGGGGGGGGGGGGTGAATCAGTAATTTTAAACTTTATTTTTTTGCTCAACTTAATTTTCCTTTTATGCAACTCATGATTTATGTATATATTCAATTATTAATGGTTTCCTTTTGCACTTATCAGAGAGAGACATTTGCAGATATACTTGTTCAGAACTCAATAGCATTCACATAATATTCAAGAAACAACACATGGAGACGCCATATATAAGTGGAAACCCATAAGGGAGAAAACTACGAATTTTTGGTTGAAATTGATGTGAAGGCAAGATTCTACTTCCTCATTACATCAAGTTTTTATAGGCTCCAACCTACAAGAGGCTCCTACCTCAAAGGAAGCTCCAACTCCGACAAATTTCCAAAGGCTACAACCTAGAGGAAGCTCCTACCTCAACAGGCTACAACCTATTCTTTATCAAGCTACAACTTGAAAAGAGGCTGCAATATCTCAATCACAATACCAAGTCAAGCGTTTTGGTTACTTGATATGAATTTCTACTATCAAGTCTATTGCACATCTTCTCAGCTTCTCCTCTTCAATTATGTTCCTCTTCCACTACTCTCATACAAACTGCTTAACATCAAAAGTTCTCTTTCCATTCAATGATGTATATTTTAGAAGCATGGCTTGTTAATTGTTTGTATTCTCTACATGAATATGAAATGAGAAGTTGTCTCTTCCAAAATTGTTCACAATCTGTCTCTTAATTTTCAATGCTACAAATTAGAATTTTTTAATATGAAATAAAGTTGCAATAAAATGGACCAACAACAATGGTTGTATAAGACAAATCTTGAAACTTCTTAGTTTGTATTGGTTACATTTTCTAGATTTGTACCAACTACTTTTTAATGATTAATAAAAGTATACATTTTCCAAACAACTATGTCATTAGCCATTTTCCAATTCAATAAACATATTTATCAATATTTTAGTCTTTGCACTTAACATCACTTTCAACCTTTGCATTCCAAGCAATACTGCAACAATGAAATCAACACTAATCAACCAACTTAATGATATCAAGTTTCCTTAACATGACCATTTGACATCAATTCCAACATTACCAACATTCTCCCCCTTTGGCATTGATGACAACACAACTATTCCATCTCTTCTTTTGCCTCCATCTTCCTCTTCTTACCTCCCCCTTTGACATAAATGGAAAGAGTGGTCATGACCAATCAAACTATGAGTTCCATGCCAAAAGGAAACTCTGTAACTCTGCATGCAATAGGTAAAAAATCTGCAAGTATGAATATTGCTCCAATATGTATATGGTTTTTCTATATGTGAGACAATTGGTTTAGAACCCATTCTTTCCAACACTTCTTCTAGCTGAAAGAGAATGTCTAGCAAGCACGTATGTCCCAAGATTAGTTGGCACCAATGACTACCAACACATGTGGCATATAGATAATGTTACATGTTTACCCATGTTAGCTTAATTAATAAAGATGTTGCTCATGTCTCTATGGAACCTTCAATGCTGGGCTTAATTAATAAAGATTATGTTCATGGATATACATACATATAACATCTCTTGAATAATATATATATATATACAAATTACACAAATCTTGTATATATCTATTCTCTTCATTCAAATCTTGAATACCAACATATAATTAATCCCTATCGATAGAATACCATATATGAATAATGGTTGTCGATAGTCGATATTCTAGTCAATAGTCGATATTCATATATAATGGAGTACATGGTCGATAGTGGACATATATAATGCTCAACGGTGGTCAATAATGGAGTACAAATCGGTAGACATTGATATAATGTTGGACAATGGTCAATAATGGAGTACATGTTGGTCGACATTGATATAATGCTGATCGATAATCAATATTCATATATAATGGAGTACATGTTGGTCGATAGTTGACATATATAATGTTGGACATTGGTCGATATGCTGATAAATGATATTATTCACCCACCAAACATGATATATTAATGTCGTACATGATGTATTAACGCCATCCATTAAATTAATATAATGCCACCACATATTCTCATTGTTGGAATCCATATTAGTGCTTGAGAAATACATTGAGACTGTACATTAATTCAACGTTGTCTATCTCATTACAATTCATATGAACAAATATTCAATATTTCTACTTTGACGCTGCTAGGGCACAAAACTCTAATACCGACTTAATGTTGCATAATTTCATTAAGACACTGCTACACATCGTATTACACATAGCTGGTATTAGATAATCGTTATCCAGGAATGTTAAGCTCCTCTTATTCGTCGTTGTCCTCTGATATCAAATCTTCATCGTTAGGCAAATCCCCTTCGATGAAATCATTTCTAAGAGATTTTGTGTTGGAGGAATCGTTGAACAAGTCTTTGTTTTGCATTTTTTTATCTTTAATTACCCAATGTGAGAATGATTCGATAGAGAAACTGATGATTAGCATGTTCTTGTTCTTAGTTGACACTGCATTACTCCTAGTTTTCACTTGTTTTCATGGTTGAGAGGAATAACCTTTGCTTCAACAAAATAAAGCCGATCGACACTGCATTAATGAACTGTATATGCTGCATTTGATGGGCGCTGTATATTTTAACACACAATGTGTAACACTGTCCATCGTACAACATTGTTCAATAACCTACACCCCTGGGCTTATGCAACCTCTTTCTCTACCTTCCCACGTGTTGAAGTATCTGATAGCTATTGTGGGGCTGAGGGATAGCGATAGTAGGTCTCACTGGTCCAACCTTGCATTCAATATCAAGTTCTCCGGGTCGAATGTTCATTTCCGGTGTTTTAGGGACGATTGAGCATCCAATGTGTAATGCTGTAACATCCAATGTCCGCTTTCCATGTTTCAGGGTCGTTTTCCATTCAACGTGTAACACTCTAACAATATCCATTCAATGTGAAAACACTATTCAGTGTCCATTCAATGTGTAAACGCTATTCAATATCCATTCAATGTGTAACACTCCATTCAATGTGTAACACTCTACTTTATTCAATGATGGGGCTTATAATTAATGCTGGAGCATGTATCGTTTTTTCCTCTATCAACGTCCCTCCTTATGTTATCAACACTATAACTATCATTTTGCCTTATGTTATCAACACTATAACTATCATTTTGCCTCTTCCAATGCTATCATGATTTTAACATTGCATTCCAAGCACGAGGGAATATACACTACCATTCAACCATAATCAACCATATGCATCATTAGAATAATATTGACACCATCATTATAATAGTCCCACTGTAATAATAACACTCTGTCAAGAATAATGATACTAAGAATAATGCTGATCCAAACGAGTCAATGTCAATGTTATTCATAAATTTCCAGTCGTTATTCACAATAATATCAAAATTATTCATAAATATGTTTCATGAATGTTTTTGCAATGTTCATAAAGAGATTCCAGTATCCTTCATAAGGATTTCCTATTGTATTGAGGAGGCCACAATAGGTATGCCATTTACAATAGACTAATTATAATATAGCTCATTATATATTAAATTATACTTATCATGTGCTATATTATGATTGACCATTTACAACAATAACGTATTTATGTTGGGGCTGTCCATATTCATTATCCTTCTGTGTCCTGCCATCCTGCTCCCATTCTGTCTCTTGCCATTATGTACCTGCCATTATTACATTTCTGACCACATAGTCATTACTTCTTCCTTATGTTACCTTTTCTTCAACAATTCATTCTTTCCATTACATATGTGAATTACTTTGAACGCTCAATTCTCTTTGGGCTGCCATTTCCTTCCTGGTGCTTACTCTAAGTTTTCTTGAACTCTTAGGGATCTCCCTTTTTCTTTGAAGGTTTTCAATGCATGCAATTAATCAATGCTAGTGATGCCCCTTTCAATGGCATGCAATGGTACCCTTTTGTTCAACAATTTGTTGTTCTTGAAATTTTCTTAGTATTGAATGCCAAAAAAATTCATCTCAATGACTGTAGAGAATAGATTCGGTAATACAGTGGATTTGAATGTCTGTTCATTTGCTTGCTACGAGATATATGGTTTTATTTTTTGCATCTTGTATAGATATGGAAAATTCCCTCTTTGTATGATTGAATTTCTTCTTCTGTGAATTTATTAATGAATTGATTCTTCATTCAAATTGTTCGATGTAGGAATTTGTTCTTCTTTAACTATGATGTTGATGGTTTTAAAATATTTCCTTTATAATCTCAATTTAACTCTTCTTACACTTCAAATATATAGCATTAATACCATCCAAATATTTATGGTCATATAAATAGAGTTGAAGGATTTGGAGAAATCCTAGTGATGCAATGTAATGTAGCACTGTAGTTTAATCACATGTTGGCTTTCTGATTGCAGAAATTGATGGGCCTCCAAATTAGACATAAATTAAGGCCCATCTGGCCATCATTCAACACATTAAACCTCTCTTTTCACATTAGATAATGTAATTTTAACTTTAATATGTTCATTAGGAAGGTTTATGGATAATTACATATTTGTGCCTAATATTATTTATTTTTGTGGACTATTGTGAGAATATTGAGTAGATTATGAAGATTTGGAGGAGGAGATAATTTAGGGACTTGCTCCCTACTACATGAGGATCAATATTGAATAATAAATCAACAAGATATCATGAAATCATACACAAATTATGGAGCTCCAATGATTGAGAAAATCTAGGAATGTGTTCCTTGTCATTTAATGCAGATTCCTAGTGTTGGGAACCAGATCCATTATTTGAGGGACTTTGGAGGGGAAAGCTTCCTCATTTCATGGGGAATGCTTCCTAATCATTTTTTATAAGTACCAAGTTGAATTTTCCTCTAAGGGTTGATTTTTCTTAGTCTTCTTGTGGAGAACACTTGTATTTTTGCAACTCCACTTTCATTTCTTGCAGGGATGTAATTGTATTGATGGAAATAATAAAGATTGGTACTATTTTCACCTTCTAAATATTGGTCTCATTCATAGGAATCCAAGTTTCCTTGGGCTTGGCCATCCCAGGAGCCTCAAAAACCTTTTGTATAAGTTGCTTTTCTTCTTTTCACTTCTTATTCACATGCATCTCTTGTTCTTGATTTTTTCTATTTCTGCATTTAGTATTAAGGATTTCTTGTTGTAGGATTTGGTTAAATGGTTGAAGTAAGTTCTTTTGCAGGATCAAAAACATGATTTCATCCTTAGAACAACTTTGGAAGGTCATATTAATCATTGAACTACTTGGATTAGTTTTCTTATTCCCAAATCTAAATTTTTGGAAGTCCCTTGTGGCAAATAGTAGTAATTTTCTGCTATTTTTTAGAACATGCTAATGAGCTTCAATTGAGTTTATTCCACTTTCATTATATCATAAAAACATTTAGTTTAATGAAAAAATTTACCCCATTGCATTTTCACTTTATTAGGTTATGCATTTGATAGATTACCTAGCTCACTAGTTCTCAAATTTCTAGATTTTAGACTAGTATTTTTCTGCTATTTTTTGCATGTCTTAACAGAGGTATTTTGAGTGATTCCACTTGGAGTGGAGACCTAAGACATCATATTAAATAAAAAAATTTGTCCCATCCAATTTGGATTTTATTTACTTGGTCATTCGGTGAATTATATCTTCATGTAGCAAATTTGTAACTGCCTGTAACTTCTTGTAGCAGTTTGTAACTTCCTATAGTGGCTTCCTGTAGCACTCTTCCAACATGTATATACTTTCCCAGATTTGCTAAAAAATATTGGTTTGTTTCCCTTAGGGTTGAATCATAACTCTTAAGCTCTAAATCAATGGTTGAGGAGGAATAAACACCACTTAGGACTTTCCCTTTTACCCCTGCAAAACATCTCAACAATTTTGGTTAATGGACATATTTATGAATTGGATAATACAATAATGATTTTCTTGATTTCCACATACAATGAACTCTGTCAATGGATCTAAACTCTTTGAAATGTAATGATTGATATTTAGTTCATGATATTTTCTTTATGCAATTATAATAAGTTTGCTTTCCTTGTATTTTCTTTCCCACAATAGGTTAAGGTTTCCATTTCGAGCATTTCCATTTCTGCAATTAGTTTAGGACTTGATTACATTCACTCAATTACATCATGTAAGCGAAGGAATGACACATTGTATACTGCACATATAGTGCCAATACCTCTTAAGTTTGTATGAACCTAGGTTGATAATTAAATTTGGTGCCTTGGGATTTGCAACATTCTTGTCACAATATTGAGGCTCATTAGAAACATTTTCATAATTTTCTTCAGTAACAATTTTTTGCAATCATAAAAGGATCTATGCATGAAATGATCCTTTGCAACAATTTGTACTTGATCATATATTGAGATAGATTTATTCATATGAAAGTTGCAAATAGTATGGTTCAGATGTAGATCTCATGATGCTACATGATGAAGAATTCTGGAAACTCAACATAAAGATGAATAAAATCTGTTTCTCTAGACTTGATGGTAGCATCTTTGTTTTTGATTTCACATATATATGTTTAAAGATATCTCAGTTTTGCTTTCTTCATAGATCAAAGGTCAGCTGAATACATGAGATTTATAAAATACATTGATATAGCCCATATACATGCTTAGATTTATGAGAAGCTGAAGAATTTTGAGAAAATTATGACGATGCCAATATAAGGTTCACTGAGCTAGACTCATCTTCGACATGTTTATACCAGATAAGAAAATGTATAACATGATTATGTTCATTAATAATATTTACTTACGTGCTTATATACATTATATGTACATTTTCATAAAACTTTATATTAAAGAATGAACCTTTGCAATATGAACTTGATTGAAGTTGCTTTGCTCATGAGGAAGATGACTTGATCTCACAATTTGACGATAGTTCTTTGTTCTTGCTACTTCTTGATCGCTTCAAATTATTGATATAATTATATGCTTCTTGTTTCTCTTCTTTACACATTCCTTCTCCTATGATCTCCCCCTTAGACGTTCTCTCAATTTTATATTTTATATAACATTTTAGGTTCTACTTTTGAAGTCAAATTAGTGAAAATAATTTGTATGAACTATCCCTAACTTGTTTCTTAGATATTCAAATGGTTATCTAGAAAAAGGCTTTGTAAATATATATGATATTTGTTCTTTTGTGGGTATGTACTCCATTTTCACTGTTTGCTTAGCTACTTGCTGTCTGAGAAAGTGGTACTTTATAGGGATATGTTTAGTCTTTGAATGAAGCACGAGATTTTTCGAAATTCTTATTGCACTCGTATTGTCGCATTTAATAGATATAGGTTCTCTGAAATTTACCTTCATCTATTGCAAAGTTTGTTTGATCCACAACACTTATGTGAAACAAGCAACAACTACCATGTATTTGACTTTTGTTGTAGATAGAGCAACTTATGTTTGTTTCTTGCTTAACCATGCAACCAGAGACTCTCCTAAGTAGAATGCACCACCACTTGTACTCTTTCTGTATCCACACAACTGGCCCAGTCCGCATCCGTGTATGCTGTCACTGTAAATTCCTTCCCTTTTGGGTACCATAGTCCATAGTCTATAGTCCCTTTTAGGTATCTGAATATCCTCTTTGCTGCTAATAGATGATTCTATTTAGGTGTTGTTTGATATCGTTCCACTATACTGACTGCCAACATTATATTTGGTCTAAAAGCTGTTAGGTATAACAAACTTCCTATCATAGATTTGTAAAGCTTTTGATCAACATCAGGGGATTCATCATCTGAACATAGTTTGCATCCAGTTGTCAGGCGGGTTGAGACATGTCTACAATCGTCTATTTGAAACTTTTTCAACATATCTTTCAGGTATTTCTCTTGAGAAATGAGTATGCCTCTAGACTTTTGTAGGATTTGCAACCCTAAATAAAAGGTAAGTTCTTTAATCATTGACATCTCGAACTCAGGCTTCATCTCTCCAACAAACCTTTTAATATCTAGATGATCTTTATTGCTTCCAAACATAATATCATCCACGTACACAACCAAAACTAGTAATTCTTCTCCATTAACCTTGATGTAAAGATTACTATCAACTCCTCCTCTCTTAAAACCTTGTTTTTGAAGGTACTTGTCCAGTTTAGAGTACCATGCCCGTGGATCTTGTTTAATACCATACAATGAATTCTTAAACCTGGAAACATATTTAGGATTATTTGATAATAAAAACCCTTTAGGTTGTTCCATATAGACCTCTTCCTCAAGTTCTCCATTTAGAAAAGAACAATTTACATCCATTTGGTATACTTTGAAATCCTTGTAACAAGCAAAAGCCAAAAACATGCTGATTGCCTCCAATATCATGATTGGTGCAAAGTTTCTTCATAGTCAAGACCTTCTACTTGTGAGTACCCCTGACATAGTAGTCTGGCTTTGTTTCTAACAATTTTACCCTTCTCATTCATCTTGTTTTTGAATACCCATTTTGTGCCAATGAAAGTCTTTCCAACTGTACTTGGTGTTAGTTCCCAAGTCTTATTTTTTTATTTGATCTAACTCCTCATTCATAACATCTATCCAGTTTTTGTCTTTGCTTGCTTCACCAAAGTTCTTTTGGTTCAATTTGTGATAACATAGCAATATGAATTTGGTATGATTTTTCTGCTAGTTGCCTCCTTGTTTGCACTCCTTCACTCTTATCACCAATGATTTGTCTTTCAGGATGTTTCTTTTGTGTGTGTCTTGAGGGAAATTTTGAATGAGTCTCTGTATTTACTAATTCTTCATCTTGTACTTCATTTTCTTTACTATCATGATGACGATGATATGAAGGATTTAATAAACCCGTGCTCTTGTTCTTATCAGGTAGCTCTTTGTCAAACTTTACATATATGAATTCCAAAATCTTATGCAATATTTGATTATAACATCTATATCAATTACTTTTTGATGAATATCCCAAAAATATTCCCTCATCTGATCGAGCATCAAACTTTCATATATTTTGATCATTATTTTTGATATAGAACTTACTCCCAAATACTTTAAAATGTTTGATTGAAGCTGGATTAGTGCCACAGTGCATAAGGTGTCTTATCATAGTTTGGTCTGAGATGTGCATTATTGAGAATATGTATTGCTGTATGTACCGCTTCTGCCCAATAGGTTTGAGGAATGTTTCTTTCATGCATCATAGCTCTGACCATTCGCTGAACAAATCTGTTTGTCTCTCTGCAACTCCATTCTATTGAGGTGTGTATGTAATAGTATACTGTCGTTTTATGCCAAGTTCATCACATAGGTATGCAAACTCATCTGAAGTAAATTCACCTCCTCTGTCTGACCTTATGCACTTTATCTTGCACCCTGTTTGGTTTTCTACCAGTGCCTTGAATATTTTGAACTTCTCAAATGCTTCTGACTTATTTATGAGAAATGCCACCCATGTCAATCTTGAATAGTCATCAATTATCAGCATGAAATATTTTTCTCCTCTTGGTGCTTCTGTTCTGGAAGGTCCGCACAAATCCATATGAACTAGCTATAAAGGCTTACTACTTGATAGTTTATCTTTGACTTTGAATGATGTTCGTGTTTGTTTTCCCATTTGAAATGACTTGCAAATAATGTTTTGAGGATTCTTTATTGTTGGTAGATCTCTAAATTCTCTTTTCTTACTAAGCTTGATGATGTGATCAAAATTGAGATGCCCCAATCTCCTATGCCATAGCCATGATTCATCTTGTTTGCTTATGTAACATTCTTCACTCTCTTCCTTCAAGATATATATATTATTCTCTGTTCGAACTCCTTTAGCCAAAATCTTCCTAGGAGTTGTTGACCTGATTTCACAGTCTTGATATCTTAAGAGAACATCACAACCTTTGTCACACATCTAACTTACACTCAAAAAATTATGTTTTAGACCATCTACAAACAATAGATCCTGAGCCTTTCCTCTTCCATTATTCTGACTAACTATTCCCTTTCCTCTGATTCTTCCTGCTTCATCATTGCCGAATGTGACATTTCCAGTTTTATTTTCATCCAGGGATACAAACTTGATTTTATCTCTTGTCATATGTCTAGAGCATCCATTTTCCACGTACCATTTATTGTTTTGATCTTAAGCATACAAAACTAGGTCACACTTATCAAGTTTCTTTTCTTCCTTCTTCTTTCTCCATTGCATGCATCCATCTGTTTTATAATTATTATGAGATGATACTCTATTGTCTTTAATCTGACATTTATATGACTTGTGCCCAAAGTTGTGACAATATAAACATTCAGTGATATTAAGGAGAGGAGAAAATGTATTTTTGTCTAGATTCATGTCTGTTTTAATGTTTGTGAATCCATTATTAGCCTTACTTATCTTAAAATTTCCCAAATCAATTATTCTGACATAAGCTCTACAATCTATGACTTTGTGTCCAAAATTTGTATACTAGTAACAATATCCATAGAAAAAATATCTGTACCTAGTAGTGGATATCATTTCAAAATATATCCATCTTGACTTTTGATAATCAGGTCTTGTGAAGAAATATGGCCTTTGATAATTTGTTGTTTGATTGTCCATTCATTTTGTCTTTTATACTTTTCTGGCAGTGTTTCTTTGCAACTATTCATTTGATGTTGAAGTGTTGCTCAAATTTTTGTTCTCAAATTGATGTGAACTATCATTGTCTCCCCTTGCAGCTTTTACAAAAGTGATTGTCCTTTTATCCTCTGCCTTGGATTCACTGGATTGTCCTTCATAGCCTAACCCAGTCTTTATGAGTGGACACCTTTGAGCATTTAATATCACATCCATCTTTTCAAACCCTTTTATCTGTTGAATATTCATTTTAATTCAGTTTGTGCCTTCTCTAGCCTCTTCTTCATACTTACCACCTCTTCGTCTAATATTTCACACTCCTGGCTTTTCTGTTTTATTTTCCGCATCAAAATGTCTTCCAATTTCTTTGCTTATTCAAGTTCAAATTTCAACTTGATAATGTCTTCTGAATTTGATTCTTATTTTACATATTTCAATAGGACCTCTTTTTGCTTTCTATTCTTGTTTTTAAGCCTTTCTATTTCATCCAGTGCATTGATCAAATCTCCTTGAAGATCTACCTCTCCTTCCTCTTCTTCTTCATATTCACAAATTTTCAAGTTCTTCCAAATCCATCAACATGAATTCACTGGTTCCATCTTCACTCAAGAATATATTGGAACTTTCAGATACACTGCTATCTTCTTAAGCATAAAAGCTTTTCCTTTTAAACTTTTTCTCTTTCTATATTTTGTTAGACTTGTTTTTTTCTTTCCCTTTAGGCTAATTTTTTACTTTCTTGTAAGGACATTTTGAGGAATAATGTCCCACTATTCCACACTTAAAACACTTAAATGAAAGTTTTCCTTTGTACTTATCTGTACCTTTCTTCAACCTTCTGAAAAATTTTGATTCTCCTTCATTAGAACTTGAGTATGAACATTCCTTTTCTTCTATGGAATTGTCTGCCTTGAAAGCTGCCTCTCTAGTGACCTACTTTCCTCTTGGAATTATTATCTCATATGCTGTTAAGGAACCAAGTAGTTGATCCTTGTTCAAAGTCTTAAAGTTTGTTGTCTCTTCTATAACTGAAACCTTAGTATTGAACTTAGACGATAATGAACTCAATATTTTATGAACTACTACACTTTTTTTTTATTGTTTCTCCTAGACCCGTCATGAAATTTACGACTTCATCAACTCTTAAAAATAATTTAGCTATATATTCATCTTCATTCATTTTTAAATTCTCAAACTGCATTCTATATACTTGTAATTTGGCCATCTTTACCTTTTTATCTCCTTCATGAATATTTTCTAATTTAACCCAGATATCTTTGGCTATCTGACAATGCATTATTTTTATAAAATCAAACTCACATAGTCCACTTAGAAGCGCATTCATAGCTTTTGCATTAGCTATAAATTCCAATTTGGCATCTTTGTCACTAGTCATTTCATTTGGTTCTTCATACCCTACCATCACAATAGCGTAAACTTCTACTCTAAAAGACATTAAATATGTCTTCATTCTCACCTTCCCAAAGGCATAGTTTGTACCAGTAAATAGAGGGGATTTATTTGTTGAGCATCCTTCTTGACTAGCCATTTTACTGACATAGGACCTCCTTCCAGTTGTTATAATGCTACTAAAGGAACTTGGCTCTAATAAAAATTGATATTTATGTTTGGAAATTACCGGGTGGGGGGTGAATCAGTAATTTAAACTTAATTTTTTTGCTCAACTTAACTTTCCTTTTATGCAGCTCATGATTTATGTATATACTCAATTATTAATGGTTTCCTTTTGCAGTTATTGGAGAGAGACATTTGAAGATATACTTATTCATAATTCAAGAGCATTCACACAATATTCAAGAAACAACAAATGGAGACACCAAATATAAGTGGAAACCCACAAGGGAGAAAACCATAATTTTTTGGCTAGAAGTGATGTGCAGGCAAGCTCCTACTTCCTCATTACATCAGATTTTTGTAGGCTCTAATCTACAAGAGGTTCCTACCTCAAAGGAAGCTCCAAATCCCGTAAATTCCTGCAGGCTACAACCCATAGGAGGCTCCTACCTCAATATGCTACAACCTGTTCTTTATCAAGCTACAACTTGAAAATAGACTACAATCTCTCAATCACAATACCAAGTCAAGAGTCCTGGACACCTGATATGAATTTCTGTTTTCAAGTCTACTGCACATCTTCTCAGCTTCTCCTCTTCAATTCTGTTCCTCTTCTACTGCTCTCATACAAACTTCTTAACATAAAAAGTTCTCTTTCCATTCAACGATATATATTTTATAAGCATGGCTTATTAGATGTTTGTATTCTCTACAAGAATATGAAATGAGAAGTTGTCTCGTGGTCTTCCAAGACTATTCACAATATGTGTCTTCATTTTCAATTCTACAAATCAGAATTTTGTAATATGAATAAAGTTGCAATAAAATGGACCAACAACAATGATTGTATAAGACAAATCTTGAAATTTCTTAGTTTGTATTGGTTACATTTTCTAGATATGTACCAACTACTTGTTAATGATTAATAAAAGTATACATTTTCCAAACAACTATGTCATGAGCCATTTTCCAATTCAATCAACATATTTATCAATGTTTTAGCCTTTGCACTTCATATCACTTTCAACCTTTGCATTCAAAGAAATCTTGCAACAATGACATCAACACTAATCAACCAACTTAATGATTTTAAGTTTCCTTAACATGACCATTTGACATCAATACCAACATTATCATAGAGTCTTCGAAAAAATTCACTCTTGCTAGAAGGATTAACAATACTTGTGTAAAATATGGTATGGAAAATAGTTAGCATCTATGAATTATTATGCATAGAATAGAAGTTTAAAGCA
This sequence comes from Pinus tabuliformis, assembly GCA_031772625.1. Lineage (NCBI taxonomy): Eukaryota > Viridiplantae > Streptophyta > Pinopsida > Pinales > Pinaceae > Pinus > Pinus tabuliformis. Next base: position 827,438,173 of record CM062809.1, on the reverse strand, counting down.
AGGAATATTGAAAGAAAAGAAAGATTTTCCTGTGGCTAATGAGAATAACACTTAGGTGTCTCCTTATCTACATCAAAAGATGCTAAAATGAGACAAGGAGTCAAATGTGTGACTGTACATGAATAAATCTTGTAAATACTTAACCAAAAGCTTGTAAAGAAATAAAACCCTCTCCAAGAGAGAGAGATGAGAATTTTACTCATGCATAAAAATCATAAATTATCCCTTACTTCAGGATGTACTCGAACCTAAATTTTGGAAAATTAGGGTTTGTTTTACAAATGAGGAAACCCTACAGTCATGGTATAAGTAAAAAGGCTCAGAAATAAAGAAACAATTATTTGTCCCAAGAGTTAAATGCTACATGAACCCTAACAATGACAAATAAAAATTATACAAGGACTGACACTGAAAGTAGACCTCTAGGGTATGATAAATAACAATAACTCTAAATATTTAGTTAAAGGTGTCGAATTAGATACAACATTTAAACTGGAAAAAAGAAAAACAGAAAGTGATAATACAAGACCCTCTTCTTAAAGAGGTGGCTTATATAGCCATCCAGAAATATTCAAAGGTAAAAATCAAGCTGAAACAGAGTGGTGCATACATATGAAGAGTTATATATAATATGGTTGTTATTAATAAGGTAACAAATATTAATGTATGTTGAATTACAATATTTACATATTCCATATGTTTATGCGGAGAAACCAAAGGGTATGACAAAATGATAGTGGTAATCTCGACATTTGTTGATTTAGACATATAAGTAGTAAATCCATAACCTTTTTAGAAGGTGATAGTGACAATATGTATATGTATATATCTATATATATATATATCTATTTGTGTGTGTATATATATATAAAGTGTTTCCTATTTAAGATATAGCTTAGTAGAACTTAGTGATAATGCTTTCATTATTAAAAACAATGGTTTGTCTTTTTAGGCATAGATCCTTTTTTTAAGAGATTTAGAACACTACCTAGTTAATAGGACAAAAGACTATTCTTTTGAAACATACAGAGTGCACAATGTGATAAGATGTCTATTTATCAACAAAAAGAATAATTTTATAATGTTACCCAAACCCTCTAATAATTCAAGAAGGTGAAATTGAAATTTAGGAGGAGAAGAGAGTTAAACTTTATTAGGAATTGGTAATGCTATTAATTACCTATATATATTAGGATGCAAATGGGAGTCATTACAGGTTACCAACAAAGAATCATCCTTCATTTGATGAGCTTGGATGTTATAGTCTATGCCATCCTTGACAAGGTGATATCTGTTTTCCTTCTTGTAGCAAAAAGCCTTCCTATCAAACAAGGACTTCCAAGCAAAATTCCACAAATATCCAATGGAACCACATCTAATTCAACTTCATCCAAAAATATAGATGTAATAGAAAACCTAAGATTACACTTCTCAGTTACTTGCAACTTAGTATTGTTACATACCCATCCAAGTGGATAAGGTTTAGGATGTAGTGTTGTTACCAAATTCAACTTCTTAACAACTACCTCAAATATCATATTGGCTTGAGATCTAGTGTCAAATAAAGTATCTAATTTTACATGCTTAGTTACCACCCTGATGTGAAAGAGTTCATTCCTCTTTCTCATAGAAATAGAAGATGAAATAGAAGAATAAGAACCAACATGTGAAGATGATGTACCTTTCAAACCATAGTTGCGATTTGTGCTTCATTTCCAGAGTTTTATTCCAGATCCTACTAGAGTGTCACTGCCACCTTTTGCTTGCCCTTCATATCTCAAAACCACTTAGGCCTCAACTCTGGATGTAGCTTCCAACAATGGTGTCCCTCTTTCTTGCAATGGGAACAAGAAAGTTTTTCATTGCTCTTCTTCATAAAATATTTTATCTTTGGCTTCTCCTTTCCTTTACCTTTATTGTCTTTTAACCAAACATATTCCACAAAGACTCCACCACCTAGTTTACTTACTTCGATATAGGTTTCTTGTATACAAACCTCATCCAAGTTAGATGGATTCAACAAGAAAATAGTATTGTAAATATAACCATGCAAACTACCAATATACTTCTAAAGAGTCTCTTGCATATTAAGTGGAATATTCAAAGTGAGTTTATTTTTCCTAAACTCCTCTATAAAGTTTTGCACACTTTTTCCTTTACGCTGCCTTATAGCTTGCCATTCTATTATTGCCTTTTGGTCATTTGCAAAGGATAGAATTGATTTTTCAATGTTGCCATAAATTCAAACAACAAGGAAAAAGTTTTACCCTGCCGAAGTCTAGTCTCCCACCATATTAACACAGTACCTTCCAATCGAAGTGATGCCAACTGGATTTTTACATCGTCATCGAAGATCTATTGCACACAGTCATAGACTTCCATCTACGAATCCAATTGTCAAGATTTGCAAACATTAACCTCTCCATCATAGACTGGAAAGTCAAACTTAATATCCAACTTAAACAATGGTTTCTTTGACATGGATTTTACATGAGGAAATAGAGGAAGAGAATGAGGAGGACTTTAAGGAGGAGGAGAAGGAGGAGAAGGAGAAGGATTATTTTTCAAATCGCCATCATTTCCTTCGTATTTAAATTTCATTTTCGATAATCTTCCCTCTCTAAACTCCTTCCATTCCCAACACATTTCATCAACCATGGCCTTCATCACCATGAAAGCTTCGTGAAACTCTTTCTCATAACCAAAATGATTCTGCTCTCCCTCGTGTGATGAAATTTCTCTTTTTAAAGTAAATAGTTTTGATCTAATTTCTATATTTCCTTCAATAAGTGTTCCTTCTGTTAGCGCTTGAATTTGGCCTCAGGCTGAAAAAGACAAAATTCAAGGCAACATCAAACCACTTAGCCTCGTAGCTAGCCCTACGGGGACAGGAGAGGGCTCTCTCTGGGTCTATCTCTGCAAAAGGTCTTCAAAGGGTTGAGATGACCAATAAAGAACACTGATTTTAGGCTAGTAAACTGATAGGGAAAGTTTGATTTCAAATTTTTAGGGTTTTGTTGGAAAACTGACCACGACAATTTTGGGTGTGGGGATGAGACATAGTTTTTGCAGAGGTCTTTTTGGGGCAAGGTAGGAGATTGTCTTGATGCCTTTGAAATAAGTGAATGGATGGATATGACCGGTGAGGAGCTAAGGATAGCAAGAAACCATCGAGAGTTCTCCTTAAACAGATGAAAACATAGATATTAAGCAAACTTAAAGGCAGAGCATAGAAACCATGACTTCTACCTTAACACTTCATTTACTTAATTTGCAGAAGAGAAGAGTGGGAAAATGATACACATAACAAACTTACAAGTACATGAGAGAAACACACCATCAACACAAATAACCACAGGAATCCCAAATAGTGCTGCAAAACCCTGGTCCTTCCTTTGCCAAAATTGCAGAGATACAAAGAGTAATACAGTCTAAGCTTATCCCTCAAAAGTCCAACCTCTCCAACCATGAAAATGATTTAGAAAATACATAATATAGACCATGCCAACCCATTCCCTAGCCTCTAGGGGTCGAGCTCATCATCCTAGGAGCTGTTTCAACCAATTCTAAACTGAGCACTACAATCTAGGCAATCAAAACAACTTGCCTCTATAAGCTAGGAAACCAATTCATTCATTAATTTTTTGCCATTTTATGAATGAATCTTCTAGAATAGGTAAAAAAGTGTCATGTCAACATGAAATTACATCAATTACATCAAAGAGGATGAAAAATCCCACCAAAAAGTCAAAACTAGTCAATGCTGCGTTTTCCTGAGCTGAAGGTGCAAAACTGGCAAATTTTCCCAACGCGTAGCGCGCCATTTCTCAACGCGTAGCGCGCCTTTCAGGCCACTTTTGAGGCACTTCCCGGCATCCAAATGAGGCACAAGTGGGCTTGTTGGAAAGGTCTAGATGTCTACTCTCCAGTCCAAGTGGAATTTCTCAATTTGGTGGCCATTTGCCCCTCCAAAATTGCAATCTCCCAAGACTGCTTCCTGTGTGTCCAAAAAGTGGCAGAAGGTCATTTTTTGCTTGTTTTTTGACCTTTTGGGGGCTCAAATCTCCATGAAACTTCTTGGCAGTGGCTGAGCAAGTGTATTTTGTCATGACAAATCCAAAAATGCTGAGTTTTTGTGAAATGGACCTCCCCAACTTAAGGGTAGCGCGCGGCGCGCTACGCTTTGAGGGAAAAACCCTGTTTTTTATATAAAAATTTCAAAATTGACAAAATTTTCCCCAAATTTTTTGAAATTTGGGCTGAAGGTGCCTCATCAAGTGACATGCTCAGCCAAAGAGGCTTCGGCCAAGATTCGGAGTCTATCCTCCCTTTTCGACATTTTAGTGCCCTCCTGGTGCATGCAATTCTATTGTAGAGTCGTTGTCTTGGTCATATGATGTATTGGTGCCCGCCTCCATGGTATTGAAAGTCTATGCCAAGTGTATGTCAGATTTATTGAAAATGAGGAATGAAGGCTTGATGTCTTTGTCTTCAAGTGCCAAATATGCCAAAGGGAAACGAGGAAGAATACAACCTTGGTAACACACTGTTTTCAAACCCTACAACACTTTTTATATTGGAAAAAGGAGTGCTTCAAACTTGGATATCCATGGCAAAATTTTCATGAACCCATTACATTTATCTTTCAAAAGCCAAGCACAAGTGGTGGATGTGAGCCTACCTGGAATTTGCTTGAGAGAAAAGAGGATTTGGTAGCTTGCTGGCAGTTTATTGGGCGAAAAACCTAACGCATAGCGTGCCTTGCCCAACGCGTAGCGCTCCTCTGATGCGTAGCGCACATGCAAAATAACACTGAGAAAAGCTTCCTGATGCGTAGCGCGCCCTTCCTGACGCGTAGCGTGCCCTCAGCAACATATTGCATTTTGCAGGAGGCTTTTGGAGGCCTTCCCGGTGTCGAAATTGGGCACATGATAGCTCGTTGGAAAGGTATTTGAGTCTACTTTCCAACCCAACTATAATTTAGCAATTTGGAGTTCATTTTCCTTGTCAAAAATCAAATCTCCCAAGACTGGTCAAAATGTGCCAAATGAGGCTGCCTCAAGGCAGAGTGCTGTTGCAGTCAACTTTTGAATTCCTTCCTCAACTCCAAATTGAGCTCATGATAGCTCATTGGAAAGATCTTTGTGTCTCGTTATCATTTGACTCATCAAGAAAGTCATTTGGCCAATCAAGCTAGGAGAAAAATTGATTTTCCCAAGGTCACTTCAGAGGTGCATTCGATTCTCCTGAGGCAACGGTATTTTTGACATTTCTCTAAAACCATGACACCTGTGTAAAAAGTGAAGGAGGTTTTTCTTCCTTGGCCTATTGTGGACAAAAAGTTCTCTCAGTTTCCCAAATTCATCTTTGATTGCTCTGAAACATCTTTTGAGTGAAACTTATCCCGATGTGTGAAACAAGGAATTTTGTGGAAATGAAGCGAAATGAAGGGGATAGGGGGCTTGCAAATTCTTGGGGAAATTTTGGGGAGTAGGGAGGGATGTTAGGAAGCAGGGGAAAGTGGAATCTCGGAGATCGAGTGAGGGGAAGGGGTCCAAAAGGGCAAAACACAGGCCCAACCTAGAAAATTGCCAGGTTATAGCAAGAAACTAGGGTTTGTGGAAAAATGAGGAATTTGGGGGATCTCAGAGATGGGAAGTGTTTGATAAGGTACATGAAGGATAGGGGAAGGTGTATGAACATCTGGATACAAGTTTTGCTAATGATTTGACCATCCAAGAGAAATTGCCTTCAAAACCCTAGGAGAGGGAAATGAACCTTGCCTAAGCGCAACTGAAGCATGAACAAGGTGTAAAATGACCCAATGGAACATGACATGATGAGGAAAACCCTATGAATGATGATAGACTCAGCTGAATAGTAACATAGACTGACATTTGGGCAACTTTGAAAATAGTGAAAACAAACCCTAGACCTAATGCCTAGTGACCAAATTTTGCTTGAAGACTCTTTGAAATGACAAAATTTGACCTTGACACTCTGAGACCACTCTGTAAGAGCATATTTGATCACTGGAGGAAGGCTGGAAAGACTGACACTAACACCTTCATCTTGTTTTATTTTTCTCCTAGTTATCATGCACACTCACAAACCACCATCAAATATGCTCTGACACCACTTGATCTAGGATCTTTTAAAGTGATTGTGATTGTAAAAATTTTCAAGTGTGAATTATAAAAGTTAAACCAACTTAATAATAAAATCAAGCATGGATGACTTAAATTAAGTTGAAATTTATAACGAAAAGTAGAAGATTGAGATAAGAAGAAAATAAGAATAAAACCAATTGATAACGGAGTTCATCCAATGTGGACTACGTCTATGGGTCTTGCCTCCAAGGGAGTGGCGTCTTTATTACTCTCCTCAAAATCGCAATTAAAAAATTCCTCCAAATATCCCACTACAAATGAGCCCTTTTCTACAAGGAAGTGGCCTCCAAAATGCCACCGAAAATTCCTTTGCTTGCTACAAAATCAATCTCCCAAAACTCCACTAAATTACAAAAATACACTGGCCAAAAATATGGCTTAAAGCACTCTTGGAAACATAAATTTTACAACCACAAATACTTTTGGCTCAATGGAAAATTCATTTTACATATATAGGTGTAGGGGTCCATAGTCTCGAGGTTGAGCCAACGGAGGTTGCGACCCCTTTGTTACAACCATAATAACATGGAATATTGTTGAACTATCCTACAACTGATTATGTTAACAAACTATATAGATATAGTATAAATTAAAACCCCTTTTGTTATAACCATAACTTGATGGCATTTCCGTATGGTATGTTGTCACATAATCCAATTAACTCGCAACAAGTTTTTAGTCGACGACACACAGTTCAAACCGATTGGTGTTATTGTTATACCATATGTTATATATGGTATATTATTATAATATGTAACAATAATTGTCCCCACAACATGTACGTTGAACCATATCATATGCGAAAACATTATGCACATGGATTAATCATGTTGGTTGGTTCATTAATGTGTTGAGGACATTGGTTTTTCATCGTTGGTTACCATGCCATATATATCATAACAAACTTACCAACCAATAAATATATATGGCTGATGTGTATTTTTGTTGGATGGAGAATTTGGTCATGAGGACGTTGTTAACCAATTTGGCAATCTATTATAATAGACATTAATGAGAAATGCACCAATGGTAAAAAAATCCAACACTTGTGGCTCATTGGTGGAGCCATCTGCCTTGTAACCTAGAAGTCACTTGTTTGAAACTCTTTCGATGCCAGTCGATTAATTTTTTTTTTACCAATGAAATAGAGCCATGTGGTGCCTTTCCATAAGGCCACATGGTGCCCATTGATTAGGCCACGTGTTGCCTGTTAGTGTTTGTCAATCCTTTCAGTCACCAATGATCAAATGTACTCTTTCAAAGTTTTTGGTTAGGGTCCTAGACCAAATTTTTATAGTTTAAATAGGTTTTCAAATAAAAATTTGGTCAAGGGTTAATATGTCTAGGTATATTACTACTCCCATCAAATTCATGGTCACAAATTTCCATTTTGGTCATGTCATCACTCCTTGTGATGGGTCATTAATGAAGTGTCTTGGTCACCATTTGGTCATCTAAATCATCATTATGCATACTACAAGGTTCAAAGGTCCAAATCATCAGTTTATCAATGCATTTGATGTCATCATTAGGTCAAGTCATCAAAAAGGGGTCATAAAGAGTCATGTCATCACCTAGGTCACCATCATGGGAGTTATTAATTAGGGAAAAAAGTGTTCTAATGATTCATATGATACATTTTGTTCCTTATGAAGATGTAACTATGCATTCTAAAGTATTAAAGTTGTAGTACACTCTTCTATCATTTCAGTTTTCAAAAAGACAAGTGGTGTCACATCATGACCCAATGCAAAAAATCGACCTCTAGCCTATAAAAAGAACATCCAAACACTTTAATTGCTCACTTCACTTTCATTGAACATCTCTCCACCATCAGCTCCATTCCAGCCACCAGGGCATCAAAATTTCCCATAAAAAATCAGTGATTTCTCTCCTTCGTTGCGCTTTTGCCTGCCACACTACGCTTCTGGCTCAATGCTGCACTTTTGCAAATAGGAGGAAAAACAAGAATTGCATGGGTTCTCTTCAGAAAATTACAAGTTCTAAGCGTATTTTTCAAGTAAGTGGACTTTATTCACACCTCCTTTGCATCATGTTTCTCAGAAAATTCAGTGAAATACTCTCTCCTAATGTTTTATCGCGCTTTTGGTTTCTAGAGTTGATTTATTTATTGTAATGGTAAAAACCTCTTATTTATTGCTCAAACATCCTCACCTACACTCCATATACCTCCCCTAACCTTTTACCATGCCCATGCCCTTAATTTCCCTTACTTTCCCACAAACCCTAGCCTATTGCTACACTTTTGACACTTTCCTAGGCTAGGACTATGTTTTGCACTTTTCTACCCCTTCCCATCACTCATTCCTATAAATTAAACTTCCCTACACTCTATAACACCTATCCATGCCCCCCAAAATTTCTTCATAAATTTAGACAACCCCTAACCCCTTCATTCCCTTCCCTCTACAAAATAGTCTCAAATCCCCTATTTTCCCAAAATCAAACCCTAACCTTCCTCTTAGTGAGCTAGGGTTTTACCATGTAGACTGAAACCATGGCTAATGAAAATACGAAATACAATAATTGAGGAAATGTCTCAATAGTTGATCCATCTAACATCAAAGATATCAATACCTCACAAACTCATCAAGAGGTCATTTGTTGCACACAGGGACAGTCTGACTTCAAAATCAGTTTCTGAAGAAATGAAGATAAATTTTACAAATGTGAAAGAGGTTTTTGTCAATAATATACTAAAGAACAAAAAACTTTATCATTTTCTATACATGTATCATATATTGGGATATATTCAACTTTCTTGGAGGCCTATTTCGAAAAATCAAAATTTTCCAATTTAATTGCTTGTTTTAGTCATGATGTTGTGGCACAGATTCCGAGAAAATGAAATCGAATGCTTGAAAATTGGAGGAGGTTTTTGTTCATAACATATCTAATATTAAAAAACTCTCTAAATTTGTAAATTTTTATTTTTATTTTTTATTTTTTATTATTTTTTTTTCTAGTTAAGACTAACCTAAGTACCCACGGGGGATTTGACCCGGTGACCTATCGCAAGGAGTGCCTTAACAACGCACCCATTCACCGTCAATCCAAAGCCCTGTGGGCCTTTATTTTTTATTTATTTTTATTTATTTATTTATTTATTTTATTTTTTAATTTTTAATTTATTATTATTATTATTATTATTTTAATGGTTAGAGATATATTTCTCCATATTTGAGGCCTATTTTCGTAGAAAACCCAGAAATTTTGACACACTGCTAGAAGCGCAGCGAAAATTTGCTGCGCTTTTTCCCTAGGCCCCCAAATGACAAAAATCATATATGGTTGGATATATTATCACTAAAACATGTCATATATTCCACTTGTGAGCCATGTTAGCCTCTAGTTTCAGAGAAAAAGGCCAAAAACATGCTAAAAAATGGGTTTCTGCCACTGTTTTGACCCCCTCGCTGCGCTTTTGGAGCAACCTTGGGAAAACTCATTTTTATAAGATTTTGAGAGGTCAATTTGCATGCTTGATGACTCTAAAGACAAATAGAAATCCTTATATTTCCAAATATACCTTCAGATCGGAAATTGGATCAGGAAAAGTTACTCAAAAATGCCCTCAAAGAATTTTCTACGCTTTTGAAGGAATTTGTTGTGCTTCTATGAGGATGTCAAAATTTCGAATTTCTTCAGTCAAAGTCAAAGTTGGTTGATGAATTTACTCCTCCAGGGTAATATTATGATGTAATTAAATGTAAATGATCTGGTAAATTTTAAATTCATGTAGATTCATGCTTAGTTAAACTTGTTAAGTCAAAGTTAATTAGTTGGTTTAAATAGGTAGTTTGTTCTTAAATTCCTTAGCTTTAGGTTTGGTTGGAAAAATCATGTAAAATGTTCCTATCATGAGGGATTCGATGCCTAAGAGGGGGAAAGAGGTTTTTTGGTCTACATGTAGCCTGATCTAAGTCATAGAGAGGGTTGGATGTTTGAGAATCATAGCTGGGAGCTAGTGTACACTTTTTTGCAATAATATAACATGCAATTGCAACTATTATCTTGGGATTCTTGTGGTATGCTTATGTGACACTGTTTTTCTGTTTTTATCATTAAATTGAAGATATATTTCTCTTTCCTATCATCTCTATGATTTCTTGTGATTATCTCATAGGTGTTTAAACATAATTAATAAGTTATATGCTCTGTTTTGATGAGATTTTCATGCTAGTGTTTTTTCTTCTGATGAATGAATTCATTGTTACATGCTCATTCTGATCCTCTACCTTTTCATCTATGCACCTCCATGGAAACCTATTTATGTCACTAAGCATATCTACCTTGCCCCATTATTTATCTGCAATTGATCATTAGAAACCCTAGCCTAGTTCCTAGATGTATGAGCTTCATCCAGCAAACCCTAAAAATGAAACACCATTGAGATTAATATCTAGCCTACATATGATTTCCTCTCTAGTCACTTCATTGTCTGTGAGATTCTTGAGAGAGCCTTCTTTGATTTGGTAGGGTTGTCTACCATATCCAAAGTTGGTTTGAGGTTACCTCTGTCGGTCTCCTTTCTCAGCCTTGGGACACTGAGGAGTGCTAACATTTTTGGCGACCATACTGGGGAAGCGAACAATTTCATATTCCCTGGGAAAGATTATCAAAGTTTAGATATGATTTTCTGATGGTGGACAACAGTCAAACACATATGAAGGCTAAACCATTCACCTAGCGACTCCAAACAACTTTCAACCTGATTTTAAGACTCCATTGGAGGATGAACCTTACCAACAGAAACATGAAAACACAATATGGAAAGATCATGTATTCAACTTGGACTTTCATCCAAGACTTCATGTTCTTTGTCATAAATTATTTCTTCTCTTTTCCTGACAATGTCAAGAAGGTTTTCCAAAGTATACTATATTTGAGAAAATATCCCAGACCTGCATTTGATTCCTCTCCTTTGAATATTGTGAATACATATTCTCCTTACACTTTTCATTTTGATCAAGACCCTTCTTCCAAATCTTATGATGACCATCTTCAACTTGATGAGCCTTAAGAGATCAAGACTAATCTTATTGTTTCCGTACATACTCCTATACCTTGTAAAATTCCAGATAGATACAAGCCTCTCATCTTACCTCCTATTCTCCATGATTTCCCTAAAAATTATTACAAATATCTTCCCAGGTTTGATGGAGAATATGGTAACATCATTGCTGAAACACACATTCATTGTTTTGAAAAATTTCTTGACCTTTTTGAGGTTGATGAAGATGATGTTAGTATCATGATTTTTGCTCTATCTTTGCAAGGCGAAGCCAAGAAATGGTTCAAAAACTTGTCACCTGCAAGAATTTTCGATTTCCATCAGTTTTTGAAAGTATTCCTTGATAAATGGGTAATCAAGAAAAATCCTTTTCTGATTTTAGAAGAATATAACCATTTGAAAAGACAGCTAGGAGAAACAATGCAACACTTTTCGGCCAGGTTCAATCAAGTATACTATTCAATCCATGCTGATATAAAACCATCTCTTGGTTTAGATCTCTTACACTACTCGGATGCCTTTGATCCAGAAATGGAGTTTCAATTGAGAGAAAGGAAAATTACAACACTCAAAAAAATGCAAGACAATGCAACAGCTGTGGAAGCTAATCTACTGTTCAAAAGGTCAAAGTTGAAGGTAGAAGAGAAGGAGAACATAGAGAAGGAATACATAACATCTTCATAAATGAAATTTGACATTTTGGTAAGCACAATGGAAGAAATTATGCGAAAGATCATCATGAGAGATGAATTTGCAGAAGAAGAAGAGGTTACTGACCCTAACCATTTTGCTGCTAATCCTTGTTACAGTAGATCAGAAAATGGTTGTTTTTTGTATTCATTTATGGACAATCATGAAAATGGATTTGTAGATCAACCAATGGAGAAGCAATCTGCTAATTTAATGTGTATGCTTGTTGTCATTCCTTATATTAATGAGTTACCCAAGTATGATCAGTATGATGATGATTCTGTTGTCGAAATAGAGGCCGATTCTTCAAGGAAATCAACGACATGTTTTTGGGAGGAGGAAGTTCAACTACAACAACTCAAATATAGTACTCAACCTATGCATATAAATAATGATAACAATGAATAAAATGCAAAATTTTTTAAAGCAAGTGAAAGGTCTTTGCCTTTATGTTTCACTTCATTTCAATTTCTGAGAGAAAACTTTCCCAAAATAAAAAATTAGCAGTCTTTTATTTTTTCTATTGAGCACGAAGAATACAATGAACTTCTTGATCGGGACTCCTTATCCTTGTGTTTCTCCTGATTTGCAAAAATAAGAGAAAGTTATAAGCAAACAAATAAACAAGTTGTCAATAGTATAAATGGGAAACCTTCTCATGAATCGATTGAGGGTGTCACTTGTGATATGGAAGCTTCTTTCACTCCAGAATCACAGGCACTAAGTTACATTGAGTTTCAAACCACAGATGAAAGCTGAGAACCTGAAACATATTATCAATTGATGCATAATAATTCTATACCATTAAGTTTTGATTCATTTTAGTTTTTGAAGAATTTTTTTGATAATATCTTTGAAGCAAAGAATGAAAAGCCTATAGAAAATCATGTAGTCTCATTAGAACCACTGTATAACAAGTTGCAACAGTCTTCTCAGTTTTTCCATGATCCAATAGTTGATGTTTTGGATGATATATGTAGTCAAAGTCCTTCTCCATTAGCTAATTATGAGCTTAAAAACAGAGATGATAAAAACTTGATCAGACAACCGACTTCATTGTCTTGTTCAACAAGGGGTCTCATTACAAAGCTCATTCGAAAATGTGCAGTCATATTAGGACAATTACAAGTTAGAATTACACGAGAGTAAGGATGAAAATGAAAGTTTATATTCATGGTATAAAGACCACCTAGAGCAGAATTACAATATGTTGGATGAGCTAAACCTCAATGCACATTTGTTTGAAGATCTTTTTGGCAATTTGTTGTAGTCATCAATGTAGATGAATATTCTGGTATTTATGGATCCTGAGCACATGTTTAGTGGACACTTTGAGTTTGTTTCCTATCTTTTCCTATCAAATTTGCAGTACACTCTCCTATCATTTCAGTTTTCAAAAGACAAGTGGTGTCACATCATGACCCAATGCAAAAAGTCGACCTCCAGCCTATAAAAATACCATCCAAGCACTTTAATTGTTCACTTCACTTTCATTGAGAATATCTCCACCATCAGCTCCATTCCAGCCACCAGGGCATCGAAATTTCCCATAAAATATCAATGATTTCTCTCCTTTGCTTCTATTTTGCCTGCCATGCTGTGCTTCTGGCTCAATGTTGCACTTTTGAAAATAGGAGGCAAAATAAGCATTGCAGGGGTTATCTTTAGAAAATTATAGGTTCTAAGAATCTTTGGCAAGTAAGTGGACTTTATTCACACCTCCTTTGCATCATATTTCTCAGAAAAGTCAGTGAAATACCCTCTCCTAGGGTTTCGCTATGCTTTTGGTTTCTAGAGCTTCTTTCTTCATTGCAGTGGTAAAAACCTCTTATTTCTTGCTCAAATACCCTCACCTATACTCCATATACCTCCACTAACCTTTTCCCATGCCCATTCCCCTCATTTCCCTCACTTTCCCACAAACCCTAGCCTATTGCTACACTTTTGACACTTTCCTAGGCTAGGACTGTGTTTTTCACTTTTCTACCCCTTCCCCTCACTCATTCCTAGAAATTCCACTTCCCTACACTCCCTAACACCTATCCCTACCCCTAAATTTTCCTCATAAATTTAGAAAACCCCTAACCCCTTCATTCCCTTCCCTCTACAAAATAGTCTCAAATTCCCTGTTTTCCCAAAATCAAACCCTAACCTTCCTCCTAGTGAGCTAGAGTTTTACCATGTAGAATGAAACCATGGCCAGTGAAAAGAAGAAATACAATAATGGAGGACATGTCTCAAGAGTTGAGCCATCTAACATCAAAGAGATCAATGCCTCACAAACTCATCAAGAGGTCATTTGCTGCACACAGGGACAATCTTACTTCAAAATCAGTTTCTGAAGTAATGAAGATGAATTTTACAAATGTGAAAGAGGTTTTTGTCAATCATAGACCAAAGAAAAAAAAATCCTTCATTTTATACATAGGTATCATATATTTGGAGATATTCAACTTTCTTGGGGGCCTATTTTAGAAAATAAAAAATTTCCAATTTAATTGCTTGTTTTAGTCGTGATGTTGTGGCACAGATTTCGAGAAAATTAAAATTAATATTTTAAAATGAGAGAAGGTTTTTGTTCATAACATACCTAATAATAAAAATCTCTCTCATTTTTTCAAAAAGTGTTATGGTTAGAGATATAATGCTCCATAATTGAGTCGTATTTTCGTAGAAAACCCATAAATTTTGACACACTGTGAGAAGCACATCAAAAATTTGCTGCGCTTTTTCCTTAAGCCCCCAAATGACAAAAAACAGATATGGTTGGATATATTATCACTTAAAAATGTCATATATTCCATTTTTGATCCATTTCAGTCTCCAATTTCAGAGAAAAGGGTCAAAAACATGCTAAAAAAAGGGTTTCTTCCACTGTTTTGACCCCCTCGCTGCGCTTTTGGAGCAGCCTTGGGAAAACTCATTTTTATCAGCGTTGGAGAGGTAATTTTGCATGATTTATGACTCTAAAGACAACTATGCATCCTCATATTTCCAAATATACCTTAATATCAGAAATTGGATCTAATATAAGTTACTCAAAAATTCCCTCAAAGAATTTGATGCGCTTCTGTAAAATTTGCTGCACTTCTGTGAGGAAGTAAAAATTTCGAATTTCTTCAGTCAAAGTCAAAGTTGGTTGATGAATTTACTCCTCTAGGGTAATATTATGATGTAATTAAATTTAAATGAGCTAGTAAATGTTAATTTAATGTAGATTCATGCTTAGTTAAACTTGTTAAGTCAAAGCGAATCGGTTGGTCTAAATAGGGAGTTTGTTCTTAACTTCCCTAGCTTTAGGTTTGGTTGGAGAAAATCGTGTAAAATGTTCCTATCATGAGGGATTCAACCCCTGAGAGGGGGAAAGAGGTTTTTTGGTCTATATTTAGCCTTATATAAGTCATAGAGAGGGCTGGATGTTTGAGAATCATAGCTGGGAGCTAGTGTACACTTTTTTGCAGAAATATAACAGGTAATTGCAACTATTATCTTGGGATTATTGTGGTATGTTTATGTGAACATGTTTTTCTCTGTTTATCATTAAATTGAATATGTATTTATCTTTCCTATCATCTATATTATTTCTTGTGATCATCTCATAGGTGTTTAAACATAATTCATAAGTTATATGCTTTGTTTTGATGAGATTTTCATGCTAGTGTTTTTTCTTCTGATGAATGAATTCATGGTTACATGCTCATTCTGATCCTCTACCTTTTCATCTTTGCACCTCCATGACAACCTACTTCTATCACTGAGCATACCTACCTTTCCCCATTATATCTCTGCAATTGATCATTAGAAACCCTAGCCTAGTTCCTATATTTATGAGCTTCATCCAACAAACCCTAAAAATCAAACACCATTGAGCTTAATATCTAGCCTAACATCTGATTTCCTCTCAAGTCACTTCATTGGCTGTGAGATTTCTGAGAGAGCCCTCGCTAATTTGGTAGGGCTAGTTACTAGATCCAAAGTTGGTTTGAGGTTACCTCCGTTGGTCTTGTTTCTCAGCCTTGGGACACTGAGGAGTGCTAACATCGCCCATCTAGTGGGTCACATGTCAATATCTTACCCTGTCACATCATATGCTACTAGTTAGACAAGCCCTGTCAGCTACCAAATGTCGAGCTTATATTCACCCATGTAATTAGTTAGTACATGAAACGTGACAACTCTACGGTGTGCCACATGTCATCTTTTTTTACTTCTAACTTTTTTTCCATTGTCGCAAAACTTCAAACTGCGATATATTCCACATATAGAATAGGATCAACGTGATTCAGGTTCCATTGGAATCATATTTTTGAGATATTCAACATGGCTCTATTTCCATCAAATTTTGGAGACTTTGAATTTTAGGCCTTTTTAGGATCCTCCAGTATCAATCCTCCCCACTGAGAGGCTTTTGTACCTCCAAAAGGTTATTAATTAGTTACTAAGTGTGGGATATTCCTTCCCACTTATCTTGTGTATGTCCAACATATCCTGTGCACCTGTCTCATCATAATCAGTTGTATAATAACCATGACAATTGAAAACATATTGTTTGTTGTTCCCATTTTTCCACATCTTTCTACATGTGTTATTTCAGC
This sequence comes from Pinus tabuliformis, assembly GCA_031772625.1. Classification (NCBI taxonomy): domain Eukaryota; kingdom Viridiplantae; phylum Streptophyta; class Pinopsida; order Pinales; family Pinaceae; genus Pinus; species Pinus tabuliformis. The sequence goes on along the minus strand of CM062809.1, from coordinate 827,421,683 downwards.
CACTATCCATGTATAACATATTAGCAACATTAAAAAATACAAAGATGCTAATAACATTGAACTAACATGTTTGATCCTCTTGACAAGTTCCCATGACAAATTTCATTGCTTTAGAACACTTGCTTTGTCCACCTTTACATATGTGAGTGAAAAGGTCTTGTTCATGTTCACGAGCCTCTTTAACTACCAAATGGTTACCAATGAAGAATCATCCTTCATTTAATGAGCTCAGATGATATAGTCTATGGCATCCTTGAAAATATGACATCTATTTTCCTTCTTGTAGTAGATAACCTTCCTGTAAAACAAGTAAGGACTTCTAAGAAAAAATCCACAAATATTGTTGAGGCAAATTAATTACCTATCATTTAATTGTCAACCCAGGGTTTCGTAAAACTTGTGAAGCGTGCGTGCATTGTATATGCTAGAAATTAACTTTCAATTTAGATCAATCTAACTACGAAACCAAATAATGACAAACCAAATTCACCTATTCTAATTCAACAATAAACTCAAAAGAAATTATAGTACAATTATAGTACAACGCGTGGAATTGAAATCTTAATCTTTAAATTTTGCAGGAACTGAAAAGCACACCACTCTTTCAGAAATGAAAGAAAAAACAATCATTCTTAACCTCTCACACAGGAAAAGATATGAAAGCAAATAAAAACAAATGCTCTTAACTTCTAGGTAGAAAGCAAATAAAAACAATCACTCTTAACCTCTCACACAGGAAAAGATATGAAAGAAAATAAAAATAAATGCTCTTAACTTCTAGGTAGAAAGAAAATAAAGACAATCACTCTTAACCTCTCACACAGGAAAAGATATGAAAGAAATAAATCTTAATCTATGAAAGTAATAAATCTTAATCTATGAAAAAAAATAAATCTCACACATTGTAGGTGGCCAATCCAAAAGCATGAGAGATGGCAAGTTGAGAGGCTCCAAATGCAAGCATATCCAAATCAAGGTGAACATCATTCATGAGAATGGTGCCAAATCCAAATTCTACATTGAAAACATGAGCATTTCCCCAACTTTACACATGCCTTTCAAAGGAGAAGGCTCTCCTATTTATACAAAAACATAAGAAGCTACCTCATTAATGGAGGTCCATTATTCTCTCCCTAGATCCCTAGAAAATCTCATAGAGTTACAACTCAAATAGGTAATGATGAGACACATATCCTCTTTGACCTTTATCCAAATCTTCTTCCATATCTTGAAGATAATTCGAATTTGAGCATTGGAGGCCACATAAGGGTGCCTTGGAAGCTTCCAAATGACCTACACATGTCATGAAAATCAAGCCACTTTTAAGTATTAGCAAGTATATGTCATTTTTCTAAGTTTTAACGTTATAATACTAGAAATCATTAACTTTTGGAAAACACAAATGTAACCCATATAATTATGAAAATAGAGGATAATGAAAGGTTATATGGTCATGGAATTGTGACATGTGAGTGAAATGGTGGTGATAAAGGTGAAAGTGGATGATATTTTGAATGCATTTTGGAGACTCTACAAATATCCAATGGAACCACATCTAGTTCAACTTCATCCACAAATCTAGATGTAATATAAAACCTAAGTTTACACTTCTCAGTTACTTGCAAGTTAGTGTTGTTACATACCCATCCAAGTGGATAAGGTTTAGGATGTGGTGTTATTACCAAATTCAACTTGTTAAAAACACTCTTAGATATAAGATTGGCTTGAGATCCACTGTCAAATAAAGTATGTACTTTTACATGCTTAGTTAGCACCCTGATGTGAAAGAGTTCATTCCTCTCTTTTCACAAAAATAGAAGATGAAATCGAAGAATTAGAACCAACATGTGAAGACGATGTATCTTTCAAACCCATAGCTGCGATTTCTGCCTCATCACCAGAGTTTGATCCCAACTCTTGCTAGACTATCGCTACCACCTTATGCTTGCCCTTCCTATCTTAGAATCGCTTAGGCCTCAGCTCCATATATAGCTTCCAACAATTATCATCATTGCATCCCTCTTTCTTGAAATGGGAACAAGAAATTTTTTCATCACTCTTCTTCATAGAAGTTGTTCTCTTTGGCTTCTCCTTTCCTTTTCCTTTATTGTCTTTCGACCGAATGTCTTCCACAAAGACTCCACCACCTTGTTTACTTGCTTCAATATAGGTTTCTTGTACACAAACCTCATCCATGTTAGATGACTTCAATAAGAAAATAATATTGCGGATATAACCATGAAAACTACCAATATACTTCAAAAGAGTCTCTTGTGTATTAAGTGGAATATTCAAAGTGAGTGACTTTTTCCTAAACTCCTCTTTAAAGTTTTGCATGCTTTGGCCTTTACACTTCCACATAGGTTTCCATTCTATTATTTCCTTTTGGTCATGTGCCAAAGGATAGAATTTCTTTTTCAATGCTAACATAAATTCAAACATGAGGAAATACTTTTATCTTCTCGACGTTTAGTCTCCCACCATATTAATGTAGTACCTTCCATTCGAAGTGAGGCCAACTAAAATTTCTCCTCATAATCAACGATCTATTGCTCATAGCAATAGCCTTCCATCTATCAAATCTAGTTTTCAAGCTTTTCAATATTAAGCTCTCCATCATAGAATGGTGAGTCAAACTTAATATCCAAATTCAATAACACCTTCTTTGAAATGACTTTTCCATGAGGAGATGGAGGAGGAGAATGAGGAGGAATTGAAGGAGAAGAAGAAAGAGGAGAAGGAGGAGGAGTTTTTTCGAATCACCATCATTTCCTTCATCTTTAACTTCCTTATTTGATAAGCTTCCCTCTCTAAACTCCTTCCATTCCCAACACATTTCATCAAGCATGGCCTTCATTTCTATGAAATCTTCACAAAAATCTTTCTTAGAACCAAAAGTATTCTAATATGCCTCATGTGACGACATTTCTCTTCTTTGAGTAAAGCTTTTGGAACCATCTTCAGATTTACTTAAATAAGTGTTCCTTCACATTGTTTGAATTTTCTCCTGGATATCATGCACACTCAAAAACTAGCATCAAATCTGCTCTTATCCCACTTGATCTACGATCTCTTAAAGTGACTTGGCTTGTAAAACTGTTCAAGTATGAATGATAAAACTTATACCAACTTAACAAAAAAATGAAGAATGAAAAACTTAAATGAAGTTGCAATTTAAAATGATACGTAGAATATCGAGATATGAAGAAACTAAGAACAAAACTAATTGATAATGTAGTTCGTCTAGTGTGCAGTACATTTATGGGTCCTTCCTTTAAGGGAGTGGTCTATTTATTATTCTCCTAAAAATCGTAATTACAAAATTCCTCCAAAAATAATTCTACAAATGAGCTCTTTTCTACAAGGAAGTGGCCTCCAAAATGCCACCAAAAACTCCTTTGTTTGCTATAAAATCAAGCACCCAAAACTCCACTAAATTAAAAATATAAACTTGCCAAAAATATGGCTTAAAGAATTCTCAACGACATAAACTTTACAATCACAAAGACTTCTGTCTCAATTGAAAATTCATTTTAAATATATAGGTGTAGGGGTCTGCAGCCCTGGGGTCGAGCCCACGAAAGTTGTGGCCCCTTTGTTACGACCATATCATAACATTGCATATTGTTGAACTCTCCTGCGGTTGATTATGTTAACAAACTATATAAATATCATATATATTGAAACCCCTTTTTTTCTAACCATAACCTAAAGACATTTCTATACGGTACATTATCACATAATCCAATTAACCCATAACAATTGTTTAGTCGGAAACACACAATTCAGACTGATTGGTGTCATTTTTATACCATACGTTATATATGGCATATTGTTATAATATATAACAATAACCATCCCCAAAAACATGTGCGTTGAACCATATCATATGCCAAAACATTGTGCACGCGAATTAATCATGTTGGTTGGTTTATTAATTTGTTGACGACATTGGATTTTAATCGTTGGTTACCATGCCATATATATCATAACAAACTTACCAACCAATTAATATATTGGCCCATTTGTATTGTTTTTGGATGGAGAATTTGGTCACTAGGAGGTTGTTAACCAATTTGGAAGTCAATTATAACAGACATTAATGAGAAATGCAAAAGTGGTAAAACAAAACCAACATTTGTGGCTCATTGGTGGAGCCATCCTCCTTGTAACCTTGAGGTCACATGTTTGAACCTCTTCCAATGCTATTCCATTAACAATTATTTTTGACCAACGAAATAACCATGTGGCACCTTTCTAGAGGGGCCCCACGTGGTGCCCATTCATTAGGACACATGTCGCTCATGTAGTGGGCCATGTGTCGATACCATACAATACCACATCATCTGCCACTATTTAGCCAAGCCATGTCAACTGCCAAATGTCAAGGTCTAATTCACACATGTCATCACTTTGTACATGCCATGTGTCAGCTCCAAGGTGTGCCACATGTCACCTTTTTTACTTTTGACTTTTTGTCCATTGTCGCAAAACTTCAAACTGTGATATCTTTTGCATATGGATCGTATTGATATGATTCAAGTTTCACTATAATCGTCCCGTTGTGATCTTTGACATGACACTATTTCCATATAATTTTGGAGAATTTGAATTTTATGAATTTTCAGGATCCTCTCAGATCAATCCTCCCCACTGAGAGGCTTTTAGACCTCCAAAAGGTTATTAATAATATACTGAGTGTGGCATATTCCTCCCCACTTATCTTGTGTATGTCTACCCTATCCTGTGCACCTATCTCATCAAAATCAGTTGTATAATAACCATGAAAACTTAAAACATATTATTAGCCGTTCTCATTTTTCCACATCTTTCTACACGTGTTACTTCAACCACTGTCCATGTGAAATATATTAGAAATATTAATAAATACAAAGATGCTAACAACAGTGAACTAACATGTTTGATCCTCTTGAAAGGTTCCCACGAAAAATTCCCATGCTCCATAACACCTACTTTGTCCACCTTTTCAGAAATGAAGGAAAATTTCTTGCTCACATTCACAAGCCTCTTTAACTTGCTTGTGGTTACCAATGAAGAATTATCCTTCATTTGATGAAATCGGATGGTATACTCTATGTTTTCCTTGAAAAGGTGATATTTGTTTGCCTTCCTTTAGTAGATAGCCTTCCTGTCAAACAAGTAAGGACTTCCAAGAAAAATTTCACAAATATCCAATGGAAGCACATCTAGTTCAATTTCATCCAAAAAATTGGATGTAATAGCAAACCGAAGTTTACACTTCTCAGTTACCTGCAACTTAGTGTTGTTACATACCCATACAAACAGATAAGGATTAGGATGTGGTGTCTAGGAAAATTTAACTTGTTAACAACAACCTCAGATATCAGATTGAATTGAGACCTAGTGTCAAACACAATATCTACTTTTACATGCTTATTTACCACCATGATGTGAAAGAGTTCATTCCTCTTTCTTATAGATATAGGAGATGAAATAGAAGAACCAACACCAACATGTGAAGACAATGTACCTTTCAAACCCATTACCGTGATTTGTGCCTTATCGCCAGAGTCTGATACCAATGTAGAAATTCCTTATAGATTCAAACTACTAATTGTAATTTACTAAAACAATAGACTTCAACCTACTCCACTCATCAGCGCAAACAATTAAACAATCGTGAAACCACGAAACATGCAAGAGAGAGAATTCAATCAACACATTACACAATGATTTCCTAGGGAAAGCTACAACTAAAACCCCCTGCTATCTATATATTTCATTAGTTAGAAAATATGAGAAGATTAAAATGCTTTGCTCAAACCCGAGCAACCTCTGCACTATCTCTATCTGTCTCACAACTTCCTAGACAATCCTAGGCCAATACTTAACCAATTTTCTTCTTTCCCAAGTCCCTAGTTCCTTGCGCTGTTTCCTTGGTAATTAGCCCCCTATTAATTAGGGAAATTCCTCAAAGGAATTGCACAATCCAAAATAGGCCTTCCTTTGACTGCATGCACCATCGGTACAATTCAGATCATTATACAACTGATAGTACACTATCCATGAACTCCAATATCAACCGGGTAACTGCCAGATCTGACATGCATGAGTTAATTATGAGTGAATCATCAGTTAACTGGTTGACCACTATAGGAAGCACCCCGCTCCTAGACCTCCCACTAGTTCCTCCAACAGTTGGAACTAGTTTAATTGACTTTAACTCAGTTAAACTCAATTAATTAATTACAACTCAAAAAAAACTCAACCAAGGCTCCTATAAAGGTTGAGACACTCTACATGACTCAAGTTAGACCCTAAACTATAATTAAATGAGCCAACTAAGTCAAATTAACTTAGTTAACTAATACAAGTTGTCATGAGATGTGGAATTACAATTTTATTCCTACTTTAATTCAATGACAAAATTAAATTAGGATTTTCTTGATGCATTTTCAAAACTCCCTCTCTACAAGAAAGGGATTATTTGCTACCCCGATCTTGCCTCTATGAAATTTGAATTTGCATCTTGACAATGCCTTTATCAAAATATCTGCATCATGTTCTTCTATAGGAATGTACTGTAGCAACCTGATTCTCGTCTGCACACAATCTCGTAGATGGTGATACCAGATGTCTATATGCTTGGACCGATCATGAAAAACTGGATTCTTAGAGAGTTTGGTACAACTCCAATTGTCATAGTAAATCACTGTAGGATCCATCTGCTGACCAAATAACCCAACAAGGATCTTCCTCATCTAGATAGCCTCACAAGCTACTTGATTGACAACCATGTACTCTACTTCTGTTGAACTAAGTGCAACTGATCTCTGCTTCCTCTTGTACCAAGAAACTGCTACTAACCTAATATTGAAGATTCCCCTTGATGTGCCTTCCTGTAGGATGAAATCCCTGCTTAATATCCATCTGCGAAGCCTTGAAGCTTCACACCCTCTATCCGTCTGTACCAAAGACCAAACTGAGTGGTGCCTTTGAGGTATCTCAACACATCTTTAGCTTCCTTCCAATAGAGTTTGGTTAGATTAATGTTTGCTTGACTAAGCTGGTTAACTGCAAAACATATGTCTGGTTGTGTGTTCACCAAATACATAAGGGAACCCACATGCTACCTGTAAATAATAGCCTCCACTACTTCACCTGAAGTAGCATCTTCCTTCCTCCAATTTCCTGATAGAGGAGTCTCCATGGGTTTGCTGCTCTCCATGTGGAACTTCTTCAGTATCTCGTTGGCAGACTTGCTCGGAGAGACAAACAATTCCTCATTTCCTTGCCATACTTCAATACCAAGGAAATAATGCACGAGCCCCAGGTCCTTCATTTCAAATTCTCTTACAAGATCCTCTTTGCAAGATTTCACTAGCTTCTCATCACTTGTTAGAATTAAATAATCAACATATGATATTATGATCAACAGTTTACCTTCAACCACAAAATGTTAAAGGTTCGCATTTGCTTCACTTTTGGTGAAGCCTAACCTGGTGAAATAACTGTCAATCTTGGTGTACCAAGCACAAGGTGCTTGTTTCAATCCATACAACACTCACTTGTGTATGCACACTTGCAACTCTCTGTTGAAGGTCTCAAATCCTTCCGGCTGCTCAATGTACACCTCTTCCTCAATCACATTGTTGAGGAATGCTGTCTTCACATCCATTTGATGTATCTTCCATCCCATCTGTGCTGACAATGTTAAAATAGATATGATTTAAGAGTACCTTGCTACTAGAGCAAAGCTTTCCTCATAATCAATTCCCTCCACATGAGAGAACCCTCTTGCCACAAAGTTGGCCTTGTGTTTCTCCACACTCTAATCTGCTGCTTTCCTTACCTTGTAAAACCATATGGAAATCAACAATGACTTGTCTAATGGTCTTGGGACTACCTCCCAAACACTATTTTTGATAATGGAGTCATACTCCTCAACCATGGCATCAACCCATACTGGTTGCTTCACTGCTTCCTCGAATGAGGATGGCTCAATCTCTACACTCTCGCTCATTAGAGCCATGTATCCAGTGTACTGATTCGGTGACCTCCTCTGCCTGTGCTGTGATGTGGGTGCTCCCACATTATCTTTAGCATCATGCATCAATCTGTTAGCCTCTCTGGTGCACTTCCTTCCATCTCTGGAAGTCTTTGCATGAGTGGGTGCTTCCACTCTCTGCTCCTCTACATGTGGTTGCTCCACATCATCCCGAGGTTCTTCCTTTGGAGCTAAAATCTCCTCTTCTCCATGCAACTAAAGCTCCCTCTCAAGGGAACATCTCATGGCCTTCTCTTCATCGAACTTCACATCTCTACGAACCATTGTCATCCTGTGAGATGGGAGCTAAACCCCATTGTTGTGAGGTGTATCAGTGTACCCGACAAATATTCCCAACTCAGCTGTTGGTTCTATCTTTTTCTTGCATCCTTAGTAACATGAAAGTAAACTGATGAACCAAATATCCTGAAGTGTGCCACATCTAGTTTCTTACTTGAAAAATCTTCTTCTGGTGTACTCATCCCAAGAATCCGATGAGGACTCTTATTCTGCACATATACAGTTGTGTTACATGCTTCAACCCACAAGTGAAACGATAGGCCTTGATCATGTAACATCACCTGTGCAGCTCCCACAATACTTATGTTCTTCCTTTCAACCACCCCATTATGCTATGGGTTATGGGGTGATATTAAATCCCGTCGAATTCCTTATGATGCACATAAGTTCTTGAATTCATTCGACACATATTCTCCAACATTATCGCTCTTAAGAGCTTTAACTTTCCTTCCAGTTTCTTTCTCAACACTTGCTTTAAATTCACAAAATTTAGTGAATGTTTGATCTTTCTTCTACATGAAGAAAATCTAGCATTTACGTGAGAAATCATCTACAGTCCACACAATTCTCAGTGAACTCTTTCAAGGATCGCTTGCACTCGACTGTCCTTATCATGAAAGGTAGATTTGGTGTACTTCCCCAATGTACACCCTTTGCATGCGTCTATCTGCTGTAGTGTACCCTTGGGAAGTTCTGTATAAATTTGTTGCATGATCTTCAAAGCTCTGTGGTGCAAGTGACCCAATCTTCTATGGCACAACTCACTGATGTATCGGCTTTGCACCTTCTCTCCTTTTGTGCTCAAATTAGAAAAACCTTCTACATCCAATTTGTAGACGTTCTTCACTCAAACCTCAATTCGCTTCACTTGTCCTGAGGCTATGTGATGAAGGAAAGCTTTTCCCTTGCTATATATTACATCGTAGCTGTTATCACTCCAAAATTTCTTTTGAGTTGTTAGATAAAGAAATGATAGAGGTAACCACAAACCTACTTTGGAGATTAGGATCTAGCCTTCCTAATGCTCAAAGAGGGCTCTCTCTTTATGATTTAACTTTGTTTAGTTAATTGATTTTAGGCTAGTTATGATTGTACTTGGGTTTTGATTTGGATTTGGTGGTGGGATCACTTACTTAGATGGACAGAGGGGTGTCTTTTACCAATGGGCTCTAGGGTCAAAAGTCAAGCAAACAGGACTGGATCAAGTTCTAAAAATAGTGTCTACAGGGCAAGGTAGTTGAGTTACTTCAGATCTCAAGGCTGGATGGTGAAGTGGTTTTCAATCGGATCCAAGGAGCAATTAGGGATTCCTTAGACTATATTTTGAATGAAGTGAAAGAGGTCAACTGAGAGGGGAGAGAAATTAAGGATTCTGTTGTGGTATTCAACAACCCCCCATTTGTTAATGATAATAGTTAATGTTACATTAACTAAATGGGGACCCTTTAAAAATTTCATCCAAAAAAAAAAACTTAGCAATTAGTCATTTCATTTATTTATTTTTGAATAAAGCAAATATAACAATCAAAACCTTTTTGGGAACTACTAAAGACTTACCTTTTTATATATAGCATGTCTAAAACCCACCAAAGGACCTTTCTAAAAACATCCAAAATAAAGCAAAGTGATTAAATAAGGCCTCCATGATCTAAATTATCATAAAATCCGAAGAAAACAAAGTCCTTAAGCTTTTTTAGGCTTAAGTCTCGCATCACATATCATGACTTATAAAGAACTCTCTCTTAAAAACGATATAGCAAGATTTGCGAGTTGCGAAACTGTGATGGCGCTTTGACTTTTATCGCATCGCATTTTGGGCATTCAAGCAAACACTTTTCACTCACCATAAGCTGATATTATGAAATGCGATTTGCGCCCGGATCCACACCTTAGAATATTAAAAGTAAATATCTCGAGTCTGTCAAGTCTATTGCATAGGATAAACCTAGCGATTAACTATACGTGAAACAGCTAATCGACGGCTCGCATCTTGCATCTCATAGACACATAACAGGAGGTAAGAATGCTAAAAGGCACATCTTACGATATTTTGATATGTGATATTGATTTGCAAATCGCACAATCGCTATCATCGCAGTACAATGGCTCGCCACCCTAGAAGCTTTCATCTCGTTTTACGACGCAAACATTTATGAGCAATAAAGCTAAGGGATAACAAATCATTAGTGGGCATTAGTGGGAAATAACTACATTTATGTGTGAAAGGCCATTTAGCTTGATACAATATTTTGTTACGTGCGTTCAAATAATGCTTCTTTTACCACCTTTACAAGCTATCTGCATTATTTCATTTTTACGTTCATCTTTGAGTGTCCGATAACTGTTGTTCTTCATTTCAAGAAAAACCTGTAGAGCAGAGCGTTGAGAACAATGGGGAAGAAAGGCAAAGCTGTTGCCTCTGAGAAGACTGAGGTGACTCCCCTATTCACAGATACCACATGCAGCAGAGAGGGAGGAACCTCTACATGGGAGACTATGTATAACATACTGGAGGAGGACAACTGATGATTATGGAAACTAATGTTATAGTTGACGGATGAGATTCCTCAAATGCTTCCATGCTAGAGATGACTTGCTCATTTTTGTCCCGCATAGCTACTCAGCCAAAGATAATCCCTTATACTGACATGGTAAAATGGGTTATCGATGAAGCAGATATCTCAGACAGAGAATTTAGGACGAGAAGCCAAGGGGTCATCAGATCTTTTATCCCTGACAACCTACGACTTATGTACCACCTACCAGAGCCACATGTCATCTACAATAAGCAATTCATAGAGAAGTTTGCTAAAGAGAACAATGACCTAGCGGATTTCACCCGCGCTTGGTCGAATAATGAAGAGAAAATCAAGAAAGACAAAAATGGTATGTACACTACTGCATCTATTTGTCCCCCTTATAGTTTTGCTGCAGCTATGTTATGTAGACTGTTTGGCAGACTTGATAGTACTAAGTTCTCCCTAGAGTGGTTGCCATTAATAGACGCAGTCGTTAACACAACTATAATGAATTGGGCCCAAATCTTGTCAGACAATTTAGCAAAAACAATTATTGAGTATAGAAGGAGAAGGAGTATTGCTTCAAGGGTTTACCCTCAATTTTTTATGAGAACCTATGTTATGGATGCTATTTGTTTTAGTTCAAAGTTCCCCATTATGGGATGGAAATGGACTGTTCGAAATCCACTTCCCATTCACGTGTACCACAAGGTCATGTGGGAATCCAATTTTCAACCACATTTTTTCAAGATTTGCCATGGAGTTATGCTCCCTATTCACAAGTGGCTTTATAATCGAGACGCCCCCAAGTTTTCCCAAGAAGCTGAAGTTGACATCCTCCCAGTGTCCAAATGGTTTAGGGAGGAAACATTTACATATATCAAAGTTTTTGGCAGCATCACCTCCCCCCACATCCTCCCATACTATGTTCCAGATAAATTGATGGCTAGGGAGATAGCCTACCAGACAGCTAGTGAGGTAGGAATGAGCCATACACTGAAATAGTCAAAGAAGGCCATTTGGCCTACATTCCCTATACAGTGCGGAGCATTTGCACTACAAAACCTAGGACACATGTTCAAAGAAGCAGAGAACATGCTATCTCTGCAATTACCCAAATTCCCTTGACGATAGTATGACCCGTTTGGCACTATCAAGAATTTCACCCCTTTGGTGAAAATAAAAGTATTCACTAATGAGGAGGATGTTTTTGATGATATATTTTTGCAAAAAAACACATTTTTAAAGGTGAAGCATATGGCCCAACTACTTTTTGACCATGAAGATCTGGAAAAGTTTTACAGTTATAGAGAAAGAAGGCTGGAAATGGTCCCATTGGACCAATTATTAATTGAACAAATAAGGGAGCCTATTCCCAGTGTGACTATAGAAGGCGACTCCAAAGAACATTCCAAATCTGATTTTGGAGCAGAGTCTCAAGAAAAATCTATTAGGGAATCATGACAATCATCACAAAATGGCAAAAGTAAAAGCATCGAGGATACAACCCAATCTACACAAAAGATAGTTGAATAAGCTTCAGCTAGCAAGCAGGTTGAAATCCCTACTACCTTTGCACAACCAATAAAACCCACAGTGATTGAATTAGAGGCAGAGTGGGATAATTTTAATAAAAGTCTCAATCTAGAGGAACACGTGCCAGAGTTGCAAACTGCACAACATAAAACAACTCTAGAATTACAGTGGAAGAAACTGCAAATGAACAAGAAGTAGAGCATATCCCTGTTACCCCCACCTCCGAAATAATTCTGAGAATTGAAGAAATACCCCCTCTGGATGTATTCTATAGCCCACAGCATAAGGCCATGGTGAAAAGGCAAAGAAAGAAAAGAAAATTGGACTCCATAGATGCTACTACCCTTGAAAATGAATTAATGGATGTTTTATGGAAGGACTCGCCTGTTGATCCATCCGCCAACCTAACTAGACTCTCACAGTTTGCAAGTGCTTATGCTATAGCGACCATAGACAAAGAAACAGAAGTCAAAATGTTGCTTAGAGAAAAGGAAAATAAAATAACGTCGCTTGAGCAACAATTACGGCAAGTCAAATCCAACCAGCAGGCAAAGATATAGTTGGCCAAGCTTTAATAGGAATTTGAACAGATGCAAATAGAACATCAAATCAATATAACCGAGAAGGAATCATAGGTGCAGGAAATAAGTGATCTACATAAAGACAATCCAAAAATTGATCAGTTTATTATCGAAGCACTCGGAATTAATTCCCAATTGACACGTCAGAAAGAATTGCTGTGCTAGAAGATTTCACACTTGAAATCTTATTGCGAAACAAGTGATAAATTGACAAGTCAAGTCGTGGAAATGTGACTTGAATATGATGAGATCTTTAAAAAGGTCTCTGATTTCATCGCCTGGAAAAATACAGAGGAGGGGAGAAAAGCCGACCTGCCCAAGCTAGAAGAATCACATAAGGAAATTCTGTTTGCAAGCTGGGATTCTCGACTTAAAGAAGTAGAAAAGGCAACAACAGACGCAGCGGCAGTAGAAAAAATTATCATAGATTAATGAAAATTTGCATGGTGTCAATCTAGTGGTAGAGTCCATTCCAGGGTTCCTTCCAGATGCGAAACAACTTGAACAACAATGGAAACAAGCAGCTGAAGAAAAAGCAAAAGTGATAAGGCAAATGACCAGGCTAGACTAGGAGGCATATTGGCAACATTTGGTCAAGCCTCACAGCCAATGGATGACCCTGCGATGCCTAACCACTTCCGCCGAGAAAATGGCGCCAGCACTAACCGATGCCGTATTCGATGGACAGTTGAAAGCTGAAGTCGGCTGGCCTACACAACTGAAGCCTATGGTGGATATTTTTGATTTGAAGGATCGAATGCAACATAGTTAGTCACCCTATTTACTTTAATATTGATTTTATTTTTGCATAAATTGAGGCATGTCGTTTAAACCTCCTCAACTATTTTTGTAATAATCTATTTTTATTTTTATAGTTTTAGTATTTAAACCCCTCTCATGCATTTAGAGAGGGGTCCAGAATTTTATTAGAAACTCTCTTCAAAACATGCACTTCTGTCCCTTTGAGGAAGTTCTGGTGAAATATATGGAACAAGATTTATTTTTATCTGACTTAGCATCTTCTACTGAAATTGCACTTTTGTACTCTTAGATGATGTTGAATGGATTGAAGATAGATTAATATTGTTGAAACACATGAGTAGGACGTATTATAAATGGTAATTTTATCTCGTAATCCTTTTTACTTGTGTTTTAAGTAATCATTTCTTTTTCGAATTATTTAAATATGAAAGTCTAAATTTTGATTATCGTTATTTCACTTCTGTATGATGATGATCTTTATTTTATGCTGAATATATGAATAACTCTTTATGCGATATATTTCTCACAATTGTTTCGGCTAACTTTTTATACGAAAAAAATTATTGTTAAAACATATTCACTTCTAATCATAATTGAATGATATTTATTACCAATTGCTTTTAGAAATTATTGTAGATCGCATATATCAAGTTTATCCCGGGTATACTATGATTAGATAGTTTTTAGAAATTAAAAGTTAAATGCATTTGTGATTGATTAGTTTAGACTAGATTATCGTTAGCTTAAACGTTACTCTAAAAACATCGCATATCGCCCCATTTAGCACAAGCATTAAATAGATGGGGAAACTGATCCCATTATCCCCGGTCGGAGCCACTACTCCAAACGGAAAAGGAGTTGCCAATCAAGATCCAGACTGGGTGATTTTCCCCCATGTTGAGGCAACGATTTTTGAGGCCTCAACATTTTTGCGCTAGAAGGAGGGCATGAAATGTGAATGGCAAGTAAATCCAAATTAACAAGCCATTCTAAGAGTAAAACTCCCTCACCCTCACCTCCAACTTCTCGAAAGTCTTCTAAATCCCCTAACCCTAAGCGAGAAGTTGCACAAGATATTATACAACCCGTTGCTGAAAACCCAATCGATCTAGAGCTTTCTTCTCTTACTGAAGCCCCTGAAGTTCAATCTTTGATTCACAAATTACAGGGGATTTCACTATCACAAGAAGAATCTAAGATATCTCAGGATAGTGTTACTTCTCAGTTCACTCCTTCTCGACCGTTAACTAGAGCACATAGCGAAAAGTTTGGAATACCTTTGTTCAAATTTCCTCTTCCAAGCTAGAAGAAAGCTAAGAAGGCACCATCCGAATCTCACAGTGAGGTTTTATCATCATCTTCATCCATCCCATCTATACCCTCACAAGATCAGTCATCCATCCCACCACTCTAGATCGTGATTCACACAGGTACATGAGCTATATCTTCCTCTACCCAATCACCTTCAAACCCTATTGCAACGCCTTCCCCTACCGACATATCAGCAATGGCACAAAATCCTCCAAGGCCATGGACAAACCTAGGGGCCATTAGGATGGATGGTCCTTTACATCAATTACCAGCACATATAGAAAAATGGTTACCCAAATTCAATCCTGATAATGACCTATTGACTGAGGAACATATAAATAATTTTATGTTGTCCATTAACTTGAATCAAGTAGAGGAGGAAGACGCAGTTGTAAGACTATTCCCATATACTTTGTAGGGAGCAACAGGATCATGGTACTTTTCATCACCATCAGGTTCTATTAACAGTTGGGATGCTTTTCAAGAGCAATTTTTGACAAAGTTTGGAGATGATAGATCTACAACTACCTTAATTAATGGTCTCTCCAATTTGAAAGCTGAGCCAAGAGAACCCATCAAGGACTTCAACTCTCACTTCAATAAACTATTGAATAAAATACCAACGGCATCTAAGCCTAGCGATGAGGTCCAAAATGAGTGGTACATCTCTGCTCTGCCATCAAGCACAACTATCTTTGTTGATAGAGCTGCCAAACTAACCTTGGTAGAAAATATGAAAGAGGCAATAGTTGTAGAAAAACACATCCTAGCTGTCGAAAAAAGAAACACATTAGAAGAACAAAAATCTAATAAAGTAACCTTCAGATATGACTCCAAGAAGAAACCACCGAAAGATCCTTTTGATATGGAAGGATTATAGAAAGTCCTCAAAACCATGTCTAATGAAATGGTTGATATTAAAAAACAGGTAGCAGAGACTTCCTCTAAGAAATATTTCAGACCATTCAAAAGGAGTTCTCTTGCTAATCCTAAGCCTCCAAATGTCATATCAAATGCTGAGTCAGATGAGGACAAAGTTTCACCTAGCGAAGAACAAATAGACGAGGAGGAAGTAGCAGAGTTACAAGGGATGTGGGATTTTATACTTCCCAATCAAGAAAAAGAAGCCTTACCTTTCGCTACCCGAAGTAAAAATCCTGTCGAATTTTCACAAACAAATCCGAAATAGAAGGCTTCAATGCCACCCCCTAGGGATAAAGAAATGAAATCTGTACCAAAATCCACTCAGACAACACCTACTCAATTGGATCCTTCTCCTTCATCTAAAACTTTGATAGTTTATGATGAAATGGAATATAATATTATTGATGATATGAAGAAAACTAGGGAAAACATTACATTTCATGAGCTTAGCAAATTGAAACATTAGCAGAAGTTACTTATAAAAGAACTTAAAGTAGTACCTACTGCACCACTTCCTTCTGCCATAATCTGGCAAGCTACCCAAGAAATGGGAAGACCCCCTAGTGCTTCTTTGAATAAAATAGATCCAACTGATATATCTTTAATTGGAGGAAGATAAAAATCCCACACTCCGTCGTTTCTTCTTACTTTTGAAATCTTTAACAAAAACTTACACAATTGTTTGGTTGATTTTGGAGCTTCATCTAACATATTTCCCATAACAGTTTATGAGAAGTTGAATGTTCAACCTCAAAAATCAGCTGTATGAATAGTAAAGTTAGATCGCTCTCAAGTCGAAGTCGTCGGGGAACTTAATCAAGTAACCATCAGACTTTCATCAAACCCTAAAGTTTGCCAAGTCATCAACATACTTGTAGCTAACATTCCTGAGTTCTATGGTTTAATCCCTAGTAGAGACTAGTTTGAAAAACTTCATGGTTATTTTGCAACAGACTAGTCTCACCCATGGCTTCCCTATAATGGTAAACCAAATCAAATAAGTGTTGATCATGAGAAAAATCAGAAGTTCATAGTGACAGAATTAGAAGGAGAAAACGAACGAGTTGCGTATAACAACAATATCATCAGAAATTATTTTGTAGAATCATTTCTAGGGAATTCCAATTCTCATACTTCACCTTTCTTAGAAAACTCTGTTGTCTCTCAAATTGAAAATTTTTCCCAAACATACACTTCTAAATGTGCAAATTTTGTAGATAAACCTGTAGTTAAATCTTTATTTTGGAAATTATTTTTTGATGGATCTAAATCCAAGGATGGAGTAGGAGTAGGTTGCATCTTAGTTAACCCAAAGGGGAGAAAACTATGCTTGCATGTAGACTTGAATTTGATTGCACCAACAATATTGCTGAATATGAGGCACTAGTTCAAGGTTTGTATAAGGCAATTAGCCTTAACGTAAAATACCTCCAAGTGTTTAGGGATTTAGAAATTGTCATAAAACAGGTAAGAAACACTATACATTGTTTATCAGGACACTTGAAACATTATCAGTCGTTAGTTCAAGATCTGACTCTCCACTTTACTACGTTTAATATTTCCCCTATCCCAAGACTCCAGAATGCTAGTGCCGATCTTCTAGCTAATGTCGCTTCCAAGCTTATCCCTCCAGAAGATTATAGCCCAGATCGATTCTCCATCAAATTAATTTTTAGGCCTTCCATCCCTGATAATATCACCAACTGGAGAGTCTTTAATAACGATCCAGATATCATAAGCTTCCTGACCTCAGAAGGCTCATACGACGACCAGATAGTTGATGAAGACCAGCATGATAACCAACTTAAACAAGAAATGGTCATTAATGCTATACCAAAGTCCGTAGTTAAGTTGGAAGATTTATATGACCTTAAAGACAAATTTAAATGATCTACCATTTCAAAACTTCAGAGTTCAACTCTGAGGTTTGAATTGGTCAATCTTGGGACTGATTTAAAACCTCAAAACGTTAACTTAGGTCTAGGTCTTACGTCAGATGAAAAAGAAACTTTTATAAGTTTGTTGAAAAGATATAAGAATATCTTTGCATGGAATTTTGAAGATCTCAAAACATACGACACCTGTATTATCCAACACATTATCCCTATGACATCTGACGAAAGACCTATTCAACAGAAATTAAGGAAAATCCATCCTAATTTAGAAAGTCAAATTAAATATGAGTTGAATAAACTACTGAAAGCCAATATTATTTTTTCTGTCAGATACTCCTGATAGGTTTCCAATCTTGTCCCAATCAGGAAAAATAACATCGATATTTAGCTATGTATAGATTTCTGCAACCTCAATAAAGCTTGCCAAAAGGACAATTTCCCATTACCTCCTATGGAACAGATTTTGCAATCAGTAGCGGGCTCTGAACTAATATCTTTCCTGGATGGATTCTTAGGTTATAACCAAATCTTAGTACATCCAGATGACCAGCTAAAAACCACATTCAGGACGATGTGGGGCACTTATGATTATCAAAAGATGCCATTTGGACTGATCAACGCTAGTGCTACTTTTCAGAGAGCCATGGATATAGCCTTCAAAGTTTTGGTAAATAAGTCAGTAGTGATCTACTTTGATGATATAACAATAGACTCCCAAAAGCGTAGTAATCATCTAAGAGGCTTGAAACAAATCTTTGAACGTTGCCAAAGGTATGGAATTTCTCTGAACCCCAAAAGTATTAGTATTTTTTTTTCTCGCGTTAAGTGAAGGAAAGCTCTTTGGATTCATTGTTTCCAAAGAAGGAATTCATATCGACCCTAATAGAATTAGAGAAGTTTCTAAATACATTTACCACGTAACAAGAAATCAATGCAATCTTTCCTAGGTCAAATAAATTTTGTTAAAAGATTTGTCCCTGAATTCTCAAGAATTGTTTTACCGCGCAGTAATCATCTAAGAGGCTTGAAACAAATCTTTGAACGTTGCCAAAGGTATGGAATTTCTATGAACCCCAAAAGTATTTTTTATTTTTTTATTATTTTATTTTATTTATTTATTATTTATTTATTTATTATTATTATTATTATTATTTATTTTTATTTTAATTATATATATATATATATATTTTTAATTTTTAATTTTTATTTATTTATTTATTATTATTATTATTATTTTATTTTATTTATTTATTTATTTATTTTTTTCCGTGTTAAGTGAAGGAAAGCTCTTGGGATTCATTGTTTCCAAAGAAGGAATTCATATCGACCCTGATAGAATTAGAGAAGTTTCTAAAATACCTTTACCACATAACAAGAAATCAATGCAATCTTTCCTAGGTCAAATAAATTTTGTTAAAAGATTTGTCCCTGAATTCTCAAGAATTGTTTTACCTCTTCAATCCATGATAAAGAAAAATTATTTGTTTAAATGGGGACATTCAGAACATGAAGCTTTTGATTTGATAAAACAAGCAATTATTAACGCCCCATCTCTAGCAACCTCAAATTTTTCCAATCATTTCATTTTATATACTTTCACTTCCGAGAAATCATATGCGGCTATATTGACACAAGAAAATCAAGATAAGGCGGAAGCTCCAATCTCTTTTTTTAGCTCCAATTTGCAAGGAGATGAATTAAATTATTCAGATGTTGAAAAACAAGCTTTCTCTATTTTCAAATCTATAAAACACTTCAGACCTTTTCTCCTCAAAAGCCACACTAAAGTCATAGTACCCTTCTCAGCAGTAAGAAATCTTTTAATAGAAAGGAACATAGGAGAAAAGAGAGAAAACTGGGTCATTGCCTTGCAAGAATATGACATAGAGATTAAACCAACTAAAATTGTAAAAGGTCAAGGTTTTTGTAGCATGTTGGCGGGCCCTTCAAATCTATCAGAGTTGCAACATTCAGGTGACGATGTACAAATCTATGAGGTAAGCCTCAACGACACAGAATCAAGGTACGCTGATATCATATTTTACTTGAAAAATGGATATGCACCAGCCGAATTGAATTACAGAAAGAAAAGAGCCTTGAGATTAAAAGCGAGGCAATATCAGATTATCAACAATGTACTTTTCAGAAGAAATTATGATTTTGTTTTACTTAGATGTCTTGAAAAATCTGAGGCAGAGAAGGTGTTGCAGGAACTTCATGATGGACCAGCTGGTGGTCACTTTGGAGGTGACACTACAACACATAAAATCCTACATGCCGGCTATTACTGACCAACTTTGTTCAAAGATGCACACAGTTATGTAAGAAGATGTAAGGTTTGTCAAATAGCTGCTGGAAGACAGAGAAAACTCATGTTGCCATTACAATCCGTCAACATCGACCAACCATTTGAACAATGGGGATTGGATGTAATAGGTGAGATCGTTCCTCATTCTTCTAAATAGCATAGATACATTCTTACAACCACTGATTATTTCACCAAATGGGTAGAAGCAATCCCACTGAAGGTAGCCAATTCAAAAAATATTATTGAATTTATAGATCATTTTATCATCACCAGATTTGGCTTACCATCTGCTTTAATGTTTGATAATGCATCTTATTTTTCAGGCAATGCTATGACAAAATTTGCTCTTAAAATAGGTTTTAAGCTTAAGTATTCGACAAATTATTATCCGTAAGGAAATGGATTAGCTAAATCCACAAACAAAAATCTCATCAAGATCATTAAACGTACTATTGATCAAGGCCAAAAGAACTGGCATAAGTCTTTAGTGTTTGCTCTATGGGCAGATCAAATAACTCACAAAGCCTCCATCGACACTTCTCCTTTTAATTTGGTCTATGGGAAAGAAGCAGTCTTACCAACAAATGTAGCCATTCCCTCCTTAGCCTTAGTTCAATTCATTGGAGAAAGCCCTTCCTCATCTATGCAGTTTAGACAATTACAAATTCTTAAGCTTGAAGAGGAAAGGGGAAAGCCAAGACCACGCATGCACATCATCAAAAGTTAGTCAAAGCCTCCTTTGATTCAAATTTTGTAGCTTAAAAATCTTTCCAACTTGAAGACCTAGTGTTAAAATGGGATAAAGCCCATGAAGAGAAAGGTAAGCATACCAAGTTCCAACAAATGTGGCTAGGCCCATTTCAGATTGTGGAACAGTTAGGCCCATCAACTTTTCTGCTACAGGATTTATCAAGTAAGAGAGAATCTCTACTTGTTAATGGACAGGTCCTAAAGAAATACTTTCCATAGAAGATGATCTCTTCTGTTCACTGTATATTATTACCCATAGTTAAAATTTTTCCTTTAGAAATAATAATACCAATTCAAAAGCATTCCCTTTTGGTTTTACAAAGGATAGTCTCTTTTCAGTTTTGACTTTTCGCTTATATAAGTAAAGATTTTTATGAAAATAATATTCACATATGAAATGTATAATTAAGTTTGATTGCTCTTAAATTGACTGTCTTTCTCCTTAACTATATGATTTTGATGAAGCTTAAATTTAAGAAAGAAACTGCGCCTTTATATCAGTCTAGAAAAGTATCTATACAATGCAAAGTCTCTCTCCAGAAAGGCATCTCTAAATACTCTATAACTGTTGTCCAGAAGCTCTTAAGGGGCCAATGATCCTCCCCACTTTGTCAGTTTTCATTTTTAGAGTGTAATTCTAAAATATACCTAAACTTAAAGGATAAGAGTCTCATCAAGAGCCGGCTTACCATGATCATAAGATTATAACTAAATTGACATTACCAAAACTGCATATCAAAACAGGGTGATGGATTATGATTATAATAATCACAAGACAAAGGGTCTCATCACGAGCCAGCTTGTTCAATTAAGTTATGAATCAAGTGAATGGCATTGTCAATGTTGGTCACCAAACCAAGACATTGTCCTTTAGGAAATACAGATGAAAAGCTAAAGCAACAAATGAATTACTTCAGAAAATAAAGAAAGCAATAAGTATACTTACGAGCTTATATTTAAAATTGCATTCTGATTTAAGTGGAATACTGAGTCATTGCTGGTTAAAAGGTAACCCTGTCGAGGCTATGAATGCCTGCTGGCAGTAGAGGCTCTACCTATGACAATGGAGTAAACCAAAAAACCAATCTGGGGAGAGACTCATGGCTTTTATCTTTAAAAAACCAAGTAAAGACTGATGTAGACAATGTTACTTTTTATAAGAAAAGAATAGTCAAAAGAATGGTAGTTAGGCAGATGATTGTTTTATTACGAAAGCAATATTTCTTACCTTATATTCCATATAATTTGTTTTATTTTCAAAACTATCTTTATTTTGGAAGTTTTAGAAATTTCAAAAAACTCTCAGAGATAACTAGTTCTTCCAAGTGAATCGCCAATTGTTGTGGTATTCAACAACCCCCCATTTGTTAATGATAATAGTTAATGTTACATTAACTAAATGGGGACCCTTTAAAAATTTCATCCAAAAAACAAAACTTAACATTTAGTCATTTCTTTTATTTTTTGAATAAAGCAAAGATAACAATCAAAACCTTTTTGGGAACTACTAAAGACTTACCTTTTCATATATAGCATGTCTAAAACCCACCAAAGGACCTTTCTAAAAACCTCCAAAATCAAGCAAAGTGATTAAATAAGGGCTCCATGATCTAAATTATCATAAAATCCGACGAAAACATAAGTACTTAACATTTTTTAGGCTTAAGTCTTGCATTGCATATCATGAATTATAAAGAACTCTCTCTTAAAAATGATATAGCAAGATTTGCGAGTTGCGAATTGCGATGGCGCTTTGACCTTTATCGCATCACATTTTGGGCATTCAAGCAAACACTTTTCACTCACCATAAGCCGATATTGCAAAATACGATTCGTGCCCGGACCCACACCTTAGAATATTAAAAGTAAATATTTCGAGTCCGTCAAGTCTATTACATAGGGTAAACCTACCTATTAACTATACGTGAAACAACTAATCGACGACTCGCATCTCGCATCTCACAGACACATAGTAGGAGGTAAGAATGCTAAAAGGCACATCTTGCGATATTGCGATATGCGATATTGCTTCGCAAATCGACAATCGCTATCATCGCAGTACGATGGCTCGCCACCCTAGAGGTTTTCATCCCATTTTGCGACGCAAACATTTATTAACGTCGCTTGAGAAACAATTACGGCAAGTCAAATCCGACTAACAGGCAAAGATACAGTTGGCCAAGCTTCAACAGGAATTTGAACAGATGCAAATAGAACATCAAATCAGATTAGTCGAGAAGGAAGCACAAGTGCAGGCAATAAATGATCTACATAAAGACGATCCAAAAATTGATCAGTTTATTACGGAAGCACTCGGAATTAATTCGCAGTTGACACATCAGAAAGAATTACTTTGCCAGAAGATTTCACACCGGAAATCTTATTGTGAAACAAGTGATAAACTAACAAGTCAAGTTGTGGAAATGCGACTTGAATATGACGAGATTTTTATAAAGGTCTCTGATTTCATCGCTTGGCAAAATACAGAGGAGGGGAGAAAAGCCGACCTGCCCAAGCTAGAAGAATCACATAAGGAAATTCTGTTTGCAAGCTGGGATTCTCGGCTTAAAGAAGCAGAAAAGGCAACAACAGATGTAGCAGCAGCAATAAACATTAGAAAACATTATCATAGAAAATATTAATGAAAATTTTCATGGTGCCAATCTAGTGGCAAAGTCCATTCCAGGGTTCCTTCCAGATGCGAAACAACTTGAACAACAATGGAAACAGGCAGTTGAAGAAAAAGCGGAAGTGATAAGGCAAATGACCAGGCTAGACTGGGAGGCATATTGGCAACATTTGGTCGAGCCTCACAGCCAATAGATGACCCTGCGATGCCTAACCACTTTCACCAAGAAAATGGTGCCAACACTGACCGATGCCGTATTCGATGAATAGTTGAAAGCTGAAGTCGGCTGACCTACACAACTGAAGCCTATAGTGGATATTTGCGATTTGAAGGATCAAACACAACATAGTTAGTCACCTTGTTTACTTTAATTTTGATTCTATTTTATTCGTAAATTGAGGCAGGTCGTTTAAACCTCCTCAACTATTTTTAGTTTTATAGTCTTAGTATTTAAACCCCTCTCATGCATTTAGAGAGGGGTCTAGAATTTTATTAGAAACTCTCTTCAAAACATGCACTTCTGTCCCTTTGAGGAAGTTTTGGTGAAATATATGGAACATGATTTATTTTTATCTGACTTAGCATCTTCTATTGAAATTGCACTTTTGTACTCTTAGATGATGTTGAATGGATTGAAGATAGATCAATATTGCTGAAACACATGAGTAGGATGTATTATAAATGGTACTTTTATCTTGTAATCCTTTTTACTTGTGTATTAAGCAATCATTTCTTTTTCGAATTATTTATGTATGAAAGTCTAAATTTTGATTATCATTATTGCACTTCTATATGATGATGATCTTTATTTTATGTTGAATATATGAATAACTCTTTATGCGATATATTTCTCACAATCGTTTCGGCTAACTTTTTATATGAAACGATTATTGTTAAAACGGATTCACTTCTAATCGTAATTGAATGATCTTTATTACCAATTGCTTTTAGAAATTATTGTAGATCGCATATATCAAGTTTATCTCGGGTATATTATGATTAGATAGTTTTTAGAAATTGGAAGATAAATGCAATTTTGATTGATTAGTTTAGACTAAATTACCGTTAGCTTAAACGTTACTCTAAAAACATCACATATCACCCCATTTAGCACAAACATTAAACAGATTGGGAAACTGTTCCATTATCCCCAATTGGAGCCACTACTCCAAACGGAAAAGGAGCTGCCAATCAAGGTCCAGACCGGGTGGTTTCCCCCATGTTGAGGAAACGATTTTCGAGGCCTCAACAGATTCTCAGATCCGGATATCAAAATAAAACATAAAAATGATTAACTGTTCAAGACAGAGTGTACTTAAAAAATTATGAAATAAATTTCCAGTTAATTCATTCACTTTAGATAACATTTAAGTTTGTGAGATACATAAGAAAATAACAAATTTGACAAAGAAAATACTTCACTGAAATAGCTCAACACATGAATCTTGTAATGAAATCTCTTTATTACTCAGTCTAGTTTGTTGACTTGAAAAATTGGTACAATAACCCTAAGGTTTATGATCAACACAACTCTACAAATGTATAGCAATACACACTCAACACTTCGAATTATGAAGTATTTATACAACTATAATTTACAAAATATCCCAAATTGTCTTGGGAATTAATCTAGGAGAAAGAAATATCTTCATGCAAGAAGATAGAGACAGATGTTCAATTGCTGTATGCTATCCCTGTTTTTTAGGTTGTGCTGTCTTTATGCTCTGATATTTTGCTTTTTATTCTCTACCTTGCTGTTGGTCTTCACGCTGGCTCTTCTTTGTACTTTGACCTTTCAACTGATGCTCTTTTACGTGACTGATCTATCATTTTCCTTTTACTGTGTTTTTTTCACCCTTACTATACATTTTTACATTTTGACTATGTATTTTTACAGTAAGTCATTCAATTTATCCCATGTGTCTACATCTAGTAATTGGATATTTACCATTTTCCTGTAGATTTCATCTGCCTCTGTGTACTTGGTAAAAGTGGGTTTATTTACAAAAAGGTGTTTTACCTCATGCTGGAGGTAAAACAAGTTCTCAAAGGTCTGATATAGGACCTTTTCAGTAGGCATCCCCTTCATAGAGGAAGTATTTACTTGATCCTTTGCTACCTCTCTTATTCTCCTGTTGTAATCCTCCTCTGGCATTAATTTATCATTTATCACCAAGGGATTGGGCAGACCCTTCTGCCTCAAAACATCAAACTTTACCTTGAACCTATCTATAGCTAGTTGCATGGTTTGGCATTTGTCCTCGAGGTTTAACATCAAATTTCTCTTGGTGAGCACCTTCTTAACCTCCAATATTGTACCTTTCCTGTCAACTATGTCCAATTCCTACAATTCATATTTGTTTTTGGAGTTCAGGAAATGGATGATTCTAGTAGCTTCTTCTAGCATGTCTCCCAGTTCAGCCTTAACCCTCTGAATGGCTTATGTAGCTTCTTTCACTAAGTCACTTTGTTAAAAAATTACTTGAATGGATGGCCAAATGTCATTGACAGAGTCAATGATATTGGCCCATAATTGTTCCTTAGCTTGGCCAAGTGGCTCCTTTAATGTTAGCTCTTTCTCTAAACTCTTTATCCTCTCATTCATCCTGGTTTATTTTTTTACTTCTTCTTTGTGCATAATCTGTGAAATCTTGTTATCATTCTCTAGGTTGGTTATCTTTTCCTTAAGCTTGTTTATTTGTGTGGTATGAATGGACATGTCTTCCATTGCCTTGACTAATTTACTAGCCTCATCACCTGGCTGAGCTGTTGTTGATGTCGAACCTGTTGCTGATGTAGATGCTGTGGAAGCTGGGAGGGTTGTAACCAGTGGAGCTGTAGGAGCCAATGAAGATGCCAAGGTGGATGGTACTGCTGTGGTAACTGTTGGAATGACAGTGGTAGGGCTAGTCTCAAGGCTGGCATGTTTCAACTGTATCAAGTTGTCCAACTCCTTTTCCATCTCTTTCAACTAATCATTCAATTGTAAAACGAGGTCCATCATTTCCTCCTGATGTGTTTGGCTCTCAAGGACCTCTTTTGCCCATGGATGCTCTGAATGAGGAAGTTTCATTTGTTTTTTGAGAGCAAAAATGTCCTCATTCTTTTTCTTTATCAACTTCTCAGTAGTCTTGATGTCATTGGGATCATGTCCCAGCTCAGTGACCAAGTCTTCTAGTGACTTGATTCTGTTGTCCTTGGCCTGTGAGGAGGCCTTTTCCAGCTTGTATTGTGCAATGATATTGTCCAATGGACTTTGCAGCTTATGTACAGTCATAGCTTTACCTGTCAAGGTGGAATAGATCATCTCACCTGCCTGCTTATGAAACTCAATTTGGTCAATGGGATGAACATCCCTGGCCAAAACCTCAAAATCTATTTTCCTGTAGTCAGCTGATGTTTTTGGTTGCTGGACTGTAGGTTGCATGAATGACATCTGCATTTTTCCTGTTTTTATGTCAAAGGCTGACATCAACCTGTTTTGATTTGCAGGTGTCTGCTTGAAGTATTGAGCATAAGTCTCATCCTTCAACTTCTCATTCCTCAACTTAATTTCTTTATATCTGTCCTTGATATCCTTCTCTTTATCCACAGGCCTGGTGAATGAAGAGACCTCAACGTTGAGCTGTCTCTCAATAAGTTGAGTATTTGATGTTGAGGGCTGGTGAATTTCTCCTGAAGCTAATGGGCCTTTTCTCCTTTCCACCATTGTATCTGTTAGAGCCTAGATTGACCTCAGGCTGAAGGAAGGCAATCCTAGGATAACCACAAACCAAGCTTAACCTGGTAGCTAGCCCTACCAGGTCGAGAGAGGGCTCTCTCCTTGTGAATCTCAGTCAAGATGACTGGATAAAATATGGATTTTAGGCTAGGTATAGTAGCTCTAGGGTTTTTTGATTGATTTTGTTGGTTTTGTTGCTGGATCAAATGGAGCCAGGCAGTTTTGGGTCCAGGAAATCAAGTCAGGATGCAAGGTGTTCTATGGGGCAAGGTAGGTAGGTGCTTTGGCACTTGAAATTGAGTGAGATGATAGGTCTAAGACTGGTGAGGAGCTGAGGAGGGCATGCAAAGATCATGTATCCTTCTCAAACAGTAGAAAACATAAAAAACTAAATGGTTTCCCAAGGCAGAGCACTGTAAACAATGAATTCTACCTATCTATCTTGATATCATTAAGCTAGAAGCAATGAATTAGATTGTGGCACACATAAAACATGAGAAAAACTGATAACAGAAGAAGAAACTATGCAAAAACACCATACCACAAGTATCCCATAAAAATAGCTGCAAATCCTGGTTTATTTCCTTGCCAAACTGCTGATAAAGGTGTACAATATAGCTCAGAGCATCCAAGAGAGTCCAACCTTTGCTAATGATAGAAAAAATACATAATATAGACATCAAACCACCTATTCTAGCCATCAGGGGTCGAAACCAAGAGAAAAGGAGCTGTTACAACCATTTCCAAATAGGGAACAAGAATATAGGCAGTGGAACAACTTGCCTCTATAAGCATGGAAACTGATTCATTGACCCCAAAACCACCTCAAACTGATGAATCTACCCTCTAAGATCATTTCACTATTACATTTACATGCCAAGTCATTAATTAAAATCATAAAATCATCCATGAAGAGAGATAAAGTCAACTTGCAGTGAAAATAGGCGAAAATTGGTTTTTCTGGCAAATTGGTCAAAAGCGCAGTGCTGCTTTCCACCCACTTTTGGAGGCCTCCCCCTTAGCCAAATTGAGTCCAAGATAGCTCATTGGAAAAGTCTTCCTGTCTAGTTTCTGGAACATCTTGAATTTTTTCATTTGGAGGTCATTTTCCCCCTCAAAACTGAAATCTCCCAAGGATGCTTCTGTGTGTCCAAAAAGAGGCAGAGAGGTCATTTTTTGATAGTTTTTGGACCTTTTGGTGACCTAGTTTTGCTCCAAAATTGCTGAAGTTTTCAGGGATGAATGCTCTCATCATGTTGAATCCAAATATATGAAATTTTCCTCCAATAAGTGCTCCAGGGAAAAGCGCAGTGCGCTTCTGGGTGAATTTCCTGTTTTCAAAATTTCAAAATTTGAAAAAGACAAAAAATCATCAAAACTTGCCCAGATTTGGCATGGGACACCACCATCAGCTGATTTTATGGGCTAGTGAGGCTTCAGATAATATCTTCAACTTATCTTGCTCCTTTTTGCTCTTTAAAGCCTTCCTCAACCTAGCTTTAAGTTTCACGATCCTTATGTTACAGATCTTGTTTCGAGTCAAGTAATGGTAGGCCATGTGATGAAGCATCTTCTTATCCCTGTTGGCCTTCTCAATCAGCCCCTCAAGGTGTATGTTGACCCTCTCAAGCCAAGTTTCCCTATCATTCTCAATTTCTTTCTCAATTGAAGTCAACTTGACATGAGCCTCCTTGGCCTTTTGCCTGTTTTCTCTGATCTTTTGCAGCTCCATGAGGATTTGCTCGTCGCTCAATTGCTTGTTTTCCTACTCTAAATATCTGATGATGAACTTAGCTCCCTCTAAGTTATCTGACAAGGATTGTATTTCAGCTTCTTTTTCCTTTATGATCATGTCTTTGACAGTTTTCAGATCCTGATCTTCCAAGTCAATAATGTCAACTCCATGACAAGTAAAGTGCTACTGTGGCTCCTGATGCTCAACAAGATCAAAATCTCTTTCCTGCTCATCACCAAGATCTTTTTCTTGCAACTTTTCCTTGCCCTTTCTTTTCTGCTTAACCTGTACCTGTTTTGCTGAAGAAGAAGGCAAAGCCCTTTCCACACCTTATGGAGATAGCATTTTCCTGTGGCTTGAAGAAGAAGGCGAGACCCCTTCCACACCTTGTGGAGATAATACTCACCTAGCAGCTGCAAAAAGTTTCCTAGTACCCCTCTTATATGTCACAAACACTGGCACTCCAACAATTTTAGTCTCTTTGACCTTTTCATGGCTTGAAGGTCCACCTTCTTCATGTCTTACTAATGAAAAGATTTGTGGGTCTTTGAACATCTCATGAGAAATGAAAGGAATAAGGTTCTAGTTCAGCTATGGAAACTACAGTAATATGACCCTTAAGGAGTCATAAATAAGCTAAGGCTCAAGGTAAAATTGGGCCCTTTCATTCATCATCCCAGACCAGACATATAAAAATTTTCCAACCAATCAGAATGGTTGGAAAACACTTTGGTATACATGGACAATACTATAGCTGATGTAGAGAATACATTAATTGAAACCTTCATTTCTCACTAATGGAAAGGGGTTTTTAGGAAGGGGGATGATTTTTGAAGGGTAATTTCTAGGGAAATGTGTGAAACTAAGGGGTAAAGGTCAAAATGAAGGGAAAAATGGTATTTTATAAGAAATGAAGGGATAATGGGGAAATTAGCAAATAAGTAATTGGGGGTGTAGTGAAATGAGGGGAAATTAGTAAACAAACTTGGTAAATGTCCTTTCTTTCTCACAATTCCTCTTGCACATGAAAAATAGGATTAAGCATGATAAATGTGCTTTTGACTTAGCAACCTTGTGCATTTGCAAAACTTCTTCTACCTACCCTTTATTTACCCTAACATTTTTTCTTCATTTCAATGGGTGCATTTGAGCTTACTGACCCTTTATTTCCTTTTCTTTTGATAAGCACACTATCTAATTCTAACCTTATAACTTCCAATGGCTCAGATTAAACTGATGAGCTCATTTTTATTCTCTACCTAACTACTGATTTGCCAAGGTTAAATAGTTTGGCTAGATCTCTATTCTCTATCTATCAACATGAAATTTAAAGCATGAATGAGTTAAGATTAAGCTATTTGACCATCATGGATTGTGGCATTTCTGACAAGCTGCACACAATCTTATTTTACATAGTAAAGTAAAAAGTAGTGGCATTTGAATTTGCACACTTTCATGATCTATTTTTATTTCTTTTCTGGGGTTCATATTTTTCACTTTTTGATATTTTTTTCTTTGTTTTTTTCCTTTGATTATTATTTTAGGACACACCCTATTTACATTTTTTAATTTTTAATATGGAAAACATTTTGCAGAAAGCAAAAGTATGTACAATATCCTAACATTGGCTCCCCATGGGGATGGCATTTCATGGTGAAATGTTAAGAACTTCAAGATCAACAACCTTTGAAACTATGACTGTACTTAGCTTGTAAACTACGCTTTTGTGATTCTTCTTTATTCATACATATGATGGTGAACCCTTCAAAGCTTAGGGCCTCCTATCTGGGCTTCAATTTTTAAAAGGTCACTATCCAATCCAATCCAAACTCTGTAATGCTATGTACAATGAGCAAAGTAAAATGAATTAGTGTTAATCTCTAGATAAGTAGTGCTTCAACATTCTACCATTGACAAGTCCTCCTGGTAGATCTGTTCCATCTAACTCTCTTAAGAAAAATGCATTGTTACCTCTGTAACCATAAATGATATAAGGGCCTTGCCATAGGAAATCAAATTTTCCATGTTTACCTTTCTCTTCTCTTCTAGAATCCCATTTGATAACTTTATCACCTATGTAAAAATCATCATCTTTAGTCTTCTTGTCAAAAATCTTTTTGATTTTATCCTGGATCACTTGTGATTTGACATAGACTTCTTCTCTGGTTTGCTGCAAGTGTATTGTCTGATTTATCCTCCTTTGGATATCATTTGGTTCTACTTGCAACTCTTGAATGATCTTCATCACTAGCACTCCTAAAGAGGATGGAAAAACAACATCCATTCCATATACTAACTGATAAGGAGATGTACAAATGGACTTTTTGGTAGTTAGTCTGTCTGCCCATAAGGCATTTACCAACTTTTTGTTCCATGTATTCTTGTTGTCTTCCAGTAGTTTCTTGATGATATTAACAAGGCTTTTGTTTGAGGATTCTGCAAGTCCATTACCTTGAGGGTAATAGGTAGTGGAATGGCCAAGGGTAATGTGATATTTGATACAAAAGTCTACCATTCTTTTAGATTTGAAAGCAGTTGCATTATCAGTAATGAGTTTTTGGGGGCATCCAAATCTTGAAAGGATATTGTTTTCAAGGAATGATATAGTGACAGATTCTGTGGCTTGTCTAGAAGGGATGGCTTCTATCCATTTAGTAAAGTAATCAGTGGCTGTCAAAATCCATTTATGTTGTGCTGAGGAGGATGGGTGAATTTCCCCAATGAAGTCTAAACCCCATTGTTGAAATGGCATTTGTGTGGAGATGGGTTTGAGAGGTAAAGGTAAAAGGTTCCTTTTGCCCTCAAATATCTGGCACTTATGACAGGAGGTCACTTGTTTCTTGACATCTGCAAAAAGGGTGGGCTAGTAAAAACCTGCAGTTAGACTCTTGTCAGCAGTTGTTTTCCAATATAGGTGTCCTCCATAATCTCCTGCATGAAATTCTTGCATAACTTTGTCAGCTTCATCTTTTAATAAGCAATTTAATAGAATGCCACCATTATCTTTCCAAAATAAAGCATTATTTATGATACAATATTTCATTGATTTCATTTTCAAAAATCTAGCTTTAGTTGAAGATAAACTAGGAGGAGCTTGAAAGTTTAGTAAAACAAATATGATATCTGCATACTAAGGTGAATATGTAAAAGTTTCACTAATATGTGGAGTCGCCATCTCTTCCTAATCATCTAGGGCACCAATGAAATTTATATCTAAGGCTTGACAGTTCGATTCAACCATGAGTTTAGCTAAACCTTGGCCTTTGATAAGTTTTGTAGGCTTTATTTCTATGTCATATTCCAAAATAGTGGCAATCCATTTGCCTCTCTTTCCTTCAGGCCCATTCTATGTCAGAATGTCCTTTACTACTGAATTTGGAACATAAGCAATGATGTGTGAATACAAGATGTATACTCTGAAATCTTTAATAGCTTTCACTAAAGCTAGTGCTTGTTTTTCCATTATGTTGTACTTTAGTGTGGCATCTCTTAAAGATTTACTGAAAAATGCAATAGGTTGCTCATATCCTTGATCATTCTTTTGCAACAAGACTACTGCAATAGTATGTTCTAAAGAAAAAGAAAAAATTATAAAATATTTTTGGAAATCAGGACTTATGAGGACTGGAGTTTTGGTAAGGGCTTCTTTAATGGCCTCAAAAGACTGTTTAGCCTCTATTATCCACTTAAGTGCTGAATCTTTCCTTAACATGTTATTTAGTTCTCTAATTAATTCTGCTAAGTTTGAAATGAATCTCCTAAGAAAATTTATTTTGCCTAAAAATGACTGTAATTCTTTGATGTTTCTAGGATGAGTGATGGTCAAGATAGCCACTATTCTAGTTGGATCTATTCTAATTCCATATTTGGATATTATGTGTCCCAAGAGTTTATCTTCTTCTAGACCAAAGAGTGCCTTTTTGGGATTTAAGGAAATACCAACTTTTCTGCATTTAATGAAAACTCTTCTTAGGTGATCTAGATGTTCGTTATCTAATTTAGAAAAGACTATGATGTCATCGAGGTAAACAACTAGAAAGTCATGGATTTATTTTGGCAAAGGCTATATCCATAGTTCTCTGGAATGTTGCTCCTGCATTCATCAGTCCAAAAGGCATCTTCAAATACATGAAAGTACCCCAAGGAGTAGTAAATGCAGTCTTTGCTTGGTCCTTTGGTTGAACTAATATTTGGTTGTATCCAGAAAATCCATCAAGAAATGAAATTCTGGATGAGCCTACTACCCTTTGAAGAATGTGGTCCATTTTTGGGAGAGGATAATTGTCTTTTAATGAGACTTTGTTCAAGTTTCTGAAATCAACACAAAGTCTGATTTCTCCTGTTTTCTTCCTAGTAGTGACCAAATTAGAGACCCAATCTGAATATCTAATGGGAGCTATGATTTGGGCATCATACATCCTTTTTACTTCCTTTTCAATGAGTGGCATAAGAATTGGATTAATTCTCCTAAGCTTATGTTTAAAGGGTTTATGATCTTCTTTGATAGGTATCTTATGTTGAATTATGCTGGTATCATAAGACTTAAGGTCTTCATAACTCCAGGAAAAGACATCTTGAAACTCTTTGAACAGACTTATGTATTTAATATTTTCATCTAGAGGTAAGGCTTTTGATATTTTGATAAGATTGGGTTTTTCTTCAGTTCCTATGTTACATTCTTCTATATCTGCTCTTAAAGGCTCCATTTTTGGTTTCCTAGCTACATCGTTTGAATCAAACAAATCTTCTAATGGGACTAATCCCTTAGGCAAAAAGTTATTTTTAAGGTTTAGAATTTCAGGATCATCGTTCATTATTTCTTCTATTTCTTTTTCTAAGTTATATATTTCTACTTTAGTGAAATTAGTGGGTTTACCAATATCTAAAGCATTTATATCTATCTCACTATTTATGTTATTATCTATTGTACAATCTGTATCTATATTACAGTTTTGAAACTCTCCTTCAACATTCATGAAATCATAAATTTGGGAATCTTGTGAGAAAATATGCCAATATTTCAAATTGTCAGGTATAACAGGCCTATGTCTCACTTCTACAGTGTACTGGTGGTTGGGTTAAAAAGGAAATTTGCAGGTACTAGCAAAAGTGGCTAGACTATGAGCTTGCATATTCTGTTTCCTAGGAATGGCAGAAAAATCAGTTTCTAGAAAGTCTTTAACCAAATCTAGGACAGTTTCTCTATATTGGCTAAGTCTAGGATTATTTACAGAGTATTCACCTTTGATTTGTTTAATAATCAATTCTGAGTCTCCCATTATAGAAACTCTCTTGGCTCCAAGTTTTCTAACCATTTGTAGTCCTAAGATTAGAGCTTCATATTCTGCCATGTTGTTTGTGCATTTAAAGTTTAATCTAAATGCATGACCTTCAGAATGATTATTTTCCATGTTGTGAATCCATGCTTCTGCACCTTCTCCCAATCTATTCACAGAGCCATCAAAATCTAAATGCCATAGGGACTCATGAAAATGTTTTCACTATTAGGAGCTTTGTATTTTTCTTCTACAACTATGATTTCATTTTTGTCATGTTTTGAATTGTACAATATAAAAGAGTCCATATCAGAATGCATGGAGTATATAGGGAAATTCTGTGGTTTTTCTGCAATACCCACCATGTATTTCATCAAGGTCTCTTTGTAAAGTTTCCTTTGTTGACCAAAAATAGAGATGGTGGCATGTGTCATACCTAACTGTAAAGATCCCTGCAATTTTGCTCCCTGTGACCGAGATAACAACATTCCATACTTGGGTGGGATATCAACAACTACTATGTCCATGGTAATACTCTTTGCTGGGCACTGGACTAGAGTCACACACAAATCGTTAATCAGGCCAAGGCACTTGACTTGGCTAGAATCAAAAGAAAAGAAGTCCTTGTATGGTCTGGTGATATCTAAGTTTAGTCTCTCCATGATTGCTTTTGGCATTAAGTTATGGGATGCCCCTGAGTCTAGCATAGCATTATGTAAGATTTTATCATGAACATTCAAGCTAATGTAGAAAGGAGGGATACCCCCTTGTTGATGTGTGCCATTTACTTTAGGACCAAACAATAACTCAGGCTGATCATCATTCAAATTCAAAACATCCTCTCCTTCACCTATATTTAATGTTTCAATGATTTGTGATCTATATGATTCATTTTTCACTAGCTCGGTCAAAGGAACTGATATTTTCAATTTTGCTATCTTAGTCTTAATGTTGAATGGAAATTGAGTTTTTCTTGACTGGATGAGATTTTCCTTGGCAAATGTGGTTTGTGTATTTTTATCTTCTTTTTCAGTACTAGGCAATTCAGTTTGTGTCTCAGCTGTTTTGTTTTGAATTCTCTTAATTGGAATGGTCTGAGTAATAGTTTCAGTTTGAGTTTTAGATGAAGTTATATCTACAATTTTTGGGCTGGAAGTCTCCTGAGTTCCCCTAGGGAGGATTTGTAGGATTTTGGTCACAAGAGCTTCTGTTATCTTTTTAGTTTGGGTTTGGATTGATCTCTTAGTGGGAATTTCATTATTCTTTTTACTTCTTAGGCTATACTATTTGTGAACCTCATATATAGCAGATTCATAGCCCTGTTTAAAGTCAAAGGACTCTCCAGATTCTAATTGCAATTGTTGCAGCATGTACAATTCCTGTTCTTCTTGAGTAAGAAAAACAACATCTTCATTTTTAATCCCTAATAAGTTTATTTGGGTGTCATCCTCTCCCTCATGGTTTTGTGAACCCTCAGCATAGTTTTCCTGGAAGGGTGGTCTAATTTGCTGATCTGGTATAACATTATTTCCAGTGTTAGGATTCTTCCTGAAGTTGGGGTTTCTTATTGGGGGTGGCTGTTGATTCTCCCACTGAGTTTTTCTTTCCATGTTTTCTAATCTATCCATTATTCTTTCTACACTCTTTGCTAAACTATCTATTTTACCATCAGAAGTGGAGGTTTCCTCTTTAATGACAACTCTTTTTTCATTTCTCATCCTAGCTTTCTTAGCTAATAGATTGGCTTCTACACTAACAACATTACTTTGCATTTGTTCCAATGTTTCAGGGTTTCTTTCCCTTAATTGGTATGACATATCAATGTGAAAACCATCTGGGAATTTGATGAGTGCTAGTTCTGGTGGAGGTTTAATATTAGTGGGGATTGCATTGTAGATACTATTGAACCTAGTACAATAATCCTGAACTGATTCATTAGGAGCTCTTATGTTGTTATCATATTCAGATATTATTTGCAAAGGGTTTTTATTTCTCTCCCATCTGTCAATAAACAATCTATGAAAAGCAACTAAATCTGCAATATGATTAGCTGGTAAACCTTTGAACCATTTTTTAACATCTCCTGTCAATGTTTGGGCAAATAACCTCATTTGGACATCAGACTCATCAATCTCATGCAACTCAAAATAGTCAGTCATTTTGTTCACATGTTGTTGGGCAGTATACTGACCAGTAGCATCAAACAAAAAGATTTTTCTTTGGTAATCTTGGGGCATGGGATGTAATTGGGCTGGTAAAACCAAAGGTGCATATCTGTCTGCCATGGCTGAGGTTTTAGTTTGGCTGTGGGGCAAAGTAGTTGTGCTAGAAGAAGGACTTGAAATGGGTGTAGATGAACTAGATGAACTTGAGATGTTCAGATGGAGAGGAAGCTGAGGTATCTATGGTTTAGGGGAATGAACTGTGGTGGATATTATAGGTGAGGTGGTAGTAAATGAAGGTGTATTTACAATATTTTAAGATTCTGCAGAAAGTTCAGAGGCAACAACAATGAGGGAAGCTAATTCAAATGATTGTTGAAGATAAGAATCATCTGTATGGTTTATCAAGGTTGAGGTTAAAGCTTCTAGTTTATCAAAAGTATTCAAGACAAGTTGATCTAAATCTGGATGTATAGGCACCTTTTTTGACTCAATGAATTGAATGAAATCAGGGTCTATTACAGTTTCATGAATCAAATTTTCTGATTTGGTTCTAAACAAAGAAAGCTCAAATGACAAATCAAAATGAATGTCCTCTAAACTTGATAATTCCTTGGGGAGTGAATTTGCTTTAACTAATTGGCTACTACTTGCTTGAGTTTCTACCTTTTTTGGTTTTCTTAAAATTCTGTCAGGGTCATCAACTATTGTAGCAGGGTTTGGATCTGGATTTGCCTTGGTATAGTGAGTCTTTTTGGGAGCCAAAATTTTAATTTTTTAATTGTTTTTATGAAACTTTTCAACAACCCACAAAATGACCTTAAGGGGCAAAAGATGAGATTTAAGATTTCCTTAAATTTTTATTACACTGAGGATCGAGTTCCCTAGTATGGTCGCCAATATGTTATCACTCCAAAATTTCTTTTGAGTTGTTAGAGAAAGAAATGATAGAGGTAACCACAAACCTACTTTGGAGATTAGGATCTAGCCTTCCTAATGCTCAGAGAGGGCTCTCTCTTTATGATTTAACTTTGTTTAGTTAATTGATTTTAGGCTAGTTATGATTGTACTTGGGTTTTGATTTGGATTTGGTGGTGGGATCACTTACTTAGATGGACAGAGGGGTGTCTTTTACCATTGGGCTATGGGGTCAAAAGTCAAGCAAACAGGACTGGATCAAGTTCTAAAAATAGTGTCTACAGGGCAAGGTAGCCGAGTTACTTCAAATCTCAAGGCTGGATGGTGAGGTGGTTTTCAATCGGTTCCAAGGAGCAATTAAGGATTCCTTAGACCAGATTTTGAATGAAGTGAAAGAGGTCAACTGGGATGGGAGAGCAATTAAGGATTCTCAGATCTGGATATCAAAAGAAAACATAAAAATTATTAACTATTCAAGATAGAGTGTACTTAAACAAATTTTGAAAAAAATTGCCAGTTAATTCATTCACTTTAGATAACATTTAAGTTTGTGAGATACATAAGAAAATAACAAATTTGACAAAGAAAATACTTCACTGAAATAGCTCAACACATGAATCCTGTAATGCAATCTCTTTATTACTCAGTCTAGTCTGTTGACTTGAAAAATTGGTACAATAACCCTCAGGTTTATGATCAATACAACTCTACAAATGTATATAAATCCACACTCAATACTTCGAATTATGAAGTATTTATACAACTCTAATTTACAAAATATCCCAAACTGTCTTGGGAATTAATCTAGGAGAAAGAAATATCTTCATGCAAGAAGATAGAGACAGATGTTCAACTGTTGTATGTTGTCCCTGTTTATTAGGTTGTGCTGTCTTTATGCTCTGATATTTTTCTTTTTATTCTCTGCCTTGCTATTAGTCTTCATGTTGGCTCTTCTTTGTACTTTGACCTTTCAACTGATACTCTTTTACCTGGCTGATCTATCATTTTCCTTTTACTATGTTGTTTTCACCCTTACTGTACATTTTTACATTTTGACTGTGTATTTTTACAGTAAGTCATTCAATTTCTCCCATGTGTCTGCATCTGGTAATTGGATATTTACCATTTTCCTGTAGATTTCATTTGCCTTTGTGTACTTGGTAAAAGTGGGTTTATTTATAAAAAGGTGTTTTACCTCATGCTGGAGGTAAAACAAGTTCTCAAAGGTCTGATATAGGACCTTTCCAGTAGGCGTCCCCTTCATAGAGGAAGTATTTACCTGATCCTTTGCTACCTCTCTTATTCTCCTGTTGTAATGTGGCATTAATTTATCATTTATCACCAAGGGATTGGGCAGACCCTTCTGCCTCAAAACATCAAACTTTACCATGAACCTGTTTATAACCAGTTGCATGGTTTAGCATTTGTCAGCAAGGTTTAGCATCAAATTTCTCTTGGTTAGCACCTTCTTAACCTCCAATATTGTACCTGTCATGTCAGATATGTCCAATTCCTACAATTCATATTTGTTTTTGGAGTTCAGGAAATGGATGATTCTAGTAGCTTCTTTCGGCATGTATCCCAGTTCAGCCTTAACCCTCTGAATGGCTTCTGTAGCTTCTTTCACTAAGTCACTTTGTTAAAAAATTACTTGAATGGATGGCCAAATATCATTGACAGAGTCAATGATATTGGCTCATAATTGTTCCTTAGCTTGGCCAAGTGGCTCCTTCTCTAAATTCTTTATCCTCTCATTCATCGTGGTTGATTTCTGTACTTCTTCTTTGTGCATAATTTGTGCAAACTTGTTATCATTCTCTAGACTGGTTATCTTTTCCTTAAGCTTGTTTATTTGTGTGGTATGAATAGACATGCCTTCCATTGCCTTGACTAATTTACTAGCCTCATCTGGAAGCTGGGAGGGCTGTAACCAGTGGAGTTGTAGGAGCTAATGAAGCTACCAAGGTGTATGGTACTGTTGTGGTAACTGTTGGAATGATAATGGTAGGGGCAGTCTCAAGGCTGGCCTGCTTCAGCTGTACCAAGTTGTCCAATTCCTTTTCCATCTATTTCAACTAATCATTCAATTGTAAAACGAGGTCCATCATTTCCTCCTGATGTGTTTGGCTCTCAAGGACCTCTTTTGTCAGTGGATGCTCTGAATGAGGAAGTTTCAGTTGCTTTTTGAGAGCAACAATGTCCTCATTTTTTTCGTTATCAACTTTTCAGCAGCCTTGATGTCATTGGGATCATGTCCTAGCTCAATGACCAAGTCTTCTAGTGACTTGATTTTGTTGTCCTTGGCCTGTGAGAAGGCCTTTTCCAGCTTGTATTGTGCAATGATATTATCCAATGAACTTTGCAGCTTATGTACAGTCATAGCTTTACCTGTCAAGGTGGAATAGATCATCTCACCTACCTGCTTATGAAACTCAATTTGGTCAATGGGATGAACATCCCTGGCCAAAACCTCAAAATCTGTTTTCCTGTAGTTAGCTGATGTTTTTGGTTGATGGACTGTAGGTTGCATGAATGACATCTGCATTTTTCTTGTTTTGATGTCAAAGGCTGACATCAACCTATTTTGATTTGCAGGTGTCTGCTTGAAGTATTGAGCATAAGTCCCATCCTTCAACTTCTCATTCCTTAACTTAATTTCTTTATATCTATCCTTGATATCCTTCTCTTTATTCACATGCCTGGTGAATGAAGAGACCTCAACGTTGAGTTGTCTCTCAATAAGTTGAGTATTTGGTGTTGAGGGCTGGTGAGTTTCTCTTGAATTTGATGGGCCTTTGCTCCTTTCCATCATTGTATCAGTGTTAGTGATTTCCATTGAGTCAATGGTGTCTTCCTATTCAGTTACAGGACTAAGCTTGGGCCTCTTCCTGTAACTGACCTCAAACTGTTCATCTGTAGTTTCCATAGCTGAACTAGAACCTTCTTCCCTAGTTCTCTTGGCATTCCTATCTTCATTTGCTGGAGTTTGTA
Source organism: Pinus tabuliformis (assembly GCA_031772625.1). Lineage (NCBI taxonomy): Eukaryota > Viridiplantae > Streptophyta > Pinopsida > Pinales > Pinaceae > Pinus > Pinus tabuliformis. The sequence continues at coordinate 827,381,336 of CM062809.1, read as the reverse complement.
AAGATGAGGAAGATTCATTTGCTCTCCTAGTTCTAGAACCTACAGGAAGGAACTTGTATCAATCTGTTTTTCTACATCAATTAATGTATTCTTTACATCAACTACAGTACTGTCGATGTCTACCAAAGTTTTTTCCAACCATTCTAATTGGTTGGAAAATCTCTCTATGCCTGGCCTGGGATGATGAATGAAAGGGCCCAATTTGACCTTGAGCCTTAGCTTATTTATGACTCCTTGAGGGTCATATTGCCACATAAAACTGTTTTTGAATTTCATTTGCTGCAAAATCTTATCTGCTTCTGGTCCAGCTTCCCTAGTATTACAAATGAAGGGGCCCAATTGATTTTTCATTTTAAATTGAGTTTTCTTCTTGGCTGCCAGGAAGTTAACTTCATCAGAGTTGATTATCTGCCTAAAGTACTCTAATGCAAATATCCTCATGGGGAGGTATTTGGGCAGTTTGTAGGGAGCCAGTTGGCATCCATATATCCTTATTTATGTGTGGTGCTGGTATAAATACCAGTCTCCCACATTACTGTTCTTGGTCAACTGTAAAACTCTCTTGATCTCTTGACTAATTCTAGGCTGATGGCTAATGGTTAGCATATTCATAACTGGATGGAAAAATGAATCAATGAAGTTTTTATATGAAAAAATAGTAGAGTATTCTTGGATCACTGGTGTCCAATATATGCCTGATCTTGGATTTCCTTTGGTGTCCAATTTCTGAATGTTGGTTGGAAACTTGTTTGACTGATAGTAGAGGAACATGTGAAACAAAGCTGAGGAGTACTTGAACACTCTCTCATTTGGTAGTCTAATGAATTGTTCATGCATTCTATCTGCTATGAACTGAGCATAGTTGTAAATTACAACAGGAGGCTTGCTCGGGAAAAAAATAGAAAGGAAAACTAGGACAACCTCATCCAAATTCTGATCTATGGTGTATCCTAAAATGCAAGAGAGCATGGTAATAATATGTTTGCCTCTCTCAGAAAAAAATGTGGCAGCATAAGGGGGACAATTTGTTGGAGTGTGAGACTCCTTAATGATGAAAGTTTGGATAATTTGATCCTTCTTGGGTATGTCTAACTTGGTATAGAGGTCAGGTAAGCCCTTAATAGAAAGTGGGGTCTCATTTGGGCTTGGCTGGACTTAAAACATTTGATTAATGGATTCTGCTGTGAGGCTGAACAAAACTTGCTTGTCAGGGGTGACAATGACTCTTTGGCTAGGAATGTAGCAAGCTTGGCACAAGTGGATGATTTCTGGGAAAGGGTGTACTTGTGGGAAACAATACTTTGGAAAATTGGACTCCCAAAGATGAATGTCATCATTCTGGTTCAAAAACCTATCCTTACTCCAGAAGTGGAGTTTCGGTAGGTAAGTAGGGGAAGCAGTGTCCTTAATTTGAAAGTCTCGGTCTGCTAAGGCAAGGTGGTCAATGTCCAGGTGAGGGGTTTACAGAGGTCTCATGTCTAGAGAGGTTTTGGAAGCCATGATTGGGTTTATAGATTTGAATTAGGCTTTCAGTGGTTTCAGAAGTGAGGTTTAGAAGTTTTGGTACAGTGAGAGGGTAATTACAGTCTATAACAGGGTTCGGGGTGTATAGCAAGTTTCTTGTCAATTTAGGAAATTTTTGTTAATTAATTCAATTAATTAACCTTTCAATTTAAACTGTGCATTCTCAAATTCAAGGGCCGTTCTGGTTTTTTCCAAGAATACCTGGAAATTGGCAGTCTGGCGTGCAGATGGGGTTCTGAGATAACTGCAGAAGGTATTGACGCTTCAACTGTCAACTGGTTGCTTGAATTGGGTATTCGGAGCGTCTTCAGGCTGCAGAAGGTGGTCAAATTTGGTCAGAGAGTTTCAGGGTATCGCAAATGGTTAAGCAGCAGTTTGCATTGAAAAACGAGTGAAAAGAACAATTTGGGGCTTTTTCGGCCTTTTAACACGTAACGGTTACATTTTGGCGCAGAAAGTATAAATGAATAGTGGGTAGTTTTTGGTTTAGGCGGGGAGGTGGTTTTCTGGGCCATCACATCGCTTTTGGAGGGTGGGCGGTATTTTTCACGAGCACGCGATCTAACCTAGTGTTGCCACGTAGCAGAACAGTGCCCAGGCAAAACCACGAATCTCGCGTGCTCTCTGGCCATTATCGGTCGGACGATGAATCTGCGTGATATGGCTGTACACCATTGGATCTAGGGGTAGGAGATCAGAGGGCTATTGCATAGTTAAGTTGCACGGATGGAATCAAGAAAGTGATTTGGCGGGGCCCGAGATTTAATTACATAGAAATGTAATTAATTAGCGCATAATGTCGGGTTTTTTAATATAAGAAACAGGTAATAAGGTGGGACCATGAGTTATGTGGCAGAGTTTTTTAACCGCACCAAGGGTTGGTGGGTTAGCAAGAGTATCGGGGAAATGTGAAGGGGGATGTTAATTACATAATGCGGGGGCCTGAAAACTTAGGATAAGGGAGTTTTTGTGGGTTTTGAAGGGAAATAGGGAAATTAACAAGGGGGGAAAGTAATAATTGTAATGGGGAATGGGTTTCACACTAGGGAAAGGGGTTTTTGGGAAGGGGGATGATTTTTGAAGGGTAATTTTTAGGGAAATGTGTGAAACTAAGGGATAAAGGTAAAAATGAAGGGAAAAGGTTATTTTAGAAGAAATGAAGGGATAATGAGGAAATTAGCAAATAAGTATGTGGGGGTGTAGTGAAATGAGGGAAAATTAGTAAACAAATTTGGTAAATGTCCTTTCTTTCTCACAATTCCTCCTGCACATGAAAAATAGGATTAAGTATGATAAATGTGCTTTTGACTTAGCAACCTTATGCATTTGCAAAAATTCTTCTACTTAACCTTTATTTACCCTAACATTTTTTCTTCATTTCAATGGGTGCATTCGAGCTTGCTGACCCTTTATTTCCTTTTCTTTTGATAAGCACACTATCTAATTCTAACCTTATAACTTCCAATGGCTCAGATTAAACCGATGAGCTCATTTTTATTCTCTACCTAACTATTGATTTGCCAAGGTTAAACAGTTTGGCTAGATATTTATTCTCTATCTATCAACAAGAAATTTAAAGCATGAATGAGTTGAGATTAAGCTATTTGACCATCATGGATTGTGGCATTTCTGACAAGCTGCACACAATCTTATTGTACATAGTAAAGTAAAAAGTAGTGGCATTTGAATTTGCACACTTTCATGATCTATTTTTATTTCTTTTCTGGGGTTCATATTTTTCACTTTTTGATATTTTTTTCTTTGTTTTTGTCCTTTGATTATTCTTTTAGGACATACCCTCTTTAAATTTTTTAATTTTTAATATGGAAAACATTTTTGTAGAAAGCAAAATTATGTACAATATTACCAGATTAACCATAGCCAATTCAAAATGATGAGTCCTATTATTAGAGGACCCTAACAGTAGCCACGATCCTCCAACATAACAATTGAAACCCAGTTCTTCTTCAAACTCGGAACATACATGACATCTTTTAATGTGAAAGGAGAACCAGGCTCACTTTGAAAGGTAATAGTATCGATGTTGGTCGTGCTATAACTCCCATCATCTCCCATTTCGATGTGCATCTAGTGGTCCTTCTCCTCCAAGTCACTAAAGAATTCTTTATTGCTGGTCATATGGAATGAGGCTCCACTATCCAGATACCACACACTACCCATCACCGATATCACCATGCAAGCGATGAGGGTGAAATACAGTTCGAACTGTGAAGCAAGAGCTTCACCTATAGCTCCTCCTGAGGGCTTCTTGTTGGCCTTCTTGTGTGGACACTTCATGGCATAGTGTCCCAACTCATGAAAGTGTTGAATACATTTAATCTTCGACAATTCCTTCTTCTTGCCACCTTGACTGAAATATTATTTGGAATGGGATGCCTTCCCTTTCCCTTTCTTCACCTTTCCATCTAAGGCACAATTCCCCTCATCATCATGCTTGGATGAGGATCCATCTTTGGTGTTCCTTTGAATCTCTTCTTACACCAAGTCAGACCAAAAATGCTCCCACTCTGGTAGCTTCTCCCTCCCATTTACTGAGTCTTGGTAGATATGCCAACTCTTGGGAAGGACTAGAATTTCTAGGCTGACCAGATCATCTTTAACAACTGTAACACCAACATTTCCAAGCTCATCCTGACATTGGGCGAACTTGGTCAAGTACTTTGGTACTATGTCGCCCTTCTCCATCTTGATTTTTCTGTGGCCACTACTATTTTGAAATAGGCTTGTCAAGACCTTCCACATTGCATATGGAGTCTCCTAACCATTGAGGTTCAAGAGAATATGATATCGAACTCCTTATAGGATAATCGTTCTCGCCTTTACAACACATTTTCTCCACTTTGCTAGATCTTAAGCATCAATTGCTAGAGGCTTAGGAATATCTTTGTTTATGAATTCCTTAAGCTTGTTGTCTTCCAACACTACCTCCATCCTGTCCTTCCAAGAAATATAGTTCAAACTACTCTCAAGGGCATATTCAAGTCTCAATTCGTAGAATGACATCCTGCTGGCTTTGAAGTATGATATTGCAAATTTTATTTCACTTGCAAAAGAAAAACTCGTATTCTCCGCTTCTAGAGTGATTTCTGATTCGATACCATGTAGAAATTCCTTATAGATTCAAACTGCTAATTGTAATTTACTAAAACAATAGACTTGAATCTACTCTACTCATCAGCGGAAACAATTAAACGATCGTGAAATCATGAAGCATACAAGGGAAAGAATTCAATGAACACATTACACAATGATTTCCTGGGGAAAGACACATCTAAAAACCCCTACTATCTGTATATTGCATTAGTCAAAAAATATGAGAAGATTACAATGCTTTGCTCAAGAAGAGCAACCTCTGCCCTATCTCTATCTGTTTCACAACTTCCTAGACAAGCCTAGGCCAATATTTAACCATTTTTCTGCTTGCCCAAGTCCTTAATTCCTTGCGTCGTTTCCTTGGGAATTAGCCCTCTATCAATTAGGGAAATCCCTCAAAGGAATTGTGCAATCCATCATAGGCCTTCCTCTGACTAAATGCACCACCTGTACAATTTAGATGATTATACAACTGATAATACACTATCCTTGAACTCCAATGTCAACTTGGTAACTCTCAGATATGACATGCATGAGTTAATTATGAGTGAGTAATTTTTTAACTGGTTGATCATTGCAAGCAACACCCCACTCCTAAACCTCCCACTAGTTCCTCCAACATTTGGAACTATTTTAACTGACTTTAACTTAGTTAAACTGAATTAATTAATTACAACTCAAAATAAACTCAACCAGGGATCCTATAAAGTAGGAGTCACTCTACATGACTCAAGTTAGACCTTCAAATCAAATTAACTAAGTCAATTAAGTCAAATTAAATTAGTTAACTAATACAAGTTGTCATGAGATGTGGAATTACAATTTTATTCCTAATTTAATTCAAGAACAAAATTAAATTATGATTTTCTTGTTGCATTTTCAACACCTAGATAATGTTGGATTCTTGCCACCTTCTACTTACCCTTCCTATCTCAGAACCATTTAGGCCTCAACTGTGGATGTAGCTTCCAACAATGATCATCATCACATCCCTCTTTCTTTCAATGGGAACAACAAAGTTTTTCATCGCTTGTCTTCAAAAAAGCTGTTCTCTTTGGATTCTCCTTTCCTTTGTCTTTATTGTCTTTCGATTGAACGTCTTCCATGGAGACTCCAACAACTTGTTTACCTACTTCAATATAGGTCGTTTGTACACAAACCTCATCTAGGTTAGATGCCTTCAACAAGAAAATAGTATTGGGGATACAACCATGCAAAGTACCAATATACTTCAAAAGAGTCTCTCGTGTATTAAGTGGACTATTCAAAGTGACTGCCTCTTTGCTAAACTCCTCTGTAAAGTTGTGCATGCTTTTTCCTTTACACTGCCACATGGCTTGCCATTCTATTGTTTCCTTTTGGTCATCTGCTGATCTGAATTGGATCCTAAACACTCTCTAAGTTTTCGTGACCGTTTCAAATTATGCCAAAAATTTAAGTCTTAGAAGAAATCAAGCTATCAGAAGGAATCATCATGACAGTTGCAGTTGTGACCAAAGCGGAGCAACGAGGACCCTCGGTCGAGCGTGCAAACCATTGGCCCATGGTAAAGCGCGATGGCACAAACTGGAAAAACTGGAGGTTGGTTTAAAGAACGGGGACAGATTCTAATACACGATTAGTGCTAAGCGCTAAGCACTAATTGCGTATCGTAGGGTGTCCCCCTCAGTGAAGGAAAGCCCCAAAGCACTTGGACCCGAAAAGACTATGAAATGCAGAAAAGTAACCGTTTCGGTTCCGTAGCGCGGGATTCCCCAAACCAGCAGAAAATTGGAAGGATTCGAGGCAGTAAGCAGTTTTGACTGAGTCGCGCCCGATGCCACACATCGAGCGACACGTGTCTGGTGGATGAGAGAGAAAACCATCTGCATCGGACGGGTAAATGTCATGCAACTTACCCATCCGATATGAGCGATGACCGTAGGATCTGGGGGGCCCAGATCAACAGCAGAGGCGCATCCCGATAAATTACCAAATTTGACACGTGATAAAGCAAGATTACAGAGGATTTGAAGTCCGACGTGGACGATGAGTTGGCAAAGGAGTCATGATTTGTGGGTAGTCTTGAAGCAAATAGAATTAACGACCATTCAAATATGATTCAAGGAATCTGACACTCAGTCCGTTAGAAAACAGGTTGCCACCTCCCTGCGAGGCATTGCCCAGTGATGATGACACAGAGCAAAGGAAATCGAACGGACAGAGGCAGGGAAACCATAAGGTTGGGAAGCGGAAACGAATAGTCAAAGAACAGATTGGCTTTAAAGCCACGAACTGACAGAGACAGAGTAGGCAGGGGACAAGAGTTAGTTAGACGAAGAAAGCTAAGAGCAGAGAATAGAGAGTAGAAGCCGAGCTGACTTGAAGGTAGCATTGAGCCAGACAGAGCCAGAGAGAGTCAGAGAGTCTGTGTACTACAGAGAAGGCTTGAGAGGTTCAAGCAAACTCCTCGACATAGGCCTATCATACTACTGTGACCATTAGAGGCCGAATTTTAGTAAGGAGAGTCTGTGTACTCCAATCCTACTGACTTATATCTGTTTAGTGAGACTCGAATTGAGCTCACTGTTGTAAAAAATCTGCTTGAAGACATAATAGAGAGGCCACCACTGAAAGCTGGACCAAGAGACGTAGCCCAAGAGCATTGGGTGAACTCCTTATTAACTTGTTGTGTTTACATGTTTGCCTGTTATGTTTTCTCTAACTGCCTCCGTGTCTATGTATTCTAGCAATCTTATTGATCCATTGCATAAAGTAACATAGGCACATCCATGCACATGAGTCTATAATACCTTTAATTCTTTATACTGGATAAATTCTAGATCATCTACCAAAGGATAAAATTGATTTTTCAATGCTAACATATATTCAAACTATGAGGAAAGAGTTTTACCTTCCTAAAATCTACTCTCCCACCATATTAATGAAATACCTTCCAATTAAAATGAGGCTGACTAAATTTTTACCTTTCATCGAAAATATGTTGCAAATGTTAATAGAATTCCATATGGCGAATCCAATTGTCAAACTTTTCAGCATTAAGCTCTGCATCATAGACTGGCAAGTCGAACTTAATATCCAACTTCAAAAATAACTTCTCTGACATGAATTTTCCTTGAGGAGATGGAGGAGGAGAACAAGGAGGACTTGAAGGAGGAGAAGAAGGAGGACCAGGAGGATCATTTTCAAATCACCATCATTTCTTTCATCTTTAACTTCCTTATTCGACAAACTTCCCTCTCTAAACTCCTTCCATTCCCGATACATTTTCGTCAACCATGGCCTTCATTGCCATGAAAGCTTCACGAAACTCTTTCTCAATACCAAAAGGATTATACTCTCCCTTGTGTGATGACAGTTCACTTCTTCGGGTGAATCTTCTTGATCCAATTTATGAATTTCCTTCAATCAATGTTCCTTCACCTTGCCTGATTTTTCTCATAGTTATCATGATCACTCACAAACCACCATCAAATACACTAGAATAACACTTGATATAGGATCTTTTAAAGTGACTTGGATTTTAAAAATGTTCAAGTCTTGAATTCAGATCCTACAAAACATAAACAAAAAAAGAGATCAAAGCATATGGCATATAATAAACTCAATCATTTTCTTAATAAGTGACGAAGGAATGAAACTACATACAAATGAAATCAATCATAACACGTGAGGAAGAATAATTCACTTTGTATTAAAAGGTAGAAGAGTTACAACCATGTTGAAAAATGCAACAAGAAAGTCTCAATTTGATTTTTCCTTGGTCAAATTGAGAAAATTCGAATTTCCACATCAACAGACAACTTGGAGGCAGTTAACTTGTGTGACATGGCTCTTGTCACTCAGTTAGCTCAATAAATTTGAGTTAGAGGGCTTGGAGTTTAGTTAAGCATGTGTGATTTCTAATTTGTAGCAATCAAGGTCAGTTATTTCAAGTTGTTTTCAGTTAAACTAGTTCTAACTATTGATGGAACTAGTGGAAGGTCAGTTATGCAGTGGGACAACAATCTAACTCAATGATCATCCAATTAACTGATAAATCAACCCAAAATAGATAGTGCATGTAGAGAATTCAAGTTCCCCAGCTGTGGTGGAGATTCCAAGGAAGTGTAACATCAGTTGTAGATTAGCCTTAAGTGTACAAGTGTAGCATGCAACCAGATGAGCAACCTTAGGAATTACGTAATCGATTGGAGGAAAATTCCTAAACAATAGGGGCCTAATTCCTCAAGAATTGCACAAGTAAATAGGGGCTCAAGCAGAGGTAGAAATTGACTAAGTTTGGGTTAGAGAATCTCATTGAGCAGAGAGATAGGTTATTCACTTGCAGGTTGAGCTCAAATTGAGCTAGAAATTGTAATACAGTCTTTATTCATCTAATTAATGCAAGCAATATTAAGGGGTTTTTAACAGTTGCTTTCCCCTAGAAAAATATTGTGCATGTGTCTTATTTATTATTGCATGTTTGAGATGTTAATTTTTCTTAGGGCTATATCGTTCTTTGGTTTGATAATTGCATTTCTTTATTTACACATTAAATTACCCCCATAACATCATAGCAATATTCAAATTTTCATCATTATTCAACAACATATGCAACCATGTAGAAAGAACAATATCATCATCATCAATGCTAAGGAACATAAATGAACAATAGAAGAAAAACATTCACACATAGAGACACCAAGATTGGTCAGAGACCAGGGCAAAGCCCACGATGGGGAAAACCATTTCAAATTCTTCTTCTTATTAGATTGTCATTGAATGTTTCAACAAAAGAGAGTACAATGATTCATATCTTCAATCATCAAACTAATAAGCAAAATCAACTAAATAATGTTCATGAGATGAGCCCTGTTAGCGCTGCTATACAAAAGGATAAAAATGGATCCAAAAACACTCCCAAAGTCTGCAAATCTGCTTAAAATCATGTCAAGGGATCCATGCATGCTGTTGAAATCTCCAATTTTGGTCAAAGGTCATCCACCGATCGAAATAGTTGCAAGAGGAGAGGCCTTGGAGGGTCGAAAATGCACTATCGGGAGGTGGAAACACTACAAAACCATGAAAAAACCCTCAGGCGCAGGCTTAGATGATGGTGGCACAACAGCCGTTAGATCTAGCCGGTCAACGGTCCAGATCTAATCGGCGGATCGCAATTGCACATTTACCCCGTTGCCTCCTATCGCCCCTTGTCTTCTGCCGCTGCGATATTGCGATGTGATCTGATCGCTATCGCAAATCGCACCCATGTGTGTTAAGGCTCTACCCTTTGTCTTCCGCTGATGCGATCTTACGATCACTCCTTCGCCGTCTGATCAGTCCCCACGATCCAACGGCCCACGTTTGTTTGCGCCCGCTTCCGAAGTACCGATGCGATGTTCATCGGCGATCGCAAGTCGCAGGGTCAGGGCTTGATGTTAATGTAGTCCACTCCATTTCCGCTGATGCGATATCAGATGCCGGACCCGATATGACTCACCATACCTTTGTATAAAGTCTCATGTCTGCTTTCCCGCCTCCGATAGGGTATTTTCCTATACTCAGTCTTCCTGCCTGTGTGCTCCCGTCGAGTCATATCCTCCGTCCATCTGCATGATCCAACGACTATTGTCTTTTCCCCGTCTTGCTCATGCCTCCGCCTTACTATCCGTGTCCATAACCGGTCCCGTGCATCCCAAGGAAGAAGGTGGCCAGTATTCAGCACTCTGCGCAATTAATCTTCAACCACCACATTTAACAAGCAGGATGGCCGAGAAGGAAAAGGACATGCCTCGAGCCAGCCACAACATTTATCAGTTATGGAGCTTGTTTCATATTACACTCTACCGGCTCAAGAAGGACAGTAGAACATCTGAGAAGGTCAAATTCATTTGCAGACACAGTCAGATTGCAACAGAGACCCATATTAGATAGTTAAAGTGGTTGGTGGTCCATTATGACCCCTCCATGCATAGCCTAGCAGAGATTTTTGTAAACTGATTCTATATATACTTAAAAAAATGATGTAATCAGTTTGATGAGTGTGAGGTGAGTGTTAGTGTGTTGTAAAGTTTCAACTTCTGGAGACTGTAACTACTTTGAGACCTGCAACTTCTGGTCTTCATTTCCAACTAATACAAGCTTCTTTTGCTGTCATTTGCTCACTTTTCACTTCTTCTTGTTCCAGGCTGTGCCTGTCTTGCATTAATTCATGAGCTGTGAATGTTTAGCATCAGAGGGGCTGTCATCCCACCTCTGTGTTAGAATTTAGCTGTTCATTGAAATTGCTTGCAGGTTTCTGTTGTTTAAATGCATAGAGAGCTATCATCCTGTCTGTGTATTAGATAATAGTTTTACAGACCTCCTTTCTGGTTGCAGCCGGCCATCACAGGGTCCTGTGTATCTGTTGGTGCAGTCAGTCTTCTCCATCATCACATTTTGTTTAAACTGTGAGTAATTGGTGGTTAAAAGCCTTGTAGTTTGGGGGTGTTCACCCATGTCTGGGGCCAATCATAGTAGGAGTGGTTATCTGGCTTGAATATACAACATTTCTTTCACTCATCCATCATTTTATCCAACATTTTGTTGAATTTATAATGTTCCCGAGCATCACTGATATACAACCTAGGTGAGTTTCTTGGGGTGATAACAAGCCCAACCATGCTTATACTCAAAACCCTGATTCTAAAGCCTGTAATGAACTGCCACTATTTGCAGTCAATTGCCGAACACTGTGGTCAATGAGAAAAAACTTCAGATAAATGAAAAACCAAACCCTAACTTCCGATCGCATGGAGGACATGTTGTGCGAGTGAATGAAATGCTTTAGCCGCTCCCTTGAGCCCGTGAGCCAACGATTGTAGTCAAAATCAACTTGTGGAAAGCCTATGGTCGTGACTTAGAAACCCTAGATGCCAGCATGGAGGACGTGTTGTGAATGCGGTTGAAAATCCTCAGTCACACAGATGAGCCAACTAGTGAGTGACTGTAGTTGAGATATTCCTATGTGATCCCTGTTGTGGTGCATGTAAATTCTCAGTGCCGACACAAACAATTCCTTTAGCCCGAGAGAGCGGGTCTAGCCACAAACAAACAATCTATGGAAAATATCCTTAATCTAGAATCAAATAAGAGGGCCTACCTCTTAGAACACTATAATCCACTTGGTGATGATCCTACTTCCTCACTCCAACCACCTTTTGTTTCTTTCCTTCGAATACCTAAAACAAGCAAAAAACAACAAACAACAAACAACAAACGTGATAGCATACAAATTGTATTCATCCTACTTAACAGGTCAAGGAATATTAAGCCATAAAGATGTAAGATAACACTACATGTAGGAAATCAATCAATAGTTGTATTCATATAAATTCAGAAAGAGATTACAACCAATGCCTTGACGTTACTGGTCTCCTTCGACGTATTCAGGTTCCCATAATGCTGCTAGCATCTCATGGATAGCCCCAATAATAGAAGTTTTAAGTCCTCTTCCCTTTAGTCTCAAACCAAACCAGACACACTATTCTCCCTCAAACATACACTAGAAAGCTACAAGCTATAGATATCTTGCTGATCAATCAAACTCACTCCAAAACTGCCAATACTGAAACTAGTGAAGCTTGTAAAAGGAGGGGTTTATATAGCTTGGATAGAGGGGAGATGGTTCCTCTTATCATGGGAGAAGGATTTATCTCTTGGGTTGGTTCCATCCTAATAGGGTAAAGGAGCCCAAATTGACTTCCTTGGCTCTATCCATCCCAACCATCTACCAGAATTCTGTTACGAAGCTTCTAGACCTGGAAGCTTCAATTCCAAATTTTAAAAAACTTGCCAAAAGAGGATCGACGCGACTGGAAAAGGGCTAAGTCGCTCCATACGACGCTAGTGCTAGTTTTAATATCTGCAAATCAACGCGAGGAGGAAACTGGTCAGTAGTGTCGGTCTTGTAAACTAGGGTAAAAAGAAGATTCTTGGGAAATGATGCAAATGGGGATTATTCTGATCATGAAGAAGGACATACTGGGAGTTTCTTCATGATGGGAAAGCATGTAGGGTTCACTGTAGAAGTCCTCCAGGATCATGGACAGGGAATACAGGGACAATGGTAAATGTTGAGTAATAGATGCCCCCTAAAGCATGAAGGCCGAACTAGAGTGAGGGGTGAAATGCTTTACAAGTGGATGCGGGGAACCGAAGTCCATCGTCGAAAAACCTACAAGCAAGCATAGATACATATATATCACTGAAAACTCTGAAAAATGATACATGAATCATGGTATGGATGCAGCCATCCAGAGAATGATCATGTAAATGGATCCAAGGCATGGGTGCAACCATCCAATAGAGAGGATCATAATGAAACCAAGGTATGGTCGCAACCATCCGATAATGAGGAGGATCACATATAACAACTCATGGTATGGTCGCAACCATCCATATGAAAGAGACATGTATATCAACATGAACGTGTCACAACGCCTCACAACCTGGACTGCTGTAATCTGAGCTGAGGGTCTTGCGCTCCAAACGACCCGATCAAAGTACAAATCCTAACATGTGAATGAATGTGTTGAAGTCGAACATGCTAGAAAGTTGCTTGATTACCGGTTAATGATGTGAACCATTAACAAGCACGAGAGAAACCACCAATAATGACAATGACTCTCAAGGTACTAGCAGCATAGTTCACGGAATGTGAATAAAGGAACTGAAGTTGAACACCCGTGAAATCACCCGATCGAAAGTAAATGATGTGAACTTATCGTCGAGTGCGAAGAACTTGCCATTAGGGCATGCAAGCTCTAAGGTACCAGAAGGGAGTCTCTCGTCCAGCTTCCTGGATAATGAGCTGAAGTCGACATGAAGTGACCGTGTCGAAGGAGGGCCATGATGTATCCCAAATCATCGACATGAGACAAAGGTACGCAAATGATTTCAGATGATACAGAGAATTAGGAGTAAGTGTAACTGCAAAAGGACTAACTCTTGAACATATCGGCGACACGACTACAGAGTTTGGCAACTTTTGGATCCATAAGATCGGTAGTCATGATGATGTGGCAGAGATAAAATGGAAGGAAAAAATGAATGGCCCAACCTAGGAAGGTCAATGATGAAAAGGAGGATGTCCCAACCCAACACGAAGCAGAAAGTGTCATGTTCAAGAGTGAGCTGCCGGCATGACTGATAGAATTTCCCATTTTCCCCCACCATTTCTGGTAGGTACCCCAATTATTTTTAATTGCAAGCTTGAAGGGGTTAACATGTGCTTGCACTGTAAGTTCATCCTTCGGTCGAAACCAACCTAGTAAGTTTAATGAGCCTTAGGAAGGAGAAGCTCATGTTCATCAGGGTGACGAATCCGATGTCGTTTAATGTTTTAATGAGTCTGACAAGGTGTAACTCGGTATCTTTTTCATGTTTAGAGAGTTTGAAAAAGACACGGAAAATAAAACTCCACATGGTCCCTTTTCATACATTTGTGTCTCTCGAGCTCGAAAAGGTAGAAAATGATACTTGAAAGAACTGCTTGACCATTTTAGTCAAGGAGTACCTTTTTCATAAATAGTTTATCCCAGCATGAAAAAGGGGTAAACGTATACTGGGTAAACGATGTTTCACAAACTTTAACAAGTTCAAAGTGACAAGAGCTCAACAATCTTTTTGTGTTTAAAGAGTCAGAAAAGAGCTTGAAAGCAGACCCCCCATTTTTATTCTCTTTTACGAGTCAAAAAGGGAAAAATACTTTGTGATCTTTTCATTTGAGTTTTACGAATCGAGAAAAGAGCTTAAACGTGACTCCAGTACCATCATCAGCAATCCGTCTCGCTGCACAAAAGGTAAATGCATGATCCAATTTCTGAGGAAAAATAGGTCAAAAATGCATTTAAAACCCTAATATTTCATGAAAAATGAATAAAATGAGGAAAAAGTAATTATTTTTCACCATTTTACCATTTTAACTTGTGTGAAGAACTTTTCACCCATTTGTGTGCTAGTTTTTTAGGAGCAGATTGTGGAAGCTCCGAGAGGCCATTCGACGATCCTTCAATTGCAGGTAAGAGCCAAGACCTTTAGCTCCATTTTCATTACCTATTTTTAACCATTTTTGGATTTTTGAGGGGGGTTTTAGCAAAAAAAATCACCCTCGGTCGACGCGATTTCCGGGCACAAAATCATGCTGATCAGGGGTTATGAACACTATTAAGCACGCCATTGGAGCTACTGTTTTTAAACTAGTCATGTCGACATCGTGAACATAAAAATTTCAAGTTTTTTCCAAATTTCTCTGATTGAATCCAAATTTTTCTAGCCAAGGATGTTTATTGACTTGATTGTATAGTTTTTACAGGGAAAACATCGCGAAAAATGGTGGATTGGAAGGAACGTGAGCATGAGGACATTGACACAAAAGCAATGGCAGACCCAAATTGTTTGAATTCTCTGAGGAACTATGGGATCCTCCAATTCTTCCTCACACCAGGCCTACGGGCTCAACCCGAATTGCTACGGTACCTGTTCAATCTCTGGGATGTCAATCGAGAAGTATTTATGATCCGGGACCAAGAATTGGAGTTGGAAACTTCTGACATTTATTTCATCACAAGACTGTCCTGAAGAGGGGAACCAGTCAATCTGTATGGTTCAAGGCCTATTGGGGCAAGTGTGACCGTGTTACTTGCAGAACACTAGCCGGAAGCACTAAAATAAAAGAGTGGCAAGATAGAGATCATGATTGTTCGAGATCTTGTGCTGAGAGTGTTGTCGTTAACCATAAATAGAGTGGTTGGTGCTCAAGCACAACATGAAACCAACAAGTCGAAGTTTCAATATGCTATCGACTATACAGTGCCGACTATATTCAAATGGGCGGAAGCCATGAAGGTAAACGTGAAGTGGCAACTATCAAAAGCCAAGGCGGGAAACCTGAAGCAATTATGCTACGGTTCCATTCTAGTGACCTTCTTTTTGGAGCGGGTACCACTATTTCACTACCAGCTTGCTGAGGTGGAACCGTCATTGCCTTGAGACCCATGGATGGTCTGTTGCAGTGCGTTGATGCCTAGGATTACCAGGGGCCAACCGATGTCCTATACGTCCGCCTTCTTCTCATGCCTACGACGACAACTGATCTTAGTAGAGGATGGGCCCTATAGTGGTACCGACTTCTGCGATGATCCGGATATGCCACTCCCTGAGGGAGAGGATTATGACGATGGAGGTAAAAACAAACAATTTTAATTTTTGATTTTTTTTTATTGTTTTTGAAATATATGCATTCATGACATTTTGATTTTATAAATGCAGATGTTGGACCAGAGCGTCCTGCCGGGATGTCCCCGATTGCTAGGTGCATTTCTCAGCAGTTTGATGTCACTCCTTATCAAGAAGGAAGTGATAATGAGGAGGAGATCGCGTAGAACCTCGAGGGATTAACCCACAGTATCCCAGAGTATGCTTGGGTGGGTGACATCCCATGCCAGTATCAGAGGCACATAGTGGGGGTATCAGATTGGATCCGCCGACTACTGACTCGTGTAGTATGAGCAGTTACATGCTACCATGAGCATCATGCCGATTAGTTCATAGGTCTAGCATTCCACATTTTGAGGCTTGCAAGCCATGGATGTATAAGGCCTGCCAGCCATGGATGTATTTCAACACACATATTATTTTTTGGGTTTTGATGTATGACAAACATTATCGATCGATATATATATATATATATATATATATATATATATATATATGCTATATTTCCTTGCTTACTATGGTACAAATGTTTTGTCTTTGATTTTTTTACATGTTTCGCAAATGTCTATCTAGCACATAATTAGCTAATGCATCTGTCAATGTATTCATGTGCCTAGGAATATGATGATATGTAATGTAATCAAAATTTCTCTCCAATAGACGAATACGTAGATACATTCTCAATATTTGAGGGTTTCTGATGGAATATTGCCCGTTGAGTTGAAGAACAACAAGTTGTGAATCAAGGTTGACAACCAATTCCGGATGTCAAGAGCGATAGCTTCTGACAACAATTCGATAATTGCGCTATACTCAGCGATGTTATTAGTTGTTCGATCTAGAAAAATACCTTGAAGGTCAATCAACTCACCATGGGGGTCATAAATATCCCATGCCACAGATGATAAATTCCGGGTACTACGACAAACACCATCAGCGAAATCGATGTGAGGAGACACCGACATCTGCAGAGTAGGTAGAAAATATAATAAGTAGGAAAGCTGCTTGTAAAACAATACACCAAACCATATTGTACAAAAATGAATAACACACTATTGTACAAAAGTAGCCATGCAAGATGACCTAGGCATAGTACTTTTTGAGGGAGTCCATGCTCAGACTTGGGTGATCAATCAACAAAGATGAAAACCGAAGTTTTACGATTGACATGACGAGTAAGCATCGACTCGGCCAAATAATAGAGTAGAACTCATATAAGGTTGTGCCCCCATGCCCCCTGGGCGAGGGAGGGTTACGAGTCATAAGATAGAAACCCCATTGCAAGAATGGGCAGTCGGTAAAAACTCGGGTAGGGAGAAAAAACCTGAATCTATGAAGAGGTAAAGGTGTCCCCAGTTGAAAGATCTTGACAACGTGAGGAGAAACTGGCATGTCAATAGGTAGTTGAGAAGAGAACTTCTCAAGACACATAGACATGGCTGCAGGGCTAGAACCAAGCCATGGGTAGTTAGCATACACATCGAGAGATGAACTCAAAACAAAATGATCAGAGGATACCGAAGGCAAAGCCAAAGCAATTTCCACATAATTAACTTCGTAGGTGTAATATCCCTTCCCTTAATAATAAATAATAAATAATAAAAATAATAAATAATAAAATAATAATAAATAATAAATAATAAAAATAATAAATAATAAATAATAAATAATAAATCACTTAAATAATAAAAATAAAAAATCATAAATGATATTAAAAATATATACAAAATAATTAATAAAATAATCATAATAATAATAATAATAATAAAAATAAAAATGGTTATTCTCTAAATAAGAATAAATAGAAATAAAACAAGAAAACTAAAAAAATCAAAAGAAAAGTAAAGAAAGCTAAAAATCAAAGTCGCATGTAGACACATGGAGTGTGTGCATGTGGTTCCCCATCCAATGTTTGCTCTATTTATTAGAGGGTGAGGAGGATGGAAGGCATTCCATCTTTCCGAGTTTCTATCTTTCATTCTCTTGGGAGAATGGTGTTCTAAGACTTAGGAGTCACTGGCAGTAGTATGTTGATTGAGGGCTCGGGGGTGGCCAGTTGTAGCAAATCCTTGCACAATTGAGCCTACAGTTGGGTGGAGAGTCATCCCCAAAACCTTGTTGCGGTAAGCAGGCTTCAATCACAAGTAAGTGCTACTCATAGTTTGAATTTGATGTTAATTAGTTGATTAGTTACATGTTTATTTTGGGCTATTACATATGGTATCAGAGCAAGTTCAAACCCTTCGGGACCTTAAGGCTTTAAAATTTTGGTTAGAACACCTTCCATAAGAGGATGTGTATGTTCTGACAATTTCTTGGCAACCGGTATCTAATAGATGATTTTCATGACAAAATTCTGTAAGTAAAGATACCGTTGTAAAAGTATAAATACTGTAGCATGCCGTATTGAAAGTTATTGAATTTGTGTGATACGGCAGGGTAATATGAGTGCTGCTTATTATACGACAGACTAATAAATTTACTTTAAAAGAGTTAAAGATATTTGATGACTGGGAATCACATTAAGAGACTGTAATGATGAACTTCATGTAATACAGTTACATTGTGATATTGATTATTTGTATTCAATTACATATCGGTTTGATGGTTGATTTAATTTCAACTCTTAGGGCATATAAACATTTTAATGTCTAGGTCAATTTTACGAAACTCTGCACCTTTCCTAATATAATTTCTTTCTTTTGTTCGTTTCTTCCTCTTTATGACCCGTTCCTTCTTTAGAACTTACTATACCAAAGAATTCCTGGCAAGTGTTGGCTAGCAAATGATGATTTTGGAAAGCCAGTTTTCATTTTAATGGTTTTGGGTCTTTAATCGGATCGGTAAATTACAGTATGCTGGTGGATGTGAATGGAGGCTGCGAGTTCGAACAACACCGCCCAAGGGTTTGTCGTTGCAGGCTTTATCGTGCCGGTAAGCTTCGAATCTTAAAAATTTCAATCTTTGAACACAGATCATTGCTTCTTGGAAGCTACAGACATCGGGGTTTTGAGATTTTACGGCTTTAAAACCTGAAAGTATAGATCTTTTGTGTTGACATTCGAGGTTTTACACAAGGCATATATACACAGGTTGGGTTGCTTGCTTGAAAGGCCGAAAAGCAAGAGTTTGAATCGAGATAGCAGTGTCTATTGCGGCCTAGATTTTGAGGAACTGTGTATTGCATTGCTTTGCTTGTGGAAGCTTTTGTTTCAGAGCTTTATACCCCAGATAATTCGCTAGGGTTTTAGTGGATTCTTTAAATCTGGTGTTTTGCGTTAAATTGAGTCTAAGTTGCAAGGGATCCTCAGAAATTGTTCAATTCGAAGTGCAAATCTGGCAGAATCCGCTAGGATGTCCGTGGATTTGTCAAATCTGGTGTTTTGTGCAAAGCAGAGAATTTATAGGACTTAAATCTGAGTTTAACCGGCTGAGAAATCCTCGAAAGTTGTTTCGAAGAACTCGCCCAGCTTTCAGCGGGTTCTTTGAAGATCGCGCTTTGTGTAGAGTAAGGGTTTTATTTAGAGCTTGAATTGGCTCTATGTTGCGGAGTTTCCTCAGCAATTGTTTTATTTAAAGTGCACGAGAACATGTGATGCAAAGTTACGTTTTTTTTTTTTTTTGTTAATTCGTAGTACGATTGAGCTTCTTGGATTTGCCTAGTTTCGTGGACTAAAGGGTAATCAAGAAAATTTAACTGAAACAAACACGGATCAGCAATTTTGCATCGTTTTTTAATCCAACTCAACGCAAAAACCAATAAACTAATATCTGGAATATTACTCACTAAAAATAATAAAATTTACAGTCTCCGAGAAAGTTTCTGCTGCTCTAATGGCCTTGGGCATTGGCTTGAAATGAACTAATCTATGTGGGGTTCATGTGAATTCTGCTTTTTTGATTCCTTCCTGTTCTTCCTGTGGCCTAATGTGTTCTGTAGGCCCACTTAACAGAGCTTAATTCACACCCAATTTTGGCGGCCTTCTCAATCTAAACCCTTTTCCTGGCAATAGATTTCTAAGTCCAATCCATGATAAATCAATATGGACTGTGAATGCTACTAATTTTGGAGGTGGTATAGTTGAAACAGGGGATTTTGGAGAACCTATTTCTTTGGGAACAATGAAACTGCCATCCAATGTGGATGTGAAAAGAGTAGAGGGTTTTCTGTTTCAAAGTGCCTCTACACAGGTCGAGTCTTGAGGGGACCCATTTGAGATGAGGCACTTTTCTTCAATCTCTGTATATAATTGTGAGTTAATTTATGTTATTGCAAGTTAATTGTTTTCATTTTGTTATTTGCTTTCCTATGCGTTAATTTACATTTTCAACATTTTTATAAATTTTGCTATAGAATCAGATTGTTGCATAATCACTATGTTTTTTATTCCATTTGGGAAACAAAGCTGAATGGTGAGAGTCATGGGCATTGTTCCAAAAGGCAACGATGTGAGGTGCCAACAACCAAGCCTGGGATTTAGAACATAGAAAACCATTGACTCTGTTTTCTTTATGTTGGATGTGTAAATGGAGTTGTTTTTATTTTCCTGTGATTGTATATTTGTAAATGTGACTAGAATAAATTCTTCTTTTCCGTATACTGCGCCAAGTACCTCACAAAATTCAAATAAACTTCATATTGATAATCAAATAATAGTATAATATGAATAACCCCAACTATAGGAAACATATCTTCACACTATCATACTATAGGAAACTCAGTGGACATTGTTAGTGAAAGAAAAACACTTTTTCAGGTGTATAAAACAAAAATTTCACCGTTTATGGCCAAATGGGTGATGGCAAACATTTTGCACATTGAAATCTAAGCCTGTATGTGGCTTGTTGACTGAAGTCTTAATTTTCGATGACTTTGATTCCAAGTCTTATTACATACATCATAATTCCTATGCATATCATCACGTAGTAAATGAATATGTCAATATACCTTGACATAACATCATAATGCCTATGCATATCATCATCGTCATAAGGATACATCATCACTATTGTAACAACTATATAAATATGAACCACATGTGCATGATCACCCTCATACCATCATATCATGAAACATCATCAATATGAGAACATCTCAATACTTATAGAATAATACTCTATAAGCATTCTTATCATGATTCATCAGAAAAAAATCAATTTCATTTACTTTACAAACATTCAACTATGAACTAAGATTATTCAACATCCATCTAGGATCTTTGTTATCTCATCAATGTTATTAGTGTTATGTTTTCATCAAGATACCAATTACTTTTTCAATAATCATTTCCACTTCTTTCAACTAGGAAGTTGACCCTTTACACCATAGGTATAATCATCTAAGTACATTGTTAAATTTCACATGAGCCTCATCATCTTGAGTCTTAATCTCTCGTCATATATTCTTCCTTCCCCAAGGAAATTCTGGTGAAATTCATTGTTAAGATATTACTAGTTATACAATCATTATTTAAATCATCTATCTCAAAATTAAAATCCCTTGGTTTTACATCCATTTACCCTTTGGCCTACCAATTCCAATACCGCTATATGCAGTTGCATATAAACGCTAGGTCATCATGATTTAATTTTATATCATGCTTAATTTACTTGCATGAGGGTTTGTTGATCCATGTTGACTTATACATACATCACTTAACCATTATCATTTTCATCCATTTTTTTTTCCTTATTTCGTCAAGTTCCTATCTCAATACCACTTGATTGCTTTATCGTAAATTCACCCTTCTTCAAGTTGGACAAGAGACTCTTTCTCATTAAAAAGTAGATTTTGAAACAGTTGGAAACACTACTACCATCATTGTCCATGAAAAACTTAAATGTGTGGTGTTATGTGGAAAAAACCTCTTTTAATGCTACGGGAACAAAACTTCTTCACATTTTTAAACTATGTAGATCATCACTATGACCATTACCAATCAAGTTTCTCAGTCCACTCATTAATACCCTTAAAATAACTTTCTTCTTGATAGAACATCCCTTCATTTTCTCCTACCAGATATTCATAGATATATTTTTATTTTTCTCCTAGTCTTAATTTCCTAATATTCCATGTCTATTAGCTTCAAAAATGGAAATTTCTTCACTTCATTCTATTTATTAAATTGACTTTAATTTCTCACTTCCAGTCATTGTGGTTTCTTTTCCTTCTCTCTTAAAACATAGCACTGATATACTTTGGAAATGTTGTTACTATTTTCCGACTTGGGTAATACCTGATAAATAAATTCATTAAGATGGTTACCAAATGTAATCCGCTTATCATTTCCTATTTTAAGACATCAACATAATAAAATTGCCTGATCATACATCTTGTTATCCATAATTCATGTATATAGTTAGTCACCTATGGAAAACCTTACAATGTGGCTCTCCCATTAGAGGGAAAAACTATTATAGATGTTGTCATGCCCATAACTTATTATTACCATGATTACCATGACCTTCATTATTACCATGATTATTCAACTTTATTAGTTGATTGCCAATATTTTCTTCTTTATGTGCATCATCCTTAGATAGACCTTATAGTGATACCTTTAGAGTACCAAGTTCCATTATGTTCTAAAATAGGTTGCCTCTTCTTATTGATTTCTTACCCTTGTTGTGACACTTCCTCTCAACCACTATCATTAGTTATCATCATTAGAAAATTTGCAAGTTTCTCCTTTCCATTTTTCGTTAGACAACTTTATCCACTATATGCAATTAACCTTGTATCACGAAACCTCTTGTAACATTATACTCAACATCATAACAGTTAATTAAACTAAACTGAACCAATAAATCGTATCAGCAAGTGGGATTACCGAATTAGAACAATGCTAACAATCCCATACCATTAAATGTAAATTATCCATTCATCATGCGCGTTAACAGCTGAAAAAGAACTCAAGAAAATTCGTGCTCATTTATTTAGTATCTATGTAAAACTATTCGTTCCTCTATGGTGCCAGGTCTCAAATGGTCATAAGGGTGAACTATTTAACTCAGTTAATTATGAAACTGTGTTTGGGTTTCTACATCAGTAATGAGAGATCAGTTACATAGACACCACGAAACTCTATTTAAAGAACCGATTTCAATTGAAGAAAATACATGCAACCAGAGAATGAAATAACAACAATAAATTAATTCTAATGCAAATCAAACAAACTATTCCAAATCTATACGATTTTGCCACTAAGACTAAAATATACCATCATGTGGTTTATATATATATATATATATATATATACTGTAATTTGTTTACTTAATGCAAAAAATCACGATCCAATGCTAAAATCACCAAATCACATACATTTGCAACTCTAATTATACTCTTTTCAAAGTAAGTAACTGCATCATATCAATGATATGATAACAATGGCCACTGCGTAAAGTGATTATCAAAAGAACACCTATTTCTTGGTTTATTTCTCGTTCTAATTGATTTAGTCATTGAAACTTTCTTCCTTTTCTGCAATTGTTAGGGATGGTGGATACTGTATATATATAAATAATTTTTTTTTGTAAAAATCCCAGCCAAAGTTATATGATATATCAACACGCTTATCAACAAATATAGTTTGAACTTTGAACATCCTTAATGAAATATTCTCCAAAGCCTAGATTTAAAATTTAAAACAGTAAATGGACACGTGGACTTTCATATGCTTTTTCCGAGATCAATTTAATGGGATGGTATCCTAACCAATATTCTTTGTCCATGGTATACTTTTGAAAGGAACAATGAGATTATCCAATATATATTTGCCTACATGAACCTTGTCAATTTTATTCTAAGTATGTTGCACAACATGTACTTTGTTCTAGCAACCAGAATTTTTATGAGAAACGTCTTCAAATAATAGTTGACTAATATAATCCTTAAAAGGAAGATTTATGGCTCAGACATACAAGAAGATTCGTCAAGTATTCTCAGGAAGATAAGAATGAATTAAATTATACGTACGTACAAATAGTCTCTAAAGCAAAATTGTTTAGAGGAATAAGGTGTAACTACCCAGAGAAAGTTTTTAAGAATATTTATTATTTCTGATAGGAAGTTGTCATGCACTTATGAAAGCTTGACAAGTTAGAAAAACAAATATGCCAGTGGAGCAGTTCACACAAAGTCTCACTTGCTGAAAAATGTCTCAAAATAGACAATGATTTTAGCAATTTTTTAACATAAATATTGGGAATGTTGGATGAAACACTTCAGGAAGTTTGTTTACTGGCTTTTCAGAATTGGCATTACATGCGGTTATTAAATTTGGTACAAAGCTTGTGGAATACTGCCTTTTGGATGTTAGCAATAAGTGAGTAATGTTAAAATAACTATTATGTTGTGAGTGGAGAAGTATAAGTAATAGTTGCATACAAATTTATGACATGCATGAGCATGCAGTTCGTTATTATTCATAATGTTGTGATTAACAATGATGAATGTTCTCATGATGACATGCAAGACTTGGCATATGGATTATTTTCTATGATACTATGGCTAATGCATTGGTTGCATGTTGAGGTGTGATGATTCACAGGAATCCACAAATGGACAGAGAGGGCCGGTTTATTTGATGATCTCGTGCGAACCCATACGCACGAGGGAGAATAAGTAACACCATATGGGTTGGGGACAAACTCAATCAACACTACATGTGCCAGTGGTTCCTTTGTCTTGTGTATAGCTCTTGATGGATAACTCTTCAAGGGCTATGGGACCATCTTGAGGAGGCCAAGTGCCTGATGTTCTAGGCTAGGTGCCTACTATTGGATTGAGATGCCGAAGATTGGAAGGGATGTAAAGGACTTCGATGCCTGGGGCTGTGCGCCTTAGTAGTTGTGGAGGGAGTGGGCCAGCCTTGCGAGATGCCCGGAGTCATTGAGTACTGTACCAGATGCCTGCCTTGGGGCAGATGAGGTCTGAGTCAGTGATGAGTCTTGGGGCCAGCTTTGGACTAGGATACAGACCGGGTCAGGCTTATGCCTGGTGCCGAAAGTGGGAAAAAGGATAGAGATTCCTTGAGATTTCCCGGGTTGTTGGGAACTTTCGATGCCTGCTGGTTATACTAGTTCAATAGAGGGTGTTGGCAACATGAAGTAAATAAAAATAAATAATAAATAATAATAAAAACATATCTTCCCTCCCCTTAATAATAAATAATAAATAATAAAAAAATAAATAATAAAATAAACATAACTTTGGGACGAAGTTCCTTAAAGTGGGAGAGTATGTAATATCCCTTCCCTTAATAATAAATAACAAATAATAAAATAATAATAAATAATACATAATAAAAATAATAAATCACTTAAATAATAAAAATAATAAATCATAAATGATATTAAAAATGTATACAAAATAAATAATAAATAATAATAATAATAAAAATAAAAATGGTTATTCTCTAAATAAGAATAAATAGAAATAAAACAAGAAAAACAAGAAAAACAGGAAAAAGAAGAAAATAAAACATGAAAGCTAAAGAAAAGAAAAGAAATAAAACAAGAAAACTAAAAAAATCAAAAGAAAAGTAAAGAAAGATAAAAATCAAAGTCGCACGTAGACACATGGAGTGTGTGCATGTGGTTCTCCATCCAATGTTTGCTCTATTTATTAGAGGGTGAGGAGGATGGAAGGCATTCCATCTTTCCAAGTTTCTATCTTTCATTCTCTTGGGAGAATGGTGTTCTAAGACTTAGGAGTTGTTAGTGCCTAAATCTACCTCAGGATGAGAAAAGTAGGATCTAGGGTAACATCAAATCACGCTTAACTTGGTAGTTAGCCCTACCAGGTCGGGAGAGGGCTCTCTCCTTGTCAATCTCAGCAAAATATGATCAATGAGCCTTGAGATGATTGATGTGAAGACTGATTTTAGGCTAGGTATGTGTGCAAAAGAGTTTGATTAAGTTTGATGATGTTTTGTTGGCTCAAATGGAAAGGCAGATTTCGGTCTGGGAAATGAGGCTCAGATTTGCAGAGATCTCTATGGGGCAAGGTAGGCAGATGATTTGGTACTTCAAATTGAATGAAATGGAGAGATTTAGACAGGTGAGGAGTTGAAATGGGTAAGAAATTCTCAGGGATCCTCTTCAAACAGCTAAAAACATAAATAACTAAGCAAACCCTAGGTAGAGCACTGTAGTTTCAATGGATTCTACCTTTATCCTTGTTTGATTTAGTTAAGATGAAAGCAAGAGAGATAATGGCATACATAAAACACATGTAAACTTACAATTACGGAAGGAAACACAATACCAAAAGCAATATGCCACATGAATCCCATAAAGTGCTGCAAGCCCTGTTCTATGCCTTTGCCAAACTGCTGAAATGAGTATACAACGAAGCTCCAAGCTTTCCCAAAAGTCCAACCATGCTAATGACTGAAAAATCACAAGATATAGGCAAACAAAAACTCATCCTAGCCCCTAGGGGTCAAACTTATGAGTTTAGGAGCTATTCCAACAAATTCTAAACTGAGAACTAAAAAGTAGGCAGTGGAACAGCTTACCTCTAAAAACTAGGGAACTGATTCATTCAGTTGCAAACTACCTTTTCATGGATGAATCTACCTATATGAGTGAAAATTTAGCATAATTACATCAAAATCCATCAAGTCACATTAAATTACATCATGAGTTTGACAATTAGAAGGAGAAAAGTCAAACTGTCAAGAAACTAGGTGAAAAACAGAGTTTTTTGGCCAAAATGAGCAAAATTCCTCCAATGCGCTGCGCTGATTTCCCTATGCATAGCGCATTTTTACAGCTGCTTTTGGAGGACTTCTCGGTGTCAAAATTTGCTCCAAGTGTGCTTGTTGGAAAGGTCTGCCTATCTACTTTCCAGAACAAGTGGAATTTTTGAATTTTACCTCCATTTGCCCCTCCATAACTGAGTTCTCCCAACACTACTTCCTGTGTGTCCAAAAAGGGGTAGAAAGGTCATTTTTTAGGGGTTTTTGACCTTTTTGGAAGCTCAAAACCTGTCAAAATTTCTTGGTCATTTGTGAGAATGCATATTTTTCCATGAAAAATCCAAAAATACCGAGTTTTCCTCAAAAGGAGGTCCCCATCAAAAGCGAGCGCCAGGTGGTGCGATGCATCGGGCAGAAAAACCTGTTTTTTGGGCCAAAAATTTCAAAATTGCAAAAAGTGTCCCAAATTTCTTGAAATTTGGGTTGAGTGTCCTCCATTAAGTGTTGTGTTGGGCCAAGGAATACTTAGCCAAGATCTGAAGTCTATCTTACTCTTTTCGCTTCCGCGATGCTTTCTTCAACTTGGGCATCAAGTTCCTGATTCGTGCTTTGCAACTTTTGTTTCTCGCCAAGTAATGGCAGGCCATGTGCTTCAACATAGTTTTCTCTCTATTGGCCTTCTCATCTCGGTCATAGGAAGGATCAGATTCCATGTTTGCCAGTGTTTGATTTTTCTTAGATGAGTATGAAGAGATTTATAGTGTCTTTAGGTTTTTGCTGCCAAGGATGAGAATATATGAGGGACTGTGGAGGGAATATATATGAGGGGTTTTGGGAATGTTGCTGACAAGTTTTTTGGGGAATAGGTGATTTAAGGAATAATAATTAGGCTATTTGGGACAACAATTAGGGTTTGGAAATTTTTAACTAGGGTTTGGGATAGTGGGAGAGATTTGGGATTAATAATTTGGGGGTTTAGGGAATGGGTTGATGAAAATGTGATGAGAGGGAGGGAATGAAAGAGGGAATGAAGGAGTGAGGGAGTGAGAGATAGCTAGGAGTATAATTGGCAACAAAAAACGCAAATTGTAAACCCTAAGCAATTGTTTTTGACCAAAATTGCAAGGAGATAGGGTTTCAAATTTTTCTCATTAAATCACAATAAACATCAAGAGAAACTCATTCACTGATCATGGAGGAATGTTTGACTTACTTGAACACCCGAGGATGAGAAAATTTTGCAATTTGGGAGAGTTTGTGGGTGAAATCAGGCTTGAAGCCCTATGCACCGCACCACAAACGTAATGCGCCACGCCCTCTCAATGCGTCATGCCCGTTCAAAATTTGCACTACAGAGCACTGCCCAATGCGCTGCGCTCCAAAGCCAATGCATCGCGCTTTTTGCAGGAGAATTTTGGAGGATTCTCGATGTCAAAATTGGGCATGGGATAGCTCGTTAAAAAGATTATTGAGTATACTTTCCAACCCAACTATAATTTTTCAATTTTGAGTTCATTTGCCTTGTCAAAAGTCAAATCTCCCAAGACTGGTCAAAATGTGCAAAATGAGGCTGCCTAAAGGTAGAGTGTTGTTGCAGTCAACTGTTAAAGGTCTTACTCAACTCCAAATTGAGCTCATGATATCTCATTGGAAAGCTCTTTGTGTTTAGTTATCATTTGAATCATCAAGCAAGTCATTAGGCCAACCAAGCTAGGAGAAATCTTGATTTTCCCAAGGTCACTTCAGAGGTGCATTAATTCTCCTGAGGCAACTGTATTTTTGACATTTATCTAAAACCATGACACCTGTGTAAAAAGTGAAGTAGGTTTTTATTCCTTGGCCTATTGTGGACGAAAAAATCTCTCAGTTTTCCCAAATTCATCTTTTCTTGCTTAGAAATATCATTGGAGTAAAACCTATCCCGATGTGTGGAACAGGGGATTTGTCGAAATGAAGGGGATAAGGGGCTTCTAAATTCTTAAGAAAATTTTGGGAAGTAGGGAGGGATGTTAGGAAGTAGGGGAAAGTGGAATTTCAAAAATTGACGGGTCCAAAAGGGCAAAACACAGGTCTAGCCTAGAAAATTGTTAAATTGTAGCAATAAACTAGGGTTTGTGCGAAAATGAGGAATTTGAGGGATATCAGTGATGGGAAGTGTTTAATAAGGTACATTAACGATAGGGGAAGGTGTATGAACATCAGGATACAAGTTTTACTGATGATTTGATCATCTAAGAGAAATTACCCTCAAAACCTTAGGAGAGGGAAATGAACCTTACCTAGGTGCAACTGAAGCATGAACAAGGTGTAAAATGACCCATTGGAACCTGACATGATGATGACAACCCTCTAAATGATGGTACACTCAGCTGAATGGTGACATGGACTGACATTTGGACAACTTTGAAAGGAGTAAAAGCAAACCCTAGACCTAATACCTAGTGACCAAATTTTACTTGAAGACTCACTGAAATGACAAAATTTGACCTTGACACCTTAAAATCACTTTGTAAGAGCATGTTTGATCATTGGAGGAAGGCTGCAAAGACTGACACTAACATTGGCTCCAATGGGGATGGTAACTCCTTGGAGGTGCCAAGAACGACAGATCTTTGAGAGAGTAGACCAGTGCCTTATCCATTGGGCAATGGAGTCAAAAACTCAAGCTGAAATGCATGACTGAAAACTGACGACTTGACGACACAAATTGAATCTCACTCAACTAAAAACTGACTCGATACTTAAACACAACTGATAAACTAGAAATGATGCTCAAAATAGAGCTTATTCATCAAAACCTACTCTAACAGTTCCATTCATCACCTGATCAAGTGAAATGAAACAACCAATGCAACCAAGTAAGTATTCTGGCTGCTGTTTGAATTCTCCGCAAGTGCTTGCTTATGAACAACAAGAGAGAACTACTGAAAGGCAACTCCCATGAAAACTTGTGAACAGATCCATTGAATACTATGGATTCTCTATCCACCTCCAAAAACACTGCATAAGGATCTCGAAATTCATGCACACTGGGACTTAGCTCATCCAATGGATTACTTCTCTTCTCTTCATACCATGAATGCAAACTTTGATCTGAGCTTTGTGACGAGACTCCTGCTAAAAATGACAAAGAAACCAGTTGCCGGATCAAGTTTGTATCAATACTTTTGTCAAGCTCACAGATAGGAGAAGGACTTTGACTACAGACATTATCCAACACATCAGCTATTGGATCGTGAAAAACTTGAAAAGACTGCTGCAACCCATTTTCTATTGGTTTCGATGAGATTGCATGACTTTCTACAGGTTGCTCATTTGAAGATATACTATGCAGTTTTCCCTTCAGAAACTGAAATGATTCAAAACAAAATGGTATGGAGTCATCTTGTTTCATTTGATCGTATGTGCCAGCTTCCAAGTCTTCATCTGCAACTTGATAATCAATGGAATTCGGGGGCTGCAAATCTAGATATGAGAAGTCTTGAACAAGGTTTTCATTGCCCTCAAGATAGTCCAAATCAAGACTTGTCGACAGTTGATTTTTGATTGCATGAATGTTGTCTTTGATGAACTGAAACGAGGCAAAACAAAAAGGAAAATATCATTCACTTACTTAAAAATTTGCTGCACTTTCCTCATCATTTCCATAGCTGATATGTGATGGCTGAACATTGTATTCGAGCTGCTAAAAGTGAAATTCATCCTCCCACAAACTAGCTGCTGATTTGTCTGTAAGATTAGCTTCTGTTTGGAGAACATAATCATCATCATACTAATCAAACTGAGGCAAATCATCAGTATAAAAGACATCATCAAGCATACATGTCATATCAATAGATCTCTCTTCTCCAAGATGATCTATAAAACAATCATTATCAGATCTATGACAACTGGGATGAGAAAGAAAATGTTTTGGAGTAGCAACTTGTTCTTCTTCAATCAGTGAGCCATGGGCTTGAACATCATAATCATTCGTTGTAGTGATTTTCTGCATCATCTCTTCCACTGCACTTACCAAAATGTCGAGCTTTACCTCTAAAGATGTCGATTCATTTGGATCTATGTTCTTCACCTCTTCTTCTTTCAGCTTTACCCTTCTGATCAACAAATGAGCCTCTACATCTACTGCAATGTTCTGCATCTCTTCAAGTGTTGCAAGGTTCCTTTCTCTCAACTGAAACTCCATTTCAGGATCAAAGGCTGGTCATATTTTTATTCTTGGACTATAGTAGTCATTTACGTTAATCATTTTCAATTTTATCACTTATTATCTAGTCATATATTTTAGTCCTTGACTAATTAGTCATTTAAGTTAGCCGCCTTTAGTTGGGTCACTTATTATCTAGTTGTATATTTTATCCTTAGACTAAATTAGTCGTTTTTAGTTGGGTCACTTAAAATTGCTCAAATTTAGTAGTAAACCACTTGAAATAAATTGTGGTGACTAACTTTTTTAGTCGTGTAGTCACTAATCTCTCATTTTATACTAGTGTTCCTTTCCACAATTGCTAGTAATTGGCTGGTTCAAATATCAAATCAGAATTTTAGTACATTGAATTCAGGTAAGGTAGGAAACTCCCTAGATCCCCCTTACAACTTTTCCCTCAAGAATTAATCCATGTTGGGTGGGCTCTTCTTTAGATTTAGCAATATATTTAATAAAAAAAAATAATTACATCAAATGAAGTTTGTCAAAATACCCACAGTGACCATTCTAGCATAATCTATCTTAATTACATATCACAAAACATGGGGTTTAAAAAGGGGTGTTATAGATGTGCTCACCCTTAACTCCATCTTTTTCAACTATGAGTTTTATTTCCATTTTTATAAGTTCTAGATTTATTATATGTGTACAATATATTATCATATCTTATCTTAAGACATGCCTAGTTTCCTACGAGGCAAAGTCCTAGTTACTTTTTCCTACAAGGTAAACTCATCTAGTTACTTTCTTGAACTTGTAGACTCATTCAGTTACTTTCTTGAACTTCATTTGTTACTATGTGTCTTAAATGCTTTGTATGGCCTAGTTTCCCAACAGGCATGTAAGATTACTTTTTTCCCCAAGCTCTTCAAATAGGGAGGTGTTTTGAATCCATCTATCAACACTCACTAGGTGGTCTGTAGCCTCTTTAGTTTTGTTCTAATTATGCATTTTATGTTTCAAAATACAATAGAATAGAAACTCTTAAAAGAAACTAATAATTCATACCTTAATAATAAGATTAAAAAGCTTAATAAGTGTAGTTGGTGTACTCATGTTACCGTGAAGGCATGCAGTTACTGCTCAAGCAATTTTTTGTGAAATTTGCATTGCAATAACCTATGTTAAAACTAATATATAGGGTTATGGTATTTTGTATTATGAACTACTTTTCAATCTAGAAAGATATGAAAAGTCTCGATTGAATATGAATATTCATTAAAAATTTAAGAGACTTCTTAAAACATGAATCCAAAAAATAGAGAAAATTTTAAAGATAAAATTTATATAAAAATCTTAGCAAAACTTACTAATCCCTAATATACAAACTCTAAAATATTTAGAAAATCCATAATATACCAACTCTAAAATATTTAAAATTATTTTAATAAAAATATTCAAAATTATTAAAAAAAATACAATTTTAAAAATAAAAATAATTTCAAAATTCTTATTCTAACTGTTGCTCAAATATTATGCTATTTAATTATATTTTTTTTTCTTTTTTCCTAAATCAAATAATAGTAATGCTATTTAATTATAACTTTTTCATGTTTTTCCTAAATCAAATAATAGTTAATAATACAAAATAACATAATTCTAATAAAATATATTAAGTTTCCAACATTCAATCTCGTAATCTAAAAGGGAATGGGGTGTATTCCGAATGCAACACTTTTTAATTGGACTACATGCTTTGAAGAGATGCGTGTCAAGCTGTAGTCCATAAGATTCATAGTGGAGAACATGCTTTCGAGGTTAACCATTTTGTCTGCTTCTGCTTTTTGCGCGCACTGTGCTTTCTTGGATGATGCACACGTCTCGGTATCATGGATACAGCTCACTGGTGGGTATATGGATATTGTAAGAATACTGGTGGGATTCCTACATGCTTTGAAGAGATGCGTGTCAAGCTGTAGTCCATAAGATTCATAGTGGAGAACATGCTTTCGAGGTTAACCATTTTGTCTGCTTCTGCTTTTTGCGCGCACTGTGCTTTCTTGGATGATGCACACGTCTCGGTATCATGGATACAGCTCACTGGTGGGATTCTAACAAAATTCTAAGGGTAAAATAGAAAAATAAAATGAAAGAGCGCAGAGCATTATGGGTTCCACCACACTCAAAGGCATAAGGACTCCAGCCTGTGTCTATGATTAGCAATGTGGATCCCACACGCAAAGCAGATAAGATTGACGCGGTTCATGGCCTTGCAAATCAAATATTTTCCTTATTCTATTACCCTCTGCCTCTACAAGGAGCCTTTATGTAATCTCTGCACTCTCCACTTTCTTGCCTTCACAATTTATCCCCACCTCTGCACCTCCTAACGTCGTCTCCTCCAGAGCATCGAACAATTGGCAATGGCATACCCAACGCCTGCATCATCGATCACCCAAACCCCCTCTGAAATCGAAGAAATTGTAATGGAAAACCAGAGATCTTCGGATGGTGCTTCCTCCTCTTCCACCGCTGCTGTTGATAAATACGATGTGTTTATCAACCATCGTGGGGAAGTGAAGAAGAACTTTGCCAGCCATCTCTACCGTGCTCTTCATTTACGTGGATTGAGACCCTTTTTAGATCAACAGAACTTGCAGGAAGGACTACCTTTTCCTTCTCAATTAGAAGCTGTTATTAGAAGCGCCTCCGTCCATGTTGCCGTCTTTTCACCAGAATATGCAGAATCCCGTTGGTGTTTACATGAACTCCTCCTCATGCGACAGTCTGGGGCTCCAATTATCCCTGTTTTTCACCATGTCAACCCGGATGATCTTAGGTGGACAGATCAGAACAAAACTGGAGTTTATGCTACCAGCTTGCACAAGCTCGAAATGAAGAAAACGTCGGACCCTCAAACACGAGAAGAGAAGCTACGATATGATCCCGCCACTATTCAGAAGTGGAGAGATGCTCTTTCCTTTGTTGCAGACATAAGTGGGTTTCATCTGGACGACAAGTATAACGGGTGAGACCTCCAAACCCCTCTCTATGTATACACTATATATGATACTTTGCCCTATGTTTTCAATTATTTATTTATTTTCTGTTGGTGTTTTTGTGGGTGAATATCTAGTGACGAGGTGCACATGATAGATGAGATCGTCGAATGTGTGGGTAAAATGATTAGAAAACCAGGGTTGTATGTGGCCAAACATCCCACTGGTTTAAATGACAAAGTCACAGATTTTGAAGCTACAGTTTTGAAGCAACAGCAGGCTGGAAAAATCCAGGTTGCAGGCATAGTCGGCCTTGGTGGGATGGGGAAGACAACGTTGGCTTTAGAACTCTTCAATAGAATGAGTTCCAAGTACAATAAGTCCTTTTTTTTATGCGATGTCAGAGAAAAGGCTAATAAAACCTCATTACATTCGGTGCAAAGGGAGCTTCTGAGGGGCCTGACTCAGGGCCTGCCTGAAAGTGAAGTGGATATAAATAACATTTATGAAGGTATAGGGAAGTTTGAAAAGCATCTCAAATCTGCTCATGTCTTGTTAATTTTAGATGACATAGACCATGATGATCAGCTAGAGGCACTTCTACCGGTTAAAGATGTCTTGAGACCGGATAGCTTTATTTTAATTACATCTCGAGATAAAGATGTGCTGAAAAGCTCAGGAGTGGAACAGTTGTGCATTTATAACTTAACAGGCCTTCCCAGACAACACTCGCAACAGCTCTTTTGTTTATACGCCTTTCGGCAAACCAATCCACTCCATGCATTTGAAGATCTTGTAGATCAGTTTCTTCAAGTATGCGGTGGACTGCCTTTAGCTTTGAAAGTGCTTGGGGCACTTCTCTTTGAAAAACCTGAATCATATTGGGATGCTAAACTTAATGAATCAAAAGTTCAAATGAAAGTTTCACCTGGTATAAAGAAGACATTAAAAATCAGTTACGAGGCACTCAGCGAAGAGGAGCAGAAGATCTATTTAGATATCAGCTTTTTCTTCATAGGAGAAAGCAAAGCAAGTGCCATAGCAGTTTGGGACGCGTCAGGCTGGAACGGTTTGCTGGGGCTTACACATTTAGAGGGCAAATGTCTAGTTGAAGTAGATGATAAAAATGTGATACATATGCACGATCAACTGCGAGACTTGGGAAGACAGATTGCAGAGGAAGAAACGCCGCGCCGTCTTTGGCGTCCCACCGGGGACATTGATGAATGGTTGCAAAAATACTCCTCTGTACGTCCTCAATCATTCAAACTTTTTAAATAGTTAACCTTTTTCCATAGAAATCTGTATACAGTTTTCAATTTCTCCATCGTTTTTCACCTTCAAAATAATTAAATTTAACCATACCAAGCTGTATACAGTTTCTTGATTCTCCATCCGAATGAACAGGTTTTAACCGAAGCACGCGGATTTTGGCTGCTCGCTGAGAGGCATAGCACCAAACAAGTGGGAAACCACGTGAATTTGAAGCTTCGCGATTGGCTGGAAAATATATGTTATTGTTTTCTTCGTCGTGATGTCATGAATTTTCACCTTGTTGAGACTGAAGGACATCTGCTAGATCGTATTTTGCGGGTGCATTCGCCAAATCTCTCATGGCTTTCTTGGCGTCATTGTCCCTACACTTGTCTACCTTCGTGGATTACAATTAAGAATTTAAGGGTTTTGAAAGTGGAGGGCGCTGTATTGAAAACATTATGGCAAGGCATATCGCAGGTAAATCTAAACTTTTTGTCTATCGATATTGCATAAAGGGGTCTTCAATTATTTCTCACGGTTTTCCCATCTTTCTTACACTCGAAATGCTTGATCTTGTAGGCACCTTTGCAGTTGCAGGAATTGGACCTGTCTTCGTGCACTCGATTGGAGAGGCTGCCAGATTCCTTCGGCAGCTTGACGAACCTCCACAGCTTGGACCTGTTTGATTGCGAGAAATTGGAGAGGCTGCCAGATTCTTTCGGCAGCTTGTCGAACCTCCACAGCTTGAACCTGGGTTCGTGCGAGAAATTGGAGAGGCTGCCAGATTCTTTCGGCAGCTTGTCGAACCTCCACAGCTTGAAACTGGGTTGGTGCAAGAAATTGGAGAGGCTGCCAGATTCTTTCGGCAGCTTGTCGAACCTCCACAGCGTGGACCTGTCTCGGTGCGACAAATTGGAGAGGTTGCCAGATTCTTTCGGCAGCTTGTCGAACCTCCACAGCTTGGACCTGTCTCGGTGCGACAAATTGGAGAGGCTGCCAGATTCTTTCGGCAGCTTGTCGAACCTCCACAGCTTGGACCTGTCTCGGTGCGACAAATTGGAGAGGCTGCCAGATTCTTTCGGCAGCTTGTCGAACCTCCACAGCTTGGACCTTTCTCGGTGCGACAAATTGGAGAGGCTGCCAGATTCTTTCGGCAGCTTGTCGAACCTCCACAGCTTGGACCTGTCTCCGTGCCACAAATTGGAGAGGCTGCCAGATTCTTTCGGCAGCTTGTCGAACCTCTACAGCTTGGACCTGTCTCGGTGCGACAAATTGGAGAGGCTGCCAGATTCTTTCGGCAGCTTGTCGAACCTCCACAGCTTGGACCTGCGTTGGTGCGACAAATTGGAGAGGCTGCCAGATTCTTTCGGCAGCTTGTCGAACCTCCACAGCTTGGACCTGCGTTGGTGCAAGAAATTGGAGAGGCTGCCAGATTCTTTCGGCAGCTTGTCGAACCTCCACAGCTTGTACCTGCGTTGGAAATTGGAGAGGCTGCCAGCTTCTTTCGGCAGCTTGTCGAACCTCCACAGCTTGGACCTGCGTTCCTGCAAGAAATTGAAGAGGCTGCCAAATTCTTTCGGCAGCTTGTCAAACCTCCACAGCTTGGACCTGCGTTCGTGCGAGAAATTGAAGAGGCTGCCAGATTCTTTTGGCACCTTGTCGAACCTCCACAGCTTGGACCTGCGTTGGTGCAAGAAATTGGAGAGGCTGCCAGATTCTTTCGGCAGCTTGTCGAACCTCCACAGCTTGGACCTGGGTTGGTGCACTCAATTGGAGAGGCTGCCAGATTCCTTTGGCAGCTTGACGAACCTCCACAGCTTGGCCCTGAATCGTAGCTACAAATTGGAGAGTCTGCCAGATTCTTTCGGGAGTTTAAGTAGCCTTGGATATTTTGATGCTTCCTGTTGTGCTAATTTAACAATCTCAAGCGAAACTTTTGGAAATCTAAGAACCCTCAAGCATATAGATCTTTCCGGCTGTAAAAAACTTGAGGTATGGCCGTGGCAACTGGGGCATCAAAGGTCCCTGAAAGTAGTGAAGTTGACCGGCACAAATTTGAAGGAAGAATTGCCAAGTGCTTTTGAACTCCCCAGTGATTTAGAAGTTCTGTGGATAGGAAACCCTTTGCTGGAGACGGTGATGCCTTCGCTGGGTCACTTACGGAAGTTGAAGGAATTGCGTCTCGAGTATCGCGGGGAATTGAAGTGTTTGTCGGCTTCAGTTGAAGGGTCGAGTCAGTTGAGTTGGTTGAAAGTGGCTGCTTCTCCCATAATCCACACATCAGAGGTATTATCTGATGAAGTTGTATACCCCAACCTCAAGGAGTTAATCTTAAAGGAGTGTATTAACCTGGTGGAGATTGGAACATTACCAGAGGCACTCACCCGTGTGAAGTTGAGTAGCTGTTATAATCTGAGAAGTATAGAAGGCCTCTGTGGTCTTCCAGTGCTCCGAGAGTTGCACATTAAAAAGTGTAACGAACTTGAGGAGCTGCAGAGTGTTGAAACAATGGTGTCCTTGGAGGAGTTGTATGCAATCGATTGTGCGAAGTTGAAGAGCATACGGGATTTGGCGCAGCTAACAAAACTTAGACGTCTAATTGTTGAAGGGTGCCCTCAGTTGGGCGAGTTGGAAGGAGTCGAATGTTGTCAATCATTAGGGGATCTTCATGTCGAGGGGTGTCCCAAATTGCGGTGGGATGAGAGAGTAGTAGAGAGGCTGCACCAGCAATGCTGGAGATGTCGGTTGGAGGAACCAAATCGAAGTTGAAATGAAAGTGTTAAATTCGCAATTGAAAAGCAGAGAGACTAAAACAGAAGCATGCATGATTGCAATATAAATGGTCTTTTCAGCGGTAAAGAAATGGGGTCCGTGTTAGTGTAAAAGTATTATACAGTGAAGAGGTTTTTAATATAGTTTTTTAAATTTTATATTTAAAAAGCAATGTAGTAAATGTTTTTTTAAATGATTATATTTTTATTAAATATGGCAATTATTTATATGTTTTTTAATTTTAAATATTAAGATTATAATATTAACAATATTTTTTTAATTCAAATAATTTTTTAATAAAATTAATTAAAACAATACATTTTAAATTAAATTGATTTCTTTAGAGTTTTTAAAAAAACTTATTTTCTCATATTTAAAACTTTTAAAAATAAATATGAAATTAGTGTAATTAAAATAATAATAATAATTATATATAATTATAAATATAAATACTTATTTAGTTTATTAGTATTTTTTTAATTTAAAATTAAACATTTTTGTATTATATTCCGTAAAAAAAAACCAAATATTAATATTAATAAAAATATTTATTAGAGAAAAAAAGTTAACAAATATAAATAAAAATTACACATATTCTTAAATATTTTTTAATAAATAAATATAATTATACATTTTTTTTTTTTTAATTTAAAAGTTTTTACATTATATTCCCCAAAAAATTAGAAATATTTATGAAAAGGTCTAAAACTATAAATATTTATGAAACTAAACATATATTTTAATTAGTGATGATGATGATGGTTAACATCCACTGAGATCAAACTTTGGTCTATCGGACCTAAAGAAACAAAGTATTTAGTTTGATTTAAGATTTTATTTCTATGCTCAAAAAGCTTGGAGAGAAGCCTCCCAAGCTCACTATAATTTTGACATCGTAAAAGGCTAGGAAGGTCAGTATTGTGACAAAGATTATGAAATTGAGATCTAATGTGGTTGTATGCAGGGCACTCTAAGAGGAAGTGGTTTTCATCCTCAATGTTCCTATTATCACAGAGATGACAGATTCTTTCCGTCCATGGTGTTTTAGGAACTGTCCAATGACCTGTTTCACTATGGAGCTCATGAGAGTTCATTCTAAACTTTTCTAAATTAATTTTCTTCTTTGAGCTAGCTAAAACAGGGAGATACTTTTGATCTTCTAAGGTGGGGTTGATGACCTTCTTATAATAACTCAATTTTCTTTTAGCCGCTAAATCTTTCTCACACCACATTTTTTCTTTGAACTTAGAAGTAACAATATTTTTAATGTTATTAATGTTTTGTAGTGCATCGTTCTCGTTGATCTCCCAATGGTTTATCCAGGCCCTCGTGTCTTTATACCACCCCCGTTTGAGCCTTAGATGGTTTTGGCTGGAATTTAAAGCTAGCTTGAGAAGTCTATGATCTCCTATGTTATTGAGCTTGTGCTTGTACAACAGAAGCCTAGTCATAGCTAGGCTTTCGATAGGGGAAAGACCTACTTCTATAAGGAGAATAGCGTAGGGTGTATTGCTTTGAATTTTCAGCTTATACATTATAAAACGCTTCTGGATTTGCTCAATCTTTCTCCAGGATTCTCTAGAGATGTTGCAACCCCAAACCTCACATCCATATAAGATAATAGGAGTGACTAAAGTTTCAAAGAGGAACTTATTTTTATCCCACATTACGAGGTTTGTCGTTTTACAATTATTTTCAAGACCAAAGTAAGCTTTCCACCCCCCATTAATCCTTTTCTCAATGCTACAGTTCCAGTTGAGCTTGTGATGAATATCAATTCCTAGGTACTTGTAAGAATATACTTCCTCCAAGTTATTATTGTCATACATAAAATTAGCGTAGTTGTCCTTCTTGGATTTGATAATCATAACTTTTGTTTTGTCAATGTTAACGGTCATACCCATGGTAGAGCAGAAATCCTTAAGAAGCCTAAGCTACTTATCAAGATCATATGGACACCTTGCGAGGAGAACAATATCGTGAGCATATAGAAGAAGGATGATGACTAGCCCAGCTAAGATCATGCCGACACATCCTGCTTCCTCTAAATAACCTTCGAGCTTGTCAATGTAAATGCCAAATAGGGTAGGGGAGATGGGGCAACCTTGTTTAACTCCAATATTACCTTAATATCTTTCGACCACCCCTCATTGGATTTTATCTTGGTAATTACATTCTCGTATAATTTAATAGCAACA
The DNA here is from genome assembly GCA_031772625.1 of Pinus tabuliformis. Classification (NCBI taxonomy): domain Eukaryota; kingdom Viridiplantae; phylum Streptophyta; class Pinopsida; order Pinales; family Pinaceae; genus Pinus; species Pinus tabuliformis. The sequence goes on along the minus strand of CM062809.1, from coordinate 827,341,384 downwards.
ACTCTCAACTCGAAAGGAACCTTTAGCTCTTCTAATCTATTCCAAAGGTTGTTTCTAGGAACCATATCGAAAGCCTTTCTAAAGTCCACAAAGCAACAAAAGAGATTGGATTTATCATTACGACATTCCTCCACAATGATTCTAAGCGTAACGAGGTGGTCTATTGTTGAGTGATGCCTTCTAAAACCCGCTTGGCCTTTAGCCCGCTTATCTTCACTTTCAAGCCATATGCTCAACTTCTTTTCCAAAATACTACCATATAACTTAGCTAAGAGAGGGTTGATCATAATTGTCCGATAATTAGAGGGGTTATTTGTATCCCCATTTTTAAAAATAGGGATAATGAGGCTCTCAATCCATAACTTAGGGAACCCTTGCTTGACTGCTTGATTGAAAAGCTTGTGGATGTGGGGGATGAGGACAAGGCCTCCAATTTTTAAGATTTCTTCCTGGTAACCTTCAATGTCCTTAGCTTTCCCATTAGCCAGGCGTTTAACCCCAAAATCAATGTCTTCTAGAGAGAAGACTTCTTTCGTTGTGAGCATGGTTTCAAAGTTATTCATGATATTTGGAGATTCATAGAGCTTTTTAAGATAGGAATTCCAAACGTGTAAAGTAATTTTATTATTATGTTTAGATTTCCTAGTCATGATTTGCCTCCAAAATTTCTTAGGAGCTACCTTAGAGAGGTGTAAGAGATTCTCTTGTCTTTTACGAATGTACTGCCTCTTTTTTCTTTTAGTTAGGGCTTTGTATATTTTTATCTGGTCCATTTTAAGAGATTCATCAACAACTTCCTTAATAGCTCTCCTCGCATTTTTACAGTCTTTGTCATACCATGGGTTGGTTTTGCTATTTCTTTTATTATTTGAAACTTCAATTGAGAACTTATTAATAGAATATGAGAGGGTTGTAGTAAAATTATGGTAGAGGTCTTCTATGTTGCCTATGCTAGATAAAGGAAGCAAATTAGTTTTTAATTCTTTTAGAAAGAGATTGTTTTATTTCTATCAAATATTAAATTCTTTTGGCTATAAGTACTATTTTCTACGGGATCCCTATGCATGACAAAGTTGAGAGTTATAAGGCCTATGATCAGAGTTAGGCTCGTGGTCATTTAAGATGTCAAGATTTATTATTTTGTTGTATAAAGGGAGATCATAAATAACATAGTCTACCACGCTGCTACCAAGCCCATGGATGCAAGTCATCTCACTAGAATTGAGCCACTTCTTTAGACCGTTGCAAATTATGAGATCCTGAGCACTACAAAGCTTGACTAGCTCCGACTGGTATAAACATATGTTTTCCTCCTCTAAAAAACTATCCTCACCTGTATGGATTCATTATTTAACAACATCAAATCCTACCATGGAAGGGATATGATGGACAACGCATCTGAATTCAAGAAATTAAGATTATCCAGAGCTAAACTTTCTTCAAATTCCTATATATATAACCTAAATCTAGCTCCTGGATACATCATAAAGATCTGGAGAATATCTATTGACGCATCCCCTGATGATGGACTCACTTGGTAATCCGAAATGTTGGGTTCACTAAAACTCTATAACAGGTCATTCCTCCTCTAAAAAACTATCCTCACCTGTATGGATTCATTATTTAACAACATCAAATCCTACCATGGAAGGGATATGATGGACAACGCATCAGAATTCGAGAAATTAATATTATCCAGAGCTAAAATTTCTTCAAATTCCTATATATATAACCTAAATCTAGCTCCTGGATACATCATTAAGATCTGGAGAATATCTATTGATGCATCCCCTGATGATGGACTCACTTGGTAGTCCGAAACATTGGGTTCACTAAAACTCTATAACAGATCATTCCTCCTCCAAAAAACTATCCTCACCTGTATGGATTCATTATTTAACAACATCAAATCCTACCATGTAAGGGATATGATGCACAACACATTAGAATTCTAGAAATTAAGATTATCCAGAGCTAAACTTTCTTCAAATTCCTATATATATAACCTAAATCTAGCTCCTGGATACATCATTAAGATTTTGAGAATATCTATTGACGCATCCCCTGATGATGGACTCACTTGGTAATCCGAAATGTTGGGTTCACTAAAACTATATAATAGGTCATTCCTCCTGTAAAAAACTATCCTCACCTGTATGGATTCATTATTTAACAACATCAAATCCTACCATGGAAGGGATATGATGGACAACGCATTAGAATATGAGAAATTAAGATTATCTAGAGCTAAACTTTCTTCAAATTCCTATATATATAACCTAAATCTAGCTCCTGGATACATCATTAAGATCTGGAGAATATTTATTGATGCATCCCCTGATGATGGACTCACTTGGTAGTCCGAAATGTTGGGTTCACTAAAACTCTATAACAGGTCATTCCTCCTCTAAAAAACTATCCTCACCTGTATGGATTCATTATTTAACAACATCAAATCCTACCATGGAAGGGATATGATGGACAACGCATCAGAATTCAAGAAATTAAGATTATCCAGAGCTAAACTTTCTTCAAATTCCTATATATATAACCTAAATCTAGCTCCTAGATACATCATTAAGATCTAGAGAATATCTATTGACGCATCCCCTGATGATAGACTTACTTGGTAGTATGAAACGTTGGGTTCACTAAAACTCTATAATAGGTCATTCCTCCTCTAAAAAACTATCCTCACTTGTATGGATTCATTATTTAACAGTATGTTTTCCTTATTTGCAACAAAAATGTATTATAAATTTGGCTAATTTGTTAACTTAATTATATCAATTAATAAATAAATATAAATATACATTATAGATATATATATATATATTTTTTTTTTAAATTTAAATATTTTTTACATTATATTCCCCACAAAATTATATTTTTTTATAAAAAAAACCTTTGAAAAAAAAAACATATATGTTGTTGTTTGCAACAAAAATGTACTATAAATTTGGATAATTTATTAATTTAATTATATCAATTAAAGAGTATATTAACACAAGAAAGAAAGCCAATTGAGCTATCTCAAAGGTTTATATAGGCATTGAATTAATTTTATTATTAATATGTTTTTAAATGTTATATATCAATTTGATATTAAACATTAAGAAATTATTAATTCTTTAGAAATCAACTATTAATAAAATATGCTCTCTCTCAATATGCATATTGAAATATTTTATTTATAACCCACTTTAAATTTTTCTCCATATTAAGTAGTGAAGAAATTGCATATTATTTTTTGTTATTACTATTATTTAATTTTTTAATGTAAATATTATTTTATTATTTTTAAATGTAACATTAAGAGACATCTCCCCTGTACTAGGATGTAGAGTGTCTCTCGACCCAATTAGAGATGAGAGAGAGGAAAGGTATCTTCTAGGGGTTGGTCTCTTGGTTGGTCACTATATGTTTTTCATTTAGCATTGAGATATCATAAACAATTTTGTGTATGATGTCTTGTTGTAGAATATTGCATTAGTTAGCATTTCTTTTACCATCTAGTAAACATAAGTAGTCTGGTATAGTTGTGTTTCTAAACTCTTCAAAAAGGATGGGCCTTGAAACCACACTTCTATTTCCTTTTAAATATATTTTCCAATCATCTAATGTTTTTCCTCAACTCTTTGATCCAATTATACCGATGGAGCTTTTGTAAACTTGAGGACCTTGGAATAGAATAACTCTTTTGTTGCTAAGATTTCCCTTCAACTTATGATGTATAATTTGAATGCCACTAAGCATAATTCTTCTCAAGGGAGATCACGAGCCTCTTGTTTTGGCCTGCTTTGCCTATGTAATTCCGCTTTGTCATTATGCCTTCATGTAGACATTAGTGTCAAAGAAATTTGACTCGAAAGAGCAACATGGAGTAGGTTATCCCCTCTATAATTTGACTTAGAAGACTAAGTTGGAGTAGGATATCCATTAGTGTCAAAGGAATTTGACTCTAAAGACCAAGATGGAGTAGGTTATCACCTCTATAATTTGACTTAGAAGACTAAGTTGGAGTAGGATATCCCTTCTATTATCCAGAGTAGAAAAGTGGTCGCTATCACCTCTCCATAAGAGCCTCAAATCCAACTCCTTACCCAAGCTCCCCAACCAAGAACCATTTGGTGCTCGATTTGGTTGGCTATGAATCACACCTCTCATGTTTAGTGGCTTGAGACCACCAAACACCTAGAGAACCTAGATTAGCTTGAGAAATTTACCATGATTCAAAGTATGCTTAAAGAATATTGAATGTAAATCATCTTCTGGATTCATCTCACGTTAGGGTTTTTTTATGATCGACGTTTCGAACTAGCAATGACGGTTCATCATTAGGATGATGAACCACCGTTGCTAGTTCGAAACATTGATCATAACAAAAACCTAATGTGAGAAGAATCCGGAAGATGATTTACACAAGTATGAAGATCGCAGAAACCTAAAATATGGAATATCGAATGGTCAATATTAGTTTTGTACCCTGGAACCTTTATTGAATATCATTCATAGGAAATGATTAATTCTCTTGGTACCTCTCTATACCACCACCTTTGTTGTTTTTCCCCATTACTGGAACCTAGGTTAGGGTCTTAGAATCACTAACACTACCAATCCAAATACAACAACAAACTACTTTTCACAGCGGAATATAAACAAGAGTAAATCAACACACGCACAAATATAAACAATCTTTTTACAATTTTCAACAACCCTACTTTGTTATATTAACAAACTCTAATATAACTATCTAGGGCCCTCGTACCAGGGATAATGACCCTCATACATCCACTAGTACAAGAATACAGTAACAAGATACACTAATGGTCTAGATGATGTAATGCACAATCCTAGCTCCTCTTGTCTTATCCTGAACACAACTATTGGTCCTTTTTCTTCCAATTTGTAGCATGACCTCTATTAATGGTTGTTGGCTTGTTGGGGCCTCACCCAGGTTCAGAGTTAATTTAGCCAAACAAATCCCGTTACTACTGGCCCTTTCGGCAATAGTCCGCGGAGCACGGACTGAGGTCTCTCCCGAAGTAGTATGGGACGGTGCTAGAACCAGGTTTCTGCACCCTAGAGATGTCTGATGAGTTCAACTGGTCCGTAGTTTGACCCTGTACGTAGGTTGCTTCGTGCATTTTCTCGTTCCTCGCAGCCTGATATCCTACCTTTGCGCAACCCTACTTAGGGGCTAAGTGTCGCGTTCTGCGTTATTACCTAAGACCTTACTTGTATTCCAATGTTAGTTAATTAGCTTTGCCTACTTGAGGGCTTTAAGTTATACTTAACAACATAAACCATTCATACAGGTGTGCGCAGTAAATAAACAATATATTTGCAAATTATATCAATCATGCATTAACCCAAGAATAGATACACAAAATTATAACAAAACTTCTCTTTATTGATTCCTTCCATGGTTACAGACTCGACTCGCCCTATGCACTCAGCTGTAGGGGTCCACGCACTAAGCTACGAACTACTAGGTCTCTGCAGACTCAGTTGTAGAGCGTTCTCCTACTCTATGACCCAAAGACACACTTCAACCTATGACCCAATCACTTAGAATTTCTCATGCTTCTCTTCTATTCCCTATTCTCTATTTTTTTCCTTCTTACACTTAGAGCCTCACTCTATTTATACAATCCCATGGTCTGCAGGTCTATCCAGTCGACATTACATTACAAAACTAGGGTGGACAACCCTATGATTCTATCATACTTTCATGCCCCGCGCCCATAATTTGCGGAGCTTTACAACAGGATTCGGTCAAAACTTGGGCTTTAAGCCCCAAAACATGCCTTGGGGGGATCCCATGCCCAACAGGCCCTCAACACAAACATCATGACTTGCCCTTGAGTCACTCTATTGGTGCGTCGATCTTTGTGCAGAGTCCCTCCAACTGTTCTCGAACTGCGCGGAGGTCAGTAGTGCACTGAGCTGCTGCTTGCTAGATCTGCTGAATACGTTGTTCTAAGACCTCTGTATCAGAAGTGCTTCTCTGCATCTGTGCTAGTATCCCCTACATTTGTTTATAGTCCCGCGCCTTTGTCCGGATCCTTGGAGCGTGAAGACTGTGCGCCTACTGGCTACTCAGATAGTCGGACCACCCGTGTAGGGCTTCAAGCGACTGCCATTCACTTTGCCTGGGAAAGGTTCTCTATTTAGTTTGACTAGTTAGATCGCACCTCCATCTGTGATGTCCCTAACAATGTATGGTCTCAGCCAATGCATTATGAACTTTCTCAAGAATTTATCAAACTTACTGTCATACAACAGTACTAAATCATTTACCTTGAAGGTGCGCAATTTAATATGGCTATTGTGTTAGGCCTTCTCACACTGCTTTTGCACCTGTTGGTGAAAGCCAGCCAGGAACCGTTCCTCCTCAAGTTCTTCCAACTATGCGAGTCTTTCTTCTGAGGCTTCATGGTCCATCATACCTATGAGCGCTGCTATGCGTAGACTAGGTACAATATACTCCATTGGCATGATAGCTTCCATGCCATAAACTAACCAGAAAGGTGTTTGTCCCGTCAGTTTCTTGCACGTTGTCCTATAAGCCCATAGTACTGTAGGTACGCACAGGTCCCAATCGCTTCATTGCGCGTTGCAAACTTTGGTTAGTGCAATCTCCAGTATTTTGTTGAATGCTTCTACTGTCCCATTGTCTTGTGGGTGATATGATGTGCTTTTCTGATGATACACCTGGAACTCTTTTGTGAGCACATTGATGGTTTCATTTAGGGAAATGTGTACTGCGATCACTCAATATGATTTTTGAATAGCCAAATCGAGTCAAAACATGTTCAAACAAAAACTTTGTAGTTGTAGCGGTCATGTAGTATTTGACCAGCTGCGCTTCCACGCAACAAGTCAGGTATTCCGTTGTGGTGATGATGTATCACGCACCCATTTTTCCCTAAGGTTTGATAGGTCCTACAAAGTTGATTGCCCACTTTTCGAAGGGCTGCAGTGTCATTTGTGGATTCAAAGGCATCATGTCCCTCTACAATCATTTACTGGTCCTTTGACATATGTTATAGGCCTTACAGTATGCTTTTGAATCCTGATGAAGGGTTGGCCACCACAACCCTGCATAGAGAATCTTTTGTGTGGTCGCTCGTCCTGCATAGTGTCCTCCTGCAGTGCCCCCATGTGCTTCCACAAGGATCTAACTTCGTTCAAATTCAGGTACGTACCTTCGTAGTATCTCATCATTTCCCATTTTGTATAGGTGAGCCGTGATGATAGAAAAATGTGCCGCACGCACCACCAATTCCTTCTTCTTTTGGATGGAGTATTCCTTTAGCGTAGTCCCTGTCGTCAGAAAGTGGATTATATCTTCAAAGTGTCTGTCTGCAACACGCACAACAAAGAGTTGTGTGTCAGGTAATCCTTCCTCCAAACTAGTAGGTTCCTCGCCCGTCTCAATACGTGACAAGTGATCTGGTCCTGCATTTAGGCGTCCAAGTTTTACCACGTCCTCAAAGTCATATTCTTGGGACAATAAGAGCCACCTACATATGTTCCCCCCAACATAGGCTTATTGACCAAGTATTTTAGCGTGGAATGGTTTATATAGATCTTGAAATGTCCTCCTAGGAAATAGTGCCAGTATTTTTGGAGCGCGCACACCATAGCCAATCCCTCGCACTCAGTTGTGGAATAGTTATTTTCCACTTTGGACAACCTGCAACTTGCAAACAAGATAGGGTGATCCAAGCCCTCTCCGCCCCCTTGTGTGAGCTGCGTTCCCAGCACTGTACATGATGCATCAACATGGACATGAAACTTCACATTCCATTTTGGGAAGACTAGGATTGGAGTGGAGGCCAATTTCTCTTTTAGGACATCCAAGCTTTTCATGCAATCATCATTCCAGTAGAACATGACATATTTTTTCAATAGTTTATCCATTGGCGCAGTGATCTAGGCATATCTTTTGATGAACTTCCTATAGTACCCTGTATGTCCCAAGGTAGCGTGCAACTGTTTAACACTTCGTGGTGCTTCCAAATTTAGAATTACTGCAATATTCGTGGGATCTACCATTAGTCCCTATTTGCAGACCACATGTCCTAGTAAGTTCCCAAAGGGAACGAGGAATGTACACTTCTTAAGGTTCAACGCAATTTGGTGTCATCTACAAGTATCCAGCATCAAGCGTAAGCTCACTACGTGGTGATTAACCAATCCAAATACAATCCAAGCATCTAGATAGACCTCCAGGAATTTGTGGATATATTCTTTGAAGGTGGCTACAACTATGCGCGTTCTTTAACCCAAATGGCATGACGGTGTATTGAAAGCAGCTCCACTCCATCGTGAAGGTGGTCTTGCTCCTGTCTTCTAGCATGATTTTGATCTGGTGATACCTTGAGAATCCATCGGTGAAGGAATATGCTTCTTGTCCATCAAAATTTTCCAATACTTCATCTGTGAATGGGGCCGGGAATGGGTCGTGTACATAGGAATCATTCAACTTCCTGAGGTCCACGCATATTCTTATCTCGCCCTTCTACTTTTTCTCCTGTACTACCATAGGGCTTACCCAGTCAGATTCTTCCACTTGCTCAATAATTCCAACTGTGAGAATTTTGTCTAGTTCTATGCGAACCTTTTCCTTGTACTTCGGATTCAAGCAGTAAGGCCTCTACTTAACCAGCTTCGCGTTGGGTTTGAGCGTGATCTTCATCATCCCTAAATCACCAACAATCCCTTTAATTCCGTAATATTGGTCAGGAATAAGTATTGGTACTCGCAGAGTAACTCAGTGACCTTATCCACTGTGGCATCATCCCAATAGTCATCAAGCGTTGCATACTTTGGTTCGACCTCTGTCCCAATGTTTACCTACGTTATTTTTACCAGCACGGTGATGTCAAGATCTTCAATAAATGGTCCTTGAATCTCGTGATAGCCTTTAGTTTCTGGAATGTTAACTTTTCGTGGATCTTCATCTTCTTCCTCAATGTTTACGTTGTAACACTCCAATGCACAGCTCAGCTAGGTCGCCCATTTCGGCTGAAGCACTTCCATTGGCTCCTGAGGTATTTTGAAGATAGCTTCTTTTACTGCTTGTAGCGCATCATCAACAGAATCCCACCAATGATCCTCAAACGTGAAGGTTAACAGGAATCCTTCGTGCAAGATATTCCATTCGCTCGTGCCATGGCGGAGCTCCATTTCTATATACCAATTCATGGTATAATATCCAGGGTATGACAGAATAGGTGCACCCACTCAGGTTGTGGCTCTTCCCTGTAGACCTTGGTCCATTTTGCGAGGTGTGCATGTGGATCATCCTGTCCGTCATACTTGTCAGTTAACTGCATCTGAGGCTTCCCAAAACGCATGCATATCATCCTTCTGCATTTGCGCTAGTCCTCTAAACTTCTTTGGTGCGTACCCCACCATCTTACGAGCATAGCGCACAGTACCCATTTCAGAGTGTTGAAACACTATTGTTCCAGTACTTCTCTTTCAAATTTGTTTAGGAAATCATCCACCTCGCTCAACCTATCATATGTAGGCAGATCTATACCTTTATTGCCACGCAACACAACGACCTTGTCATCATGTAATAGTTGAGCGTGGTTACCTCGTGTAACCGGTTCTGTCATCGTTCTATCTCTTTGTCAGAATCTGATGTGCAGGAGCTTTCAGGCTCCCATGATATTCAACCATCCGCAATTGGATTTACCTAATCTTGCTCCCATGCGGTTATCTTGTAGATGCAGTCTAGATCGTCGTCGCTATAAATGCGAGTTGCCTCTCGAGCATTCCAAAGTCCATAGGGCAGCTGAAGCACCTGGAAAGGATTGTCATTCATTATTCCTTCCTTGCTAAATTGTCAGAAGAATTCGGTCATCTGAACTCCTTGAGGGTCTTGGTGTTACGCACGCCTTCATTGAAATCATTACCAAACTCTTTTGGTAAATTGAGGAACCTCCATCACATGTATTTGTGCTTTAAATTGGAGAGGCTGCTAGATTCCTTAGGCAGCTTGACGAACCTCCACGACTTGGACCTGCAAGATTTCCATAAATTGGAGAGGTTTCCAGATTCCTTCCGTAGCTTGTTGAACCTCCACAGCTTAGACCTGATTAGGTGCAGAAAATTGGAGACGCTGCCAGATTCCTTCAGCAACTTGAGGAACCTCTACCACATAGACCAATATAGACCTACATGGGTGTGAGCAATTGGAGAGGCTTCCAGATTCTTTCGGTAGCTTAAGGAACCTCTACCACATAGACTTGCATGGGTGCGAGCAATTAGGGAGGTTGCCAGATTCCTTCGGCAACTTGAGGAACCTCTATCACATAGACCTACATGAGTGCTATCACTTGGAGAGGCTATCGGATTCCTTCGGCAGCTTGTCGAACCTCCACAGCTTGGACCTCAGTTGGTGCAAGAAATTGGAGAGGCTGCCAGATTCTTTTGGCAGCTTGACGAACCTCCACAGCTTGGACCTGAGTGGGTGCTATCAATTGGAGAGGCTGCCAAATTCCTTTGGCAGCTTGACGAACCTCTAATATGACGCTGTCAGTGTGCATGAAATTGGAGAGACTGCCAGATTCCTTTGGTAGCTTGATGAACCTTCACAGTATGGACCTATTTGGATGCACCAAATTGGACAGGCTACCAGATTCCTTCGGCAATTTGTCGATCCTCCACCAAGTGGACCTACATGGGTGCAAGAAATTGGAGAGGCTACCACATCCCTTTGGCAGATTGACGAACCTCCACAGCATAAAGCTGCATGCATGCTATCAATTGGAGAGGCTGCCAGATTCCTTCGGTAGTTTGACGAACCTCCAGAGCATGGACCTGTCAATATGCGAGAAATTGGAGAGGCTACCAGATTCCTTTGTCACCTTGACAAAACTCCACAGGTTGGACCTAAGGTGGTGTCAGAAATTGGAGAGGCTGCCAGATTCCTTCGGCAGCTTGACAAACCTCCACAGCTTGGACCTGAACTTGTGCAAGAAATTAGAGAGGCTTCCAGATTCCTTCGGCAGCTTGACAAACCTCCAGAGCTTGGACCTGAACTTGTGCGAGAAATTAGAGAGGCTGCCAGATTCCTTCGACAACTTGAGGAACCTCCACGTCTTGAATCTGCTTGGCTACAAGGAATTGGAGATGCTGCCAGATTCCTTAGGCAGCTTGACGAACCTCCACCACATCAATCTGTATGACTGCAATAAATTCGAGAAGCTGCCAGATTCTCTTGGGCGTTTAAGTAGCCCTAAATATTTTGATGCTTCCTCTTGTTCTAAATTAAGAATCTCAAGCAAAAAATTTGGAAATATAATAACACTCGAGCATATAGATCTTTCCGGCTGTAAAACAGTTGAAGTATGGCCCTCGCAATTGGGGAACTAAAGGCCCCTAAAAGTACTGAAGTTGAGGGGCACAAATTTGAAGAAAGAATTGCCAAGTGTGATTGAACTCCCCAGTGATTTAGAAGTTTTGTGGATAGGAAACCCTTTGCTAGACACGGTGATGCCTTCGCTGGGTGACTTAAGGAAGTTGAAGGAATTGCGTGTCGAGTATGGCAGGGAGTTGAAGTGTTTGCCGGCTTCGCTTGAACTGTCGAGTCAGTTGAGTTGGTTGAAATTGGTTGGTTGCCCCATAATCTACACATCAATGTTATTCCATGATAACGTTTTATACCCCAACCTTGAGAAATTAATCTTAGAGGAGTGTATTCATCTGGTGGAGATTGGAACATTACCCAAGACACTCACAGAGGTGTACTTGTTCAGGTGTGATAATTTGAGAAGTATAGAAGGCCTTTGTGGTCTTCCAAGGCTTCGAGAGGTATCCATAAAATCTAGTTACGAACTTCAGGTGCCTCCGAGTGTAGTAGAGACGCTGAAGCAGAACCGCGTGACACTAACAGTGTGGTAGTAAGAGAAATTAAAATTTTCAATTTTCAATTTAAGTAAAATGGAGTAAAATATTATAGAGTGAATATGCTTTTCCTATATTTTTTAAATTTATATTTAAAAGATATTTTCATAAAAAAAACTTACGATTGTATTTTCATTAAATATGAAAATTAGTTATATAGTACTTGTCTCCCCGAGGATTACAGAGCAGGCGCTAGGGCTCTCATGGCGTTTTCCTTGCGATTATCCCCTTCCTTCGCTTGCCCTCTGGAAGCAAGAGATGGTTATCAGAGGCGCCATTCTCAACCCCTGGTTGTCAGATGCGCAGAAACGCAGAAGGGAAGCGACATCCGCAGAGGAGGAGGTATCACTCAGCCGCGTCCCATTTCGCCGGCCATGCAAAAGTTCTCAGGCGTCTCCGAGATACCTCGCACCAAGGCCATTAAGAAGATATGGAAGTATATCAAGGAAAACAACTTGCAGATAAAAGGGGAGGAAAATCTGTGTGAGGACGCTGCTCCCATGGCCGCCCCTGCAACCCTATGGTGCAACCTGCAAGAAACCGGAAAAGGTATCCTAGGCAAGGAGGAATCGAACCGCGGAGCCCCGACGAGTGCCTGGAACCCTCATGCGCCCTCACCTAAGGTAAATCTCGGCCACAGCGGAAGGGGGGTATTGAAACAGGAAACAAACAAAGTTAACGCAACGCTCATGCCCACTACAAAAGGGATATGGATGAGCCATCCCCAGAATCATGCAGGAAAGCTGGTTGCACTAAGCAACGACACGGGGGCAAAAAGGAAAGACGGATTGGGTGCTGTAAGAACTAGATCTGAAGGAATTTTCATCGGATCGTTTCCTGAAATCAACGGAGGGCGGCTGCATGAAGCGGATCTGCTCTCTCCCTCTAACCAGCCAGATCTGTCTGAAGAATCACAGGCATTTCAGATCCAAGTCAAACTCTTGGGCAAGACGTGGATGCAATGGGTTTGCGCAACAGATCTCGTGCAGGATCTTTTGCAAAATCTCGAACGCCGGCTGGGGATCCCCTCCTCTTACCTCAGATTGCTATATAAGGGTAAGCAACTTATGAATACCCTTCCTCTCTCCTTTTACAGCATTCATAAGGATGCTTCTATTGGGGCTTCTTTTCGTTTAAGAGGGGGTTCCTTTGGGCAGACCTCCTCTGCCCCTTCTTTCTCTTATAAAGATGCAGCTCGCAAAGAAGCTACCCAACCTCAGTTCTCTTCGAAGGCAGCCCAGCCAACTGGAGCTCCAAAGCCGTTTCTGGTAGACAAATCAGAGGAAATTCCCTCCATCAATTTCTCTCATCCTGAGATTGAAAATCGCTACCAGATATTTGCAGAATCAGCACTCATATGCAGATTTAATGGGCTTTGGCCTCGCACAGCAGATCTTTACCAATGGGTCCATTCCTCTTGGACTAAAAAAAGCAAGATCTTCCTTTGCTCAAAAGGATTCTTCATTGTGGTTTTTGACTTAAATGAAGACTACCAGAAGGCCTTAACGGGAGGCCCTTGGTTCTGGGGTTCGGCTGGGCTTTTTCTCACCCCTTGGTTTCCAGACTTCGACCCTTCTACAGCTGTCATCTCCAAGCTTCCCATTTGGGTCAGGCTCCCGAATCTTCCGGCTCATCTATGGCATTTCTCTGTCTTCTTAGCCATTGGCAATACTTTAGGATGCTACCTAGCTACTGATACCTCAAGAAAGGAAAATGGTCTCTACACCTACGGTAGATTGTGTGCAGAAATAGATGTCAGCAAAGGACTGCTGGATCAGATTAATCTCAAATTTGGAGATTTCCACTGGACTCAGCCCTTGGATTATGAGAACACAGCTTTCCGCTGTCGCCATTGTCATCAAACGGGGCACCTCCAAAGTACATGTACCCAGTTCCTCGATAAAAAGAAGAAACTGAATCGCAAGCCCAAATCCAAGCGCTGGAATCCTTTTGAGCCTCCCCGTCCTTTGGATGATTTAGATTTCTCTGCTTCGGATGAGGAGGAATCTGAAGCAGATGTGCAGATTGATGAGGAACCTGAAGCTGATTTGCAGAATGATGTGATTCCGATGGACGCTCCCTCGGTCGGTCTGGCGGTTCCCTCTGACCCTCAGATTTCTCAGAAACGTTCTCATTTATCTTCGTCCTCAGACTCTGATAAGGATATTCCGCCGCCAGTGCAGAATAGTCTACAACTTGTTATGGCTCAGCCACACTCCACTGGGTGGGTCAAAGTAAGCAAGAAAAAAGGCAAAAAATGCCGTGTGGCAGGAACTAACCCCTCAGGGTAGCTTCTCTGCTTAGTTCTATCTTTTTGTATTCCAGTGTTTTCTATGGCCCTTTCCTTGACTGTCTCTAAGGAGCGAGGTTGATAGCCTATCACCTACGGCTCCCTTGCTCTTCTGCTTTGCTTGTATGCAAGCTTGATTGTACTATACTTTTCTTTTCTTAATAGAATTAGTCTTTATTAAAAAAAAAAATATGAAAATTAGTTATGTATCTTTTTGTTTTAAATATTAAGATTATAACATCAACAAATTCCAAATGAGATAAGTATTTTTTCCCACTAAAGTAATTTGTTTACTGAAATTAATTGAAATAGTATTTTTTTAAGTTGAATGGATGTGTTTAATTTTTTAAAAACTTGTTTTTTAATATTTGTAAAATTTACTGAAATTAATGTAAATTAAATAGAAATAGAAATAATATATAATGTATAATTTATAACTATAAATAATTATAAATATATATTTAATTTTGTCAGATATTATCATTTTATTTTTATATTATACTCTTAAAAAAAATTACAAATATTAATATAAAAGTTAAAATATTTTGTAATAATTATAAATTTATATAAACATATACTTAATTTTGATAAACATTATTTTTGTGTTTTTGTTATATTTAATTCATTTTTATTATATCTTAATCTGTTTTTACAAATCTATGAAAAATGTTTACCCAAAAATAAAATTCATCGTTTAATTGACATAAATATATATAAACATATATGTTTGTGGTTTATAACCATGTTTGTTGTTTGTAACAATGTTTGTGGTTCCTAACAAAAATGTATTATGGGTTTGAATTGTATTAATAATAATTATATTGAATGTTAACATACTAAAAACCATATTAACATAAGAAAGAAAATTTATAGTTAAATTAGCATCTATATTAACACAAGAAGGAAAATTCATGGCTAAATTAGAGATGTTAGAGAAGACTTGTCTTTCAATTTGGGTTGTATAATTTGAATGTGCTTGAGCATAATTCTTCCTTTGTCTTGAGGATCACATGGTTTGAAACGTCGACCAAATCTTAATGATGTGATTATTTCGAAAGACAATCTCATTAGCATAAGTCTTCTTTGGGGAGGTCATGAGCCTCTTTCTTACCTACTTTGCTTGTGTATTTCATTTTTTAATTATGTCTTTGTGCAAACATTAGTGTCAAAGGAATTGGACTTGGAAGGCTAATCTTGAGTAGGTTATCCCCTTTCTATTTGACTTATGTAGGGACCTTCCCTATGATGTCATTTTTTTAAGGCAACAAGTTCTAGATATAGGAACCATCTGATATTTAACGAAATATGAAGTGATACAGTTTAATATACGGAATTGAAAAATAAGCAATTAGACAATCCATTTGATACTAGTCAATCGTTAACCAAATCCTTTATGAAGTTGCATATTAATTAAAAGTACATCAATATTGAAAACACCTAAATTTGAGATACTTGATTGGTCCAATATTTTATTTCTTTCTAATCCCCCTTTACCCCAAGATTTACTCTTGATTTAGTTTACTTGGTTTTAAAATGACACTTACTTCATTATGCAAATTGGTATGATTACCTTATCTTAATTATATCTCAATGATTTTTTTTTATGCCAAGGGTGCCAATTCAGTCATGCCCTTCAAGAACTTCCCTTTGAAGTTCCAAGGGTGTTGCACCAATCAGTTCTTTCTTGATGCCAAGGGTCCAAGTCGGTCGTTCCCTTCAAGAACTTCCCTTTGAAGTTCCAAGGGTTCCATGTCGCTTGGCCTTCAAACATCCAATGAAAACGAGGGGAAGAACTATGTGCAACGACAGAGACTTCTATCTTCTCCTATGTTTCTATCTATAGTGAGACTAATGGTGTTAGGGATTGAAGAATTCACTTCGATGTGCACCCCTTGTAAAATCCACAAGAGCGATCCAATCTGGCACCTACCCCCACGACATCCTGATCTTCAATGTGAAGGTACCCCAATACTTCTAGCCCAAGTCACAGTGGGAGTGCTAGCATGTGGAATCAGTGACATTATCCCACCCCTCCCGTAAGGGTCCATCTGTCTATATAGACATGTCACCCATTGATCCGAACTTATGCATAAACAAAATAAAATACAAATATAAACATCAACACGGAGATGCAATAAAAATAGATCTTCATTTCATTAATATCAAAGAGCTAAAAGATGATTACATATAGAATGGAAATAAACTAGCTCGGGCGATGGTAGCTTATCTCTGAGATGAGATGTAGCGGCTACATTCCAATGAACTATGTTACAATGAGGCTCGAGGGTATTTTTATTATTGAATAACAAAGATAAACACTCAACATTGAAAACCCCAACCCTAGGAGATGGAACAACAAGAGTTTGTTGGCATTATGACTAATGTGTTATTGATGACAACCTACTTGATGAACATGTCAACAGGATGTGTCTACATGCGACAAAGATTTTGGTCAAAGGCATAGCATTATTAATCTAGGTTGTCATTGATGTTAATATGGCATTGATCGATATGTCAATATTACTGAGATGGATAATGATAGTTAAAACTCTTATTTGACAAGGATATCATGAATGAAGATGTCAAGCCACTAAGAAGAAGTTTCGTCCTCGATGCCTATTGTTCATAATGGATCATTGCACTATCATGATGAAATATATGGTGACATTACATTTGATGACATGGAAAATGAAGGAATTGGATATCACTTGATGGCATGATGATTAAAGACATAGCAAGTGGAAACCTCACTTAAAAACACTTGGTGACAAAGAAGAAGCTCGTACTGTCCCAATCATTTCTGCACTAAATAACGAACAGTGACATTGAAAATTAATTTTCACATCCTTAGACGTAGAATCTCATTATGAGACCTACACCATATTTTAGAGCATAATTTTGTCTTTCCAATGAGCTATTACACAACCTGAAACTCCAAGCGGTTTGAAAGTTATGAATTTCTGAAGTTATTTTATTAAATCTGGATATGGAGCTGACCTGAGCAACCTACACAAGTCGGCCTCCAAATAGAGGACGTGACTGTTCATTTCAAGGACAGAAAGGGTATATAAAGAGAGGCTTGGACCTCTATTTTTCTCAAGTAATTTCAGTGAAAACACAAAGAAAAAAGGACCAAATAGCTAGGAGGTCGAGGAGGATGTTTTAAGATAAAAAATTGGGCATTTTCAATGATTAAAATATTCTTAAAGAGTTTAGACTTAAGGACAAAAGAACAGAACTTGTGACAACCACCTTTGGAGGATTATTTGTAATAAATATATCTTTATCTTAGGACCTCTTTCACCTTTTGGAGAAGCACAGATCATTGTTTGACAATCTTGTGTGGCTCGGATAGACATTCTTTCAAGAACAGTCTCCTATGGATAGATTGCAGAGTCTTGTGCCTTGGTTTTTTATGGAAGAAGACTTTGGGACAGAAAATAGTCCTGCCATAATTCAGACAACAGACTTTGGATACCTTTCAAGGCCTCAGACAATTACTTTGGAAGAAGCTCGGTCAATCTATCTTTATCTCAAATTTGTGGAAGACACTCATAAAAGAATTTCGTTGGATATTGATAGGCTACTACAGCGATAAGGATTAAGTTTGAGTTCATAGTTTGAAGTAGAATTGGACCCTGGACAGTGAAAAAAGAATAACTTCAAGCTCAGATTTTCTCGGTGTATAGTGATAGACTGTGATCCTGAGGGGCAGACTTGGTAAAGGTTTGGGTAGATATCAGATTGGCATTTAAAAGGTTAAATATTGAAGAAACTCTTTTGAAGATTGGACAGTGAATAGAGCTTGGAACAAAGAGCAAAGAAGAATTTGGTCAAGGACGTACAAGTAAGTGCATCACTAATCGAATCTAGTGAAGGGTTTTGGAGACTTTGATTGAAGTATTTATACAATGACCTTGAAGAAGATTGAAGATATTTTGAGAAGCCTTAAGAGATCTTGGAGATAACATTGAAGACCATGATGCATCATTGATGTCATCATGAGGTGACTTGGAGAACTTGGGTATGATGAAGAGAATTGGTGACACCTTCTATATTACTAGGTTGTAACTGATGATGTAGCATGAAGACTACAGTGAATCTGAAGATTGAAAGGGCTCAGTAAACAAGACCTTGGGATCTGTGAAGTACAACCAAACATGTCTTGACAAAATGAAGCTATAGGGTTGGAGCCCTTGGGCTTGGTGCCTCAGAATTGACAAGGTTGGTGCCTTGGAAAGTCCAAGTTGGTGCTTGGCAAATATAACATTGGTGTCCTTGGAGTTGGTGCTCATAAACTCAAGGTTGGTGCCTTGGATAAGATAGCGTCAAAGCCCTAGAGGTTAGAGCCTCACTAAAGTCCAATTTGGTGCTTGGAAATAGGTTGGATTCAGATCAATATCTTCATCTAGGGTTGGAGACCTATATATATTGTACTTGATTCATTGTAAAGATTATATTAGTAAAACAATTTATTCTTATTATTCATTTTGTGTTCTAAATATAAGTGATCTAACTCATAAAAGTAACAGATGAAAATAAATATTGATTCACCCCCCTCCCCCTCAGTATTTCCAACAAGAAATTCAGAGACAAAGGAATGATAAAGATAAACTTTGAAGAAGTATATGCTAGTTGTGTGAAGCAAAGCTGCTTACACACGCAGGTATGAAGAAAAAAGGCACGTATAGTTTCTCAACCAAAGTATTCTAAATACCAAGGGTCTTTACCATGGTATTGACCCATGGTATTAAGCCCAGCAAGGAATATTTGAGCTCGTCAAAGAATACCATTGAAATTAGTGTGGTTTTGACCTGTGGTATTGGATAAAGGTTAAGATATATAAGGAGATGAAGCTCAAAGTGTTTGGTTGTGCAAGTGATGAATATTTCATGAATAGTTAGATCTGAATCAAGTGTGCATGTAATGGGTTAGTAATGTATTGTTTTATCTCAAACTAAGTATGCACCTAGAAATTTGATGATGGATCAGATCCAATAGATCTGAAATGACTACATTGATAATGAATTGATTTGATTTGTAACATTTATGTCTCACACATGTTTCATTATGTATGTCGAGAGATGGGTTTTGTTCTAAAGGTCTTATGTCCAGCGAAGCTATAAGTCAATAATTGCATATTTGTAAGTAGTTTTGATAGCCTGAAAAGCGTGTACATACACGGTTTAATACTGGTAAGTCGTGCATCGATTCATATATATACGCGGGTTTGATTCCTGAAGAGCGTGTGTACATGTAAAAGTGTTTTGTGGAAAGCGTATATATAAGCTAGGGTTTTATTGAATAAAATGTTTGATCAGTCTAATTAGTCTTGATGTGTTTCTGTTGTCTGTCAATGAAGTCTTACTTGATGATCTGGGCTTAATAGTGATGTCTGAAGATGAATTGATTGAGGATTTGTGTGTTGAAGAGTGATGACGCAACTCGTTGAAGATCAGTGATGATTTTGTGATTATTTCATAATGACTCAGTGGTTCTCTATGTGACTCAACGTTTGTTTCAGAATGGTAGTGACATAGTTTCAGGGTTAAATGTTTTGAGATCTATACATGGGTATGCTTCAAGGAAGTCGCGTATACACGCATATGGCTTGGTATATTGATAAGTGGTTGTGCATTAAAGTTTTTGATCTGTTGTGGTTTAATTTGATCTAGTTGCATTAGTTGATTGAAATTCAGTGATTGTTTCAGTGAATTAATTCAACATCTAGTTATGTATTTGGCTTAATAATATGTGATGGTTTTAGAATGTGATTGAGTGATTGATTATATAGTACAAAGATAAAAATTTAGTTTTTAGTGTATTGAGATATGTACACAGGTACACTTCATGGAAAGTGCATACATACACGGGTAAAGCTCACAACAATAGTGTATACATTCTAACATATGATTGATCAATGTTTGCTGTGACAGGATTTGGTCTCAGCGATGAATAATATTTGGTTTGGTACTCTAATGAATGAGTTTACAATGACATAAGCTAGTTTGGTTGTTTGAGAATAAGTTAGTTCAATGATTGGGTTGGTTGATTCAGTTGGTTCATTGATTGAGTGATTTGTTGCAGTGATTAGTTTAAGTTTTGATATTTGGTATTGGGCTTAAATGATGGTAGTGGGTCCAGTTTGAAAATTTTATGAAATGTGGCCTAAAAGTTGTGATGTTTTGAATCAGGTGGATCCAGTGTGAAAATTTATGAAATGTGATCCATAGTGGTGCTGAGGATTAGAGCCTTGAGTGAAGGAGTTGAAGCTTCATTCTAGTGGTAGCTAATAAAATAGATGAGGGGGTAGGAGCTCCCTTCCGGTGGGTGCTGGTAAATGATATCAGGGGGTAGGTGCTCTCTTTTAGTGGGTGCCAGAGAATGAGAGAAGGTTGTAGCCTTTCGCAGGTGAGTGTTTGCATGCTGGTATGAGTCTGCGCCAGTATAAGATTGTAAGAAGTTTTTCTTTATAATAAAAAGAATATTGAGATGACAAAATCAGTGGTTTTCCCCACATTAGGTTTCCACCTAAAATCCTAGTGTTCATTTGTGTTTCTTATGTGTGTTGGTTTATTTTTTTAATACTACACATGGTTATTTTTTGATTAATGCTAAATAATGTACTGATACATTGATTCAAGTTAAACAGATGATGAATTAACTACAAAGTAGTTTATTGGATATACGCTAGTTATCTACGTAACAACCACATATATACTCATGTTTCTTATAGTAAAGTCTTGTACATAAATATGAGTAAGAAATGAAAAATTTTTAGTGAGTTTTTAAAATACTGATTCACCCCTCCTCTCAATATTTTTCCCAACAATTGGTTTCGAAGCTAGTACTTTGGAGGAAGGTTGATGGCTTGAAGCAAGATTCATCAAGATGAAAAATCAGGAGGGGACAACATCTATCAAGCCGCCATTGTTCAACGAAACCAATCTTGTTTTCTGGAAGGTAAGAACAAGAGATTACTTACAGTCACTTGGAGCATATATATGGGAAATCGTTGAAGGAGGCTATCAACATCCATCCTCCATTCCCACAGATGAAGAGGAAAAGAAGAAATATGAGATCAATGCAAACTTTCTCAATTCTCTGTTAGGAACCTTGATAAAATCAAAATTTTTCAAAGTCATGTAGCTGAATACAACAAAGGTTATATGGGACAAGATTATCCAAAGCTATGAAGGTGACAACAAGGTAAAAAGTGCCAAAATTCAAACTCTTAGAATTCAATATGAAACTCTCACAATAAAAAATGATGAAAGTATCACAAGTTTCTTTCTTAAGGTAGATGAGATCATGAATTTTTTTAGAAATCTTGGTGAAGCAATAAAAGAATCAACACTGGTTGAGAAAATATTAAGGTCTCTAACTTCTAAATTTGATTTAAAAGTTTCCGCCATAGAATAAATGCAGTTCTTGAAGTGTTGTACAACTTCATGGGATTCTAACAGCCTATGAAATGAGAAAAATGGGTTCCTCAGATATCATAGAAGCTGCATTCAAGCCTATTGCAAAAGGAAAAGAAAAGGAAGAATTGGGTTATGCATAAGAAGAAGAGGAAAAATTCGTAAAGAAACTCCAAATGGGTAATAGAAGATTCAAAGGTAAGCTTCCCTTCAAAAACATTTCTTGTAGTTTTGTTGGTCATTATGCTCCTAAGTGTTCCTATACAAAAAATCATGAGAAAGGGAAAGAAACTACAAAAATAAATAGGAGAATGTATGAAAACAAGAGATGTTTTTATACACATGAAGATAGTTATGGTATTTAAAATGGTGAAGAAGGTGATTTTGATCAATAATTCATTTACTTATGGCATTTGAAGATAGAAGTAGTAATGAGTCTGATGCCCTAGAAGAAAAGGATATTTTTATTGAGAACTTTGAAAATGATATATCAGATGTAGTGACAATTACAGATGTCAGAAAATACTCAAGTTTGGGAGAACCCCGCTTTCTATTGATCAAGAATGAATAATATGGTAACAAAGAATTATCAGGTATGGGAGTTTGTTCTAGCTATGATCCATTTCCTTTTCTATGAAATAATGATAGGGATGATGACAGTAAAACAACCGAACTTGCACTTATGGGTAAAAGTGAAAGTAAGCACTCTAAAGAGAAAACAGATTAAAAAAAGGTGCATCTAGAAGCAGAAAATCAATGCAAGTCAGAAACAATGGACAATGCAGATGTGCATATGATGAGAAAATGTAACTATCAATAATGGAAAGAAAATATGAAGTCTAATCTAATGAGTCTTGAGGTTTGGTACCTAGTATGTAATGTCTACACCAAATTCCTCCATCAGATGAGGAAGTGTGAATGAACAATAAGGCTTTGAGTGACATCTTTTGTAACATAATTGATTCAACATGAAATAAGGTTATGCATTATACAATTGCAAAGCAAGTGTGGGATAACCTATACGAAATTCATGAAGAAATCCCAAATGAAGATTCCTCATCAAGGGATCTACCAAGTAATCCTATCCGTAAAAATGTGTCCAAAGTGTTAGATGGAGTTCTTGATTGAAAAGAAGTTAGAAGAAATTTTTGATCTGAGAACAAAACTTGATATTTCTTTGAAAAATATTTTTAATCTTAAAGATAAGTTGTAGGAATATGACAATAAGGATCATGCTTGTTATGTAAGCAACTCAAAAATAGAAGAAAAGATAGATTAGCGACTTCAAAATCAACTTCTTTGAGGGGGCACCCTCCTTTAAATTACACAAATGAATAATTCGTGGATGATACAAATGACAAGACCTCCTTTCTATATATAGGAGTCTAAGGGGTCACAGTATAATTAGAGTCGACATAACAATAATATTCTAAGTGCACAACAATAGAAATAGTGGGCTTCTAAGGGGCACAACAATACAATAAGGGGGTTGCACTAATAACAATAAGGGGCTACACTAGTAGTATAGGGACCTAACATGCCCTCTCCTTCAAAAAAGTGTTGTCCTCAACACCTGAGTAGTTTTGGATGCTTATGTATAAAATTCTTATCCCCCCATGTGGAATCTTTAGCAGGTAAGTTCTTGCACTTGATGAGATACTTTGAAATTAATTGATTTCGTAGTTGTCGATTTCTTTTTTCTGTGACTTCTTTAGGTTCCAATATGATTTTTCCTTCCTCTTCAAGTTATGGTAATATTGTTTGAACTGGAAGCTTATCACCTATAATCCTCTTTAAGCATGACACATGGAAAATTGGGTGCTCTTGTGAAGATACAGGAAGCTCCAATTTGTATGCCATAGTACCAATCTTTTGTAACACCTTGTACAAACCATAATACTTTGGTGATAATTTATTATCCTTTGTAGCTTGCTTGAGGGACATTTTTTTGTATGGTTGTAGTCATAGAAATACCGAGTCACCTACATTAAAAATTATTTTGTTGTGATGTTGATATGCCTGTTGTTTCATTCTATTATGTACCAATGTGAGGTTATTCTTTCAGAGTTGGAGAACATGTTGTTGATGCTCGACATGATCTTCCATTGCTTGAACCTTAGAATTTTCTCTTAAATATGATGTGATTGATGGTGGATGATATCCATAAAGTGCCATAAATGGGGTCATTTTTGCTGCAGTATGGAAGGAAGTGTTATACCACCATTCTGCTAGGGAAAACCACTTGACTCATTATGTCTGTTTATCACATACAAAGAAATGAAGATATCATTCCAAACATTTGTTCTCTATCTCAGTTTTCCCATCAGATTGGGGATGATAAGATGAGCTATGAGCTAAATGAGTATCCAAACAAGAAAATATTTATGTCTAAAAATTTCCAATGAAAATGGGATCTCTGTCGCTTACAATAACCTTTCGATTTCCATGTAGCTTTTGAATTGTTTCCATAAATGCAGTGGAAAATGTATTGGCTTTAAATGGATGAGATAATGCAAAAAAGTGTGCATACTTGGTATGTCTATCAACTACCACCATGATGACACTTTTTCCTTTAGACTTGGGTAAACTTGTGATAAAATACATTGAAGCCTCCTCCCAATGTTGACTTGGAATGGATAAAGGTTGTAACAGACCCGAGGTCTTAATTGTCTCAACTTTACTTTGTTGGCAAACCAAACATTCCGCCACAAAATTTTGAATATCAGATTTAAGGCCATCCCAAAAAAATTCCTTCTTAACCTTGTCGTAAGTTTTTAAAAATCCTAAGTGCGCTCCTAAGGGAGAGGTGTGCAATTCCAAAAGAATCTTTTGTTTGAGTTGGGAATTCTTACAGAGGTATAAGTGATCTTTATACCATAATGAATAATTTTTCCAGCTAAATGTATCAGATGTACTAGGATCTTGCTGCAACTTTTGAATGTGTTCCCACACTTCTTCGTCATTCTTCCATTCATCCCTTGCTATGTTTATCCAATCTGGTTGGATAATAGAAATGTCACAAAACAATGCTTCCACATCCTCATCATTTCTTGAGAGTGCATATGCAACAACATTTTGCTTCCCTTTTTTGTAGATGATTTCAAAGTCATAACCTAACATGTTTGTGACCCATTTTTGCTGCTCTTCTGAAGATAATCTTTGTTCTACAATGTATTTAATACTATCATGATTTATTTTCACCTTGAAATGTCTTCCCATTGGGTAAGGTTACCATTTATTAAGTGCATTTAGCATTACCAACATTTCCTTCTCATAAATAGCTTTGTGTAAGTACTTTACTTTGATTAGATGACTTTTGAAAGCAATGGGTCTTCCTTCTTGCATTAAAAAACACCAATTCCTTTTCCTGAGGCATCACATTCGACAATAAAGGTTTTTGTTAAATCTGGCATAGCTAAGACCAGTGCTTGGCACATTGCCTCTTTAAGATGTTCAAAGGCCTTCATTGTTTCTAGAGTCCAAGAAAATGCATCTTTCTTTAGTAATTTTGTTAGAGGCGCTGATATTCTCCCATAATTCTTAACAAAATTGCGATAATACCCCATCAACCCGAGAAATCCTCGTAGATGCTTTATGGATGTGGAGATTTTCCATTCCTTAATGGCTTTAATTATGCTAGGGTCTACCTTAACACTTTCATGAGATACAATATGACCCAGATATTCGAACCTTTTGTACTCCAAAGAAACTTTTGGAGGCTTTTGCATATAATTATTTCTCCTCCAATAGTTTGAGCACCCTATCAATATGTTGAACATGATCCTTCCATGACTTACTATAGATGAGTATATCATCAAAAAATACTAACACAAATTTTCTAAGGAAGGGTTTGAAAATGGAACTCGTCAAACCTTGAAATGTAGAAGGTGCATTGGTGAGGCCAAAAGGCATCAATAAAAAATTCATAATCATCCTCATGAATTATAAATATTTCTTTCGAAATGTCTTCAGTCTTCATTCTGATTTGATGATATCTTGAATGAAGACCCAACTTGGTGAAGTAAATTTCTCCATGTAATTCATCCAATAATTCATTAATGGCAGATAGGAAATTTATCTTTAGTAGTGATATTTTTGAGCTCCTTATAATTCAGAGACATGCACCATGATCCATCCTTCTAGTGCACCAGTACTGTTGGAGCAGAGAAAGAACTTTGACTAGGTTGAATTATACTAGCCTCTAGCATTTCTGCAACCATGCATTCAATTTCACTCTTTTGGGCATATGAATATCTGTAAGGTTTGATGTTTGGAGTCACACTTCTTGGAATCAAATGAATAGCATGATAATGATCACGAATAGGTGGGATAACTTTGGGAGTGTCAAATATCTTGGAATGACCAAAACTTTTTGGAGATATGGAGAAATAGATGATTTCGATGTGGGAACCTCTAGTGAACATAATTGTGCAATTATGCCCCGTTTTTATTTCTTTAGAAGTTTTGTATTGATTTTAGAGATTATTATCTTTCCCGGTTGCCCTACGATACCCCTTAGTTGAACTTCCTTACCTTCCCAAAAAAAAATTCAAGAAAATTTCTTGAAAATTAAAAGCTATCATACCCAAAGATTGTAGCCATTGGACTCCTAGTACAACATCAACACCAACCATTGGAATGGAAAGCATTGAACTATTCAATACATATTCTCCCATGGATATCTTTATATTATGGAACTTTCCAGAGAAATTTATGGTTACTGCATTTGCAACCATCACTTGACACTGGTGCTGGATATAGGAATAAATTCAATTCCTTGGCTATCTTACAATGAATAAAATTATGGGTACTACCCGAATCTATCAACATTATTACCTTTTTCTTCTTGATATGTCCTTCTATCTTGAGGGTTTGAGGAGTGCTAATTCTTTCCATCGCATTACAAGATATGGTCGGATTCATTTCTTCTTTCTCTATGTTTGGTTCCTGGTGTATATCCTCTTCTTTTGACATTTTTTGTTCCTTTTCTTCCTCCTCTTCACAATCTATGTAAAGTAATTTATTCTCAGCACACTTATGACCTTTAGTGTATTTTCTATCAAAGATGTAACAAAGCCCTTTTTCTCTTTTTTATTCCAATTGTTGTGGTGTCAACCTTTTAGATTATGGAAGGCTAGGGGCAACAACACTTACATATTTATAGTTGTGAGTGGTAGGCTTCTTTGTTGCCATACTTTTTCTTTCAATTTTTCTTTCCAACCTAAATGCCTCTCTAATGAATCAGATTCCCAAAGGTGAACCTCATGTTGGATGTTATCCTTTAAAGTCCCTATGAACACATAAATCCTAGGCTCCTCTGGAATATCTT
Organism: Pinus tabuliformis; assembly: GCA_031772625.1. Classification (NCBI taxonomy): domain Eukaryota; kingdom Viridiplantae; phylum Streptophyta; class Pinopsida; order Pinales; family Pinaceae; genus Pinus; species Pinus tabuliformis. Next base: position 827,314,416 of record CM062809.1, on the reverse strand, counting down.
TTACCCTTATATTCAATTTCTGCAATGTGCTCCACCCTTGAACCCTTTTGTTTGATATTTATCAATTTGCTAAAGAAGATGTTTCTTTTTGTATTCTCATAATGTGCTATCATTTCCTCCATAAAAGTTGACCAAGTGACAATTTGTTTATGAGAGAAAATACATCGATACCATACAAATTGATTGGGTTCCAAATATAAAGTTGTAATGCGTACCTTTTGTGTGTTTTGCACATTATGGAGATTGAAATATTGCTCCATTTGTAGTATCCATGTTACAAGATCCTTGCCATCAAACTTACTCATATTGATTTACCAAAACTCCTTTCAAACCTTCTATGTCTTTCTTCAAATCTTCAATGTTTTATTTTAGTTTTGCTTCTAAACCATCCATATAAGCTTCCATTCCTTTCTTTAAACCATCTATCTTAGTTTCTATTACTTTTTGTGAGAGTGAATTTTGTTGCACTTGATCTCGTAATTTTGATATATCATGTTGCATTTCTTCCTCTTCTTCACGAGTCATGGTAGAGATTTCAGGTTGCTTACTAGGTGTTTTAATTTTCTTTCTTTGGGCCATACATTAATGATAATTATTCTTCAATGTTCCCTTTGAATCACTTCAAACTAATTTTTGAAACCAAACTTATGCAAAAAAAAAAAAAAAAAAAAAAAAAAAAAAAAAAAAAAAAAAAACTATACACCTTTTTTTCTCTTTGTAGGGGCTCGATATTAAATCTGATGTATGTCTGTAATTTCAGATTTCCAAGGTTTGAAATTTTGTCCTATAATATCCCTATGAGTCCTCTTTCTAACCCCACCAGTCTGATAAATATTGGATTCTTCAAGAAATAGTTTTTCCAAATCTCCCACGATGACTTGATTATAGAAAAGTTCAGTAGAGTGAACTTGTATGATCTTCCACGTGTCCCTTTTTTGACCATTGAACCTGAAAAACATACACAAAAAACTAAGGTCTGTACTATTTCTATAACTTCTTACTAAATTTCAATCCGATGCTCAGAGAGAAAGTTATGACAATTTTCCCAAGGTCACTTGTTTGGGATGTAATTCGGGAGCCTGCAAAAACCCTAACTTCCTTGGATCATATCTCCTCAAATATAGCGGGAAAATATCTGAAATTTGGACGCGAGGTTCATTAAAATTTTGTCTCAAATGGGTTTTAATTTCAGCTTTTGTAACATCATAGACAAAATGTTATAGTGAACATTCCACGATGACCTGTTTGGAGCAACAAAACCCTAGAATACAAAGCTCTGATACGAAATGTTATGCAACCGACTCACAAAATAGAAGAAAAGATAGATCAACGACTTCAAAATCAGCCTTTTAGAGGGGGTACCCTCCATTACATTACACAAATGAATAATTATTGGATGATACAAATGACAAGACCTCCTTTCTATATATATGATTCTAAGGGGTCACAATATAATCAAAGCCGACATAACAGTAATATTCTAAGGGCACAATAATAAAAATAGTGGGCTTCTAAGGGCAATAATAACAATATGGGGACTAAATGGACACAAAAATACAATAAGGGGGTTGCACTAATAACAAGAATGGGCTACACTAGTAGTATAGGAACCTCACAATGCTACTATGGTATCTAAACAATATCGTGAAGGTCTTGAAGCTAAGATTGTCTCTCTAAGAGAAAATATTGAAAAATCAAATAAGCAGAATGAAGAACTACTTCAAGCATTTGAAGAAAAAGAAAGTGGGCTGAAAGATGAGATTCTTAAATTAAATGAGCAAGTGGAAGAAGGAAGAAGTGTTGAAGAAGGTATGAAGAAGCAGTGTCTAGAAAATGAAAAGTAAAATCAAAGAATGGAGGTTGAGGCAAATGTCCTAAAATGTAAATTAGAAGAAAAAGATAAACATTTGCGATTTCAAGATAATACTAAGATTTTGGATAATATTCTTAGTAGTCAAAGGTCTCCCTCCATCAAATTTGGCATTGGTTTTCATGAAACAGTTGAAGGAGAATATCGTTCACAAGTTGAGGCAAGGAATTTAAAGGGTAACAATATAAAACCTAAAATGCTCAACAAAGAGATAAGAAGTCAACCTGATAAAAAAACAAGGAAAGTGAATCTTCAAAGAAAATCATTTAATCCTATTGTTAATCGATTCTCTTTGCTTATCAATAATGCCAAATGTTTTATATGTCATACTTATGAACATGTTGCAGCAATTGCATAAGTAGATTGTTTCAACCACAAGCAAATAACCGCTTCACAGAAAGATCATCAACTTCCAGGCACTCAGGCTTCTTTAAAGGATATTGTTTTTCTTGCAATATATATGGTCACAAAGCTATTGATTGCAACAGAAGGAATATGAAATAGAAATACTATGATTCCTTTGCTCACATAAGATGTTATTCTTGTAAAAATTATGAGCATGTATCAAGAGAATGCAGGAACAAATCTATGGATCATCTCAGACAACATGGCAAGAAACCAAATAAGAATATTGATGTCATAAGACTTTAAAAAGATGGATCAACCAACATTTTTCATAATTAGCCAAAATAAGAAGAAAATATAAGGTGTGGTCTTCCTCTCTACTCATTTGAAGAAGAAGTTGAATGGTACATAGACAACGGATGCTCTCATCACATGATTGGAGATAAGAGTAAGATGGAGTCTTTCAAGAAAAACCAATATGGTAATGTTATTCTGGGAAATAATGCTCCAATAAAAGTTTTGGGAAAAGGTAGAGCCATAATTAATAAACATAGAGGAGCAACTGATACTTTATTAGTTCAAGGGCTAAAGAAGAATATTCTAAGTGTAGGTCAAATGGAAGATAAAGGAAATATAATTGTGTTTACATCAATCAAGTGCGAGGTTATGGATGAAGAAACTTAAAAAGTCATAGCAAGAGGATATAGAAACCCAAAAAACTATATGTGCTTGAAGAACTAAATTATCATAGATATGAGGAGGATTCAGACTCAAAGTAAAAGAAGACGTTGCGATGGTAGCTAGCTCGGGCAACGGTAGCTAATCTTTGAGATGAGATGTAGTGGCTACATGCCTATGAACTATGTTACAATGAGGCTCAAGGGTCTTTTTATTATTGAATAACAAAGATAAACACTGAACAATGAGAACCCTAACCCTAGGAGATGAGACAACAAGAATTTGTTGGCATTATGACTAATGTGTTGTCATTGATGACAACCTACTTGATGAACATGTCAACAGGATGTGTCTACATGTGACAAAGAGTTTGGTCAAAGGCATAGCATTATTAATCTAGGTTGTCATTGATGTTAATATGGCATTGACGGATATTTTAATATTACTGAGATGGCTAATGATAGTTAAAACTCTTATTTGACAAGGATATCATGAATGAAGATGTCAAGCCACTAAGAAGAAGTTTCGTCCTAGATGCCTATTGTTCATAATGGATCACTACACTATCATGATGACATATATGGTGACATTACATTTGATGACATGGAAATTGAAGGAGTTGTAGATCACTTGATGGCATGATGATTAAAGACATAACAAGTGGAGACCTCACTTAAAAACACTTGGTGACAAAGAAGAAGCTCGTACTGTCCCAATCATTTCTGCACTAAATAATGACCAGTCACATTGAAAATTATTTTTCACCTCCTTAGATGCAGAATCTCATTATGAGACCTACACCATATTTTAGAGCATAATTTTTTATTTCTAGTGAGCTATTACACAACCTGAAACTCCAAGTGGTTTGAAAGTTATGAATTTTTGAAGTTATTTTATTAAATCTAGACATAGAGCTGACCTGAGCAACCTACACAAGTCGGCCTCCAAATAGAGGACGTGACTGTTCATTTCAAGGATGGAAGGGTATATAAATAGAGGCTCGGACCTCTATTTTTCTCAAGTAATTTCAATGAAAACGCAAAGAAAAAGGACCAAACATCTAGGAGGTCAAGGAGTATGTTTTAAGATCACAATTTGGGCATTTTCAATTATTAAAATATTCTTAAAGAGTTCAGACTTAAGGATAGAAGAACAGAACTTGTGACAACCACCTTCGAAGGATTATTTGTAATAAATATATCTTTATCTTAGGACCTCTTTCACCTTTAGGAGAAGCACATATCACTGTTTGACAATCTTGTGTGGCTCAGATAGACATTCTTTCAAGAACAGTCTCAAGAACAGTCGCCTATGGATAGATTGCAGAGTCTTGTGCCTTGGTTTTTTATGGAAGAAGATTTTAGGATAGAAAATAGTGCTGCCATAATTTATACAACAGACTTTGGATACCTTTCAAGGCCTCAGACAATTACTTGGGAAGAAGCTTGGTCAATCTGTATTTATCTCGGATTTGTGGAAGACACTCATAACAAAATTTCGTTGGATATTGATAGGCTGCTATAGCAATAAGGATTAAGCTTAAGTTCATAGTTTGAAGCAGGATTGGACCCTGGACAGTGAAAAAAGAATAGCTTCAAGCTCGGATTTTCTTGGTGTATAGTGATAGACTGTGATCCTGAGGGGCAGACTTGCTAAAGGTTTGGGCAGATCTCAGATTGGCATTTAAAAGGTTCAATATTGAAGAAACTCTTTTGAACATTGGACAGTGAATAGAGCTTGGAACAAAGAACAAAGAATAATTTGGTCAAGGACATACAAGTAAGTGCATCACTAATCAAAGCTAGTGAAGGGTTTTGGAGACTTTGATTGAAGTATTTATGCAATGACCTTGAAGAAGATTGAAGATATTTTGAGAAGCCTTAAGAGATCTTGGAGATAACATTCAAGACCATGATGCATCATTGATGTCATCATGAGGGGACTTGAAGAATTTGCTTGGGTATGATGAAGGGAAGTGGTGACACCTTCTATATTACCAGGTTATAACTGATGATGTAGCGTGAAGACTATAGTGAATCTGAAGATTGACAGGGCTTGGTAAACAAGACCTTGGGATTCGTGAAGTACAACCAAACATATATTGACAAAATGAAGCTATAGGGTTGGAGCCCTTGGGCTTGGTGCCTCAGAATTGACAAGGTTGGTGCCTTGGAAAGTCCAAGTTGGTGCTTGGCAAATATAATATTTGTGTCCTTGGAGTTGGTGCTCATAAACTCAAGGTTGGTGCCTTGGATAAGATAGGGTCGAAGCCCTAGAGGTTGGAGCCTCACTAAATTCCAAGTTGCTACTTGGAAATAGGTTGGATTCAGATCGGTGTCTTCATCTAGGGTTGAAGCCCTATGTATATTGTACTTGATTAATTGTAAAGATTATATTAATAAAACAATTTATTCTTATTATTCATTTTGTGTTCTAAATATAAGTGATCTAACTCGTAAAAGTAACAATTGAAAATAAATATTGATTCAGCCCCCTTCTCAGTATTTCCAACAAGAAATTCAGAGACAAAGGAATGATAAAGATAAACTTTGAAGAAGTACATGCAGGTTGTGTGAAGCAAAGCTGCTTACACACACAGGTTTGAAGAACAAAACGCAGATATAGTTTCTGAACCAAGGTATTCTAAATACCAAGGGTCTTTACCATGGTATTGACCCATGGTATTAAGCCTAGAAAGGAATATTTGAGCTCATCAAAGAATACCATCGGCATTAGTATGATTTTAACCTGTGGTATTGGATGAGGGCTAAGCTATATAAGGAGATGAAGCTCAAAGTGTTTGGGTGTGCAGGTGATGAACATTTCATGAATAGTTAGATCTGAAGCAAGTGTGCATGTATTGGGCTAGTAATGTATTGTTTTATCTCGAACTAAGTATGCACCCTTGAATTTGATGATGGATTAGATCCAATAGATCTGAATGACTACATTGATAATGAATTGATTTGATTTGTAATGTTTATGTCTCACACATGTTTTATTATGTATGTTGAGAGATGGGTTTTGCTCTGAAGGTCTAATGTGCAACGAAGCTATAAGTCAATAATTGCATATTTGCAGGTAGTTTTGACAGCCCGAAAAGCACGTACATACACAGGTTTAATACTGGTAAGTCACGCATCAATTCATATCTATACGTGGGTTTGATTCCTGAAGAGCACATATACATGAAAAAGTGTTTTGTGGAAAGTGTGTATATAAGCTAGGGTTTTGCTGAATAAGATGTCAGATCAGTCTAATTAGTCTTGATGTGTTTATGTTGTCTATTAATGAAGTCTTACTTGAAGATCTGGGCTTAATAGTGATTTCTGAAGATGAATTGATTGAGGATTGGTATGTTGAAGAGTGATGACGCAACTCGTTGAAGATCAGTGATGGTTCTGTGATTATTTCATAATGATTCAGTGGTTCTCTACGTGACTCAACGTTTGTTTCAGAATGGTAGTGACACAATTTCAGGGTTAAATGTTTCGAGATCTATACATGGGTATGCTTCAAGGAAGTCATGTATACATGGAGTATGGCTTGGTATATTTATAAGTGGTTGTGCATTGAAGTTTTTGATCAATTGCGGTTTAGTTTGATCTAGTTGCATTAGTTGATTGAAATTTAGTGATTGTTTCAGTGAATTAATTCAGCATTTGGTTATGTATTTGGCTCAATAATATGTGATGGTTTTAGAATGTGAATGAGTGATTGATTATGTAGTACAAAGATGCAAATTCAGTTTTTAGTGTATTGAGATATGTACACAGGTACTCTTCATGGAAAGTGCACACATATGCGGGTATGGCTCACAATAATAGTGTATATATTCTGACATATGATTGATCAGTGTTTGCAGTGACAAGATTTGGTCACAGTGATGAACAATATGTGGTCTGGTACTCTAATGAATGAGTTTAAAATGATATAATTTAGTTTTGTTGTTTGAGAATAAGTTAGTTCAATGATTGGGTTGGTTGATTCAGTTGGTTCATTGATTGAGTGATTTGTTGCAGTGATTAGTTTCAGTTTTGATATTTGGTATTGGGCTTAAATGATGGTAGTGGGTCCAGTCTGGAAATTTGATGAAACGTGGCCTACAAGTTGTGATGTTTTGAATCAAGTGGATCCAGTGTGAACATTTATGAAATGTGATCCACGGTGGTGCTGAGGTTTAGAGCCTTGAGTGAGGGAGTTGAAGCTTCATTCTAGTGGTATCTGATAAAATAGATGAGGGGCTAGGAGCTCCCTTCCGGTGGGTGCTAGTAAATGATATCAGGGGGTAGGTGCTCCCTTCTAGTGGGTGCCAAAGAATGAGAGAAGGTTGTAGCCTTCTGTAGGTGGGTGTTTGCATGCTGGTATGAGTCTGCGCCAGTACAAGATTGTAAGAAGTTTTTCTTTACAATAAAAATAATACTGAGATGAAAACATCAATGGTTTTCCCCACATTAGGTTTCCACCTAAAATCCAGTGTTCATTTGTGTTTCTTATGTGTGAATGTTTATTTGTTTCTTACTACACATGGTTATTGTTTAATTAATGCTAAATTATGTACTGATACATTGATTCAAGTTAAACAGATGATGAATTAACTAAAAAGTAGTTTATTGGATATACGCTAGTTGTCTACATAACAGTCGCATATATACTCAGGTTTCTTATAGTAAAGTCTTGTACAAAAATATGAGTAAGAAAAGAAAAAGTTTTAGTAAGTTTTTAAAATATGATTCATCCCTCCTCTTAGTGTTTTTCCAAACAATTGGTATCGAAGCCGGTCCTTTGGAAGAAGGTTGATGGTTTGAAGAAAGATTCATCAAGATGAAAAATCAAGAGGGGACATTATCTATTGGAGCAGATGTATGGGAAATCGTTGAAGGAGGCTATCAAAATCCATCCTCCATTCCCACAGATGAAGAGGAAAAGAAGAAATATGAGATCAATGCAAACGCTGTCAATTCTCTGTTAAGGAACTTGATAAAATCATAAATTTTCAAAGTCATGTAGTTGAATATGACAAAGGCTATATGGGACAAGATTATCCAAATTTATGAAGGTGACACCAAGGTAAAAAGTGCCAAAATTCAAACTCTTAGAATTCAATATGAAACTCTCAGAATACACAATGATGAAAGTATCACAAGTTTCTTTCTTAAGGTAGATGAGATCGTGAATTTTTTGAGAACTATTGGTGAAGCAATAAAAGAATCATCACTAGTTGAGAAAATATTAAGGTGTATAACTTCTAAATTCGATTCAAAAGTTTCTGCCATAGAATAAATGCAGTGCTTGAAGAATTTTATTGTTGTACAACTTTGTGGGTTCTAACAGCCTATGAAATGAGAAAAATGGGTCCCTCATATATCAGAGAAGCTACATTCAAAGCTACTGCAAAAGGAAAAGAAAAGGAAGAATTGGGTTATGTATAAGAAGAAGAGGCAAAATTCGTAAAGAAACTCCAAATGGGTACTAGAAGATTCAAAGGTAAGCTTCCCTTCAAAATTTTTGCTTGTAGTTCTATTGGTCATTATGCTCCTAAGTGTCCCTATACAAAAAATCATGAGAAATGGAAAGAAACTGCAAAAATAAATAGGAGAATGTAAAACAAGAGAAGTTTTTATACACATGAAGATAGTTACGGTCTTTAAAATGGTGAAGAAGGTGAGTCTGATCAAGAATTTCATTTACTTATGGCATTTGAAGATAGAAGCAATAATGAGTCTAATTCCCTAGAAGAAAAGGATATTTTTATTGGGAACTTTGAAAATGATAAATCATATGCAGTGACAATTACAGATGTCGGAAAATACTCAAGTTTGGGAGCACCCCGCTTTCTATTGATCAAGAATGAATAATATGGTAACAAAGAATTATTAGGTATGGGATTTTGTTCTAGCTGTGATCTATTTCCTTTTCTATGCAATAATGGTAGGGATGATGACAGTAAAACAACCAAACTTGCACTTATGGGTAAAAGTGAAAGTAAGCACTCTAAAGAGAAAAAAGATTAAAAAAAGATGCCTCTAGAAGTAGAAAATCAAGGCAAGTTAGAAACAATGGAAAATGCAGATGTGCATATGATGAGAAAAGGTAACTACCAATAATGGAAAGAAAATATGAAGTCTAATCTAATGAGTCTTGAGGTTTGGTACCTAGTATGTAATGGCTACACCAAATTCCTCCATCAGATGAGGAAGTGTGAAAGAATAGTAAGGCTTTGAGTGACATCTTTTGTAACATAACTGATTCAACATTAAATAAGGTTATCCATTATACAACTGCAAAGCAAGTGTGGGATAACCTATAAGAAATTCATGAAGAAATCCCAAATGAAGATTCCTCATCAAGGGATCTACTGGGTAATCCTATCCCTAAAAATGTGTCCAAAATGTTAGATGGAGTTCTTAATTCAAAAGAAGTCAGGTTAGAAGAAATTATTGGTCTGAGAACAAAACTTGATCTTTCTTTGAATTTTTTTTTTAATCTTAAAGATAAGTTGTAGGAATATGGCAACAAGGATCATGCTTGTTATGCAACCAACTCACAAAATAGAAGAAAAGATAGATCAACGACTTCAAAATCAGCTTCTTCGAGGGTGAACCCTCCTTTACATTACACAAATGAATAATTCTTGGATGATACAAATGACAAGACCTCCTTTCTATATATAGGAGTCTAAGGGGTCACAATATAATCAGAGCCATCATAGCAATAATATTCTAAGGGCACAACAATAAAAACAATGGGCTTCTAAGGGGCACAACAATAAAAATATGGGGACTACATGGGCACAACAATACAAGAAGGCGGTTGCACTAATAACAATAAGGGGCTACACTAGTAGTATAGGAACTAACATGCCCCTCTCCTTCAAAAAAATGTTGTCTTCAATGCCTGAGTAGTTCTGGATGCTTCTGTATAAAATTCTCATCCTCCCATGTGGAATCTTCAGTGGGTAAGTTCTTCCACTTGATGAGATACTCTGAAATTGATTGATTTCATAGTTGTCGATTTCTTTTTTCTGTGACTACTTTAGGTTCCAATATGATTTTTCCTTCCTCTTCAAGTTATGGTAATATTGTTTAAACTAGAAGCTTATCACCTATAATCCTCTTTAAGCATGACACATGGAAAACTGGGTGCACTCATGAAGATACAGGAAGCTCCAATTTGTATGCCATAGTACCAATATTTTGTAACACCTTGTACAAACCATAATACTTTGGTGATAATTTATTATCCTTCGTAGCTTGCTTGAGGGACATTTGTTTGTATGGTTGTAGTCGTATAAATTCCCAGTCACCTACATCAAAACTTCTTTCGTTGCGATGTTGATATGCCTGTTGTTTCATTCTATTCTGTACCAAAGTGAGGTAATTCTTTAAGAGTTGGAGAACATGTTGTTGATGCTCGATGTGATCTTCCACTGCTTGAACCTTAGAATCTTCTCTTAAATATGATGTGATTGATGGTGGATGATATCCATAAAGTGCTATAAATGGGGTTATTTTTGCTGCAGTATGGAAGGAAGTGTTATACCACCATTCTACTAGGGGCAACCACTTGACTCATTATGTATGTTTATCAGATACAAAGAAATGAAGATATCATTCCAAAAATTTGTTCACTATCTCAGTTTTCCCATTAGATTGGGGATGATAAGATAAGCTATGAGCTAAATGAGTATCCAAACAAGAAAATATTTGTTTAAAAATTTCCAATGAAAATGGGATCTCTGTTGCTTACAATAACCTTTCAATTTCCATGTAGCTTTTGAATTGTTTCCATAAATGCAGTAGCAAATGTATTGGCTTTAAATGGATGAGATAATGCAAAAAAGTGTGCATACTTGGTAAGTCTATGAACTACCACCATGATGACACTCTTTCCTTCGGACTTGGGTAAACTTGTGATAAAATACATTGAAACCTACTCCCAACGTTGACTTGGAATGGATAAAGGTTGTAACAAACCTGGGTCTTAATTGTCTTGACCTTAATTTGTTGGCAAACCAAACATTCCGCCACAAAATTGTGAATATAAGATTTAAGGCCATCCCAAAAAAGTTCCTTCTTAACCCTGTGGTAAGTTTTTAAAAATCCTGAGTGTCCTCCTGAGAGGTGTGCAATTCCAAAGGAATCTTTTGTTTGAGTTGGGAATTCTTACAGAGGTATAAGTGATCTTTATACCATAATGAATCATTTTTCCAGCTAAATGTACCAGATGTACTGGGATCTTGCTGAAACTTTTGAATGTGTTCCAACACTTCTTCGTCATTCTTCCATTCATCCCTTGCTTCGTTTATCCAATCTGGTTGGATAATAGAAATGTCACAAAACAATGCTTCCACATCCTCATCATTTCTTGAGATTGCATCCACAACAACATTTTTCTTCCCTTTTTTGTAGATGATGTCAAAGTCATAACCTAACATGTTTGTGACGCATTTTTGCTTCTCTTCTGAAGATAATCTTTGTTCTAAAAAGTATTTAAGACTATCATGATCCGTTTTCACCTTGAAATGTCTTCCCATTGGGTAGGGTTACCATTTATTAAGTGCATTTAGTATTGCCAACATTTCCTTCTCATAAATAGCTTTGTGTAAATACATTCCTTTGATTAGATGATTTTTGAAAGCAATGGGTCTTCCTTCTTGCATTAAACAACACCAATTCCTTTTCCTGAGGCATCACATTCAACAATAAAGGTTTTTGTTAAATTTGGCATAGCTAAGACTAGTGCTTGGCACATTTCCTCTTTAAGATGTTCAAAGGCCTTCATTGTTTCTGGAGTCCAAGAAAATGCATCTTTCTTTAGTAATTTTGTTAGAGGCACTGATATTCTCCCATAATTCTTAACACAATTGCAATAATACCCTGTCAACCCAAGAAATCCTGGCAGATGCTTTATGGATGTGGGGATTTTCCATTCCTTAATGGCTTTAATTATGCTAGGGTCTACCTTAACACCTTCATGAGATACAATATGGCCCAGATATTCCACCTCTTGTACTCCAAAGAAACTTTCTGAGGCTTTTTCATATAATTGTTTCTCCTCCATTAGTTTGAGCACCCTGTCAATATGTTGAACATGATCCTTGCAAGAGTTACTGTAGATTAGTATATAATCAAAAAATACTAACACAAATTTTCTAAGGAAGGGTTTGAAAATGGAACTCGTCAAACCTTGAAATGTAGAAGGTGCATTGGTAAGGCCAAAAATCATCAATAAAAAATTCATAATCATCCTCATGAGTTCTAAATGTTGTTTTCGAAATGTCTTCAGTCTTCATTCCGATTTGATGATAGCCTGAATGAAGACCCAACTTGGTGAAGTAAATTTCTCCATGTAATTCATCCAATAATTCATCAATGGCAGGAATAGGAAACTTATCTTTAATAGTGAGCTTGTTGAGCTCCCTATAATTTGAATACATGTGCCATGATCCATCCTTCTTGTGCACCAATACTATTGGAGCAGAGAAAGAACTTTGACTAGGTTGAATTACACTAGCCTCTAGCATTTCTACAACCATGCATTCAATTTCCATCTTTTGGGCATATGGATATCTGTAAAGTCTGATGTTTGGATGCACACTTCCTGGAATCAAATGAATAGTATGATCATGATCATGAATAGGTGGGATGAATTTGGGAGTGTCAAATATCTTGGAATGATTGTCCAAAACATTTTGGAGATATGGAGAAATAGATGATTTCAATGTGGGAACCTGTAGTGAACATAATTGTGAAATTACGCCCCATTTTTCTTTCTTTAGAAGTTTAGCAATGATGTTAGAGCTTATTATCTTTCTCGGTTGCCCTGCGATACCCCTTAATTCAACTTCCTTACCTTCCTGTTGTGATGTAAAACAACCCCCATTTCATAAAATTTTTATACAAAATCATAATATGAAATGGGTCCCTTTTAAAAATAAACTTACTTAGATGTGTAAATAAATTGGTACTAACCCATCATAAGAAAAACCCTTATCAAAAGGTTTAAGATAAATGAACTATTCTAAAAGCCTTTTGAATAGAAATAAAGTGTGGCTTTAAAATATTATAAAACTCTTCGTTATTGCGATAAAGCGATCGGAATATCGCATATCGCAATAACAAAGGAAACATATGCAAAGACACATCCATTCTCTCCGATCCGAAAAGGCAATCGCAATCAGAAGATCGGAAAAGTTAAATGCCAAAGCAACAATGTAATAGAGCCTCTTAATTTCTCCGATGCGATAAAGCGTATCGCCATCGGCAATCGGCAATAACAATAACAAGCCAACACATGATGGAAGGCAGACTCAAATCCTCCGATGTGATAAAGCATATCGCAATCAGCGATCGGCAAAATCGCATTAACACAACAATAAAACCCAAATCCATTCCCCGATTGTGATGCATTAATGAGGCACATATCTCGAGAATATATTTAAAAGGTTTGCATGCATTGTATCACCTTTCGGTGATCAGAGATGTTTAAAACAAACATTAAATCCTTTCCTTTCACGTTACCGATCGTCAATTTGCGAATTATCACTGATCATCCATCAAACATATCTAAGCCACGCTTGAATGAATCATTCGGCATATAAATGACATGATGGGCATTTAAAACCTCCTTTACCACGATTGACAAGTTAAACAGCTAATCAATGAAGTAGTTAAGGGTAGATCTTTTCTTTAGATTTTATCCGCGACAATCTTACTATAATCCATTATCACCTGCTGATCGACGTAATTCTTTTTTTATCATATTGGTCTGTAGCAGCATTTCTCTGTATCATGGTTTTTCCAATCGCTTGTGCAGAATTCCGCTGAAATCAAAAATTTGAAACAAATGGGAAAGAAATCAAAGAAATCTGCAGCAACGGCTCCTACAACAGCAATGCAACCATTTAAGGATCCCAGCCCAAGAAAAAAGGGTTAATTTCAGAAACTACGTGCTGCGGTCTTGGAAACACTAGCTGGGAGAGCATCTACAATTTAATAGAAGCAGAGGAGCCTGAAGAAATATCAAAATAAGCCATAGTTGACTCAAGTAACAAATCAGAAGCATCCTTCAAAGATTTAGCTTGTTCATATTTGCACATAATAGCAGCATGAGAAAAAATCCTCCCATATACTGACGTAGTGAGATGGGTGGTAGAGGAAATTCTAGTTTCAAACAGAACATTTTACACAGTTGACGAGAGAATATTTAGCTCTTTTCAGCCTAATGATCTAAGGAAAATGTATCACTTACTTGAGCCTAAAAAGTGGTACAACAAAACCTTCCTTGAAAAATTTTCAAATGAAAACGAGTCAGAAATAGCTCCGATTAGGCAGTGGAGACATTTTCCCAAGAAGCACAAGCACGAATCATCAGGTAAGTACTCTGTGGACTCATTAGCTTCTCCTTACTACTATGCCGGAATTATGATGTGTAGAATGTGGGGAATACATGACTCTACTAAGTTCACTATTGAAATGGTCCCTCTGATGGAGGCGGCAATCAATGGCTATGTAATGGATTGGGCAAATGTTTTATCCAACAAATTAGCCACAACAATTCTTGAATTCAGATCAAATTCACGTAAAACTACTAGGACCATTCCCCCTTTTTATTATAGTGCTTATATTATGGATACTCTTTGTTTTAATTCTGAATATCCAGTACTCGGATGGAGATGGACTCCCCAAGACCCTAATTCAATCCATATTTATCATCAAATGTTATGGAAGGCTCACTTTAAAAATAATTTGTACAAAATTTGCAATGGTTTTATGTTGCCTGTCTACTATGTTATTTTTGATAAGCCTGCCCCCAAGATTTCCAAGGAAGCAGGGATCGACTTGACTGCAGTAGGTAATTGGTTCGGAGAAGACAAGTTCACTTATATAAGGCTTTTTGGTAGCCTTACAAAACCCCATGTCCTTCCCCTGTATGTGCCTGATAAGTTGTTAGCTCGGGAATTGGCCTATCAGATAACAACAGAAGGGACATCCAAAACCCTTAGAAATTCCAAGAAACAGGTATGGCCTACATTTCCTTTAAGATGTGGTGTTTTCACTCTCCATGATTACAAACATGCAGAAAAGGAGGTAGAAAAAATACAAATGCTCAATCTTGCAACAATTCCCAACAGACAATATGATCCAAGAAAAGTTGCCTATAATGTTCTTGAACAAGCCAAACTTACAAAGTTTGATCATGAAAAGGATGACTTTGATGACCTATTTTCCTCAGCAGAATCATTATTTCAGGTAAAAACATTGGCCAGGATCAGGTATCAAGATGAAGGGTTGGAAGTATTTAATATTCTTAGAGAACAGAGGTTGAAAACTCTGTCTCTAGACTTATTAGCCACCACCCCAGCAATCTAGTCAAGCGAGCCTGAACAACAAACTATTGACAAATCTCTTGCTATTGGAAAAATTCCTGAGAAAGAAAAAGTGCCAGAATAGGAGAAAGAACAGGGAAAAGGCAGTGAACACATGGATATAGATACTCAGATTGATCCCAAGCTCCTTAAAGAATGGAAACAGTTCGATTCCATTATAAGCAATCCTGAGAATTCACAGGGTTTTAGCACGCCTGAAGTGACAATTGGTCACAAGACAGCAACAAATATGGTTCCAACTGAAGGAACCAATGGCCTACCCATAAGTCAAGATGTAGAAATAATTCCTAAGGATCCATCGGATGAAATCGTTTTGCATATAGAAGAAATACCACCTTTAGATGTCTTCTACAACCCTAAGCATAGGGCTGTAGTAAAAAGACAAAGGAAAAAGAGAAGGCTTGATCAATCTTCCCTTTTACCTGCACAAACAGAGATGGCTAATGTGGTATGGAAAGAAGAATTCAATCCTTCCGAAGACCTCACAAAACTCTCTCAATATGCTGGGGCCTACTCGGCAGCTACTATGGATAAAGCATCAGAGGTTAGCAATTTACTCAAAGAAAAAGATCAGACAATTGTTTCATTGGAAGCACAGGTATCTGAAAGACAACAGAGAATAGAGCAATTAGAACAGTAGCTAGCAGCGCAACAACAATCAAATAACCAGCTAAATGAGCAATTACTCAAGGAGAAGCAGAGGATAGACCAAAGTGCAGTGTAGAAACAAAAGGAGTTATCCTTAGCATTGGCCAAGTTGAAGACAATGAATGAACAAATGAGCAAAACAAAATATGAGCAAATTGCTCAACTATCACAAAAAATAGAAAAGTTCAAAATTTTTCCTCAACCAGCAAAGTTCAGGTCCAAAGCTCTCCAGATCAAGAAGGCATTGATTAAACAGCTAAATTTATTATGTCATAATATTTCCCATGCTGAGCCCCTCTATGAGATTTCTTCATCAATGATTGACAAATCAGTTGATGCAAGGTAGAATTTGGAACAGGCCGATGAGACTTTAACAAACTTTCTTGCCTGGCAAGAAATCAGTGAAGGGCAAGCTGCAAATCTGCCTAGAATTCTAGAATCACACAAGAAAATTCTTTTCCTAGAATGGCAATCATAATTGATGAAAGCAGAAAGGGAAACTTCAAGATGTAGATCAACAACTAGTAATTTGATTGAGTTAATTAATGACACTCTTTATCTGTCTAATTTGATTTCATAATGCACTCTTGGTAAACTGCCATCAACCAAAACATTGGAATAGACATGCAAACAAGAATTGGAAAATAAGGAGCGATTAATTGCAGGCATCCAAAGTTTAGCTTGGGATACCCTTTGGTCCTTCCTAGTTAAACCATACAGTCAAAGGGCTACACTGAAATGTTTAACCGATGCAATCGGTTACATGATTCCTGAAATTCATGATGCTACGTATTCAACCCAACTACATTCACGTCTGAGTCACCCTCCAGAATTGCAGCCAATGCTTGCTATCTGCCAGCTCAAACCAAAGGATGATCGACTGAAACACTGAATCATTCTACCGACTGCAAGCAGGCCTATTTCAAGGAGATTTTCACAATTTGGTTATACCACCTCATAGCATTTTTATTTCATAATTAGTTAACTTAGATAGTATTTATAGACCCTTTCATGTCTTTAGAAGGGGTCTTCAATTTTTGTATAAAACTTGGATCGAGAGTCACACTATTGTGCTTCTGATATATATTTTTTTATAAAGACTAAACGTATATTGTAAATTTTAATGAAGAATACTTTGATGAGATATGCACTACTGCTTTTTGTGAGAGTATTTCTAAGTTAGAAGACAGAATCTGAATGCGATTGATATCAGGAGGGATCCAAATTACATATGGTACTATTTGTAGGTTTTAACCCTGTATAGAAATTACCTGCATACGAATTCTTAAACAAAGAAAATAAACAATGCGAGAGCATAACCCATAAAACACATATGCCCAGAGATTTTTCCCTGGATCCCAAAACCGGGACTACCAGCTTGATTTTTCATTATGTTCCCTTCAATGTTACAATACATATTTATACATGCCGAAGCATCCAATACCATGGACCGAAAACCATCGCATCCAATACCATGGACCAAAAACCATCGCGTCCAAAAAAAAAAACATGTGCGAAAAGCATGCACAAAACCATAGGTGGGTCCGCCCAACCTAACATATGGTCCAAAACCAAATTTTTTCGGGGCGCTGCCCCGGACCCCATAAAGTGGGGTTACGGGTGCCCTTCAAACCCCCTATTAACTATGTGGAAAGAATATAACACAACTCAACAATCTCCCACTTGTTGTTTTCTTTCCACAGGGGGCCACAGGAGAGCTTAGTCATTTTTTCAGCCTTGAGATTCCCATTGCTTCTCTACACCAAGAGAACTTCTCAGAGCTCACAGATTTTGTCAATGCATCTGCAGTATTCTTCAAAGTGTCCACCTTTACCAGCAACACCTTTCTGTCTTCTATCATATCCCTCACAAAGTGATACTGAACATCAATGTGCTTTGTCTTTGAATGATAAGCAGGGTTCTTTGCCAAGAAAATTGCACTTTGGCTGTCACAGTCTATTCATATAGCTCCCTGTACTAACCCCATACTTGAACACAATCTCTGCAACCAAACTGCTTCCTTGCTTGCATGAGTGGCTGCCATGTATTCTGCCTCTGTAGTTGATAGTGCCACTACAAATTGTTTCTTACTCATCCAACTGACTGCACCTCCAAATAGGTTAAACACATACCCACTTGTAGATCTTCTCTAATCCAGATCTCCAGCCCAGTCTGCATCAACAAAGCCATGAATATCCAACACTCTGTCCAATCCTAGTCTTCCTTGGTAGCACAAACCATAATCACTAGTGCCACGCAAATACCTGAAAACCCGCTTCACTGCTGTCCAGTGCTCCTTCCCAGGTTTTGACATAAACCTGCTCAATACTCCCACTGCATGTGCAATGTCTGGTCTAGTACAGACCATTGCATACATCAGGCTACCCACTGCACTTGCATATGGAACACGGGACATGTCCTCTTCCTCTTCTTGTGTCTTGGGACACTGTTCAGCAGATAACCTCACACCTACAGGAATAGGAACCTTCACCGGTTTACTATCCTGCATATTAAACCTCTGGAGTATTGTCTCGACATACTTCCTCTGGTTTAACTAGATCTTCCTCTTTGACCGATCTCTTTTAATTTCCATGCCCAAAATATAGTTTGCAGCACCAAGATCTTTCATGTCGAATTTGGAGGACAATTGGGTCTTCAAATCTTGGATAATTTCTTTGTCATTTCCAACCAGCAACATATCATCCACATACAAGACCAGATAAATAATACGGTCACCAATTAATTTAAAATACACACAATGATCTGCTTTGCTTCTGGTGAAGCCAAGTTCTCGTATAAATGTATCAAATTTCTGATACCACATCCTTGGTGACTGTTTTAACCCATACAGAGACTTCTTTAACTTGCATACCAGTTCTTTCTTACCCTTCACCGCAAAGCCTTCAGGTTGCTTCATGTAGATTTCCTCTTCCAAATCCCCATGAAGAAATGCTGTCTTCACATCCATCTGTTCTACCTCAAAATCAAAAGTAGCAGCAACAGATAAAAGTAATCTAATAGAAGTTACCTTGGCAACAGGAGAAAAAATATCACCAAAATCAATTCCTGGCACGTGGGAATAACCTTTTGCTACCAACCGAGCTTTGTATTTCTCCACCTTTCCTTCTGCATTTGTCTTCTTCTTGAACACCCATTTGCTGCCAATGGGTTTCCTTCCAGCCGGCAACTCCACCAGATCCCAAGCCTCATTTTTGTGCAAAGATTCCATTTCATCGACCATGGCCTCTTTCCAGAGTTTTCCATCCTCTGAATCCACTGCTTCCTACACAGTTTTGGGATCATTATCAGTAACAGAAAAAGCAAAATTTGAACTGAAAGCAGATGGGCTATACCTTTCTGGCTGCCTTCTTTCTCGAACTGATCTTCTCACAGCCGGAGTTTGTGGCTCTTCATCTTCTGGTTCCTCCTCTGCTGCAGAGTCTGATTCTTCCTCCTTTGGCTCAAACTCTATCTTCTCAGGTTCCTTTGGTTGGACTTCATGTTGAATAACATCTTTTACCTCTCTGAACAACACATCTCGGCTGTACACAACCTTCCGTGTGATTGGGTTCCAAACCTTATAACCCTTTAAACCATCCTTATACCCAATAAAGATGCACTTTTCAGATTTACTATCCAACTTGGTTCGTTTCTCCTTTGGAACATGTACATATGCATCACATCCAAATACCCTTAGATGTGAAAGAGAGGGTTTCTTACCAGTCCATACTTCTTGTGGAGTCTTATCCTCCAACGCTGATGAAGGTGATATGTTGATCAGGTAACATTCAATATCCACCGCCTCTGCCCAGAATTCCTGTCCTAACCCAGCACCACTGAGCATGCTTCTTGCCCTTTCCATCAACGTCTTGTTCATTCTTTCTGCGACTCCATTTTGCTGAGCTGTATATGGAGTAGTCTTTTGCCATGCTATACCACACTTCTTACAAAATTCTTCAAACTCCTTGCTGCAAAATTCTCCACCATTATCTGTCCTCAGCACCTTTATCTTCTTCTCTGTCTGATTTTCCACCAGAGCCTTAAATTCTTTAAACCTGTCAAAGGCTTCAGATTTCTTCTTAAGAAAATATATCCATGTATTCCTTGAGAAGTCATCTATGAATGATACATAGTACACAGACTTACCCAGTGATGGAACCTTCACAGGTCCAAACACATCACTGTGCACAAGCTCTAATATCTGTTTCGTCCTCTTACCACCAGAGGGGAAACTCACCCGATTCTGCTTCCCATATACACAATTTTCACAGAAATCAAAATCCAGAGAGCTATTATTCATACCTTCTACCATACCTTTACCATGAAGTATTCGAAGGCCCTTCTCTCCAATATGTCCAAGCCTTTGATGCCACAACATGGTCTTCTCTCCAGAGGCAACTAGATTCTCTACTCCATTTTCAGGAACCGTAGAACTATTGTACCCATCAACAACAGTGCTACCTTGCAGCTTGTACAGAGTTCCAATCCGAACTCCCTGCATTAATATCAGTGCTCCTCGAACCATCTTGCAGGTATCTTTCTCGAACACCGTCTTTACACCTGCATCATCCAACTTGCTTACAGAAATCAGATTTCTGGCCAATGCAGGAATATGTAGAACACCCGGAAGTGTTCTAACCCTTCCACCTTGAAACTTCAACTTTACTTTTCCCCGACCAATGATTCTAGCCTTCCTATCATCTCCTAAGAAGACATCACCACCATCGTATTTCTCATACTCGCAGAACCACTCTCTATGGCGAGTGAAGTGAAAGGATGCACCTGAGTCAATCAACCATGCCTCATGATCTACATGTGTAATTGAAGAAGCCAGGTACACATCCCCACCTTCATCTGAGGTGGTTTTCGCCTCTGCAGAAGGAGCATCATCAGATCCCTTTCCTTTATCAGGAGCTTTAGATTTACAATCCCTTCTGAAGTGCCCTTCCTTTCCGCATTTCCAGCACACCACCTTTGTAGGTTTTCCTGGAGATTTAGATCTCCCACTCGATGACTTATTTTTGTTTCTGTTCTGGGAACGTCCTCGTACAGACAAGGCATCGCCATTCAGGTTGTCCATATTTTTCCGTCTCATCTCCTCCGTCAGCAAGGCTGAGACTATTTCATCAAACTGCAAAGCAGTTGCATTGCTACCTATTGCAATAACCAGACTATCCCACGAATTTGGTAGAGAACAAAACAGACTGATGCACTTATCTTCATCTGAAATTTTAATATCAATAGATAATAACTGACTTACCACAGTATTAAACGCATTCAGATGCTCTGTCACCGAGTCTCCATCTTTCATCCTCAGGTTATACAGCTTTTTCCGTAGGAACAGTTTATTCACCAGAGACTTAGATTGGTACAAAGTCCCTAACTTGACCCACAAAGCCTTTGCCGTAGCTTCCCCTGATACATTCAGCAATACTGAATCCGAGACACACAATCATATTGTGCTCTTTGCCTTCTGATCCAACTTCTTCCATTCTTCATCGGTCACTCCCGATGGTTTACTACTCGTATCTACCGCGATCCACCGATCTTTATCCACTAACAGATCCTCCATCTTGAGTTTCCACAACTCAAAATTCTAACCATTGAACTTCTCAATCTCTATCTTTCCACTGCTCGCCATCTTCTTTCACCACTAGAATCGATCTCGCAGATCTCCCACTTGAACAGGGTCTACCACAGGCTTGAGCGAAACCCCTCAGCAACAAAGACGTCCCCTTGAAGCCAAAACAGCTCCAATACCAAATGTAGGTTTTAACCCTGTACAAAAATTACCTGCATACGAATTCTTAAACAAAGAAAACAAACAATGCGAGAGCATAACCCATAAAACACATATGCACAAAGATTTTTCCCTGGATCCCAAAACCGGGACTACCAGCTTGATTTTTCATTATGTTCCTTTCAATGTTACAATACATATTTATACATGCCGAAGCATCCAATACCATGGACCAAAAACCATCGCGTCCAATACCATGGACTGAAAACCATCGCGTCCAAAAAAAAAAACATGTGCGAAAAGCATGCACAAAACCATAGGTGGGTCTGCCCAACCTAACATATGGTCCAAAACCAAAATTTTTCGGGGCGCTGCCCCGGACCCCATAAAGTGGGGTTACGGGTGCCCTTCAAACCCTCTATTAACTACGTGGAAAGAATATAACACAACCCAACACTATTATCTATGTCTTTGCTCCATTCTTTTATATGAATCAACATTTATTCAATATTACTATCATTAGATATATGTATGTGTTTTAACAGTAGTTGTTATACTTATCACTATTGAATGTTTAAGGAATGTTATTCTTTCAATCATATTTATGTCAATGATATTTGAAGAATAGTGTAATAATGTTTTAATGATTACTTTGTTCAACTACTTGAACAAAGTAATTATCATATGAATGAATGTCTTTTTTATCAATGGAGTCATCTATATGCCTATTTGTGGATAAATATCATCAAAAGTTACACTAAAGTGGAAATTTCCCGGGCTAGATTAGTTGTTTATAATTTTTCATTTTAGAATAAACCATCCATCATTATCATTAGATAATAGAAAATCAACCACTTATCCATCCTATTTACAAACCAGTGGGAAACTAGTCCCATTATATCCAGTCGGAGCCACCACACCAAACGGAAAAGGAGCTACATTTAAGGTCCAGACTAGGTGGTTTTCCCCGATGTTGATGCAGCGATTTTTGAGGCATCAACATTTTTGATGCTAGAAGGAGGGCACGAACTGTGAATGGTGAGCAAATCCAAACCTACAACCCATTCTGAGAGTAAATCTCCATCCACCTCACCTCTGACCTCTCCTTTGCATGCTGGAACCCCAGTCTCCAAACGAGAAGATGAGGGGACAACTACCACCGCTCAACCCCAACATACCCCATAACAATTAACTCTAGAGTCTCCTGAAGAATAGTCTCTTATCCATAAACTTCAAGGCTTTTCAATATCACCACAGAAATCTGAGGTATCTCAAGGTAGTGAGACTTCGCAATTCATTACACCTCACCACCTCACCAGACTTCAGAGTGGGAAGCTTGGTATTGAACCTACTGAGTTGCCTTTACCTGAAAGGAAAAGGGCAAGAAAAACAATTGAAGGATCTGATAGTGAGACTATCTCATCATCATCCATTTCATCTTCTCCAGTGCGAAGTCAACCATCCACTCCTCCATTACACATTGTTGTTCAACAGGAATCTGGAACTTCAACATCTCAACCACCTCAAACTTCAATATCTTCTCCTTCCCAAACATCTGGAACTTCATCAAGAATATCATCTAGTATTAGTTCCACAATGGCTCAGAATCCATTGAATAATCCTGGTGCAGTCACGATGCCTACACCATTACATCCATTGCCAGCACATCCTAAAAAATGGTTGCCGAAATTTAATTCAAATGCAGGAATACAAGCTGATGAGCATATTAACGACTTCATGTTGGCAGTTAACTTAAAAGGAGTGACAGAGGAAGATGTTGTTGTTAGGCTTTTCCTTTATACCTTACAAGGATCAGCTGGGTCTTGGTATTTTTCCTTGCCCTCAGGATCCATTACAAGTTGGAACATTTTTCAAGAACAGTTTTTGACTAAATATGGTGATGACAGATCTCTAACAACGTTAATCAATGATCTCTCGAATCTTAGGATAGAATCTAAAGAAACTATAAAGGAGTTCAATTCACAGTTTAATAAACTCTTGAATAAGATTCCAACTGCCTCTAAACCGAGTGAGAAAATTAGAAGCGAATGGTATATAACAACTTTACCTTCAAATATAGCTATTTTTGTAGATAGAGCTGCAAAACCAACTCTAGCTGAAAACATGAAAGAGGCACTTGTTGTAGAGAAACGCGTTATTACTTTAGAAAAAAAGGCTACTCTTGAAGACAAAAAATCCAAAAAAGTTTCTTTCAAAGATGATTCAAAGAAGAAAATGCCTAAAGACCCATATGATATGGAGGGTCTCCAAAATGTTCTCAAGACTATGTCAAATGAAATGGTATAAATCAAGAAGTAGCTGAGACTTCAACAAAAAGGCCATTTAGAAACATTAAGAAATCTAAATCAAAACCACCAAATGCTATATCCAATGCAGACTTAGATCCCGAAGAGGAAAAAGAAGAAGAAACAGTCTTATCATTTGAAGAAACTGAAGAAGAAGAGACTTTAGAATGTCATGGGATGTGGGACTTTATTTTGCCTAATTTCGATACAGAAAATGAATAGGAAGCTTTCCCTGTAACTACTAGGAGTAAGGGTACTCCTGAACCTGTTCAAATAACTCAAAAGAAAAGGAATGCAGGTACTACTACCAAGGAAAAAGTTCCCACAAAGAAATCTACAGCGATACCTTCCCAAAATCAGCCATCAGCTTCAAATCCACCTCCAACATCTAAGACATTAGTAGTTACGGATTCTATGGACTACAATATTATTGAAGACATGAAGAAAACATCGGCAAATATCACCATGTTTGAGCTTAGTAAACTCAAACATTAACAAAAATTGCTGCTTAAGGAGTTAAATGCTGTACCTTCTTCTCCTCTTCCAAATGCTATATTGTCCAACGCTGCTAATGAAGCAGGTAAACCACCTCCTGGTAGAGTAGAAGCTACTGATGCTGTTTTAATTGGAGATAGATCAAATTCCCATACTCCTCCTTTTATCTTAACATACAAGATCTATAATAGAAATCTACACAACTGTTTGATTGACTCAGGAGCTTCCTCGAATATAATGCTAGCTTCAGTTTGTTCCAAACTGAACATTGAACCCCAAAAGTCTGTAATTCATATTGTCCAGTTGGATAGAACTAAGGTCTAGATTTTAGGAGAAATCAACTCAGTTACTATTAGGTTATTAGCTGATCCAAGAGTGGTTCAGAGAATTGATATTTTAATCACTGATATACCTGAATTCTATGGTTTGATTTTGAGTAGAGACTGGTCTGAGAAACTTCATGGTTATATTTCCACCGATTGGTCTCATATGTAGCTGCCTTATAAAGGAAAGCCAAATTAGATCAAGATCGATCGGGAGAAACAAATGACCCATATTGTTGTTATAGACATTTTTGTGCCTTATAGATATAAGCATGAAATGTCCATAAACCAAGGGATCCTAAGTCCCTAAAAGTGTTGTTCCAGCTCCTAAAGAAACAAGGTCAACAAAGTACAACTCCTCCCAGAAGTTCTCCACCAGAAACTGCTCAAAACTAGTCAAATCAGGATCATTTCAAGTGCTCCACTAGCTAGCTGTGTTGCAAAGCACCCAAATACACTGGCTAGGTGCGTTGTAATGCACTTGAATGCACTACCAGGGTGCGTTGAGCGGGAAATGACAAGTGGCAGAGTCATTCCGCGAGGTGGAGAGACAAGGAAAGCTTCCAGAATCTTCTCCAATGACACTTGCCTCACTGAATTCGACCAGTGATGAGTAAGAGGCTCTCAGTCTCCAAGTGGAAGCAAGAACTGACAGAGAGAAGCCACTAATCAATCCATGAGCTGACTCATCCTCTTTGTAAACATCTATATATGGATCCCTCACCAAGAGATCCGGAGGCTGGAATTTTGTACATTGCAGAGAATTGCTGTTGGTTTTGTGATAGATATCAGAGTATTGGGTGATTTTGCTTTGTTGGAGGTGAAGAAGGGATTCTATGCTGGGAGGTTGATGCTGAAGAAGATACTCAAAATGACCTCTACCATCCTTCAGTAGTTGATTTTCTATCAAATACTGTAAAAACGATGGATTCCGAGCGAAACTTGTCCAACATTGAAAAGACTATAGCCATAAATATCTCGACCAAAACAGATGTTGTAGAGAATATTTATGTCGGCAAATGTTGTTCTCCTTTAGAACTAGAAATATATAACGCTCTTTTTCGCGAACTCAGAGATGTATTTGCCTGGTCATACAGTGAAATGCCAGGCATCGACTCGAGTATCGTTGAACACGAAATCAAGATGTATCCAGATGTTAAACTGGTACGGCAACGGCTGAGGCAGGTGCACCCCAAGAAAGTCGCTGCCATTAAGGCAGAAGTTGAAAAACTCCTCCATGCTGGTTTCATCTACCTGGTTCCGCTAACCGATTGGGTATCGAACATTGTCTCGGTTATGAAAAAACAAGGGACAATTAGAGTGTGCGTCGATTATAGGGATGTAAATAAATATCCGCCCACAGGACCAGTCAAAGACTGCATTCATTTGTCCGTGGGGCACATTCGCATATCGAAAATTACCATTTGGTTTAAAGAACGCAGGGGTGACGTTTCAGAGGGAAATGAATTATGCCTTCCATGACATCAAGAACATCGTTCAACCTTATCTCGACGACCTTCCGGCTCATTCACGAAAGCGGACTGATCATCCGCAGCATTTAAGAGCGATATTTCTACGTTGCCGACACTACAAGATACGACTCAATCCGCACAAATGTGTATTTTGCGTTAGTTTTGGTCGTTTACTTGGCTTTGTAGTCTCCAAGGATGGGATTCGTCTCGACCCTTGTAAGGTCCAGGCAATCATAAATTGCCTCCACCTTCGAATTTGCTTCAGATTCAGAAACTCCAAGGGAAAGAAAACTTTCTGAGAAGGTTCATCCCAAATTACGCCGAACTTTCTAAAGGTTATACACGTCTTTTGAAAAAAGGGGTACCCTTTAACTGGGATCAGGTCGCGCAAGCTTCCTTTGATGCTTTAAAAGATTCCCTAATGAGAGCATCATTAATGTACGCCCTGATTATCAAAGAGACTTTAACCTGTATCTGGCTGCGGCAGATACGACCATCGCAATGGTTTTAGTTCAAGAAGTCGATGGAATTGAACATCCTATTTAATATTTAAGTAAGAACTTAAATGATACAGAAAGTAAATATTCTTATGTCGAAAAACTAGCGCTTGCAGCGGTTCAAGCGATACAAAGATTTCGACACTATGTCCTTTTTTGGAAAACTACCATTCTGTCATATTACAACCCCATGACTTATATATTGTCACGACAGTTGCTGGGGGGAAAATATTCAAAATGGATAGCAATCCTTCAAGAGTTTGATCTGGATTTTGTAAAATCCAAGTCAAAGAAAGTTCTAGTCTTCGCAGAATTATTATGCGATCTCCCATCGTCGTCCAACGATGAAACATCCGAAGAATCAATCGTGGATGAAAGTTTGTTTCTAATATCTACAAGCAATGAGTGGTATGGAGATATAATCATTTATCTCCAAACCCAAAAATTCAGGCCAAACACCTCTCAATCTGAACAAAAACGTATTCGATACCAAGCAAAAGACTACATGATCGTCGGTGATACACTTTACCGTCGTGGTACTGATACAGTTCTGAGGAGGTGCCTCACCCATGAGGAAGCCGAAAAAGCCCTGAATGAGTGCCATTCAGGCGCGTGTGGGGGTCATCAATCTGGATATGCTACAGCACAAAAAATCTTACGAGCAGGATACTTCTGGCCAACCATGTTCAAAGATTGCATAACCGCAGTCAGAAGTTGCCATGCTTGTCAAATTTTTGATAGCAAAACTAGAAGACCACCCACACCTTTACAGCCAATAGTTGCTGTTGGTCCATTCGCCAAATGGGGCATCGATTTCATGACATGTCACCCCACCTCGACTGGGGGGCATGGGTATATTATAGTCGTAGTTGACTATTTTACTAAATGGGCCGAGGCGATGCCTACATTAGATAATACTGGTGAAACAACTGCCCTTTTCTTTTTCAATCATGTAGTTGCTAGATTCGGCGTACCACAGGCCATAGTCACAGATCATGGATCGCATTTTCGCAATCACATGATGGTTGAATTAGCTGCCAAGCTAGGGCTATCTCACGACATCTCTACTCCATATTATCCGCAGGCCAACGGACAAGTTGAAGCAATCAACAAGGTCCTGAAGCGCATGCTGCAAAGGATGATCGGAGTTCACAAAAGAAGATGGCACCTAATCCTGTACTCAGCTTTGTGGGCTTACCGAACATCGGTAAGGAATGCGACCGAGTTCACACCCTTCCAACTGGTATATGGCTTGGAAGCAGTCTTACCAGTCCAATGTCAAATCTCGTCTCTCAAACTCGCAATCGATCTCCTCCCCAGAACTTCAGAAGAAGAAGCTCGTTTCTTGGAATTAATCCAATTGGATAAAACCCGTCGTGACGCCGCGTTGGCCAACGAAGCCCATAAGAAACGAGTCAAGGCGCAGTTCGACAAAAATGTCAAACCCCGTGTCTTCTCGGAAGGTGACTTGGTCCTGCTTTACGACCAGGAATCTGATAAGTTGGGAGCAGGTAAATTTAAGTCTTTATGGATGGGCCCCTACATTGTTAAGCAGGTGTTAGCAAAAGGAGCCTACGAGTTGATGGATTATGACGGGATTCCGCTGGCGCAACCTCGTAATGGGTTGTACCTCAAGCATTACTACGCCTAGTAGTAACCAATATGCTTTTGTTATATTTTTGTTTTCGCTAAGAGTGTTTTTTTTGGTCGAGTAATCCACCTTTTTACATTTATTGCAGATGTCAAACCCATTGGAACCATGTGTTGGATATATCGACGGAGCAAGTCGTAGTTCGCGGAACCTGTCCTCCGCAGCTTGGGCCATTTTTGATCCAAGCGGCGAGTTAGTAAGTTTCAGAGGCGTATGTATTGGTCGATCAACAAACAATATCGCTGAATATAGTGCGTTGATAGAACTTCTCTCTGATGCCATCACTCATGGTATACGCCGACTAATCGTCAGGCTAGACTCACAACTCGTAATACTGCAACTCAATGGTATATATTCCGTCCGAAACCCAGCTATTTATCGCATGTTCCTAAGGGTTAAGATTTTGGAAAGACAATTTGATCAAGGATAATTTTAGGGGCGAATGTTCGCCCTTTGGCGAAATTAAGGGGTTTTAAATTTTTAGTGGGCGAATATTTTGTATCATAGTACATTTTTACAAATCACCTCAAATAGCCCACCTTATTTTAAGGGAGAGGGTAAAAAAGGTAAATTTAGCCCTTGAAATTAGGACTTACAACCTTCCATTCGCCCATTTTCAAGAATAGGTTTTATTTAAGTGAATCCATTCGCCCATTTTCAAAAATAGGTTTTATTTAAGTGAATCCTATGGGCCAAATACCATATTTATAAAAGAGGTATGGTAAATTAATAAAAATATAAATAAATGAGAGGTATGGTAAATAAATAAAACATTTTTTATATTTACTCCATAAGTCACCTTATATACATGTAAGGGTGTAAACAAATAAAAATATAAGTAAAGTGGAGGTATGGTAAATAAATAAAACGTCTTTTTATACTTACTCAAAAGGTATGGTAAATAAATAAAAATATAAATAAACTAGACGTATCGTAAATAAATAAAACCTCTTTTTATATTTATTCCATAACCCTCGTTCTATTTATGAAGGCTCAAGAAAGAGGTTTTATTTAAGTGAATCCTATGGGCCAAATACCATATTTGTAAAAGAGGTATGGTAAATTAATAAAAATATAAATAAAGGAGAGGTATGGTAAACAAATAAAATATTTTTTTATATTTACTCCATAAGTCACCTTATAAATAAATAAAACCTCTTTTTATATTTATTCCATAAACCTCGTTCTATTTATGAAGGCTCAAGAAAGAGGTTTTATTTAAGTGAATCCTATGGGCCAAATACCATATTTGTAAAAGAGGTATGGTAAATTAATAAAAATATAAATAAAGGAGAGGTATGGTAAACAAATAAAATATTTTTTTATATTTACTCCATAAGTCACCTTATATTTAAGAACGCTCAAAAAATGGGTTATATTTAGGTGAAACCTATGGCAAAAATACTATGGGACAAATACAATGGACTAGATTGTTATTAATACCATGCAAAAAACCATTATTAACCCTAATATTAGAATTAATAAAAATAAAAATGGCACATGGTATTGGCCCATGGTATTCACCAAAATGGCACATGGTATTGGCCCATGGTATTCACCAAAATGGCACATGGTATTGACCCATGGTATTCACCTGGAATGTAGCCTATTTAAATGGGGGAATTAAACCAACATGTAGCCTATGCTAAGATTCACTAGGACTTTACAAAGTTTTATTATTTAGTGAAAGACTCGCCAAGATCTTACAAGATTTTATAATTGAGTAAAATATTCGCCATGCCTGGTGAGAGATTCGCCAAAAAATTATATATACATATTATATTATTGATAAAATCGCCTTCCATTTTTCCTATATACCACGGAGATTTGCCCATTTATTATATTTATAAATTTACGGGGGCTCTTAAAATTTTCCCTGAATTTGATCTTATTCAATATCAGCATATTTCCAGAAACTTAAACACATTAACCGACTCATTAGCAAACTATGTGTTAGATAGACATTTGCAACATTTATAAAAAGAAACACATCGTCAATGTTCTACATGTGGATCACATAACTCAATCAGAATAAAACTCCGAAAATCAAAAATACATATATAGCTGTTTATGGTTTACACATAATGTTCTGTAACCAAGACAAAATCGGTCACAGGACCCAAAAACTCAAAATGCTAGGGGGCACCCTAGTCTAATGATGCTCGTGATAGCAAGTCACAGCCTGTGCGATCATGCGTAAGAGACGAGTCCATCGTCTGGGCACACCAGTAGTATGCCGCTGTAACTGCAAAGGTAGCTCGTCGATCCTCACATCTGGGATACCGAGAGTAAGGCTCTCAACCTGCTCCTGCACAGCGATAAGAGTCTCGGCCACATTAAGGTCGCGAAGAATAACTCTTTCGACGACCTCTCTTGCTGGGGCAACAGCTGGTACTCTCACGCGAACTACTGGACGAACATGACCAACATCTGCATGTACACATGAGTTTGATCAGGGTCTTGATAGAACAAAGCACAAGGACATTATAAACAAAAATAGTAAACAACAATATGGTCAGAGATTTTACCAATAGCACCCCACTGCTCGCCATCCGGCAGTACCAAATCTGGATCACCCCGGAAGTCCATGCCGGCATATGGATACTCAGAATAGACCATCTCCTAACGATCACACCACCTGAAGAAGGTATCAGAAAATGAAATCTGAGATCGACCAGCATGCCTAGACATATGGTCAACCCATCTCTGCATATGTGGTTCGGTAGGAGAAGGTAAATCGAGTGCAATGTACTGCGGTTGCATCAGTGGTATCTTCTCCAAGGCAAAGGTGGTCAAAATAGAACCGAACCCAAAGTTCTTTAACTTCCCGTCCTTTATCTTGGTCAACTGTCCTTTCATTCCAAGAAGTACTGCATCGCACCAGTTGAACACCTTCGGTTGGAGGCATTCCAAGGCATGCTGCATATAAGATTTGTTGGCTACATGAAGAGATGCACTACCGGCCATCCTACCAAAAGTAAATAGGATAGTCCTAAGGGATCTATCAGTGACCTCACGGATGATGATCTTGCCGTCTTTACTCGGCTAAGATCCTTCCCTGCAATACTAGCAGACATAATCTCTCACAGAATCGCCTCCTCGGGCCGAACCTGACAAAGAGATGGGGGCACCCCGCCTCGACAAGCCAGTCAAGAAATAGATGTCTACTGTAGTCAAGGGGATAGATTTGCCCCTAATATGGAAGACCTGGTTGATAGGATCCCAAGAGTCAAGCGAATACTTCAGCAAGTTAATCTGCTGTCTCATGCTAGAGATGCGGAAGAACTTCAGCAAGCCACAGTTCCGCAACGCGTTCACTGTAACAGGATCATGTAGGGCAATCATGTCCTCTTCTTCATGTTCTCGTTCTCGCCATGTAAGGGTCATTTTGCTCCAATATCTCTCCAAAAACAAACAAAAGAGGAGATTAGATCATGAATTTGATGAGAAACAGGTAAAAGTTCCATTAAAAACTGTGCAAGAACTTTCCTTTCTGCGCCCAACGCACCTGCAGCAGTGTTGCAGGTACGTTGAAGGTCAAACTGCCTTCATAAGGACCAACATTCAGCATAGGTTTTGATGGGCCCAGGGTGCGTTGATGGCAGAACGAGCCCATCAAACCCCAGGGGCTCAGAAAAGCAGGGAACAGAGCACAGAATGCAAAAAGGAAACCATGAAATGAAAGAGCTCGGGTTTAGCTCCTACCTGGTCTAGACGGTGCCGAGAATCGTCCACAGAATCTCCCGAAATTAGCTGATGAAAATCGAGGGGCAAAACACCTCCAAAGCTCCAACAAACCAAGTTCAAATGAAATGACAAAATGAGAGGTAAAAAACACTTTTTAATTACTTTTACGTAGTTCGAAGTAAGGTATTAGCGTTTTAATCTCGTTTTCAAAGCAAATATTGTTCATTTCTAACTAGTTTGATGAAGCAGTTGAAAATACAGTACTATCTTTGAAGGACAAAGCTGTCTATGGTAAAAAATCAAAACAAGACCACTTAATCGAGCAGTTTTAGCACATAGTTCAAGCTCGTTAAAAAATAAACATAAGATCGAGCAAGTGTTTCCGCTCGCGTTTAAGCTCGTTAAAAAATGAACTATCCTCCGGTAAATAACCACCGTGAATGAAGCATTTTCAGCCATTAAAGCCTTGGTCGTGTTTGCACCGTCACCTCCACTTTTCCATTGGCCGATCATTCACCTCCATTTGATTGTTTACCCATTTTGAGGAACAGCTGCGAAGAGTGATTTCACTAGCCATCCTTGTGACACTGCCGTGATTGGAAAATTCAAAACCTTACCTGGAATCAGCTGCTACCCATTTTATCACTTGTTCCTCAAAAGACGAGTCTTCTTTAAGCTCTTTTCATTTGACTCGTAAAATATGAAAAGATTGCCGAGTTTTGGCCTTCCAGCTCATTAAAGCGATAGGAAGCGCTATCCCTCCTCTAGATTTTAATCTTTTTGGACCTGAGGGATTATTGCACAAAAAGATCGAGCGCTTGTTTTGTTCGGCTTGTTAAAACTATCGAAAATTCATCCCTTCTATATTGTTTTATACTTTTTCGGACTTAAGGGATTAGATGATGAAAAAGGAATTTCGGAGTTACCTTTACGTACCTTTTCAGACTCTCTAAAAATGAAAAGGACTGAGTTATCTTTGTCGTTAGACTCATTAAAAAGATTAATAGCGACAAACTTGTCTTTAGGCGAGAACGAGTTTCACTATCACTAGGCTCGTTAAAACATAGCGATGGGTTTGCCCGAAGGGAAAATTATAGAACAAGCATATGTTATCCTCCTCAAGCTTGACAAAAATAAAGAGGTACTGGTCAGCAATGACTGGGGAAAATTGGGAAGAAAACTCAAAGAAACTTTATTGGTAGCAAGTCGCTCTTGAACATGACACTTCCACTCCGTGCCTGAGTCGGGTTGGGTTGTTTCATTCACCGGTCACATCACCATGGTCACGCCATACCATCCACATTTGGGGTAAATGCTACCAATCCATCACGTAAGTGTCGCCGACATGTTCAAGAGAAGTCATCCAGAGGAGTCACCCGTGTCCCATCCACTACCATACATTATACTTCATTCTTTCATGACTGCCACCCTGAACCATCTATCACCAGATCGTTTTCACCTCAATCAAAATCATTTGCTCCGTTCCGTTTCATTGATGTGGGATTCATTAAGGCCCTCCTTTGACGGATCGCTTCTTGTCGATATCAGCGCACTATCCAAGAAGTTGATCTAGGAACACCCCCTTCAGTACTTTGAAGCTTGCATGCCTCAATGGCAAGTTTCTCACTTCCGGCGACAGGTATACATCACTGACCTTCGACCGAAATATTTTGCGTGGTGTTTGACGCCAAGTCCTTTATTCACACCACGTGAATTGTACTGCAGTACCTTGAGGGTCATTATCATTATCGGTGATTCCTCTCGCGCTTGTTAACAGTTTACATCATTGACTGGTAATCAAGCGATGTCTTTCCATGTTCGACATCAAAACATTTCTCACATGGATCGACTTGTACTTAGAGTAAAGATCGGACGAGATTGAAGACCCCGGATCTAGTTTCGTCCATCCGGGCTGCGATATATATTCAGGAAAAATGAAGACATTGAAATGTACAGCATTGCAGCACAGATAATCATCCTACCAAAAGGATGATGACTTCAGCAAAATCATCAGTCTACCATCAGACGATTGTCTGTCCTATGTACATGGAAATGAATTTATAAAGCTGAGCATGGGAATGCCCGCCTCAGCTAGATCATGAAAACAGTATGAAAATAATGTGTTGTATTGTATCTTATTATAGGTCTCCTCCCCAGCGTCAGAAGAACTTTGGATCCTCCTAATAAAGCATTTCACCCGATAAACGACCTCATACTTTAGGGGGCAACTGTTGTAGACATTTTTGTGCCTTACAGATATAAGCATGAAATGTCCATAAACCAAGGGATCCTAAGTCCCTAAAAGTGTTGTTCCAGCTCCTAAAGAAACAAGGTCAACAAAGTACAGCTCCTCCAGAAGTTCTCCACCAGAAACTGCTCAAAACTAGTCAAATCAGGATCATTTCAAGTGCTCCACTAGCTAGCTGCGTTGCAAAGCACCCAAATACACTGGCTAGGTGTGTTGCAACACACTTGAATGCACTACCAGGGTGCGTTGAGCGGGAAATGACAAGTGGCAGAGTCATTCCGCGAGGTGGAGAGACAAGGAAAGCTTCCAGAATCTTCTCCAATGACACTTGCCTCACCGAATTCGACCAGTGATGAGTAAGAGGCTCTCAGTCTCCAAGTGGAAGCAAGAAATGACAGAGAGAAGCCACTAATCAATCCATGAGCTGACTCATCCTCTTTGCAAACATCTATATATGGATCCCTCACCAAGAGATCCAGAGGTTGGAATTTTGTACATTGCAGAGAATTGCTGTTGGTTTTGTGATGGATATCAGAGTATTGGGTGATTTATGCTTTGTTGGAGGTGAAGAAGGGATTCTATGCTGGGAGGTTGATGCTGGATCAAGAATCATCGGTTGTAACTCCTCCTGGATCTCCTTGTTTTATCAATAAAACTATTTGAGTTTCTCCTACATGCTTGTATATCATTGATGTGTGTTATATTTGTATGTTTAGCTTAAATCTGATCCTAAGCTTTTTGTGAACATAAATCCATGTCTTTGTGTAGTTTCTTTCTTCTGTGAACTTGCAGGAACTCGGTGACGCTGGGCAAGTGAGGGAGCAGATAGTTGGAAGCTGTCAAAGAGAAGAGAGATTGGATCAAAGGACTAGCGCAAGACACAGGTTGGTTCATCCTATTCATCTTCGTTTATAGTTCATAAAGGAGAATACAGGAATAGTTTTCCCTGTTTGTTTCTGAGTCACTGTCACAACTCATTGGGATAGGGTCGTTCTGAATATACACTTTTCCCTCAAACAAAATGGCGTCTCCATGATTGAAAAGGAAAATGGCAACTCCGTTGGGGAGCGTGTCTAGTTAGTTTGTTTATGTTTCTATTGTTGTTCATCTCATAAACTTAGGAGTAGCGAATCGAACTGCATTTGCCATTTACAAATGCAAAGTAGACATCTGCTACTCTAATCCATTCACTGGATCTGTTTATGATCTGAATAGTTGATTCATAAATGATATGATTACCCTTTGTGATAGCTCTTAAACCTCTTGTAAATCAACCCTCTGATTGTGCATTACTGATTGCTTTTACCCGGCCAAAAACCATAGATTAAACTGTAAACCGTGACCCAGAACCCGGAGAGAGTTCTCGTTTCTGCTTCAGCGCAGGCTCTGTGAAGAGACTCTGCATTTCAGCGCAGTTCCCGAGAGGGCTACCTGCGTTGCAATTCAGTTTCTCTGTGTAGCAGGTGCGTTGATCAGCCTAGCCCTGCCTAGCTGAGGTTCTTTGCTCACTTTTTCCAGTTTTGCCTCTGATTTTTGCAGCCTGAGTTGCAGTATTACGAGTTGTGAGTCTAGCCTGACGATTAGTCGGCGTATACCATGAGTGATGGCATCAGAGAGAAGTTCTATCAACGCACTATATTCAGTGATATTGTTTGTTGATCGACCAATACATACGCCTCTGAAACTTACTAACTCGCCGCTTGGATCAAAAATGGCCCAGGCTGCGGAGGACAGGTTCCGCGAACTACGACTTGCTCCGTCGGCATATCCAACACATGGTTCCAATGGGTTTGACATCTGCAACATACTGTAAAAACGGTGGATTCTGAGTGAAACTTGTCCAACATTGAAGAGACTATAGCCATAAATATCTCGACCAAAACAGATGTTGTAGAGAATATTTATGTCGGCAAATGTTGTTCTCCTTTAGAACTAGAAATATATAACGCTCTTTTTCGCGAATTCAGAGATGTCTTTGCCTGGTCATACAGTGAAATGCCAGGCATCGACTCGAGTATCGTTGAACACGAAATCAAGATGTATCCAGATGTTAAACCGGTACGGAAACGGCTGAGACAGGTGCACCCCAAGAAAGCCGCTGCCATTAAGGCAGAAGTTGAAAAACTCCTCCATGCTGGTTTCATCTACCCGGTTCCGCTAACCGATTGGGTATCGAACATTGTCCTGGTTATGAAAAAACAAGGGACAATTAGAGTGTGCGTCGATTATAGGGATGTAAATCAAGCTTGTCCGAAAGACAACTACCCTACACCCTTCATTGACCAGATAATTGATGAATGCGCCGGATGCGAAATCTTTTCATTCATGGATGGATTCTCCGGGTATAATCAAATAAATATCCGCCCACAGGACCAGTCAAAGACTGCATTCATTTGTCCGTGGGGCACATTCGCATATCGAAAATTACCATTTGGTTTAAAGAACGCAGGGGCAACGTTTCAGAGGGCAATGAATTATGCCTTCCATGACATCAAGAACATCGTTCAACCTTATCTCGATGACCTTCCGGCTCATTCGCGAAAGCGGACTGATCATCCGCAGCATTTAAGAGCGATATTTCTACGTTGCCGACACTACAAGATACGACTCAATCTGCACAAATGTGTATTTTGCGTATTTCTGTATCTGGCTACGACAGATACGACCATCGCAATGGTTTTAGTTCAAGAAGTCGATGGAATTGAACATCCTATTTATTATTTAAGTAAGAACTTAAATGATACAGAAAGTAAATATTCTTATGTCGAAAAACTAGCGCTTGCAGCGGTTCAAGCGATACAAAGATTTCGACACTATGTCCTCTTTCGGAAAACTACCATTCTGTCAGATTGCAACCCCATGACTTATATATTGTTGCGACAGTTGCTGGGGGGCAAATATTCAAAATGGATAGTAATCCTTCAAGAGTTTGATCTGGAATTTGTAAAATCCAAGTCAAAGAAAGCTCTAGTCTTCGCAGAATTATTATGCGATCTCCCATCGTCATCCAACGATGAAACATCCGAAGAATCAATCGTGGATGAAAGTTTGTTTCTGATATCAACAAGAAATGAGTGGTATGGAGATATAGTCATTTATCTCCAAACCCAAAAATCCAGGCCAAACACCTCTCACTCTGAACAAAAACGTATTCGATACCAAGCAAAAGACTACATGATCGTCGGTGATACACTTTACCGTCGTGGTATTGATACAGTTCTGAGGAGGTGCCTCACCCATGAGGAAGCCGAAAAAGCCCTGAATGAGTGCCATTCAGGCGCGTGTGGGGGTCATCAATCTGGATATGCTACAGCACAAAAAATCTTACGAGTAGGATACTTCTGGCCAACCATGTTCAAAGATTGCATAACCGCAGTCAGAAGTTGCCATGCTTGTCAAATTTTTGATAGCAAAACCACCCACACCTTTACAGCCAATAGTTGCTGTTGGGCCATTCGCAAAATGGGGCATTGATTTCATGACATGTAACCCCACCTCAACCGGGGGGCATGGGTATATTATAGCGCAGTTGACTATTTTACCAAATGGGCCGAGGCGATGCCTACATTAGATAATACTGGTGAAACAGCTGCCCTTTTCTTTTTCAATCATGTAGTCGCCAGATTCGGCGTACCACAGGCCATAGTCACAGATCATGGATCGCATTTTCACAATCACATGATGGTTGAATTAGCTACCAAGCTAGGGCTATCTCACGACAGCTCTACTCCATATTATCCGCAGGCCAACGGACAAGTTGAAACAATCAACAAGGTCTTGAAGCGCATGCTGCAAAGGATGATCGGAGTTCACAAAAGAAGATGGCACCTAATCTTGTACTCAGCTTTGTGGGCTTACCGAACATTGGTAAGGAATGCGACCGGGTTCACACCCTTCCAACTGGTATATGGCTTGGAAGCAGTCTTACCAGTCCAATGTGAAATCTCTTCTCTCAAACTCGCAATCGATCTCCTCCCCGGAACTTCAGAAGAAGAAGCTAGTTTCTTGGAATTAATCCAATTGGATGAAACCCATCGTGACACCGCGTTGGCCAACGAAGCCCATAAGAAACAAGTCAAGGCGCAGTTCGAAAAAAATGTCAAACTCCGTGTCTTCTCGGAAGGTGACTTGGTCCTGCTTTACGACCAGGAATCTGATAAGTTGGGAGCAGGTAAATTTAAGTCTTTATGGATGGGCCCCTACATTGTTAAGCGGGTGTTAGCAAAAGGAGCCTACAAGTTGATGGATTACGACGGGATTCCGCTGGCGCAACCTCGTAATGGGTTGTACCTCAAGCGTTACTACGCCTAGTAGTAACCAATATGCTTTTGTTATATTTTTGTTTTCGCTAAGAGTGTTTGTTTTGGTCGAGTAATCCACCTTTTTACATTTATTGCAGATGTCAAACCCATTGGAACCATGTGTTGGATATGCCGACGGAGCAAGTCGTAGTTCGCGGAACCTGTCCTCTGCAGCCTGGGCCATTTTTGATCCAAGCGGCGAGTTAGTAAGTTTCAGAGGCGTATGTATTGGTCGATCAACAAACAATATCGCTGAATATAGTGCGTTGATAGAACTTCTCTCTGATGCCATCACTCATGGTATACGCCGACTAATCGTCAGGCTAGACTCACAACTCGTAATACTGCAACTCAATGGTATATATTCCGTCCGAAACCCAGATATTTATCGCATGTTCCTAAGGGTTAAGATTTTGGAAAGACAATTTGATCTTATTCAATATCAGCATATTTCCAGAAACTTAAACACATTAATTGACTCATTAGCAAACTATGTGTTAGATAGAAATTTGCAACATTTATAAAAAGAAACACATCGTCAATGTTCTACATGTGGATCACATAACTCAATCAGAATAAAACTCCGAAAATGAAAAATACATATATAGCTGTTTATGGTTTACACATAATGTTCTGTAACCAAGACAAAATCGGTCACAGGACCCAAAAACTCAAAATGCTAGGGGGCACCCTAGTCTAATGATGCTCGTGATAGCAAGTCACAGCCTGTGTGATCATGTGTAAGAGACGAGTCCATCGTCTGGGCACACCAGTAGTATGCCACTGTAACTGCAAAGGTAGCTCGTCGATCCTCACATCTGGGATACCGAGCGTAAGGCTCTCAACCTGCTCCTGCACAGCTGTAAGAGTCTCGGCCACATCAAGGTCGCGAAGAATAACTCTTCCAACGGCCTCTCTTGCTGGGGCAACAACTGGTACTCTCACGCGAACTACTGGACGAACAGGACCAACATCTGCATGTACACATGAGTTTGATTAGAGTCTTGATAGAACAAAGCACAAGGACATTATAAACAAAAACAGTAAACAGTAATATGGTCAGAGATTTTACCAATAGCACCCCACTGCTCGCCATCCGGCAGTACCAAATCTGGATCACCCCGGAAGTCCATGCCGGCATATGGATACTCGGAATAGACCATCTCCTGACGATCAAACCACCTGAAGAAGGTATCAGAAAATGAAATCTGAGATTGACCAGCATGCCTAGACATATGGTCAACCCATCTCTGCATACGTGGTTCGGTAGGAGAAGGTAAATCGAGTGCAATGTACTGCGGCTGCATCAGTGGTATCTTCTCCAAGGCAAAGGCGGTCAAAATAGAACCGAACCCAAAGTTCTTTAACTTCCCGTCCTTTATCTTGGTAAACTGTCCTTTATCTTGGTCAACTATCCTTTCATTCCAAGAAGTACTGCATCGCACCAGTTGAACACCTTCGGTTGGATGCATTCCAAGGCATGCTGCATATAAGATCTGTTGGCTACATGAAGAGACGCGCTACCGGCCATCCTACCAAAAGTAAATAGGATAGTCCTAAGGGATCTATCAGTGACCTCACGGATGATGATCTTGCTGTCTTTACTCGGCTGAGATCCTTCCCTGCAATACTGGTTGACATAATCTCTCACAGAATCGCCTCCTCGGGCCGAACCTGACAAAGAGATGGGGGCACCCCGCCTCGAAAAGCCAGTCAAGAAATAGATGTCTACTGCAGTCAAGGGGATAGATTTGACCCTAATCTGGAAGACCTGGTTGATAGGATCCCAAGAGTCAAGCAAATACTTCAGCAAGTTAATCTGCTGTCTCATGTTAGAGATGCGGAAGAACTTCAGCAAGCCACAGTTCCGTAGCGCGTTCACTGTAACAGGATCATGTAGGGAAATCATGTCCTCTTCTTCATGTTCTCGTTCTCGCCATGTAAGGGTCATTTTGCTCCAATATCTCTGCAAAAACAAACAAGAGAGGAGATTAGATCCTGATTTTGATGAGAAACAGGTAAAAATTCCATTAAAAACTGTGCAAGAACTTTCCTTTCTGTGCCCAACGCACCTGCAGCAGTGTTGCAGGTGCGTTGAAGGTCAAACTGCCTTCATAAGTGTTATAGACATTTTTGTGCCTTACAACATTGAGCATGAAATGTCCATAATCTAAGTGATCCAAAGTCCCTAAACATGTTGTTCCTACCCCTAGAGGAACAAGGCTAACAAA
This sequence comes from Pinus tabuliformis, assembly GCA_031772625.1. NCBI lineage: Eukaryota > Viridiplantae > Streptophyta > Pinopsida > Pinales > Pinaceae > Pinus > Pinus tabuliformis. Next base: position 827,273,533 of record CM062809.1, on the reverse strand, counting down.
CCACAGCAATTCACAAAAGTTCTCCACCAAAAACTGCTCAAAACAAGTCAAATCAGGATCATTTCAGTGGCTACACTAGCTGTTTGCGCTGAATGTCAAAGCCAACACTGGCTACCTGCGTTGAATGTCAAATGGAACACTAGCTACCTACGCTGAACGAGAATGGACATGTGGCAGGCTCATTTCTCAAGGTGTCAAAACCCAGGAAGCTTCCAAAATGACACTTGCCTCAGGGAATTCGACTGGTGATGAGTAAGAGGTTCCAAATCTCCAAGTGGAAGCAAGAACCTCCAAGTGGACTCAAGAACTGACAGAGGGAGAGGACACTAGTCAGATCTCAAGCTGACTCATCCTCTCTCCAAACATCTATATATGGATCTCTCCTCCATGAGATCTAGAGGCTGGAATTTTATTATTGCAAAGAATTGCTGTTGGTTTGAGACTGGAATCATTGGGTGCTTAATGCTTTGAAGGGGCTGAAGATAGCAATTCCATTTGCTGGGAAGGAGATGCTGGATTGGAGCCCTCTGGGTTGTATCTCTTCCTGAACCTTGTTATTCATCAATAAAACTATCTTGGTTTCTCCTATATACTGATGTATTTTGATATATGAATGTATTAGTGTATTTGGTTTATTTCTAATCCTAAACTAGTTATGAATGTGAACATCTGTCTTTGTGTAGTGTTCTTCTCTTGTCTCAAGTAGTTGTTCTCTTGTCGCAAATAGCTGTTCTCTTGTGATCTTGCAGGAAGTTGTAGCTGGATAAGCAAGGATGCAAGTAGCTGTGAACACCCAAAGAAAATGGAGATTGGATCGAGGGACAAACGGAAGACACGGGTAAGTCTATTGATCTCTCTTCTTTCACATTTCATAAAGGAAGAAACCAGTATAGCTGTACTCGTTTGTTGCTAAGGCACTGTCACACCTTAGGTGGATAGGATCGTCCTGCATAGGCATTTTTCCCCACAACAAATTGGCGACTCCGCTGGGGAGAATTTGTTTAGTCATTTTGTTTGTGTTTCTATCATTTGTTTGCATCATAGACTTGACAGCAACAGTCGAACTGCATCTTTCCCGGATGCAAAGTAGAAAGTTGCTGCTTTGATCCAATTGCTGGACTTGTCTATGATCTAAACAATGGATCCACAAATGATTTGATGATCCTTGTGATAGATCTTAGTAGCTTTCAAAGCATCCCTTTGATTATACCTTGCTTGTGTTTCTGATTTGGCCTGAAACTGTTGATTTTTGAGCAATTTGTGACCCAGAACCCAGGAGAAACGAGAGTTTCTCCTTCAGCGCAACTGCTGTGAAGGCAGTCTGCATTTCAACGCAGGTCCCGTGAAGGTTACCTGTGCTGAATGTCAAATCCTCAGTCTTGAGGTTGCACTGAACCAGTTTGGCCTTGTGCAGCTGGGGTTCTCTGCTCTCTGTTGCCCTGTTTTGATCTCTGTTTTTTGCAGCCTTTAACCAGCATAGGTACCAGTCAGATAACTCCTTTTCTTTGCTTAGATTCCGCCTCCTTTTGTACAAAAAGACTGTGAGTGTTTTTATGTGTTTGTGGCGTCATTTACAGTTTTCCTTTGCATGAGTAAAATAGTCATCCTGTAGCCTTTGATTCAGATCTGATTGATTGTGATCTTAGAAGAGAGTTCATTGGCTGTTTGCAGATTGATTATATATTTACTTTTGCTTATTGGTTTGAATTTGTCTCTTTTAAGTGTCGAAACAAGTCTTTATTTCGAAAATCGTTAAGTAGTGTAATCTCTTCTATCTTCTCTGATTTCGAAAAAGTAAACTTGTTTATATTGATCATTTAAAAGCAAATTCAAAGTTGTACAAAAAGCTTTCTTTGTAGGCATCAATACTAAGAAAGTGGAAAACAAACACCTGCATTGTGCATTTTGCATTTGATAGTTTGCATGTTGGATTTAGGAAAAGTGCATTAGAGTGTGCTGATTGCTCTTTGAGAAAAGATGGTGTCTTTCTTTTCCCTTAGTAGCTAGGATTTTCAAAGTTGAAAAGATATAAAGCTTGCTTATCATCTTTAGACTGCATTTAGGAATTTGTATCATACATCTCGTGGTGAACCTTGAAAGGCAAACTTTAAAAAGATCAACTTAAAATAAACTGAATGAACCTAACAACGCTTTGCAACATAACACACAACATAGAGGTCTAGGCTAGAGACGTGTTCCGGCGTCGTTAAGCCTAGTGACTGTCGATCTCATGGAAGGTGGGTGATTCCTCCTGTGGGACGATAGCGCTAGTACGGATTGTGCTCCCACGTACCGTCGCGTATATATTGGGAGACCCCTATAGGCATATATCCTTTATCCTTAGGAAGTCGTGTCGGCCGCCCTACTGATCGCAATGCAGTGAACACAGCATTCACGAAGATCGACCACCCGTACCCTAAAAAGTATTCTGCGGTTTTGCAAAAAGTTTGGCACACCCTCTGCCTAGAACTCCAGAGCAGTTTCTTTTGGCCTTTTTCAGACTCTATAATAGAAAAATTCCAGCCGAGCATTTGTCACTTCGGGCTCGTTAAAACATCAAAGGAGACTAGAGTCATCTTTAGCTTTTTCTCGACTCTTTAAAAGTGAAAAATCAAGTTGTGTCTAAAAGCGTCTAAAAAAGTTCATTTAATTCGGAAACACACTTTCCCCTTTTGTATTTTGGTTGATCGAGTAATCCGCAATCGTGGAAGAAAGTCAATTGAAACCCCGTCGTTCGTGGAGGCTTACGAGTCAACCGTCTTTGTCTCCGGAATCGAAAACAATACGGACAAAGCGAACTCGTTTAACCGGTTCAAAATCTCCTATCAAAGTTAGAACAAGTGTTCCGACGACATCTGAGATTCCGGTTACTCCAAACATTTCTGGAAACCCTGCCTCTATAGAAGAAGTTCAACAGCCACAGAGGGACAGTAACACTGATCCTAGTCTGGGGGCAAATACTTGTGCTACTGAACCAGTTCCATTTGTAACCGGTTCAGAGAGTCTTGCTCCTCAAACAACTGTCGCTGTCGATTCAACCCCTTCTTCGGCACCAGAAATATTTTACGGACCTGACGGTCTTCCTCTTCCACCGGGTTTGATTGCGATAGAGGAAATTGCAGAGGATCCGCAAGCAAGTACTCCAACCCATTTTGGAGTCGGGGTCACTCTATTTCCTTCATCAGAAGTTAATCCACCACAAGTGGAAGTTCTTGTAGAATCGCTAGGCAATCTATTGGATAGACTCAAAATGTCTGAACAACTGTCAACATCTAGGACTGTGTCGAATGACACAGCGACAGCAGAAGCCCCTGCCGTCACTCCGACAATGTTTGCCGGCATACCAGCTGTCCCGACTAGCTCACAACCACTAGAAGGAGTCCACCAAGGGACTATTTCGACAGTGTGGTCTGTTCCAGTTTATTCATCCGGAATAATATCCGGCAACTCTTGTGTTGAGACTCGCCAGATTGATCCATTTGGAGGTCAATTTGGGCAATCTAGTCCCCAAGGACAAACAATCCCCTTGAGTTCCGGATTGCTACCGTATGGGGGGCAGTATGCCCTTTCATTACTCCCTCCGGGAGGGTATCCATACGGGAGTTCACAACAGTATTCAGGTTATACTGGAATTACAACGAGTGGTTGGGCACCTATGCTACCTCAACAACCGAGGGTTGTATATTCTATGCAACAGTGTGTACCTATGTCGAACATCCCGATCACACCGGCTATTGTAACAGTGTCGCAGGTTCAAGCGATGCCTGTTGTATGTCAACCTCAGATTTCTCAGGTTGTAATGCAACGGCCCCTTGACCTTGGGTCACAACCACAATCGCCAACTGGTGGGGCGACACAGGTCCAAACGGGTACAATTACCCCACACCTTGGTCCAACAGTTAGTGTAGCACAACAGAACATGGCTTCACAACCATGGCTGGTGCAATACCAACAACCACAATTCCAGCAAGTGTACCAAGGTTCTGAGCAGCAGATCTTTGCGAACAGTGGACAACCGTATATTCAAAACGGTCAAAACCAACCGCTTTACGGTGGTCAAGTCCACCAACCGTATCAATCATACCAGCATCAATTACATTATGCTGGTATGCAAAGGCCCACTGCTAAGGCAATTCCATCGTACCCTGGTTATGCTTCACCTAACCTGAATCAACAATTACCATTCGTGGCAACTTTAGAGTTACCCGATTTACACCGGTTAACCAACGATCCGATTGCTTACGCCCCTTGGTGGCCAACGATTCCTCACAAACTTCCATCTGACATTCCTAAATTCAATGGAAATCCAGGTGAAGACCCATCGAATCACGTGATGACTTTTCATCTGTGGTGTTCATCAAACACCCTAAATGATGATTCGATAAGGCTCCGCCTTTTCAAGAGGACGTTAACGGGTCCGGCGGCAAAATGGTATATTGAGTTACCTAGAGCCTCGTTCGACAATTTTAGCTCCCTAGCCACGACTTTCTTAACCCATTTTCAATTACCAATAAGGTACGAAATGGGAACAGAAATATTAACCAACTTCAAGCAGACAACTGCCACTCATATATCCGATCATATACATGAGTGGCGTCGTCGTCGTAGGATGGTGAAAACATACGTTCCCAATCAGCTGTTAGCTGAATGGTTTATAAAGTCGTTACTTCCTGCTATAACAGAAGATGTGGCAAAGGGGGGAGTCGTAACAGAGGAGCAAGTTATTGCTCATGCACAATACCTAGTCTTAGTTTATACTCAGCCTGGCATGCTCTACGACAAAATACCTGACGCCCCTAGACCGAAATTCTCAATTCCTCCTCCTCCTAAATCAAATAGTGACTCTCATGCCGACGATGGCGTGATTGGCACGGCAAACGCGAAATCGACAAAGGCTTCGTCTAAGAAAGCCCGTAAGAATTCGGATCAAAATGCAAAAGAAGAAATTCTTGCTTCGGAAGTAAATGCCGTATCAGCAGATAAAGGCAAAGAAACCAAACAACCAGGGAGCAAGAAGAAACAAAACAAAGGGAAGAAGAAGAAACAGGGTGAGTCATCCCCTGAAAAAACTTCTTCAAACCCTCCTGGAAATAGGAAATATCCATGTCAAATATGTGATGAGGATCATCAGACACATAAATGTCCATACAAAGCTGAGCTTAAAAGGTTCTTTAAAAGTTCGCAAACCTCAGCTGTGTTAACTGATCCATTTCCCAATCCAGGTCAAAATCTGGTTGATAGTGGAAATGCTTCCCCGTCGCAAGTGCTTATGTTGTCGGTTTCAAAACAGTAGAATGATGCTTTGATTTCGACAAGGAACAAAGATTACGGGAATCCGCAGCTGTCGAACGACAAAGGTAAAGATCAACCAAGTAGTTCGACAACAACTTCGACAGAAGTTGTACCACCCATCATTCTTGAATTAACAATAAAACCGCCAAAGGGAGTAGTACACAAGTCGACATTTAATCCTCGCGCCAGAGCGGCGCATCATTATAACATAGTGGAAGATTTGGCCCAATCGCCATCCGCTATGTCGACTCTTGAAGTACTACAAAATTGCCCATCCCAAAGGCAGGCTTTGTTATCAGCTATTGGTGGGGTTGATCCTAAGGATTCCAATCTTGTATCCTTTGACCACAAAGGATACGATCCTCAGTTACCAGCTCAACTAGCTTTCCTTATTCAAGTGAAAGCCCTCAACAAAACTGTTCACCGAACAATTATTGAGAAGGGGGCATCTACATGTATAATGTCGATGAGTTGCTGGAAAACTTTAGGATCTCCAACCTTGTCGTGATCTTCGACGACATTAAAAGCTTTCGACGGAAGGACTTATACCCCATACGGTATCCTTAATAACTTGAAGGTTGAACTGGGAGGAAAAACAGTAGAAATAGATGTTGAAGTCATCGATGGGAATCTTGACTACAACATCCTACTGGGAAGACCATGGATCTATGCCATGGTTGCTGTTGTGTCGACTTATTTTAGGAAGATCGCATTCCCGTTTGAAGGAGGGATTACGATCGTCGACCAACAAAACTTCCTCCCTAATGGTTCACAAGTTACAGGAAGCATTCCCATGATCCATGGAAGCAACCATTCGCTTCAAGACATCGGAGTAGGCCTACGGAAAGACCCCACATTAATGGGAACTTTCGCACTTCCACCTCCATTCTATATAGGATAAGTAGCATTCGTAAGAACATGCACATGATATCTTCCACGAAGATCTCAGAAGACGATGTCGAAATGGATCATGCAATGGTTTTGCCCCCAAGCCCTATAGAAATATTGTAGCAATCAATGTTTCGAGCATGGGAGGCGAACCCAAATCAACGCTCATCAAGCGTTTGGGTAGATAGGTCTAGAGAATATGGTACCCCGTTAGATCCTTGGTCGAAAGTACATGGGACTGACGAAGGAATCCTACAATCAATGTTGATTGAGGGGGCACCATGGAATGATTGCCACCATCGTTCCCTTCTTCCGGAATATGAAGAAGATACTCAGCATGACCTTTACCACCCTTCAGTTTTTGAATTCCTATCAAATACTGTAAATACGGTGGATTCCGAGCGAAACTTATCCAATATTGAAGAGACTATAGCCATAAATATCTCGACTAAAACAAATGTTGTAGAGAATATTTATGTCGGCAAAGGTTGTTCCCCTTCAGAACTGGAGATATATAACGCTCTTTTTCGCGAATTCGGAGATGTCTTTGCGTGGTCATATAATGAAATGCCAGGCATTGACTCGAGTATTGTTGAACATGAAATTAAAATGTATCCTGATGTCAAACCAGTAAGACAACGGCTTCGGCAGGTGCACCCCAAGAAAGCCGCTGCCATTAAAGCAGAAGTTGAAAAGCTCCTCCGCTGGTTTCATTTACCCGGTTCCTCTAACCGATTGGGTATCGAATATTGTCCCTGTTATGAAGAAACAAGGGACAATCAGAGTGTGTGTCGATTATAGGGATGTAAACCAAGCTTGTCCAAAGGACAACTACCCTACACCCTTCATCGACCAGATAATTAATGAATGCGCCGGATGTGAAATCTTTTCATTTATGGATGGATTTTCCGGGTATAATTAAATAAATATCCGCCCACAGGACCAGTCAAAGACTGCATTCATCTGTCCGTGGGGCACATTCGTTTATCGAAAATTACCCTTTGGTTTAAAGAATGCAGGGGCGATGTTTCAGAGGGCAATGAATTATGCCTTCCATAACATCAAGAACATCGTTCAACCTTATCTTGACGACCTTCCGGCTCATTCGCGAAAGCGGATTGATCACCCGCAGCATTTAAGAGCGATATTTCTACGTTGCTGACACTACAAGATAAGACTCAATCCACACAAATGTGTGTTTTGCGTCGGTTCTGGTCGTTTACTTGGCTTTGTAGTCTCTAAGGATAGGATTCGTCTAGACCCTTGTAAGGTTCAGGCAATCATTAATTTGCCTCCACCTTCAAATTTGCTTCAGATTCAGAAACTCCAAGGGAAAGCAAACTTTCTGAGGAGGTTAATTCCAAATTACGCAGAACTTGCTAAAGGTTATACTCGTCTTTTGAAAAAGGATGTACCTTTTGTCTGGGATCAGGAGGCGCAAACTTCCTTTGATTCTCTGAAAGATTCTCTAGTAAAAGCATCATTAATGTATGCCCCGGACTATCAAAGAGATTTTAACCTGTATCTGGCTGCAGCAGATACGACCATTGCGATGGTTTTAGTTCAAGAAGTCGATGGAATTGAACATCCAATATATTATTTAAGTAAAAACTTGAATGATATAGAAAGCAAATATTCTTATGTTGAAAAGCTAGCACTCGCTGCTGTTCAAGCGATACAAAGATTTCGACATTATGTCCTCTTTCGGAAAACTACCATTCTATCAGATTGCAACCCCATGACTTATATATTGTCGCGACAGTTGCTAGGGGGCAAATATTCAAAATGGATAGCGATCCTTCAAGAGTTTGATCTGGAATTTGTAAAATCCAAATCAAAGAAAGCTTTAGTTTTCGCAGAATTATTGTGCGATCTCCCATCGTCGTCCAACGATGAAACATCAGAAGAATCAATCGTGGGCGAAAGTTTGTTTCTGATATCTGCAAACAATGAGTGGTATGGAGATATAATAATTTATCTCCAAACCCAAAAATTCAGGCCTGACACCTCTCACTCAGAACAGAAGCGTATACGATACCAAGCGAAAGACTACATGATCGTCAGTGATACACTTTACCGTCGGGGTATCGATACAGTTCTAAGGAGGTGTCTCACCCATGAAGAGGCCGAAAAATCCCTGAATGAGTGTCATTCAGGCGCGTGTGGGGGGCATCAATCTGGATATGCTACAGCACAGAAAATCTTACGAGCAGGATACTTCTGGCCAACCATGTTCAAAGATTGCATAACCGCAGTCAGAAGTTGCCATGCTTGTCAAATTTTCGATAGCAAAACCAGAAGACCACCCGCACCGTTACAGCCAATAGTTGCTGTTGGGCCTTTCGCCAAGTGGGGCATCGATTTCATGCAATGTAACCCCACCTCGACCGGGGGCATGGGTATATTATAGTCGCGGTTGACTATTTTACCAAATGGGCCGAGGCGATGCCTACATTAGATAACACTGGTGAAACAGCTGCCCTTTTCTTTTTCAATCATGTAGTCACCAGGTTTGGTGTACCACAGGCTATAGTTACAGATCATGGGTCGCATTTTCGCAATCACATGATGGTCGAATTAGCTGCCAAACTAGGGCTATCTCACGACAGCTCTACCCCGTATTATCCGCAAGCCAACGGACAAGTTGAAGCAATCAACAAGGTCCTGAAGCGTATGTTGCAAAGGATGATCGGGGTTCACAAAAGAAGGTGGCACCTAATCCTGTACTCAGCCTTGTGGGCTTACCGAACATTGGTAAAGAACGCGACCGGGTTCACACCTTTTCAACTGGTGTATGGCCTGGAAGCAGTCTTGCCAATCCAGTGTGAAATTTCGTCGCTTAAACTCGCAATTGATCTCCTCCCCGGAACTTCAGAAGAAGAGGATCGTTTCTTGGAATTAATCCAATTGGATGAAACCCGTCGTGATGCCGCTTTGGCTAACGAAGCCCATAAGGAACGAGTCAAGGCGCAGTTCGACAAAAATTTCAAACCCCGTGTCTTCTCAGAAGGTGACTTAGTCTTGCTTTATGACCAAGAATCCGATAAATTGGGAGTAGGTAAATTTAATTCCTTATGGATGGGCCCCTATATTGTTAAACGAGTGTTAGCAAAAGGAGCCTACGAGTTAATGGATTATGACGGAATTCCACTGGCGCAGCCCCGTAATGGGTTGTACCTCAAGCGTTACTATGCTTAAATAGTAACCTGTATGCTTTTGTTGTATTTTGTTTTCGCTAAAGTGTTTGTTTTGGTCGAATGATCCACCTTTTTACATTTATTGCAGATGTCAAACCTTCTGGAGACATGTGTTGGATATGCCGACGGAGCGAGTCGTAGTTCGCGGAACCTATCCTCCGCAGCTTGGGCCATTTTTGATCCAAGCGGCGAGTTAGTAAGTTTCAGAGGTGTATGTATTGGGCAATCAACGAATAACATCGCTGAGTATAGCGCATTGATAGAACTACTCTCTGATGCCATCACCCGTGGCATATGCCGACTAATTGTCAGGCTAGACTCACAGCTCGTAATACTACAACTCAATGGTATATATTCCGTTCGCAATCCAGCTATTTATCGCATGTTCCTAAGGGTTAAGATTTTGGAAAGACAATTTGATTCAATTCAATACCAGCATATTTCCAGAAACTTGAACACATTAACCGACTCATTAGCAAACTATGTGTTAGATAGACATTTGTGACATTTATAAAAAGAGACACATCATCAATGATTGTACATATGGATCATATAACTCAACCAGAATAAAACTCGAAAATCAAAATATATATAAGCTGTTTATCGTTCATACATAATGTTCTGTAACCAAGACAAAATCGGTCATATGACCCAAAAACTCAAAAGTGCTAGGGGGCACCCTAGTCTAGTGATGCTCATGATAGCACATCACGGCCTGTGCAATCATGCACAAGAGACGAGTCCATCGTCTAGGCACACCTGCAACTGTAAAGGTAACTCATCAATCCTCACATCGGGAATGCCAAGAGTAAGGCTCTCAACCTGCTCCTGCACAGCTGTAAGGGTCTCGGCTACGTCAAGGACACGGAGAATGACTCTCCCGGCAGTCTCCCCTGCTGGGGCAGCAACTGGCGCTCTCGGGCGAACTGCTAGACGAACAGGACCAACATCTGCATGCACACATGAGTTTGATTAAAGTCTTGATAGAATAAAGCACAAGGACATTGTAAATAAGAACAGTAAACAGTAATATGGTCGAAGATTTTACCAATAGCACCTCACTTTTCGCCATCCGGCAGTACCAAGTCCGGATCACCTCGGAAATCCATACCAACATATGGATACTCAGAATAGACCATCTCCTGACGCTCGAACCACCTGAAGAAGGTATCAGTGAAAGAAATCTGAGATTGACCAGCATGCCTAGACATGTGATCAACCCATCTCTGCATGCGTGGCTCGGTAGGAGAAGGCAAGTCGAGTGTAATATACTGAGGCTGCATCAGTGGTATTTTCTCCAAGGCAAAGGCAGTCAGAATAGAACCAAATCCAAAGTTCTTCAGCTTCCCGTCCTTTACCTTGTTCAACTGACTTTTCATCTGAAGAAGTACTGCATCACACCAGTTGAATACTTTCGGTTGGAGACACTCCAAGGCGTGCTGCACGTAAGATCTGTTGGCAACATGTAGATATGCGCTACCGGCCATCCTACCAATATTATACAGAATGGACCTGAGAGACCTGTCAGTAATCTCCCGGAATCAGCTGGTGAAAATCAAGGGGGAAGAGGCACCTCCAAAGCTCCAACAAACCAAGTTCAAATGAAATGGTAAAATGAGAGGTAAAAACACCTTTTAATTGCTTTTTACGTAGTTCAAAGCGAAATATTAGGGTTATATTCTCATTTCCATGCAAATGTTATTCATTTCTAACTAGTTTGATGCAGCAATTGAGGATACAACACTAACTTTGAAAAGGGCAAAGCTAGTCATGGTAAAAATCAAAGATTTGACCATATAATTTCGAGCGGTTTTAGCATAAAGTTCATGCTTGTTAAAAAATAAACGCAAGATCCGAGCAGTTTTAGTAAAGTTCATGCTCGTTAAAAAATAAACATAAGATCGAGCAAATGTTTCCACCCGCGTTTAAGCTTGTTAAAAAATGAACTATCCCGGTAAATAACCACTGTGAATGTAATATCATCAGCCATTAAAGCCTTGGTCGTGTTTGCACCGTCACCTCCACTTTTCATTTGGCCGATCATTCACCTCCATATGATTGTTTACCCATTTTGAGGAACAGCTGCGAAGAGTGATTTCACCTAGCCATCCTTGTGACACTGCCGTGATTGGAAAATTCCAACCTGTACCTGGAATCTGCTGCTAACCCTGTTTATCACTCGTTCCTCAAAAGACGAGTCTTCTTTAAGCTCTTTTCAATTGACTCGTAAAATATGAAAAGATTGCCGAGTTTTGGCCTTCCAACTCGTTAAAGGACAGGAAGAGCTATCCCTCCTCTAGATTTTAATCTTTTTGGACCTGAGGGATTATTGCACAAAAAGATCGAGCGCTTGTTTTATTCGGCTCGTTAAAACTATCGAAAACTCATCCCTTCTGTATTGTTTTATACTTTTTCAGACTTAAGGGATTAGATGACGAAAAAGGAATTTTGGAGTTGAATTTATGTACCTTTTCAGACTCTCTAAAAATGAAAAGGATCGATTTATCCTTGTCGTTAGACTCGTTAAAATCATTAAATAGCGACAAACTTGTCTTTAGACGAGAACGAGTTTCACTATCGCTAGGCTCATTAAAACATAGCGATGGGCTTGCCCGAAGGGCAGGTTATAGAACAAGCGTATGTTATCCTCCTCAAGCTTGACAAAAATAAAGAGGTACTGGTCAGCAATGACTGGGGAAAAATTGGGAGAAACTAAAGAAAACTTTGATGGTAGCAAGTCGCTCTTGAACATGACACTTTTCCTCTGTACCACAATCGGGTTGGGTTGTTTCATTCACCGGTCACATCACCATGGTCTCGCCATACCATCCATATTTGGGGTAATGCTACTGATCCATCGCATCAGTGTCACCATATGTTCAAGAGAAGTCGTTCAGAAAAAGTCAACCGTGTCCCATCCACTGCCATACATTATCCTTCATCCATTCATGACCGCCACCCTGAATCATATGTCACAGATCGTTTTCACCTCCATTAAAATCATTAGCTCCGTTCCGTGTCATTGATGTGGGATTCATTAAGGCCCTCCTGTGACAGATCGCTTCTTGTTGACGTCATCTCATTATCCAAGAAGTTGATCTAGGAACAACCCCTTCAGTACTTTGAAGCTTGCATGCCACAATGGCAAGTTTCTCACTTCCGGCGACAGGTATACATCAATGACCTTCGACCGAAAGATTTTGCGTGGTGTTCGACGCCAAGTCCTTTATTCACACCACGTGAATTGTACTGCAGTACCTTGAGGGTCATCATCATTATCGGTGATTCCTCTCGCGCTTGTTAACGGTTTACATCATTGACAGGTAATCAAGCGATGTCTTTCCATGTTCGACTTCAGAACATTTCTCACATGGATCGACTTGTACTTAGAGTGAAGATCGAACGAGTTTGAAGACCCCGGATCTAGTTTCATCCATCCGGGCTGCGATATATATTCAGGAAAGATAAAGACATTGACATGTACATCATTGCAGCAGATAATCATCCTACTCAAAGGATGATAATTTCATCAAAATTATCAGTCTATCATCAGATGATTGTCTGTTCTATGTACAGAAAAATGAATTTATAAAGCTGAGCATGGGAATGCCCGCCTCAGCTGGATCATGAAAGCAGTATGAAAAATAATGTATTGTATTGTATCTTATTACAGGTCTCCTCTCAGCATTGGATGAACTTCGGATCCCCCTGATAAAGCATTTCGCCCGATAAACAGCCTCATACTTTAGGGGGCAACTGTTATAGACATTTTTGTGCCTTACAGCATTGAGCATGAAATGTCCATAATCTAAGGGATCCAAAGTCCCTAAACATGTTGTTCCTACCCCTAGAGGAACAAGGCTAACAAACCACAACAATTCACAGAAGTTCTCCACCAAAAACTGCTCAAAACAAGTCAATTCAGGATCATTTCAATGGCTACACTAGCTGTTTGCGCTGAATGTCAAAGCCAACACTGGCTACTTGCGTTGAATGTCAAATGGAACACTGGCTACCTGCGCTGAATGAGAATGGACATATGGCAGGCTCATTTCTCAAGGTGTCAAAACCCAGGAAGCTTCCAAAATGACACTTGCCTCAGGGAATTCGACTGGTGATGAGTAAGAGGTTCCAAATCTCCAAGTGGAAGCAAGAACCTCCAAGTGGACTCAAGAATTGACAGAGGGAGAGGACACTAGTCAGATCTCAAGCTGACTCATCCTCTCTCCAAACATCTATATATGGATCTCTCCTCCATGAGATCTAGAGGCTGGAATTTTATTATTGCAAAGAATTGCTGTTGGTTTGAGACTGGAATCATTGGGTGCTTAATGCTTTGAAGGGGCTGAAGATAGGAATTCCATTTGCTGGGAAGGAGATGCTGGATTGGAGCCCTCTGGGTTGTATCTCTTCCTGAACCTTGTTATTCATCAATAAAGCTATCTTGGTTTCTCCTATATACTGATGTATTTTGATATATGAATGTATTAGTGTATTTGGTTTATTTCTAATCCTAAACTTGTTATGAATGTGAACATCTATCTTTGTGTAGTGTTCTTCTCTTGTCTCAAGTAGTTGTTCTCTTGTCGCAAGTAGTTGTTCTCTTGTGACCTTGCAGGAAGTTGTAGCTGGATAAGCAAGAAGGCAAGTAGCTGTGAACACCCAAAGAGAAGGGAGATTGGATCGAGGGACAAACGGAAGACACCGGTAAGTCTATTGATCTCTCTTCTTTCACATTTCATAAAGGAAGAAAGCAGTATAGCTGTACTCGTTTGTTGCTAAGGCACTGTCACACCTTAGGTGGATAGGATCGTCCTGCATAGGAATTTTTCCCCACAACAATAAGGACCAACATTCAGCGCAGGTTTCGATGGGCCCAGGGTGAGTTGATGGCAGAACGAGCCCATCAAACCCCAGGGGCTTAGAAAAGCAGGGAACAGAGCACAGAATGAAAAAAGGAAACCATGAAATGAAAGAGCTCGGGTTTAGCTCCTACCTAGTCCAGACGGCGCCGAGAATTGTCCACAGAATCTCCCAAATCAGCTGATGAAAATCGAGGGGGAAAACACCTCCAAAGCTCCAACAAACCAAGTTCAAATGAAATGACAAAATGAGAGGTAAAAAACACTTTTTAATTACTTTTACGTAGTTCGAAGTAAGGTATTAGCGTTTTAATCTTGTTTTCAAAGCAAATATTGTTCATTTCTAACTAGTTTGATGAAGCAGTTGAAAATACAGTACTATCTTTGAAGGACAAAGCTGTCTATGGTAAAAAATCAAAACAAGACCACTTAATCGAGCAGTTTTAGCACATAGTTCAAGCTCGTTAAAAAATAAACATAAGATCGAGCAAGTGTTTCCGCCCGCGTTTAAGCTCGTTAAAAAATGAACTATCCTCCGGTAAATAACCACCGTGAATGAAGCATTTTCAGCCATTAAAGCCTTGGTCGTGTTTGCACCGTCACCTCCAATTTTCCATTGGCCGATCATTCACCTCCATTTGATTGTTTACCCATTTTGAGGAACAACTGCGAAGAGTGATTTCACTAGCCATCCTTGTGACACTGCCGTGATTGGAAAATTCCAAACCTTACCTCGAATCAGCTGCTACCCATTTTATCACTCGTTCCTCAAAAGACGAGTCTTCTTTAAGCTCTTTTCATCTGACTCGTAAAATATGAAACGATTGCCGAGTTTTGGCCTTCCAGCTCGTTAAAGCAACAGGAAGTGCTATCCCTCCTCTAGATTTTAATCTTTTTGGACCTGAGGGATTTATGCACAAAAAGATCGAGCGCTTGTTTTGTTCGGCTCGTTAAAAATATCGAAAATTCATCCCTTCTGTATTGTTTTATACTTTTTCGGACTTAAGGGATTAGATGATGAAAAAGGAATTTCGGAGTTACCTTTACGTACCTTTTCAGACTCTCTAAAAATGAAAAGGACCAAGTTATCTTTGTCGTTAGACTCGTTAAAAAGATTAATAGCGACAAACTTGTCTTTAGGCGAGAACGAGTTTCACTATCACTAGGCTCGTTAAAACATAGCGATGGGTTTGCCCGAAGGGCAAATTATAGAACAAGCATATGTTATCCTCCTTAAGCTTGACAAAAATAAAGAGGTACTGGTCAACAATGACTGGGGAAAATTGGGAAGAAAACTCAAAGAAACTTTATTGGTAGCAAGTCGCTCTTGAACATGACACTTCCACTCCGTGCCTGAGTCGGGTTGGGTTGTTTCATTCACCGGTCACATCACCATGGTCACGCCATACCATCCACATTTGGGGTAAATGCTACCAATCCATCACGTAAGTGTCGCCGACATGTTCAAGAGAAGTCATCCAGAGGAGTCACCCGTGTCCCATCCACTACCATACATTATACTTCATTCTTTCATGACCGCCACCCTGAACCATATATCACCAGATCGTTTTCACCTCAATCAAAATCATTTGCTCCGTTCCGTGTCATTGATGTGGGATTCATTAAGGCCCTCCTTTGACGGATCACTTCTTGTCGACATCAGCTCACTATCCAAGAAGTTGATCTAGGAACACCCCCTTCAGTACTTTGAAGCTTGCATGCCTCAATGGCAAGTTTCTCACTTCCGGCGACAGGTATACATCAATGACCTTCGACCGAAAGATTTTGCGTGGTGTTCGACTTCAAGTCCTTTATTCACACCACGTGAATTGTACTGCAGTACCTTGAGGGTGATTATCATTATCGATGATTCCTCTCGCGCTTGTTAACAGTTTACATCATTGACTGGTAATCAAGCGATGTCTTTCCATGTTCGACATCAAAACATTTCTCACATGGATCGACTTGTACTTAGAGTAAAGATCGGACGAGATTGAAGACCCCGGATCTAGTTTCATCCATCTGGGCTGCGATATATATTTAGGAAAAATAAAGACCTTATAATGTACAACATTGCAGCATAGATAATCATCCTACCAAAAGGATGATGACTTCAGCAGAATCATCAGTCTACCATCAGACGATTGTCTGTCCTATGTACATGGAAATGAATTTATAAAGCTAAGCATGGGAATGCCCGCCTCAGCTAGATCATGAAAACAATATGAAAATAATGTATTGTATTGTATCTTATTACAGGTCTCCTCCCCAGCATCAGAAGAACTTCGGATCCTCCTAATAAAGCATTTCACCCGATAAACGGCCTCATACTTTAGGGGGCAACTGTTATAGACATTTTTGTGCCTTACAGATATAAGCATGAAATGTCCATAAACCAAGGGATCCTAAGTCCCTAAAAGTGTTGTTCCAGCTCCTAAAGAAACAAGGTCAACAAAGTACAGCTCCTCCCAGAAGTTCTCCACCAGAAACTGCTCAAAACTAGTCAAATCAGGATCATTTCAAGTGCTCCACTAGCTAGCTGCGTTGCAAAGCACCCAAATACACTGGCTAGGTGCGTTGCAACGCTGGCATATATCCATGGTCATCCCAGTAGGATATTGTAATCAAGATTCCCATCGATGACTTCAACATCTATTTCTACTGTTTTCCCTCCTAGTTCAACTTTCAAGTTATTTAGGATACCGTATGGGGTATAAGTCCTTCCGTCGAATCCCTTTAACGTTGTCGAAGACCGCGACAAGGTTGGAGATCCTAAAGTTTTCCAGCAACTCATCGACATAATGCATGTAGATGCCCCATCATCAATAATCGTTCGGTGAACAGTTTTGTTGAGGGATTTCACTTGAATAAGGAAAGCTAATTGAGCTGGTAACTGAGGATCGTACCCTTTGTGGTCGAAGGATACAAGATTGGAATCCTTTGGATCAATCCCACCAATGGCTGATAACAAAGCCTGCCTTTGGGATGGGCAATTTTGTAGTACTTCAAGAGTCGACATAGCGGATGGCGATTGGGCCAAATCTTCCACTATGTTATAATGCTGCGCCGCTCTAGCGCGAGGATTAAATGTCGATTTGTGTACTACTCCCTTTGGCAGTTTTATTGTCAATTCAGGGATGGTGGGTGGTACAACTTCTGTCGAAGTTGTTGTCGAACTACTTGGTTGATCTTTATCCTCGTTGTTCGACAACTGCGGATTCCCGTAATCTTTGTTCCTTGTCGAAATCAAAGCATCATTTTGCTATTTCGAAATTGACAACATTAGCACTTAAGACGGGGAAGCATTTCCACTATCAACCAGATTTGATCCTGGATTCGGAAACGGATCGGTTAACACTGCTGAGGTTTTTGAACTTTTAAAGAATCTCTTAAGCTTAGCTTTGTATGGACATTGTGAGGTCCAATGATCCTCATCGCATATCATGCATGGACGTTTTGGTTTCCTATTTCCAGGAGGGTTTGAAGAAGATTTTTCGGGAGATTGCTCGTCCTGTTTCTTCTTCTTCGCTTTTCCTTTCTTCTTGCTTCCTGGTTGTTTGGTTTCTTTGCCTTTATCTGTTGATACGACATTTACTTCCGAAGCAAGAAGTTCGTCTTTTGCATTTTGACCTGAAACCTTACGGGCCTTTTTGGATGTGGCCCTTGTCGATTTCGTGTCTGTCGTGCCAATCACGCCATCGCCGGCATGAGAGTCATTGTTTGATTTAGGAGGAGGAGGAATCGAGGATTCCGGTCTAGGGGCGTCAGGTATTTTGTCGTAGAGTGTGCCTGACTGAGTGTAAATCAAATCCAGATATTGCGCACGAGCGATCCCTTGCTCTTCTGTTACGACTCCCCCCTTTGCCACATCTTCCGTGATGGAAGGCAGTAATGACTTGATAAACCATTCAGCTAATAGATGATCGGGAACGTACGTTTTTACCATCCTACGACGACGTCACCACTCATGTATATGATCAGATATGTGAGTGGCTGTTGTCTGTTTAAAGTTGGTAAGAAGTTCTGTTCCCGTCTCATACCTTATCGGTAATTGAAAATGGGTTAAAAAGGTTGTGGCTAAGGTGCTGAAGTTGTCGAACGAAGCTCTAGGCAATTCAATATACCATTTTGCCGCCGGACCCGTTAACATCCTCTGAAAAAGGCGAAGCCTTATCGAATCATCATTTAAAGTGTTTGATGAACACCATAGATGAAATGTCATCACGTGATTCGATGGATCTTCACCCAGATTTCTACTAAATTTAGGAATATCTAATGGAAGCTTATGCGGAATCGCTGGCCATCAAGGGGCGTAAGAAATTGGATCGTTTGTTAACCGGTTTAAATCAGGTAAATCTAAGGTTGCCACGAATGGTAACTGTTGATTCAGGTTAGGTGAAGCATACCCAGGATATGATGGAATCACCTGAGCAGTTGGTCTTTGCATACCGGCATAATGCATTTGATGCTGGTATGTTTGGTAAGGTTGATGGACTTGAACATTATAAAATGGTTGATTTTGACCGTTTTGAATGTACGGTTGTCCACTGTTTGCAAATATTTGCTGCTCAGTTCCTTGGTATACTTGTTGGAATTGTGGTTGTTGGTATTGCACCAGCCACGGTTGTGAAGCCATGTGCTGTTGCCCGATACTAACTGTTTGACCAAGGTGAGGGGTAATTGTACCCGTCTGGGCCTGTGTCGCCCTGCTAGTTGGCGATTGTGGTTGAGTCACAGGATCAATGGGTTGTTGCATTACAACCTGAGAAACTTGAGGTTGACATACAACAGGAAATGCTTGAACTTGCGACACAGTCACAATAGCTGGCGTAGTCGGTATGTTCGACACAGGTACGCATTGTTGCATCGAATATACAACCCTTGGTTGTTGAGGTAGTATGGGTACCCAACCACTTGAAGTAATTCCAGTATAACCTGAATGCTGTTGTGAACTCCCGTATGGATATCCTCCTGAAGGTGGTAATGAAAGGGTGTACTGCCCCCCATACGATGGTAATCCAGAACTCAAGGGAATTGTTTGTCCTTGGGGACCGGACTACCCAAATCGACCTCCAAACGGATCAATTTGTTGAGACTCAACATAAGAGTTTCCGGATATAATTCCGGATGAACAAACAGGAATGGACTAGACTGTCGAAATAGCCCCTGGATGGGCTCCTTCTAGCGGTTGTGAGCTAGTCGGGACAGATGGTATGCCGACGAACATTTTTGGAGTGACAGCAGGGAGTTCTGCCATCGCTGTGTCAGAAGACACAGTCCTAGATGTTGACAGTTGTTCAGACATTTGTAGTCTATCCAAAAGATCGCCTGGCGATTCTACAGGAACTTCCGCTGGTGGTAGACTAACTTCTGATGTCGAAGGAAATAGAGTGATCCCGACTCCAAAATGCGTTGGAGTACTTGCTTGCGGATCTTCTACAATTTCTTCTATCGCAATCAGACCAGGTGGAAGGGGAAGACCGTCAGGTCCGTAAAATATTTCTGGTGCCGAAGAGGCAGCGACAGATGTTTGAAGAGTAAGACTCTCTGAACCGGTTATAGATGGAACTGATTCAGTAACACAAGTGCTTGTTCTCAAACTAGGATCAGTACCACTGTCCTTCTGTGGCTATTGAAACTCTTCTGTTGAGGCAGGGATTCCAGAAATGTTTGGAGTAACCGGAGTCTCTAATGTCGTTGGAACACTTGTTCTAACTTTGATAAGAGACTTGGATCTGGTTAAACGAGTTCTCTTTGTCCGTACTGGTTTCATTTCCGGAGACAAAGACGGTTGACTCGTAAGCCTCTGCGAACGACGGGGTTTCAATTGAATTTCTTCCACGATTGCGGATTACTCGATCAACTAAAATAAGAGGGAAAGTATGTTTCCATGTTAAATGAATTTTAGATGCTTTTGACACAACTTGCTTTTTCAGTTTTAAAGAGTTGAGAAAAAACAAAAGATGACTCTAGTCTCCTTCGATTTTTAATGAGCCTGAAGTGACAAGTGCTCAGATGGACGTTTTCCGTTAAGGAGTCTGAAAAGGAACGAAAGGGACTACTCTGGAGGTCTAGGTAGAGGGAGTACCAAACCAATCGCAAAACTGCAGAATACTTTTTAGGGTATGGCAGTCAATCTTCCCGAATGTTGTGTTCGGTGCATTGCGATCAGTAGGGCGGCCGACACGGCTTCCTATGGATAAAGGTTTTATGCCTATAGGGGTCTCCCAATATATACTCGACGGTACGTGGGAGCACAAGTCCGTACTGGCACTTATCGTCTCAAAGTGGAGGAATCACCCAACCATCAGTGAGGACAACAGTTACCAGGCTTTACGACGCCGGAACACGTCTCTAGCCTAGACCTCTAAATGTTGTGCGTTAAGTTACAAAGCGTTGTTAAGTTCATTGAATTTATTTTAGGTTGATCTTTCTTATGAAGTTTGCCTTTTGGGTTCACCACGAGATGTAGATGTAATTCCTAAAATGCAATCTAAAGATGATAAGCAAGCTTTTATCTCTTTTCAGCAATGAAAATCCTAGCTACAAGGGGAAAAGAAAGACACAATCTTTTCTCAAAGAGCAAAGAGCACACTGTAAATGCACTTTTCCTAAATCAAACCATACAGAGTGTCAATATTCAAATGCACTTGTGCATGTATTTGTTTTTCACTTTCTTAATATAGATGCCTAAAAAGAAAGTTGTTGTACAAATTTGAATTCGATTTCAGGTGAAAAACACAAACAAGCTTCTTTTCGAAATCAAAAGGTAGAGACGATTACGACACTTTATGATTTTGAAGTAAACACTTGTTTCGACACTAGAAATTCACAAATTCAAGTCAAAGGCAAAAGTAAAAGCGTAATCGACTGTCAACAACAAATAAACTTTCTCCTAAGATTAAAATCGACACTTACGACAGATCTAAATCCAAGGACGACAGTATGACTAGTTTACTTTTGCAATGGGAAACTGTAAATGACGTAACAAACACACAAAAACAAATACAGTTTCTTTTATACAACTGAGGCGGAATCAAGGTAGATAAAAGGGGCTTTTAAACAGACAAACACACTGATCACAGGCTGCAAAAATCAGAGGCAAAACTGGAAAAAGTGAGCAAAGAACCTCAGCTAGGCAGGGCTAGGCTGATCAACGCACCTACTACACAGAGAAACTGAATTGCAACGCAGGTAGCCCTCTCGGGAACTGCGCTGAAATGCAGATTCTATTCACAGAGCCTACGCTCAAGCAGAAACGAGAACTCTCTCCTGGTTCTGGGTCACGGTTTACAGTTTAATCTATGGTTTTTGGCCGGGTAAAAGCAATCAGTAATGCACAATCAGAGGGTTGATTTACAAGAGCTTTAAGAGCTATCACAAAGGGTAATCAGATCATTTATGAATCAACTGTTCAGATCATAAACAGATCCAGTGAATGGATTAGAGTAGCAGATGTCTACTTTGCATTTGTAAATGGCAAATGCAGTTTGATTCACTACTCCTAAGTTTATGAGATGAACAACAATAGAAACATAAACAAACTAACTAGACACATTCCCCAGCGGAGTTGCCATTTTGTTTGAGGGAAAAGTGTCTATTCAGAACGACCCTATCCCACTGAGTTGTGACAGTGACTCAGAAACAAACAGGGAAAGCTATTCTTGTATTCTCCTTTATGAACTATAAATGAAGATGAATAGGATGAACCAACCTGTGCCTTGCGCTAGTCCTTTGATCCAATCTCTCTTCTCTTTGAGAGCTTCCAACTATCTGCTCCCTCACTTGCCCAGCGTCACCAAGTTCCTGCAAGTTCACATAAGAAAGAAACTACACAAAGACATGGATTTATGTTCACAAAAAGCTTAGGATCAGATTTAAGCTAAATATACAAATACAACACACATCAATGATATACAAGCATGTAGGAGAAACTCAAATAGTTTTATTGATAAAACAAGGAGATCCAGGAGGAGTTACAACCGATGATTCCTGATCTAGCATCAACCTCCCAGCATAGAACCCCTTCTTCACCTCCAACAAAGCATAAATCACCCAATACTCTGATATCTATCACAAAACCAACAGCAATTCTCTGCAATGTACAAAATTCCAGCCTCCGGATCTCTTGGTGAGGGATCCATATATAGATGTTTGAAAAGAGGATGAGTTAGCTCATGGATTGATTAGTGGCTTCTCTCTTTCAGTTCTTGCTTCCACTTGGAGACAGAGAGCCTCTTACTCATCACTGGTCGAATTCAGTGAGGCAAGTGTCATTGGAGAAGATTCTGGAAGCTTTCCTTGTCTCTCCACCTCGCGGAATGACTCTGCCACTTGACATTTCCCGCTCAACGCACCCTGGTAGTGCATTCAAGTGCATTGCAACGCACCTAGCCAGTGTATTTGGGTTCTTTGCAACGCAGCTAGCTAGTGGAGCACTTGAAATGATCCTGATTTGACTAGTTTTGAGCAGTTTCTGGTGGAGAACTTTTGGGAGGAGCTGTACTTTGTTGACCTTGTTTCTTTACGAGCTGGAAGAACACTTTTAGGGACTTAGGATCCCTTGGTTTATGGACATTTCATGCTTATATATGTAAGGCACAAAAATGTCTATAACAGTTGCCCCCTAAAGTATGAGGCCGTTTATCGGGTGAAATGCTTTATTAGGAGGATCCGAAGTTCTTCTGATGCTGGGGAGGAGACCTGTAATAAGATACAATACATTACATTATTTTCATACTGTTTTCATGATCTAGCTGAGGCGGGCATTCCCATGCTCAGCTTTATAAATTCATTTCCACGTACATAGGACAAACAATCGTCTGATGGTAGACTGATGATTCTGCTGAAGTCATCATCCTTTTGGTAGGATGATTATCTGTGCTGCAATGCTGTACATTTCAATGTCTTTATTTTTCCTGAATATATATTGCAGCCCGGATGAATGAAACTAGATTCGGGTTCTTCAATCTCGTCCGATATTTACTCTAAGTACAAGTCGATCCATGTGAGAAATGTTTTGATGTCGAACATGGAAAGACATCGCTTGATTACCAGTCAATGATGTAAACTGTTAACAAGCGCGAGAGGAATCACCGATAATGATAATGACGCTCAAGGTACTGCAGTACAATTCACGTGGTGTGAATAAAGGACTTGGCATCGAACACCACGCAAAATCTTTCGGTCGAAGGTCATTGATGTATACCTGTCGCCGAAGTGAGAAACTTGCCATTGAGGCATGCAAGGTTCAAAGTACTGAAGGGGGTGTTCCTAGATCAACTTCTTGGATAGTGAGCTGATGTCGATAAGAAGCGATCCGTCAAAGGAGGGCCTTAATGAATTCCACATCAATGACACGGAACGGAGCAAATGATTTTGATTGAGGTGAAAACGATCTGGTGATATATGGTTCAGGGTGGCGGTCATGAAAGAATGAAGTATAATGTATGGTAGTGGATGGGACACGGGTGACTCCTCTGGATGACTTCTCTTGAACATGTCGGCGACACTTACATGATGGATTGGTAGCATTTACCCCAAATGTGGATGGTATGGCGTGACCATGGTGATGTGACCGGTGAATGAAACAACCCAACCCGACTCAGGCACGGAGTGGAAGTGTCATGTTCAAGAGCAACTTGCTACCAATAAAGTTTCTTTGAGTTTTCTTCCCAATTTTCCCCAGTCATTGATGACCAGGGAAAATTTTAAGAACCCCCCCTAAATTTATAAATATAATAAATGGGCGAATCTCCATGGTATATAGGAAAAATGGAAGGCGATTTTATCAATAATATAATATGTATATAATTTTTTGGCGAATCTCTCACGAAGAATGGCGAATATTTTACTCAATTATAAAATCTTGTAAGATCTTGGCGAGTCTTTCACTAAATAATAAAACTTTGTAAACTCCTAGTGAATCTTAGCATAGGCTACATGCTGGTTTAATTCCCCCAATTAAATAGGCTACATTCCAGGTGAATACCATGGGTCAATACCATGTGCCATTTTGGTGAATACCATGGGTCAATACCATGTGCCATTTTTATTTTTATTAATTCTAATATTAGGGTTAATAATGGTTTTTTGCATGGTACTAATAATAATCTAGTCCATGGTATTTGTCCCATAGTATTTTGGCCATAGGTTTCACCTAAATATAACCCATTTTTTGAGTGTTCGTAAATATAAGGTGACTTATGGAGTAAATATAAAAAAACGTTTTATTTGTTTACCATACCTCTCGTTTATTTATATTTTTATTAATTTACCAAACCTCTTTCTTGAGCCTTCATAAATAGAACGAGGGTTATGGACTAAATATAAAAAGAGGTTTTATTTATTTACGATACGTCTAGTTTATTTATATTTTTATTTATTTACCATACCGTTTGAGTAAGTATAAAAAGAAGTTTTATTTATTTAACATACCTCCACTTTACTTATATTTTTATTTGTTTACACCATTACATGTATATAAGGTGACTTATGGAGTAAATATAAAAAATGTTTTATTTATTTACCATACCTCTCATTTATTTATATTTTTATTAATTTACCATACCTCTTTTATAAATATCGTATTTGGCCCATAGGATTCACTTAATAAAACCTATTCTTGAAAATGGGCGAATGGATTCACTTAAATAAAACCTATTCTTGAAAATGGGCGAATGGAAGGTTGTAAGTCCTAATTTCAAGGGCTAAATTTACCTTTTTTACCCTCTCCCTTAAAATAAGGTGGGCTATTTGAGGTTATTTGTAAAAATGTACTATGATACAAAATATTCGCCCACTAAAAATTTAAAACCCCTTAATTTCGCCAAAGGGCGAACATTCGCCCCTAAAATTATCCTTGTTGATGACCAGTACCTCTTTATTTTTGTCAAGCTTGAGGAGGATAACATATGCTTGTTCTATAATTTGCCCTTCGGGCAAACCCATCGCTATGTTTTAACGAGCCTAGCGATAGTGAAACTCGTTCTCGCCTAAAGACAAGTTTGTCGATATTAATCTTTTTAACGAGTCTAACGACAAAGATAACTCGGTCCTTTTCATTTTTAGAGAGTCTGAAAAGGTAACTCCGGAATTCCTTTTTCTTCATCTAATCCCTTAAGTCCGAAAAAGTATAAAACAATACAGAAGGGATGAATTTTCGATAGTTTTAACGAGCCGAACAAAACAAGCGCTCGATCTTTTTGTGCAATAATCCCTCAGGTCCAAAAAGATTAAAATCTAGAGGAGGGATAGCGCTTCCTGTTGCTTTAACGAGCTGGAAGGCCAAAACTCGGCAATCTTTTCATATTTTACGAGTCAGATGAAAAGAGCTTAAAGAAGACTCGTCTTTTGAGGAACGAGTGATAAAATGGGTAGCAGCTGATTCCAGGTAAGGTTTGGAATTTTCCAATCATGGCAGTGTCACAAGGATGGCTAGTGAAATCACTCTTCGCAGCTGTTCCTCAAAATGGGTAAACAATCAAATGGAGGTGAATGATCGGCCAATGGAAAAGTGGAGGTGACGGTGCAAACACGACCAAGGATTTAATGTCTGAAAATGCTCCATTCACGGTGGTTATTTACCGGAGGATAGTTCATTTTTTAACGAGCTTAAACGTGGGCGGAAACACTTGCTCGATCTTATGTTTATTTTTTAACGAGCTTGAACTATGTGCTAAAACTGCTCGATTAAGTGGTCTTGTTTTGATTTTTTACCATAGACAGCTTTGTCCTTCAAAGATAGTACTGTATTTTCAACTGCTTCATCAAACTAGTTAGAAATGAACAATATTTGCTTTGAAAACGAGATTAAAATGCTAATAACTTACTTTGAACTACGTAAAAGTAATTAAAAAGTGTTTTTTACCTCTCATTTTGTCATTTCATTTGAACTTGGTTTGTTGGAGCTTTGGAGGTGTTTTCCCCCTCGATTTTCATCAGCTGATTTCGGGAGATTCTATGGACGATTCTTGGCGCCGTCTGGACCAGGTAGGAGCTAAACCCGAGCTCTTTCATTTCATGGTTTCCTTTTCGCATTCTGTGCGCTGTTCCCTGCTTTTCTGAGCCCCTGGGGTTTGATGGGCTCGTTCTACCATCAACGCACCCTGGGCCCATCGAAACCTGTGCTAAATGTTGGTCCTTATGAAGGCAGCTTGACCTTCAACGCACCTGCAACACTGCTGCAGGTGCGTTGGGCGCAGAAAGGAAAGTTCTTGCACAATTTTTAATGGAATTTTTACCTGTTTCTCATCAAAATCAGGATCTAATCTCCTCTCTTGTTTGTTTTTGCAGAGATATTGGAGCAAAATGACCCTTACATGGCGAGAATGAGAACATGAAAAAGAGGACATGATTGCCCTACATGATCTTGTTACAGTGAACGTGCTGCGGAACTGTGGCTTGCTGAAGTTCTTCCGCATCTCTAGCATGAGACAGCAGATTAACTTGCTGAAGTATTTGCTTTACTCTTGGGATCCTATCAACCAGGTCTTCCAGATTAGGGGCAAATCTATCCCCTTGACTGCAGTAGACATCTATTTCTTGACTGGCTTGTCGAGGCGGGGTGCCCCCATCTCTTTGTCAGGTTCGGCCCGAGGAGGCGATTCTGTGAGAGATTATGTTCGCCAGTATTGCAGGGAAGGATCTCAGCCGAGTAAAGATGGAAAGATCATCATCCGTGAGGTCACTGATAGATCCCTTAGGACTATCCTATTTACTTTTGGTAGGATGGCTGGTAGCGCGTCTCTTCATGTAGCCAACAGATCTTATATGCAGCGTGCCTTGGAATGCCTCCAACCGAAGGTGTTCAACTGGTGCGATGAAGTACTTCTTGGAATGAAAGGACAGTTGACCAAGATAAAGGATGGGAAGTTAAAGAACTTTGGGTTCGGTTCTATTTTGACCGCCTTTGCCTTGGAGAAGATACCACTGATGCAGCCGCAGTACATTGCACTCGATTTACCTTCTCCTACCGAACCACGTATGCAGAGATGGGTTGACCATATGTCTAGGCATGCTGGTCAATCTCAGATTTCATTTTCTGATACCTTCTTTAGGTGGTTTGATCGTCAGGAGATGGTCTATTCCGAGTATCCATATGCCGGCATGGACTTCCGGGGTGATCCAGATTTGGTACTACCGGATGGCGAGCAGTGGGGTGCTATTGGTAAAATCTCTGACCATATTGTTGTTTACTGTTTTTGTTTATAATGTCCCTGTGCTTTGTTCTATCAAGACTCTGATCAAACTCATGTGTACATGCAGATGTTGGTCCTGTTCGTCCAGTAGTTTGCGTGAGAGTACCAGCTGTTGCCTCGGCAAGAGAGGCCGTCGGAAGAGTTATTCTTCGCGACCTTGATGTGGCCGAGACTCTTACAGCTGTGCAGGAGCAGGTTGAGAGCCTTACTCTCGGTATCCCAGATGTGAGGATCGACGAGCTACCTTTGCAGTTACAGCGGCATACTACTGGTGTGCCCAGACGATGGACTTGTCTCTTACGCATGATCGCAGAGGCTGTGACTTGCTATCACGAGCATCATTAGACTAGGGTGCCCCCTAGCATTTTGAGTTTTTGGGTCGTGTGACCGATTTTGTCTTGGTTACAGAACATTATGTGTAAACCATAAACAACTATATATGTATTTTCGATTTTTGGAGTTTTATTCTGATTGAGTTATGTGATCCACATGTAGAACATTGACGATGTGTTTCTTTTTATAAATGTTGCAAATGTCTATCTAACACATAGTTTGCTAATGAGTCGGTTAATGTGTTTAAGTTTTTGGAAATATGCTGATATTGAATAAGATCAAATTGTCTTTCCAAAATCTTAACCCTTAGGAACATGCGATAAATAGCTGGGTTTCGGACGGAATATATACCATTGAGTTGCAGTATTACGAGTTGTGAGTCTAGCCTGATGATTAGTCGGCGTATACCATGAGTGATGGCATCAGAGAGAAGTTCTATCAACGCACTATATTCAGTGATATTGTTTGTTGATCGACCAATACATACGCCTCTGAAACTTACTAACTCGCTGCTTGGATCAAAAATGGCCCAGGCTGCGGAGGACAGGTTCCGCGAACTACGACTTGCTCCGTCAGCATATCCAACAAATGGTTCCAATGGGTTTGACATATGCAATAAATGTAAAAAGGTGGATTACTCGACCAAAACAAACACTCTTAGCGAAAACAAAAATATAACAAAAGCATATTGGTTACTACTAGGCGTAGTAACGCTTGAGGTACAACCCATTACAAGGTTGCGCCAGTGGAATCCCGTCGTAATCCATCAACTCGTAGGCTCCTTTTGCTAACACCCACTTAACAATGTAAGGACCCATCCATAAAGACTTAAATTTACCTGCTCCCAACTTATCGGATTCCTGGTCGTAAAGCAGGACCAAGTCACCTTCCGAGAAGACACGGGGTTTGACATTTTTGTCGAACTGCGCCTTGACTCGTTTCTTATGGGCTTCGTTGGCCAACGCGGCGTCACGACGGGTTTTATCCAATTGGATTAATTCCAAGAAATGAGCTTCTTCTTCTGAAGTTCCGGGGAGGAGATCGATTGCGAGTTTGATAGATGAGATTTCACATTGGACTGGTAAGACTGCTTCCAAGCCATATACCAGTTGGAAGGGTGTGAACCTGGTTGCATTCCTTACCGCTGTTCGGTAAGCCCACAAAGCTGAGTACAGGATTAGGTGCCATCTTCTTTTGTGAACTCCGATCATCCTTTGCAGCATGCGCTTCAGGACCTTGTTGATTGCTTCAACTTGTCTGTTGGCCTGCGGATAATATGGAGTAGAGCTGTCGTGAGATAGCCCTAGCTTGGCAGCTAATTCAACCATCATGTGATTGCGAAAATGCGATCCATGATCTGTGACTATGGCCTGTGGTACGCCGAATCTGGCGACTACATGATTGAAAAAGACAAGGGCAGCTGTTTCACCAGTATTATCTAATGTAGGCATCGCCTCGGCCCATTTGGTAAAATAGTCAACTGCGACTATAATATACCCATGCCCCCCGGTCAAGGTGGGGTTACATGTCATGAAATCGATGCCCCATTTGGCGAATGGCCCAACAACAACTATTGGTTGTAAAGGTGTGGGTGGTCTTCTGGTTTTGCTATCAAAAATTTGACAAGCATGGCAACTTCTGACTGCGGTTATGCAATCTTTGAACATGGTTGGCCAGAAGTATCCTGCTCGTAAGATTTTTTGTGCTGTAGCATATCCAAATTGATGACCCCCACACGCGCCTGAATGGCACTCATTCAGGGCTTTTTCGGCTTCCTCATGGGTGAGGCACCTCCTCAGAACTGTATCAGTACCACGACGGTAAAGTGTATCACCGACGATCATGTAGTCTTTTGCTTGGTATCGAATACGTTTTTGTTCAGAGTGAGAGGTGTTTGGCCTGAATTTTTGGGTTTGGAGATAAATGATTATATCTCCATACCACTCATTGCTTGTAGATATCAGAAACAAAATTTCATCCAGGATTGGTTCTTCGGATGTTTCATCGTTGGACGACGATGGGAGATCACATAATAATTCTGCGAAGACTAGAGCTTTCTTTGACTTGGATTTTACAAATTCCAGATCAAACTCTTGAAGGATTGCTATCCATTTTGAATATTTTCCCCCCAGCAACTGTCGCGACAATATATAAGTCAAGGGGTTGCAATCTGACAGAATGGTAGTTTTCCGAAAGAGGACATAGTGTCGAAATCTTTGTATCACTTGAACCGTTGCAAGCGCTAGTTTTTCGACATAAGAATATTTACTTTCTGTATCATTTAAGTTCTTACTTAAATAATAAATAGGATGTTCAATTCCATCAAATTCTTGAACTAAAACCATTGCGATGGTCGTATCTGCCGCAGCCAGATATAGGTTAAAGTCTCTTTGATAATCAGGGGCGTACATTAATGATGCTCTCATTAGGGAATCTTTTAAAGCATCAAAGGAAGCTTGCGCGACCTGATCCCAGTTAAAGGGTACCTCTTTTTTCAAAAGACGTGTATAACCTTTAGCAAGTTCGGCGTAATTTGGGATGAACCTTCTCAGAAAGTTTGCTTTCCCTTGGAGTTTCTAAATCTGAAGCAAATTCGAAGGTGGAGGCAAATTTATGATTGCCTGGACCTTACAAGGGTCGAGACGAATCCCATCCTTGGAGACTACAAAGCCAAGTAAACGACCAGAACTAACGCAAAATACACATTTTTGCGGATTGAGTCGTATCTTGTAGTGTCGGCAATGTAGAAATATCGCTCTTAAATGCTGCGGATGATCAGTCCGCTTTCGCGAATGAGCCGGAAGGTCGTCGAGATAAGGTTGAATGATGTTCCTAATGTCATGGAAGGCATAATTCATTGCCCTCTGAAACGTCGCCCCTGCGTTCTTTAAACCAAATGGTAATTTTCGATATGCGAATGTGCCCCACGGACAAATGAATGCAGTCTTTGACTGGTCTTGTGGGCGGATATTTATTTGATTATACCCGGAGAATCCATCCATGAATGAAAAGATTTCGCATCCGGCGCATTCATCAATTATCTGGTCAATGAAGGGTGTAGGGTAGTTGTCTTTCGGACAAGCTTGATTTACATCCCTATAATCGACGCACACTCTAATTGTCCCTTGTTTTTTCATAACCGGGACAATGTTCGATACCCAATCGGTTAGCGGAACCAGGTAGATGAAACTAGCATGGAGGAGTTTTTCAACTTCTGCCTTAATGGCAGTGACTTTCTTGGGGTGCACCTGCCTCAGCCGTTGCCGTACCGGTTTAACATCTGGATACATCTTGATTTCGTGTTCAACGATACTCGAGTCGATGCCTAGCATTTCACTGTATGACTAGGCAAAGACATCTCTGAATTCGCGAAAAAGAGCATTATATATTTCCAGTTCTAAAGGAGAATAGCATTTGCCGACATAAATATTCTCTACAACATCTGTTTTGGTCGAGATATTTATGGCTATAGTCTCTTCAATGTTGGACAAGTTTCGCTCGGAATCCACCGTTTTTACAGTATTTGATAGAAAATCAAGTTCTAAAGGATGGTAGAGGTCATTTTGAGTATCTTCTTCATAATTCGGAAGAAGAGAACGATGGTGGGAATCATTCCATCGTGCTCCTTCAACTACCATAGCTTGGAGAATTCCTTCGTCAGTGTCATGCACTTGCGACCAAGGATCTGAAGGAGTACCATATTCTCTAGACCTATCCATCCAAACGCTCGATGAACGTTGATTTGGGTTTGCCTCCCATGCCAGAAACATTGATTGCTATACTATTTCCATTGGTCTTGGGGGCAAAACCATTGCATGATCCATGTTGATATCGTTTTCTGAGATCTTTGCGGAAGATATCATGTTGCAGGTTCCTATCGATGCTACTTCCGCCAAATCAATTGGAGGTGGAAAAGCGAAAGTTCCCATTAGTATAGGATCTTTTAGTAGGCCTACTCCGATATTCTGAAGCGAATGGGGGCTTCCATGGATCATGGGAATGCTTCCTGTAACTTGTGAACCATTGGGGAGGAAGTTTTGTTGGTCGACGATTGTTATTCCTCCTTGAAAGGGAAATGCAATCTTTCTAAAGTAGGTCGACACAACAGCTGCCATGGCATATATCCATGGTCGTCCCAGTAGGATATTGTAATCAAGATTCCCATCGATGACTTCAACATCTATTTCTACTGTTTTCCCTCCTAGTTCAACTTTCAAGTTATTTAGGATACCGTATGGGGTATAAGTCCTTCCGTCGAATGCCTTTAACGTTGTCGAAGATCGCGACAAGGTTGGAGATCCTAAAGTTTTCCAACAACTCATCGACATAATGCATGTAGATGCCCCCTCATCAATAATCGTTCGGTGAACAGTTTTGTTGAGGGCTTTCACTTGAATAAGGAAAGCTAATTGAGCTGGTAACTGAGGATCATACCCTTTGTGGTCGAAGGATACAAGATTGGAATCCTTTGGATCAATCCCACCAATGGCTGATAACAAAGCCTACCTTTGGGATCGGCAATTTTGTAGTACTTCAAGATTTGACATAGCGGATGGATATTGGGCCAAATCTTCCACTATGTTATAATGCTGCGCCGCTCTAGCGCGAGGATTAAATGTCGATTTGTGTACTACTCCCTTTGGCGGTTTTATTGTCAATTCAGGGATGGTGGGTGGTACAACTTCTGTCGAAGTTGTTGTCGAACTACTTGGTTGATCTTTATCCTTGTTGTTCGACAGCTGCGGATTCCCGTAATCTTTGTTCCTTGTCGAAATCAAAGCATCATTTTGCTGTTTCGAAATTGACAACATTAGCACTTGAGACAGGGAAGCATTTCCACTTTCAACCAGATTTGCTCCTGGATTCGGAAACGGATCGGTTAACACTACTGAGGTTTTCGAACTTTTAAAGAATCTCTTAAGCTCAGCTTTGTATGGACATTGTGAAGTCCAATGATCCTCATCGCATATCATGAATGGACTTTTTGGTTTCCTATTTCCAGGAGGGTTTGAAGAAGATTTTTCGGGAGATTGCTCATCCTGTTTCTTCTTCTTCCCTTTTCCTTTCTTCTTGCTTCCTAGTTGTTTGGTTTCTTTGCCTTTATCTGTTGATACGGCATTTACTTCCGAAGCAAGAAGTTCGTCTTTTGCATTTTGACCTGAAACCTTACGGGCCTTTTTGGATGTGGCCCTTGTCGATTTCATGTCTGTCGTGCCAATCACGCCATCACCGGCATGAGAGTCATTGTTTGATTTAGGAGGAGGAGGAATCGAGGATTCCGGTCTAGGGGCGTCAGGTATTTTGTCGTAGAGCGTGCCAGACTGAGTGTAAATCAAATCCAGATATTACGCACGAGCGATCACTTGCTCTTCTGTTACGACTCCCCCCTTTGCCACATCTTCCGTGATGGAAGGCAGTAATGACTTGATAAACCATTCAGCTAATAGCTGATCGGGAACGTATGTTTTTACCATCCTACGACGATGTCGCCACTCATGTATATGATCAGATATGTGAGTGGTTGTTGTCTGTTTAAAGTTGGTAAGAAGTTCTGTTCCCCTCTCATACCTTATCGGTAATTGAAAATGGGTTAAAAAGGTTGTGTCTAAGGTGCTGAAGTTGTCGAACGAAGCTCTAGGAAATTCAATATACCATTTTGCCACCGGACCCGTTAACGTCCTCTGAAAAAGGCGAAGCGTTATCGAATCATCATTTAAAGTGTTTTATGAACACCATAGATGAAATGTCATCACGTGATTCGATGGATCTTCACCCAGATTTCCATTAAATTTAGGAATATCTGATGGAAGCTTATGCGGAATCACTGGCCACCAAGGGGCGTAAGCAATTGGATCGTTTGTTAACCGGTTTAAATCAGGTAACTCTAAGGTTGCCACCAATGGTAACTGTTGATTCAAGTTAGGTGAAGCATACCCAGGATATGATGGAATCGCCTGAGCAGTTGGTCTTTCCATACCGGCATAATGCATTTGATGCTGGTATGTTTGGTAAGGTTGATAGACTTGACCATTATAAAATGGTTGATTTTGAGCGTTTTGAATGTACGGCTGTCCACTGTTTGCAAAGATTTGCTGCTCAGTACCTTGGTATACTTGTTGGAATTGTTTTTGTTGGTATTGCACCAGCCACGATTGTGAAGCCATGTGCTGTTGCCCGATACTAACTATTTGACCAAGGTGAGGGGTAATTGTACCCGTCTGGGCCTGTGTCGCCCCGCTAGTTGGCGATTGTGGTTGAGTCGCAGGGTCAATGGGCTGTTGCATTACAACCTGAGAAACTTGAGGTTGACATACAACAAGCAACGCTTGAACTTGCGACACAGTCACAATAGCTGGCGTAGTCGGTATGTTCGACACAGGTACGCATTGTTGCATCGAATATACAACCCTTGGTTGTTGAGGTAGTATAGGTACCCAACCACTTGAAGTAATTCCAGTATAACCTGAATGCTGTTGTGAACTCCCGTATGGATATCCTCCTGAAGGTGGTAATGAAAGGGTGTACTGCCCCCCATACGGTGGTAATCTAGAACTCAAGGGAATTGTTTGTCCTTGGGGACCGGACTGCCCAAATCGACCTCCAAACAGATCAATTTGTTGAGACTCAACATAAGAGTTTCCGGATATAATTCCGGATGAACAAACATGAATGGACCAGACTGTCGAAATAGCCCCTGGATGGGCTCCTTCTAGCGGTTGTGAACTAGTCGGGATAGATGGTATGCCGACGAACATTGTTGGAGTGACAGCAAGGAGTTCTGCCGTCGCTGTGTCAGAAGACACAGTCCTAGATGTTGACGGTTGTTCAGACATTTGTAGTCTATCCAAAATATCACCTAGTGATTCTACAGGAACTTCCGCTGGTGGTAGACTAACTTCTGATGTCGAAGGAAATAGAGTGATCCCGACTCCAAAATGCGTTGGAGTACTTGCTTGGATCTTCTACAATTTCTTCTGAACTGATTTCAGGATTGCTTGTTTTTGAGTGTTTTCAGGTGGAGAACTGATCTAAGAGCTGTTGGTTTGCTGACCTTGTTCCTCTAGGGGTAGGAACATCATGCTTAGGGAACTTTGGATCCCCTGGATTATTGACAATTCATGCTTGTTGCTGTAAGGCACAAAATTGTCTATAACAGATGCCCCCTAAAGTATGAGGTCGTTTATCGGGTGAAATGCTTTATTGAGAGGATCCGAAGTTCATTCAATCTGCTGAGAAGTGTCCTGTAATAAGATACAATACGATACATTATTTTTCATACATTTTCATGATCTAGCTGAGGCGGGCATTCCCATGCTCAGCTTTATAAATACATTTTGGTACATAGAACAGACGATCGTCTGATTGTAGACTGATAATTCTCTGCTGAAATTATCATCCTTTGAGAAGGATGATCATCTGCTGCAATGATGTACATATCAAATGTCTTTATATCCTGAATATATATCGCAGCCCGGATGGATGAAACTAGATCCGGGGTCTTCAATCTCTTCCGATCTTCACTCGATGTACAAGTCGATCCATGTGAGAATTTCTTGAAGTCGAACATGGAAAGACATCGCTTGATTACCGGTCAATGATGTAAACCGTTAACAAGCGCGAGAGGAATCACCGATAAGGATGATGACCCTCAAGGTACGGCAGTACAATTCACATGGTGGGAATAAAGGACTTGGTGTTGACCACCATGCAAAATCTTCTGGTCGAAGGTCATTGATGTATACCTGTCGCCGGAAGTGAGAAACTTGCCATTGAGGCATGCAAGCTTCAAAGTACTGAAGGGGTTGTTCCTAGATCAACTCCTTGGATAATGAGCTGATGTCGACAAGGAGCGATCCGTCAAAGGAGGGCCTTAAAGAATCCCACATCAGTGACACAGAACGGAGCTAGTGATTGTGATGAGGTGAAAACAAACTGTGATGTATGATTCAGGGTGGCGGTCATGAAGTGGATGAAGGATAATGTATGGCAGTGGATGGGACACGGTTGACTCTTTGCAGAACCACATCTCTTGAACATATAACGACACTGATGTGATGGATTGGTAACATTACCCCAATTGTGGATGGTGTGGCGAGGACCATGGTTATGAGACCGGTGAATGAAACAACCCAACCCGATGTGATACGGAGGACAAAGTGTCATGTTCAAGAGCGACTTGCTACCATTAATGCTGTGAGGTTCTCCCAATTTTTCCCCAGTCATTGCTGACCAGTACCTCTTTATTTTTGTCAAGCTTGAGGAGGATAACATATGCTTGTTCTATAACCTGCCCTTCGGGCAAGCCCATCGCTATGTTTTAACGAGCCTAGCGATAGGGAAACTCGTTCTCGTCTAAAGACAAGTTTGTCGCTATTTAATCATTTTAACGAGTCTAACGACAAGGAAAACTCGGTCCTTTTCATTTTTAGAGAGTCTGAAAAGGTACGGAAAGTTAACTCCAAAATTCCTTTTTCGTTTTCTAATCCCTTAAGTCCGAAAAAGTATAAAACAATACAGAAGGGATGAATTTTCGATTGCTTTAACGAGCCGAACAAAACAAGCGCTCGATCTTTTTGTGCAATAATCCCTCAGGTCCAAAAAGATTAAAATCTAGAGGAGGGATAGCTTTCCGGTCGCTTTAACGAGCTGGAAGGCCAAAACTCGGCAATCTTTTCATATTTTACGAGTCAGTGAAAAGAGCTTAAAGACGACTCGTCTTTCGAGGAACGAGTGATGAACAGGGCAGCAGCAGATTCCAGGTACAGGTTGGAATATTCCAATCACGGCAGTGTCACAAGGATGGCTTAGTGAAACCACTCTTCGCAGCTGTTCCTCAAAACGGGTAAACAAACATATGGAGATGAACGATTGGCCAAATGAACGGATGGAGGTGAGACTGCAAGAACACGACCAAGGGCTTTAATATGGCAGTCAAAGGTTACATTTACCAAGGTTATTTACCGGTTCATTTTTTCTGGGTGAGCTTGAACTGCAGGGGAAGATTGCTCACAACTTATGTTTATTTTTTAACGAGCATGAACATTGCTAAAACTGCTCGAATCTTGCGTTTATTTTTTAACGAGCATGAACATTGCTAAAACTGCTCGAACATACCAGTCATAATACAAGAAACGCCTCAGGTGAGGTATTCTTATTTAAGGAGCTATACCTCACTAGCTACTCCAATTTGGCAAGTTTTAACTTTTGCCCCACATCCTTTTTTCATGCTAGTTCGGAAACGACTAATCCAAAAAACAGATAAATAACCGCTCTTAGCTTGCACTCCAAAAGGTTTGCATGCCCCCAGGTATAAAATATAATTTCGAGGCTACCCCTCCTCCGTCCCACCTCTGTTTTTCTACTTGTCGTCTTGCTATATTTTTAACGATACTTGTCTTCTCGTTATTTTTCGGTGCCGACGGTACTTGTCTTCCCATCAGTTCACTTTTAGGTTTTGCAAGATCGCAACAGATAAAACATTGGTGTTACAGAGGGAGGTTTGCCTCTTACTTATTATCCGAAAAATGGTTTTGCTTGCTGCCGCAAACTAAACTCTCTTTTCGGCGGTGTCTATCATTAGGTTGCTAAGGATGGTGACTACTTGTTGCAGCAATTTCATCTCTTTCTTCGAAGACTGCCCCTACTTATCCTTCAAAACATATTGTTTTAATGGGTGAGGCTTGACATTCAAAGATGGTGGCTACTTGCTGCCACAAATGGATCTCCTCTTTAGGAGAGCCTACTTTTTTAGACAAAGGGAGACGATCTTTTCGCTCACATAACTTTGACAAAAGAATTTTATCCTAGAACAACCCTCTCTTCCTTTTTCGGACGGGGTACGGACTAGTCTATTCTTCTGCAGAAATTAACTTTATACCCAAGGTTTTCTCTGCCCAAGGCAGGCCAAGGTGCATGCCCCCTGGGTCCCAGTTCTTTCTTTCCGAATTACTCGCATTCATCGGGAAGTAGAACGGGGGTGGAGGCATTTCTTGAGTGAATAAGCCGTTTAGGGTTGGTATTTGACTATTTGCGATGCGAGATCCCGGAAATGAAAGTTGGTCTACGAGCTTGACCATCTTTCCTTCGTGTGGAAAACACATTACTCTAAAGAGTGAGGAGACTATAGCTCCCATGCAATATATATAGTCCCGTCCAAGGAGTAGGTTATAATCCAAGGGTCCTTGGACGACCATGACATTCATATGAACTGTCTTCTTCCTCAATGTAATGGGAACATTGGGGAGAATCCCTAATGGGCGACTGGTTCCTTTATCAAAACCTGATAGACTTCTCATCTCAGGTAAAAGCGCCGGGGAACCCAGTGCTTTCCAAGCAATAGAGGAAAGGATACTCACAGATGCCCCTTCATCAATGATGGTTCCAGCCATTACCATTCTATAGATTTGGACAATGATTCTGAATGGTATACTGGTTGGTAACCGGGGTCTTCCTAGTTGATTCCAATCAAAGGATACAACTAGGTTGCTTGGTGGTGGGACCGAATACACGGCCGGATACGACCCTGAAGATGTTCCTTCCTGCGATAAAGGAATGGGCGCATTGCCCTGATGCTCATCAGAGTCTGTGTTGATGAAAAGAATCTGGATGGTGTCATCCTTATTCTCTTCAGTGAGGGTGTCATTTGAAGATGAATCTTCAACGACGGTGTCATTTGAGGATGAAACCTCTGAAGGAAGAACCGGGTCAACTGCTGTTTCGACCTTTAGACTTTCGTCTGGTCTGGATTCAGTTGGTTCATTCTCAATGACTGACACTTCAGCTGACCACTTGAGCGGGCCAGCTGGATTTTCAACTATCGAGGGATTAGGCACGAGTTTTTGGTATCCAGGAGGAAGACGTAACGGTGATACCGGACGATCTTCCAAAACTCTCTTCGCCTCATCTAAGAATGGACATCGGTGGATGGCGTGATCGCCTTCACACAACATACAGGGTGATCTTGGTCTCCCTTTTCTTCCTTCACTCTCGCTAGTTGATGGACTGCAATCAACATGACTACCAGAGGTTGATGCTACCGGATTGTGCAACCTGGGGGACCAGTCCCTTAGTATCCGGGGAATACAAGGACAATCACGATGGAAGTGGGTCCCTTTGCAAATGACACATGGCGATTTAGGCCCGGTCGGTGCAGTGTGTGGATTTTTGTCAGATGTCTTTTGCTTGCCCCCAGTCGCCTTCGCCATAGGCCCCTTCTGCTTCTTTTATTTCTTCTTATTTTCCTTCTTCTCCATGGGAGGCTGACTTTTGCCGGCTCTACCTTGTGAAGATGAAGGATCAGAGGAAGAATTGTAAGAAGTGGAAGGCTGGTGGGTAGTTCTAGACTGGTCTGACTGTTGATTCGACTGCTCAGGATTAGTGGCGATCTGAACTACATTAGTTGAAAAGAGCCATACAGGTAGGCCAATTGTCAATCCTGGAAGTGACAATGTGGCCATATGAGGCGCACCAACATCTCCCCAAGAGGAGAAGGGATTGGGATTTCCACCAAGGTTACTTCCTTGGTTGGTGGGCTCCATACTTTTCAACTGAAAGATCAACGTGGGAATAATAGGTGATTATGTTCCGTTTAAAATAAATTTTATTAACGACGCTTTTAGACACAAACTTGCTTTTTCATGTTTTAAGAGTCGAGAAAAAGCTAAAGATGACTCTAGTCTCCTTCGATGTATTAACGAGCCCGAAGTGACAAATGCTCGGATGGACTTTTTCAGTTATAGAGTTTGAAAAAGGCCAAAAGAAACTTCTCTGGAGTTCTAGGCAGAGGGTGTGCCAAACTTTTCGCGAAACCACAGAATACGTTTTACGGTACGGGTGGTCGATCTTCGTGAATGCTGTGTTCACTGCATCGCGATCAGTAGGGCGGCCGACACGGCTTCCTATGGATAAAGGATAATTGCCTATAGGGGTCTCCCAATATATACGCGATGGTACGTGGGAGCACAAGTCCGTATTAGTGCCACCGACTCTCAGGAGGAATCACCCACCTTCGTAGAGATCGACAGTCACTATGTTTAACGATGCCGGAACATGTCTCTACCTAGACCTCTATTCGTTTGCGTTATGTTACAAAGCGTTGTTATGTAAATTGGATTTATTTTAATGTTGATCTTGCTTAGCAGTTTGCCTTTAAGGATCACCACGAGATGTATGTAACAAATTCCTGAATGCAGTCTAAGATGAGAAGCAAACTTTTCAATCTTTCAACTTTGAAAACCTTAACTACTGAGGGAAAAGAAAGGAAAATCTTTTCACACAGATCATAGAGCACACACTAAATGCAAATTTTTCCTAAATCGTCAAGCAAACAGTCAAATGCAAAATGCACAATGCATGTATTTTCTTTTCCCTTTCTTAATGTGGATGGGTTACAAAAAGAAAGTTGTTATATAACTTTGATTTCGATTTAAAGCGAAAGTAAACAAGCTTGTCCAAAATCAAAAGACACCTTAAGAGTCACTTGCTTAATCACTGGAAATGCATGAAATCAAACCATAATGACGAAAGTAAATGACTAATCAGCTATGGACAGCAAACAAGCTAACTCTTTAGACCAGCAAAATGCCTAACACAGGTTCAGATCTAA
Organism: Pinus tabuliformis; assembly: GCA_031772625.1. NCBI lineage: Eukaryota > Viridiplantae > Streptophyta > Pinopsida > Pinales > Pinaceae > Pinus > Pinus tabuliformis. Next base: position 827,233,158 of record CM062809.1, on the reverse strand, counting down.
GAGGCCAAAAGCAAGACTAGTTTACTTTTCATTATGGGAAATTGTAAATTAGTAAGAAATACAAAGAACAAGTACAATTTCGTTATATAACAGAGGCAGAATGATGGCAAGTAATATTGGTTTCAGAACAGGTGCAAGACTGGTAACTGGCAGCCAAATCAATAGTGAAAACAGGCCAGAGAAAAGGAGGAAACCCCAACAGCACTAGGAAAAATTGGGCCAACGCAGGTGCTGCACAGCCAGTCTGGCTCTCAGCGCAGGTAGCCCCTTCGGGACCTGCATTGCAAAGCAGGTAGCCTGTGTACTACCTGCTTTGGAAAACGAAAGTTGCGTTTTCACAGTTTCCGGGTCACAATTTTCTCAAAAATACACAGTTTTTGCTCAAATCAGAAGCAATCAGTCAAGCACACTCAAAGGGATGATTAGGAAGGTGAAAAGCTATCACTAAGAGTTTACAAGGATCCTTGTAGACCAGCTCTTCAAATCATGAACTTGCTCAGAAATGAGCTAGAGTAGCTGCCCTCTACTTCGCTTTTGATATAGTCCAAAGCTTTTCGATTTGGTACTCTTTTGTTCAGGAAATGAATAGCAAAATACTACAAACACAATCAAACGGATACGGTCCCCAGTGGAGTCGCCATTTTGTTGTAGGGAAAAGTATCCGACTCGGATGACCCTATCCCACTCTAAGGGTGATAGTACCTCAGCAACAACTGTAAAACAAACTACTTAAGGTTTACTTCTTTATGAAAGCAAAAGAGAATGGAGAAATGCACTAACCGTTGCCTTGCGCTTAATGTCGAATCCAAACTCTTCTCTTTGGATGCTTGCTCCCAGCTCCTTGCTCTTTTGCTGGCCCAGCTACAATAAGATCCTGCAACATAACAAAGAAGGAAACTACAAGAAGCATGCAATCATAACTGGTTTAAGGATTAGTGTAAACCAAACATGCAATTATCACAATATATTATTGAAACAAGAGCACATAGAAGAACCTCAATAGCTTTTATTAATGAAGAAGTAAAGGTTCTGGGAGTATTACAACCATTGAAGGCTCCAATCTAGCAACACCTCCCAGCAGAAAGAATTTCTCCTCTTCACCTCTCTCAAACAATCACCCAATAGCTCTATAGTGAAACCAACAGCATATCATTACTTTGCACAAAATTCCAGCCCCTTGAGCTCATAGGAGAGAGCTCAATATATAGATGAATTGAGAAAGGATGAGTCAGCTTGCAACTGATGTGTAGCTGCCTTGTGTCCTCTCTCTCTTCAGTTAATCTTCAGTTGATCTCCAGTTCTTGAGTCCACTTGGAGAACCTTGCTTCCACTTGGAGAAACAGAGCCTCTGACTCATCACAAGGCGAAATACCTGATCCAAGTGTCATTTTTGGAAGATTCCAGAGCAATGACTCAGTGTGCCACTTGTCCCATCTCGCTCAGCGCAGGTGGCCTTTGTTCCACTTGCTTTGCAATGCAGGTACACCATGGAGCAACTGAGTTTCAGCGCAGAAACCTAGTGGAGCACCTTCTTTGATTTCAGGATTGCTTGTTTTTGAGTGTTTTCAGGTGGAGAACTGATCTGAGAGCTGTTGGTTTGCTGACCTTGTTCCTCTAGGGGTAGGAACATCATGCTTAGGGAACTTTGGATCCCCTGGATTATTGACAATTCATGCTTGTTGTTGTAAGGCACAAAATTGTCTATAACAGACCTTCCACGTGTCCCTTTTTTGACCATTGAATCTGAAAAAAATACATAGAAAACTAAAGTCTGTCCTATTTCTGTAACTTATTACTAAATTTCAATCTGATGCTTAGAGAGAAAGTGATGAAAATTTTCCCAAGGTCACTTGTTTGGGATGTAATTCGGGAGCCTATAAGAACCCTAACTTCCTTGGCTCATATCTCCTCAAATATAGCGAGAAAATATCTAAAATTTGGATGCGAGGTTCTTTAAAATTTTGTCTCAAATGGATTTTAATTTCAGCTTTTGTAACATCATAGAAAAAACGTTATAGCCAACATTCCACGATGACCTGTTTGGAGCAGTGAAACCCTAGAATACAAAGCTCTGATATGAAATGTTATGCAACCAACTCACAAAATAGAAGAAAAGATAGATCAACGACTTCAAAATAAGTCTTTTCGAGGGGGTACCCTCCATTACATTACACAAATGAATAATTATTGGACAATACAAATGACAAGACATCCTTTCTACATATAGGATTCTAAGGGGTCACAATATAATCAGAGTCGACATAACAATAATATTCTAAGGGCACAACAATAAAAATAGTGGGCTTCTAAGGGGCACAATAATAACAATATGGGGACTAAATGGGCACAAAAATACAATAAGGGGGTTGCACTAATAACAATAAGGGGCTACACTAGTAGTATAGGGACCTAACAATGCTACTATGGTATCTAAACAATATCGTAAAGGTATTGAGGCTAAGATCGTCTCTCTAAGAGAAAATATTGAAAAATCAGATAAGCGGAATGAAGAACTACTTCAAGCATTTGAAGAAAAAGAAAGTGGGCTGAAAGATGAGATTCTTAAATTAAATGAGCAAGTGGAATGTTATGAAACCAGCTCAAGAAAAGATAGAAAAGATAGATCAACGCCTTAGAATTCAGCCTCTTCGAGGGGGCAACCTCCTTTACATTACATAAATGAAAAATTCTTGGATGATACAAATGACAAAACCTCCTTTCTATATATAGGAGTCTAAGGAGTCACAATATAATCCAGTCGACCTAACAATAATAATATAAACCCACAAAAATAACAATGGAGGGATTCTATGGGGCACAGAAATAACAATATGGGGGTAATAGGGGCACAACAATATAAATAAGGGGTATAACTACAATAGTAATGGGGTAATCACTAGTATTATAGGGACCCAACATGCCCCTCTCCTTCAAAAAAGTGTTGTCCTCAACGCTTGAGTAGTTCTGGATACTTCTGCATAAAATTCTCATCCTCCCATGTGGAATCTTCAACGGATAAGTTCTTTCACTAGATAAGATACTCTGAAATTGATCGATTTCGTAGCTGTCGAGTTCTTGTTTCTGTGATTGCTTCCGGTTCCAGTATAATTTTTCCTTCCTCGTCAAGTTCTGGCAATATTGTTTGAATTGGGAGCTTGTCACCTATAACCTTCTTTAAACATGAAACATGGAAAACTGGGTGCAATCGAGAAGCTGCAGGAAGCTCCAATTTGTATGCCATAGTACCAATCTTTTGCAACACCTTGTACGGACCATAATACTTTGGTGATAATTTAATATTTATTATCCTTCTTAGCTTGCTTTAGGGACATTTGCTTATATGGTTGTAGTCGTAGGAATACCCAATCACCTACATCAAAACTTCTTTCACTGCGATGTTGATCTGCCTGTTGTTTCATTCTATTTTGTGCCAACACGAGGTTATCCTTTAAGAGTTGGAGGACTTGTTGTTGATGTTCGATGTGATGTTCCACTACCTGAACCTTAGAATTTTCTCTTAAATATGATGTGATGGATGGTGGTTGATACCCATAAAGTGCCATAAATGGGGTCATTTTTGTTGCTGTTGTTAGTGTCAATCTTTCCAGCCTTCCTCCAATGATCAAATATGCTCTTACAAAGTGGTCTCACAGTGTCAAGGTCAAATTTTGTCATTTCAGTGAGTCTTCAAGCAAAATTTGGTCACTAGGCATTAGGTCTAGGGTTTGCTTTCACTCCTTCTAAAATTGCCCAAATGCCAATCTATGTCACTATTCAGCTGAGTCTATCATCATTCATAGGGTTTTCATTATCATGTCAGTGTCTAATGAGTCATTTTACACCTTGTTCATGCTTCAGTTGCGCCCAGGCAAGGTCATTTCCCTCTCCTAGGGTTTTGAAGCCAATTTCTCTTGGATGGTCAAATCATCAGCAAAACTTGTATCCTGATGTTCATACACCTTCCCCTATCCTTAAAGTACCTTATCAAATGCTTCCCATCACTGAGATCCCCCAAAATCCTCATTTTCGCACAAACCCTAGTTTCTTGCTACAACCTGGCAATTTTCTAGGTTGGGCCTGTGTTTTTCCCTTTTGGACCCCTTCCCCTCACTCAATCTCTAAGATTCCACTTTCCCCTACTTCCTAACATTCCTCCCTACTCCCAAAAATTTCCTCAAGAATTTAGAAGCCCCTTATCCCCTTCATTTCACTTCATTTCGGCAAAATCCCTTGTTCCACACATCGGGATAAGTTTCACTCAAAAGATGTTTCAGAGAAATCAAAGATGAATTTTGGAAAACTGAGAGAGGTTTTTGTCCACAACATGCCAAAGAAGAAAAACCTCCTTCACTTTTTGTACAGGTGTCATGGTTTTAGAGAAATGTCAAAATTACAATCGCCAGATCCAAGGAGGTTGGCCAAGGCACTAAAACGACGGAAAAGGCCCGATCCACTCCAAATTTTGGCCAAAGCCTCTTTGAATGAGCATGGTACTTGATTGGGGACTCCCAGCCCAAATTTCCAGAAATTTGGAGAAAATTTTGTCAATTGTGAATTTTTTGTGCCAAACACAGGTTTTCCTCCCCAACATGTCGCGCGCCGCGCGCGACCCTTTTGATGGGCAACTCCATTTCGGGAAAACTCAGAATTTTTGGATTTTTCATGCAAAGTTACACCTGCTCAGCAATTACCAAGAGATTTCACCAAGTTTTGGGCCTCCAGAAAGTCAAAAAACAAGCAAAAAATTGACTTTCTGCCACCTTTTTGACACACAGGAAGCAGTCTTGGGAGATTGCAATTTTGGAGGGGAAAATGGCCACCAAATTCAGAAATTCCACTTGGGTTGGAAAGTAGACATCTAGACCTTTCCAAAAAGCCCACTTTTGCCTCATTTGGACACCTGGAAGTGCCCCAAAAGCAGCTCCAAAGGCGCACGACGTGTTGGGCAGTTTTCACAGAAATTCACCTACAGCTCAGCAAAACGCAGTTTTGACTGGATTTGACCTTTTCGAGTAGATTTTGATCCTTCTTGTTGTAAATGATGTAATTTTATGATATTTTGACACTTATTTATCTCTTCTAGAAGATTCATTCATGAGATAGGCAAAAATTTAATGAATGAATTGGTTTCCCAGCTTATAGAGGCAAGTTGTTTTGACTGCCTAGTTTTTAGTGCTCAGTTTAGAATTGGTTGAAACAGCTCCTAGGATAGTGAGCTCGACCCCTAGAGGCAAGGAAAGATGTTATATTGCCTATATTATTTACTTTCTTGGTCATTTTCATGGTTGGACTCTTGAGGGAGAAGCTTCTATTGTATTACTCATTGTATCTCTGCAATTTTGGCAAAGGAAGAAAGACTAGGGTTTTGCAGTCCTTTTTGGGATTCCTGTGGTTACATGTGTTGATGGTGTGTTTCTCTTTGTACTTGTAAGTTTTTTATGTGATTCATCTTCTTAATTTTCCTTCTGCAAATTAGGAAAATGAAGTGTTAAAGTAGAATTCATGATTGCCATGCTCTGCTTTTAAGTTTGCTTAATATTTATGTTTTCATCTGTCTAAAGAGAACTCTTGAAGGTTTCTTGCTCTCTTTAGCTCCTCACCGGTCATTCCTATTCATTCAATTAATTCAAAGGCATCAGTACAGTCTCCTACCTTTCCCCAAAGAACACCCTGCAAAAACTGTGTCCAATCCCCGCACCCAAGATTGCCTTTCCCCAACTTTCCACCAAAACCCTAAAAATCCCAAACAAAACCTTTTTATCAGTTTACTAGCCTAAAATCAGTGTTCTTTATTGGTTATCTCTGCCTCGTTGAAGATCTTTGCCGAGATAGACCGGAGAGAGCCCTCTCCTGCCCCGTAGGGCTAGCTACGAGGCTAAGTGGTTTGATGTTGCCTTGGAGTTTACCTTTCTTAGCCTGAGGTGAAATTTCAAGCACTAACATATTGGCGACCATACTGGGGAGAACAAATCGTTTTCTTGTTGATGTCATTTGTTTTATAAGCTACAGACAGAGCCTAAAGTTATGCCAGGTAGCCTTCGAAACGCTTTTGCTTTGCATTAGCGGACGTAGATAAACGCTGCTTCAGTCGATCTCCGGTCTAGCTTGTAAACGTGACATCTAACTTGTTAATTACCCTAGTACATGTATCAAGTTCAGATTTGATTGTTGATGGTGGATAATGATCAGACACTGACAAGGCTGAAATCATTCACTGGCGACTCCTTCACTGAAAACTCTAGAGATCAATGCTTCATGGTGACTTCACTGCAGAGAGATCAGTAGTTGTGAGATTTTAAAGATGGACCGAATCACAAGAAGATATGCTCCCCTGAGTCGAGATCACATTCCAGGTTTTCCGAATAAAATTCTGAAGGTAGATTGGTCAAGGAATCTGCCTACATTTAAAGATGATGGTAAGAAGGATGCTGCTTTACATCTAGTTAGATTTCATATCCATATTCGCAAGTGAAGGTGGATTTTCCTGAAGATTGCTTGATGAAGATATTCCTGGCCACTCTGGAAGGTGCAGCTCAATCCTGGTATGAAAATTTGCCGCAGGCCTGTATTTACTATTTAAAGGATTTTCATGCCTTGTTTATTGAAAGATATCAAGCATCTTATCCATCATTAAATTTAGTTCATGACTGTTGCAAACATGCTTCAACTTTTATTGAAAGCCTTGAGAAATATTATGAAGATGATAATTTTATGGACGTTGAGATTATGGAGGCTCTGTATGAGAATCCATTTCAGCAGCATAAAGAAAACTTAGAGAATTCCCATCAAGATGATCAGGACATTTTGCAGCAGAATCAAGATCAGCAGGTTGAAGATAATATGGCTGAAAATGATGAAAGGGAGAATGACATTTCAGATCTGCCCACAGAAGACAGCAACATGCAAGTAAGTCCAATGCTGATTGTAGATTGTGATAATGTCCAGTCAGCTACTCCAGGTTCTGTTGAAATCATTTGGAATGTAGAAGACACAGTAATTCATACTGTTAGTCCATCATTAGAACACAGCCTTCATGAAGAAGCAATCCAGTCAGTTCATGAACAACAGAATGAGATCTTTGTGCAAGTAAGTGATAAATCTCCTTTCAATAACTCAGTAATTAATGATAGTTTGAATGCCCTGTCATATGAAGATAATTACTGTTTAAGCAGAAGAAAACAAAAGGCATTGTCTCCTTTGTCTGAAGAGGAGATAGATCAGCTCTTGAAAGGTCTTGTTACAGCCCAAGCTACAACAGATTTGCAGTGCACACATAGTCAGGAAAGTGTTGGGAAAACTTCTTCCTCTGTTGAAAAAGATGACTGTCTTGTAGATCAGCAAACAGCTAATGTTTTCCTTCACAAAGATGATAATCCAGTTGTCATATCATATACAAATGACCTACATCACATTCACACCACAGAAGAACAAAACATTCAGGATTTCCATTCAGATTCCTCTTCATATGTTTCATGTGCTGAAATGCTTTTCCAAGAAGAGATTTGCCCATCCATTTGTTCGGAGTTTTTTGAAGCCCATGAGCATCCTTTTACCAAAGCACATGGTGAAGGCAGATTAGAATTTGAAGCAAAAGACACCTTGTTCTTTCAGCAGGAGGTGGCAGTGGCAAAACTTCATGTTTTTCAAGATCCAATGGCAGCCCTGTTGCAGTCAACAGTGAAGGTGATTATTGTAGTATTCAGTGATGAAGGAGAAAATGGTCAACTATGTTTTTGGATGCCCAGTTACCAGTATTCAGTGTTGACCAGAAGATTTGATCAGGAGAATCAATCAAGAAGGCATCTGCTTGATTGGTTGCATTGGTATTTTGATATAGTTTGATGGTATATTGTCTTGTAAGAAACAAGGTGGTTGTCATCATGATTTCAAATCTTGATGGACTGCTGCCCTTCAATAAGCTTTGTAAGTTCTTGTTTTCGTTAAGTCAGTCATGAGTCATTTATGAGTCAGTTTTCAGTCATGTTGGTTTCATAATTGTGTCGGCTTGAGTCAGGTTTCAGTCAATAAATGAGTCAAAGTCTTGTGTCGTTTTCCGAAATAATGACTCCATCGCCCAATGGTTGAAAGCACTGGTCTGCTCTCCCAGAGGTCTGAGGTTCTTGGCACCTCCAAGGAGCTACCATCCCCATTGGAGCCAATGTTAGTGTCAGTCTTTCCAGCCTTCCTCCAGTGATCAAATATGCTCTTACAAAGTGGTCTCACAGTGTCAAGGTCAAATTTTGTCATTTCAGTGAGTCTTCAAGCAAAATTTGGTCACTAGGCATTAGGTCTAGGGTTTGCTTTCACTCCTTCTAAAATTGCCCAAATGCCAATCTATGTCACTATTCAGCTGAGTCTATCATCATTCATAGGGTTTTCATTATCATGTCAGTGTCTAATGAGTCATTTTACACCTTGTTCATGCTTCAGTTGCGCCCAGGCAATGTCATTTCCCTCTCCTACGGTTTTGAAGGCAATTTCTCTTGGATGGTCAAATCATCAGAAAAACTTGTATCTTGATGTTCATACACCTTCCCCTATCCTTTAAGTACCTTATCAAATACTTCCCATCACTGAGATCCCCCAAAATCCTCATTTTCTCACAAACCCTAGTTTCTTGCTACAACCTGGCAATTTTCTAGGTTGGACCTGTGTTTTTCCCTTTTGGACCCCTTCCCCTCACTCCAATCTCTGAGATTCAACTTTCCCCTGCTTCCTAACATTCATCCCTACTCCCAAAAATTTCCTCAAGAATTTAGAAGCCCCTTATCCCCTTCATTTCGCTTCATTTCGGCAAAATCCCTTGTTCCACACATCGGGATAAGTTTCACTCAAAAGATGTTTTAGAGAAATAAAAGATGAATTTGGGAAAACTGAGAGAGGTTTTTGTCAAAAACATGCCAAAGAAGAAAAACCTCCTTCACTTTTTTCACAGGTGTCATGGTTTTAGAGAAATGTCAAAATTACAATCGCCAGATCCAAGGAGGTTGGCCAAGGCACTAAAACGACAGAAAAGGCCCGATCCACTCCAAATTTTGGCCAAAGCCTCTTTGAATGAGCATGGTACTTGATTGGGGACTCCCAGCCCAAATTTCAATAAATTTGGAGAAAATTTTGTCAATTGTGAATTTTTTGTGCCAAACACAGGTTTTCCTCCCCAACACGTCGCGCGCCGCGTGCGACCCTTTCGATGGGCAAATCCATTTCGGGAAAACTCAGAATTTTTGGATTTTTCATGCAAATTTACAACTGCTCAGCAATTACCAAGATATTTCACCAAGTTTTGGGCCTCCAGAAAGTCAAAAAACAAGCAAAAAAATGACTTTCTGCCACCTTTTTGACACACAGGAAGCAATATTTGGAGATTGCAATTTTGGAGGGGAAAATGGCCACCAAATTCAGAAATTCTACTTGGGTTGGAAAGTAGACATCCATACCTTTCCAACAAGCCCACTTTTGCCTCATTTGGACACCTGGAAGTGCCTCAAAAGCAGCTCCAAAGGCGCGCGACGTGTTGGGCAGTTTTCACAGAAATTCACCTACAGCTCAGCAAAACGCAGTTTTGACTGGATTTGACTTTTTGGAGTAGATTTTGATCCTCCTTGTTGTAAATGATGTAATTTTATGATATTTTGACACTTATTTATCTCTTCTAGAAGATTCATTCATGAGATAGGCAAAAATTTAATGAATGAATTGGTTTCCTAGCTTATAGAGGCAAGTTGTTTTAACTGCCTAGTTTTTAGTGCTCAATTTAGAATTGGTTGAAACAGCTCCTAGGATAGTGAGCTCGACCCCTAGAGGCAAGGAAAGATGTTAGATTGCCTATATTATTTACTTTCTTGGTTATTTTCATGGTTGGACTGTTGAGGAAGAAGCTTTTATTGTATTACTCATTGTATCTCTGCAATTTTGGCAAAGGAAGAAAGACTAGGGTTTTGCAGTCCTTTTTGGGATTCCCGTGGTTACATGTATTGATGGTGTGTTTCTCTTTTTACTTGTAAGTTTGCTATGTGATTCATCTTCTTACTTTTCCTTCTGAAAATTAGGCAAATGAAGTGTTAAAGTAGAATTCATGATTGCCATGCTCTGCTTTTAAGTTTGCTTAATATTTATGTTTTCATCTGTCTAAAGAGAACTCTTGAAGGTTTCTTGCTCTCTTTAGCTCCTCACCGGTCATTCCTATTCATTCACTTAATTCAAAGGCATCAGTAAAGTCTCCTATCTTGCCCCAAAGAATACCCTGCAAAAACTGTGTCCAATCCCCGCACCCAAGATTGCCTTTCCCCAACTTTCCACCAAAACCCTAAAAATCGCAAACTAAACCTTTTTATTAGTTTACTAGCCTAAAATCAGTGTTCTTTATTGGTTATCTCTGCCTCGTTGAAGATATTTGCCGAGATAGGCCGGAGAGAGCCCTCTCCTGCCCCGTAGGGCTAGCTACGAGGCTAAGTGGTTTGATGTTGCCTTGGAGTTTACCTTTCTCAGCCTGAGGTGAAATTTCAAGCGCTAACAGCTGTATGGAAGGAAGTGTTATACCACCATTCAGCCAGAGGCAACCATTTGACCCATTGTGTCTATTTATCAGATACAAAGCAACGAAGATATCCTTCCAAACATTTGTTTACTATCTCAGTTTGCCCATCAGATTGAGGATGATAAGATGAGCTATGAGCTAACTGAGTACCAAGACAAGAAAATAATTCTGTCCAAAAATTTCCAGTGAAAATGGGATCTCTGTCACTTACAATAATCTTTGGGTTTCCATGTAGCTTTGGAACTGTTTCCATAAATGCAGTAGAAACTGTACTGGCTTTACATGGATGTGATAATGCACAAAAGTGTGCATACTTGGTAAGTCTATCAACTACCACCATGATGACACTCTTTCCCTTAGACTTGGGTAAACTTGTGATAAAATCCATTGAAACCTCCTCCCAACGTTAGCTTGGAATGGATAAAGGTTGTAATAGACCCGGTGTCTTAATTGTTTCAACTTTATTTTGCTGGCAAACCAAACATTCCGCCACAAACTTTTGAATATCTAATTTAAGGCCATCCCAAAAAAATTCCTTCTTAACCCTGTGGTAAGTTTTTAAAAATCCTGAGTGCCCTCCTAAGGGAGAAGTGTGCAATTCCATAAGAATATTTTGTTTTAGCTGGGAATACTTACAGAGGTATAAGCGATCTTTGTACCATAACGAATCATTTTGCCAGCTAAATGTATCAGAAGTACTGGAATCTTGTTGTAGCTTTCGAATAAGTGCCCACACTTCTTCGTCATTCTTCCATTCCTCCCTTGCTTCGTTTATCCAATCTGGTTGGATAATAGAAATGGCACACAACAATGCTTCCACATCCTCATCCTTTCTTGAGAGTGCATCTGCCACCACATTTTGCTTCCCTTTTTTGTAGATGATTTCAAAGTCATAACCCAACATCTTTGTGACCCACTTTTGTTGCTCTTCAGAGGATAATCTTTGTTCTAAAAAGTATTTAAGGCTATCATGATCCGTTTTTACCTTGAAGTGTCTTCCCATTAGGCAGGGTCGCCATTTCTTAAGTGCATGGAGTATTGCCAACATTTCCTGTTGGAAATAATACTGAGAGGGGGGGGTGAATCAGTATTATCAAGTTCTTTTAATAAATCTTCCTTATTTATTCTTTGAATTATTTTTGCATGTCAGTACCATAAAATAATGAGCATGAACAAAGAAAACAGATAGTCACACCAAAGAACACAAGATGTAAGGTGGAAACCCAATGTGGGTGAAAACCACCTGCTGCAATATGTCTCTATCTTCTTTCAAATTAGAAACTCCTTTTACAATGGTTTTGTACTGGTGCAGTCCTTTACCAGTACGCAGGCTGCAACCTGCAGAGAGCTACAACTCTCTCTCGTTTTCCAGTCTCTCTACAACCCCCTACTTCTTTTCTTTCAAGGACCACTTTTCATACATTTTCAGACTGGATCCAAGAACATCAAAAACCCATCAACTACACTTGCATCATCAATCTCTGATTTCACCAAAGCCAACCCGCATACAGATCTGCAAATATTTCCTTATAACTTTGCAGTTGTTACATCAGACATACCCAGATCATAACATGTGTAAAATAAAACATGCATCAATAATTCAGACCCAGATTATTAGATTTATAGATCAAGTGTATGCCACATATCACAGATCAAAATCATATAGAGATACCACTATTCCAGCCTTAAGATTTTGACCTATCAATAGAACTTATCCTTCTCCTTACGCTCAGGTTCCTTCTTCATTCAGATCCAGATCTGCACCAAAACCCAATCACAATATTCCAAATCTAGCACTTTATTAGATATTCGATAATTCTGAAGATGCTTTGCCAAATGATCTCCTTCCTCTTTTATAGTCTTAGGCCTTTCACAATACCACGGGCCAAAACCATAGGATCAAAAAACTGTTGGCCTAATACCATGAACCAACCATGAAAGTACGTGAGATCAACACTTTTGGATGCAATACCACGGGCCAAAACCATAGGATCAAAAACTGTCGGACTAATACCATGAACCAACCATGAAATTGCGTGAGATCAACACTTTTGACGAGGTACCATGGTCCAAAACCATAGGTTCAAATACCAAGGACTAACTACCATGGACCAAAGGTAAGTTCTCCAACATATACGCGCTTTTCCTTGCATGAAAGTCCGTACCATGGTCCAAAACCATTGGTTCAAATACCAAGGACTAACTACCATGGACCAAAGGTAAGTTCTCCAACATATACGTGCTTTTCCTCATAGGTTCAAATACCAAGGACTAACTACCATGGACCAAAGGTAAGTTCTCCAACATATACGCGCTTTTCCTCATAGGTTCAAATACCAAGGACTAACTACCATGGACCAAAGGTAAGTTCTCCAACATATACGCGCTTTTCCTTGCATGAAAGTGCGTGAACTTTTTCTCTACATGAAATAAACTTTTCTCTGCATAAAAGTGCATGAACTTTTTCTCTACATGAAATAAAGTTTTCTCTGCATAAAAGTGCGTGAACTTTTCTCTACATGAAATAAACTTTTCTCTGCATATAAGTGCGTGAATTTTTCTCTACACTATAATTTATTATCTGAGATGAGTGGGTTGCCATCAAGTACAACATATGTATCATAACGCCAACATTTCCTTCTCATAAATAGCTTTGCTTAAAAACTTTCCCTTGATTGGACGACTTTCAAAAGCAATGGGTCTTTCATCTTGCATTAGAACAGCACCAATTCCATTTCCTGAAGCATCACATTCCACAATAAAGGTTTTTGTGAAGTCTGGTGTAGCTAAGACCGGTGCTTGGCACATTGCCTCTTTAAGATGTTCAAAGGCCTTTGTTGCTTCCGGAGTCCATGAAAATGAATCTTTCTTCAATAATGTTGTTAGAGGTGCTGCTATTCTCCCATAATTCTTAACAAACTTGCGATAATACCCTGTCAACCCAAGAAATCCTTGCATATGCTTTATGGATGTGGGGATTTTCCATTCCTTAATGGCTTTAATTTTGCTAGGGTCTACCTTAACTCCTTCATGAGATACAATATGACCCAAATATTCCACCTCCTGGACTCCAAAGAAACATTTGGATCTTTTTGCATATAACTGTTTCTCCTCCAATAGTTGTAGCACCCTATCAACATGTTCAACATGATCCTCTTCATCAACTTCAAAAAGATCAAGAAAAGACTCAAAATTCAATACATGTCTCTCAGTAGTGATGTTGTCGCTTTCACTGTCAAATCTTGGTAGATATAGGTCATGATGTTTAGGGAAAGCATGGGATATAGGAGGTAAAATCAGAGGCTTGTATCGATCTAGAATTTTACAAGGTAGTGGGGTATGTACAGAAGCTGTAGAATCAGTCTTGGTCTCTTGAGGCTCATCAGTTTGAAGACGGTCATCACAAGATTCAGAAGAAGGGTCTTGATCAAGATCAAAGGCATACGAATCTTTGGTATTTACAATCTTCAAAGGGAAAGAATCAACTGTAGACCTGGGATATTTTCTCAAGCACAATATACTTTGCAAAGCCTTCTTGACATTCTCGGGAAAAGAGAAGAAATAATTTACAAAAAAGAACAAAATGTCTTGGATGAAATTCCAACTTGAATACCTGATCTGTCCATAGTGTCCTTTCATGTTTCTGCTGGTCAGGATCATCCTCCAGTGGAGTCCTTGGATTTGATCTCGAAACTGATTTAGAATCGCCAGGTGAATGATTTTAGCCTTTCCGATTTCTGATCGTTTTCCACCATCAACAATCAGATCTGAACTTGATACATGTTACTGGGGCAATTTGCAAGTTAGATGTTCAACTTATAAGACTAGATTAGAGATTGACTGAAGCAGCTTTTATCTACTTATGCACTTCGCAAAGCAATGTGTAGTTTGAAGGCTTCCTGGCATAACTTCAGTCTCCGTCTGTAGTTTATAAAGCAAGAACAGTAACAAACAAATAAGCTTTTCTTCCCTAGTATGGTTGCCACTATGTTAGTGCCTAAATCTACCTCAGACTGAGAAAGGTAGGATCTAGGGTAACATCGAACCACGCTTAACTTGGTAGCTAGCCCTACCATGTTGGGAGAGGGCTCTCTCCTTGTCAATCTTAGCAAATTATGATCAATGAGGCTTGAGATCACTGATGTGAAGACTAATTTTAGGCTAGGTATGTGTGCAAAAGAGTTTGATTAAGTTTGATGATGTTTTGTTGGCTCAAATGGAAAGGCAGATTTGGGTCTGGGGAATGAGGCTCAGATTTGCAGAAATCTCTATGGGGCAAGGTAAGCAGATGATTTGGTACTTCAAATTGAATGAAATGGAGAGCTTTAGATAGGTGAGGAGTTGAAAAGGGAAAGAAATTCTCAGGGATCCTCTTCAAACCGCTAAAAACATAAATAACTAAGCAAACCCTAGGTAGAGCACTGCAATTTCAATGGATTTTACCTTTATCCTTGTTTGATTTAGTTAATATGAAAGCAAGAGAGATAATGGCATACATAAAACACATGTAAACTTACAATTATAGAAGGAAACACAATACCAAAAACAATATGCCACATGAATCCCATAAAGTGCTGCAAACCCTGGTCTATTCCTTTGCCAAACTGCTGAAATGAGTATACAATGAAGCTCCAAGCTTTCCCAAAAGTCCAACCATGCTAATGACTGAAAAATCACAAGATATAGGCAAACAAAAACTCATCCTAGCCTCTAGGGGTCGAGCTCATGAGTTTAGGAGCTGTTCCAACAAATTCTAAATTGAGAACTAAAAAGTAGGCAGTGGAACAGCTTGCCTCTAAAAACTAGGGAACTGATTCATTCAGTTGCAAACTACCTTTTCATGGATGAATCTACCTCTATGAGTGAAAATTTAGCATAATTACATCAAAATCCATCAAGTCACATTAAATTACATCATGAGTTTGACAATTATAAGGAGAAAAGTCAAACTGTCAAGAAACTAGGCGAAAAATAGAGTTTTTTGGCTAAAATGAGCAAAATTCCTCCAATGCGCTGCGCTGATTTCCCTATGCATAGCGCCTTTTTGCAGCTGCTTTTGGAGGCCTTCCCGGTGTCCAAATTTTCTCCAAGTGTACTTGTTGGAAAGGTCTACCTATATACTTTCCAGAACAAGTGAAATTTTTGAATTTGGCCTCCATTTGCCCTCCAAAACTGAGTTCTCCCAACACTGCTTCTTGTGTGTCCAAAAAGGGGCAGAAAGGTCATGAAAAATCCAAAAATTCTAAGTTTTCCTCAAAAGGAGGTCCCCATCAAAAGCGAGTGCCAGGTGGCACGACGCATCGGGCAGAAAAACTTGTTTTTTGTGCCAAAAATTTCAAAATTGCAAAAAGTGTCCCAAATTTCTTGAAATTTGGGTTGAGTTTCCTCCATTAAGTGTTGTGCTGGGCCAAGGAAGCCTCAGCCAAGATCTAAAGTCTATCTTTCTCTTTTCGCTTCCTCGATGCTTTCTTCAACTTGGCCTTCAAGTTCCTGATTCGTGCCTTGCAACTTTTGTTTCTCGCCAAGTAATGGTAGGCCATGTGCCTCAACATAGTTTTCTCTCTATTGGCCGTCTCATCTTGGTCATAGGAAGGATCAGACTCCATGTTTGCCGATTTTTGAGTTTTCTTAGATGAGTATGAAGAGATTTATAGTGTCTTTAGGTTTTTGCTGCCAAGGATGAGAATGTATGAGGGAATATGGAGGCAATATGTATGAGGGGTTTTGGGAATGTTGCTGACAAGTTTTTTGGGGAATAGGGGATTTAGGGAATAGTATTTAGGCAATTGGGATATCAATTAGGGTTTGGAAATTTTTAACTAGGGTTTGGGATAGTGGGAGAGGTTTGGGATAAATAATTTGGGGGTTTAGGGAATGGGTTGATGAAAATGTGATGAGAGGGAGGGAATGAAAGAGGGAATGAAGGAGTGAGGGAGTGAGAGATAGCTAGGAGTGGAATTGGCAGCAAAAAACACAATTTGTAAACCCTAAGCAATTGTTTTTGACCAAAATTGCAAGGAGGTAGGGTTTCAAATTTTTCTCATTAAATCACCATAAACATCAAGAGAAACTCATTCATTGATCATGGAGGAATGTTTGACTTACTTGAACACCTGAGGATTGAGCAAATTTTGCAATTTGGGAGAGTTTGTGGGTGAAATCAGGCTTGAAGCCCTATGCGCCGCACCACAAACCCAATGCGCCGCGCCCTCTCAATGCGTCGCGCCCGTTCAAAATTTACACTGTAGAGCACTACCCAATGCGTCGCGCCCTTTCAATGCGTCACACTCCAAACTCAATGCGTCGTGATTTTTGTAGGAGACTTTTGGAGGCATTCCCGATGTCAAAATTGGGCTTGAGATAGCTTGTTGGAAATATTTTTGAGTCTACTTTCCAACCCAACTGGAATTTTTCAATTTGGAGTTCATTTGCCTTGTCAAAAGTCAAATATCCCAAGACTGGTCAAAATGTGCAAAATGAGGTTGGCTAAAGGCAGAGTGCTGTTGCAGTCAACTTTTGAAGGTCTTTCTCAACTCCAAATTGAACTCATGATAGCTCATTGGAAAGATATTTGTGTCTAGTTATCATTTGAATCATCAAGAAAGTCATTAGGCCAACCAAGCTAGGATAAATCTTGATTTTCCAAAGGTCACTTCAAAGGTGCATCAATTCTCCTGAGGCAACTGTATTTTTGACATTTCTCTAAAACCATGACACCTGTGTAAAACGTGAAGGAGGTTTTTCTTGCTTGGCCTATTGTGGATGAAAAAATCTCTCAGTGTTCCCAAATTAATCTATTCTTGCTCAGAAACATCATTGGAGTAAAACCTATCCCGATGTGTGGAACAGGGGATTTGTCGAAATGAAGTGAAATGAAGGGGATAAGATCCTTCTAAATTATTGAGAAAATTTTGGGAAGTAGGGAGGGATGTTAAGAAGTAGGAGAAAGTGGAATTTAAAATATTGAGAAAGGGGAATGGGTCCAAAAGGGAAAAACACAGGCCTAGCCTAGAAAATTGTCAAATTGTAGTAATAAACTAGGGTTTGTGCGAAAATGAGGAATTTGAGGGATATCAGTGATGAGAAGTGTTTAATAAGGTACATTAAGGATAGGGGAAGGTGTATGAACATCAGGATACAAGTTTTGCTGATGATTTGATAATCCAAGAGAAATTACCCTCAAAACCTTAGGAGAGGGAAATGAGCCTTACCTAGGTGCAACTGAAGCATGAACAAGGTGTAAAATGAGCCATTGGAACCTGACACGATGATGACGACCCTCTGAATGATGGTACAATCAGCTGAATGGTGACATGGACCGAAATTTGGACAAATTTGAAAGGAGTAAAAGCAAACCCTAGACCTAATACCCAGTGACCAAATTTTACTTGAAGACTCACTAAAATGACAAAATTTAACCTTGACACCTTAAAATCACTTTGTAAGAGCATGTTTGATCACTGGAGGAAGCCTGCAAAGACTGACACTAACAGGAGTCACTGGCAGTAGTACGTTGATTGAGGGCTCGGGGGTGGCCAGTTGTAGCAAATCCTTGCACAATTGAGCCTACAGTTGGGTGGAGAGTCATCCCCAAAACCTTGTTGCAGTAAGCAGGCTTCAACCACAGGTAAGTGCTACTCATAGTTTGAACTTGATGTTAATTAGTTGATTAGTTACATGTTTATTTTGGGCTGTTACAACAGGGCTTAACGACATAACTTCGCCCCATGTATCAACAAAATATGGTGAGGGAATGACCCGAGGATCAAACTTGACCAAGATCATGTTGACAGAGGCAACATGAGGAGGTGGGAGTGGAAAAATACCCATCAAGGTATGATCTTTAAAGAGTCCTACCCCAACACTCTCATAAGGAGCACCATGTGCTTTACATGCAAAACATTGCCATTCGAGGAGGAAGAGGCAAAGAAGGACAGTTGGTCGACTATGACTATCTTCCCTTGATGGGGAAAATGAATCACACAGAAAAGGGAGGAGGCTATAGCATGCATTGCATGGGTCTAGCTCCGTCCGAGTAGAAGATTGTAGTTAAGATTAACGTCAACAATCTCTACTTCGACGTGTACTGTCTTGCCTTCCAAAGTAATGGAAAGATTGGGAAGGACATTGAATGGTCGCGAAATGCGTTCGTCAAAAGCTTCCAAAGTGTTAGGGGACTGGTTCAGAGTAGGAGAACCAATTTCCTTCCAACAAGCAACAGACATGATGCAGGTAGAAGCACCTTCATTAATGACGATCCTATGAATGGTTTTCTCATTTATGATCACCTGAATGAGAAAGGCAATCTAATGAGGTAAACACAAAACGTGGTTTTTCAAGTCAAAACAAATGAGATTAGAGTCAGCTAGATCAATACCCCCAATAGACGACAGTAATGATTTCCGCTGAGAAGGAAAGCTTTGAAGGACCTCGAGAGCAGACATAGCTGATGGCGCTTGAGCCAAATCTTCAATAATGTTATAATGTTGAGTGGCTCAAGCGTTTGGATTGTACAAGGACTTTCGTAGCACACCTCAAGAAGGTGGTCGAATGGTGGAATCAAGATTAGATCGCTCTATATGGAGAGGACCAGAATTGGATGGGGCAAAAGAAGAAGGGGTACCTTCTTTCTCTTTCCCTGTTGATGGGGTAGGAGTTTGATAATATTTTGACCTGGTAGCCACGTTAATCGGTGTACTCATCATGAACACTTGTGAACCTGTGGAAGCAGATGACTGAGGTTGGTTTACCATTTGGTCTACTGGGACGGAAAGGGCTCTTTTAGGACAATTGGGGTCCCCTTGAGCAAACGACTAACTTCAGATCGTCTGGGGTAATCCTTAGTATAGTGATACTCCTCACAGATGAGGCATGGATATTTGGGCTTCCATTGGGAAGCATCACCAACAGATGACTTAGGAGGGGCATGTTTCAAGGAATCAAATTTACCCTTGCCTTTGCCTTTCTTCTTACCTTTGGAGGATTTGTTCGCTATGGTAGACTGGATAGCATGAACCTCTTAGGTTTTACCACGGCCTCATGAATTATGAGAGGAATCATTGGAAGTAGTGTTGGAGACTGACTTCTGTTTGGAAGAAGCTTTTGTCGGGATCTGAGTCATTGAACCAATTACTCCATCAACAAGAGGTGTAGTCGGAGACTTAGATGTTGTCAGATTAGATGATGGTCTGGGCGCATTGGGTAACACATCATATAACATGTCAGATTGTGAATAGACGAGGTCTAGATACTAGGCACATGCGATGGCTTGTTCCTCAGTGACGCATCCACCCATAGAAATGTCCTCAACAATTTTGTTGACGAATGATTTGGTGAACCACTCGGTCAACAACTGATCAACAATCTCAAACTTAATCAGGCGATGCCTACATCTCCATTCATGGATGTGATTGGAGATGTGGGTTGCAGTGTCTTGCTTGAATGACGTTAACAGATGGGTGTCGGTTTCATAGCGAACCGACAACTGGAAATATGTGATAAAGGCCATGGTGAGAGTGTTAAAGTCATGATAGGTATTTCGAGGTAGCTCGATATACCATTTGGCTATAGCACCTGTAAGAGTTTGTTGGAAAAGTCAAAGATGAATGGAATCATCAACGTAGGAATTCGAGGAGCACTAGAGGTGATATGTCATCATGTGGGCTTGTGGATCCTCTTTTTCTTTTCCTTCAAACTTCAGACAATCGCTCAGGATCTTGGATGGAACTGGAGGCCAGTATGACAAATGAAGAATTGAGTCATTCGTGAGTCTAGACACATCTAGCAATTCCAGTGTAGCCAAGAACAACAATTGGGTATTGAAAGGCATTTAAGGTCGATAAGGGGGCCCAACTAGTGGGCGCCCATCCCTGCTGGTAAGGATTTTGTCCCCATAGTGGAGGATTTTGTCCATATGGAATTTGATTTTGCCCCCACTGTAGGTTACCTTGCCCATAGGGAGGATTCTGACCTTGAAAGCCTTGAAACTGTCCAGCCATAGGCTGTTGATAAGCAACATATGAGTTAAAATGTTGTTGAACCTGCTGGCCTTGGACATATGGATTTTGCACCTGATGTCCTTGAGCATAAGGGTTTTGGACCTGTTTCCCTTGGACAAAAGGGTTTTAGACCTGCCGCCCTTAAACGTAAGGATTTTGCGCTTGCTGCTGTAGGACTTGACCTTGACCTTGCCCTTGCAAAGGTTGACCTTGTTGATATGCTGCCCGGGTTGACCTTGTTGCTGCAATCGCTGACTTTGCAGCTGTAAAGGTTGTCCATGCGGTTGCAGAGGTTGACCTTGCGAAATCATAGGCTGGGAGGATTGCATCGCATACTGCACTTGCGACTGCATGGTTTGTTGCAACAATTGCGAGGGTTGCCCTTGCGGTTGTTGTAGTTGTCCTTGCTGTGGCATCATCTGGCCTTACTGCTACATTGACGGCCCTTGCTGCAAACGAAGGTTGCCCTTGCTGTTGCAGAAGATGTCCTTGCTACTACAAGGGTACTTGAACAATTCCCAGAATGACACCTTGAAATTTCTTGAGCTGTATTTGGCCATACCCACCAGGCGCGACAGACGGACCAGGTTGGACATAAGGTCCAGGATGAGGGATGTAGGGCAGATTAACCATTGCTTGTGAACCATATGGAACATAAGGAGGTTGGTACTGAACTTGAGCCATATTAGGCTGCTGGTACTGGATGTTACTTGACCCAGATGGACCAACAGGGTTCAACTGTTGGTATTGGACATTACTCGATCCAGCAGGACCAACAGGGTTTAGAATGGCACCCGAAGAGGGTTGGTTCATTCCAACCATGTGAGATTGTGAGCCACTCACATTGGTTGTACCAGACATCATAGAAACATTCAGACTTTTCCCCCCAGGTGGTGGCACAACCTGTCCACTTACTGGAGGGATCAAAGAATTGACAGAGACATGACTTGAGATCGTCGGTTGAACCGGATGGGTTACTTGGACCGACGAAACAAGAGGATTTAGAACGGTGGGTTGCACTAGAACTGAAGTAACTATAGAATGCACCATCGGTTGGGAGGTCAGGTTTTGAATGAACGGACCTGAGGTAGGCATAGCGCCAGATGCCTAGATAGGGTTGTGATATAGTGATGAGGCAGTAGGCGTACCTAAAACCAACTGAGCTAAAGTCATGTAATTACATGGTAACTCAAGATGAACACTAGTCAGAATGCTTCCCATGTAAGGGAAACCTTCAGGAGGGAAATGATATTCCTGCTCCTCGACTGTGCGTGGAGTGGAAACCTCCGAGTGACCCAAAGAGGAGACTGGGATTTCACCTTCTGATTCCATGGGTGAAAATAGGCGACGACAGACTATCGAAGATGTTTGAGGGAATAATTCCAAAGGAATACCTAGTGGATCGTACAGACTGTACGGACGTTGCGGTGATATGACAATAGGATCGAACAAAGGATTCGGAGGATAAACAACCAGTCCAAGCTAACCTTTAAACGTCGGTGGACTCTAAAGAGTCTGGATAGGATTATCCGGAGATTTCGGGCCAATGTCAGAAAGTGACTCAATATCTAAGGGAGGGGGAGGATGAGATGATAAAGGTTGAATTCTCAGAACAATTCCAAGTTCAAGAACTTGGTCCTCAAGTGACTGCGACAATGCAGGAAAAGGCTCCTCAGACAATCTTTCAGACAGATGAGAGGAATAGGAACTAGGCGACCCTGATGTTTCAACCATGATGATTTTGTCTCAATTAACCAGAAGAGAGAGATTGATTCCAAGGCTTTAAAATGTATTTAAAGGTATACTCATGATGTGGTCTAGAAAAAGACTAACAATAATGTTATATGATCATGGGCAACAATTTTTTAAGACGCAAAAATAAACTGGTGCTCTTTCATGTTTTAAGAGTTGAGAAAGAAGCAAAGGTGACTCTATCACTTTCGGTTTGAAATGAGCTCGAAAGGACAAGCGCTCGGATGATATTTTATATTTAGGGAGTCAAAAAGATCAAAATGACTACTCAGGATGATCTAGGCAAAAAGGATTACCAAGTAACCGTGAACTGCAGAATACCTCTCGACGAATCGAGAAGTACGGGCATGCAATCTCCCTAAATGTTGTGTTCGGTGTATCATGTTTACAAGGTGACAGACTCGGCTTCCTATGGATAAAGGATTGCAACCTAGTGGGGTCTCCATTTAAATACACAATGATATGGGGAGCATAAGTCCATACTAGTGCTGTCTGGTGCCGAAGAAAACGACAACTACTAGGTTTAAAGACACCAGAACACATCTCTAGCCTAGACCTTCTAAATGTGATCGTTAGGTTTCAAATGTGCCTTAGGTTAATTGAATACATTTTAGAGTTTATCTTGAAATTATGTCTTGGTTTTCAGGCCTTATCGATGTGACTCGAAAAACTCCTATATGCAGCTAAATGAGACAAGACCCTTTAAATTCGATTAATTGTTTACACTAATGAGGGTAGAAAACACACTCAGTGCAACAAACAAGCAATTGAAAGCAAAATTACCCTTTCACTATTTTGCTTTTTGAAAACAAAATGATGAAAAACTCTTTCCAATTCCTATTTTTCCTATCAAACGCACTTCAAGTAGTCCTTTCACTAGTAAAGAGAATTCATTTCTTTTCCAGTGTAAATGATGATGCAACTCTAATCTTCAATGATGCTAACTAATGTAACATATTGATTCAACAAACTAGAATAATGTAGTTTCAATGAAATGAGAAAACAAATCTTTCACAAACACTTCAATGAAAAATTTTCAAATCAATCAACCTCAAGCAAATGCAAGGCACAAAAAAATTTCTTCCAAACTAATGAAGCAAAGACTCAATCAAGAATAAGATGAGAAATGTGATCTATGCCCGAAAATAGACGCTTAATCAACAAGTGAAACTTTTCAAAATTGTTAAATGGAAATCAAAGCAACAAAAGGACTAACAAACGAAATGCAAGGAGCAACTTAACTATTGACTTGACTTGTTGAGCACACAAACAGGTGAATGGATGACGACCTAGATGCCCTAGGGTTACAAACCATCCAAGAACTCAAGAAACCAAGTGAAGAAAAGGAAAACCAAACAAGCATATAAACCAAGCTAATAGGACTTTCCAGTCAGGGAGAACACAGTCAAAACAAGCTAAGAGATAGAAATCAGAAGGGCAAGACACACTGGTTATGATCTAGGGGAAACCCTGATCTTCACCTACAAGAATCAGCGTGACTGCCTAACTGACAACAAGCGCCAGAAGGGGGTCGGCATGACTGTTTTTGAGAAACTCACGTTGATCGGTGTGACTGTCAGAAAAATAAACGCGCTGACCAAGGATTCAAGGAAAAACATAAAAAATTTCAAAGGCTAAAACCAGAATTTACTATAAATTTTAGGCTCAGAGGAGTAAACCAGGCAAAGCAGAGAGCACTACAGGGAAATGGTGATATTAGAAAAGTTCACACAAAACCATAAAATGAAAATCAATCAAATAGAAGGATTGGCTCCCCAGTGGAGTCGCCAATTTGTGGTGCAGGTAAATTCTCAGTGCGGACACAAACAATTCCTCTAGCCCGAGAGAGTGGATCTAGCCACAAACAAACAATCTATGGAAAATCTCCTTAAGCTAGAATCAAATAAGAGGGCCTACCTCTTAGAATGCTATTCCGCTTGGTGATGATCTTGCTTCCTCACTCCAGCCACCTTTTGTTTCCTTCCTTCGAATACAAACAAGAAAACAACAACAAACAACAAACATGATAGCATAAAAATTGTATTCATCCTACTTAACAGGTCAAGGAGCATTAATCCATAAATATGTAAGATAACACTCCATGTAGGAAATCAATCAATAGTTGTATTCATATAAATTCAGAAAGAGATTACAACCAATGCCTTGATGTTGCTGGTCTCCTCCAATGTCCCCACACTTCTGCTTGCATCTCATGGATAGCCCCAAGAATGGAAGTTTTAAGGCCTTTTCCCTTTAGTCTCAAACCAAACCAAACAAACTATTCTCCCTCAAACATACACTAGAAATCTACAAGCTATAGATGTCTTGCTGATTATTCAAAGTCACTCCAAAACTGTAAATACTGAAACTGGTGAAGCTTGTAAAAGGAGGGGTTTATATAGCTTGGATAGAGGGGAGATGGTTCCTCTTATCATGGGAGAAGGCTTTATCTCTTGGGTTGGTTCCATCCTAGTAGGGGAAAGGAACCCAAACTGACTTCCTCAGATCCATCCAGCCCAACCATCTACCTGACTTCTGTTACGAAGCTTCTAGACCTGGAAGCTTCAATTCCATATTTAAAAAACTTGCCAAAAGAGGATCAATGCAACTAGAAAAGGGCTAAGTTGCTCCATATGGTGTTAGTGCTAGTTTTAATCTCTACAAATCGGCACGAGGAGGAAACTGGTCAGTAGCGCTGGTCTTGTAAACTGGGGTAAAAGGAAGATTCTTGGGAAATGATGCAAAGGGGAATTATTCTGCTCATGAAGAAGGACATACTGGGATTTTCTTCATGATGGGAAAGCATGTAGGGTTCACTATAGAAGTCCTCTAGGATCGTGGATGGGGAGTACAGGGACAGTGGCAAAATGCAGTGTAACACTTGCGGCTGATGCCTAAAACTTTAAAACAAAAATGCAAGCTTCAAATCTTGCAATTTCTCCTTCGTGCAAACCAATTCTCCACGAATGAGCCTTAGATCTGTGCGAGCCAAAATAAAGAAGAGAATAGAAGAATTATCCATGGTGATGTCCAAATGAGGTGGAGGTTACTTTTATTTATAGCCTTCCATGGGTGACCACTTTGCTTTAGGGATGACCTGATCGAATATGCACATGTAGGCTTATAATTTAAAAATAATTTTCCCTTTTCCAAATTTGATGATATTTAGGTCGATTTTGGTCCTCTTGAAAAGAAGAATTCGATGCTATCATAATATCCATCAAATGAGATTTCCAAAGTCGAATTTTATCGTAGTTTCGAATTTCAACACTCCCACTCAACTAAGGAGAATTCCACCTACCGTCATGTCATGTGTATCTTGTTATCAAATCACATCCAATCTCATGTATCTCATCATCACGTATCATCACTATTCATCTCAATTCATATCTTATGTATTCCTTCTTATCTCTTGATTGTCCTTGATCATATGCTAAACATTATAGAATCTAAAATAAGAAGAATTTGACACCATAGGGGAGCCTAAGCTACCACCCTCTATTCATCAAGGAGACACTATTACCACGTGGAATCATTGCCAGTGGGGAGCCCATTGCTACCACTCGAGAAAAATCAATAGGGAGCCAAATCTACGACCCACATCAACATCAGAGAGCACATCTCAAATTCCCATCAAGGAGCACATATCAACCCGAAATCTCATGGGGGGTCTAAACATCTACAACCCCATATCGAGTAGTAGGTGATATGGGGGAGCACATCTCAACCCATCCTATTTCCTACCAATATTCCCAACAATGAACCTTAAGAGTCATGCAGTAGAAAAAATGCATCATAATATGAGATTGGGATAGATACCCGACTTACTAAGAGGTAAGGATCACATGCCCCAAGCCTCCTCAACCCATTGGCCAGACGGGGAGGGACAATCCCAACAAGGCCGACTTGTGGGTATGATGCCAACTAGGGTATACTTTGGAAAGACCAAGATAGGGGAGAAAAATCTCCAACCCTATGGGTAACAAATAAGGGTGATACCCTATTGTCCAGATATCCCTCAACCCAGGAGTTCTCCATCTCAATTCCACACACCAGGAGCTCAAACAGGGGGGAAGAGTTGGCTCAGTGTCCTTGATAAAAGATTCTCTCTGTAGATCAACAACATATCATCGTGCTCATATCTAGTAATAATCTTGTCTCAATAATAGTTGTTTCCTATTCATACAGGACATCAAATAAAATATCATATTAGAACAAAATATACATATCACAAAAATGTTACCATACACATCCTCCCTCTCAAGGAGGTGCCAACCACAAGCCTAAGCTTGTCTCGTACAACAACATTGTCTCAATCGAGGTATCTTAGTCCCAACTATATATAGGATTCTCTTCCAATTGGTTCCCACTCTTTGTGATCACAATATATCCATATTATATCCAGAACCTACTCGAACATCTCTCCAAAGAGCTTCTACATCTTTCCTCAAAAATATCCATGCTAGCAACAACGTACTCAACCTCAGTTGTGCTACAAACCTATCATCCAAGATATCATGGAAGATCTCATACTAAGGCAACACCCAAAAGTGCTCATCAATAATAATCCCAAATGACATCAGTAGATCCATGAAGTCACATATCATAGGAAGAATGTCTCATACCAAAAATAGATCATCCCACGCAAATATCTCGAAGGGTGCTTGGAGGAAACTCAATGTGTATGAAGTGGCTCAATCATATATATATGAAACGATGTTCAAAAGGAACATCAATGCTTCAGTTAACTGTCGATTGCAAAGTATCTCTTCACAAATTATTGAAATTCAGTTGGAGTACCCAAGGATTTGCATTTCCACTTTCAAAAAAGTCTTCAATAGCTTCATGATATAGATTTTCTTTTTCAAACTTCAGGACATGATACATCATGCCATGATTCTTCATTTCAAACTTGAATTGGAGGCCATCCCCCTATTACTTTTATGATCAAAAGCTCATTACCTATCATGAGTAGACCATCCGTATATAAAACCAAATCAAATCCATACCTTGGACCAATTTGAAATATAGGTTTGGATGGGCACATCTTCCTGGCTTCACCAGATGACTGTCAACGCGAACATATCATGCTTGAGGAGCTCACTTCATACAATGATTTCTAAAAACTTAACACATTATCAAAATATTGTGCAATAAGATAAACTAAGTCAGCTTATCAAATTTTAGATGCCTATCAAAACTAATATAAAAAATCATCAAGGTCACTGTAACAAAATCTTTGGACTAGGTGACAGGTAGAGCTCTCATTCAAATATCAAGTTATGACTTCATCTATTGTCATGCTAACAAATTTGGATTTACCAACTAATACCAAACCAAACTTCATCAAGTCATCCTCGTGAGCATAATATAAATAATTTTTGTTAGTAGATGCAAATGCATACACCAACAATAAGTCATGCAGGTTCCATCCATTTATTGTGAGATTACATCATACAATTGTAAATACTTCAATCAATATTTCAAATCTAATGATGTCGACACAAGTCACTATGCCCATATAAGATTGTTATAAAGGAAAATCATCAGTTGTCAAATCAAGTCATCAGTCATCAGGTCAAATTCAAAATTTCTATCACAATGGGATCTATAGCTCAAATCTTATCTCAACATCAAGTCAAAGTTCTAAATCATTATCATGTCAAAATTCAAAACACTGCTTATCTATATCAATCAACTAAATCTTGTCAAAACCTTGCAACTATTATCAAATACTGTCATACACAAGCCTCAATGGTTAAATCATAATGACATATTGATATGCATATCCTGGTCACTTGCAAACACAAGTTTAGTCAACATATTCACATTATAGTAAGTCAAACATTCAAACTTCCATGCTCATAGAACTTTCTGTTGTCTGCTCCATGTATGTAGGCATATCATCCTTCAGGTGAAATTCTAATTTCATGCACAAAGCTTCATTTTTGTGTCCTACCCACATAACCACACCCATAGGCTTTCTTCCGTGCGGTTGAGAGGCTACAATCACACCCTTGAGCTTACTTACATGTGGCTAAGAGGCTATAGTTGCACCTGTAAGCTTGCTTCCATGTGATTGAGGCTTAGAGTAGGGGAGAAAAAACTCTGTGTTCTCAGATCAAAACTTTGCTGCGGACCAACAATATCAGATATTTGACTATTCATGTCCATAAATCTTATTTCAATAATAAAGAATCTTCTATACATATAATGCAAATGAAAATAGGAGTAGGGATCTTACAGAGAGATTCTCCCTCTGAATGGGAAGACAGTTCAAGTCATCAACCTATCTATAATATTGTCATGTATCAACAGATTTTTTAGATCGTAGAGTCAGAGTATATCACATATTTATCATGGTCATATCATGCCAACATTAACTACTTCATCATTTCATTATGACATCAATATTTCATCAAAAGTTAGTATCAAATAAATAATAGGAGTATACTTCAAGAATGATGATCACAACATCACTTCTTTATCACGTAACTCAATTCATCAAGTCAGGGTATTCAATTATACCATATGCCATAGTTACCAAGCTCACCAAAATTTAACCACGGTCAACCAGAAGATAATGAATATAAATCTCATTGTTATACTTCTATCATCATGGTTACCATGCTTATCACAAACATTATCAATAGTATTAGGTTACCATTTATTAGAATCAAGGTATTAACCTTATTTATGGGATCAAGATATCCAAAATGATAGGTGTTATCCAAACACCAAGTATACCAATATATCAAAGATCAATATTAAGTAGCTTTATAGAATCAAGAAATTCATCATGTTTGAGAAACTTGTTCAATACCAAGTGCACCATTTCATCATGAGAACCATGAATCCAAATAACTTTCATATGCATGATCCATTTGTGAAAGAGACAGTCTAATCATACCTTATGGATTACCTTTCCATCCAATATTATAGCTGAAACATTATATTGAAACAATATACCATGCATACCTTGTAGTATTCAAATACCTGCCTACCTTCTTATTTTACATAGGTAGCTTGTAGCACTTTGTCACCCTTTTCATGAGGTGCCTCTTTACCTTTTTCGATGCTAGTTCTTCTCTTCCTGCACTAACCATGATCCTTAAGAAGGATCCACTCATCACAATTCATCAAGAGGTTAGAAGCATCCAAATACTCAAATACAAATGCAGGAAGTATAATCAAAACAATAATCAGATCCATAAGTATATAAAAAAGTAAATACATAAAGGAGCATCATAAATAAAATGTTACCTTGCCATCACTATCCATTGCCCATATGACAACATTGCCTTCAATATTTCAACCAACTTTATCAACAACCAAGCCTCATTGAGACTATCCCATCTAGGGCTTCATCAAATTTGAAACAAGTGCTTGAGTATATTCACATTTACCATGCTAGGGTTTTTAGATTTCATATCTAAAATATTTTCCATAAACTAGGGTTTCTCTTAAAACCTAACCTCATAATATCGACCAAACCCTAATAACAAAATTTTTAGGGTTTCCTTCAAACCCTCGAATTCTTTTAGGTCTCCTCCGTCCTCTCTTGCTTCCATCAATGGTGTCACCATATTGGTGATCTCCGTGACTTTTCTTCAACCCAACTCTGATACCATGTTAATTTTTCTTAGGCCTATATTGTTCTTTTCTTTGATAATTGCATTTATTTATTGACACATTAAATTCACCACATAACATTATTAAGCTTTTCATCATTATTCAACAACATATGCAACTATGTATAAATAACAATATATTTATCATCAATGCAGAGGAACATAAATGAATAATAGAAGAAAAACATTCACACATAGAGACACTAGGATTGGTTAGAGACTAGGGAAAAACACACGGGGAAAACCGTTTAAAATTCTTCCTCTTATTAGATTGTCATTGAATAATTTAGCAAAAGAGAGTACAATGGTCCATATATTCAAGCATAAAACCAATCAAAAAAATCAACTAAACAATATTCATGAGATGAGCCCAACCATGCTTATACTCAAAACCCTTATTCTGAAGCTTGTAATGAATTGTCACTGTCTACGGTCAACTGCTGAAAACAACGGTCAATGAGAGAAAACTTTAGATAACTTAAAAATCAAACCTTAACTTCCAATTGCATGGAGGTCATGCTGTATGAGCAATTGAAAAACTTCAGTTGCTCCCTTGATCCTGTGAGCCAACGACTGCAGTCAAAGTCAACCCGTGGAAAACCTACGATTGTAACTTAGAAACCTTAGATGCCAATTGCATGGAGGACATGTTGTGCGTGTGACTAAAAATATTTAATTGATATCTAGTTGATATCTTCAAGTGTCATGCCTATAACTGATGCCAAAAACCCTAAAACAAAAATGTGAGCTTCAAATCCTGCAATTTCTCCTTCATGCAAACCAATTCTTTGCAGACGAGCGTTAAACCTACGTGAGAAAAAACAAATAAGATAATATAAGAATGCTCCATGATGATGTCCAAACGAGGTGGAAGTAACTTGTATTTATAGCCTTCCATGGATGACCACTTTTCTTTAGGGCCAACCTGATCGAATATGCACATGTGAGCTTATAATTCAAACATACATTTTCCCTTGTCCAAATTTGATGATATTTAGGTCGATTTTGGTTCTCTCGAAAAGAGGAATTCAATGCCATCATCATATCCATAAAATGATCTGTCAAAAGTAGAATTTTATTGTATTTTCCAATTTTAACATGAGATTATTGTTCTAAATTGTGAATTGAATTCCATAGAGCAGTAGAGTAGAATTGTGTCTCTTGATTTAAATTAAAATTTCTTGAGAAGTTGCAATTCTACACCATACTTCTACATGGTATCAGAGTAGGAGTCACATTAAAATAAGAATTTCCAATTTGTTCTTCAAGAGGTTCAAATTTGCAACTTCATTGTAGCAGGATCTCTTCACAATTGGGAAGATGACCTTCAATGGGCTGAAATTAGAGTATGCCTTGGAAGGCAACTCAAATTTCATTGCATGGAAGGATCACATGGAGGTGGTGCTTGATGACAACGGATTGCTAGAATATGTCAAGATAGACATTGCAAAACCAGGATTAGATGATGCACAAAACCTAGCCCAATGGAATAAATATGTAGCCAAGGTGATGAGAATTACTTTGGAGGGAGCGCGAGACCATATTGTCTCAAATATCCATTGGAAAGACACTCCTTTGACAATGTGGTAGACACTAACATATCTATTCTAGAATAACAAAGACCATAGGAAATTGACCCTCAAAGAAAAACTTTGAAATATTAAGATGTAGAAGAATGAAACTATTTCACAATATCTCAACAAATTTACACAAGTTTGTGATGAGCTTGGAGGGGTTGGTGTGACTGGTGAGTGCCAGTATTGCAGAAAGAATGTTGCATGATCCGGATTTAAACAGGAACACAACAAATTACAGAGATAACCATATACACAAAGATGCAGCGGAAATAATACTTCATTTCATTAATGGAAAATACTGAAATATGCTTACAACCAGAAATGGAAATAAACCAGCTAGGGCGATGGTAGCTTATCTCTGAGAAGAGATGTGGTGGCTACATGCCTCTGAACTGTGTTACAATGAGGCTCAAAGGCCTATTTATTGTTGAGAAACAATCGAAAACCCTTAACATTCCAAAACCTAACTCTAGAAGATGAAACGCCAAACTGTGGGCCCCATTTGGGTAAATTGGTACATCAACTTCCCGGGGTCGTAACTTTGGCACACGATCTCTGTTTGACGCGTACAATAGCTCGTTAGAAAGATCTATCTGAGCACTACCACTTTGGGAGCCAACATGGGTCCATGGACCCATGTTGCCTCAGATTTCCCAAAAAACATTGTTTAGGGCCTGAAAACAGCTCTGGAAGTTCAGGACCCGAAAAACTGCTAAAAATAGTAAACTGTGCTACAATTTAGGAAACTGAAAAAGCTGAAAGAGACAGTTGTGGGGGTCCAAATGGGATAGGTGGGTGGCCACCAACATCCACCTGGATCATTCCTCCCCCTTAGGAAGCAATGGTCCCCATTACGTTGAGTTCCTCCCTGAGATGAGGAAGCTTCTGCTGAGCTGGGTCTCTGGTGAGTTGTTCTGCAATCTCTGATGTGTCCAGAAATGGTGGGAAGCATGGTCGACGACGGTCCACATTGAACACTCGGTGCAAGCCAAGGAATGGAGGAATGTTGTGCTTCAAAGCATTGTTGCCTGTAGCCTTGGTACTGGTGTAAGGACCATGTTGGAGTCGCCTGAGTTTCTGATGGGTTCTGGTAAGGCGTTCTCTCTGCAGATGTAACCAAACTTTGTCGCCCACCTGAAACTTGTGTGGTACCCCTGTGGGTGAGGAGAAGTTGTTCCTGTGTCTTGTCATGATTGTATCCCTTTGTTACTACTGCTGCATGGAGGAACCATTCACGGGGGTCATGGATGTGATGACAATCTTCCCCTTACTTTGGGAGTGAACCAGATAGATGAATTTCCTGGTCTGGGAGATGAGCTTGCTGCCTTTCTTAGCGGTGATCAAAGATGTGGTGGTAGGTGGGGCTACCTCCGGTATCCTGTATAATGAATTATTCAAAGAAATAATGACAACACGAGGCCTTGACTCATACACAGCATGTCGCCTCCACAAGTATGGTTGGCCTAGTAATACATCACAAACATCCAGAGGTGTAACATCACACAATACCTCATCTATGAAGGGCTTGATGCTGTAGGGAAGGCGGCACTCCTGGCAAACTTTGAGATATCGTCCTTCATGAAGCCATCCGATACTGTACGGCTGGGGGTGTGGTGTAGTCGGTAGGCCCAACCGCTTCACGACCTCTGCTGAAATAAGGTTCTTTTGGCTGCCATTGTCGACAATGAATTGCAGCGGCGAACCCTTCACCCACATCTGTGAGTGAAAAAGGCGCTCCCCTTCCTTTGGATTTTCGGGCTCATTTTTCTGGATCTTAGCAGTCACAACAATGGCGCTGGGATTCGCATCAATAATCTACTTCCCTTTGCCATTCCCCTTGTCAGGTTCTAGCTCAGGGTCGGAACATGCATATGATTCTGAAGCCTTCAACTCAGCCACCAGCGACTGCTTGGTCCGACACTCACTTTTGTTATGAGTGGGACTCTTGTGGAACTCACACCACTTTCCTGTGTCCTTCTTCGGCTTCGTGGTGTTGTTCTTTTCTTGCGGCTTCGACGGGTTGTCTTGGGTCACCCCGCCTTGGCTTTGTCCTTTGGGCTTCAGATTTGCAAATCCAAAGTCTCGCTTCTTCTGTTTGAACTTTTGCTTGATTTTGACAGCGTATTGATATGTCGTGCCGAGCGAGGAGATGTTCAGGAACTCCATCTCTTCCTAGATGTATCTGTGTAGGCAGCTGCGGTATTTGAGTACTAGATGCAGCTCAGAATCTTTGATACCCAACTGTGTGCGAAGGGTATGAAAAATGTTTGTGAACTCCGGCACATCTTGGTCTCGTCCCTGCCGTAGTGTGGTCCATTTGATGTATTTGTCCTCATAGCTTTTGACAGGGTAGTACTGCTCCTTGATGGCATCCCAGAAGTCATTCCAAGTGGGTGCGGTTGAAAACAGTGAGCCTGTACTTTCATCCTTCTGCTCGTAGTATGTTTCCCACCAGTCCTTGACGTGGGGGGCTGCTTTGAGAAGAGCGAAAAAAATCTTTTCCCGACTCAAAAATTCATGAACAGAAAAATAACCCTCTAGTAGATTTAACTATTTATCTAGGGCATCTGTGTCTATCTGACCCTTGAATATGGGGGTTTCAAAATTAACTTGTACCTTAAAGGGCGTGGCATTTCCAGAGTAGCTGCTGGAAGCCGATGCGTCACTTTTTGGTAGCCGCTGAAGGATCTGGGCAAAGCTGTCCATCATTGCGTTCCGTTGTCACTCGAGGGCTTCTTCGAGCAAGATTTTGATAGGATCTCCTGCTCCCTCGTCTTTCTTCTTGTCCGCCATGGGAGGCCGTCGGGATTTGCAAGGCTGGTCTTGCAAAGGTTCGACTAGTTCAAGCCCTAACTCCTTATATCCCAACCTCGTTGGGGACATGTAAAGAAAAACAGAGAAAAAGCAGACTGCTCTGATACCACTGATCCGGATTTAAACAGGAACACAACAAATTACAGAGATAACCATATACACAAAGATGCAGCGGAAATAATACTTCATTTCATTAATGGAAAATACTGAAATATGCTTACAACAAAAAATGGAAATAAACCAGCTAGGGCGATGGTAGCTTATCTTTGAGAAGAGATGTGGTGGCTACATGCCTCTGAACTGCGTTACAATGAGGCTCAAAGGCCTATTTATTGTTGAGAAACAATCGAAAACCCTTAACATTCCAAAACCTAACCCTAGAAGATGGAACACCAAACTGTGGGCCCCGTTTGGGTACATTGGTACATCAACTTCCTGGGGTTGTAACTTTGGCATACGATCTCCATTTGACGCATACAATAGCTCGTTAGAAAGATCTATTCGAGCACTACCACTTTGGCAAGCAACATGGGTCCATGGACCCATGTTGCCACAGATTTCCCAAAAAACGTCGTTTAGGGCCTCAAAACAGCTCCGGAAGTTCAGGACCCGAAAAACTGCTAAAAATAGTAAACTGTGCTACAATTTAGGAAACTGAAAAAGCTGAAAGAGACAATTGTGGGGGTCCAAATGGGATAGGTGGGTGGCCACCAACATCCACCTGGATCAATGCAACTCCTGGGCTACCAACTTTACTTTTATCAACCCGGTAGTTTGTAACAAACTTGGAAGCGTCGGTGCTATATGCACAAGTACTAGTTCTCATTGCAGGTTGTCACTTGGTCAGCCGGTGCGAGATCACTAGGAGCTCAAGCCAACTTCTATAGATTTCAGAAGAAGCTCTATGTGTGATGAAAGGAAATAAATATTACTCTACAGATGCTATTCTAACTGCAGAAAGGAGAAAGACTGGAATGTAAAGCAAAACCTAGTAAATCCTAATTAACAAGCTAATTCTGCTTTTGCCAAAAACACTATGAAAACCATGAAATAAATGCCATTACCTATTCAAGGAAGTAAACTACATCTAACCCTGCTATTTCTGGAAGTAAATAAGCAAAAAAACATATTTTTTGTTTTTTATGTGTTTTTATGTGAATTTAACATGCATCTAATTTATTGTGTGTGAGTGTGGCAGCGAATAGGTGGCGTTAGAGGGCGGTTTTGGAGCTTGGGAGGATGTAAGATGGTGTGGATGGGTCCTATGAGGTCTTAGGTGGCCTTCTGGAGGATTTTCCCACACTCGGCCTTCAAACGAAAACCTACAGGAAAAACTATAGGAGGACATAGGAAAATTACAGGAGAAAAATAGGAAAACTACAGGAGGCCTACAGGAGGAGGCCAAGAGAAATTTTCACTGTTTTGAGGGTGTGATACCGGGTGGAAAAGGTGGATGAAGGTTGGAATGAGGTGTTAGGGCGTCTATGGTCTACCATGAATCACTAGGAGGGAGAAAGATGATTGAGTTTTCTCAAGGAGAGAGGAAGAAGTTCTATGAAAAATGAAGGAAACTAGGGCAGAATTGAGGTGAGGTTTGGGAGACCTATAGGGCATGGATCAGATGGAGGGTGTGATTGTTGGTAAGCTGGCCTACTACTGGAAGAGATTTGCTGCATAGAAACTGACAATCAACCAATAAAATCAAGCAACCAATGAAATGAGTGCATCCTAGAAAAAACAGAGTTTTGCATTAAAATGGCCTAAACTATGATGTATAGAAGGAAATGCTGGGAAATGCTGTAAGAAAGGAAAGCATGCAAAAGGAATATTGCAAATCAGGAAGTGAACATGATAAAGAAGATCTAAAGCAAAGCAAAACTAGACTATCAACCTACTAGAGAGCTGCAAACACTAGAAGTCCTAGGAATGAGGAAAATATGTGTTTTTGGGGCAGCAAGAGAGTATTTGCCTCAAATCATGGTCCCAGAGGGAGGAAGAGAGGCCAAGGCACTATTGCTAGCCTTTTGAATATTCTCTGATCACTGCTTAACCTACTACAGAAAGAAAAAATGGAAGCAAGCTACTAAATCATCAAAAGCAACCTATTCTTAACCATAAGAGAAATACATCCAACAAAAAACTAATCTACAAACTGAAGTAAAGCATACAAATACAAGTAAACAGAATCTTGGCTGCTTGGATTGGGCCCTAACCCAAGAGCTTCAGCCCTCTGAGGTAACTCAGTGCTAGCTCAAAAGGGATTCCATCTTCATTATCAAAAAATAACAAGATTACATAAAACTGTCATAAAATAGTAATCTCGAAATTTGAGCAGAGTTTACACAAGAAAAAAAAAGTCAACCCTAGTGAGGCCCTAGGCCTCTCTACTTATACATCTGACGCTACCAACAAATTCCTTAAAATTAGGGAGGCTTGGCTCCCAAAACTCGGGATAACTATCAATCATATTCCACTTTCTTGGCTGCCTTCTAGTGCATGATTCGGCTGCTTGTACTCCGAGCCGAATGAAGGGGAATTTGAAGTGAGGAGCAATAAATGAGGGGTATTCCCTCCTATAAGTCCTCTCCTTTGTCTACTTCAAGTTATTGCTGCATTTTGACCACTAGCTCCTTGACTTTGACCTCGAAATCCATCAATAATCTGCATTAAATACATGTTAGACCACATGGCATAATAACTAACTCAACTCACCCTATAAGCATAAATATAATCAGAAAATCATACAATAGGCTAAGAGAATAGTTGATTTGACTAGGTTAGGAGGTAAAATGAGCCCATATAATTACCCGTTTATGAGGTTCATCATCACCCCTACTAAAGATGTTGCTCATCCTCTGAGAAACCTAGTCAATATCTTGGTCTTTCATGGCCCTGGTGGCCTCCCTAACATTCCATGCTTCTGATGTGGTATGCTCATGTTCTCCATAAAATCCTGCCTTTCTGTATATGTCCTTCCATTGCTCCTTCTCTTCTTCTTCTCTTCTGCCTTCCAGCATGCCTAGTGTACTGAGGGCGGTGAGGGTAGCTGCTGCTTCTCTTTCCAAAGTTTCAGGGGACTTTTCTCTTTGCTCTGCCCTCTCTACCTCCTTTTCTCCCTCTTCTGTCTCTTCAACTCTCCCCTCCTCCTGCTTTGTCTTTTTTTCTACCCCCTGTTCTATCTCTTCAACTCTCCCCTCCTCTATTTCTTTTCTTTCCTCCTTCCTCTCTTTCTCTACTATGTCACCATTGGCTTCATCTTCTCCTCCTTGCTGTTCTCCCTCCTCATTGATAGTAGGACTGACATCATAGGTTAATGCCTTGATGTCACCCTCAGCTGTCATATTTTTGAAAACTTCCCATGCTATAGGGATTGTAAGGGTATGGAGGGCTTATTCTACTAGGATTTTGATTAGGCCATGGTGAGCTAATTGCTGTGAATTTCCTTCTTGTACCTTGGTGTTGGAGTCAATGAGGGACTAAAGGAGAAATTAAGGGATACTAAGCTTTTGATGTGCTGGGGTATCCATGCCATATCTCAATTCTTGGAGGATTTTGAAATGATATCCATAAACAATGTTGTGCCTCCCCTCACAAGAAATGTATTTGATCACTTGGTAGCTAACCTCATCCCAGGGATATGGTACACTAGCCCTCCTAATTCCAGTTTTGTCTTTAACAAGGGTTTCATTATCTTGGAAAAATTTCCTCTTGGCAGCCTGACCAATTATTTTCTCATCTTTACTCCAAGGCAGCCCAAGAGGAAGGGTAGTGACCCTACTAATGAATTCGGGGGTTATTTAAATGGAGAGGCCTCTAATGGTTATAATAGCATGATTTCTTGTGTGAGGGACCAGAGAGAGAAAATTCATGGGCAATTTCATCATCAAACCCTCTAAACTTCTCAAAGAAATTCATCCAGCTTGCCCTTGTAAATATTTCCACCACTTGAGGATGTGCATGGAGTCCAGTGAAGTTAGTGGGCTCTTTCCTCATAAACCCCCCTATCATACTACCTATACTTCTTTTGAAAAACCAGATATGGAGGTGGAGACAAAGAATTTTGAGTGAAATAGAAAAACAGAGGGGATTGTGTTTTTTTTTTTTAAACAATTTTTATTTTTCTTTATTTATTTATTTATTTTTGTTTAATGTATTTATACCATCTTAAAGACTCATTTTATCTTCAATTTGAGACCAACTCTTTCACATTTTGATATTCAATAGAGGGCATTCATGAACCCTACCTCTTCAGATTGAAATTTTTGCCAAAAATCACGTTTCCTCCCTTCAAAATGACTCACTGCCCCTCCTGTAGAAGCCCGTTGTCCCTCCTGTAGATTTCCTATAGGTGCTCCTGTAGAAAACCTATAGGGCTCTTGTAGAAGATGCCGAGAGAAAACATATGGAGGAAATCGAGGAAGGATGGTGGATACGAGGCTGTCTGGGGATAAGAAGATTGCTGTGTGGCTGAGTTACGAGGAGAAATTGAAGAAAAGGTGGTGAGAATGCGCGGGGAGGAGTGATCATTACCTTTTATGGTTGTTTTCGGTTATGATTGTTGAGTTGGCAAGGTGTACATTGCCCAGATTAGGATTTTTGGTCCCCACCTACTTGGTCACCATGACCCCCCTCGTAATCATCCCCTCATTACTGCATCGGAGTTAACTCTTCCTCCCACTACCTGTCCTTCGCATCTTTTGCTTAAGTTGACTGTGCGCACGTGTGGGTGATATTTTGGTTAAGTGGAGTCAATTAAATGAAGGTGGCCAGGTTAACTCGCCACCTTTCCCTCTTTCGATTTCAACCATCTCACTGCCTTCGTATGATTCCTAATTACACAAATGCAGATAGAGGAGTGATTTAGCTACTTACCTGTAATCCAAGTGTATTTGCTGCCATCAACTATGAGGTGCTGTGGCTTTCTCTGTTACATGCCTTCATATTCCCTCATGCATGTTGTCTCTGCTTGCTGATGTGTTGTTGTGTGTTTTTGCAGGTTCTTATTTTGCTAGAGCTAGGCTACATGTGCCTTTTCAACCTTCAGATGTGCTGTCCCTTGCTGCTGGCACTGGACTTCTATGGGATCAGGTGCTACATGAATTCCTACAGGAGCTCCTGTAGCTGCTTCTCCCCTTGAAACTTCAGTTATTTCCCTATGTTTGGAGCGCAAGAATGATGCCAGAGGTGGAGATGAATGATGGAGGGATAGTAGGTAAGCTTTAGGTAAAGTTAATGGTGCCTTTTCCTCATTTTATTTTTGTTTTTTTTTTCAAAACTGAAAAATTGTTTTTCTGTGTTTTTTCTTGGAAAGGAAGAAAATAAATAAATAATAATAATGATGCTTGGAGTGTGATGCAGGTTTGGAAATTATGGAAAGGAGGTTTGAAGATGGTAAGAGGGATTATAGGTTCCTCATGAAGCTTTTCTTGTCCCTCAAACTGCCTCCTGTAGACACTTTTGGCTCTCTGTAATTCCTACAGGAGCCTCCTGTAGAAAAAACAGTTTTGGAATAATTCCTACAGGAGCCTCCTATAGAAAAAACAGTTTTGGAAGAAGAGGTATAGTGGGATGAAATAGATGCCAAAAATGATGGAGGAAGGTGTGGAGAAGATGAGATGGATGCTGGTATGAATGTCAGGGTCCCCTTGGCACCTTCTTCTGCTCCCTGTAGTCCTCCTGCAAACCTGCAATGCAATAAAAATTCATTTTTTCTCTCTTTTTTTTTTTTTTTGAAAACAACTAGGGTGCCTCAGAGAGGTTTTCACCTTAATTGCTTGCCCTGGGCACCTCCAAGGGAGGTTTTCACCCAGGGATCTTATTCTTTTCCATTTTTTTTTTTTGACATCACTGGGCTGCCTTAGAAGAGGTTTTCAACCCAATGATGGGACTCAAGCGCCTCATGGAGGTTTTCACTTGAGTCCTTATTTTTTCTCTTTTTTCTTCAGTGAGTGGGTGAAGTGGAAGCTAAGACATGCTCCACTACCATCACTGTTTTATTCAAATCTTCAATAAACTCTCGCTTGGAGAGGGGTTTCTTGTAGACTTTCAATCGATGTCCATTGACAAGCATGGGGATGGCTTCATCATCAATGGTTCTGATCAGAACTGAACCATTGTCATTGCATTTCTCCATAGTGTAGGGTCCCAACCATCTTGTCCTCAGCTTGCCTTTGAAATCCTTGTATCTTGAATCATAGAGTAGTGCCCAATCTCCCTCTTGGAATTGCTTCTCCCTGATATTTCTGTCATGCCATATCTTTCTCTGAAGCTGAACTACCTTTGTATGGAGAAGGGCTTGCAATCTGTATTCATCCAATCCATTGAGCTGAAGTAATCTCTCCTTCTGTCCATGGATGAGGTCTAGGTCCAGCTGAGCTGCCATCCTTAGGGTATTGAATTCAAAATCTATTGACAGCAAAGCCTTCTTCCCATAGACCAGTTCATAGGGTGTGAATGCGGTGGTGGTCTTCCATGTTGTGTTGTAGGCCCCGTTGGTCTCCTGAATGGGGAAGGTACCCTGTATTCTCTCTCCATTTCCCCTAGCATTTCTGTTTTCAGCCATTGGCTCCAGAGGAATGTTTTCTTCTTCTTCTTCCCCTATAGGTTCTTCAAATATGTCTAGATGTTCACCTTAGGGTTCTTATTGAATGCAGCCACCGAAGAAGAGAGAAGGTTGGCTGTGTGAAGCAGTGGGGGTGTTGGGCAAATTTTTTCCTAAGTTATCTCTACTCCTACGAGGCATGAAAGGAAATATTTTTGGTTGGTTTTTTGTTTTTTTCCCCACACTAAAAGTACCTGTAGAAATTGAAATTGTGATTGAAAAAAACAAATTGCAACTAGCTGAAATGAACTTGCTGAATGGAAATTTTCAGAATTGAAAAAGAAAGCAAGGAAATGCAGAACTAAAAGAAAAGAAATGACTAGTCTACTTTTGTCGAAATAAACTATTAGCAGAATGTTGCAATAGGAAATAGAAGAAAGCAGTAATCATGGAATACTCTGACACTTTCTAGGCAACGGGGCCAAAAAATGGTGAGCGCCAGTATTGCAGCAAGAATGCTGCAACTCCTGGGCTACCAACTTTACTTTTATCAACTCGGTAGTTTGTAACAAACTTGGAAGCGTCGGTGCTATATGCACAAGTACTAGTTCTCACTGCAGGTTGTCACTTGGTCAGCCGGCACGAGATCACTAGGAGCTCAAGCCAACTTATATAGATTTTAGAAGAAGCTCTATGTGTGATGAAAGGAAAGAAAGATTACTCTACAGATGCTATTCTAACTGTAGAAAGGAGAAAGACTGGAATGTAAAGCAAAACCTAGTAAACCCTAATTAACAAGCTAATTCTACTTTTTCCAAAAACACTATGAAAACCATGAAAGAAATGCCATTACCTATTAAAGGAAGTAAACAACATCTAACCATGCTATTTCTGGAAGTAAATAAGCAAAAAAACATATTTTTGGATTTTTATGTGTTTTTATGTGAATTTAACATGCATCTAATTTATTGAGTGTGAGTGTGGCAGCGAACAGGTGGCGTTAGAGGGCAG
The DNA here is from genome assembly GCA_031772625.1 of Pinus tabuliformis. Classification (NCBI taxonomy): domain Eukaryota; kingdom Viridiplantae; phylum Streptophyta; class Pinopsida; order Pinales; family Pinaceae; genus Pinus; species Pinus tabuliformis. The sequence goes on along the minus strand of CM062809.1, from coordinate 827,191,297 downwards.
TTTTGGAGCTTGGGGGGATGTAGGATGGTGTGGTTGATTCATAGGAGGTCTTAGGTGGCCTTCCGGATGCTTTTCCCACACTCATCCTTCAAAAGAAAGCCTACAGGAAAAAATACAGGAGGACACAAGAAAACTACAGGAGGAAAACAAGGAAACTACAGGAGGCCTACAGCGAGAGGCCGAGAGAAATTTTCACTGTTTTGAGGGTGTGAGAGTGGGTGGAAAAGGTGGATGAGGGCTGGAATGAGGTGTTAGGGCACCTAAGGTCTACCATGAATCACCAGGATAGAGAAAGATGGTTGGGTTTGCTTAAGGATAGAGGAAGAAGTTCTATGAAAAATGAAGGAAACTAGGGCAGAATTGAGGTGAGGTTTGGGAGACCTATAGGGCATGGATCAGATGGAGGGTGTGATTTCTGGTAAGCTGGCCTACTTCTGGAAGAGATTTTCTGCATAAAAACTGACAGTCAACCAAGAGAATCAAGCAACCAATGAAATGAGTGCATCCTAGGAAAAACAGAGTTTTGCATTAAATGACCTAAACTATGATGTATAGAAGGAAATGCTAGGAAATGATGTAAGAAAGGAAAGCATGCAAAAGGACTATTGCAAATTAGGAAGTGAACATAATAAATAAGATCTAAAGCAAAGCAAAACTGGACTATCGACCTACTAGAGAGCTGCAAACTCTAGAAGTCCTAGGAATGAGGAAAATCTATGTTTTTGGGGCAGCAAGAGAGTCTTTGCCTCAAATCATAGTCCCAGAGGGAGGAAGAGAGGCCAAGGAATTATTGCTAGCCTTTTTAATCTTCTCTAATCATTTCTTAACTTTCTACAGAAAACAAAAATGGAAGCAAGCTACTAAATCATCAAAAGCAACCTATTCTTAACCATAAGAGAAATACATCTAACAACAAACTAATCTACAAACTGAAGTAAAGCATACAAATACAAGTAAACAGAAGCTTGGCTGCTTGGATTGGGCCCTAACCTAAGAGCTTCAGCCCTCTGAGGTAACTCAATGCTAGCTGAAAAAGGATTCCATCTTCATTATCAAAAAATAGCAAGATTACATCAAACTGTCATAAAATAGTAAGCTCGAAATTTGAGCAGAGTTTACACAAGAAAAAAAAAAGTCGACTGTAGTGAGGCCCTAGGCCTCTCTACTTATACATCTAAAGCTACCAACAACTTCCTTAAAATCAAGGAGGCTTGGCTCCCATAACTCGAGATAACTATCAATTATCTTCCACTTGCTTGACTGCCTTCTAGTGCATGATTCGGTTGCTTGTACTCCGAGATGAATGAAGGGTAATTTGAAGTGAGGAGCAATAAATGAGAGGGATTCCTTCCTATAAGTCTTCTCCTCTGTCTACTTTGAGTTATTGCTGTAGTTTGACCACTAGATCCTTGACTTTGACCTTGAAATCCATCAATAATCTGCATTAAATACATGTTATACCACATGGCATACTAACTAACTCAACTCACCCTATAAGAATAAATATAATCAAAAAATCATACAATAAGCTAAGAGAATGTTGATTTGACTAGGTTAGGAGGTAAAATGAGCCCATATAATTACCCATTTATGAGGCTCATCAATGATTGTGGCAGAAGATGACCTGGTGAGCCTAGATCTCCTAGGCCTTCCCAAAAGCTGTAGGCCTTCCCAAAAGCTGGCATAACCACTATGACTCAATGAATGGAAGGTAAAAGTTGCCGAAGTAGGAAAGGTTATGTTCCGATTTGGTCCAAGAAGAGTTCACGAGAAATAAACGGGATGGAACATCATCCATGGCAGAGGATGATTTTTTTTTCATTGATTGGAAAGGGAAAGAAGGGTAAAGGGAATAAATATCAAACCAAACCAGAATCTAGCCAAGGGAGCAAGAAGAAAGACTTGTCCAAAATCAAATGCTTCAATTGTCATGAATTCGGTCACTATGCTACAAAGTGTCCACAAAAAAGGTCTAGCAAGAAGAAGTCAGGAGGAGTAGCAAGTGAAGCTTTGGCTTCATAGTTAGAGCTTGAATTCACCCTTATTGTATGCATGACCAACACAGTGATGGGGAGTGTTAGAGTCAGTCTTGTAGCCCTCCATCAACAATCAAAGCTCTTTGCATTTGCATAAGTAGGTGTCTCATCAGTGTCAATTTTTGCATTCCATTAGGCATGCCATAACCTTGATGGAGGAGTTGGTGTTTTTGTCCCTCTTGGCATTGTTGGATCAAGTCATTTCAGTCCTTAGTCACTTTCAAGCTTGTCTTGTCTTGGCTTGAGTTCAAATTCCTAGGTCTAGGGTTTTGGTCAAGTTTGTTTACAAGGTCATGTCTTTGAAGGTCAATAAGTGCTCAGCAAGCCAGAGGGATGATTTCAAAGGTGTTTCTTCGCAAGTTTCTATCTTGTACAGTAAATTTTCACTTTGGATTTAAAAACCCTGTTTTTAAAGCCAAGGTCATTTTTCAAATTTTTGTAAAAAGTGATGAAATTTCAAAAAGCTTCCAAGGACAGCATGTAACCCTGGTTCCCTTGCCAAGATCCCTCAGATGATATCCCTGCAAAAAGTATCAAGAAAAAGCATTAAATCAGTCAATTTCAGGACAAAGGAAACCAAGAAAAGTCAATTTTATAAAGTGTCAAAGAAAAACATTATAAAGTGGGTTTGGGCATGAAATTATTTCAAATCAATGTTATAAAAGCCCAATTTTTCTCCATTTACCCTCATTGTGCCATCTAACTCACTTGCGAGAGAGATTGGGCGAGGGTTTGAGCGAAATTGTGAGCTTGACAGGCGCGCGACCCGTCAGACCAGGCGCGCAACCCGTCAGAGGCGCGCGACCCGTCGAGCCCATTCCAGCAGTGTTATTTTATAATGGGCGCGACCCGTCAGTGGCGCGCGACCCGTTGGGTGAGGCGCGCGACCCGTCAGCGCCCTCTTTACCAAATCACCTACAAATCATCCAAGGAGCCAACAAAATTGCTAAATTGCCTAAGGTAGGCCCTCCAACTTACAAATTGCTGCTTGTTATGGTTAAAGACATCATGAATACATGTTTTAAAGATCTCATTGTGTAAGAGAAAAAGCTCTATATGGCTTTGGTTTAAAATTGTAAAATATGCCTAGGGTTTTATGCTGTTTTAAGGTTTTTTCCCTTGTAATCATTTTTCGCCATTTCCCATTTCATTTTCCTTGTCTTCCTATATAAATTTCCCTTTTAAATTTGTAAAGAAAATCTAAATTCTACTCCTCTTCCCTAAAAGATGAAAAATCAAGCCCTAACCCTACCTCTCATTATACCCATGTAAACAATGTATATAATGATGCATATGCAATGATTTTTGCAATGTTTTTTCCCTTAAATCCCTGTTTTATATATTTATTCCCATTTTTCCTTTTAAAGTGTCCCTCCCCTAACATTCCCCTCATGCTCCTTGTCCCCCTTGAAACAGCATATAAATCAGCATATTACAAGGCAGGAACAACAGTACATTTTGGCCACTCTGCTCCTTAAACAATGTCAGAAACCGAAACCTATGAGCAGAGTGATGACCAGGCATCAGCTTCAGAGATTGAGGTACAGAGGAGGCCTCATAAGGGTGGAAAGGGTGGTCATCATAAGAGAGAGGAGCCCACCTCTTTGACAGATTTACAAGCTTGTCCTATGGCAGTCTCATGTTTCCAGTACATGTCTTGCTATGAGTTTTGTGAGAGGATCTCTCGGATTCAGCACCATAGAGAGTTGGCTCGCCTATTTGTTTTACACTTGCATGATGGACATGTCAACCTTGATGGGGTGGACTTTACATTGACACCCGAGATGATTGCACAGGCCACAGGGATACCTAATGTCGGAGAGGTATGGAATAAGCGCAAGGTGTTAGACAGTGTTCATTTTGAGCCTTTCGTTAGACCAGCACTCATGAGACACTTGACAGGAGTGTTTCTCTTCAGATTTCTCAGGAGTGAGTATGCTCCCATGATGAGGCTCATCATGCTCTATTTTACCTGTGAGGGCAGATTTTCACAAGTATATTCGTACCACATTCGCCTATTGATGCACTTCACACGGGTACGGATGATGAACATCCTTGTTTTCTTCTATCAGAACATTGAGAGGATGGTGTCCATGATGCAGAGGAAGAGCCAACACAGCAGTATAGGAGCCTTTACCATTATGTTTTGATTCAGCTTGTAGTATTACATCAGTTGGCTCAGCAGGGCATCTCATGGGAGGAGTTCATCTCTCGTGAGCTTTTCACAGTACCACCACCGCCACATCCTGAGGTTATTTACAAGGAGGGAGGACCATCACAGTAGCATGACATCCCCGTCACTAGACATGTCAGTTCCTCACCTTTGGTTACTTATCAGAGAGGCCAAAGGGCCTTATTTGCAGCAGCTCGGCGAGTACTTTCTCCACAGCGGGTGGAAGGGGTCTCGCCTTCTTCATCAGCTCAGCGAGTGTTATCTCCACATCAGGTGGAAGGGGCCTCGCTTTCTTCAGCAGCACAGGTATCAGAGAGGGGCAAGCAGCCCAGGATTGATGAGGGACCATCAGGTGTTCCAGATATAGAGCTTATTGATCTTGATGTCAGTTCTCCTAGCTGAGAGTCAAAGGAGATCATTCAGCACCTTAGATCTGAAAATGATGCATTGTAGAGGAGATTAGAGGGGGCACAATGGACAATCTCATATCTAGAGCAGTGCAACAAACAGTTGGAGGATGAGCAAGCTCTTGATGAGTTGTGGAGGATCCGTAGTGACCGCAACTTGAATCGAAGAAGACCCGGTGATCTATTGCCCGCTGAGCGAGAGTCCATGCTTATCCAACTCAATGCTCACTTGGAGAGGCTGTTGGCTAAGGCCAACCAAGATAAAAAATTGTTAAGAAACATGAAGAACCATTATTGGGCGAGAATGCACGTGTGCAAGGCAAAGATGAAGATGTTCCAAAGGCAGTTGGCCAAGGCACAAAAAAGGAGAAAGAGGCCCGATCCCCTTCATATCTTGGCCGAGGCTTCAATGAAGGACCAAGGCACTAAATAGCCTAGCCACAGCACAAATCCCAAGAAATTTTGAGCATTTTGGTAAATCTTGGTTTTTTCAGGCAATTTACAGGTTTTCTCCATTAACGGGTCTCACCCCCCGCACGACCCTTCATCCTGGCAACTCCATTTTGCAAAAACTCAACATTTCCAGATTTTTCATGAGAAGTTACATATGCTCATCCATGGAAAAGAGATTTTATGAAGTTTTGGGCCTCCAGAAAGTCAAAAAACAAGCAAAAAATGACTTTCTGCCACATTTTTGAGACACAGAAAGCAGTCTTGGGAGATTGCAATTTTGGAGGGGCAAATGACCACCAAATTCAGAAATTCTAGTTGGGTTGGAAAGTAGACTCACAGAACTTTCCAACAAGCCTACTCTTGATCAATTTCGACACCTGGAAGTGCCCCAAAAGTGGTCCCAAAGGCGCGCGACCCGTCAGGCAGAGGCGCGCGACCCGTCAGGCAAATTTCTCCAGAGTTCAGTGTACAGCTCAGAAAAACGCAGTTTGACCCTGTTTGACTTTTTGGGGTGGATTATTATGCTCTTTGATGTAATTAATGTACTTTTATGACACTTTTACACTTATGTACCTCTTCTAGAAGATTCATTCATGAAAAAGGTGAAAATTAAATGAATGAATTGGTTTCCTAGCTTATAGAGGCAAGTTGTTTTGACTGCCTAGTTTGTAGTGCTTAGTTTAGAAGTGGTTGAAACAGCTCCTAGGATAGTGAGCTCGACCCATGGAGGCAGGGAAAGAGGTTAGATGATCTATATTATGTACTTTCTTGCTCATTTTCATGGTTGGACTCTTGAGGGAAAAGCTATCATTGTATTATTCACTGTATCTCTGCAATTTTTGGCAAAGGAAGACCAGGGTTTTGCAGTCCTTTTTGGGATTCTTGTGGTTACATGTATTGATGGTGTGTTTCTTTATGTACTTGTAAGTGTGTTATGTGAATCATTTCCTTTCTTTTCCTTCTGCACATTAAACAAATGAAGTGTTAAAGTAGAATTCATGACTGTCATGCTTTGCATTTTAAGTTTGTTTAATTTCAATGTTTTCTGCTGTTTAAGGAGAATTCAAAGTTATTGTTTGCTCTCCTTAGCTCCTCACCTGTCTTTCCCATCCATTCACCTCAATCTAAGGCATCAATACTGTATCCTATCTCGCCCCAAAGAACTCCCTGCAGAAACTGTGTCCTATCCCCGCACCCATAATTGCCACCCTCAATTTGCCACCAAAAACTTTAAAATTCCAAATCAACCCTTTTGATCAGTTTACTAGCCTAAAATCCGTGTTACCCTATTGGTCATCTCGCCCATTGAAGATCTTTACTGAGATAGACTGGAGAGAGCCCTCTCCTGCCCCGTAGGGCTAGCTACGAGGCCAAGTGGTTTGATGTTGCCTTGAGGTTTACCTTTCTCAGCCTGAGGTGAAATTTCAAGCGCTAACATATTGGCGATCATACTGGGGAGAACAAATTAATCGTTTGCTCATTGACGTGTTATTTCATAAGTCTTAGACGGAGCCTGAAGTTACGCCAGGTAGCCTTCGAAAATGCTCTTGTTTTACATCAACGTTAGTAGATAAACGCTGCTTCAGTCAATCTCCGTGAGCTTGTGAACGTAGCGCTTCATTGACACTTTATCCCAGTATAATTGTTAACTCTGAGCCGTGGATGATAGGTTGAGAGTTTTCACAGGCTGAATGGTTTTTCTTTCCTAGTCTTTTTGAGAAAAACAAGCTGGCTACAGATCCTAGACCCATTTTCAAATCTCATTCATCTCCAGCTATTATCAAGTATTTTGAAGATCTAGATTTTGACGAAAGCTTTGAGTTGTCTCTGTTTAAAGCCAAGTCTGAAAGTGCGCTCGATTCTCTAGTCCTTGACCCTGATTTTGCAGCTGCTATTGAATTTGAGAGACATAACAAATTGGTCAAAAATTTCATCTTGAGACATCTCCAGACACATATTCAAGCTACTACCCTTGCTGATTTTGTTGAGAATATCTCTGATCATATTGGATCCACTATCATGGCTCACGAAGAATCTTATCCTCCTTATGTTTCAGTTTCGCCTATAATCACCTATCCCGAATCCACAGTCGGTTCTCCTTCTACACCCCATACCCCTCCTACTTCTCCTACCCCTCCGACTCCCCCAACTCCACAAACTACAACTCCTCTTATTATAGTCCCTGCTATCACAGCTCCTCCTCCTCATACTCATCCTACTCCCCCTCCTAAAGCAATGGCTGCCCGGTTTTCCCCACTTGCTCTTCCCCAAAATCTTCATGATATGCCAGCCGATTATCAAAGTAAAATCCCTATGTTTGATGGCACTCCACAAAGTATTTCTGCTCAGCAACATATTGACAAAATGACCACTTTCTTTGATCTATATGAGATAGATGAAGAAGATGTTACCATGCGATTGTTCGTGCAAACATTTGGGGGAGAAGTTAGAAAGTGGTTCAGAGGGTTGACAGCTAACAACATTGCCACCTTGGAAGCACTTCAGAATCAGTTTTTAGATCGATGGGAAATCAGAAAAGATCCACTTCAGATTAATGCCGAATACAACAACCTCAAGCGTAATTCGGGTGAGTTCGTTCAAGATTACATAATCAGATTCAATACAGTTTATAATGCTATTCCAAATGATTTGAGGCCATCTAGAAAATCAGCACTTCTTAAGTTCCCGAATGGTTTTGATCCAGAGATGGCTTATTCATTGCGAGACAGAGATCCTCCTACCCTGGAGGATATGCAGAAAATTGTTGTTAGCGTTGAGGCAAACTTAAATGATAAAAGGGCAAGAATGAAGGCAGAAAAGCGAGTCACAATCAAAGAGGAAGCATCCACCTCAAATCAGATACTTCGTGATGTTGAACAGATAAAGAGGGTACTTGAAAATGTTCGTCTTGACAAGCCGGAACCACAGATCCGTAATCCTAATTTCCGAGGTGCACAGTAGCCACAGTATAGAATCAAGAAGCGTGAAACAAAGGCACAAGAGGCAGCAGTTCAGCAGCAAATGAAACCTCCTTTTCAGCAAAATTTTGTTAGCCAAGAATCAGAGGATGAAGGTGATAATGTTGGAGAGGAAAATCACTTCTTCACTCCTGATGATCTGCCCACTTATATTACAGAAGAGGAAGAGTTGGTGAGTAATTCCACCATTCCCCAAGATGCGCATTATATTTTGTCAAACGATGCAATACTTGAAGAAGAATTTGAAGAGTATCAAAGAGGGTATTTGCATGCTTTATCAGCTCAGCAAGGTCAGGAAAGGCAATTGAGAAACCAAGCTGTTCCCATAAATCCCATTCAGAAAAGGAAAGATACATCAGCAAAGAATGATTCGGCTCCCCCACACACAACAGGCAAAGACATAGTTGGTCCTTCAGCAAGTCAATCACCATCAGCAGCCAAGATAGACCAGCCATCAAACGCACCAAGAGATAGAGGTGAAAAAAGAGACAATCCAGCTAAAGAAGGTGAGAAGATTTCAGCTTTCAGTTTGGAGAATGAGATTGCAAAGTTGAAGGTGTCTATTCCCTTGACGGAAATCATGAAGAACAGCACTTACCGAGGTCAGATTTCCAAGATGCTGAATTTCGATCCAATGCTAGACACGGTGAATGTAGAAGATGATCGGCCTGAGCTGATTTTTGGGCCCGCTTTAGATGGTGAGTCTCCCGAGAGTGATGTTCCTCCGTTCTATATCAGTTTGCGACTACATGAGTATGTGCTACACAATGCCATGTTTGATTCAGGAGCTTCACATAATTTGATGCCCAAAGCGATTATGGAGAAGCTGGGACTTGACATCACAAGGAAGTATCATGATTTGTATTCGTTTGATTCCAGCTGGGTGAAATGTATTGGTTTGATCAAGGACTTGGTGGTGAGTCTAGATCAAATCCCAGCAAAGAATGTTTTGATGGACGTGGTAGTGGCGGATATTCCTCCGCGATTTGGCATGTTGCTTTCGAGGTCATGGGGAGCCAAGCTCAAAGGTACACTTCAACTCGATTTTTCCTATGCTACAATTCCAGTTTTTGGTCAGATGAGGAAGTTATATCAGGAACAAAAGATGAAATACATGATCACTAGTAAGGAAAAGCCCGCCAATCATCCTGTAAATTATGTACAAATAGATTTAGAATCTTTTGTTTTGTTTGCGGATAATTTCAATGAGATAGATAGTCAGTTAGTTCAAGCAGAAGATATACCAAACATTTCAGAAAATTTCAGAGAAGTTTTGAGAAAGGAAAGTGAAGAAAAGTCTGCTGTCATAAAGCCAACAGCTGAAATAAATGGGCAGCAAACAGAGAATGCATCGACATCACATTTTCAGCACTTAGAAGATGATGAGGATGGTCTTTGGACCATGGATTTTGATGGTGCGGTGGGCAGCGATGGTGCTGGTATAGGTGTGTGGATTCGAAGCCCATTTTCAGTTCAAAACCAAGTTCCAAGCAAGGTACGGGTATGTTCATATAAATTGGCATTTGATTGTTCAAATAATGAGGCAGAATACGAGGCTCTTGTTGCTGGTCTGAAAATCCTTTGGAAGTTGAAGGCAAAGAAGATAGCGGTATATGGCGACTCCGAGTTGGTTATCAAGCAAGTGAAAGGTGAATTTCAGGCCAAACATCCTCGTATGCGAGCATATCGCAATGCTGTCCTAGATATCTTAAAACTGTTTTCAGAACATACTTTGACATGTGTACCCCGGATTCAAAATGGTGTTGCGGATGCATTGGCTAAGGCAGCAAGTAATTTGAAAATACCCATGAATTCCAACAATAAGTTTGAGATATATGTGAAGCATCGTCCTACAGTTCCAGATAATCAAAGGTGTTGGCAAGTTTTCCAAGATGACGAAGAAATCAAAGATTTTCTACAAATTGAGGGTAAATTCGAAGACATCTCAATAGACACGGAAGCTGAAGGAGTAAATCAGATGGATGTGTTGCAGCTCAAGGAAAATTACATTCCTAAAGGATTAATTCCTTTAGAAGAATTATTCGATCAAGATGATGTGGCCCACAAACCAACTTTGAGGCCAACGGAAGAAGGTGTCGAAGATGTGAATCTCGGGACAGCCGAAAATCCAAAGATGGTGAAGCTCTCGAAAGCATTGTCGCCCAAGGTAAAGAAAGAATATATCAAATTGTTGTCTTCGTTTTCTAATGTTTTTTCATGGGACTATTCATATTTGAAAACTTATGACACAAGTATCATTCAGCATACCATTCCCATAAAGCCAAATAAAAAGCCTTTCCGACAAAAGTTGAGAAGAATTAATCCTAAGTTGCTACCATTGATCAAGAAGGAAGTCAACAGGTTATATAAGTCTGGAATCATAGTGCCAATCCGATTTTCTGATTGGATTTCCAACTTGGTGCCCGTGAGAAAGAAGACCAGTGAGATTCGCTTGTGTATAGACTTCAGAAATCTCAATAAGGTGTCGCTGAAGGACAATTATCCGCTGCCCAAAATGGATCATATATTGCAGCGGGTAGTTGGGGCATCAAGGATGTCATTGCTTGATGGTTATTCCGGGTATAATCAGATTTTGGTACATGAAGATGACCGAGACAAGACAGCATTCACTACTCCGTGGGGGACATTTCATTATGCCAAGATGCCGTTTGGATTGAAGAACGCAGGTGCCACATTTCAGCGGGCAATGGACATGGCCTTTGCTAATGAGAAAGATGTCTTTTTGGTCGTTTATCTTGATGATCTGACCGTGTTTTCTAAATCTGATGAAGAGCATTTGTTTCATTTGACTAAGGTGTTTCAAAAGTGCAGAAAGTATGGTATCTCGTTGAATCCGAAGAAGAGCCTTTTTGCTATGAGCGAAGGCAAGCTGTTGGGCCATATTATTTCTAAAGATGGCATTCATATCGATCCTGCACGGGTGGAAGCAATTCAGCAGTTAGAGCAGCCCCGAAGCAAGAAAGAGATTCAGTCCTTCAATGGCAAATTGAATTTTCTGCGTCGCTTTATTCCCAATCTTGCCGAACATCTTAGAGAGATAACCAACATGCTCAAAAAGGACAGCGAGCTCAAATGGACCGAAGAGGCGGTAAAGTCTTTCAACTTGATAAAATTAATTTTATCTTTAGTCCCAACTTTGATCAGTCCAAATTATACACAAGATTTTATTTTGTTTTCATTTGCTTCTGAGCATACGTTGGCAGCCGTGTTAATGCAAAAGAGAGATGGAGTTGAGAAGCCCATAGCCTTTTTCAGCCGCATCATAAGGGATGGAGCACTGAATTATAATATCATTGAAAAGCAAGCATTGGCATTGGTAAAAGCTTTGAAAGATTTCCGGGTGTACATACTGAATTCTCATATTTTGGCCTATGTTCCCAACGCAGCTGTTAAGGATGTCTTGGTACAAGCGGAACCGGAAGGAAGAAGGGGTAAGTGGATTGCTGCACTATTAGAGTATGATGTGGAAATTAAGCCTACCAAGTTGATTAAAGGTCAAGGTCTTGCTAAGTTGATGGCTGAAACAAATCTTCATGTCCTTGACATCAATTTGATTGCTGCCTTATCCGATGAAGACGAAGAGAATTCAGCTCTACAGGTATCAGATATCTTTGTTTCCTCTCCTTGGTATGCTGATATAGTATATGTGCTTCAAAATTTGTCTTCACCCCCTGGGATGCCTAGAAACAAAGCTAGAACATTGAAGTTAAAGGCTGCCAAATTTTGCATTATCAAATCTGCACTTTATTGGAAAGACCCCGGTGGCATATTGCTGAATTGTTTAGTCGAAGAAGAAGCTAAGACAGCTGTAGAGGATTTTCATAAAGGTGACTGTGGGGGTCACTTGTTTTGGAAGACCACGGCCAATAAGATCTTAAGAGCTGGTTTCTATTGGCCTTCTTTATTTTCTGATGTATATAATGCAGTTAAGAGTTGTCATGAATGTCAAATTTTTCAAGGAAAGCAGAAATTACAGCCGTTACCTCTCAAGCCCATTGAAATCAGCGCACCATTTCAGCAATGGGGCTTGGATTTTATTGGCGAAATCCACCCAGCATCTTCCGGGAAGCATCGATGGATCTTGACCGCCACAGATTACTTCACGAAGTGGATTGAAGCCATTCCCACCCGGCAGGCCACGGACTCGGTAATTATTTCTTTTCTTGAGAATAACATATTGTCACGTTTCGGCTATCCACATAAGTTGATTACAGATAATGCAGCAGCCTTTAAGTCGAAGAAAATGGTTGATTTTTGCTACAAATATAACATCAGCTTGGGGCATTCGACTGCCTACCATCCACAAGGTAATGGGCTGGCCGAATCTTCGAACAAATCTCTAGTGAACATCATAAAGAAATTGTTGGAAATAAATAAGAAGAGCTGGCACAAAAAGTTAGTAAATGCATTATGGGCTGATCGGGTAAGTCAAAAGAAGTCAATTGGTATGTCACCCTTTGAACTGGTTTATGGGGTAGATGCAGTGTTTCCTACTTCACTTAGTGTTCCAGTAGCAAAGTTGCTTCAAGAAGCTGGTGGCGAGGAGGATCCTATGCAACGCCGGATTAGTCAAATGATTCATTTACAGTAGACACGAGAGGAGGTTCTTCAAAATTCCCTTAAGTTGCAGGAGCGCATAAAGAAAATCTATGACAAAAAGGCCAAACCGGATGATTTTCAGATAGATGATGTTGTTTTGAGATGGGATGCCCGAAATGAAGACAAAGGGAAACATGGAAAATTTGACAACTTGTGGAAAGGTCCCTACAAAATTGCAGCATACCGTGGTCCAAATGCCTTCCTTCTCAAAGAAATGAACGGTGATGATTGTCTCGGTGGGTCGGTGAATGGCCGACTGCTCAAAAGGTATCATGCTTGAGCATTTTCTGCTCTAATCACTCTCATTGTAATTACCATTTTACTTTCATTCTGCAGCAAGTGTGAACTGATCTCCCATCTTTAGTCTGGGGCCCGCGGTGAAGGCTATAATTCTGAAGATGGTGATTAGTTGGTGTGAGTTTTTCAAGTTGTTTCAGTCAGTTTATTTTCTGCATAAAGTGAGTCGGTTTGTGTCAAAGTTAGTTCAAATTTCAGTCAATTGTCAAAGTCAATAAAGTTGTCCAACTTTGGGTCACATGTGTAAAAGTTGACTCCATTGCCCAATGATGATAAAGCACTGGTCTTCTCTCCCAGAGGTCTAAGGTTCTTGGCACCTCCAAGGAGCTACCATCCCCATTGGAGCCAATGTTAGAGTCGGTCTTGTAGCCCTCCATCAGCGATCAAAGCTCTTTGCATTTGCATAAGTAGGTGTCTCATCAGTGTCAATTTTTGCATTCCATTAGGCATGCCATAACCCTGATGGAGGAGCTGGTGTTTTTGTCCCCCTCTTGGCATTGCTGGATCAAGTCATTTCAGTCCTTAGTCACTTTCAAGCTTGTCTTGTCTTGGCTTGAGGTCAAATTCCTAGGTCTAGGGTTTTGGTCAAGTTTGTTTACAAGGTCATGTCTCTGAAGGTCAATAAGTGCTCAGCAAGCCAGAGGGATGATTTCAAAGGTGTTTCTTCGCAAATTTCTATCTTGTACAGTGAATTTTCACTTTGGATTTAAAAACCCTGTTTTTAAAGCCAAGGTCATTTTTCAAATTTTTGTAAAAAGTGATGAAATTTCAAAAAGCTTCCAAGGACAACATGTAACCTTGGTTCCCTTGCCAAGATCCCTCAGATGATATCCCTGCAAAAAGTATCAAGCAAAAGCATTAAATCAGTCAATTTCAGGACAAAGGAAACCAAGAAAAGTCAATTTTATAAAGTATCAAAGAAAAACATTATAAAGTGGGTTTGGGCATGAAATTATTTCAAATCAAAATTATAAAAGCCCAATCTCCCTCCATTTACCCTCATTGTGCATCTAACTCACTTGCGAGAGAGATTGGGCGAGGGTTTGAGCGAAATTGTGAGCTTGACAGGCGCGCGACCCATCAGACTAGGCGCGCGACCCGTCGAGCCCATTCCAGCAGTGTTATTTTATAACAGGCGCGACCCGTCCATGGCGCGCGACCCGTTGGGTGAGGCGCGCGACCCGTCAGCACCCTCTTTACCAAATCACCTGCAAATCATCCAAGGAGCCAACAAAATTGCTAAATTGCCTAAGGTAGGCCCTCCAACTTACAAATTGCTGCTTGTTATGGTTAAAGACATCATGAATACATGTTTTAAAGATCTCATTGTGTAAGAGAAAAAGCTCTATATGGCTTTGGTTTAAAATTGTAAAATATGCCTAGGGTTTTATGCTGTTTTAAGGTTTTTTCCCTTGTAATCATTTTTCCCCATTTCCCATTTCATTTTCCTTGTCTTCCTATATAAATTTCCCTTTTAAATTTGTAAAGAAAATCTAAATTCTACTCCTCTTCCCTAAAAAATGAAAAATCAAGCCCTAACCCTACCTCTCATTATACCCATGTAAACAATGTATATAATGATGCATATGCAATGATTTTTGCAATGTTTTTTTCCCTTAAATCCCTGTTTTATATATTTATTCCCATTTTTCCTTTTAAAGTGTCCCTCCCCTAACATTCCCCTCATGCTCCTTGTCCCCCTTGAAACAGCATATAAATCAGCATTTTACAAGGCAGGAACAGCAGTACATTTTGGCCACTCTGCTCCTTAAACAATGTCAGAAACCGAAACCTATGAGCAGAGTGATGACCAGGCATCAGCTTCAAAGATTGAGGTACAGAGGAGGCCTCATAAGGGTGGAAAGGGTGGTCATCATAAGAGAGAGGAGCCCACCTCTTTGACAGATTTACAAGCTTGTCCTATGGCAGTCTCATGTTTCCAGTACATGTCTTGCTATGAGTTTTGCGAGAGGATCTCTCAGATTCAGCACCACAGAGAGTTGGCTCACCTATTTGTTTTACACTTGCATGATGGACATGTCAACCTTGCCGGGGTGGACTTTACATTGACACCCGAGATGATTGCACAGGCCACAGGGATACCTAATGTCGGAGAGGTATGGAATAAGCGCAAGGTGTTAGACAGTGTTTATTTTTAGCCTTTCGTTAGACCAGCACTCATGAGACACTTGACAGGAGTGTTTCCCTTCAGATTTCTCAGGAGTGAGTATGCTCCCATGATGAGGCTCATCATGCTCTATTTTACCTGTGAGGGCAGATTTTCACAGGTATATTCGTACCATATTCGCCTATTGATGCACTTCACACGGGTACGGATGATGAACATACTTGTTTTCTTCTATCAGAACATTGAGAGGATGGTGTCCATGATGCAGAGGAAGAGCCCAACACAGCAGTATAGGAGCCTTTACCATTATGGTTTGATTAAGCTTGTAGTATTACATCAGTTGGCTCAGCAGGGCATCTCATGGGAGGAGTTCATCTCTCGTCAGCTTTTCACAGTACCACCACCGCCACATCCTAAGGTTATTTACGAGGAGGGAGGACCATCACAACAACATGACATCCCCGTCACTAGAAATGTCATTTCCTCACCTTTGGTTACTTATCAGAGAGGCCAGAGGGCCTTATTTGCAGCAGCTCGGCGAGTACTTTCTCCACAGCAGGTGGAAGGGGTCTCGCCTTCTTCATCAGCTCAGCGAGTGTTATCTCCACATCAGGTGGAAGGGGCCTCGCTTTCTTCAGCAGCACAGGTATCAGAGAGGGGCAAGCAGCCCAGGATTGATGAGGGACCATCAGGTGTTCCAGATATAGAGCTTATTGATCTTGATGTCAGTTCTCCTAGCCGAGAGTCAAAGGAGATCATTCAGCACCTTAGAGCTGAAAATGATGCATTGCAGAGGAGATTAGAGGGGGCACAATGGACAATCTCATATCTAGAGCAGCGCAACAAACAGTTGGAGGATGAGCAAGCTCTTGATGAGTTGTGGAGGATCCGTAGTGACCGCAACTTGAATCGAAGAAGACCCGGTGATCTATTGCCCGCTGAGCGAGAGTCCATGCTTATCCAGCTCAATGCTCACTTGGAGAGGCTATTGGCTAAGGCCAAACAAGATAAAAAATTGTTAAGAAACATGAAGAACCATTATTGGGCGAGAATGCACGTGTGCAAGGCAAAGATGAAGATGTTCCAAAGGCGGTTGGCCAAGGCACAAAAAACGAGAAAGAGGCCCGATCCCCTCCATATCTTGGCCGAGGCTTCACTGAAGGACCAAGGCACTAAATAGCCTAGCCACAGCACAAATCCCAAGAAATTTTGAGCATTTTGGTAAATCTTGGTTTTTTCAGGCAATTTACAGGTTTTCTCCATTAACGGGTCTCACCCCCCGTGCGACCCTTCATCCTGGAAACTCCATTTTGCAAAAACTAAGCATTTCCAGATTTTTCATGAGAATTTACATATGCTCATCCATGGACAAGAGATTTTATGAAGTTTTGGGCCTCCAGAAAGTCAAAAAACAAGCAAAAAATGACTTTCTGCCACATTTTTGAGACACAGAAAGCAGTCTTGGGAGATTGCAATTTTGGAGGGGTAAATGACCACCAAATTCAGAAATTCCAGTTGGGTTGGAAAGTAGACTCACAAACCTTTCCAAAAAGCCTACTCTTGCTCAATTTCGACACCTGGAAGTGCCCCAAAAGTGGTCCCAAAGGTGCGCGACCCGTCAGGCAGAGGCGCGCGACCCGTCAGGCAGAGGCGCGCGACCCGTCAGGCAAATTTCTCCAGATTTCAGTGTACAGCTCAGAAAAACGCAGTTTGACCCTATTTGACTTTTTGGGGTGGATTATTATGCTCGTTGATGTAATTAATGTACTTTTATGACACTTTTACACTTATGTACCTCTTCTAGAAGATTCATTCATGAAAAAGGTGAAAATTAAATGAATGAATTGGTTTCCTAGCTTATAGAGGCAAGTTGTTTTGACTGCCTAGTTTGTAGTGCTTAGTTTAGAAGTGGTTGAAACAGCTCCTAGGATAGTGAGATCGACCCATGGAGGTAGGGAAAGAGGTTAGATGATCTATATTATGTACTTTCTTGCTCATTTTCATGGTTGGACTCTTGAGGGAAAAGCTATCATTGTATTATTCACTGTATCTCTGCAATTTTTGGCAAAGGAAGACCAGGGTTTTGCAGTCCTTTTTGGGATTCTTGTGGTTACATGTATTGATGGTGTGTTTCTATATGTACTTGTAAGTGTGTTATGTGAATCATTTCCTTTCTTTTCCTTCTACACATTAAACAAATGAAGTGTTAAAGTAGAATTCATGACTGTCATGCTCTGCTTTTAAGTTTGTTTAATTTCAATGTTTTCTGTTGTTTAAGGAGAATTCAAAGTTATTGTTTGCTCTCCTTAGCTCCTCACCTGTCTTTCCCATCCATTCACCTCAATCTAAGGCATCATACTGTATCCTATCTCGCCCCAAAGAACTCCCTGCAGAAACTGTGTCCTATCCCCGCACCCATAATTGCCACCCTCAATTTGCCACCAAAAACTTTAAAATTCCAAATCAACCCTTTTGATCAGTTTACTAGCCTAAAATCAGTGTTACCCTATTGGTCATCTCGCCCATTGAAGATCTTTACTGAGATAGACCGGAGAGAGCCCTCTCCTGCCCCGTAGGGCTAGCTACCAGGCTAAGTGGTTTGATGTTGCCTTGAGGTTTACCTTTCTCAGCCTGAGGTGAAATTTCAAGCGCTAACAGGGAGTGTGTGGTACTTGCAATTCGGTGCCTTGTTCCACATGACAGGGTGTAGAGAGTTTTTCAACAACCTGGAGGAGAAATATCTCCAGATGCATATTAAATTGGGGGAGGACATAAGGTACAGTGCTACCGGGATTGGTATAGTAACCTTCCAGAGGGAGTCAGTATCCCATCTTCCCCTCAAAGATGTCATGTTTATGCCAGGCCTAAAGACAAATCTCATCTCTATTGTAGTTTTGAAAGATAGTGGTTATGATGTGATCTTCAACAAAGGGAAAGGATTCCTGAGACACATAGGCACTGGACAGGTGAAGCAGATCAGGGTTTGGGTGAAGAACCTATACAAGTTGGATGTGCAAGATTGTGTTGCATTAAGCAGTAAGGCAGAGAAAGTGAAGAGTCATAATGTCATTGAGCTCTGGTACAAGATATTGGGCCATTTGCATCATGGCTCCTTAAATATTATGCAAAAAATAACCATTGGCCTCCCCAAAGGATCACTTGAGCAACAAGATGTCTACAAAGGTTGTACCTTAGGGAAGTATGCAAAATCCACACTCCATAATTGAGACAACAAAGAACATGTAGTCTTGGAAAGAGTCCACTCTAATTTTTGTGGACCTTTGTTGGGACTCAAAAATGTCATATTTTCATCCACCTTTTTCTTCACTATTCCTTACATTTCATCATCCCATTAACCTTTTATCATATCATTTTCATACATACATTTGGGTTTCACCTTCTTATTTTCCATTTTATTCATTTTTGTATTACAAGTGAATTTATGATTAAATATTAGAAAATATACATATTTTTATATATATCTCAAGAATATGTGAGTTTTGTGATGTGTAGGAAATATGTGAAGAATTAATATCTCCTCCACCATATTAAGGAGATAATTATGCAAGCCTATTCCTAAGGAGAAAATCATGGAGGATTTGGTTGGCATATCTTATCCAATTCCTAAGGAGAAAATCATGGAGGATTTGGTTGGCATATCTTATCCAATTCCTAAGGAGAAAATCATGGAGGATTTGGTTGGCATATCTTATCCAATTCCTAAGGAGAAAATCATGGAGGATTTGGTTGGCATATCTTATCCAAGATATGTGAGAGATTTATGGAGGATTCAAAGGGATCATATTTTGTAATAATGGGAAAGTAGTTAAAAATGCTTGAGAGATTTGTGGGATCATATCTTGTAATAATGGGAAATTAGTTGAGAGTGCTTGAGAGAATATTGGATATGTAATTATGAGAAGGTTATCTTCCTCATGTATATAAGAGAGTGCTCTCTCTTCATTTTAATAATGAATAATGGAAAGGAATTCTTAGTTTTTCATTTTTATTGTTATGCTTTCATGATTTGTAACTTGATTCTTGTAATATAATTTGAGATAACTTTATTGTTGTGAGCTCACATATGTTGTTTGTCATTCAATTCTTCACATGTTGTATTGCTTTTCCTTTATGCAATTTCCTGCTTTCATAGTTAATGTTTCAATGCCTTCTTAGATTAGTTTGATTCCAGTAGTTTAGATTAAATTAGTTCCACTTCAGTCCTGCATATATATTGCATGTGTCTCGTAAGTCTACGAACCTCGGATGGACAAATTAAATAGTTGGGCAAGTACTACAACAGAATTAAAAGAACATATTTTCACCCAACAACCTTTCTTGATAACCTCCATGGCTAAACACAAATATTTTATTATTTTTATTGATGATTTATCAAAGAAGTGCTAGATCTTCTTCATGTGGAAGAAGGATGAGACATTCTCAAAGTTTGTAGAATTCAAGGCACTAGTTGAAGAGACCAACAAGAAAGTAAAGGATATCAGGAGCAATAATGGAGGTGAGTATGTTTCGAATGATTTCAAGGATTTCTATGTGAAAGAAGGCATTCAAAGAGAGATAACAACACTTCAAATCTCACAACAGAATGGGGTAGTTGAGAGAAAGAATCAGAGAATTGTTGGAGGTATGAGAGATATGCTATATGACCAAGGCCTACCACTCCATTTGTGGGTAGAGGAATGTAATACAACAATCTACTTATAGAACAAGAGTCTTCATCAAATTCTTGGCATGATTACCCAGGAGGAGGCTTTCTTGGGGAGAAAGTTGGATGTGTCTCACTTGAGGATTTTTGGAGCCTCTATTTACTACCATGTCTCTAAATATTCGAGGAAGAAGCTTGAGCTGATATCAAAGTTGGGAGTTTTTGTGGGTTACATTGAAACTCCACACAATTACTATGTGTACTTACCATACCTCATAATGACATTTATGCGAAGGGATGTATATTTTTACAAGGAGAAAGCGATGTGGTTCTCTCTTGAGACAGAGCTTCAAATCCCACCAGAAGAGGAGTAATTAGATCTAAATTAAGATCCTTAAGAAGTTGTGGAGCAAAAACAAATTGAGGAGCAGAGAGGAGGTGGAGTGGACACATCCACTCAAGCAAAACTATCCAGAGAAGGTAGAAAAAGAACTAGTGAAACTGATAAACTTGTGCAGGATGCGAGGGAGAAATTGGGAGCTCCTTTAAATTTGTGTAGGAAAATGAGGTCTCTTGAGAGGTGCACTGATCCAAGTGGATCTTCAAAAAGTACGAGTGGCATGGTAAAAGGCTCAAAACTCAAAGTGGCATAAGTTAGATAAACTTAGCATCGGATCAAAGTGCCCATCATCCTGATTCCAACATTGTGAACGACACTCAAATCCAATTTCATATGAAGAAGTTAGCGCAAGTCAAAGATCAAGTTTGACTTGTCCAGGTGGTAGGAGGACATGACATGGAAAAAGTCTCAGCGAATGGGGAAGCGCCAAGTGGTAGGGTTCCATTGGTCCTGCATATCGCATATCACAGATCAGAGGGGAAAAAGTGTTAAGAATCGGCACCGGAAAAACCAAGGTTGTGATGTGATCAAATCGCAATCGCAAATTGCAGCGGGAGTAGTCAGGGATGTAGTTCACGGAATACCACCCCGGGCTTCGCTGATTGCAATTGCGATGGGCTTCAGACCTAATCATTTATACATTATGTTTCATAACCCCAGCAGGTTTGTTGTTATCACAAAGTTTTGGATCGATATGCCGATGGAAAGTGCTGATTGTGATTAGAGATGGGGTTCTCGGATGTGATATTTTATGTCATGTTTAATGCTCCCAGGCAGGTTCACTGCATCGCAGAGTGCCTATTGTTTGGGCTTAGGTCTGACTACCGATTGCGAGGAATGACAATAGTCATTCCACTGAGTTAAATGCATAGTTTAAAGAAGTTTTGCCATATTTGTAAGGTTGTTTCCATGTCTTATTTAGGCTCGAGAACCTCTGTTGGGAATCAAGCATGTCTGCTTAACTTGGTCTATGGTTGGAAACTACCCAGGTATTGAGGAATTTGCTGCCATGCTTATATAAAAGACCATTTGTGTCGGAATAAGGCAGAGAGGATTGGCGGTATAGTTCAAAAGCATTGTACGCAACAAACCCTAACCTGGCAGCAGGTTGAGACCTCGCCTTGAGTAGTAGGGAGGTTCTGAGAAGGTGTAGAAGGCCCGATTATCCGAAGCTATTTCTACAGCTGGGCTCTCCATTATTCATCCATATTCTAGCTTGGAGGTATAAGGATTGTAAAGAATGTTTCTTGTAATTTTATCTCTTTTTATGCCACTTAATGAATGAGGTCCTCCCCACTATTGAGCAGGGCCCGGAGACGTAATCCAAATTGGACGAACTCTGTAATAAAATCATTGTGTCATGGTTTCTTGCTTATTGTGTTATTTCCACTTTGTTTTCTGTGTTTTTAAGTTCCATGGTTAATAAGCTCTGTTATATGTAATTCTGATGCATATATAAGTAAAAGATCTTGGATCAAGTTTGGTATCAGAGCAGGTCTTTGGTGATGCAAATTGCATGAGTATATGCTAACCTGGAACAAGCTGCGAAAAGGAGAATGAACGCTTAATTCCTTTGATCCTGAAGCAGGACGTGCACAATGAAGAAGAAACATAGCCAATGAAGAAGGTCATTGGGAAGAGGAACACAATTTCTGCAAGGTATTCTACAATATGGCAGAGAAAGTGGACAAGTTATTTTCAATGTATGAGAAGGCACTTGGGCACAAGAATAAGGACGCTAATGATAATGGATCGAAAAATCATGAAGGAGGTGGAGAAGAGAATCCTCCCACTCCTTATTCAAGTGATAGTTCTCATCACTCTCATCGAGATTCCAAACATTCATCTAAGAAACCATTCTTCAAGTTAGATGTAAAGTTTGACCTGCCCATGTACAATGGAGAGTGTAGTGCAGAAAAACTTAATAATTGGATAAGACAGATAGAGGTTTACTGCCAGATCCAACAGATCGAAGAAGATGAGGTGAAAGTCCAGTTAGCATCTCTTCAGCTAAGCGACACTACTCTTGTTTGGTGGGAGAGAAAGTTGCAGAAGGGCAATACAAAGTTAGGTAACCTTCTGTCCTCTTGGTCTAGTTTTATTTCTGCATTGAAAGACCAATTTTACCCTTTGGGTTATAAATAAAAGGCACTTATGGAATGGAAATATCTAAGGCAAGGTAAAGGCTAAATGTGTAAAGCTTCACTAAAGAATTTCAGAAACAATGATTAAATCTGGGCATCTCATTAGATTCGCCCGAGACTGTAACTGAGTATGTTTTTGCACTACATAGTTACATAAGACACTCACTGTTACTGTTTGAGCCTACTATAATTGATGCCACCAACGTAAAGGTTATCCATCTTAAAAGCCAAGGAAAGAATGACAGAGATGATCAAGCCAAGAAAACACCATTCAAACCTTAGCATGGAAACTTCCAAAGAAAGGCAAGGGGAATGATAAGAAGACTGTCACAACAAAGAAAGGGGATGGAGCAACACCATCTTGCACTCATTACAAGAAAGATGGTCATGACGAGGACCAGTATTGGAAGTTGCATCTGGAGCTAAGACCAAAGAGATTCAGAGGAAAAGCAAAGCAGAAGACATTGGAAATAACACAGGACCTTGGATCAGATTCCGATGATGAGACATTGATCATAGCCGTGGGTGCAAGAGGTACTCTTTCTGTTAATGATAGTTCTGATGCGATTGCAAGTAATAGTTATTTGAATGAGCCTATAAGTCATGAACGAAAGTGAATTGAATTATTCCACATTAGGGTTATTATAAAACACACAAAGGTGGAAACTCTGTTCGATTCAGGTTCCCAAGCAAACTTAATCTCAGAGTCCTTAGTTAAAAAGTTAGGCCTCAAAACTAAGCCTCATCCAAGTCCATACCTGCTTGGTTGGGTAAGCGATAAAGCAAAATTACAGGTAACCAAGTAGTGTAGGGCTAGATTTTTTATTGCTTCCAAATTAGTTGATGAGGTAGAGTTAGATGTTGTGCCTTTGGACATCTGTGGAATCATCTTGGGAAGTTTGTATTTATATGACAAAAAAGAGGGTTTCTTTCGGCATGAGAATAAATACCACCTCACGAAGGATGGGGTAGAATATATAGTCAGAGCTCATCATACAAAAGTTAATGCTAGCCTTGTAAGCGCATGATAGATTAAACAACTGGTTAATTCCAGCAAAGGGTGCATGCTCATGATAGTGAGAGTGAAAGAGGCCAAGATGGCTAATGCTTTCAAAGGTTGTAATCTTGATCATAAGAAAGAATTGTTTGAAATTATTTCTGATTATGATGGATTGTTTCAGGAACCAAGAGGATTTCCCCCAAAATGGGAAATCCAACATGAGATCCATTTACAATAGGATGCTCCTTTACCGAATGTTGGCATGTACAGGATGGCTTCTATCGAGATGGAGGAGATCAAGAAACAGGTGCAGGAACTGTTAAATCAAGGGGTCATTAGATCGAGTTCTTCTCCATGCGGCTCACCGATCATGTTGGTTCCAAAGAAAGACGACACATGGAGAATGTGCGTAGACTATAGGGCGCTAAACAAGATTACGATGAAGAATTGATACCCTCTCCCTCACATTGATGAATTGTTAGATTAGTTGAAAAACACTGCTTATTTTACAAAACTAGATTTTCGAAGTGGATATCACCAGGTTAGGATTGCAGAGCACGATGTTTGGAAGACTATGTTCAAAACCAAGCAGGGGTTGTTTGAATGGATGACGATGCCATTCGGATTGTGCAATGCTCCGACCATGTTTATGAGGGTAATGAATGATCTTTTTAGGCCTTTTCTTGATCATTTTGTGCTTGTATATCTGGACGATATTCTTGTTTATAGTAGGACATGGGATGAACATGTATGTCATGTGAAGAAAGTGCTTGATGTTTTGAAAAATGAAAAACTGTATGTGAAACTGTCAAAGTGTGAGTTTGGGAAGACCTCTCTGGTTTATTTAGGCCACATAGTCGGTAATGGGCAATTAAGTATAGATCCCTCTAAAGTAGATGCGATTATGAAATGGACTGAGCCCATAAATGTTATAGAGGTCCGAAGTTTTTTGGGCGCGATACAGTATTGGAGAAGGTTCATTACGAGCTTCTTTGTTATTGTTGTTCCCTTACACACATTGACCAGTGTGAAGCAGACCTTTCAGTGGGGAGAAAAGCAACATAAATCCTTCGACACACTGAAAGAGAAGATCAACACAACACCAATGCTAGCCTTACTAGACCTTGAGCAACCTTTTGAATTGAAACAGATGCCAACAGATATGCCATGGGCACTCTATCGATGTAGCGAAGGAAGCTTGTATGTTACCATTTAAAGACTTTCTCCCAGGCTATTGTGAATTATCCCACGTACGATAGGGAGTTGTACGCCTTGGTCTAGAGTGTAAAGAAGTGGAAACACTATTTGATCGACAAGGAGACCATCATCCATACGGATCATCAGCTCTTGCAGTACCTTCAGTCACAGATCAAGCTTCAACAAGCCCGTCAATTTAGATGGATGGGATTCCTCCAAATTTCATTTGGCAATAAAATAAAAGAAGGGCACCAACAACAAAATAACAGATATGCTTTCTTACCCTCCTATTTCTGCATCTGTAGTTTTACAAAATGTTTCTTTATCGTTAGAAAGTTATGCTGAACAATATGTTAATGATGATGATTTTAAAGACATCTATGTAAAACTGACTTGTGGATTGCAGTCAGACAATTATTATTTGCAGGGAAAAATATTGTACCAACTTGGCAAACTGTTCTTACCCATTGATTAAAGGGTACATGTAATCCGAGAGGCTCATACCTCTCTGGCGTCTAGTCATTTTGGAATTGAAAAAACTTTATGTCATTTACAGAAGTTTTGTTTTTGGCCTCATATGAAAACCATTGTGACTTGCTTTGTAAAGGTTTGTGTGTTGTGTTCTATTTCAAAGCCCTCTAATAGAAAATTTGGGCTCTACACACCACTCCCTATTCTAAGTTGACCATGGGAAAGTGTATCCATGGACTTTGTCGGAGGTTTTCCTATGCCTAGGAAAGGTCATGACTATTTGTATTTCGTTGTGGATCAGTTTAGTAAAATGTGTATTTTAATGCCTTGTAAAAAGCAGGTCACTACTGAGTAGACTGCTTATATTTTCTTTCAGCATGTCTGGGTCCATTTTGGATTGCCCACATCTATTGTGTCAGATCGAGACTCTCGCTTTCTTGGAGAGTTTTGGACCAGCTTGTGGAGAATGATGGACCTAAGCTTAAAAGAAGTACACCATTTCATCCACAGATCGATGGGTAGAGAAAAGTCGTCAACCACACCGTGGTACACTTGTTACGAGGCTATTGTGGAAAACATCCCAAGTTGTGGGATGAACAACTTCCTTATGTGCAACATGCATACAATCGAGAAACACATTCATCTACATAGAACTCACCATTTGAGACATGTTTTGGCTATCTACCAAGGGATCCCTTAGACATTGTCTTTGGGAAAGATGAGGATGGGAATGGACGAGATGATAGGAAAAAAGCACAGAAGTTTATTCAGCGGATACAGGTGATTCATCGGGAAGTACAAGAGAAGTTGGAGAGGAGTAAGGCTCGGTATAAATTGAATGAAGGGAGAAGGGAAGAAATTGAGACCCATTTGATATGGTCCCTTCACCATATTGGCAAAGATTGGAGACAATGATTTTCATCTTGACTCGCCTGCTTATATGCAAATGTACTCAGTGGTAAATGTTGAAAACTTGAAGCTTTATGAACCTCCGTTGATTATGGATACCGAATAGGTTGCACAGATTCCTACAGTGGATGATTTTGCACCAGAGTATCTAGACAAGCTGCCCAAATATATCATACTTGACAAGAAAACCAGAACTTCACGACGGGGAGATGTGGAGTACAATTCATGTTGGATTCAAAGGAATGCATTTGAGTAAAGCTCGATGGATGGACAAAGAAAAAGTGAGGGAGCAATTTCCTCACTTGCCAATTGGCTAAAAAGGATTTTGACGGTCCAAAGGCTCTTAGTGGGGAGGATTGATCCAGGAGGATCCTAGAGGATTGATCCAGCTGGATCTTTAGAAAGTACTAGTGGCTTGGTAAAAGGCCTAAAACTCAAAGTGGCAGAATTTGGATAAACTTAACCTCAAATCGAAGTGTTCGTCATCCTGATTCCAACAGTGTGAACGAAACTCAAATCCAAGTTCATATGAAGAAGTTAGTGCAAGTCAAAGATCAAGTTTGACTTGTCCAAGTGGCAGGAGGAGATGACATGGAAAAAGTCTTAGCGA
The DNA here is from genome assembly GCA_031772625.1 of Pinus tabuliformis. Lineage (NCBI taxonomy): Eukaryota > Viridiplantae > Streptophyta > Pinopsida > Pinales > Pinaceae > Pinus > Pinus tabuliformis. The sequence continues at coordinate 827,164,811 of CM062809.1, read as the reverse complement.
ATGGGGAAGTGCCAAGTGGCAGGATGCCATTAGTCTCGTATATCGCATATCGCAGATTGGAGGGAAACACATGTTAATAATTAGCCCTCGAAAGAACCAAGGTTGCGATGCGATCAAATCAAAATTGCAAATCACAGTGGGAGCAGTCAGGGATGTAGCTCATGGAGTACCACCGTGGGCTTCGCCGATTGTGGTTGCGATGGGCTTTGGACCTGATATTTTATACCTTGTGTTTTATAACCCTGACAGGTCTACTGTTATCACAAAGGTTTGGGTCAATATGTCGATGGAAAGCGTCGATTATGATTTGCGATGGGGTTCCCGAATGCGATATTTTATGTCATGTTTAATGCTCCCGGCGGGTCTACCATATCGCAGAGTGCCTGTTGTTTGGGCTTGGGTCTGACCATCGATTGCAGGGAATGTCGATAGTCATGCTGCCGAGTTAAACACATAGTTTAAAGGAGTTTCACCATATTTGTAAGGTTGTTTCCATGTCTTATTTAGGCCCGAGAACCTCTGTTGGGAATCAAGCCTGCCTGCTTAACTTGGTCTATGGTTGGAAACTGCCCGGGTATTGAGGGATTTGTCACCATGCTTATATAAAAGACCATTTGTGTCAGAAGAAGGTAGAGAGGACTGGCGGTATAGTTTAGAAGCATTGTATGCAGCAGACCCTGACCTGGTAGCAGGTCGGGACCTCGCCTTGAGTAGCAGGGAGGTTCCGAGAAGGTGCAGAAGGCCCGATTATCCAAATTGGGTGTTTGGATAGGTATTTTTGCACAATTTTTCGCCAGGATTTCAATGGTACTATCTGTTTCTGAAGTTGGGCTCTCCATTATTCATCCATCTTCCATCTTGGAGGTATAAGGATTGTAAAGAATGTTGCTTGTACTTTTATCTCTTTTTATGCCACTTAATGAATGAAGGCCTCCCCACTATTGAGCAGGGCCTGGAGACGTAGTCCAAATTGGATGAAATCCATAATCAAATCATTGTGTCATGGTTTCTTGCTTATCATGTTATTTTTGCATTGTTTTCTATGTTTTTAGTTTTTAAGTTCCATGGTTAATAAGCTCTTTATATGTAATTTTGATGCATCTATAAGTAAAAGATCTTGGATCATGCACTGGTTACATGGCTCTAATGAATGAGATTATAGAGACTGAGCCATCCTATTTTGAGGAAGTAGTAGAGAAATATGTTTGGGTTGATGCAATGGTGGAATAATACAGATGCATGATAAAGGACAATGTTTGGGAAGTGGTCACAAAACCAATAGATAAATCATTTGTGGGTTCGAAATGGATCTTCAAGGTTAAGCATGTAGCAGAAGGAAGCATAGAGAAGTATAAGGATGGATTTGTGGCCAAAGGATTCTCTCAAGTTGAGGAAATTGAATATGAGGAAACCTTTGCTTCTATAGCAAGGTATTCATCCATTATATCAATTCTTGCGTTGGCTACACAAATGGGGTGGAAGATCCAATAGATGGATGTAAAAACAACATTCCTCAATGGTGTTATTAAGGAGGTGGTGTATATCAAGCAACCATAAGGTTTTGAGACATTTGATCGAGAGTCTTAATGTGCTAACTGAAGTGAGCACTATACGACCTCAAACAAGAATCCCGTGCTTGGTAAACCAAGATAGATAGTTCTCTCACTGGTTTGGGCTTCGCTAAAAGTGAAGCAGATGCAAATCTCTTCATATCTTGGTAGAAGGTAAACTATTTATTATTGTTTTATATGTTGATAATTTAAATATTAACAGGTGATGATCAACTCAATATCTCTTGCAAGGGAATTTTAAATGAAGAACATGGGTCTCATGCACTAATTCCTTGGGATGGAAGTATGGCAAGGCGATGGGGAATTGTTTATGTCTCAAGGAAAGTATGCCAACAAGATACTATAGATATTTCACATGGAGAGTTGTAAACCCATGGAGACACTGGACGAAGGAGACTGTCACTTCAGGTGAAGAGGTGGATGCTACCATTTACCGACAACTAGTGGGTTCATTAATGTATCTTGTGAACACACAACCAGATATGTGATATGTATTCAAACAACTAAGCCAAGCTATGATTAGGCCGGAAAAATTTTATTAGAAGGCAACGAAGAAGGTTTTACGGTACCTCAAAGGTGCTACCCACTATGGATTATGGTACCTATGGACAAAGGGAGTGAAACTTTGTGGCTTCACAGATGAAAGTTGGGTAGGGAGTTCATCTGAATGAAAGAGTAGATCAGGTGGAATTTCAGTGTTGGGTCCATAGCTGTTTACTGGTACAACAAGAAGCAAATATTTGTGGTGCTCAACTCAATAGAATCTGAATAGATGGCTTCAAGTCAAGCAACATGTGAGGCGATCTAGATGATACATATACTTGTGGGATTGTTTGGTTAGAAGATGGATACAAATTTGATTTATTGTGATAATTAGAGGTTCATTAATCTCTCTGAGAATATGGAATTTCATGATCGATCTAAGCATATGATCGATCCAAGCATATAGATATTCGGTATCATCATTTATGGGACTGTGTGTAGAGGTAGATCGAGATAATGTTGCTACAATATGTTTCGACAAAGGAACAAGATGATGATATCTTGAGAAAGGATTTTTCAAGTGGGAAGTTTTAATTCCATAGGTGCATGATGAGGGTGCTTGATAATCCCTTTCTTTCTGAGAGGGAGTATTGAAAAATGCAACAAGAAAGTCTCAATTTGATTTTTCCTTGGTCAAATTGACAAAAATCGAATTTCCACATCAACATACAACTTGGAGGCAGTTAACTTGTGTGACATGGATATTGTAACTCAGTTAGCTCAGTAAATTCGAGTTAGAGGGCTTGGATTTCAGTTAAGCATGTGTGATTTCTAATTTGTAGCAGTTAAGGTCAATTATTTCGAGTTGTTTTTAGTTACTAGTTCTAACTGTTGATGGAACTAGTGGAAGGTCAATTGTGTAGTGGGACAAATATCTAACTCAGTGATCATCCACTTAACTGATCAATCAACCCAAAATATCTAGTGCTTGTAGAGAATTCAAGTTCCCCAGTTGTGGTGGAGATTTCAAGGCATTGTAACATCAGTTGTAGACTAGTCCTGAGTGTACAACTGTTGCATGCAACCAGATGAGCAACCTTGGTAATTGCATAATCAATTGGAAGAAAATTCCTAAATAATAGGGACCTAATTCCTTATGAATTACAAAAGGAACTGGGGCTCAAGCAAAGGCAAAAATTGACTAAGTCTGTGTTAGAGCTTCTCATTGAGTGGAGAGATAGGTTATTCACTTGTAGGTTGAGCTCAAATTGAGCTAGAAATTGTAATACAATCTCTATTCATATGATTAATGCAAGTAGGCTTAAGGGGTTTTTAGCAGTTTCTTTCCCTTAGAAAAATATTGTGCATGTGTGTTATTTCTTATTTCATGTCTAAGATTATTGTTTTAAATTATGATTTAAATTCCGTAGAGCAATAGATTAGAATTGCGTCTCTTGATTTAGATTAAAATTTCTTGAGCAGTTTCAATTCTACACCATATTTCTACAATCCTTGGTGTTGTAGGTCTCTTCCCAAGAGATCCTCAAGTTTTTCTTAAGCCTTCAAAAGCCAATACTGATTTTGACAATATATAGGTATAGTTTAGAGTCTCAAAAACCCAACCCCTTCTTCATTATAGACATTGTACTTATAAGTAAAAGAGGGAAGATGTAGATCCATATTAAGAGGGCTATATCCACTTTGAGGGGATTAGATCCACTTAAGAGGGGGATATGATCCATAGAGATAGGGATTAAACCCAAGTAGGTAGGAGTTCAAGATCATTGAATGGATAATGGGTAGATTCCAATCACGAGGCTTCTAGAAAGGAAGCTTCGTGATCTCTTTTTATTTTTACCACTGTAAAAGGATCATCACACTTTTTACACTAGAAAATCGCGTTCAATCGCACTTTGTCCCAAAGAGAAGTGAGATTAATCTCACTTTTTCATAATGCAAGGTGAGATGATCTAAACAAATAATGTTTTTTAGAAGATGTAATCTAGGATTCTTATGCATTCAATAGGGTATATCTTCTATCTTTCAAAGGGATCACTAATAATGGATCATCGGATAGCGAGAGATTCGAATTTAACATCATTCGCCTAGATGCAAAAAAAATGACCTGTAACAATCCATCTTAGGCTTTAAGTGTAAAATGGTTAGGAAATATCAAAAGTTGATGTCTCTAAGAGTTCCAACTACAATTGGAAGTCTCCAAGGAACCCCTTTAGCCTTATATTGGGAAACTCTACTTGCCCCTTTCCCTTCCATCTCTAGCCTTACCTTAGGCAAGTGGGAAATGTTATACATGGAATTTTAATAGGGTTTTCCATGTCTGATTATGATGTCATGGGGTTGGGTTCAATTAGACTCTTACCTTTGAGTCTATAGCCAATTCTTATAGTGCCAACCATGGTTTCCCCAATGTGTACCTTTCCTTCCTAAATAAAGAACTCCATTTATAGACAATACAAGTCACTCTCAAATAGTTTTCGTTGAGTTACTCTAAAACAATATAGGTCAATCTAGATAGGGTTCAATGATCTGGACAAGGGAAGGATAGTTTTTTGTATGCATGTCCAAAAACCCTCCAAGGGTCAATTGAAAAGCTACTCTCACTAGCACTTGGATATTTTATCTTTTCATCAATCTACCTTTTTCCTAAGTGTCTTTTGAGATGTCATGGTGTGAAAACTTAGCCTTGTGTTCCACCCCCTCCTTGACTTTCCTCTTGTATTTTTCTAGCCCCCCATTCTCATGTTTGACTTGGTCTATAACAATGGTATATTATTACTCAAAAAATGATTTACAACATTTCCATTTTCTCATGGGCCTTAAATTTAGTAGCACTACCCCCACCAAAACACATAACATGGGAAAGTAGTCCCAAAAATATCAGGCTCATTAACCTAGATAGAAATATGTACAATACAATACAAAGGCATTTGAGGGTTTTACATTCCCCTCCCCCTTATTTAGGCATTTTCCATGGTGCATTATATACATATGTATAATCAAAATAAATGGAGGTATTCCTCCCATGTATTTTCCTCCAGCGCCCACGTGAAATCTTTAGGGTTGTAATGGCTCCACTGGACCTTCATAAGCCTTATGCCCTTGTTCCCTAGTTATTTGATTTTCTCGTCCATGATGAATATTGGTTCTACCTAAAATTAAATGTACGTATGCCTCTCATGTGTTTTCGTCCAAATCCCATGTGACATATTTAGGGTTGTAATGGCTCCATTGGACCTTTACTAGCCCTATGGCCTTGTTCCCTAGTTCTTTAATTTTCTCGTCCATGATGAATATTGGTTCTAACTAAAATTAAATGCAGATATTCCTCCCATGTGTTTTCCTCCATCTCCCGTGTGAAATATTTAGGGTTGTAATTGCTCCAATAGACCTTTTCCAACCCCATGGCCTTGTTCCCTAGTTCTTTGATTTTCCCATACATGATGAATATTGGTTCTACCTAAAAGTCCCCTTCAAGGTCCACCTAAATCGTGTTGCAATCAATCACATGGTTAACATGTTGCACATAATTTTTAAGTGAGGAAACATGAAATACATCATGAATAAACTTGGATGTAGATAAGGAAATCCAATAAGCAACCAGGCTAATCCTTTTCAGGATTTCGAATGGCTCACAAAAATGCGCTACTAGCTCTGAACAACTTCCCAATTTTATCTATCTTCCTTTGGCTTTTAATTTTAACAATACATGTTCCTCAACTTTAAACTCTGTATTTATTTAACCGTTGTCATCATAATTTTTTTTCCTATCATAAGCAACCTTCACGTTTTGTTTAACTTTTATCACATTCTCCTCCATTTCCTTGAGTAATTTTGGCCCAACAATAGATTTATCTACTAGTTTATCCTAGCTCACAAGTGTATTTTAGTTTTTACCATTTAGAGCCTAAAAAAGGATCATCCTTAAGGATGCTTGATATCCATTATTACATGAAAATTCCATTAGATGCAAGTACTACTCCCACTTTGATGGTTTATCCATCACATCCATTCTAAGCATATATTTTATCACTTGGTTATCTCTTTCAATTTCTCCATTTTATTTTGGGTGGTATTGTACTAAAGTTTAAGATATTTCCAAACCCTTTAATTAATCCTTTCTAAAAATTAAAGGTGAATTTGGGATCCCTATGTTAAATGACAGTTTTGGGAACCCCATGAAGTGTGGCTATTTCCATCATAACTATCTCTACAATATTTATTTCCTGGTGGCTTGATTTCACAAGAATGAAATGCACAACTTTAGTGAGTTTTTTCAAGCCACCATCATGGAATCATGTTACTTGGTTGTTTTGGGTAATTTGGTAATGAATTCTATTGATACATTTTCCCACTTCCATTCAGGAAATGGTATAGGTTGAAGTAATCTTACTGGGTGCTTGTGTTCAACTTTGACTTTTTGGCACTTGAGGAATTTCAATATGTAATCAATCAATTATTTATTTGTATTGGGCCAATAATATTTCATTTTTCAAGTTGATAGTGTCTTCTAACATCTTAGATGTCCAACATAAGACACATTGTGCATTTTATTTAATATTTCCTTCTCAAGTTCCAATGAGTTTGATATGTAAACTCTAATTTTATATAGGAAATGCCCATTCTTACTCAACGCACAGTCCCTATATTGGGTTTCATATTATTTTGTTGTAATATTTCTCTAATTTGTATATATTGTTGATCCTTGTTTCCAACCTCTAAAAGTCTGATTTCCAAATCAAGCTTACATATGCTAATGACTTTGAAATGTATCTCATGAATCCTGCTACTAAATGCATTTGCCACCATATTCTCCTTCCCTTTTATATACTTTATCTTGAAGTCATATTCAACTAAAAATTCTAGCCACTTGATTTTCCTTGCATTCAATGTTGGTTGTTCAAACAAGTGCCTTAAGCCACTATGATCTATTCAAATCTCAAATATCTTTCCTATGAGATAATTCCTTCACATTTTCTGAGAGTGAATTATGGCTGTAAATTCCAAATCATGGGTAGCATAGATCGTTTCACAATCCTTTACTTTTATGGACTCAAAGAATATCACATTTCCCTTTTGTATGAGGATCCCTCCTAATCCTTCCTTGCACGCATTAGTGCACATAATACATTGTTCATCTACACCAACAATATGCAAAACTGGTTCAATTCTTAATAATAGTTTTAGGTGTTGAAAACCCCTTTTGCGATCTTGGGTCCATTTTAAATTTAATACCTCTTTTTTGTAAGGAGGTGATTGAGTATGCCATCCTTGGGAATCCTTATATGAACATTTTGTAGTAGCATGATAATCCCATAAAAGACCTAACCTTAGTTACATTTATGAGTGCTAGCCACTCGCACATAGCCTTTATCTTTTTTTGGGTCTACAACTATCCTCTTCTTTGAGATGCTATTCAATAGATAACATATGTGACGTTGATAGAAGGAACAATTGCTTAATTTAGCACAAAGATAATTCTATATAACTACTTGTAGAACTTTCTTTATATGTTTTTCATGTTCTTCTTTTGATTCATCTAAAAACACAATATAATATCCCATTCATCAAGCACATGAAGATAGCTGGTGCATTTGATAATCTAAAGGGCACCACAACAAATTCATAGTTACCATATATGGTTTTAAATGATGTTTTATAGATATATCATTTTTTAATTTTGACCTACTAGTATGCATATCTCATATCAATCTTGGAAAATACCTTGGCTCCTCTCAGTTGATCAAATAAGTCATCCATCCTTAGTAAAGGGTATTTATTCTTTATCGTCATTTTATTTAACTGCTTGAAGTCAATACATAATAATTATGTGAACCTTTATTCTTAACAAACAATATTGGGGCACCCCAAGGTGGCATACTTGGACATATCCATCCTTATTTAAAATTTATTTGAGCTGCATCTGTAATACCTCTAGTTTTGGTTTTATTATCCTATAATGTCTTTGAAGATCGGGCTAACTCTAAGCACCAAATCAATTGCAAATTCAACATCCATGGTAGGTGGAAATCTTGGTATAACACCAAAAAAATCTTCATGTTCCTTTAGCACTGGGTATTTCTCAAGGTTAGGTACTTCTTCTTTGACTTCTTCATCCAGGTAGGCAACATAAATTTGACATCCCTTTTTGAAACTTCTCTTCATTTGCATAGAAAATATCTCTCTAATGGACATAAGTATTGGAATCCCTTGTACTTTTCTTTGTTTCCCTTCTTCATTAATTAATGCAAGTAAATGCCTTATTATAACGATCCAATATATCATGGCGTTGGAACAACAAATCCATTCCTATGACGAATTCATGACCCCAGCGGAATAATAATTAAATCTTCTTTGGTATTCATTCCATTCATGTCCATCAAACAATCTTTATTATTCCGTTAATCCTTCACTTTGTTCCTATATCTAGTTGTACTAACCAATTCCTACCTTTCTTTTTATTTTTCAAACTAAACCTTCCAATAAGGTTATGTTCAATGTAACCATGGATGATAGAATCAATTTAAATAGCTATCAAATGATTATTAATCTTACTTGCAACTTCAATCATGTGGGCTTTGTTGTCAACTTGTTTGTCTAATGCTACATATATTCTTGGTATGTTACCACCCATGTCTCCCACTATTTTAGTTCCTCCAATGTTTTGTGTAGTCCTAATCGTAGCATCCTCGTGGATTTTTTTTTTTTAAACACCTGATTCTCTTCGTAATCCCAACATTAATGGGTGAATGTTTTGGTGCCTTACCCATTAAATCCAACTTCTTTTTCTCACTGGGTGTGGGATGCTTGGTTTGATTTGAATCTCACTAGTTCTTGAAGAATGAGGGCTTGTTCTACTTCTTCCTATGGTCCCTCTTGGATATCTTTTTCTCATCTCAAGCTTTTTGGAGTGTTATATTACTATTGCTCTCCTTATAGAGATATTTATATTTTCAAGCTTCTTCTTTCCAGGAGGTCTATCTAGTGATGTGATCTAACTACTCATTTCATTAAAAGGTGTACTGGATCTTTTCAAAAATTTGCTTGGGGAGGGTGGCTAATGTACAATGGTTGTTCTAAATTTCCTCTAGTGAATGACATCCTCCATCCTTTCATATACCAAAAACTTTATTGCCTACTTGGTTTCAATTTTCTTATCAATATTCTAATGTAGGTGTTTTAATCTGTACAAAATATGATTATTAATGCCTTTCTTCTTAGCTTGGGCTCTCAACAATCTTTCATTATCAAATTTAAAGTTTCTCATAGTCTTATTCAATCCTTGGTCCTCTGCTCTATTTCACACATGACCATTTGATTATGTTTCAAAATTATTAGGACTCATTCCTTTGACCACCCCCCTTTCAGGGGTGTTGGATCTTGGAGCATCTGTCATAACTCCATGTATTCATGCTATGAAATTTGCACATTAGAATTTTGTTAGTCCATCATAGAAACACAATGGTTCAAGTTCTGTATATATCACTACACACACTAACATAAAATATCCATCAACATACACTCTTTTAAGCCATCAAAAACATTATGCTTTCAGGCCTAATTAGGCCAATGTTGTAACCTGGGTTATGATGCCACTCTATAACATATCTGACCCCCAAGGTGAATTTATGGAGGTTGGGTAACAATTTTTTGCCTCTTCCTATAACTATCTCAAACCTAAATTTTGAAGTTACCATCATCTTCTGTTTGTCAAGAGCTTTCCAAGAATATAAATTTTACATTATTTTGAGCTCTGAATGCAAAGTGATGGCCCTCAAAAGATTTTAATAGTTCATGTCCAGTCGACATTCATGAAATTGACATGTGGTTGACACGTGGCAACCTTGCCACATGTTACCACCATACTATGCCACATCATTAAACACATGGCCACATGTCACCACCATGCTATACCACATCATTAAACACATGGCCAACACATGGAAATAATTTACACATGTGTCGATAATGAGGCATGCCACCTATACAAGATAAGTTGGATGTTGTGTTACATAATAATCCAGGTATTTCATAAAGGTTAAATTATTGAAAATTTTGGATTTAACAAAGATCAGATCCATGATATTTTAGGAAATGGGAAGTTGATAACAAAATGGAAACTAACAGGTTCTAAAGTTTGACCATCCAAAATTTATCTAGAGAAGGAAAGTTCCTCATCACGTAATAGTCCACCCACGAATGGATTTAATATAGGTTTTTCCACATTTGGGTTTTCTAAAAATCCTCATTAATGGAAGTTCAATATTTTTGGACTTCCACTAGGTCAACAGGTCAACCCTCTAGATTCCACGTCATGTGCCAATAGATATGCCACCTTAGCTCTGTCATGACACATTCCATGTCATCCTGCCATGTTGGCATGCCACATCACAATCTATGTGGCATGCCAAATCATTTTTCCCTATCATCCTACCACATTAGCATGCCATGTTATGAGCCATTTCAGCTTGCCATGCTAGAATCTAGATCCAAGTCTTTCTAAAAATGACATTTTTTCAATAATTTCAGTTTTCATACTTACAAACTTATGATTCTTCATATAAGGGTTCTATCGATTGATGTAAACACCATTAGAGAAAAAAAACTATTGGAATATGATATTTACGAGCATCTGAATTCTGTTAGGTAGTGCAGCGGGTCTTGTTAGCAATACTCATTCATATTCAAAAAAAAACATTAAGTTTCCCTTTTATGAAAAGCTAGACTACAGATCTCTTCCTCCCTATCCCTCCTCCAATAAAGCCCATGGTATTTTCCTTTTCAACCCATATGACCTGGATATGGGATAAATGCTTCTATCATCTTGATTTGGGAAAAACCTTAAATGATCCTGTTTGAGAAAAGTTGGATTTCCAATCTTCAGGACCCCACATCATCATCCATGAGGGATGCCACCTCAATTGCCACATTAGCATGACCATGCTCATATGGCACATCTATATGCCATATTGAATATGACACATTAGTGTGACATGCCAATGCTTATTTATGTCCTACTACAACAAAGGTTTAACATGCTATCTTATGGGTATTTAGCCACATATCTTGGCCAACTGGTATCCATATATGGTATTTAGTTTGCTTACCACTTACAAATTTTGCAGGATTCCTAATATCTAGATATTCAAATATTCAGATCATCCATATATTTGCGCCTCCCTTAAAGTTTTGGACATTCGATACATAACCTCATCATAAAGTTATTGCACACTAGGTTCCATCATACATGGTTCTACCAATCTAGATCTAGTTTTTTTTTAAAGTGCCATTTTAATGAAATTCGAAAATTTTGAATGAGTCGAAAGTAATCTCTTAACTTCCTTTTCTATCAATGGAAACAACTTGGGATTAATCATTTTGAGCTTATGTTTAAAAGGCTTCTCATTCTCCCTGAGTGGGATAATGTGTTGAATGATGTTCTTCTCATAAACCATTAAATATTCATACCTCCACGCAAACACATATGAAAAATCTTTCAACCATTCTGCATAATGTTTCTTTCGCTCTGTTTTTAAATAATTAGAAACCTTAACTAACTTAGGATCATCTTTTGTTCCCGAATTGTAATCCTCCAACTCATTATCACTTGGTCAAATCTTAGGTTTTACAACTACACCATTGTTATCAAACAATCTTTCTAGAGGGACCAATCCTCTAGGAATAAAATTGTTTCTTAGATAAATTATTTATTGTCCTGCTATAGCATTCATAAAAATATCTGACTCTGCATTCAAATTTGGATCTTTATCTCCATTCTGATCAACAGGGGTATTTGCAAATTCATCGGTCAATTCTAAGAATCTCTGAATCTGTTGATCATCCTCAAAAACTTTCCAATGCTTGATGTTGTCTGGGATAGAGGGCCTATGCTTTACATTAATCTCATATATTATATTTGGATGAATGGGAGTTTTAAAAGCACTAGCAACATTAGCTATTTTCTATTTCATTTTCTTCTCTAGAAACAACAAAAAAATTATGTTCTAAAAAGAATTTGTCAAACATTTCCCATACTTGATTTCATAAACCCTCATCCTCAAATTTTTAGTTTGAAATGTGCCCAAGACTTGCTTCAGAACCAACTCCGAGTCTCTGAAGACACGAATACTTTTTGCTTTCTGCTCCCTCAACATATTTAATCCAATGATCAGAGCCTCATACTCTACAATGTTGTTGGTGGATTCAAAGTATAGTTTCAAGGAGTGTAACTGACTAGTAATATTTGGAGGAATTATCTAGATACCTATCCTCAAACCATATTTTCTAGTAGAACTACCAAAATGCATGTTCCATATCCCATCATCTTTGGTCACGTGTACTTTTTCCTCCTAAACTCCACCTTTAATTTTTTGTTGTTTCTCTTCCTCAAAGCACAAATCATTAAAGAAAATTTGAGAACCAATATCAGTGTCAACCACATAAAAAGGATGACTCTCCGGTCCAGTATTGCTACTCACCACATACTTCATCTAAAATTCCCTGTAAATTTTCCTTAATTCTCCAAACACTGGGATGGATGCATAAGACATATCCATTTGTAGAGTGTGCCCCAATCTAGTTGACCAAGACCATGACAACAAGATGTCAAACCTAGGTGGGATATCCACTACTACCACGTCCATAACAATACTTTTTGTAGGAACTTGAGTCAGATTTACCACAAGATATTTGATTAATCCCAAGCACTTGACCTTTCTTGAATTAAAGGAAAACAAATCTTTGTAGGGCCTAGAAATCTCGAGCACCAAATTGTCCATGACTAATTAGGCATAAAGTTGTGTGATGCTCTAGGTTCCATCATGGAATTATGAAGGATCATGTCATGGATATTTAAACTAATGTAAAAAGGAAAAAATCATCATTTACACTAGTTACACGAGAACGAATACAAACTTAGGAGAATCATCATTTAAATTGAGAGAATATTGTGCATTAATATGTATATGACCAATATTTGAACCCTTTACCATTGTAATGATTTGTTTCCTATACTGCTCATTATTCAATAGTTCATAAAAAGTGATAATTTTATTTTATTTTACCAATTTCATTCTCTAAATTCTATGATACCTGAACCTTTTCCAGCTCCTTCATATCCCTCTTTGTATCTTCTATCCTTTTCAGAGCATCCTTTTTTGGGTCATCTACCTTTTTCTGAGCATCCTTTTTTAGGTCATCAACCTTGTTAAGTATGTCTATTTTAGCTTGGTTTGTTGTTGTCCTATTGCAGGTTACGATGGTGGAGTTTTAATTGGAACATTTTTTCCCCCGAGGTTGTATTGTCTATGAAAATAATCCATTGCATTATTGTAGCCCCGCTGATAGATTTTTGAATCAAACATCAATTGACTGGTATCTTCTTCTTCTACAGACTCAATGGATTTATCATGCTCTTCTTTAGTAAAAAACACCCGAGTTTCTTCATCATCAAAATGGTTAATTTGTTGATCTACTTCCTCAGTTGGCTCTTCATTAACAAAATTCTCAGGGAAAGGAGTTCTTACAACCTACTAATCTTCAAGGCATTTCTGCTCTCTTTGACAGATTTGAGGGCCTTGAGGTCTCCTAAAATTAGGGTTTCAAACCTTAGGTTGAGGCTCAACCCTAGGAGGAGTTAACTTATCCACTAATTTTTCCATTGTCTTCAACATAACATCAAACTTGACATTTGATGAAGAAGAAGGTTCATATTTAATTACTATTTTCCTCTAAGTCCTCATTTTCACCTTTTTGGCCACCAAATTAGTTTCCACTCTAATGGAATTATTTTGCATGGCTTCCAGTGTAGCAAGTTTTCTTTCTCTTAACTAAAAATAAAATTCTGCATCGAATGCATCCAGATAATGAAGAAGAGATAGTCCTAGAGGTGGCTAAATCTCAGTTGGAATATAATTCTAAACTATGTTAAACCTAGTAGAAAATTCATGCAATGTTTCCCCTGGGTTTCTCTTCAAATTTTCATATTCGGCCAAGACATGTGAAGGTTTTTTCTTCACCTCCCATCTTGTAAGGAAAAGGTGCTCAAACCGTTGAAAGTTTGCAATCCCTCTTCAAGATATACAAAGTCATTAAACTTATCCAAATGTTGTTGAGCAGTGAATCCTCCATGTCCATCAAATTTTAACAAGCGTTAGCCATCATATTTTGGGAGGTGATGGATTTGACCTGGCAGGGCGAGAGGGGAATATCTAGCAACCACGATTACATGACATGAGGTTGAATAAATTCCAACACTAGGAATTTGGAATGTAGATGACAAAGGAAATGAAGTTGTTGTTGTGACAATTGATGAAGCAAGGATATGAGATCCAACAAAAAAAGACGAGGTAGAAAAAGGAAGGATATGAGATCCAACATAAACAAATGATGCAAAAAAAGGTGGAATAGAAAATGGGAAAGTAGCAGACTTAGATGCAACTATCTGAAGCTCATGAACTAAATGTTCCAATTTTTCAAACTGGAGCCAAATCTCTTGGTCTTGTGGTAATAAATTAAATCCTTGAGAGGTAGAACTTGGAATGAAGGTTTTAAATTATGTCTTATGTCTCATCAAATACAATATTTGAGAGATTAGTTTCTGACGTGGACCTAAATAGAGTTTGCTTAAACTTAATATCAAACTATATATCATCTATGGAATCAACTTTTTTAGGCAAGGAACATGACCTTCCGAAATGAATGGTACCTGATTCTTCTACAAATCTTCTTTTTCTGAACTACTTCTCTGGACTTGATAAGATCTCTAGTGGATTAGGATCAGGTTCCTCCATGTGTAGACTCCCTTATGAGCCATAAATTCCCCAGTGGAATCACCTTAAATCTCAACAATGAAGTCGCCAGAGAAAAATCTTGCATCCAAAAAATGATGTTCAAATCCCTGTTTTCTCTCAAAGATCTGATTTTAGATAATCAAATTGTTCGGGTAGAATGTATCTTTCATTCCTTGATAATGGTGCCAAAATGTTATCACTTAGAAAAAACCCCAACTGTAGAGGGAAAAAACTAAGGTAACCTCAAACCACTTTGGAGCATTAAATCTAGCCCGTCTAAACTCAAAGGGGTATCTCTCTTTAAAAATCTACCACTCACTGTCACTTTAGCAGTAGGTCATTAAGCTCATTGGCCATATTTTACTTGTAGAATGAAATTGGTTTGGAAAGAAGAGAACAAGGACCATTGGGCATGGAGTCTGGTGTACAGGATACTAACTACATTATTCATAAACAACCCTTCAAAGGCAAGATAGGATATAAATTCTTAGACATGATACCATCAATATGTGGAAACAAAATACATAAAATAAATCTCACAATAGAGCACTAAGAATTTTGTTATAAATATTTAAGTAGAAAACATGGAAAGTATTCATATAACATAAATCAGAGCATTTATAAGGAATTCTAGTTCATAACGCTTTATCCAAAGTATTGAAGACTTAATGATCAAGATATGTTGCATAACAAGAAAATAAATACCATGAGGAAAAACTGACCGTAAGTTATATACACATGAATCTTAGCAAAATTGAATATGTAACACTGTATATAACAATATATTGATCAAGATTGACACACGATCTTTCTTCTTTAAAAATTCCCTACCTTCACTTCTTTCAAAATCATAGTATTTATAGAGTACTTACAAAACTATAACCAAGTTTTTAGCAAAAACTTAATTACAAAGTCTTAAAACAATTGAGAAAATATCTGATTAAAATCGAATACATTACATCGTTCCATCATTAAAAAAAATTAATATTTTGTATCTGAAGATTATGCTGTTACTGGAGACATGGATGAAACTAAGGATCAAAACAAATGAATAATATCTTGCCCAGATTTTCTGAAATCCCTGCCTCATCATCATGATTAGTATGGAAATCTCTTCCTTGAAATATGGCCTTGATCCAAAAAAAATGGAATCTGGTACTCAAATCCTTCATTCGGGGTTGCATTTTCTCCAAACTATTCCTTGCTGCCTCCAAAAAACGTTTTCTCCCCAGCGCTGACAGACACTGGGATCGCTGACGGACTGACTGTCAACGCTTCATAAAAACTGAGGCAAAATCATGTTGACAACCTAACTGTCAATGCTCATCAAAATTGAAGCAGAAAAAACACTGACAGGTTAACTGTGAGCGCCAAATCAAAATGCCCTAAAAAATTGCTGGAAAAACAAACTTTGCTTTGAATATGTTTAACTAAGTCTGCTAGCTACCTCTAACAAGATATCAACCTTACTTTGTCTCCCTTTCCTAGTTTTCTTAGCCTCTGCAACAGGCTTCTTACCTTGACCCCTAGGCCTCTTAGAACTTGCAGGTTTTTCTTTGTTTATGATCAAATCTTTTTGAGGTGTATCATCTACCTCAATGAATTGCTCTTCCAGCTTAGGGTTTTGTTTAAGCTTAAATTTCAGCCTTAGTTTGTTCAACGGTCTAGTATGTGGCCTTCTTCCTCCATAAATATCAGCTAAAGTAGGCTCCCTATCAATTTCTTCTTTCTCTGTCTCAGGTTCAGTAGCTTCAACCTCTGTTTTCTCTATTGGTTTAGTGGCTTCAACCTCTACAGGAGAAGGCATATGGGGAGGGGACAAGTTCTTCTTTTCTCTAAGTCTTCCACTTCTTCTCGTATAAACCCTTTCCAATTTAGGAACTAGAGGAGGGGGAGGTTTTGTCATCGTATTTCTCTTCTGGCTTCTGGTTTGGATAGATGAAGTCCCCTTCTCTAGGGTTTGCGATTGTTTAACAATTTTGTTTTTCCTTTTCTTTCTGTCATTGGATTTAGGTTTTGATAAGGCATGCTCTACAAAACTCCCTGAAAAGAGAAAATTCTCCCCTGTTCTGTTAATTTTTCTTAAATTATTTTCAATTAATAATTTAATCAATCCTTTGTGATAAATAAAGTGGGATGAAACATATGGTTTTTCCCTAACTCTTGCAGACATCTTCTTAAGACTCATTAATAAAAAGAAAGGGGCATTCATCCTGACTTGTCAAACAATATGAGTGAGGGAGAATAAATGATACATATTGACTTTGTTTAAGTGTCCTTCATAAGTGAAATATGACTATGTAATCCTCAGGATCAGGTGCCATTCGTCTTTCAACCACAATCTTTGTAGCTCCAACTTCCATGGTCTATCTTTATATTCATCCTTTATAAAAAAGTTAATATCAATTCCAGCTGAGGTGTGGCCTTGAAACCACCATTATCCATCCACAGGGAGGCCTGTAGCCTCAACAACCACCTCCTCTGTGATAGGGAAAGAAATACCTCCAAAAGTGACCCCAGGACATCAAATCCTTCAACGAAAGCCCTAGCAACCCCGTCATGGTAACCGATACACCTAGAAAAGAATTATTCCCAACTAGCCTCTTGAAAATGCTCTCAAACATCTAGATACACTTTGAGGAGGTCAGGTCCCTTAGGTTCCCCCCATGCAGTTTTTCGCTCTTTCCCATAGCTTCCGCCATCCAGAACATAGGCAATGAAGATGCGAGTGGGATTCGATCACATAAATGCGGGATAACAAATGATTCACCTTAGTGGATAAAACAATACAATGGATTACCCCTGCATGAATTTTAACCCTCCACAATATAATTACTTCCATCGTCCATAACACTTGATATTAAAACGTCACAATTAATCAATCACACATAAAAATGATTATTTCACCACTTGTTTACCATCACAATTACCCTCTAGCGGCAGAAAAAATCCCATGCGAAATCATGAAATGATATGTCACCATTTGTTTAGCCAACGCTTGTTTTATCAAGCGCCTACTCCTTTGGTGACGTGGGATCTATCAACACTTTGATTTTGACATGAAAATAAATAAATTTTACAATTGGTGATAATCCAGCGGTCAGCGCTTTTATTCCACAATTTTAAAAATTGGCGGTGATAATACAACTATTAGCGCCTTTATTCAACATTTCCAAATTGGAGCCGACTATCCAACTATAAGAGATCTTTTTTTTTTGAATAATAAAAAATTACAATGCTAAACTTAAAACTATGAAGAAAAAATGAGCTAACAGGTTCCATCCACCCCATATTTCCTCTTGTGGATTTCTAGCCCCCCATTCTCATGTTTAAATAAATATGCAACTATGGCCTTTTATTAATCATAGAATGACTTACGACATGTCCTTAAGCACATGGGCCTTAAATTTACTTGTACCCTGGCCCCAAAACACATAACATGTGCAAGAAGATCTGATAAAACTTGGCTCACTAGCCTAGATAGAAATACGTACAAGACAATGCAAGGGTATTAAGGGGTGTTACACAACCTATCCAATGGTAGGCATCTTTGATGCAATATGAAATGTCAAATAGAGTTTTTACAAATTAACTTTCCAATCAATCTTTCAAGCCAAGGAGTTCATGCTTTTCAAGAGGACTTCCATAATGCTATCATGCTATATGTTGATAAGTTTCTTGTTATCGAGGATCCATGTGAGGTTGGTTTAGATTGGAGCCGCAATTGATTTGTATAATTTTCAGATTTTGGACCCTCTTTTTTCCATCATGTAGATGATCCAAACATCATTTTCTGTTACCTTGGAGGTACCTTGCACTTAGAGCTATGATCATTAGAGTAGGATTCTTTATGCTTAATCCACCATACTCTCTGTGAGAGCTTTCAGGTATTAGTTCCCCCCCTGCTACAGGAATTTATGTATTTCTCTCATTATTTGCTACATAATTCTAATGAGGGATAACATATTGAAGCATCGATAAAAGGGAAACATTGACAATATAAATTTGATGAGAATGATTCTACCCATTGGTTTTAGACGACGAGATCCCCACTATTAGAACTTAACTTTGATTTGTTGATTATACCTTTGCCAAACCATTGTAGAAGGATTGCCTCGAGAAGCTAACATTTCATGATTCTTGAAGGATTCCCACGACTTTCATTAGGGGAATCTTGAGGTCTAAATGGGCCTCCTAAGGAAATTATAAGCATGTTAATGTGTCTCATTATATGGCAAAAGCAAAAAAGTACTCAAATGAAAAAAGATAAAAAAAAATGAATATAAAAATATCAATTAAATGAGTTGAGTTTCATACTTGTTAATTATAAAAAATAAATGCTAAATTTGTAACAAAGCTAACTGACAATAAATTTTGGTAAAAGCTATAGTGAACCTATTTAATGGGTTCAGAAAATATAAATAATGTTATAAAAAGTAAATACTAAATTTGTAAATAAGTCAACTGATAGTAAATATTGGTAAAAACTATGGTTAATCACTCACAAAATATAAATAACTTTTTTAAATATGCAAGTTTAAATATGTAAAGTTAAATGAAATGCTAAAACTCTTTAAAAATATATATAAAAATAGAATTAGAATTTCTAAACAAATAATTTTATATATTATATTTTGAATAATATAAAATATGTTATTATAATCATATTTAAAAATTTTATTATAAAAAATTTAAAATATATTTAAAAAAAAATAATTTTAACATTTCGTTATATGTTATTTTCAAATCTCTATTAAAAAAAATTGATTTTATAAACTTGAAAGGATAGTTTCTTGGGTCGCGGTTTTATATACACAAAAATATTATTATTTTTACTAGTATTTTAATAATTTTTAAAAAATATGCTTACTTTTTATTTTTAAATTTGTTTAGCAATCTTTAGAATGTTTACAACACATCTCTTAAAGAAATTGGAATTAAAAAACATAAATCAATAGAGAAATGGGGGGTCGCAGTTTTGTCACTACTTAAAAATTTATGTAAAATATTAATGAATATCTTTTAAAGAAAATGAATAAATTAGATAAAAAATATATATTAAATTTTAGAAAAAATATGACATGAAATTGAATTTAAATTGACATGTTTTGTCTTCTTTTACCACCACCTAATTCTTGATGATTTTGTAAATTTAAGAGTAAACATTCCAACTCCATTTATTTTTATAAAACTTCTTTGCCACAAAAAGGGAAAAAGTGATACACATTAACATGCTTTTAAGTGGAAATAATAAAATAAGATTAGATTACATCATCAAATTTTAGAGGGAAAAATGAAAAAATTACTTTTTCAACTTATCTCCCTATGGGTTTACTCAAATTTCAAGCGGGAACACTCGTTGGATGCAAAATTTGATTTCTCATTGTTGAAGGTGCTAGATCCGCCAACATGTAAGGGGATCTCTCTGGTAATAAGTCCCAATTAGACCTCAGACCATTCGGTGTAGGAGTCCCAGCAGTGGGTCGTATGGTAATGCCTTGACCACGATTTCGCACAGAGGCAAGTAAGATGATTCTGTCGGTAGCAAGGGTGTGACAATTGCAGTGAGTCAAGGAAGGTGCATGAGAGGTGTTCTAACACGTGGGGGTTGAGATGAGTGCGCCCCTTGGCAACCTGTAATAGTACTTGGATGGGAAGGGAACACACGAGCGAAGATGCATCACAAGCTGGAAAGCAAGTTAGCTGACAATCCAAAGTGATGGTTAAACCAACAACACATTTCAAAAAGATTCATACATACTCATACAGAATAGTCCATACATGCATGCGTAAGAAAGAAAATACATATGCCATTTAGAGTAAATAAGATAGCTAGAATATAATACAACATATGCATGAAAAATATTGGCTCTTATTATATAAAGAAGTGAAAGTTCCAGTCATACATCACATCCATGTCCAACCACTAACTCCAATAGTGGAACGTTACAACCACATCCACCTGCTCCTCCAAAGAGATGTACTAGCTCCATGCAGTGGAGAAGCCAAGGCGCATTACAATACTGTCCAAGCTCTCTCCAAGATAGTCTTATCGGAAGCTTGGCTGACCAAAAGCCTTTACAATGAGTTATAAGGGGCTATTTATAGCAAAGGGTGGGGTGACTCTTAACATTCTCCTTTGTGACAGTTCATCTAACCTCATGACTCTTCATCTACTCTATGATTGTTACATCCAACTATCAACACTTGACTTACACTTGACAAGACATCTCATTACAATGCACATGTACTCATGTGAGACAACATGGCTTGAGCAAGCCATGCAAGACATCATTGACACTCAGTCCATTGTGATGAGACCAACTCTTTGACATGCTTGTGATGACGAAGGTGGTGAGCTGATGCCAAGCTTGGTCGTCCGTGATGGTGTGCATGCACCCCATGGTGACATCTCACTGAAGCGAACTCTTGCCTCCATTGCATCCAGTGCATTGGTATGGCTCCTTCATCCAACTCGTCTACTAACATGCGCATGGTCTTCTTGGGTGTGGCTGAACTGACAACACACTGATGCATAGTGTCTGTGCTGATCTTCAAGTGTGTGTTGGTGGTCATGCACATCAACTTGCTGAGGTACATGTTCAGCTCCAGTTGGAATTGCTTCTTGTCTTTGCCTTGGTAAGTGTGCTGAATGGGTTGGATCGCATGCTTTACAGTAAATTAATTCCCAAGGCTTTGTAATTTTCTTCAGATAAAATGTTTGCTAGGACTTGTCCCTTTATCAAGCTTTTGGTTTGATGTCTTGTTGGTGGCCAAAAATGAACTCATCAACATTTGGGTAGACCACCTGGTCAGAGTCCCAAATCAGACTCTTATCCATTTGTAATGATGTCTCCGATTGGTTCTATTGGGTCTAATTACCCCCTCACTATTCCTGTTGACTTGTGATATCTCTAATTTACTATCAACAAGAAGAGGAAATTGAACCTACCCTCTTGTTGCATGCTTGCAAGAAAAAAGTTCTTAAGCTGAATTGAGGGCTCAACCAAGCCACACCTAAAGTTGCTCCTGCGTAAGGAGACTTCTAAAACAAAATGAGAACTAAATATGAAATTAAATCTAAAACA
This sequence comes from Pinus tabuliformis, assembly GCA_031772625.1. Classification (NCBI taxonomy): domain Eukaryota; kingdom Viridiplantae; phylum Streptophyta; class Pinopsida; order Pinales; family Pinaceae; genus Pinus; species Pinus tabuliformis. The sequence goes on along the minus strand of CM062809.1, from coordinate 827,142,860 downwards.
ATCCTACTTATTATTACAGAAAAATAAAGGAAACTAATCTAACTTGATACTTAGGAGATAGCCCCAAAATACCAAGTGCATGAATTCAATTAACGTGGAGATATAACATGCTTTTAATATTTAATTTCCAATTGTCAAAGAAGTTCTCATAGGTTATATTTTAGATCCACACATACTATGTTTAAGAGATCAAAGTAATGAAAGATTAGCCATCAAAATGCAAATGCAGAAATAGTTCATACAATTTGATGATAGTGAAATCGATTTAATATGGAAAATTTATGAGTAAATTGTTACTCAAAAATTTGAATAAGCACAAAAAAAAATTGGAAATAAATAACAGATCTCTAAAAACATTAGATTAGATAGCTGATCAAGAATAAAATCATTTTCATATCAAACAAAAGGGAAAAATATGGAACATATTTGCCACTAAAAAGAATAATATTTGCATTACAAATAAAAGCATTTTAATACAATTTAATAAAACTTGATCTCCTTGCTCTATTTCTTAGTGGATCTCCAACGAGCCTTTCATAATCATGAACTCTGTGAATCGATACAAAAGCTGCAATAGTGCAAGCTCTCCCTAAAAAACAAAGACTAAATATTGAAAAACAAATCCCGAAGCCCTCATATCTAAGTATTTCTCTCTAACTAAAGCAATAATTATCCTTACAAAAGTGAAAAAAGCTTCCAATTTGCAGAGAAGAGGAACCCTTTTCTCCTTCTCAAAACTCATTAATAATTTACAAAAAATCCAAAAAAGGAGAACTGTTGGAAATGGTTCAGATCCATCAATTTTGGAGTTTCAAATCCTCTTCTTTTTTCTTTGTTACTTCAATCCTATTGCTCCAAATCTTATTTGTCTCATTTTTCCAATCAACTCCATGCAAAGAAAACAATCAAAATTGAAATGGAAAACCAATTAAATTTTCATATCAAAATTAAAATACTAAAATTGGGAAAATAAACTCTCCAACCAAAAAAAAATTAAATAAATTAAATGAAGAAAAAATTGATGTTTCCTAATGATCGTTGTCAGAATCTCTTTGGCCCAAGAAGGTTGTCTTCAAATGAACTTGCAACAAGAAGACTTTTGGCTCCTAAAATTCCAAAAACAAGATTTAGAAAATTAATTTTTGTTGCAAATTCGAAGCTCCAAATTATGCTAAATTATAGGCATATTAAATATTCAGATTTATTTAATTTAATGCTTTCAAATTATTCTCCATAATTTTAGCTTTCTAACGAGTCGTTCTAGGTCTCATTTCTAAATAGACCTCAAAATAGAATCCTACACAATCTAAGTTCCAAAATTGGGAGAATGTTAGAAAAATTCATTGTTTGAACAAAAATATGGACTTTTATTAAACGCTGTGTTTTCCTTAATTTCAATTAATTAAATAATTTTATAAATCTTTAAAAATTAAAATATATATTTAAAATTGAATACAATTTAAAAATCAAAGTAATTAAACTATGCATGAATTAAATAATATATTAAAATATTAATTATACAACATATTAATTATATACAAAACATTACCCAACGTATGATTTGAACGAGTCATGGTAGGTATCTATGAGAGGAGAAGGATATGGGAGGAGGCCGGGAGTGGGAACTCCTTCCCATAATACTAAGTCCCTAATCAAACCTCCCACTTGGCTCTCACGACTCCTCTAGTATAATGTTGTCATCCCGGTGCTTAGAGCTCGATACTTTTAATACATATTCCAATTGAAACTTCGAGGGTCACCCAAGCACGATGACCTAGAAATACTTGTTTCTTTTAATATTTTAATTATAATATAAATGGTTATATATAGAATATAGTTTTAAACCAGTGGTTTTGTATGATTATTAAATAAAATAATTAATCAGATAAAAATTTTAAACTAATTAAAGAAATTAAAATTAAAATTTATAAATTAGTTGAAAAATCTAATTAATCTAGATGAGATGAATAAAACAATAATATTTACAAATTAAAAATTAATCTAATTAATTAAATAAATTAATAAAAAAATTATTTAGATATTAAATTAATAAAATAAAAGTAAAATACATTTTGTACACACTTAAGTTGAGGTAGTGAAAATCACTCAAACTTTGAACAAATGTCATTTTCAAACCGTAAGTCCAAACTCAGCAAAATTAGATTCATTGAGAAGCTAGTGAGAAGTTGCACACAATGAAGTAATCAAAGTAGAAAACCGAGAAAAGTGAAAATCTCAGAAAATAAAAATAATAGAATCAAAGAATAGAGATAGCGATATGACTAAAATTTATATAGAGGATCCCCATTATTATTACGAAGATAATAATGTAAAAAATGGGGGTTGTTGTTTTACCACAACAATGAACATAGTCATCGATCAAACGAGAAAATGACTTAGTACCCTTTTTTTTGAGGTAGCAAAAAATCACTTGATTTTGAAAAGTGGTGATTTAGAATAAACATTTTTTTTGGAGCATATTTTTGGTACTTTAAATTTTCTTATGTATCAAGTATGAACATTTTTTATAAATGTTAGTGATTTTCATGTTGATTTTGAAAAGTGTCGATGCAGTATCAATACAAATTTTTTTAGAGGGCTTATTTTTGACACTTTATTTATTTATTTTATCTAGTATGAACATTTGTTGTTTGTTAGTAATTTTCATGTTGATTTTGAAAAGTGTTGATGCAGTATCAACACAAATTTTTTTAGAGGACTTATTTTTGACACTTTAAATTTTGTTATGTATCTAGTTTGAACATTTTTTTTGTTAGTGATTTACATCTTGATTTTGAAAGTGCTAATGCAATATCAACACTTTCTGTTTAGAGGGCTTATTTTTTACACTTTAAATTTTCTAATGTGTTAACTATAGTTTAGTTTAGTTTTTTTTTTTTTTTTTTTTTAATGTTGGTGATTTTCACGTTGATATAAAAGAAAAAAAAATGACAAAAAAAAAACAAATATAAAAAAATATATAAAAAAGAAAAACAAAAAAAAACAATGAAAAAGTAAAAAAAAAAAAACAAAATTAACTTGTAAAAAAAACACAATAAAAAATATCAAAACGTTCAGATATTCAAATAATAAAAAAACACAAAAAATAATGCAAAAGAAAACAATATTAAAAAAAAATAAAAACAATACAAAAAACCACAAAAAATAATACAAGTAATAATAATAATAATAATAATAAACATTACAAAAAAATCAAATATATAAAAAATATAAAGGAAAAATATGAGATGTAAAAAAAATTAAAAATTTAGTCATAAAATTAAAAATAAAAATAAAAATAAAATGGAAAATATTTAAAAAATACAACACAATTTAAGAAAAAATAAAAAAAATAACCAAAAAAATAATAAAAGATATTTTTTTTTGAAGTTAAAAAAATAATAATAAAATGAAAAAAATAATAAAATAAAAATTTGAAAAGAAATTTAAACTTTTATTTTATTTTATGTTTATTTTCTTATTGTTTTTATATTCATTTTCATTTTTTTTTTAAATTATTTTGTTTCTTTTTTTTTTTTAACTTCAAAGAAAATGTCTTTTATTTGTTTTTTTATTTTTTTTTCTTAAATTATGTTAATTTTTTTAAATTATTATTATTATTTTTATCAGTGAATTATTATTATTATTATTATTTTAATATTTTTTTGTTATGTTTTATTACTTATTATTATTATTTTTTAAATTGTGTTTTTATTTTTTTGCAATATTTGAATAATTGTTTTCTTGTATTATATTTTGTGTGTGTTTTTTTTTTAATATTTGAATTATATATATATATATATATATATATATTTTTTTTACAAGTTAATTTTGTTTGTTTGTTTTTTTTTTTCTTTTTAAAGGTTATTTAGTCATATATATATATATATATATATATATATATATATATATATATATTTTCCATAATGTCATCTTTGAAATATTTTGAATTTTTATTTATTTATTTTTGTAGTCATAATCTTTGGTTTTAATTCCATGGTTGAAAAATTGTCAATATTTTAATGTTTTTCTAAGTTATGAATATTTTATCTTTAATGCTATGGTTGAAAATAGTTAAAAGTATTTTTTTTCTCAAGTTCATGCTTGAAAGTTATGGGAAATTTAAAGATTTTCAGAGTTATGATATTTATTTTTAACGTCATTATTAAAAAATGTTGAAAATTAACCCTGAAAAAAAAAATATGTTATTCCGGAATCAACATTTTTTTCAGGGTGTTTTTTTTCAAACAAAAATTTGGTTTTTACTGTCATTTTTAAAAAATGTTGAAAATGTACCCAAAAGAAAAAATGTTATTCCAACATCAACACTTTTCGTTTTCAGCCTATTTTTCATGTTTTTTGGGGGTTTTTGGGCTAGAGTACCCGTTTTGAGGTAATAGTTCTCGTTTGATCGGTAACTATGTTAATGGCGACACATGATGAAGAAGAAATTATCTCTGGTAAAGTAATGAGTCCAAATTAAACAAAAGTTTGAAATGGTGAATTCTATCAAGCCTTAAAACAATGAAACAGTTCTCATGGGTCCCACATTAATTGATCAAGTGATATAAGTTCTAGAAAGATAAGTACTTGAAACAAATTGAATCTAAAACTATGAATTCATGTTTTTTAGGGGAAAATAGTTAATTTTAAGTTTACCTCATGTGATTAACAGAAGAGGTACATATTGTAAGTTTTAAATAAAGCATGTATCCATCGATATAAATGGTTTCATACATTGCTTCACTGCCAGTAATCCTGGTCAATACCCTAGCGAAGTTGTCCTTGTACAAAAATTGCCCCGCTACGAGTGAGCCTAGTCAGTATCCTAGTGGGTTTGCTTGTACTTCCCATGCTTCCCCTTTTGATCGCCCTTTCAATAATTATATTTGTGTGCGAAGTTATAATGTAGCTTAGTGAAAGGGGTGGGATGGTAAAAGGTATTTTAGGTCAATGGATATAATACTTTCAAAATGTTGACTCCCACATCTTTCCTTGCAATTCTCAGTGTAAAGGATTTTTATGTGAAGTGCGGGAAGTGGGGGGGATTCATTGAGTTAGACTCAAGCCAATTTTTTCCTTGAAAAGACAAAATATATTACTTCAAAAAGATGGATGTTCCTCCATGGGAAAAAGAATTAAGGTAAGAGGATTCAAAATTCAAGAAAGATGTCATTTTAAGGTAAATAGAAACCCATGAAATGGACAAAGTAAAAATTTCCCATGTATGCCGACTAACATTGGGTAAAAAATTCTTCTATATAAATCTAGGTAATATCACAAAAACCAATCCAAAGTAGAGGTGAAATCAACACTCCAAAAATTGCAAAAAGAAGATGCAAAATAAAAGCAAAAAGTTGAATGAAAAGCCAAAATTTGAAAGAAAGTCTCAACAAGATATTTTATGAAGAATGTCTCATCAAATTCACTACAACAAAACAGGCAATTTGCGCCAGATTTAGCACCAGATTTAAGTTCATTTTTTTCTCAATTGGGATGAGCAGCTTGGCGCTAAATCTGGCTCTATTGTACTATTTTTTAAGCGTCATTTTTTGCACCAAATTTTGCATCTTTTTTATGCCAAATTTTCCATCATTTTTTGCATCATATTTTGCACCAAGATTTTCATTTGGTTTTACAACAGGTTTTGCTTTTAGTTTTGTGCCATTTTTTGCATCTATTTTTGCATCATTTTTTGCTTCCTTTTTTGTGGCATTCTTTGCTTCTAGTTTTGTGTCATAATTTTCATCGATTTTTACACTGTCTTTGGCATTTGATTTAATGCCTTTTTTTACATCCAGTTTGTGCCAACTTTTGCATCTGGTCTTATGCCATTTTTTGCTTCTAATTTTGTACTTATTTTTACATCTATTTTTGTGTCAGTTTTTTTGCCTTTTTTTTACACCATTTTTTCCATCCAATTTTGCACCATATGTTGAATATGATTTAGTGCCAAATTTTGCATGCATTTTTGCACCATTTTTTGCATCCACTTTTGCACCATTTTTTGCATCCACTTTTGTGTTTTATTTATCTCCCATTTTTGCATCCTATTTTGCACCATATTTTGCATTTAATTTTGCATCATTTGTTGCATCCAATTTAGCATCATTTTTAACACCATTTTTTGCATCCAATTTTGCATCCTTTTGAGCATCTAAATTTACATCCTATGTTGAACCATATGTTGCATCCATCTTTGCATCCCATTTTGTGTCTATTGTTACATTCAATTTTGAGCCATTTTTTCGTCTACTTTTGCATTTGTTTTTGCACCAAGTTTTGAATGATTTGTTGCACCTCATTTTACATCCAATGTTGCATCTCAATTTGCATCCAAATTTGAGCCATTTTTATGCCCATTTTTGCACCATTTTTCTTCTTTTGTGTCTAATTTTGCACCATTTTTTATGTCCAAATTTGCATCATTTTTGGTATCTAGTTTTTTATCTTTTTTGGCTTCCAACTTTACATCTTTTTTTCTGCCACATTTTGTGTCCACATTTGCATCTCATTTTGCACCTAGATTTTAGTTTGAATTTTCATCTAGTTATGCATCATTTTTGACATCCTTAGTTTCACCCTTTTTTAGTCCCATTTTGCATTTTGTTTTGTGTCTTTTCTTACATCCTTTTTTCATCCTAATTTTACACCATTCTTTGAATCCTCATTTTGGTGTCCATTTTTGCATCCTTGTTTGCGCCCAATTCGGCATCCTTTCATATGCCATATTTTGTTCCCTTCTTTGTGTCTAGTGTTGCACCATTTTTTAATTTTACTTTAAAAACCTTTTTGTGTCATTGTTTGCATCTTGTTTTGATGGCTAGTTTAACATCCAATTCTACACCCAATTTTGCATCCATGGTTAAATCCACTTTTGCTTCTTGTTTAGAATTTTACTTTTATTTCCATTTATAACCCCCCCTATGGGTTCATTTTACTAAGTTCATTTACATAATGAAATATATTAAAGTTTCTAAATATCATTTTGCTGTAGGATTTAATGTATGGTTAGATGAAAATAAAACCCTCTCAGTTTATCCCAAAAACCTAGGACAAACCAATTAAGAGAAAGGTTGTTCTAAGGCTTAGGATTCTTAGTAGATCAAGATGTAGAGTATAGATTAAGGAAAAGAGAATGAATTATTGTGAGTCCTCGCATGCAGGTCTTCTTGGAGTTTTTAGTATAGCTATGAAGCGATCCTAGCTAGCTCCAAAGCTTGGTCCTACACATAAGAGAGAGAATAAAGCAACCTTCACAGCATAATATCTTGATAATCGAAACTATCAGAAACATATAAATATTATTGAATAAATAAATACAAACCAAAATTCCATACATCCATTAGTTAAATAGAAGAAGTAAAGAATGAATAGAAACATATGGAAGGAAGAACAACTGATCTATATGAATAAAGGAGTTGGAGGAAAGTTACAACAATCAGATGTAGTTGCAATAGCACCTCCCCCAACTCGTAGCTCCAAAACTCTCCCTCTCAAGATAGATCTCAGCAGCGTGACAATACAATAATTCCCATCATTTTTTCAATGGCCAAGCCTCCAATATATAGGAAAGTGAAGGCTATGAAGATTTCCCAAATTCCTCATTAGTTCAATTTGGGAAAAATCTTTTTGGGTGAATAATGTTTCCTCATATAAAAATGGCCTTTTCCACTTTTTAGATGCTTTTGTGCTTAGGAAAAATCTTCCCGATGCTTTATGGCTCTTTCCCGCTTTTGTATGCTTTTATTTTTTAGGAAAAAGCTAAAGATGAGGATAAAAAGATCACATTCCACCATATGAGTTTCCGAAAGTGAACAAGAGTGTCAAATTCAAATCCTAGTTTGCTTATGTTTTAGTTTTTTTTAATATATATTTAGTTTTAGTATTTTTTTTATTTTCTAAAAAAATATATTTAGTTTTTGGTATTTTTTTCTATAAAAAAATTATATTTAGTTTTTATAAAAATGGATTTTAAACGTTCCATTCATGCTAAATTTGTGATTTTATGATAGGAGTTTAAATTATATATAAAAAATTAACTCAATGCCATGTGTTGTGTCGTTGAGATGGGTGTTATACATCTATTCCTTGCTAAGTTATAGAATGTGCGTGGGTTTTCTTAATGCAATAAAACTAATTATGTTCTTCATGATATCTTGAAATGTTCATCTTGAACCAGGCTAATAAAACAATAAAGTTAAAATAGGTTTGCCTTTGTCCTTTGTAGATCTTTGTCCCCATTAATCTTGGTCTTAATAGATAAATTGTCTTATGGTGGCCTCGAGTGGTCACTTCCATTAGTTGCATGCTTTATAGTTTTCTGTTAGTGACATTTTTTAGGCTTGATAATATGTTATTTAATTTATCAAAATGTGTTATTGCCCATATTATTGTTAACTATTAATATTAAATATGTTGGTTTTTGAGCATGTTTTAGCAAAACGTTCCCAAAATGTTTATAGATTGTATTTTATAATGCAATGATTCATTGCTTGATGAAATTGTTTTGGATATTTTTTTAATGATTCATTGATTGATGAAATTGTTATGGATATTTTTTTTAGTATATTAAATTGTATGTGATAAGTCAAAAGTCACCTCTTTTTTAGATTTTCATTGGTCAATTTCCCTTAAGGCCATCAAGTTCACCATTTGGTCCCAGGTTAAGGAAATATAGGAGTCATGAAGTGGAATTGTCCAAGCACTTAAATCTTGAGGCATGTTTTTTTTAAGTCACATTATACTTCCTTTCTATGTAAATTCTCGATGAAAATAGTCTCATGGAACATGAGGGGTCTCAATAGTAAAGGAAAACAAAGACTCCTAAAAGAAAAATGGTACACAAAGCACCCATCAATAATGTTGATATAAGAAGAAAAAGATATTAAGTGAGGTTCTACCTCATATAATTAGAAAATGGGTGAGGAATTTTCAAGTAGTAGTGATTGATGCTTAGAGATACTTGGGTGGAATGGTTATTATTTGAAATGATCAAGACATCAAGGTTACCAATATGTTTACCTGTTTTCGCATTATGACAATACAATTTTAGTTAATTGACATCGAGGACTACTACCATGTATCCAATGTTTATGACTCCAATATCGCAAATGGAAAACCTCTATTTCTCAATTCTATTCCTAGCACAAGTAATTTATACTCCCCATCTCCGTGGATTATTGGGAGTGACTTCAATATTATCAAGTGTCTCGAGGAAAAGAAAGGATGAATCGCAATGTTTAAGAAGCTATTTTGTAAGCTATACCATTAAAGCCATAAAGTAGTCTCTGTTAAAGTTGTCAAGCAATGAGTCTCCAACCCACACATGTGGATCAATGAGATGTAACACGTGTGTGTGGTGGCTAATTTAATACACCGCTCTAATAACTCCACAAACTTATGTATTTCACTTCGTCACATAAATTGACAGTAGTGTGACATAAGTAAACCAAGAGTAGACATGAAAGCCATAGGCAACAAACATTCCCTAGATCCACAATTAGGTGCTTAAATGATGAAGTGAAAATGCAAGGAGAAAAGAGGAATTCATGATTTAACCATCACAAACATGTGATCAAGTGTGACTAGGAGTGTATATATTCATATATTTTCCAAAGAGGGAGAGAATACATGAGTTACCATTCATTGGCCCTTATTTTTCTTTCTTTTTCATTTTCTTAAATATAGGACTTAGGGAATAAGGTTTTCATAAGTTTGGCACAACTCATAGATATAATATTTACATGAATTTTCACTTCAACCTTAGAGTTTAGACTTAGATAAATCAACATAGTGTATCTTTAATGATTTTGTCTTTCACTTTTTGATTTTATTTCATCACAAATGACAAAAGGGGAAATATTTTGCCACAAATCTATGAATGCTTAATCATAAAGGCATCATGTGATGAAAACAAATTAATGATGTTATTCTCTATGAAAATGACAGGTATTCTTGAGAAAATCTTATGCTTGTGGATGTCTCCTCTCTGCTTGAGAGGGAGTGAGGGTAGACACCATATTATCCATGTGTCATGTACTATGGCCAGGACTAACAATCGTAAACCTAGTAAAGACACTAGTAGGGAGAATGGTGGATTGGATAAACATCTGGGACCAATATTCTTTGAGAATTTGGACTTTGACTGGGACCAATAAGTCAAGTACATTAATCCAAGATAAGAATAGTCATGAGGATTGACATATCCTGGTGTCAAATATTATGATAGTGGATTAGGAAATGATCATGTGAGGACATACCTAGTGAACATCCTGGTGGGGTAAGTGCCTAGAGAGGCAGTGGTGTTCAAATTTATGCCTCCCAACATTGTGCTCTGATCTAATGGAGAGATAAACTTGTTAGTCAAGGCCTTACTCTTTTGATAATGTTGGCTATGATGATGTAAATCATCACTGATGCTTATCAATCCAAATCCCTTCTTATATGAATATTTCCACTTGAGAGTACTTTTTTGTCTCATTATGAGTACCTCCCTAGTTCAGAGGGAGGGTCATCATCTTCATTATCTCATTACGAGTGCTCGAAAAGGGTTGTTAGGACACATGATATATGCAAGAAAAATAACAACTTTATTTTTTAGATATGATCGATGATCATCATCATTACTACCATTATCATCATCATTATAATTGTCATCATCCCCATCATCATAACTAATATAATTTTTATCATAATTGTTGTCATCTTCATCATGAACATCATAATCATCATTCATGTCATTATTGTTCTTGATGATGACCAAGATGAAAATAATGATAATGATGATCAGATGATGATGACTTGGAAAATGACGCCAAAGATAATTATTATGATTTTGACCATGACAACATTTAAAAATTGGTAAGAATGGCCAAGGTCATTAGCATCATCATCATCATTGTCATTGTAACTCCCATCATCTTTATCATCATTGTCATTATCATAACAATCACAATTCATGTCATCGTCATCATCTTCATTATCATCATCGTTATAATTATTGACATTGTCATCAGTTGTTCATAATTTTCAATGTCATAAGAAATATCATCAATGCAAAAAATATGATGTGTGTTGGAAAAGGGATGCAAAAGTGAACAAAAAAATGGGGGTAAAAATAGACGTAAATTTTGATGAAGAGTGGACACAACATAAGTAGATGCAGAACAAGACAGAAAAATTGACACAAAATTGGATGAAAAAGTAGATGCAATAGTTGATGCAAACTTGAACACAAAATAGGATTCAAACATGGATGAAAAAGTGGAGGAAAACATGGGCACAATGGTAGGCATAAAACTTAGCATGAATTGTGGTGAAACAAATGTGGATACTACAATGAATGTAAAGAAAAAAGACACAAACTTGAATGCAAAAAGAAGGAAAATTTGGATGAAAAAAGGGATGTAAACATGGGCCAAACATGGGTGCAATAGTGAACACAAAATTAGTTGCAAAATTGGACGAATCAAAAGTGGATGTAAAAGTAGATTCGAAATGGGATGCAAAAAACATAAACAATATTTGATGCAAACTTGGACACAAAAGAGGATGCAAATGTGGATGCAATAGTGGAAGAAAATGTGGGTTGCAACGATAGGCATAAGATATGGCACAAATCATAGAACAAAAAAAGTGGATGAGAAAGTGGATGTAATAATAGACAAAAAAAAAAGATGCAAACTTAGATGCAAAACAAGATGCTATAAGGGATGTAAAAGTGGATGCAAACACGGGTGCAACATGAGAAACAAAATTGGATGCAATGGAAGTACATGCAAAAAAAGATACAAAATGAGGTGCAAAACCCACACAAAAGTGGATGCAAAAATAGATGCAATATTTTATGCAAAAGAGGATGCGAAGATGGATGCAAAATTGGAAGAAAACATGGGTACAACAGTAAGTACAAAACATGGCACAAATTGTGTCACAACAAAAGTGGATGTAATGATAGATGCAAAAAAAGAAGCAAATGAAGATGAAAAATAGGATGCAAAAAAGGATGTAAAAGTGGGCGTAAACATGGGTGAAACAATGGATGTAAAATATGATGCAAAAGTTGATGCAACAAAATTCTATGCAAAAGTAGATGCAATACGAGACACAAAACCTTATGCAAATATTGACGCAAAAGTGGATATAAAAAGGGATTAAAAATAGATGTAAAAGTCTATGAAAACCTAGATGTATATGAGGATGCAATCGTGGATGCAAATTTAGAAACAAAAAAGGGTGCAAAGGGAGGTGTCAAACTAGGTGCAAATTATGGCACAAGAAAAATGGATGCAATAGTGGACACAATAACAGATGAAAAAGAGGATGTAAATATGGATGCAAAACAAGATGTAAAAGTCAATGCAACAAAAGTAGATGCAAAAGTATGCAAAAATGGATGCAAAAAATGATTTAAAAAATGATGCAAAAGAGGATGCAAGAGATGATGCAAAAGTTGATGCAAGTGTAGGGGCAAAAAGTGGATGCAATAGAGGATGCAAAAGATGGTGAAACAAAATTAGGTGCCAAACTTGATGCAAAACATGGTGCAAAGGATGGCACAAAACTTGGCATAAAACATGGCGTAAAACTTGGTGTAAAATCTGGTGCAAAACCTATTACAATACCTAGTGCTAAACTTGATGTAAGACTTGGTGCAAAACTCGATGAAAACTTTGCATCATGTTTTGCACCATATTTGATAAATGGACACAAATAGCACCAAAAATGGTCTCTAGATGCAAAAAAGGAAGCAAAAAAGGATGCTAATCACAGGGTTTTGTTGTAGTGAAAATAACAAGTATGAGGGATAGAATGTAAGTTTTTCTTAAGTTGAGATCTTGTTAAGTTGTCTTGCAAAGTTGTAATTGATTAAACTTTTATTCAAAGAAAAATTATAACTCTAGATAGCAGTTATGACAAAAAATGAAGCCAAATAAGAAGTTTCTCCCCTTGAAAATTTTCTTGTTTCAAAATTAAGCCTGCATGAAAACATCATAATGATTTTCTAATAAAAATAAGTCTTGTGAAACAAACTAGAGGTTCAAAGACTCCTTGATTTTGCTGATTTGTCATTTGATCAACATCATAATTGCTTTTCCTAATGCAAAAGCAAGCAAAATGAAAAGAACAAATTCCAAATTTGAGAAAGTAGGCGTGCAAAGTTTTCAAAGAAATCCTTGAAGACCCGTAAAAACAAAGCTTTAGATCAGTAAAAACTAAAAACAAAGCATTAAAAAAACATAAAGAAGATGATAACAAATGAAAATTAGCATATGATACTTACCTTGAAGAATTTTGGTATGATTTACCCGAAATATACGGGTCTTCTCCAAAAGGTAGCTTCTTTTTTTGATTGAAATTAATAGCATGAAGAAGTCGCATTCTATGAGGTTTCATTTTTGCAAAATCATTAATTTATTGAATCTAAACTAGAGCGAGCATTAAGTTGGAAAATATTTGTTCATGTTCAAGGAATCGAGAATAAATAACAATCATCATAAATAAGAACGAAAATTTATCAAAAACATGTTTTTCTTTGCATTGCAAATGCGTTATTCCCTTTGATTCTACATATATCATATCATATCCAAAGTGTTTAACAATATCATCGTATCAATTCAAAATCCCAACCTATGTAGCAATTTATATAAATGTGGAGAGGGCTTGAACCTTTATGTGATAAGCATTAAACTAGAGTGATATAAACATAATTAAAATACAATGGAATCCCCAAATCAAAATAGTTAACCAACAATCCAAATTACTTGTGCATGATCATTGATTTGTTGCATAATATAACCATTTCTCGATCATGACAAGCATTATAATTTTTATTAGAACGAGCGGTGTTAGCAGGTGTTGTGGGTGCTTGCATCATCCCGCTAGCTCAAACCTGTTAATAATGAAACATGTATACAAAAGAATCAGGTGGGATGAATGAAGCGGGCATATGTGGAAATGAAAAAGGCCAAGCATCTAATGGTAAAGCAAAGAAAGAGAGATGCATGTGAGTTGCAAATGATGAATTGTCCCAACAAAGACATCTCGAATATTTTAAATGATTCAACACAGCTAAGTTATGGGGTAAGAGGGATGTGATGGCATGGAAAGGGAGTGGAAAAAAGGGTGAATCAATGAAATAAATAAGTAAAAAAAGGGGGCCCATGAACAATGTGCTTTCCTAGTGCTTTCTATCCTAATGCTTATTAAAGCTACAAGCAATGTAATTTTTGGGCCAAAAGTAGTGGGTTACTGTGTAAATTGTAATACACAAAAATCTAATAAAAATAAATCTAAAGGCAGTGAAATATGTTAAATAAGAAAGTTAAGGGAATCTCATAAGTATGCAGGAAATGCAAATGATAAACAACCTAGACCAATACCTCTGGGCTATGTGGTGGAAACAAGTAAGGCACATAAAAAAAGAATAAAATGGAGAAAAGGGTCCCATCCATCCACGTCATCTTGGAAGGATTAAATCCCATAAGAAATGGAATAATATTAGAAAAATACCACCAGGGAGAAATAAGCGAGATGATGAGGCATGTGGGCCAAGCCAAATGCGAAGGAGTGATTATGAAGAGAAGCCATGTGGAGATGGGTTTTGCCTTGTGCTTGCATCAACCTAAAAAATAAAACCTGGAAAATACAAAGAATGGCTCTTAAAGGATAGCTAAGAAGAAAAAGTGTTAGGAGAATGTGGAAAGAAAAAAGTGGATGATCAATGGAAACACAAGAAGTGTGATCAATTTATGATGATTTGTCTTGTTAGCTTAATCCCGACACTTATAAAAGGAGTGAAAAGTAAATCTTCCGAGACCTAGCAGAAGGGATGACATGGTGTTATGTGGAATTTTGCATCTACGGATAAATACAATTTCCCTAGGTGGGTAGCTACACCTAGAACAACAAGTTTAAAGTGTTTATCCTTTTTCTATAGAAGATAAATAAGACAAGGGACCTACTTGTTATCTTCCGCTTTCCTTTTGTTTCCTTTGTATGGCTCCCGTCACTCCTTCTCGAACTTAATCCGCTCGACAAGTACCTACAATCATAAACAGAGGACAAAAACTAATGAAAGTCTATCTACTATAAGAAAATGGAATCGAAAGAATTTACACTTATAATAATCATACATAAAGACAAGAATATGGGAAAAGGTGTAATCAACTTTATTAAGTAGAAGGAAAAGTTACAACCATGAATTCTGATCCAATGTCACTCCATCTTGAGTTCCATCGAACATCACATCAAAAGCACAACACTCTGACAACATAACAATACTTGCTTACAATCTCAAACCTCACAC
Source organism: Pinus tabuliformis (assembly GCA_031772625.1). Taxonomy (NCBI): domain Eukaryota; kingdom Viridiplantae; phylum Streptophyta; class Pinopsida; order Pinales; family Pinaceae; genus Pinus; species Pinus tabuliformis. Next base: position 827,127,550 of record CM062809.1, on the reverse strand, counting down.
CAACAATATCTCCTTACAAATTCTCAAAGTCGAGCCCTTGATAACTTAGATGAGTGCTCAATTTATAGGAAAATGGAGGTGGTTTGGTCATAAATGAGGGTATTGAATGGCCTTCCAAACTTAGAGTTAGTTTCCATGGAGGAAGGGATGAGAGGATAGGAGGTTTCTTAACTCATTCCCTATCCAATTTTGAGCTCATAGGAGATGATAAGTGTGGGAATCTTCTAGAAGGCTCCAGAAGATAAGAATATTCCCAGAACCCTATGACGATTTCACTCAATCTCGCCCAGTGCAGGTCAAAGTGGGCCTAAGTGCACTGAAATGCACCATTACATGGGCCTACCTGAACTGAAGTGCATTTACCCCTGACCAAGGCTACACTGGTCCCTTAAGGAGGCATTTCTGGAGGGCTTCAGGCTAGGAAACTTCCAAGGGAAGGAGGCATTCAAAATGATGACTTGTTTAGGGCATGTAGCAACTGAATTAGGGTTTGATGAGCCCTAAAAGTACTGATATGAATGATGGGAGTGATGTGCCCAAATAGACCTGTAATAGTTTCCCCCTAAAGCATGAAGTCGAAAATGATAATGTCGAGTGATATGCTTTATGATGTGATGAGGAGGTTCTGAAGCGGATGGTGACCTGCATCAATTACAATACATAATATCATGATATTTTGGATTTTTCATGAATCGCTGAGGGAAGGCATACCCATGCTCAGCATATAAACTTTCATTACATGTACATAGATAGTCGTCTATAGATATAGACCCATGATGGGATGACGATCAGTGTAAAGCCATCGTACATATGATTTGGTACTTTCTTGAAATCACAGCCTGGATGGATGAAACTAGATCTGGGGTCTTCTATCTCGTTCAATCGTTCACTCAAGTACGAGTCTAACCATGTGAATATGTGATCTGAATTCGAACATGGGAAGACATCGTCTGATTACCATCCAATGATGTAAGTCGTTAACAGATGTGAGAGAAATCACCGATAATGGTAATGATCCTCAAGGTACCGCAGTACATTCTACATGGTGTGAATGGATGTTTTGATGTCGAACACCATACAAAGTCCTTCGGTTGAAGGCCAGTGATGTCAACCTACTTCTAGAAGCGAGAAACTTGCCATTGATGTGTGCAAGCCCCAAGGTACTGAAAGGGTGTTTCTAAGTCAACTTCTTGGACAATGTGCTGATGTCGACAATAAGCGACTCATTGCAGGAGAGCCTTGATGTATCCCACATCAACGACATGAAATGAGTGTAATGATTTTTGGAGATGGAATGTAACTGACGACACAAGGTTTAGGAATGGCGGTCATGAAAATGAAGGTTTATGAGTATTGCAAAGGATGAATTTAACTGAGTGACTTCTCTTGAACATGTCAGTGACACTAATTGGAAACATTAACCCAAAACCAAAGTAATGGATGGTATGATAGACCATAGGTATGATAACTGTCAAGCAGATAACCCAACCCAAGTAGTCACAATGATGAAGTGAAAGTGTCATGTTCAAGAGCGACCTTCTGCCATAAAGTGGTTTAGCCCTTTTCCCATTTTCCCCAGTCATTGCTGAGCAGTACCTCTTTAATTTTTATCAAGCTTTAGGAGGATAACATATTTTTGTTGTATAATTTGACCCTTCGGGTGAATCCATCACTATGTGATGTTTTAACGATTCTAGCAAAGGTGAAACTCGGTCTTGTCATGATGGACAAGTTTGTCTCTATTTGATGTTCTAACGAGTTTAACGACAATGATAACTTGGTCCTTTTCATGTTTAGAGAGTTTGAAAAGGGACAAAAAGAAAAATCCACAAGTTCTTTTTCGTAAGTTTGTCTCTCAAGTCCGAAAAAGTGTAAAATAATATGAGAGAGAACCTATTGACCATGTTCGATCAACTTATTCCTTTTTCATAAATAATCTCTCTCAGTCCAAAAAAGGGTTAAACTTATACTGAGTAGATGTCGTTTCCAATCCGTTAACGAGTTGAAAAGGACAAGCGCTTGGCAATATTTTCATATTTCAAGAGTCTAAAAAGCGCTTAAAGAGGACTCCAAGGGTGTTCCTTTCTCGATGTTTAACAGAGCTCGAAAAAGAGATAAAAGTATGCTATGTGGTCAAAGTACAATTCACGATCGTGCATGTCAAATTCTGTAAGTTAGCTGCAAATCTATTCAAATAAACACCAAACGGATTAAACATACCTGTTTTATTGGTAAAAATAGGTAAATGCTAAAGTTTATTCATTTAATGATCATGAAATAAATATAAAACAAGAATTTACCATGTCTTTTTTACCATTTGACAGTTACCATTCAGTTTATGCTCTGAACCAGTTTTTTACCTCGATCTTTAGCAACTGATTGCGAGAGATTCTATGGATCATTTCTTGTGCCATCCAGACCAAGTAGAAGATCTACCCCTCTTCTTTCTTTTCATGTCATTCTTTTATAGTTTCAAGCAATTTTTTTGGGTTTTTAGGGCCCCTGGGGTTATAATATTTTTCCCTGGGATCAACGAAACCTTCCATGTCAAAAACTACATTGGGGAGCACCCAAACAGAAGGGTAGCTGCTCTGCAGTGCACTGTCTCCTTGCTTGGGCTACGTTGGGTGGGTTTCACAAATTTGTTTCACCTGTTTGGCCCAAAATTTCTCCAGTTTTTTTGCATGAAATGGATCCTAACTAAGCTTATGGTTTGATTTCAGGCTTTCATCGGATTAGAATGTCTATTACTTGGTGAGAAAGAGAGCATGAAGAACAAGACATGGTTTCCCTAAATGATCCGAGTACTGTTGAGGCCCTCAGAAACTGTGGGTTGCTCAAATACTTCAAGTTGTCTGGGATGAGGCAACAAATAGAACTATTGCAGTTCTTAGTTCATGCATGGGATCCAACAGATCAGGATTTTCACATAAGGGACAAAGTGGTCCCTATTATGATCAATGATGTTTACTTTCTTATAAGGTTGTCGAGACATGGTGCCCCCATTTCTCTTTCAGGTTCTTCCCGTGGGGGTGAATCAGTGAGGGACTATGTTCGACAATTCTGTCAGCCAAGTACACAGCCTATCAAAACATAAATATAATCATCAAAGATATTCATGATTTTCCTTTGAGAAAAATCCTTTTCACTATTACAAAGTTGGCAGGCAGTGTGACACTTCATCTAGCGAACAGATCATACATGCAGTATGCACTTGAGTGTCTTGAGCCAACTTTATTCAACTGGTGTGAGGCCATACTTTCTTCACTGAAAGAGAAGCTGACAAAGGTAAAGAGCGGTAAGATGAAGAATTTTAGCTATGGATCGCTCTTAATCGCTTTTACCTTAGAGAGAATTCCATTGATGCAACCTCAACATGTAACACTGGGTGTAACTGGTCCTAGAGATCCATGAATGCAGAGGTGGGTCAAATTGATGGCTAGACATGTTGGTCAGTAATCAATCACATTTTTATACTACATTCTTCAGTTGGCTTGATCGACAACACATTGTCATCGAGGAGCATCCATACACAGGGATGGATTTTCGTGGAGATCCAGAGTTGAGTTTACCAGTGGGCGCTCAATGGGGTGCTATAGGTAAATTTTTTTTGACCAAATGTTTTCTATTTTTAAGTTTCTACATGTTTTTGATGTTTCCAAGACTAAACTAAATTCGTTCTCATGCATACAGATGTTGGTGTTGTTCGAACTGTGGGAAATCAACAGGAGGCAGGTGGATCAGCACGGAGAAATGTTAGGAGAGAAGTTCTACAGGATTTGGATTTGACCGAGACACTGGAAGAGTTGCAGGATCACATAGAGGGGTTAACCCTTGGTATTCCGGATATCCGGATTGAGGAGTTACCTATGAGGCTGCAACGCCATACTATTGGTGTTCCTAGCCATTGGATGTGGCTATTACGCATGATAGCTTAGGCTGTGACCTATTATCATAAGCATCATTAGGTCTACTTAGGATGATTTTTGCATGCATTTTGAGTTTTTAGGTCTGATGACCAAACATGTCTTGCACACAAATTTTGTAAAAACTTTAAAACATCTATCTATTTTTTACTTTCAGAGTTTTTATATATGGTTATGTGCAATCCTATTCAACTAATGATGTGAATTGAAAATTTACTTTTACATGTGTCGCAAATGTCTGTTTAACACATAGTTCACTAATGAATCAATTAATGTGTTAAAGTTTCTGGAAATATGTTGATATTGAATATACTCAAAATGTCTTTCCAAAATATGAACTCTAAGGAATATATGAAGAATTTTTGGGTTTCGGATGGTATAAACGTTTGTTAGTTGCAGTACGACAAGTTTTGAGTCCAACCTAATGATGATTCAGCAAATGCCAAGTGAAATGGCATCAGAGAGAAGTTCGATCAACGCGCTATACTCGATGAAATTATTCATAGAATGATCGATACAAATCCCTTGAAAACTCACTATCTCGCCACTTGGAGTGAAAATGGCCCATGTTACAGCAGATAGCTTCTGCGTACTACGACTAGCACCATCAGCGTAACCAACGAATGGTTCCAAAGATTCCGACATCTGCAACAAATGAAAAGCGATTTACTTAACCACATAAAAATTCTAAAAGACACACTGACACCCACACATGCAATTAAAGCATATATACAATGATTTTAATACACTCAATTAAGCATAGTAACGTTTGAGGTACAACCCGTTTTGGGGCTGCGACAATGGAATTCCATCATAATCCACCAACTTGTAGGCACATTTTTCCAAAACATGCTTGACAATGTAAGGGCCCATCCATAGTGGTTCAAATTTTCCTGCTCTTAGTTTATCAACTTCCTGGTCATAAAGCAAGACTAGGTCTCCTTCTGAGAAAATGCGAGGCTTGACATTTTGGTCGTATTGTGCCTTGATTCGTTTCTTATGTGCTTCGTTAGCCAATGCGGCTTCACAATGGGTTTCATCCAGATGGATGAGTTCTAAGAAATGTGCTTCTTCATCAGAAGTGTTGGGTAACAGGTCAATTGTGAGTTTAAGAGATGAAATTTCACATTGTATCGACAAGATTTCCTCTAAACCATACACCAATTGAAAGGGTGTGAATCTAGTTGCATTCCTTACCGAGGTTCGATATGCCCACAAAGCAGAGTACAAGATTAAATGCCAATTTCGTTTATGAACCCCTATCATTCTTTGAAGCATTTGCTTTAGGACTTTGTTGATGGCCTCAACTTGTCCATTAGCTTGCGAATAATAAGGAGTAGAACTATCATGTGAAAGTCCTAACTTGGCAGTTAACTCAGTCATCATGTGATTGCGAAAATGTGACCCATGATCTGTAACTATAGCTTGTGGTATGCCAAACTGGGCAACCACGTAGTTGAAAAAGAAAAGTGCAGCTATCTCGCAACTGTTGTTTAATGTAGGCATTTCCTTGACCCATTTTGTGAAATAGTCAACGACGACTATAATGTACCCATGCCCCCCGGCTGAGTGAGGGTTACATGTCATGAAGTCAATGCCCCATTTGGCAAATGGTCCAACAACGATGACATGATGCAATGGTGCAGGTGGTAATCTAGCTTTACAGTCGTAGATTTGACATGCATGACAACTTCTGACGGCAATAATGAAATATTTGAATATGGTAGGCCAGAAGTAACCAGCATTGTTATCGGGAAAACTAGTGTCCATTCAGAGTTTCTAGTCCCACTAAGATGGGTAGCTATCTTAGAAACAAACAAACTAAAGTTACTTGTGTTTTCCTTTATGAGAGATAGATGAGAGAGAAGCAGAGAGTACCAACCTCAGTCTTTCGCTTGGCTCCTTGCTTGTTTCCTCTCCCCTTTGACAGAGCTTTGCCACTCTTTCCTTACTTGTCCCGCTTCAAAGAACACCTGTAGAGTCAAAGTAGCATAATACCATCAAAGCATAGAGATCTATAACCATAAAAAATATAGGATCAGATATATATTAACCATACAAATGCATATATCAATACAAGATTCAGAAATATACAAGAATATGGAGGAAAACTCAAATAGCTTTATTGATAGAAGTAGTAGAAGAGAGGATTACAACCCATTGGTCTGACCCAACGCCATCCTCCCAGCATGAAAGCCCTCTTCACCTCATGAAAAGATAGATCACCCAACACTATGATGTTCCACAGAGAAACCAACAGCACTTCCTTACAAGATACAAAATTCCAGCCTCTGGATCTCTAGGATGAGGGATCCATATATAGATATTTACAGGTGGGTGAGTCAGCTTCTGGGATTTTGATTAGTGTCATTTCTCTGATATTTCTTGGTTCCACTTGGAGATTTCATGATCTCTTACTCATCCCTGGGCGAATTCAGAGAGGCAAGTGTTAAATGGGCAGTTTCTAGAAGATTCTCTGGGTTTCCACCTAGCCAACTGCCTCTACCATTTGTCTGCTCTCGCTCATCACACCCTACAGAAGGGCTTTTCAGTATGCATCGCAATTTCTACATGTAGTAGGTGAGATGCATTGCACCCTTAGCACTGAGTAGTCTGTATGGTCCAGTTTTGACCAATTCTGAGTAGTTTTTCAGGGAGAACTTATGGGAGATGATGTAATTAGCTGACCTTGTTCCTTTAGGGTATGAAACAACACTTTTAGGGGCTTAGAAGCCCTTGGTTTATGGACATATGAGATTGGGGTTGCAGTGCCCAAATATGTCTATAACAGTTGCCCCCTAAAACATGAGGTCGTAAATCTTTTGATGTCGGGTGAAATGTTTTATCATGAGGATCCGAGGTTTTTCGAATTGGAAGGTGACCTATAATAAGATACAATGCAATACATTATATTCATAATATTTTCATGATCTAGCTGAGGCGGGAATTCCCATAATTAGCTTTATAAATTCATTTTCATGTACATAGGACAGACAACCGTCTGTGTGGCAGACTGATGATTCTGGTAGAGCCATCATCCCTTAGCTTGGATGATTATCTGTGCAGCTATGATGTACATTTGATGTCTTTATATTCTTGAATATATCACAGCCCGAATGGATGAAACTAGATCCAGGGTTTGCAAACTCGTTCAATCTTCGCTCGAAGTACAAGTCAATCCATGTGAAAGGATGTTCTGATGTCGAACATGGAAAGACATTGCCTGATTACTAGCCAATGATGTAAGCTATTAATAGGCGCGAGAGGAATCACCAATAATGATAATGACCCTCAAGGTACGGTAGTACAATTCACGTGGTACGAATGCATGAGTCGATGTTGAACACCATGCAAAATCTTCTGGTCGAAGGCCATTGATGTAAACCTGTCGCCGAAAGTGAGAAACTTGCCATTAAGGCATGCAGGCTTCAAAGTACTAAAAGGGTTGTTCCTAAGTCAACTTCTTGGATAATGAGCTAATGTCAACAAGAAGTGACCCGTCGTAGGAGGGCCTTAATGAATCCCACATCTACGACACGAAACAGAGCAAATGATTTTGTGGAGGTGAAAATAATCTGATGATACAAGGTTCAGGGTGGCGGTCATGAAAGAATGAAGCATGAAGATATTGCAGCAGATGAGACATAAGCTGGGTTGGTGAATTCTCTGAGTGACTTCTCTTGAACATATCGGCGACACTGAAATGGATTGGTAGCGTTAACCCCAAAGATGGATGGTACGGAGGACCAATGGTGATATGACTGATGAACGGAATAACCCAACCCGACTGAATCATGGTGATGGAGTGAAAGTGTCATGTTCAAGAGCGACCTGCTACCAATAAAGTTTCTTCAATTTTCTTCCCAATTTTTCCACAGTCATTACTGACCAGTACCTCTTTATTTTTGTCAAGCTTGAGGAGGATAACATATGCTTCTTCTATAATTTGCCCTTCGGGCAAACCCATCGCTATGTTTTAACGAGCCTAGCAATAGTGAAACTCACTCTTGTCTGCATGGACAAGTTTGTCGCTATTGTTTTAACGAGTTTAATGACAAAGATAACTTGGTCCTTTTCAATTTTAGAGAGTCTGAAAAGAGATGGAAAGGAAACTCCAGTAATCCTTTTTCGTAATATAATCCCTTAAGTCCGAAAAAGTATAAAATAATACGAAAGGGATGACTTTCGATAGTTTTAACGAGTCGAACAAGACAAGTGCTCGATCTTTTGTGTAATGATCCCTCAGGTCCAAAAAGATTAAAATCTAGAGGAGGGATGGCACTTCCAATCACTTTAACAAGCTGGAGAGGCCAATTTCTTGGCAATCTTTTCATATTTTACGAGTCAGATGAAAAGAGCTTAAAGGAGACTCGTTTTTTGAGGAACAAGTGATGTTTTTAGATAGCAGTTGGTTCCAGGTAATTTTTGGAACTTTTGAATCACGACAGTGTAAAGAAGATGGCTAATAGAATCACTCGTCGCAGTTGTTCCTGAAAAGGGGTAGAAAATCAAATGGAGGCGTATGATCGGCTAAAAAAGAGTGGAGGTGATGGTAAGAACACGACCAAGGCTCAAAAGCTGATGATTATGCGATCGCAATGGTTATTTACCGAAGGATGGGTTCATTTTTTAATGAGCTTAAACTTTGAGGGAACATATGCTCATTGCTAGGTTTATTTTTTAACGAGCTTGAACTTTGCGTAAACCTGCTTGTGATAATAGTCAAAGATGTTTGATTCACCATTAACACTATGCTCTCTTGACAGTCGTACTACCTATTCAATTGCTCCATCAAACTGATTAGAAATGTACATACATGCTTGAAAATGAGTAAAAAGACTAATACCTTACTTGAATTACGTGAGTAATAACATAAAAGTAGTTTTTACCCCTCATTTTACCATTTCATTCAAATTTGGGATTGTTGGAGCTCTGGAGGTGCATTTCCCCTTGATTTTCATCAGCTGATTCTGGGAGATTCTGTGGACGATTTTCGACACCATCTAGACCAGGTAGGAGCTAAACCTGAGCTCTTCAATTGCATTCTTTCCTTTTCTGATTCTGAGCATGTTTTCTTGCTTTTCTGAGCCTCTGGGGTTTGAACATTTCGTTCTCTCCCCATCGCACCTAGTACACATCAAAAGGTGCGATGCATACTGAGCTGGCCATTGGCCAATCAGTATGCATCTCACCCAGTACACAGCTAGGGTGCGATGGGCACAAGGAGGAAAGTTTATGCACTGATTTTTGATGGAATTTTTGCCTGTTTTTGCCCAAATCAGGATCCTAATTCTTCTCTTGTTTGTTTTTCAAAGATTCATCGGAGCAAGATGGTCATTACATGGTGTGAATGCAAGCATGAAGAGGAGGATATGATTGCCTTACATGATTCGGATACGGTAATTGGATTGTGGAATTGTGGCTTGCTCAAGTTCTTCCGCATATCTAGCATGAGGCAACAAATCAACTTGTTGCAATATCTTCTCAATGCCTGGGATCCTACCAACCAAGTGTTCCAGATTAGAGGTAAATCCATCCCTTTGACTATTGAGGATGTCTACTTTTTGACCGGTTTGTTGAGGCGTGGTGCCCCTCTCTCACTATCAGGTTCCGCTCGTGGGGGCGAATCTGTGAGGGATTATATTCGCCAATACTATAGAGATGGATCTCATCGGAGCAGGGACGGCAAGATCAGCATTATAGATGTTACTGATCGGTCCTTGAGGACTATCTCATTCACCTTTGCTAGATTGGCTGGCAGCGCGACTCTTCACTTGGCCAACAGGTCCTATATATAGTATGCTTTGGAATGCCTTGAACCAAAGGTATTCAACTGGTGCGATGCAGTACTTCCGGTGATAAAAGAATAGCTTAGCAAGGTGAAAAATGGAAGATCCAAGAACTTTGGTTATGGTTCTATTCTGACTGCTTTCGCCTTGGAGAAGATCCCACTAATGCAACCACAGTACATTTCAATCGGACTACCAGCACCGATAGAGCCACAGATGCAGAGATGGGTTGACCTTATGGACAGACATGTTGGTCAATCACAGATTCCATTCTCTGATGCCTTCTTCAAGTGGTTCAACCATCAGCAAATGGTGTATGTCGAGTATCCATATGCCGGGATGGATTTCCAGGGTGACCCAGATTTGGTGTTGCCGGTTGGTGAGCAGTGGGGTGTCATAGGTAAAAAATCTCTGACCATGTCTCTGTTTATTGCTTTTATAATGTTCTTGTGTTTTTTAAATGTTATGAAGACTAATAAAACTCATGTATCTATGTAGATATTGGACCAGTGCAACCAGCAGTGCTCCCAAGGGTTGCAGCTGCCATTCTAGCAGGAGAGGCTGTAGGGAGGGCTTTCCTTCACGATCTGGATGTAGCCGAGACCCTTTCAGTGTTGCAAGATCAGATCGAGGGCCTCACCCTTGGTATTCCGGATGTGAGGACCGATGAGTTACCTCTGAGATTACAACGCCATACTACTGGCGTGTCGAGTCGATGGACTAGGCTCCTACGCATGATCGCATAGGCGGTGACTTGTTATCACCAGCACCATTAGTCTAGGGTGCTTTCCTGCATTTTTGAGTTTTTGGGTCGTGTGACCGATTTTGTCTTGGACACAGAACATTTTGTAAAAACTATAAACAATTATATATTTTTTATTTTCAGAGCTTTATTTTGGTTAAGTTATGTGATCCTGAAGCAAATGTTGATGAAATGCTTTTCTTTTATAAATGTTTCAAATGTCTATCTAACACATAATTTGCTAGTGAGTTAGTTAATGTGTTTAAGTTTGTGGAAATGTGTTGATACTGAATAGAATCAAACTGCCTTTCCAAAATTCTGACCCTTAGGAACATACGATAGATAGCTGGATTCCAAATGGAATAGATGCCGGTAAACTGTAGAATGACGAGTTGTGAGTCTAGCCTGACGACAAGCCAACGTATGCATGGACGATGGCATCAGAGAGGAGCTCCATCAACGCACTATATTCAGCGATGTTATTCATTGACCGACCAGTACATACCCCTCTGAAACTCACTAACTTGCTGCTTGGATCAAAGATGGCCCAGGTTGCAGAAGATAGGTTCCGTGTACTATGACTAGCTCCGTTGGCGTATCCAACAAATGATTCCAATAGGTTCGACATCTGCAACAAATGAAAAAATGGATTACCTAACCAAAAATGATCACTCTTGACGAAAACAAAAATGTAACAAAAGCATATGAAGAGATTACTACGCTTAGTCAAGCATAGTAACGCTTAAGGTACAACCCATTTTGGGGCTGTGACAGTGGAATCCCATCGTAATCTACTAGCTCGTAGGCTCCTTTTGCTAATACATGCTTAACAATGTAGGGACCCATCCACAAAGACTGGAACTTACCTGCTCCCAATTTATCGGATTCCTGATCGTAAAATAAGACCAAGTCACCTTCTAAGAAGACATGGGGTTTGACATTCTTGTCAAATTGTGCCTTGACTTGTTTCTTATGCACTTCGTTAGCCAAGGTGGCATCATGACGGGTTTCATCCAATTGGATTAATTCCAAGAAATGAGCCTCTTTCTCTGAAGTTCTGGGGAGAAGGTCGACTGCGAGCTTGAGAGATGAAATCTCACACTGAATCGGTAAGACTGCTTCCGGGCCATATACCAGCTGAAAGGGTGTAAATCCGGTTGCATTTCTTATCGATGTCCAGTATGCCCATAAGGCCGAGTATAGGACTAGGTTCCAACTCTGTTTATGGACTCCAATCATCCTTTGCAGCATGCGCTTCAGGACTTTGTTGATCGCCTCAACTTGTCCATTAGCTTGCGGATAATACGGAGTGGAACTGTCATGGGACAGTCCTAATTTGGCAGCCAATTCAACCATCATGTGATTACGGAAATGCGATCCATGATCTCTGACTACAGCTTGTGGAACACCAAATCTGGAGACTACATGATTAAAAAAGAAAAGAGTAGCCGTTTCACCATTGTTGTTTAATGTAGGCATCGCCTCGGCCCATTTCGTATAATAGTCAACGGCAACTATGATATACCCATGCCCCCCAGCCGAGGTGGGGTTACATGTCATGAAATCTATGCCCCATTTTATGAATGGCCCAACAGCAACTACTGGATGTAGAGGTGTGGGTGGTATTCTGGTTTTGCGGTCGAAGATTTGACAAGCATGGCAACTTCTGACTGCGGTTATGCAATCTTTGAACATTGTTGGCCAGAAGTAACCTGCTCATAAAATCTTTTGCGTCGTAGCATAACCAGATTGATGCCCCCCACACACGCTTGAATGACAATCATTCAGGACTTTTTCGGCCTCCTCATGGGTAAGGCACCTTCGCAGAACTGTATCGATACCTCGATGGTAAAGTGTATCACCAACGATCATGTAGTCTTTTGCTTGGTATCGAGTACGTCATTGTCTTGAGCGAGAGGTATTAGGCCTATATGCTTGGGTTTGGAGATAGATTATTATATCTCCATACCACAAATCGCTCGAAGATATCAGAAACAAAGATTCATCCACGATTGATGCTCTGGATGTTGAATCGTTGGACGATGATGGGAAGTCACATAGTAACTCTGTGAAAACTAGAGATTTCTTTGATTTGGATGTTACGAATTCCAGATCAAACTCTTGCAAAATAGCTATCCATTTCGAATATTTGCCCCCAAGTAACTGACGTGACAATATGTAAGTCATAGGGTTGCAATCTGACAAAATGATAGTTTTGCGAAAGAGGATCAGGGAAAATTTTAAGAACCCCTTCTAAATTTACATGTATAATAAATGGGCGAATATCCATGGTATATAGGAAAAATGGAAGGCGATTTTATCAATAATATGATATGTATATATAATATTTTGGCGAATCTCTCACCAGGCATGGCGAATATTTTACTCAATTATAAGATCTTGTGTTTATTGAATACACATATGAAATCATTGCATTTCTTTAAAATATCTTTTGAAATAAAAATTACCGAAATTACATATCGATAACCTAGTAGGTGTAGGATAAAATTCACTCGTGCCATTCACAGAAAGCATGAGAAAAAACCTAATACTATATATAAAACCAAGAAAAATTCAAATTCATCACTTCTAGGGAACTCGTAACCACCCTACCAATACACAAGTATGTTCTTGTTTGCAATTAGAAAAATTACCCAAATTACAATATGTTTACTCCAGCATATGTTGGAAAGTTATAGAAGGATGACTAGTGCAATCAATCCATTCCTTTTAGCTCTGGATTTGTTTCAGTTTAAAACAGAAGTATACAAATATACTTGTCCAATGTCTATGCTTTAACCATTCACCTTAAGATGTTTTTACAATATAATTTCCTAAGTCTATTTAATATCTTCATTATCATAAAAACCAACCTATACCCATCTTAACTCCACATCTACCACTCTTAGGGGGATGAAATCTATTTATCCTTCTGAGCACTTTGTAGACCCAGAATTAAGATGGATCTAAGATGATAGAATTTCCCCTTTAAATAGTCTATGCTCACATGAATACCATGGTATTACCATGGGTCAATACCATGGGTTATCATAAACCTGGAGCTTAAAAATTACTATTAGTAATTTATAAAAATTAATAAAATTAATAGTTGATTTTTATTTTATTTTTTATTTTAACCAAACTAAAATGTTTAACATACATTAAATTACAACATCCATTTTTACTCTTGATCGGATCAAATATTTTTTCACTCTATGCTAGTTTTCATATCACGATATTTGATACCTCTAGGGGGTTAGTAGATCCAGAGTAAAAATGGATCTATTCTGGTTTAATTCCCCCATTTAAATAGGCTACATTCCAGGTGAATACCATGGGTCAATACCATGTGCCATTTTGGTGAATACCATGGGTCAATACCATGTGCCATTTTTATTTTTATTAATACTAATATTAGGGATAATGATGTTTTTTTGCATGGTATTAATAACAATCTAGTCCATGGTATTTGTCCCATAGTATTTTTCCCATAGGTTTCACCTAAATATAACACATTTTTTGAGTGTTCGTAAATATAAGGTGACTTATGGAGTAAATATAAAAAAATGTTTTATTTGTTTACCATACCTCTCATTTATTTACCATGCGCCTAGTTTATTTATATTTTTATTTATTTACCATACCTTTTGAGTAAGTATAAAAATACGTTTTATTTATTTACCATACCTCCACTTTACTTATATTTTTATTTGTTTACACCCTTGCATGTATATAAGGTGACTTATGGAGTAAATATAAAAAATGTTTTATTTATTTACCATACTTATCATTTATTTATATTTTTATTAATTTACCATACCTCTTTTATAAATATGGTATTTAGGCCTTTGGCCCATAGGATTCACTTAAATAAAACCTATTCTTGAAAATGGGCGAATGGATTCACTTAAATAAAACCTATTCTTGAAAATGGGAGAATGGAAGGTTGTAACTCCTAATTTGAAGGGCTAAATTTACCTTTTTTACCCTTTCCCTTAAAAGAAGGTGGGCTATTTGAGGTGATTTGTAAAAATGTACTATGATACAAAATAATCGCCCACTAAAAATTTAAAACCCCTTAATTTCGCCAAAGGGCGAAGATTCGCCCCTAAAATCACCCCTAAAGAGGATATAGTGTCAAAATCTCTGTACTGCTTGAATAGCTGCAAGAGCCAGCTTTTCAACATAGGAATATTTTCTTTCTGTATCATTTAAGTTTCGACTTAAATAATAGACAGGATGTTCGATTCTATTGCCTTCTTGAATTAAAACCATTGCGATGGTCGTATCTATCGCAGCTAGATACAGGTTAAAGTCCCTTTGATAGTCAGGAGCGTACATTAATGATGCTTTCATTAGGGATTCCTTTAGAGCATCAAAGGAAGCTTGCGCAACCCGATCCCAGTTGAAGGGTACTTCTTTTTTCAAAAGACGTGTATAACCTTTAGCAAGTTCGGCGTAATTTGGAATGAACCTCCTTAGAAAGTTTGCTTTCCCTTGGAGTTTCTGAATCTGAAGTAAATTTGAAGGTGGAGGCATATCGATGATTGCCTAAACCTTACATGGGTTGAGATGAATCCTGTCCTTTGAAACCACAAAGCCAAGTAAACGACCAGAACTGACACAAAACGCACACTTGTGCGGATTGAGTCGTATCTTGTAGTATCCGCAACGTAGAAATATAGCTCTCAAATGCTGCGGATGATCAGTCTTCTTTCGTGAATGAGCTGGAAGATTGTCGAGATATGGTTGAATTATGTTCTTGATGTCATGGAAGGCATAATTCATAGCCCTCTGAAAAGTTGCCCCTGCGTTCTTTAAACCGAAAGGTAACTTGCGGTACGCGAATGTGCCCCACGGACAAATAAATGCAGTCTTTGACTGGTCCCGTGGGCGGATATTTATTTGATTACAGCCGAAAATCCATCCATAAATGAAAATATTTCGCATCCGGTGCATTCATCAATTATCTAGTCGATGAAGGGTGTAGGATAGTTGTCCTTCAGACAAGCTTGGTTTACATCCCTGTAATCGACGCACACTCTAATCGTTCCCTGCTTTTTCATCACAGGAACAATATTCGATACCCAATTAGTTAGAGGAACCGGGTAAATGAAACCAGCATGTAAAAATTTTTCAACTTCTGCCTTGATGGCAGCGACTTTCTTCGGGTGCACCTGCTGAAGCCGTTGTCGTACCGGTTTGACATCTGGATACATCTTAATTTCGTGTTCAACTATGCTCGAATCAATGCTTGACATTTCTTCATATGACCATGCAAAGACATCTCTGAACTCGCGAAAGAGAGCACAATGTATTTCCAGTTTTGAAGAAGAACAAGATTTTCCGACATGAATATTCTCTACAACATCTGGCTTGGTCGAGATATTTATGGCGATAGTTTCTTCAATATTGGACAGATTTCGCTCGGAATCCACCGCACTTATAGTATTTGATATAAAATCAAAAACTGAAGGATGATCAAGGTCGTTGGAACAATCTTCGTGGTAATTCAGAAGATTGGAACGATGGTGGTAATCTTCCCATGGTTCCTCTCCTATCATCATTGATTGAATGATCCCTTCGCCTGTAGAATGTACATGCGACCAAGGATATGAAGAGGTGTCATATCCCTTAGACCTATCTATCCAAACACTCGATGAGCATTGATTTGGGTTTGCCGCCCAGGCCAAGAAAATTGATTGCTACAATATTTCTATTGGGCCTGGAGGCAATACCTGGTAATGATCCATGCTAACATCATGTTCAGAAATCTTCTAAATCTTTGTGGATATAGAAGATACCATATTTCAGGTCTCCACTGTGGCTACTTCCGCCAGATTACTTGGAGACGGTAGAGAAAAAGTATCCATCAATGTAGGGTCTTTTAGGAGGCCTACTGCGATATTTTGAAGTGATTGAGAGCTTCCATGGATCATCGGGATGCTTCCCGTAACTTGTGAACTGTTGGGGAGGAAGGTTTGTTGGTCAACGATTGTAATTCCTCCTTGAAAAGGCAACGCAATCTTTCTAAAGTATGTTGACACAACAACAGCCATGGAATAAATTCAGGGCCTTCCCAGTTACTTAAAATCCTGTATGGGGTGTATGTCCGTCTATTGAATGCTTTTAATGTCGTCAACGATCGCGACAAGGGTGGTGAGCCTAATGTTTTCCAACAACTCATTGACATAATACATGTAGATACCCCCTCATCAATAATTAATCGATGAACAGTTTCGATGAGGGCTTTCACTTGGATGAGGAAAACGAGTTGAGCTGGTAATTGGGGTTCATATCCTTTATGATTAAAGGCCAAAAGATTGGAATCCGCTGGGTCAATCCCACCTATTGCTGATAATAGAGCCTGCTTTCGGGAGGGGCAATTTTGCAGTACTTCAAGTGTCAACATAGCGGATGGCGATTGGACCAGATCCTACACTATATTATAATTCTGTGCAACTCAGGCACGAGGATTAAATGTTGATTTGTGTACTACTCCCTTTGGTGGCTTTATTGTTAGCTCAGGAATGATGGGTGGCACAACTTCGGTCGAAGTTGTTGTCGAACTACTAGGTTGATCAATAGCCTTGTTGTTCGATAGCTGTGGATTCCCATAATCTTTATTCCCCGTCGATATCAAAGCATAATTTTGTTTTGAAATGGACAACATAAGCACTTGGGATGGGGAAGCATTTTCGCTAGCAACCAGATTGGTTTCTGGGTTTGGAAACGGATCAGTCAATACCACTGAGGTTTTTGAGTTCTTGAAGAATTTCTTAATCTCAGCTTTATGTGGACAATATTTCGTCCAATGATCCTCATCGCATATGTGACATGCCGAAGGAGGCTTCCTTTGACCAGAATGGTTTGCAGAAGATTTTTCAGGAGACGAATCATCCTGTTTCTTCTTTTTTCTTTTCCCTTTCTTCTTGCCCCCTGGTTGCTTCGGTTCTTTGCCTTTGTCAGTCGACATGGCATTAACCAGATATGTGAGTGGCTGTTGTGTTACCGGGAATAGTGTCTATGTAGAGCTGCTAATCCCACTAAGGCTGGTAGCTACCTTAGAAACAAACAAACTAAAACTACTTTCGTTTTCCTTTATGAGAGATAGATGAGAGAAGAATAAAGGAGACCAACCTCTGTCTTGCGCTTGGTTCCTTGTTCGATTCCTTTCCCTTATGATAGATCTTTTGCTACTCGCTTCTTCATCCACCCAGCTTCGCAGGGTACCTGTAGAATCAAAGAAGCATAATACTATCCAAGAACATAGATCTATTATCATAAACAATATAGGATTAGATGTACATTGACCACACAAATGCATAAAACATTAATCATACAAACATGTGGAGGAAAACTTGAATAGCTTTATTGATAATCAAGAAAGAGCCAAGAGAATTACAACCAATTGTTCTGACCCAGCATCATCCTCTCAGCAAGAAGCCCTTATTCACCTCATGAAAAGCTTAGATCACCCAACACTATGATATTGTACTAAGAAACCAGCAACACTTCCTTACAAGATACAAAATTCCAGCCTTTGGATCTCTGGGATGAGGGATCCATATATAGATGTTTACAAGGAGGGTGAGTTAGCTTTTGAGATTTGATTAGTGTCTTCTCTCTGATAGTTCTTGATTCCACTTGGAGATTGATGATCTCTTATTCATCCCTGGGTGAATTCATAGAGACAAGTGTCCTGGGGAAGTTTCTAGAAGATTCCAAGATCATCCACTTAGCAAACTACTTCCGCCATTTGTCTACTCTCGTCCATTGCACCCCATAGAAGGGCTTTTCAACATGCATTGCACTTCCCGAGTGCATTTAGGTGGGATGCATCGCACCCTGGCCATGGAGCAAGTGAAATGATCCAGTTTTGACCAGTTCTGAGTAGTTTTTCATGGAGAACTTCTGGGAGATGATGTAATCAGTTGACCTTGTTCTTTTAGGGGTTGGAACAACACCTTTAGGGACTTAGGAGCCCTTGGTTTATGGACATTTATGATTGGGGTTGCAGTGCCCAAAAATGTCTATAACAGTTGCCCCCTAAAGCATGAGGTCGTTAATTTTTTATGTCGGGTGAAATGCTTTATCATGAGGATCCGAAGTTCTTTCAAGCTGGAAGGAGACCTGTAATAAGATACAATACAATACATTTTATTCATAATATTTTCATGATCTAGCTGAGGCGGGCATTCCCATGCTCAGCTTTATAAATTCATTTTTTATGTACATGAGACAGACAATCGTCTGAGTGTAGACTGATGATTCTGGTAGAGCCATCATCCCTTATATTGGATGATTATCTTGTGCAGCAATGATGTACATTTGATTTTTTTATTTTCCTGAATATATATCGCAGCCCGGATGGATGAAACTAGATCCGGGGTCTTCAATCTCTTTGGATCTTCACTCAAAGTACAAGTCGATCCATGTGAGAGATGTTCTGGAGTCGAACATGGAAAGACATCGCCTGATTACCAGCCAATGATGTAAGCCGTTAACAGGCACGAGAGGAATCACCGATAATGATGATGACCCTCAAGGTACTATAGTACTCGCGTGGTGTGAATAAAGGACTTGGCGTCGAACACCACGCAAAATCTTTCGGTCGAAGGCCATTGATGTAAACCTGTCGCCGAAAGTGAGAAACTTGCCATTGAGGCATGCAAGCTTCAAAGTACTGAAAGGGTTGTTCCTAGATCGACTTCTTGGATAATGAGCTGATGTCGACAAGAAGCGATCCGTCATAGGAGGGCCTTAGTGAATCCCACATCAATGACACAGAACGGAGCAAATGATTTTAATGGAGGTGAAAACGATCTAGTGATATAAGGTTCAGGGTGGCGGTCATGAAAGAATGGAGCGTAAATGTATTGCAGTGGGTGAGACACAGGTGAATTCTCTAAGCGACTTCTCTTGAACATATCGGCGACACTGACATGATGGATTGGTAGCATTAACCCCATATGTGGATGGTGTGATGGAACCATGGTGATGTGACGAGTGAATGGAACAACCCAACCCGACTTGGATGCGGAGTGAAAGTGTCATGTTCAAGAGCGACTTGCTACCAACAAAGTTTCTTCAAGTTTTCTTCCCAATTTTTCCCCAGTCATTGCTGACCAGTACCTCTTTATTTTTGTCAAGCTTGAGGAGGATAACATATGCTTGTTCTATAATTTTCCCTTCAGGCAAACCCATCGCTATGTTTTAACGACCCTAGCGATAGTGAAACTCGTTCTTGTCTGATATGGACAAGTTTGTCGCTATTAGGTTTTAACGAGTTTAACGACAAAGATAACTCGGTCCTTTTCAATTTTAGAGAGTCTGAAAAGGGACGTAAAGGAAACTCCAAAAATCCTTTTTCGTCATCTAATCCCTTAAGTCCGAAAAAGTATAAAATAATACAGAAGGGATGAATTTTCGGTACTTTTAACGAGCCGAACAAAACAAGCGCTCGATCTTTTTGTGTAATAATCCCTCAGGTCCAAAAAGATTAAAATCTAAAGGAGGGATAGCACTTCCGGTCACTTTAACGAGCTAGAGAGGCCAATGGCTCGGCAATCTTTTCATATTTTACGAGTCAGTTGAAAAGAGCTTAAAGGAGACTCGTTTTTGAGGAACGAGTGATAGATTCGGGTAGCAGCTGATTCCAGGTAAGGTTTGGAATTTTCCAATCATGGCAGTGTCACAAGGATGGCTAACAGGATCACTCTTCGCAGCTATTCCTCAAAAGGGGTAAACAATCAAATGGGGGTGAATGATCAGCCAATACAGAGTGGAGGTGATGATGAGAACACGACCAAGGCTTCAAAGGCTAATGGTAATACATTCACAATGGTTATTTACCGGAAATTGGTTCATTTTTTAATGAGCTTAAACTCTGGAGGAACATTTGCTCATTGCTTATGTTTATTTTTTAACGAGCTTGAATTCCGCGTTAAAACTGCTCGAGGCGGGTTTATTTTTTAACGAGCTTGAACCTTGCAGTAACACTGCTCGTGATAAGTTTGCATGCCCCTAGCATAATAACGCAAATCGAGGTGCATGCCCCCCAAGCTTCATTGCATTCAACTCGGTGGTTGGAATGAAGGTTTACCTTTGAGATTTGGAAAGGGATTTGTTTCATTTTTTAATGAGGTTGACACAGTAAAAGAACTATCCTCATGACTCCTTGTTTCATTTTTTAATGAGGTCGACACGAGATAAGAACCGTCCTCGGAATCCACCGTATTTACAATATTTGATAGAAAATCAAAAATTGAAGGATGATTAAGGTCATTGGAATAATCTTCGTTGTAATCCGGGAGATGGGAACGATGGTGGTAATCTTCCCATGGTGCCTTCCCTAACATCATTGACTGAATGATTCCTTTGTCTGTAGAATGTACATGCGAACAAGGATCTGAAGAGGTACCATATTCCTTAGACCTATCTATCCAAACACTCGATGAGCATTGATTTGGGTTTGCCCCCCAGGCCAAGAAAATTGATTGCTACAATATTTCTAAAATGGCGATGATCCATGCTGACAAAATGTTTAGGAATCTTCCGAATCCATTAGATATAGAAGATTTCATATTGCAGGTTTCCACTGTGGCCACTTCCGCCAGATTACTCGGAGGCGGTAGGGAAAAAGTACCCATTAAGGCAAGGTCTTTTAGGAGACCTACTCCGATATTTTGAAGCGAATGATTGCTTCCATGGATCATTGGAATGCTTCCCGTAACTTGTGAACTGTTGGGGAGAAATGTTTGTTGGTCGACGATTGTAATTCCTCCTTGAAAGGGAAATGCAATCTTCCTGAAGTAGGTCGACACAACTACGACCATGGCATATATCTAGGGCCTTCCCAGTAGGATGTTGTAATCGAGGTTTCCGTCGATTACTTCAACATCAATTTCTACTGTTTTACCCCCTAGTTCAACTTGCAACTTACTTAAAATCTCGTATGGAGTGTATGATCGTCCATCAAATGCTTTTAACATTGTTGATGATCGCGACAAGGGTGGTGAGACTAAATTTTTCCAGCAATTCATCGACATAATACATGTAGATGCCCCCTCATCAATAATTGTTCGATGAACAGTTTTGTTGAGGGCTTTCACTTGAATAAGGAAAGCTAGTTGAGCTGGTAACTGAGGGTCATATCCTTTGTGATTAAAGGATACAAGATTGGAATCCGTTGGGTCAATCCCACCTATTACTGATAATAGATCCTGCTTTTGGGAGAGGCAATTTTGTGGTACCTCAAGTGTCGACATAGCGGACGGCGATTGGGCCAGGTCCTCTACTATATTATAATTTTGTGCTACTTTTGCACGAGGATTAAATGTCGATTTGTGTACTACTCCCTTTGGCGACTTTATCATTGGTTCAGGAATGATGGGTGGCACAACTTCAGTCAAAGTTGTTGTCGAACTACTAGGTTGTTCATTAGCCTTGTTATTCGACAGCTGTGGATTCCCGTAATATTTATTCCTTGTCAAAGCATCATTTTGCTGCTTTGAGATAGACAACATAAGCACTTGGGATCGGGAAGCATTTTGATTAGCAACCAGTTTGGTTCCCGGGTTTGGAAATGGATCAGTCAATACTGCTGAGGTTTTTGAACTCTTAAAGAGTTTCTTAACTTCAGCTTTATGTGGACAATCTCTCGTCCGATGATCCTCATCGCATATCTAACACCCCGCAGGGGGTTTCCTTTGCCCAGAAGGGTTTGCAGAAGGTTTTTCAGGAGATGACTCATCCTGCTTCTTTTTTCTCCCTTTCTTTTTCTTCTTGCCCCCTGGTTGCTTCAGTTGTTTGCCCTTGTCGGTCGACATGGCATTTATCTCTGAGGCGAGAAGTTCTTCATTTGTATTTTGATCAGAACTCTTACGGGCTTTCTTAGATGTAGCCTTTGTCGATTTCGTTCTTGTCGTACCTATCATGCCCTCGCCGGCATGAGAGTCTTTGTTTGATTTAGGAGGGGCAGGAATGGACAATTCCGGTCTAGGAGCATCAGGTATTTTATCGTAGAGCGTGCCAGATTGAGTATAGATCAAGTCTAGATATTGTGCACGAGCAATAACTTTCTCTTCAGTGACGACTCCTCCCTTTGCCACATCTTCTGTGATAGAAGGTAATAAAGACTTAATAAACCATTCAGCTAAAAGCTTATCAAGAACATACGTCTTTACCATTCTACGACGACGTCGCCACTCATGAATATGATCAGATATGTGAGTGGCCATTGTTTGTTTGAAATTGGTAAGAAGCTCTGTTCCCATTTCGTACCTTATGGGTAACTGAAAATGGGTTAAAAAGGTTGTGGCTAGGGCACTGAAGTTATCAAACGAAGCTCTAGGTAATTCGATATACCATTTTGCTGCCGGACCAGTTAATGTTCGCTGAAAAAGGCGAAGCCTAATCGAATCATCGTTTAGAGTGTTAGATGAACACCACAGATGAAAGGTCATCACATGATTCGATGGGTCTTCACCCGGATTTCCATTAAATTTATGAATATCTGACAGAAGTTTATGTGGAATCGCTGGCCACCAAGGGGCATAAGCAATTGGATCATTCATCAGCCGGTTTAGATCTGGTAATTCTAGAGTTGCTACAAAAGGCAACTGTTGATTCAGGTTAGGCAAAGCATACCCAGGATAAGATGGAATCGCCTGAGCAGTGGGTCTTTGCATACCAGCATAATGTACTTGATGCTGGTAACTTTGATAAGGTTGATGGGCATAACCATTATAATATGGTTGTTGATAACCGCTTTAGAAATGCGGTTGCCCATTACTTACAAAGACTTGTTGCTCAGGTCCTTGATATGATTGATGGAATGGCGGTTGTTGAGATTGAATCAGCCATGGTTGTTGGACCATTTGATGTTGCCCAATACTGGATGATTGACCAAGATGAGGAGTCATAGTACTTGTTTGAGCCTGAGTCGCTCTAGATAAGGAGGCACTACCCTGAGGTTGTGATTGAGTCGTTGAGACAAGAGGCTGTTGTATTGCAACCTGAGAAACTTAGGGTTGACATACAACAGGTAGCGCTTGTACTTGCGACGCAGTCACCATAGCAGGTATAGTGGGAATATTCGACACAGGGTGGACTGGTTGCATTGAATATACAACCCTTGGTTGCTGAGGCAGTATTGGTACCCAACTGCTGGATGTAATTCCAGTTTGACCTGAACTTTGTTGTAAACTCTCATATGGTTGTTCTCCGGGAGGGAACAATGAAAAGGCATACTGCCCTCCATATGGTAGCAATCCAGTACTTAAAGGGTAGATTGGCCTTTGAAGACACATTGGATCAATTTGTTGAGTTTCAACATAAGAAATACCAAATGATAATCCGGATGAAGAAATAGGAACTGACCATGTCGTCAAAACAGTCCCTGATTGGACTCCGGCTTGTTGTTGATAACTCGCCGGGACAGATGTTATACCGGTGAACATCGTTGGAGTAGCAACAGGAGGCTCTGCCGTTGCTGCGTCAAATGACACAGTCCTGGATGTCGACGGTTGTTCAGACATATCTAGTCTATCCAAAAGATTTCCTAGCGATTCTACAAGAACTTGCGATGAAGGGAGACTAACTTCTAAGACCAACGAGGGAACAGTGACATTATTCCGATTAAAATAAATTTTATATGCTTTGACACAACTTGTTTTTTCAATTTTTAAGAGTCGAGAAAAAACAAAAGATGACTCTAGTCGCCTTCGATTTTTAATGAGCCTGAAGTGACAAGTGCTCAAATGGACCTTTTCCGTTAAGGAGTCTGAAAAGGAACGAAAGGGACTGCTCTGGAAATCTAGATAGAGGGATTACCAAACCAATCGAAAAACTGCAGAATACTTTTTACGGTATGGCAGTCAATCTTCCCGAATGCTGTGTTCAGTGCATTGTGATCGATAGGGCGGCAGACACGACTTCCTATGGATAAAGGATTAAACCTATTGTGGTCTCCCAAAATATACTCGACGGTACATGGGAGCACAAGTCCGTACTGGCACTTATCGTCTCAAAGTGGAGGAATCACCCAACCAACAATGAAAACAACAGTTACCAGGCTTTACGACGCCGGAATACGTCTCTAGCCTAGACTTCTAGATGTTGTGCGTTAGGTTGCAAAGCGTTTTTAGATTCATTAAATTTATTTTATAGTTGATCTTGCTTAAGAAATTTTCCTTTCAGGTTCACCGCGTGATGTAGATGTACAATTCCTAAAATGCAATATAAGATGATAAACAGTCGTTTAGTCTTCTTTTTGCAAATGAAAATAAGAGAGATGGCGTTCTTTCAACAAAGAGAAAAGAGCACACACTATATGCATTGTCCTAAATCAAACCAACAAACAGTCTAAATGCAAATGCACATGCATGTATTTGTTTTTAGCCTTCTTAATGTATAAATGATAAAAAGAAAGCTAAGTGCAAATTTGAATTATTTTTTCAAAGCGACAATTCCTAACAAGTTTCTTTTCAAAACAAAATGAGGACAATGACAACACTTTTCAATTTGGAATTGAAAACTTGCTTTCGACACTAGAAAAAACTACTAATTCAGATCAAATACAAGAGTAACAGTGTAATCGACTATCAAGAATAATCAGATTCTCTTCTATGACTGAAAATGACACTTGCGACACTTTCAAATCAAGAAACGACAATACAATTACGCTACTTCTTTGTAAAGGAGAACTGAAAATGACTCAAAAAATACATAAAAACATTTACAGTTCTTTGCACAATGGAGGCAAAATAACAGCAAGGAAAGGGGTTTCAAATAGAGGTGTACTGACTACAAGCAGCAAAACTCCTGAATAGATCTGAAAAGAGTGAACACAGAAACCAAAATTTAGGAACAAGGCCTTGTCTGATCAGCGCACCTGTAACACAGTGAAACTGAAATGCAACGCACCTACTACACTTGGGAAGTGCACTGCATTTGAAGTTCACAGAACAGACAGTGCGCTGGACTAGGGACGAGACTTTGATTGGGTTCCAGGTCACAGTTTGTAGTTCAGTTCAGGGATTTTGGCCGAGCAAGTGGTAATCAGTAAATCAATCACAGGGGTAGATCTAAGGAGGTTACTAGAGCCACCATGAGGGCAATTAGAGAGCTTGTAAATCAATTGTTTAATTCATAAACAAAACCCAGAGATTGACTGAAGCAACGTTGATCTACTTTGCACTTGCATAGCAAATGCAGTTCGAAGGCTAGCTGGCTTGACTTCAGACTCCGTCTGTAAGTTTATAAAGTAAACAAATGTAGATGAACAAACAATCTACTCGCTCCCCAGCGGAGTCGCCATTTTGTTACCGGGAATAGTGTCTATGCAGAGCTGCTAATCCCACTAAGGCTAGTAGCTACCTTAGAAACAAACAAACTAAAACTACTTTTGTTTTCCTTTATGAGAGATAGATGAGAGAAGAATAAAGGAGACCAACCTCTGTCTTGTGCTTGGTTCCTTGTTCGATTCCTCTCCCTTCTGATAGATCTTTTACTACTCGCTTCCTCGTCCACCCAGCTTCACAGGGTACCTGTAGAATCAAAGTAGCATAATACTATCCAAGAACATAGATCTATTATCATAAACAATATAGGATTAGATGTACATTGACCACACAAATGCATAAAACATTAATCATACAAACATGTGGAGGAAAACTTGAATAGCTTTATTGATAATCAAGAAAGATCCAAGAGAATTACAACCAATATTTCTGACCCAGCATCATCCTCTCAGCAAGAAGCCCTTCTTCACCTCATGAAAAGCTTAGATCACCCAACACTATGATATTGCACCAAGAAACCAGCAGCACTTCCTTACAAGATACAAAATTCCAGCCTCTGGATCTCTAGGATGAGGGATCCATATATAGATGTTTGCAAGGAGGATGAGTCAGCTTTTGAGATTTGATTAGTGTCTTCTCTCTGATAGTTCTTGATTCCACTTGGAGATTGATGATCTCTTACTCATCCCTGGGCGAATTCAGAGAGATAAGTGTCCTGGGGAAGTTTCTAGAAGATTCCAAGATCATCCACTTAGCAAACTACTTTCGCCATTTGTCTACTCTCATCCATCGTGCCCCATAGAAGGGCTTTTCAACATGCATCACACTTCTCGAGTGCATTTAGGTGGGATGCATCGCACCCTGGCCATGGAGCAAGTGAAATGATCCAGTTTTGACTAGTTCTGAGTAGTTTTTCATGGAGAACTTCTGGGAGATGATGTAATCAGTTGACCTTGTTCTTTTAGGGGTTGGAACAACACCTTTAGGGACTTAGGAGCCCTTGGTTTATGGACATTTATGATTGGGGTTGCAGTGCCCAAAAATGTCTATACCATGTCGTCTGCTTAAAATTGGTAAGAAGCTCCGTTCCTATTTCATACCTTATGGGTAACTGAAAATGGGTTAAAAAGGTGGTGGCGAGGGTGCTGAAGTTATCAAATGAAGCTCTAGGCAATTCGATGTACCATTTTGTTGCCGGACCAGTTAACGTTCGTTGAAAAAGGCGAAGTCTAATCGAATCATCATTGAGAGAGTTGGACAAACACCATAGATGAAATGTCATCACATGATTCGATGGATCTTCACCCGGATTTCCATTGAATTTAGGGATATCTGACGGAATTTTATGAGGAATCGCTGGCCACCAAGGGGCATAAGCAATTGGATCATTTGTTAACCGATTCAGATCTGGTAATTCTAAAGTTGCTACGAAAGGCAATTGTTGATTCAAGTTTGGCGAAGCATACCCAGGATAAGATGGGATCGCTTGAGCTGTGGGTCTTTGCATACCAACATAATGTATTTGATGCTGATAACTTTGATAAGGTTGATGGGCGTAACCATTATGATATGATTGTTGGTAACTGTTTTGAATATATGGCTGCCCATTACCTGCAAAGCTTTGTTGCTCAGGTCCTCGGTAAGTTTGCTGGAATTGCGGTTGTTGATATTGCACCAGCCATGGCTGTGAGACCATTTGTTGTTGCCCAATACTGGATGTTTGACCAAGATGAGGGGTTATAATACCCGTTTGAGCCTGAGTCATTTCAGTTAAGGAACCACTAATCGACGGTTGTGATTGAGTCGCGGAGACAAGAGGCTGTTGTATTACGACCTGAGAGACTAGAGGTTGACATACAACGAGCAGCACTTGTACTTGTGACACCGTCACAATAGCCGGTGTAGTGGGAATATTCGACACAGGTTGATTTGGTTGTATAGAATATACAACTCTTGGCTGTTGAGGCAGTATTGGTACCCAACCACTGGATGTGATTCCAACCTGACCCGAATTCTGTTGTGAACTCTCATATGGTTGTTCTCCTAGAGGGAATAATGAAAAGGCATACTACCCCCCATATGGTAGCAATCCAGTGCTCAAAGGAAAAATTGGCCTTTGGAGACTAGACTTCCCAAATTGACACTGTTGTGAAGGATCAATTTGGTGAGACTCAACATAAGAAATTCCAGATAAGGTTCCGGATGAACAAATAGGAACAGACCATATTGTTGAGACAGTCCCTGGGTGGACTCCATCTAGCTGTTGAGAGCTAGTTGGGATAGATGGTACACCAGTGAACATTGTCAGAGTAGCAGTAGGAGGTTTTGCTGTTGCTGTGTCAGATGAAACAGTCCTAGATGTCGATGGTTTTTTAGACATATTTAGTCTATCCAAAATACTTCCTAGCGATTATACAGGAACTTGTGATGAAGGGTGACTAACTTCTGTAGTATAAGGATATAGGTGGATCCCAATCCCAAAATGAAATGGAGTACTGGATGGAAGATCCTCCACAATCTCTTCTATAGCAATCAACCCAGGTGGAAGAGGTAGACTGTCAAGTCCGTAAAACATTTCGGTGCCGAAGAAGGTATAGACTCTGTAGCAACAGATGTTGTAGGGGTAACACCTTCCGAATCAGCCCTAGATGGAGTTGGTTTAGAAATAGAAGTGTTTGCCACTACACTAGGATCATTTCTAGTGTCCTCTTGTAGCTGCGGAACTTCTTCTGTAGAGGTAGGGATACCAGAAATAGTTGGAGTAACTGGAGTCTCTGAGGATGTTGAAACACAAGTTTCAAATAAACCAGGAGACTTCAACCTAGTTAAACGAGATCGCTTGGCCCGGAATGGTTTCATTTCCAGAGTCAAAGACGGTTGACTCGTTAGTCTCCGCGAACGATGGGGTTTTGATTGACTTTCTTCCATGATTGCGGATTACTTTATTAACTCAAAATAAAAAGGGGAAAATGTGATTCTGAATTAAATGAATTTTATGATGCTTTGACACAACTTGCTTTTTCAATTTTTAAGAGTCGAGAAAAAGCTAAAGATGACTGTAGTTGCCTTCTATTTTTAATGAGCTTGAAGTGAAAAGTGCTCAGATGGACCTTTTCTTTTAAGGATTCTGAAAAGGAACGAAAGTGACTACTCTAGAAATCTAGACAGAGGGATTACCAAACCAATCGCAAAACTGCAGAATACTTTTTAAGGCACGGCAGTCAATCTTCCTGAATGTTGCGTTCAGTGCATTGCGATCAATACGGTGGCAGACACGACTTCCTAAGGATAAAGGATATAGCCTATTGTGGTTTCCCAATATATACTCGATGATATGTGGGAGAACAATTCTGTACTGGCACTTGTTGTATCAAAGAGGAGGAATCACCCAACCTACGATGAAAACGATAGTTACCAGGCTTTACGATGCCAGAATACGTCTCTAGCCTAGACTTCTAGATGTTGTGCGTTAGGTTCCAAAGTGTTTTTATGTTCATTGAAATTTATTTTACAGTTGATCTTTCTTAAGAAGTTTTCCTTTAAGGTTCTCCGCATGATGTAGATATACAATTCCTAAATATGCAATCTAAGATGATAAACAGTCGTTTACTTTCTTTTTACAATGAAAATCCTAGCTACTAAGGAAAGAGAAGTAAAATTATTTCAACGTAGAGCAGAGAGCACACACTAAGATGCACTTTCCTAAATCAATTTCTGCACATAGTCTAAATGCAAATGCACATGCATGTATTTGTTTTTCGCTTTCTTAATGTGTGAATTACAAAAAGAATGCTAAGTACAGATCTGAACTATTTTCTTTCAAAGTGACAATACTAACCATTTTCTTTTCAAAAAACGAAAGGAAGACTAAGAAGACACTTTGCGATTTTGAATTGAAAACTGCTTTAGACACTTGAAATACTATCAATTCAAATCAAATACAATGGCAAAAGTGTAATCGAATATCAAAAAGAGGAAGATTCTTTTCTTTGACTAAAAACGACACTTGCGACACTTTCAAATCAAAAGACGACAGTTCAATTAAGCTACCGTTTGCAAAGGAGAACTGTAAATGACGAAAAATACATAAAAACATTCACAATTCTTTGAGCAATGGAGGCTGAATAATGCAAAGGAAGGGAGTTTCAACAGTGATACACTAATCATAGATAGCAAAACCACTGAATAAAGCTGAAGAGAATGAAGAAAAACCAAAATCTAGAGGTAGAAATAGTTTCACCTAATCATCGCACCTGTAACACAGGGAAACATGGATGCATCTCACCTACAGCACACGGGAGGTGCGATGCATCCAGACTGCCAATGAGAGACAGTGCAATGGTCCAGGGACGAGACTGAGCTTGGTTTTTGCTCATAGTTTGCAGCTTAGTTCAGGGATTTAGGCTAAGCTAATGATAGGCAGTAAATACAAAGCATAGGGGCTGATCTAATGAGGTTACTTGAGCTACCACCAGCGCACTTAGGATTTTTGCAAGTCAGATGTTCAGTTCATAAACTAACCCAGAGATTGACTGAAGCAGCGTTGATCTACTTTGTAGTTGCATAACAAAAGCAGTTTGAAGGCTAGCTAGCTTAACTTCAGGCTCTGTCTGTATTTTATAAAGGAAACAAATAGAAGTAAGCAAACAAGCTATTCGCTCCCGGCAGAGTCGACATTTTTTTATCGGGAAAACTAGTGTCCATTTAGAGCTGCTAGTCCCACTAAGATAGGTAGCTATCTTAGAAACAAACAAACTAAAGTCACTTGTGTTTTCCTTTATGAGAGATATATGAGAGAGAAGTAGAGAGTACCAACCTCAGTCTTTCACTTGGCTTCTTGCTTGTTTCCTCTCCCCTTTGACAAAGATTTGCCAGTCTTTCCTTACTTGTCCCGCTTCAAAGAACACCTGTAGAGTCAAAGCAACATAATACCATCAAAGCATATAGATCTATAACCATAAACAATATAGGATCAGATATATATTAACCATACAAATTCATATATCAATACAAGATTCAGAAATATACAAGAATATGGAGGAAAACTCAAATAGCTTTATTGATAGAAGTAGTAGAAGAGAGGATTACAACCCATTGGTCTGACCCAGCACCATCCTCCCAGCATGAAAGCCCTCTTCACCTCATGAAAAGCTAGATCACCCAACACTATGATGTTCCACAGAGAAACCAACAACACTTCCTTACAAGATACAAAATTCCAGCCTCTGGATCTCTAGGATGAGGGATCCATATATAGATATTTGTAGGTGGGTGAGTCAGCTTCTGGGATTTTTATTAGTGTCATTTCTCTGATAGTTCTTGGTTCCACTTGGAGATTTCATGATCTCTTACTCATCCCTAGGCAAATTCAGAGAGGCAAGTGTCAAATGGGCAGTTTCTAGAAGATTCTCTGGGTTTCCACCTAGCCAACTGCCTCTGCCATTTGTCTTCTCTCACTCATCGCACCCTACAAAAGGGATTTTCAGTATGCATTGCACTTTTTGCATGTAGTAGGTGAGATGCATTGCACCCTTAGCACTGAGCAGTCTGTATGGTCCAGTTTTGACCAGTTTTGAGTAGTTTTTCAGGGAGAACTTCTGGGAGATGATGTAATCAGCTGACCTTGTTCCTTTAGGGTATGAAACAACACTTTTAGGGGCTTAGAAGCCCTTGGTTTATGGACATATGAGATTGGGGTTACAGTGCCCAAATATGTCTATAACAAGCATGGAGAATTCTCTATGCGGTAGCATAACTAGATAAGTGTCCACCACAAGCACCTGAATGGCAATCATTCAAAACTTTCTCGGCTTCCTCATGTGTGAGGCACCTCTGTAAAATCGTATCAATACCACGATGGTAAAGAGTGTCACCAATGATCAGATAATCTTTGGCTTGGTATTGGATACGTCATTGTTGCGAGCGAGGCCAAAAAGTTTGGGTCTGGATATAAATCAATATATCTCCATACCACAGGTCAGATGATGAAATCAGGAACAGAGACTCATCCAGAATTGTTGGTTCTGATGTTGAATAATTGGTATTCGAGGGAAGGTCGTAAACAATCTCGCCGAAAACTAGAGATTTCTTTGATTTGGATTTGATGAATTCCAAATCGAATTCTTGCAAAATGATGATTCATTTTGAGTATTTTCCCCCTAGCAGTTGACGTGACAAAATATATGTCAAAGGGTTGCAATCCGAAATGACAATGGTCTTTTGGAGCAGGATATAGTGGCGAAATATCTGTACAGCTTGAACAACAACTAGAGCTAGCTTTTCTATGTAAGAGTACTTAAATTCTGTATCATTGAGATTGCGGCTCAAATAATATATTGGATGTTGCATCCCATCTTCTTCTTGGACTAAAACCATTCCAATGGTTGTATCTGCAACGGCGAGATACAGGAAATAGTCGTTTTGATAATTCAGGGAATACATTAATGAGGCTCTAATCAAGGTATCTTTAAGAGCATCAAAGGAAGCTTGCGCAACCTGATCCCAATGGAAGGGTATCCCCTTTTTCAATAGACGAGTAAATCCTTTAGCCATTTTAGCATAATTTGGAATGAACCTCCTCAGAAAGTTAGCCTTCCCTTGGAGTCTCTGTAACTATAGTAGATTTGAAGGTGGAGGCAAGTCAAGAATTGCCTGAACCTTAAGTGGGTCGAGTCGAATTCCTTCCTTAGACACTACGAAACCAAGCAAATGACTAGAACCAACACAAAACACACATTTGTGTGGATTGAGTTGTATTTTGTAGTGTCAACACCGTAAAAATATAGCTCTCAAATGCTATGGGTGATCAGTCCGCTTTTGTGAATGAGCAGGTAAATCATCAAGATATGGTTGAACAATATGTTTGATGTCATGGAAGGCATACTTCATTGCTCTCTGAAAAGTTTTCCCTGTGTGCTTCAAACCAAAAGGGAGTTTCCTGTAAGCAAATGTGCCCCATGGATAAATAGAAGCAGTTTTAGATTGGTCCTCTAGGCAGATATTGATCTGATTATAGCCGGAAAATCCATCCAAAAATGAAAATATTTCACATCTGGCACATTCATCAATAATCTGGTTGATAAAGGGAGTGAGATGATTGTCTTTTGGAAAAGCCTGGTTAACATCCCTATAATCGACACACAATCGTATTGTCCCTTGTTTCTTCATGATAGGAACAATATTGGAAACCTAATCAGTAAGAGGAACAGGGTATATGAAACCAGCATGCAAAAATTTTTCAACTTTTGTTTTAATGGCAGCAACCTCCTTTGAATGAACAGGATGGAGGCACTGTCGCACTGGTTTGACATCAGGATACATTTTGATTTCATGTTCAACTATACTAGAGTCAATATCTAGAATCTCCTCATATGATCATGTGAATATATCTCATAATTCATGAAAGAGAGGATGGTAAATATCAAATTCTGATGGAGAACAAGATTTGCCAACATGAATTTTTTCTACTACTTTAGGTTTGGTCGAAATATTGATAGAAATTGTTTCTTCGATATTTGACAAGTTTCGCTCGGAATCTACTGTATCTATGAAAACAGAATTCAAAATAAAATCAACAACTGAAGGGTGATTAAGTTCATTTGAAAAATATTCTATCCGATCTGGAAGATGGGAACGATGATGATAATCTTTTGATGGTTCTTCTTCCATCATCATTGATTGGATGATTCTTTCATCAGTAGAAAATATATGTGAAAAGGGATCGAAGGAAGTACCATATTTTAATGAACCATCTACCCATACAATTGGCAAAAATGGATTTGGGTTCGCCGCACAAGCCAGAAATATTGATTGCTATGCAAGCTCAATAGGGCTTAGCGGCATGATTTCATTACTACTATCAACTTCAGAACTATTGGTAATCTTCCTTAAGTCAGATGAAGTGGAAGATATCATGTTGCAAGTCTCAACTTTTGCCACTTCTACCATGTTTGATGGTGACGGTAGTGAAAAAGTACCCATTAGGGAAGAATCCTTAAAGAGACCTACACCAATGTTTTGAAGAGATAGCAGGGGTCCGTGAACTAATGGAATGCTTCCAGTAGCCTGTGAACTATAGGTGAAGAAGGCGAGTTGATTGATAATTGTGATTCCGCCCTTATGAGGGAATGCAATCATACAAAAGTATGTCAAAACTACAACATCCATAGCATAAACTCACTATCTTCCTAGCAAAATGTTGTAGTCAAAGGGTTTGTCAACGACCTCAACTTCAACAGTTACTGTTTTTCCCCCTAGTTCGATTTGAAAATTACTTAAGATTCCACAAGGCGTATATGTGCAACCGTCAAAAGATTTTAACATTGTTGGTGAACGTGACAAAGGCGGTGAGCCAAGTGTTTTCCAGCAATTCATAGACATAATACAAGTAGATGCCCCCTCATCAATAATGGTTCAATGAATAATTTTATTCAAGGCATTTGCTTGAATAGGGAATGCTAATTGTGCTAGTAATTGTGGCGTATAACCCGCATGGTTGAAAACCACAAGATTGGAATCAGTTGGATCGATTCCACCAATTGCTAACAACAAAGCCTGCTTTTGGGAGGGACAATTCTGAAGCACCTCAAGCATCGACATAGCAGAAGGTGACTGAGCCAAATATTCTACTATGTTATAGTTTTGTGTAGCTCGAGCTCGAGGGTTAAATGTCAATTTATGTACAACTCCCTTAGGCGGTTTTATTGTTAACTCTGGTGCAATAGGTGGTGGAATAGGATCAGACGAAGTCGAAGTTGAAGGATTAGGTTGATCAGCCTGGTTATTCAACGATGACGGTTGATTTCCATAATCTTTACTTCATGTTGACACCAAAACTTCAATTTTAGGCTTAGAGGTGGATAACATAAGCACTTGGGAAGTGGAAGCATGGTCTGTAGCAACCATATTTGTCTCCAGGTTTGGAAAAGGATCAATCAACACCACATATGTATTAGAAGTATTAAGAAGCTTTGAGACTTCAAATCAATGAGGAAAATCTCGCGTAAAGTGCTCATCGTTACAGATTAAACATGGGTAACGAATTTTCCTAGTTGAAGGAGAGGAATGAGATGATTTCTCTTGAGGGGAATTATTTTGTTTCTTCTTGTTTTTTCCCTTCTTCTTGCTTCCTGGTTGCTTTTCATTCATGCGTTTTTCAGATGACATGACATTAATTTCTAAAGAAAGAGTGTTGTCAGATGCATTTGAAGTTTGATTGGAAATGGCAATTATTTGACCAAATGGTCTACCTATCATTTGTGTTCTCGAAGAACCAATCACACCGTCACCGGCATGAGAGTCCTTACTCGATGGTGGTGGAGGAACAGTGAAAGCTGGTCGGGGTATATTCAGGATCTTGTCATAGAGCGTGCTAAACTGTGTATAAATCAAGTCCAAATATTGGGCACGAGCAATTACTTGCTCTTCAGTGACAACTCCACCTTTCGCCACATCCTCGGTGATAGATGGCAACAAGGATTTTATAAACCACTTAGCTAAAAGTTGATCAAGAACATAAGTTTTAACCATTTGACAACAACGCCACTCATGAATATGATGGGAGATATGAGTAGCAGTAGTCTGTTTAAAGTTGGTTAATAGTTCCATTCTAGTTTCATATTGTATGGGTAACTGCAAGTGGGTTAAAAACGTGGTAGCCAAGGTTGTAAAGTTATCAAAAGAAGCTCATGGTAACTCAATGTACCACTTCGCAGTCGGACCAGTAAGCGTTTTATGGAAAAGGCGTAGTCTAACTCAATCATCATTCAAGGAGTTTTAAGAACATTACCATAAATGAAAAGTCATGACATGGTTGGATGGGTCTTCTCCAGGGTTTCCATTTAATTTCTGAATATCGGAAGGTAACTTATGAGGAATCACCAGCCACCAAGGTGCATAAAGAATTGGGTCATTGGTGAGCCAATTTAGATATAGTATTTCAAGTGTTACAACAAAAGGAAACTGTCTATTGAGGTCAGGTTGAGCATATCTAGGGTAAGATGGGATTGCCTGGGCAATAGGCCTTTGCATAGAGCATAAGGCATCTATTGCTGGTAACGTTGATAAGGGTAAGTTTGTTGAGCAAATCTGTTGTAAGGTTGTTGTTGAGCACCAGGATACATTTACTGTTCTCCAAACCTAGCATAGGCTTGTTGACCAGGACCTGGGTAAACCTGTTGTTGACCAAACCCAACATAGGCTTATTGACCAGGACCTGGGTAAACTGTCGTTGACCAAACCCAACATAGGCTTGTTGACCAAGTACAGGATGAGGTTGGTATTGCTGGAATTGTGCTGTTGATATTGGGGCTATCAAGGCTGTTGAAGCAACTGTTGTTGTTATTGATACAACGGTTGTTGATTTAACGATTTTTGCCCACCAATGTAAGCTTGACCAGGTTGTGAATACACTAAACCAGTGTAAGTCTGAGTCATTCCAGTAAAAGGTAAACTTGCCTGAGGTTGTTGGACTCCAGGAATAAGTGGTTGTTATAAAACTACCTGAGAAGGTTGAATCTATAAACTTGAAACTTGGGGGTCTGAGGTTGAAGGACCAACTTGCACAGGTTGAGATACAACAATCTGAGATTGTGACTGCAGTAAAGCTGTAACAACAGGAGTTGTTGGAATGGATGAGATAGATTTCATAGGTTGTGATGGATACACAAGCCTAGGTTGAACGGACATTGTTGGCTGCCACTGACAGTCAGTCATTCCAGGCTGACCTAAAGACGACGACATACCGACATATGGTTTCCCTATAGAAGATGGAGGATAAGGAGATTGTGCATATTGTTCTTCGTATGGGGGTAGTCTAGTGTAAATCGGATACATAGGACGGTAACCAGATGAACCAACTTGATATTGACTTGATGGGTCTAGCTGTTCAGTATCCGTTAATGAGGAACCAGATAAAATTCCTGAAGAAGACATTGGTGAAGACCAAGGGCTAGAAGCAACACCTGAGTGGGTTATAGATAAATATTGGTAACCCGATGGGACAGACATAACAACATACAAATGTGACTCAAGTGTCATAGTAAGCATCGAAGAGGTTGCGACAGAATATTCTTCTGTAGTTGTAACAAATGGTATAGTCTGGGATGTTGACTCTACCATAGTCAAATGTCCAAATAAATTTCCTAATGAATCAACGGGTGTCTGAAAGTAATCAAGATCAAAAGGAGCAGTAAAATGAGGAGTATGAGGATAAAGATAAAGTCCAGTTCCAAAATGGAATGGAGTTCTGGGTGTTTCTACCTTAGGTTCCTCTTCTATTGAAATCAAACTAGGTGGAAGGATTTCACCGTCAGGTTTGTAATATATTTCCAGTATTTGTTCCTGAGATAAAGAGGAAGTATCAACAGTTATAGATGTCTAAGGATGTACCAGTCGACCTTCTTCCGACATGGTAACAACTTCTGATTGTTCAACCTCAAGATCCAAGTGTTTTGGTAAAAGAACAGGTTCAGATTTGGCTTCTTGAACAACTTCTGGTTCAGAAGTAACTTCTAATTGAACACTAATAGGTTCAGGATCAATTTCTGGTTGAACAAATTCAGGTTCAGAAGTAATTTCTTGTTGAACAACTTCGAGTTGAGAATCAACTTGTTGTTGAACAACTTGGGTTACCGTTTCACTAGATTCATTTCTAGTATCCTTAGGTAATTGTGGAGATTCCTCTTCAGTAACAAATGTATCAGTAACTGTAGGAGTAATTGGGGTCACAGTGCTTACCGGTATAGGTGTTTCTGGTAATTCATATGAAGAACCAGAAGTTTGTGAAGTACTGGATTCAGTCAAACAAGACCGCTTTGACTGGATAGGTGTAGCTTTGGGCAGTAAAGGTGGTTTACTCACTGTCCTCCGCAAATGACAGGGTAAGGGTTGATGTTCCTCCACGATTGCTAATTGATTTTATTACAAAAAGAAAGAAACAAAAAGGGGTAAGCTAGGCAAAAGGTTTACCAAGCAACTGTGAACTGTAGAATATCTCCGGCAAACCAAGAAGTATGGGCAGGAAATCTCCCTGAATGCTGTGTTCGGTGTATCATAGTGTACAAGGCGGCCGACTGGGTTACCTAAGGATAGATAGCAACCTAGTGTTGTCCTCCCATATATACTCGAAAGTAAGTGGAGGCCCAATCTGTATTAGCGCTGTCTAAAGAAAAAACCGCACATGAGAGCATTCTTTTATACTTTACGTACTGTAACACCGCCCTATATACCCGAAGGTACGTGGACAAGCTACAATATACTCACGTACGTGGAATGAGGTATCACACTTAGAATGTATCATAGACAAGTTAGCGAAAATTGCTATGTTTTATGAATCCGGAACACGTCTCTAGCCTAGAACCTCTAAATGTTTTGCGTTAGGTGACAATGCTCCATTAGGTAAAAATTGAGATTAGTTTTAAGTTGGTCTTGATTAAGAATTTGCCTTTCAAGGTTCACCACGTGATGTCTTTGAAATAATTAGAATGCAACTAATATGATAAGCATTCTTTCCATTCAATTTGAACAATGAAAACCTTAGCTAGTAGGGATAGAGCAATCAGATTATTTTAATCAAAGAACAAAGAACACATCTAATGCAATTTCCCTAAACTATTCCTATGAGCACACACAAAATTTTTCAATGCACAATGCAAGTTTTTCTTTTCAATTCCCTTAATGTTAAGATGAACAAAAGGAAACTAATGCACATACAATCAATCAATCTTTTTGCAAGAACGAAGACTTTATGATAGTTCCTTTTCGAAAGAAATGAATACTTTTACGACACTTTCTTTTGAACAAGATTAATCGACTATAAACTAAATTTGACAATGAACTGATAGTGATAAAGGAATCATTTAAGAAACACTAAACAATCAAGGCCAAAGTAGGGCTAGGAGAGGAATCGCAAATTGATTTCAAAAGTTCAATAATCATTGATATTTTAGTAAGCAAAAACAGAAGGAAATTTGGGAAAAATTAAGTCAAAGGTGGGATTTTTGACCTAAGGAGGATCAGCACAGCCCTGAATGGGAGACAGTACACTTCAGAGCACTGTCCTCAAGCCAAGGGTGCTCTCCAATGCTCTATGTCCTGACCAAGCTTGCGCTGGTGCCAGAGAGGCCATTCTAAGGGCTTTCAAGCACAATGTTTTACCAAAAAACACTTCAAAAAGGCTAAAACAAGATCAATGGAAGCAAGTAAAGTCTACTAGGGTGTACTAGGTTGAAGGTAAACTACCTGGAACGATGATCGTTCCCCATCAGAGTCGTCAATTTGTTACATGAAATTTTGCATCTACGGATAAATACAATTTCCCTAGGTGGGTAGCTACACCTAGAACAATAGATTTAAAGCATTTATCCTTTTTCTATAGAAGATAAATAAGACAAGGGACCTACTTGCTATCTTTCGCTTTCCCTTTGTCTCCTTTATATGGCTCCTAGTGCTCCTCCTCGAACGTAATCCGCTCGACAAGTACCTGTAATCATAAATAGAGGACAAAAACCAATCAAAGCAAGAGATCTATCTTGTTAGGCCCCTATACTACTAGTGTAACCCCTTATTTTTATTAGTAAAACCCCCTTATTATATTGATGTACCCATGTAGTGTCCATATTGTTACTAATGTGCCCCATAGAAGCCCACTATTGTTATTATTGTGCCCTTACATTATTATTGTTATGTCAGCTCTGATTATATTATGACCCCTTAGACTCCTATATATAGAAAGGAGGTCTTTTCATTTGTATCATCGAATAATTGTTCATTCGTGTAATGTAAAGGAGGTTGCCCCCTCGAAGAGGCTGAATTCTAAGGCGTTGATCTATCTTTTCTATCTTTTTGTGGGCTGGTTTCATAACATTTGGTATTAGAGCTTTTGGATTCTATGGTTTCACTGCTCCAAATATGTCATCATGGAATTTTCGCTATAACTTTTTTCTGCGACGTTTCAGAAGCGGAGAAAAAACCCATTTGAGACAAAATCGCATTGAACCTCGGGTCTGAATTTCAGAGATGTTCACGCTATATTTGCGGAGATATGATCTGAGGAAGTTGGTATTTTTGTAGACTCCTGAATTACATTCCAAATAGGTGACCTTGGGAAAATCATCATAACTTTTGTTTTGAGCATCAGATTGCAATTTCATAAGAAGTTACAGAAAGAGGATGGACTGTAGTTTCCTGTGTATATTTTTTAGACCCGAAGATAAAAACAGTGATGTGTGGCACTTTATACAAGTTCGCTCTTCTAAAAAGGTATATAATCAGGTCATCTTGGGAGATTGTGAATAACTCTTTCTTGGAGAATCTAAATTTGATCAGACTGGTGGCATTAGAAAGAGGACATAGAGGGATACTGCAGGTCACAATTTCAGAACTTAAATATCTGAAAGTACAGAGTTACAGTGGTTTCAAGATCGAGCTCCTAAAATCAAGAAAAAAGCGAGATGAGGAAGTTTGATGGCAAGGACCCGGTAAATTGAATACTACAAATGAAGAAATATTTTGATCTACATGGTGTACCACTGTTACAAAAGGTATGTATTGCATCTTCATAGATCAATTTTTATGGTATAAAAGGCTTTGTTCTCGTAAACAACTTGTTACGTGGTCAATTTTCACGGAGGAAATGATAGCACATTATGAGGATACAAAGAGAAACACCTTCTTTAGAGCAACACCACAGCAATTGGAAAGAGTAAAAGGGATTTTTTACATAGTGGAAAATAAAATTATGGAAACAAGGAAGTCTACCCCTCACAACTATAAAGATGGAATTATTATTTCTCCTAGCCTTCCACAACCTACAAGGGTTACACCACAACAATCGGAAGAAAAAAGAGAAAAAGGGCTCTGTTACAATTGTGATAGCAAATGCACTAAAGGTCATAAGTGTGCTGAGAAGAAATTATTTTACATAGAGTATGAAGAGGAGGAAGAAAAGGATCAAGAAACATCAAAAAAAGAGGATATACGCTAGGACCCAACCCCAAAGAAAGAAGAAATGAATCCAACCATATCTTGTAATTCATTGGTCGGAATTACCACTCCTCAAACTATCAAGATAGAAGGACATATCAGGAAGAAAAATGTTCAAGAAGTGAAAGATCACATCGAGCATCAAGAAATGAATCCGATCATATCTTGTAAAGTATTGGAAGAAATTACCACTCCTCAAACTCTAAAGATAGAAGGACATATCGAGAAGAAAATGGTTCAAGCAATGGAAAGTCACTTCGAGCATCAACAACAAGTTCTCCAACTTTTAAAGGATAACGCCGCTTTGGTGCAAAATCGAATGAAACAACAGGTAGATCAACATTGTAGTGAAAAATGTTTTGATGTAGGTAATTGGGTATTTTTACTGCTACATCTCAAGCAAGCTATTTATGAGAAGGAAATGTTGGCAATAATACATGCACTTAAGAAATGGTGACATTACTGAATGGGAAGACACTTCAAGGTAAAAATGGATCATGATAGTCTTAAATACTTTTTAGAACAACTATTATCTTTAGAAGAACAGAAAAAATGTGTCACAAATATGTTGGGTTATGACTTTGACATCATCTATAGAAAATGGAAGAAAAATTTTGTTGCAGATGCACTCTCAAGAAAGGATGAGGATGTGGAAGCATTGTTTTGTGCTATTTCTATTATCCAACCAGATTGGATAAACGAAGCAAGGGATGAATGGAAGAAGGACGAAGAAGTATGGCCACTTATTCAAAAGTTGCAAAAGATCCCAATTCAAACAATATTGCTAGAAATTGAAGAGGAAGGAAAAACCATATTGGAACCTGGAGTAGTCAGAGAAACAAGAACCCGACAGCTATGAAATCGATCAATTTCAGAGTATCTCATCAAGTGGAAGAACTTACCCACTGAAGATTCCACATGGGAGGACAAGAATTTTATACAGAAGCATCAAGAACTACTCAAGCGTTGAGGGCAACACTTTTTGAAGGAGAGGGGCATGTTAGGCCCCTATACTACTAGTGTAACCCCTTATTGTTATTAGTACAACCCCCTTATTATATTGATGTACCCATGTAGTGCCCATATTGTTACTATTGTGCCCCATAGAAGCCCACTATTGTTATTATGGTGCCCTTACATTATTATTGTTATGTCGGCTCTAATTATATTATGACCCCTTAGACTCCTATATATAGAAAGGAGGTCTTTTCATTTGTATCATTGAAGAATTGTTCATTTGTGTAATGTAAAGGAGGTTTCCCCCTCGAAAAGGTTGAATTCTAAGGCGTTGAT
Source organism: Pinus tabuliformis (assembly GCA_031772625.1). NCBI lineage: Eukaryota > Viridiplantae > Streptophyta > Pinopsida > Pinales > Pinaceae > Pinus > Pinus tabuliformis. The sequence continues at coordinate 827,085,513 of CM062809.1, read as the reverse complement.
CTATATTTTTGTGAGCTGGTTTCATAACATATCTACTATAAGAAAATGGAATCGAAAGAATTTACACATATAATCATCATACATAAAGACAAGAATATTGGAAAAGGTGTAAACAACTTTATTAAGTAGAAGGAATAGTTACAACCATGAAGTCCGATCCAATGTGACTTCTCCAACTTGAGTTCCATCCAACATCACATCAAAAGAACAACACTCTGGCAGCATAATAATACTTGCTTACAATCTCAAACCTCACACCAACAGTATCTCCTTACAAATTCTCAAAGTCCAGCCCTTGATCACTTAGATGAGTACTCAATTTATATAAAAATGGAGGTGGTTTGGTCATAAATGAGGGTATTGAATGGCCTTCCAAACTTAGAGTTAGTTTCCATGGAGGAAGGGATGAGAGGATAGGAGGTTTCTTAACTCATTAACTATCCAATTTCGAGCTCATAGGAGATGATAAGTGTGGGAATCTTCTAGAAGGATCCAGAAGATAAGAATATTCCTAGAACCCTATGAGGATTTCGCTCAATCTCGCCCAACGCAGGTCAAAATGGGCATAAGTGCATTGAAATGCACCCTTACATGGGCCTACCTACACTGAAGTGCATTTACCCTTGACCAAGGCTGTGCTGGTCCCTCAAGGAGGCATTTCTGGAGGGCTTCAGGCCAGGAAACTTCAAAGGGAAGGAGGCATTCAAAATGATGACTTGTCTAGGGCATGTAGCAACTAAATTAGGGATTGATGAGCCCTAAAAGTAGTGATTTGAATGATGGGAGCGATGCGCCCAAATAGACCTGTAACACATGGTAAATGATTTTAGAACAAAACCAATCGGCTATTGAATGCGCTTTTATTGATGCGTGGGCCTTGACACCTCATCCTGCTAAAGGGATCTCGATGGAAATAAAATTGTGAGTTAATAAAATGGGTAGGACAAATTTGTCAGGCAGGGAAAGAGTGGATGAATAGAAGGTGAAGTGAAGGAAAGGGCTCATCTATCATCATCATCATCTTGGAAGAATGAAATGAAAGATATGCATTTTGAGAGTTCCGGGATAACATGTTGTAGGGAGACCTAGAAACAATGCCAGGAAAAAATGAAAGATGCACTGAAAGAAATAACCAGGATGACATGGATCTAGGCTCACATGGAAGGTAAGAAAAAAATTTCAAATAAAAGCATAAAAAAATCAAGCAAAGAGAATCCCATATTCATATGGCATGTGAATTGGAAGGTTGTGTAGGCATTAAATCATCCTGAGGAGAATAAAAAGAACATAGTTAAAAGAAAAGAACTATGATGAAAGGATTCAACTCGACATGGTTTTAGCAAAAGTAGAATTCGAGAAAGCACAGGGGAATGGCTATGGAAAAAAGTTATTTGTGAAAAAATTCTTGTGATTTTCCTTTGCCTTTAGGAACCAAGACAAGTAGGATCCAAGCATTTTGTTACATATGTATCAATAAGAGGCAAAAACATGATCATGACTCATCTTAGAAATTTACAAAGCAAAGGAAATATAAAACAAAGCGCATCTATAGAAAGCACATAAAAAATAATAAATTGTGATGAATAAGTGAATACCTCCTTTTGAACATGTTTGTGAGCATATTTAATTGGAAAAAATATTATCTACTCACTTATTCTTCTTCCTAGAATATTAAAGGAAAAAATAAGAAAAGTAATCTAAACTTAAACTAATCCTATTTCTAATCTAATCTAACATAGAAGATTAAAAACTAAGTAAAATCATACTTCCAGTGAAGCCATTCACTTAGCTTTTTCCCTACACATATGTACATATCAAAAATCAGTAAGAAAAGTAAAAAAATGATTAAACTAACAAAAATAAACCTGAATGCAATATGTACATCTATTACTAATGTATTTACAAAAAGAAGTTTATTTACAATCATCCTTTCTTCACAAGTGTCTTCCAACCAAATCTCTATTGGATCATGAAAATATGGATAAATCTCATTTAATAATCGAAGTGAATTTGAAAGAAGAGAGGGTAAGAGGGCAGGCTTTAATGATGTATCTTTAAGTGCTAGAACCTGCATAAAATTGTTACTACTATGTACATGTTGTGAAATATTAACAATATTTTGTGTAAGTGAACCTTCCAAATAACTTTCAAATGGATCAATGAAGTGTGGATGTAAGTTTAATGAATCTATGAGAAGATATCTATTTGGGTTGAATGGCTGGTCATATTTTATTGGTGTATTCACAAGTGTTGATTCATGTGGAGAATGAATTCTAAAAGAAAGATTAAGCTCATATATTATGAACATCAAATGAAATTGCAAGAGTATGAGTTCTTGTTGAGGTTTTGAATTTCATCTTCACATTCGACCATTATATGCATTATTTGAGTGTTCAATGTTCAATTGCTTAATATACCAACATAGAATATCCAAGAATCGAAAAATGAAAGAAGAAAACAAATCTAAAAATGACCTTAATAAATGTAGTAAAAATAATAAAATTACATCATTATTTACAGTGATATTACATCTAGTGTTACATCATAGTTGGGATTTGTTGGGAATAATTCATTTTCACAAGTTTTGGAAATAAAAATGCAATTGGAAGGATTACATGCAACTACTTATGAATGAGGAAGATGCTCAAGACTATGACCAAGAATGGGAACTTGAAGATTATCATATCATAAATATGAATGAAAAATTCACCACGACTTTCTGGGTTTTCAAAATGAAGCTCTTGAATATAAAAATCAGTGAGAGGAGAGTTTTCATTTTGAAACATACAAGAATTATCGAGAGTGTGAGGAATTGATAATGATTGAAATGACTCACTATTCTCCAACTCTAAATAATCATCATAAATGAATTTTTGCGCTCCTTTGTGCCTTCGTTGCTGTTGTGCTAGATGGAAACCCCAAAATGACTAATTTCATTAGTATTCTCTTCATTTCCATAAGTCATATCAAAAAAAGAAACATGGCTGAGTAAGTTTTTAGAATGATTGAAATAATGATCATTGAATGTTTCTTTGCCCTGATCAAAATTAATTGGTAATTCATTATTTATAGAGTTTATAACAACTCTTGCATTTTCAAAATTATCATTTATGCAAAGAGGAATTTATGGATTAATAACAAATGAATTACAATTAGAAAAATATCAAGATAAAGAGAAAAATGACTATTGAAGAAATGAACCTGAAAAATTCTTTGCTTGTAGATTCTTGTTCATTTTCCACCATACAAATTTCAGATTCATGATCACTTATTTTGCTTATCACGTTTTCTTGAATATTAATTCTTGTCTACCCAAATCTTTGTGGTTTATCACATCAAATTTTAACATGAGAATCATTCACTACAGAAAGCTCATTGTTGGAATTTGAAATTTGCAAATTTGCTTGTTGATTTGCTTGCTAAAACATTATTTGCTAAATTTTTTGCTTGTTGATTTTCAGATTTGTTAGTAGTTGAATCTTCAAGTATGCTGACCATATTTTCTTGAAGTTGATTTTCAAGTTCTTCCAAGCTTTGTGATTTTGGACTAGTAGCATTAGAAAGAGTGTCACAATCTTCAACAACTTGTTTGAAGGATTCTTTAGGATCATCTTCAACATTGTAAGTAGTATTCGCAAGTTGTAGGAATTTATCATACATAGATTATGTGATCTCATCATGATTGGCATGTGCATCCTCCAAATGTGATTTTTTAGTCATGTTAATAGAAACCGAAAGTGAAACACCAAAGCATAAATTTGTTTGATTATATGAATTTGGAATGTAAGGAAGAGAAACAAACTCTATAAACCATTATGTTAACTGAAACGTAGGAGGCAAATATTCATATTGAAATTGAAAACAAACTAATTTAAATCTAATGAGAAAATTGTCCAAAAACTCATTTTCGAGTCGAAAAAGTATTTTAAGTTGGTCACAAACATTTTCATAGTTGTAATCCTGAAAAGCATGTAGCAATTTTTTTACAAACTCATCCCAAGTGAGAATGGAAGCAAATGGTAATGATTTATACTAGTCTTTAGCCAATCCTGTCAAAGTGAAAGTAAACATCCAGCACATCACACCTTCCTTAATATTAAAATTATTATAATTTAAAATGAATTGAAAAACATGATCAAATCAGAGACATCCTTCTTATTGTTAAACTTTGTCTTTGACAATAGCTTTACTACCTTTAATGGAGTGGTGGCAGGTGGAAGTCCAATGAAGCAACTCCAAATTGGTCATTTAGAGGGAGTCATTGTAAAATGATAAAACTTTTAAAATGCAAAATCTTTAAAGAAACAATTTATTGTTGGCCCTCCTTTTAGCGTCAAAAATGTTGATGGCCAAAAATGACCTCAACAACATTTGGGAAGACCACCTGGTCAAAGTCCCAAACCAGACTCTTATCCATTAGTAATGATGGCTCTGACTGGTTCTATTAGGTCCAGTCACCCCCTCTCTCTTGTTGTTGACTTGTGATCTTTTTAATTTACTATCAACAAGAAGAGGAAATCGAACCTACCCTCTTGTTGCATACTTGAAAGAAAGAAATTATTAAGTTGAATTGAGGGCTCAGCCTAGCCACACCTAAAACTGTGCCCGCTTAAGGAGACTTCTAAAACAAAATGAGAACTAAATCTAAAACAAACCTACTTATTATTGAAGAAAAATAAAGGAAACTAATTTAACTTGATACTTGGGAGATAGCCCCCAAATACCAAGTGCAATAATACAATTAACATGGGGATTTAACATGTTTTTAATGTTTAATTTCCAACTACCGAAGAAGTTCTGATAGCTGATATTTTAGATGCACACATACTTTGTTTAAGAGATCAAAGTAATGAAAGATTAGCCATCAAAATGCAAAAATAGTTCATACAATTTAATGACAGTTAAATTGATTTAATATGGCAAATTTTTGAGTAAATAGTTACTCAAAAATTTGAATAAGCACAAGAGAAAATTGAAAATAAATAACAAATCTCTAAAAAAATTAGATCAGATAACTGATCAAGAATAAAATCATTTTCATATCAAACAAAAGTGCAAAATATGAAACAAATATGCCATTAAAAAGAATAAAATTTGCATTACAAATAAAAGTATTTGAATACAAATTGATAAAACTTGATCTCCTTGCTCTATTTCTTATTGGATCTCCAACAATCCTTTCAAAATCATGAGCTTTGCCAATGGATACAAGAGATACAATAGTGCAAGCTCTGCCTAAAAAAAAAGACTAAATCGTGAAAAACAAATTCCCAAACACGCAAATTTGAGTATTCCTCTCTAACTACAACAAGAATTCTCCTTTAAAAAGTTGAAAAAGCTTCCAATTTGTAGAGAAGATGAACCCTTTTACCTTTCTCAAAACTCATAGTAATGATTTACAAAAAAACCCAAAAAGGAGAATTGTTGGAAGTGGTTTAGATCCATCAATTCTGAAGCTGCAAATTCTCTTCTTTTTTCTTTGTTACTTCAATCTTATTGCTCCAAATATTCTTTGTCTCATTTCTCCAATCAGCTCCCTGCACAAAAACAATCAAAATTGAAATGGAAAACCAATTAAAATTGTGTATCAAAATTAAAATACCAAAATTGGGAAAACAAACTCTTCAACAAAATTTTAATTAAATAAATTAAATGAAAAAAAATTGACGTGTCCCAATTATCTTGTCAAAATATCTTTGGCCCAAGAAAGTTGTCTTCAAATAAATTTGCAACGACAAAACTTTTGGCTTATGAAATTCCAAGACAAGATTTAGAAGATTGATTTTTGTTGCAAATTCGGAACTCCAACTTTCACTAAATTTTAGGCATATTAAATCTTCATATTTATTTGCGAATACCTCTATATTGTTCTCCATAATTTTAACCTTCTAACGATGTGGTCCGGGCCTCATTTAGCCAAAAAAAACTCAAGATAGAGTCCTACAAATTCTGAGTTCCAAAATAAGTAAAGTGTTGAAAAATGCATTTTTGGAGAGAGCTTTTATTAAAAGCTCTATTTTCATTAATTTCAATTAATTAAATGATTTTATGAATCTTTAAAAAATAAAATATATAAGTGAAATTTAATACAATTTTAAAAGTAATTAAAATAAGCATGAATTAAATAATCTATCAAAACATTAATTACACAACATATTAATTATATACAAAACATTACCTCAAATCGTAAAAGGTTTTTCTAAAACCAAAAGTATGGTTTGAATGAGTCATGGTAGGTATCCGTGAGAGGAGAAGGATATGGGAGGAGGCCCAAGTGGGAGTCGGACCACCTTCCCATAATCATAAATAAGAAGGCCCCTTTTTAATACGAAGTCCATGATCAAACCTTCCACTTGGCTCTCACAACTCCTCCACTATGATGATGGCAGCGGAGGTTATAGCTTTAGGAATAAGAGGCTTAGGATTATTTACAACCCAGTGTTCTGGAAATGTTAATTCTTCCCATCGGATAGTCTGATGCTCAATTTTTTGATTCTTAGCATCAGTGAGGACGATTATACTTGACTTTGAGTCTCTGCTGGGTGTATGGCGGATGGCTGGCCAAAGGGTATTGGTATGTCGAAAACAACCCTTGGTCTGGATGGCAATATTATGTCTCTTTTTCTTCATGTCAAAACCAGTTGTTTGAATCTGCAATTGCAGAATCTGATCTATGGTTTCGTCAAAGGTGTACATAGAGAAATTAGGGTAACAGTAAAAGTAGACAGGGCCATCAGATAGAGGAGCAACAATCCCGCCTATTAGGGAATCTGTATACTTGTTGTGCGTCATATCTCTGACAGTAGCAAGCGCAAAAGTATGTAGGCCTTTGTGGGTTAAGGCATTGATCCCTACTTGTTATAGCTCCAAATCTCACTCTTATGGTTTGTGATGCTGTACTCATGGCCTAGGGAAACCCCTCCTTCCAGACCTGGTCCTAAAATTTAAAAAACAGTGTTTTATCCCTTATACGCGACATTGCCCTGAGTTAAACGCGTGTATACGCGGGTATGTGTATAGCCAACCCACGTGTATGTATTAAAACACTTAAAAAAATATAACACTCCTTATTTTCGGGCAGAGATCGTGGGTTTTACCTGCTGATCACCTGTTAGTGCCCGTGGCCCAACTGTTCCCAACCAACTCCTAACTAAAAAACTACTTTGGAGTTGGTATAAAAATACCTCAAAGGGAAGGCCTAAAGAAGGAGAGAATAGAGAGAAAGGTTATTATGCTGAGATTTTTCCCTTGACCAGGTCTGAAGTCCCTTGTGCCTTCTGCACTTCCCCCATTTTGTACAGGAAACCTTTGTTTCCTTGTGTGTTGATGTTCATCCACCATTTATGACATCATGGAGAGAGTCATGGAAGGAGTTTTGTTAGAGGCTTGAGGCTGGAACGGATCCGGAAGGAAGCTTTGCTTGGAGCCTGCTGAAGGTGATTCAGGTGAACATATTCCTTTTTATGTACTTTATTTGTCTATAATAAAAGAAACACATGTCTTGGTTCCCGAAATGAATCTTCTTTATGTTAATGATATTCATGTTTAGAATTCATATATAAAAGGTTGTTTGGATTTCATAACTAACTACCTTTCTTTATAACATGAAGATGGTTTCTTTATAAGTTTTTGTCCATGTACTTTTGTGTTCTTTGAATTGGTTGTTTTGCAGGACAAAAGAGAAGAAGGGAACTCCAAGAAGGGTTTGGACCCTAAAGGCCTTCTCAAACGTAGGACCAAAGGTACGTACCCTTATCATAGAATTTGCTTACAATAGTATAATGGCTGTATGAATGCATGTTTCTTTGAATAGATAACTTTCAGTCTGCTAGGGTTTCAACCCAAAAAGCCCTAGGGGAGTAATTCCCTCCATCACTACTCGAATGCATCCTATATGCAAATAATTTGTCTTTAGTCTCTTTGCCTCTGCCTGTAATTCTTTGGGGTTTAACAGAGATATAGTCTGTATATTATCTGAATTCTCCTAGATCTGGCTTACAGACTCTTTAATGCTTATTCTAGTGGCGGCTATTAAATGAAAAGCAGACAGATCACTATACACTTCTGAGGGAGCTATTGCAGGTAGTTCCCAACGGGCTAAAGGCTGGGATTCTTCATATGAAAGTTCAGCAGAATTTAATACTCTGCTAGAACTAGCAGCAAACATATCCCGTAAAGGGTTCTCTTCAGCCTGAGAATCTCTTTCTTCTAAATCTCGGAAAGAAATTGATTTCCGGGCAGGATCCATTCTTTTTAATGAGTATAGGATTTTTAGAATACCGACCTCTGAACCAGACGTTACTGGCTCTGATACCAATTTTCCAGCAGGGGCTTCTGGTTACAAGCTTGCTATAGTGATGTGTTGCAGTTCTCTGCTACAGTGGCTACTATGCTAGCTGCTACAGTACCACGCGTTCTGCGCGCTGTGCTGCTGTCACTTTTCTTGCTGTGTCTCTTCGATTATCTTTGAATGCTGACTTCTGGTGAACCTACTCAGAACTTTCACACTCTCATGGCCATAACAACGGCTTTTTCGCCTAACAAAGGCCTTGGCGTCCCTTCGTTCCTTTGGCGAACTTCCTGCAAACTTCGAATGTAAGCTTCAGGGACAACTACTACACAACAGACTTTATGTATGCGCAAAGTATTCAGATACAGAATGGTATACTCATTTTATTTCAGAATGGATAATGCTTTTTACAGAGAGATCCTTACAGAGATTGACTATCTTCGCATTTATCAGACTTTATGCCGTTCTCAAGGAACAAGCAATACCGAAGGCTACCTGGCGAAAGATAGGCTCTGCCTCAGATTATGACACACCTCATTTACAGACTGGAAGACTCTCTAATTGATTCGGCCACTTTAGGTTCTCACCAGTGCCGAGCACACTGATGCGTAGGCTCCCAAATCACCTAAGGACTTGATTTCTTCTCGTGTTGCAAGTAGATCAGACAGAATGTCCACAGATGTAGAGCAGGAGAGGCATTCGACTCAAAACACACAAAGACTCTAACTGACTCCAAATGCCAATGCCTCAACAATGAGCCTTACCCTCATTATATAGGGAGAGAGGGGGGACAAACATTACTGTAAGCCATCCGTGAATAGGTGGATGGAATCATAACTTTCGGATAGTGCCAGGGCGACGTCCGCACAAGGATTCCAATCCGATGGATGGAATGATTGCTTTCGGGTAACACCAAAGCAAATCTGATAGTAGATTCTCGTTCGAAAAGTAAATCTTATGAACAATGGGTTTGACAGAACACGGTGGATACTTTTATCAAAGCCCACGAGAAAAGATAGACCCGATAAGACAAAGTGGATGCTTTTCGTAAAAGCCCATGGGAAAATAGTGCATGAATTATTTACATAGTGGAGGCTTTAGTACAGCAAAGCCCACGAGAAATCTGGTCACAATTAAGCCCTTGTGACTGGTACTTGTGTTTACAATATGGATGCTTTTATCGGAAAGCCCACGAGAACCGTCAAAACACTGTTAGATCAGGGAATCTATCTCTTTTATATAACATTTCATCCCAGGCTTTTGTGTAAATCCTGTGGACAATCATCGGTTTCCCTAGTACAATCTAGTATTGGACTTTAGTTAATACAAGCCACTCCATATGTTCTCTCATATATTCTTCTAGGGAATTATTATAGGGAGATGACCTGTAGGTCGTCCATTCTCTTTCTGTCATTTCTTTGACAGTATTATAGGCAGGATGCATACATTCTATGTTTTGATGATTACATATATCACAATGGGTTTTACAATATTTTTCATGCCATACTGGGTCCATTGCGGTCCTACTTACACCATAATCAGTCCACCAATCTCTGAGCCACTTACATTGTTGATATCCTTGATAATGGCCAATGGCACTGAATTTTAGTTTGGTGTAGTGGGTTCCCACCTTATCATCGACATTCAGAAAATCCCACCAGAGTTGCTTGTATTCTGCAAAATTGTACACTATGTCTGGAAAAATGATCTTGGGATCATTTCTTGGCCATCTAGCAGCAGGTTGTGTTCTGATATGTCCTGGCTCATTCTAGAGATCTCTTGTCCTGTATATGCAGACATATCTTTCGTGAATGCCTATGTTGGGTCCACCATGGTACCAAATAGTGGCAATGTCATGAAAATTTTGCTCCAATGCCCGTTGTGCAATGTCAGCATCTCGTCTCGCCTTGTCATATATCATATCATGAATCCACTTGCCTCCTTTAGGGTACACTTTCCTTTCGGGTACAAAGTGTTGAATGTCAGTATGAGGCTGTAGGTGGGCATCTAGGACCTTATTATTCCTCAACTGCCAGGTGGGTCTCCAGTTTCTTTTATATGTGTCCCAGTCTTGGTTTTCCGGGATGGTCCTTAAGACTTCTTGTTTCTGGTGCTGGTCCCATTCAGTGATGATCATCATGACATGATCTTTTCATTCAATATATTCTCTGCTTAAGAAATCAGGGAGGTTGTTGTCTTTTCCTTTAATATGTTCTACCTGAAAATCAAAATTTGCAAATAAATCTTGCGATATAGAAAACTTGGCTTCCCCTGCTTTCTTGATGTATTTTGTTAATACCTTTTGTAAAGCAGATGCATCAGTCCTTAATAAAAAAGGTTTATTAATAAGATAAACTTCAAACTTACTGATGCAGTTCCATGCTGCCTTGACCTCTTTCTCTATTGTGGAGTAATTTAATTCGGCTGGGTTCCATACTCCAGAAGCAAACTGAACAACTTGTTCATCCTTTCCAACTTTTTGCTTCAAGACTCCACCCCATCCAATATTATCTACATCTGATTCAACAATTTTGTAAGCAAGATCATCAGCAACATACAAGATAGGCAAGGATTTTACCTTTGCTTTGATATTCTAGACTACTCTTGTATGGACTTCTATCCATTCTGGAGGATTCTTCTTTAGCCTTTTGTTCAATAACCTTCTGTCACTGGCACAGTCCTGGTAAAAATTGCTGACATAGTTGAGGCGGCCTAAGAACCTTTGCAACTAGTTCTTATCTGATATGACATCTGGAAACTTGTCTGCAAAATCTAAAGCATGTTTCTGCAGAGATATCTGCCCATTGCAAATTGTATGACTCAAATATTTGATAGTGGTCTAAAAGACCTCTATCTTCTTCTTGCTAAGCACCAAGCCATTGTGCTTAACTAGATTCTTAAATATATTTATATGTTTAAAATGTTCTTGAATGTTTTTGGAAAATATTAATACATCATCAATATATACAATCAGCCAATCAAAGTATGGCTTAAAAATACCATCCATTACCTTTTGGAATTTTGATGGAGCATTCTTGAGTCCAAAAGGCATAACGTTCCATTCATAATGTCCTGCTGGAATGCTGAAGGCAGTCTTGAATTTATCTTTTTCAGCAATGGCCACTTGCCAGAATCCCGCTTTCAGGTCAAATTTGGAAAAGATCTTGGCACCTGCTATCCTCCTGATTAAGTCTCCTTTATGTGGGATTGGATAGGTGTCATCAGCTAGGACTGAATTGAGAGGCTTATAATTGATAACTAGTCTCGGGATGCCTCTGATTTACTCAGCTCTTTTGTTTACATAGAACCCATAACAGTTCCAGGGACTGTTGGATTCTTTGATTAATCTTCTATTAAGGAGCTGCTGAATTTCTTTCTGGCAAAGATCTCTGTATTCTTTGCTCATCGGAATAGCTCGGCTCTTACAAGGTTTACCAGCATATCCTTCCTTGTAGGGTAGCTCCACTGTGTGCTGCTTTCTATGCCATAATGCATTAGGTTCCTCTGAGCAGCAATCATCTTCTATTTGTTTCTTTATTTCTCCAATTCTGGTTTTGATCTAGGGTGATTTGAGCTGTTCTCGATTCTCAAAGTAGATTTCAAATCTTTTAGATCCGACAATCTGGCTTCAGCTCTATCTAGATCTTGCACAGTGTGTACCATTGTAGAAACCCTAGGATTGGAGATATATGGAAGTTCAATTTTCTTTCTTGTCCCTTTTGAAGTGGGGACAGAAATAAAATATCCAACTTTGCCTCCTTTAAGTTTGAGTGACCCATGAGGTTCTACTGCTGCAAGAAAGACATTAACAAGTATGCAGTCTACTGGAATGTCAGCTACTGCAAATTTTAAATAAATACAGTGGCTGTCAAAACAAACAGATGCTTTGGGTACTTCATATCTGAGTTTTTTATTACCCAGTCCTACCACTTCTCTTTCTGCAGTTACCAAATATTTTGCTGGAATATTTTTCATATTCAGAATGTTTATATCTGCTCCTGAGTCAATAAGAGCAATCATTTCAAACATTTTCCCTTTTATGCAGATATTTATCAGGACATGATGCTGTTGGTATGAGATAGTTAATAATCTCATATCTCTGAATCCAAAATTTGGATCTTTCATACCTTCAGCAATTTGAACTTCTTGATTATTGTTGTGTGAAGCAGTCTTCCATGGCTGATCATCATCTTCTTCTTTTGCCAGTTGTTTCCCTTTCTGTATTTCTGCAACTTGAGCTTTTATTGCAGAAATTTCTGTCTTGAGATTATGAATCTCTCGACTGACTTCTCCTAGAGTAAGTGATCTTACTCTATCAGGCTTCTGCTGATGCCTCTGGAATGATTTTTTATTGCATTCATATGAAGCATCAACAAATACAGGTTTCTTACCTAAGCCGTTAGAAGCTTTTGTTTTTAGCTGATCCATAAAAGCTTCAGTCAGGTGGTTTTTCATCTCTCCATCCTCCATGGCTCGAATCTAGGACAAGATCTTCAATTCTTCTTCTTCTGTTGCAGCCATAAGGACTTTTTATTTTTGGGGCTTAGGCTTTTCCCCTTCTTCATAACTGGATTCACTGAGATATTCATACTCGGAATTATATTGTATTTGACAAGCACATTCTTCAGAATCAGAACATAAACAATCTGAAGAACCAGAGTCTGAATATTTTTCCATATAAGCATGGAGTTCTTCTGTAGATGAAGAACTGAAAGAATCATAAGAAGACTCTTCTACTTGATGTTGCTGGGCTATATCTCTGATTGTGAAATTTGGGCAGCGTTCTGTGCTGTGGGCATGAGAGCCACACTTCATGCATACTATTGGCCTTCTTCCTTCTTGCTTTACTTGTTTGTTTCTTTGGGCAAAGGCTTGAGATTTCTTGCCTCTGTTCAGCTTTGATTCTTCTCCTTCTGGACATCTGGAGGAAGTGTGTCCAGTTTTCCCACAAAGCCAACAAGTAATTTTATTCCATTTGTCTTGCTTAGTAGTATGCAAATGAATGTCTGAGGGATCATAATAGTGTGTCCTGGGAACATACTTGTAATACCCTCTCTTTTGTCTGGAGGCTTGTCCTTGCCTCGGCTTTGAATATCTCTTTTTGGCCCTTGGATAATTTCTTCGGTTTTGTAGAAAGTTTCTTTAAACTCTCTTCTGGCTCTTTTCTTAGCCTTCCTTCATTTTACCAAAGGATCATCCAATGTTAATCCATACTTACTATAGATGGATTTCTTATCAGGTAATCTGAAAAGTTTTTCCAGAGACTTATTTACCTTTGAGCTAGTACAAAGACTAACCAATGTCTTTGTAATGAGAGCATAAATCTCTCCCCATGTGTATGACTCAAAAGGTAATTGGAAGACTTCCTGCATTCTTATATAGTTAACAAATTTAGATGGCAGAGCTGCAAGATATATCTGTTTCCATAACAGGTTCTTTGAGTCCTTGACTTCATATATCCTCTTCATCCAATCCCTGTGGAAGTCATCATATTGGGACATTTTATGGCACTTTAAATTCATCAGAATAACTTCATTTTTATCAGTAATTTCTGTTTCACTTCCACACCAATGTTCTAAGATCATTGATGTAAGTGCTCCTATCATGTTGCCGATAACTGTGCCATCAGGATTATGTATTACATCTCCTTTCTCATCTTTAAGTACTTCTACTTCCATTGTTTCAATAAGATTTAAAGATGATTATGTCTCCCACCACCTGAGGAGTGTCCCTGTAAAACACTGAATAATTGTCCTGCAAGCATCAATTTCAGATTTCCCTCTAAGACACATGAGTTTATATTTTGTATACATCATGTCAATCATTTGCCTGATTTGGCCAACACTCATGTTATCTATATTCCATTCTCTGTGGGAATCTAGGAAAAAGGTATGTGCTTCAGGAAGCTTTCCTTTTCCCTCTATGTCAGGTGCAGGATATCTAGTGAACCTATGATCAAGAGGTTCATATATGGGAAAGATATGTGTATTTTGATATTTGGATTCTTTCCCTGTATCTGCTTCTTCATCCTTGAATAAGGATGCAATGGTGATTTTATTTGTAGCCTCAGAGTTTGATGATGTGGCTACCTCTTTAGGAAATAATGCTGGAAATCTATCTACAGATTTCACAGGATCTTGAATTCTTATGCTTCTTTTTACAAGAAAAGAGTTTGGGACTGGTTTGTCAATTTTGGGCAGATTCATCTTTTCAAGTTTATCTGTTAAACCAGTTATAATATGTTTAGTTGCATCTAAATGATCAACTAATTTTTCTTCAACTCCTTCTATCTTTGTCAAAGAATCTCTAGCATAAGAACGAAGCATACTAGATTCAAACTGTACATTGTTCAAACATTTATTTACATCATTAATTGATACTTGGACAGTATCAATTTGTTCCTTAACTTTTGCTGATTTTGCAACATTCATTTCCAAGCCTTTTACTGCAGTATTTGTCTAGTTTATTTGTTCACTGGATTTCTGTATTCGGCCATCAATGCCTAAAGCAGTGTCATCTTTCTGGACGAGTGGGATGGCTTTGGCTGCATTTTGATTTTCTCCTATGACAATTCCTTTATAAGGAGGAAAAGTTGTAGGGGTTTCAACTTTTGATCCATCTAGTGCAGTCCAAGCATGCTTACTTGTTGGGGCACTGGTTGAACCAATGAAGACATTTAATGGAGCAATATTATCTTTCCATGAATAGAAAGATATCCAAGTGTTATTCATTTCCATATAGTGCTTCCAATCTTCAGCAAATTGTTTCTTCTCTACTGAAGTATAGTTCTGGTCAAATTCATCTGCTTGAGGATTAGTGTACAGATCCCAATTTAACATGGCTTTTATCCACTTGGCACTAATTTCAGACTTCAAGCATCCATTCATGAGAGAGAAGAATTTATGCATTTCCATTACTGCAGGCTTTTTGCAGTCAGAAGGAACAGGGCGAAATCTGCAATCTGGAATCAGGCCATTTGCCTGCTCAAGGTATCCCAAACCATATCTGGGCTTAGCTGGTCTCATTGGACACATCATTTCAGTCATTCTAGGATCTTCTCCTTCTATGGTAACAATTTCATGCATCATGAGTACATGATCAGCATCCGGTTCATGAGGGAAGGGGATGTCTGAGCATTTTGGATTTGGGCATGAATTCACAGAAGTGGAAGGAGGGGCTATACCAGTTCTGGGATTATGGTTTGCATGGATGTCAGACTCTACCAGAGTAAGCAGATTTACTGGTTCTTGACAATCTGGACATTTAACTTCTAAAGAACAATAATTTACAAGCTGGGCTAATTCATATAAAGGATTATGCTTACAAAAAGATGAAGTAGAACAAGCAGTATCAACTGTACAAGGATCTCTGTAATATTTGGATTGTTTACAGGCTGACTCTATTCGTCTTCGATCAATGGTAGATCTTCTAGGGAAATAGATAACTGCAAAAGGCAGATGTTCTGTGATAGCAGCGGAGGTTATAGCTTTAGGAATAAGAGGCTTAGGATTATTTACAACCCAGTGTTCTGGAAATGTTAAGTCTTCCCATCAGATAGTCTGATGCTCAATTTTTTGATTCTTAGCATTAGTGAGGACGAATATACTTGACTTTGAGTCTCTGCTGGGTGTATGGCAGATGGTTGGCCAAAGGGTGTTGGTATGTCGAAAACAACCCTTGGTCTGGATGGCAATATTATGTCTCTTTTTCTTCGTGTCAAAACTAGTTGTTTGAATCTGCAATTGCAGAATCTGATCTATGGTTTCGTCAAAGGTGTACATAGAGAAATTAGGGTAACAGTCAAAGTAGACAGGGCCATCAGATAGAGGAGCAACAATCCCGCCTATTAGGGAATCTGTATACTTATTGTGTGTCATATCTCTGACAGTAGCAAGCACAAAAGTATTTAGGCCTTTGTGGGTTAAGGCATTGATCCCTACTCGAATGCATCCTAGATGCAAATAATTTGTCTTTAGTCTCTTTGCCTCTGCTTGTAATTCTTTGGGGTTTAATAGAGATATAGTTTGTATATTATCTGAATTCTCCTGGATCTGGCTTATAGACTCTTTAATGCTTATTCTAGTGGCGGCTATTAAATGAAAAGCAGACAGATCACTATACACTTCTGAGGGAGCTATTGCAGGTAGTTCCCAATGGGCTAAAGGCTGGGATTCTTCATATGAAAGCTCAGCATAATTTAATACTCTGCTAGAACTAGCAGCAAACATATCCCGTAAAGGGTTCTCTTCAGCCTGAGAATCTCTTTCTTATAAATCTTGGAAAGAAATTGATTTCCGGGCGGGATCCATTCTTTTTAATGAGTATAGGATTTTTAGAATACCAACCTCTGAACCAGACGTTACTGTCTCTGATACCAATTTTCCAGCAGGGGCTTCTGGTTACAAGCTTGCTATAGTGATGTGCTGCAGTTCTCTGCTACAGTGGCTGCTAAGTTGGCTGCTACAGTGCTGCTGCTACAGTACCGCACACTCCTAGTGCTTAGAACTCGGTACTTTTAATATATATTTGAATTGAAACTTCAGGGACCGAAGCGGGATGACCTCCAAAAATATTTATTTGTTTGTTTTGTTTTTTTTTTTTTTTTTCTTTAATGGTTTAATTATAATATAAATTGTTATATATACAATATGTTTTTAATATATATATATATATATATATATATATATATATATATATATATATATATATATATATATATATATATATATATATATATATATATATATATATATATATATATATTTCTTAAATCCGGTGGTTTTGTATTATTATTAAATAAAATAATTAATCGAATAAAAATTGAACATTAATTAACTGAAAATAATTAAAGAAATTAAATTTAATATTACAAATTAATTGAAAAATTAATTAATTTATATAAATAAAATAATAATATTTACAAATTAAAAATAATTTTATTAATTAAATAATTTTATTTACATATTAAATTAATAAAATAAAAATAATATACATTTTGATACTTAAATTCAAGTGGTGAAAATTGCGTAAACTTTGAACAAGCGTCATTTTCAAACTGTATGTCTAAACTAAGCAAAATTAGATTCGTTGGGAAGCTAGCGAGAAATCGTGCACAAAGAAGCAAACTTAACAAAATTAGATTCGTTGGGAAGCTAGCGAGAAATCATGCACAAAGAAGCAATCAAAGCGGAAAACCGAGAAAAGTAAAAATCTCGCCAAAAAAATACCAGAATCAAAGCATAAAAGTAGCGATATGACCAAACTTTACATAGATCCCCCCCATTATTATTATGAAGATAATAATGTAAAACATGGGGTTTGTTGTTTTACCACAACATGTTCATATCAGATTCTTGTATCTTTTCTATCCACCTCCCTCGTTTACTTTCACTGTCTTTGTGAGTCAGAGTCTCTTTGACTGCAGATGTTGGAACATATGTTATTATTCCGAATTTCAATATATAAGCTCTAAAAGCCTTCAGAGCTTTGACTAGTGCATAGGCTTGTTTCTCCAATATGTCATATTTTAATTCTACATCTCTAAGTACTTTACTGAAGAAAGCTACAGGATGCTCTTTCTTGTCCTCGTTCTTTTGCAATAAAACAACTACAAGAGTTGTATGTGATGTAAAAGAAACTATAAGAAAAGGCTTTCCATAGTCATGACTAATTAAAACAGGAGCTTCTCCAAAATCTTTCTTGATTCTTGAGAAAGATTCTCTAGTTTAAGATGCCCATTTAACCTGTTTATCTTTCTTCAACATATCCATGATTTCCTTCACAATTTCAACATAATCGGGGACAAACCTTCTTAAAAAATAATCCTGCCCCAAAAGGTTTGAATTTCCTTTTTGTTTCATGGTCAAGGAATATTATTGATGGCTTCAGCCCTTTTTGGGTCAATCTTCACCCCTTCCTTTGAAACTATGTGACCCAATAGCTTACCTTCTTGCAGAGAAAACTGTGACTTCTTAGGATTTAGAGACAAACAAAATTTCCTGCACTTCTCAAATGTTTGTTGCAAATGATCAAAGTGTGCTTCATCAGAATTTGAAATTACAGTGATGTCATTAAGATAGATCACTACAAATTTATCCTTTTCTCCAACAAATGATATATCCATAACTCTTTGAAATATATCCCTTGCATTCATCAAACCAAATGACATATTGGAGTACATAAATGTCCCCCAAGGAATTGTAAAAATTGTCTTCTTTTGATCTTCAGGATGCACTAAAATATAATTATACCAATAAAAACCATCTATCGTGGAAAACCTAGATGATCCAACTACTTTTTGTAAACTATAATCCATCTTTGGCAATGTATAATTGTCTTTCAAGGAAGCTTTGTTGAGATTTCTAAAATATACACACAACATTATCTCTCCATTTTTCTTTCTCATGGGAACAAGATTGGCTATTCAGTCTGAGTACCTCAAAGGGACTATAATTTTAGCTTCAAAAAGTTTCCTAACTTCTTTTTCAATTAGGGGAAACAACAAAGGGTTTATTTGCCTTAAAAAAAATTGTATGGTTTAATGGCTAGTTTAAGAGGAATCTTATGTTGAATAATTTGTGTATTATAGGTTTTAAGATCCTCATAACACCAAGCAAAAACATATAATATTTCTTGAACAAGTCAACATACCTCTTCTTGAACTCTTTGGATATTCCCTTTGCTAATTTAATAAGCTTGGGCTCTTGATCGATACCAATGTTGTAGTATGCCACATCTTCTTTTTGAACCTTCTATATTATCTTTATTGGAATACCATTAATGTCAAAAAGTCTCTCCAATGGAGCCAACCCTTGAGGAATGAAATTACTTTTGAGCTGTAAAATATTTTGATCAACAATGGTGTATTTCCATACTGGATTATCTTCCTCGAGTTCTTCTTGTTCATTTTCATTTCCATCTTCTCCACTCAACTCCATGAAATGCTTAATTTTCTCATCATCCTCAAAGACTTGCCAATTTTTTACATTGTCAGGTACTGTAGGTCAATGTCTGATTTCAATCTCATACCTCAAATGAGGGTTTTGAGGTGATTTGAAATTACTGGTAGCTACTACTAAAGAATCGCCAAGCTTGTTTTGATCCCTAGGTAAAAAGTGTATATTGAAAGATGAAAATAAGTTCTCCATGATATCCCAAACTTCATTCCTAGAAGATCTAAATCTTGGATGTTTGGTCTGATAGAGACCTCTTACATGCTCGATCACCGACTTTGAATCTCCAAAGCCTCTGATAAGCTATCAATTTTTAAATTAGCAGCCTGCAAATAAAAAATTAGAGCCTCATACTCTGTCACATTATTAGTGGTATCAAATTCTAACTTATATGACAGGGGAATCATTTCACCTTTGGGAGACATTAACAAAATTCTTGTTCCATTACCTTGCCTTGAATAAGCTCCGTCAAAGTTCATCTTCCAAATAAGGTTTTGCACTTCCTCTTATTTCTAAACAACTGTTGGTGTCTGAATCTCAGTATATTCAACTATTTTATCATCTACTTCTAGTAGAAAACAACCAAAATCCTTATATATAGGAGAGTTGCTAGGATTTTCCTCCCTTGTGATTGTTTTCAAATCTGGACTCTTGGTATAGTCTCCTTTCTTCACCTCCAAATATCGGTATAGTTGCATAGGTTAAGTCTAATTTTATTGAACCTCTAAACTTAATCCCCCATGACTTGGAAATCAACATACCAAATCCGTGTGGGATATTAGCCATTACCATGTCCATTACAATGATTTTTTATAGGAATTTGTGCCAATGAGATGACCATGTCCTTGATCAAACTAATACACTTCACTCTCTTTAAGTCAAATGAATAAAAGTATTTATATGGTTTAGTAATTTGTAAACCCAACTATTACATCACAAACAAAGGCATTAGAATATGGGAAGCACCAAAATCGAGCATGAAGTTATGTAGCATCAAATCATGCATCTATAAGGTTATGTAGAAAGGAGGAGTAGACGAATCATGTTCTTCCACATGTGGCCCAAACATTACCACAAGTCTATCTTCCTACAAATTAACATTGTCTTGATTTGGTGTTACCTGAGTCAAATTTAAGAAATTAGCAATTTTCTTTTGATAAACAGGTTTCCTTGCCAATTCTTCTAATGGCACAGGTATCTTTACTTTCTCTAATTCATTCTCAATGCTAAAAATATGACCTCCTTTCTCCACCTTCAATTGTTCTTCTAATTATTTACTCTCCTTCACTTGTTTCTTAGATTAAGACTGTTGTTTCACCTTAGTTTGTTGTGTTGGTTGTGTTGTTTCTCCTCCAGAAACCATAATAGTTTGTACAAGTCCCTTTCCCTTATCATAATTCTGCTTTGAAGTTTGTTGATCTTGGTTGTTGGCTTGATCTTAAGTTCTTGATATTTTCCTTGACCTCAATTGATATTTATTATGAAGCTTTGCTTGCATTAAATCTACAATTTTCTGCAATACATATATATTTCTTCCTCATCTAAAGGAGAGTAGAATTTAAAATCCATACCTTCATACTCTCTTTCGTCATTTGTCAATGTTGAACATTGATTCTCTTCGAATTTTAAAGCTTCTTCAAAATTCTGCTTTGGTTCAACTCAATCATTGAAGGTGGTTGAACCTGATCCTCCTGATCCTTTTCCCCTCTGTAAAATTTGAAGAGGAGGATTGTAAGGTCTTCTAAACTGTGGATTGGAGTTTCTTTTCCCTCCTTGCTATAACTGTCCTGGAAGATTTTTATTTTCCAACTCTAACTTGACCAATTTATTTGAAAGATTCCTACTTATT
Organism: Pinus tabuliformis; assembly: GCA_031772625.1. Taxonomy (NCBI): domain Eukaryota; kingdom Viridiplantae; phylum Streptophyta; class Pinopsida; order Pinales; family Pinaceae; genus Pinus; species Pinus tabuliformis. The sequence continues at coordinate 827,064,422 of CM062809.1, read as the reverse complement.
TTGGTCATCTCATCTAGTTTTTTATATTGCAAGTCTTTTTGTTGCCTTGAAGGTCCAACCTCTTTTTTCCTTTTTCTCCCTCTATAAAATTTGAAGAGGAGGATTGTAAGGTCTTCTAACTTGTGGATTGGAGTTCCTTTTCCCTCCTTGCTACAACTGTCCTGGAAGATTTTTATTTTCCAACTCTAACTTGACCAATTTATTTGAAAGATTCCTACTTATTTTGGTCATCTCATCTAATTTTTTATATTGCAAGTCTTTTTGCTACCCTGAAGGTCCAACCTTTTTTGTTTTGATTTTGTTTTGTTTTGTTTTGTTTTGTTTTTTTTTTTTTTTTTCGTTTTGTTTTTGTTTTGTTTTCTTTTGTTTTGTTTTTTTTTTTTTTTTTTTTCTTTTTGTTTTTTGTTTTTTCTTCAGAATAATCAACCTTGCCTTTGAGTTTTCTTGTTTCTTCTAAATTGGCTTCAATATCTAGAGAATCAATTTGAATTTTATCAAGAGTGACTCACTTCCTTTCTCTGAGGGTAAAGGAAAATTTTGCATCAAAGGCTCCTGCAAAAGCCGCTTTGGCAGTTGCTGGCAAAGGTTTGAATTCTGTTCGTATCACATTATATAGTTTATTGAATATTTTAATGAACTCTATGACATCCTCATTTTGTTTCTTCTTGAAATGATTAAATTCGATCAAATAATAAACATGGTCTTTCTTCTCTCCCCACTTTTTTGTGAAAGTAGTTTCTAAGTCTTCCCAGGTAGTTATTGAATTTCCTGGAAGGGTTTTGAACATTTCCTAGCTTCTCCATCTAAAGACTAAACAAAAAGCCTCATTACCACATCTAAATGTTCCACATTCAAGTTTTCTGCAAATGCAAAGAAACTTGCAATGTGTTTTTCTACTGTAATGTCATCTTCACCATTGAATCTAGGTAACAACTTTAAATAGTCCTGAGGCATGGAATTCATTGTCTTAGGAAAGTTAAGAGGAAGATAATGGTTGGCTAAAAAACCAGGTATTTCCAAATTGACAAGTGGAGGTGGAAAGTTTACTATTTGATATGAATAAGAAGAGGGTGTTACAGGAACAGGGACAACTTGTGATACCACTAGAACTGACTGAGATACAACTATTGTAGTAATTTATTTTATTTCCTTAACTTCAGATATAGAAGAAAAATATAAAGAAGTGATTTCAAAATATTTTTCCTCAAACTAAGCTCTAGAAAAGGAAAATTAGGGGTTGGAAACTGCCCTTCAGAAAATTCTAGGGTTTTAGGGGAAACTTCAGGAATATTTGACTTAGACTTGTATAAAATTGAAGTAGATGTCCTAAGAGCACATATTGTAGGATTAGGAGTAACTGGGGACTATTTTTCTCTCCAAACCTTTTTCGATAACAAACTTTTAAGGTCAAAAAAATTTGGAGTCTTTTTTTGGGAAGTCTCAGAATGAGTATGTGGTCTTCTTGGAGCCATGTTTGCTAGAAACTAACCCCTTTGGTGAGAAATTTCAGCCCACACTTTCTTTGCTCACCAAACAAAGAAATGTTTAAAAACCAACCAGGGAAAAAAAAAATCCAACTTCGGTCCTGGACAATGATGCTTATTGATGTTGTCTCCTGGAGATAGTTCCTTCCTAAATAGAACCATTGCCCAAGACATCCACAAAACAATTTGAAATTTGTTTTTAAAAGATTATAAAAATTATGCCCAAAGATTATATATATATATATATATATATATATATATATATATATATATATATATATATATATATATGTATGTATGTATATATATGTATTATATATATACATACATATATATATATATATATATATATATATATATATATATATATATATATATATATATATGTATGTATGTATGTATGTATGTATGTATGTATGTATGTATGTATGTATGTATGTATGTATGTATGTATGTATGTATGTATGTATGTATGTATGTATGTATGTATGTATGTATGTATGTATGTATGTATATATATATATATATATATATATATATATATATATATATATATATATATATATATATATATGTGTGTGTGTGTGTGTGTGTATGTATTCGTGTGTAATAGAACTTAATCTCAGAGAGGAATCTTTATGTCCATATTGGCAATCACATACTTTAATTACTTTGTTGGAAGAAATAATTACAAGAGACTAGGGTTTATAACTCAAGCCTTTACAGGAATTCTACTTATAAACTCTAAGAGGAAAATGCAAACAACTTAGATTAAGAATGAAGGTGAGAAAACAACAGAGAGCCTATTAAGGCTTGTTTGAACAAAACTCACAGGTATTCATTGTAACTTGTTAAAGATACACAAATAAGTCTACAATCTACTTAAATAAGCCCACTGCAATTATACACATGCTTCACTGGAATCAACTCTGTAACTTTAATTATTCTTCTCCAACGAAGCCAAAAAAAATTACACAAGTGTTTTTTATATCAAAACTCTGAACCACTTGATAGTGGTTCTCATGTCTTTTAAATATTGCATTAAAATTTAGTTACAAAGTAACTGTCATATGGATAGTGGAACTTTAACCCTGAGATTCACTGCATGGTTCCACAACTTCAATTGCAATAGGTGCAATCAATGCTTCACATTTCTTCCAAAGCACTAAATCTGGGAGCTTACACTGGATCATTTTCTGGAATGCAACTTTCAAATTAGACAACTTCATATAATTGGGTTTAGCAATGAACAACGTTTTAATCAACCAAAGAAGTTACAAATTCCTTTGCAAATAGTTTACCATAGTTCTCCTCTTCAATACTATAGTTTTTTCATGGGTTGAATCTGCTCTACATTTGATAGCTATCAATCTTTTTTCATATAATTCCAAAGAAAGTAAATTTCCTTGTTGGTTCTAGTAGTTAGGAAAACCAACTCTCAACCTATAATCAAACTTAGAATCAAATAGTGAAACTGACCTTTGAACAATTTTCATTTCATCTTCAACATGAATGCACAGTCAATTATTTTCATTCATTTTTTTGATTTCCATGATCACTACAACTCTATTTACAATATCCAATGCTCTTGTTTATGTATTGGACTTCTCATTCAAATATCCAATGATTTCCTTAGCCTTTTGTGGTTCTTTCTGTACTTGTTTCTTGTTGTATCAATGCTCAACTTTGTCCCTGCTATCATTTTTTTCTCGAAAAAAAATATATAGATTTTATTGTAAGGATCGTATAAAAGTTACAATGAAGATACACTAGGGTGTATTACGATCACCAAGGATCGCTCATAAAAGTGCAACCATTTATCATAGAAAAAAAAACAAAATCACTGAGAGACTACTCAAAGTCTAGACAGGGATGAAAAAAATGTATGCCTTCACATCACGACTATACCAGAAATAATGAGTAGTAGAGACAAAGATAACTTGTAAATAGACTCCAACAGTTGAATACAAACATAAACAGGTGACTAAAAAACTAAATAGGAACCAATAAATACAAAGTGACATAGCTTCGCTAAGGATTAGGCATCCTCAGCTAGAAATGGAATAAGAAAGGAACAAAAAATCATGCGCTGATATAAACATTAAAGACTATGTCGTAACCAAAGAGAAGAGACAAAAAAGTGACACTTCCCAACAGAAAGAACGCAGAGGCTAGGCCTCCCTAGGACCCTGAGTTTCCCTGTCAATATAAGACCTATGATAAAACTGAAATACTTCCAAATTTTTGTGCTCTACCACAGACCAGAGACCTTGCTCCATCCTTAATCCAACTTTTGAAAGAGAGCTCACAAGTTGGTTCCTCTCCCTGAATACACGAGTGCAAGAGAAAACATTAAATAAAAAAATGAGATGAAAAACTTCTTCCAAAATAGGCACAAGATATATGTCCTTGCAAGCCTGAGTTTTGTTCACCCAATTTATGACCAATTTTGAATCTCTGAAGACATGTAAGGAAACACATCCTTTTTCTATGGCGAACAAGAGAAGAGACTTGCACGCCATCAGTTCAGCTTTATTTTTTATGTTGCTACCAAAGCCCATAGTAATTTGAAAAGAATGTGAACCAATCAATAATAGACTATCCACCCACCACATGCAACATTTTTTTCTTGTGCAACACTGTCAAAATAGCCCCATGGAATTGACGGATCAGGCTGTTCCTGAATGATAATTCTTGGGGTGACAAGACCTTTGGATTGTGGGAAGTCACTTATAATGGCCAACCCTTCCCCAACTAATTGAAATATGGAGGAACGTTGGTCCTTGAAGATTGACCTGTTCGTGGCAATCCCCCAGATAAGAATAAGGGGAAGCAGTCTAGATGGATAGGTACTTTGGTCCTCATTCCAAGCCCTCTAAGCCTCAACAACTGACTCTCCTTCCCAGCGCCATTTTTTCCCAAAAGCTTGTTAAACTAACTACCAAATTCCCTAACATAAAAGACACTAAATGTATTTGGTTAAAGGGAATTACTATCAAGACGGAGCTCTGCAAGGAAAACCCTGCACCTAGGGTTTAGCACTGTTCTGAACAGGTTCACCAACAGTTCTGGCAGCGCACAGAGACCGATTAGTTGATCTCCTTCTCAGAGGCCGTGTACTGGCCCGACAAATGACAGACGGGGGGTCCACTGGGACCCCATCTTACAGGGAAATAGTCATGCAGAAACACACAACTCACGAAGGTTTTAATATCTCTGGGTATGAAGCCCGAAAAGACAGCTCGGGGACAAGCAGCGGAAGAGCAACCCAGGGGCAGAAAGATCCAAATCACGGATCAGAGATGCCAGGAAAAGTCAGTAACAGGCAGGAGAAGCACGGGAACAAACCGAACGCAGGCCAAAACAGCTCAGACCCAATAATAGCTCCGTCAGATGAAGAAAAGGAACACAGGGAGGGAAAACGCCCCATAGAAAACGAGGATAAAACGGAAGCTTCCAACCTCAGCCCTAAAAATACCCTGCAAGGAGTCTGCAAACCCAAAAAGAAGGAAGCCCTCCGTGTGGTTTTCTCAGATCCAGATATTCAGGCCTACAGAGACCACATGATGGAGCATGCAATCATATGTAAGTTTATGGGTCTGTGGCCAACAGAAAGAGCTCTTTGCCAATGGATCAAACAGCACTGGCGACCAAAAGGTGATGTCAAACTTCATCTCGGAGCTAAAGGTTTTTTTACTGTTGTCTTTTCTAACCTAGAAGACAAGGATAGGATCTTCGATGGAGGGCCTTACTTCCTTTCATCAGCAGGCCTCTACATGAGGCCTTGGAAAGCAAACTTCGTACCTGAAAAGGAAACCTTCACCCAAGTCCCTGTGTGGATTCGCCTCTTCTCTTTACCTATCGATTACTGGGGCCTAGCAACTCTAAAGCGCATAGGAGACCGACTTGGCACCTTCATTAAAGCCTCGGAGGCAACAATGCAAAGGAAGTACACTTCCTGTGCCAGGATCTGCGTTGAAATGGATGTCTCAGGTGCCCTACATGAAGGACTGTGGCTAGAGTTCAGAGATGAAGATTACTTTCAAGCTATCGACTACGAACAGGTCCCTTTCCGTTGTAGGAAATGCCATGAACACGGTCACCTTGTAAGGGAACGCCCATTAATCAAACCTGTGGAAGAAGCCAAGCCTGAGCAGCCGGCCAAGAACCAGGAGGTTTTCAAAAAACCAAAATCACGACAAAGGGCCTACAGGAAAAGAGTAAACAAAACAGTGACAGATCCCAGCATAACTCTTAAACCCTTCAGCATTCTGGACTCAGAAGCAGACTCGGAAGGTAACAACAAAGAGACAAGGCTACCAGAAGATCCTCAAAAAAATAAGACAGACCACAGATCAACGGATGCAGAGGAAACCACTGAAAACACAACAATACAAATGCATGAAGTAGCAGATGAACAAGATGAAGACACAGACATGCTAACAAGCGATGGGGAAGACCTGGAACTCAATGAAGTTCTAGAAAAAGAAGGGGTAAACCTGTTAGATATGGAAAAGCACTGGAGAACACAAGGGCTGGAAAATATCCCGGAGGGAGAAATAAAGAAGATCAGCGACCTCTTCATAGCAAGACAACAAGCGGCGCTAGTCAAGCAAAAGAAAAGATTAGGAATCATGAAAGGCACAGGTAACCAATCCAAAAGTCTTTTTCTTCATTCATTAGGACGGAAGCAAAACAAGAAAAGAGGTAGAAGGACGAATGGAGAGGTTCTTCATGATTTGGGTATCTTTATGATCAATTCAGGCAAAATGAAGGATTTACACGCCTTCCTGTCCTACCAATAACCTCATCATTATTAATGAAAATCATCTCCTGGAATACAAGAGGGCTCAACAGCCACGTCAAACAACGACTTCTCAAGAGGAAGTTACAACAGGAAAAGCCAGATATTATGCTTATTCAGGAAATAAAATGTGCCACTGATCAGCTGGAGAACATCACCAAAAAGCTAGGAAAAACTATCAAATATATAGACATAGCTAGTCATGGATGGGAAGGAGGCATTGCAACCCTTTGGGATTCCAGAGTCATTGAAATCACCTCTATGGAAGCTACCAGATCATACATTGCCACAGAATTTCAACTAACAGGTAACTCTGAAACCTACCTCTGTATAAATGTCTATGGGCCTCAGCGTTTAGAAGATAAAATTTCGTTTCTGAACTCTTTAATGAAGTTAAAGCTAAGACATCAACATTCAAAGATCATAATGGGAGGGGATTTCAACATGATTACCACCCTCCTGGAAAAAAAAGGAGGCCTTAGGCGTCTAAATAGAGACTCAGAACTCTTTGTTGACTTCATGGAATCCGCCCAACTAGTCGACATCCCCCCAAAAAATGGGCTCTACACTTGGAACAACCGAAGAGGAGGAGAACACCGGATAGCCTCTCGCCTTGACTGTTTTTTGATCTCAGAAAACATCTTACTGGAAGGAACAACAGTTGACTCTGATATCCTCCCCTGTGGGGGATCAGACCAGTGGCCCATCGCCCTGGAAGCTGCTTTTCTTGAGACCCCCAAAAACAGGCCATTCAGATTTGAGAAATTCTGGCTAACTCACCCAAATTTTCCTGATCTGGTGAAGAAATGGTGGGAAGAACCCAGAAATATAAGGGGGACCAAAATGTTCAAACTCCAATCCAAACTAAAACACATCAAACTCAAAATCAAGGAATGGAATGCAACAGAGTTTGGTAATATTTTCTAGGAAAAGCACAAGATAGAAGACCGACTAAGTCAAATTCATAAGGACTGGGCTTCAGGGATTAACAGGGAGGACTCAAATGAACAGGAAAAGATACTAATGCATCAATGGCAACTCCGTTGCCAACAGGAAGAAATCCTTTGGAAACAAAAGTCTCGCATCCAATGGTTGAAGGAGGGAGAGCAAAATACAAAGTTCTTCCATAGATCAACGATGGATTACAGGGGGGCTAACAAAATCCTGAAGCTGACCAATGCATCTGGAGAAGTTATTCAAAATCATAATGAGATTTCAACTTTGCTTACTAGTCATTTTAAGCAAATTGCCCAGGAATCTCAAGAAGATCGATCAGAAGCGAGAGAGGAAATAATTCAGGCCATTCCCCAAATCATTACTCCAGCACAAAATGCCTCTCTGTTAAGAAAAATCTCAATGGAGGAGGTGGAGGAGGCTGTTAAAGACATGCCAAATGATAAAGCTCCGGGCCCTGATGGTTTTACTATAAACTTCTACAAAGCTTGTTGGCAAACAGTCAAAACAGAGGTCTGGGAAGTAGTTGAAGATTCAAGACGATCTGGCTCAATTCTTAAAGGCCTAAATTCTACTTTCCTAGCCCTAATCCCCAAAGAAGAGGAAGCCCTAACTCCAGAAAAGTTCCGGCCCATAGCTCTGTGCAACGTGATTTATAAAATCATCTCTAAGGTCATCGCTAACAGACTAAAACCTATCCTCCCTGACATCATCTCGGAGGAGCAGTCAGGATTCGTGGAAGGCAGACAAATTCTGGACAATATCCTCTTGGCGCAGGAGATGATACATACTTTGCAATCCAGAAAAATCCCCGGTATGATGATTCAGCTCGACCTTTCAAAAGCTTTCGACAAAGTGAATTGGAATTACCTGGAGGCCACATTAAGGGCTTTTGGTTTTGATAATCGGTGGACCAAATGGATTCTCGCTCTTATCAAGTCAACAAATTTCTCTATTTTGGTTAATGGATCCCCCTCAGCCACCTTCTCTCCTTCCCGAGGCATAAGGCAAGGAGACCCTCTGTCCCCCTTCCTTTTTGTGATCCTCATGGAAGGGCTTAGCAGATATATTCACAGAGCCAAAGCGGAAGGGAAAATCAATGGATTGCGCCCTCTCCCCTCCACCCCTGCAACTACTCACCAGCAGTTTGCCGATGATACTATGCTGCATGGATCTCCAACTGTCAAAGAAGCCAAGGCTTACAAGTCTATCTTATCTCTTTTCAGCATGGCATCAGGTATGGACATAAACCATTCCAAATCGACTATTTTTTTCTTTAACACTCATGTTTCTATTCAGAGCCATCTCACCAGCATCCTAGGCTTTCGAAATGGTTCTTTGCCCTCGAAATATCTGGGAGCCCCGCTCACCACCAAGCCTTGGCAAAAGGTTCATTGGGAAAGGCTCATAGCAAACATGGAAAAAAGATGCAACCATTGGACCCACAGGGCACTCAACTTTGCGGGGCACCTTGTTTTAACTAAAGCCATCCTGCAGGCCATCCCTCAGTACATGCTTTCTATCCTCCCGGCGCCCAAGGCCATCCTGCAGAAAATTCGATCCATCCAAAGATCCTTTTTATGGAGTGGCAGCGCAGAGAAGAGGAAATGGGCTCTCGTGGCCTGGGAAAAGATCTGTAAATCGAAACCTGCTGGAGGGTTAAACCTAATAGACCCCGATATTAGCAACAAAACTGGGGGAGCCAAACTATGGTGGCGCTGGCTGAAAGAGACCAACCTTCCCTGGGCCAGACACTAGAAGGCGAAATATACTCCCAACTGCAGAAACCAGGACCTCATAAGACTTCAAGAATTACCGGAAGGCTCTCCAATCTGGAACCTAGCAAAAAGAAACCGAAACCTTATACAGGACCACAGCTTCTGGGAGATCCGAAATGGGGAATCAGCCCTCTTCTGGGAAGATGCCTGGCAACAGCATCCAAAGCTTGAAAACCCAGACCTTGAAGATTACAAAACAAACTGTCATAACAGGGGAAAATTCACCGTTCATCATTACTGGACCCCCAATGGCATTGACCAAGATTGGAGAGAATGGACCCTTCCAGATACCGAAAACCCTAATGAGGAAAATAATAACATTCAAGACCTGCTTCAAGTCCTTCACAAATGAAAAATTAGGACAACCTCGGAGGCGGACAAGCTGAGGTGGGGTATGAAGGGCAATGGAAACTTCACTCTTAAAGAAGCCAAAGAGCAGTTGGAACTCACAGAGCAGGGGGAGACAGCCCCTTGGTTCACCAAGGTTTGGGATCCCTTATTATGGCCAAAAATTCAAACTTTTCTATGGCTCCTTATGAGGCGTAAGACGCTCACCTGGGAGAACCTGCGAAAAAAAGGCTTTGAAGGCCCCTCATTTTGCTCTATGTGTAATCAAGCAGAGGAAACTATGAATCATTTGTTCAATACATGCGAATGGGCTAACCACATTTGGTAAGGGATAGAAATCATCATGCAGCAAAACAGAAGAGATATGGACTCCATCCAAAACACCATCACCAATTGGCCAAGTAATTACTCTGAGAACCCTCAAATCAATAGCATATGGAAAGTTCTGCCAGGTTTCATCACATGGACAATATGCAAAGAAAGGAACAGAAGAATTTTCCAAAACGAGCACAGGAATATAGAGCACCTGAGAATTACCTTAATGGAGAATATTCGCCAATTGATCCTGGTAAAAAGTAAAGTAGACCCATCCATCCAAATCTCTGTGGATGACCAGAGAATCCTGAAGGCCTTCAATATTAGCTATGACCAAAGCCAAAAGCCCCAAGCTAAACACCAGAACATTAACAGCACTCCAAAGGATTGGACTCGGCCTCCTGAGGGCTTCCTGAAACTGAATTTTGATGGCGCCTCGCGAGGTAACCCGGGACCAGCTGGCATAGGAGGCCTCATTCGAAACCAGAGAGGCGAAATAATCCATATCTACAGTCAAGCGTTGGGCGAGGGCACTAACAATGAAATGGAATTCGAAGCAATGGAAAAAGGTTTAACAATTCTTCAAAGAAACCAGGCAGAAAACGCAGTAATCGAGGGTGACTCTGAGGTTGCCATTCTGGTGGCAAGGAAAATCTACGGGGGAACGCCGACCAGCAAGGCTACCAAGCACTGGCGCCTGGCTATGGTCACAGAGAGCGTAGGGAAATTGCTCGGGAAAATGAAAGGCCTCATCTTCCAGTCGGTAAGAAGGCAGGCTAATTCGGTTGCCAACCACTTGGCAAACCATGGGATCGAGAACCCAAACGGAATGGTGGACAGCTGTTGGCATCAAGTCGAGAGTAATAAATTAAAGGAACGGTGCTCTCACCTCGCACGAATAGATTTGGTGGCAGCTGACAAGGCAGAATGACAGACCGCCTAATTCACTACCACAAGAGTATGGATAGGTCGACGGGACGAGAGCCATTAATACACAGCAAGCACAGAAGGACAACAGGGTTGAGGGGAATAATGCGCACCGCAGGCCACAGTCAATTGTACAGTAACATGATCCGGAGTGACATAAGCCGCCGCAGATCCGCAGGACAGAGGGACACTTGGCACTTTCAGAACCGTGCAGGAGGAGGTGATCGAAAACATTCTCAATCATCGCAATTCCCCTCCACAACTCCGAATCGCAGCATTTATGTTGATCGGACATGCAATTTGCATGTCGCGATCCGCTCCACCACCCAAAATCCTCCCGCTATTATCTATATATCCTTCCTTGTTCTCCTTTGGAGCATCAATGTTTCGGTGCTCAACATTCAGAGATCATCGAATTGTATTTTCACTCAGGCAAGCAAGGCAAGCAACAATCAAGAGAGGGCTCCCATGGCGGGAGAAGGATGTCGAAACCAGTCTGCAAACAACGACCTGCGGCTAGCTAGGGAAATGTTCGAGAGGAGAACGTCTGACCGGAACAAACGGAAAATTATTGACCTGGAGGCCTCTGCTCAGGAGGAAGAAAGTAAGCTTTCTGACCATCAATTAAGCCAGGAAGTTGACTGGCTGCAAGATCCGGGGACGACCAACACTCGGGCGACTCAGTTCGTCCGCACTCAAGCAGAAGCGTGGCGCATGAAGACCATCCTGGCCAAGGCCATGGATGTCCAAGTGGAGCAGGCTGAGCAATTGAGAACTCTCCAGCAGTTTGCTGCCACATTGACTAAGGAGCACATGGCTGTGGTTCAAAGTAGTGAATTTAAACTCACTGCTCTGCATGAGGAGATTGATACCATAAGCAGAAAGCTCACTGTCCTGATCAAGCTGCTCAGGAAAAACATTGAGCAAGACAGCAAGCCTCCAGAGCCGCATCGGGGTGGTCCGTCAAAGGTTAACCAGGAAAATGCACTCAACTGCAAAGAGATGCACACAGTGCCTGACTCCCCAAACAAATTCTGATCAGTCTTCCCTGTCCCTCTGTCGGACTTTGTTATGTATGTTCTGTTTTTATTCTCTCAGTTATGTGCTCGCCAGTTTTTGGCCTAAGTCGCCCTGCGAGGTGTACTTTTCGGCAGCACTCTGTTTCTCTGTTTCTACTGTTTTCAAACTGTTGTTAGCTGGTAAGGCCTGCTTCATAGCGGCCAGTCAACTGCTTCGGCAGAATTTTTGTACTATATGCTACTTTTGTTAATATCAAAGCTTATTTACACAAAAAAAAAACTACCAAATTCCCTAAAAGAAAAGACATTCGATGAACAGTTGCTTTGTACATTCCCCATTTTGTTTGCATAAAGCACACCAACTTGGGCCTATCATAAATTTGTGTTGCATCACATCCAAGGTTGGAACTTTTTTATTTAATATGCACCACATAAAGAGTTTTTCTTTTGGGGAGCACTAACTTTCCACAATGACTTTCACTAGTCGATTTCCTCCCAATAATATCTCTCTGAAAGAAGAGTGGCAACCAACTTTTGGGGAATACACTCCATTCCTGGCAGCTTCCCATACCAATTCATCCTCCCTATCAGAAATACGAATATGACCATCCCTAAGAGCTTATATAAATTGAGTCCAAAAATTTTCCTACTGACCTCTTAACTTCAAGGACTCAGCTGATAGCCATCCCTTGTTTCCATATGGAAGAACGTGTCAAATTTTCAATCTAGGCAAGTTTCATAAAACCATGGTCCTGCAAGTGTTCTATTATTTCCTTTGGGAGACTAAATCCTACACCACTACTAGGCTAGGGATCCTTTCCAATTTGCACCTTAGAACCATTGCCAACACGCCACACTAAACTAGAATCAATTAAATCAAAATAATTTAGCATGGTTATCTGAATAATGGAAGAATTACTTCTCTCCTTTACTAGCCGCCTAAGCCAATCCTTCTAGTAAACTTGGTGCAATGTATTTCGAATAGACTATCGATGACCACAAATTATTATAGGAGATTAGGTGCCAACCACACTTTGCTACAAGAGATTTTGAAAACATGAATATGTTTTTTAGCTCCCTTCCTCCCATTGCTTTAGGCACAACTAACCCAAGGGAGGACCGTCTACTCATTCTAACCATACCAAAGAAATTTGAAACAAATACTCCTAGATTTTTCCAAGATACATTTTGTGTCCAGGACAGAGACATCCAATATACTGGGATAGCCTCCAACACCGACTTTATCCAATATACTGGGATAGCCCCCAACACCGACTTTACCAAGACTAATATTCCAACTCTATATATCCATCTATGGCTCCAATATTTTATCCTTTTCTCTAGCTTGGCTAAGTGCCAATTCTAGTCCTCTTTGGTGTATTGATTTACCTATAATTGAAAACCAATATATTTTGATCCCTCGTCCAACTTAGCTAGGCAGAAAGGAAAGAAAGATATCAACACCTTAATCTCATCTGCCTCTAGATTATGTCCAAAAATGCATGATTTTTTATCATTTATCATCATTCTAGTTGCAATCCCAAAAAGGTTGAAGATTCCTACAAGATTCTCTGCATCTCCCTTTCTCTAGCTAAAAAATATTAATACATCATCCACAAAAAGGAGATGAGAAATAGCCCGACCTTGAGTAATTTGAATACCTACATATCTCCCTCTTATAATACCATTTGCAATTAATTTTCTAAGGCCTTTAGCCACTAGAAGGAATAAAAGAGGGGAGAGAGGGCACCCCTACCTCAACCCTCTTTCTTCCCTAAAGAAACTGGAGACAAAGCCATTGATGAGGATTTCAAAGGACACATATTGCAAGTAAATCATGATCCAAATTGTAGTCTCCCAGTTAAAACCCACCTGCATCAGTATTAACTGCATGAAAATCCAGCTGACTCTGTCATATGCTTTGGACAAGTCAATCTTAATGACAACCCCCTTAAGCTTCCTAGTTTTTAAACTATGAATGGCCTCCTAGGCGACCCCAGTGGCCTCATGATTATATCTCCCATCCACGAAACCAAATTGTTCATTGGAAATAGCTTTGGAGAGAATTGTTTTTATTCTTAATGCACTAGTTTTGGCAATGCATTTGTAAATTTTATTGCAAAGGGGAATGGGACGAAATTTTGATAAATTGTGGGGATTGTTCGTTTTCAAGAACAAAGCAATAAAAGTAGAAGTGAAAGTAGGCAGTATTTTTCCTTCACACCTTGATTCCTCAACTACCTGCAGAAAATTCCTTCCTACAATGTGAAATATACCTGCGAAGAATTCAACCCCCCAACCATTTAGCCCAGGACTTTTATCCTTTTTGAAATACTAGAGCACCACCTTCAATTCCGCCTCCAAAACCTCTTCCTGAAGAGCTTGGTTTTCCTCATACTCAACAAAACTTGGAAAGGTCAAGGCCACCTATATGGATTCTGCAAGCGAGGAACATCGTGGATCCTTAAATAAGGATTGGAAATGAGTCTTTCCTAACGTCGCTAACTCATTAAAACCATAGATCTCTCTACCTTCATCATTTACCAAGCTCCAGATGGTGTTTTGAATTTTTTGACCCTTTGCAAAATCTTGGAAGAACCTTGTGTTAGCATCCCCATTTTCCATCCATAGAGCACGACTCTTCAATCTCCAGGCACCTTCCCTAGCTGCTAGCAAGGCTTTCCTTCGACTTTCTAGCCTGAAAATTAGATCCCTTGTAGCAACGTCACTAAATCATTCCTCCTCAGACTATCTCGCTTCTTGCAACTTCTTCTCTGCCCGTTGTATCTCATGCTCCTCCTTTTTCTTTTATATATGTCCCAATCTTTTACCACCTTCTTTAAATTATTTATAATTTTAGAAAACTTCTCTAAGGCTGAGGCATCCACTCTAACCGTGATATTATTCATATGATGTCTGATAATATTGATAAAATCATCATATTGAAGCCATTGGGAGTTCATATTGAAAGGGATCGTTGGCTTAAGGCCTCCATTCCTCATTTCCAGAAATATAGGGGAGTGATCTAAATAGCCTTCATAGCCCACCCATTGTCTTATAATAGGGATGGAATCACTCAAGTCTTTTAAAACTAGGAAGTGATCCAATCTCTTAGCTACTTGATCCTCCCCCGCCCTCTTATTTCTCTAGGTTTCTTGGAGTCTAACTGGCCTGATATCAATGATTTTTGATAGACTAAGCTTATGCAAGAAATATTCTGATAAGGAATCTGGTCTGGCCCTTAAACCCTAAGGCTCCATACTCCCAATAGAAAGGTTCAAATCTCCACCCACAATCAACTTTTTCCTCTTGCAGAAATAACAATCAAAATAATTGTCCCAAAATTAAATCTTATCTTGAAAGGGACCATAAATATTAATTAAAGTAAACCATTCATCAAGTTCCAGCGATAAAAATTCCATACCAATACCTCCCTCGAGTCCCCAAGAGGTTCTAATCTTTATAGAATGAGTATTCCAACCCATGGCTAGACCTTTGGACCTTCCCACAACGTCTATTCCTAGGAAAGGCCATCCCTTTAGAAGGATCTCTAGTATTTTACAAACCACATCACCCTCCCTCAAAGTCTCTTGCAAAAGAAGGATGTCAGGTTTATTTGGTTCCAAAGGACGAGACATAGGATGCTTCTTTGAGGGGCATGAAATCCCTCTACAATTTGAAGATAGAATCTTCATTAGGTAACATCCTCCTAGTCTATGAGCCTCTAAGAACCCCTCTAATGGATAATTTTATGCCCACAATCGAATCATTTCTAGCTTGAGACAGAGCTCTAGATAATAAAAGCTTCCTACCCCACCCCTTATTACTAGACTAAACTAAAGGAACATTTATCAAACCCCAATAAAACTTCTGTAAGGGATATTACATTTTTGGATCAAATATTATATCGACCTTCACTTCTAGGTGAGGAATTCAAAAATCCCTTAGAGGAGGAAATCACCGTAGAAGGAAAAAAAAATTTATATTAAGAAATATTACATATAAGTGGACACAGGATTAGTCTAGTCTTCATAGTCCTTTTAGTGTTTGACGTATCAGTACAAAAGTTAGATTTTGAGGAAAAATGACTCAAACACTCAAGTAGTGTAGCTAATTCCTCAAATAAAACTCAAACATGAGGAGAAAGTGGGGAATTACCTAGACCAACAGATGGAAGAAGTTCTACCTACAAGATCGGAAAACATTGAATTAATGGAGAGCTCCTTCTCACCGCTTCTTCTAATATTAGGATCCTTGTGCCAACCCCACCTCCACCTTATGACACTAACAGCAATCCCATCCTAGCTTTTGAGACATTCACTGAAGGAGCATCTCCACCCAAATATTTTCCTTTTTTTGGAAGTAGAAATTCCCAGTAACAAAACATGGGGACCTTCAGATATCGCAATTTCCTGGGGCATAGTACCCATGTCGATCATAGCCTCCCCACTCGGATCTAAATTCTCAAATTCCTCCTCTGAAGATATGTAGGAGGGCATTGGCAGAGGAAAACTACTAACCAAGTGGTTGTAGGCATAACACCTCCAAAAATGGAACAAAACCCCTTCATAATCTATAACTAGACTGTTTTCTCCTAACCTTCTTCCCCCAATGTGCAAAATGGATACAACCAAGGATGGATGTCAATGTTGACGAGGATGTGAGCCACTATTTTTTTTCTAAGGAGAGATATGATTGATAATATGCTAAGAAGTCGCCAAAGTATCTAGAAATGTCCCTGAAAATCACCTGATTCCAGTATTCCAAGGGCAAACCTCGGAGGCAAACCTAGTTTGGAATTTTATTAGGTTTTTCCTTCTGTGTGTCCAAACCTAGGTGCCAAAATTTAAACTGAACTGGTGAATGAAATATCCTCCTTATACGAAAAGAAGAGATGGATCCAACCCTTGGCCAGTCTACAAATCTCCTCAGTACAAAAGTTAGATTTTGAGGAAAAATGACTCAAACACTCAAGTAGTGTAGCTAATGCCTCAAATAAAACTCAAACATGAGGAGAAAGTGGGGAATTACCTAGACCAACCGATGGAAGAAGTTCTACCTACAAGATCGGAAAACATTGAATTAATGGAGAGCTCCTGCTCACCGCTTCTTCTAATCTTGGGATCCTTGTGCCAACCCCACCTCCACCTTATGACACTAACAACAATCCCATCCTAGCTTTTGAGACATTCACTGGAGGAGCATCTCCACCCAAATATTTTCCTTTTTTTGGAAGTAGAAATTCCATGTAACAACACATGGGGACCTTCAGATCTCACCATTTCCTGGGGCATAGTACCCATGTCGATCATAGCCTCCCCACTCGGGTCTAAATTCTCAAATTCCTCCTCTGAAGATATGTAGGAGGTCATTGGCAGAGGAAAACTACTTACCAAGTGGTTGTAGGAATAACACCTCCAAAAATGGAACAAAACCCCTTCATAATCTATAACTAGACTGTTTTCTCCTAACCTTCTTCCCCCAATGTGCAAAATGGATACAACCAAGGATGGATGTCAATGTTGACGAGGATGTGAGCCACTATTTTTTTTCTAAGGAGAGATATGATTGATAATATGCTAAGAATTCCCCAAAGTATCTAGAAATGTCCCTGAAAATCACCTGATTCCTGTATTCCAAGGGCAAACCTCGGAGGCAAACCTAGTTTGGAATTTTATTAGGTTTTTCCTTCTGTGTGTCCAAACCTAGGTGCCAAAATTTAAACTGAACTGGTGAATGAAAGATCTTCCACTGAACCTTATGGATCTTTTTTGCATCCTCCTTATACGAAAAGAAGAGATGGATCCAACCCTTGGCCAGTCTACAAATCTCCACCCACCCACCCCCCCTTCACCCCCCCCCCCCCACCCCACCCCCACATTCAGGCTTAATATTCTTCACCACACACTTCTTGAGTCTTTTCAGCCCAATCATCTTCCCTATGATTTTCCCCACAAAATTCTTCTCTCCCAATTCTTTAGCCTACAACATTTTTATCTCTTTTCCTAACCTAATATTTACATGAAACTCATGTTCCTGTTGCTTACAGATATTTTTGGTTTTTTCCTAAGAAACATTGTCTTTTCTAGGAGATGGGGAATCACCTGTTAGGCGAGTTGAGACTCCAAATGAACTTCCTTCAACGTCCACTCTATTACCTTCAATTCTAAAGCCCCCACTCTTACTTAAACTACCTCCCAACACTTCAATTATAGGACCAACTGATAGCCTCGTGGTGCCAATACCATGGACAAGAGAAACGACATGTCCTCCTCCATAATTGGATAAAAACCCTGATGACACTTCTAAAGGAAACCCAAAATAAACACAAGAGACTTCACTCAGCACCGACACTCTAGAACCACAAACAAAATATTTTTCTCCACTGCCATTTTATGAAGAAAAACATATTGAACCATAGATATACTAGAATTTTTACTTTTTTTTTTAATGATTTTGTGGCTCAGATGGCCATTATTCATGCAAAGGATGGTAAGAAGATATAAATACAAAGAATTTATTCTGGTTTCTACAAAAGATAAGTGAAAAATTAAAGTAGCAATCTATAAAAAAGGTACTAACTCTTTGGCCCAACATATTCTTCCTTTAGAACCATTTCTTATTGAACAATTAAATCATATGCTCCAAGATCATCTTTCCTTTTTCCTCTAATCATAATCTTATTTCCCTTTCATCCAATCACTCTCAATACTATGGGCCTCATCCCTTTAGGCTTCATGCTCTCTGGGTTCAAAATTATAAAGAAATGGAAATTATAGTGGAGGAATAGGAAAATCCAATCATTGGTTCTCTAATGTTCAGGAGCATAAACTAAGAACAGTAAAGCTTGCTCCTCAAGAATGGGAAAAACTTCACGCATTTCACCTATGTAAGAGAGAGCTTTAATATAATATCAACTTGAATATCTAAGACTAGGATGAACCAAGAGGAGATTGCAAAACACAACCAAATGGAGGAGAGAGACCTTTGTAACAAGTTTCCCATAGTAATCGTAAAGGAAAAGGATATGTGGTTTTGAAAATCATGGAGTCTATGATTGTAGTAATATGACAAAAACATTCCCTCCTTCCATTGGAAAGCCAAAGCAATAACTGTAGAAAACAACATGAAAGAGATCACTTTGGATGATGGCATAAGGTTGAGTGATATTTTAGCCTTAGGGAAGCTAATAAAGTTCATTTTGAGGACTTGTACACTTAACCTTGCTCATTGAGGCCTTGTACACCATGAAATATTTTTTGAAATGTATTCTCTTGCATGTTTTGAATAACATAAGATTAGAGGTAGTACCAACTCCTTTCTAGTGCTCATCTTAAATTAAGAAAACCCCTCTTCACTCTTCAAATTTTGCTTAATATCTTAGTGCAATTCTTGATCTGTATTTAAGCAGGAACACAATAAAGTACATAAATAAACATAAATAAAGAGATGAATTATAAATAATACTTCATTTAATTAATGTAAAACACTGAAATATGCTTACAAACATAAATGGAAATAAACTAGCTCGGGCGATGGTAGCTTATCTATGAGGAGAGATGTGGCGGCTACATTCCTCTTAACTATGTTAAAATGAGGCTCAAAGGCCTATTTATTGTTGAGAAACAATGGAAAACCCTAAACATCCAAAAACCTAACCCTAGGAGATGAAGCGCCAAACTATGGGCCCCGTTTGGGTAAATTGGTACATCAAATTCCTGGGGTCGTAACTTTAGCATACGATCTTCGTTTGACGTGAAAAATACCTCGTTAGAAAGATCTATCCAAGAACTACAACTTTTGAGTGACCAACATTGGTATATGACTCGTTTTGGTCCCAATGTTCCCAAAAAACATTGGTTAGGGCCTCAAAACCACTCCGGAAGTTCAGGACCCAAAAAACTGCCAAAAATAGTAAATTGTGCTACAAGTAAGGAAACTCAAAAACTGAAAGAGATATTTGTGGGGGTCCAAGTGGGATAGGTGGGTGGCCACCAAAATCCACCTGGATCATTCCTCCCCCCTTAGGAAGCAATGGTCCCCATTGAGTTGAGTGCCTCCATGAGATGGGGAAACTTCTGCTGAACGTGGTCCCTAGTGAACTGTTTTGCAATCTCTGATGGGTCCAGTAATGGTGGGAAGCATGGTCAAGGGCGGTCAACATTGAAAATCCAATGCAAGCTAAGGAATGGGGGAATGTTGTGCTCCAAAGAAATTTTTCCCACAACCTTAGTAATGGTGTAAGGACCATATCGAAGTGTTCTGAGCTTCAGATGGGCTCCTGTAAGGCGTTCTTTCTACAGATGAAAATATACTTTGTCGCCCACTTGAAACTTATGTGGAAATCGATGTTTATCATGTCGCTGCTTGTACTTGGCTTTTTCTAGAATGGAGCGCCGATATATCGGCCCGTTGGGTAGAGGTGCTCTGGGAGTTAGATCAAACAAATGCTTGACTTGATAGTGCAACAGTACCCCTGTGGGTGAGGAGGAGATGTTCTTGTCTTCTTTCATGACCATATCCACCTGCTTCTGTTATGTGGAGGAACCCTTCCCAAGGGCCATGGATGTGGCTACGATCTTCCCCTTACTTTGAGATTAAACCAGAAAGAAAATGAATTTCCTAGTTTGGGAGATGATCTTACTGCATTTCTTAGTAGAGATCAAAAAGGTGGCAGTAGGTAAGGCTACCTCCAGTATCCTGTATAATGAATTAACCAAAGAAATAATAACAGCGTGAGGCCTTGACTCATACACAACATGTCGCTTCCACAAGTATGGTTGGCCTAATAATACATCACAAACATCAAGAGGTGCAACATCACACAATACCTCATTTGTGAATGGCTTGATGCTATAGGGAAGGCGGCACTGCTGACAGACTCAGAGATCTCGTCCTTGTGTTAGAAAAATGATATATATGATAGATAAATGTAAGACATATAATATGCAGAAAAACACAAACACATAAAACCAGAGAGACACAGGTATACGTGGTTCACCCAGTTTGGGCTACATCCACCTCAAAGAGCCAGTCCTTCCTTTCTATTATCCAGCAAAATGAAGAGACACAACCTACAGTAGATCCGCTATAATATCCCATGTTTTCTCTCACAGTCTCACCTATCAGTTTCTTGCTTTGAGAATACACATCTATATCACAGCCTCAATACAATACCCTCATACAAAGAGAGGGGTTGTCTTCTAGGGCAAAAAACTCTAAACTAAACATAAATTCTACTATCAGATCATCCACCTAATGAACGACCTAGATTGACTAGAAATTAGTATACTTTTACAAGGCAATTTTACATATGTTTTTAGCTTCGGGGGCAAACCCCCGCCGGGGGATTGCTGGCCCCCAGAGTGCCTAGCCGGGGGGATGGGCCCCCCTAAACCCCCGCAGGGGGACAAGTCCCCCCCGCACCCCCCGCATGGAGGGGTGTACAATCTTCTTGAGGTATACATCCGGCTGAAACAAAGACCTCTAAATTAGGATGATAATCATGCTCCACACCCAACACCTTGGTGAATCCACTCGATGTTGTATAGTTGTGGGTGTGGTATGGTCAGTAGGCCTAGCCGCTTCACGACCTCTACTGAAATGAGATTCTTTTGGCTGCCATTGTCGACAATGAACTGCAGTGGTGAACCCTTCACCAACATTTGTGAGTGGAAAAGACGCTCCCCCTCCTCTGGATCTTCGGGCTCGTTCTTCTGAATCTTGGTGGTGGTAAAAATGGCACTAGGCTCGCATCAATGATCTGCTTCCCTTTGTCATTCCTCTTGTCGAGTTCTGAATCATGCTCAAAACATGCATATGATTCTAAAGCCTTCAACTCAGCCACCAGTGACTGCTTGGCCCGACACTCACTTGTGTTATGAGTGGGGCTCTTATGGAATTCACACCACTTTCCTGTGTCCTTCCTTGACTTCGTGGTGTTTTTCTTTTCTTGCGGCTTCAACAGCTTGTCCTGGGTCAGACCGTCTTGGCTTTGTCCTTGGTTCTATGGCTTGGGGAAGCCTTTCCCATGCTTCAGATTACTGGATCTAAAGTCTCGCTTGTTCTGTTTAAACTTTTGCTTGATCTTGACAGCATATTGGTATGCCATTCTGAGCAAGGAGATGTCCAGGAAATCCATCTCGTCTTGGATGTACCTATGTAGTCAGTCGCGGTATTTGAGTATCAAATCCCGCTCAGAATCCTTGATACCCAACTTTGTGCAAAGGGTATGAAAGATATTGGTAAAATCCAGCACTGGAATCCCGAAATGAATTCCAAGTGGGTGCAGCTGAAAACAGTGAGCCCATACTTTCATCCTTCTATTCACAGTAGGTTTCCCACTAGTCCTTGATGTGGGGGGAAGCTTTGAGAAGAGCGAAAGTAATCTTTCCCCGACTAGAAAAATCATGAACAGAAAAATACCCTTCTAGTAGATTTAAACATTTATCTAGAGCATCTCCATCTATCTGACCCTAAAATATGGGGATTTCAAATTTAACTTGTACCTTAAAGGGTGTGGGGTTTCCAAAGTAGCTGTTGGAAGTAAGTGCGTCGCCCCTGGGTAGCCGCTGAAGGATCTGGGCAAAGTTGTCCATCATTGCATTCCCTTGTCACTCAAGGGCTTCTTCGAGAAATATTTTGATAGGATCTCTTTCCCCCTCGTCTTTATTTTCATCTGCCATGGGAGGCTGTCGAGGTTTGCGAGGCTGATCTTGTAAAGGTTCAACCAAATCGAGCCCTAGCTCCTTATATCCTGACCTCGTTGGGGACATACAAAGAAAAACAGAGAAAGAGAAAACCGCTCTGATACCATTGATCTGGTTTTAAGCAGAAACACAATAAAGTACATAAATACACATAAATACAGAGATCTAGTAGAAATAATACTTCATTTCATTAATGTAAAATACTAAAATATGCTTAGAAACAGAAATGGAAATAAACTAGCTCGGGCGATGGTAGCTTATCTTTTAGGAGAGATGTGGTGGCTACATGCCTATGAAATGTGTTACAATGAGGCTCAAAGGCCTACTTATTGTTGAGAAACAATGGAAAACCCTAAACATCCAAAAACCTAACCCTAGGAGATGAAGCACCAAACTATGGGCCCCATTTGGGTAAATTGGTACATCAACTTCCTGGGGTCATAACTTTGGCATACGATCTCTGTTTGACGCACACAATACCTCGTTAGAAAGATCTATCCTAGGAATACAACTTTTGATTGACCAACATTAATACACATCTCATGTTGGTCCCAAGTTTCCCAAAAAATGTCGTTTAGGGCCTCAAAATGGCTCCAGAAGTTCAGGACCCAAAAAACTGACAAATATAGTAAATTGTGCTACAAATAAAGAAACTGAAAAACTAAAAGGTACATTTGTGGGGTCCAAGTAGGATAGGTGGGTGGCCACCAACATCCACCTAGATCATTCCTCCCCCCTTAGGAAGCAATGGTCCCCATTGTGTTGAGTGCCTCCATGAGACGGGGAAACTTCTACTAAACATGGTTCCTGGTGAACTATTCTACAATCTCTGATGTGTCTAGTAATGGTGGGAAGCATGGTTGACGGAGGTCCACGTTGAACACTCGATGCAAACCAAGAGATGGGGGAATGTTGTGATCCAAGGCATTGTTTCCCACAACCTTGGTAATGGTGTAAGGACCATATCGGAGTGTTCTGAGCTTCCGATGGGCTCTTGTAAGGCGTTCTTTCTGTAGATGCAACCAGAATTTGTCGCCCACTTGAAACTTGTGTGGAACCCGATGTTGATCACGTCGCTGCTTGTACTTGGATTTTTCTAGAATGGAGCGGTGATATATCGGCCTGTTGGGTAGAGGTGCTCTGGGAGTCAGATCAAATGAATGCTTAACCTGATAGTGCAATGGTACCCTTGTGGGTGAGGAGAAGATGTTTCTGTCTTCTTTCATGACTGTATCCACCTGCTTCTGTTGCATGGAGGAACCCTTCCCGGGGACCATGGATGTGGCTATGATCTTCCCCTTACTTTGAGAGTGAACTAGAAAGAAAATGAATTTCCTAGTTTGGGAGATGATCTTACTGCATTTCTTAGTAGAGGTGGTAGTAGGTGGGGTTACCTCTAGTATCCTATATAATGAATTAACCAAAGAAATAATAACAGCGCGAGGCCTTGATTCATACACAACATGTCTCTTCCATAAGTATGGTTGGCCTAATAATACATCACAAACACCAAGAGGTGCAGCACCATACAATACCTCATCTGTGAAGGGCTTGATGTTGTAGGGAAGGTGCACTGCTGACAGACTCAGAGATCTCATCCTTGGTGAAGCCACCCGATGTTGTATGGTTGTGGGTGTGGTATGGTCAATAGGCCTAACTGCTTCACGACCTTCGCTAAAATGAGATTCTTTTGGCTGCCACTGTCGACAATGAACTGCAATGGTGAACCCTTCACCCACATTTGTGAGTGGAAAAGACGCTCCCCCTCCTCTGGATCTTCGAGTTCATTCTTCTGAATGTTCGTGGTGGAAATAGTGGCACTGGACTCTGCATCAATGATCTTCTTCCGTTTTTCATTTCTCTTGTTGGGTTCTAACTCAGTTTCAAAACATGCATCTGATTCTGAAGCCTTCAACTCAGCCACCAGCAACTGCTTTGCCCGACACTCACTTGTGTTATGAGTGGGGCTCTTATGGAACTCACACCACTTTCCTATGTCCTTCTTTGACTTCATGGTGTTGTTCATTTCTTGTGGCTTCGATGGGTTGTCTTGGGTCAGATCGTCTTGGCTTTGTCCTTGGTTTTGCAGCTTGGGGAAGCCTTTCCCTTGCTTTGGATTCCCGGATCCAAAGTCTTGCTTCTTCTGTTTAAACTTCTGCTTGATCTTGGCAGCGTATCAGTACACTGTTCCGAGCGAGGAGATGTCTACGAAATCCATCTCATCCTAGATGTACCTGTGTAGGTAGTCACAATATTTGAGTACCAAACGCTGCTCAGAATCCTTGATACCCAACTTTGTGCAAAGGGTATGGAAAATACTGGTAAAACCCAGCACGTCTTGGTAAGTTCCCTGCCGCAGCGTGGTCGACTTTGTGTATTTATCCTCATAGCTTCCGACAGGGTAGTACTGCTCCTTGATGGCATCTCGGAATGAATTCCAAGTGGGTGCGGTTGAAAACAGTGAGGCTATACTTTCATCCTTCTATTTGTAGTAGGTTTCCCACCAGTCCTTGACGTGGGGGGTGGCTTTGAGAAAAGAGAAAGTAATCTTTTCCTGACTGGAAAACTCATGCACAGAAAAATACCCTTCTAGCAGATTTAACCATTTATGTACAACATCTACATCTATCTGACCCTAAAATATGGTGATTTCAAAGTTAACTTGTACCTTAAAGGGTGTGGCATTTCGAGAGTCGCTGCTGGAAGTAAGTGCGTCGCCCCTAGATAGCCACTTAAGGATCTAGGCAAAGTTGTCCATCATCACGTTCCTTTGTCGCTCAAGGGATTCTTCGAGAAATATTTTGATAGGATCTCATGCCCCCTCGTCTTTTTTTCATCCGCCATGGGAGGCCGTCGGGGTTTGCGAGGCTGATCTTGTGAAGGTTCAACAAGATCGAGCCCTAGCTCCTTATATCCTGACCTCGTTGGGGACATGCAAAGAAAAATAGAGAAAGAGCAGACCACTCTGATACCATTGATCTAGATTTAAGAAGGAATGCAATAAAGTACAGAAATAAACATAAATACAGAGATGCAACAGGAATAATACTTCATTTCATTAATGTAAAATATTGAAATATGCTTACAAACAAAAAAGGAAATAAACTAGCTTGGACGATGGTAGCTTATCTCTGAGGAGAGATGTGGCAGCTACATGCCTCTAACCTGTGTTACAATGGGGCTCAAAGGCCTATTTATTGTTGAGAAACAATGGACAACCCTAAAAAGCCAAAAACCTAAGCCTAGGAGATGAAGCACCAAACTATGGGTCCCATTTGGGTAAATTGGTACATCAACTTCCCGAGGTCGTAACTTTGGCATATGATCTTCGTTTGATGTGTATAGTACCTCGTTAGAAAGATCTATTCGAGGACTACAAATTTTGAGTGACCAACATCAATATACAACCCATGTTGGTCCCAATTTTCCCAAAACACGTCATTTAGGGCTTCAAAATGGCTCCAGAAGTTCAGGACTCGAAAAACAGCCAAAAATAGTAAATTGTGCTACAAATAAGGAAACTCAAAAACTAAAAGAGACAGTTGTGGGGGTCCAAGTGGGATAGGTGGGTGGCCACCAACATCCAGTAGATCATTTCGTCCCCCTTAGGAAGCAATGGTTCCCATTGCATTGAGTGCTTCCACGAGATGGGGAAACTTCTGCTGAATATGGTCCCTGGTGAACTGTTCTACAATCTTTGATGTGTCTAGTAATGGTGGGAGGCATGGTCGAGGGCAGTCCATATTGAACACTTGGTGCAAGATAAGGAATGGGGGAATGTTGTGCTCCAAATCATTGTTTCCCACAACCTTGGTAATGGTGTAAGGACCATATCGAAGTGTTCTGAGCTTCAGATGGGATGTTGTAAGGCGTTCTTTTTGCAAATGCAACCAGACTTTGTCGCCCACTTGAAACTTGTGTGGAACCAGATTTTGATCATGTCGCTGCTTGTACTTGGATTTTTCTAGAATGGAGCGATGATATATCGGCCCATTGGGTAGAGGTGCTCCGAGAGTCAAATCAAACGAATACTTGACCTGATAATGCAACAGTATCCCTGTGGGTGAGGAGAAAATGTTCCTGTCTTCTTTCATGATCGTATCCACATGCTTCTATTGCATGGAGGAACCCTTCCCGGGGCCCATGGATGTGGCTATGATCTTCCCCGTGCTTTGAGACTGAACTAGAAAGAAAATGAATTTCCTAGTCTGGGAGGTGATCTTACAGCATTTCTTACCAGAGATGAAAGAGGTGGTGGTAGGTGGGGCTACCTCCGGTATCCTGTATAATGAATTACCCAAAGAAATAATAACAATGTTAGGCCTTTACTCATACACATCATGTCGCTTCCACAAGTATGGTTGGCCTAATAATACATCACAAACATCAAGAGGTGCAACATCACACAATACCTCATTTGTGAAGGGCTTGATGCTATAGCGAAGGCAACACTGCTGATGGACTCAAAGATCTCGTCCTTAGTGAAGCCACCTGATGTTGTACGGTTGTAGGTGTGGTATGGTCAGTAGGCTCAATTTCTTTACGACCTCTGCCGAAATGAGATTCTTTTGGCTACCACTGTCGATAATGAACTGCAGTGGTGAACCCTTCACCCACATTTGTGAGTGGAAAAGATGCTCCCCCTCCACTTGATCTTCGGGCTCATTCTTCTGAATCTTAGTGGTGGCAACAGTGGCACTGGGCTCCACATCAATGATCTGCTTCCCTTTGTCATTCCTCTTGTTGGGTTCTGACTCAAGGTTGGAACATGCATCTAATTCTGAAGCCTTCAACTCATCCACCATCGACTGCATGGCCCAACACTCACTTTTGTTATGATTAGGGTTCTTATGGAACTCACACCACTTTCCTGTGTCCTTCTTTGACTTCGTGGTGTTGTTATTTTCTTGTGGCTTTGATGGGTTCTCTTGGGTCAGACCGTCTTGGCTTTGTCCTTGGTTCTACAGCTTGGGGAAGCCTTTCCCTTGCTTTGGATTCCTAGATCCAAAGTCTCACTTCTTCTGTTTAAACTTCTGTTCGATCTTGACAACATATCGGTACGTCGTTTCGAGCGAGGAGATGTCCAGGAAATCCATCTCGTCCTGGATGTACCTGTGTAGGCAGCCACATTATTTTAGTACCGAATGCTACTCAAAATCCTTGATACCTGACTTTGTGCGAAGGGTATGAAAAATATTGGTAAAATCTAGCATGTCTTGGTCCCTTCCCTGCCGCAGTGTGGTCCACTTTATGTATTTATCCTCATAGCTTCCGACAGGGTAGTACTACTCCTTAATGGCATCTCGGAATGAATTCTAAGTGGGTGTGGCTGAAAGCAGTGAGGATGTACTTTCATCCTTGTGTTCATATTAGGTTTCCCACTAGTCCTTGACGTGGGGGGCGGCTTTGAGAAGAGCGAAAGTAATATTTTCCCGACTAGAAAAATCATGAACAAAAAATATCCCTCTAGCAGATTTAACCATTTATCTACAGCATCTGCATCTATCTGACCATCAAATATGGGGATTTCAAAGTTAACTTGTACCTTAAAGGGTGTGGCATTTCCAGAGCAGCTGCTGGAAGTAAGTGTGTCGCCCCTGGGTAGTCGCTGAAGGATTTGGGAAAAGTTGTCCATCATCGCATTCATTTGTCGCTTGAGGGCTTCTTCGTGAAATATTTTGATAGGATCTACTGCTGCTTCGTCTTTCTTTTCATCCACCATGGGAGGCTGTCGAGGTTTGCGAGTTTGATCTTGCAAAGGTTCAACCAGATGGAGCCCTAGCTCCTTATATCCCAACCTTGTTGGGGACATGCAAAGAAAAACAGAGAAAGAGCAGACCGCTCTGATACCACTGATATGGATTTAAGTAGGAACATAATAAAGTAACAAAAAAACATAAATATAGAGATGCAATAGAAATAATACTTCATTTCATTAATGTAAAATACTGAAATATGCTTACAAATAGAAATGGAAATAAACTAGCTTGGGCGATAGTAGCTTATCTCTGAGGAGAGATGTGGCGGTTACATACCTCTGAACTATGTTACAATGAGGCTCAAAGGCCTATTTATTGTGGAGAAATAATGGAAAACCCTAAACATCCAAAAACCCAACCCTAGGAGATGAAGCGCCAAACTATGGGCCCCAATTGGGTAAATTGGTATATCAACTTCCTGGGGTCGTAACTTTGGCATACGATCTTCGTTTGACGCGCACAATACCTCGTTAGAAAGATCTATCCTAGGACTATAAATTTTGAGTGGCCAACAATGGTATATGACCCATGATGGTCCCAATTTTCCCAAAAAAATGTCGTTTAGGGATTCAAAATGGCTCCGGAAGTTCACGACCCGAAAAACTACCAAAAATAGTAAATTGTGCTACAAATAAGGAAACTGAAAAACTGAAAGAGACATTTGTGGGGGTCCAAGTGGGATAGGTAGGTGGCCACCAACATCCACCTGGATCAATTCCTCATATAAAGTCCCAATCAAAATAATAGAAAACATGATCAAAAAGATTCTATCTAAGATAATCTTTTACAATCAAGGGAGTTTCATGTAGACATGGCCAACATATTTGACTAGGAAAGGCTCTCTTTTCTCTCTTTTTTTCATTCACAAAATTGACTATAATGGTAATTTTGTGTAGTGTATTAAAGCTTCCATTAGTTATCCTTTGAATTGTGCCCTTAGTCAATGGAAGACCCAATAAAACATTCAAAGGCAATAGGGGTCTAAAACATGGTTGTCTCTCTCCCCATTATTACGCATTATAATGGTAGTATATTTAAGTAGAAGAGTTGGAATTTGAATGTGTTTGTAACAATATTCATGGACTATGTTTTGCAAGAGGGATTAAGGAGATGAATCACTCTCAATTTGTTGGTGATGCTCCTCTTATGGGAGGAGCTTCAATAATTATTGATAATCATTTTAAAATTATGCTAGAGCACTTCTTTAATGCTTTAGAGGACAAGGAAAGCAACAAAAAAACTCAAATATGTGGCTAGAACATTAGTTGTCAATTACATCACGTCATTTCTAGAATTCTAGAGTTTCTATGTGCCATTAGAGAACTTTTTAGGTCTAAAATGGGTTTCCTAAGAAAAATGTACAACCAAAATAAAATTTATAAGAAAAAATAGGATTCAAGATGATGATGCCAACCATGGGGGACGATTCACCATTTTTGGAGTAAAAAAGTAAAAAGATTAAAAAATAATAAAATAATAAAACTACTTTTTCAACTTATCTCCCTAATTTTTTACTCAAATTTCAAGCGAGAGTACTCGTTGGATGAAAAATTTAATTCATCATCCAAGGAGTACTCATGTTGCATACTTTCGATGGTCCTTGCTACACAGAAAATGAGAAATACATGAAAAAAAAGTGATTGCAATCAATTTTTTCATGTATTTCTCATTTTTCATGTAGCAGGGTCCATCAAAAATATGCAACAAGGGTACTCCTTATGAGGAATCAAATTTTGCATCCAACGAGTGTTCCTGCTCGAAATTTGAGTAAACCCATAGGGAGGTAAGTTGAAAAAGTAGTTTTTTTTTTTTTTCCTCTCTCTAAAATTTGATGATGTAATCTAATCTTATTTTATTATTTCCACTATTATTTTATAATTTCCTTAGGAGGCCCATTTGACCTCAAAATTCCCCTAATGAAAGTCGTGGGAATCCTTCAAGAATCATGAAATATCAACTTCTCGAGGCAATCCTTCTATAATGGTTTGGCAAAGGTATAATCAACAAATCAAAGTTAAGCTCTAATAGTGGGGATCTCATCGGCTAAAACCAACAGGTAGAATCTCCACATATCCATCATGACTAACTACCGAGTTTCTCTTCCGGAGTGTATGTCTTATGGAAACAATTTCATCACCTCGGAAAAGTTCTCGGATAACTTGTTTCATAAAACATTTGATGGTGGAGGTTATGTAGCCTTGGCTAGGCACGTGGTCAGAATTGTAGGCTCATTCGAAAGACATGGATTCTTTGAAGAATACATGAGTTGCACACTATTCGTCTACACGCTTCAAAGGAACCCCATGCACTGGTGTGCCACACTACCTGAAAAATCTATTCATTATCTTGCTCATCTGGTCGTAGAGATAAACCGTGCTTTCAATCACTTTAACTATAAAGCACTCGACAAAGAAATTATGGAATTACGAAAAGCACCCGATGAATCCGTTGATCAGTTTTACACGCTTTTGTAATCTTGCATATCGATTCCCTAAAAATGATATTGATTGGGAATTTCTCAATGGGGGATTTGCGTATCTTCTTCACATATCTGAAGATCCACAATTCTTGAAATCACTTGAATCTCTCTTATACTCCGGTGATGGAATTGCACAATCACAGGTAGGCACAGTTGCTGTCACAAGTGACTGTCCGCCTTCACCTCATCAAGCAGCTCCACCACCGCGGAGTGAGATGGGAGATCATGCACACACCTCTGTTGAATTGTCACATCCTCCCACCCCACCTGCTCTTGAGATCTACACATATTTGGCTTGCAAGCCTGTTGGTTGTCACGTGGATTCATTCCCTCGACCTCCGTCCTTGCATTCTGTTGATCCTCCAGATTGTACTGTCTTGTGTTCTTCCATTCCGGACTCCTCACCTGCTATGAACGAGGATCAAGTTGTCGACGGAGTTGGTGTTATGCAGCCAACCTGCACCATCATTCATGATGAGTGTGTGCAGGAACCTCAAGAAGAACTCATAGTGAAGGATGACTCCTTTTCAACCGCGCCTCATCCACTTCATCCTGACATCCCTTGTGATTCTGCCACTATTGATTCTCCCTGTGCAAACCCATTTCCGAATGTTTCTACTTCTGATCATTCACAGGACATGTCGGATGTCAGTCTGTCATTACAGTGCGGAGAGGACACATCTTCCTTGGAAAATGGTCCAATTTGTCATCTATCTTTCTTGAAAACACAAAGGGTGAACATCTTTGCTTCCCATCTACCCCTCTTCTTGATTCATCAAATCATGAGGATGCTGACGAACATATCGAATTTTCTGATCTTGGTTGTCGTGATCTATTCACTTCTTCATCTGATCATGACATTGATTCAATCATTGTTAATCTATCCAAGTCACTGGTCTACAATGATCTATTTGTCAACGAAGTCGAAACCCCCCAAACTATTGAGGCACTTTAGCCCGAGCTGATGGTTATGTCAGGCCCTCGCTGTCCTGAGCTTGGTTTCACTTCTGGTCAACAAATTTTTGAAACACTCAAGGCTCTTCATCACTCTCAGCTTTGCATAGAAGATCAACCAAACACGTAGATTTCACTTCCTCCACTCGAACTACACGATCCCATTGCTCATGCGTTGGAGGAATATTACACAACAAGCACACATGCACAAGACAAGTGGTCTACCTTTCTCACGTTTTCTTGCATGTCACAGTCAAGATAATGCATGCACTCAACATCTATATGCGGTGTAGCACAACATTATGGCAACTCCACAAAAAGCATGCCATGCACTTTCACTCATCTTTGTTCTGTGGTCGCTTGTAAGCTCAGAGTGTGTTTGTCTTCATTGTTACATCTTTCTTTTTTGCTGGTTCGCATAGTTGTATTGTTCGCGAACCATGCCTTCACCAACATGGGTCAACCAATGCACCAGTGGTTGCATTAGAAGTATCACTTCACATGAGATGACCCATGCACTATTAGCTTAGGAGTAGGAGTAGTGTTTGCTTGCATGATTGTTTGCTTACTTGCTTAGTTTGTTTGTTTGTTTGTTTGGTTTCTTGTTTTCTTACTTGCTCTACTTTTGCATTTGCTTCTTCTCTTGCTCTTCTTTGTTGTTTGTTATTTCACTTGTTTCGTTCATAGGATAGTTTTGCATGAAACCATGTATGACTCTTGAAGCAAGCTGGGTAAAGTACAAGAGGCCTTGTGTTGCTATCACTACTTGGTTATCTGTCATCCTGCCTCTGTATGAAGAACTTGTTACTTTTAGTCCATGATATGTCGAAGGAAAATACATACTGTTCGAATTGAACCTTGGTGAAAACATAACACTTGCGTGCTAACTAGTATCACATACTCTAGTCGGTTGTTTTTGGGTTAACCCTTGTCAGCTAAGTCAAGTAGAGTAAGGTGAAGGGGAAATCCTTAACAAGCACGTCACAGGTATAATAAACTAATTCTCTATTGTAACAACCTCTTCTGCTCTCAATAAGTCAGGATCCCTCTTTCGCCTTTGAAATGAATAAGTGCCATGCGCAGTTACGAAGATGAAAAATGAAAAAAATGAAAATGTGATTTAAAAAAAAATGAAAATGAATAAGGTGAAAGAAGAGAAAGGCTTCTTGCTCAGAGAGGTGATGCAAGTAATTTTGTCAGGGTACTGACCAGGCTCGCTGGCAGCGGAGCCATGCTTGTGTTCCTATGTGACTTCATCGGGTTACTGTCCATGCCAGCTAGCAGCAAAGCAACACTAGAGATGAAACTAAGACTCTGACGACAATACCCCTCAACCCCAATCGAAACAATTGTGTTGCCTTGGCCTGGAATGTGTGTCAATCGATCAAGAGGTTGGTAGATGCTACATCTTACAATCAACATAGTGTGGAAACTAATAGGAGCTAAGAACTGAACAATAATTCCGGAGGTGTTAGACTTTATTTTCACGAACAAGGTCCATTCAAAGAGCTGGAGTTCTACCATTGTGTCACAGAGTGTTGTAGCAGCTACAACCACCCTCCAAAAATTTTCCTTAGCTTTATTTTGGAGCCTCCCTTCCAACCTTCACAACAACATATCTTGCTTCGTCAAGTGCACAAGATTCAATGTTTTTCTTGCACAAAGGCAACCTATCAATCATAGCTCAATGCATTCCCTTCACAGGCTGATCACCCGAACTTGGTCTAGTTGTAGGTTGAGCAGCTCCCCCAATAAATTGCACAATTATGGAGGGCAACCAACCTTCTCTCTCGAAATTGTGGAATCCTGACTAGCAGCCTGTTGGGTTCCAGAATTGTGCAATTCTAGAAGTCGACACTCATAGTGAAAATTGTGCAAATTTCCCCAGCAGGGCTACTTAGCCCAGAATTTGTGCAAATCTGGGCAACAGTTAGCTGCTTTGTCTAGAAATTGTGAAATCTCCTGGGCAACCAACCCAGCTCCTAGCCAGAAGTGCGCATATTCTCCCAGCAATCGAGCAGTCTCTTGCATGTGTAGCTGAGTTGACCGGTTCCCTCCAGGACCGAGCAAAAATGACTTCCATGCATGGGTTGCTTCTCCCAAGGCAGCATGAAAAGGAATCCCTTGTTTCAGGGATCTATTTTTAGCATTTGGAGGTTACATGCAAGGATCATTTCAGAAACCTCCCACCAAGTGTCGTTTTCCCTAGATTTGTGGCATGCACATCACAACTTCGATGTTATAAAAAAATCATCAACTAGATGCCACATAGCTCATTCCTCACATCAACCTTGCAGCTCTGACATCCCACATCACATCTAGGAGCTGTTGGGACACTCAACTCAGTTTTTTTAGGGTAAGCCCGCTTTCCATGACTTGTGTTATATTTCTGGCGCTTTTTGTATTTCACTTTGTGTGAACATTGTCTACTTGATTTCAGTGAGCGCTTGCTATCATTTTGATACATTCTAGCTTGTATTAGCACCGTTTCAGTTTTCATCAACATCTCACTGTTGTCGCATGCATGAAACTGTTTTTCACGAACGGTTGCTAATTCGGCGACTCGCCTCACCCACATGCATGTTGTTCTGTTTTCTGAATCTATCATTCATAGTTTGCATACATGATCATTCACTTATGCTTACACTCAGTATCACCATGCATTTGCACTCACATTCGTGTTCAGTTGCCCATCGGCAAGTCTGGGAAAACTCGGCCCGGACTTTGCCTTCACTAAGACAACATTGCACAATCTGGGGAAGGAAGGCTCTATCTTCCTCTCCAAAAAAGTGCATTTCTACCCAACCATTGTCCTCTAGGACCTTTTTGCACATTTTTGAGGAACAATGACTGATGGCCTAGAAAATTGCGCAATGCGGTCCTTGAGCCTGCAGTCATTGCCAGCTGAGATTGCGCGTTGCGCAATTCTAGCAGTCAACAGTGAGAATGGACTATGCATTGCGTATTTATAGTAGTCAATCAGCCTCCCAACATCCCAGATTGTGTCTTGCGTAGTCTTGGCAGTCAGTCTCCTGACCTCCCGTCCAAAATTGTGCAACCTTCTTGATCAGTCACATAGGTATGTTGCAATTCAGTTGTCAAGTTCATTTTGGTTTTTGACTGACAGAATGCTTGCCATGAGTGTTTCCATATCTGATCCAGGTGGCTCCAGAGAGACACACAGGACAAAGATGGCTTAAAAATCAAAGTGTATGGATTATGCTCGAAATAGGTTCATGTTAAGTATCTCGTCGTCGTGATTGCGGAGGTGCGAACGACTCATCAAACCGAGCTCGTATACGAAAGATAGAGCTCTTCAAAGTTTGATATGATAGGGGAAAAGAGGGGCCCAGAGTGTGCCACATGGCATCCTAGTAAGCAGGTGGGACCCACATGGCAGCCCATCAAGCATTGACACTTGGTGTTTTTTTCTCATTGGTCTCCTAAACCTGCATAAGAGACAAAAATCATTTTTACATTGGTTATTAAATAACCACATAACAAAATTTGTTTAATATATAGTTATTAATAACTACATAAAAACAAATCACATATATGTTAGGGATCAGCGGCCATAACCCTGTTGAACCCTTTGAAAAAATCACAATCGCCCCTTTTAAAACCAACGCATATATATATTAAGGCCGATGGCCATAACCCTCGCCGGCCTTATCGCTATCACAACCATAATATATGTTGTCGAGTGTTAGGCCCATATACTAATAGTGTAACCCCTTATTGTTATTAGTACAACTCCCTTATTATATTGATGTACCCATGTAGTGCCCATATTGTTACTATTGTGCCCCATAGAAGCCCACTATTATTATTATTGTGCCCTTACATTATTACTATTATGTTGGCTCTGATTATATTATGACCCCTTAGACTCCTATATATAGAAAGGAGGTCTTGTCATTTGTATCATCCAAGAATTGTTCATTTGTGTAATGTAAAGGAGGTTGCCCCCTTGAAGAGGCTGAATTATAAGACGTTGATCTATCTTTTCTATCTTTTTGTGAGATGGTTTCATAACATTTGGTATCAAATCTTTGGATTCTAGGGTTTTGCTACTCCAAATAGGTCATCATGGAATTTTCACTATAACTCTTTTTCTGCAACGTTTCAGAAGCGAACAAAAAAACCCATTTGAGATGAAATCACTTTGAACCTCGGGTCCAAATTTTAGAACTTTTCGCGCTATATTTGCAGAGATATGATCCGAGAGAGTTGGTCTTTTTGCAGACTCCTGAATTACATTCCAAACAGGTGACCTTGGGAAAATCATCATAACTTTCTCTTTGAGTATCAGATTGAAATTTTGTAAGAAGGTAAAGAAAGAGGACGGACTGTAGTTTCCTGTGTATATTTTTTAGACTCGAAGGTCAAAACAGTGACACGTGGAACTTCATACAAGTTCGCTCTTCTGAAAAGGTATATAATCAGGTTATCTTGGGAGATTGTGCATACACAGAGGGCTACTGTAGGTCGCAATTTCAAAACTGGAAGAACCGAAATTACAGAGTTATAGTCATTTCAAGATCAAGCTCCTGAAATCAAGAAAAGGAGATATGAGGAAGTTTAATGGCAAGGATCTGGTAAATTGGA
Source organism: Pinus tabuliformis (assembly GCA_031772625.1). Lineage (NCBI taxonomy): Eukaryota > Viridiplantae > Streptophyta > Pinopsida > Pinales > Pinaceae > Pinus > Pinus tabuliformis. The sequence continues at coordinate 827,028,284 of CM062809.1, read as the reverse complement.
TACTTTATATGGAACAATATTTTGATCTACATGGTGTACCACTATTACAAAAGGTATGTATTGCATCTTCATATTTAGAACCAGATCAATTTTTATGGTATAAAGGGTTTGTTCTCATAAACAACTTGTTACGTGGTCAATTCTCACATAGGAAATGATAGCACATTATGAGGATACAAAGAGCAACACCTTCTTTAGAGCAACACCACAACAATTGGAAAGAGTAAAAGGGCTTTGTGACATAGCGGAAAGTAAAATTATGGCAACAAGGAAGTCTACCCCACACAACTATAAAGATGGAAGTGTTGTTCCTCCTAGCCTTCCACAACCTACAAGGGTTACACCACAACAATTGGAAGAAAAAAGAGAAAAAAAGGCTTTGTTACAATTGTGATAGCAAATGCACTAAAGGTCATAAGTGTGCTAAGAAGAAATTATTTTACATAGAGTATGAAGAGGAGGAAGAAAATGATCAAGAAACATCAAAAGAAGAGGATATACACCAGGACCCAACCCTATAGAAAGAAGAAATGAATCAGACCATATCTTGTAAAGCATTGGCAAGAATTACCACTCCTCAAACTCTCAATATAGAAGGACATAACAAGAAGAAAAAGGTGCAAGAAGTGAAAGATCACATCGAGAAAGAAGAAATGAATCCAACCATATCTTGTAATTCATTGGTCAGAATTACCACTCCTCAAACTCTCAATATAGAAGGACATATCAAGAAGAAATAGGTGCAAGAAGTGAAAGATCACATCGAGAAAGAAGAAATGAATCCAACCATATCTTGTAATTCATTGGTCAGAATTACCACTCCTCAAACTATCAAGATAGAAGGACATATCAAGAAGAAAAATTTTCAAGAAGTGAAAGATCACATCGAGCATCAAGAAATGAATCCGACCATATCTTGTAAAGGATTGGAAGAAATTACCACTCCTCAAACTCTAAAGAGAGAAGGACATATCAAGAAGAAAAAGGTTCAAGCAGTGAAAGATCACATCGAGCATCAACAATAAGTTCTCCAAATTTTAAAGGATAACGCCACTTTGGTGCAAAATCGAATGAAACAATAGGTAGATCAATATCGTAGTGAAAAATGTTTTGATGTAGGTGATTGGGTATTTTTACTACTACATCTCAAGCAAGCTATTTATGAGAAGGAAATGTTGGCAATACTACATGCACTTAAAAAATGACGACCTTACCAAATGGGAAGACACTTCAAGGTAAAAATGGATCATGATAGTCTTAAATACTTTTTAGAACAACTATTATCTTTAGACGAATAGAAAAAATGTGTCATAAATATGTTGGGTTATGACTTTGACATCATCTATAGAAAATGGAAGCAAAATTTTGTTGCAGATGCACTCTCAAGAAAGGATAAGGATGTGGAAGCATTATTTTGTGCTATTTCTATTATCCAACCAAATTGGATAAACAAAGCAAGGGATGAATGGAAGAAGGACGAAGAAGTATGGCCACTTATTCAAAAGTTGCAAAAGATCCCAATTCAAACAATATTGCCAGAAATTGAAGAGGAAGGAAAAATCATATTGGAACTTGGAGCAGTCACAGAAACAAGAACCCGACAGCTACGAAATCGATCAATTTCAGAGTATCTCATCAAGTGGAAGAACTTACCTGCTAAAGATTCCACATGGGAGGACAAGAATTTTATACAGAAGCATCAAGAACTACTCAAGCATTGAGGACAACACTTTTTGAAGGAGAGGGGCATGTTAGACCCCTATATTACTAGTGTAACCCCTTATTGTTATTAGTACAACCCCCTTATTATATTGATGTACCCATGTAGTGCCAATATTATTACTATTGTGCCCCATAGAAGCCCACTATTGTTATTATTGTGCCCTTACATTATTATTGTTATGTCAGCTCTAATTATATTATGACCCCTTAGACTCCTATATATAGAAAGGAGGTCTTGTCATTTGTATCATCCAAGAATTGTTCATTTGTGTAATATAAAGGAGGTTGCCCCCTCGAAGAGGCTGAATTCTAAGACGTTGATCTATCTTTTCTATCTTTTTGTGAGCTGGTTTCATAACATCGGGTCAGCGGCCATAACTCCCGCCGGACCCTTTAAAAACCATCCATCGCATATATATATATATATATATATATATATATATATATATATATATATATATATATATATATATATATATATATATATATATATATATATATATACATATATATATCTATATATATATAGATATATATATGTATATATATATATATATATATATATATATATATATATATATATACATATATATATAGATATATATATATATATATATATATAATAATAAAATCATATATTATTATGGGGTGGGCGAGCCACCGGCCGTGGACCTAGCCCACACCCAACTGCCCCGACCTTTATATATATGTCGATTAATACAATGTTGATATATGCGGATATCTCCGAGATATATGTCGGTGAAACACCATATATCGTGCCGATTTATGTGATAACCATATTGTATGATCGCCGATTGGAAGCGTCGATCGCTGATTTTATCGCCGATATTATATCGGCCAACCACAATAGCGATCGCTAATATTTTGTGCCGACACATATTAGTGCGCCGATAGTGTTAATGGGGTTTTAGGAGCGGGCTGCCCAATGCGGACCCGACCCCCATTAATACATCATTTTTGGTTATAAAAGTTTATATATGGAGAAGGCGGGATTTGATCCCCCGACCTCTCCTCAACCATATTGCCTCTTTTAACCAATGCGCCAACCACTTTACATTGGTAAATCTGCCGATAAGTTTTTATTTAAAGTCAGTATTTTTATCTCTGCACATAGTTCAAGGAGGAGAGAGACTGCAGGCACGAATTTCGAGGCAGAAGGCATATTAATTAATATTTTAATGCAGGAACCATGAATTATGTAGGAGGGCTGAATTTTCATTTTGTCAGAATTTGACAAATTTTATATGGATTTTACACTTCTCGTTGCCACAAACAAAATGGTGTTGTTCATTTGTTCATCATAGTTCTGCATTTTTTGGTCATTTCCAGAATGCACGTGGAACCATGATTTCAGCGAAAATACGGAACGGAACCATGAGCCATGGAATTTTTCGAAGGTAAAATTTTGACATTTCAGAATATGGTCAAGTTTATACTTGCTCTTCATGGTTTTCTGCAAGGATCACAATGGTGAGATCAGATTCACCATCTAAGTTGCAGATTTGTAGTCCATCCATGGAGCAAAATCTTTGAGGAATCTTGGGGGAATCTAAAAGATTCATTGAGCCCAGAATTTGGATTTTGGAGAGTCGATTCAGCACTACTCGACGCCACAAATCTGATGGTGTCTTCAGATTTCTTATTCTCTCATTTCTTCTTCTAGTCACTTTTCTAAGTGCCAGTGCAAATGTCCACATTCATGTGCAAGCAACCATCTTCATATGATCGATGCCTTGAGATTGATGGTCTGAGCAGCTTCAACAGTGTGACATCCACTTCTTCAGATGGCCCTTGGTTGTGAGGTATATGATGTGTTCATGTACTTCTTCTTTCTGCATTATACTACACAGATCCTTGATTGATGTTGATGCAGGATCTTGTTTATTACATGTTGTCATGATTCCTTGCTTGATTTGATGCGGAATATTCTATGTGATGTACTTGTTGTCATAACTCTTCATGTTATGTTTTGAGATCCCTTGTTGTATGTTGTTGGGATACTCTTGTTGTCGTCATGCATGTTTTGTTTTGACATCCCTTTTGTGCCATGTTGGCGGGATGTTCATCATGCATGTTTTTGTATCATACTGATAGGAGTCTTTTGATTGAGAGTTCTAGTTGTGGAACATCTCTTAGAGTCCTACGTGAGGGCATTTTTCCTTGTACGATCGCGACATCATCTCTTGTGTACATCACCATTATTGAGATCACTTAATGCAGCGACCTACACCATCTTGACACTGGGGCCCGGAGATGCAATCCCTCCTGGACGAACTCCGTTATCAATGCTTATGTTTTCATGTGTTGATGATTGTTATGTTCCTATTCTTTTCTGCATGCAGATGTATTCATTAATGTTATTTTAAAAAGCAGTTTTAACACATCACGAAAGTAAAAGGTCTTCGAAGGGTCCTTCTTCACACCCGAACCTGGATCAAGTGGTATCAGAGTGGTCTTTGCTTTGATGTGAATTGCAGTGTGAACAATGATAGAGGATGAAAGAGCGATTTACGAGACCATGCTCGACATTTTCTAAGAGAGTGGAAATTATGTATGAAACTCTACTGAAAGAGACAGATGAAAAGGAGCGATTGCGGCTTCAGTTACAAGCCACAGAAGAGGCCATGGAAGAATTGAAGCAAAACAAACATAATCTTCAAACAGAGAATGATGAATTGAAGATGTGCCTACATGAAGAGAAAGAGGAAAAACAAAGTTTGCTATGATAGCTGCAAGCAAAGGACAAGGCCTTGGAAAAGTTGTAGCGTAACCCATGTGAGGTAAAAAGTAGTTCTCCATCTTCATGTATGTTTCCTGATGATGATTTTGCTGTGTTTGAAAATCACACCATAGGAATTGGCTCCAAACTGTTAAAGAGAATGGGGTATGAAGGAAAAGGCTTGGGAATTAATGGCCAAGGCATTGTCAACCCCATCAAAGTAGAGGAATTACCCTGTCAGGCAGGACTTGGGTATGTCAGGAAAGAAGTTGGGGAATGCACTGAGACAGTTAGCGAACCACCAACGATGGATGATGAGCAGCCCTCATCAGTTCTTTCCAAATCGAAAGAGAAGGTAAAAGACGTTGATTTATTTTCAATTTCATCTTCTCATAGTATGATGTCTGTTGGATATTTGGAGATCCTAATTATAGGGACAAACATGAGGCTCCTTACAAGGATGAGGCATGAAGAGAAAGAAGAACTTGGTGCTAATAACCAAGGCATCACTCAACCTTTGGAGGTTGTGCATGAACATTGATTTTCAGGCTCGAGATACACTAAAGGAGAGTGCTCAAAGGTGTTAGATTCGTCCGAGACATCGTCGAGGAAAGAGAATGATGGGAAAACATCCCCATCATCCCATGGCAGTTTCCATTGCAGGGAGAGAGCTGAGGCAAGCTCTCATCGCCATACTGACATCAGAAACAACAAAGGAAGGTATAACCATTTTTGATCTTCAAATGTTCATTTTGATTATGATCATGTTGTTAATAATGAATGAAGATCAAGGCATCGAAGAACATGTACTTTTCGTGGTTTACCTAACCATACCTTCTCCAAGTGTTGGAAAAGAATGACAACACTCATGAGGCGTGAAAGACCCTCTCAACAGCATGAAAAGAAACAGGTTAAGCAGATATGGAGGAAGAAAGCCTACTGCAGTCATTGCGACAGAAATGGCCATCAAAGAGCCACTTGCTGGAAGCTCCATCCAGAGCAGCACCTTAAAGACAAAGTGTCGGTGCGTGAACCAGGAAGAGTAGTTGTTCGACAAGCAAAACCACCTCAAGGAGGTGACCCATTCACATTGATAAGTGAAAAATGGTTTGTATGACATGCTATCATTTCATGGTCATTCTTTTGTAAATCATTTGTTGCATTTTAAAGTGTAAAAGTGATGATGTGTTTCCATCACTTGGTCAGCAACAATGATGTTTGGTCATGTTTTGAGTCGTATTTTGAGTTGCATGTTAAAACTATGAAAGTGATGTTATGTTTCCATCACTTTTCAAAACAATAATGTTTGGCCTTATGTATGTAAATCATGTGTTGCAGTGATGAGGTGTTTTCCATCACCTTTTGAAGCAAAAATGATATGTTGGCCTTGTTGTCATAGCTGGAGTATTACGTCCATCTTGATGTAAACTTGACCACCGAGTATGTGTTATAAACTCATGGCAAGTATGGGATGTTTGGGTCTTTAGTTGGTCATGTCATTCAAAGCATGTAATTTGCAAAATAATGTACTATAGGTTGCAGAGGTAGCAGGTGTCGGCTCATCGCTTAAGGCTCTAAAGAATAAAGGTGAAGGAGATGGAAGCGAGACCTTTTCAGGATGCTTGTGATGCAGACAGGGCACAGAGAAAGTTGCAGATTATTTTTCATGCTTTTGGAGGACCAAAAGCTCCTAGTAGGTACGATTGATCCAGGTGGCTCCAAAGAGACACATAGGACAAATATGATTCAATGTGTTTGGATTATGCTAAAAACAAGTTCGTGCTAAGTATCTCATCATCGTGATCATGGAGGTATGAACGACTCGTCAAACCAAGCTCATATGTGAAAGATAGAGCTCTTCAAAGTCTGATATGACAGGGGAAAAGAGGGGCTCACAGTGTGCCACATGGCATCCTAGTAAGCAGGTGGGACCCACATGGCAACCCATCAAGCATTGACACTTGGAATTTTTTTTTTTTCATTGGTCTCCTAAACCTACATAAGAGACAAAAATCATTTTTACATTGGTTATTAAATAACCACATAACAAAATTTGTTTTAATATATAGTTATTAATAACTATATAAAAACAAATTGCATATATGTTAGGGTTCGGTGGCCATAACCCCGTCGAACCCTTTGAACAAATCACAATCGCCCCTTTTAAAACCATCGCATATATATCTATATATATATATATATATATATATATATAGATATATATATATATATATATATAGATATATATATATATATATATATATATATATATATATATATATATATATATATATATATATATATATATCTAATAAAATCATATATTATTATCGGGTGGGCGGGCCACCGGCGGTGGACCCGACCCACACCAAATCGCCTTGACCTTTATATATATGCCAATTAATACAATGCTGATATATGCGGATATCGCTGAGATATATGTCGGCAAAACACCATATATCATGCCGAGTTTATGAGATAACCATATTGTATGATTTCTGATTGGAAGCGCTGATCGCCGATTTTATCGCCGATATTATATCGACCAACCACCATAGCGATCGCTGATATTTTGCATCGACACATATTAGAGTGCCGATAGTTTTAATGCGGGGTTTTAGGGGCGGGCCGCCCAATGCGGATCCGACCCCCGTTAATACATCATTTGTGGTTATAAAAGTTTATATATGGAGAAGGCGGGATTTGATCCCCCAAACTCTCCTCAACCATATTGCCTCTTTTAACCAATGCGCCAACCACTTTACATTGGTAAATCCACCGATAAGTTTTTATTTAAAGTTAGTATTTTTACCTCTGCACACAGTTCGAGGAGGAGAGAGACTGTAGGCATGGATTTCGAGGCAGAAGGCAAATTAATTAATATTTTAATGCAGGAACCATGAATTATGCAAGAGGGCAGAATTTTCATTTTGTCAGAATTTGACAAATTTTATATGAATTTTACACCTCTCGTCGCCACAAACACAATGGTGTTGTTCATTTCCAGAGTTCTACATTTTTCGGTAATTTCCAGAATGCACATGGAAACATGATTTCAGCAAAAACAGGGAGTGAAACCATGAGCCATGAAATTTTCCCAATGAGGTAAAATTTTGACATTTCAGAATAGAGTCAAGTTTATACTTGTTCTTCATGGTTTTTCGCAGGGATCACAATGGTGAGATCAGATTCACCATATGAGTTTCAAATTTGCAGTCCATCCATGGAGTAGAATCTTTGAGGAATCCTGGGGGAATCTGAAAGATTCCTTGAGCCCAGAATTCTCAACTTCTCAGAATTTGGATTTTGGACAGTCGATTCAGCACTACTCGACACCAAATTTCTGATGGTGTCTTCAGATTTCTTATTCTCTCATTTCTTCTTCTAGTCACTTTTCTAAGTGCCAGTGCAGATGTCCACATTCATGTGCAAGCAACCATCTTCATATGATCGATGCCTTGAGATCAATGGTCCGAGCAACTTCAATAGTGTGACATCCACTTCTTTAGATGGCCCTTGGTTGTGAGGTATATGATGTGTTCATGTACTTCTTCTTTCTGCATTATACTGCATAGATCCTTGATTGATGTTGATGCAGGATCTTGTTTATTACATGTTGTCATGATTCCTTGCTTGATTTGATGCGGAATCTTCTATGTGATGTACTTGTTGTCATAACTCTTCATGTTATGTTTTGAGATCCCTTGTTGTATGTTGTTGGGATACTCTTGTTGTTGTCATGCATGTTTTGTTTTGACATCCCTTTTGTGCCATGTTGGTGAGATGTTCATCATGCATGTTTTTGTATCATACTGATAGGAGTCTTTTGATTGAGAGTTATAGTTGTGGAACATCTCCTAGAGCCACTCTTGCATGAGGGAATTTTTCCTTGTATGATCATGACATCATTGTGTACATCACCATTATTGACAACACTTAATGCAGCAGCCTACACCATCTTGTCACCGGGGCTCGGAGATGTAGTCCCTCCTGGACGAACTCCGTTATCAATGCTTATGTTTTCATGTTCTGATGATTGTTATGTTCCTCTTCTTTTCTGCATGCAGATGTAGTCGTTAATATTCTTTTAAAAAGAAATTTTAACATATCATGAAAGTAAAAGGTCTTGGAAGGGTCCTTCTTCACACCCGGACCTAGATCAATGTCTCCAAGTATCGCAGGTGTTCATCTACCTCTTAGCAGTACAATGTTTTCCATGAGAGCAAAGTTGAAGACACCATTCAGAGCACACTTGGGGATGCAGTCCATAAAGTGTCTATGGAATTGCCTACCCACAAAGACATGAAGTTTTTCGTAGAGAAGGACATCAAGATATCACAACAGCAGCATCACAACGAGCAGCATCATGAACAGTAGCTGAAGGCAGCATACCGAATGCAACGAATGCAAGAGGAAGGTTTTTGACAACACAAAGGCAGAAAAAGGTTGCAAGCTCAAGCAAATCCACTGATGATGAAAGCAACTTTGGAGACTCAGGCTATGAGGTGACAACACGACATGAAGATCGCACGAAGATAGAGAATGGAACAAAGAAGGAGTTGCATGTGCCGAGGCAACAACTCAAGGAAGAACATGAAGCTACATAGACAGATGAATCAATTGCAACAAGAATGAGAACAGTAGTGGGCGCAACATGCACTCATGGATGAAACTGTGCTCGTACATGTTAAAGATCCATCCCAACAACTCGCACGAAGCAAACATGGTGAGAAATTTTGTTGATTGCATGTAAGGGATTCAGATCTAGATCTACAGAGATGATAGACCATGGAAAAAATTGATGGTATTGACAAGTCTTCCATGCAAATCAACTCTAATTGTTAGACCACTGCACAAATTTTAGTTATCTGCAATGGCAATAGTGACTCTAGCTTTGTTTGTATGAACAGTGACTTTGGCCATTGTCCTATTTTCCCATGAATGATTTTGATTTTCAAACTCCAACTAGTTTGTTGTTAAACTAATTAAACCTTTGATGACAAACATATAGTTTTCAATGCTCTTTTCTAAATCTATTTTCTTGAGCAAATTTGTCTTTTACTTTAGGTATTGTAGATTGCTACTGTGTGACATATGCTATGATATAATTGCCTGGATAAATAGACAGAAGTGTTGTACAACGTAGTCTTTTTTAAATCTAAAGAAACAAAATTTCCAAATTCAAAGCTTATTAATTAAGAACATATTTTAGACTTCTTAGCTAAGTTATGATTATATTTCAGTAGGGGATTTTGTGTACGTTGATATTGTGTTGTCTCTTTGGTTTTTGTCAGGTAACAATGGTTAATAAGGAATGTGTTCTTGAGAAGCAAGCACACATCTTATTCTACTATCGACAGGGATCTCCATGGTTTTCAGGCATGGCAACAAAAACACAGATGTCAGTGGGATCTCCAAAGTCCGTGTTGGATGAATTTAATACTAGTGATGATTTTGATTCCTTGTCAAATAAAGAATGTCACAAGTCAAATTCAAATAAATAGAAGCAACTCAAGAATGAAGGTGAAGCTATTGTTTTCTGTCCAAGTGAAGTCACTGGGACACCTCAGCAGGATAAGGTGTTTAAGTCTAGCAATATGTCCTCTCCTACAATAGATATGCACAATATTCCTGTGTCTCCATGTTTCTCAGTTGAAAAAAGTTGTGTTGTAAAACGAGTTTTCTCTTCAAGTTCACTAGCAGTTGGAAAAAGTACTACAAAAAATTATTCCGTGAGTGAGAAAAGGGCCTCGACAAAATCAGATTTAGGTATTTTCAAAACACAGACAAATGATAAAACACCAACACACTCAGAGAAATTGATGACTGAGGGAGATGAAGACATGCCAAAGTATTCAAAGAAACTTAAACATCGGGGGATCAAAGAAATCCAAGGAAAAACAATTCTCTCAATCTGCTAAATTCAAATATGATATGTTCACAAGGTATCCCCGGTTCTATTAATAAAGTATTGAGTAATATGCCTAGTATTCATTGTGCCTGTCTTATGCAATATGTTCAACCTAATCTTAATGGTTTCCAAACTCCAGTGAAAGAAAACACTCCACGCAGAAGAAAGAAAAAGAATTCACCAACCAAGGATCATGTTGTGGGTAAATGGGAAAAGCAGGTTATGGAGATTAAGAGCCCTACAACAGGGGAAAAAGGTGGTCCTAAAGATAGAGATGACACAATTGTTCATCCACACTAAGGAGCAATTAAACTTTCTACCCTAGATGCTGATCCATACGCCTTTAAACTAAAAATTAAATAGACACCCAAATATACATGCAAGACAAGTGAAGAAAGACTAAACAACAAATTAGATTTGACATCTTTTTCTTCTCCAGCACACCGAGGAAGTCACCATCAACTCCATGTTTTATGGATTTTCTAGTTCAAACTTATGAAATTTATTCACTGGATTTGCTGCAAAATAGGTTGTTAAACACTGCAAAATATAGATGTCTGGACATTGAAGGTAGTGATGGAGTGTTTGGTTGAAAAAACCAAATTTACATTGCTACTTTTTATTTGTGATTTAGTATCAACTCTTCTGCTTCATTAGAATTAAGTCCATTTTGTATTGGCAGATAATTGAACACATTATTTTTTTTCCAATGTTTTGCGGTCTTAAAGTGAACTAATTACTGACTTATTGTTTGGTGTCCGTTGCTGAAAAGAGATACTCTTACTGTGATAAGTTTTAGTTTTTTTTATTTGTTGGTTGTTGTCATGTTTTGTGTGTGGGCTTGTGTAGTTCCAAATTACATGTTGGTTTATGTGAAGGGAGTATATATATATATAGATATAGATAGATATAGATAGATATAGATAGATATATATATACATATATATATACATATATATATATATATATATATATATATATATATATATATATATATATATATATCCTATGTGGTTCATGGTTTCCGGAGATCCATGTTACATTTGCACAAAAGTTTAGATATCATTCAAATATCTAAAATTTGTAATTTTTTATTTGAATTTTTACGTGATAAAGGAAAGACAAAGGTCTCAATTATTAAAAAACACCCAACAACAACAACATTGAGATTTTTCTTTCACTCAACCTATAACATATTGCATCTGTCTTCATCAATGCTCTTCTTCCATATGCTATCCACTTATGACATTTCCTTTGCAATATTTGGTGCATTTGCTAGTTATAGGTCATGTATGGGTTATAAATGTCTTCAGAGTTTCTCTTCTAATTAAGTATTCAACCGAACTTATTGATTCTCTTATATGTAACTATTTATCATATAAAACCTGGTGTCAATGAGTCGAGACATGATCTTATTATTCTATGGCACTTAGTGGCTAGGACATTAGCCCTATAGTTAAGGCTTATAGCCCCGCCCCATCCATATTTTCAGACAGAGTGAAGCTCCATGTCAATTAGACTCTTTAATAGGTGATCCTTAACACCTCCCTAAATAGACAACAATCAACCATGCTCTTTTATGTAGTTTCCCTCTCATTTATAGGGTATTTATTCACCATTACATAGCTTAAGGAGGCATTTACTAGGGCTAGCCAAGAGGAAGTAGAAAATACCACCCTAGGTTCCCAACAAATGGAGACTTATTGGTTGGTTCAGAGAAGTCAAGAAGTTAGGGTAGACCATTTGAGGTGACCCCCTTATTAACACCATTCCCTAAGAAAATCCCCCCACCATGTTTCCAAACTCGCATCTATACGTTGAACATGGACTCGCATATCTACATTTCACTTTTTCATTTTCATTCCATTTCAATAGGTAGGCATTTTAATAGGTAGGATAGGTGATCCTTTTCCACTGGCTCTATGCCATAAGCAACAGTAAATGTAAGTGCCTGATACCCAGTCATAACTTCCATAACCATTAGGTAGGAACTTGCAACTTCGATGTTTCTTTTCTTGTTTAGTAAAAGATTACCGAGACTTTAATATATTGAAAGTTATAGAATTTACAATTTATGAAGTTTCAAGGTATAATTTTTAAAAGTATAATTTTGTAAAGGGTGCTAACTCAATGGAATAGAACCTACTTTACAAGAAGGAGGTTGGTGGTTCGATTCCATCGTGCCCTGATATCCATATGGAATGGTGACGATCAATTTTTGGTAACAGAGGCTCTTTTGACCATTACCAATGAGCTTATGGTGACATTTTTCGACCCTCACCAAAATATGAAATGGTGACGGTCAACAAATGCCACCATATATACGCATTAATAGTGACGACCATGAAAGGTCTGTAACCTAAAATTGTTGTTGTTGATATGAAATGGTGATGGTCATTGTCTGTCATTATAGTCATTATTCGTGACGGACCTTGAATTTCACCACAACACCTATACTTTTGGAAATGTAGATTTTGGTGATGGTCAACGAACATCACCATATATATGCACCAATAGTGACGACCATGAAAGATCCATCACAATAAATTGTTGTTGTTCATATGAAATGGTGACGGTCATTATTCATCATTATAATCAATATTAGTGACGGACCTTGAATGTCACCATAACACCTATACTTTTGGCAACGCCACCTTTGGTGACATTCATTTTTTTGGTGACCGAGGCTATGGTCCGTCACCATTGCTCATATGAAATGGTGATGGTCGCTATCCATCATTATAAATAATTATTGGCAGCAGACCTTGAATGTCACCACAACACCTATACTTTTGGCGACGCCACCTTTGGTGACGTTAAATTTTTGGTGACGAAGGCTCTTTTGATCGTCACCAATGAGATTATGGTGACATTTTTCATCCCTCACAAATGTCATTTTTTCTTGTAGTGCCCATTATTCATGGAAAATGGGCTAGACATGTGATTATGACAAATAATATTCTAGAATATTCCATATTGTAACTCTCGTTCAGAGTTGAGGTAGTCAAACCTAACCACTAGTAGGCTATCAGGCTATGTTATAACCGAGGCACTAGGAGGAAAGGGGGTTCCATTATTTTGAGGGAATTTGTTCCATAGAGTAGAAGTAGATGACGGATAGAAGATAAAGTAAATAGATAGGATTTGTGCATTGTAGGAGTCCATGGGCCACATACCATACTTTTTTTAACTCACAACCATTTTCTATTCAGAGAAAGAGAGCAGAGTGACCTCACCTTCCCGTTGGATTTTCTCCTGAAAGGGATTTCCAGGTAATATCTTGTGTCAAATCATTTTTTATGAGTTTTTATTTCATTGTTCTTTATTTTATGCATAATTTTAATTTGCATGCATACACAATTAATAATAATATACATATCCAAAAATCTAAAAAGAAATAAAACCATAATAGTGTAGATTTCAAATTTTCAAATATAGTTTTATTAGGTCTATTGTGACGAATTCTCTAATGGAATATCCAAGACATTTTATGGATCACTAGTTTCCTGAGTGGGTTTAATGGCACAATAGGAAGGGAGGTTGAGTATGGGTTTCCTAAGTGAAGGAAAAGCCCCATACCACCTCTGCCCTTAAGGGGTGAATTAGTGTGGTCAACAAGCAAGAGGGGAGACGAGGATTGGCAGAAGAAAAGTTAGACAAGAAAGAGAATGGAGGGATGATCTAGATAGTAGGTTGAGTATGTGAAGTTGTAGGCTTTGATGTGCAGATATAATTGTGAGAGAGTTATGTAGTGTCATATATACACGAACTGTATGAAGGTATGTGGAGTATCATGGGGATATGCATATGGTAATTGTGAGAGAACTTACAAAACCATAACATAAGGGAGAAACATTGGTGAAAGAGTGGGAGCACGCAGAGGAGTGTGGGGTGAACAAAAGACTAGTGAAGAGATGGTGGAGACACATCGTATTATGGATTCTTACGAGTTTAATGGGTGGAACTATTTTGTGCTCTACATCCCTGCATGGTAGAGTGGTAACTATGTGAGTTTAGATACCTGTATATTTTAGAAGGTGGAAACATAGTGTACTCTATATCGACATTGAGTAGGTGGAGACACTACAAGCTATGTTTTTCTATAGTATTTCGCTAGAGGAAACACCATGCACTCTAGATTCCTATAAGTAGATGGAGACATTGTGAGCTCTAGTTTCTTGTGTGATCTAGTTGATTGACATTTTTATGAATTCCCTTGAGCACTTAACTCCTCAAACTCTAAATTCAGCTTGGGAGTGGTCAGCTGAAAGAAATATTGTAGTTTAGTTGGTCTATGATTGGGTGGAAAGTTGAAGTCCCTCTCTTGGTTTCCAGTCATTAAGTTAATCAAATAAGTATCTTCAAATGTGTGTGTGTTTGCAGTGTCTATGTGTATATAGCCTCGAGGGTTAGCTCGATTGGCCAAGTTCCTGCCGTTAAAAGAACCTTGCTAATGGCAGGTCATGGGGTCAATTCTCCATGACATTCTCAAGGTTAGGCTATGTTAATTAGCCGACAAGATGTGATCCTTTAGGTGGATCGACCTAGATATTTTGGTGGACATATCATCCACCGATATTTAGTGTACATGAACCACATTATATTCTGAATAATGAACGAGGTTTCTATGTGTTATAATAATGATTGTATCAATACTATTTATGGAGGAATGTGTTATTCCTCGAAATATAAAATGAGATGGTTATGTGTATGTTCTCATGGTTTTGAGGGACTTGTATATCCTTGTAGTTTCTAATATGCTCCTGCATACATAGCTAGTTACATGGTCTTGTATGAATGCTTGATGTCCTCAATTAAACTATTATTGTGTGTGATTTCCATTTTTTGGCATGGTCATAGATATTTGACTAATTAAAATTTTTGGTTTCCTTTATGTTGCAATTTATGTTTCATTAGTGGGTATGATAGTATTGTGTGGGATATATGATGTTGTTGCACATGAATCCATAGAGTAGTGTTAGCCATGGATTGGCTTATTTCTATGCCTGCTAGTAGGAAAGTTAATGGATCCATATATCATATCATGGATATGTTTAATGTATGTAATGATTGTGTTGGAGTGAAGGGTTCATTCTTGTCATGGTAAGGGTGCTAAGCATTGCTTGATGTTGAGAAAGACTTTGCAAAGCGATCAAATTCCTTAATAATTTGAAGCATGGCTATTGTATAGTAATAGACTTGTATTTGGGCCAAATTGTTGATTTTTCAAGCATCCTATAAACTAATAATTACTTATTATGATTTATCCTATGTTAATCCTTTCTCACATCCATATTCATAATAAATAAATTACTTAGAGAATGTTAACAGTAAAACAATATGCTAGTAGGATCATAAAGAGACATCCAAATAAGAACACAATATTTTTACCTTGGCAAAACCAAACATTATTTTCCTTAGAGAAATTATTCAAGTCAACAAAGATACATATAAGTCAAACATAATGTCAAATTGATAGCCCTGATCACACTTGGTCAAACTGTCCACAAGGCAAGTCAATCTGTCGCTCAACAAATTTGGCCTAGTCTGCTCTGAAAGGACTGAACTTTGACCTTCTTTTTCTATTAGGAAAATTTGATTTTTCTCCTAAGATAAACCAAAAAAATATACCACATATTTTTCCTTTATCTACCTCATATACATCTTCTTTGCTTGCCTTGGATTTGACTCATTCTTTGCCTTAGAGATTTGACTTCTTCTTTGCCTTGGATTCAACTTCTTTGCTTGCCTCAAAAAGACCGAGTTACTTGCTCTTGGAGGAGAATGAAATGGATAACTTGACTTCTTGGAGGGCTAACTTTAAGTTTTGGGGCCAAGAACTGCAATATTATAATTTTTAAAATTCTTTTTTAAAAATTGACATGAAGAACATGCCACATATTTTCTCTTTTGACAATAGCACGAAGAACATGCTTTATATTTATCATTATAAATACATCAAGGACTAAATATTAATTATTAAGACTGACCATAGCTACAAATTTCAACATGAATAAGCCTTATTAGACATGTAATAGAAATTATGAATCATGGAGGACTTTATTTAAACCGGGAGATTTGGCAAGTTGGCCAATGAGAACAAAGACAAAGATATATATATGTCCTAGGGAGCATAGACAAAGATATGTTTGTTCTGTGGAGAAGGAGATGTATATGTCCCAGGGAACAAAGATATAAATATGTCTATTTCATAGAGATGGAGATATATATGTCCCAAGGAATGAATACAAAGACGTGTTTGTTCCACACAGATGGAGATATATATGTCTTAGGGGATGAAGACAAAGATACATCTATTCTAGGGAATGAAAATGTGGATAGATAGAAGGAATTATAATGTAAAAACGTGATTTGCATGAAGGACCAGGACCTAGTGGGACCCAAAAACTAGGGTGAGGTGGCAGATGCCACATAGGCGGGGTAAGGCTACATGGATGCCACATCGGATTCTATAGGACATAGATATGTTACGTGGAAATGATGGTGACATGGCATGATGTCAACGTGATACATGGCAAGTAGGAATGGCCTTTTTAGATGG
Organism: Pinus tabuliformis; assembly: GCA_031772625.1. Lineage (NCBI taxonomy): Eukaryota > Viridiplantae > Streptophyta > Pinopsida > Pinales > Pinaceae > Pinus > Pinus tabuliformis. The sequence continues at coordinate 827,011,349 of CM062809.1, read as the reverse complement.
CCAAGTGATTTATTTTTGGATGACATGTGGTATGACTAGAAGATTCCATGTAGTATGGAGACATCACCCTGATGTCAACACGACGTCAGTAAGATGTAGTGGAAGTGGGTGACATGGAGGGTTATGTTGATTTGGAACTTAAGAGGAAGTGACACGTGGAAATTTGAATGGGTGCTTTTGGACATTGATTCAACTAAATCCACCTAACACATGAAAATGGTTTTGTGGTGACACATAGATTGGGGTTTCCACGTGGTATTGACATGGAGTTGACATGGATGGGAGCCATGTCACCATAGATATTGGTTTCCCAATGAATTTTTGCAGTGTGTTCTCATAATGGGGTGTGAAAATGATAGAAGCCATGGTAGACGAAAGGCGCTAGACGAGTAATTTACCCTATGACTAACATAAATATATATGTTGCATCACTGTTGATTTGGATCAGGACATTCCTAGAGGTGTGGCACGATGGCATGGCGACATAATGGATTCCACACTTGGCTATGGGTGATGTGGCATAGTCACGTACGACATGTACATGAGTGTGGTGGGGACCATGGTCACATAAATGATAAATAACACCCCCCACCCCCTTTGTTATCTATCAAGAAGGTAAAGGGGCCTCACTATTAATATAGATTGTTGATGTAAAGAGGTGACGACATGGAGAAGTTAGGGTAGGGGGAAACTGTGAGGGATTTAGTCATAGAAGCAAAAACTTATGGACCCCCCTGTTAATTGTCAGAGAGGAAAGTGGCCTCACAATTAAGATAAGTCATTGATCAATTTAGGTTGGTCGTATGAGGGCCTCGTGCTACAAAAGGTTTAACCATTGGCCATGAAAGTACCACATGGAATTGCTTAAATGGTTATACTTTGAAGGGGCATATCTCTTAATCCAAAGGTTGAATCAAGATAAAAATTATATCGTTGGAAATTTATTGATGAATTGGATTCAGTGGTGTTATCCAAAGTTAACTCGACCCACTTTTGGAAAGAAGAAGTTTTATGACCCTGTTTCCATAATGAGAGCATGGAGGTTGGTTAGTTAAATGTAACCCCTCCCATTAGCTCAAAAAATTCCATGGGAGTAGGAATAAGTGTTATAGAGTGGTATCAAGGTGCCCATGTTCAACACTTAGACTAGATGGGCCTAAGCTCGATGAGATTTGAACCTCTGTTATAGTGTGGAATACCACACAATATGTTATTTAAAGGATGATTGGTTGTTGTATAATTTGATTGGTGATTATTTCTAGTATGCATGTGTTGATATCAGGATTGTGAAATGAAAGGAATGGTAGATTATGATATACTAGTTGTTTTCTAACTAGCATACTAACTTGAGATGTGGTGTTTTAGTTAGTTTCACATCAACATGCATATTTTAAACATGCTAAGGTGATGCATAAAAATGTCTATTTGTATTTTGATTTGACTAGCAGAGCATGGTTCAACACTTATATTGGAGGGACCATGAGAAAGAAAGTTAGAATTAGAGCTTAGGTTTAGCATTGGACCTAAAGAGGCTCACACATAGATGATTGAAAATTATGAAGATAAATTGTTTGCTAGGGGTGTGTGTGTGTGTGCATGTGTGTGTGTGTGTGTGTGTGTGTGTGTGTGTGTGTGTGTGTGTGTGTGTGTGTGTGTGTGTGTGTGTGTGTGTGTGTGTGTGTGTGTGTGTGTGTGATGACCTTTAAGATTGCAGATGTCATTGCTACTAGTCTTGGTAAAAGGATGATTTCAAACTTATTGATGATTTGAATATAAACATACTTATATGCACTTTTGATTCTTATAATATGTAGTTGACATGAGTTTTAGATGTGTGAAATACAATAGATCAACATACATGATGACAACATGTATAATGTTGGAATGGAAATGTAACAAGTCAATTTGTTTATGATGATATAACCCACAATTGGGTGTGTGTGACAACACATAAGAAGACCCAATTGTGATAAGAAATAAAAGGATGGGAAACTATATGGTACAACATAGCATGGAACAAGTCCATCATGAGAAATAAAGGTAAAGTTCCATTGATAGAACATAAACCTTCAGGAACTTGAAAGCTCAATTGAAGAGCTGCAAGCAAAGAATAAAATGTTCATTAGAAAGAAAAAAGAATAGCCAAGGTTGTACACAATGTTTCTAAAACACCTGTTACACATGCGAGAGTTGTTGCAACAAGAACAAACCTTTGGAGATATAGAGGAATGTCATGATGACAAGGCCAATAAGGAACATCATAAGGCTGGAGAGGAAAGAAATACAGTTTCATGTTGGCACGATGGAGAGGTACATCTAAAGAAAAACTACCCTAACAAACAATAAAAGAGGAAGAATAGTTCATGTGAATTCTAGGCACATGAACCAACAATCTGTAATACAAAAAGAGATGAGGGAGCATCCCCTCAAGCTCTCTAAAATACTAAAACGTTCCTTCTTGAACTGTTTAGAGGTATATTGGAATATTGAGGTTACTATAAACCTTGCAAAGGACTCTAACTAAACTTTTGTGCATATATTAGTGATGGACACACTGAACACCATAACACAAGGGATTGAGTTGTTGTGGACTAATGGATGAGGTGTAGAGGGAATGTTTTGCATGTCTATGTTGTTATTATTAGCTACAATTTTCTTGTTGTTTTTGTTTGTTAACTTTGAGCATGGCCATACTACCTTGTGTTTTTGTCATGTGTTGTTGTCATGTATTGTTGTTGTGTTATTTTCATTGTTTTCTTTCTTTCTTCTTGCCTCTTGTGGATTCATCTAGGTTGGTTTGTTGGGTGTGGGAAAGGATTAAAAAAGGAGTTTATGGAGAAGAACTAAATAAAACCCACCTGGAAGTCAAGACGTTGTTTAAATCATGTTCATAGGATAAATGACACTAGAGGGTGGAACAAGATAATGGACTGATTAGATAGACATGATTGGGTCCACGTGAATAAAATAGATAGTGACATGACAACTATGAAAATAGCAAAAGAAGGAATATGCATGGATGATATGTATGTATGTATGCATGCATGCATTTATGGTTTATATGTATGTATGTTTGTATGCATGCATACATGCATATATGTATTCTTTCTTCTATGAATATGAGGAAGATATCTTTATGACTTTTTAATTTAAATCTATAAATCGCCGAGTTGGTGAAATTATGACTAATGTGTGAGGCTAATATCATTTCATGAAATGTTGAGTATTGAAACAATATGAATGCTATCAACTAGTTGGACCCTTCAAAAGGCTTAACTGAAAGTGTTGGTGGTGACATCCAAGCAAATGAGGCAAAAAATAAGCCTAGGTAAAAAGGGTAAAGGAAAGGAATTGGGTAAGAATTCCTTTAGCTAAATTTGAATACTATTGTTTCAAATTAATGCATGCTTTTCATGGATACCAAGAAGTGGTATGGTGAAGGTGGGAAGCCTTTGGTGAAATTTTGTAATGCCTTCTCAGTAAAATGAAGAACTAAAATACTAAGGGATTTAGAGATATGAATTTCTCATTTCTAACTCATTGGCCTACTGAAATAAATTTTTAATTGCATTATGAAATGCTTGGAATAAATTTGATGCACATGTACAGTGCAATGAAAGTATCATTTCAATTCATTTGAATTTAGTTGGAGTGATAAAATTGTTATGGGTGTAACAATTCTGAAGTCACTTTAGGATATTGTGAATTTATGCAATCAGGAGATTGCACACACACACACATATACTGACAAATGTTGATTAATTGAAATGTCAAATTGTAGGAAAAGAGTTGGAATTGTGTATGAGAACAAGCCACCATGAAATATCAACAACACATGCAAGGGAGCTCAATTATGTGACAACATATCTCATGTTTATGAGATCAGTATTTTGGGTGAAGCGAAGTTGTGAAATTAAAACTTTTCGTTCAAAATTTTTGAGTATATTTCATAAAAAATTAAATGTTGTGACACGGGTGAAATGATGGCGCTCGAAGCTTAGGAAGAATACTACTATGATGGAATTGTAGCTTGTGGTGCTTTCTTCATCTCATGGGAGCAAGTCATAATTGATACCTTGACTATAAGACTTCATGAGTAGTGTAGTGTAGCATGTCAGACTCCTGCACATGTCATTAGAGAATACCAAGATGGTTTTTGACTATAAGCCTCTAATGACTACGCCATGTAGAAAAACCTTGGGATAGGTAGACTGCTTGGAATGGGTGTTACCTGGGCCTGGATAGGCGAGTAGTTGATGGGGTCCCATGTAGGAAAACCTTGGGACATGTAGAATGCAAAGAATGGGGGTTTCCTAGGCTTAGATATGTGAGTAATTTGTGGCAGAATAAATATGCCCATATTGCTCATTGGAATGTGAGCATGAGCGAGCTTATTTGGAGTAGTACGAAAAGACTGCATGGATAAGTATATGTTAATTTCTTAAAACCCAATTACAAATTTACCGTCTCAGCAAATAATCACAAATATAAAATAAACAATTCCTTCTAATTCATTTTTCAACAATAAATATTCTGGGTTTTTAACCAAATAAACAAGAGAAGCAGAAATACTTGAAATTGAGCACATGCAATAGAGAATAACATAAATATACCCTGGAAACCCCAGTGTGCAAAAATACAACAAACATTGGGCTTCTTATTCAACTCCAGGAGAAATATTTTCTTCCAACAGCGACACAATAATTTTGCTCGGCAAACACCCAAAAAATTATCTTAACTCTCACTCTCTCTCTCTCTCATTCAACTCGTGTATGACCCACAAATGTCACCCAACATAAAGCTTCTACGTACAAGGAAACTCAATATTTCATCCAAAGAGAAAAATTGACCTTTCTACTGATCTCACTTTGCCTTGATCTCACTCTAGCTAGCTCAATCTATCCTTTCTCTCTCTTTGTCAAATACTATGCTCCACTAAATCCCAATTGGTGCCAAATTGAATGTACATATCCTTTGGCTTGAACCTCCTATTAAAAATATCAAACCCTTATCTCAGGTGAAATCCATAATATCAATGGTTGAGATTAGATCTTATCTTATAGAGATCAATGACTACGAATTAATCTGTCATTGAATTATTTTCCCTTTTTATAAAAAAATACCCATCAATTAAATTAAATTCCCATCTAAAGCCTTAACTTATGAAAGTCATTAATAAAATTTTGTAGGATATAATTAAGGTGATTTGCTACATGTCATGGCACCTAATCCATGCAAAATCACCTTGCTTTAATTTCAACTCTCCCTCTTAACGAGGAAGGTGTTCTGCACAACTCCTAACTTATTCCTGAAGAATACAAAATTTCCCTTTCTCAAGGCTTCCATCAATATTTTTTCTACCTACTCATCTATGGGAATGTACTACAGCCATATTGTCCACTTCTATAGACAATCTTTGATGAAGTGGTACTTGAGCTCAATATGCTTCAACTTATCATGCAATACTGTATTCTCAGAGAGTTCAATACAACCTTGATTATCAGTTTGAATGATAGTCATATCTAGCTCTTGATAAAAAATCCAAACAAAAATTTTCTTAATCCAAATAGCATCACATGTTGCCATACTAGCATCAATGTACTCGATCTCTACAGAACTCAACACAATTGATGTATGTTTCCTGTTGCACCAAGAGACTGCTCTTGATACCAAACTGAAATTACACCTAGAAGTGCTTTTCTTGTTAGTTGTACTACCTTCCCAATCTACATCAGCTTACCCCTCCATCTTCAATCCATCTTGTTAAGTTTACCTTAGCCCATACTCAATTATGCCTTGGAGATATCTCGAAACATGCTTTGCAGCTACCTAGTGCACTCACTTAGGATCTACCATAAACTGACTAAGTGTGTTCACTGCAAAACAAATGTTTGACATGGTTTTGACCAGATACATGAGAGAGCCAATCAATTTTCTATACAAGGTAGGGTCCACTGCCTCTGATCTGGAAGTATCGATCTTCTTCTAGTTGGTCACAAGTGGCATAACCATGGGTCTGCAATCCTCCATCTTGAAACACTTCAAGATTTTAACTGTGTATTTCCCTTATCCAAGGAAAATATCTCCCTCTCTCTACCACACCTCTAACCCTAGAAAGTAGTGCATCAACCCCAAATCCTTCATCTCAAACTCTTCTACAAGATCCTGCTTGCAGTGCACTATGAGCTCCTCAGATCCTGTGAGAAATAAGTCATCCACAAACACCAATATAAGAGGTCGAACCCTCATCTGAATGTTAGGTTTGCTTCACTCTTGGTGAAGCCCATGATTTGAAAATAGCTTTCAAGCTATGCATACCATGCCCAAGGATCCAGTTTGAACCCATACAATTCTCTCTTCAACCTACACACATGGGAATCCTTCCCATGCACCTCAAAACCCTCTGAATTCTCTATGTAGATCTCTTCCTCAATTATACCAATGATGAATGATGTCTTCACATCCATCTGGTGAATACTCCAACCCATCTTCACTAATACAGAAATGATAACTTTGATGGATGAGTATATAGTTACCAGAGCAAAGGTCTCATCATAATCAATCCATTCCTTCTACGAAAAACCCTTAGCCAAAAAACGGGATTTGAACTTCTCCACGTTTCCATCCATAACATGCTTGATCTTGTACACCCATCTAGAGCCAATCAGTGACTTACCCATTGGCCATGGAATAACCTCCCATGCACTTTCATGATGAAATAATATTCTTCCACCATCCATCCACACCTGATGCTTCGATGCCTCTTGAAATATGATAGATTCAGCCTTAATCAATTCACTCATCAACATCATATACCCATAATAGAAATGAGGCGCCTTGCTCTATTTGACCGAATATCTCAGAGCACCAACATACTCTTGGGCCTTGCTCTATTTGAACAAAATACTTAGAGCACAAAACCGTCTTTCATTAACAACTGGTGTATAATTCATTAATTATCATTAAAAGCGCGTATCCAGTTCTTGGTTTATGGAAAACTTTTCTTGGACATTGAGCCAGGAAAATTTGCGATGGATTGTTCCTGCGATTCGCATCGCATTATCGCAATTTCATTGTGCTATGTTATCGCAAGGTCGTTTGATTGCGCTATCGCAAGATCGCGGATCGCAGTATCGTGAAATCGCAGATCGCTGTAATCATTAAATCATTATGTATTTTTCATGCAACTTTGCGATATGCGATATGGCGATATCGCATATCGCATATCGGTGATTTTTTTTAAAGGTTTTCCAATGTGAGCATTTCTTAATGCATGCGATGCGATGGAGTTCACGTCGCAATTTCGCAGTTTATCATTTTTACTCATAAGGAAATGTCCTATCATTCTTTGCGCGATGCGATGTTTTCTTAAGGAGTAAAATACATGAGCCTTAATTGATTTTTCGAATTTTTCCTAAGGGTCCCCACTTACCTAGTGTTATTGCTAATACTAAATAAGGAGGGGGGTTGTTGGTGGCCACAACAATTGGCGATTCACTTGGAAGAACCAGTTATCTCTGCTTTTCTATTGAATTTTCTAAACTTCCAAAACAGAAAATTTTTCAGAAAATTAAACTTTATTATGGAAAGATAAAGTACATTATGCTCTAAACTGTCAATGATATTTTGTTTCAACCATTTTCCACTTCAATTATTTGCTTCCTCAGGCTAGTCCTTGTATTTACATCAGTCATTACTTGGTCTTGTAAAGATAAAACAAAGTCTCCTCTGTAAACCAGTTTTAAATATGCTCATTTTTCGTAGGTAGAGCCTCTGCTGCCAGCAGGCATTTATAGCCTCAACAGGGTTACCTGTTACCCAGCAATGATCCTGTATCCTACTTAAGGCAGCCTACAACTTTCAAAGAAAAATCCATATCCACACTTATTGCTTTGATTTTCTTTTTACTCTTAAAGAACAATGTCTTGGTTTGGTAGCCAAATTATGACACAGTCATTCACTTGATTTATAACTTTGCTGAACAAGCTGGCTCGCGATGAGACCCCTTGTCTTTTGATTGCAACAATCTTGAGTCATTGCCCTGTTGTGGTGTACAGTATTGGCAAAGTCAGCAAGTTATAATATCTGTGATAATGATAAGCCGGCTCGTGATGAGACCTCTCATTCTTCAAGATAAAGTGTATCCTTGGATCGTTCCTCTGAAAGTTGCGATTTCCTTAGCAGGGAGGAAGTCATTGTTTCCTTAAGATAGCTCTGGACGACAATAATAGAGTTTTTGGAAACAATTGTTCTACAGAGAATCTTTATTTTGTTATTGATACCTTTCATTGTACTGAGATAAAACAATTTCTTCACTAAAGGTTGCTTTCATCAAACTTTTTGAAGTTGAAACTAGTATCATATCTAGGCTAAAGTTTTTAACTGTATCTATCAATAATAAAGATCAGTTTTCCAAAATATTTGCTATTTATACAAGCGAAAAGTTCAAAATCTGAAAGAGAATTGGTGTCTTTTTCGTAAATGCCTAATGTAACCACTCACAACTGGTTTTATTATGAAAAATAAAAACAACTATTCTACAAAAAATAGAAGACTAATCTTCTATGGAAAGTATTTCTTGAGAATTTGTCCATTAACAGGCAAAGGATCCCTCTTACCTGCTAAATCCTGTAACACAAATGTTGATGGACCTATGACTTCTACAATCTGAAAAGGACCAAGCCACATTCTTTGAAATTTTGTATGTTTGCCCTTTTCTTCATGAGCCTTGTCCCACTTTAAAACTAAATCTCCCATTTGAAAATCTTTTCTGGTCATTATGTTTGAATCAAAAGAGGATTTTACTAGTGCTTGATGATGAGCATGCGTTTTCCTAGCCTGTTCTCGTTGTTCTTCTAATTTGATTATTTCCATTTGTCTTAGCTGTAAGGAGGAAGTGGGTACTTCTTCAATGTATTGTACTAAAGACAAAGAGGGAATTGCTAAGTGAGTCGGAAGAACCACTTCTTTCCCATAAACTAAATTAAAGGGAGAAGTGCCGATAGAAGCTTTTTGCGTTATCCGATTTGCCCATAAAGCATATATCAAAGCCTTGTGCCAATTTTTATGATTTTGGTCAACTGTTCTTTTAATAATCCTGATTAGGTTTTTATTTGTCGACTCAGCTAGCCCATTACCTTGTGGGTAGTAATTGGCCGAATATTTAAGTTTGAATCCTCTTTTAAGTGCGAATTCAGTCATTGCATTTCCAGAAAAGTATGATGCATTATCAAACATTAAAGCAGATGGCAATCCAAACCTGGTGATTATAAATTGATCTATGAACTCAATGATATTTTCAGAATTAGCCGTCTTGAGCAGAACTGCTTCTACCCACTTAGTAAAATAATCTGTTGTCGTGAGGATGTATCTATGCTACTTAGAAGAGTGAGGAACAATCTCACCTATTATGTCCAAGCCCCACTGACTGAAAGGTTGCTCGATGTTTACCGGCTGTAGTGGCAAGGACGGCTTCTTTTGTCTTCCAGCAGTAGTTTGGCAGACTTGACATCTCCTCACGTAACTGTGCGAGTCTTTAAACAACGTGGGCCAGTAATATCCTGCGCGTAAGATTTTATGTGCAGTAGCATCTCCAACATAGTGTCCGCCTATCGGCCCATCGTGGAGTTCCTGCAAAACTTTTTCAGCTTCAGCTTTCTCAAGACACCTAAGAAGAACAGAATCATAATTTTTTCTAAAAAGAATATCATTCATGAGCTGATATTGTTTGGCTTTCAACCTTAGAGCTCTTTTCTTAGTATGATCGAGGTGTGAAGGAGCATACCCGTTCTTAAGATAATAAATGATATCAGTGTATAATGATTCTGCATCGTTTAGGCTTACCTCGCACATTTGTACCTCTTCAGATGGATTTTCAGAAATTTGCACTACTCCAGCCAGCATTTTGCAAAAGCCTTGACCTCTTACAATGTTTGCTGGTTTAATCTCAATGTCATATTCCTGTAGGGCAGTAACCCAATTGGCCCTTTTCTCACCCACATCCTTCTGTACTAGAAGGTTCCTTACCGCTGGAAACGGTACTATAATCTTAGTATGGGTTTTAAGTAAGAAAGGTCTGAAGTATTTGACCGCTTTGAAAACAGCATAAGCCTGTTTCTCCACGTCTAAATAATTTAGTTCAGCACCCTGTAAATTTGAACTGAAAAACGCAATTGGAGCTTCCGCTTTTTCTTGATTTGCTTGGGTTAATATCGCAGCATATGACTTATCTGAGGCAAAAGTGTATAAAATAAAAGGCTCTGAAAAATTCGGAGTTGCTAAAGATGGAGCATTAATAATAGCTTGTTTGATCAGGTCGAATGCTTCATGTTCATTTTGGCCCCATTTAAAATTTGAATTCTTTTTAATCATGGTTTGCAAAGGAGACACGATTCGTGAAAAATCTAGAACGAATCTCTTTACAAAGTTGATCTGACCAAGGAAATATTGCATGGCTTTTTTGTTATGAGGTAGGGATATTTCAGAAATTTCTTTGATTCTGTCGGGATCAATGTGAATACCGGATTTTGACACTATGAATCCTAGAAGTTTCCCTTCACTTAGCGCGAAAAAATATTTCTTTGGGTTAAGTGAAATTCCATACCTTAAACACCGTTGAAAGATTTGTTTCAGGTCTTTGAGATGGTCGCTTCGTTTCTTCGAGTACACTGTTATATCATCCAAATAAATTACTATAGATTTATTGACTAAACCTTTGAATGTGATGTCCATGGCTCTCTGAAATGTGGCACCAGCATTAATCAAACCAAATGGCATCTTTCGATATGCGTATGTGCCCCATTTAGTTCTGAATGTGGTTTTCAATTGATCATCAGGATGTACCAACACTTGATTGTATCCTAAAAATCCATCCAAGAAAGACATTAATTCTGAGCCCGCCACTGCCTGCAGTATCTGTTCCATAGGTGGTAGAGGAAAATTATCTTTTTGACAGGCTTTGTTAAGGTTTCGAAAGTCAATTCAAATCCTAATATCTCCGTTTTTCTTTCTAACAGGTACCATACTGGAGACCCATTTGGAATGTCTGACGGGAAAGATTATTCTGGCTTTCAATAACTTATTGAGCTCAGTTGTTATCTGATTTTCTAAATTGGGGTGGATTTTTCTCAACTTTTGTTGGACAGGTTTTTCATTATCGATCATGGGAATAGTATGTTGGATGATAGAAGTGTCGTATGTTTTTAGCTCATCATAATTCCAGGCAAAAACATTTTTATATTGTCTCAAAAGACAAATATATGCAAGTTTCTCTTCAGGGGCTAGGCCGAGGCCTAGATTAATGTTTTGTGGTTTAGCATCAGTTCCTAGGTTTACTAATTCGTAGTTCAAGGTTGAACTTTGGAGTTTTGAATTGGTAGACCTCTTAAACCGATCTTTCAAATCGTACAAGTCTTCTAACTTGACCACCGACTTAGGTATAGCATTGTTAGTGCTATTTTGTTGCAATTGTCGATCGTGCTGGTCTTCATCAATTATTTGATTGGAGTAGGATCCTTCAGATGTGAGGAAATTTACAATATCAGGATCGTCATTGAATACTCTCCAATTTGTGATGTTGTCAGGAATGGATGGTCTAAAGATTAATTCTATTGAGAATATATCTGGACTAAAATCTTCGGAAGGAATAAGTTTAGAAGCTACGTTAGCCAAAAGGTCTGCATTTGCGTTTTGGAGTCTGGGGATTGAAGAAATATTAAACGCTATGAAATGCTCAGTCAGATCTTGTACTAAGGATTGATAATGTTTTAAATGACCTGACAAGCAATGTATAGTGTTACGTACCTGTTTAACCACAATCTCAGAGTCTCCAAAAACTTGAAGATACTTGATGTTTAACCCGATTGCTTTGTATAGGCTTTGAACCAAAGCCTCATATTCTGTTGTATTGTTTGTGCAATCGAATTCGAGTCTGCATGTGAGCATGATTTTATCTCCTTCTGGACTAATCAGAACGCATCCTGCTCCTGCTCCTTCGTTAGATCTAGAACCATCAAAAAATAATTTCCAAAACAAAGATTTATTTACAGGTTTATCTAAAAAATTGATACATTTTGAACTATCAGTTCGAGAAAAATTTTCGACTTGGGACAAAACAGAGTGTTCTAAATAGGGTGATGCATGAGCATTGAAATTGCCGAGGAAAGAATCTACCGAGTAATTGCCAATAATGCTGTTGTTATAGGCTACTGGTTCATTTTCTCCCTCTAACTCCGTTACTATGTACTTCTGATGTAACTCTCATTCAACTTTTATTTGATTGGGTTTACCGTTGTAGGGTAGCCACATGTGCGACCAGTCGGTTGCGAAGTATCCATGAAGTTTTTCTGACCAATCCCTGCTAAGAATTAAGCCATAGAATTCTGGGATATCAGCAACTAGAATGTCAATAACCTGACATACCTTCAGGTTGGATGACAAACTTATGGTTACTTGATTTAGTTCGCCAATCACTTCGACTTGAGATCGATCTAGCTGAACTATGCGCACTACGGATTTATGTGGTTGAACATTTAACTTGGCACATATGGATTTGGGTAAAATATTCGATGAAGCACCAGAATCTACCAAACAATTGTGCACATTTTTATTAAAGATTTCATAAGTAAGGAGAAACGGGGGAGTGTGAGATCTTGATCTTCCTCCAATTAGAGCGATGTCATTTGGATCAATCTTATTGATCGTGTTAGTTGGAGGTCTTCCCATGTTATGGGAAGCTTGAGAAAGTACAGCGGCAGGCAAAGGTGCTACTGGCACGGCATGTAATTCTTTCATCATTATCTTCTGTTGATGCTTCAACTTGCTCAGTTCGTAAAGGGTGATGTTAGCCCTAGTCTTTTTCATGTCTTCAATAATATTGTACTCCATTTCATCCGACACTATCAGTGTTTTAGATGGAGTTGTTTCATCTGTTTGGACTGGGCTGGTTTGAGTCACTTTAGACGTCGTTTTCTTTGTTGTGACTTTATCCTTTATTGCAGAGCTTGCGCTCTTTGGCTTAGGGGTAGTTTGGGGAGGATCAAGCTGATTTTTGCTTCGTGTGCTAACCGGAAATACTTCTTGATCTTCTTCTTGTGGGAGGATGAAATCCCACATTCCTTGTAATTCCACAACTTCTTCGTCATCAGTCTGCCCTTCAGTGGCAATTTCCTCTTCCTCTTCCTCGGATTCAACATTTGAAATGGCATTAGGTGGCTTTGAATCCATTGAAGGACCTATTTTAAAAGCTCTGTAGGGCTTTTTTGAAGAAGTTTCTGCTACTTGCTTTTTTATGTCGACCATTTCATTGGACATGGTCTTTAGAACTTTCTACAATCCTTCCAAATCAAATGGATCTTTTGCTTGTTTCTTCTTGGAGTCTTCCTTGAAGGTGACTTTTTTGGATTTACATTCCTCTATCGCGGATTTCTTTTCCAGGGCTATTATTCGTTTCTCTACTGCTATTGCTTCTTTCATGTTCTCGGCTAAGGTTGTTTTATTGGCCCTATCCACGAAGATTGCTATGTTCGATGGTAGAGCGGTGATATACCATTCACATCGTACTTCTTCGCTGCGCTGGGAAGCAGTAGGAATTTTGTTGAAAATTTTGTTGAAACGTAAATTGAAATCCTTGATAGGCTCTCTAGTTTCGGCTTTAAGATTGGATAGGTCATTGATTAACGTTGCCGTAGACCTGTCATCACCAAACTTGGTCATGAATTGCTCTTGGAAGATGTCCCAACTTGTGATAGATCTGGAGGGTAATGAAAAATACCATGACCCGACTGTTCCCAGCAGTGTATAAGGAAAAAGCCGAACAACAGCATCTTCATTAGTAACCCCATTGAGATTAATGGATAGCATGAAGTTGTTTATGTGCTCTTCTGCTAGCATGCATGCCTCGAGATTAAATTTAGGCAGCCATTTCTCAGGATGGGACGGTATTTGACTCAAGGGTGCAGGCATTAAGACTGCCCCAGGGTTATTCCATGGAGACTAGGCCATTGTTGAACTGCTAACAGAAGAAAGTGCAGAAGATGATCCCTGCAGCTGGGAGGATGAGGATACTACGATTGTAGATGATTGAAGAGGGGTTGTGGGGGTTCCAGTGGACGGATGGACGATGATCTGGAGTGGTGGAGTGGATGGTTGACTTCGCAGTGAAGAAGTTGAGATGGACGATGTTGACGAAAGAGTCTCGCTGTCGGACTCTTTAGGTGATTTCCTCACTCTTTTCCTGGTGGGAAGAGGTAATTCGGTTGGCTGAACGCCAAACTTTTCACTCTTTAGCCTAGTCAGGGGATGAGCAGGATTGTACTGCGAAGTCACGCTGCCTTGAGATTTGTCAGACCTTTGAGGAGAAATGGAAAATCGCTGAAGTTTGTGAATCAGAGATTCGACTTCAGGAAGTTCAACAGTAGATTGTTCTGAAATATCAGGGTGTGTAGCAGCGGTTGATACTCGAGCGACTTCTAACTTTGGATTTAAGTGTAATGGAGAAGTCGGGGGAGATGATGAGGGTGATTTACTCTCAGAATGGTATTCAGATTTGGATTTACTTGCCATTCATAGTTCAGGCCCTCCTTCTAGCGCCAAATATGTTGAAGCCCCGAAAATCGGGTCGACAACAAGGGGGATACCCACCCGGTCTGGACCTTGGTTGGCAGCTCCTTATCCATTTGGTATAGCGGGTCCGACTGGGGATAATGGGACCAGTTTCCCAATCTATGAGTGTGTGTGTGTGTAGAATTTGATGTTGTTGGTCTAACAGTTCCTATTTAAGATATTCTAATTCAAAATTTAATCTAATTCTATGCTATTGTAATCTAATAAACAACACATCTAAATCTATACTAACCCGGGATGTAATTCTTCTATTATGCGATCTAAAGAGATTTCAAATAACAACTGGTAATAAAGATCATTCAGCGATTATAAGAAAGGAAATCAATCAAGATGAACCACTTCGCATAAAAAGTTAGATGAAACAGTTGTGAAAAACATATCGCATAATGAGCTATTCATACATTAGGCATAAATAAATAGCTATCATCGTACAAAAGTGTCAAATGATAACTCAAGCATTCATGCAATAATACATAAACAACTAAAAACTGTATATCACTTTAACATATAAGCAGAAATGGTCAAGAGATAAAAGTACAATTTATGACTAGTCCTACTCATAAGCTTCAAGCAACAATGATTTATCTCTCCTTGCTCTAACATCCACTAAGAGTACAGAAGTGCAACATCAATAGTAGATATCAAATGCAAACATCAACAAATCTTGATCCATTCATTCACCAAAACCTCCTCTGAGGGTGCAAAAGTGCATGTTCTGAGGACAATTTTTGATAAATTTATGGACCCTTCTCTAAATGCATGAGAAGGGTTTAAATACTACTAACTAAATAACTTAATTACACATATTCAGGATACGGTTTAAATGACCGCCCTTTTTCTAAGCAAAACTATTTCTAAAAATTAAATCTAATATCTAACTATTTCTGCATTTGCTCCTTAATGTTGCAAGCATTCAGTATTTGCCTGGGTAGAGTCGGCTGACTGTCTTCCACTTTTGGTTGAGCTAAGAAAACAGAAATGGTAAGAGCTGGCACCATCTTTTCAGCAAAATCGATGATATACTTGAGAGTCATCCTCTGGCTATGTGGATTTACTGTGTATGCCCAATAATAATGCAAGTTCAACTTGGTTAACCCTTGAATTGCTTCTGCCTTTTCTTTCAGCTTTATGTTTCCAATTTTTTCTTTACCATTGCTTTCTTGCGTTTTCTGGGCTTACAAGCGACTGAGCAATTAGAGGCTTTGCTTTTTGAGCAATTTTCTCAACGATGCGCAACATTGGAAACTGCCTCCGTTCTTTGATCCGGGCCTCTCTGATGTGTTTTTCGCCTTTAGCGCCTTTTCCTTCACCGGGTATAAGCTTCAAAATTTGTAAAAATACTGCTTTCGTGAGCTTCTGACCTTGAGCATTAAACCGCCTGTTGATATCAGCATTGTTCAATTACTCATTCAACCATGGCTGTGAATGAAAGATCTGTAATGGATGGCTCCGCAGCGTTCTGTGAATCTGCGGCTCTGTTGCACGCGGCATCCGTTTATGAGGGCATCTTTTTTCTGTCTTTGAACATTGGAGCATTACTCTTTTTCCCTCATAGCTTCCTGCACATTGCTTTGCATAACTTCCGTTTTTCGTTCCTGCAGTACACAAATGAGGAGAGAGTAATGACAATAAAAATTGACAGGAAAGCTTTTAAACTCTACAGATGTACAAAAACATGCCATCTGACGTAACCTGACTCTTCGAACAACACAAAACCGTCTTTCATTAACAACTGGTGTATAATTCATTAATTATCATTAAAAGCGCGTATCCAGTTCTTGGTTTATGGAAAACTTTTCTTGAACATTGAGCCAGGAAAATTTGCGATGGACTGTTCCTGCGATTCGCATCGCATTATCGCAATTTCATTGTGCTGTGTTATCGCAAGGTCGTTTGATCGCGCTACCGCAAGATCGCGGATCGCAGTATCGCGAAATCGCAGATCGCTGTAATCGTTAAATCGTTATGTATTTTTCATGCAACTTTGCGATATGCGATATGGCGATATCGCATATCGCATATCGGCGATTTTTTTTTAAAGGTTTTCCAATGTGAGCATTTCTTAATGCATGCGATGCGATGGAGTTCGCGTCGCAATTTCGCAGTTTATCATTTTTACTCATAAGGAAATGTCCTATCATTCTTTGCGCGATGCGATGTTTTCTTAAGGAGTAAAATACATGAGCCTTAATTGATTTTTCGAATTTTTCCTAAGGGTCCCCACTTACCTAGTGTTATTGCTAATACTAAATAAGGAGGGGGGTTGTTGGTGGCCGCAACAAAACCTTAACTATAGAAGAACTCATGCTACCAGAGTTCTAAAGAGCCTTCCCTTCTTAAAAGTTCACATCCCTACACACTGCTATCTTCCTGAGAGATAGAATGTAAACACGATAGGGTTTTCAAGTCTCAATATATCCCACAATGATACCTTTCTCAGCAGTAGCCTCCAACTTGGTCCTTTTCTCCTCGGGAACATGGAAATACACAAAGCACACAAAGATGTGAAAGTGTCCCAAATCTAGTTTCTTCACTGTAAGCACCACCTCTAGTGTCAATTTGCACAAAAATTTGTGTGGTATTTTATTTTTCAATTATGCAAAATTATTTCAAGCCTCTTCCCATAGAAACAAAGACAAAGCTTGGTCATGGAGCATGGTCTTGGTTGCTGGAACTATATCCCTATTTTTCCGCTCTACAACCCCATTCTACTAAGGGTTGTATAGAACAATCAAATCCTTCTTGATACCTTCCTGAGCATAGAATTCCTTGAATACATTCAATATTTACTCGCCTCCATTATTTGACCTCAATGTCTTGATCTTCCTCCTTCTCTGATTCTCAACTAGAGCTTTGAACTCATTGAATCTACTGAAGAACTTGTCCTTATTTTTCATGAAATAGATCTATGTCTTCCTAGAGAATTCGTTAATGAAGGTCACATAATATTGGTACTGACTAAAGGATATTGTTGACATGGGCCCACCCATGAATAAGTGTACTAGATCCAAAATTCTTTTGGACCTAGTTTCACCGCTCGAAAAGCTAGTCTTGACATGTTTACCCAATGTGTAACCCTTGCACGCCTCATGCTACTCAACCTTTAGTTCTGGGAACCCCTTAACTATATCTTTCATCACATTAATTTCTCCATTATGAATATGACTCATCCTCTTGTGCTATAATTATTCCATCCCTTTGCTACACCTTACCAAAGCATGTTCTAGCTCAAACTATAATCGAAACAAGTTTCCCTTGTTGACCCCTATGATGTTCACTGTCCTAGAGTTATTGGGCCAAATACACAATTTACCCTCCTGAAGGTCACAATGTAAGCCGTGTCCTCCAAGGTAGAAACTGAAATACTATTCTTTTTCATACCCAAAAACATATAACACGTCCTCCATCAACAAAGGTTTTCTAAACTCCCTTTGAAACTTGATCGTGCCTATACTGGTTGGTTGGTACTTAACATCATCTCCAAGCTCTATGTAGAAATTCGACTCCTTCTTATTCAAAATACTAAAATAAGCTTTGATTCCCATAATGTGGAAATAATCCCCACTTTTAATGTACCACACACTAGTGGAAACTGAGCTCGAGAGACATGCAATGAGCAAGAACTCATTCTCAAACTATGCTACAACCTCATCCACCTCTACGGTAAAAACACCTTGATTTTTATACTTTCCCTTCTTCTTATTTGATAACTTTCTACCATAGTGATCCAATTGATGGCATGTGAAACATTTAACCTTGCTTGGATCCCTCTTCTTCTCAACCTTAGAAAGAACCCCTCGCTTGGCCCTTTCTTGTCCTTTTGCTTACCCTTGCTTGACAAATAAAGGTTCTCCTCTTCTTTGAATCTTTTCCTTCGATCTCGCCACTGACCACTTTCTTGTATCTCCTCTTCGAAGAAATCATCTTGAAGTCTTATCCAATCAAGTAGGTGACCCCAACCCATAACAGACTTGACAAAGACCTCTCAGTGCTTCGAAAAATCCATTTAAGGCTATATGCACTAGCTCCTCCTCAGCAATTCTCTCTCCAATAAAATCCAATTCATCCCTGACCTATGTTAGCCTTGACAAATAAGATGTCACGCTCTCACCCTTGAACTTTTTTGTGCCATGCAACTTGTCCTTTAGAATCATCTTTTGATTCTTATGGTCACTATGATATAACTTCATGAGCACATTCCACATATTCTTTATAGTATCCTTCTCTAATATATGGGGTATGAGATGATCAATGGGCCCATAGAGAATAATATTCTACGCATTTGCCTCCTTGACCTCATGCAAATCAAGATAATTTGGATCATTTATTGGTGGAACCATTGTTTTATTAACAAATCTCTACATCTTGTTATCCTTAAGAACAATGAAGATTTGAACCTTAAACTGCAGATAGTTTGAAGAACCCTCAAGCCTGTCTTCATATCAAACACTAGTAGCCATTGTAGAATAAAACCCTTGAAGATATTGAAAACTAAAATCTAAATATTTTTTCCTAAAATTTGTGTCAAATATCCTTAGCTTTGTATTCATAGTTTAGAGCTTTGATACAATATTAATTTCTTTAAACCCAGATAAAAATTTATTGTCTCAACAAATAATAATAGATATGAAATAAACAATTAATTTCTAATATGATTTGAAACAATAAATATTCTAGGTTTTTAACCAAATAAACAATAGAAGAAAAAATACTCAAAACTAATCACATGCAATAGAGAATAACACGAATATACCTTAGAAACCCTAGTGTGGGGAAAACCAACATACATTAGCCTTATTATTCTGCTTCAAGGGAAATATTTTCTTACAACAATTACGCAAGAATTTTCTTCAACAAATACACAACAAAAGAAATTAACCCTCTCTCTCACACTCAACTTTTCTACGACCTACATGCGTTGCCGAATGGAAAAATTATGTGTACAAAGAAACTAGATCTCTCATCCAAAGAGAAAACTTGGCCTCTTTGCTAATTTGACATTTCCCTGATCTCGTTCTAGCTCGCTTGATCTAGCCTTTCTCACTCTTTATGCCAAATATTGTGCTCCACTGAACACCAACTAGTGCCAAATTGAATGTGCATCTCCTTTGGATCGAACCTCATATTAAAAAGATAAATCCCTAACCTTAAGTGAAAACCTTAATCTCAATGGTTGAGATTAGGTCTCACCTTACAAAGATCAACGACTATGGCCTAGTATGTCATTAACTTATTTTCCATTTTTATAAAAAAGTTACCCAAAAATTGATTTAAATTTCCATCTAAATTCTTGACTTAGGAAATTCATTAATAAACTACCATATGAGATAATTAAGGTGACTCACTGCATGTCATGGCACCTAATCCGTGTGAAATCCCCTTCCAAGGTACAATCTCAATAATATATCCAAAAGTGGAGACACAATGTGCTATGGACTCTAGTAGTGCTTAACAAGTGGAGACACTATGTGCTCTAGATTCTTGTGAGCTGGATTTAATGATGGATCTAGTTGGAGAATGAGTGGATAATTTGACTCATCAATGCTTAATAGGTGGATGTGTGCTCTAAATTCATGTAGTGCTTAACAAGTGGAGACGTGTTTGGGATTCTTGTAGTGCTTAGTAGTGGATTGTGTGGAGCTTGCTCAGTGAAGACATAGCTAAATACTACATGGAACTATGGAGTGTATACACCACTTGGTGATTGCAAAGTCAAGGAAACAAAGAGTAACCATAGAGATAAGTATCAATTACTAGTTTGAAGAATTTCTCTATTTAAGTTGTGATTTAAAATTTTGTATTTGACCTCATAAAGAATTTACTAATGAAAGTATGGTTTATTTTAAGTTTTTAATGATGAATCTCATAGGACTCATATGCTCGTGATGTAGGAAAAACTACTGAAATGTCCAACACGAATATATGAGGTTGACTACAAGGAAAACAACATTGGCTCAATAATACCAATGTGTGCAGTAATAACACACTAGAGTGAAAGATTTCATGAAATAGGCCATTATGGTGACATTGGAACCCTATGATATGCACCAATTTCCATGAGATGTGCCATGATACATGTGATGTGTTACTAAAGTAAGGTAAGGGTATGCCTTAGCTGAGAAGGTTCTTCATGTGTGAGGAACCCTTGCCAAGGGATGGATCACCCAAGGGACTAAGGAAGTAGAGACGGGGATGCCTAAACTTCTAAGGTGAGTGACTACACAGAAGAGGAAAATATTTCCTATGGGATTGCTGAAGTAGAGAAGGGAATGCCAAAATTTGGAAGGTAACTGGTTTTCAAGGAATCATGTGCATACTCATTGGGATCATAAATGCAATGGGTGTTCCCCAAGAAGCAGAGATGAATTGTTCCCTAAAGGAACATTAAGCACAATGTACAATATGGTTGGAAATTGGAGGTGGATCACACTCTAGAATCAATTAATTGAGTAGGAACAGGTGCAATGGAATCACTTTAGACTAGAGGAAGCCCCTTGAGAAATGGTTGATTAGATGAGGGTATCTTACCCATTTTTTGTTTATTATGTGAGTAAATTTAAAAAGACTTGTGTGTATAATATACAGATCACTATTGAATTTGGTGTTCGAGTATAGAACATTGTTGAATCAGGTATAGAACATCGAGGAGGATGTTCCTCTGGTGGTGGGGGGTGGGGGGGGGAGGGGCGGGTTGGGGGGGGGGGGGTTATGACAACCTTTTTTTCTACCTTTCTTGTAAAAGTCATTATGAATTGTAATTCATGTAAATATTATGAAAATGTAAACACAATGACTAGGATGAGAGGAGTGGACATAGATCCATAGGTCTGAGGAAGAGGTGCATGGGAAGTGATTAAACTCGGGCTATTTCATTTAATGTTTTACCAATTCCCTGAGTGGGTTTAATGGCCTCCACAACTAGAAGGGAGGTAGAGTATCAATTTTTTAAGTGAAGGAAAATCCCCATACCACCTCTACCCCCGAGGGGCTTATTGGTGTGGTCAACACATAAGAGGGGAGATGAGGATCAACAAAAGAAAAGGAAGAAATAATAGAGAATTGGGGGATAATATAGATAGTATACTGAGTATGTGGAGAGATGATTTGATGTGCAGAAGAAATTGTGAAAGAGTTATGTGGAGGCATATAGATACAAACTATATGCATGTATGCAAAGTATGTCGGGGATAGTCGTATGGTAATTGTGAGAGAACTCATGGAAGTAGAACACAAGAAAGTAGCATTGGTGCAAGAGCAATATCACACTAAGGAGCATGGAGTGAAGAGAATATGAGAGAAGAGCAGGTTAATACACATTGTTTTCTGGATAGCTACGACTTTAGTGGGTAGAACCACTGTGTGCTATGGATCCCGTGAAGAGTAGAGTAGTAACTTGTGAGTTTGGATATTGTTGGGTGCAACCCAACTTGGCCAGATTTTGAGCAGATTTTGGGAAGAAATCCAAGTTTTGTGGAACCATGTAGTAGAAAGGATGTCATGGAGTACAAATTGAACCGTATAGCAAAGTACAACGAAGACCATGCAACATCAGGGCTTTGCAATGAAGCCCCTGATCCGGATTTAAATAGGAACGCAACAAATTAAATATATAACCATAAATACAGAGATGCAACATAAATAATACTTCATTTCATTAATGTAAAAATATTGAGATATGCCTAGTAACAAAAATGGAAATAAACTAGCTCGGGCGATGGTAGCTTATCCCTGAGAAGAGATGTGGCGTCTACATGCCTCAGAACTTCCATACAATGAGGCACAAGGGCCTTTTTATTATTGAACAATAAGAGAAAACACTAAACAACCAAAATCCTAACCCAAGGAGATGTAACACCAAGAGTTTATGGGCCTGTTGGGGTTAGTTGGACAACCAACTTCCCGGGGTTGTGACTTAGTCATATTATCTCTGTTTGATGCGCAGGATACCTCGTTGGAAAGATCTCTCCGAGGACTACGATGGAAAAGACAATTTATGAAAAGATTGTTGGTAGTATATTGCCAAAAAAACACCGTTTAGGGCCTCAAAACGGCTCTGGAAGTTTAGGGCCCGAAAAACTGCTAAAAATAGTAAACTGTGCTACAATTAAGGAAACTGAAAAACTGAAAGAAAAAACGGTGGGGGTCCAAGTGGAATTGGGGGTGGCCACCAATATCCACCTAGATCATTCCTCCCCCCCTAGGAAGAAATGGTCCCCATTACGTTGAGTTCCTCCATGAGATGAGGAAACTTCTACTGAACTTGGTCCCTGGTGAGCCACTTTCCCTGGTGAAGGAGTTGGCCTGCTTTGAAAACTCAATACAGTTGGATATTCTATTGGCGAGTGTGCTTGATCTGTGTGTCCATGATCTGGTCAGTTGCAGCTCGTTCCATGCAATCTGGATTTAACTCTATTGGTGTGATTTGCTCTACAATGTCGGATGTGTCTAGTAATGGTGGAAAGTATGGCTGAAGGCGGTCCACATTAAACACTGGGTGCAGGCCAAGGAATGGGGGAATGCTGAGCTCAAATGCATTGTCTCCCATAGCCTTGGTAATGGTGTAAGGACCATATCAGAGTGGTCTGAGTTTCTGATAGGCTCCAGTAAGGCATTCCTTTTGCAAATGCAACCAAACTTTGTCACCCACTTGAAACTTGTGTGGCACCCACTTGAAACTTGTGTGGCACCCGATGTTGATCATGTCGCTGCTTGTATTTGGCAATTGATTTCTCCAGAATGTCGTGGACCTACTGGCGGATATGTTGGATGTGCTCAATGAATCTATTTTCCTTATCTGTTTCAGACTGGACATGAGCCGAATCTGCCTAAGTAGCTGCAAATGGCATGGCCACATCAATGGGACATAGTGGCTGGAATCCCAAGCCCACCTGAAAAGGGTTGTGGCCAGTCGAGCTGTGGAGAGCCCAGTTATAGCTGTGCTGAACATAAGGGAGGCTCTCATCCCATGTGTGTGGATGCTTTGATTTGTACATGCGCATAATGTGTACGATCATCCTATTGACAACCTCTGTCTGGCCATCAGTTTGGGGATGGAAGGTTGTGGACTTAGTGAGTTTGGTGTCCAACATCGACCAGAGACTGAACCAAAATGTACTGAGGAACCTGCTATCCTGATCTGAGATGATAGACTGTGGGATCCCAAAGTGTACCCACACTCGTTCAAAGAAGAGTTTAGCAGTGGCTTCTACTGTGATATTCTTCTTGCAAGCTGCCATAATGGCCATCTTCGAGAACCTGTCGACGACCACAAAAACATAGTTGTTTCCATGCTTAGTATAAGGAAGGCCCGACATGTAATCCATGGAGATGGATTCCCAAGGTCGACTAGGGGTAGGCAGCGGAGTATAGAGGCCTTGCTTCTTGATGGTCGGTTTGGCAATGGCACAGGCAGTGCAGGATCTGATGTACTTCCCGACATCCTGTCGAAGATTCGGCCAATAGAAATACTTCTGCAGTACTGCCACTATTTTCTCGACCCCAAAATGCCCAACAGATCGACTATAGTGTGTTTCCCAAATCATCTCGGCATGCTCGCTTGAAGGAACACAAAGGTGACCCAGGTGGCATAACAGGGCATCCTGGAGGTGAAAATATGAAACATGCGGACCCTCCAAGAGTGTCTGGTATGTGTGGCCAAATTCTGGGTCACTTTTGTAGAGAAGTGGCCAATCAGAAGTCTCGTGTGCACAATAGTTGAGCACGGTGGTTAACGCTATGATCGGTGGTCAACTAAGGCAATATGCAACATTATTGGTGCTTCCCTTCTTATACTTGATATTCAAATGGAATTGTTGCAGGTATGTGGACCACTTTTGATGGTGATAATTTGGCAACCTTCCTTATGTTTGTATGAACTACAGGGGCCGGTGGTCTGTGTGGATGACTGTTTTCTTCCTTAAAATGTAATGCTTCCATTGTCAGCTGGCCTGCACAATGGAATACATCTCTTTTTCATAAGTGGGATACTTCCAGATCGTGTCTAAAAGTGTCTCACCGTTATATGCCACTAGATGCCCATGTTGAGTAAGGACTGCCCCAATAGCATAGTCAGAGGCATCTGTCTCGATCTCAAATGGTTGTTGCAAGTCTGGTAATGCGAGCACTGGTGCCGAGAAGAGGTGATGTTTCAACACTATGAATGCCTTCTGTTAAGATTTAGACCAAAAGAATTTTGTTTTCACTCCTCCCTTGGTGACTTGACTCAAGGACCAAGTGATATGAGAAAATCCCAACACGTGCGGTAGAAATTGGCAAGACCCAAAAAGTTGCGAAGCACTGTTAGAGTGGTTGGAGATGGCCAATCCCGAATGACTTAGATCTTGGTTGGATCCACATGCACCCCCCGTTCATCAATAATGTATCCTAGATACTCAACTTGGGTCATGCTAAAAGTTCATTTCTCCAAATTGGCACATAGCTTGTGTTGTCGTAGTGTTTGGAGAACCTATTGGATGTGGTGGAGGTGCTCTTCCCAACTCTGGGTGAAGGTCGGGATGTCATCCAAGTATACCACTACAAATGAGTTGGTGAATGGCTGCAAGATGTCATCCATCAACCCTCATGAAAGGCATAACCAACCATTCGAAAATGCTCTCCTTGGCTTTGAATGTAGTCTTCCACACATCAGAGGGTTTGATTGGCACCTGGTGATATCCTCACTTCAAGTCGATATTGCTGAAATATTTTTCCCCCTTCAGTTGGTCTAGAAGGTCATCAATCTATGGGATTGGGTACCTATTCTAGACAGTGATCTTATTCAGCACTCGATAGTCAATAAAGAATCTCCAAGTCCCATCCTTCTTCTGTACGAACATGACCGGGCTTCCACAGGGAGATGAAGTTAGTTGGATGTGACCTTTTTGCAGTAGCTCCTAAATCTGCCTCTTGGTTTCTTTTTTTCTCCAGAACGAAGCGTTGATAGATTGGTCCATTGGGCAGTGACACACCTAGGGTCAGATCGATGGAGTGCTTAACCTAGTAGGGAAGAGGAACCCCTGCGGGGGAGGTGAACATGTCCTTGTACCCCTCCACGACCTTGTCCATTTGTAGTTGTTGTGTGGAGGGTCCCTGTCTGGAGGTCGTGGCCAACATCTTCTTCTTTCCTTGAGGGCATATCATTAGGAAAACAAATTTCCCAGTTTTGGAAATGAGCTTACTGCATTGTTTTGCAGTAACCAAAGAGATGGCGGTAGGCGATGCTACCTCCGGTATCATGTACAACTTATTTCCAAAAGTAACAATAACAACACAAGGCCTTGATTCATACACAACATGTGACTTCCACAAGTATGGTTGGCCTAATAATACATCACAAACATCAAGGGGAACAAAATCACATAATACCTCATCTGTGAAGAGCTTGATGTTGTATGGAAGGTGACACTGCTTGCTCATGTGAAGATCTTGTCCTTGGTGAAGCCACCTAATGGTGTACGATTGGGGATGTGTTGTGGTCAGTAAGCCTAGCCACTTCACAACCTCTGCTGAAATGAGGTTCTTTTGGATCCCACTATCGATAGTGAACTATAACGGGGAACCCTTTACCCACATCTGGGAGTGGAAGAGGCGCTCCTCCTCCTCTGGATCTTCGGGTTCCTCCTTCTGGATATCCGTGGTGGAAATGGTGGTGTTGGGCTCCACATCGATAATCTTCTTCCCTTTGTCATTCCCCTTGTCGAGTTATAACTAAGATTCGGAACATGCATCTAATTCTGAAGCCTTTAGCTCGGCCACCAATGACTGCTTGGCCCGACACTCACTTGTATTGTGAGTGGAGCTCTTATGGAACTCACACCACTTGCTCGTGTCCTTCTTTGGCTTCGCAGTGTTGTTCTTTGCTTGTGGCTTTGGTGGGATATCCTCGACCACCCCACCTTGGCTTTGTCCTTTGTTCTGCGGTTTGGGGGCACCTTTCCCTTGCTTTGGATTCGCAAATCCAAAGTCTCGCTTCTTCTGTTTAAATTTCTACTCGATCTTGATAGCATATCGGTACGTCTGCCGAGCGACGAGATGTCTCGAAACTCCATCTTGTCCTGGATTTGCCTGTGTAGGCAGTCATGGTATTTGATTACCAAATGTTGCTTAGTATCCTTGATACCCAACTTTGTGCAAAGGGTATGAAAAATATTGGTAAACTTTGTCACATCTTGGTCCCTTCCCTGCCATAGCGTGGTCCATTTTATGTATTTATCCTCATAGCTTCTAACAGGGTAGTACTGCTCCTTGATGGAATCCTGGAATGAATTCCAAGTGGGTGCGGTTGAAAATAGTGAGGTCGTACTTTCATCCTTCTACTCGCAGTAGGTTTCCCACCAGTCCTTGATGTGGGGTGCAGCTTTGAGAAGAGCTAAAGTAATCTTTTCACGTTTGGAAAAATCATGAACAGAAAAATACCCTTCTAGTAGATTTAACCATTTATCTAAAGCGTTTGCATCTATCTGACCCTCAAATGTGGGAATGTCAAAGTTAACTTGTACCTTAAATGGTGTTTTTCTTCCAGAGTAGCTGCTGGAAGTAGATGTGTCGCCCCTGGGTAGTTGTTGAAGGATCTGGGAAAAGTTGTCCATCATCGTGTTCCTTTGTCACTCGAGGGCCTCTTCGAGCAAGATTTTGATAGGATCTATTGCCCCCTCGTCTTTCTTTTCATCCTCCATGGGAGGCCGTCGGGATTTGTGAGGCTGGTCTTCCAAAGGTTCGACTAGTTCAAGCCCTAACTCCTTATATCCCGACCTCATTGGGGACATGCAAAGAAAAATAGAGAAATAGCAGACTTCTCTGATACCACTGATCCGGATTTAAATAGGAACGCAACAAATTACATATATAACCATAAATACAGAGATGCAATATAAATAATACTTCATTTCATTAATGTAAAAATACTGAAATATGCCTAAACAAAAATGGAAATAAACTAGATCAGGTTATGGTAGCTTATCCCTGAGAAGAGATGTGGCGGCTACATGCCTCTGAAATGCCTTACAATGAGGCTCAATGTTGGGTGTGGACCCTGATTATCTTCTGTATTCAAAGGTATCGCCGCATTGGACCCCATTTCGAAATGGGGCAGCAACGCCACCCATAAAATATTCGCTGCAGGGGGGGCGTCCAGGGGGGGCGGTTGCAACCTTTGGGGAGCCCCCCCTTGGCGGGGGTTTCGGGGGCAGCGCCCCTGAAGCTAAGAATAGATGTAAAATTGCCTTGTCAAATGTTGTAATTTCATAGTCAATCTTGGCCGCTCATTAGGCGGAGATCTAACGGTAGAAGTTATGTTTAATTTAGGGTTTTTTTCCCTATAAAGCAAACCCTCACTATATATGAGGGAATTGTATTGTGTCTATGTAGATCTGTATTCTGAGTGAGGAAAAAGAGAGGAGATTGAGAGCGAAGAGGGAGTTACAGCGGATCTATTGTAGGTTGTATCTCTTCAGTTTGCTGGATAATATAATAAAAGAAGGACTAGCTGTTTCTCCGTGGACGTAGCCCAAACTAGGTGAACAACGTATATCTGTGTCTCTCTTGTTTTATGCGTTTGCTGTGTTTATATTTCTGCAACATTTTATGTGTTCCATTGCTCTATAATATATAATTTTCTAACACTCAAGGTCCTTTTTATTATTGAACAATAAGAGCAAACCCTAAACAACCAAAACCCTAACCGGAGGAGATGTAACACCAAGAGTTTATGGGCCCCATTGGGGTTAGTTGGACAACCAACTTCTCGGGATCGTGAATTGGTCATATTATCTCCTTTTGATGCACATGATACCCCATTGGAAATATCTCTCTGAGGACTACGATGGAAAAGACGATTTTATCAAAAAACCACTACTAGTAGATTGCAAAAAAACGTCGTTTAGGGCCTCAACACGGCTCTGGAAGTCTAGGACCCAAAAAACTGCTAAAAGTAGTAAACTGTGCTACAATTAAGGAAACTAAAAAACTGAAGGAAACAATGGTGGGTGTCCGAGTGGAATTGGTGGGTGGCCACTAATATCCACCTGGATCAGCCCCTTCCTTTTTTAAAAGCATTAAAATATTGTAAAGTTGTAGGTTTTCGGCCATAGCCCCTTGTATTTCGGAAACCATGGTATCAGGTCCATGGTAATGTAGCGATGTAAATCCCTCATGTAATAGTATATATAATGATGAATAATAAAGAAGAAAGTCATAAAATCAGTCGAATTGATCCATATCTATGATTATGTGATATTTTTGTGGTTTGTACTTTGGAGGAAGGGAAAGGCTTTGCAGCGATGTGCGCGGAGGCCTGGGTCTAAAGTTCAGTGTGTAGAACATTTGCAACTTAGTACATAGACACCCTGCAGCTATGTGCACAAGGAAGAATTGTTTGTTGTCAGAAATAGTTCTTGTTGTTAGAATAACTTGGCTCCATCCCACCTAAGACCGAAATCTATTTGAAGGATATGTTTTGGCATTCGTCGAAGAAAGAAATCCAAGAGTAGGTAGAACAAAAAGGACGACAATTTGTAGACCAAGAAAACAAAAACCCTAAAATTCCATTTAAAAAGTGGTTATAGTGATATATTTTTGAAGATCAGTACAAAATTTTCGTCGGTTGATTTCCTGTGGAGCCCTACGAATGGATTTACAGATTGACAAAGAGAAATAATTTTTTTAAAGGAGACTAACCTAAGCATCAGACTCCAAAATTGATACAACAATTAAAGGACATTGATAACAAAATTTCAAGAGCTATTGATTTCTAGGTTGACAACATTTTAGGAGGATTTATTACTGAGTTCATGGTAGATTCAATTGTGTCATACAGTGAAGCTGAATGAAAATTTTTCAAGGGACCATGAGGTAAGTACTTGGGATCTTTGAAATTTTCAATTAAAATGCTTTTGTGTGAAAAGGGAACTATCTGAATGCAGTCAAATTAGTAGATTATGTTTGGAAAATGATTTTAAGAAGTGATTGGAACAATGCAAAGTGGAAAAAGGTATAGAGTAAACACTAAGAAGAGATCTCATGGTCAAGATCTGAAGCTTTTCATAGGGATAGACTATAGCCCTCTGCTGAGTGAATTTGAAGTTGAAGGAAACCCCCCTGAGAATCCCGAAGGAACTCCCCAGTATTCACCTTGTCAGCATGAAAGTGCATCAAAGCTCGAATCTAGCCAAAGTCAGACAAATTTTGATTTTCCCTGCCCCCTATCCCCCTCCTCCCCCTCCCCCTCCCCCTCCCCCTCTGAGAAGAAATATGGTTGATGATATTAAGTTTCATATCTTTAATGGAACTGGATGAGAGGATCCCGAGCAATTCTGGTTCTTATGCGAAGCAATATGGAATGCGAAGATGGTCCATGATGAAAATGTGAAAAAGGCATAACTCACCATAACATTTAGAGATCGAGCATTAAATTGGTACATGAAATATTCGAGCAACCAGATTAGGTTTTACGCAGACATTAAATCAGCATTGGCAAAAGAATTCAAGAAACTAAAATCCGAGTCGCAATGCATCACATAACTAAAGGAGATCAAGTGAAGGCCGACTGAGTCAGTATGTGAATTTGATCAAAGGTTCAAGGTATTGTTGGATAATGTGAGCTTCGATATAGCACTTCGGTAGCACAAGGAATGGTTTGTAGTTGCGCTGCTTCGACACATCAGATTACCTTTGACACAGCAAAAAATAGAGACTCAAGCCGAAGCTTTGGAGTTGGCAAGGAAATTAGAAACTTCGTCGATAGGTGATACAAATGCGGGTATGCAGCAAATATAGAGTCATATAGCGAATTTGACTTTGCAGTTACAGGACATGAAGAAGAGTAAAGAAGTTCGCGAAGAGGTCTGGTGTACAAAACGCAAAGCAGAAGATCACTCTAAAGAGCAATGCCCTATTTTCAGAAATTACATAGCTAGTGGAGCACCTAATCCTTTCAATGTTGGATCTAGTTTATGGTGCGATATATGTAGAACTAGAGGTGAGCATCACTTTGAAGATTTTTATTTGTTACAATAATATGTGCATATTGCGAAGAATTTATTTTGCAAGTTCTATAAGTTAGTGGGGCATGATAAAAATAATTGTCGAGCCTATGAATTGATGGTGGATAGTAGTATCGATACATATGGAATTCAATATGAAGAACAAGGACACGAAGGAAATAGACAATGTGGTGGTTGAGGTGGATATGCAAGATGAGGTCGAGGTGGCAGAACTGGTCGAGGTTGAGGTCATATTATTTGTTATAATTGCGACTAGGTAGGTCACTTCACAAGAGATTGTCAAAATCCAACTACGCCCTATAAGTATTGAAAATCATTTGATCATGTAATAGAAGAGTGTCTGGTACTTATAACAAAAGTGCAAGAAAATAAGAATCCACAGCCGACCCAGAACATCCAGATCATGACTGCGGAACTGAGGACAGATGAACCTCGAATCAATATTGTAAGGAGTGGAGCTACGACGGGAAATGACAAAGAAGATGGGAAGAAGATAGTTAAAGATACATGGGTTAGAAAGACTATAGAGAAAGCACCGACGTTCGATGTTCACAAGGAAAAATAATTCTTTATGGACGCGAAGCAAAGCTTTATGGACGTAGGAGCTTCGACATCTAGTGCATAGCCCAAAGAAGAAGAATAACAATGACATAATAGCAGCTGCAACACAATATATGGATCCAGGTATTTTAAAATCTTTCCTACAAATGTGCATGAAATTGTTACGAAACCATAAAGTTGTAGAACGACTATAGGAATTGGTAGACTCCTCCTCATCTAAGGAAGAACCACAAAGTGAAATGCACAAAGTAAATATTTTATATAAACAAAAGAGAAATGGAAAGGAAATGAGGCTTAGTGCACAAATAGGAGAATATGATATGGACCAAGTTATTTTAAATCTGGGATCTGAAGCTAATGTCCTGGTGAAGCAAAAATGGGAACTAATGGGTAAACCTAAGTTGCAATGGTCACCTATTCAGCTAAGAAAGGCGAATCATTAGAAGATTGTTCCTCTAGGAATATTATCAGGAACTACAATGGATATTGAAAGGGTGTGCACTACTATAGATTTTGAGGTAATAGAAATTGTGGATGAAAGTAACCCCTATCCCGCATTACTTGTATTGGATTGGGCGTTTTCTAACATGGCTATAATTAACTTGAAGAAGAGGCAAATGATATTTGAAAGAAACAAGATGAGAGTGATCGTTCCCTTGGATCCATCAGAAGGAGTAAGGTATACTGAGCTAGTTAAAGAGGAGTACATCACAGATGATATAAATAACATATATCAAGTGACGAAGAATAATGGATTAAACCCAATGCAGATTGAAAGTTGAGTTGGGAGCATGACAACTCCTATGCTTCAGATTTAGAATAAGAATAATAAAATTGGCAAAATAGGTTGCATGAAGTATCTACAAGATGATGTGCAAGAGTGACTAAGTCACTTCGCTATATAACCTATGAGGTATGTAATTTACCTTACTATGATGGTTTGGGTGATATAAATAATTTTCTTGAAGAAAATGAAGAATAGGTACCAGAATATCAAATATCATTAGCTCTGAATATAGCCCTAAGAGCTACTTGTGCTAGATGGTGGGATACATATAAGAAGAATATAGGAACTTGACAAGATTGTCGAAGGTTGATATGGGTAAGGTTTGGTCAGGTATACATAGAATTGACAGATAAATATGATGGTCAAACTGATCCTAGAGAGCACATCCAGCTTTGCATGACATCATGGAAGGAGATTCCACGAGAAGAATGGGTGCATGGGTTCATCCATACATTGGAGACAATTCCTCAAAATTGGTATTTCGAAATAGAACTTCGACATGGTACTACGAGATGGATAGATATGGTTGATGGGTTTATATACATTTAGCTTTGAAGATGGATTGTCTATATATAGATTCAACCCTTCAGATAGTTAAAAATAAGATTTTTGAAAATGAAATTCCACTTAATTAGAAACTTGATTGGGCTACATAGCTACAAGATGTACTAGAATGCTACAACATCGTTGTAGAAGAAGATGAAGACCCTATAAATATTGACATAATAGAATTTGAAGGTTACTGTGAAGTGGATGGACCTGAGTTAGAAATGCCTAATATAACGAAGCCATTGAAGACAAAAAAAAAATATAGGGTCAGAAGAGGAGCCGAAGTTTGCAACCATAGGACATTATTGGGATGAAGAAACAATCAGCAAAGTGACAAATCTTTTGCATGAATACTAGGAGTTATTCCCCACTAAGTTTTTAGATATGAAGGGAATTGTAGGAGATTTAGGAGTTATGAGGATTCCTCTAAAGCCTTATGTGAAGCCAGTTAAGAAAAGGCCTTATAGACTGAATCCAAAATACAAAGAAAAAGTTAAGAAATAACTTGAGAAAATGATAGTAGCTAGAATCATTGAACCCGTGGAAGAATCATAGTGGGTAAGTCCTGTGGTAGTACAAGAAAATAAAACACAGGGTGAAATCAGGATTTTTATTTATTTAAGGAAGTTAAATGATGCATGTCTACATGATCCATTCCCTACTCTTTTCACTGAGAAAGTATTGGGTAATGTAGGAGGTCAGGAAGCCTATTCATTTACAGATGGAATTTCAAGATACCATTAGATTGGAATTGCACCAGAGGATTGACATATGACCACCTTCGGTATTGAATGGGGTTCATATCAGTATATAGTGATTCCTTTTGGGTTGAAAAATGCCCCTACCATATTCTCAAGAGCAGTGGTTGCAACTTTCAAAGAGTATATTCATAAGTTTTTGGACGTATACCTCAATGATTGGACAATGTTTGGGTTATTGAAGAAACATATTGCGAGCTTAAGGATAATGCTCAACACATGCAGGTAATATTAGGTTTCTTTGAATACAAAAAGTGTATATTCATGTACCTTTTTAGTATATTGTTAGGACATATTGTTTGCAAGCAAGGATTGATGGTGGATCCTATGAAGATTGCTATTATTGTGAATTTACCTCCACTGAAGATTGTGAGGCAACTTTGCACCACACTGGGACATACAGGATATTATAGAAAGTTTATCAAAGGATATGCACAGATCACTATGCCTATGGAAAAATTTTTGAAGAAAGATGTAACATTTCTATGGAATGAAGAGTGTCAAAAGAACCTCGACACACTAAAAGAAAAGATGGTAACTGTGCCTATTTTGGTTTTCCCATAATGGAATAATGAATTTCATGTTCATGTGGATGCTTCATGTATAGATTTAGTAGTGGTATTGGCACAACCTGGTGTAGGAGAAATAGATCACCCGTAGCTTTTACAAGTAGGAAAATGTCTAAAGCAGAGAAGAACTATACAACTAGAGAAAGAGAATGTCTAGCTATGATATATGCATTACAAAAGTTCATACATTATTTGTTGGGATCACATTTCAAGATGTTCACAGATTACTCTGCACTAAAATATTTGGTAAACAAGCCTGCTTTAGGAGAAAAATTTTGTAGCTAGCTATTACTATTTCAAGAGTATGAATTTGAAGTTATTGTTAAGATAGGAAGACTAAGTGATGGACCTGATCATTTGTCGAGGATAGAAACAGGAGAAGAACCAACAAATATAGAGGATAATCTTCCTGATGCGCAATTGTTTTTTATCAGAGTAGTAGATGAGCACTTCACTAATATTATTCAATTCTTAACCACAAGAATGGCCCCTTCATAATACACTACGCAGTAGAAGAAAGAGTTGGTGGTTAAGGCAACAAATTTTTCACTGATAGCAGGGCATTTGTATAAATTGGGACCAAATGAAATATTGCGCAGGTATGTTCTTGAGCATTAAAGACAGATAGTTTTCGCAGAAGCTCATAGTGTTGCAGTTGGTGGACATTATGCAGGGAAAGCCACAACACAAAAAAATTTAAGAGCAGGACAATGGTGGCCTAAATTACGCAAAGATGCAAAGGAATACAGCTTGCGATATCTGGCAAAGGACAGGAAAACCTTAAAGAAGAGATGAAATGCCACTAGTACCCCAAGTGACATTACAATATTTTGAAAAGTGGGCTATTGATTTTTTGGATCGATAAATCCACTAGGGAAGAAGACTGGTGCAAGGTATATAATCACTATGACCGATTATCTGACTAGTTGGGCTGAAGCACAGCCTGTGAAGGATTGTAGTGCAGAAAATGCTATGAAGTTCATATTTGAGTATATTTTGTCCAGACTTGGGTGTCCAAAGATATTGATGAGTGGTCAAGGGTCATATTTCTTGAATCAAACCATTGAAGCATTAATTGAAGAATTCCAAGTTTACCACCAGAAGAGCACTCCTTATCATCCTCAGGTGGATGGAATTGTGGAATCATTCAATAAGATTATGGAGAATGCACTTACAAAAGTGTTGAATGTGAACATAAATGATTTGGATCTAAGGATTCCAATGGCGTTGTGGGTATATAGGACAACATGAAAGAAACTGACAGGACATACACCTTTTAGGTTGGTATATGGACAAGAAGCAATCATGCATATGGAGAAGATTGTGCCAAGTTTAAGAATTGCATCCTTCATAGACATGAAATACTATGATATAATGGAAGAAATGATGGCACAATTACTTGCTTTTGAATAAGACAAGTTTACAGCAGGTTTACATTAGCAAGTGCAAAAAGCAAGGGAAAAAGCCAAGCATGACAAGCACATCAAGAAGAAGACATTATCAGAAGAAGATATTGTTCTTTTCTATGATAGAAAATTCACAAAGTTCCCAGGAAAAATTAAAACACATTAGTTAGGACCGTATATCATCAATCACATCTCTAATGGGGGTGCAGTTCAGCTCGTGAAGTTAAATGGTCAGCTGATTCCAGGACAAGTGAATGAAAGCAGATTGAAGGCATACAGGGACGACTTTGTCTCTGGAGCTTTGCACTAAAGGATGAAAGGAGAAGAGTCTTAGTGCCACCACAGTTGAAAGTGGGCACTGGACTATAAAATACTCTCGAGAAGAGAACTTCACCAAAGAAAGATTACTGTGCGATATTCATGAGTATGTTGAAGTCCGAAAGGACAATGACAACAGAAGGATTGTTGCACCATAAGGGAAGGTTCATCTAATTTCGCTGGAAATATGACCGTTGGAAGGAAAAAGTTGTCATTAAAAGAAAGTTTTCATTAATAGGCATGGGAGAAACGCATTTATGAAGCACAAGTGGTCGGATCTAGCACCATATCTGCATTTAATGAGCAATATCTAAGCTAATCATGGGGTTTGAAACTAAAATTCACTATAATATCCATGTCTCGCTCCTCATTTTACAATTTTCTATCTCGAGACTTTGTGACCAAGTGTGATACAAGTGTGTTGTTGTATGTCTAAGAGAAGTTTCAAAGATATTGCTAAAGAGATTGCAGAGAAAGGGCTAGTAGGCATCATGGCAGCCTAGATTGGTGAATCTAGACCATCAACTATACTTGTGTCCCTAAGGCGCACGAGGTCGCTGCGAAAACAAGTAGCCACAGAAGAACAACCATAAAGAAGGCAAAAAAGAGACTAGTTGAAGCCTTTGGAGTAGAGCTAAGGACATCCCTGAGAAAGAAGGTAGCGAAAGAGCAGCAGACAAAGAACAAGTAGGATAAGAAACTTGCACAGAAGGTGAAGAACCCAGCGTAACAAAAATAACCAGAACAAATCCATGACAGTGAGGAGGAAGCTGAGATGCAGCAGATGGAGACAAAGGATGCATAAATTCCCTCTGTGTTGCCACCATATTTTCCACCAAGGAAACTGGGTGCCAAGCTAATTAAATATCCCAATGACGTGAAGTTTGAAACTTTCACACTGCTGCTACTAGACAAAGTGCCATTTGAAGGAGAATTACTGGGAAAAATTCCACAATTAAAGATGGAGGATTGGGACTTTAATGACCGGAGTAATTATTTGCAGTTCGAGCTAAGCAGGTACCTACAATGGGTATATTATCAAGAGAGGGGAGTTACAAGGTTGGGGCCACACTAATGGGCTTAGGGATTGGAGAGATCATGCTTACTAAACATGTTAAACGTTCCACTCTTCGGTAGAAGCACGAAAAACATAGCTTGTGTTCGACAATTACTAATATTAGTGCATGATGGATGCCTCTAGCCACAGAAGAGTATCCTAATTGATGAAATGTTGATACGATGGATTACTAGAATGCCCTACCAAAGAAAATACCCTGCCGAAGAGTTCATCGGTAAAATCCAAGACAAGGCAGTAGCACAAAACATGAAGTACAAGTTTGAGTTAATAAAAAAGTCATAAGTTTATGATATTAACTCCATCAACAACCAAGGGGTGCACTTCACCACATACATATTAGAAGGAAAGATAATGAGGAAGTGTAGAGAAAACGAAGTCCCCGCGGTCATGGTTTCCTTAGCCGCGTAGTGCAACATCAAGGTTCAGTTCAACTGGGTGGGATATTTATGCAGGGAATTTTTCGAGGATTGTCGAGAATCATAGGAAGAGAGTAAGGAATTTTACTATGCATGGTTGATCTTGATCATCTTGTTGTTATTATGGAAAGAGCTGGAAGTTCACAGTTTCCTCCAATTGAAGTAGATGTATGCAAAGCCGCAAGATATGCCTCACTCTGGCATACTAAGGAGACAACACGCGTGCAAGAGAATAGGATATTTTTTGTACTATTGCATATGGAGTTACACATGGTGGTGAACTAGTATCCAACGCTATCACCAAGTTTGTATGATCAGTATCGCAATATAGAATAGTTTAAGGCAGACTTTCACAAGATATATGTAAAGGCTTGGAATGATCTGATGGAGACATGACATCCTATGCCATATTTGGTCACCGAAGATGAATTTCTCAAGATAATACAACACTGGTCAGCAGAATGGATGACCCCAACCATAGAAGACATTGAAGCAGAGACGGACACCATGTCGCATGCGGGTCCAAGTGGAAAGGACAGAGCAAAAGACACAAAAGAGACAGAGCCACAACAGGAACAAGGTACCCAATACCCTCTCAGTGACGTAGAGGCAATAGAGGAATCACCATTCATCATCAAGAAGAGGATACCTACAGTGACTATGGTGAGCACAAGCAAGAAGCAGAAGGTAGACCAATCTAAGAGTGCAATACCACTTGTCCTTACTGATGGGGATATCGATGAAATTGGAGACAAAGTCCATGAAGTAACAACATAAACATGGGACATGAATGACAATCGCTATAGAGCGCTCTTGGCAAATGTTCAACAATGTATTGCAGAGTTAAAGGCAAACTGGAATAGATGGGTCAGCTACTGCAACTAGAGCGACAAATAGAAACATCATTTGGATTAAGGATTATGATTATACCAAATGGAGCGTTACAGTTTGAATCAACCAATGACAAAGAGTGAGAAAAAGGGTTGGATTGTATCAATATGAACATTGCTGCACTGCCAACTTAAATATTGCTCGATTTCCACCAAAGTATATCAACTGAATTGTAGGAGCGAGAACAACCCACTTCACTATTAAATATTCAAGTGGAGAAGGAAAGAGCTTCGCTGAAGAAGGAGCTCGATCAATTGATTAAGGAAAGGGATGGAGCATGTCAGCAACAATAATAGCTAGAGGAATTCATCGCAAAAAATTGTGGTGAAGTACCAGACGTAAAAGTTCGTGAAGAAGAGTCACCAGCAGAGAAGGTCGTGAAGCTCAGCCTCGCAATAAGGGATTCAAAGAATAAGTTTGAAAAAATGAAGTTCGAGTATGAAGTGAATATTACTGAGATACAAATGAGGCTGTAGCTAGTCATGCCACTGGAATTATGTAAGAAGAGGGAAATGGATCTAAAATTTGCACTGCAAGGCATCTCTGACATAGTGGTAGATTGTGGCAAACTACTAGATGAAACTATGCAGATTTGGACCTCACTACAGGAGGATCCAAACATTCAGAGGATTGAAGAGGAGCTCTAGATGAAGCAGAAGTAGTTGGAAGAACTCTGAGCAACTACGAAGACCTTACCAGTCTCGTAGAGGCTTGCCAGAATCACTGAAGGATAGACTCTTCAAAAGAAGATTGAAGACCTTCAGAGAAAAGAGCAGATTTTGACAAAGAGGACTCAATCGTGGTAGGATGAGGCCCTCAAGCTTTCGCATGCAGTAGAAAATAGGCTCAAGGAGCTATGACAGAGGGAGAAAGAAGTGCTACAGAATATTGTCAGACCAACAACAAAGGCACTACTGGAAGAAGTGCGTCGAGAGGAGAAGCAGGTAGCATAAATACTTCAGCAGTATAATGATTCCTACATGAGCATCACAACAAAGATTTAGGGCACAACATCTGAGTGAATCAGGACGAGTCACATGTGATGTTTGGGGCTTGTTGGGCGCAGCCCAACTTGGCCAGATTTTGGGAATAAATCCAAGTTTTGTAGAAGCACGTACTAGAAAGGATGTCGCAGAGTACAAAGTGAACCGCACAACAGAGCAGTAGAGCACGAGGAAAACCGTGCAACAAATTCAACGTGAAACATCAAGGCTTCACGGAGAAGCCCCTTCCTTTTTGTAAAAGAATTAAAATATTTTAAAGTTGTAGGGTTTGGGTCATAGCCCCTTGTATTTCGGAAACCATGGTATCATTTCCATGGTAATTTAGTGATGTAAATCCCTCATGTAATAGTATATATAGGGATGAATAATACATAAGGAAGGAATAAAATCAATCGAATTGATCCAGATCTATGTTTATGTGATATTTTTGTGGTTTGTACTTTGGAGTGAGGGCGAGGCTCCGCAGTTGTATGCACGGAGGCCTGGGTCTATAGCTTAGTGAGTAGACACCCTGTACCTGTGTGCATAGGGAAGAACTGTTTGTTGTACCAAATTCCATATTATAAGTAATATTTCTTGTGGACATAGTCCCACATTAGGATGAACCATGGTAAAATCTATGTCTCAAGTGTTTATTTTCCTATTATCTGCACATTATTTCAGTATTGCACAACTTATGAATGTTTATGACACGTTAAGTGATGAATGCAGTTATGTGAAGAAATATATAAGTGAGGAGTAATTTGTTGATGTGAAGTTGTTTAGAATAATTAAAGCATAAATTAAATACAACGGTGCCACAACATAGTATCCCTCAGGTTGCAAAAACCTAATTCTGCAACCTCCTATAATCACTTTGGGTGAGATTGCGACTTGCTTGCAGGTCGTTGCTGAGAGGGCCAGTGGTTGAGGGTTTTGTTGGTGTGAAGTACACTTTGAACCTAGTTCTAGACTACCTAAGCCAACAAACGGTTCCATTTCCAGGACCAGGATCTGTTTGAGGGATATGTTTTGGCATCTGTCAAATAAATAAATCTAAGAGTGGGTAGAACAAAAGGAACGAGAATTTGCAGATCAGGAGAACATAAACCCTAAACTGTCATCTAAAAAGTGGTTACAACGATATATTTTTGAAGATCAGTACAAAATTTTCTTCGGTTCATTTCCTGTGGAGCTATAAGAATGGATTTCAAGATTGATGAGAGAAATAATTGTTTTAAAGGAGATGAACCTAAGCATTGGACTCTAGAATTGATACATCAACTAAAGAACATTGATAATAGAATTTCAAGAGTTGTTGATTTCTAGGTTAACAACATTTTAGGCAGATTTATTATTGAGTTCATGGTAGATTCAACTGTGTCATACATCGAAGCTGAACGCAAATTAATCAAGGGGTCATGAAGTAAGTACTTGAGATCTTTGAAATTATTGATTAAAATGATTTTGTGTGAAAAGGGAATTCTTCGAATGCAGTCAGATTAGTAGATTATGTTTGGAAAAATATTTGAAGAAGAGACTAGAACAACACGAAGTGGAAAAAGGTATAGAGTAGACACTAAGAAGAGATCTTGTGGCTAATATCTAAAGCTTTTCATACAAACTGAATATATCCCTCTGCTGAATGAATCCAAAGGTGAAGGAAACCCCCTTGAGAATCCCAAAGGAACTCCATAGTTTTCACCTTGTCAACCTGAAAGTATGTCAAAGCTCGAATCTAGCGAGAGTCAAACAAATTTTGGTTTTACCTGCCCCCCTACCCACCCTACCCCCCATCCCCCTCCCCCCCGAGAAGAACGATGGATGATGATATTAAGTTGCCTATCTTTAAAGGAACTAGACAAGAGGATCTCGAGCAGTTCTAGTTCTTATGAAAAGCAGTATGGACCGCGAAGCAAGTCCATGATGAAAATGTGAAAAAGGCACAGCTTGCCACAACATTCAGAGATTAAGCATTAAATTGGTATATGAAATATTCGAGCAACCAAATCAGGTCTTACGCAGACATTAAATCAGCATTGGTAAAAGAATTCAAGAAACCAAAATCCAAGTCGCAGTGCATCACAGAACTAAAGGAGATCAAACAAAGGCTAACTAAGTTAGTATGGGAATTTGATCAAAGGTTCAAGGTATTGTTGGATCAGGTGAGCTTCGATATAGCTTTGTAGAAGCACAAGGAATGGTTTATAGTTGTGTTTCTGTCACACATCATATTACCTTTGACACAACATAAAATAGAGACTCAAGCCGAAGCTTTGGAGTTGGTAATGAAGTTAGAAGCTTCACCGATATGTGATACAAATGTGGGTATGCAGCAGATACAAAGTTAGCTAGAGAATTTGACTCTGCAGTTATAGGACATGAAGAAGAGTAAAGAAGTTCGTGAAGAGGTATGTTGTACAAAATGCACAGAAGAAGGCCACTCTAAGAGCAATGTCCTATTTTCAGAAATTTCATAGCTAGTGGAACACCTAATCCTTTGAATGATGGATCTAGTTTATGGTGCAAGATATGCATAACTAGACGTGAACATTTCTTTGAAGATCACTAATTGTTACAAAAATATGTGTAGACTGCGAAGAATTTATTTTGAAATTTCTATAAGTCAGTGGGGCATGATGAAAATAAATGCCAAGCCTAGGAATTGATGATGGATCGCGTTTCTGATACATATAGAATGAAAGTTGAATAACAAGGACACAAAAGAAGTGGACATCTTAGTGGAAAAGGTGGCTATGCAAGTCGAGGTTGAGGTGGCGGAGCTGGTCATGGTCAAGGTCAGATTATTTGTTATAATTGCGGCCAGGTAGGTCACTTCACAAGACATTGTTAGAATCTGACTATGACCTATAAGTATTACAAAGAATTTGATCATATAATAGAAGAGTGTTTGGTACTTATAGAAAAAATGGAAGAAAAGAAGAATCCACATACGACCCAGAACATTTAGATGATGACTACAGAACCAAGGACAGATGAACCCTGCATCAATATTGTAACAAGGAGTGGAGTTGTGACGGGAAATGACAAAGCAGACGAGAAGAAGGTAGTTGAAGATACATGGGTTAGAAAGACTACAAAGAAAGCATTGATGTTCGATATTCACAAGGAAAAAGAAGTCTTTATGGAGGCGAAGCAAAGCTTTATGGACACAGGAGCTTCGACATCTAGTGCACAATCAAAGCAAAAGAATAAGAGCGACATAATAGCAGATGCGACAAAGATATGGATCCAAGGATTTTAAAATCTTTCCTACAAACATCCATGAAGTTGTTATGAAACCAGAAAGTTGTAGAAGGACTGCAGGAATTGATAGACTCCTGTGCATCTAAGGAAGTACCACGGAATGAAATGCATAAAGTAAATAATATATATAGACAAAACATAACTGGAAAGGAAATGAGGCTTAGTGAAAAATAGGAGAATATGATATGGAACAAGTTATTTTAGATCTTCGATCTGAAGCTAATGTCCTGACGAAGCAAACATGGGAACTAATGGGTAAACCGAAGTTGCAATGGTCACCTATTCAGCTGAGAATGGAACATCAACTAAAGATTGTTCCTCTAGGAGGATATCATGCTTTACAAAGGACATTAAAGGGGTGCACACTACTACAGATTTTGAGGTAATAAAAATTGTGGATGACAATAACCCCTATCCTGCATTACTTGGATGGGATTGGGAAATTTCTAACATGACCATAATAAACTTGAAGAAGAGGGAAATTATATTTGAAAGCAACAATATGGGAGAGATCATTCCCTTGGATCCATTAGAAGGAGGAAGGTATATTGAACCAGTTAAGGACAAGTACAACACACTGATATAGATAACATCTATCAAGTGATAGCCAAAGAAGAAGAATGGATTAACCCCACTGTAGATGGAAAGTTGAGTTGGGAGCATGACATCTCTTGTGCTTTAGATTCAGAAGAAGAATTAGAAAATTGGCAAAACATGTTACATGAAGTATCTACAAGACGATATGCAAGAATGACTAAGTCACTTCATTGTATAACATATGAGATATGTAATTTAACTTACTATGATGGTTTGGGTGATATAAATAATTTTCTTGAAGAATATGAAGAACAAGTACCAAAATTTCAAAGATTATTATCCCTGGATATAGCCCTAAGAGCTACTCCTGCTAGATGGTGGGGTACACATAAGAAGAATATAGGAACTTGGCAAGAATGTCGAAGGTTGATATGGGTAAGGTTTGGTTAGGTAGACATAAAATTGACAGATAAATATGATGGTAAAACTAATCCTATAGAGCACATCCAACTTTGCATGATATAATGTAAGGAGATTCTGTGAGAAGAATGGGTGCATGGGTTCATCCATACATTGGAGACAATTCCTCAAAATTGGTATTTGGAAACAGAACTTCGACATGGTACTGCGAGTTGGATAGAGATGGTTGATGGGTTTATATTAACATTTAGCTTTGAAGATGACAGTCCATATATAGATTCAACCCTTCAGATAGTTAAAAAGAATATTTTTGAAAATGAAAGTCCACTTACTTGGCAGCATGATTAGGCTACACAGCTACAGAATGTACTAGAATGTTACAACATCGTTGTAGAAGAAAATGAAGACCCTCGCAATATTGACATAACAGAATATGAAG
The DNA here is from genome assembly GCA_031772625.1 of Pinus tabuliformis. Lineage (NCBI taxonomy): Eukaryota > Viridiplantae > Streptophyta > Pinopsida > Pinales > Pinaceae > Pinus > Pinus tabuliformis. Next base: position 826,967,750 of record CM062809.1, on the reverse strand, counting down.
ATTACCGCGAAGGTAATGGAGCTGAGTTAGAAATTCCTAATATAACGAAGCCATTGAAGACAAAGAAAATAAATATAGGTTCAGAAGAGGAGCCGAATTTTTCACCATAAGAGATTACTGGGATGAAGAAACAATCAACAAAGTGACATATATTTTTCATGAATACCAAGATTTATTCCCTACTAAGTTTTCAGATATGAAGGGCATTGTAGGAGATTTAGGAGTTATGAGGATTGCTCTGAAGCCTGACGTGAAGCCAGTTAAGTAAAGGCCTTATAGACTGAATCCAAAATACAAATAAAAAGTGAAGAAAGAACTTGAAAAAATGATAGCAGCTGAAATCATTGAACCTGTGGAAGAATCAGAGTGGGTAAGTCCTATGGTAGTATAAGAAAAGAAAACATAGGGTGAAATAAGGATTTGTGATGATTTAAGCAAGTTAAATGATGCATGTCTACATGATCCATTCCCTACTCCTTTCACTGATGAAGTATCGGGCAATGTAGGAGGTCAGGAAGCCTATTCATTTCCAGATGGATTTTTAGGATACCATCATATTAGAATTGCACCAGAGGATTGAAATAAGACCACTTTCACTACAGAATGGGATTCATATCAGTATACAATGATGCCTTTTGGGTTGAAAAATTCCATTCCCATATTCTCAACAGTAGTGGTCACAACTTTAAAAGAGTATATTCACAAGTTTTTGGACATATACTTTGATGATTGGACAGTGTTTGGGTTATTGAAGAAACATGTTACGAGCTTAAGGCTAATGCTCAACACATGTAGGAAGTATCAAATTTCTCTAAATATAAAAAAGTGTACATTATTTGTATCTTTTGGTATATTGTTAGGACATTGTCTGTGTAAGCAGGGATTGATGGTGGATCGAGTGAAGATTGCTATTATTGTGAATTTACCTCCACCGAAGACCAAGTGTTATAGACATATTTGGGCACTTCAACCCCAAACTTATATGTCGATAAACTAGGGCTCATCAACCCCTAAAAGAGTTGTTTCATACCCTAAAAGAACATGGTCATCTGATTACATCATTCCCCAAAAGTTCCACCTAAAAAACCATCCAAAAATGGCTTAAACTGAACCATACTGACTACTACACTAGGCAGGTGCGATGCATACTGAGTGGTACACTACTCAGGTGCAATGCATACTAATTAGGCCTTCTGTAGGGTGCGATGGGTGAGTATGGACAAATGTCCGAGACAGTTTGCTAAGTGGATGTCATGGAATATTTTAGAAACTTCTCCTATGACACTTGCCTCTCTAAATTCGCCCAGGGATGAGTAAGAGATCCAAGAAATCTCCAAGTGGAACCAGTTGCAATAAGTGAAATGACACTAATCAAACACCTAGAGATGACTCAGACCCTTACACACATCTATAAATGGATCCCTCATCTAAGAGATCTAGAGGCTGGAATTTTGTGAATTGCAGGGAAGTACTGATAGTTTGTATTTGAGGAAAGAGCATTGTATTGTTGGTGTGATCTTGCTATTTCATGAGGTGAAGAGGGATTGATGCTGGGAGGATGATTCTGGATCAGACAACTGGGTTGTAATTCTCCCTTCTATTTAATAAAGTTTTCCAAGTTTTCTTCCATATAATTGTGCAATTGTGAATGCTATTATATGTCCATTATATATCTGATTCTGTAATGCTTATGATATAATAGATCAAGATGCTTTGGCAGTTCTTTGTTACTGTGTTTCTACAGGTACTCTCCAAGCGGGATATGTACGAGGAGGAGTTGCAAGCTCTGTCAAGGGGGAGAGAGATCAAGCAAAGGATTAAGCGGAAGTTCCAGGTTGGTCCCATTGTCTTTCTCTTATCTATTATACATAGAAGAAATTGTGAATTGCTTTAAACTGTTGTTTCTAGGGTAGCTGCCAAACCTAGAGGGCTAGTCATTCGAAAAGACACTAGTTTTCCCAGAACAAAAATGGCGACCATACTGGGGAATGAATAGATGTTTGTTTGTTGTTATTGTTTGTTTTATAAACTATAAACAGAGCCTAAAGTCAGCCAAGTAGCCTTTGAAATGCTATTGCTCTGTACTTGCATAGTAGATGAATTTTGCTTCAGTCAATCTCTGGTTTAGTTTATGAATTAAACATTTGACTTACAAGCATTCTAGATGCCATTTTGGTAGCTTAGTAACCTCTCAAGACATTCCTCTGTACTTTTCTCTTTACTTTCCATCATAGCTCAGCTTAACTCACTGAAAACAACTGCACATCTGAGCCAAAACCCATTTCAGTTGCGCTCCCTAGCCCATCGCACTGTCTGTCACTGTAACCCAGTATGCATCGCACCTCCCAAGTCTGTAAAGTGTGATGCATCCCTGTTTCTGTGAAGCCCAGGTGCAATGACTGACTGAACCTATTTCCATTCTAGAAATTGGGGGTTTTTGTCCTTGTTTTCAGTTTTGTTTAGTTGTTTTTGCTGCTTATGAACAGTGCCTACTTACTGAAGCCTGCTTGCATCACATAGATCAGCCTCCTTTGATTAGGATTAGTAAAAAAAAATTATGTATTTGTTCATCATTTATAATCCTTTGTCGAAAATTTGCTTAAATCGATCTGTCGCTTTGGTACAAAAAGTGTCGTAACTATTGTTTTGTGTCAAAAAGAGAAGTGTCATGGATTCTTCCTTCCCTGGATAGTCGATTGAACTTTTTTTCATGTATTTGGTTTGATTTGTTTTTATTCAAAGTGTCTAAAGCATTTTTTATTCAAAATTGAAAAGTGTTGTTTAGTCTTCCTTTCTATTTTGAAAAAAAAATTGTCGAAAATGCCGCTTTGAGTAAAATATTTCAGATCTTTGCTAAACTTAGTTTTCCTTTTTGGAATTTTTCACATTAAGGGGAACGAAAAAAAAAAAATACATGCATTTGCATTTAGTTTGTGTGCGAAAAATGATTTAGGAAAATGCACTAGTGTGTGCTCTTTTCTCTTTGTTTGAAAGAATTGTAATCTTCTTTCCCTAGTAGCTAGGATTTTCATTGCTCAAAATAAACAACAATTGTTTATCATTATAGATTGCATTTTAGGAATTTCAAAATCATCATCACGCGGTGAACCATTGAAAGGAAAACTTTAAACAAGATCAACTCTAAAATAAATTTCAATGAACTTAACAATGCTTTGGAACTTAACGCAACACATCTAGAGGTCTAGGCTAGAGACGTGTTCCGGCGTCGTTAAAACTAGTAACTATCATTTTCATCGAAGGTTGGGTGATTCCTCCTCCTTGATATGACAAGTGCTAGCACGAACTTGTGCTCCCCGTACCGTCGTGTATATATTGGGAGACCACAATAGGCTTATATCCTTTATCCATAGGAAGCTGAGTCTGCCACCTTATTGATCACAATGCACTGAACACAACATTCGGGAAGATTGACTGCCGTACATAATTCCTTGGTAATTTCTCTTTAATTTATCACAAAGGTGTATATTGCAGTTTTGAGATTGGTTTGGTAATCCCTCTGTCTAGATTTTCCAGAGAAGTCACTTTCGTTCCTTTTCGACTCTTTAAAAGAAAAGGTCCATCTGAGCACTTGTCACTTTAGGCTCATTAAAAATCGAAGGGGACTAGAGTAATCTTTAGCTTTTTCTTGACTCTTAAAAACTGAAAAAGCAAAGTTGTGTCAAAGCGTCATTAAAATTAATTGAATTCGCAATAACATCCCTGTTCCTTAGTTAATCCTAGGTTGAGATATATGGAGACAAATCCGGGATCCACCAATCAAGGAAACCCTTTTGAGGGGAATCCTAGTCCTTTTTCCTCTTGGGGAAATATTGGTGCTCTGTATATGGCCACATTGTCCCTTCCGGGAATCACCATTGGTCTGCCAGTATGGCTTTTCTCAACCTATGTGGTTCAAAATGTCATGATTCCTCCACAATCGAATCAACCTCTAGTTGATACTGAAGTTGACCCTTCGCCTTCTTCTTTGTTTGTTTCTCCATCCCCTTCTTCCTCTTCCCTCGGTGAAAGTAGTGATGCTAGTAACCAGGTGACTAAGAAGAAGAAGAAAGGGAAGGAGAAGAAGAAGAAGTCAATTCAGCAAGGGGGCAACCATGCATCATCTGGTGAAAATCCGTCAATTAAAGATACTAAACCCAAATTTCCTTGCATAATTTGAAGAGGAGACCATTTTCATCGAGATTTTTGTTGCTTTCCTCAGATCTTGAGAGAATGGTCCCCCCGTTCACACCATCCGGTGTCATCAACCTCTGGGGATCATGTTGATAACACTCCTTCAACTAGTGATAGCAAAGTTCATGAATAGAAGGGAAGGGTCAAGGTTCCATGTAGGTTATGTGAAGGTAATCATTCCCTTCACCGTTTTCCTTTTTTGGATGAAGCCAAAAGAGTGTTGGATAACCGTCCTGCTTCACCGTAGTGACTTCCATCTAGTTACCAGAAGCTCTCCCCAAGTCCTTTACTAGTTGAAAAATCGACTGACTTAAATCAACTATCAGTCGAAACCACTCTCTCTGAAAGTGAATCTTATGAGTCTATACCCGACCAAAGTCAATAGGTCGAGGTGACAGTTGACCCAGTTTTACCTTCAGATGATAGTACCCTTCATGAAGAGAGTGAGAATGATACCATTCAAATTCTTTGTGTTACTTCAGAGTCCAATGAACTTGGGGAAAATCTACCTATTCCTTCACAACAAGAGGAAAATCCCCCAGTTCTCGTAACTCAAGGGGTTATTTCTCCCGTTTATTCGGTACCCCCTCCAAGTAGTCTAGTCACTTCCTTTGATTGGAATCGACTAGTGAGATCTCGCCTTCCTTCTTATGTACCTTTCCGGATCATAGTACAAGTTTACAAAATGATCGTGTCTGGCACTATCATAGATGAGGGTGCGTCAGTGAGTATCATTTCCTCAACTGCTTGGAAAGCGCTTGGTTCGCCATCGCTTATGCTTGTTACACAGAATCTGTTAGGCTTTAACAAAGGAACCAGTCGACTGTTAGGGATCCTTCCTAAGTTACCGATAACTTTGGGAAGGAAAACCATTCATCTGAACATGATGGTAGTCCCAGGACCGTTAGATTACAATCTACTCCTTGGACGTGACTATGTTTATAACATGGAGGCTATTGTTTCAACACTCTTCCGAGTGATGTGTTTCCCGCATGAAGGCAAGATTGTCACCATTGACCAGCTTTCATTTCCCAGTTCAAGCATAGCTCCAAGTCAATCCTCATCCCTAAATGGTTCTTTTACATTGACGATATCTCTTCAACCTTCATTCCATCCACCTGATTGCCATGAGTAGTCTGGTGAATGTAATGAAGCTTAGGGGGCATGCACCCTTGTCTATTCTGCGGACAAACCCAGTTGAAAAGATAAGTTTCCCTGTAGGTTATGTGATTGGTCTGACACACCATTCACCTTTGTCTATTCTGCGGACGAAGCCAAGGAAGTGTTTTGTCTATTCTACGGATGAAACCGTCCTACCTAACCTCAGTAGTTTCCATATGGTTACAAGAGACTCTCCTTTTCATCATGCTGGGGGCATGCAAACCTTTCCTTTTTCAATTTTCATTTTCTAGCTTTTTAGTTTTGTCGTTTCTAGCTTTTTAGTTTTGTCTTTTCTAGCTTTTTAGTTTTGTCGTTTCGAGCTTGCAAAAAAAAAAAAACTAAAAACCGAGCATAGTTCCCCCACGGTTCAAGCTCATTAAAAAATGAACCCACCTTCAGTAAATAACCTTTGTGATTGCTATGCTATCAGTGGTCTTATTAGCCAACCTCTTCCTAGAAATGACCATGTTTTGAGAAGTTCCAAGCTTACCTGGAACCATTTGCTACCCTAGACACCACTCATTCCTCAAAATCGAGTCTCCTTTAAACCCTTTTCAGACTCGTTAAATATGAAAAGATTGTCGAGCAATTGGCCTTTCTAGCTCATTAAAGTGATTGGAAGTGCCATCCCTCCTGTATATTTTAATCTTTTTTAGACCTGAGGGATTATCTCATGAAAAAGTTCAAGCGCTTGTCTTTTTCGGCTCGTTAAAGTGATCGGAAAAGTCATCCCTTTCATATTATTTTATCCTTTTTCGGACTTAAGGGATTATTCCACGAAAAAGAACTGTTGGAGTTTTCTTTTCGTTTTCAAACTCTATAAAGATGAAAAGGACTGAGTTATCCTTGTCGTTAAACTCGTTAAAACAATAGCAACAAACTCGTCCATTCTAGACAAGACAGAGTTTCCTTTTCATCCCTTTTCAAACTCTCTAAACATGAAAAGGACCGAGTTATCCTTGTCGTTAAACTCGTTAAAACAATAGCGACAAACTTGTCCATTCTAGACAAGAACGAGTTTCATTGACGCTAGACTCGTTAAAAAATAGTGACGGGTTTGCCCGAAGGGAAAATTATAGAACAAGCATATGTTATGCTCCTCAAGCTTAACAAAAATAAAGAGGTAATGGTCAGCAATGATTGGGGAAAAAGGGGAAAAAAACTTGAAGAAATTTATGGTAGCAGGTCGCTCTTGAACATGACACTTTCACTCCATCACCATTATTGAGTCGGGTTGGGTCATTCCGTTCACCAGTCATCTCACCATTGGTCTTCCACACCATCCATCTTTTGGGGTTAACACTGCCAATCCATCTCAGTGTCACCGACATGTTTAAGAGAAGTCATTCAGTTGAGAAACCACAAATCTAGTTAATGCCTCATCCACTGCAATACCTTCAACCTCCATTTTTCATGACCGCCATTCCTGAACCTTGTGTTGTTAGATCATTTTCACCTCCAGAAAATCACTTGCTTCTTTTCATGTCGTAGATGGGGGATACATTAAGGCCCTCCTATGATGAGTCACTTCTTGTTGACATCAGCTCATTATCCAATAAGTTGGCTTAGAAACAACCCTTTCAGTACTTTGTAGCTTGCATGCCTCAATGGCAAGTTTCTCACTTCCAGCGACAGGTTGACATCAATGGCCTTCAACCGAAAGATTTTGCGTGGTGTTCAACATTGGATCATATATTCACACCACGTGAATTTTATTGTAGTACCTTGAGGGTCATTATCATTATTGATGATTCCTCTTTCGTCTGTTAACAACCCACATTATTGGCTGGTAATCAGGTGATGTCTTTCCATGTTTGACTTCAGAACATCTCTTCACATGGATTGACTTGTACATCGGGCGAAGATTGAACGAGTTTGAAGACCCCGGATCTAGTTTCATCCATCCGAGCTGTGATATATTCAAGGATATAAAGACATCAAATGTACAAAGAAGCTACACAGATGGTCATCCGAACCAAGGATGATGACTCTACATCTAAAGAATCACCAGTCTGCATATGCGGGCGACTATCTATTCTATGTACATGAAATGAATTTATAAAGCTAAGCATGGGAATGCCTGCCTCAACTAGATCATGAAAATTATATTATGATGATGTATTGTATTATATCTTATACAGGTCACCTTCCAGTTCGAAACCTCGGATCCTCATGATAAAGCATTTCACCCGACATCAAGATTTACGACTTCATGCTTTAGGGGCAACTATTATAGAAATATTTGGGCACTTCAACCCCAAACTTATATGTCAATAAAATAGGGCTCATCAACCCCTAAAAGAGTTGTTTCATACCCTAAAAGAACATGGTCATCTGATTACATAATTTCCCAAAAGTTCGACTTGAAAAACCATCCAGCAGTGGCCTAAACTGAACCATACTGACTGCTACACTGGGCAGGTGCGATGCATACTGAGTGGTACACTGCTCAGGTGCGATGCATACTAATTAGGCCTTCTGTAGGGTGCGATGGGCGAGGATGGACAAATTTCCAAGACAGTTTGCTAAGTGGATGCTCATGGAATCTTCTAGAAACTTCTCCTATGACAGTTGCCTCTCTGAATTCGCCTAGGGATGAGTAAGAGATCCAAGAAAACTCCAAGTGGAGCTAGTTGCAATAAGTGAAATGACACTAATCAAAAACCTAGAGATGACTCACACCCTTGCACACATCTATAAATGGATCCCTCATCTAAGAGATCTAGAGGCTGGAATTTTGTGAATTGCAAGGAAGTGTTGATAGTTTGTATTTGAGGAAAGAGCATCGTATTGTTGGTGTGATCTTACTGTTTCATGAGGTGAAGAGGGATTGATGTTGGGAGGATGATGCTAGATCAAACAACTGGGTTGTAATTCTCCCTTCTATTTAATAAAGTTTTTCAATTTTTCTTCCATATAATTGTGCAATTGTGAATGCTATCATTTGTGAATGCTATTGTATGTCCATTATATATCTAATTCTGTAATGCTTATGATATAATAGATCAAGATGATTTGACGGTTCTTTGTTACTGTGTTTCTACAGGTACTCTCTAAGTAGGATAAGTACGGGGAGGAGTTGCAAGCTCTATCAAGGGGGAGAGAGATCAAGCAAAGGATTAAGCGAAAGTTCCAGGCTGGTCCCATTGTCTTTCTCTTATCTATTATTCATAGAAGAAATCGTGAATTTCTTTAAACTGTTGTTTCTAGGGTAGCTGCCAAACCTAGAGGGCTAGTCGTTCGAAAAGACACTAGTTTTCCCAGAAACACCGAGCTAGCGTCACACCACACTGGGACATATAGGATATTACAAAAGTTTTATCGAAGGATATGCATAGATCACAGTGCCTATGAAATTTTTTTTGAAGAAATATGTAACATTTTTATGGAATGAAGAGTGTCAAAAGAGCCTCAACACACTAAAAGAAAAGATGGTAACTGTGCCTATTTTAGTTTTGCCATAATAAAATAAGGAATTTCATGTTCATGTGGATGCTTCATGCACAACTTTAGGAGTGGTATTGGCACAAGCTGATGTAGGAGAAATGGATCACCCCATGGTGTTTGCAAGTAGGAAACTGCCTAAAGCAGAGAAGAGCTATACAAATACAGAAATGGAAGGTCTAGCTATGGTATATGCATTACATAAGTTTAAACATTATTTGTTGGGATCACATTTCAAGATTTTCACAGATCACTATGCACTAAAATATTCGGTAAACAAGCCTATTTTAGGAGGAAAAATTTGTAGGTGGCTATTACTATTTCAGGATTATGAATTTGAAGTTATTGTTAAGCCAAGAAGACAAAATGTTGAACCTGATCATTTGTTGAAGATAGAAACAAGAGAAGAACCAACAAATATAGAGGATAATCTTCCTTATGTGCAACTGTTTTCGTTCAGAGTATTAGATGAGCACTTCATTAATATTATTCAGTTCTTAACCACAAGAATGTTCCCTTCAAAATAAACTACGTTACAGAAGAAGGAGTTGGTTGTTAAGGAAACATAATTTTCACTGTTTCTATTTGTATAAGTTTGGACCAGATGAAATACTGCGCAAGTATGTTCTTGAGCACGAAAGACAAATAATTTTGAAAGAAGCTCATTGTGGTGCAACTGGTAGACATTATGCAAGGAAGCGCAGAAAATGTTGAGAGAATGACTATGGTGGCCTACATTACACAAATATGCAAAGGAATAGTATCGAGCTTGTGATATCTGCCAAAGGGAAGGAAAACCTTTAAGAAGAGATGAAATGCCACTATTATCTCAAGTGACATTTCAGGGTTTTGACAAGTGGACTATTGATTTTTTTGGACCGATCAACCCAATAGGGAAAAAGACTAGTGTGACGTATATAATCACTGCAATCGATTATTTGACTAGGTGGGCTATAGCACAACCTGTGAAGGATTGCAGCACAGAAACTATTGCGTAGTTCATATTTGAGTATATTTTGTCCAAATTTGGGTGTCCAAAGATATTGATGAGTGATCAATGGTCACATTTCTTGAATCAAAAAATTTAAGCATTAACTGAAGAATTTCAAGTTTACCACTAGAAGGGCACTCCTTATCATCCTCAGGTGAATGGAACTATGCAAGCATTCAATACAATTCTAAATAATGCACTCGCAAAAGTGTGAAATGTGAACATAAATTATTGGGATCTAAGGATTCTAGCGTTGTTGTGGGCATATAGGACAACATGAAAGAAACTTATAGGATAAACACATTTTAGGTTGGTATATGGACAAGAAGAAATCAAGCCTATGGAGTGCATTGTGTCGAGTTTAAGAATTACAACCTTCACAGACATCGCAGACTCTGATATAATCGAAGAAAGGATGGCACAATTACATGCTCTGGAAGAAGACAGGTTTATAACAAGTTTTCATTAGAAAGTGAAAAAAGCAAGGGAGAAATCCTGGCATGACAGGCACATCAAGCAGAAGACATTCTGAGAAGGAGATCTTGTACTTTTATATGATAGCAAATTCGTGAAGTTCCCAGGAAAATTTAAAACACATTGGTTAGGACCGTATATCATCAAGCACATCTCTGATGGTGGTGCAGTTTAGCTCATGAAGTTAAATGGTCAGTTGATTCCAGGACGAGTGAATGGTAGCAGATTGAAGGTATACATGGATGAATCTGTCCCTGGAGCTTCACACTAAAGGATGAAAGGAGAAGAGTCTTAGTGCCACCTGCAGTTGAAAGTGGGCACTGGACTATAAACTACTCTGCAGAAGGGAACTTCGCTAAAGGAAGATTATTGTGTGATATTCAGGAGTATGTCAAAGTTTGAAAGAACCACGATGAAGGAAGAATTGTTGTGCCACAAAGGAAGGTTTGTCGAAGTTTGTCGGAAATATGACCATTGGAAGGAAAAAGTTGTCATTAAAATAAAGTTGATGTTAAGAGGCACGGGAGACATTTATGAAGCATAGCTGGTCGGATCTAGTGCCAAATCTATATTGAATGAGAAAGAACTAAGCTAATCATGGGGTTCGAAATTCAAATTTTCTATAAAATCCATGTCCCGCTCCTCATTTTACACTTTCCTATCTGGAGACTTTGCGACCAAGTGTGAGACAAGTGTGTTGTTGTATGTCTGAGAGAAGTTTCGAAGAGATTGCTACAGAGTTTGCATAGAAAGGGCTAGAAGGCATCATGGAAGACCAGATTGGTAAATCTGAAGCATCAAGTGTACCTTTGTCCCTAAGGCGCATGAGGTTGCTGCAAAAACAAGTAGCCACAAAATAATAGCCACAAAGAAGATAAGAAAAGAGACTAGTTGAAGCCTCTGCAGTAGAGCTAAGGACATCCCCAAGAAAGAAGGTAGTGAAAGAGAAATGGACAAAGAACAAGTAGGATAAGAAACCTGCATAGAAGGCGAAGAAACCAGTGTAGCAGAAAGAACCAAAACAAATCCATGACAATGAGGAGGAAGCTGAGATGCAGTAGATGGAGACAAAGGGCGCAAAAATTCCCTTTCTGCTGCCACCATATTTTCCACCAAGGAAAATGCATGCCATGCCAATTAAAGATCCCAAAGACACGAAATTTGACACTTTCGCACCACTACTACCAGACAAAGTGCCATTTGAAGGAGAATTACTAAGAAAATTTCTGTAATTAAAGATGGAGGATTGGGACTTCAATGACCAAAGAAAGTATTTTTAGTTCGAGAAGAGAATGTACCTATAGTAGGTATACTATCCAGAGAGAGGAGTAACAAGGTTGGAGCCACACCAGTGGGATCATGGATTGGAGAGATCGGGCTTGTTGAACATGTTAAACATGCCACACTTTGGTAGAAGAACGACTAACACATTATGTGTTCAACAGTTACTGGTATTAGTGCATGGCAGATGCCTCTAGATGGGAAAGAGGATCTTGATTGATGAAATGTTTATAAAAAGGATTATTGGATTGCCCTACCAAGGAATGGACCCCGCCGAAGAGTTCATCGACAAAAACCAAGATAAGGTAGTGGCACAAACCATGAAGGACAAGTTTGAGTTAATAAAAAAGTCACAAGGTTATGATATTAACTGCATCAGTGACCAACGGGTGCACTTCACCACACACATCTTAGCCGGAAAGATAATGAGGAAATGTAGAGAAAACGAAGTCCCTGCGGTCGTGGTTTCCTTAGTCACATAGTGCAACATTGGGGGTTTAGTTCTATTGGGTCGGATATTTATGCAGGGAATTTTTCCGAGGAAGCATAGGAAGAGGGTAAGACATTTCACTATGCATGGTTGATCTTGATTGCCATGCTATTAGAATGGAAGGAGATGGAAGATTCATAGTTTCTTCCAGTCGAAGAAGATGTATGTGAAGCTGCATGGTATGCCTCACTCTGGCATACCAAGGAGGCATCATGCATGCAAGAGAATAGGACCTTATTTGTACTGTTACATATGAACTTGCACATGGTGGTGAACCAACATCCTAGGCTATCACCAAGTTTGTATGATCAGTATCGCATTATAGCAAAGCTTAAGGCAAAATTTCACAAGATATATGTAAGGGTTTGGAAGGATCCGATGGAGACATCACATCCTCTGCCATATTTGGTCATTAAAGATGACCTTCTCGGGATAATATAACATTGGTCAGCAGAATGAATGACCCCGACCATAGAAGACATTGTAGCAGAGAAGGACATCATGCCGCATGCGGGTCCAAGTGGAAAGGACAAAGGAAAATATGTAGAAGAGACAGAGCCACAATAGGAACGAGGTACCCAACACCCTCTCAGCAACGTAGAGGCAACAAAGGAATTGGCGTTCATCATCAAGAAGAGGATACCTACAGTGACTACGATGAGCATAAGGAAGAAGCAGAAGGCAAACAAATCTAAGGGCATAATACCACTTGTCCTTACTGATGGGGACATTGAAGAAATTGGAGAAAGTACAGGAAGTAATAGTAGAAACATGGGACACGATTGATAATCACTACAAAGCACTGTTGGAATATGCTCACAAGGTATTGTAGAGTTAAAGGCTTTGTCGCAGACAACCAGACAACTGGAACAGACTGGTCAACCACTGCAACCATAGCAACGAATGAAAACAACATTTGGATTAAGGATTATGCAGATACCAGCTGGAGTGTTACAGTTTGAATCAATCGAAGACAAAGAGAAAGAAAAATGGTGGGACCATGTCAATATGAACCTTTCTGCACTACCAACTTAGATATTTCACAATTTCCACCAAGGACTGCAAGAGCGAGAATTGTGCACTTTGCTGTTAAATATTCAAGTGGAGAAGGAAAGATCTTCGTTGAAGAAGGAGCTTGATCAGCTATTTAAGGAAAGGGATGGAGAATGCCATCAACAATAGCAGCCAGAGGAAATCATCGCAAAAGCTTCTAGTGAAGTTTCAGAAGTAAAGGTCTACGAAGAAGAGTCACCAGCGGAGAAGGTCGCGAAGCTCGGCCTCGCAATAAGGGATTCGAAGAATAAGTTTTCATAAATGAACTTCGAGTATGAAGTGAAGATTATTGATATTAAAATGACGTTGCAGCCATTCATACCACCAAAATTACGTAAGAAGAGGGAAATGGATCTAAAATATGCACTATAAGGCATCTCCAACACAGTGGCTAACTGTGGAAAACTACTAGATGAAACTATGTAGATTTGGACCTCATTACAGGAGGATCTCAACATTCAGAGGATCGAAGAGGAGCTCTAGACAAGTAGAAGTAGTTGGAAGAACTTTGGGCAATTGTGAAGACCTTACTAGTCTCATAGAGGCTCTTCAGAATCATTGAAGGACAGACTCTTTGTTGGGTCCCTATAATACTAGTGATTACCCCATTACTATTGTAGTTGTATCCCTTATTAATATTGTTGTGCCCCTATTCTCCCCATATTGTTATTACTGTGCCCCATAGAATCCCTTTATTGTTATTTTTGTGGCTTTGTATTATTATTGTTAGGTCAGTTGGGTTATATTGTGACTCCTTAGACTCCTATATATAGAAAGGAGGTTTTGTCATTTGAATCATCGAAGAATTGTTCATTTATGTAATGTAAAGGAGGTTACCTGCCTGAAGAGGCTAAATTCTAAGGCTTGGATCTCTCTTTTCTATCTTTTTGTGAGCTGGTTTCATAACATTTGGTATCAGAGCTTTGGATTCTAGGGTTTCGCTGCTCCAAACAGGTCATCATGGTATTTTTGCTATAAATTTTTTTCTGTGATGTTTCAGAAGCTACAAAAAAAACCCATTTGAGAATAAATCACTCTAAATCTCGGGTCCCAATTTCAGAGCTTTTCGCACTATATTTGCGGAGATATGATCTAAGGAAGTCGGTATTTTTGTAGACTCCTGAATTACATTCCAAACAGGTGACCTGGGGAAAATCGTCATAACTTTCTCTCCGAACATTGGATTGAAATTTTGTAAGAAGGTACAGAAATATGACGGACTTTAGTTTCTTGTATATATTTTTCATATCCAAAGGTCGAAACAGTGACTCGTGGCACGTCGTACAAGTTCGCTCTACTGAACTAGTCTATAATCAGGTCATCTTGGGAGATTGTGCATAACTCTTCCTTGGAGAATCCAACTTGGATCAGACTGGTGGCCCTGGAAAGAGGACACGGAGGGCTACTACAGGTTGCAATTTCATAATTGGATGATCTGAAATTGCAGAGATACATCAGATTCAATATCAAGCTTCTACAAAGTGAAAAAAGGTGTGTAGTTTTTTTAATTTTTGCATAAGCTTGGTTTGAAAAATTAGTTTGAATCGATAATTGATGCCCTGAGGAAAGAAAATGCAAACACCTAGTAAGCAACCTGAAATCTCTAGCATGACTTATGAAGAAGAGGAAGAAATGCAACATGATATATCAAAATTACGAGACCAAGTGCAACAAGTGTCACTTGCACAAAAAGCAATAGAATCTAAGATGGATGGTTTAAGGAAAGATGTAGAAGCTAAGATGGATGGTTTAAAGAAAGGTGTAGAAGCTAAGATGGATTGTTTAAGGAAAGGTGTAGAAGCTAAGAAGGATGGCATGGAAGCTAAGATGAATGGCATGGACGCTAAAATTGATGGAATGGATGATAAGATGGAAGAATTGAACACAAATATGAATAAATTGCTACAAGAAATGGTCACTAATGGTGAAAGGGTAGTAAAGGAAACTCATGATGAGAACAAAAGAAATGTTAATCATGATTCCATAGACTCTAATGTTGGATCGAAGACCCACCATATTCCAAAAATCGATATGAGGAAGTTTGATGGCAAGGATCCCGCAACATGGATATTACAGATGGAGCAATTTTTCGATCTCAATAATGTGCAAAACACACAAAAGGTACGTATTGCAACTTTATATTTGGAACCAAATCAGTTTGTATGGTATCAATGGCTTTGCTCTAGTAAATAAATTATCACTTGGGCAATTTTTACGGAAGAATTGACAGCACATTATGAGGATACAAAAAGCAACACTTTTTTTAGCCAATTGATAAGTCTCAAACAAAAGGGTTCAATAATGGAGCACATTGAGGAGTTCCAAAAATTGAACATAAGGGTAAAAAATATTCCAGAGGAGCATAGGATTGATGTTTTCATAGGGACTTTAAAGGATAATATCCAACATGATGTTCGCCTTTGGGAACCTGATTCATTAGAGAAGGCATTCAGGTTAGCAAGAAAAATGGAAAGCAAAATTATGGCAACCAGGAAGCATACCACTCACAACTATAAAGATGGAAGTGTTGTTGCCCCTAGTTTTCCACAACCTATAAGGTTGACACCACAACAATTGGAAGAAAAAAGAGCAAAAGGGCTTTGTTACAGTTGTGATAGCAAATACACTAAAGGTCATAAGTGTGCTGAGAAGAAATTATTCTACATAGATTGTGAAGAGGAAGAAGAAAAGGAGCAAGAAAGGTCAAAAGAAGAGGATATACTCTAGGAAAAAAGCCTAGATAAAGAAGAAATGAATCCGACCATATCTTGTAATGCATTGGCGGGAATTACCACTCCTCAAACCATCAAGATAGAAGGACAAATCAAGAAGAAAAAGGTAATAGTGTTGATTGATTCAGGAAGTACCCACAATTTTATTCATTGTAAGGTAGCAAAAGAATTGAATTGCTTCTTATATCCAGCACCAGAGTGTCAAGTGATGGTTGCAAATGGAGGAACAATAAATTGCTCTAGAAAGTGCCATAATATCAAGCTATCCATGGGAGAATATGTATTGACTAGCCCAATGCTTTCCATTCCAATGGGAGGTGCTGATGTTGTACTAGGAGTCCAATGGCTACAATCCTTGGGTACAATAGCTTTTAATTTTCAAGAACTTTTCATGAAATTTTCTATGGAAGGAAAGGAAGTTGAATTAAGGGGTATTGCATGGAAACCAGGAAAGATAATCAGCTCTAACGGTATGACAAAGCTTCTAAAAAGGGAGCAAAAAGGTGTAATTGCACAATTATGTTCGCTAGATGTTTCCACATTGGAATCATCTA
The DNA here is from genome assembly GCA_031772625.1 of Pinus tabuliformis. Lineage (NCBI taxonomy): Eukaryota > Viridiplantae > Streptophyta > Pinopsida > Pinales > Pinaceae > Pinus > Pinus tabuliformis. The sequence goes on along the minus strand of CM062809.1, from coordinate 826,951,379 downwards.
TTTCTCCAGATCTCCAAAAAGTCTTGGACAATCATTCCAAGGTATTTGAGACTCCCAAAGGTCTCCCACCTATTCGTGATCATGATCATGCTATTCATCTGATTCCAGGAAGTGTTCCTCCAAACATCAGGCCGTACAGATATCCCTATGCCCAAAAGAGTGAAATTGAACGTATGGTTGCAGAAATGCTAGAGGCTGGTATAATTCAACCGAGTCAAAGTTCTTTCTCTGCTCCAGTAGTATTGGTGCACAAGAAGGATGGATCATGGCGCATGTGTCTGGATTATAGGGAGCTCAACAAGCTCACTATTAAAGATAAGTTTCCCATTCTTGTCATTGATGAATTATTGGATGAATTGCATGGATCAATTTACTTCACCAAGTTGGATCTTCGTTCAGGATATCATCAAATCAGAATGAAGACTGAAGACATTTCGAAAACAACATTTAGAACTCATGAGGGTCATTATGAATTTTTGGTCATGCCTTTTGGCCTTACCAATGCACCTTCAACATTTCAAGGTTTGATGAATTCCATTTTCAAACCATTCCTTAGAAAATTTGTGTTAGTATTTTTTGATGATATACTAATCTACAACAAGTCTTGGAAGGATCATGTTGAACATGTTGACAAGGTGCTACAACTATTGGAGGAGAAACAATTATATGAAAAAAGATCCAAATGTTTCTTTGGAGTACAAGAGGTGGAATATCTGGGTCATATTGTATCTCATGAAGGAGTTAAGGTAGACCCTAGCAAAATTAAAGCCATTAAGGAATGGAAAATCCCCACATCCATAAAGCATCTGCGAGGATTTCTCGGGTTGACAGGGTATTATCGCAAGTTTGTTAAGAATTATGGGAGAATAGCAGCACCTCTAACAACATTATTGAAGAAAGATGCATTTTCATGGACTCTTGAAGCAACAAAGGCCTTCGAACATCTTAAAGAGGCAATGTGCCAAGCACCGGTCTTAGCTACACCAAACTTCACAAAAACCTTTATTGTGGAATGTGATGCTTCAGGAAATGGAATTGGTGTTGTTTTAATGCAAGATGAAAGACCCATTGCTTTTGAAAGTCGTCCAATCAAGGGAAAGTTTTTACACAAAGCTATTTATGAGAAGGAAATGTTGGCAATACTCCATGCACTTAAGAAATGGCGACCCTACCTAATGGGAAGACACTTCAAGGTAAAAACGGATCATGATAGCCTTAAATACTTTTTAGAACAAAGATTATCCTCTGAAGAGCAACAAAAGTGGGTCACAAAGATGTTGGGTTATGACTTTGAAATCATCTACAAAAAAGGGAAGCAAAATGTGGTGGCAGATGCACTCTCAAGAAAGGATGAGGATGTGGAAGCATTGTTGTGCGCCATTTCTATTATCCAACCAGATTGGATAAACGAAGCAAGGGAGGAATGGAAGAATGACGAAGAAGTGTGGGCACTTATTCGAAAGTTACAACAAGATTCCAGTACGTCTGATACATTTAGCTGGCAAAATGATTCGTTATGGTACAAAGATCGCTTATACCTCTGTAAGAATTCCCAGCTAAAACAAAATATTCTTATGGAATTGCACACTTCTCCCTTAGGAGGGCACTCAGGATTTTTAAAAACTTACCACAGGGTTAAGAAGGAATTTTTTTGGGATGGCCTTAAATCAGATATTCAAAAGTTTGTGGCGGAATGTTTGGTTTGCCAACAAAATAAAGTTGAAAAAATTAAGACACCGGGTCTATTACAACCTTTATCCATTCCAAGCCAACATTGGGAGGAGGTTTCAATGGATTTTATCACAGGTTTACCCAAGTCTGAGGGAAAGAGTGTCATCATGGTGGTAGTTGACAGACTTACCAAGTATGCACACTTTTGTGCATTATCACATCCATTTAAATCCAGTACAGTTTCTACTGCATTTATGGAAACAATTCAAAAGCTACATGGAAACCCAAAGATTATTGTAAGTGACAGAGATCCCATTTTCACTGGAGATTTTTGGACAGAATTATTTTATTGTCTTGGTACTCAGTTAGCTCATAGCTCATCTTATCATCCTCAATCTGATGGGCAAACTGAGATAGTAAACAAATGTTTGGAAGGATATCTTCATTTCTTTGTATCTGATAAACAGACATAATGGGTCAAATGGTTGCCTCTGGCTGAATGGTGGTATAACACTTACTTCCATACAACAACAAAAATGACTCCATTTATGGCACTTTATGGATATCAGCCACCATCCATCACATCATATTTAAGAGAAAATTCTAAGGTTCAAGTAGTGGAACATCACATCGAGCATCAACAACATGTCCTCCAACTCTTAAAGGATAACCTCGTGTTGGCACAGAATAGAATGAAACAATAGGCAGATCAACATTGCAACAAAAGAAGTTTTGATGTAGGTGATTGGGTATTCATACGGCTACAACCATATAAGAAAATTTCCCTCAAACAAGCTAAGAAGGATAATAAATTATCACCAAAGTATTATGGTCCATACAAGGTGTTGCAAAAGATTGGTACTATGGCATACAAATTGGAGCTTCCTGCAGCTTCTCGATTGCACCCAGTTTTCCATGTTTCATGTTTAAGGAAGGTTATAGGTGACAAGCTCCCAGTTCAAACAATATTGTCAGAACTTGACGAGGAAGGAAAAATTATATTAGAACCAGAAGCAGTCACAGAAACAAGAACTCAACAGTTACGAAATCGATCAATTTCAGAGTATCTTATCAAGTGGAAGAACTTATCCGCTGAAGATTCCACATGGGACGATGAGAATTTTATATAGAAGCATTCAGAATTATTGAAGCATTGAGGACAACACTTTTTTGAAGGAGAGGGGCATGTTGGGTCCCTATAATACTAGTGATTACCCCATTACTATTGTAATTGTATCCCTTATTAATATTGTTGTGCGCCTATTGTCCCCATATTGTTATTATTGTGCCCCATAGAATCCCTCTATTGTTATTTTTGTGGCTTTGTATTATTATTGTTAGGTCAGCTGGGTTATATTGTGACTCCTTAGACTCCTATATATAGAAAGGAGGTTTTGTCATTTGAATCATCGAAGAATTGTTCATTTATGTAATGTAAAGGAGGTTGCCCCCTCGAAGAGGCTAAATTCTAAGGCATGGATCTCTCTTTTCTATCTTTTTGTGAGCTGGTTTCATAACACTCTTCAAAATAAAATTGAAGACCTTTGGAGAAAAGAGCATATTTTGATAGAGAGGACTCAGCTGTGGTAGGATGAGGCCCTCAAGATTTCGCAGGCTGTAGACAATAGGCTCAAGGAGCTACAGCAAAGGGAGAAAGAAGTGCTACATAATATTGTCGTACCAACAACAAAGGCACTACTTGAATAAATGCACCGAGAGGAGAAGCAGGTAGCAGAAATAGTCCAGCAGTATAATGATGCCTACATGAGCATCGCAGCAAAGATTCGGGGCACAAAAACTAAGTAAATCGAGACGAGTCACATGTGAGTGTTGGGGGCCTGTTGGGCACAACCCAACTTGGCTAGATTTTGGGCAGATTTTGGGAAGAAATCCAAGTTTTGTGGAAGTGCACAATAGAAAGGATGTTGTAGAGTACAAAGTGAACCATGCAGCAGAGCAGCGGAGCACGAAGAATACCGTGTAGCATCAGGGCTTCATGGAGAAGCCCCTTCCTTTTTGTAAAAGCATTAAAATATTGTAAAGTTGTAGATTTTTGGCCATAACTGTTGGTGGGAAAAGTATCCAATACGGAATGACCCTATCCCACTCTAAGGGTGATAGTACCTCAGCAACAATCGAAGCAAAGCTATCTAAGATTTCTTCTTTATGAAAGTAAAATAGGAGAGAAAGAGATCCACTAACTGATGTCTTCCGCTAATGATTGATCCAATCTTCTCTCCTTGCTGCTTGCTCCCAGCTCCTTGCTCTTTCACTGGCCCAGCTACACCAAGATCCTGCAAAATGGCAAGAGAGGGAAACTAGAAGAAGCATACATTCATAATTGATTCAAGGATTAGAATAAATAAAATACACAAGTATAACAATACACCATTGAGACACATGCATATAGAAGAACCTCAAATGCTTTATTAATGGAAGAAGTAAAGTTCAGGAAGTGATACAACCATAAAAGGCCCAATCCAGCATCACCACCCAGCAGAAAGAAATCTCCTCTTCACCTCCTTCAAGCAAATCACCCAATAGTTCTATACTCAAACCAATAGCACTTCCTTACATTCACAAGATTCCAGCCTCCCTAGACCTCATGAGAGAGCTCTATATATAGGAGTTTTGGAGAAAGGATGAGTCAGCTTGAGGCTAGCATGAAGCTGACTAGTGTCCTCTCTCACTTCAGTTATTCTTCAGTTCTTGAGTCCACTTGGAGGTTCTTGCTTCCACTTGGAGATCTAGAGCCTCTTACTCATCACTAGTCGAATTCTCTGATCCAAGTGTCATTTTGGAAGCTTCCTGGGCATTGACACCTTGAGGAATGACTGTGCCACTTGGCCAAACTCGCCCAGCGCAGGTAGCCTTCTTTGCAGTTGACATTCAGCGCAGGTACACAGTGGAGCAGTTGACATTCAGCGCAGATGCTCAGTGGATCAGTTGACATGATCCAGAATTAGCTTGTTTTTGAGTGTTTTCAGGTGGAGAACTGATATTCAGTGCTGTTGTTTGCTGACCTTGTTCCTCTAGGGGTAGGAACAACATGTTTAGGGACTTTGGATCCCTTAGATTATTGACATTTCATGCTTCATGCTGTAAGGCACAAAAATGTCTATAACAATAACCCCTTGTATTTCGGAAACCATGGTATCGGTTCCATGGTAATGTAGCGGTGTAAATCCCTCATGTAATAGTATATATAGGGATGAATAATAAATAAGGAAGTCGTCCAATCAATCAAATTGATCCATATCTATCTATTAGCACAGTTCTAGGCTAAGTCATGAGTAGGTTTTAAATTTTTTATTTTTTAGGATTAATTTTGTAAATTTCAAAAAAAATTAAAATGCTACCAGAATTTCCGGTAGCACCCGATTTTCTTGTTCAGACAGTCTCCCCTGTTTTTCAGACAGTCTTTTTGTTCCTGTTTTTATTTTTTATTTTTATGATGCTGTCGGAATTTCCGATAGTGTCTCCCGTTTTAAAAAAATAAAGCCGAAAACGCAACCATTTTCGATTGTCCACGTGTCATAATGGTGAAATATTTAATCTGAATCATGAGATTTCATGATTGGATATGTCACAAACTTTAAAGTCAAGTCAAGTGGTAGTGGTTAATCGATTTGATTGATCGAATTAGCTAAGTGTCAGTCACAGCCATATCCAGTCGTTGCTTACTCCACTAAATAAAACCGTGTTTCTAAAGTTAAAACGTGTTTGCAACACCAATCTTAGCTATATGTTTAAATTATGATGGTCGTTCTTTCTGTTCCACATAATGCGCTACCAGAATTTCTGGCCAGTCCAAATTAAAGCAGAAAAATTGCAAAATTTGCAAAAAAGATGATGGATATGAGATAGTTATGAGGTTGTTGAAGGTTGTATTTACTGAAGCCATATGGTCGTTTAATAGTCAAGTCCATAAAGAGAAAAATCAGTAGCAAAAGGCGTAGCTAGTCAGTTTTTCCGGCAGCAAAGTGTCATTTTTCCTCTTCTTCTCATATACACCTGTACTTTCTATTGCATTTCGATGGGAGATGTTTTTAATATCTAAAAGACACATGTGTAACAAGGAAACAGTGGAACCACCAATTTAGGAGAGTTGGAGTTGTTGTCTCTCTCTATATATCTTTTGTAAATATCATTTCAGGGGATGTAGGTTCTCCTGAAGACTCAGCTTAATAAAATAGTTTTTTCTACACTTCATGCTGGAGGATTTTGTGATTCAATTTATATCTAATGTGTGGTTTTTCTATTTCCTTGTTTCAATTTTCTGAATTAAAAATTTGCAGTAGCTAGTATAGTATGAGTGAGAATCATTAAGAGGATCTGATGATGACTTATCTACTATCCATTTTTCTGTAAATTATAGTATATGTTCAAGTAGAACTTGATAGTGAAGGTTTCACAAAGGTTTTGTGGGATACTTTATACATGTTTTTACTTTCTAGTTGTTGTTTTCCTTGTCAAGCCTGTTTTAATCTATTAAATGATAAGTTACAGCAGTTGGTATAGTATGAGAGAGAAATAATTAAGAGGATCTAATGATGACTTATCTACTATCCAGTTTTCTGTAAATCATAATATCAGTTCAAGTAGAAATTGTTAGTGAAGGTTTCACAAAGGATTTGTGAAATACTTTATACGTTTTCTTACTTTCTAACTGTTATTTTCCTTGCCAAGAAACAGAGTTTGTTACAAGGTTGTTTATGTAGTTGAAATTACCGTCTTAAGACACACATTTTCTTAGGATAGTTATCAAATACCTGTTCTCTTTCCTCTTCTCCCCTATATTACTCACTTAACCATGCAATTTATGCTTGCCACAACTTGCCAAATGCATGAAAGTTAAAGAGGAACACAATCATTTCAAAACTCCTTCAGAAGCCATCCCACCACTCAAAAAACCCTTTTAAATTTTGAAATGAAATCATGATGTGTAAGGCTTACTCCTTTTGCAGTCTAGGAGTAACTCCTTGCGCTAACACTATGCTTATGTGATATTTTTTTGGTTTGTACTTTGGAGGAAGGGCAAGGCTCCACAACTGTGTGCGCGAAGGCCTGGGTCTGTAGCTTAGTGCGTAGACACCCTGCAGCTGTGTGTGCAGGGAAGAATTGTTTGTTGTACCAAATTCGATATTATAAGAAACAATTCTTCTGGATGTAGTCCCACATTGGGTTGAACCAAGGTAAAATTTGTATCTCAAGTGTTATTTCTTATTATTTGCACTTTATTTCAGTATTGCACAACTTATGAATGTTTATGACATGTTAAGTGATGAATGTAAGTATTCAAAGTAATCTATAAGTGTGAAGTAATTTGTTGATGCAAAGTTGTTTATAAGAATTAAAACATAAAGAAAATACAACAGTGCCACAACATAGTATCCCTCAGGCTGCAAAAACCTAGTTCTGCAACCTCCCATAATCACTTCATGTGAGCTTGCGATCTGCTTGCAGGTTGTTTCCGAGAGGGCCAGTGGTTGAGGGTTTTGTTTTGTGTGTGAGAAGTATACTTTGAACCTGGGTCCAGCCCACCTAAGCCAACGGATACCTGTAGGGTTTATTAGGCAGAAACATAATGTACTCTAGAGCCCCATTGAGTAGGAGGAGACATTGCACACTATGTTTTTCTATAGCATTTAGTAGGAGACCCCATGTCCTTTCAATTATTGTAAATAGGTATAGATACTATGAGATATGCATTCTTGTATGATCTGGTTGATTGACATTGGTGTGAACTCTCTTAAGAACTTAACTTAGAATCTAAATCTAGCCTAGGTTGGTCAACTGCAAGAAATATTGTAGTGTAGTTAGTCTATGGTTAGGTGGAGAGTTGAAGTCCCTCCCTCAATTTCCAGTCATGAAGTTAATCAAATAAGTATATTCACTTGTATATATATATATATATATATATATATATATATATATATATATATATATATCTATATATACATATATATACATGTTGCACTATGAATAATGAATGAAGTTGTTATGTGTTATAACAATGATTGTATCAACACTATTTATGGAGGAATGTGTTATTATTGGGTGTCTAAAATGCGATGGTTATGTGGATTTCCTCATGCTTTTGAAGGACTTACATATCCTTGTGGGTTCGTATATGTTTCTGAGTTACAAATATAGTTACATGGCCTTTTATGAATGCTTGATTTGCTCAATTAAACTAGAATTGTGTGTGATTTCCATTGTTTGGCATGGCCATGGATATTTGATTGACTAAGACTATTGGTTTTTTGGCATTATAGATTTCATCGTTGTAGTTAGTTTGTGTTGGCATTGATTTCAACCTTATGATGGTTTAGATGATGCATATATGTTAAACTTATGATGGTGTAGAAATTCCTTTTATATTCAAACTGTAGATTGTAACATGCTAAAACAATTGACTTGAATCTACTCTACTCATCAGTGGAAACAATAAATGATTAATGAAATCATGAAGAAAAAAAGATAAAGAATTCAATCACACATAACACAATAATTTTTTGGGGAAATCCGCAGCTAAAAACCCTTGCTATCTGTATATTGCATTAATAAGAAAATATGAGAAGATTACAGTGCTTTTCTCAAACCTGCACAACCTCTGCACTATATCAATCTATCTCACTACTTCCTAGACAAGCTCAAGCCAATACTTAGCCAATTCTGTTGTCTGTCGAGCTCTTATTTCATTGCATAGTTTCCTAGGGAATTAACCCATATTTAATTGGGAAATTCCATAAATATGAATTTTGCAATACTCATAGACCTTCCTCTGATTGCATGCACCACCTGTACAATTCAGATGATTATACAATTGATAGTACATTGTCCCTAAACTCCAATATCAATTGGGTCTTTCTCTAATCTGACATGCATGAGTTAATTATGAGTGAATCTTTAGTTTACTAGTTGATCAGTGTTGGTTACACCCCACTACTGCAAGTTACACCCCACTATTGGATCTCCCACTAATTCCTCCATCAATTAGAACTAGTTTAACTGAATTTAACTCAGTTAAACTAAATTAAATAATTACAACTCAAAATAAACTCAACCAGGGCTCCTAAAAAGTAGGAGACACTCTACATGACTCAAGTTAGACCCTCAAATCAAATTAACTGATCCAAGTCAAATTAACTTAGTTAACTATTACAAGTTGTCATGAGATGTGGAATTACAATTTAATTCCTAATTTAATTCAAGGACAAAATTAAATTAGGATTTTCTTGTTGCATTTTCAACACTCCCTCTCAACAAGAAAGGGATTATCTGCTACCCTGATCCTGCCTCTGTGAAACTCGAATTTGCATCTTGACAATGCCTTTGTCAAAATATCTGCATCATGTTCCTCTATAGGAATGTACTCCAACAACATGATTCTCCTCTGCACACAATCTAATAAATGGTGATATTGAATGTCAATATGCTTGAACTAGTCATGAAAAACTGGATTCTTAGAGAGTTTGATACAACTCTGATTGTCATAGTAAATCACTGTAGGATCCATCTGTTGACCAAATAACCCAACAAGGATCTTCCTCATCCAGATAGCCTCACAAATTGCTTGACTAACAACCATGTACTCTGCTTCTGCTGAATTGAGTGCAACTGATATTTTCTTCCTGTTGTACCAAGAAAATGGTTCTGACCCAATACTGAAGATTCCCCCTGATGTGCTCTTTCTGTCGGATGGACTCCTTGCCCAATTTGCATCTATGAAGCCTTGAAGCTTCACTCCCTTTGTCCATATATACCAATGACCAAAATGAGTGGTGCCTTTGAGGTATCTCAACACATGTTTAGCTACCTTCCAATAGAGTTTGGTTGGATTAACCATGGCTTGACTAAGCTAGTTATATACAAAACACATGTCCGGTCATGTGTTCACCAAATACATAAGTGAACCTGCAAGTTGTCTATAAATAGTAGCCTCCACTACTTCACCTGAAGTAGCAACTTCCTTCCTCCAATTACCTGCTAGAGGAGTCTCCATGGGTTTGCTTTTCTCCATGTGGAACTTATTTAGTATCTTGTTGGCATACTTTCCCTAAGAGACAAACAATTCCCCATCTTCTTGCCACACTTCCATACCAAGAAAGTAATGCATGACCCTCAGGTCCTTCATCTCGAATTCTCTTGCAAGATCCTCTTTTAAAGATTTTATCATCTTCTCATCACCTGTTAGAATCAAATCATTGGCATATAATACTATAATCAACAATTTACCTTCAACCACAATATGGTAAAGGTTCACATCTACTTCACTTTTGGTGAAGCCCAACCTATTGAAATAGTTATCAATCCTTGTGTACCAAGCACAAGGTGCTTGTTTTATTCCATATAATGCTCGCTTGAGTATGCACAGATGCTACTCTCTGTTGAAGGTCTCAAATCCTTCCATATACTCAATTTACACCTCTTCCTCAATCATATTGTTGAGGAATTTTGTCTTCACATCCATCTGATGTATCTTCCATCCCATCTACACTGATAGTCTAGAATAGATCATAGTGAAGGGTACTTTTCTACTGGAGCAAAGGTCTCATTGTAATCAATTTCCTCAGCCTAAGAGAACCCTTTGGCCATAAATTTGGCCTTTTTTTTCTCCACACTCCCATTGCTTCTTGGTTTACCTCGTAAATCCATCTGGAACTCACCACTGACTTTTTTGTTGGTCTTAGGACCACTTACCAAACATTGTTTCTGATAATGGAGTCATACTCCTCAACCATGGCATCAAACCATACTAGTTGTTACACTACTTCCTCGAATGAGGATGGCTCAACCTCTACACTCTAGCTCACCAGAGCCATGTAGCCAGTATACTGATCTAGTGACCTTCTTTGTCTGCGCTATGATGTGGGTGCTCCCACATTCACTCTAGCATCATGCATCAATCTGCCAGCCTCTCTAGTGATCTTCCTTCCATCTCTAGAAGTCCCTGCATGAGTGGGTGCTTCCACTCTCTACTCCTCTGCATGTGATTTATCCACATCATCCTCAGGTTCCTCCTTTGGATCTAAAAGCTCCTCATCTACATGTAACTGAAGCTCCCTCTCAAGGGAACATCTCATGGCCTTCTCTTCATTGAACTTCACATATCTACGAACCAATGTCATTCTGTTGGATGGTAGGTACAACCGATAGTTGTGAGGTGTATCAATGTACCCCACGAATATTCCCAACTCGGTTATTGGCTTTAGCATTTTCTGTGCATCCTTGATAACATGACAATAAACTATGGATTTCCTCATGCTTTTGAAGTACTTGCATATCCCTGTGGGTTCTGATATGTTCTTGAGTTACAAATCTAGTTACGTGGCCTTTTATGAATGCTTGATGTGCTCAATTAAACTAGCATTGTGTGTGATTTCCATTGTTTGGCATGGCCATGCATATTTGATTGATTAAGACTATTGGTTTGTTGGCATTATAGATTTCATTGTTGTAGTTAGTTTGTGTTGGCATTGATGTTAACCTTATGATGGTATAGATGATGCACATATGTTAAACTTAAAATGGTGTAGAAATTCCTTATATATTCAAACTACGGATTATAATGTGCTAAAATAATTGACTTGGATCTACTCTACTCATCAGCGGAACAATAAACGATCGATGAAATCATGAAGAATAAAGGATAAATAATTCAATCACACATAATACAATCATTTTTTGGAGAAATCCACAGCTAAAAATGCTTGCTATTTTTATATTGCATTAATAAGAAAATATGAGAAGATTACAATGTTTTTCTCAAACCCGCGCAACCTCTGCACTATCTCAATCTATCTCACTACTTCCCAGACAAGATCAAGCCAAAACTTAGCCAATTCTGTTGTCTACCAAGCTCCTATTTCCTTGCACAGTTGCCTAGGGAATTAGCCCATATTTAATTGGGAAATTCCATAAATATGAATTGTGCAATCCTCATAGGCCTTCCTCTAATTGCATGCACCACCTGTACAATTTAGATGATTATAAAATTGATAGTACATTGTCCCTAAATGTCAATCTCAATTGAATATTTCTTTGATCTGACATGCATGAGTTAATTATGAGTGAATCTTCAGTTTACTAGTTGATCAATGCTGGTTACACCCCACTACTGCAAGTTACACCCCACTAATGGATCTCCCTCTAATTCCTCCATCAATTGGAACCAGTTTAAATGAATTTAACTCAGTCAAACTAAATTAAATAATTACAACTCAAATAAACCTAACCAGGGCTCCTAAAAAGTAGGAAACACTCTACATGACTCAAGTTAGACCCTCAACTCAAATTAAATGATCCAACTAAGTCAATTTAACTTAGTTAACTATTACAGGTTTCCATGAAATGTGGAATTACAATTTAATTCCTAATTTAATTCAAGGATAAAATTAAATTATGATTTTCTTGTTGCATTTTCAACACTCCCTCTCAACAAGAAAGGGATTATCTGCTATCCTGATCCTGCCTCTGTGAAACTAGAATTTGCATCTTGACAATGCCTTTATCAAAATATCTGCATTATTCTCATATTTAGGAATGTACTCCAGCAACATGATTCTCCTCTCCACACAATCTCATAGATGGTGATATCAAATGTCAGTATGCTTGAACCGGTCATGAAAAACTAGTTTCTTATAGAGTTTGATACAACTCTGATTGTCATAGTAAATCACTATAGGATCCATCTGTTGACCAAATAACCCAACAAGGATCTTCCTCATCAAGATAGCCTCACAAACTGCTTGACTAACAACCATGTACTCTGCTTCTGCTGAACTAAGTGCAATTGATATTTTATTCTTGTTGTACCAAGAAACTGCTTCTGACCCAATACTAAAGATTCCCCCTGATGCGCTCTTTCTGCCAGATGGACTCCCTACCCAATCTGAATTTGTGAAGCCTTGAAGCCTCACTCCCTTTGTCCATCTATACCAATGACCAAACTGAGTGGTTCCTTTAAGGTATCTCAACACATGTTTAGTTGCCTTCCAATAGAGTTTGGTTGGCTTAACCATGGCTTGACTAAGCTAGTTAACTGCAAAACACATGTTCAGTCATGTGTTCACCAAATACATAAGTGAACCCGCAAGTTTCTATAAATAGTAGCCTCCACTACTTCACCTGAAGTAGCATCTTCCTTCCTCCAATTACCTTCTAGAGGAGTATCCATGGGTTTGCTTCTCTCCATGTGGAACTTATTTAGTATCTCATTGGCATGCTTTCCTTGAGAGATAGACAATTCCCCATCTTCTTGCCATACTTCCATACCAAGAAAGTAATGCATGAGCCTCAGGTCCTTCATCTCGAATTCTCTTGCAAGATCCTCTTTCAAATATTTTATCAACTTCTCATCACCTGTTAAAATCAAATCATTGACATATAATACTATAATCAACAATTTATCTTCAACCATAATATGGTAAAGGGTCACATCTACTTTACTTTTGGTGAAGCCTAGCCCGGTGAAATAACTGTCAATTCTGGTGCACCAAGCACACGATGCTTGTTTTATTCCATACAATGGCCGGTTGAGTATGCACATATGCTACTCTATCTTGAAGGTATCAAATCCTTCCATCTACTCAATATACACTTATTCCTCAATCATATCATTGAGGAATGTTGTATTCACATCCATTTGATGTATCTTCCATCCCATCTGCACTTATAGTGCTAGAATAGATCATATTCAAGAGTACCTTGCTACTGGAGAAAAAGTCTCATCATAATCAATTCCCTTCACCTAAGAGAACCCTCGAGCCATAAATTTGGCCTGATGTTTCTCCACACTCCCATCTCCTGCTTGATTTACCTTGTAAATCCATCCGGAACTCACCACTGACTTTTTTTCTTGTCTTGGAACCACTTCCCAAGCATGTTTTCTGATAATGGATTCATACTCCTCAACCATGGCATCAAACCATACTAATTGTTTCATTGCTTCCTCGAATGAGGATGGCTCAACCTATACACTCTCGCTCATCAGAGCCATGTAACCAGTGTACCGATCTGATGACCTCCTTTTCCTACGCTGTGATGTGGGTGCTTCCACTCTCTACTCCTTTGCAAGTGGTTGCTCCACATCATCTTGAGGTTCCTCCTTTGGATCTAAAAGCTCCTCATCTACATGTAACTGAAGCTCCCTCTCAAGGGAACATCTCATGGCATTCTCTTCATCAAACTTCACATCTCTAGGAACCACTGTCATTTTGTTGGATGGTAGGTACACCCGATAGTTGTGAGGTGTATCAGTGTACCCTACAAATATTCCCAACTCATCTATTGGCTCTAGTTTTTCTGTGCATCCTTGATAACATGACAATAGACTGATGAACCAAATATCCTAAAGTGTGCCTCATCTGGTTTCTTACCTGAAAAAGCTCATTTTGGTGTACTCATCCTGAGAATTTGATGAGGGATTTTGTTCTACAAATAAACAGTTGTGTTGCATGCTTCAACCCACAAGTGAAATGATAGGCCCTGATCATGTAACATCGCTTGTGCAGCTCCCATAATACTTATGTTCTTCCTTTCAGCCACCCCATTCTGCTATAAGTTATGAGGTGCTATTAACTCCCATTGAATGCCTTCTGATGCACAATTTTTTTTGAATCCATTCGACACATATTCTCCACCATTATTGCTTTCGAGAGATTTAACTTCCTGCTAGTATCTTTCTCAATAAGTGCTTTAAATTCACAAAATTTAGTGAATATCTGATCTTTCTTCTGCATGAAAAAAATCCAACACTTATGAGAAAATTCATCAACAAATATTACATAATGCTTGTGCTTGGTCATGGATGTTGTTGAGAATGGTCCACACACATTTGAGTGAACTCTATCAAGGATCGCTTGTGCTCTACTGTCTTTATCATGAAAGGAAGTTTTGTGTACTTCCCTAATGTAACCCTTTGCATGTGTCTCTCTGTTGTAGTGCACCCTTGGGAAATCCTGTAGAAATTTGTTGCATGATCTTCAAAGCTCTGTGGTGAAAGTGACCCAATATTCTATGCCACAACTCACCAATGTCTCGGCTCTTGACCTTCTTTGCTTTTGTGGTCAAAGAAACGTAGTCTTCTACATCGAATTTCCAGAGGTTCTTCACCTAAACCCCAATCCGCTTCACCTATCCTGAGGTTATGTGACAATGGAAATCCTTTCCCTTGCTAAATATCACATTGTAGCCATGGTCCTCCAACATGGCAACTGAAACCAAATTCTTCTTTAAACCCAGAACATACATGACATCTTTTAATGCGAGAGGAGAACTAGACTCCCTCTGAAAGGTAACAATACCGATGTGAGTCACGCTATACCTCCCATCATCTCCCATATTGATGTGCATCTGGAGGTCCTTCTCCTCCAAGTCACTAAAGAAATATTTATTTCCAGTCATATGGAATGAGGCTCCCCTATCTAGGTACCACACACTACCCATCACCGATGTCACCATGCAAATGATGAGGGTGAAATCCAACTTGAGAAGAAAGAGCTTCACCTGTTGCTCCTCCTGAGTGCTTCTTACCGGCCTTCTTGTGCAGACACTTTGTAGCATAGTTTCCTAGCTTGTGACAGTGAAAACATTTAATCTTCAACATGTCCTTCTTCTTGCCATCCTGACTGGAATCTGATTGGGAATGGGATGACTTCCCCTTTCCTTTCTTCACCTTTCTAGCTAAGGCACAGTTCTCCTCATCATCATGCTTGGATGAGTATCCATCTCTGGTGTTCTGTCGAATCTCTTCTTGTACCAAGTCGGACCATAATTGATACCACTCTGGTAACTTCTCCCTCCCATTAACTGAGTCCTGGTAGTTGTGTCAGCTCTTGGGAAGGCCTAGAAGTGTTAGGCTCACCAAATCATCTTCAACAACTATAACACCGATACTTCGAAGTTCATAACAATGTAAACTTTGAAACGGAACTAATACTATTACCCGTTCCGTAGAGATAGCAAAAAAGTGACCTGACATTGAAAAGGGGTGATGCAGAACACACATGTTTTTTTTAGAGCATAGTTTTTGGCACTTTAATTTTTTTATGTACATTGTGTTTTAGAATGGTAGTGATTTTCATGCTGATTTTAAAAAGTGGTAATTCTGCATCAGACCCTTTTTTTAAAAGACCTATTTTTTGACTTTAAATTTTCTAATGTATGAAATGTAAATAATTATTTTGTAAATTTAATAATTTTTGAAGTGGTCGTTTTCTTCATATTTTCTTGTTTTTATTTTAATTTTAATTTTTTTGTAGTGAGGTTTTTATTGTTTTGCATTTTTAAATTAGAAGGTCGATATTTTGAATTTTCGATATTCTACATATTTATACATCCTTAATTAATTTTTCAATCCACATGAAATAATTGTTTTTAAAAAACAATATTTTTTAACAATGGACATAAAAATAACCATTTTTAACATAAATATAACTAAAAAACTACACGTTTTGATAATTTTTTGCTAGAATTGACATGTCAAAATCACAATTTTTATATGAAAAATTTAACTAAAAATGGTTAAATAATAGTTTTTTTATGAATTTCATGTCAAAAAAATAATAATAATCACTTTTTTTTCAAAAAATAATAATTAACTTAAAAATTAATGCGAAAATCACATATTACAAATATTGAACGCATAATAGTATCAGTTCCTGTAATCGGAATCGAATAACCACCGCCCGACTGCCCATGGGGGTGGCTATCCGATTCTCGGAATTAGATAGCCACCGCCCGACCACCCCCACAGGTGGTTGGGCAGTGGCTATCCGATTCCGAGAATTGGATAGCCACTGCCCAGCCACCCGTGGGGGTTGCCGGGCTGTGGCTATCTGATTCTCAGATCAGATAGCCACCGCCCGACCACCCCCACGAGTGGCTGGGCAATGGCTATTTGATTCCGAGAATTGGATAGCCACCCCCACGGGCATCCGGGCGATGGCTATTCAATTCTGAGAATCGGATAGCCACCCCCACGGGTGGTTGAGCGATGGCTATTCGATTCCGAGAATCAGATAACCACCCCCACCGGTGGTCAGGCGATGAGAATCGAATAACCACCCCCTGACCGCCCTTGAGGTGGATATCCGATTCTCAGAATCGGATAGCCACCGCTCGGATGACCCCACGGGCGGCCTAGCGGTGGCGGTCGAGCGATGGCTATTCGATTCCAAGAATCAGATAACCGCCCCCACCAGCGGTCAAGCGATGGCTATTCAATTCTCGGAATCAGATAACCACCCCCTGACCGCCCTTGAGGTGGATATCTGATTCTTAGAATCGGATAGCCATCGCTCGGCTGCCCCTCAGTGAAAATGGAGTTTCCTTACTGTGGAGGTTCAAGGCAATATGATTTCGAACTCCTTCTAGGATAATACTTCTCGCTTTTGACACACACTTTCTCCACTCTTCCAAATCCTAAGCATCAAATGGCTTAGGAATATATTTTTGTATGAATTCCTTAAGCCCGTTATCTTCCAACACTACCTCCATCCTATCCTTCCAAGCAAGATAGTTCGAACTACCCTCAAGGGAATATTCGAGTTTCAATTCATAGAATGAAATCTTGTGGCTCTGAAGTATGATAATGAAAATTCGACTTCTCCTTCAAAAGACAAACTTGTATTCTCCTCTTTTATAGTGATTTCATCTCTTATACCATGTAGAAATTCCTTGTAGATTCAAACTACAGATTGCAATATGCTAAAAAAATTGACTTGAATCTACTCTACTCATAAACAGAAACAATAAACGATCGATGAAATCACGAAGCATAAAAGAGAAAGAATTCAATCACACATAACACAATAATTGTATAGGGAAAGCCATAGCTAAAAACCCCTGCTATTTGTATATTTCATTAATAAAAAAATATGAGAAGATTACAATTATTTTCTCAAACTCGAGAAACCTCTGCACTATCTCAATCTATATCACTGCTTCCTAGACAAACACAATCCAATACTTAGCCAATTACGTTTCCTGCCAAGTTATTATTTCCCTATGTAGTTTCCTAAGGAATTAACCCATATTTAATTGGGAAATTACGTAAATATGAATTGTGCAATCCTCGCAGGCCTTCCTCTAATTGCATGCACCACCTTTACAATTTGGATGATTATAAAACTAATAGTACAATGTCCCTGAACTTCAATCTCAACTGGGTCTTTCTCTAATCTAACATTCATGAGTTAATTATGAGTGAGTCTTCATTTTACTGGTTGATCATGTTGGTTACATCCCACTACTCGATCTCCCACAAATTCCTCCATCAGTTGGAACTAGTTTAACTAAATTTAACTTAGTTAAACTGAATTAAACAATTACAACTCAAAATAAACTCAACCATGGCTCATAAAACGTAGGAGACACTCTACGTGACTCAATTTAGACAGTGTTAAATTTTTGAATTGTTCTATATTGTATCACTTACTTTAGCCCAATTTATCTTTCCATTAACAATGCATCCAATTATTAGCAGTATAATCAATCATAAACGTAATTGAAGAAATAACAATATATGAAATGATAGAGAAGACAACATCATAACCATAAGAGATAGCAGATTGGTCCAAGACTAGGGAAAAATCACATAAGGGGGAACCCTTTCAAATCTTCTTCTTTAGTAGATCGTCATAAAAATATTTCAGCAATGAGTACAATGAGCCCAATACATATGATTTGCAGTGGATAACAATAAATCAGATCTACAAATATGTTATAACAACAGAGAGAAACCCAGATCTACTAAATCACTGAAGTCAACTGAATCCAAGATGTCAAATCTTAGATCTGAACTCTAGTCGCCCTCATCATGACTGACTGTGTGCGACTGAAACTCCTTGGTCACTCTCTTTGTCACTGTATGCACGTGATTGTGACTGCAGGGTCATTCTCAGGAGGTCTTGATGCGAGCGATTGTGGCACCGAAAAACTAAAACCCAAAGTCGCTTTGTGCAAGCAATTAAGATGGTAGGTTCGCTCCCTTACTGATGTTGTGTGAGAAACTAAGATGGTAGAGTTTCTCCCATGGATACCCTGTGCAAGCGACCGAGGACTGAAACCTTCTGATCTGCTTCTAAACCCAGAGTTGCTCTATTTGAACTATATCTGAGTGACCAGAGAGACAAAGTCACTCTATTTCCTACTATATTCTTACGACCGAGGATGAAAAACTTATGTTCTGTGCCAGCGACCGAGATCTAGAAAACCCTAACCTAGAGCTAACCTTTCGCTTGTAATTTTGAACCTTGTGTGAAATCCTTCTGACGAACCCGTGCGAGCCAAAAAAAAATAGAAGAATAAAAACATTTCTTGATCAAGTGTATTGAAATGAACTTAAGGTCGCTTACTTTTATAGGCTTTCTTACGGGTTTACTTGGGGTTGAGATTGACCCAAGCAATTACCCAAATGGTTAGGGTCGACCTGCTCCATAATGAATGAATGAATAAAATAATTCAAAACATAAGTTCCTCTTAAACAAATTATGTGATCTTTGGGTCAATTTTGGTCCCCTCGACAAGAGGAATTTAATGCAAGCATCATATTGGTGATATGATTTGTTTAATGTGGAATTTTACCCTATTTGAAAATATTAACACTCCCTCTCAACTAAGAAGAATTCTACCTGCCAATATCTATCAATTGATCTTTGCATTATCCTGAAATGATTTGACTGTCTCTACTCAACTCTATCTGCTAAAATTTCTTGGATATAGAAGAAGAAGAATCAGGGAGCAATAGATTCCACCCATACCGAGAAATAGGATTATATATCATACAAGGGAGCACATCTCCAACCCAACCATACTGCCTATCGATATTCCCAATAATGACCCTTAGTAGTGATTTGGTAGAACACCCACATCATAATCGACTTAGGTTGTACACCCCAAGTACACTCTCAACTCGTTGGCCAAAACGAGGAGAAGTATTCCCATCAAGTTGGTCTGCTTGAGGGTATGATGGCAACTGGGGTATACTCTACAAAGACCAAGAGGGGAGCAACATTCTCCAACCCTATAAAGATAGGGGAGCAACATTCTTCTACGTTGGGTAATATATAGGGTAGTGCCCTATTGTCTAGAGTTCCCTCAACCCCAAGAGCCCTCTATCTCAATTCCTCACCTTGAGAGCTCAAGTAGGGTGGGAAGAGTATGCTCAATGTCCTCGATCAACGTTGCCCCTTATCCAGAGGGGCTACATCCATCAGTCCAAGTTGTTCTCTGAAAATCGAGAACTTTCTCTTTGGTAATGCCTTGGTGAGAATATCTGCAATCTGTTCATCTGTCAATATGTGATGGAGCTTGATAGCTCCTCTTTGCACCATGTCTCAAATGAAGTGATATCAAATCTCAATATGCTTGGACTTGTCATGAAACACAATATTTTCTGCCAAACAGATTCCACTCTTGTTGTCACAGTATATCACTATTGTATCTAGGACCTGCTCAAATAACTCTCCAAAGATATTTCTTAACCATACTGCCTTGCAGCTAGCCATGCTAGCAGAAATATATTCTGCTTCGGTTGTGCTCAATGCTACAGACTTTTGTTTCTTTCTCATCTAGGATATCATGGTAGATCCAAGGCTAAAACAACATCCAGATGTACTTTTCCTATCGATAACATTTCTGGCCCAATCAACATCAGTGTATCCATGAAGTTGAACATTTCCTACAGAATATCTCAGGCCAAGTGTGATCGACCCATGAAAATATCTCAATATGTGTCTAGAAGTTATCCAATGTGTGTGGTGAGGCTTAGTCATGAATTGACTCAATGTGTTTATTGCATAGCATATGTCTGGATGGGTGTTCACAAGAAACATTAGAGCCCCAATCAGTTGTCTATACTAGGATGGATTTTCTAAGTTTGGTCCTGCAAAATCTCCACATAACTTCTTGAAGTTCATTTCCATCGAAGTAACCATGGATTTACATTCAGTCATTCCAAATCTTTCCAACAACTTTACAATGTATTTTCCTTGTGAAAGGAAAATCTCACTAGGATTTTTCCATACTTCAAGGCCCAAAAAGTAGTGCATGAGACCAAGGTCTTTCATCTCAAACTCAGAGGCTAGCTTCCTCTTACATTCGATCATCAGGGACTCACTACCTGTCAAAAATAGATCGTCAACATATAAAACCAAAATCAGTGGCATACCTTGGACTACCTTGAAGTAGAGGTTGGGATCAACATTTCTTCTTGTGAATCCCAGCTTCACTAAGTAACTGTCAATACAAGCATACCAAGCTCGAGGAGCTTTCTTCAATCCATACAATGCCTTCTTCAATCTGCAAACATGTGTTCTTCGATCTTCTACTTCGAATCCCTGTGGTTGTTCAACATACACCTCTTCCTGTCTTTACATCCATCTGATGAAGATTCCATCCTTGTGGAATGTGGTCTTTACATCCATCTAATGAAGAGTCCATCCCTAACTCGCAGTAAGGGAAACCATAGAATAGGATGGTTGTATATCGAGCTATAGGAGAAAATATGTTATCATAATCTTCTCCCTCTTTCTGAGAGAAGCGTCGAGGTATGAACCTTGCTTTATATTTCTCAATGCTGCCATCAATTCCATGTTTGATTTTAAATAGTCATTTTGAAGTCACAATAGACTTCCCTTTTGGTCTAGGTATTATATCACATACATCATTTTTCATAATTGATTCATATTCTTCAGCCATAACATCCTTCCAAACTTGTTCTTTTAATACTTCTTCAAATGTGGACAGGTCAGCATGAATCATAGTACTCATAGTAGAAACATATCCTTGATAGTTGCATGGTTGTTTTCTTTATTTGAATGATATGTGAATGGGGACATTTCTTTCAGAATCCTGTAAAGTATTGCGAAGCCAAAGTGGTCTCTTCTTAGAGGGAGGATCACTTGGAGGAGGATCTAACGGATCCATAGGTTCTATGGGATCATCAACCATATTGGACTCAGGTACAGACGGACCATCCAGAATATCCAATCATCATTCTCTTCCTTGGGAGGAGGAGGTGGAGGAATATCTCTTGCTTTTCCAAGAGTTTCACCTTCATCAAATGTTACATCCCTACTAATTTCGACCTTCCTCTGACCAAGAATATAAATTCTATATGCTTTAGAATTTTCACAATAACCCACAAACGTACCTTTTCTACCAGTAGCTTCCAATTTGTTCCTTTTTTCTTTCAGAAAATGAAAATATACTAGGCATCCAAACACACGAAGATGGTTGATAGCAGGCTTAATTCCTGTGAATATTTCTTCAGGAGTCTTATTTTCTAATGCTTGATGAGGCACACTGTTCTAAACGTATATATCAGTAGATGTAGCTTCAACCCAAAGGAACTTTGGCACCTTTTGATCATGGAGCATAGCATGAGAAGCTTCTAATATAGAATTGTTCTTTATTTCGGCTAGACCATTCTATTCAGGAGTATATGGCATAATCGTTTCCTTCTTGATTCCATCTTTCTTGCAAAATGCTATGAATTCTTTTGACATGTATTCTCCTCCATTGACGCAACTTGAGACTTTGATTCTCTTTCTTGATTGATTTTCGATCAAGGCTTTGAATTCCTTGAATGTTTCAAAGGCTTCATCCTTGTGCTTAAGATAGTATATCCATGTCTTTCTTGAAAAGTCACAAATAAAGGTAATGTACTATAAATGACCACCAATAGAATGTACATGCATCGAACCACATATATCAAAATGAATGAGATGGAGTGTAGTGGCCAATCTAGGGTGCTAGATTAGACTAGATTTATTATCAACCATGGTAGGTAAACTTAGAGGCACACGTCTAATGTCTATTGACCTAAAAAGGATTTCGTCTACCTAACTAAGTGTTTACTGTGACAGGCTACAGCACTCCTTTACAGGAGGTTAAAATATGTTTCCTCTCACACTTTAGCACTCAGATCATCTAGTTTATCTAACTGTCCTAAAGATACAACGTATTGCTAAACTGAGCTTTCAACCCTCTTACAAGGATGTTATGCACAAAAGCTCTTTCTAGCTAACACACTAAGCATTCATGAAAATCAAAAGCACACTGAATTTTAAATGCATGGAAACAAAGTCTACGGAGATGCTTTGAAATCTAATGATCGATCAAATCTTTTACAAGATATTGTTCAATGATCTAACAATCAGATCTTTAAGCTATCACCATGAATATCATTTGCAAGAATTCCTAATCAAATCGATAAACTCACAGACATGGAAATAACATTAAATGCTATGCACACTATTCAAATTCAAAACGCTATGGAAATGAAATTAACAGTATACCAATTCCACATAGGGCCCGTCCACATTTCACTGGCACACTGAAGAAACCTCAAGCAACGAGAATGTTAACGCATAAGCACTGTTGGAGTAAAACGGTGACTGTAATTAAGTTCTGAAGATTGAAATCACATACAAAAGCAGCGTTCTGGAACAATACACAGAGATAATAATAATCGTTTTTTGAAACAATACAATACGCAGTCTTTATCTGCTTGTCTCCTATCTAAATCGAACGTACATACATTAAGCAGATGTTTCTGCTTTTAAAAAAGAGCGATTTTTGTCCTTTCTAATCTAAACCGATTTCCAAAAGAAAAATGAAATCAGTTTGGGAAACCATGGCTTTTTGCTGCCTTTGTGACCAAAAGGGCCGGGTTTGACCAGCATTGAACGCATATCCAGGAGCGTTAGATTTGTTGTTGAATCGATTTTTCACCATGCATGTACATTCCAGATCACGTTCCTATCCATTGCTTTGACTTGCCTGTCATGCCACGTGTCACATCATAAACCATTTACAGGAAGTTATGACATCCTGTAATCTTTTTGTTGAAAATTCCTAATTTCTAACATAAAAATTCACAAATTAATTTTAATGTAAACTAACAACTATAATGCTATTGATTAACCAACTTCGATGGATATGAGGGCTTATGGAAGAAAAAGATAGACAAATGATGGTGTTTCTAGAAGAAAAGGATGGCAATGAAATGGTACCAACATCTCCCCCAAGCTCAATGATTTAGCATGTCCTCATGCTAATCCTGATGTACTTCCTTTATACTCTGTTCCTGCCTGTGCCTCTGCCGCTTGTAACAATGCATCTATATTCTTCTGAGCTTGGGCATTCTTCTGAACGTGGAGCTTATGTTTCAAATTCTTGTATTTCTCTTTGAGAGCTTTCTTTTGAGTATACCATTTGGTTGCCCACTTGCAAATGTCGGTTTGTTCAGCCTCGAGTTCTTTGATTTGCTCCTTCAGCTTCTCATTTTTCTGTTGAGTCTCCTTGCTCTGAGCTCTCAACATTTCATTCTCTTTCTTGATGACCTTCTCTAGCATGTTGGCCTCCATCAGTTCTTCTTTTAACTTTTCAATTTGTTTTTCTAACCTCCTTTGTCTCTTGTTTGCAGGTGGTGACTCTTTCCCTTGTCTGTTGTTGCTCTGAACTTCCATTTCGGCTTCCGGTCCATGTTGTGAATGAGAACTACTCTCAATGTCCATCGGTGCATGTGCATTTGACTCTGGTTGATCTTCTTGTGTCTGGGTCTTTTGTCTTCTCCTTGATCTTCTTGTATATGTAGTGAAAATCTTGTCTTGTTCAATTTTCTGGGCAGCTTCTTACCTCATCTTTCTCGTCCTTACACTACTGCTGGGTGGAGGGACATTGCTTGTCTTGTGCACAGGGATTTCCTCATCAATGTCAAGCATAAATCCTGAGTGCTCTTGTTGTTCCTATTCATCTTCTCCATCTTTGATTTGATTGGCAACCAGAAATTCCTTCCATGTTTTTCCCCTCCTCTGCACTTCAAATTCAATTAGAATTTTAATTAACCCAAAATGACATAAACTTTTATCTTCATTACCCTTTTGCTTTTGAATAGTTTTTGACATCTTAGTCAAGCTCTATAAGAGGAAGTAAGGTAAATTGATGGTGCATTGCCCTTTTAGGTGTAACATGAGTTTGATGTGATATAAATAGACTATGCTGTAACGACCCTCACACGTAACAAATTTCTGAATAATATACACCATTTCATCCCATGGGTGCATCAGCCAGCTCCTAGGGACACCCTTTTTCTAGTTAACAGATGAAACCCTCGACCTAGACATGAATTGGGTCCATGATTTTTCCTTGAATTGTTTTGTTTTGAAGTATTTTTCTCCTTCTGGGCTGATCCCCAAGGATTGTGCTATGGTGTCTTCTGAAATCCTAAAAGAGAAGTTGCCTATCAATGCTTTCTCTCCATTAAATGTAAAGGCAAACTGCTTAGTTACTTCTTCATTGTTCCCATTAAACTTCTCCAAGAAGGGTAGCCATTGCTTTTCCCTTAAAATTGTAATACAGTCATCATGATACTGGGAACTATCAAATGTATTAGGCTCTACTCTATTAGTCATTTTGACAAAGAAACTCCTGTTCTAACCCTCCTCGTTTATGCTTAATAATTCAACAAGGGTCTCTTGATTTGTTACCTCTGTTTTTCGCTCCACTCAACCGACCTGGTAGCGCCCTCTGTTCTCGGGGTCAGCTTCTTCAATGGCTTAGGCTGCGACTGGATGAATGTCCTTGGATTATGGCGGAGGTGGAAACCCGTGAGCCCAATTACTATGCTCTCCCTTCGTAGCACCTGCTGTTCTCGGCCTTCTTTGAAATCACAACGTTTGAATTACTAGTATGGAACGCCCTTTTTACAAACTGAGAATGAAATGGAACTTTAACAACCGACTTGACCCAATTCACTATAATAATAATGACAGAGCATAGTCATGTTACAAAGACAGAGGAGTAGCTGTACTAGGTTGTATAGGTACCATCATGAGAACATCGTAAGCATATATGGAGTGCTGGAGTGATGATAACGGATAGTTGTTTGCATGAGTCGACTTGGGTCGAACGATCATGTTATAACTTGGCCGATTCAAAAAACAATGAATGAAATCGTTGAACACTTGGCTCTCCAATGATTCACCACCTGTCCCTTGCTCATTGGTACTTGGCCAATTAGGAGAATGTTGGACCGATAATAAGGTTGGATGGTCGATTCAAGAATAAGGAGTTACTAGCAAGGTTTGAAGGATGGTGTAGGAGAAGATTTAAAAATCGTAGGGGGGGTATGGTGATAGGCTAGAGTGTGTTGGGAAATGATAGTAGTTAGGAATATGACAAGGGTGATGGGTATAAGGGTGTTTTTGAAATTGATCATAAGCAATCATAGTCATCACATTTAACACTAAAACAATCCAAGAATTTAAATGTTAAAAATAAAAATTACAACAATACATTACACTTTATTGGTTGATCAAGAGTTGAGTTGGCATGCATAGGTAGGACTGATCTTTATTGTTCAGATATGACTAATATTCACTGTCCATAACAGGTCCCTTCTGAGATGAATTTGGATACAACAGGTCCCTCTGAGATGAATTTGGATACAACAGGTCCCTCTGAGATCTGGAGAATGTTTGTGCAGCTTCTTTGAAATCTGGAAAAGAACTATGTGTGTGCAGCTTTCTTGATCTTTGGTGTTGATGGAGCCTCGGTGATAAGCAACCTTTGAAATTTTGTTGAAACCGTGTTGAAGCTTTGCTAAAGTAGCTTGAGATAGCAGTCTTTAACAGGTCCCTTTGATGTTTGTTGAACAGGTCCCTCTACTATTAGTGCTGGTAACATAATCTTCTGAACAGGTCCCACTGCATTTACACTTTGAACAGGTCCCTCTAATTAGAACAAAGACAAAAACAACTTCTATATTGAAATACTAAAGTGCTGAAACAAACTCTTTAGAAATTTACAATGAGGAGATGGGATAAGGAAGACAAAAATGCCGATGCTTCTCCCCCACTAAAGCTTTGACTTGTCCTCAAGTCATTATTGAATCTATGAATCAAACAGGAAACAAATAAAACAAGGAATTCTTACCAGCCAAAGAATTGGTTTTCAAGTAATAATTTTGGGTTAGAGTGTGCCAGAGTCTGGTTTTCACATCTAAACCATTATTATTATTATTATTATTTTATATATTTATATATATATATATATATATAGATATATTTTTAATTTTTTTTTTTAAATTGAAATGAAATGAACTAAGGTAGAGATATCACAGCTGAAGGCTGCAATATCTCAACCTCCCTTTCCTGAGATACAGTTTGAAGAAAATCTTCCTTGCTAATGGGCTTATGGTAAAGTTTCAAGCAATGGCCATTGACAATAAAGGGGTGGCCTTCTCCATCAATGGTAATAAGCTTGACTGATCCATTTTCATAAACTTGAACTATTTCGTATGGGCCCATCCAATGTGTGGTAAATTTGGCTTTATGATCTCTGAATTTAGAGTCAAAGGGTAAAGCCCAGTCTCCTTCTTTAAATTGTTTCTTCTTGATGTGTGCGTCATGCCACTGCTTCCTTTGTTT
Organism: Pinus tabuliformis; assembly: GCA_031772625.1. Classification (NCBI taxonomy): domain Eukaryota; kingdom Viridiplantae; phylum Streptophyta; class Pinopsida; order Pinales; family Pinaceae; genus Pinus; species Pinus tabuliformis. Next base: position 826,924,266 of record CM062809.1, on the reverse strand, counting down.
CTGCATTAGGAGTGTTGTCTCCTCTGCTTGCTGCCTCATTTCATCCAATTGGTTCAATTGCTGAATCCTCTCTTGTTGGGCTTCATTGAGATCAATTCCTAAATCTGCAGCCATCTTATAAGTGTGTATTTGAAATTCAATAGGAAGCATTACCTCTTTGCCATACACCAATTGATATGGTGTAAATCCTGTAGTGTTCTTCCACATGATTCTATAAGCCCAGAGTGCATCTTTGAGCTTCTCTTCCCAATTCTTTCTGTTCATTGCTACGGTCTTAGTGATAATTCCTTCCAAAGTTTTATTTGTGGATTCCACCTGGCCATTGGCATGTGGATGGTAAGGTGTACTTTTTCTATGCTTGATTTGATATTTTTCTGTGATGTCTTTAACTAACTTTGAAGTAAACTGAGTACCTTGATCAGTCACTATCTCTCTTGGTACTCCATACCTTACAAAAATCTCTTCAAAAAGGAAGTTTACCACTATTTGTTCAGTTGCTCGGACTAGTGCTTTGGCTTCAGCCCATTTTGTTACGTAATCAGTACATACTAGGATGTACTTTTTACCTTTGGAAGTGGGATTGATGGGTCCTATGAAATCGAGAGCCCATTTTTCAAATGGCTCTAAGTGTACTTGAGGCTGAAGTGGCATTTCATCTATAGTTGTTGGCCTACCCATTCTTTGACAGCTATCACAACTTTTCACATACTTCTTGGAATCCTTAAAAATATATGGCCAGTAGTATCCAAGACTAAGAATCTTGAATGTTGTTCTTTTAGCTGCAAAATGCCCACCACACGGTTCATCATGGCAAGATTTTAAAATATCAATTATTTCATCATTTCTTACACATCGTCTAATAATCATATCATAACCAGTGTAAAATAAATCTCCATTAACCCATGAGTATCGAGCACTTTGTTTAATTAGCCTCTTATTTTCCTTTGGAGTAAAATATGGAGGTGTTCTTCCTGTAGACAAATAGTTGGCCAAGTCAGCATACCAAGGATTCAATATTGAAATTACAAATAAATTTTCATCTGGAAAAGAATCTTCAACCGGAACAACCTCACCTGAATTTTGCAATCTAGAAAGAAAATTTGCCACCTGATTCTCTTTACCTGGTCTATCTAACACTGTGATATTAAATTCCTGTAATAATAACAACCATCTGGTAACTCTACCATTAGTTACTGGTTTATTCATTAAATACTTAATGGCAGAATGGTCAGTATGTACAAAATTCTCATAGCCAGTTATATAATGTCAGAATTTATTCACAGCATGTATGATTGCAAGCATTTCTTTTTCAGTGACTGTGTAGTTTAGTTCTGCAGGTGTTAGATTTTTACTAATGAAATATATGGCATAATGAAAAGACTCCTCTTTTTGGCCTAGTGAGGCACCTACTGCAGTATCAGATGCATCTGTAAAGATGTGAAATGGTAGGTTCCAGTTAGGTCCTTTTAAGACTGGTGTGGTTGATAACTTTTCTTTGAGTGTTTCAAATGCTTGCTGACAATTCTCATTCCAGTTGAAAGGCGTATCTTTTGCTAGAAGTTTAAACAGAGGTGAAGCTATTTTACTAAAATGTTTAATAAACCTTCTGTAATATCTTGCATACCCAAGGAAACTTCTTACCTCTTTTTGAGTCTTCGGAATTGGAAAATTGACAATGATCTGGATTTTTGATGGATCAACTTTAATGCCTTGAAAAGAAATATAGTGGCCTAATACTATCCCCTAATTTAACATCATAAAGCACTTTTCATTGCTCAGGGACAGATTAGCTTCAATACATCTCTTCAAAACTTTTTCAAGATTCTCTAATGCATGCTCAAATGAATTACCATACACTGAAGAATCATCCATGTAAACTTCAACACAATCATGAACTAAATCAGCAAAAATAGCTAATACAACTCTTTGAAATGTAGCTGGAGCATTGCAAAGTCCAAATGGTAAAACATTATAAGCATAAGTGCCCCAAGGACAAGTAAAAGTGGTTTTTTCCTGGTCCTCTAAGGCTATCCTGATCTGGTTGTAGCCACTGAAACCATCAAGAAAAGAGAATGATGATTTCCCAACTAATGTGTCTAGCACTTGGTCAATAAATGGTAGTGGAAAATAATCTTTGAGGGTTGCTTTGTTCAATTGTCTGTAATCAACACAAATCCGCCACCTACCATTTTTCTTGGGCACTACTACCAATGGGGATACCCACTGACTGTCAGAGATAAGATAGATAAAATTGACTTTCAACAGTTTTTGTAATTCCTCTCTAACAATATCCTGAAGCATGGGATTCATTCGTCTCTGCAGTTGCCTCACTGGTTTGATATTACTATCTGTATAAATATGGTGAGTGCATGTTTCAGGGTGAATTCCGTGCATATCGGTGTAGTCCCAAGCAAATGCTTTCTGGTATTTTCTCAATAATTGAATCAATTTTTCCTCCTGAGATGAGTCTAGGTGAGTTCCAATATTCAAAGTTTTTCCTGGACTAATCTCTATGGTCTTGCTCTGTGTGTTTGTGATAGATTGAATGGGAAAAATATTCTGAAATGTTGTTTGCAAAGATTGAATGGTGCATGTTTCCTGAAAATTTTGTGCCAAAAGTTCATCCACAGCATGATATTGGTAATTTCTCAAATCTTCGGAAACATTAGGTTGAGAAAGGAACAATTCTACCAAATCATCATTATTATGTTCTTGAAAATCATAGATTTGGTTGATGTTGAAAACAGATTGAACTTCTTCCTTGTCATTGTATTTATCGTCAAGCCATAAATTGTGTGCTACTGCTGGTGATTGTGCTAATGGGTAAAGAGTAAGTTGTTTTCTTTCAGTTCCGCGTGAAATGATCATATTACCTTATCGACATCCTATGAATGCATCAGCAGTTGCTAACCATGGTCTACCAAGGATGATAGGGTGTCCTCCTAAATTGGATTTTGGCTGAAGAACTAAAAAGTCCACTGGATACTCCCAAGAGTCCAGTGAAACAATTATGTCCTCCAAAATCCCTTCAGGAATCACTTTAGACCTATCAGCGAGTTCTAGAACAATTGTTGTGTGCTACAAGTTTGTGAGCTGGAGTGTTTTCATGGTTTCAAGAGTCATCACATTTATTGCGGCCCCAAGGTCAATTAAGGTGTTTGGAATATGTATGTTGTTAATGATTGTAGTGACTCTGGGAATACCAGGATCAACATACTTTTCCATTGAAATGGTGTTTGTCATAAGGCCAGCTAAATGTCCAATAACATGAATGGTTTGTGGATCAACTCTTTTCCTAGTAGGCTTTTTAAGGCACAGTTCTTTGATGGCTTTAGTATATATGGGAATGTCTTTTATGGCTTGTAGTAGTGGAATTTTTATATAGACATTCTTTAGCTCATCTAAAACATCAAACTGTGGTATAGACATGGGAAGTTTTGCTTGGACCAATCTGTCTAGAAAAGGTGGTGGATGCAACGGTTGCATTTGTTTATTTTTGATGTCATCATTTTGTTTCCTTTGAATTGGAGTTTCATTTTCATTTTCTTCGTTTTCTTCTTGTTTATCAGCTGTTGGAGATTCTTTATGAAGTATCTTACCAGACCTCAAATTGATATTTTGCAAGGGTAATGTGGGATATGAGGGTCACTCATCTACATTGTAAGCTGGTCTCTCTGCTCTGTTATTTGGATTTGGTACAGGTTGAGCACGGATTTGAGTAGGTCTAGGAGGTTTTGGGTTAGATGGAAGTTGTAATTATGGTGGATTTATTGGTGGAGGAGCAGGTAATGCTTGTTGAGTGGGTTGGGGTTGATGTGGGTAAACAACTTGCTGCTGAGGATATTGCTGATATGGTTGAGGATATGGTGAATATCGCTGATGATATTGTTGATATGGCTGCAAATATGGTTGGTATGGTTGAGGATATGATTGATATTGTTGAGAGTATTGTTGAGATGCTCTCCATTGTTGTTGTGGGTAATTTTGGTGCTGCCATGGCATGGGTACATTCCACGAATTCTGAGCATACATCTGATCATGTGTAGGAAATTGCAAATTATGGTTTGGGAACATACCTTGAGGTGCAAGTTTTGGCTGCCATGATCTCTTTGCGCCCATGAAATACACATTTTCCATATCTGTGTTAGCTGCCACATTAGAATTTTGCAAAACCTTGACTTTAGAGCAATGAAATATATCATGATTTTCAGTACAAAAGGCTCAAACTTGAATGTTTTCTAATGGGCAGTCTATTAGGGCATGTTTCTTCTGGCATTTTGGACAAAAGACAGCCATCATTTGATCTTCCTCTTCTTGTCTTTTCTTAGCTTTGCGAGTTTCAATTTGAGTTCCTAAGGTACTCAATAGATCTATTTTGAATTCCTCTAACAGGTTTCCTATTTCAGCTCTTGTGACACTTGCTGAAGCAGATTTTGTGGCTTTGGATGAGATGGTTCTTTTTCCAATTTTGGCTTTGCTCCTAGAATACTTTTCACATAACTCAGCAATTTCTTCAAAAGGTAAAGTGGAAATATCACCTTTTCCCATCAAATTAAGATCATCTAAGTATTCCTCTCGAATGCCCTTCAAAAATATTGTTCAAATCAGATCAAGAGGCATGGTTCTGTGTTTTGATTTTTGTAAATTGTAAAAAAACCGCTCTAAGTACTCCTCTAAATTTTCATCCTCTTGTTGGTTCATCCTAAAGATATCATCTTTGGAATCTTTCGATCTACAATAAGGTTGGTATTTCTTTAGGAATATTCTTCTCATGCCATCCCAATCAGTTATCACATGTTCACCAAGCCCCATGAACCATCTTAATGCTGATGCTTTTAATGTTGCTGGGAAGAGTCTAAGCCTATGGGCATCATCTGTGTAACCATATGTTCGACATACAATGTCAAACTCAAACAAGAATGAATCTGGGTCTTCTGAAGCCATGCCATAAAAGTTTGGTAGCACAGATGGAGGTATGTTTTTCATTTTTATTTCGTCATCCTCTTCTGGTTCTTGGATAGGAAATTTAAAGGTTGACTCTTCCTCTTGACCTTGATTTGGTGGTCCTCTTTCTAATCCATGTCCTTCTTCAGCCATTTTGATAGGTTCCTTTGTTGATTTAATTTCTTGTTCAGTGTCACTTGTTTCAAAGAGAAGTTCAAGAAAAGATTGTTGAGTTACTGTGCTACTTTCTCCTTTTATAGAGGATTTAGGGAAATGTTTCTTCTGTGATTTGTGTGCTAATAGAATTTGCCTCTTGATGAGTGTGAGTCTTTGCCCTGATTTCTGTTTATCCTCTAATGTTTGTATGGTGACTTCCTCAGCTGATGTTGTGTGTTCAACTTTTCCTAAAGGATCTGCTCCTTATGGTAGGTTAGTTTTTGGATGGGGAATTTTTATGAATCTACCTTTATTATCTCTAGTCTAGGCATAAGTAAACATGACTTCTAAAATGATGAATTAAAATTAAATCTATGTTTTTGCTTGTTTTTGCTTGTTTTTTCTTGTTTTTGTTTATTTTTTCTTTTTTTTCTTTTTTTTTAAGAAATCCTCTAGCTGCGCCTCCCCGGCAACGGCGCCAAAATGTAGTGGCCAATCTAGGGTGCTAGATTAGACTAGATTTATTATCAACCAGGGTAGGTAAACTTAGAGGCACGCGTCTAAAGTCTATAGACCTAAAAAGGATTTCGTCTACCTAACTAAGTGTTTACTGTGACAGGCTACAGCACTCCTTTACAGGAGGTTAAAATATGTTTCCTCTCACACTTTAGCACTCAGATCATCTAGTTTATCTAACTGTCCTAAAGATACAGCGTATTGCTAGATTGAGCTTTCAACCCTCTTACAAGGATGTTATGCACAAAAGCTCTTTCTAGCTAACACACTATACATTCATGAAAATCAAAAGCACACTGAATTTTAAATGCATGGAAATAGAGTCTACGGAGATGCTTTGAAATCTAATGATCGATCAAATCTTTTACAAGATATTGTTCAATGATCTAACAATCAGATCTTTAAGCTATCACCATGAATATCATTTGCAAGAATTCCTAATCAAATCGATAAACTCACAGACATGGAAATAACATTAAACACTATGCACACTATTCAAATTCAAAACGCTATGGAAATGAAATTAACAGTATACCAATTCCACGTAGGGCCCGTCCACGTTTCACTGGCACACTGAAGAAACCTCAAGCAACGAGAATGTTAACGCATAAGCACTGTTGGAGTAAAACAGTGACTGTAATTAAGTTCTGAAGATTGAAATCACATACAAAAGCAGCATTCTGGAACAATACACAGAGATAATAATAATCGTTTTTTGAAACAATACAATACGCAGTCTTTATCTGCTTGTCTCCTATCTAAATCGAATGTACATACATTAAGCAGATGTTTCTGCTTTTACAAAAGAGTGATTTTTGTCCTTTCTAATCTAAACTGATTTCCAAAAGCAAAACGAAATCAGTTTGGGAAACCATGGCTTTTTGCTGCCTTTGTGACCAAAAGGGCTGGGTTTGACCAGCATTGAACGCATATCCAGGAGCGTTAGATTTGTTGTTGAATCAATTTTTCACCATGCATGTACATTCCAGATCACGTTCCTATCCATTGCTTTGACTTGCCTGTCATGTTGTCTAGTCAATTTAACGTCTTAAATTGCTCTACATAAATTATCAATCCGGGTATCGTAAACTGATGAAGTGTGGTGCACCATATGTGCTTAGTTAACCTTTTTCTTACTTCGTTGTTTTATAGTTTATGTTGTTTTGGGGGTTTTGTTCTTGTTGGTTTCCTAAAGTGTCTAATGCAAATGGAAATCCTATTCTAAAGCACTTCAAAAGATCTTAAACAAAAGTGTAAATATGCAGCTACTTAAACAAAAGTGTAAATGTGCAGCTACTTCAATTAAAATAGAATGCAACAACCAAACAATGAGCTAGTGACTATGAAACCCAGTATCCTTGCTGCTGTATGAAAAAAAGAAAGTAAAAACTGAACTTAAAGCAACTCAAAGACTGAAAGCAAAGCAACTAATTCACACTACTTCAACTCTTCTGATCCTTTACCCTTCAGCTCAATCTACCTTATGGGAAGCAATCATGAACAAGTTTAAGCAATATGATATCTAAATTGCATAAAGGAAACTAATCACACTACTTCAACTCTTCTGATCCTTTACCCTTCAGCTCAATCTACCTTATGGGAAGCAATCATGGACAAGTTAAGCAATATGATATCTAAATTGCATAAAGGAAACTAATCACACTACTTCAACTCTTCTGATCCTTTACCCTTCAGCTCAATCTACCTTATGGGAAGCAATCATGAACAAGTTAAGCAATATGATATCTAAATTGCATAAAGGAAACTAATCACACTACTTCAACTCTTCTGATCCTTTACCCTTCAGCTCAATCTACCTTATGGGAAGCAATCATGAACAAGTTAAGCAATATGATATCTAAATTGCATAAAGGAAACTAATCACACTACTTCAACTCTTCTGGTCCTTTACCCTTCAGCTCAATCTACCTTATGGGAAGCAATCATGAACAAGTTGAGTAATATGATATCTAAATTGCATGAAAGTAAATGAGCAAAACAAAACTGAAAGAAATAACAATGCTGGAATTAGAACTCAGAAAATAAATCAGCAGGAGGACAAGATGATTCTATCATGTAATTAGTCATTAAAAGGCTATGTGCATCACTAATCTACAATCAACCGGTTGAACACACTTGCATGAATTAAAATTGCATGAATGAAAAATCTAATCTACCAACTTGAAAGCAATCAAATGACATAATGAAATCAAAGCAAAATTACAAAATGAAATCTACTCTACCTTACATTCTAATGTGCTCCATAACATCTACTTCACATCTCCTTCCATGTTGAGAACATCAAAGCTTTATTCAAATTCTTCAAAATTACAAAGTACAACAAAGCTTTCAAAAGCCATCAAGGAAGAACTACAAACTCACAAGCTAAAAAGACTTAAGAACTCCAAACTCTAAGCTAAAGATGACTAACTAATGAAGGAGAGAGATCTCCTATTTATACAAAAAGATGAGAGCCATCTCATTAATGAGAATCCATGAATCTCTCCCTCTACATCTAGAGTCCTAATCAAAATAGGAACTGATAAGACACATGTCTTCTTAGAGTTACAATACGATTAGGAGATGTGACACATATCCTCATGATCCCATGATTCTTTCCACTCAAATTCGAATTTGGCCTTGGGGTGCCACATAAGGGTCTTCTAGAAGCCTCCTTTCAACCTACACATGTCAACAATCTCAACCCATTTGTTAGGTATAAGCATATGCACATTATTTTCTAATGTTTAACCACAAATTCACTTAAAAGGCTTAGAAATAATAAAGATTGGAAAAACATAAAGGTGGCCCAATGATAATGAAAGTGGGATGAATGTGGTGACATAGTAGTGAAATGGAGGTGAAATGGAGGTGATATAATGGACATAATAGTGAAAGTGTAATGGAAATGAATGACATTTTCAAGACTCAACACATGCCACGTGTCACATCATAAACCATTTACAGGAAGTTATGACATCTTGTAATCTTTTTGTTGAAAATTCCTAATTTCTAACATAAAGATTCACAAATTAATTTTAATGTAAACTAACAACTATAATGCTATTGATTAATCAATTTCGATGGATATGAGGGCTTATGGAAGAAAAAGATAGACAAATGATGGTGTTTCTAGAAGAAAAGGATGGTAATGAAATGGTACCAACATGGAGGATATCATGAGTTTTGTTCTTACTAGAGAGAAATGGTCCCCTTGTTTTTTTTCCACTTGCACAACCTAGACAAACTCCATCATGATGAGCTCGAACATCAGGAATACCATAGACCAATTTCTTCAATTTCATAAGTGCATCATAGTGAATATGAGCCAACCAGTGGTGCCATAATTCGTTCAAATGATTGGTATTATGGACCAGTGCTAGGAGAAGTCTTCTAGTGACCTTATAGAGTCCTTCAAATCTTGATCCTGGTGTGAAGGCATCTCTCATAGGTCAATCGGTAAGTCAATTTAGAACTTTATCCTTGATGAAGGCAACCCTCATCCATTTATCTTACAGAGCGAATATAGATACCAAATTCTTCAGTAATCCTGGTACATACATAACATCATGTAGCAAAACTGATTTCCCAGAATTCAACTCAAATTTGACAAACCCAAAACCTTTCACAGGATGAGTAGGGTTGTCTCCAAGAATGATCTTTAGGTTAGTCTTCCTCTCTACCAGATTATATAGGAATTCATTATAACCAGAGAAATGATGAGTGACCCTAATATCAACGAGCAAAATATCCCAGGAATCTAGTGGAGAAGAACTAGTAAGAGCAGAAATGAGAATGTATTCAAATTTATTTACAGCATTACTTTCATACCTGGGAGCCATTGAATTCTTTTGAGGATGATGATCTTATTCATGGTCGCTTGAGGAGTCTCCCTTTATTCTATCATCTTTTCTGTTATGGTTATTCCCTTGATAGTATTTTTTCTTTTGTTATTGTATTTTCCTCTAGTGTTGTAGTGTGGCCTCTTTCCTATCTCAGGACAGTCTCGTGCATAATGACCCTTTTTGTGACAATTGAAGCATTCAACATGAGATGTCGATCTGTCATTCCTTCTTTTTGTATTTTGAGAAGGAGGCTTCCTTGATGAACCTCTTCTTGTCTTCTTCCTTTTACCATGAGTGATGTATGCAATGGGCTCTCCCTCTTCATGCTTTTGAATCCTTCCTCTTGCTATCATCCTAGATTCTTCTTGAGTGAGTTTTCCAACGATCTCATCATATGACAGAAGGGAAATTACTATTGCTGATAGTAGTAATGAAGGTTTCCAAAATAGGAGGGAGACCTCTAAGAGTCACAACTACTAGCTCCCTATCAGGTACATTTTCTCCAACCCTCTGCAATTGATCTCTAAGACGAGAGATCCTCATAATGTAGGATTGGAAAACTTCTCCTTTGTTCATCTTAACTTCCTTGAGTTGATATTTCAAGGTGATGATCTCATTCAGGTTGTTGACTTCATACATGTTGGTTATCTTGTCATACATATCTTTAGACTTTCTTAAATTCCCAACATAAGCAAGTAAATGATCTTGTAAACCATCAGCTATAATTTGCTTTGCTTTAGACTCACCTTTCTTGTACTTGTTCTTGAGAGAAGTGGAAGCATTTTTTGGAGGCTCGGGCATCCTTCCTTGAATGTATTCTAGCACATCATTGTTGTTTGCTATGATCTCCAATCTGAATTTCCATGCAGCGAAATTTGATGCATCACCCAAATTTTCATGCTCATTTAAGGTAGAGGATGACATCTTGGTCTTGAACAGGAAATCTGCTTTCTGAAGGAGAGGGATTCAAAGGTTGTCTTCTCTTGGGATTTTCTTTCACCTTAGGTCTAATACCATTTAAAATTTTCCGATTGTTATATGATGGATTAGTTACTTTAGCCCAATTTATCTTTTCATTAACAATGCATCCAATTATTAGTAGTATAATCAATCATAAACGTAACTGAAGAAAGAACAATATATGCAGTGATAGAGAAGACAACAACACAACCATAAGAGACAACAGATTGGTCCAAGACCAAGGAAAACCCCCACAAGGGGGAAACCCTTTCAAATCTTCTTCTTTACTAGATCATCATAAAAAGATTTCAGCAATGAGTACAATGAGCCGAATACATATGATTTGCAGCGAACAATAATAAATCGAATCTACAGATCTCTTATAACAACAGAGAAAAACCCAGATCTACTAGATCACCGAAGTCAACAGAATCCAAGATTTCAAATCCTAGATCTGAACTTTGGTCAACCTCATCACGACTAACTGTGTGCGATTGAAACTCCTTGGTCGCTCTCTCTCTCTCAATGCATGTGAGCGACTGTGACTGCAGGGTCTCTCTCAGGTTGTCTTGATGTGAGTGACTATGGCACTAAAAATCTAAAACCCAAAGTCGCTATGTGTGAGGGATTGAGATGGAAGGTTTGCTCCCTTAATAATGTTGTGCGAGCAAATGAGATGGCAGGGTCACCCCCAAATCTACCATGTGCGAGAAGCCAAGGACCAGAACCTTCTGATCTACCTCTGAACCCAGAGTTGCTCTCATTAAACTGTCTCTGAATGACCAGAGAGGCAGAGTCGCTTTCTTGCCTACTCTGTGCCTGCGACCGGGGAAAAAAAATTATGCTCTGTGCCAGCGACCGAGATCCATAAAACCCTAACCCAAAGCAAACCTTTCACGTGTAATTTCATCCCTATGCAAACTCCTTCTGATGAACCTGTGCGAGCCAAAACAAAATAGAAGAATAGAAACATTTCTTTATAAAGTGTGTTGAAATGAACTTGAGCTCGCTTCCTTTTATAGGCTTTCTTGAGGGTTTACTTGGGGTTGACATTGAACCAAGTAGTTACCTAAGTGGTTAAGGCCAACCTACTCCATAATGAATGAATGAATAAAATAATTCAAAACTTAACTTCCGCTTAACCAAATTAGGTGATCTTTGGGTCAATTTTGGTCCTCTTGAAAATAGGAATTTAATGCAAGCATCATCTTGGTCATCTGAGTTGTTTAATGTGGAATTTTACCCTAGTTGCAAAAAATAACGCAACTTGAATGAGCCAACTAAGTTACATTAGCTTAGTTAACTATTACAAGTTGTCCTGAGATGTGGAATTACAATTTAATTCCTAATTTAATTCAAGGAAAAAATTAAATTAGGATTTTCTTGTTGCATTTTCAATAGATGGTCTAGATGATGCATTGATGTCAACTTGGTTCAAAGAGCATAGTCTTGTTGACATTGATGTCAACTTGGTTCACAGAGCATAGTCTTGTTGACATTGATGACAACCTTTAGGTGGCCTAGTTGATCAATTGATGTTCTAGTATTTTTGGTTAATTTCCATAAGTGTTACAGAGTTGTGAAAATGTGTTGAAAGTTGTGCAGATGTTTGAAGAAGAGTAGAGCGATTGTTGACACTAATGTTAACCATTGACTTGTTGGCATCTAGGTCAACTTGGTGGTGGCACTTTTCTAATGAATGAACCTACTTGTTGAAGTGTCACAGAGCTTGGAAGATGTCTGGAAGTGTGTACAGGTGTTGAAGAAAGTGTGCTAGAAGTTGGAAGGAATTATGGGCATAAGTTCTATTGCTTTACCCTTTGCTCTTCCACAACCGCTAGGAGACATTGTCCATCAATGCATCTATAGGCTCTCAACTACTAGGATTCCAGTGTAAAGGGTATTTCTATATCCATTAATAGATATTTGTGTTCCTGCAGTTGTGGCCTAATACAGGTTTTTTTCCACATTCCTCATGCACATCAAAAGAATTTTGACATGGTAATTCCAAAAAGCTTCGAAATTGATTAGGTAAGCTTAAAATTTTTTAAATAAGTCCTCCATTGGGTGTGAATGCATTTAATGCACAATTATTGATGGTTATGGGTGGATTTCATCAAAGTTGAGCACCAATGAACTCAATCCAAAAGAGGAATTCACCCAACACATTATATATATCTCATTTTGGATCTAAGATGTGGTTGGTTAGTGTGATTGAGAGAGTAAGAAGTTTGCGAGAAGGTATAATTCTCCAGGAATATTGGTTAGAAAAGATACCTTAGTTTATGAGTGAAAATGGTAGTGGAGTGATAAATTGAAGGACTATAGCAGAGTACTGAAGTAGAGTATCAGTTTGCAGATCATATTTGTGGTTGTTGTAGCAGAGTTTGTTTGAAGAAAGATAGCCTTGAGGAAAAGGAATGTATCTGAGTATGGATTGAGCAGTGCACCTACAATATTATTTGACATTTGTTTGGTGGGGTTGCTGGTGCATATGGAAGAATGCCATATTGTTTTTATGTTGCTGATATAGTGTGGATTTGATGTATTTTTCAGTTTGTATTAATGGTGTTGTGTGTAGTCATGAGTGACTTGGATTATGAGTGCTGATGGTTGAGTGTATAGTTGTTGATTGTTTGTGTTGATGAGATGATTGTTATTCAGTTGTTGAGAGTATCTTGTTGTTGGGGTTTGATAGCAAAACTGAATCCGTTAAGCATAATGTCTTGGGGATCTAGTTTGAAAATGTTGAAATGAGGTCTGCATAGTTTGTGGAAGAGTGGCCTTTCGCAGGTGGTGTCTTGCCAAGTTGGAGAAGTGATTCCATGCTAGTGGTAGCTAGCAATAATGTTGCAGAAGTGATCGCTTCTACCCAATGGTAGCTGGATAATAGTTGGTGGTGGCCAACTAAATCTATTTTGGGATTGAGTCTCCTAGTTGGTGGTGGCTAACAATATATGTAAAAGACACCATTTTCTTAATACATAATAAAAGATCCATAGCAGTGCAAAAACAACAAGGGTGTTTTTTCTCTTGGAAGGGTTTCCACCATATATCTTTGTGTCTCCTTGTGATGATGTTGTGTGTGTGTTTTTTATGGTTTTCTATTTTTTTGCATGCGCATGTTATATCTGCTTATGGTACATGTTTATGCATATATCCTCTCAGATGTTAAGATGTTAATGAATGGTTGATTCAGGATTTGAAAAGAAAAGAGTAAAAGTGATAATAACACAATATTGATTCACCTCCCCTCTCAGTATTGTCATTTTTCCAACATGGTTTTGTTTATGTTGCAATGCATATTTCATCATTGAGTCTAATAGTATTGTGTGGTATCAATGATTTAGTTTAATATGATATTATTGCATTTAAATTCACAGAGCAGTGTTAGCCATGGATTGGCTTGTTTTTCTGCCTGTTAGTAGGCATGTTGATGGATCTGTCTATCATATCATGGCTATGTTTAATGCTTGGAATGATTGTTGTAAGAGTGAAGGTTTCATTCTTGTCATGATAATGGTGTTGAGCATTGCTTGATGTCGAGAAAGGATTTGAAAATCCATTGAAGTCCTTAATACTTCGAAGTTTTTTCATTTCAAAGTAATAGTATTGTATTTGGAGTTAGACTTATAATAGAATAAAAAATTATCAAGGGTGGAGGACTTTATTTAACTCGCAAGATTTGAAAAGCTATCCAATAAGAATGAAGACGAAGACAACTTTGCAAATCTCAGGATTTAAATAAATTCCTCCGCCCTTCATAATTCCTGACTCTATTACAAGTCTAACAAGGCTTATTCGGCCCAAATACAAGCCTATTACTCTGCAATAACCAAGATTAGAAGTATTAAAGACTTCAATGGATTTGCAAATCCTTTCTCGATATATTTATGTGTGCGTGTGTGTGTAGACGTATGTATGTGTCTCAGAGAATAAAGATGGAGATGTGTTTGTTCTGTGTAAATGGAGATGTATATGTCCTAGGGAATGGAGACAAAGATGCATTTATTCCCCAGGGATGAAGATATATATGTCCCGGGAAACAAAGATAGAGATATGTTTGTTCTGAGGAGACAAAGATATATATGTCTTGGGGGACAAATATGGGGATACATTTGTTCCTGGGAACGAAAATATAGAGAAACAAAAGGACTTATAGTGTGAAAACATTTATTTTCACGAAGGATTGGGACCGAGTGGGACCCACAAACTAGGGTGGGGTGGTAGATTCGATGTAGGTTGGGTAAGGCTACATGGATACCACATGGGATCCTGGAGGATGTATATATATGACGTGGCAAGGTCACTAATGTGGCATGTTATTAGTGTGACACGTGGTAGGCAGGAACAACCTTTTTGGATGGCCAAGTGACAAGTTTTTGGATGACACATGGCATCACTAGAGGATTCCACGCGGTAGGGTGATGTCACCCCAATGTTACACGACATCAATAAGACATAGTGGAAATGGGTGATGTGGAGGATTATGTTGATGTGGTGCCTAGGTGGTAGTGACATGTGACAGTTGGAATGGACACTTTTTGACGTTGATTCAACTAAACCCATCTGACACGTGGTAGTGGTTTTATGGTGCCACATGGCCTGGGGGTGCCATGTGGTATTGACGTTGCCAGGAGCCACATCACCATAGAGCTCAGTTCCCCAATGATGTTTTATAATGTATTCTCATAGTGGGGTGTAGTGCTAACAAAATTCATGGTAGAAGGAAGGTGCCATATGGGGAATTTCCATGGTGACTAATGTAAATATCTATGTCATGCCGAAAACGGAGGATGGAGAGAGTAGGGTTCGATCCGGGAACCCTAGGCCCTAGGCCTAAGTGATGCAGACGACGCAGGAAAGGACACGCAGGTACGGGGTTTTGGGTGCAGGCGGACCCAACGAGGCTGTTTTTCTGGTGGGCTGGCGGAGAAGGAGACAGCTGGGATAAAATATTTTCGTTTTCAGTCTGGCGCCAGTTACTGTTACGGTTTGGGCTATAGTGGGGCGTGGTTACCTGGTGGTTTTCTCTTTGAAAATAGTATAGGAGATTTTCTGCTCTGCTTCTTTCACGAGGTCAACTCTTTTGCTTGCAAGCGGTTTTCAGCGCTCTACCCGGGTAACGGTTGTGAGGAGGTGTCAGTTATTATGGGGTTTTGTGTTTTTTACCATGGTAATAACAAATGAATCGGTGGAACTCGACCCAACCCCGGAATATATTCTTTCGGTCTGGGGCAAGGATATCACTAAACAGAATATTGGCAAGTTTTTTGGGCAAGATGACAGACATGCGTCTGCACTGGTCTCGGCTGGAGGTTCGCGCGTTTCTAAAACCGCAAAAGGTTTGTTGGACGAGAGCTGGGATTTGTCAGGCGGTCTCGGCAATATCGGCAAGGGTTCTGAGGAGGAAAACCCTCATGCAAAGCTAGGTACATGGGGAGACAAGTCCATTACTCTACCTAACGGTAAGTCTTTTTCCCCTTCAAAAATTTTTTACCCTTCTGGTGGTCTGGAGGATATCATTAGCTCGTCCCAAAACATTGGGATCTGGAGGCCTGTAGGGGGTATCCATATTGCTGGGAAAGAGGTGGGCGGCAAAAGCAATCTTCCGTCTGTTAACAGGGCTCTCTTTTCTAAAGACTCCCCTCAGAGGTTTGTAGGGGCGGAGGGGTTTACTGCAGGACTTGGTAAGGCTGTAAAGCAGGGGAAGTTTGCTCATTCCCTCGGTACCGGCAAGGTGGTAGAGGAAGGGATTTTGGTGGATGGTGAAGTGGGGAGTCCTGTAGAAGGGCTGATTGAAACCCCACCCGAATCTGGGGTTGTTAAGCCAGCAGTATTTGGAAGTGTTTCGCAAAGGGTGGTAGGGGAACAAAACCCTGAGGTAGGAGACAAGGCTTCGGAGCCAGAACCGCAGAAGACTAGGGAAAAAAGGAAGAAGGCCAAACCCCTAAAGAAGAAGAGCTTTGCAAATTTGGTACTTGGTATGGACGTGCAGGTGCAGGATGTCCTGGAGGTGGCAGAGTGTACTCTTGTGGGCAGAATTAGAGGGCGGCCTGTATCAGGAAAATCCTTAAGGCAGTGGGCGGAGAGACAGTGGTTGGAATCCCCGGCTTCTTCCTTCAAAACCAACACCCTGGTCAAGGGTTGGTTTATGGTTAGTTTTGATAGAAAGGAGGCTCTGGAATGGGTCGAAGGGAGGAACTGGTCTTATGGGAAGCGACATGTTTTCTTCAAGAGATGGTCCCCCCTGTTCAACGTCTCAAAAGAAAAAGTTGAAGAATTCCCTGTCTGGGTAAGGGCCCCAAATCTACCCCCTTTTCTTTGGGCGGATTCTGTGTTCAAATCCATTGGAAACCTACTGGGCACGTATTTGGATGTTGATAGATCGTTTCTCCATACCTATGAAAAAGCTGTGGCAAGGATATTAGTAAGGCTCAACCCGAAGGAAGGTCTGGCAGAATCAATAACATTGCAGTATCAGGAATATGTTTTCGAACAGCCTCTGGACTATGAGCTACTTCCTTTTCGGTGCCACCGCTGTCACGAGTATGGGCATCTGGCGAGGGATTGCCCATTGGGGAAGAGAAGAAGGAGGACTCAAAGCAAAGAAGAGGAGTGGGAGGGTTCTCTGAGAAATACCGAGGATACGGTGGCGGGGTCTGTTCCAAATGAAAATCCTATGGAAGAGCTCTTTCATCAGTCAAAGGAGGGAGAGCATCGGGAAGACGGGGACCCGGTCCGTGCATCAGATGTCCAGCCGTCCTCGGAACCGCCTGCTGCAGAACCGGCCATCGCTCCTGAAGGTGACCCATCCGGTATGCAGTCATCCCCAATCAATTCTTCTTTTATTTCTGCATCAATCGTTGGGGGTAGTCCTATGTTAAACAATTGTAATGATGTCATGCAAAATATTGAAACCCTTTCAGCTGTTATTCCCTCCTTAAATCTGAACTGTGAGGATTATCCCCCGAAATCTCAGGGCCCGGGTCCTTCCTCTTCTGTTTGTCATTACAACCTTAGATCCCTCAGTAAGAAGTCTGTTTCCTCGTCGGAGATTATGGAGTCTGTAGGTGGGTTAGGAGCCGAGGTTTCTAAGAGTTTATCAAAAAAAAGGTAGAGGTCGGAAATCCTATCTATCAAAAGCCCAGTTTAAAGCTATTTTTGATGTGGCAGATGGCAAACAAATGTCGATTCCTGGGGCGCTTAGAGCAGCGAAAACCCCTGAGGCGGTTAAAAAATGATTTTTCTTTCTTGGAATTGCAGGGGTTTAGCCAGTAAACCCAAAAAACTAGCTTTAAAAGACCTTTTTTCTCGTCTCAACCCGGATATTGTGTTCCTTCAAGAAACTTTGGGCAAAAGTTCTGATATTGAATCTGCTCTTCGTTCTTCTTTTCCGGGTTGGTTTTTCATAGCCCTTGATGCCTCAGGCCATTCGGGAGGGCTTGTTGTCGGTTTTAAAGAAGGAAGATTGAAGATGTTAAATTTCTGGGGGCTTCCAAATGTTCTGGGCTTGGAGCTCGTCTCCCCTGATTTTGATATTCCTCTGTTGTTTGTCAATGTCTATGGTCCCTGTCAGGGGAGGGTTTCTTTTTGGAACGATCTCCTCTCAAAAAGTCTGATAAAGGATAAAAATCTTATAATTGGGGGAGATCTCAACTTCTCCCTGGGGACCGCTGAAGCTTGGGGGCCTCTGGCGAGGGAAGATCCTCTGACTGATTTTTTCACAAATGCTCTTCATTCTCATAAGCTGATTGATGTAAATATCATAAAAGCAAAACCTACTTGGAGGAACAGAAGAACTGGGGAGGATAGAATCGCCAAAAGATTGGATCGGTTTCTCATCAGTGAAAGGTTGGCATCCAATATTCCTTTATTCAGACAATGGGTGGGTGATGGGGGGAATTCGGACCATTTTCCCATTTTGCTGGAATTCTCCAAACCCCCTCCAAAGCCGGCTGCTCCGTTCAAATTCAACGCCTCTTGGTTACAGGAGGACTCTTTCAATCAACTCTTCAGAGATACCTGGAGGCATTCGGGGTTTGGTCATTCGGGGAATAAAGGAGCCCTTTTCATGGAAAACCTAAAAAGACTTAAGATAGCAGCCATAGAATGGGCCTCAGTTAGAAGGAAAAAACAAAATGAAGATCTGGTCAGTATTGATGAGGCCCTTCGTGTGTTAGAAGATCCAGAGACCGATGCTTATTCATCCCAGGAGTCGAAAGAAAGAATTCTGGCGCTAGAAAAGAGTAGAGCAAAGATTTTATTAGATAGAGAAGAGGAGTGGAGATTGAAAAGTAGGGCTATATGGCTGAAAGCGGGGGATGAAAATACAAAATTCTTCCATAACTATGCAAAGGGTCGGAGGAATGCAAATACCATATGGAAGCTGATGGATTCGGAAGGTAGAGAGGCCTCTTCTTTTGAAGAGCTTTCAAATATGGGAAAGCTCCATTTTCAATCCCTTTTCTCTGATCCTGGGGGGACTTCCTTAGCTGAAATTATTAGAACTGCCCAAGCTTTCCCTCGTTTTGTGGAGGAGGAGGACGCAGAAGACCTCTTCAGAGAAGTGACCAAGGAGGAAGTAGAAAGTATAATAAAATCTATGGCAAAAGATAAAAGCCCGGGGCCAGATGGTTGGACCATCGAATTTTTCTCTCATTTTTTTGAATCTATTGGAGCAGAACTTACAGAAGTAGTGGAGGAATCAAGGAAGAAAGGGGAAATTTATGGCCCGTTTAATTCAACTTTCATTGCCCTCATTCCAAAAAAAGAGGATCCGGTCTCTTTTGAAGATTTCAGGCCTATTTCGCTGTGCAATACTATTTACAAGATCATTGCAAAAATCATTGCGGTTCGTCTGAAACCTATTTTATCCTCTTGCATTTCAAAGGAGCAATTTGGTTTCTTGGATGGGCGTCAAATCCATGAAGCTATCGGGGTAGCCCAGGAAACTATCCACAGCATCAGGCAAGCAAACAAAAAGGGGGCTGTGCTCAAAATCGATCTTTCTAAAGCCTATGACAGGATCAGCTGGACATACCTAAGGATGCTTTTGACGCATCTAGGCTTTAAGGTGGAGTTTATAAACTGGATCATGGGATGCATATCAAATGTAAGCTTTGCTGTTCTGATCAATGGGGCTGCCTCTCAATTTTTTAAAAGCCAAAGAGGTTTGCGACAAGGCTGCCCTCTTTCTCCTCTGCTCTTTCTCCTAGCAGCAGAAGGACTAAGTAGGTTGATTTCAAATGCCAAGAGATCAGGTTTGGTCAAAGGTTTAGAAGTTGCTGTAAATTTGTTCATAACTCACTTACTTTTTTTCGATGATATTTTATTATTCACAAATGGGAACATAAATGAAATTAAAGAGATTAAATCTATCCTTGATCTGTTCCTGAAAGCTACAGGGCTTCAAATTAATGATAGAAAGTCCCAGTTAATATGCGAAGGTTTCAGTAGACAAGAGGAGATCCTGATTGCATCTTATCTGCCTTTTGGAATCTGTAATATGGAGCAGCCGTTCAAATATCTTGGTTTCTGGCTAAAACCATCCTCTTATAGGAAGCAGGACTGGAATTGGTTGGTGGCAAAGATCGAACAAAAAATCTCTCACTGGAGCTTCAAGTGGTTATCGCGGGCAGGTAGACTTACGCTGGTAAATTCTGTTCTTCAGGCAATTCCGGTTTTTTGGGCTGCATTGACTTGGATCCCCAAAGGGATTCTCCATAAAATCAAACAGATTTGTAGCAGGTTTCTGTGGTCGGGGTCTAAGGAGGACACAGTTCTCCCTTGGGTGGCTTGGGATAAAATTGCTAGGCCGAAAGATTGGGGTGGATGGGGCCTAAAAAGCCCTTTTGACTTCAGTCAATCTCTGGCAGCAAAATCAGGATGGAGAATTATAACCTCGGAGAATCTCTGGACTAGAGTTGTTAAGAGAAAGTATATTGACCCTGTTCCTCTTGAAGAGTGGATTAGGAGCCCAAACAAAAAAGGAAGGAATTGTTCTGTTATTTGGAAAGCCACTACAGAGGCTTTTAAAGTAATTGAACAAGGTTTGGCTTGGCGGGTAGGGAATGGTGAAAGCGTGAGGATTGGCAGGGATCCGTGGGTAGGGTGTAGCGAAGGTTTTGCTCTACCTCCTGATTTGCTCATTCACCTAGATGATAAAGGAATCAAAAGCTTAAACCAGATAGCAAATATGGAGCAGTCATCAATATGGGGGCAGTCTTGGAAATCCGAAGATGATTTAGGATTAGATCCCATATGGAGGAATGAATGGCAGCTCTTTCTTCAGGAGCTTAGAAGATCAAATGTTAGACTAAAGGACAATCCGGATTCCCTGGTTTGGGCTCATTCTGAGACAGGTTTATACTCTCCAAAGGCTGGGTATAACTTTTTGATGAAGAAAAAGGGATGGGACCCTCCTGTTTGGTGGGCAAAGCCTTTGTTTAAACTGAAATGCCCCAAAAAAGCTAGGATTTTCTTCTGGTGCGCTTTAAAAAATAAGATCCCTTCATGGGAGATTCTTCAAGCTCGTTTTAAGCAGGGTCCTGGCAGATGCCCTTTATGTTTTGCAGACTCAGAATCCATTCCGCATCTGTTTCTCGCCTGTCCTTTTACAAGGCAAGTCTGGAATGAAGTGGAAAAGCTTTTGAACGTCAAAGTAAGGTGGGAGGGGGAAGTTTTGTCCAATGCCTGGGAATACTGGTGGAATCATTTTCATGTGAAAAATCTGAGGAATCTTCCCCCCATCATTTGCTGGGGCATTTGGATCGCCAGGAATCGAAGTATCTTTAGAGAAAAATCCACCCCCGCGGCAGCTATTGCAATACAAAGCTCTGCCATCCTTGCCAGCATTCCTGAGCCGGAAGGTCCCTCTAAGTCAGATCTCCGGAAGGAGATTCATATTAGAGATGGGATTCCATGGGCTTTTTTTGACGGAGCAGCCCAAAATAACTTCACTGGAGCCGGGATTATTATTCACATTAGCCCCTCTCATTCACTAAAAGCCTCAGTGGGTCTCGGTTTGGGTACAAACAATTTTGCAGAACTCTCAGCCTTGAAATTACTCCTTTGCTGGCTCATTCACAAAAATATCCTTACAGTTCAGATTTTTGGAGACTCGCTGAATGTTGTAAACTGGGTCTCTGGGAAATATAGATGCCAGCATTATGTGTTGTTGCCATTATTAGAAGAAATTCAAAATTTAAAGTTACAGTTTGATGTTTTTTCCATTGATCACATCTACAGGGATAGGAATGAAGAGGCCGACAGGTTTTCTAAAGAAGGTTTGCAGCAAGCTGTGGGCACATGGAGAATAACTGAACAGTACCAGGACCAGATCCGTGTGTCGGATCCCCCCCCATACTCTTAACTTTTTTGTCCATATATATATGCACTAGTTTATCAGTGGTTTTAGATGATACTGGTGGCATATGAAAACTATGTCTCTCTGTTTTCTGTTTGCTCTGTTTTGATAGAGCGTTGTAGTGATCTGTGGTTTATTTTGTATACGCTATGGGTTGTTTTCCTTATAAAAGGAGACCCAGGTTCCTTGAGACATGTTCTGATTACTGTTTTATGGCGTGGCTGTTTAGGCCGGGTACAGGACTCATAGTAGAGTTTGTAGGTATCCTGTTGTTCCTACACAGAGGAGTATATGCTCCTTCTCATGCAGATTTTGCAGAATGTTTACTCATATGCTTTGTAACTTTTTTATTCCTTATAAAAAAGTTCGATTTTTTTTCCTTGGAAAAAAAAAATATCTATGTCATGCCACATATGTTTTGGACTGGTACATTCCTAGAGGTGTTGTGCGATGGTGCTATGGTGTAGTGATGTAATGGATTCCATGCTAAACAATGGGTGTGTGGCATAGCCACGTATTCCATGTACATGAGTGTGGTGGGGACCATGGTCACATAGACGACAAATAGCAGAACCCCCCTGGCCCCCCAATCATTCGTTATCTGTTAGGAAGGCAGGGGGAGCCTACTATTAATGTAGGTTGTTGACATGAAGAGGTGGACACATGGAGAATATATGGTAGGGTGAAACCGTGAGGGTTTTATTTATAGAAGTGACAAATTGTGAACCCCCCTCCTTGTTAAATGTTAGAGAGGCAGGGAGGCACAATTAATATAGGTCATTGATCTATTCAGGTTTATTACACAAGGACTTCAAGTTGTGAAGGGTTTAACCATTGGCCATGTGGGTGCCATAAGGTTTTCCCTAACTAGTTAGACTTTGAATGGGAATATCTCTCAATCCAAAGGTCGAATTAAGATAAAAAAAAATTATCATCGTAAAGCTCTTGATGAGCTAGATGCATTGGTGTTATCCAAAGTTAATTCTTCCAACTTTGGGAAAGGAAATTTTGTAACCACATTTCCATAATGAGATCATGGAGTTTGGGTTAGTTAAAAGTAACACCTCCCATCAACTTGGAAAAGTCCAAGGGGGTGGGGGGGAGTTTTATGGGAACATCTAAGTTCTATAGTCATTCAGTGGTTTTATCAGATAAGTGTTGTGCATACTCTATTCTTTATGCTTGTTGATTTTGTATGCACATTATTTTGTTGTTTTGGTCATGTTATACATATAAATTTGGATATGTTATGATGATTATCAGTATCAATGAGAGTGGCATATCCATAATGGGATGGCTTAGGGGTGTTACAAGTGGTATTAGAGCTTACAATTAAAGAGTTTGACCTCACATGTGTATTTATATGCACTAAGGACAATGCATAAATAAGGGGGAGGAGAATGTAATACCCTTGGCTTAATTCTTGAATGATCTTGTACATGTACATATGATACTTAGGTTGGTGAGATGGTATATGTAAATTAGGTTGGTGATCCAAGTTTGTTGAGGCCTACTTACATATGTGTATAAATGTATTAGGTTGGTGGGACAATGTACACAAATGTTTTGAGGCTAGAGTGCTTAAGTGGTTTGGCCCAGGACCCTATGAGGTAAAAGGTCAATGAGCCTAGTATATGTAAGCTATAAATGCACATGTATTAATAAATGACACCATGAATATGAACCGAGGGAAAAAAAATAGTATGGGGGCTAGGACTCCACAAGAGGGAAAGATGAGGAAGGAAACCCAGGGTGGTTCCTGTTGAGAAATCAAGGGTAGCTAGATTAGGGTGATTTCTCTTACTTTGATAAATACTTGTGATATTCTTTTACTTATCTTGATTAGCTTCTCCTTTTACTTGATTATTATTATGTTCTTATCATCAAACTACTACCAAAATATGAATATCGACGAGATAAGAGGACACACAATATAGGATGCTAGTCAGGGCCAAAACCTCTCCTCTTAAGAGGAAAACCCACAATAATTCTTCTCTTCTTATAGAATATCCAAATGACAAATTCTAAGACCTATGACACTTGACAAAGACTCCTCCAAGACCAAGTCAACTTATCCTTTTGATGAGCCTGTCCTTCACAAAGTCAACCCAAGTCAACCTACTCCAAACGTTCAAGTTTTAACCTCTTCTTCAGATTTCGGTCATTGCTTCAGGTCTACAATTTTTGGTTTGCTTGCAATCTTTGCAATTTTGCATGTGTGACTGGTTTAGGGAAAAATTATGATCCTTTACTCCTTCACTTTACTTGATCCTTTTCCTTTGGTAACTCAACTTTCAAACTGATCTCTTTTTGACACTTAATTTCATCTCCTTGACGTGGTTGTAATTCAACCTTGCTACAATTGTAGGAAACCCTAAATTCATCACATGTGTGAGAATATTTAGCCCTAAAACAATCCCTCAATAGTTCATTTTTCCTTTCTTGGTTTCTCCTTTTCTTGTTGTCTATTAGGCTTCTTCTTATTGGTAATTGAACTTTATTGGATTAGCTTTAAATGTTCAAGTGCTTCCTTACATATATGCTTTCCATGGTGGTTGAATAACCTTTATGAGGCCGAATTGACATCCCTTGAAGGTTGACTTGTTGCCTGCTGGCTGACTTGATCTTGGAGGGACTCTTTTGACATTAATTAAATTTATCTTACATAATACAACATGCCCAATGAGGTCTTATATATATGATAATGACTCAATTGACTTCTTGACTCTATGACAAATCCTAGAAGCACTCAATGGGTGCTTAATCTACAAATAAAATTGACCTTGAGAATGAAACCCATGCTAAGATAATAATAATAATAATTTTCTTCCTTTTAACAATATACAAGAATCAAGAGTACATTTCATATTGATGAACAATGAACCTAGTTACATACTTCAAAAGTTCTGAAGCCAAATAACCTTTACTAATTTAATATTCCTAAAGTAACTTTATGGGATGATATTAAAATATATTAAAATGTCATAATATATTTTAACATAATAATATCTATACTGAGCTATAAATACAAGGTAACATAAGGGGACTTATTATTATTTAGCCTTCCTCTCCATTAAATACTACCAGTGGATGCTTGTAGTCTTGGTTCTAAGGAGAAATAAATGATCCTTGGCTATTGTATCTCAAGGACAATAGGTGGGTCTGGGTATGATTTCAATTCTCCTTTGGTTGCCTTGGGAAAGGTTGGAGCCCTAAAGGGAGAAGTGTAGGGATAGATGTCCCCGCATGGGTCTGGAGTGTACTTGGAGACCCTTGAGGGTAGACAAAACTCCTAGAATCCAAAATGCTTTAGACATCCTTGATTGACCTGAGTTGGAAACCCATGGAGAGTAGTGGAAGAACCTGATGGACTATAGGTGCAAATAATGGAGTGCACTACCTTGGATTGTATGGGTTGATCGGGGATGTGATACTATTGGTTGGAGGCTATTAGGGTTTGGTACCTTGGACTTTTTCATATTCAATGCTAGTTATGTATCTCGTTTTATGTAACCATTGACATTGTGGAGTCATCGTCCTAGCTCGAGGGTTACCCACTACTGAGAGGGTTGGAGCAATGCGGTCTATGGTTGGGTGGGACATTCGAGTTCTGCACCCAGTTAGTGGTTTTATAATATAGGTATTAAGCATACTTTGTTGTATATGCCTTATGAATTTTATGCACATTAATATATTGTTTTGGTCATATCTATATCTATATCTCTCTCTCTCTCTCTCTCTCTCTCTCTCTCTCTCTCTCTCTCTCTCTCTCTATATATATATATATATATATATATATATATATATATATATATATATATATATATTCTCTTATGCTATGACGATATCAATATAAATGAGAGTGGCATCACCCCAACAACATAGTTTTGGGATGTTACATATTTGATGGGCACCCCCTCTTTTGTAACTCCTCCTTTTTCCTCTTGTAAAAAGGTAATCACATTAAATTCCCCTCCAATAAACCAAGGATTTCCTTAGTTGGTAGTTCCCAATAGGTTGATAGAATAAACAAGAGACCTCTTTATAGATTAGATAAGGAGGGAATATGCATTTTTTATATATCCTTGTTCCAGAGAACCCAAGACCTTGTATCTTGTTGTAATTAAATTTGGTGCTTCTATTAAGATGTTCATTCTAAGTAGATTAAGATCCCAAAGAAGTGTTAGTCCACCCAATAATTTATCTACATTCACTATTTCTACTTCATAATGTCTCCAAATCTTTTGACCTATACAAGACATGTCCTCCTTGTCGCATTCCTGTAACATCATGATGTTGGGATATTTATGGTTAATCCTTTTTTCTTAAGAGCCTATGCTTCGATGGCACATTAAGGAATATTATATTCCATGGTATAACATTCAAATTAAAATTTGGATTGGTTGGGAAATTACTTCTCCATGAGGACTATGGTTTGGCTAAATCCACTGGAAGAGTGCCTGCTTCTTCCAATTTCTACTTGGTATATTTTCTTCCTTCCTTATTTTCCTCTACTCCTAAGTTTTTCTACACATTTAGTGGGTTGGTCATTTCCCCTAGTTAACCTCATGAGAATGAAGGTTCCATAGAATTTCCACCTTTTTCATTCCCTTTTATCATATCCTTCTACAGTTTTCTCAGTTGTCTCTCTGACATATTATTTAGATGTTCTTCTCCATGCATTGCTACAATCCTACCAAGGCTATGGTATCTAATTCCAGAACATCTTGCTCCATCCCTTGTGTTGAATTGTCTTCTTCTAAATCATGTTGAGTGTCTAAACCACTATGTTTGTATATGGTGTCTCTACTTCTTCCTTGATTATTTACTTTTTTTCATTTTCTTTCTCTATTTTCCTCTGTTTTGGGGCCTCTAGAATTTATTTCAATCTTCTTTTATCCTTAGGTTTGATGGCCCTTTATCTTTGGGTCCTTCTAATTCCACCTCTAAGAGGGCATGAGAACATTTTGTTGCATTATTAGCTTCCATGGTCATTGGTTTGTTTGGCTTCCTTTCTAATTTTTTCTTGCTTGGAACTTTATTGAATCCATCCTTGTCTTGCTCCTCTCAAAATTTGACTAGGGATTTCCATGCTGTTATAGCTCCAAATATCACCCTTGGTATTTGTGATGCTTGGTTTATGGCCTAGGGCAACCCCTAGTTCAAGACTTGGTCCAAATATTTTAAAAACTATGTTTTACTCCCTGTATGCTACTTTGCCCTATGATAAAAGCGTGTACGTGCGGGTTAGTCAATACCCAACCCGCGTATACGTGTTAAAACACTTAGAAAAACTAAATTTCCTTAACTATGGGCAGAGTTCATGGGTTTTACCTGTTGATTACCTCCTAGTGGTCGTGGCCCAACTGTTTCCCAACTAAAAAACTAATTGGGAGAAGTATAAATAGACTTCTATGGGAAGGCCTTAAGGAGGAGAAGAGATAGAGTTATTATACTGAGATTATCCCCTGACTGAGTTTGAAGTATCCCTGTGCTTCAAGCACTTCCCCAAGTTTCAGGAAACCCTTGTTTCCTTGAGTGTTGACCTTCTCCCACTTGCTTGAGATATCATGGTATTGGTTATGGAAGGAGGCTGTTGAAGACTGGGACTGGACGAACCTGGAGGACGGTTTCGCTTTGAGCCCAAAGAAGAAGACTCAAGTGAATTCTCTCCATGTTTACTATAGTTTTATACAATAAAGAGAAACATTGTCTTATTCCTGAGATTGACCTTGTTTATGCATCAGATGTTGTTGTAATTCAAGTATGAATGTCATTTTGATGTATAACTAATAATCTTACTTATATGATATAAAGTTGATTTCATTAAAATGCTTTATCTATATGCTGCTACGTATGTTTGGATTGGTTGATTTGCAGATTCGAAGATCATCAGGAGTTGCAGAGGGTTTGAACCCTTCGGGAACTACCCAAACAAAGGACATCCGGGTATGTTCATCCTTGAATAGTTTGTTTATTTAAGCATGTTTCGTGAGTTGTATGTGTATTTCTTGCTGTAGATTACTCTTGCTCTATTAGGGTTCTAACCCAAAGCCCTAGGGTACTTATTCCCGTAACAGAATTGGCGACTCTGCTGGGGATAGCAATCTTGTTATTCCTCGTTTGGGTTGTTTAGGGTCAATCAAGGCTCAGTTCTTGGTTTGCTTGCTGTGACTGTATTGCCTGCTCCCGTAGGAACTCAGACCTCAAGTATGATCTTTTGGATCAGGCCTTGTTTTTTATTTTTCTTGCAAAACTCGGTATACGCACCTTTCTCTGTTTACAGTAGTGTACACACACTTGTTTCTGTGAAGTGAAACTGCATATATGTGAGTTTCTCTTGTCAGAAGCGCATGTACACACATTTGTGCTTGAACACAATCGCATATACCATTTTTTGCATGCTTTTTTCAAATATTTCTGCCCAGAAATATTTGTTTCTTGGTCTGTTTGGTTTCTGAGTGGTCAGTTTCTGTATTTAGAATTTAATTATTGAGTGAGCTTACTGTTTTGAATTCTCTTCTGCTTTGAAAATTTTTGGCCTAGGTTTGCTTTTGAGTGAGTTTTATGATTTGTGTTTGAACAAACATGACTTCTTATCGAAGTTCTTGATTGTCCTGGTCTTCTGGAATAGTAGATTGTTTTCAATCTTTGTGTCAAGCTTGATTATTGGTCTACTTGCTTTGCTTTCCGTCATTTCGTGGCCTTATACCTTTTCTTGCTTTTTGAAAGTTTCTTTTTGATGAATTTGAAAGTGTTTCTTTCCTAACTTCTAGGTTAGTTTCTCAAAGCTCTTTGGTTGCTTTTGGATTGTTTAGTGCAAGTGAAGCCCTTTTTGTTCAAGTTTTCATTCGTGTTGAATTGGTAACTTACAAAGTTTCCTTGTGCTTTGCTTTCGGTCTTTGAGTCTTTGGTGGCATTTTGAGTGCTTTTGAAAAGTTGTTTTCATTGCTTCTTGAAAAAGAAAAGTTCTTAAAAAACATTGTTTTTGCTTTCTTTTGCTGAGTTTGATTTTGGTTTCTTTGGTTTTGTGAAAGTGAATTGTGATTTTTCGAGATTTGCCTTTCTTATTTGGAGGAAAGTTTGTATTTGAAACTTGCATTCTTTTCAAACACTTAAGTTGGCTTATTAAAAATTATAAACAATTGCTTTCATTTCTTTTTAGAGTAATCTAGAATCTTGCATTATCATGTACACCTTGCATTAGGGTAGTTTTGCATTATTAAAGCATCAATAGTCTTTTTAGTTTTTGTGAGTGTGAAGTCTGCTATAAGAAAAGAAAAGGAAAAAGTTTTTGCTTTATAGAAGTTTCTTAGAACCCAAGTAGAAATTGCTTTTCATCGAAGAACAAACAATTGCATTTCATATAAGTTAGTTTTTCATTAATTTCTTTTGCGTCATACAAACACCATCGGTTTCATTTCCATATTGTCCCTTTGACTTAAAAGAACAACCACTTAAAATCAAGCGCTTAATAAAATAAACTAGAACTTTTTGTATTGTCATCAGAATACACCAACAAGTTTTAGGTTTATTTAGGGCCTTGGATTAGGTGAGAGGAGAGTAAACTCTCCAAGGCCACTCTAAATTGTAAAACATAGAAGTCTGATTAAAGAGTGAAATCCAATAGCGTTAGGGAGACCGGGAAAGCTCCGTGACTGGGAGTTAAGCACAAGGGTTCATGAAGATAAGGACGAGAGATACCCCCTCTCTTACTTGTCGGATCTTACCTCACGACTATTCTACCTGGCTTCTGATACGAGTTGGTGTCTTTAGTTGCCTATCCTAGGGATCCACATAGGTGGCTGTGGAGGGGAATCCCATGGCACCTGAGGTTGATGTTGCATCACGTTCAGCAGTACTTCTAGAGGGCACCCTTGCGAAGCTTGGGGGCTTGCACCGGCAAAGGCTATTGTCTAGAGGTCAACGTAACTACCTCTGATACCTTCGCTAGTAGACCTGGGGCGTAATTACCCCAGTCTATTTTCGGAAGGCCCTTATTATTAACTTTCTTGTATTTTGGTGTCTGGTCCTAATCACCCGGAGCGGAAATACTTGGAAGTTGTTTGATTGCTGATCTCTTTAGGGACATTTTTAGTGTGTGTTCTATGCTCCTAGTCGACCTAGCTTTTAATTTTCTTGAGTCTTTAAGTAGATCTTATAAAAATAATTCAAAGTGGTTGACTGACCATCTCGATGGTCTTGGAGACTTCGTGGGCTTTCACCTATGAGTCCAGAGCCTTCTCCTAGAAGGTATAGGAGTGATTCTGCTAGTGGTTTTCAACCAATGGCAGCAGGCGCATCGGAGATTGATCCTCTGCTTGGGGGCATTAGTTCACAAGATAGACCTGGTACTACCACAGAGTTAGAGAGGAACACACCAGTTCTTTCTCGAGTACTCTTCCAGTCGAAAGATAGTATTGAAGTAGAAGAGCTTTCAGAGTCGGTTGTGGCTCCGAATTCTCCTCTCCCTCCTGATCATCTAGACATATTGCTATACATTGGAACTCCAACTCATAGGCCTTCAAGCCCAAGTCCACACACATCTATCCCTTCAATGACCACTGTTGGAAGCATGGCGTCCACCACGAGTGTTGCGAGCATGCAGACTCCCATATCTGTGCAAGGGGGAGGAACTATTTCCATCCCTTCTAACACTCCCAGCACATCCTTATTTGGGTCTACTTCCATTCTGTCGATGAGTGGAAGTTCTCAAGCTAATGCATCTAGTTTTGTATTTTTCCCTTTTGGGATGCCCTCTCAAGGTATTCCTTCAATTCCGTTGAATATACCATCAACTGCCTCCACATCCATGATGAGTGGATCGGCTTCTTTTCAGGGTTTCCCATTTGGAAGTGGTCATATACCACATTCCAATCCGATAGTAGGGTCTATGCCTTTTCCTTTCACAAGTCAAGGCAGTAACCCCTTTCAGAGTTGGACAAACCCTGCGGTTAGTGGGATAGGGGCTGGGAATCAGTTTTTTGGCCAACAAGGGAATGTGTTGTATTCCTCGGTTAATTCATTTCAAAGTTTTCCACCCTTAGCTAACGCTTGGAACCCTTACTAGGGGCTGTTAGCTCCTTACAATACTTCGTTAGGGGGAAACTTTACCGGTTATGGAGGATTTTTAGCTGGAGTTGGTCAAACTCCGAATTTTGCTGGACCATAAGGGTCACCTTTTGGTCCAGTAGGTTCTACCAGTTACTTCAGGCAACCTGGTGCCTTTCAAAATCCAGGTCATTCTTTTCAGACTTTTGGGAACCCCACCCAATCTGGGTGGAATCCCCAAGGTCCTCCACGACTTCCTTTTCTGGCCACGCTTAATCTGCTAGACTTAACTAAGTTGACAAATGATCCAATTAGATACAATCTAGCTTGGCCTCCGGTCCCAACCAAACTTCCATCAGATATTCCAAAATTCGAAGGGAAGAATGGTGAAGACCCGACCATGTAACCACGTTCCATTTATGGTGCTCATCCAACTCCCTGATCAATGATTCAATCAGGTTGAGGTTATTTCAGTGCACCTTAACCGGGAATGCGGCTAAGTGGTATATAGAGTTTCCAGGGGAACTTTTACTTCTTTCACTGATTTGGCTAACATTTTCTTAAACCATTTTTCAGCTGCTTGTCCGTTATGAAGCCGGAACTGAGCTTTTGGCCAATTTTCATCAGGACACGACTACTCACATTTCAAATCATATCCAGGAATGGAGACGTAGAAAAAGGGTTATCAAAGCCAAAATTCCACCAGAATTTTGTCTTGAATGGTTTCTAATATCATTACAACCCGAGATCTCCAAGGATGTTTCTCTTTCCGGTGTTTATTCGGAAGAGCAAGCTATCTTTCACACCCAGTAGTTAGAACTGATATATTCTTAGTCTGGGACTCTTCAGAAAATCTTACCTGATGCTCCTAAATCCACGGTTGATGTAGCCAAATTGAAGCCAAGCCCTCATGCTGATGGTATAGTTGGATTGGTTGATGCAAATACAATGAACCCTTTGAACCAATTGCAGTAATTGTCTCTACAAACTGCTTCTTCTAACCAGGTTGCACTGTCTACAACTTCACCTTCCCAACCTTCTTCCATAAACGCCATTCAGACTTCTAACCTGAAAGGAAATCAACAATCTGATGGGAAGAAGAAGGGATGAGGTAAGAAGAAGAATCAAGAAGGGAAGGGTAATGCAAACAAGCCCGACAATGGTGCTAATGAGGGTAGAAATGAGTCTAAGAAGAAAGTTAAATTTCCATGCAAGTTATGCAATGGAGATCATTTGACTCACCTCTGCCCCAAGATTCAAGATGCTCAGTGCTTGTTAGTGCAGCAAGGGTCTTCTAGCTCCCAAGCTGTCCTGACTAACCCTTTTCCCTAAGGGAAACAATTACTTGCTGGCACGAACTCGAATGCTGGTACCTCTGCAGGGGGCAACCAAGAAGGGGAGAATTCCTCAAATGTGTATATGATGAACTCGCATGTCGACGTTGCCACATGCGCACGCGATTACGGTGAAACAGAAACATCTAAGGAAAAATTTGTGCCCGAAACCTCAGACCCGCTTCATATTGAGCGACCCTCTGTTGAGTCTATACCTCGGATACTGAAAGGTTTTGCTAAGCACTCGATGATTAACCCTAATGCTAGGGTAGCCCAGAACTACTCGATTGTAGAAGATCTAGCTCAAAGTCCATGTGCTATGTCTGCATTGGAGGTACTCTAGTCATGTCCTACTCAAAGAAGTGCTTTGCTTTTGGCAATCGGGGCAGTAGATCCAAAAAATTCTTTAGTGCTCACTTTTGATATGCTCAATGTCAAAAAGAGACTTCCTCATCATATGGCTTTCCAGATAAAGTCTACTTACCGGAAAACCAATATTTTTCAGACAATTATAGATGAGGGAGCTTCCACATGCGTAATGTCTATGTCATGTTGGAAGGAAATTGGATCACCTTCAACTATTCCTTCACCGACTCTCTTAACAGCATTTGATGGTCATTCTCATAGGCCACACAGAATTATCTCGGCTTTTCCTATTTGTGTTGGAGGGAAGGTCATTAATATTGAGGTAGAAATCGTTGATGCCAACCTAGATTACAACCTCCTCTTGGGAAGAAATTGGATTTATGAAATGGACGCCATAGTTTCATCTCTGTTTCGCATCCTTTGTTTTCCTCACGAGGGGAGAATTGTTAAAATTGATCAATTAGATTATTCTCCGGGTGATTCTCATGCAACTTCGGATTCTACCGTTCCATTGGTGGATAATCCTCGTCAACCTATAGAGAATTTAGGAGTAGGGATGTACTCTTCCTTGATGGGTGTGTTTGATCTTCCCCCTCCTACAGCTAGAATCGATACAATTTCATCCTCCAAGGGCCCTTTGGACCCTTGGACCTTACCTTCATCTACGACCACATTAGACGGAGGGCAGGTTGATGGAATGGTATTTCCTATGTCTGCAGAAGAACTTAGCTATCAATCTATCGTTGACTCTGCAGACAACCATCCGACTCCTTTTTCTGTGGAGGAGTTAGATGGTGATGTGGCTCCAGCTTGGAACCTTGACTCCACTTCTGCTCTGGATTGCTTAGATACAATTTTACCATCGGAGGAAGCAATATTAGAAGCATTGACGATTGTAGATCAACCTTTGGAAGATTTACATCATCGTTCATATTTTCTTCCTCCTTTGCCGAAACTCGAATCCAGTTTCTACAATCTGCTTACTAGTGATGTTTGTACAGTGTCAAACCCTTTGGCTCCAACACATTTATCTGCCGAAGGTCATATGTCGATTAGATCAAGGATCGTACCTAAAAACATCTCTAGGAACAAGCTGGCGAAGCCCCCTGATGGGCTCTACCTTAAGAAGCATTTTGCTTAGGTTTCGGCCGAGCAATTACTTCTTTGTATATATTATATTTTTGTACATATTTTGTGGGGCATTTTGTGATATCAATCATTCACCAAGTTAAAAACAAACATAAAAAATTTGGAACTATATGTATATATATATATATATATATCATAAAACTACCCATGTGTACATAAAGTGTTAAAAAATAACATACAAAATCAGGAATAAATGCCCATAATCATGTCTAGTCTATCTATCGACCCGACTCAGGATGAGTAGCCAAGAAGGTAATTACTGCATTGGCCACACACCGAAGTATGTGGACCCAGTCCCGTGGTACTCTTACCACACGGCGCTGCATCTCCTCAGGTAGGTCCTCTATGGCTACCATCGGTACCTGGTGAGTCAATCTCACCAAGTTTCTTTGGACTGCATATAAGACCCTCTATGTCTCAGCAGCTACCTCTTCGGCACCTCTTCCGTGACTCCTATGCCGCGGAAATCCATCTAGTCTTATCTGACCCACATCTGGAATATGATCATTATGTCAGTATTTTAATCCCATAAAAAATATTTCTAAGTTCATTTTCATATTTAAAAAACATAAAAAAAATCTTAAGAATTGATAAAAACTTTAAAAATTGCTACCTATGTCTCCCCATGTTGCGTTTGGTGGTAGCACCAAGTCTAGATCTCCTCGGAAATCCATACCAACATAGGGATAGTCATCCACAGCGATGATTTGTTGTTCCCACTAGGTGAAGAACTCATCATCGAATGCAGTCCTCGGCACGTCCCCACCTCCAAGGCATTTCATCAAGTCAGCCCACCTACCCATCCGAGGATCTCGGGGGCTACTGATTGAGACAGATACTTTGGGACACAGCCTAGGTACCTTCTCGAAGAAGAAGGAGCATAGAATAGTACCGTATCTGAAATTCTTGGTCTTCCCTTTCTGAATAGAGGACAGCTGGCTCTTCATGTTGGCAAGAAGAGGTGTGCACCAGTCGAAAACCGTAGTAAGGCAATCCATGGCCAAGATCATGGATACTCGTGAAGCTTGGTGCAATGAGGCTGATCCGTTTATCCTGGCTATGGTGAACAGTATGATCCTCAGAGATAAACTTTCTACGTGTTTTATTGGAATCTGACTTCCAATTTTTTCTGGATGCCCAAGACAGTATATGTGTACGTAGTCTTCTACTGAAAGACTACCTCATGTCTAGCCAGTCGAATGCACAACCTCTCCTCTCCGAGAGAGACCAGTGATAAAGTAAATATCCTCCACCTCTATCCGCAAAGGCATCTGATCAATCATAAATGCATCATCCTCAACACTCCAATAGTGGATTAGCATTTCAAGCAGACGAGTGTTGGCTTTCATGTTGGGCATTTTGAAAAATTTCAACAAGCCACATCCCCTCAATGCATCTAATGCCTGTTGGTCATTCATAACTTCATTATCAATTGTGGTATGCTCCCTCTCTCTCCATGTGATTGTCATCCTAAAAAAAAAATGAGTTTCAACTGTTATATTTTTGTATTTAAATTTCAAACCGCATATACGTAGGTTCCTTTTACACGCAGTCGCGTGTAGGGCTATCATATACGTGGGTTGATAACATCCAACCCGCATGTACGCCAAGTTGGAATTTTTAACATAAATTCCTACGGTCAAACCTTAATAAAAATTTCTAAAAACAATCACAAAGTAATGCAATCTTGAATTGAGGGTTGCATGTTGATTTTGATCCAATTTGAACGGTACAATTCTCCGGTGGGAAAGTTTGCTCTTTTTTCTCCATAGCTTTTGCTCTCAACACAAATGATAGAAATGGTGAGTCAAAAGGTCATTTTATAACTTTGAAATTGTCAATTTTTTTCAAAACTTGATTTTTTTTCATCTCATGAATCTTTTAACTTGTGAGCTTGGATTGTCGGGAATAGGTTGTTTTTTCAGGGTATTTTGGACATTTCTTCGAGATCTTTTTTGGTTCCATGACCACTGACCCGTCATGGCAGGTATCATTTACTCACTAGCATATAGGTTAGGGAAACCATTTTTTCCATTGCATCTTGCATACTAACCTCCATTTGTCGATATACTTGCCATAAGGTCGACCCCATCGTTTCTTGGTTAGTAAACCATGTTCACTCACCAATTTTTAAATCATGACATGATGGTAGAGCCATCCTTTACATGGGCATTGTAGTTAGCACCTCACTAACATTGGTTGCCCATGTTGTTATATTGAGTAGGCTCAGGAGTCCTCTTTAGTCCCGCCATGACTTGTGCGTTAAAGACTCATTTCTCTTTGCTTCTTCGCTTCGTTCTAGCCTTACAACCTAGAGGCTCCTTTGTATTGAGTTGTACTATTGCATTTCATTTTGACTATTTTCACCTTTTGGCCTTGAGCTGGCTTCACTTGGACTCGTGTTTAAGCCACTTATTTGACCATGTCTTCTGCAAACTCAAACCTGCAATCACTTAGCTTCTGCAACTTGACACACCCTTTGATCCGTGGAAGGAACAGCCCTTTAAGTGTCCTTGACCAATTTTGCCTCCCTGTATTGAGCATAGGACAGTTCCCATCCCAGGAACTAGATCATCTGTTTCACTGACACTCGTTCTTTCCACTGTACTATATCATTCTTTTATTCTTTTTCCAGCTTAAAGAAAAAGACAAAATATATATATATATATATATATATTCCAAAAAGAGCGGGAACAGGACAACATTTCCATATATTGTTGGCAGCTAGAGTCAATCATGTCGCCCTTGAACACAACACTCAAAAGAAAATCTCTCCTCCATTTTTGGGCGGGATTTAGTTTGACTTAGGTACGCCTTAACCTTGTTATTGAGTTAGTTCTCCTCTGATTGGTTATCTCTTCCAATCATATGGAGAGTTCGCTCGTGCCTCCTGCATGACGAACTTATACAGAGTTATCATATGCTGCCACATAGTCATCATTGAGTCGTGCTTTTGTTCAAGGGAAGTAAACCTGAGTCAACCTCTCTGTGGTGTCTCTTGACCTATTTTTCAGTCGGCCATCCTTGGTTGTCAGTGTCTTGTTTATCATCACATCAGTTATATTGGTCCTTTGCTCGTGCCAGTTTGAGAAGGTCTCCATTGACTTCTTGCTGGCAGGTCTTGTCCTTATCGACGACGACATATTACTCTGAGGGCAGGCCTAGAGCCGCACCCTAGCCCTATTTTCATTATTGATAAGTCACCTTGTGCTCAGCATCGATCAGTATCATGGGTGTTTGACTGAGTGGTTTACCTTGTGTTCGACATCAACTTTCATTATCACACATTGGGATTTGTGCAGTGCCTTGGTTTCCATTTGACCCTATTGGTGGATTCCTTGCCTCTGTGTCAGCTTTCATTATTGGTTGGTTCAGAGGGTTTCTATCGTGCGCTAGCTACATCTTGTGCATGCCAGAAACGTGCTTCGGTTGGGTTACTACATTTTTTCGTCCGATTCCTTCCACACTATTGGCCTACGAGTTACACTCGCACTAGATTGATGAAGGATGCCTTAATGCCTTCCTTCTAGTGGATCTTTTCCTATCGACTACGACTCATTGCTCTGGGACAAAGATCTAGAGTCCATTTGGCAGTACCTTGGGGTTTGCAGTCATCAGTGGCAGATCCCTTCACTATCGACAGTGGGAAACCATCATTGTCCCCTGATTGATAGATTCTTCCAGGTGTTCGACTTCAGCTCATTCATTCGCACTTGTTAGATTGTACTGGGTACCTTGACTCTCATTATCATTATCGGTGAGTAGTCTCGCATTTGTTAACGATATACATCAATGACCGATAATCAAACGATTTCTCACATGGTCGACTTCAGATCATTTATTCCCATTGTGTAGAAATGTACCACGGCAGTCGGTGAAGACCTCGGGTTGCATCAGCATTCTTTGGTTCACTTGTCAGTTGCTCCTGTTGTTGCTAGTCGACACCATCCACATTATATGTTGCAGTCCTTCACAGCGACATCTTATATGTTGGCATCCGAGTTGCGATGTAGTATCATCTTATTCCATCATGTTCATTTGGTACTATTGGGATCAGTTTTTGACATCAGTGATCAGCTTCATTGATCATCTTCTTATATGTGATATTCAGACATGTACTTGTTTGATCACGATCAGATGATCCATTATGTACTTTCAGTTCTTTATACTTGTATACATAGTGGATCCGCTTGTACTTGATATGCGGACATGCTTTACTTTCTCTGAGCATGGGTATGCCCACCTCAGGGAACTGTTTCAATCTGATCTTCTTTTTTGATGGCTTGGCAGGCTGAAATCTGGTGAAGTCCTTCTTAGTTTCGACAGGTTTCCTTTCCATATACTTAATACATTTTGGCCATCATGTACCCCTTTTGACCTGATATATTAGGGGGCATTTGTTATAGCTCCAAAAATCACCCTTGGTATTTGTGATGCTTGGTTTATGGCCTAGGGCAACCCCTCCTTCTAGACTTGGTCCCAATATTTTAAAAACAGTGTTTTACTCCATGTACACTAATTTTCCCTGTGATAAAAGCGTGTACACGCAGGTTAGTCAATACCCAACCCATGTATATGTGTTAAAACACTTTAAAAAATTAAATTTCCTTAACTATGGGCGGAGTTCACAGGTTTTACCTGTTGATTACCTCCTAGTGCCTGTGGCCCAACTGTTTCCCAACTAAAAAACTAATTGGGAGAAGTATAAATAGACTTCTATGGGAATGCCTTAAAGAGGAGAAGAGATAGAGTTATTATACTGAGATTATCCCCTGACTGAGTTTGAAGTATCCCTATGCTTCAAGCACTTCCCCAAGTTTCAGGAAACCCTTGTTTCCTTGAGTGTTGATATTCTCCCACTTGCTTGAGATATCATGGTATTCGTTATGGAAGGAGGTTGTTGAAGACTGGGACTGGACAGACCTGGAGGATAGTTCCACTTTGAGCCCGAAGAAGAAGACTTAGGTGAATTCTCTCCATGTTTACTATAGTTTTCTACAATAAAAAGAAACGATGTCTTGCTCCTGAGATTGACCTTGTTTATGCATCAGATGTTGTTGTAATTCAAGTATGAATTTCATTTTGATGTATAACTAATAATCTTACCTATATGATATAAAGTTGATTTCATTAAAATGCTTTATCTATATGCTGCTATGTATGTTCAGATTGGTTGATTTGCAGATTCGAAGATCATCAGGAGTTGCAGAGGGTCTGAACCCTACTAGAACTACCCAAACGAAGGACGTACAGGTATGTTCATCCTTGCATAGATTGTTTATTTAAGCATGTTGCTTGAGTTGTATGTGTATTTCTTGCTGTAGATTACTCTTGCTTTGTTGGGGTTCTAACCCAAAGCCCTAGGGTGCTTATTCCCATAACACATGGGGAGTTCTCTCCATTCTTGGGACATTCCTTAAACAAATGGCCATGATCATGACATTTACTACACTTTAAGGGATGTATTCATGATCTAAAATTTGGATCCACTCCTCATCCTAGTAAGAGATAGTAATTAAGTCTAGAAGAGCTCTTGTTGCATTCACATAGAAACTTATTCTTACATAGGATGTATAGCACCCAATTTTTTTTAACTTTGACACTTTTACAAAGGTTCCAAGGCCTAGACTTTTCAAGGTCTCTTTCTCCCAAAATTCTTATATGAGGAGTACATCAAAATCTAGACCAATTCCTCTGTGAAATCCCTCTCCTCTGGTGAGAACTTCTTAGTCTAATACATCAAGTGGATTCTTATCAAATTGAAGAGAAAAGATCCTTTAAATATCTACATTCAATCCTTAGTGTATACACATATCATATTGAAAAAGGCCTTTGATCATTGTTTTAAATTGATTTGACATTTTGGTTTCCAATAGATGCTCACCCATTCTATTAGGACTTTTTTAGAGGGAAAAATGCCCATAAATTTTCCTGTTATAGCGTGATCC
Source organism: Pinus tabuliformis (assembly GCA_031772625.1). Lineage (NCBI taxonomy): Eukaryota > Viridiplantae > Streptophyta > Pinopsida > Pinales > Pinaceae > Pinus > Pinus tabuliformis. The sequence goes on along the minus strand of CM062809.1, from coordinate 826,884,629 downwards.
TCCAACCTACCACCCATTTCTTTCTCTGTCGAGGTAGTCCTAAATCCCTTATCATTGTATATTTGAATGATTTCCCTACCTTTAGAACTTGTGCCCCCACTATCTCCATTGGCATGTAGGCATCTTCTACTACTATCTCCATTGGCCCATAAGACTCTACCATCACTTAAAAATGTTTCTTAGAATTTTGATTTACTTTATGTCTCAAATTCATCACCTACCCTTAGCTGCTACCTGATGATCTTCATATCACTCATTTATTATCTTTAAATTTTTATAATTAATCATAATTTTAATCCATCTTCTATATAAAAATTGTTAAAAAAAAAAAAAAAAAATCCCTTATAATTAATTCATAATAATTAAAATATCCATTTCAAACATTAAATATTTCTAAACATTAAAATAATTTATATCTAAAATATTTACAACAACAACAAAAGATTATGTTTTAGTTATATTTAAAAGTCAAAATCTTCTATAAGAAACAATTTCAATATGGTGAAGATGCTTGATGGGAAGCTGTTGGAGCACGAGGACGAACAATCTGTAGTAGTGGAGGGTTATAAAATTGCTCACACCACTACCACATGGCTGGAGGAGGAGGAGGATGAGGAATAGAGATGAAATGTCTGTAGTTGAGCTAGAGATGGATCACCCCTAAATATTCTAATTTGCGATGAAAGGTACTTTTGATTAACTCAAGAAGATGAAATTCCTTTTTAAGGAAATTCATTATAGTTATCCCTTTGATAACCAACGTCTTCTCAGGGGCTGCCCTATCTTACTCTTGATCTCAGTAATTTTCTGATTATATATCTCTTGTGTAAACATCTCCCCATTGGGTCCTCACAAATCCGGTAACCCAGATTTTAGAAGCTTATCGAATTCCTCATTGAAAGCAACCACCTCTTTTTGCAGCCTAATAAGACTTTGTTTTGCTCTGGCTCTAGCTTCTTCCTTCGAAATTACATTAGAAATATCTGCCACCGCACCCATTCTATCAACTATATCCAGTGGCCTTAGCTCATCGATTGACCTCTCAGTTAGGAAGTGAATGTATTTCTTAGCATACTGAGAATTAGTTATGCTTACCTGTTTTTCATTGAGGAGAGAGGGAGCACATTCTGCATTGAGACTTTTTTGGTCATGTATCAAGGCTATTTGTTCCCAACTAAGGTTGATCTAGTGGATGATCTCATCTCATATCAACTGTATAGTCTCAATAAGAGCCATGTTCCCTTTGAGCTTGGCCTTTAGTTCCATATTTTCTTGAGTGGCAATCTGTAGATCTCTAGAGACCTTGTCTGCATTGGCATTAGAATACTGGAGTTATTTCTCTTTCTGAACTACTTGGGCTTTGGCAGCATCTAGATCCCTCTAAGACTTCATTAAATCCCCTTCAGAGAGTTGCAGCTCGGTCAATGTCTGAGTGAGGCGCTCAGTGGGATTTTGAGGGTCCTCAGGAATTACTATCATGTAGATATGTTATAGACATTTTTGTGCCTTACAGCTATAAGCATGAAATGTCCATAATCCAAGGGATCCAAAGTCCCTAAAAGTGTTGTTCCTGCCCCTAAAGGAACAAGGTCAACCAATGACAGCTTCTCCCAGAAGTTCTCCACCAAAAACCACTCAGAACTAGTCAAATCAGGATCAATTCAGAAGCTCCACTAGCTGCCTGCGTTGCAAAGCACCCAAATACACTGGCTAGGTGCGTTGCAATGCACTTGAATGCACTACCCAGGTGCGTTGAGCGGGAAATGACAAGTGGTAGAGTCATTCAACGAGGTGGAAAGACCATGGAAGCTTCCAGAATCTTCTCCAATGACACTTGCCTCACTGAATTCGACCAAGTGATGAGTAAGAGGCTCTCAGCCTCCAAGTGGAAGCAAGAACTGACAGAGAGAAGCCACAAGTCAAAACATAAGCTGACTCATCCTCTCTGCTTACATCTATATATGGATCCCTCATCCCAGAGATCCGGAGGCTGGAATTTTGTACTTTGCAGAGAATTGTTGTTGGTTTGAGATTGAGATTAGTACATTGGGTGATTTATGCTTTGTTGGAGGAGAGGAAGGGATTTCTTTGCTGGGAGGTAGATGCTGGATCAGGACTCACTTGGTTGTATCTCCTCTTGGAATTTCTTATCATATCAATAAAATTATTTGAGTTTCTCCTACATGCTGTGTATCAATGATGCTTTGTTATATTTGCATGTTTAGCTTAATCTGATCCTGAGCTTTTTATGAATGTATATCTATATCTTCGTGTAGTTTCTCTCTTCTGTGATCTTGCAGGAATTCGGTGAAGCTGGGCCGGTAAGGGAGCAGGGAGCTGGGAGCTATTGAAGAGAGGAGCGATTGGATCAACAAACTAGCGAAAGACACAGGTTAGTTACATCCTTTCTCCTCATTTACATCTCATAAAGAAGAATACTCAAGTAGTTTTCCTTGTTTGTTGCTAAGGCACTATCACACCTTAGAGTGGGATAGGGGCGTTCTGAATAGATACTTTTCCCAACAACAAATTGGCGACTCCACTGGGGACCGTATCTAGTTAGTTTATTTGTGTTTCTATTGTTGTTCTTCTCATAAACTTAGGAGTGGCGAATCGAACTACATTTGCCATTTACAAATGCAAAGTAGAGATCTGCCACTCTAGTCCATTCACTGGGCCTGTTTATGATCTGAACAGCTGATCCAAAAATGCTCTAATTGCCCTTTGTGATAGCTCTTAGTCCTCCTTTAAATCATCCTTTTGTTTGTACCTTATTGATAGCTTTTATCCGGCCAAAAACTTTAGATCAAACTGCAAACCGTGACCCAGAACCCGGAGACAATTCTCGTTTCTGCTTCAGCGCAGGCTCTGTGAAGAAACTCTGCATTTCAACGCAGGTCCTGAGAGGGCTACCTGCACTGCAATTCAGTTTCTCTGTGCAACAGGTGCGCTGATCAGCCTTTGCCCTGTGCAGCTGTGGTTCTTTGCATCCTTGTGTTCAGTTTTATCTCTTTTTTTGCAGCTTGTTATCAGTGTGTGTACCTATCTGAAAACCCCTTTTCTTTGCCTTAATTCCGCCTCAGTTGTATAAAAGAAACTGTATTTGTTTTTGTGTATTTGTTACATCATTTGCAGTTTCCCATTACAAAAGTAAACTAGTCATACTGTCGCCCTTAGATCTAGACCTGTCGTAAGTGTCGTTTTGATCTTAGGAGTAAATTTGTTTGCTGTTGACAGTTGATTGCGCTTTTACTTTTGTCTTTTGGTTTGAATTTATGAATTTCTAGTGTCGAAACAAGTGTTTACTTCAAAATCATAAAGTGTCGTAATCGTCTTTTTGATTTCAAAGAGAAACTTGTTTGTATTTTCACTTGAAATCGAATTCAAATTTGTACAACAGCTTTCTTTTTAGGCATCAATATTAAGAAAGTGAAAACAAATACATGCATTTGTGCATTTGCATTTTGACAGTTTGCATGCTTTGATTTAGGAAAAGTGCATTTACAGTGTGCTCTATGCTCTTTGAGAAAAGATTGTGTCTTTCTTTTCCCCTTGTAGCTAGGATTTTCATTGTTGAAAAGAGATAAAAGCTTGCTTATCATCTTTAGACTGCATTTAGGAATTGTATCTACATCTCGTGGTAATCCAAAAAGGCAAACTTCTAAGAAAGATCAGCCTAAAATAAATTGAATGAACTTAACAACGCATTGGAACTTAACGCACAACATAGAGGTCTAGGCTAGAGACGTGTTCCGGCGTCGTAAAACCTAGTGACTGTCGGCCTCACTGATGGTTGGGTGATTCCTCCTGAGAGACGATAAGCGCCAGTACGGATTGTACTCCCACGTACCGTCGAGTATATATTGGGAGACCCCTATAGGCATAAAACCTTTATCCATAGGAAGCCGTGTCGACCGCCCTACTGATCGCAATGCACTGAACACAGCATTCGGGAAGATTGACCGCTCGTACCTTAAAAAGTATTCTGCGGTTTTGCGATTGGTTTGGCACACCCTCTACATAGAACTCCAGAGCAGTCCCTTTCGTTCCTTTTCAGACTCCTTAACGGAAAAGGTCCATCTGATCACTTGTCACTTCAGGCTCATTAAAAATCGAAGGAGACTAGAGTCATCTTTTGCTTTTTCTCAACTCTTTAAAATTGAAAAAGCGAGTTGTGTCCAAGCGTCATTAAAATTTATTTTAAACAGAATATTCATACCCTTTTTCCGCGTTGATCTTTAGGTTGAGAAAATGGAGCCTACCAACCAAGGAATTCCCCTTGGTGGAAATCCTAGCCCCTTCTCCTCTTGGGGAGATGTTGGTGCACCCCATATGGCCACAATGTCGCTTCCAGGACTGACAATTGGCTTGCCGGTCTGACTCTTCTCAACCAATGTCATTCAGAACACCACTATTCCTGAACAGTCGAATCAGCAGTTAGACCAGTCCAGAGTTACCCACCAGCCTTCTACTTCCTCTAATTCTTCCTCTCCTCCTTCCTCTTCGCTTGATGGGGCTGGCAAAGCCAAAAGTCAATTTCCTAAGGAGAAGAAGGAAAAGAAGAAGAAAGAGAAGAAGAAGAAGGAGCCAAAAGCGACTGGGGGCAAACGAGTGTCGTCTAACGAAAATCCACACACAGCACTGACCAGGCCTAAATCGCCATGTGTCATTTGCAAGGGTGACCACTTTCACAGAGATTGTCCCTGCATCCCTCGGATACTAAGGGACTGGTCTCCCCGTTTGCACAATCCGGTGGCGTCAACCTCTGATAGCCATGTTGAAAGCACACCGTCAACTAGCGAAAGTGAAGTCCCAGGACAAAAAGGGAGAGCTAGATCTCCCTGTAAACTGTGCGAAGGCAATCACGCCATCCACCGTTGTCCCTTCTTAGACGAGGCTAAAAGAGTCTTGGATGATCGTCCGGTTTCACCGTTACGACTCCCTCCTGGATATAAAAAACTCTTGCCGAGTCCTTCGTTAGTTGAGAATCCAGCTGGCCCGCTCAAGTGGTCAGCTGAAGCGCCGGTCATTGAAGATGAACTAGCTGAATCCATACCCGATGAAAGTCAAAAGGTCGAGGCGGCAGTTGACCCGGTCTTGCCTTCAGAGGTTTTATCTTCGAATGATACAGTCACTGAGGAGAATAAGGATGACACCGTCCAAATTCTCTTCATCAACACAGACTCCGACGAACACGGGGGCAATCCACCCATTCCTTTATCGCAGGAAGGAAGTTCTTCAGAGCGATACCCGGCCGTTTACTCAGTCCCACCACCAAGCAACCTAGTTGTATCCTTCGACTGGAACCAACTAGGCAGACCCCGTTTGCCAGCAAGCATACCATTCCGAATTATCGTCCAAATATACAGAATGGTCATGGCTGGCACCATCATTGATGAGGGGGCATCTGTGAGTATCCTTTCCTCTACTGCTTGGAAAGCGCTTGGTTCGCCATCGCTTTTGCCTGAAATGAGAAATCTAACAGGCTTTGATAAAGGAACCAGTCGACCTTTAGGGATCCTCCCCAATGTGCCCATAACATTGAAAGGGAAGACCGTTCAAATGAGCGTGATGGTCGTTCAAGGACCCTTGGATTATAACCTACTCCTTGGACGAGACTATATTTATTGCATGGGAGCCATCGTCTCCTCACTCTTTAGAGTAATGTGTTTTCCGCACGAAGGAAGAGTGGTCAAGCTCGTGGACCAGCTTTAATTTCCCGGATCACGCATCGCAAATAGTCATATACCGTCTCTAAATGGTCTCTTCACGAAAGAAATGTCTCAACCCACGATCCGTCCTCCCGATGAGCGCGAGTAATTCAGAGGGATATGACTGGAACCCAGGGGGCATGCGTCCTGGTCTGCTTCGGCAGGAAAACTTTGGGTATAAGGTAGGTTTCCACGGGAGAATATGACTAGTCTGTACCCCGTCCGTGATTGGAAGAGGGGTTGTTCTAGAATAAGATTCTTTTGTCAAAGTTATGTGTTTGGCGCTCGTTGTCACTCACCTTTGTCTATCTCGGTAGACATAGCTGAAGAAGTGTTTTGTTTGCTGCGCAAATGAGACAATCTTTGGTAACCTGAAAGAGGTAGGCCTCTCCCGGTTAAACAAATGTTTTTCCTGCAAATTGAGGGGTAACCTTGAAACTCTATTTTATACTTGGGGGCATGCAAACCTTTTGGAATGCAAGCAAGGGGCGGCTATTTATTTTTTAAATTTTTAGGACCTCTAACCCTTTAAACTCGTAGGATTAGTCGTTTCTGAACTTGCATAAATAAAGGATGCGGGGCATAGCTTTGTAGGGCGCAAGCTCCATAAAAAATGGCATCTTACATGAGACATTCTTATCACATGACTGGATTATCGAGCAGTTTTAGCACATAGTTCATGCTCGTTAAAAAATAAACATAAGATCGAGCAAGTGTTTCAACCCGCGTTTAAGCTCGTTAAAAAATGAACTATCCTCCGGTAAATAACCACCGTGAATGTAACATTATCAGCCATTAAAGCCTTGGTCGTGTTTTCACCGTCACCTCCACTTTTCCATTGGCCGATCATTCACCTCCATATGATTGTTTACCCATTTTGAGGAATAGCTGCGAAGAGTGATTTCACTAGCCATCCTTGTGACACTGCCGTGCTTGGAAAATTCCAACCCTTACTTGGAATCAGCTGCTACCCATTTTATCACTCGTTCCTCAAAAGACGAGTCTTCTTTAAGCTCTTTTCATCTGACTCGTAAAATATGAAAAGATTGCCGAGTTTTGGCCTTCCAGCTCGTTAAAGCGACCGGAAGAGCTATCCCTCCTCTAGATTTTAATTTTTTTGGACCTGAGGGATTATTGCACAAAAAGATCGAGCGCTTGTTTTGTTCGGCTCGTTAAAACTATCGAAAATTCATCCCTTCTATATTGTTTTATAATTTTTCGGACTTAAGGGATTAGATGACGAAAAAGGACTTCCGGAGTTAACTTTACGTACCTTTTCAGACTCTCTAAAAATGAAAAGGACCGAGTTATCTTTGTCGTTAGACTCGTTAAAAATATTAATAGCGACAAACTTGTCTTTAGACGAGAACGAGTTTCACTATCGCTAGGCTCGTTAAAACATAGCGATGGGTTTGCCCGAAGGGCAAATTATAGAACAAGCATATGTTATCCTCCTCAAGCTTGACAAAAATAAAGAGGTACTGGTCAGCAATGACTGGGGAAAAATTGGGAAGAAACTCAAAGAACCTTTATTGGTAGCAAGTCGCTCTTGAACATGACACTTCCACTTCGTGCCTGAGTCGGGTTGGGTTGTTTCATTCACCAGTCACATCACCATGGTCTCGCCATACCATCCACCTTTGGGGTAAATGCTACCAATCCATCATATAAGTGTCGCCGATATGTTCAAGAGAAGTCATCCAGAGAAGTCAACCGTGTCCCATCCACTACCATACATTATACTTCATTCTTTCATGACCGCCACCCTGAACCATATATCATCAGATCGTTTTCACCTCCATCAAAATCATTTGCTCCGTTCCATGTCATTGATGTGGGATACATCAAGGCCCTCCTTTGACGGATCGCTTCTTGTCGACATCAGCTCATTATCCAAGAAATTGATCTAGGAACACCCCCTTCAGTACTTTGAAGCTTGCATGCCTCAATGGCAAGTTTCTCACTTCCGGCGACAGGTATACATCAATGACCTTCGACCGAAAGATTTTGCGTGGTGTTCGACGTCAAGTCCTTTATTCACACCGCGTGAATTGTACTGCAGTACCTTGAGGGTCATTATCATTATCGGTGATTCCTCTCGCGCTTGTTAACAGTTTACATCATTGACTGGTAATCAAGCGATGTCTTTCCATGTTCGACTTCAAAACATTTCTCACATGGATCGACTTGTACTTAGAGTGAAGATCGGACGAGATTGAAGACCCCGGATCTAGTTTCATCCATCCGGGCTGCGATATATATTCAGGAAAAATAAGGACATTGACATGTACAGCATTGCAGAACAGATAATCATCCTACCAAAAGGATGATGATTTCATCAGAATCATCAGTCTACCATCAAACGATTGACTGTCCTATGTACATAAAAATGAATTTAGAAAGCTGAGCATGGGAATGCCCGACTCAGCCAGATCATGAAAACAGTATGAAAAATAATGTATTGTATTGTATCTTATTACAGGTCTCCTCCCAGCATTGAATGAACTTCGGATCCTCCTAATAAAGCATTTCACCCGATAAACGGCCTCATACTTTAGGGGGAAACTGTTATAGACATTTTTGTGCCTTACAGCTATAAGCATGAAATGTCCATAATCCAAGGGATCCAAAGTCCCTAAAAGTGTTGTTCCTGCCCCTAAAGGAACAAGTTCAACCAATGACAGCTTCTCCCAGAAGTTCTCCACCAAAAACCACTCAGAACTAGTCAAATCAGGATCAATTCAGAAGCTCCACTAGCTACCTGCGTTGCAAAGCACCCAAATACACTGGCTAGGTGCGTTGCAACGCACTTGAATGCACTACCCAGGTGCGTTGAGCGGGAAATGACAAGTGGCAGAGTCATTCAACGAGGTGGAAAGACCATGGAAGCTTCCAGAATCTTCTCCAATGACACTTGCCTCACTGAATTCGACCAAGTGATGAGTAAGAGGCTCTCAGCCTCCAAGTGGAAGCAAGAACTGACAGAGAGAAGCCACAAGTCAAAACATAAGCTGACTCATCCTCTCTGCTTACATCTATATATGGATCCCTCATCCCAGAGATCCGGAGGCTGGAATTTTGTACTTTGCAGAGAATTGTTGTTGGTTTGAGATTGAGATTAGTACATTGGGTGATTTATGCTTTGTTGGAGGAGAGGAAGGGATTTCTTTGCTGGGAGGTAGATGCTGGATCGGGACTCACTTGGTTGTATCTCCTCTTGGACTTTCTTATCATATCAATAAAATTATTTGAGTTTCTCCTACATGCTGTGTATCAATGATGCTTTGTTATATTTGCATGTTTAGCTTAATCTGATCCTGAGCTTTTTATGAATGTATATCTATATCTTCATGTAGTTTCTCTCTTCTGTGATCTTGCAGGAATTCGGTGAAGCTGGGCCGGTAAGGGAGCAGGGAGCTGGGAGCTATTGAAGAGAGGATCGATTGGATCAACAAACTAGCGAAAGACACAGGTTAGTTACATCCTTTCTCCTCATTTACATCTCATAAAGAAGAATACTCAAGTAGTTTTCCTTGTTTGTTGCTAAGGCACTATCACACCTTAGAGTGGGATAGGGGCGTTCTGAATAGATACTTTTCCCAACAACAAGATATGAGATGCAATCCTATTCTGTAACTCAACTGTTATCTGCTCCAACGCAGAGACTCTGTTCTTGCTCTCAGTAATCTCTTGTATTAGAGCCTTATTCTCCTTTTCAACTTGAATCAACTCAGGAGTTTGAACATGTTTGCCTCTAGGTATCTTTAACTGTCGCCTTAACTCCTGGTTCTCTTGTTGAGTGGCCTATAAAACAACTGCTATTGTTGCCTTGTCCTTGGGATCTACCCCCATCTTCATGATCAAATCTTTATAGGTCTCCTTCTGTAGAAAAATTGCCCGAGACTTGATCTTCTCCATCTTCACCTTGTTGGAGATCTTCTCTATATAATTTTGGGCTCGGTCGATGGTCATCAGGTTCTTATTAAGGTCATTATACAACATTTCTCCAACCTTCCTATGTAAGTTGACTTTATCCGCCAAGGGGACACTAGTTAAATCTAAAGAAACATCCAAGTCCTAGAACTGAGGGCCAGAAGGCAGGGTTTGTATTGAGGGATGTTGCAATCTTATCTTCATCTCTTCTTTCTCCAAGTCCATTGTTGTTAGTACTCTGGTGTGATGAGGAGTTATCTTAGAGGCCATTTCCTGGTGCAACTTTTCCTTTGCTTTCCTGTTTTTTACTTGGATGGCCTTTCCTAGTGACCAACTTGTTCTTGCAGCATAAAGACTATCCTCTGATTCTGGGACAACTACCTCAATTGAGGATGTTGATGAAGCAACTCGGGGTATTTCTAGATTGATATGGAAACCTAGGTTGTCATACACTAGTGTTTCTTGTTGTATAGCATGTTCGTTCCTGCTCCAGTCCTTGTCCCTGTTCAGACGCTTGACTTCTTGCCTTTTTATGAACATGTTCCTCCTCCATGTCAGTTGTCCCTGATGAGTTAGCAATACTCTTTTGTGTTTTGTTCATGTTGACTGGGGATTTGGTCTCCATCTTTGTATTAAGAGGCCAAGAATCAAAGTTAGCTTTCCATTCAACCTCGGGCTTAGGATCATGAATGTAAGTTGAGGATTTAATATTTTCCTTTCTTCGAGCAAGGATTCCTCGGGGATCGTAATGCCAAATTTGTCCCTTTTCAAATTCCATGGCTTCAAGTAGGGCCTCAACTATTTTGAAGGCATGTCTGGTGCTTACCACAAAAGTGCCTACTAGTTGTCCTATTATAAAAATGTAGCCTTTCTTTGTCGGTAGGAAGTGGAGTAGTTCTACACTGAGGACTTGTCTGATGAAATTGAGGGTGATGATCCTCATAGGTAGGAATATCGATAGGTGATATGGAGGGATTTCACATCTGTAAACCCAAAATTTTGTGTAGTCCTCATAGAGGTGCCAGTCTCTAATGGCAACTTCCTCATTGATTTGGAGGAGATCCTTCTGCTCTGGGAAGATTCTGGGAGGTGGGACCCCGTGGATGATTTGGTAGGCAATGGCCATGAAAGATGAAATGAAATGAGAGTACCCACCCAAGCCAGGTCTTTTTCTCACTGAGATATTCCAGTCGAAGACTGAATTTTTCTCTTTGTTAGGGGAAAACACATCAAGGTTAAGGCATTGAAACTCTTCGATGTGAGCATATAGGAACAAGTAGAACAACAAGGAGTAGTAGAGGAAATAAGAGGAGACCCAGAAATAACTGAGTTGGAAGCAAATGGTAGCTGAAAGATATCCCGGGATATTGAGTAAGCACCCAGGTTGTTTCATTTTATGCAAACATCCCAAAGTGGCCCTGTTTATTTTCAGGGAGGTATCTTCACCCATCAAACAAGCAATTGTGGCTAAAATAGGTTGGACTGATGCCTGAAAGAGAGTTAATGGAAATTGATTTTCTACGGGTAGGCTTTGACCTCAAGAGTGAGGATTTATCCCATGAATGAATTTTGTTCCTCAGCTAAGAGCATTGCGAAATAGCCTGCTAAGGTAGCATCGGTGAATGTATGCATAGTGGAAGACTCAAGGAAAGTCAAAGCTCTTTGGATTAAGAGGGGTGTTACCTCGAGGATTATAACTCCTGAGGCAAAAACGAAGCAATTCTTATCCTTTTGATAGGATTCAGCCAGCCAAGATATAAACTTGAGGAAGAGGTGAACTGGAGGAGAAATTTGGTAATACAGTCTCAAGTTAACAACCCTAAAAAGGTCCTCATTTCTTACATGGTAGGCAAACATCTCATAGTGGAGGTCCGCAAGTGGGAAGGGATAGGCAAGGTTAGCTATTTGGATCTCGGTGTTCATTAAAGGTCCGACACCAATGATTTTAACCTCATGGGTGTTGGGAGTTGCATGTGTCACGTGTTTCATTTCTCTGACTAAAACAAAAGTGAAAAACAAGGAGGTCAGGGTGTCGAGTTACCTAGAGCTCGTAGAGAAGACTGGAAATGAATTTGGGAGGTGTCCTCGACCTTTGGGAGTGTGCAGAGAGGTGAATCCTGCACAGTGGTCCAGGCGGAATGTTCTTTTATTGAGACTGAATAATTGTTGTCGGGTAGTAATTTTAGGGCTTCCAGGATTTATGTGAAGGAAAGAGACAATTGCACAGGTGGCGAAGTTAGGAGTGGGCGTAGGAAGGAACGTGGCATTCAGGGATTGGTTTGGGATGACAGAGGATAGGCTCCAGGGGAGCGAACGGGCCATCAATTTACCTATACCATTTACCTTTTACCTATTTCCTTCAATATCATCAAGCCAATGGGTGAGGCCCATCTAGCAAATGGTCCCTACCCTATTATGGTGGGCTACGCCATGGATAGTATGCACCCTATGTCAGGTGCCAGAATTGATCACGGTCATTGGATGGGTGCTGACCTTTCAATGTCGGGGGCCACTCTGCCACTAACTCTAGTGCATGTGTGTTGCTAGAGTTGATGCGAACAATCGCAAGGTTTAGGTGGAGGGTGCCCTGAACATGGAGTTGCACGCCCTTTAATAATGAATTGAACATTTGAAAAATTAATTTGAATGCTTTAAATTATTTAATTCCACTACAAACCTTGCCCTCCTCTCAACCCGACATATGGTAACATGGGGTATAAGCATCGAAGAATGGATCTTCTTTACCAATTTTTAAGTCTTACATATCATTTCCATCCTCAGAAGGACCTTTGGAGAGATAGAGATAACAAGGACTATGGTTTGGCCTAAATCCACTAGAAGAGTGCTTGCTTCTTCCAATTTCTACTTGGTATATTTTCTTCCTCCCTTATTTTCCTCCACTCTTAAGATTTTCTATACTTTCAGTGGGTTGGTCCTTTCCCCTAATTAACCTCATGATATTGAAGGTTCCATAGGATTACCACATTTTCCTTTCCCTTTTATCATATCCTTTTATTGTATTCTTAGTTGGCTCTTAGATGTTCTTCTCCATGCATTGCTACAATCCTACCAAGGTTAAGGTATCTAATTCCATAACATCTTGCTCCATCTCTTATATTGAGTTGTCTTCTTCTAAATCATTTTGATTGTCTGAACCACTATGTTCTTTCTCTATTTTCCTCTGTTCCTAGGCCTCGAGAATTAATTTCAATCTTCTTGTATATTTAGGTTTGATGGCACTTCATCTTTGGGTCATTATTAGCCTCCAAGGTCACTGGTTTGTTTGGCTTCCTTCCTAATTTTTCTTGCTTGGAACTTTATTGAATCCATCCTTGTCTTACTCCTCTCTAAATTTGACTAGGGAGTTCCATGGGGAGTTCTCTCCATTCTTGGGACAATCCTTGAACAAATGACCACGATCATCACATCTCCTACACTTGAAGGGATGTATTCATGATCTGAAGTTTGGATCCACTCATCATCCTAGGAAGAGATAGTAATTGAGTCTAGAAGAGCTCTTGTTGCATTCATGGAGAAACTTATTCTTACATAGGATGTATAACACCCCATTTTTGTTACCCTTAACACTTTCACAAAGGTTCCAAGGTTGTGTCCTAGACTTTTCAAGATCTCTTTCTCCCAAAATTCCTAAGATAAGGAGTACATCTAAATCTAGACCAATTCCTCTGTGAAATCCCCCTTCTCTCGTGAGAACTTCTTGGTCTAATTCCTCAAGTGGATTCCTATCAAATTGAAGAAAAAAGATCCTTTAAATATCTGCACTCAATCCTCAGTGTATGCACATATCATATTGAAAAAGGCCTTTGATCATTGTAAATTGATTTGACATTTTGGTTTCCAATAGGTGCTCACCCATCCTATTAGGACTTTTTTAGAGAGACGAATGCCCATAAATTTTCCTGTTATAGCGTGATCCTCCAACCTACCACCCATTTCTTTCTTTGTCGAGGTAGACCTAAATCCCTTATCATTGTATCTTTGAATGATTTCCCTACCTCTAGAGCTCATGCCCCCACTATCTCCATTGGCACGTAGGCCTCTTCTACTACTATCTCCATTGGCCCATAAGCGTCTACCATCACTTAAAAATGTTGCTTAAACTTTTGATCTACTTTATATCTCAAATTCATCACCTACCCTATCTGTTGCCCCATGATCTACATATCACTCATTTATTATATTTAAATTTTTATAATTAATCATAATTTTAATCGAACGGTTAAAAAATAAAAAATAAAATCCCTTATAATTAATTAATAATAATTAATTAAAATATCCATTTCAAACATTGAATATTTCTAAACGCTAAAATAATATATATCTATTAGATTTATAACAACAACAAAAAATTATGTTTTAGTTATATTTGAAAGTCAAAATCTCCCCTAAGAAACAATTTCAACAAAGGATATAGTAATTTCAACCAACATTTCACATATACCAAATTTGGCCATATAAGAGAAAAAAAAAAAAGCGAAGTTAAATTTTGATTTGTTTTGATATAAACACAATACCGTGAGCGCGTGATGCATCCGTCGCAAAAATTTGGTAATTATTCGGCGGCTTTTAAAAAACTCTTCCTCATATATTCCAAAATACCAACCACCATGATCTCTTTTAATCTATACATAAAATATATTAATTTAATATTTATGCTTTATATGATTCTGAAAGTGGAAGACTAAATAAAATATTAATTTAATATTGTGCTTAGTGGAAGACACAATAAAATAAAGTTGCTTTTTTCTATCAATAAATGGGAAGATTCAATGTAACCGCATCATCATTATTGAATTTAAAATTTATAGTGCCACGCTCATAATAAATGAAACTGTTTCCCATCTAATATATTTTGGAAGATTCATTGGAGTCACATTCTGCCCAAAATAAATAATTAATAATATTAAAGAATATTCAATTAATATATATATATATATATATATATAAACTGTTTCCCATAGAATATATTTTGGAGATTTATTGGACTCACATTCTGCCAAATATAAATATAAGTAATTAATAATATTAAACCATATTCACTTAATTTTTTATATATAAAATATGTAAAATAGTTATTATTAAAATAAAAAATCAAATAATTTTTTTTTATATATTTAAAATGTTGTTTTATTAAAATAATAGAAAAAATATATTTTTATTTCTATTTTTTTAATTTATAGGAAGAAAGTTTTCATGTTTTCACAGTGGTTTTAAAAGATAGTTTGGATTTTGTAGATTAGTGTTGGGTGTTAGATTGGTATTCTTTTAGATTTTAAATTTATTTTTGATTCTGTTAAAGACATGTATCTTTTTTTTATTCATTTGCTTGTAGTTTTTACTAGTAGATATTGGCTAATCTCATTAGAAAAGGCGTGTGGTCTTGGTTTTTGGTGTTTTTTTTTTTATTCCAATGCTAACACATAAGTGTCGGGAGTAGAGGCTCATAGGGTGGCTCCAATGCCAAAGCCAAAGCTCAATCCTCAAAATGGCAAGAAGACTCTTCCTCATATTAAGAAGGAAATCAGAGATGAAGAGGAGGAAATTGTTAATGATAGAGAATGTCACTTAGACTTAGAAAAATTTTCCACGATAGCTTACTAGGTGCACTCAATAGACAAAACATTATTTACATGCTATTGATTAAGAATAAGAAGGAAATCAGAGAGGAAGAGGAGGAAATTGTTAATGATAGAGAATATCACTTAGACTTAGAAAAAATTGCCACGCTGAATGGGTACACTCAATAGACAAAACCACTATTTACATACTATTGATCTCTATGACAGATAAAGTTTCTTCTAGGACCTTCTAGGAAAGGTCCTCGTTGAAAAGAATGGCACCAAAGATGAAATTTTGTTGCATATATATATAAAATACAACTTGAGCACAAGAAGATGGAGTGAGCACAAGAAGATGGAGTGGTGCTTGGCTCAAATAGAAATTTCCATTTTGCATGGGAAATGACCTACACCACTTGACAACATTATTGATCCTATTCCCATTGAAGTCTCAACCTCTTCTTGATTTTCTAAATATTTTATTATAGCTTTTACTTTCTGTTTTCTAGTATGTAAAACAATATATGGAAATAGATGTATGGTTATTTCTTATTCCTATTAAG
The DNA here is from genome assembly GCA_031772625.1 of Pinus tabuliformis. Taxonomy (NCBI): domain Eukaryota; kingdom Viridiplantae; phylum Streptophyta; class Pinopsida; order Pinales; family Pinaceae; genus Pinus; species Pinus tabuliformis. The sequence continues at coordinate 826,868,843 of CM062809.1, read as the reverse complement.
TTATAATATGCATGCACCATAACCATAAGTTATAATATGTATGCACCATAATCATATTGGTTGTTTTTAGAATTTTGGACAAAGCTTTTCTATTGGCTAGTTTGTTGAGTGTGTAGACTAAAGGCAAATAAATTTTAACTTAATATATATCTTTTATATATATTTTTAATGTTATAATATAAATAATGGTAAATATTTATGTATTTCATTCATATTTAAAATATATAACATTTTTCAAAATAGAAAATAAAGAAGGTAGTATTTTTTTAAATGGTAGTATTTTTTTTAAATGGTAGTATTTTTTTAAGTATAATTATATTACGATAATAATATAAATTACAGCATAAGCAGATAGGCTATAGCGACATGGCTGTGCCAAGAGTTTAAAAAGACAAACGATGCCACAGAGGTTTTTGTGTTCCATTAACATTGCAGTACGTAAAAGAACTTAATATCCTGGCTATAGTTGGGCTGCTGATGGCTGAGAGTCTTAATACACGCCAGAATCGAAATTCAAAGAATCCAGAAGGCAGGAGCATATCGATTTGGATGATTTTCGATCATGTAGATTTCAGAGATGTTTCTATGATGGTGTTGGGCACCTTGGGTTCAATTGTTGATGGATTAGCAGTCGCTGGTGTTTTTGTTATCATGAGTGGATTAATAAATACTCTTGGATCTCACCCTCCACCTGTGAAGTATGAAGATTTCGTGCATAGAATGAACAAGGTGAAATTGAAATTATATTCCATTGTTTTTTGAAGCCTTAATTTGTTACTGGTTAATTTTTAATATAAAAATGTGGTCAATATGCAGGAAATCGTACCTTATCTGTATCTGGCAGCCGGAGCATTCATTGCAGCGTTTTTAGGTACTGTTTCTAAAATTTTCTTAATGTTACTAGGTATGATAGAATTTAAAGTCATTAATTGAACACTCGGCGTGTTTTTCAGAGGGTTTCTGCTGGACAAGGACCGGAGAAAGACAGGCATCTGCACTGCGCAGAAAGTATTTGAGAGCGTTCTCCGGCAGGACGACCGGTTTTTCGATACCAGAGGCACACATATTGCCGAGGTGGTTAACACTGTTTACAACGATACCCTCGTCATTCAGGACGCCTTGGGTGAAAAGGTTAGTTACAAAACTGCAGGTTTAATGATAATACTATCAACAATTACTGATATTCACGGGATTCAACTATTGTGAGTCTTTCAGGTTCCGAATTTCATTATAAATTTGTCGACTTTCATTGCTACCTATGCGGTCAGTTTCTATTTGTCATGGAGGATGGCGTCGGTGACAATGCCACTAGCCAGTGTACTGATTGCAGCAGGAATGCTATACGGTCGAACGCTGATAAGGATAGCAAGAAAGATGCAGGCCGAATATAAGGAGTCCAGTATAATTGCAGAAGAAACAATTTCTGCTATTAGAACTGTTTATTCTTTGGTTGGAGAAGAAAAGGCCATAGCCAAATTTTCATCATCACTTGTTGGAACAGTAAAGCTTGGACTTAAACAAGGTCTGGCAAAGGGACTTTCCATCGGTGGCAACAGATCAGTAGTTTTTGTGTTGTGGGCATTCATGTCCTGGTATGGAAGCCGATTGGTAATAAATCATTCAGCCAGCGGAGGAAGAATCGTCAGTGCAGGATACTGCATTATTCTCGGTGGACTGTAAGGCATATTAGGTTTATTCGTCTATGTTTCATTATTATGACTGGTATTTTAAATCTGTGTTTAATTAACTAGTGTTTTGAGTATCTGAGATTTATAGATATCTAAGTCGTCATATCTGTTTTTAGCATGGCTGGACCACAAAATTTCTTACTTTAACAGCCCTATCAGCCCTATCAGTATCTACTCTACCTGATTATTTATGATTAAAACGCCCTATCATTATCTACTCTACCCCAATTATTTAACTAATTTATCCTGTTGCTATCAGGTCTCTCGCTAGCGCGCTTTCAAATTTAAAGTACTTATCTGAGGCAGGGGTCGCCGCCTTTCGCATATTTGAGATGATTGAGAAAGTACCAGAGATCGATTCAGAGGATGTGAGAGGGAAGGTATTGGAAACGATCTCAGGGGAGGTCCAGTTTCGGACCGTTGAATTTGCTTATCCATCCGGACCAAAAAGCATTATATTTAACAAATTTTGCCTCACTATTCCGGCACGCAAAACAGTGGCTCTAGTAGGCGCCAGTGGATCTGGAAAATCAACAGCCATTGCATTATTAGAACGGTTCTACGATCCAATTGGAGGAGAGATTCTGCTGGACGGAGAGAATATTAAGAGCCTGCAACTGAAATGGCTCCGTAGCCAATTGGGGCTAGTTAATCAAGAGCCCGCTCTGTTCGCTGCTTCCATTCGCGAGAATATGTTATTTGGAAAGTGGGATGCAACAATGGATGAAATTATCAGTGTTGCAAAGGACGCCAATACCCACACCTTCATCACCCAACTGCCAAAAGGCTATGACACACAGGTTCTTTCTTTATATCAAACGATAGTTTTTTTCTTTTTAAACTCAGTGGGAGAACAAAATTCTTTGTATTATAATTATTCAAAGTTTGTTTTTTTTCTTTTAATTAAAATAATAATTTATTTGTAAGGTCATTATTCAATGATACATTAAATTGGTGTATGGGAAGATTTATATCCACTCTAAATTAATATATGATATTTTTTGTTTGTGGAATAAGGGATTTATCTCTATATTATTTGATCTTTAAAATATACGAGTGGCATGTTGACTTATTGTGATAAGGTTACTCTCCAAATAAAATTGGTATATGAGATCTCTTATTTCATATGAGATAAGGGCCTCACTTCCACATAATTATTTCACCTCTAAAATTTATGAGATTGACCCCTAAAATTTATGAGGGACATGTTGACCTTTTATATAAAGCAAGAAGAATAAGCAACCCTAAGATAGAGCTCTCTTGTAAATTTTTGGAGGTCTTCACTCTTACTAAGTCATAAGTTATTGCTATATAAAGATTGTGAGGTACAACCCTAAGATAGAGCTCCCTTGTAAATTTTGGGAGGTTTTCACTCTTACTAAGTCATAAGTTATTGCTATATAAAGATTGTGAGGTTTTAGACATACTCTTGGTATTTAGATATTCTAATGACAATGACTATCCAACAAATCACACATTCACCATGATTACTTTTTTTTTAATTGTAGATACCTTATGCTATCCCCTTTCTCCTTTGAATTTGAACTTACTACTTACAAAGAAGCAGATAAACAAATTTATGTAAAAAATGTTCACTACTACCTATACTATATAATATTGAATACTCTAATAAATAATTTATAAATTATAAAATTTACACAAACAATATATTTAATATTCTATACATTATTCAATGTAACATTTAAATTTTATTTAATTGAAAATTTAAATTAAATAACAAATCTAATTGTTGTTGAAGAATTCTGGAATAGAATTAAGTAGTTTTTGTGATTCGTTCAACATTTCAGATGGTAACTCTCTCTATCATCATCTATCAAACTTTATTTAATTGAAGATTTAAATTAAATAACAAATCTAATTGTTGTTGAAGATTTCTGGAATAGAATTATGTAGTTTTTATGATTCATTCAACATTTAAGATGGTAACTCTCTCTATCAGCGATCATAGCTAAGCTATCTGGTCACTAAGTTATGTGGTTGTTGATGTAGATAGTGTTACCATCCTAAACGTTGGACGGATCATTTACCATCACTAACTGGTCACTAATAAAGATCACAAAAACTACACAATTTTATCTAAAAAATTTCAACAATATGAATAATTATAAAAATCTCCAATCACTTATAACAAATTTAATTATTTATACATCCTTCAATTCTGTATAATTAAGTAATACTCATCAAAACTCCAAAATTCAATCTTAAAGTAAGAGGATTGATGATGTGTGATCAATATATACTAAATATATTAAGTGTGGTTTTTTTTTTTTTTTTTTTCAAAAGGTGGAAAAACCTATCAAACTCAGTTTGTCAAACCAACATTGAGGACAGCCATCTCTGGCTGCTATCCGCGAATGTCAGTTGACACATCACTGTTATCAAGGAAAACCACGCCACCTAAAATAACCCGCTGGTGGTCCGTAAGGGAGCAGACTTTCACTCCTGCCAGATGCCTCTGGGTCTTGGGCCGTTAACCTGTTTCCTTACGTCCGAGGAAGACGGGCTCTTAGCCAAGCAGAAGCAGTTTTAGGGCATACTCCAGGCCCAATATTAAGTGTGGTTATGGTGATCATGGTAACCTTTTCCTCAAATATTAGATAAATAAAATAAAATAAAATTTGTGTATTTATAATCATGATACCATTTTATTCCAAGATTTCTCAATTTCTACTTAATCATTTTGTTTTTAATGGAACCCCACTCTAACGATGGTACAACCAAAATACAGGTAGGAGAAGGCGGGATTCAGATGTCAGGAGGCCAAAAGCAGAGAATAGCCATAGCTAGGGCGTTGCTGAAAAACCCTTCCATCCTGCTTTTAAACGAGGCTACAAGTGCTCTAGATGCAGAATCAGAGAAAAGTGTTCAAGATGCCCTTGGTATAGCTTCTATAGGACGCACAACGCTGATTGTGGCCCATCGTCTCTCCACAATTCAAGGCGCTGATAAAATTGCAGTGATGAAAAATGGTGAAGTCATTGAATTCGGCGGACATCAAGAACTGATTCTGAAACCAAATGGAACATATGCAGCTTTGGTGCAAATACAGGAGAAAACCCCAGCAGAGGAGACCATTGATCTTAACACATTATCTGGAATATCTAGCCAGAGGCAAAGCTCAGATGGGAAACTCTGTGCTTCAAATCGCTTTGAGGGTTGCATATCTGGCTTGGAACGAGAAGAACAAAAAGTTAATTCAGGGACCAAATCAGGGAGATCTCCTTCCTTCCGCAGGTTGCTTGCATGGAATGTTATCTATAGTTTAACATTCTTACTGTTCATGGCAGGTAAGATCCTTGGTTGGGGATCGCGTTCCCTTCTGGTGGAGTGTCTCTCCGGAGTAATTATAGCTGCGTCTCTGGGATTAGTCGTAGCGTGGCAACTTGCTATTGCGTTGATCGCTGCACAGCCCCTCATGGTGGTTTGTTTCTACATTCGAAGAGTTCTCCTCAAAAGGGTTTCGCGTAAGTCAATTAAAGCTGAGGATCAAGGCAGCCAAGTGGCCTTAGAATGTGTCACCCATCATAGAACCATAGCAGCCTTTTGCTCTCAGGGGAGAATCATTCAGTTATTTGACTCCACACAGGAAGGCCCACGCAGAGAGATCAATAGACAGTCATGGTACGCAGGATTGGCCCTGGGAACATCTAGGTTTTTCGAAATATGCTATTCGCCACTTGAGTTTTGGTATGGAGGGAAGCTTATTAGTCACGGATGTATCAGTTTCCATGACTTTTTATTAAACCACTTTGTTTTCGCAAGAATGGGTCGAATGATAGCGGATGCAGGAAGTATGACTTCTGACCTGGCCAAAGGATCTGATGCCGTTACATCTGTGTTTGAAATTTGGGACAGAAATATATAAACCCAGATGACCATAAAGAAACTAAGCCTTATAAAATCCAAGGCACTGTAGAGGCGAGGAATGTAGATTTTGTTTATCCAGCTCGCCCAAACGCCATGATCTTGAGAGATTTCTGTCTCAGAATCGATGCAGAGAGCAGCTTAGCATTAGTTGGAAGGAGCGGGTCTGGTAAGTCCACCATCATTGGACTGATAGAGAGATTCTACGATCCCCTGAAATGGGTTTTACTAATTGATGGGCAAGATATCAGGAGCTTTAATTTGAGGTCTCTGAGACAGCACATAGCCCTCGTAGGTCAGGAGCCAACTCTATTTGCAAGCACCATCAGAGAGAACATTGCTTATGGTAAAGAGAACGCAACAGAAACTGAGATAGTAGAGGCTGCAAAGGCTGCCAATGCCCACGAATTTATTTCGTAAGAAGACTCAAATAAATCCCCTGACCTTGTACATTTTGTTTTTCAAACATTGGAAAATTTCAGTGGAAAATTTGGTGAGAAATTTGTATTCCAACCAGGATTTTTTTTTCCTTTCCTTCATAATGTATGAGTTGTTTCACAAACTTCTCCGAATTTACCAAACATAGTTTCCATGTGACACCTTATGAATCTTATTTTAAACTCCATGTTTTATTAACTTTTCTTAAACCTAAAGGGACAGTGTTTATTATAAATCCTCTTACTAAATTCAATGCAGGTTATCTTTTTCTCTTAACTTATAAATAAATAAGCCCTGTATCAACAACTTGTCAGACTTCTGGTTAAATTCCATGGTTGGTTAATGTTTCAGGGCATGAGGGATGGATATGAGACCTACACCGGGAACAGGGGAACTCAGTTGTCTGGAGGTCAGAAACAAAGAATAGCAATAGCGAGGGCAATTATAAAGAATCCAAGCATCTGGCTGTTGGACGAGGCAACCAGTGCTTTGGATAGTCATTCGGAGAAAGTAGTTCAAGAAGCACTAGATGGAGTCATGGTAGGAAGAACCAGCGTGGTTGTAGCTCATCGCCTGAGCACAATTCAGAATGCTGACTGTATAGCAGTGATTGAGAATGGGAAGGTTGTCGAACAAGGAAATCACTGTTCTCTGATCAGCATAGGCGTAGGAGGTGCATATTTTGGTCTGATTAAACTGCAGCAACCACATGAACCAATTATTCATCATGTAAGTTAAGATGCAATAACCCTCATACTCCTCATCACAAATTTGGCTAGTTACAAGCAGTGCTCAGTGCAGGGCACTCAGCCCTATAACCAAAATTGATATTTGAGTTGTTTCGCCGAATGGTGATGATTGGAAGTAAAAGACATAAACCTTATAAGAGTAATTATAAACCTTATTATTACTGCTTTTAATGTGAAAAATATCTTATCCGGAGGAAAATACCTTGTTACATGGATGCTGCAAAAACTGAATGGCATTGCAAATCTTCTTCTGTTCTACTTGAGGATGGAAACAAACTTATATTTTCATTAACAACCCAGTAAAGTATGTATTTTAAATTTCATTATATTTTATTTTTATACAGTAATTTTTTTTCTTTGCTTTCGTTTTTGTTTTTATAATATCTCACAAGATTAACAAAGATAATGGTGTTAATGTCACACTTATTTTATTGGGAACTGATTATGTTGACTAATCTTTATTTTGGGAACTTGTGATTAATGTCTACTCAAAATAATGGTAAAGGTTTGAAAGTTTATTAAGTCTTGCTTATTTTGATGTAATGGAAAACCTCTACATGGTATCAGAGCTTTGGCCTAGGTTCAATTTCCCATTTGGGTTTGACTAAGAGTGTTGGAAAAAGTGTCACACTCGCCTCATTAGGAATTGATCTGATGGACTAACCAGCACCCTCAGAACTTGGAATTAATTGCCCACTCACTCAAAGTAATAGTAAGAATTTGAAAGTTTATTGGCCCAAAATGATGGAAAAAAATTATCATCAAACCATCTTAAACCTGAAATCAATTTGCCTCAAAAAAAAAAATAGTCCTTCTTTTTCAAATTTAAATTTAGTTCTTATTTTTAAATTTTTTGAGATGTCATTTAAAATTGGAATGAGGTATTCAATCAATTTAATAGTAAAATATAAAACCTTTGGTCAATGAAGTGTTTCCACTGCCTTGAGAATCCAAGAAATGTTATGTGATTGTTGTCTGTTTCTATTCCTTGTGTCTTGTTTGTTATATAGCTTTAAGTGGTCCAAAGGGTGAGAGTTTAAATGGTAAGACATAGGTCTTGCACTTTTGGAGGTATTTTTTTCACTCAGATTTAAATCTTCTATGAAATAGCTTTTGTTTAAAAAATAAGGGTTATAACTTTTAGTGATAATGTTTATTAAGATTTAAATTTTTTATAAAATAGTTTTTATTTGAAAAATAAAGAGTATAGTGCTAATGTGGGAGGTTTGATGAATCAAATTTAACTGTTATATATGTTTGCATTCAAATTTAAATTTCCAATAAAATAATTTCTTTGTATGAAAACAATTAAGGTTATAGTCATTTGATAATAGACTCATTCTCTCAAATCAATCATAAATATCTTATTCTCAAAATTTCAACTTACCTTTATATTTAAAAAAATACATATTTATTAATTTTTTAAGTTAAAAATTTTATATAATAAATTTAGCATAAAATTAACAGATAATTTATAAATTCTACCCAAATAAAAATCATAAAGCAAAGTAAAAAATTATACAGTAGTTAAAAAGATTGACTTCTCTTTTACCTTAGATACAAAGAATATACAATGGAGATATCTTTTGGAGCATAAATTTAGAGCTAACTTGATTGCAAACTCATATCCCATCTTTCATGGTGAGAGGAGGTAGACCTATATGATGATACAAAATATATAGATTGTATAATATATTAAATGTCCAATAACTAATTTATTTGCATAAAACTATGAAACCATGCAATTCTGGAAAATCTTAAACCATAAGCGACTCTTCGGTAACAAACGAACTTTTGATATGACAAGGAAACCAGCAACCTAAAATTCCTTGTGAGAACTATAGGTTCAAATAAACTTCATCTTCGTCTAAAATCTTTTAAATATAACCTGCACATGGAAATCAACAAGCCCTTCGTAATTAAAAAAAAAAAAATTATACATGATTTTATCTGCCACTTTACATGAATTACAAGCTTCCATAATTTGGGCTCAGAAAAAGGAACTCCTCGTCCCTGGACAAAAGAGAAACCATGGAAGTCAAGTATTGAATCTAGCATGTGATGTGATTTGCAATTATGGGAATTTTAATGAAATCTTCAAATAGTTTAGGTTTAATTTTTTAAAGTAGGTTGAATTAGTGTATTTTTTAGTTTTTAACTTGTTAAATATGTTATTTGTAATTAAACTTAAGGATTCAAAATATTTAATAAAAATGTTAATAATAATAATAATAATAATTTAAATATTTAATAAAAATTAATAATAATAATAATAATTTAAATTTTAAAGTTATAATAAGATAATTATAAAGTTTTTTATTTTTTTAAATTATGGTCAATTTGTAATTAGTTGCAGTAATTTAGACAAGGTTTAAGATCAAAATTTTCCAGCTACCATAACACCAACAATATATCCAAGAACCCTATGTCAATATACCAATAACTTATGACTTTATTTTTTTTAAATCATGGTGAATCTGAAATTAGTTGGAGTAATTTAGGCAAGGCTTAGAATCAAAGCTTTCGGGCCACTATGACTCCAAGAATATATCCAAGAGTCCATAAGTCAGATATGCCAATAACTTATAACTTAGCAAAAGCCGAGAGGTCACAACCTCATAGCAATGGAATCTATCCCAGGGGTCTTCTTCACATGTCCCTTCGAACTACTAACTTGAGTTAAGAAATCATTTTGTTTGTAGGATAAGAATCTCTTACCTTAATAAAAGATTATGGAGGTGTAGACATCATATTCACATTTCTTTTTTAAAATTGAATCCATTTTTCCCAAACATATATTTTGTATAATTAAAATATAGATATAAAATTAATCGGTTTAATTAAAAGGACAAAAAGACATAACTACATTGGAGATAAACCTCATCTTTTGATTTGTGACTATTATTAAAAAAAATAGAATATTTTGTGGGGTTAAATCCCACCATCCACCTAATAATTATTGATAATTAAAATGAAGTAATTGTCAATAATTAATAGATGGATGGTAGAGATTTAACCTTAAGGAATATCCATTGAATATTTTCAAAAGTAGTCAAAGATATAGAGTTAAGATTTATTTCAAAAGTAATTATGTCCTTTTTATTTTTCGATTTAATTAAAAAACGTTATAAAATTAAAATTAAATTATATATATATATATATATATATCCTACGAAAAACATAACTTTTAGATAAAATTTACATTTTGTATATGCATAAAAATGCACTCAAAAAAGGCTTGAAGAACCACATGCAAAGAAAAAAAAACTTAACCATGTAGTAGATCAACATCCAGTCCATAGACCGCAACTATATAAGATAGCCTATGATCATACATCATGCTATCCAGCATTTTATATACATCAAAATATCATCATTAAAGACCATAGAGAATAGTGTCTACCAAAAAGCTAAAAAGTCATCAAAACATGAGCATTTAATCTATGTTATGTGGGATGTCTAGTTGAAGGCCCTCTATCAAAGGTCTTTGGTATTATTTTAAAGTGTTCCCATTTAGCTGCTTATAGATTTTCCATAGTCCCAAAGTCTATGTAGCACTAGGCTTAGAGAGTGTGTTTATTGTGTGGTTTTGTTCCTTGTAATTATGTTGACAAAAAATTGATTAAATGAATGTTTAAGATGTAATACCTCCTTAAGAATGGGAATCAATGTGTGCATATGGCAATGCTAAATCTCATTAAACCAATTTATAATAATCATAAAATCACCAAAAATATGCAAAGTATGACATTATTTTTCGATAGCAAAACAAAGAATAAGCTTGAGACTAAGTAGTTATGTGTAGTTTTTTGTTCCTCTTATGAGGTCACTCTATAGCTTGTAAAAATGATTTTCATGGAGGTATAAAACAACCCCCCCTCGTAGTCTCCACCTTCTGAGGACGCACCATCAAAATATCCCCAAGGTTTAGATTTGTCAACATCTTCAACCATAATGTTTCGTGGGATATGGACAGTTACATTAGATGGGAAAATTACAAAATCAATAACTACTTTGGCAACCACCCGATCAAGAATGGATGATTTATCTTGAAATATGGCCATGTTTCTAGCATTCCAGATTCCCTGTCAAATTAGAGGTCTAATGTTTCTATTATGTTTAGGAGAGACATGTTCCCACCACACTTTCCAGATTTCCAAAAAAGATGCTCCATCCCAATATAAAGTACAACCAATTTTGTTCCTAATGGAGTTCCAACCTTCCACCATGAATGGAAAGGAGATGAAAAGGTGCTCCATTGTTTCCATTGTGTTTTCACACAACGCACACTAGTTGTGACCACTCATACACCGTCTTCGTAGAGTATCCCATGTCGGTGCTTTGTCTTCTAGCAAGCACCACAAGAATAAACGAGTTTTGGGGGGACTCTTAAGCATCCAAAGATTCTTCCATGACCAGGCCATAACATTCAGTTGTCTATCATTACGCAAGTACAAATAACTAGTTTTCGAGGTATATTCTCCAAAAGGGGAGTTTACCCAATAAAGTGTGTAATGCTCCTCCCTTAGATGCACATGAGTAGTATTTAGAGCAACAATATAATGTTTTTAATGTTCACGGTGCTTGATTGGAAAATTGAGATGAAAAGCATAGACCCATCCTTGTGCCCATATAGATGTACGATGGTGATCAACAACCTAGTTTAAAGTTTGTTTGCCATTTTCATTTAAGAAAAGTATCATATCACGGGGGAGATGATAATGTTCACAACCTACCCATGGATCCAACCCAATTCTCATATTTTCTCCAATACCCACTTTCTTTAACCACCGTGGAGGATAAATCTACTTTCCAGATAATGGAAATTGTTGGTCTCCTCTGGTCTGAAGGTTGAAGCCACTCTTCAAGAGAATTGGGGTAGATGTATTTCCCGTGGGAAATTGTTGTCCATAAACTATTTGTAGAGAGCAATCTCCAACCAATGTTAGTAGTTGGAGCCTTTGCAAAAGAAGGGATACTTTGTAAACCCCATCATCCTCAACCCTTAGGCAATGTGATTCTGTCCCATCTAACCCATGGAAAGACTTTTCCATATTTACTCCCCATCCACAAAAACCGATAGCATAATTTTCAAATGTAGTTCAACACACTAGATGAGATCCAGGATAGGGACATCCAAAAAATCGGAATAGCTTCCAACATTGTTTTGATGAGCACAAGTCCACCTACTCTGAATAGCCATTTGAAACACCAAATCTTAATTTTCTTTTCTATTTTTTTATTAGCCAAATCCAATAGTTCTTTCTGTAGTCATTTGGTTTTAGGTGAAACCCTAGGTATTTCAATCTGACATCAAAATTTAAAGTTTATAGAGGAAACATATTTTGATCATAAGTAGCTTCATCCCTCAAAAATTAATTAAGGGAAAGAGAATATTTCTGGACATTAACAAGCGTTCTAGTGGCCTTCTGAAATAGACGTAGCACTCCCTTAATAGTTTCAATATCTTTTCAAGAATCATTGTAGCAGAGTAAAACATCATCTACAAATAGTAGATAGGATATGGTCAGATCTTCAACCACCTGTGCCTTTCTAAGATCAACCCTTATTTTTGCTTCTGTAAGTAGCCTACTAAGGCTCTTAGCAACCAACAAAAATAATAGGGGGAAGAGAGGGAAGCCTTGCCTAATACCCCTCTGTGCATGAAAGAAAGTTGACGTAGATCCATTAATGAGAACAACAAATGGTATTGAAGTTAAACAACTCATCACCTAGTTGATGAAAGGCACTTTGAAACCCAAATGTGTGAGGATCATCGTAATATAACACATGTTGCTGCGATCATATGATTTTGAGAAATCTAACTTGATTATCAACCCCTTTCTCTGTTGTGTCATAAGGCTATGTAAACCTTCTTGAGAAACTCCTATAGCTTTAGGGATTTGATGATACTCCAGAAAATAAAACTTCTCTTTGAACACATTTTTGGATAGAATCGGATTCAACTTGTTTGCAATAATATTGGTAATAATTTTTTATATGCAGTTGCAAAAGAGAGATAGGTATAAAGTCATCAAAATACTAAGGATCATCATATTAGGAATGAGGGCAATGAAAGTGGAATTCAAAGTAGCAAAAATACGCTCGTTTGTTGTAAAACCTCTATCACCCTTAGAAGATCATTTCCCAGAATATCATAAATTCCCAAGAAGAACTCCATCAACCATCCATCTAGACTTGGAATTTTTTCTTTTTGGAAACTATGGAGCACTTTTTGTAACTTGGATTTAGATACAGGATCCATTGGATCCTGGTTATCCTCCTACTCTGCAAATTGACTGAAAGCTTGAGCTAATTAAATGGTCTCTGCAATGGATACTTCATGGGGGACATTGAATAGATTACTAAAATGATTCATTCCAAGAACAGATAGATCTATGAAAGAGGAAACTCTTCCCCCTTCTGATTTTTCCATAGCCCATATAGTGTTGTGAACTTTTCGACCCTTTGCAAATTTATGGTTTTTTTTGTATTACCATCACCACTTTGAAGCCAGATAACTTGAATTTTCTATCTCTGCATCTCATCTATTTCACCCAATATTTTGTTTCCTCTTCTAGATGGAAGATCCTTTGTTTAGCTTCCTCATAATGGTATCCCCCTCCTTCAAGGTCCTCCAAATGATCTAATTCATCCTCCACTTCTTTGAGGTTTCTTCATCACTTTGTTTCTTTTGGGTTAACCACATGACAATTGCTTTTTTCACCCTTTTCATATTCACAGCAAATTGTTCCACTATCGATTCTCCCAAATCAAGATTATAGGGAAACCAATTCTCAGTTACCAACTTATGAAAGGATCCATATTTTAACCATGAAAAAATAAATTTGAAAGGTCTTATGAGTTTGTTTTGATCCCCTCTTAATTCCAAGAAAATAAGATGATGGTTTGATTTTCCTCCAGCAGCTATCCATGGATGTAAAAAATGGAATCCTTTCCATGAGGGATTTATCCATTAAGAAGTAGTCAATCATTCTAGCAACCATGACATCACCTAGACGTCAATATCTCCATGTTGGCTTGCTTCTTATCGAATCCACATCACATAGCTTATGTTCCTCTAGGATATGTCTAAGTACTCTACCTGTGAATCCACATGAGCATGGGAACCCCAAATTTCAAAGGCCCCCAATGAGAAATTAAAATCACCTCCCACAACAAGATTTGTTTCTCACATATAATATCTCCTCATCATCCCATCCCAAAACAAAGACCTTTCTTGACATGGGCCATAAATTTTTATGACCTTGATTTCCTTTCCCAAATCAACAGACAAAAGATTAATTCCTAAAATCAAGTTGGAACTCCAAGAGCCTAAAACTTTTAGAGTTTTTTTATTCAGGCCTATGGCCAGGACCCCCAACCTACCTTTTGCTTCGGAAGCAATAAACCACAAACCAGGAAATAAGGATTCCAAAAGAATATTTATCATCTCCCCCTCCCCCAAAGTCTTGTAGAAAAATAACATCTAGATTAACCAAATTAACCAACCTCCTTAGGACCAATTTGTTTACTTCCCTAAAAGCCCCAACAATAGATATTTTTTTCGCGTTGTAACATCTTAGATGGCTTTGTGTTTCTCCCTAGACATGAAATATTTCCTACCCCACAAACATCCACTCATATTTACCGACATCATTTTCCCTAGACCTCCATTGCATCCCAATGTTTCCCCCTTAGCATTGTGAGGACAAAGATTATAGGGAGAGGAGGGAGCCAAGGTATCTAACCTAGCAGTAGAAGAAGTAGGGCTTGGAGATGGACAACAAATATGGGATGGGGGAATGGGAAATGAGTCCATAGATACAGAGTAAGAAGGAGAGGAGACCATATATGCATTAGCAGTTTGTGCCAACATCCTAGTACCCATATCAAGATATCTAAAAGAATTTATCAATTCTTTTACCAAGTGTGTGGGAGAGAAATTACCCGAAAGTGAGATTCCTAGATTGGACAAAGTTCCATATTGTATGCCTTGAAGCCTCGTATCACCCAGGTATCTATTTGTCACACCTTCATCTTTGAACTACGAACTAGGAGCCTCAGTTTAATCGATAGTTCATTTTTCTAGAAACCATTCTCTTAATGAAAAACCCCATTATTTCCCCCATCTGCATACCCCAACGACCGAAATTTACAATATAGGGTATATGACAAAACATATACCCAGGCTTGTGGCACCTACAACATCTAAAAGGGAAACCCTCATAGTCCAAATATTGGCAATGAGTATAGCCACTCTAAATTATATTCAACTATTCTAGAAAACCTTAACACGAGTTTAGGTTCACTAATACCCTCACCATCATCTTCCTACCATCAGTTAAAAAAACATATCTACGTCCAGGAAAGAGCCCAATTTTTTACCAATTCTTATGAAATTTTTGAATGCCCACAGTTGAGGCAGAAGGCTTGACATCCTTACCAAGACAAAGACAATTTCAACCTTCTCTCAGCTAGCATCAAACAAGTGGTTCTAGTTTACCACTCTACCAAAAATCCAGTTTACCACTTTAGACGACATAAATTCAAACATAAACCAATCATGAGTAAGAATACTAACCTTTGGGGCAACTTCCATGACACCTTTGTTGAATTTTTGTAGCTATGGTCAATCTTCATAATTTATATTTTATCCCTTGTAATGTATATTATGTAAGACATGTTTTCCACATCATTTTCATTGTTTAGCCCTTGAAAAAATTATTATAAGACATGTTCTTCATGTCAGTTTTAAAAGAGAAAATTTTGAATTTTGAATTTTGAATTTTTGGCTCCAAGATAGTCAAGTCTGCCCTCCCTCAAGTCAAGTTGGTCCTAGTGAAAAGCCACACCAATTCACGAAGGCAGAACACTATATA
This sequence comes from Pinus tabuliformis, assembly GCA_031772625.1. Classification (NCBI taxonomy): domain Eukaryota; kingdom Viridiplantae; phylum Streptophyta; class Pinopsida; order Pinales; family Pinaceae; genus Pinus; species Pinus tabuliformis. Next base: position 826,853,201 of record CM062809.1, on the reverse strand, counting down.
AAGGCATTCAACCTCCTCCCTAAAGGCACCATTTGACCTATCACAAGCAAGACATTTTTTGGGCATTCAAGCATAGGACAAGAAGGACAAGAAGGATGAAGATCATATCTCTCTCTCTCTCTCTCTCTCTCTCTCTCACACACACACACACACACACACACACACATCTCTCTCTCCAACTCACATGTCTGTTTCTGTGCAACATATTTTGTGCAAATTGGGAGGCCGAATTTTTGGGTTTCTGGACAATTTTTGGGAGGCAAAATTTCAGCCTAGGGCATATCAGATTGGATGAGTTGTAGAGAATATTGGAGGCTTGACTTAAGGTTTTCAACCAAGTTTGGCCATAAGAATTGTTGGTTAGTTTGACCTCATAGTTGGCTAGCAGCGTTTGATGTATCTCTTGTTTGAACTAAAGAATTTCTTTAAGAAAAAGGTTGTTTGGTTTTTCCCCTAAGTGGGTTTTCCCAAGGTAAATATCGTGTTCTCTTTTTGCATTGTGATATTTATTATGCTTATGGTTTTATGATTGAATTTGTGAAGTGTAATTGCTTAATGATAAACTGGAAGTATTAAAAGAAGAACTATATCATTAGAAGTAATTATCAGTATTTCAAAAATATGTGCTTATATTTATTTCACTTGAAAAATCAACAACCTCCCCATTCGTTTTGCCCCATTTTCTCAAATATTTAGTCGAGAAATGTCTACCTCTAACTCTTCCCACCACTACCTTTTAAGACATCGATAAATTTGTTCAACTACACATTTTCCTTGAGAACCAAGTTTTTGTTTGCCTCCTTGACCTTTGAGCATTTTCTTTTCTTTATTTTTCTACCTGTGCTAAAAGGGTCCTCTAGATCAGTTGTTTCACCTAGGATTTTTTCTTGATGGTGTTTTCCTATGCCTTTTTGAGTCGTTCTAGTTAGTTGCTCAGTTTTTTCTGTCTGGAGGGGGCTTGCTCCTTGTTCTACCCCCACTATTTCCTAAAGGGAGCCTGGTGTCGATCCATCATATGGTCAGGGCACCACTTCCTCACTTAAAACCCCTTTTCCTTCAACCCTACCTTCACTTTCAACAAAAACCCTTTACAGGAATTAGGAGGTATCTTCCAACTGTGCTTCAAATTTGAAGAGGCACGATTCCTAAAAACCATTTGGGGGAGAACTTAAGTGCTGAGATACAAGGGTAGAGCCAAAATTTTGAAAACCCTCATAAACCACCTTTGAACCATTCCCCTTTCCAAATTTTGGAATGTCACCAACAACCTATCTTCTAGTTACCCCCCAGCAAGAAACCCTAGATTAGCTTCATTCACCACGTCCAACCGCACCACCTCTAGAAGTTGTTGCATTACAATGTCATTGTTGCTCAGCATGCCATCTATACCCCATGTCGCCACATCAGTTGTTTGTGGTGGCAGCTTCGACCAAATAGGATCCATGTCACTAGGGTCTTCTCAATAATCAACTTATTCCTTCATCCTGTTGTTTAACCAAACTGCAGTCTCCTTCCATAACCTCCCACTTTTGGATGTTTGCTTCTGGTTGAATCAATCCCACACACATACACATATATAATATATCTACTATAAAATGAGTTATGGTTTTTTTGGCATGTGGTATTTATAAATCATGGTATTTTCTCTAGTATTGCAACACAACCTATTTACAAGTTAAGAATTTCCATGATTAAAAACATTATTACATTTTTTAATACACACACACACACATACATATATATATATATATATATATATATATATATATATATATATATATATATAGATATAGATATATGTATATGTGTGTTTAGCTTATATATTACTTTTTCTAATAATCGATAATAATACTATAATAATGATAATGTTATAAGGGGTGGCAGTAGTGGGAGGTTTGATTCTTGGCCCCTATGGAAAAATTGAGTCACAATACTTGTGGGGATTGATATTAATCAAGTGCCTCACTCTTTGGCAAAGATTAAATCTAGCCATCAAAAAGAAAATTTCAGAGAATTATGATATTTGGTAATTCAATGATAGTGATTCGACAAGTATGGGAGGCTAAACATCTCCCTAAATCGATCCATTCTCCCATGGAGTTGAGGATCCTTCTCCAACTTCAACAATTTGAGTAGGTTGATCTCTTCCATGTTTTAAGGAATTTAAATTCCATGGCGGATACATTAGAAAACAAAGGAACAAGGTTGTCTCAAGGGATTATAGAGTTGAACAATGAACATCAATTAATCATCCCATTTCCATGATGTTTTCACATAGCAAAGATGGAATATTAAATTTCATTTATGAAAATTCAATAAGGAGGAAAGCTGAATATTTTGTGGAGCATGCAATTCCTTGGATAATTAAAGTATTAAATTTGAGGGCCTCCAAGGTTTGGCGGCTGTCATTTACTGACTAACATCGATTATCCCCCACAAAGTACCCCTGTCATATTAGTAATAACACTTGACTCACACATTCATTTTCTCACTACCTTGTGTATCCTTATATCAATGTTGGGTTTTATTTAATTAGTTGACTGAGAAAGAAGAATTCAATTCGCCTCATGCCAAGGCCATTTCCCTATTTACTCCATAGTAAGTGGTTCTTTCAGCAAGGAGTTCAAAGCCAATTTATCATGGAGCTTTCAGTCCCACATCCAATGGACACAGAGCAGGATAGCATAAGTCATGATGGTTTTCATAGTTCAAGTATTGGTATCCCTCAGGTTTGTGTCTACAAAAAAAGTATATATTTCTTTCTTCGGGCTCTAATCATTGCATGGTCTGGCTCCAATATCTTAGAGCTTAACAAACTTAGTCCCTGCAAATTGGTGTTTTTGTTGGGTAATTTTGTCATGTTGAACGTGATATCCTCTTCCCATGACTCTGAATCCATTAACATCAATAGAATTCTATACAGGGTCCTCAAGGCTATGGAAAACATGTTGATCTAGGTGGCTCCAGAAAAGCTCAAAAACCAAAGAGGACTCAGGAAAGGATCAAAAATAAAAGCTATCAGTTTTTATTGAAACTAGGGTCAGATCAAAGAGATCTTTGTAATATTTCAAATGGCGCAAACGACACTTCAATCTAACATCGTATGTGAAAGTTATGGCCAGTTAAATTTTGGTCAACTAGGCTCATTAACTAAATTTATGAGAGCACCAACTAAATTTGGAGCCCAACTAAAAATTGCAGACCTCCTAAATTTGGCAAAAGTTAACGAGGCGATAAATTGGCATTTCATGGTGATAGTTTCTGGCGGTCGGAAAGAGCGAAATTTTCACCTACTTGAAATTTTTGGTCACCCTTAAGAATTGGCGAATAGTTTTTGAATTGGTTTTTAAAAAAATTAAATTAATATATATATATATATATATAAGGGAGAGCCCCGCGGGCCCGCCCCTCCCACAGGCCCGCCCCTCCCACCACACACACACACACACATATATAAACGACCCTTGATTGCATACCATATTTGGACCTGCAGGATTTGAACCCACATCGGTCGGGAGGGCGGACTGACAGTCCAACAAACAACCATCGCCGAAATTTAAATTAAACAACTACCAAACAAAATTTCACATGGGCGAGTTTTGAACCCGTGACCCACGGGAATCAAAGCACCCAAAAATAGCCCGCCAACCAACTGCCCAATGGGAAATTTTTGAAAAATCCAGCGACAATCTTTTATTTAAACACCAAATTATTTGTGTGAGCAACAAAGGACCGAACTGCTAGTTCGGAAGCTCTCTCCTCTTCAAGGATTCTTGTCATCCGTCCAGAACCAGGGGTAAGACAGTACCAGTTTTATGTGATTTTGTTTTTATTTAACAGTGGTTCTTGTTCCTCCAGCAGAGACCTCCAGAAGGTTGAGATCCTAAATCCTCAGCTTCTCAGCGGTCCTGCGCCCTCCAAGGCTGTCTCAGGTTCCCTCTTCAAAAGCACGCACTCACCTCTTATTCCTCAGGTCATTACAATGGCGGGACAGCAAGGCCAGCCCTCCAACCAGGCCCAGAATAAAGATCCATTGGGGAACATTTTCAATAACAAAGAATGCAATATGTGCATGGCACACACCATTATGATCAACAGTCTGAAAGCTCAGGTGAAGGAATTAACAGAGGACTACCACGCGGATAGGAATTCCAAAAGAAAGAAGCTGGAAAAAAGAAAAAGGGAGATTGAAGACTCAAAAGATCGCTGTATCCACATGGAGGCGGTTATAGACCATCTGCGCACCCTCACTGAGAGCCAACAGGCAGAAAATTCGACTAGAGCCAGCGCCCGGAAGGAGGACTCGGTCACACAACACTACCCTTGATTTCATGCATTGCAAATTTGCTTGGTTAGGAGGCTCCTATGTAAGGCAGTACAGCCGCTTGTTTACTGTATTGTGTTCATTTAAGAGAAACTATGAGGATAATGGGTCTGCGCACCCGATTTTGTGCCTCAATTCTCATTCTTTCCCTCGCTATGTACTAGCTCTTTTTTCAGAAAGTTTTTCTAATATATGAGTAGCCGACATTGTTAAAAAAAAAAAACAAAGGACCGAACTGCAAAACCAAGAGTGGAACCGAGCCTAGATGGGGCTTGAATTTCGAGAGAATCTCAGAGGGAATATTTTTCCAAGGAATATTCTTTATGTAGAATCAGTGAGGAATCTTGGAGATTCCATGGAGGGCAATTTTTGAAGGTTTCAGAACAAGGCGACTTTATACTCATTTTTTTAGTTTTTCGCAAGGAATTTGATGGTTTGATCAGTTTCTTCATCTGAGCAACTGAATTACAGTCAGCCCATAGAATAGAATTTTTGAGGAATATTTGAGATTCCTAGGGAACCCAAACTTGACTGAGTCAGAAAGAGGTTAAGTTTACAGACATTTTCCACGATTTTCTGCCAAGAATTTAGCGGTGCAATCCATTTCTTCAGCAGAGGTGTGCATTTTCAGACCATCCACAGAAGTGGAGGTATAAGGTGTCTTTTATAAATGTTTGCAATTAATTTTCATTACAGATTAATGAAAGGGGCCTCCCCACATTGATCAAGGCCTAAAGACGTAACACACACTGGGTGAACTTCATTATCAAGTTGTTTTCTACCTTTGTTTCTCATGATTACATTTTATTTACACTTCTTTTATGTAATATGATTTCATGGCCCCTTCAAGCAGAGATAAGAAGTTGAGGAAAAGGCCTGCAATTCTGTTTAGTTGTTAACCAGTTATAAGCTCGAGCTATGCGGAATAAAATTGATCATCTACAAAATGGATTAAGGACTAAAATGGCATCCATTCACTACAAAATGGCGGAGATGGAGGATCTATTTGTTGTCAGGCTACAACTAGTTCCAACGGATGCCGAATCTAGTGAAGATGCAACAAGAAAAAAAAAGGAAATTTGATCCAACCTCAAGAACTACCAAACTAATTCTTAAGATGCGCCTTCGGTGACAGGTTTTTGGATAGTTCCCATCTAAATTTTAGTTTCTAATTTTGTGCAAATTTTGTATGTATTTAGGCATCTACTTCAAGATGTACAATAGGCATATATATAGAATTATTGGCAAAAAATGCCATAAGCATAAGTTGCATGTGTAATGGTCTTTAAAGAGTAGGGTTATGATGGAACTTAATGAATTATATGAGGGTTTTAGCCCATAAATCAGATTTTGTTTTTAATAGAAATCCTCTAACTATTTCTTTGAAAAAAAAAATAATGATCTTATAATTTAGATAATTTGTATCATTTTTTAATTTTGATAATGTAAAATATATTATGAGATAAATATATTGATGCTTATCATGAATAAATTTGTATAGACATTTACCAACCATTTAATTTATATAATTACACTAATTATAATTACTTTACATTCATAATAACAAAAATAACAAAAATAATTATTCATCAACTATAAATATAAATTAAACAAAATATATATATATATATATATATATATATATATATATATATATATAACTCTTAAAAATTAAAAAAATATATTCATAAACTTTTCACTTTCATAATAACAAAAATTTAACTATTTGTTAATTATAAACGCAATTAAAATCACCTATAACAAACATTATAAAAAAAATTACAATTATAAACATATTCATATCCTTACAATGAGAGTTATTAGTATTCTTACAAATGAGTTATTCCATGTGTACAAAGATACATCTATGTACCTTTCTAACCATGCATTTTTTAGAAACTTGAAAATCTTAACTAACTCTTTCACTACCATAAGTGGCTATTTACATATACATTACCATATCTAAAAAGTCTTTAGAGCCATTTGGAACATGAAAATTGGGATTTTCATTTTAAAATTTTATTGCAGTTTATATATTTATTTTTAAGCATGACAACCAGGTTTAAGTTTTGGTTTTTAATTCTAATTTTAAAAAAATGTTTAAATATTGTATAAGTGAGTTAATAAAACGATGTAACATTATTAATCCATGTCTCTCAGGGAATATAGCATTTTCCTAGCGGTCAAGTTGTGTTGATCATGCATTATTTGGCCGGGATTTTGCAATTTTAATCAACATATCGAGAAAATGCTTAATATTTTTATTTTTTCATAAATTCAAAATAATTTCAAAATTTTCAGTAAACGCTATTTCTAATTTCCCATTAGATGAAGAAGCTCTGACAGGACATAATTCCCTGGTAGAGGGCAATGTTGTTGCTTTTTTTTTTCAATGCCTAACAATTCATCTTAAAATTAAAATAAAAGCAATTTTATGAGTGGTCATTGTGTTGGTGAGTGTTATGACATTGACACAATTATGTTAGCGCTCTGCTCAATGATCTGAGAATTGATGTGGTTGTAGGACACTATTATGTTAGTGTTATGCTTAATGATGCGAGAATTTATGCAGGTGTAGGTTGTTTGCATAAGCCCAGGGGGGGGCTGAACAAATCTTGAATTAATATTATTATGTTTCCTTGTGCATAGGATGGAGTATGTGCGAGAGAACTAGGGTCCTTTGCATAGTGAGTGTTGTGACACTAATCAATGATGCAAGAATTGATAGAGTTTTCTTGTGTGGAACTTTTACAATGTGGAGGACAGAGTATGTGTGAGAGAACTGGGGGTCCTTTGCATAGATAGGGTTGCTTTCACATTGACAATGCTCTAGTCAATGATGCGAGAATTGATGCATTTGCAGTTTCTTTGCACAGGCCTTGGGGGGGGGGAGGGGTGGGGGCTAAACAAATCTCCAATTAATATTATTATGTTTCCTTGTGCAAAGCTTTTGCTATGTGGAGTATGGGGTATAAGCAGGAGAATGAGGGTCCTTTTTGTTATAGCTCCAAATCTCACTCTTATGGTTTGTGATGCTGCACTCATGGCCTAGGGCAACCCCTCCTTCCAGACCTGGTCCTAAAATTTAAAAAACAATGTTTTATTCCCTATACGCGACATTGCCCTGAGTTAAACGCGTGTACACGCGGGTCTGTGTATACCCAACCCGCGTGTATGTATTAAAACACTTAAAAATATATATAATTCCTTATTTTCGGGCGGAGATCGCGGGTTTTACCTGCTGGATCACCTGTTAGTGCCCGTGGCCCAACTGTTCCCAACCAACTCCTAACTAAAAAACTACTTTGGAGATGGTATAAAAAGACATCAAAGGGAAGGCCTAAGGGAGAGAGAAAAGAGAGCAAGATTATTATGCTGAGATTTTCCCCTTAGACCAGGTCTGAAGTCCTTGGTGCTTTCTGCACTTCCCCCATTTTGCATAGGAAACCCTTGTTTCCATGTGTATTGGTGATCATTCATCCTTTATGTCATCATTGAGTAAGACTTGGAAGGAGCTCTTGTTGGAGGCTTGAGGTTGGAACGAATCCGGGAGGAAGCTTTGCTTGGAGCCTGCTAAAGGTGTTTCAGGTGATATCTTTCTGTTATATGTACTTTACTTGCCTTTATATAAAGAAACACGTCTTGGTTCCCGAAACAATCTTTCTTTATGCTTATGAGAATCTTGTCTTGAATTCTTATGCAAGTAGTTACTTAAAGATTTTTATAACTAACTTTATAGCATGAAGATGGTTTATGTATAAGTATTGTTCCATGTACTGTTGTGTTCTTTGATTTGTTTGTTTTACAGGTCAAAGAAGAAGAAGGGAACTCCAAGAAGGGTTTGGACCCTAAAGGCCTTCTCGAACGTAGGACCTTAGGTACGTACCCTTAACATTAGAATTTGCTTAAAGTAAAGATAATGGCTGTGTGTGTGTTTCTTTGAATAAGCAATTTTCAGTCTGGTAGAGTCTTAGCCCAAAGGACCCTCGGGGTACTTTCCCCTCAACCAGAATTGGCGACTCCGCTGGGGAAACCCTTGTTTCCATGTGTATTGGTGATCATTCATCCTTTATGTCATCATTGAGTAAGACTTGGAAGGAGCTCTTGTTGGAGGCTTGAGGCTGGAACGAATCCGGGAGGAAGCTTTGCTTGGAGCCTGCTGAAGGTGTTTCAGGTGATATCTTTCCGTTATATGTACTTTACTTGCCTTTATATAAAGAAACACGTCTTGGTTCCCGAAACAATCTTTCTTTATGCTTATGAGAATCTTGTCTTGAATTCTTATGCAAGTAGTTACTTAAAGATTTTTATAACTAACTTTACAGCATGAAGATGGTTTATGTATAAGTATTGTTCCATGTACTGTTGTGTTCTTTGATTTGTTTGTTTTACAGGTCAAAGAAGAAGAAGGGAACTCCAAGAAGGGTTTGGACCCTAAAGGCCTTCTCCCAAAGGACCCTCGGGGTACTTTCCCCTCAACCACTTTTGTTACTGCTTTGCTTAATCATGCCAGAATTGATGTGGTTTCCAATATTAACATTAATAGTGTATCGGTAGAAGAGCTTTAGTTAACCAAAATAGAATGAGTTTTACAGAGTATGTGCATTATTCAGAAGACAGAGTGATTTCAGATCTTATATGTCAATTCCTGCCTTAGATGTGTTATCATTTTTGGCAATTATATGTAGTCCGGTTGCCTTTTGTGCCATTTTTGTAACAATTATCGTAATTGTTGGACTATAAAAGCCACCCTTATTATGGAATACTAAATAAATTGTGTTTTCAATCCGTGTGAGGAAGAAGTATTGTGTGGTAAAATGAAGTGAGTCAATGGGATCAACCAAATTATCATTGAATTCAATCTTTCCATAGAAAGGTGTTGGTACATGTTCTGCAATATCACCAGTAAATACCTCCCCAACATGAAAAATCATTTGTGTTAATTGAGTTCCTGGTTCCCCAAATGTGTTAAAAGCTTTGTGCAAGGCTTATTAAAATAATAAATATACAAATATATATTTTTAATTAGTATTTATGAACGTATTTCTCAACTACGAAAGTAGCTATATGGAGGAAGTTGTGCGGAGGTGGTTGTGCAAAGCTAGTTGTTGGGAAGAAACATGTGTAAATGGATGTGCACGGAGCTTTCATTGCGCTGAAAGCTTTGTGCAAAATTTATTAAAATAATAAATATAGAAATCTATTTTTTAATTCTTATTTAGGAATGTATTTATCAACAAATGTTCCCTCCCCACAATATCTAGGACCCACATTAATTAATATCCCAAAAGCTTTATGTAAAGTTTATTAAAATAATAAATATAAAAATATCTTATTTAATTCTTGTTTAAGAACGTATTTCGCAACAAATGCTTCCTTCCCACTATATCTCAGAGCCACATCAATTAATATCAGTTTTGAATGTAAATGACTGGCCAAAGGGTATTATTGGATCTGGAAGTAGTTGTGTAGATGAAGCTAGGGCGAAGGTGGTTGTGTGTCCACGGAGGTCATGCAGAGAACAAATGCATGTGCGGAATGAGGGAAGTGTGGAGGGATATTTTAATTGTAATTTGTTTTCAAATAGTTTGGAGTTAGTGCGCATGCAATTTGATATTAGTAGATTGTGCGCAAGAGTAGTGTGTATCTTATTATTAATAGATTTCGTGGAGTGAGGAGGTTTGCATATTGAATGCTTTAGAGTACACATGCATTCATGTTATTTTGAAACTATACATTAGTATTAAAATTTTAATGCTTTGAAAATCATGTTTGTATATTTGATATCTTGAGGGTTTCGCTCACACTCTAGTACAAGACCGGTGGTTATTTTATTATTAATAAATTGTAAAAGGTGCAGAGGTTCGTACAATGGAAGCTTGACAACTTTTTGCGCACAATGGATTTGCTTTGCATTTCTAAACATATACATTTGTGTTATGTTGAATCTCTTTTTTAATTATTATTTATAAATCTATTTCACAACTACAGAAGTAGTTGTGCGACGCTGGCTGTTCGGAGGAAGCATGTGCGAAGAACAAATACATGTACGCATATCTTTCACTATGCTGAAAGCTTTGTGTACAAATTATTAAAATAATAAATACGAAAATCTCTTCTTTAATTCTTATTTAGGAATGTATTTCGCAATGAATGCTTCCTCCCTATGATATTTAGGACCCACATCAATTAATATCATCTTCGTGACTAAAGGTCATTATTGAGTTAGGAAGTAGTTGTGTGGAGGTGGTTGTGCATGTGCGGAGGTTATGCAGAGAACAAATGCATCTGTGGAATGAGGGATGTGTGGAAATTGTGCAAAATGAGGGAGTGTGGAGGGATATTTCAATTCTAATGCATTTTCAACTCTTTTGGGATTAGTTCACGAGAAATTTGATATTAGCAGATTTTGCACAAGAGCTGTGCTTTATTTTATTATTAATAGACTCTGTGGAGTGCGTAGGTTCATACAATGAAATCTTGAGAGCATTTTGTGCACAATGGACTAGGTTGTTCAAAGGAAGCATGTGCGGATAACAAATGCATGTGCATAGAGATTTCATTGTGTCGAAAGCTTTATGCAAAGTTTGTTAAATAATAAATATACAAATTTATTCTTTGATTCTTATTTAGGAATGTATTTCGCAACAAATGCTTCCTCCCCACGATATTTGAGACCCACATTGATTAATATCGACTTTGAATGTTATTGATTGACCGAAGGGCATTATTGAGTCTAGAAGTATTTGTGTGGATGAAGTTGTGCGGAGGTGGTTGTGCATGTGTGCTGGTTATTCGGAGAACATATGCATATGTAGAATGAGGGATGTGCAAAATTTGTACAGAATGAGGAAATTGTGAAGGGATCTTTTAATTGTAAAGTGTTTTCAACTCTCTTAGAGTTAGTGCACGTGAAATTTGATATTAGTAGATTGTGCGCAATAGCGGTGCTTATTTGATTATTAATAGATTCTGCAAAGTGTGGAGATTTGCACAATGAAAGATTTAGAGTACATATGCATTTATGTTATTTTGAAAGTATACGTTAGATTGTGTGAAGTGTGGAGGTTTGAACAATGAATGCTTGAGAGTTTTTTGCGCATAATGGATTTTCTCTACAATCCTGCACACATGCATTTGTGTTATGTTAAAACTATACTAAATCATGTTTCTAGATTTGATGTTTTAAAGCTTCTATGGTTTTCTGAATACATGGGCATGTGTGTAGTTAGTGAATTGAACGCTGAAAGGACTAGCATTTCTTTTTTCAATGAAACATGTAGCATTTTTATATATCAAAGCTGGAAATGGGCCAGGTCCCTTACATTCAAAATTTTCTCTGTTTCAAATATTTGCAGAGATAAATCCAGAGAGTATCTGATATTACCCCTATTATTTATAACTATACTGCTTATAACATTTATAATATAGCTTCTCCAAAAGACACCACAAAGTTTAACAACAAGACAAAACATATAAACTGTAGAGTGACTAACTACACACTAGTTTCCATCTTTTCCAAAGGATTGCCCTCCTGGGTCATTTCAACAATTTGACTAGGAACCAAGATCGGCTCAAACCTGCGTCATTCCTATTCTGCCTTAATTTCAGCCTGAGAAATGGAAGTGGGCATTTCTCCCAGCCTGAAGACATCCTTGAGCATGCCAACAGTAATTGTTTCCACTTTTATCTCCATATTATCCACCTTAAAATTCAAGTTAATCATACTAGTGTTCAAATGCTCCATTTCTTTCTGAAGCAACTCTAGATCCTTGCCAATCCCTACAAGGTGAGTCAAAACCATCGTTATTTGATCTTGTACCTCCTGTATTACTTGCTTCTATTTTCTACCATGACCACCACATTTTCATTGCTCGAATTTCCCTGTTCCTCTACACTATCACCACTTCTGTTAAGGTTTGCAGAAGCCATTTTGTGAGCTATCCTTCCCTACACCCAAATTATTTTGTGGTTTATCTGCATCACCCAGTTCCTTAATATAATTCCTTGCTTCTTATCGATCGAAGCGCACATCTTATCACATTTAATATCCTTCCCCATATGGAGATCAGACAAGTCACAATCATCCATCCTCGCCATTTCCATATTGCATTCGAATTCACATGCAACCACTTGAATCTGTTGGAGGAGTGTATTGTAGTTGTCTTCACCTGCCTTCGCATTTAATAACAATTGGAAGGATTTCCACATGGTCTTCAACATGGTTCATAGATTCAAGTGCCTACAGTTGTAGTTAATACCACCCAACTTCCTACTCCACCTCCCAAGAAATTCCTTCCCTTCCGTGAGACATAACTCGAGCATGTTTGATCGATGCTCTTTAATACTTGCATTATTCCAATTGTCTCCCAACAATGGTTTATTTATACAATCAATTATGGGACGTGACATATTTGATTAGATTTATCGATAATCAAGACTCCTTGTTCCAATAGAGCGCCAATATTGGCTTGACAATTTGCCTCTTGATTCTTCCCTTATTTTACATGGTAGAATTTAAATATATTTAATTTGCTAAGAAGAATCATAATCTTTATAAGCATAGGGGAATTTTCAAATTCTATGAGGTGTTTGTTCTTGGAGTACCTTGAGCACTTTTGAAATACAACCATTGAATCACCAATGATGTTCAGATGCCTTATGCCTTTGGAGATAGCGATCTACAGACCTTGCGAGAGCGATAAAGCTTCAACTTGATTTTTCATTGTTTTCCCCAATCCCAAGGTGAACCTTGTTTAAATTGTTCCATCGTGGTTATATAAAACCCCTGCTGCACCTGCCTCCTCGAGGTTTCTTTTCAATGCACCATTGAAGAAAAGCTACACTCGTCCCAAATTCTATTACAATTCTTCGAAGCATTCCCCCACCAGTATAATGCAAAAGGATGGTGCTTTATATATTTTGGAGTTGAGAGCATGTTTTCTAGCATTAGATATCTTAAGCCATTCTTTTTCATTAATATTAAGGTTGCCCAATTCTAATTCATCATATCCCTTGAAAGAGATTACCTTGAAAATAAATTGTATTCCTTTAATAGTTGTTGTTTCAGGAGGATATCTTTTGTCTTGAAAACTCGCTTGGTTTTGGCATAACCAAATTGACCAACATAGATATTTAGGAACAACCATCCAACACCTCATTAGAATGGAGTTTGAGTTCCTGTTGAGAGGGTACTAGAAACACCAAATAATAAACATCTCATGCAACTCCAAAGGAATAGAATGAAAATGAAAAATTGGCAGAAGGGCAAGCCTCCAAGTTTCCATAGAGGAAGGGCATTGATAGAAGAGGTGCTTTATAGTTTCCTCTGCCTTGCTGTAGAGAATGCAACAAAAGGGACCTTGTATATTCCTTTTTTAAAGGTTTTCAGTTATTAATATTTTCTCATGGACCATTTCCCAACAAAATATGTTGACCTTTGGAATGCGATCCCTATTCCAAATCCTTTCCCATAATCTTGATGGGGGGGGGAGATAGGTTCTTAATAAGGAGATCATATCCTTCCTTCACTATGTAGTGTTGATTTTTCCCTCCCAACCATATGCTTTTGTCCAGCATGTAGGTTGCTATTGGCACAAACCCTTTCCGATGATTTATCAATGTTTGCCAATGTTTTTGAAGATGTATAGGATACTCTACATGTCTCCATCCACACCATATTCCATTCTCATCCCATATGGAGATATCAGCTAGATGATTTATACCTTGCTCTTCCAGCCACTAGGAAATATATGAAAACCCTTGATTAGATGAAATTAAGTCTACCAATGGAATGTTATCTTTCCATAAATGGATGTGTTTCCCCTTACCAAGTTGCCAACCCATATGCTCCAACAACAACGAAGTTCCCGATTTACATAGCTTCCATATTTTTGTTCCTTTCTCCACCCATAGCTCACCTTCAAGCCTAAGCAACTGATTTTTGTGGAAATACTTCCTTTTAAAGGTCTTTTACACCATTCATCGGTATCCAATAAAAGTCGCCATACCAGTTTAGCACCTATTGCCAGATTCACTAATCCTCCCAGATTCTTTGGCAACCTTATTACTTTCCAGTTGACTAGATGGAATTTGTTTTCATTATTTTTGCCTCCCTACCATAAGAATTTCCTAATTAAGTTGCTCAAACTATGAATTATGTATTTTGGAGATAATTATCTAGATCCAAGATACACCAGCAGGGATGATAGAATCGATTTCCCATAGATTGGATTTTTTTTTTTGTTGCACAATTGACTCCCAATCCTCCCCCCGAACCTACCTGAAGGAGATTGGAATGCCAATATAGGAAAATGAAATCCTCTCTAGATTTTCTGGGAAGCCCAAGATTCGAGAGAGTGGGCCCAGGAAAATTATAGCTTATCAAATGACATTTCATTTTATTGATCACACCTCCAGACAAGTTGAGATAGGAGTCTAAAACCTTTTTAAATCTTGAAGCAATGGCTAAGGAGGCACCGCCAAGAAAAGGGTGTCATAATAAGGCCCATGGTATTGACCCATGGTATTCATATGGAATATAACCTATTTAAAGGGGAAATCAAACCAACTTAGATCCATCTTAACTCCAGATCTACCAAACGCCGAGAGGGATCAAATCTCTTGATATGCAAACCTCTTTTAGAGTGAAAAGAGATTTGATTCCTCTTGGCGCTTAGTAGATCCAGATTTAAGATAGATATAGATTGGTATGCATATAATCAAAGTAAATAATATTCACCAAAATTTCAATATTTGCCCAAGAAAGTGATGAATATATGCTAAGTATGGTGATGATGAACCTCGTGATCAAATATTGAATAAAGATTAAAAGTATGTATATTTATAATGGTGATATCTTTTTATTCTAAGGGTGTCTCAAACTCTAATTAATAATTTTGTTTTTAAGGAAATCCCACTCTAAAAATGGTACAACCAAAATACATGTAGGAGAAGGTGGGTTTCAAATGTATGGAGGCCAAAAGCAAAGAATAGCCATAGCTAGGTCGTTGTTGAAAAACCATTCCATCCTACTTTTATATGAGGCAAGTGCTCTCGATGAAAAATTAAAGAAGAAAGCTCAGGATGCCCTTGGTAAAGCTTCCATAGGATGCACAACGTTGATTGTGGCCCATCGTCTCTCCACAGTTCAAGGCGGTGGTAAAATTGTAGTGTTGAAATATGGTCATGTCATTGAATTTGGTAGACATCAAGAACTAATTCTAAAACCAAATGGAGCATATGTAACATTGGTGCAAATAAAGGAGAAAACCCCAACGCAACAAACCATTGATCTTAGTATAGTATTTGGAATATCTAGCCAGAGGAAAATCTTAGATGGGAAACTATGTGCTTCAAATTGCTTTGAAGGTTTCATATCAGGCTTGGAACAAGAAGAACAAGAATTTAATGCAAAGACTAGATTAGGTAAATCTCCTTCCTTCAGCGGGTTGCTTGCATAGAATGCTCCGAAATGGTAGCATGCTCTCTTGGGTCGTGGAGGTGTCACATCCCTCAAGTTTCATTACGGCGGAGGGGTTTCATGTAAGTCAATTAAATTTGAGCATCAAGGCAACCAAGTGACCTTGGAATGTGTTACCCGTCATAGAACCATAACAGCCTTTTTCTCTTTGAGGAAACATGTTCAATTATTTGACTCCGCAAAGGAAGGGCCACATAGAGAGATCAATAAACAGTCATGGTACGTAGGATTGGACCTGGGAAATTCTAGGTTTTTCAAAATATGTTATTTGCCACTTGAGTTTTGGTATGGAGAGAAGTTTATTTGTCACAGATATATCAGTTTCCATGCCTTTTTATTAAACCACTTTGTTTTGGCAAGAATGGCTCGAATGATAGTGGATGTTGCAAGTATGACTTCTAACATGACTAAGGGATCTAATGTCGTTACATCTATGTTTGAAATTTTGGATGTAAATAGTCATATAAACCATGTTGACCATGAAGGAACTAAGCCTTATAAAATCCAAGGCACTATAGAGGTGAAGAATGTAGATTTTTTTATCCAACTTAGCCAAACGCCATGATCTTGAGAAATTTATGTCTCAGAATCATTGCAAAGAGCAGTGTAGAAATAGTTGGAAGGAGAGGGTGTGGTATGTCCACCATCATTGGACTGATAGAAAGATACTGCAATCAGCTAAAAGGGGTCTTACTAATTGATGGACAAGGCATCATGAGCTTCAATTTGAGGTCTCTTAGACAACACATAGCCCTCGTAGGGCATAATCCAACTCTATTTTCAGGCTAAAACATAGAGAACATTGCCTATGGTAAAGAGAAATCAATATAAATTGAGATAAGTGGAGAGGTTGCAAAGGGTACCAATGCCCACGAATTCATTTCCCAAGTAGATTGAAATAAATCCCCTAACCAGTGCTTGTTTTTAAGCATTGCAAAATTTGGTTGGAAATTTGTTTCCCAACTAGGATTCTTTTTTCATAATGTATGAGTTGTTTCACAAAATTTTATGAACTTACAAAACATAATTTCCATTAGACACCTTATGAATATTATTTTAAACTCCATGTTTTTTTAACTTTTCTTAAACCGAAAAGGATAGTGCTTATTATAAATCTTATTGATAAATTCAATGCATGTTATCTTATTCTTTTAACTTGTAAATAATTAAGCCCAATGTGAACAACTTGTCGGACTTGTAAAAGTCCATGCATTGTTAATGTTTCAGGGGCATGAGGAATGGATATGAGACCTACACCAGGAATAGGGGAACTCAGTTGACTAGAGGGTAGAAACAAAGGATAGCAGTAGTGAGGTCAATTATAAAGAATCCACGCATCTTGTTGTTGAACAAGGTAACGAGTGCTTGGATGGTCATTTAGAGAAAGTAGTTCAAGAAACACTCGATGGAGTCATGGTGGGAAGAACGAATGTGGTTACAGGTCATCATTTGAGCACAATTCAAAATGATGACATTATAGCAGTGATTGAGAATGGGAAGGTTGTTGAACAAGGAAATCACATTTCTCTAGTGAGCAAAGGCTAAGTCGGTGCATATTTTGGTTTGATTAAACTACAACAACCACATGAGCCAATTATTCACCCTGTAAATTAAGATGCAATACCCCTCATGCGACTCCTCATCACAAATGTGGCTAGTTATAACGAATGTAGGGAAGACAGGCCTCTTAGGAGCAACCATAAGAGCCAATTAGTAAGCTAAGATACAATAACCCTCATACTCATCCACTTCACAAATATGGCTAGTTATAAGGGTTGTAGGTTATTCAGGCCTCTTAGAAATTCAGTAATCAAATTTCTGTTGGCATTATGATACAAGTATTATCCTTGATGGCAACTCACACAGATGATAGATCATAGTGCAGCAAGTCAGTGGCAAAGAATTGATGATCAGAATACTCAGAATGGTAGAAAATGAGATACCCGCAGGTGTGCCGAACAAAAGCCGCGGACCCACAGGTGCTCCGAACAAGAGGTGCGGACATACCAGCAGGTTCTTCGAACAAAAAGTGCGGACTTCAAGTTCACACACTTTCATGCAGAGAAACGCGCCCACATGGGAAATTTTATGGTTGATCCATGGTATTTAGTCCGACATTTTTGATCCTATGGTTTTGGTCCATGGTATTGCATCTAAAATATTGAACCCAGGTTTTGGGTCCCTAGTATTAGATTCCTATGGTTTTGGACCATGGTTTGAGCAAGGCCTTGTCTATAAAAAGGAAAGGAGATCAATTGGTTAGGCACTGATGTATCGAATATCTTAAGTAGAAAAAGATCTAAAATTTTGGTGGTCGGTTGGTGAGTGATAGCTAGATCTGAATCAAGGAGAAACTTGAGTATTATTAACAAATCTACTGATGGGTCAAGATCTCCTTGGTGCATGATCAGATCTATAGATCTGATAGTCTGGGGTATGCTTGAAGTCTGAAAAATTGTCTATACCTGCAGGACCGCAAGTGCAGACAAGGCGCAGGTGCGGAGACCCGCAGGCCAAACACGGCCGCTGGTGCGGAGAACCGCAGGCCAGAGATGACCACAGGTGTGGAGAACCACAGATCAGACACGGCCGCAGGTGCGGAGACCTGCAGGCCAGACATGGCCGTTGGTGCGGAGAACCGCAGGCCAAAGACGGTCGCAGGTGCGGAGAACTGCAGATGAGACACGACCACAGGTGCGGAGACCCGCAGGTCAGCCACGGCAGCAGGTGCGGAGATCCACAGTTTTCAGATAGCGGTAGAGTGGATGTTCACAGATGTCTATTGGTGAAGTTGCAGACCCTGCTTGAAATTTGTTTTAACTGCCTTTGTCTATTTTGCAGTGTTCTGGGTTCTTAATTGGTGTCTGGTTACTGTTACTATTTTTCTGGTTACAACATTCAAAGAAGTGTTTGATTGATTCTATATATTGGGGTTTCAGTGATTCAGTTTTGAGTGATGTAAAGATTGATGTTGGTTGATTGTGTGCTTCAATAATATTGATGGGTCCAGTATGAAAATGGGATGAAACATGGCCTTCAGATTATGTGTTGTGCTTCAGGAGTATCGAGTCTAAAAATGTATGAAACATGGTACCCGGAGGAGAGAAGATTGTAGGCTGGCACCTATGTACTAGTATCTTAGCTAGTAAAAAAGCTAAGGGGGTGGTAGCTCCCTTCCAGTAGCAGTTGGAAAACTTTGGAGCATGTCAGCAAGTAGCAGCCTGCGTACTAGTAAATGGATCGGCTAGTACAAGAACTATGGGGGTTGTAGCTCCCTTCAAGAGAAGTTGAAAAATGAAAGAAGGTTGTAGCCTTCTGCAGGTAGAACCCTGCGTACTGGTATAAGACTGCACCAATACAGAATCATTGTAAAAGAATTTTCTTATTAAAAAGAAGATTGAGACGACTTGCAACAGGTGGTTTTCACCCTCATTGGGTTTCCACCTTACATCATGGTGTTCATGTGCGCTTCTTGTGTGTTTTACTGCTCCTGTTTACTGTTCTTATGGTTAATAATGTTCTGATGCACTCATTAAGGATCAACTAACTGAATCATAAGTTTACTGGATATACGCTTGTTGCCTTAACTGAAGTAGAGTATATGAATCTTAATATGGAAATGAAAAAGTTATATTGATGTGATAATATTGATTCACCCCCCCCCCCCCCTCTCAGTATTATTTCCAACAATTGGTATCAGAGCAGGTCCTTTGGTAGAAGCTTGATCGCTTGAAGGAGATCCGTAGAACAATGGGAAAGAAGCTTAAGAAGAAAGCACCTAAGAAGAAGAAGACATCTCAAGAGAGTTATGACAGTGGGAGAATCGACTGGGGATTATGTGGAAGAAGCACTTCATATTCAGAATCACTTCAGAATGAAGATGAACAGACAAAAGATCTTTCGGGTATGAATTTGTTATCCTCTGGGGATACATTTATCTATCCATTTGGAGATGATGAAAGTGATAGCGAAACAACAGAATTTGCTCTTATGGGTGAGCAAGAAAGATATCAAATAGAGGCAGAATTTAAAAGGCTTACAGACAAAATTAGAGATCAACAAGATCTATTGAAAAAAAGGGAATGTGTCTTCAAAGAAGAAGCTACCAAACTAAAAGCTCAACTAGAGGAAGGTAACAAGGTAAGGAAGTTATTCAAGGACAAGGAAGATCAATGTCAAAAGTTGCAGGATGAAGTGACATCATTAAGAAATGAAGTCAATGAAAGGAGCACAACAATCAAGAAACTCAGAGATAGATCCAGTTTTTATGAAAGGCTTGAAGCTACAATCCTCTCGCTAAAGGAAGATCTTGAAGAATCAAAGAAGCAGAATAAAGATCTACTCCAAGCTCTTGAAAAACAAGAAAATGAAGTTCTTGATTTAAGACATTAGTTGGAAGAAGGAAGAAAAGCTGAAAAAAACATGAAGAAGCAGTATCTCGAAAAGGAAGAGCGACATCAAGTTGAGGAAAATATTCTAAAAGATAAATTAGAAGAAAAGGATAAGCTCTTACGATTTCAAGATAGTACTAAGATCCTGGATGATATTCTTAGTAGTCAAAGGTCTCCTGCTATCAAAACTGGTCTTGGTTTTCATGGATCTGTTGAAGGAGAATCTAGTTCACAAAGTAAGACAAGGGACTCCAATGCAAAATCTGAAATGCTCAACAAGGAGATGAGAGGTCAACCCCATCAACAGCCAAGGAAAGAAATTCTTCAAAGAAAATCTTTTACACTTTCGATGAATAATGTTGAATGTTATGTATGTCATAATCTTGGACATGTTGCAGCTAGATGCAGAAGAAGAATGGTTGAAGACCATCACACAGAAAGATCATCACGTTCCAGGTACTTTAAGGGATATTGTTTTTCTTGCAATATGTTTGGTCATAAAGTTGTTGATTGCTACAGGAAGAATATGAAACATATGAGATGTTATGCATGTAACAAGCTTGGACATATAGCAAAGGAATGCAGGAACAAGGTACGGGCACCACACCAAAAGGAGAAAACATCATCACACTTGAAGATATGGAAGAAGAAGGAAGTACAGTCAGAAAGATGTGGCACAACACCATATACAGACATAACAGACTCAGGGGGAGCTGAAAGTGTAAAACTTCAGTATCCTAAATCTCATATGCAAAGTTCATAAAGGGAAGTCGCGTATATATGCGAGTTAGACAGTGCACAGTCGCGTATATGTCAGTTTGAGAAAAGCAGTGGGATAGGCTCAGGAAAAGGGTCTGATATGATTCAGTCCATTACTTGCTCTGTTTGATAATGGTTACAATCTGTTGATGATGTGTGGAAATGTCTTGATACTTGTTTTGATCCTAACTTGTTGATGATGATGCCTTGATACTTCTTGCTGATATATGCATGATCAGATTTGACAGTAAACAAGATGGCACAGGTTCAGGGGGAGCATACACTTTCAATAATGCATTGTTGGCATTATGGTTGGTAGTCCTTGGATTTCTATAGTTCTTGGTGCTCATATGGATGAGGATTGTTGTTGTTGATGATATCAAGAAGTCTTGACAAATGATCTTGAGCTCAAGATACATAGTGCTGGACACATGGATGATTACTCAAAGTTACATGGTTGGAGACATGATGATGATGAGTTCTTACCTATATGATGATAGATTTATACTTACATATGTTGATTGATATTCCCAAAGTGATGATACTTGGATCATGTAGATCTTGATGTTGATGAGATGGCTATGGTGTTTTTCACATACGATTTGGTTGCTGGTCTAGATGTCGTTGACAGATGCTTATGGAACAGATCATACATTGTGTATGATAGTTACTGATGACTATCATGGTATTATTTAGATGTTTGGTCTCTGTTATAAACATCATGCATATCATTCAATGTAAAGGTCATATCAAGACTCATGATGTAATAGTTGTCTCTGTCTATTGTAGTCATTTGATCATATGATGTAATTTGTACCTCCACTATGCATGGGAAGGATGATGTAATATTTCGATCATGCATTGGTATCTGGTGTATCCCCACTTGGTTGGGTGGACGAGTCAATATTGGTATATCCCCTCTTGGTTGAGAGATGGATGTATGTATGAGTCCTTGGTAATAGGAAGGTCATTTTAATGTATAGAGTCATGTTCTTCTTGTAGAACATTCCTTTGCTTACAGTTAGGGGGAGCATGAACAACACTCTTCAGCAGAACAAGAGGTTTCAGCATGTACTCAGAGGGAGCATGGATAGATTGGTACACCTTGGCATATACAAAGGGGAGCTCATTCAGAGATTTCAGCAGACACTCAGGGGGAGTATGGACAGCGGAATGTTTATCAAGGAAAGAGAATATCTTGATCCACCCTTTGCCCTTGATGTCAAAGGGGGAGAGTGATTTGGCATTGTTGCCATCAAGTCCAAAGGGGGAGATTATTGGCATTATGATGCATGTGTTGTACTTGATGGCAACCCACTCGTAGAAGAACAACTCACTTATACATAACTAGATGAATCTACAGAAGAGATATCAGATGTGACAGAATTCATGGGATGCAGGACAGATCAAAGGAATCAGATAACAAGTTCTCAGTATGGCAAGTTAGCTTTGCCATCAAGTCCAAAGGGGGAGATTGTTGGCATTATGATACAAGTATTGTCCTTGATGGCAACTCACATAGATGATAGATCATAGTGCAGCATGTCAGTAGCAAAGAATTGATGATCAGAATACTCAGAATGGTAGAAAATGAGATACCCGTAGGTGCGCCGAACAAAAGCCGTGGACCCACAGGTGCTCCGAACAAGAGGTGCGGGCATACCCGCAAGTTCTCCGAACAAAAAGCGTGGACGTCAAGTTCACACACTTTCATGCAAAGAAACACACGCACATGGGAAATTTTATGGTTGATCCATGGTATTTAGTCCGACGTTTTTGATCCTATGGTTTTGGTCCGTGGTATTGCATCTAAAATATTGAACCCAGGTTTTGGGTCCCTAGTATTGGATTCCTATGGTTTTGGACCATGGTTTGAGCAATGCCTTGTCTATAAAAAGGAAAGTAGATCAATTGGCTAGGCACTGATGTATTGAATATCTTAAGTAGAAAAAGATCTGAAATTTTGGTGGTCGGTTGGTGAGTGATAGCTAGATCTGAATTAAGGAGAAACTTGAGTATTATAGACAAATCTACTGATGGGTCGAGATCTCCTTGGCACATGATTAGATCTGTAGATCTGATAGTCTGGGGTATGCTTGAAGTCTGAAAAAGTGTCTATACCCGCAGGACCGCAAGTGCAGACAAGGCGCAAGTGTGGAGACCTGTAGGCCAGACACAGCCGCTGGTGTGGACAACCGTAGGCCAGAGACGGTCGTAAGTGCGGAGAACCGCAGATCAGACACGTCCGCAGGTGCGGAGACCCGCAGGCCAGACACGGCCACTAGTGCAGAGAACCGCAGGCCAGAGATGGTCGCAAGTGCGGAGAACCGCAGATTAGACACGACCGTAGGTGCGGAGACCCGCAGGTCAGCCACGGCCGCAGGTGCGGAGATCCACAGTTTTCAGATAGCGGAAGAGTGGATGTTCACAGATGTCTATTGGTGAAGTTGCGGACCCTGCTTGAAATTTGTTTTAACTGCCTTTGTCTATTCTGCAGTGTTCTGGGTTCATAATTGGTGTCTGGTTACTGTTACTGTTTTTCTGGTTACAACATTCAGAGAAGTGTTTGATTGATTCTATATATTGGGGTTTCAGTGATTCAGTTTTGATTGATGTAAAGATTGATGTTGGTTGATTGTGTGCTTCAATAATATTGATGGGTCTAGTATGAAAATGGGATGAAACGTGGCCTTCAGATTATGTGTTGTGCTTCAGGAGTATCCAGTCTGAAAATGTATGAAACATGGTACCCAGAGGAGAGAAGATTGTAGGCTGGCGCCTACGTACTAGTATCTTAGCTAGTACAAAAGCTAAGGGGGTGGTAGCTCCCTTCCAGTAGCAGTTGGAAAACTTTGGAGCATGTCAGCAGGTAGCAGCCTGCGTACTAGTAAATGGATCGGCTAGTACAAGAACTATGGGGGTTGTAGCTCCCTTCAAGAGAAGCTGAAGAACGAAAGAAGGTTGTAGCCTTCTGCAGGTAGAACCCTGCGTACTGGTATAAGACTGCACCAGTACAGAATCATTGTAAAAGAAGTTTCTTATTAAAAGGAAGATTGAGACAACTTGCAGCAGGTGTTTTTCACCCACATTTGGTTTCCACCTTACATCATGGTGTTCATGTGTGCTTCTTGTGTGTTTTATTGCTCCTGTTTACTATTCTTATGGTTAATAATGTTCTGATGTACTCATTAAGGATCAACTAACTGAATCATAAGTTTACTGGATATATGCTTGTTGCCTTAACTGAAGTAGAGTATATGAATCTTAATATGGAAAAGAAAAAGTTATATTGATGTGATAATACTGATTCACCCCCCCCCCTCTCAGTATTATTTCCAACAATTTCATCCCGGAATTCTTCCTCACTAATTGATATATCACAAGTTTCCATAACAACTATGTAGTATTTATGAATGTTTTTGTGTCCTGAAAATTCTCATGGGAGACATCGGTGATTGAATTCTCAACTGATTGAAAGTTGTATACTCTTGATGAATATACCCATTTATTTTCATTTGCAAAGGACTAACCCATCTCATGAAATCACATTTCAAAATTTTACCACTCTTTGCAAAGCTCTATGATTTTGATTGCAAAATCATATTACTGGATGAGAGCAAATTCAGTACAAGCAAAGTTGTAATTGTATCAACTAAAAACCACTTATACATCACTCAAACAAAAAAATTGTGATTTGTAAATTTGCATTTCTTTTATTATTTCATGAAATTATATTAAATATATGGAAGAAGACATCCTTGGAAACAAATAAATGTGACAAAAATCTAAATCTACTTACAAAGAGCTATATATAACTGTTTTTTGACAATGTCAACAACATAAATCAATTACTATGTTAGTAGGAGTAATTAAGGTATTCCAAAGCTACACTTTAATTAAGAGTGTTGAATGCTTTAGCATGTACAAAATTCAAAAACATGATGGTCAATTGGTCTAAGTTTCAGCTAGGTTAGGCTTACAACATTAAGATCAATTTCAATTTTTCCATCCACACGTGCATCTACAAAGAAAGATTCACTTTCTTCACCATCCTCATGCTTTTCATCTCTTAAGTCAATTCTTTCAACAAACTTCTCTTCAATATTCAGGACAATTGTAGTCTCCATCTATGTTTATCTTATTTTGCTTCATCCACAACTTTTGTGAGTATTTATGCAATGTTAGCAAATCTTCTACTTCTTCTCCATCAACAATTACAACACTGTGTGACTCAACTTGTTCCTAAACAATGTTTCTCCCATTTTCATTGTATGCCAATATCAAAAGTTTCCTTGGACCTAGTTGTTCTTGCAATTTTGGGAAGAACAATCTTGTCCAAGCCTTGTTGAATGAGACACAATGTTTTTGCATCATCCTTTTTGTTTTCCATGAACTAGCCCTTCTAATCTTTAATTATGGTTTCATATGCTTAACTTTAACCGTCCATGGGTTTTGTATGGGTTTCCCTCAACCAATTCACCATATCTATGGTTTTGCCATTGCTTACTCTTAACCTTATATCATTAAGGACTTTCATTAGTTTATCGTTAACCATTACAATAATTTTTTTACCTAAACATCTAAAGTCTTCAATAACTTTTGAAGATCAACTAGTTCATGGATTTTGTTTTTTCATTTGAGAGTTTGTGTTGTTAGTTAAATGATGTTACCTTGTAAAATATTTTCAACATTAAAGTAACATTCTACCTTTCATGCACATTTGTCTATCTGCAATTTTCCCTATATGTGAGGTTTTGACATTTGTCTTTGCCAGCATGTGTGATCATGATTAGTAAAACCACAAATATTGCAAGGATGCAAATTCCAACTCCTAGCTTGTATGTCCCCTATTAAAAAAAATGACTACAATATTGCTCTTGCTTTTGCATATGTTTTGTTGCACTTCTGCCTATAAATAGTTCATATTTTTTCAATATTTATGCTTTAAGAAACTTAATATCGACATTGCTTACGTGAGCTTCATAACCAAGACCTTCATTTATTGTTCTTATACATATCTCTATGGGATTCTAGATTCATTGCTCATTTTTGCTTAAACTTTTTCCACCAAACCCCATCTTTTCATGAATTTGGACCCAATTCCTTTTGTGTTCCTTTCAAAAGCAACCGATTTCATCATCATTAATAAGTTGTTTACTTTCATAAATATTCCAAAGATCATCATTTTGAGTCTCGTAGCATGAGAGATACAAGTGTGTGTCATGATTATTAGCATCAACCAATTTACTTGTGTCACAATAACTATTAAGTTTTTGAAGCAAATCACTTTTCTAAAAAATTGCAACACACATTATTTTTTATTTTCTCACTTCACTTTTCAATGTTAACAATTCTCATTTTCATTTGATAGTAACTATTGTTTCAATGATTTTATATTTTCAGCTTTCCTAGATCATGAAATTTTAAAATACCAATCACCCTTTGATCCAATGATTTCAACCTTTCTTCTAGTTTATTTATGTGTTGTGTAGTGAAACCAACAAATTCTTGATAGAGCTTGTCATCAAGTCCTTTGAGTTTCGTGATTTTACCCATTAATGAATTATTAAATTTATCTACCATGTCTATTCTTAGAAATGATGATTGATAGTTTACTCAAGTAATTCAATTTCATGATTATCATTTTGTAGTAATTTTCCTCCTAAATGATTCATGTTTGCCTGTCAAAAATCAACACAATGATGCAATGTGTTGTGTACAACAAATTAGGCACTTGTCTTTCACACTCAACAATGGCAAGGGAATTGAGAACCATAAAGCACACACCCTAAGGTGTTTCACATTACATTGAAATGTAAAACATTTTCCTTAAATACAAACTCAACCACAACAAAATAATTTATTAAACTAAATATAAACAAAAATGAAACATTTACAAAATAAACTTTTTTTCAGTATGGGGTGAAGGGAAATATGATCCTTTTTACAATTTGTCTCTTAAATAATTTAACAAAATCATCAAATTAACTCTGAATGAATTCCTAAAACCCTTAACCTAAATGAATCTATGAAACTTAAAAACCAACTCTAGTTTCAGTTAGATTTCAAAAACCCTCACTTTCTCAATACCTTAGATATACTTTCCAATATTTACCCCAATAAAACCCTATGTTACAAAAAAATCCTTTCTTTACAACAAAAGCTTTCAAAAAATTTAGCCACTTACTTGCAAACCAAAAAAACATCACCCCTTGATAGTGAATCTTTTTATGAAAATCCCTTCTCATTGATTACAAGTGAGGCATATAAATTATATCTCTTGGATTTTCCTAATTTCTATCCAAATTTATGTCTCATAGGGATTCCTCCTATATCACTATTGTGTTCTCCTCCTTCCTTAGCAACTACCCTCTTTTGAATCTACGCAATTCATGGTTTGACTAACAGTTGGCTTCTAATGAAAGTGGTTCAATCTAGGAAAATACAATGTGAAGTGGGTTGTTCCTTTAACAACAATTGTATCTAGGGTTTACAAAGGAAATGTCTCTGTTAGGTTTCCCTAATAGATTCCTCTAAATGATGACACAAACTACTTGGTGATTTCTTATGACCAACAACAACTAGTCTCCAGATGATTAGTGACTCTATAGGTTTGCTACAAATATTCTCACGATATCCTCTCAAATCCTCTCTCTCAATAACAAATTGTTCCTTTCAAATCATTCACCTGGCTAGTGAAGGATGGATTCAAATTTCTCTAATACTAATCTTAAGGATGGCAACAACATGGTAACTACAACTATAGCTATATCAACTAAATAAAATCCTCACACACTTTACACAAAAGAGATGCATCTCATAAACTTCTATTTGTTTCATTGTTTCATGAAATGATATTAAATACATTGAAGAATGTCTCTCCAAAAACAACTAGATTGTAAAGACAATCTAGATCTAACTACTAAGAACTATCTAAATGAAACATCTAGATCTAACTTCCATTTAACCACGTCGACAAGAAATAACTTAAGTATCTAGTTTAGTGGGAGTAGTTACATTATTGCAGCACATATTGCATCTTTCATAGAGAGAGGAGGTAGAGCCATGAATGTTATGATGATACAAATAAATTATCTAATATATTAAGGGACTAATAGTTAATCTATTTATGTTATAAAACTACTAATAAAATGCGAAAAGAAATCATGCAATTCTACAAAATCATAAAACATAAGTGACACTTCTATAACAAACCAACTTATAATGATTGTATTAGTATCAGTATCAATGAGAGTGGCATCGCCGCAATGGGATGACTTAGAGGTGTTACAAGCAGTATCAAAGCTTACAACTAAAGAGTTTTACCTCACATATGTACCTATATGCACTGAAGATAGTACATAAATAAGAGGGAGGAGAATGTAATACCCTTGGCTTAACCCTTAAATGATCTTGTACATCTACATATGATGCTTAGGCTAGTGAGACAATATATGTAAAATAAGCTAGTGATCCAAGCTTTGTTGAGGCCTACCGACCTATGTGTATAAATGTATTAGGCCGATGGGCCAGTGTACACAATGTTTTGAAGCCAAAGTGCCTATGTGGTTAGGTCGAAAAGCCTATGAGGTAAAAGGTCAATGGGCCTAGTAATTGCAATATGTAAATGCATATGTATTAATAAATGACACCACTACTTTAGACCAAAGGAAAAAAATAGTATGGGGGGCTAGGACTCCATGAGAGGGAAAGGTGAGGAGGAAAACGTAGGGTGGCCAAATAACCTTTACTAATTTAATATTTCTAAAGTCACTTTATGGGATGATATTGTCAATGGGTGTTAGCTCGAGTGGTTGGGATGGTAGTTTTCCATCCCATCCACCAGGGTTCAAGTCTCTAGAGACATTTCCTGTCATAGTAAGGCTAGAGGGATAGACATCCCGTTGGAGTTTCGGATCCCGACTCCAATTTCTAGTGGTCTCTGGATGTCTTGGTCCTAGGCTAAACTATGAGTTTCTAATATATGTGGCTCGCGATTTGTTATATTTAGGGAGGTTGTTGGTTCCCTTGAATGTTATTATAATGGAATGATATTAAAATATATTATAACATTATAATATATTTTAATATAATAATATTTATATTGAGCTATAAATAAAAGGTAAGGAAGGGGAATCATTTTTGTTCCCCCTTCCTCTCCATTAAATCTTCCATGGTTCTAAGGAGAATTAAAATATCCTTTGCTACCATATCTGGAGGACCATAGATGGGTCTGGGTATGAGTGCATTTCTCCTTTAGTTTCCTTGGGGAAGGTTGGAGCCCTAGAGGGAGAAGTATAGGGACAAATTTTTATGTATGGTTATGGAGTGTGCTTGGAGAACCCTTAGGGAAGATGGAACTCCTAGAATCCATAAGGCTTTGAGACATCCTGGTCAGCCTGAGTTGGAAATTCTTGGAGAAGAGTGGTAGAACTCAACACACAACAAGTGTAAATAATGGGGTGCATTACCTTGGATTGTATGGGTTGATGGGGGATGTGAGACTATTGGTTGGAGGTTACTGGGGTTTGGTACCTTAGACTTGCTTGTATTTGATGTTATTTATGTATCTAGATTTAGGTAACCATTGACATTGTGGATTCATGCCCCCAGCTCAGGGGTCACCCTCTATTGAGAGAGTTGGAATAGTGCAGTCTATGGCTAGGTGGGATGTTTGAGATCTGCAACCAATTGGTGGTTTTATGAGATAAGTATTATGTATACTCTGTTGTTTATGCTTTATGACTTTTTATGCACATTATATGTTGTTTTGGTCATATATATATATATATATATATATATATAGATATATATATTTGTTAATGTTATGAAGGTATCAGTATCAATGAGAGTGGCACCACCCCAAGAGGATGGTTGGGGAGTGTTACATATTTTATGGGCACCCCTTCTTTTGTTATACCATGTATGAGTATTGTTACTTATTGGAATAACAATTAGATATAGTTTCTCTATGACTTCTTTAAATGCTTCTTTTTCTTCTCTAACTTCCTAACTCCTCCTTTTTCCTCTTGTAAAAAGGAAATCACATTAAAATCCCTTTTAATAAACTAAGGATTTCTCTAGGTGGTAGTTCCCAATAGGTCGATAGAATCAATAAGATTCATTTTCATAGATTGGATAAGGAGGGTATATGTATTTGTTATATATACTTGTTCCAGAGAGCCCAAGACCTTGTATCTCCTTGAAAAACTTTATGTTTATATTAAGATGTCCAATCTCAGTAGATCAAGATCCCAAAGAAGTGTCAATCCACCCAATGATTTATCCACATCTATTATTTCTACTTCACAATTCTACAAATCTTCTGAATTATATGAGATATGTCCTCCTTATCGCATTTTTTTTTGGTAACATTATGATGCTTGGATACTTTTAGTTAATCCTTTTTCTTAAAATCCTATGCTTGGATGACACGTTGAGGAATATTATATTCCATGATATGAATTTCAAATTAAAATTGGATTGGGCAGGATAGTACTTCACCATGAGTCCTATGGTTTTCCCTAAATCCATTAGAAGAGTGCTTGCTTCTTCCACTTTTTGCTTGGTATATTTTCTTCCTCCCTTATTTTCCTCTACTCCCAACTTTTTCTATAATTTCAATGGATTTTCCCTTATCCCTATTCCATCTCATGTGGTTGAAGATTGCATAGGATTACTGCATTTTCTTTTCCCTTTTATCATATCCTTCTGTAGTTTTCTTAGTTGGCTCTTTGATAGATTACTTACGCGTTCTTCCCTACACATTACTACAATCCTACCAAGGCTAAGATATTTAATTCCATAGCATATTTATCCATCTCTTGTGTTGAATTGTCTTCTTCTAAATTATGTTGAGTGTCTGAACCATTATGTTTGTCTGTGGCGTCTCTGCTTCTTCCTCAGTTATTTCATTTGTTTAATTTGCTAATTTTCTTTCTCTATTTTCCTTTATTTCTAGGCCTTAAGAAATGCTCATGCTTTGCATCTCTTAAGTAAATTATTTCAACAAACTTCTCTTCAATATTGAGGACAACTGTAGTATCCATCTATGTTTATCTTATTTTACTTCATCCATAACTTCTGTGATTATTTTTGCAATGTTAGCAAATCTTCTACTTCTTCTCCATCAATAATTACAACACTATATGACTCAACGTGTTCCTAAACAATATTTCTCCCCTTTTCATTGTATGCTAATATCCCAAGTTTCCTTGGACCTAATTGTTCCTACAATTTTGGGAAGAACACCCTTGTCCAAGCCTTGTTGAATAAGACACAATTTTTTTGCATCATCCTTCTTTTTTTCTATGATTTGATCCTTCTAATCTTGAATTATGGTCTCATAGCATTAACTTTAACCATCCCATGGATTTTCTATGGGTTTCCCTCAACCAATTCAACATATCTATGGTTTTACATGCCTTAGTCTTAACCTTACATCATCAAGGATTTTCATTAGTTTATCATTAACCATTACAATAGTTTTTTAACCTAAACATCTAAAGTCTTCATTAACTTTTGAAGATCAACTAGTTCATGGATTTTATTTTTTCATTTGAGAGTTTATATTTTTCATTAAATGATGTTACATTGTAAAATATTTTTAACATAAAAGTAATATTCTACCTTTCATACACATTTGTTTATCTGCAATTTACCCTATATGCGAGGTTTTGACATTTGTCTTTGCCAACATGTGTGATCATGATTAGTAAAACCACAAATATTGCAAGGATGCAAATTCCAACACCTAGGTCGTATATCCCCTATTCAACCACAATGACTACAATATTGCTCTTGCTTTTGCATATGTTTTGTTGCACTTCTGCCTATAAATAGTTCATATTTTTTCAATATTTATGCTTTAAGAAACTTAACATCGACAATGTTTGTGTGAGCTTCATAAAAAAGTCTTTAATCTATTGTTCTTATACATATCTCTATGGGCTTCTTGACGCATTGCACATTTTTTCTTAAATTTTTTCCACCAAACCCCATCTTTTTCATGAATTTGGACCCAATTTCTTTTGCATTCCTTTAAAAAAACAAACAATTTCATCATCATTAATAGCATGTTTACTTTCATAAATATTCCAAAGATCATCATTTTGAGTCTTGTAGCATGAGAGAGACAAGTGTGTGTCATGATTATTAGCATCAACCAATTTACTTCTGTCATAACAACTATCAGGTTTTTGAAGCAAATCACATTTCTCAAAAATTGCAACACATTATTTTTTCTTTTGTCACTCCACTTTTCAATGTTAACAATTTTTATTTTCATTTGATAATAACTATTGTTTCAATGATTTTATATTTTTGACTTTCCTAGATCATGAAGTTTGAAAATACCAAACACCCTTTGATCCAATGATTTCAACCTTTCTTCTAGTTTATTTATGTGTTGTGTCGTGAAACCAACAAATTCTTGATAGAGCTTGTCATCAAGTCTACCCATATTAGACTGCTAAGTGATTCATGTTTGCCTGTCAAAATCCAACACAATGATGCAATGTGTTGTGTGCAACAAATTAGGCACTTGTCTTTCACACTTAACAATGGAAAGGGAATTGAGAACCATAAATCACACACCCTAAGGTGTTTCACATTACATTGAAATGTAAAACCTTTTCCTTAAATATAGACTCAACCAAAACAAAATAATTTATTAAGCTAAATATAAAAAAATGAAACACTTACAAAATAAACTTTTTTCAATATGGGGTGAAGGGAAATATGATCCTTTTTACAATTTGTCTCTTAAACAATTTAACAAAATCACCAAATTAACTGTGAATGAATTTCTAAAACCCTTAACCTGAATGAATCTATGAAATTTAAAAACCAACTCTAATTTCAACTAGATTTCAAAAACCCTCACTTTCTCAATACTCTCCAAGATTTACCGCAATAAAACCCGATTTTACAAAAGATTCCTTTCTTTTACAACAAAAGCTTTCAATTTTTTTAGCCACTTACTTGCAAAACAAAAAAGCATCACTCCTTGACAATGAATTTTTTTATGTCAAGATCCCTTCTCATTGATTACAAGTGAGGGATATAAATAATATATGTTGGATTTTCCTAATTTCTATCCAAATTTATGTCTAAGAGGGATTCCTCCTATATCACAAGTGTGTTCTCCTCCTTCCTTGGAAACTACCCTCTTTTGGATCTACACACTTCATGGTTTGACTAGTAGTTGGCTTCTAATGAAGGTGGATCAATCTAGGAAAAGACAATGCGAAGTGGGTTGTTCCTTTAACAACAATGGTGGCTAGGATTTGCAAAGGCAATGGCTCTGTTAGGTTTCCCTAGTAGATTCCTGTAAATGATTGACATAAACTACTTGGTGGTTGCTTATGACTCACAACAATTAATCTCCAAATGATTAATGGCTCTACAGGTTGGCTACAAATATTCTCACAGTATCCTCTCAAAGCCTCTCTCTCAATAGAAAATTGTTCCTTTCAAATAATTCACTAGGCTAGTGAAGGATGGATTCAAATTTCTCTAATACTAATCTTATGGATGGGAGCAACATATTAACTACAACTATAGTTATATCAACTCAATAAAATACTCACACACTTTACACAAAAGAGATGCAACTCATAAACTTCCATTTCTTTCATTGTTTCATGAAATGATATTAAATACATTGAAGAAGATCTCTCCAAAAACAACTACATGGTAAAGACAATCTAGATCTAAATACTAAGAACTATCTAAATGCAACATCTAGATTTAACTTTCATTTAACCATGTCAACAAGAAACAACTTAAGTATCTAGTTTAGTGGGAGTAGTTACATTATTGCAACACATATTGCATCTTTCATAGAGAGAGGAGGTAGATACATGAATGTTATGATGATACACATAGATTATATAATATATTAAGTGCTAATAATTAATCTATTTCGATTATAAAATGTTATGAAACTAGCTCAAGAAAAGATAGAAAAGATAGATCAACGCCTTAGAATTCAGCCTCTTCGAGGGGGAAACCTCCTTTACATTACATAAATGAACAATTCTTTGATGATTCAAATGACAAAACCTCCTTTCTATATATAGGAGTCTAAGGAGTCACAATATAATCCAGCCGACCTAAAAATAATAATATAAAGCCACAAAAATAACAATAGAGGGATTCTATGGGGCACAGTAATAACAATATGGGGCAATAGGGGCACAACAATATTAATAAGGGGTATAACTACAATAGTAATGGGGTAATCACTAGTATTATAGGGACCCAACATGCCCCTCTCCTTCAAAAAAGTGTTGTCCTCAACGCTTGAGTAGTTCTGGATACTTCTGCATAAAATTCTCATCCTCCCATGTGGAATCTTCAGCGGATAAGTTCTTCCACTTGATAAGATACTCTGAAATTGATCGATTTCGTAGCTGTCGAGTTTTTGTTTCTGTGACTGCTTCCGGTTCCAATATAATTTTTCCTTCCTCGTCAAGTTCTGGCAATATTGTTTGAACTGGGAGCTTGTCACCTATAACCTTCTTTAAACATGAAACATGGAAAACTGGGTGCAATCGAGAAGCTGCAGGAAGCTCCAATTTGTATGCCATAGTACCAATCTTTTGCAACACCTTGTACGGACCATAATACTTTGGTGATAATTTATTATCCTTCTTAGCTTGCTTGAGGGACATTTGCTTATATGGTTGTAGCCGTAGGAATACCCAATCACCTACATCAAAACTTCTTTCACTGCGATGTTGATCTGCCTGTTGTTTCATTCTATTCTGTGCCAACACGAGGTTATCCTTTAAGAGTTGGAGGACTTGTTGTTGATGTTCGATGTGATGTTCCACTGCCTGAACCTTAGAATTTTCTCTTAAATATGATGTGATGGATGGTGGTTGATACCCATAAAGTGCCATAAATGGGGTCATTTTTGTTGCTGTATGGAAGGAAGTGTTATACCACCATTCAGCCAGAGGCAACCATTTGACCCATTGTGTCTGTTTATCAGATACAAAGCAACGAAGATATCCTTCCAAACATTTGTTTACTATCTCAGTTTGCCCATCAGATTGAGGATGATAAGATGAGCTATGAGCTAACTGAGTACCAAGACAAGAAAATAATTCTGTCCAAAAATTTCCAGTGAAAATGGGATCTCTGTCACTTACAATAATCTTTGGGTTTCCATGTAGCTTTTGAATTGTTTCCATAAATGCAGTAGAAACTGTACTGGCTTTAAATGGATGTGATAATGCACAAAAGTGTGCATACTTGGTAAGTCTGTCAACTACCACCATGATGACACTCTTTCCCTCAGACTTGGGTAAACCTGTGATAAAATCCATTGAAACCTCCTCCCAACGTTGGCTTGGAATGGATAAAGGTTGTAATAGACCCGGTGTCTTAATTGTTTCAACTTTATTTTGTTGGCAAACCAAACATTCCGCCACAAACTTTTGAATATCTGATTTAAGGCCATCCCAAAAAAATTCCTTCTTAACCCTGTGGTAAGTTTTTAAAAATCCTGAGTGCCCTCCTAAGGGAGAAGTGTGCAATTCCATAAGAATCTTTTGTTTTAGCTGGGAATTCTTACAGAGGTATAAGCGATCTTTGTACCATAACGAATCATTTTGCCAGCTAAATGTATCAGACGTACTGGAATCTTGTTGTAACTTTCGAATAAGTGCCCACACTTCTTCGTCATTCTTCCATTCCTCCCTTGCTTCGTTTATCCAATCTGGTTGGATAATAGAAATGGCACACAACAATGCTTCCACATCCTCATCCTTTCTTGAGAGTGCATCTGCCACCACATTTTGCTTCCCTTTTTTGTAGATGATTTCAAAGTCATAACCCAACATCTTTGTGACCCACTTTTGTTGCTCTTCAGAGGATAATCTTTGTTCTAAAAAGTATTTAAGGCTATCATGATCCGTTTTTACCTTGAAGTGTCTTCCCATTAGGTAGGGTCGCCATTTCTTAAGTGCATGGAGTATTGCCAACATTTCCTTCTCATAAATAGCTTTGCTTAAAAACTTTCCCTTGATTGGACGACTTTCAAAAGCAATGGGTCTTTCATCTTGCATTAGAACAACACCAATTCCATTTCCTGAAGCATCACATTCCACAATAAAGGTTTTTGTGAAGTCCGGTGTAGCTAAGACCGGTGCTTGGCACATTGCCTCTTTAAGATGTTCAAAGGCCTTTGTTGCTTCCGGAGTCCATGAAAATGCATCTTTCTTCAATAATGTTGTTAGAGGTGCTGCTATTCTCCCATAATTCTTAACAAACTTGCGATAATACCCTGTCAACCCAAGAAATCCTCGCAGATGCTTTATGGATGTGGGGATTTTCCATTCCTTAATGGCTTTAATTTTGCTAGGGTCTACCTTAACTCCTTCATGAGATACAATATGACCCAAATATTCCACCTCCTGGACTCCAAAGAAACATTTGGATCTTTTTGCATATAATTGTTTCTCCTCCAATAGTTGTAGCACCCTGTCAACATGTTCAACATGATCCTTCCAAGACTTGCTGTAGATTAGTATATCATCAAAAAATACTAACACAAATTTTCTAAGGAATGGTTTGAAAATTGAATTCATCAAACCTTGAAATGTTGAAGGTGCATTGGTAAGGCCAAAAGGCATGACCAAAAATTCATAATGACCCTCATGAGTTCTAAATGCTGTTTTCGGAATGTCTTCAATCTTCATTCTGATTTGATGATATCCTGAACGAAGATCCAACTTGGTGAAGTAAATTGATCCATGCAATTCATCCAGTAATTCATCAATGACAGGAATGGGGAACTTATCTTTAATAGTGAGCTTGTTGAGCTCCCTATAATCCGGACACATGCGCCATGATCCATCCTTCTTGTGCACCAATACTACTGGAGCAGAGAAAGAACTTTGACTCGGTTGAATTATACCAGCCTCTAGCATTTCTGCAACCATACGTTCAATTTCACTCTTTTGGACATAGGGATATCTGTACGGCCTGATGTTTGGAGGAACACTTCCTGGAATCAGATGAATAGCATGATCATGATCACGCATAGGTGGGAGACCTTTGGGAGTCTCAAATACCTTGGAATGATTGTCCAAGACTTTTTGGAGATCTGGAGAAATAGATGATTCCAATGTGGAAACATCTAGCGAACATAATTGTGCAATTACACCTCTTTGCTCCTTTTTTAGAAGCTTTGTCATACCATTAGAGCTGATTATCTTTCCTGGTTTCCCTGCAATACCCCTTAATTCAACTTCCTTTCCTTCCGTAGAAAATTTGATGAAAAGTTCTTGAAAATTAAAAGCTATTGTACCCAAGGATTGTAGCCATTGGACTCCT
This sequence comes from Pinus tabuliformis, assembly GCA_031772625.1. Classification (NCBI taxonomy): domain Eukaryota; kingdom Viridiplantae; phylum Streptophyta; class Pinopsida; order Pinales; family Pinaceae; genus Pinus; species Pinus tabuliformis. The sequence goes on along the minus strand of CM062809.1, from coordinate 826,815,898 downwards.
AGTACAACATCAGCACCTCCCATTGGAATGGAAAGCATTGGGCTAGTCAATACATATTCTCCCATGGATAGCTTGATATTATGGCACTTTCCAGAGCAATTTATTGTTCCTCCATTTGCAATCATCACTTGACACTCTGGTGCTGGATATAGGAAGCAATTCAATTCTTTTGCTACCTTACAATGAATAAAATTGTGGGTGCTTCCTGAATCAATCAACACTATTACCTTTTTCTTCTTGATTTGTCCTTCTATCTTGATGGTTTGAGGAGTGGTAATTCCCGCCAATGCATTACAAGATATGGTCGGATTTATTTGTTCTTCATCTAGGCTTTGTTCCTGGAGTATATCCTCTTCTTTTGACCTTTCTTGCTCCTTTTCTTCTTCCTCTTCACAATCTATGTAGAATAATTTCTTCTCAGCACACTTATGACCTTTAGTGTATTTGCTATCACAACTGTAACAAAGCCCTTTTGCTCTTTTTTCTTCCAATTGTTGTGGTGTCAACCTTATAGGTTGTGGAAGACTAGGGGCAACAACACTTCCGTCTTTATAGTTGTGAGTGGTATGCTTCCTGGTTGCCATAATTTTGCTTTCCATTTTTCTTGCTAACCTGAATGCCTTCTCTAATGAATCAGGTTCCCAAAGGCGAACATCATGTTGGATATTATCCTTTAAAGACCCTATGAACACATCAATCCTATGCTCCTCTGGAATATCTTTTACCCTTATGTTCAATTTTTGGAACTCCTCAATGTGCTCCATTATTGAACCCTTTTGTTTGAGACTTATCAATTGGCTAAAAAAAGTGTTGCTTTTTGTATCCTCATAATGTGCTATCAATTCTTCCGTAAAAATTGCCCAAGTGATAAATTGTTTACGAGAGCAAAGCCATTGATACCATACAAACTGATTTGGTTCCAAATATAAAGTTGCCATACGTACCTTTTGTGTGTTTTGCACATTATTGAGATCGAAGAATTGCTCCATCTGTAATATCCATGTGGCGGGATCCTTGCCATCAAACTTCCTCATATCGATTTTTGGAATATGGTGAGTCTTCGATCCAACATTAGAGTCTATGGAATCATGATTAACATTTCTTTTGTTCTCATCATGAGTTTCCTTTAGTACCCTTTCACCCTTAGTGACCATTTCTTGTAGCAACTTATTCATATTTATCTTCAATTCTTCCATCTTATCATCCATGCCATCAATTTTAGCGTCCATGCCATTCACCTTAGCTTCCATGCCATCCATCTTAGCTTCTACGCCTTTCTTTAAACCATCCATCTTAGCTTCTACATCTTTCCTTAAACCATCCATCTTAGATTCTGTTGCTTTTGTGCAAGTGACACTTGTTGCACTTGTTCTTGTAATTTTGATATATCATATAGCATTTCTTCTTCTTCTTCATGAGTCATGCTAGAGCTTTCAGGTTCCTTACTAGGTGTTTGCATTTTCTTTCCTCGGGGCATCAGTTACCGATAATAATGCTCTACTATGCCCTTTGAATTCCTTCAAAATAAATTTTCAAACCAAGCTTAAGCAAAAATTTAAGAAAATCTACACACCTTTTTTCACTTTGTAAGAACTCAATATTGCCTCTGATGTATCTCTGTACTTTTTGATCATCTAGTTCTGAATTTGTGACCTGTAGTAGCCCTCTATGTCCTCTTTCCAATGCCACAAGTCTGACCCAAATTGGATTCTCCAAGGAAGAGTTATGCAAAATCTCCCACAGTGACTTGATTATAGACTAGTTCAGTAGAGCGAACTTGTACAACGTGCCACAAGTCACTGTTTCGACCTTTGGATCTGAAAAATGGATACAAGAAACTACAGTCTGTCCTCTTTCTATACCTTCTTACGAAATTTCAATCCGATCCCCAGAGAGAAAGTTATGACGATTTTCCCCAGGTCACCTGTTTGGAATGTAATTCAGGAGTCTGCAAAAAGACCAACTTCCTCAGATCATATCTCCGCAAATATAGCGTGAAAAGCTCTGAAATTCGGACCCGAGGTTCAGTGCGATTTCTTCTCAAATGGGTTTTTTTTGCAACTTTTGAAACGTCACAGAAAAAAAGTTATAGCAAAAATTCCACGATGACCTGTTTGGAGCAGCAAAACCCTAGAATCCAAAGCTCTGATACCAAATGTTATGAAACCAGCTCAAGAAAAGATAGAAAAGATAGATCAACGCCTTAGAATTCAGCCTCTTCGAGGGGGCAACCTCCTTTACATTACATAAATGAACAATTCTTTGATGATTCAAATGACAAAACCTCCTTTCTATATATAGGAGTCTAAGGAGTCACAATATAATCCAGCCGACCTAACAATAATAATATAAAGCCACAAAAATAACAATAGAGGGATTCTATGGGGCACAGTAATAACAATATGGGGGCAATAGGGGCACAACAATATTAATAAGGGGTATAACTACAATAGTAATGGGGTAATCACTAGTATTATAGGGACCCAACATAAAACTACTTATCAAATTCGAAAATAAATCATGCAATTCTACAAAATCTTAAAACATAAGTGACACTTCTATAACAAACCACCTTATAATGATGGTATGGCTTAGGGGTGTTACAAGTGGTATCAAAGCTTACAACTAAAGAGTTTTACCTCACATATGTATCTAGATGCACTCAAGATAGTGCATAAATGAGGGGGAGGGGAATGTAATATCCTCAACTTAACCCTTTAATGATATTGTAAATCTACATATGATACTTAAGCTAATGAGACAATATATGTAAATTAGGCTAGTGATCCAAAATTAGTATTCCTCTTTCTGTAACTTCTTACGAAATTTCAATCCGATGTTCAGAAAAAACTTATGATGATTTTCCCCAGGTCTCCTATTTGAGATATAATTCGGGATCCTGCAAAAACCCTAACTTCCTTGGATCATATCTCCACAAATATAGTGAAAATGATCTGAAATTCAGACTTGAGGGTCAGAGAGATTTCGGCTCAATTGGTTTTTTTTTGGCTTCTGAAACGTCACAGAAAAAAAGTTATAGCGAAAATTCCACGATGACCTGTTTAGAGCAACGAAACCCTAGAATCCAAGCTCTGATACGAAATGTTATGAAACCAGCTCACAAAAAGATAGAAAATAGAAATCAATGACTTAGAAATCAACCTCTTCGAGGGGGAAACCTCCTTTACATTACACAAATGAACAATTCTTGAATGATACAAATGACAAAACCCCCTTTCTATATATAGGAGTCTAAAGGGTCACAATATAACCAAAGCCGACCTAACAATAATCATATAAGGGCACAAGAATAACAATAGTGGGCTTCTATGGGGCACAATAATAACAATATGGGGACAATAGGGGCACAACAATAACAATAAGGGATACAATGACAATAGCAATGGGGGAATCACTAGTATTATAGGGACCTAAAATGCCCCTCTCCTTCAAAAACGTGTTGTCCTCAACGCTTGAGTAGTTCTGGATGCTTCTATATAAAATTCTCATCCTCCCATATGGAATCTTCAGTGGGTGAGTTCTTCCACTTGATGAGATACTCTGAAATTGATCGATTTCGTAGCTGTCGCGTTCTTTTTTCTTTGACTGCTTCAGGTTCCAATATGATTTTTCCTTCTTCATCAAGTTTTGGCAATATTGTTTGAACTGGGAGCTTGTCACCTATAACCTTTTTTAAGCATGAAACATGGAAAACTGGGTGCACTCGGGAAGCTACAGGAAGCTCCAATTTGTATGCTATGGTACCTATCTTTTGCAACACCTTGTACAGACCATAATGCTTTGGTGATAATTTATTATCCTTCTTAGCTTGCTTGAGGGACATTTGTTTATATGGTTGTAGCCATAGGAATACCCAATCACCTACATCAAAACTTCTTTCGCTGCGATGTTGATCTGCCTGCTATTTTATTCTATTTTGCGCCAAAGTGAGGTTATCCTTTAAGAGTTGGAGAACCTGTTGTTGATGCTCGATGTGATCTTCCACCACTTGAACCTTAGAATTTTCTCTTAAATGTGATGTGATGGATGGTGGATGACATCCATAAAGTGCCATAAATGGGGTCATTTTTGTTGCAGTATGGAAGGCAGTGTTATACCACCATTCAACCTGAGGCAACCATTTGACTCATTGTGTCTGTTTATCAAATACAAAGCAATGAAGATATCCTTCCAAGCATTTGTTTACTATCTCAGTTTTCCCATAAGATTGAGGATGATAAGATGAGCTATCAGCTAACTAAGTACCAATACAAGAAAATAATTTTGTCCAAAAATTTCCAGTGAAAATGGGATCTCTGTCGCTTACAATAATCTTTGGGTTTCCATGTAGCTTTTGAATTGTTTCCATAAATGCAGTAAAAACTGTACTCACTTTAAATGGATGAGATAATGCACAAAAGTGTGCATAATAGGTAAGTCTATCAACTACCACCATGATAACACTCTTTCCTTCGGACTTGGGTAAACCTGTGATAAAATCCATTGAAACTTCCTCCCAACATTGGCTTGGAATGTATAATGGTTGTAATAGACCTGGGGTCTTAATTGTTTCAACTTTACTTTGTTGGCAAACCAAACATTCCACCACAAAACTTTGAATATACAATTTAAGGCCATCCCAAAAATATTCCTTCTTAACCCTGTGGTAAGCTTTTAGAAATCCTGAGTGCCCTCCTAAGGGAGAGGTGTGAAATTCCCTAAGAATCTTTTGTTTGAGTTGAGAATTCTTACATAGGTATAACAGATCTTTGTACCATAACGAATCATTTTTCCAGCTAAATTTATCAGATGTACTGGGATCTTGTTGTAGTTTTTGAATGAGTGCCCACACTTCTTCGTCATTCTTCCATTCATCCCTTGCTTCATTTATCCAATCTAGTTGGATAATAGAAATGGCACAAAGAAATGCTTCCACATCCTCACCCTTTCTTGAGAGTGCATCTACCACAGCATTTTGCTTCCCTTTTTTGTAGATGATTTCAAAGTCATAACCCAACATCGTTGTGACCCATTTTTGCTACTCTTCTGAAGATAATCTTTGTTCTAAAAGATATTTAAGACTATCATGATCTGTTTTTACCTTGAAGTGTCTTCCCATTAGGTAGGGTCGCCATTTCTTAAGTGCATGTAGTATTGCCAACATTTCCTTCTCATAAATAGCTTTGTGTAAATACTTTCCTTTGATTGGACGACTTTCAAAAGCAATGGGTCTTTCTTCTTACATTAGAACAACATCAATTCCATTTCCTGAGGCATCGCATTCCACAATAAAGGTTTTTGTGAAGTCTGGTGTAGCTAAGACCCGTGCTTGGAACATTGCCTCTTTAAGATGTTCAAAGGCCTTCGTTGCTTCTGCAGTCCATGAAAATGCTTCTTTCTTCAATAATGTTGTTAGAGGTGCTGCTATTCTCCCATAATTCTTAACAAACTTGCGATAATACCCTGTCAACCCGAGAAATCCTCGCAGATGCTTTATGGATGTGGGGATTTTCCATTCCTTAATGGTTTTAATTTTGCTATGGTCTACCTTAACACCTTCATGAGATACAATATGACCCGGATATTCCACCTCTTGTACTCCAAATAAAAATTTCAAGCTTTTTTCATATAATTGTTTCCCCTCCAATAGTTTGAGCACCCTGTCAACATGTTGACCATGATCCTTCTGAGACTTGCTGTAGATTAGTATATCATCAAAAAATACTAACACAAATTTTCTAAGGAAGGGTTTGAAAATGGATTTCATCAAACCTTGAAATGTAGAAGGTGCATTAGTAAAGCCAAAAGGCATGACCAAAAATTCATAATGACCCTCATGAGTTCTAAATGCTGTTTTAAGAATGTATTCAGTCTTCATTCTAATTTGATGATATCCTGAATGAAGATCCAACTTGGTGAAGTAAATTGATCCATGCAATTTATCCAATAATTCATCAATGACGGGAATGGGAAATTTATCTTTAATAGTGAGCTTGTTGAGCTCCCTATAATCTGGACACATGCGCCATGATCCATCCTTCTTATGAACTAATACTACTGGAGCAGAGAAAGAACTTTGACTAGGTTGAATTATACCAGCCTATAGCATTTCTGCAACCATACGTTCAATTTCACTCTTTTGGGCATAGGGATATCTGTAAGGCCTGATGTTTGGAGGAACATTTCCTGGAATCAAATGAATAGCATGATCATGATCATGAATAGGTGGGAGGCCTTTGGGAGTCTCAAATACCTTGGAATGATTGTCCAAGACTTTTTGGAGATCTGGAGAAATAGATGATTTCGATGTGGGAACCTCTAGTGAACATAATTGTGAATATGCCTTGTTGTTCTTTCTTTAAAAGCTAAACTTGTCATTCTGTTAGAGCTAATTAACTTTCCTGATTTCCCTGTGATACCCCTTAATTCAACTTCCTTTCATTTTGAAGAAAATTTCATGAAAAGTTCTTGAAAATTAAAAGCTATTGTACCCAAGGATTGTAGCCATTGGACTCCTAGTACAACATCAGCACCACCCATTGGAATGGAAAGAATTGGGCTATTCAATACATATTCTCCCATGGATAACTTGATATTATGGCACTTCCCTGAGCAATTTGTGGTTCCTCCACTTGCAACCATCACTTGACAACCTCGTGCTGGATATAGGAAGCAACAATTCCTTGGCTATCTTACAATGAATAAAATTATGGGTACTGCCCGAATCAATCAACACTATTACCTTTTTCTTCTTGATATGCCCTTCTATCTTGATAGTTTAAGGAGTGGTAATTCCAGCCAATGCATTACAAGATATGGTCGGATTCATTTCTTCTTTCTCTACGGTTTGTTCATTGTGTATATCCTCTTCCTTTGATGTTTCTTGTTCATTTTCTTCCTCCTCTTCACAATCAACGTAAAATAATTTCTTCTCAGCACACTTATAACCTTTAGTGTATTTGCTATCACAACTGTAACAAATCCCTTTTGCTTTCTTTTCTTCCAATTGTTGTGGTGTCAACCTTGTAGGTTGTGGATGGCTAGGGGTAACAAAACTTCCATCTTTATGGTTGAGAGTGGTAGGCTTCCTTGTTGCCATAATTTTGCTTTCCATTTTTCTTGCCAACCTGAATGCCTTATCCAATGAATCAGGTTCCCAAAGATGAACCTCATGTTGGATGTTATACTTTAAAGTCCCTATGAACACATCAATCCTATGCTCCTCTGGAATATCTTTTAGCCTTATATTCAATTTTTGGAAGTCCTCAATGTGCTCCATCATTGAACCCTTTTGTTTGAGATTTATCAATTGGCTAAAAAAAGTGTTGCTTTTTGTATCCTCATAATGTGTTATCATTTCATCCGTGAAAATAACCCAAGTGACAATTTGTTTATGAAAGCAAAGCCATCGATACCATACAAACTGATTTGGTTCCAAATATAAAGTTGCAATGCATACCTTTTGTGTGTTTTTCACATTATGGAGATTGAAAAATTGCTCCATCTATAGTATCCATGTTATGGGATCCTCACCATCAAACTTCCTCATATTGATCTTTGGAACATGGTGGGTCTTCGATCCAACGTTAGAGTCTATGAAATCATGATTAACATTTATTTTGTTCTCATCATGAGTTTCCTTTACTCCACTTTCGCCATTAATAAGAATTTCTTGTAGAAACTTTGTCAAATATGTCTTCAAATCATCCATCTTAGCTTCCATGCCATCCATCTTAGCTTCCACACCATCCATCTTAGCTTCCACGTCATTCATCTTAGCTTCTACGCCTTTCTTTAAACCATCCATCTTAGCTTCCACGCCATACATCTTAGCTTCTACGTCTTTCTTTAAACCATCCATCTTAGCTTCTGTTACTTTTTGTGAGAGTGAATTTTGTTGCACTTGGTCTCGTAATTTTGATATATCATGTTGCATTTCTTCCTCTTCTTCATGAGTCATGCTAGAGATTTCAGGTTGCTTACTATGTGTTTCCATTTTCTTTCTTCGAGGCATCAATTAATGATAATAATGCTTCACTATGCCCTTTGAATTCCTTCAAACTAATTTTTCAAACCAAACTTATGCAAAAATTTAAAAAAAACTACACACATTTTTTCACTTTGTAGGAGCTTGATATTGAATTTGTTGTATCTCTGTAATTTCGGATCTCCAAGTTCTAAAATTTCTTCCTGCGGTAACCCTCTAAGTCCTCTTTCTAACCCTACAGTCTGATCAATATTGGATTCTCCAATGAAGAGTTATGCCAAATCTCCCACAATGACCTGATTATAGACTGGTTCAGTAGAGAGAGTTTGTACGAAGTTCCACGCGTCACTGTTTTGACCTTAGGACCTGAAACCGATACACAGAAGACTACAGACCACCCTCTTTCTGTAAATTCTTACGAAATTTCAATCTGATGTTCAGAAGAAAAAAAATAAAAAAATAAAAAATAAAAAATAAAATAAAATAAAAATAAATATTTATGACGATTTTCCCCAGGTCACCTGTTTGAGATATAATTCAGGATCCTGCAAAAACCCTAACTTCCTTGGATCATATATCTGCAAATATAGCGAAAAATGATCTGAAAGTCGGACCCGAGGTTTAGAGAGTTTTCGGCTCAAATGGGTTTTTTTTTTGCTTTTGAAACGTCGCAGCAAAAAAGTTATAGCGAAAATTCCACGATGACTTGTTTGGAGCAGCGAAACCCTAGAATCCAAGCTCTGATACCAAATGTTATGAAACCAGCTCACAAAAAGATAAAAAATATAGATCAGCCTCTTCGAGGGGGAAACCTCCTTTACATTACACAAATGAACAATTCTTGGATGATACAAATGACAAAACCTCCTTTCTATATATAAGAGTCTAAAGGGTCACAATATAACCAAAGCCGACCTAACAATAATCATATAGGGGCACAAAAATAACAATAGTGGGCTTCTATGGGGCACAATAATAACAATATGGGGACAATAGGGGCACAACAATAACAATAAGGGAAACAATGACAATAGTAATGGGGGAATCACTAGTACTATAGGGACCTAACAACACATTTCATGGTTTGACTAGTAGTTGGTTTCTAATGAAGGTGGATCAATCTAGGAAAAGATAGTGTGAAGTGGGATGTTCCTTTAACAACAATGGTGGCTAGGGTTGCAAAGGTAATGGCTCTGTTAGGTTTCCCTAGTAGATTCCTTTAAATGATGACATAAACTACTTGGTGGTTGCTTATGACTCACAAGAATTAATCTCCAAATGATTAATGTCTCTACATGTTGGCTACAAATATTCTCACAATATCCTCTCAAAGCCTCTCTCTCAATAGAAAATTGTTCCTTTCAAATCATTCACTAGGCTAGTGAAGGATGGATTCAAATTGCTCTAATACTAATCGTATGGATGGGAACAACATGTTAACTACAACTATAGCTATATCAACTCAGTAAAATACTCACACACTTTACACAAAAGAGATGCAGCTCATAAACTTCCATTTCTTTCACTGTTTCATGAAATGATATTAAATGCATTGAAGAAGATCTCTCCAAAAACAACTACATGGTAAAGACAATCTAGATCTAACTACTAAGAACTATCTAAATGCAACATCTAGATCTAATTTCCATTTAACCGTGTCAACAAGAAACAACTTAAGTATCTAGTTTAGTGGGAGTAGTTACATTATTGCAAAACATATTGCATCTTTCATAGATAGAGGAGGTAGATCCATGAAAGTTATGATGATACAAATAGATTATATAATATATTAAGGGCCTAATAATGAATCTATTTCCATTATAAAACTACTTATCAAATGCGAAAAGAAATCATGCAACTCTACAAAATCTTAAAACATAAGTGATGCTTCTATAACAAACCACATTATAATGATGGTATCTGTATCAATATCAATGAGAGTGGCATCGCCCCAATGGATGGCTTAGGGGTGTTACAAGTGGTATCAAAGCTTACAACTAAAGAGTTTTACCTCACATATGTATCTAGATGCACTGAAGATAGTGCATAAATAAGGGGGAGGAGAATTAATACCCTCAACTTAACCCTTGAATGATCTTGTACATCTACATATGATACTTAAGCTAATGAGACAATATATGTAAATTAGGCTAGTGATCCAAGCTCTGTTGAGGCCTACCTACCTATGTGTATAAATGTATTAGGCCGATGGACCAATGCACACAAATGTTTTGAAGCCATAGTGCCTATGTGGTTAGGTCGAAGAGCCTATGAGGTAAAAGGTCAATGAGCCTAGTAATTGTAACATGTAAATGCATATGTATTATAAATGACACCACGGCTTTATACCAAGGGAAAAAAATAGTATGGGGGGTTAGGATTCCATGCGAGGGAAAGGTGAGGAGGAAAACGTAGGGTGGTTCCTAGGCCAAATAACCTTTACTAATTTAATATTTCTAAAGTAACTTTATGGGATGATATTGTCATTGGGTCTTAGCTTGAGTGGTTGGGATGGTGGTTTTCCATCCCATCTACCAGGGTTCAAGTCTCTAGAGACATGGCCTGTCATAGTAAGGCTGGAGGGATAGGCATCCCGTTGGAGTTTGGGATCCCGACTCCAATTTCTGGTCGTCTTCGAACGTCTCGGTCCTAGGCTAAACTATGAGTTTCTAATATATGTGGCATGCGGGTTGTTATATATGGGGAGATTTTAGTTCCCTTGACTTTTATTATAATGCAATGATATTAAAATATATTATAATGTTATAATATATTTTAATATAATAATATTTATACTTAGCTATAAATAAAAGGTAAAGGAAGGGGAATCATTTTTATTCACCCTTCCTCCCCATTAAATACTGGCAAGCTTATACGGAGAATTAAAAGATCCTTGGCTACCATATCTAGAGGACCATAGATGGGTCTGGGTATGAGTGCACTTCTCCTTTAGTTGCCTTGGGGAAGGTTATAGCTCTAGAGGGAGAAGTATAGGATAGATGTCCATGTATGGCTCTGAAGTGTACTTGGATAACCCCTAGGGTAGATGGAACTCCTAGAATCCACAAGGCTCTGAGACATCCCTCGCTAGCCTGAGTTGGAAACCTTTGGAGAGTAGTGGCATAACTCGATGGACAACAAGTGTAAAGAATGGGGTGCATTACCTTGGATTGTATGGGTTGATGGGGGATGTGAGACTATAGGTTGGAGGTTATTGGGGTTTGGTACCTTAGACTTCGTATTTGATGCTAGTTATGTATCTAGCTTTAGGTAACCATTGACATTGTGGATTCATGGCCCCATCTCGAGGGTCACCCCCTGTTGAGAGAGTTCGACTAGTGCAATCTATGACTAGGTGGGATGTTCGAGATATGCAACCAATTGGTGGTTTTATCAGATAAGTATTATGTATACTCTGTTGTTTATGCTTTATGACTTTTTATGCACATTATTATGTTGTTTTGGTCACACACACACACACACACACACATATATAATTGTTGATGCTATGAAGGTATTAGTATCAATGAGAGTGGCATCACCCCAATAGGATGGTTGGGGAGTGTTACATATTTGATGGGCACCCCTTCTTTTGTTATACCATGTATGAGTATTGTTACTGATGGGAATATCAATTAGGTATAGTCTCTCCATGGATTCTTTATATGTTTCATTTTCTTCTCTAACTTCCTAACTCCTCCTTTTTCCTCCTATAAAGGGAAATCACATTAAAATCCCTTCCAAGAAACTAAGGATTTCTCTGGGCGGTAGTTCCCAATAGGTCGATAGAATCAACAAGAGACCTTTTCATAGGTTGGATAAACAGGGCATATGCATTTTTTATATCCTTGTTCTAGAGAGCCCAATACCTTGTATCTCACTGAAATTAACCTTTGTGTTTCTATTAAGATGTCCACTCTTAGTAGATCGGGATACCAAAGAAGTGTCAATCCACCCAATTATTTATCTACGTCTACTATTGCTACTTCACAATTTCTACAAATATTTTGAACTATATGAGACATGTCCTCCTTGTCGCATTTGGTTTTTCGTAACATCATGATGCTTTGATACTTCCAGTTAATCCTTTTTATTAAAATCCTATGCTTGGATGACACATTGAGGAATATTATATTCCATGATATGACTTTCAAATTAAAATTTGGATTGGGCAGGATAGTACTTCACCATGAGTCCTATGGTTTGCCCTAAATCCACTAGAAGAGTGCTTGCTTCTTCCTATTTCTGCTTGGTATATTTGCTTCCTCCCTTATTTTCCTCTACTCCTGACTTTTTTTATAATTTCAATGGGTTGTTCCTTATCCCTAGTCCATCTCATGTGGTTGAAGATTGCATAGGATTACCACATTTTCCTTTCCCTTTTATCATATCCTTCTATAGTTTTCTTAGTTGGCTCTTTGATAGATTACTTACGTGTTCTTCTCCACACATTACTACAATCCTACCAAGTCTAATATATATAATTCTAGAACATCTTGATCCATCTCTTGTATTGAAATGTCTTCTTCTAAATAATTTTGAGTTTATGAACCACTATGTTTGTCTCTGGCGTCTTTGCTCCTTCCTTGGTTATTTCAGTTGTTTCATTTGTTTTCTCTATTTTCCTCTATTTCTAGGCTTTAAGAATTGATTTCAATCTTATTTTATGTTTAGTTTTGATGGTCCTTCACCTTTGGGTCCTTTTCATTCCAATTCTAAGAAGACATGACAACTATTTTTTGTATTATTAGCCTACAAGGTCACTGGCTTTGTTGGGTTCCTTCTTGACTTTTTCTTGCTTCGAACATTAGCGAATCCATCATTGTCTTACTCCTCTCTAGATTTAGCTAGGGGGTTATAGCCATTCTTGGGACAATCCTATAAACAAATGACCATGATCATGACATTTCATACACTATAAGGGATGTATTCTTGATGTAAAGTTTGGATCCACTCGTCATCCTAGTGGGATATAGTAATTGAGTCTAGAAGAGCACTTGTTGCGTTCACATAAAAACTTATTCTTACATAGGATGTATAACACCCCATTTTTATTACCCTTGACACTTTCATAAAGGTTCAAAGGCTGTGTCCTAGAATTTCCAAATTCTCTTTCTCCTAAATTCTTAAGGTGGGGAGTCCATCCGAATCTAGACCAATACCTTTGTGAAATCCTCCTCTAGTGAGAACTTCTTAGTATAATACCTCAAGTGGAGTCTTGTCAAATTGAAGAAGAAGGATCCTTCTTCAAATATTTACTCTCTATCCTCATTGCATACACATATCATGGTGAAAAATCCTTTTGATCCTTGTTTCAGATCGATTTGACTTTTTGGTTTCCAATAGGTGCTCACCCATCCTATTAGGACCTTTTTAGATGGACAAATGCCCATAAATTTTCCTATTGTAGCATGGTCCTCCCCCCTACTACCCATTTCTTTGTCTATCGAGGTAGGTCTGAATCCCTTATCATTGTATCTTTAAATGATTTCCCTACCTCTAGAGCTCCTGCCCCACTATCTCCATTAGCACGTAGGCTTCTTCTGCTACTATCTCCATTGGCCCATAAGCATCTACCATCACTTACTAACACTGCTTATACTTTTGACCTACCCTGTGTCTCAAATTCATAACCTACCCTAGTTGATACCCCAATAATCTTTCTATCACTCAATTAGTATATGTAAATTTTTATAACTAGTCATAATTTTAATCAAATTCATCACTTACCCTAATTGGTACCCCGATAATCTTTCCGTCACTCAATTAGTATAAGTAAATTTTTATAACTAATCATAATTTTAATCAATCTTCTGTATAAGAACTACAAAGAAAAAAACTCATATTATCTTCTCTTAATTAATTATCTACTCCAAACATTCAAATATTTATAAATTCCAAAATAATTTATATCTAAAAATTTTGTCACAAAAAAATTAAGAATCAAAATTTTCTATAACAAACAATTTAGACATCAAATTTTAATCTTATGAAAAGTCTACAACAAAGGACATATGTAATTTCAATAAACATTTCATATATACCAAATTTGCACATATAAGAAAGAAAAATTCGAAGTTAAATTATGATTTGTTTTGATATCAAACAACCCTCGCGTGCCATAATATCTCCCTGGTAGTTATTCGTCAACTTTTAAAATATTTTGGTCATATATTCCCAAATACCGATAAGCATTTAGTATCTTTTTTTTTTTTATATGTGGGAAAACCTATCATAATTCAATTGTCAAACTAGTAACTATTTCTAGCTATTATTAGCAAATGCAAATTAACTCATCACCCTTATTCAAGAAAAACATTTAATATCTTTTATATCCATATTTTTTTATTTTATATAAATAAAATATTAATTCAATATTTTGATTTCTTTAATTGTGAAATTGAAAATGGAAAACAAAAAATAAAATAAAGTTGTGTTTTTTACAATACATTAGAAGATTCAAAGTAACCCCATTTTCCAAAACATAAATAACATGAAAAGCTTTATCATTATTAAATTTAAAATTAGTGGTGCCAATAATAAAAACTGTTTCCATCTCATGTATTTTGGGAAAATATAAATAATTAATATACTTAGAGAATAGTAAAAAGTTAAAGGATCATTAAGTAAAAAGTTAAAGGATCATTAATTTTAAATTAAAAATGTCTATTAATTTAATATTATTAAAATAAAATAATAAAATTTTAAATATTTTTTAAAATATGTAAAATGTTTATTGTATTAAAATTATTAAAAAAAATTAAGAACATATATATTTTTTTGTTTTATTTCGAGAAAGAAAGTTTTCATATTTTGCTTTTAGTTTTGAAATAGTTTAGATTTTGCAAATTGATGTTGTATCTTACCTCTGTATTTTATCTTGATTTCAAATTTATTTTTGGTTCCTTCAAGGGATGCGTCTCTATTCTATTTATTTGCTTGTTGCTTTTAGTAGCGGTGTCATTCAATCTTGGTTAATGTGGTTAGAAAGAGAGTGTAGTCTTGACTTTTGGTGTTGGTTTGTTTTATTTCAATGCTAACATGAAGGTCGCTTTAGGTGGTGGTGTTATTCAATTTTGGTTATTGTGGTTAGAAAGAGAATGCGGTCTTGGCTTTTGGTGTTCTCCTTTTTAATTACAATGCTAATATGAAGATGTAGGGGGTAGATGCTCACATGGTAGCTCTTGTGCCAAAGTCAAAGGTCAATCTTTTAGAAGGTTTTTTACATGCAAGCTCCTCTTGAGATTCATAAGGAAATTAGAGAGGCAGTGGAGGAAATAGTCAACAATAGAGAATGTGACTTAGACTCAGAAATTTTTTCCACAATACTAGGTGCGAGATACTATGTTCATGCAATACTAGGTGCGAGATACTATGTTCATGCAAGAGACAAACCAATGTTTACATAATATACATCTTTATGGCAGATAAAGTCTCTTCTAGGAAAGTCTTCATTGAAAGGAATGACTTCAAAGATGAAATTTTGTTGCATTTGTATGAAATACAACTTGAGCACAAGGAGATGGACAAGAGCTTGCATGGAATCGAGGCATCTATTTTGTGATTGCTTTTTATTCTAGTTGGGTTATACTATGTATGCAGGACAATTGTATTTTTTTTGAAATCTTGTACAAGATTTTCTATTTTGTCAATGTTCTAGTTCCATGAGTGGTAGACCAAAAATAAATAGACAATATATAACTTTCCTCATCCTAACTAAAAACTTCCAAAAATAAATAGAAAATATATAACTTTCCTCATCTTAAATAAAAACTTCTAACTTTTTTTTTTTTTTTTTTTCAAAAGGTGGAAAAACCTATCAAACTCAGTTTGTCAAACCAACAGTGAGGACAGCCATCTCTGGCTGCTATCCGCGAATGTTAGTTTAACACATCACTGTTATCAAGGAAAACCACGCCACCTGAAATAACCCGCTGGTGGTCCGTAAGGGAGCAGGTTATCACTCCTGCCAGATGCCTCTGGGTCTTGGGCCGTTAACCTGTTTCCTTACGTCCGAGGAAGACGAGCTCTTAGCCAAGCAGAAGCAGTTTTAGGGCATACTCCAGGCCCAAAAAACTTCTAACTTACTCCATCCATATATATTTTTAATATTATAATATAAATAATGATAAATATTTAAGTATATTAACTATTATATAAGCAAGATAAAAATAAGTATATAATATTGATTCAAATAAAAAAATAAAAAATGTCATAATAAGTAAAAATATTCTCCTATATCAATAAAATAAAAATTTCACCATAAGCATAGAGGCTACCTATATAAAACGTAGGTCAAAGTCAAATAATGTATTTAGGTAATGTTTAGCTCCCAAAACAGTGTTAGGCATAACTAAACAGTGTTTTAACATATATTCTAAAAATAATTTTATAAAAACGGAAAACAAACCAACATCATGACAAAGATTCTAAGAATAAAAAAACAAGAGAGACACCAAGATCGTGACCATGAAACTCAGCCTGCAACTAAACATTTCTGACACCATTATCATGACAATCAGCATGCGACTACACCAACTCCCTTAACAGAGTGAATCACCACGGGGAAATCATTGATTCAAAGAGCCCTCTTAATCCCACTGAATAACACCCACTTTCTCTTGGCCAACCACTAGCAGAAGGAGATTATCGAATGGAATGGTTCTGTTTCTCCAAAGCTTCGAGCCACTTAATATCGCTTGCAGAAGAGTTTTACCATCCTGGCTATAGTTGGGCTGATGGCTGAGAGTCTTAATACACGCCAGAACCGAAACTCAAAGAATCCAGAAGGCGGGAGCATATCGATATGGATGATTTTCAATTCTGTAGAATCCATAGATGTGTCTATGATGGTGTTGGGAACCTTGTGTTGGAAACTATAAGTAATTCCAACAACCAGACAGCGATATTCAACAATCATTTAATGTTGTATCTAGAAATCAGCTAGCCACTGTTCTAGAAGTCGGCGGATACATTGACAACAGGAAAGCTTCTCCAACAAGCCACCGACTCAACTGATCTCCGGAAACATCTACAGCTTGTATATATACCTGTTCTACAGCTTGTATATATACCTGTTGAATCTGTGAATGAAGCAAGTGTTCAGATTTGGTTCTGTGTTGTGTTGATAAGTTGTGCGTCTCTGATCTTTTCATGGTATCGGAGCCAGGTTGAGGGCTGAGTGTGAGAGCCCAAGTTGAGCGATCAGAGTGGGTGAGACATCGCTGTAAAGTGAGCTGTGAAGCTGTGTATCGCTGTGTGGTCAAGAGCTATGTGAGCGGTGAGCCGTGAAGCTGTGTATTGCTGTGTGTTGCTATATGGTGAGCGCCGTGTGAAGCAGTTGAGTTCGTATGGTAAGCGTGCCGAAAAAAACTCTGAGTAAGTCGGATTTGCAGAAGTTCCATGCATTCTGTTAGCATGCGATTTGCAACAATATTTTGTTCTCGATATAAATAAATTTTGTGCGAAGTTAATCTCCGTAAATATCACATATATGGATCTACTAAGTCATAAGGCAAACTTGAAAATTATTCGATGGTATTTATAAAGATCAGCATCAAAGAACGATTTAGATTATTATGGTTCAAAACTTCTTGCAAATATTCATGTTGGAAGATATTTAATTCCAACTACCACTGTTAATGCAGTAGCTAGATTAATCTAGAATACAGCAGATAGTCAAAGTGCAGGTTCTGGAGAAGTCGGCAGCAAGCGGCGATAGTGGGCAGATCACTGTTTAGACGGCGCCGTTCATTGTTCATTCGGCGCAGTTAATGTTTACCGTAGCTGCAAACTGTGTATAAATTGCCAAGCTCAGTCATGAATCAAACAAGTGGTGTTGTCATCTGTTTGTATGTATTTTCTGTTCTGTGTTTGTGTGTCACTGCTCTCCCTCTGTCATGGTGCGGTGAGCGTGGACAGAGGGAGAGCAGTGACACACAAACACAGAACAGAAAATACATACAAACAGATGACAACACCACTTGTTTGATTCTGACTGGGCTGGAAATCCAGATGATAGGAAATTTACTACTGGATACCTGTTCAATATTGGTTCAGGACCAATATCATGGAGCAGTAAGAAACAACCAACTGTTTCATTGTCATCCACTGAAGTTGAATATAAAGCATTATGCAGTGCAACCTGTGAAGCAATATGGCTTAGGAGGATCCTTGAAGATGTTGGAGAAACACAACAAGCACCTACAGTAATCAGATGTGACAATCAAAGCACTATCAAATTGGCAAACAATCCTATATATCATGCAAGGACAAAACACATTGAGACACAACATCATTTTGTAAGAGAAAAATTGCAATCAAAAGAAATTGACTTATCATATTGTAATACAAATGAAAATGTGGCTGACATATTCACCAAGCCTCTTGGAAAGGCTAAATTTGAAATATGTAGAAATATGTTGTACATTGTAGAAAATCCAAATTTTGTTGTAAGACTAGCTAAGACTTAGACCAGCAGGCATGACAATTAAGAGTATAGTGTCTTGTTTATTGTATGTAGTTGGAATTAAGGGGGAGTGTTGGAAACCATAAGTAATTCCAACAACCAGACAGCGATATTCAACAATCATTTAATATTGTATCTAAAAATCAGCTAGCCACTGTTCTAGAAGTCAGCGGATACATTGACAACAAGAAAGCTTCTCCAACAAGCCACCTACTCAACTGATCTCCAGAAACATCTACAGATTGTATATATACCTGTTGAATCTGTGAATGAAGCAAGTGTTCAGATTTGGTTCTGTGTTGTGTTGATAAGTTGTGCGTCTCTGATCTTTTCACCTTGGGTTCAATTGCTGATGTATTAGCAGTCGCTGGTGTTTTGTTATCATGAGTGGATTAATAAATGCTCTTGGATCTGATCCTCCATCGCTGAAGTATGACGATTTCGTGGATATAATGAACAAGGTGAAATTATAGTCGATGGTTTTCTTGAGCCTTGATTTGTTACTGGTTAATTTTTGATATAAAATTGTGGTCAATATGCAGCAAATGGTGCCTTATATGTATCCGGCAGCCGGAGCATGGATTGCAGCGTTTTTAGGTTCGGTTTCTAAAACTCTCTTAATATTAGTAGGTATGATGGAATTTGAATTAATTCATTAATTGAACATTGGACGTGTTTTCCAGAGGGTTTCTGCTGGACAAGGACCGGAGAAAGACAGACATCTGCACTGCGCAGAAAGTATTTGAGAGCTGTTCTTCGGCAGGACGACAGGTTTTTCGATACCAGAGGCACACATATTGCCGAGGTGGTTAATAGTGTTTACAACGATACCTTCGTCATACACGATGCCTTCGGTGAAAAGGTTTGTTTCCCACCTCTACCAGTCTAAAATTATTAATAGTGAAAGGTGTCGACCAGTCTCAAATTAATAGTGAAAGGTGTAGTCTAATTAATTAATAGGTGAAGTTGAAGCAATTTAGCACTAAATAAAAGACCCCACAAAGCTAAACTTCAGCGCAAAAATTTGTCCTAGTACCACAATTCCAGCGGAATTGAAAGTTTGAATCCCTGTAAATTCCCGCCCCATCGAATAACCCTGCATGGAAGTTTTTTGAGCCAATTTACATATCATCCTAATTACAAAAGTGCAGGTTTAATGATGTTACTATCAACAATTTACTGATATTGGCTGATTCTAATTATACCTCGTGTGTTAGAGTTTTTCAGGTTCCCAATTTCATTATGAATTTGTCCACTTTCATCGCTAACTATGCGGTCAGTTTCTATTTGTCATGGAGATCGCAACGGTGACAATGCCACTAGCTAGTGTACTGATCGCAGCAGAAATGGTTTACGGCCGAACGCTGATAAGGATAGCAAGAAAGATCACGCAGAATATAACGAGTCTAGTATAATTGCAGAATAAGCAATCTCTTCTATTAGAACTGTTTATTCTTTCGTTGGAGAAGAAAAGGTTATAACCGAAATTTTTTTCATCTCTTGTTGGAACAGTAAAGCTTGGGCTTAAACAAGGCATTCATGTCATGGTATGGAAGCCGATTGGTGATAAATCATGCAGCGACCGGAGTAAGGATTGTCAGTGCGGGCCACTGCGTTATCCTCGGTGGACTGTAAGACACATGACATTTATTCTTCCATGCTCTTGATCATGATTTTACTTGTGCCTAATTTTTCTGTTTGCTCTGAGGTCTCTGTCCAGCGCGCTTTCAAATCTCAAATACTTATCTGAGGCAGGGTTTGCTGCCTTTCAGATTGAGACAGCTCCAGAGATCGAATGAATTCGGCGAACATCAAGAGCTGATTCTGAAACCAAATGGAGCATATGCAGCTTTGGTGCAAATATAGGAGAAAACCACAGCACAACAAACCATTGATCTTAACACAGGATCTGGAATATCTAGGCAGAGGACCAATGATCTTAACACAGTCTCTGCAATATCTAGCTAGAGGCAAAGCTCAGATGGGAAACTATATTGTGCTTCAAATCGCTTTGAGGGTTGCGTATCTGGCTTGAAACGAGAAGAACAAGAAGTTAATGCAGAGACCAAATCAGGGAGATCTCCTTGCTTCCACAGGTTGCTTGCATTGAATGCTCCAGAATGGAAGTACGCTCTCTTGGGCTGTGGAGAAGTCCTTGGATATGCGGCAATTCAGATAGCGTTTTCTTTCACTATGGCACGCATGACTTCTGCGGTGTTCCGCAAAAATCCGGATGAGATTAGATCTAGTGTCACGATCTCTTGCATTGTTTTTACAACCTTGGCACTGCTGGCTTTCTTGCTGAATTTGGTTCAACATAATAATTTGGCTGTGACATGCGAGTTTCTAACGAGTACGGTCCGTCAAAGGATGTTTTCAAAAAATTTTACATTCAAAGTGGGCTGGTTCGATCTCGACCAAAATTCCAATGGAGCTGTTTGCTAATGTGGTAAGTATACTATCCCATTACTTTTATAACGCTGGTTTTACATAAATTTGTGAATAAGGATAAATGGTTCAGGTTTTGGTTTTTTCTTCAAATAGGTTTTTGTTAGAATTTTTGTGGATATTTTGTTTTATTTTTATATAAAATCTATTACAGTTACTATTAAGAAAGAGAAAGTCAAGTCTCTCAAATTTTTATTGTCTTTTTTCAATACGGGTTATCATTAACCCGATCCAAAAATTACTCTAATTAACTACCGCAATAGAAACCAGAAAACTTATTCACTCTCTTTAGAAATGGCTTTAGCTTAATTAATCTGTCCTTCGGTGTTCGTCTATGATTTAACATTATTACTCTTAATCACAGGTAAGATCCTTGATTGGGGTTTGTCTTTCGGAGTGTCTCGCTGGATTATATAGCTGCTCTGGGACTAGTCGTCGCGTGGCAACTTGCTATTGTGTTGATCGCTGTACAGACCCTCTCCTCCCAACTAATGCTACACTTCTCTCTACATTTGGTTCTGAGACAAAAATTTCTCGACTAGCTGGATAAAGAAAATCTACATTCCTCACCTCTATAGTGTCTTGGATTTTATCAAGCTTAGTTCCTTCATGGTCATCTGGATTTATATGACTATTTCTGTCCAAAATTTCAAACACAGATGTAACGACATCAGATCCCTTGGTCAGGTCAAAAGTCATACTTCCTGCATCCGCTATCATTCGACCCATTCTTACGAAAACAAAGTGGTTTAATAAAAAGGCATGGACACTAATATATCCGTGGCTAATAAGCTTCCCTCCATACCAAAACTCAAGTGGCCAATAGCATATTTCGAAAAACCTAGAAGCTCCCAGGGCCAATCTTGCGTACCATGACTGTTTATTGATCTCTCTGCGTGGGCCTTCTTGTGTGGAGTCAAATAATTGAATGATTCTCCCTTGAGAGCATGTATGATGGGTAACACATTCTAAGGCCACATGGCTGCCTTGATCGGTGTGGTAAGTCCACCATCATTGGACTGATAGAGGTCGACCATGACGGTTTGTATAACGCCACACGACGACTAGTCCTAGAGCAACTATAATTACTCCAGCGAGGCACTCCACCACAAGGGAAACACGATCCCCAACTAAGGATCTTACCAGCGATTAAGAGTAATAAAGTTAAACCATGGACGAACACGGAAGGAAAGAAAGAAAGAAATTATTTTAACGTCCACGAGGCTAAAGATAGCCTATGGGACAGATTGCTTCTTCATCTGCTTGATGTATTCGGCCCTTTTTTTGTGAAGCTTCACAATAAATGCTCCCATCTTCCCGACAAACTCCTCGTTAAATAGATTATCCCAAGAGCTAGCTGCCAGCGTATCTGCATAACTTTCCCTATTGTCTTTGAAGGCCTCACATTCTAAAATGAAATGTTTTTCTGTTTCCACTTTTCCAGAAGAACAAAAAATGCATACCCTTTCCTCCCACACTTCCTTTGGCCTTTTCCAGCGCCCTGTTTCACAACGGAGTTGATGAGAATTAGTCCTTAACTGAGCAATAAGAATTTTGGCTCTCCAAGAGATATTGGCCTCTATGTACGCTTTTGGTTGATGATTATGAGTGGGATTAAACTTCAATATAGTAATTTTTCTTTCTTCCTAGCTCCTTATCCCAAGTACGTTTGTGGAACTTTTCCATAACAAAAGCTTTTATCTCTTTGCTGTTTATGGGACACGCATTCAAGCAAATACCCCATTTACTAAACCATTTGTTATTTTGCTGCATCCAAGTTTTTTTGCTCTTGCACAATCTATCATTAAAGACAACCTTAGGCCATCTACCCTCTTCCATTTGCTCAATTTTTTTTAAATACCTTATGACTCGCACCATAGCAATTGCTTCAATAGGAGCAGTCCCTGTTTCACTTAACAAGATATCATAAGGAACTGCACTTTTAATCTTAAATTTGTTTGTAATCAAACGCTTCTGAATTTTCTCAATTTGTCTCCACTGCATGTCAGAGGTACTGCTAGCCCACAGTTCACAACCATAGAGAATCACCGAAATCACTAGAAGCCCAAAAAGAGTTTGAGTGGTCTTCCAGTCCCATAACTCTGCCTCTCTACACCTATTTTGAAAAGCATAAAATGCTTTCCAACCCCCCAAAGTTATTTTCTTTCTACAACCATTCCAGCTTAGATTTTTGTTGAAGTCAATTCCGAGGTATTTGTAATCTGCAACTTCTTCCAGAATGTTGCCTTCAAAGTAGAACTTATGTTGGTTATGTTTTCTTTTCTTAGAGAAGACCACTACTTTCGTTTTGCTGATATTGACTTGCATCCCCACACTTCTACAAAAATGCTCAAGGGATAGTAAGTGCCCTTGCAAACCAAGAGCCGATTTAGCAATCAGAGTAAGGTCATCTGCATACAAAAGAAGCCTTATAACAGACTTGCACAAATAGATACCATCACCCCCTTGCGAATTTAACCACTCCTCAAGCTTGTCGATATATAAACCAAAAAGGGTAGGAGACAGTGGGCAACCTTGCTTGACCCCGATATCGCTTCTAAAACTTTCAGAAATGCCTGCTGAAGTTCTAATTTTGACTTTCACCTCTTCATACAGCCTATGCACAACTGCTCTCAAATGTTTAGGAACCCCAAGTTCCTCCATTCTCTGCCAAAGTTTATCCCTAGGAACCAAGTCAAACGCTTTTCTGAAATCAACAAAGCAACAAAAGACTTCTTCCTTTTTCTCCCAAACTTTTTCAATGATGTGCCTTAAAGTTATGCAATGATCAACTGTGGAATGCTTAGGTCTAAAACCTGCTTGCCCTTTAGCACGCTTATCTCTTTCTTCTGCCCACTTGCTAATTTTGTTTTCTAGCATGCTTCCAAATAGCTTTGCAAACAAAGGGTTTATCATGATGGTCCTATAATTGGAGGGATTATTGACGTCGCCGCTCTTGAAAAGAGGTATTGCCAGACTAGTTGTCCAATCTGTGGGGAGCCCTTGTTGTATGATGTTGTTGAAGATTTTTGTAATGTGAGGTGCAAGAATCTTTGAGCCCCACTTTAGATATTCTGCTTGGAGTTCAGCTAAGTCTTTTGCTTTTCCAACACCCAACTTCTTGATACCCATCTCTACCTCTTGTACCGTGAAGAGTTTAGTATCCGTGTTGACCAAGGGGGGAGGGTCAACCTTGGGAACCTGCTCGTAAAGTTGTCTTGCATAGTCAAACCATTTAGAAGTTGTAATATTATTTCCAATTTGTATCTTTTTCGGTTGGAGCTCCTTCCAAAATAATTTGGGATTATTTTTCCCAAGGAAAATTAGTTCTTCCCTCCTTGAAACCATGAAATCAGTCTTTTTCTTGCTTAGTAAATGCTTGTAAGATTTGAGCTTTATGTTATCCTTGTTTGACTCTTTCCACATTCTCCTTGCCTTTTTGCATTCCTCGTCAAACCAAGCATTAACCAGAAAGCAATTTGTTTCAGACTTCTTAATTTTTGTTCTTTTGCACTTTGCTAGTACGCATTGAATTAAATGTGTTAATTCGTGACTATGAAGGCTGTGAATTGTAATTTTCTCCTTCTCAAAGAGCCTCTATAGCGTCATTTTGAAGGTATTACAATTTTCTGGGGTCAAAAGAATTCTGCCCTGTGGGAGATTTTGTTGGACATGCTGAATTTTTGACTCTAATTGTTTCTTTCCAATCCAAGAGAAACATAAATAAATTGGCTTGTGATCTGATTTCAAATCCCACAGCTGATCTCCAACCTTCCATTTTCTCACACAAACCATGCGAGCAAATTACATAATCTACCACACTTGCTCCATTGTAAGTATTGCAAGTGAAATTACCGGACTTTGCCCATCTAGTCAAGCCATTACAAATGACTAAATCAAAGGCCCCACATAAAGTAAGCAATTGTTCACCGAAGAGATTGCAACCCTTGTCCTCTGAAATTCTTTCCCACTGATGATTATTTTCTTATGTAAGCCAAATAGGGTCACAATCATCTTTACAACAAAGAATGCTAGCTTGCTCACTTGCAGTCCTAGCATTGAAATCACCCATTATAAGGACTTCACCTAGCTGAGAATATGTTGCAATATCCGCTTTTAAAGCTGCAAATGTATCTTTGTGGTCAAGCCCTCTACCTTTGTAGAATTTTGAAACCTGTGGCGCAAAATAGCATGCTGCAATTCTGATGTGGTTTCCATTTTCTGATATTTTAAACCAAATGAATTGCTTATTTGAGTCTTCTTTTTCTAATTGAATGAGACGACCTTCTTTCTCCCTTACTAAAATCATGATACCCCCGTGCCCTTTGCCATTCCCTGCTGCCTTGTTCCACACTGCCATCTTCCAGTATCCTTCAAACAAAGGTGTCTTGCACCCTTCATGCTCATGTGTTTCTATGAGGCAAATTATGTCTCTGTTTTCCGCAATAGGCCCTAACCCAGGTCCTCGTCTCCATGGGTAACCTCTGCAGTTCCAACAAACTAATCTTAAGGAAACCTGGGTATGACTTGATTGCTATTTATTTTGACATGTAAGACTCACATTTGAGTCTTTGTCCCTGTTTTCCCATACTGACCTTGCTTTCTGATTTCCTGTTGAAGAGTTTGTTGCCTCTTCTTTATTACCATATTGCTGCTCTGTTCTGGAAGGAGGTCCAAATTGCGCTATCACAGCTTTGCCTTTATAAATCCATGCTCTTTTTCCTTCATCTCTCGCTGCCCTAACCTTTAAAATTTCCTCTCTTCTTTCCACCTGTTGTTTTACAGTTAAATCTTCCTCTAGGAAAAAACGAGAACCCCTCAAGAGATGTTTCTTGCTTAGAATAATATATTTATCACGCAAGCTAGGCATAATGACTTTTATGGGCTTGGCTTTCTCCCTGTTAAACTTACCCACCCTCCATGCTTGGCATATTTGTCCTTGCCATAGCAACTTGTCTTTCAAGAAGTCTCTTGCAAGGTCAAGAGTACATTCATTTTTTCCATAGTCTTTCACCCCTTTAATAATTATGTTTGCTGCCCTATTTTGTCTTTCCTTGCTTTCACTATCTTGCATGTTGTCAACCTGAATATGTGTTTCTCCTTCCTTATTAGCAGAATTGCTAATAACTTGAGCCCAAGTTTTGGAAACTTTGGTGGAATCTTCTTTCATTTCTTCTTTTGCATTCTCTTCATGGTTGTTTATTTGGACAATCATTTTCTCTTTATCCTGGGATGATTTCACATTCACTACCTCTGTACTTTCCACTACATATTTCTTTATGTTTTGCACATCCGCCTTCATGCATTGCCATTTTGTCTTCCCTATCAGGAGAGCTTCCTGTAGCAATGCCACTTGTTCTTCTAAAATTTTATTGCTTTCTGCTAACGCCTTGTTCTCAGCCGTTATTATATGAATTTTATGATCTCTTTCCTACCCTTTAGCTTCTAAAACCTCCAACCTTTGTTTTGCATTTAACAATTCTTTCACATAAAGATCAGATGACCAGGTGAGAGGTGTGGATGTGGGACTATATAAGGCAAAATCATCAATGGTTTTTCCTTTGGACTTCTTGTTGCCATGTGCTTGTGGAGGAGACTTGTTTGAGTGCTTTTTGCGAAGGACTCGGTTACTTTTCTTTTTAGACTGTTTCTTCCTTGCTTGCTCCCATTTTAGACGGGCTATTCTTCGTTTTAAAATGCCCCGATATTGTTTGGCATTGACCCAAACCCACTTCCCAACTTTGGCGGATGAGGCAATTTTCACTTGCCCTAAATCATTTGTTTCCACATGTTCTGAAATTTCTGGTTCCTTTGTCATGTTTGAATGCATTTGCTGTTGCTTGCTCGCTGCTCAATACTTCCGCTGCATAAAAATTCCCTGTTTTCACACTGCTCACTGTTCGCTGCTCTCGCTGCTGCCCACACTGCTCTGCTTATATCGCTGACCACACTGCTCACCACGTTGCTATGCTCATAAATGCCCTGCCCCAAAACCCCATGGGCTCCATCTTTAGCTGTTCTCTCTGCGATGAAATCAAACGGAATCGCATGAAATTATTTTGCTCTCTCCGCTGCCCGAGCCCTGCAACACTTCCCCTTGTGCGTTTGCACTTTTGTTTCTTCTTCTCTCTGCAAACGAAGGGCGTTTCTTTCTGCAAACGGGTTATCAACCAACGATAAATGTGTTTACGCTCCTGCTCGATGGGACGATAAATTTATCTGGGTTTTCAATGGTTTGCAGTTTGTTGCTCGTGGGAAGAGATGTGGAGCTTGGAGGATGGAAACATTACATTAAAGCCATTTCTAAAGAGCGTGAATAAGTTTTCTGGTTTCTATTGTGGTAGTTAATTAGAGTAATTTTTGGATCGGGTTAATGAATAAAGGCATAACTTGTATTAAAAAAAGACAATAAAAATTTGAGAGACTTGACTTTCTGTTTCTTAATAGTAAAAGTTTATACTGTAATAGATTTTGTATAAAAATAAAACAAAATATCTATAAAGTTCTAACAAAAGCCTATTAAAAAAGAAACCAAAACCTGAACCAGTGTTGCACGAAGCGCCCCCCCCCCCCGGTTCCAAGCCCCGAAGCGCGTCCCGTACGGAAGCGCCTAGGAAGCTTGGCCGGAAGCGGCGCTTCCGAATTCAGAAGCGCCGCTTTGGCTTTTTTAGCCGCTTCCTGGAAATTTGGAAGCGCTGTACGGAAGCGCCGAAGCGCGCTTCGTACGGCGCTTCGGGCGTCGGAAGCGTGGCGCTTCGGAGGAGGAAGCGTACGCTTCCCAGATGCTTCCGTACGCTTCCCAAACGCTTCCGTACGCTTCCAGAAAAACTTCCGGAAAAGCGTTTAGAAAATCGTTTTTTTTTCAATTTTTTTTTTAAATTTTAGGTGAGTTTGCTTGTTAGGGGTGGGTCCACCTTGGGTTAGGGTGACGAATGAAGGCAAAAAAAATATAAATATAGCAGATGCTCCCTCATGGTAATGTTAAATTCTTAAAGTAAAAGTGACATTCTCCTTTAATTTTCATTTTCATCCTTTTACTTAAATTTTTAACATTACCATGAAATGACTCAGGATGTTTGAGAGTGGTTCCAGCCTCATTAGACTTCATATGGAGAAAATAGAATTTCATATCCTATTCAAAATTCAACAGACTTAACAGTTTTCAGGTATTCAGGATCAATGGGATTGTGGCATTTCATTAGATTATATCAAGTATGAAGGTATGCGATTAGCATTTAATCAAGAGCACCAAGCCCTATATTACCCTGGTGTTGGTGGTGTTAATTGTTGAACTCCTTTGTCACGCGGCACGCCCTTAGCAAAAAATTACCTTTCAATCAAGTCAAAATCATCGATCAAACATGTTAAGCTTTTTCTACCATATTTTAAGTCTTGAATTAGGTAGTTTGATCAAAATTGGGCAATGTTGACTAATATCCCTAGACAATCGAGGTAGAGGCAAAGGCTAGACAAGAGGAGAAGAATCTAGATTCTAGATCATTAATGTACAATGGATGTTATATCTATCTTGATTTATGCAAAAATATGCATGTTTTCATGTCTTCTACAATTAATTTGGTATTTGGGATGTTTGTTTTGAGTATAAATGCAAAAAAAATATAAATAGATATATATATATATATATATATATATATATATATATATATATATATATATATAGATAGCAGACGCCTCTGTAGACGCTTCGCTTCCTAGATTTTTGGAAAATGACGCTTCGGCGTCCCCGCTTCCAAAAAACGCTTCCGCTTCGCTTTCGCTTCGTGCAACATTGACCTGAACCATTTATCCTTATTCACAAATTTATGTAAAACCAACATTATTAAAAGAAATGGGATAGTATACTTACCACATTAGCTCCTTTAGCGAGCCAGGAGCTGGAATTTTGGTCCAGATCGAACCAGTCCACTTCGAATGTAAGAATTTTTGAAAACATTCTTTGACGGACCTTTTTTATTTTTCAAATGGGAGGGGCTAGACCCTTTTTTTTCAAATGGGAGGGCTAGTTCCCGAAAACATTCTTTGACAGACCTTTTTTATTTTTCAAATGGGAGGGGATAGACCCTTTTCTTTTCAAATGGGAGGTCTAGGTCCCTTTAGAAGCAAGGGGCGCTCTTTTTTTTAGAATATTTTTTTTAGATATTGGTACATATGCGCGTCAGAACAGTCTGACCACTGTCACATCGAAACAACAGTAGAGGCTCCAAGGAACAAAAGCGCTGCAGCATCTGCAGCTCCGCAGGAATCGAACTACGGCTGGGGGCGTGTAAACCAAGCAGGCCGACCAACACATCATGCACTCGCATGCATTCTTTGACGGACCTTACTCATTAGAAACTCGCCTGTGACACCCAAATATAATGTTGCATCAAATTCAGCAAGAAAGCCAGTAGTGCCAAGGTTGTAAAAACAATGCAAGAGATCCTGACACTAGATCTAATATCATCTGGGTTTTTGCAGAACAGCGCAGAAGTCATGCGTGCCATAGTGAAAGAAAACAGTATCTGAATTGCCGCATATCCAAGGGCTTCTCCACAGCCCAAGAAAGCGTGCTTCCATTTTGGAGCATTCAGTGCAAGCAACCTGCGGAAGGAAGGAGATCTCCCCGATTTGGTCTTTTGCATTAACTTCTTGTTCTTCTCGTTTCAAGGCAGATATGCAACCCTCAAAGCAATTTGAAGCACATTATAGTTTCCTATCTGAGATTTGCCTTCGGCTAGATATTCCAGATACTGTGTTAAGATCAATGGTTTGCTGTGCTGGGGTTTTCTCCTGTATTTGCACCAAAGCTGCATATGCCCCATTTGGTTTCAGAATCAGTTCTTGATGTCCGCTGAATGCAATTCGATCTCTGGAGCTGTCTCAATCTGAAAAGCGGCAAACCCTGCCTCAGATAAGTATTTGAGATTTGAAAGCGCGCTCGCCTGGCGAGCCTGAGAGCAAACAGAAAAGTTAGGCACACGTAAAATCATGATAAAGCAGCATGGAAGAATAAATGTCATATGCAGTACAGTCCACCGAGGATAATGCAGTAGTTCACACCGACGATCCTTCCTCCGGTCGCTGCATGATTTATCACCGATCGGCTTCGATACCATGACATGAATGCCCACAACGCAAAAACTACCGATCTGTTGCCACCTATGGAAAGCCCCTTTGCCAGGCCTTGTTTAAGCCCAAGCTTTACTGTTCCAACTGGTGAGAAAATGGACACGATGAAGATATAGTTCCTACCAAGCTTACAAAAAAATGTAGATTTTGTTTATCCATATCGTCCAAACGCCATGATCTTGAGAAATTTTTATCTCAGAATCAATGCGTAGAGCAGTGTAGCATTAGTTGGAAGGAGTGGGTGTGGTAAGTCCACTATCATTGGACTGATAGAGAGATTCTATGATCCCTTGAAAGGGGTTTTACTAATTGATGGGCAAGACATCAGGAGCTTTAATTTGAGGTCTTTGAGACAACCCATAGCCCTTGTAGGGCAGGAGCCAACTCTATTTGCAGGCAGCATCAGAGAGAACATTGCTTATGGTAAAGAGAACGCAACAGAAACTGAGATAGTAGAGGCTGCAAAGACTGCCAATGCCCATGAATTCATTTTGTAAGTAGACTGAAATAAAGCCCCTGACCACTGTTCAATTTGTTTTTCAAGGATTGCAAAATTTGGTTAGAAACTAGTTTTCCAACCAGGATATGTTTTTTTCATAATGTATGAGTTGTTTTACAAACTTCTATGAACTTAAAAAACATAATTTGCATGTGACATCTTGTAAATCTTATTTTAAACTCTATGTTTTATTAACTTTTCCTAAACCGAAAAATACACTGATATTTTAAGTTTAAACTCTATGTTTTATTAATTTTTCCTAAACCGAAAAATACACTGCTTATTATAAATCTTCTTACTAAATTCAATGCAGGTTATCTTTTTCTTTTAACCTATAAATAAATAAGCTCTGCATGAACAACTTGTCAGACTTCTTGTTAAATTCCATGCATTTTTAATCTTCCAGGGGCATCAGTGATGGATATGAGACTTACACCGGGAACAGAGGAACTCAGTTGTCTGGAGGGCAGAAACAAAGAACAACAATAACAATGGCAATTATAAAGAATCCAAGCATCTTGTTGTTGGAAGAAACAACCAGTGCTTTGGATAGTCATTTTAAGAAAGTAGTTCAAGAAGCACTGGATGGAGACATGGTAGGAAGAACAAGCGTGGTTGTAGCTCATCATCTGAGCACAATTCAGAATGCTGACTGTATAGTAGTACAGTGATTGAGAATGGGAAGGTTGTTGAACAAGGAAATCACGCTTCTCTGATCAGTAAAGGCGAAGGCGGTGCATATTTTGGTCTGATTAAACTGCAGCAACCACATGAACCAATTATTCATCCTGTAAGTTAAGATGCAATAACCCTCACACTCCTCATCACAAATGTGGCTAGTTATAAGGAGTGCAGGGCACTCAGCCCTCATAACCAGAATTGATATTTGAGTTGTTTCGCTAAATGGTAATGATTAGAAGTAGAAAGGATAAGAATTAGGGCGTTTGTTGTAAAAATGGTAATTAAATATCTCGGGTGGTTATAAAGAATAATCATAAACCTTATTATTACTGCTTTTAATGTGAAAAATATCTTTATCCGGAGTAAAATACCTTGTTGTTACATGGATGTTCTAAGAATTGAATGGCATTGCAAATCTTCTTATGTTCTACTTGAGAAAGGGCTGCAGTGGAAATATGTATTTGTAACAAACTTACATTTTCATTAACATCCTAGTAAAGTATGTATTTTAAATTTCATTAAATTTTCATTTTTATATGGTAACATTGTATATGAAATTTAACCTCCAACCTAGCTTTCGTGATTTACAGAACCCAAACATAGAAAAATGGAAAAAAAGAAAAAAAGAAAAAACAACAATTGAGGTTGGGATTACTTTAACCTCCAACCTAGCTTTCGTGATTTACAGAACCCAAACATAGAAAAATAGAAAAAAAGAAAAAACAACAATTGAGGTTGGGATTACACAGAAATATATTAGTTTTATTTTTTTATTATATATATATATATATTAATTTTCGCTTTTGCTCTTGTTTTTATAAGATTTCACAAGATTAACAAAGATGCTGGAGTAACAGCAATTGAGGTTGGGATTGCACAGTAATATATTAGTTTTATTTTTTAATTTATATAGATATATTTTTTAATTTTCGCTTTTGCTCTTGTTTTTATAAGATTTCACAAGATTAACAAAGATGTTGGAGTAATGTCACACTCATTTTATTGGGAATTGATTATGTAGACTAATCGTCATTTTGGGAACTTGGGATTAATTGCCCACTCAAAGTAATGGTAAAGGTTTGGAAGTTTACGAAGTCCTGCCTGTTTTGATGTAATGGAAAACCTCAACATAGTATCAGAGCCGGCGCATGATCGATTTTGTGATTTGCGTTTGACTAGGGGTGTTAGAATAATTGTCACACTTACATCATTGGGAATTGATCAAGTGGACTAACCAACACCCTGAGAACTTGGAATTAATTGCTGACTCTGGAATTAATTGCCCACTCACTCAAGGTAATGGTAAGAATTTGAAAGTTTACTAACCCAAAATAATGGAGAAATTTCTGATCATCAATCCATCTTAATCTGGGTGACCAAGATGAAATCAATGTGTAAAAAAATTAGTACTTATTTTTAAAATTTTGATATGTCTATTTAAAATTGGAATGAGATAGGCAATCAATTTAATAGTAAAATATAAAACCTTTTGCAAACGACATTGAAATAAATTTGTCTAGAAGAATTTAGTTCTTATTTTTAAAATTTTGAGATGTCTACTTAAAATTGGAATGAGATTTTTTTAAAATGAGGGGGGGGGGGGTGGTGAGTCCCTCTAGAAGAAGCTGTATTAACCCGAAATTCACAATTTACATATATTTACAGAAGCGAGATTGAATTCGCAATGAATACATATTTACAGAAGCGTGATTGTACAATATATGCTGTGGAGCAGCGGAGCAAGATTGATCAACATATAAGCTACTGGAGCAGCTGGAAACATGCATTGAGGGGTTTGAACCCGGGTGGGGAGGCGGCAAGCCATCTGTCCCGACCGTGGGGGTAAATGCCCAAGTGCAAAATTGGAATGAGATATTCAATCAATTTAATAGTAAAATATAAAACCTTTGGGTAATGAAGTGTTTCCATTGCCTGGGAATCTAGGAAATGTTATGTGATTGTTGCCCATTTCCATTTCCTGTGCCTTGTTTGTGAAATAGCTTTAAATGGTACAAAGGGATGATAGCTACCTTAACTAAAATGCAAGATTGTTGGAAGTTGTGTTAGTTGTAGTGAGCGGTTGCAAAAGGGCAGCTTGGTGTGTTCATAGAATCCCTTCATGGACGAATTCTTGATTCTGTAAATAAAATGGACATGGCAGCAGGGAATGTCGCTCAGGGAGCTCACCAGCAGGGTTGGAAGTCGTGTTAGTTACAGTGAGCGGTTGCAAAGGGGCAGGTTGGTGTGTTCATAGAATCCTTTCATGGACGAATTCTTGGTAAGTGAGTTTTCTCAAATTATGGGACTTCTTATTGCTGCTATTATGCTTATTCGTCTTTTGGTGAAGGATATTTGCAAAGCCAAAAGTACCAAGAACACAAGCTGATATCTATCTTTGGTCAAGGTAGATAGAGTCTATTGCTGCCTGTCTTTTTGGGAGGAGCAGCTTTTTGGCTTTAATATGCAGACATACTGAGGAGTTTCCAGAAAATCTTCAAATAATCTATTCCTCCCTGTGACCTGTTAGTTACCACTAATTAAGGACCATTCTGCATAACATCTAAATAGGGATGACTGATGGAACAGGGGAAGTGAAAGGACAAAGAGGTGGAGATAAAGAGGTAATCCAAGGCTCAGAACATAAAAAACTTCTTTAACTCCCTGGAAAATGACTTAGGAAGACAGCAGAGAAACTAAAAAGCCTTACTCTAGTAAAGAGGTATGTATAAAAGATGGAAGACAGAAAGCTGGGTGAGATTGGAGCAAAAGCAAATCAAAGTCGACGAGTTAAAATCAAATGGACCTGCAGTTGTTGTAGGCTGAGCTGTAGCTTATGTTGGCTCAGATGTTGCTGGTGTTGCACAAGTTGTGCATGACACTAAGAGGGACTTGAAATCTGAGTCCCCAGTAGATTTTCAATTATTTAGGGGGAGCAGTGCTGAATTTTCCTATGTCTCAGAAAAGGATCTTTCCATCCCTCTGGATTCGATCCTGGATCCAGAGTCCACTCGAGGGTGAGTGCAGGGAATGTTGGTGAGGGGTTTGGGAAGGTACGGAAAGGAGACTTAATGCGACATTCTGTGGTTTCTCACCAACCATAAATTTGAATTCCCGACATTAATGATTTGGGAGGTGCGAAGATAGATATCTATCAAGCACAATCTCTCCTGATCAGACTTGCCTGCACGGGGACATTTCTAATAAAGGCACGTTGTCAACTACATTGGGAGCTGTTGCATGCAAGCTACAGGCCAAATAAAAATTCATTCTGATTGAAGGATTCCCTGCACACAGTGATTGGAAGTACTATGCCTCTGTGATGTAGGTCTTCTGGTGGAATTAGTTGGGGTTACTTTTGGATTCGAATCCTAACAATACCCAAAAAGGCTCTGCCAGTTGTCAGCCTCCATATCGGCTTTTAAGTGGAGTGGTAAATATATCTTGTGATTTGCAGTAGGCTGAAGCGGTTGGTTGTTGGTGTATATGAGGGCGTGGGTCCCCAGGAATCCTAACTGGCCAATAATAGTGCTTGTATCTGTAAAGTGACACATAATCCAGCTAAGCTTCTTTGGCTATCCCAGCCTCCTTCATTGGTCGGTGGGTTCACTTAGGCTGTAATGGAATGTCAACAGCCAATCAGTGATCAGTTGGAGGATGTGGAGGCTCTAAATGATATAGCTATTGCAGCTGAGAATGAAAGTGCGTCTTGAAGGAGAAATACCTCCACAACTTTGACTGTGCAAAGGGACAAAGGAGCATCGACCCAGAAATCTATCGATCATGAAGCGGATAATGTGCCTCAAGACAATACTGTTGTTGGTAATCATTCTTAGAGGAGGAAGTTGAAACCAGTGAAAGCACAAGAGGAGATCCAAAAACTCATAATGGGGATGGATGTCAAAGCACAGGAGGAGATCCTAAAACTCATAATGGGGGTGGATGTTTACTGGGATAATGTTGTAACGCTGAATGAAAGAGTTCTCGTGGGTCGCTGGGAATACATAAAAATGGTTTGCTCCCAAATTGTAGGAATTTACAGGGTAAGTTCCTCAGATAGAACACCAAAGGACATTGCTCACAAACAGATCACATATCAATACACCAGTATTCTTGACGTGGTTAAAACCCTCAAAGAGGGAAATAGTCCACGGCCTGAGCCAACGCGACCACTTTAGGTATTTTATTAATAAAAGAAATAAAATTTACATAAGCTTCTCTCATGAATGGTCACCCTACAAATGACCCTCCATGCTCTTTAAATAGAGATCATGGACCAATCGGGTGTTAAGCCACGGATCAAGTGTCAGTGTTAGGTCCCTATACTACTAGTGTAAACCCTTACTGTTACTAATACAACCCCCTTATTATATTTTTGTGCCCATGTAGTCCCCATATTGTTATTATTATGCCCCATAGAAGCCCACTATTGTTATTATTGTGCTCTTACATTATTATTGTTATGTCGTCTCTAATTATATTATGACCTCTTAGACTCCTATATATATAAAGGATGTATTGTCATTTGTATCATCAAAGAATTATTCATTTGTGTAATGTAAAGGAGGTTGCCCTCTCGAAGAGGCTTATTTTGAAGGCGTTTATCTATCTTTTCTATCCTTTTGTGAACTGGTTTCATAACATTTGGTATCAGAGCTTTGGATTCTAGGGTTTCGCTGCTCCAAACAGGTCATTGTGGAATTTTTGCTATGAATTTTTCTCTACAAAGTTTCAGAAGCTAAAACAAAAACCCATTTGCGCCGAGATCGATCTGAACATTGGGTCTAAATTTCAGATATTTTCGCGTTGTATTTTCGGAGATACGATATGAGGAACTTAGGGTTTTTGCAAGTTATAGAATTGCATTTCAAATAGGCCATCATGGTATTTTCGCTATAACCTTTTTTCTGTAACGACTCATACTCTAAAATTAAAACCCATTTGAGCCTAAATCATTCTAAACCTCAGGTTTGAATTTTAGATCTTGTCTCGCTATATTTTCAGATATAGGATCTGAGGAAGTTAGGGTTTTACAGACTCCCGAATTACATTCCAAACAGGTGACCTTGGGAAAATTGTCATAACTTTCTCTCTGAGCATCAGATTTCACTTTTGTAAGAAGTTATAGAAAGAGGACGACCTGTAGTTTTCTGTGTATCAATTTCAGGTCCGAAGGTCGAAACAATGATACGTGTCACTTCGTACAAGTTCGCTCTACTGAAAAAGTATATAATTAGGTCATCTTGGGAGATTGGGCATAACTCTTTCTTGGAGAATCCAATTTCGATCAGACTGATGGCATTGGAAAGAGGACGCAGAGGGCTACCATAGGTCGCAATTGCAGACCTTGGAGATCCGAAATTTTAGAGATACAACATATTCAAGAGCAAGCTCCTAAAATCAAGAAAAGAGATATGAGGAAGTTTGATGGCAAGGATTCGGTAAATTGGATACTACAGATGGAGCAATATTTTTATATACATGAGGTGCAATTGTTACAAAAGGTACATATTGCATCTTTATATTTAGAACCGAATCAATTTTTATGGTATAAAGGGCTTTGCTCTCGTAAATCACTTGTCACTTGGCCAATTTTCACAGAAAAAATGATAGCATATTATGAGGATACAAAGAGTAACACCTTCTTTAGCCAATTGATAAATATCAAACAAAAGGGTTCAATGGCAGAGCACATTGAAAGCTTTCAAAAATTGAATATAAGGGTAAATGATATTCCAGAGAAGCAAAGGATTGATGTCTTCATAGGGACTTTAAAGGATAACATTCAACATGAGGTTCGTCTTTGGGAACCTGATTCATTGGAGAAGGCATTTTCGTTGGCAAGAAAAATTGAAAGCAAAATTATGGAAACAAGGAATCCCACCACTCACGACTATAATTATGGAAGTGTTTTTTCTCCTAGCCTTCCACAACCTACAAGCTTTACACCACAACGATTGGAAGAAAAAAGAGAAAAAGGGCTTTGTTACAATTGTGATAGCAAATACACTAAAGGTCATAAGTGTGATGAGAATAAATTATTTTACATAGATTATGAAGAGGAGGAAGAAAATGATCAATAAACATCAAAAGAAGAGGATATACACCAGGAACCAACCCTAGAGAAAGAAGAAATAAATCGTGAGAAGAATTTATTTTACATCGATTATGAAGAGGAGGAAGAAAAGGATCAAGAAACATCAAAAGAAGAGGATATACACCAGGAACCATCCCTAGAGAAAGAAGAAATGAATCCAACCATATCTTGTAAAGAATTGGCAAGAATTACCACTCCTCAAACTCTTAAGATAGAAAGACATATCAAGAAGAAAAATGTTCAAGAAGTGAAAGATCACATCGAGAAAGAAGAAATGAATCCGACCATATCTTGTAATTCATTGGCCGGATTTACCACTCCTCAAACTATCAAGATAGAATGACATATCAAGAAGAAAAATGTTCAAGAAGTGAAAGATCACATCAAGCATCAAGAAATGAATCCGACCATATCTTGTAATGCATTGGAAGAAATTACAACTCCTCAAACTCTCAAGATAGAAGGACATATCAAGAAGAAAAAGATTCAAGCAGTGAAAGATCACATCGAGCATCAACAACAAGTTCTCCAACTTTTAAAGGATAACGCCACTTTGGTGCATAATCGAATGAAACAACAGGCAAATCAACATCGCAGTGAAAGAAGTTTTGATGTAGGCGATTGGGTATTTTTATGGCTACATCTAAAGCAAGCTATTTATGAGAAGGAAATGTTGGCAATACTACATGCACTTAAGAAATGGTGACCTTACCTAATGGGAAGACAGTTCAAGGTAAAAATGGATCATGATAGTCTTAAATACTTTTTAGAACAAAGATTATCTTTAGAAGAACAGAAAAAATGGGTCACAAATATGTTGGGTTATGACTTTGAAATCATCTACAAAAAAGGGAAGCAAAATGTTGTTGCAGATAAACTCTCAAGAAATGATGAGGATGTGGAAGCATTGTTTTGTGCTATTTCTATTATCCAACCAGATTGGATAAACGAAGCAAGGGATGAATGAAAGAAGGACGAAGAAGTGTGGCCACTCATTCAAAAGTTGCAGAAGATCCCAGTTCAAACAATATTGCCAAAACTTGACGAGGAAGGAAAAATCATATTGGAACCTGGAGCAGTTATAGAAACAAGAAACCGACAACTACGAAATCGATCAATTTCAGAGTATCTCCTCAAGTGGAAGAACTTACCCACTGAAGATTCCACATGAGAGGACAAGAATTTTATACAGAAGCATCAAGAGCTACTCAAGCATTGAGGACAACACTTTTTGAAGGAGAGGGGCATGTTAGGTCCCTATACTACTAGTGTAAACCCTTACTGTTATTAGTACAAGCCCCTTATTATATATTTGTGCCCATGTAGTCCCCATATTGTTATTATTATGCCCCATGGAAGCCCACTATTGTTATTATTGTGCCCTTACTTTATTATTGTTATGTCGTCTCTTATTATGTTATGACCCCTTAGACTCCTATATATATAAAGGAGGTATTGTCATTTGTATCATCAAAGAATTATTCATTTGTGTAATGGAAATGAGGATTCCCCCTCGAAGAGGCTTATTTTGAAGGCGTTTATCTATCTTTTTCTATCTTTTTGTGAGTTGGTTTCATAACAGTCAGTAATACCGAGGAGAGAATGAACCGTCGGATCACTTCATGTCTAGAACATATCGTGACCGTCGGATTGTAAGTTACAAAAGTACATAGTAAAGAAACACACTTTACCTAACTCTACACTAGACCAAGTTATATTTAACTATTTCCTATGTGTCGGAATATCCTAACATCCCCCCTAAGAACAACTTGGGATAGGATTGAAGGATGTACAAATATGACACAATAGGAGAAGGAAGGAGGCATTAGAGCCTATTCCTCCTTAGTGACAACTTCTTGAACTCCAACCATAAATCGAAGTTTAGTAAACATCGCCTCTATGAGAGCCTTTGTAAAGATGTCTGCAACTTGATCATCTATTGAACAATATTGCACTTCAAGAACATGGTCATGAATGAGCTTTTTGATGAAGTGCATGTGTAGTTCAATGTGTTTGCTGCGCTGATGTTGGACTGGATCTTTGCATAGTTGAATGGCACTTTGATTATCACACCAAAGTGTAGTCAGATGTTGTTGCTGAAAGCTGAACTTTGACAGGATTTGATGAAGCCACAGGGCTTCCTTACTAGCTTCTACGACGCCACGATACTTTGCTTCTGCTGAAGAAAGAGAAATGGTACTTTCTTTCTTGCAAGCCCATGTAATAGGTCCAGAACCAAGAGTGAAGACATAACCGGCAGTAGACTTTTGATCATCAGGGTCACGAGCCCAATCGGAATCAGTGAAACCAACTAATAGAGGAGATGCTTCTGCACTGTAATGAATCCCAAACTGAACTGTACCTCGAACATAATGAAGTATTCTTTTATCTGCTTTCCAATGACTTTCATGTGGGTTTTGCATAAACCGAGCAATAAGGCCAACAACAAAGGAAAGGTCAGGATGAGTATGGGTCAGATACAAAAGTTTTCCTACAAGATGATGATATAATGTAGCATCAACTTCAGGGGAAGTACAAGTAATTGAAAGTTTGGCTCCAAACTTAAAGGGAGAAGGGGCTGGCTTATAGTCTTCCATGTGAAAGTGGCGTAGAAGATCACAGGCATACTTGGACTGGGAAAGGGAAATACCTTCCTTGGATTGCAAGACTTGAAAACCAAGAAAATAATGCAAGTGTCCTAAGTCTGTCATTTCAAACTTCTTTTTAAGGCTAGACTTCACATGGTTTATAAGGTTGGGAGCACTACCAGTAAGGATAATATCATCAACATAAAGAACAAGAATGATAAGAGACTTACCCAATTTCTTGGTGTAGACAGTATTGTCAGAATGACACCTAGAAAAGTCAGTATCTAAAAGAAAGCTATCCGTTTTGGCATACCAAGCCTGAGGGGCTTGCTTGAGACTAGAAAGGGATTTCTTAAGCCGACATACAAGGCTAGAGTCGGTTTGTATAAAGCTAGGAGGTTGTTCCCTATAGATTTCTTCATGCAAGTCCCCATGCAAGAAGGCAGATTTAACATCCATCTGATGGACTTCCCGTTTGAAAGAGGCAACAAGGGAAAGAACAAGGTGGATAGAGTTAATTTTAGCAACAACAGAGAAGGTTTCAGTATAGTCAATGCCTTCAACTTGTGAAAATCCCTTAGCAACAAGACGAGCTTTATGTTTATCAACTTTTCCATCTGGTCCAAACTTGGTTCTGTAAACCCATTTACATCTAACAAGTTTTCTTCCCTTTGGAAGAGGAACAAGATCCCATGTATCATTTGCTAATAATGAACGATATTCTTCATTCATAACTGCATCCCAATCTGGATGCCTGAAGCTTCTACAAAGCTGTCAGGATCATGATTCGCTGAAGCTTGAGCCAATAAAGAAGAGGCTCTATCGAACTGAGAATGTGTATGTTGTTGATCTGTAGGATCACCTGCAAGAGCACTTGTTGCATCCCGAGTAGCACGATCCCATTTTGGAAACTGAGGAGTTGAAGGAGGATCCTGAGAAGGTGGGGGGGATTGTCATCCTCGCTATCATCACCTGAAGAAGAAATGTTTGAAGAAGTAGAAGGGATAAAGAGAGGTGGCACATCCGTCAAACTAGGCTCGTAGGTCGATATATTTTCAACAAACTTTACATCTCTTCTAATGATAACATTTTTGGACTTAAGTGGAATAAGTCTATATCCTTTGACATCTTCAAAATATCTAACAAAAATACATTTTTCACTCTTAGGTTCTAAAGCTTTATGTTTCTCATCTGGAATATGGGCCCATGCTTCACTTCCAAAAACACGAAAGTGACTTACATCTGGTTTAATTGAGCTCCATGCTTCTTCTGGAGTGATATTCTTTAAAACCTTAGTAGGAGTGCGATTTACTATGTAATTTGCACAGTTAATTGCTTCTGCCCAAAAATTAAGACTAAGTCCTTTAGATTGAAGCATACAATTATCAATTTCCTTTAAGGTGTGATTCTTCCTTTCAGCTACACCATTTTGTTGTGGAGTATATGGAACAATATGTTGCATTTGAATTCCATGCTCAGTGCAAAAGTTGATGAATTTGTTGTTAACATATTCTCCGCCATTATCAGATCTTAGCTTAAGAATTTGATGTCCAGATTGTTTCTTAACAAAGGCCTTAAAGGCCAAGAACATGTTAAATACTTCACTCTTAAGTTTTAAGAAGTATACCCAAGTGCGTCTGGAGAAATCATCAATGAAAGTTAAGAAATACTTGTAGCCAGAGAATGAAACAACTAGAAGTGGACCACATAAATCACTATGCACAAGTTGTAAAGGGGCTGAGGCGTGCCAAGAGGCACGTTTTTCAAAACTATCCCGATGATTTTTTCCGAGTACACATCTGGAGCAAACACCATCTCTGCAAGATACCATAGGAAAACCTATCACCATATTTTCTTTACATAGATTTTGAAAGGAGTGATTGTTGAAGTGATCAAATCGATCATGCCAAAGTTTGCTCACTTCATCATTATGAGCAACAAATACCGAGGGAAGTGTTGATGACCCCAAGTTGTTAAACTTATACAACCTTGTAGAATCATCAGCGATGCCAGTAGCTAGAATATGTCTAGGATATCTTAGGTCCTTAATTACAACACCGTGAGGTGAAAATTCAACGATTTTATCTTCCCCTGAATGAGTTATTTGATATACAGATAGAAGGTTGTAGGATAAGGTTGGAACACATAGTACATCATTAAATTGACCATTGTCTAGATGAATAGTTTCAGTTCTTACAACACTAAGAGATCTATCATCACCAACATATATATTTTTGGTGTTACAACCATTTAAAGAAGAAAACATGGCTTTGTTTTTGGCCATGTGATAAGAAGTTCCAGAATCAATGAGCCACTCATGAGAATGAGAAGAAGAAGATACATTTAGTGCATAACCAGACCGAGATGCTTGACAACCACATGCAAAAAGTGCTATTCCTGAAGATGAAGTTGAAGTTGAAGAGTGCTCCAAATGGATGTTATGCTTCTTCATTGCTACTTCCAAGGATTCCATCTTCCTAAAGCATTTGGATTCGAAGTGGCCATCTTGAATTACGAAAGTTGGAATGCCTATCAGTCTTCTTCCCTTTGCTTTTATTTGCCTTATCATTTTGTTGAATTGTTTTTTCATTTTGAGAATGAAATTGCTTAGGACCATTCTTTTTAGGATATTGCTTCTTAGGATTCTTTGAATTTGGTTGTTGCTGGGCAGCTAAGGCTTTCTTAGAAGAGTTTCCAAGATTAAGAAGACCAAGATGTAAGAGTTTTTCTTGTTCTCTTATTAAAGAATCAAAAAAGGAATCAAAAGAGGAGGACTTGTAGTCTTGTCCTTGAGAAATAAATGCTTCTCTAGTAGAATGGAAGGTGGAAACCAACACAGAGTAGGTTGGTCCCAACTTAGTAAGAATAGAATAGGTAAGGCTACCATCTTCTTTCTTAACCTTAACATGTTCCAAGAGAAGTCTAAGGGTCTTGAACTTGGACAAAAAATCTTCAATGGAAGAGAAATTATTGGGGTCCAACGTAAGGAACTCATTTTCGAGTTGATGGGCCCTAATTTCATTTTTAATTCCAAAAGATTTAGTGAGTTGTTTCATTGCTTCATTAGGGGTATTAAGTTCTGTGATATGGAATCTAAGGTCTGGAGAAATAGACATCCCTATCAACCCGCGTGCTTGATCTTGCCTATTTTCCCATTTGGTTGCCTTATCTTCATCTTTAGGTTTAGTTTCTTGGCTTGAGGCTATTCTGTAAAGACTTTTACTTCTAAGTAAATTTGCAATGTAGGACCACCATTGGAAGTAGTTGGTGCTGTCAATAATAACTTGGCATGGACTTTCCATTTTAACATAAACTAAAGCTGTAGATGCTAAAACTAAGTGTTCTAATGGAAAAATATCGAAAAATTGTGCAGATAAAAAAAAACAGCTCTAAAAACGGCTTCCGAATGAAGAAGTTATGGCTTTTTGAAGAAAAGTTGTTGAAGATGTCGACGAAGTGCGTGAATGTGCGGAAGTGAATGATAATGTTATATTTAAAAAAATCCCCCCCTTTCCAAACTTAATCTAATTAGCTCACTTAAAAAAAAGATTTTATGTGACCCACTTTTATAAATAAGTGAAAGTCACTTTTACAATGGTACTTTATGAGCTACCCACTAAATTGTAACTTAAATAAAAGATAAAGAGACTTTAGAATTATAAGTGACTCACTTTTTATAATGGGTGAGAACACTTTTACATAAAGTAACTTTAAAACATAAGTTACATGTGCTTTTTGAAAAAGTAACTCAACAAAAAGAAAGATTTGAACTCAAGACCTCTATTCTCATAAAGTAACTTTGGACCAAGTGAGCTAGTTTAAAAGGTTAGTAATTTTTGGAAAAGAGGAAGGGGTTTTTTTTGAAGTCACTGAAGCTTTGGGATGCGTGCTTACTTGAAAAATCCCTTTTTGCCTACAAAACAAAAAACCACACAACCCAACACGGACATACAAAAAAAACCAAACCTTATGGCTTGAAGTTAGCTTTCACCGGAAACTAAATATTTTCCTCAATGTTTTTGATTTTCCGAGATCACACTAAAGCACGGCAG
The DNA here is from genome assembly GCA_031772625.1 of Pinus tabuliformis. Classification (NCBI taxonomy): domain Eukaryota; kingdom Viridiplantae; phylum Streptophyta; class Pinopsida; order Pinales; family Pinaceae; genus Pinus; species Pinus tabuliformis. The sequence continues at coordinate 826,771,952 of CM062809.1, read as the reverse complement.
AAAAGAGCATACGCATGAGAAAAATCTTTCCTTTCTGTTTCTAATTTGCCCAGATCGCACAGAGTCGCGGGGCAAAGAGCATACACAGAAATAAAAGGTATAGATCCGGTAATAAAAAACAGAGAGATAAATAAACCGAAATAAACAAAGAGATAAATAACTAAAACTGCAAATAAAGATTGTACACCTCCAAATCTTAAAAATGACATAGCTAGGGCTACTAGAAACTTTTTCGCGTGAAACGAAAGGGGTTCCTCATTGGAACAGATCCTCGTAACACAATAGAGCAGTCCTCTTGGCCCGAAAGCGGTCAAAAACAGTATATCTAGGAAACGACAGTCGGATGCGGTTATACCGGCTTTTGATTTGGATCACCAACAAATGCGACCCTCAAATAGCTCTGATACCATGTAGGAATTTACAGGGTAAGTTCCTCTGATAGAACACCAAAGGACACCGCTCACAACAGATCACAGATCAATACACCAATATTCTTGACGTGGTTAAAATACTCAAAGAGGGAAACAATCCACGGCCTGAGCCAAGCGACCACTTCAGGAAATTTATTAATAAAAGAAATAAAATTTACATAAGCTTCTCTCATGAACGTTCACCCTACAAATGACCCTCCATGCTCTTTAAATAGAGATCATGGACCAATCGGGTATTAAGCCATAGATCAAGTGTCGGTAATACCGAGGAGAGAATGAACTGTCAGATCACTTCATGTCTAGAACATATTATGACCGTCGGATTGTAAGTTACAAAAGTACATAGTAAAGAAACACACTTTACCTAACTCTACATTAGACCAAGTTATACTTAACTATTTTCTATGTGTCGGAATATCCTAACGAAGGAATGGATTGACAAAAACTGGTCAACAATAGTAGGATATTGTCCAAAGGTAAGCATTTTGTTGAACGGGTTGTTCAACTTTCACTTTATGTCTAAGGAGGATGCATAAAAGATTGTGGCCATGCCATTGGTGAAAGGCAAAGGAGTCTTAGTTTTACACAAATGGTTCATTGGCTTTGATCCAATCAAAGAGATTCCAAACAGAAAGTATATCTGGGTTAAATTAGCTGGGCTTCCTCTTGAATTATGGTCATGTTACCCACCATTTTGTGGGTGATATCCCCAGGAGAATTTTATTTTTCCAAGATGATCCTCAGTTAGCAGCCAACAGCCCCTTGCAGCCACCAACTAGCTCATTGTGCCATTTCTCCACCACCTGAGCCAGCCATGTGGTCCCTCACCCATCTGCCATGATCGTATGTTTGAAGGTGGGCCTCCCAAACCTAAAGGTATGCCTTGTCGTTTGATAATTGAGTATTGTAGTTTGCTCATCATGGACACTTCTGGGCATGGTTTAATGGGGGGATTCAGCGAAAATAATGGGTTAACTCTGTGCTCTTGTTCCCTAGACCCCTTTTGGATATTAACCTTGGATTCTAGTCCCATGGGATCTTTTTAACTTACCATTTGGCTTTAGGGATGGTATTTCACGGGGAACCCTGATTTTCGTTGTGTTGCCCCTCTTCCTCATTCAAATATATTACCCCCTTTCCACTCATTATTACCTGATTCATCATTTCTCCCATCTAGGTCCACATTCCCCCACTGGGTCCACATAGGGCTAGTTCTCCCCTTCCCCTTGCCCACACCTTGGGTCAGACCTGGAATGATGCCCTAGAGGTTGATGCAACTAAAAAAAAAAGTAAAAGCATAATTGGCCACATTCAACAGGAAAATGTACCACAAAATGCAAAAGATTGCCGGGACAAACACATTTAGCACGTGGAAAAAAACCAATACATGATCTCTACCCCATCATCATGGTCATCTCCCTGGTTCCTACAGGTTCTATGAGCCTCCTTCATCATATAGGAACTCATGATTGTCCCAACCCTTGGTGGGAAATGAACCGCCCTACCTTAAACGGGGATATCCACTTCCACATCTCACACATCATGCTCTTACCCCTTGAGCATCGAGTAGTTAATTAAAGAAAAATCATGAAAAGACAAAAGACATATAAAGAAGGGTGGAAAATAAAGGTCGGGGCACCTCATGTACCACGATTACTCCTACCCAAGTGTGGGCTTCCCTTTTATCAGCGACCCTTGTACCCCAGCGTGTGGCCTAGGGCTTCCCCTCCTCATCCCGTACTCCATTCACCTCTTTATCACATACCACCACCTTTTAAAGGATGTACCTTGGACATATTATTCCCTTTAGAAGTAGAAACCACATAATAGGATACTTGGTTAACCCCATTTGGAGTTTGGGGACATTAGCACATGCCAAAGCCCATTATGGAAGGGTAAGCCATTATGAAGTCCCCATCTGTGGTCCATGTTTTTTAAGCTCTTTTACTTGATTTCTTTGATGACTTGCTGTACTGGAAGGCTAGGGGACGCATTATATCTTATGCAAGATTGCAGGTGGTCTCCATCTTGGGTTTGGTTTCCCTATACGGGGTCCTAACCCTCCAGAGGGCTACATTGGCACTTTTAGGGTGTGTGTTGAGAGCCATGGGCCTCCATAGCAGTAGAAAACACTCCATAGATGCCCAAAAAGTTTGGATATTGGCTCGAGATCCATCTTTTGGACGAGGAAGATGCACCTAGTTCACCTTTGCCCAACCAACTCCACAGATGTACCATGCACTTGGCGGCTGAACCAGGACTTGTACGATGATATGGCATCACCCACACCATCACCAGAGCCCTTACAGATGGTCTACATTCATCTTCGACTAATTTGGAGATCGATGATGTTATTATTGTACCCCCACACCCACTGGGAGCACCATAGGTTTATTGTTTGGAGAACAAGGGGCCACCCCCTTGTCTATCACTTTCGAGGGTCCTATTTTTTATTATGGCACCTATGGACTTCATCAGGCCTCTTGGAGGGCTCTATGACATGTGTTGTTTATCATTTGTCCTCTTAAGAGGCTTATTATTTCATTTATGAGCTAGTTTGGTGGGTTTGTCACCAAAAGTTAGGTTATTAGCACATTATTTTATTTTTGGGGCTTATGTAGGCTTAGGAGACTAATTTGAACTCCTCATTAGTGTATAAATACAAGTGATATGAGTTCATTTGCTCATCATCACTTGGATTGGATCTCTTTTCTCTCTTGAGAATTTTGCACTTTTTCTTGGAGGATGAATTGGAGCTTTATGGATGAATTTTGATGTTTTCATTTGGTTTATCTTATCTTGGAGCTTATCTATTGTTAAATTGTGGATGGTTGGATATGTTATGTTACATGTAAGTACATGCTTTTAATGTTATTCTTATTTTACTTTGTGATATACAATGGATTGGGAATTTTGCTATTTTTAGGGTTAATTGCTGCATGCATTTACTGTTTAAATTGTGGAATTTTGTCTCTATATAGCATCTCTCAATGTATGGGATATGTATTTTTGAATGAAATTTCCTAGGGATAATTTCATCAATGAATTCATCTTGATAAGCCATCACCTTTTGCAAGTCAAAGTATAAAGCTGTAAGGTTGCTTCCCTTTGCCCTAGAAGACAAGCGAAGTAGTCTTAAGGCCTCCTTGATCAAGAAACAAGGTCCTCATTCATATTTATCCTAGACTCCATTCTCCTAAGACTAAGGCACTGATCTACCAAGAGGTGATCACTCAAAAATCAACTCCTTTTCACATTTTTCTAGGTCTATCCAAGTTGGGTCAGCTAGGGCATCAATTTCCTGACAAAGGAGCCCTCCAAAAAGTTTGATCTCCTAGCCTCTCTTGCACTGGTGTATCCTCAAGGCCTCCTCCAATTTTGAAGCCATTCCAACAGTGGAGTTGTGAGATAACCCACGCTCTAGCTCCAAGATAAAACTTTGCCCTAGCATCCCCAAGGCTAGTGCCTCATAGGATCAATTTGACACCTTTAAGTGAAAATTATTCTTTTGATCCTTTCCCCTCCGTGTCTTGGTTAAGAAAATCATTGGATGCTAAATTCTTGCCCCCTAACCTAGGCTGGGTCCACTTGGTCCCGTGTGGTCCCGAACGTCTAAAAAATCAAAACTTTAAGAACCATTCGGGAAGTCAAGTTCAATAAGGATTTTAAGATTGGGAAACTCCTTCACAAGGCATATTCCTCTAAACCTAACCCTAAAGTCCTCAACTCCTCCTAGAAATCTTCGTAACTTGCTTGATAAGCAAAAAGTTCTATTCTTAAAACCCCTTCTAGGAAAAGGATTACAAGGGTCACTTCATATCCATTGGTTGATTATCCTTGTCAGGTGACCTTTTGTATATACTGGATCTCCTCCCATTGGTGAAAGTCCGTAAAGAGTAGGGAGTCTTAGATGAGGTGAAAGTGGGCTAAGCCTCCATCGTTGCCCTTTGATCTAGCAGTTTTCCTTTAGGAATCCCTTTTATGACCCTTGCTAGTTTGAGCAGTAACAAGTCCAAAAAGGTTGTTTCAAAGATCGCCAAAAAGATTGGTAAAATCTATTACGTGGATGAAGGCTGCACATGATTGCTTGACAAGAGAGTGGCATGGTTTTTGATTGAAGAAGATTTCTCTAAGGGCCTCCTAGCTGCTCTGGATATATATTGGGGGACCTTCTCAATCAGGCAACGGGTGGATTACTAGGGGATTCCTTTTATGTGCCTAGGTTGCCATGAAGTTGGGCATTTGGTAGCGGAGTGTCCTAGGAGATTTGGAGGGGTACACCCTTCTAGAAAAGGTTGTGCCTCCTGGATGAATTGGACTCCAAAATTTGCTAAAGGGAAGGGGGTTAACTCGCTGGCTTCCCCAAACCTTGAAATGCCTGCTCCAGAGGATTTTCCTATTTACTATAGTTCACATGACCCAGTGGACTTTCCTTTTCCGAGTTTGGGTCAAAATGACATTGGGGAAGACTTTGCCACAACATGAATTCCAGATTGGTGAGCAGAACAAAGAAAAGATCAATCATAGATGATCGACTCCCTCCTTACCATCACTTAGACTCAATGACAAGGCTCGGTCCTCTTTTATTTATTGGAGGCCTCACCCAGCTCCTCGGAATAAAATATTGCATGGAGACCTACCTTACCCTCTTCCTATCGATTTTGAGTTGAAGAACATAGTTGAAGACGACTTGTCGGTCCTGGAAACCCTGATAGTGAAACGATCCTTTTTTCAAAATAGTGAAGTGGTTTGAGGCTCTGAGTGAATGAAGTTCCGATCATCTAAAAAAAGAAAGGCTCTCAAATACAAGAGGGGATCTCCACATGTATCAACCAAGAATCGAACCTCAACATTAAGTTCGCTGAGACATTGGAAGCAACTCTCTACCCTGCGATTGACCTAGGTTGCTCCACTGATAAGGATGTTTCTTGCGACGATATGTATAATCAGGTCCTTAGAGCATATATCCTTGTGGTCTTTCATCCCAAATGATGAGTTTGTCATACAATATTAGGGGCTTGGGATCGCCATTCTCTCGATAATCTCTGTATAATATCATAATTTCTAAAAGACCTGCAGTGATATTGCTCCAGGAAACAATGGTTGATAGAGACAAAGCAATGAATATTCGCTCAAAATTATGCCCAAATTGGGTTATGTGTGCCATCAACGCTACTTGAAACTTGGGTGACCTAGACGCAATGTGGAATCCTTTACTTTTCTCTCTCAAAGCATACAAAAGCTTCGTTGGAATTGTTCTATCCAAGTTCTACAAGGGTTCTCTCTACAAAGTTTATATTTTAAACATTTACGCTCCATATGCTAATCATAAACATTTCTGGCAAAAGTTGGACGACAGTGGGATTTTTGTTAATTTTGGGTTAACATGTTCTTGCTTAAGATAGATACTTCAAAGCCCATTTGTTAGTCCATTTTCACTTTCATTAGCACCGAATCATTATCACGTTGATAACAACTTAAGAAAGAACATATACGATCGAATCAGAAGACAAGCCAAGACAAGCCAAGACAAGAGAACACAAGGATATGGCACAAGCCAAGGAAAAACCCCAAGATGGGGAAACCCTTGATCAATTCTTCTTCTTATTATAATAAAAATGCTTCAGCAGAGCACGAGAGAGTACAATAATTAAAAGGTCGAGATTGGCTTGCCAATTAGGAGATCCATTAACACTGCCTTCCATTACAATTGTAATTCTGATGCAATCAAGACATATCCTCTTAATCTGGTCACAAAAAGTAGAAGAACCTTGTCCTTGCTAGGGCTACTAACAGGTCATCAAGAATCTGTAAGGATCTGTCCAATTGGGACAACTGAATATAACGAGAGCTGTAAATTTACTATTGTTTGGATGCTGCTCCTTGTTAGGGCATGAGACATAGTTTCAATCTTCACAAAACCATTCAAAACGGACTTCTATCACTGTGGTCTCCCTGTAGGATAATCTGTCCTCTTCTTGTCACACTTTTGGGCTTAATCCAACCCCAAACTAGCCTCCACAAATACTTGCCTTCACCAAATTAGGGTTGCGGCTTATCTGAACAGAAACTAACCCTTTCAGTCCATAGATTGCAAGAAGAGATATGTGGCCTACTTGAGAAAGGCTACTAGAAGCTATGGTCCATCTATGAGAGAGATTTCACACCATGAAAGTACACCCAAAACACTTTAGCTCTGTGGTCATCTTTAGGAATAGTTCAGACCTGCAATAGGAGAGAGATGCCCAAAAACAATTCTTGCATAAGCCCAAACCTGATCTAAGAGACTCGGCCTTCTTCTCAAGGGACTCGGTCCATCAACCAACCTTGACTTGACCCCAGACAAGCCCTTCATCCTTCGTTGCAGATACCTTCCTTCTTCCGCCATTTCAAAGAGAGAAGAACATGAGATCGATGTGTCTCAATGAGAATGGACACCTATATATATAAAAATGGCCTTGTCATGGAGGTGAAGCCGACCTTGACAATTGGAGGCAAATTTGAATTTCCAATTTTCAATTTCCCGCCTTAATAAAGTCATTACTTGTAGAATTTCTTTTAAATAAATAAATATTTTTCTTTATCCAAATTTGTTGTTCTTTAGGTCGATTTTGGTCCTCTCAAAAAGATGAATTCAATGCCACAATTATTTTCCTCAAAGTAGCTGTCCAAAGTGGGATTTGGCCCTAGTTGCCAATTTTAACACTCCCTCTCAACTAGAGAGAATCCCACCCGTCAAACCAACAACTGTGTCACTGATTATCATGCCATCATGAACCATCTCTAAATCTTGATTTTGCTCTGCTCTGCTGAACACTGAAGTAATAATGAAGAAGAATTGATTGAGAGTGAGTCACAAGACCTTATCACTCTCCACTGGCAAAAAGTCAATCCAAAGGTAAAATCTCAATCAAACTTGATCCCAGATCAAGTTGAAGAACACCAAGCATCCTATTCATAGGGAGTACGATAGTACTCGATGCGTCCATCGGTAGTGCTATAGTTCCTAACCACTTTTCCCAACTCATTGGCCAGATGAGAGGTACTTCCCATGTGTCCCAGACAACATGGGTAGGATGATGTAGGAACACCAACAGGGAAAGAACATATCACATCTTGCTCATAATCACAAGTAGGGAAAGGAGAAACCACATCCTACACATAACAACCACATGTAGGGAAAGGATGAACCACATCCTACAAACACATATCACAACCACATGTAGGGAAAGGATGAACCACATCCTACATGCATGCCAATCAATCATTCTTAGGAAGGATTCTACTCGTGGGGAAAGGAGGAACCACGTCCCACTGACATGTCAACCATCAAATGTAGGGAATGAACATCCTACATGTGGGGAAAGGGTGAACCATATCCCACTGACATGTCCACAAACAGATGCCTAAATGCATCTCTCACTGTCATATCCCCATTTTTATTCTTCTTCATAGTACAACTAGGGTGGATTTCCAGGACAGAGGATGATCAGGTTAGTGGAACAGGTTTATGTCATCACGGGTCTCGATGGAGTTTTGAGGAGTTTTCATGGGATTTAATGGCATTTTCTTGGCATATTCCATCATCTACACAGTTTGCCTTTCGTTCTGTTGCATTCTGACAACTTTGAAAAACCAACATTATTATTGGGCATAACTTAATTAATTATGCTCGAGGTGGCATTCGGGAGAGTTTAATTGATGGATCACCTTAGTGTAATAGCTCGTTGGAGCCGGAACAAGAAGATCTACAAGATGGGATGCTAAGAAGAGACTTCCAATGGTCGAAGAGAGTATGGTGGGCGATTTTCCATTTTCCTTAGTTAAAAATGACTTTAATTAGTCATTTAATTAAGGAAAAATAATTAATTGGAGAAATAGGGCCAAAAGTGACTTAAGTGAAATAAAATAAAATTAAAAGGTCACTTGATAAAGTCAATGGAGGAGATTCTAGAATAATAATAAAACAATAAAGTAAGATGCTTCTAGAGGCTTGGAGATCTATCCACCAGATCTATAAAAAGAGGAGAATATCATTTGGGACATCTTGGATTTGATATTGTTTCTTGTATGAGAGGTTGAGAACCTAGTTCTCTACTCCATTGGTAGCCCCAGGACGAAAACCCTTGGGTGATTCAGTGAGATTGGGCGAGCACCCATCTCCCCTTGGTGGATTCATTCAGAATCCACAGGTGTAGTGATTGATTTCCTGTTTCAGTTTGGAGGCCGACATTAGCATTATTATCTTGGAGGGCCATTCCCAGCTATTGTATTGGCATCTATTTCTATATAATAAAGCTGGATTTTGTTGTTGCATTTCTCATTGTTCTTCATGTTGTGATCCTTTAATGAGATTTTAGTGCAATTTGTGGGTTTATTGTTTCTGTCAAATTTATGGTATTTGGGTTTTTACATGGCAATCTTCTGTTAAGTGCATGATAATTTTGTGTGAAGGGTTTGTTCCAAATTTTCTTCATTTGGGACATTACAGAGATATCCATAGGAGAAGGTGAACCTCTCATCCTGCTCACATGCCATAGGAGAAGGTGAACCACTCATCCTATGCATGTCATCAATAGTAGGGGAAGGTGAACCACTCACCCTACACACGTGTCTGCAATCGTAGGGGAAGGTGAACCACTCACTCTACACACATGTCAACCACCATGAGGTATCATAGGGGAAGGTGAACCACTCACCCTGTACACAACGCACCAATAGGGGAAGGTGAGCCACTCACCCTATGGTTGCTCATAGCTCAATAAGTACCTCAAGTCCCCAAGAGCTCCCAGAGCTCAATCTTTAGTCAAGAATCCCTTCATAGAGGGAATAGTGCCAAGTTACTTTCTGAAAGCCAAGACTAATTCTTGGTGAGAATATTGATGACTGGATTGTCAGTGGGAGCCTAATTGCTCTACCTAGAAGCATATAGATGTATACATGGGGACACACAACTCACTGAAGAGTTTCTTATGACAAGGCATACTAGCAGCAGTGATCTTAGCAGCACTTGGCAATTCTCTATTTCCTTTGCATCTTGTTTACAGAAAATATTTAACTAACCTTACTCCCTCTTATTCAGGGAGACCACAAGCCTAAGCTTGTCTCTATCATGAAGGTGCCCCAGTACCTGTTTTGCAAAAGAGATTTCATATGACCAGACTTTTTCTGGTCCAAGGTCCATGCTGAAGAGAATCCATAAACATGCCATGACTTTGACAGTACCCTTCCATAGATAGAGAAGTTCTTTGCTATAGTTTAAGGAGAGTTCAACAAACAACTCCCTCTTAGGCTGATGAGATACACCATTCTTTTGGAGATAGACTGTAAGCTAATCATACATTCACTTCATTAAATGATCATCATAATTCTTGCTGCAAAACTCAGAGGTAGCTTCAAAAGGTGATCCATCCAGTAATACATGCAAGGATCTTATCATTATCCTCTCCCTCTGAATAGGAAGCCTCTTCATCAATCAAAGATATCAATTCATGGATCTCTGAAGAATTTATGTCATGGAGATTTTGAGACCATGTTAGACATGAAACATCATTGTCATAGCAGATATAAGAATATAGACATACCAGAACTTTGTTATATCCTTCAGAGGTATTATGCTCATCTTCTAAATCACTGTCTGTCAATCATTATAAAGATTGCCATATTGGCTCATCATTAGGTGATGACATACATTACTGTAGAAATTCTGCCATATAGAATTGTTGTCATGAGGAGTCATAGACTTCAAAGATTCATAATGTTGTACCTGTTTCCCGTAGGCAGTCCTTGGCTGCAAAAACTACGCCATCAAACCAACTCAACCAGCCTTTACGTTCAAGCTGGCCCTTGAACCAAAGGGGGCTCCCTCAGTTGTTACGAGGCTTTGTTTAATGCTGTTCACTTGTCACTGAACAACAGCCTTTGAAGCACAATGGCCAGATTTATGGTTTTAATGGGGATGGTTGGTGATCAATAATAATCCCTAATCATGATTAAAGGCCTCTCTCACAGGGTCCCTTTTGAAAGTGTCAGCGTTCAGCCTAACAGAATGACTTAGCTTTTTCAAGAATTATGGTAGAAGAATGTAAGGGTATTCCTAATAATTGAGCAGTCAGACTGACTACTTAACAACTAGGAAAATTTAGATGCATGTAGAAGATTTCTACAGCCCAACAAAAACATATTCAAAGGTAACAAAAGGCCAAAGTGAAACCAATTCCAAGAGGAGCTATTTCAGACAGATAGTCTAATAAGCTAATCTTTTTTAATGACTATTAGAAAACATAAAGCAAAAACCAGTCAAAGAGGAGTTATCTTGGACAAACAGTCCAATAAGCTAATCTCTTTCTAAAGGTTATGATTTTGTAGGGAATTACAGAGAGATTAAGACTTAATCTACCTTACCCAGACCTTCCTACAATTGCTTTGAACATATGTAGAAACAAGTTATGAAAACACTAGAAAGACATACAAGAAACACAAAATTCTGTCATAACTGGAGCCGGAAGGCTTTTATTAGAATTCTAAAAGAGAAGCTATTACATAATTTAAGAGCCTTGGCATCAAAAGCCAACACATATTACTTCAATTGATGAAGTATTTATACAATTTCCTCACAAAATATCTTGATAAAAATATCAAGAGCTATTACAAATATCTGAAAACTGTATTACAAAAATAGAACACAAATAAATGTAACTAAAACTATTTGAAGAGTTCTTGTACTATCCTTGAGGATTTATGTTGATAAAGAAGAGAAATTTGAATTTGATTGCAACTCATATTTGATGAGGTGGCCTCCAAGTCACTAACTGTCTTTGAGCTTTTTCCTCCCAAATTTCTGAAAAATAGGGTCCAGTCATCCCTTCGAATATCTCAATCCGTGCTAGCTGTGTGAAAACTGAGAGAGGTTTTTGTAGTCTAGTATCTTAGGAACAACAGTTTCCCAAGATTCATATCTTATTATCCACAATAGTTTCTGTAAAAAGGTGGCTTAAACAGGACATTGCATAGTCGGAAAAATAGGCTAAACATGATGAGAGTGTATCTCCCAACCCCTGACACCTGTGTGAAAAGTGAGATAGGCTTTTGTATTTTGGAATCTTATGAACCAAAACCTCTTCCAGTTTCCAAATATTCATCTTTGTTTAGTCAAAATATCCTCTGCAAAAAGGTGACTAAAACAGGAAATTTCTGGAAAACATGCCTTCAAAGATGCATTTGCATCTCCCAAACCATAATAGCTGTTAGAAAACTGAGAGAGGTTTTTGTACATGAGAATGTTATAAACAAAAACCTCTTTCAGTTTTTGAAAATTCGTTCTCAGCTGTTTTTAAACCATGTTTGAATTTACTTTATTACATCATTTAATCATGTTTAAATGCATGATTAACTAAATCAACCAGCTAATGAAACTTAAATTTACATTTTGAGGGCGCATTTACTCTTGCAGACCCATTTATTATTTCTAAACTACTAAAACCTATTATATCAACAAATTTAAATTATCAAAACTAATCATGTTACAACACATTACAAAATATTGTTATAATAGCAAGATCAAGGTCTCATATGGGAGGCCTTTAATATGAATAATGTAGTAAAATGTAATTACGAAAATCTCAGACTTATGAATCATGACAGTCAAAATTTGATCAGTGTACCGAGATTGAAGACCATAGATGATACCTTGTGATGGTTGTGGACTATACCAGATCCTGGGATTAGACAGCCCCCTATGTCCTGTCATCATCAGCCCACGGTCCTACTGAAGTCTTGGACAAGTCATTTATAGGAGCTCAACCAAAATCTTACTACCTTCAGTGTAGATCCACTGAAGGTCTTGATTTACTGCAATGATAATATCTAACAACTGTAGTATATCAAAGCAAGAGGTCTGACAGGTTTGGCAACTTTTATTACAATTGGATGACATATGGATGGTGACTGAAACTTGTCACAGTGGATGACTATAGTCGTAACTAGAACTTCAGACAGTCACTTCAAATTAACATAAGAAACTTCTTGACTGTATATCAGAATTACAGTAAGCTTGAATCACATTTCTTCCATATGAACAGTGGCTACAAGCCAGGTGGAACTTTGATAATCATTGTCCATAGTCCAAAATTTTCCAAATTTTGTTGACTGCAGACAAATGGATCTGAACAATATGTGTGAATACCATGTAGTGCAACATGTCCACCAAAGCATCAATACCTTTCATCCATCCATGTGTATTCACAACAAGAGGTATCTGGAGTCCTTTTCTTTTGACAGAGGCTTCAATTGAGATCTTATGAGATGAAACGAGCTCTGAACTGGAGAGTTAGGTTGCTCCTTTTCTGAGTAGCTCTTACCTCGTGCTCAACAATATACAGGTTCATGCTTGAATTATCCTTTCAACAAAGTCAACATTTGACTCAATACTTACACAGGATTAGTTCCTTTGAGGACAGACTTTTATGGGTTGTCAAATAAAATAGTAACATAGGATTTGGGCCATAGCATAAGATTTACCTTCCATGGTGGCCCAATAGAAAAGCCTTGAATTCCTTGCATCATTAGAGCAGTCCCTCCATAAAACTTTATATATATTTACTAATCAATAATGTACATACCAGAGATCAAAAATTCAGAGAAGAGTGCAAATCTGATGGTCTTTCTTTTGTTGCTAGAAATGACTTTCACAATGGAGTACTGGATGCCTCCTTGCTTAATTAACCTGTTTCTGCAAATTTTGATGTGTATTGATGACTTCGGTCTCCATCAGAAGCTTAACCTTTTCTTACTCTATTCTAAGGCCGGAAATATTCCACAGGAATCTCTGAACCTTTAAACAACCAATCTCAAAATATTTCTTGCTCAGGAATACGTAGAAAACTATTCCAATGAGTAGGACGAATCCTTCTCAGGATATCGAAATGCATAACAATTTTCCCAAGGCTAGGACCCTCAAATCTAATAGGCCGAGGTGCATGCTTTAGCAAATCCTAGTTCCAGACTGAAATGATTGCTGCCAATGTAAGAAAATAATCTGTAACAGTGCAAAGGCAAACTATCACAAGGAATGAGAGCATATTGAATTCTTCTTTTCAGTTCTTTCACAGGTTCAAATGTTCAACGATAGCTAATTCAATTTGATTGACAATCCTTTCATGATCCTTGCTATTTTCCAACTCATGTATATTCCAAGTGAAGGAGTCTTAAGAAAATCGGTCCTTGATGAGACTGGGCCTCGATTTCTGATCCGTACCAGATCTGAGGTAAGATTGATAGAAGTCTCAGCCTTAGAGAATGCTCCTCCACCCTGGAACAAAGATTCTTAACTCGGAATAAAAAAATACATCCTTCTTTCTGCTGCTTATTTAATTAGACAGCCTGCAGTCAGTGCTCACAATCCACTTCATGTTATTTTATCTTCAGGAGATCATTCAACAAAGCTTATTGAAGATTGCCTTTACTCTTGCTTGGGCTTGTCTTCACCTGTGCTCTGATACCATGTTAATTTTGGGTTAACATGTTCTTGCTTAAGATAGATACTTCAAAGCCCATTTGTTAGTCCATTTTCACTTTCATTAGCACAGAATCATTATCACATTGATAGCAACTTAAGAAAGAACATATACGATTGAATCAGAAGACAAGCCAAGACAAGAAAACACAAGGATATGGCACAAGCCAAGGAAAAACCCTAATATGGGGAAAATCCTTGATCAATTCTTCTTATTATTATAATCAAAATGCTTCAGCAGAGCGCGAGAGAGAGTACAATAATTAAAAGGTCGAGATTGGCTTTCCAATTACGAGATCCATTAAAACTGCCTTCCATTATAGTTGTAATTCTGATGCAGTCAAGACATACCCTCTTAATCTGGTCACAAACAGTAGAAGAACCTTGTCCTTGCTAGGGCTACTAACAGGTCATCAAGAATCTGTAAGGATCTGTCCAATCGAGACAACTGAATATAACGAGAGCTGTAAATTCACTGTTGTTTGGATGCTGCTCCTGGTTAGGGCATGAGACACAGTTTCAGTCCTCACAAAACCATTCAAAATAGACTTCTATAGTTTCGGTCTCCTTGCAAGATAATCTGTCCTCTTCTTGTCACACATCTGGGCTCAATCCAACCCCAAGCTAGCCTCCACGAATACTTGCCTTCACCAAATTAGGGCTGCGGCCTATCTGAACAGAAACTAACCCTTTCGGTCCACGATTTGCAAGAAGAGATCTGCGGCCTGCTTGAGAAAGGCTACTAGAAGATACGACCCATCTATGAGAGAGATTTCACACCATGAAAGTACACCCAAAACACTTTAGCTCTGTGGTCATCTTTAGGAATAGTTCAAACCTGCAATAGGAGAGAGATGCCCAAAAACAGTTTTTGCATAAGCCCAAACCTGATCTAAGAGACTCAGCCTTTTTCTCATGGGACTCAGCCCATAAACCAGCCCTGACATGACTCTAGACAAGCCCTTCATCCTTCACTGGAGATACCTTCCTTCTACGGCCATTTTAGAGAGAGAAGAACATGAGATCGATGTGTCTCAATGAGAATGGAGGACACCTATATATATAACAATTTTTTCTCATGGAGGTGAAGCCGACCTTGACACTTGGAGGCAAATTTGAATTTCAAATTTTCAGTTTTCCCGCCTTAATAAAGTCATGATTTGTAGAATTTATTTTTAATAAATAAATATTTTTCTTTATCCAAATTTGTTGTTCTTTAGGTCGATATTGGTCCTCTCGAAAAGAGGAGTCCAATGCCACAATTATCTTTCTCAAAGGAGCTGTCCAAAGTGGGATTTGGACCTAGTTTCCAATTTTAACAATTTTGGATCTTCACCACTTAATTATAGTTGGAGACTTGAACCTTACATTGAATTTTGAGGAGGTATGGGGACAGAATTGTAATCCAGATCCTTTTTTATTTTATTTATTTATTTATTTATTTTTAATTTTCCGCAGAAAAATTGAACTCTTTATTAAGTAAATAAAATTTTACAGTGTAGATGCAATTAAGCATTCATATATCAAACTGTGAGTCCACCATATGCAGAAAGTGAAAACGACAACATATTGAGAAAAAGTGGATAAGCACTTGCTCAATACTGATAATCCATCAAAAAGAACTCAAAAAAGCAGAGATAAAAAATCGGGTCTCTTCGAACAATCAGAGAAAACAACCCATACCAGAACCCATAATGAGTGATAATATCCAAATCCATCTGTCCATTACAACATAAATAAACAGAAACTGAAACGTTGTCATAAGACAAAACAGTCTCATAGCCTGCCAATATGTACATATTATAACATAAACCAAAAGAACAAAATGGAGAGATTAAAGGTAAGGGGCCCGATCCGAAACTGTGACCAGCCCGTTGTCCGAGTCAATTATGTGCCAGGAGTCCAGAGCTTGCTGTAAGCCTTTTTTAGAGAAATAATCGGCCTCCATATTCCTCTCCTTGTACCAATACCCACAAGAGCTTTTAAGATTTGTTGTTCATTTAAGTGTATGACGATCCCAACCCCACAACGATCATGGGCATATGAAGCCCCATCAAAGTAAGCCCAAGGGATATCAGTTCTGATGTTTTCTTCCTGAATAATCCAAGAAGGAAGAGTAGGAATGATGTGTGGTATCATTTCGAAAATAGAAGCACATTGAATAGCTAGAACATAAGGGTCTGAAGGCTGATCCATAAAAATGCATTTGTTCCGAGCCAACCAAATACCCCAACAAATAATCGGGGAATATTCCTATAATGTATATTAGGTGAAAGAGTCCACCAATTTTGCCATGCATCCTCCATAGTGTTCCCAGTCCAATGAGAAACAATACCAACTGTCTTCAAAAAGAGTTCCCAGGTTCTTAATGCAAAAGGACAGGACAAAAAGAGATGATATGAACTTTCTTCAAAAATTTTGCACAAGGCACACCAACCTGGCCCATGTTTGTTCCTTTTTTGAAGGTTGTCCCAGGTTGGGACTTTGTTTCTGAGAATGCACCAGAAAAAGAGTCTAGATTTTGAAGGACAACTGAGTTTCCACAGAGACTTTGACCACTAGTACCGAAGACCTCCCACCCTTCTCTCCATTTGAAAATTGTAACCGAACTTCGGAGCATAAAAGCCACTGGGAGAGTATACCCATCGAAGATCATCAACCCTATCCTTTATACAAACATTTGACCTTTGTAGTTCCATCGTGTAATTCCTCTAGGATCCTACCCACTGTGGCTCAAGCTCTAAAGCCAACACAGACTTCCAATCCTGATTCCAAATGGTAGTGGATTCCTCACGGGAGATTTGGTTGAGTGTTAAAATCCCCTTGATAGAAAGTGACTCACACAGTTCCCTTAGAAGAATGCAAGCCTCGTTACAACCAACCCATGGATCCACTTGGTGGGTTCCAGTATTGTAGCAATAATGCTACAACTCCTGGAGCTTCCTTCTTTAATTTTATCAACCCGGTAGTTCGTAACAAACTTGGAAGCGACGGTGCTGTATGCACAAGTACTAGCTCTTGTTGCAGCTGTCACTTGGTCAGCTGGCACAAGTCCGCTAGGGGCTCAAGCCAACTTCTATGAGCTCTTAGAAGAAGCTTTTGAACTGATGGGCGAAAGCTAATATCAAAAGAAGCTAATCTATTTGCAAAAAGGAACTGAGAGCCAACAAGAAACGCAAACCCTAGCAAACCCTAATTCTACCAGCTAGTCTTACTGATGCAGAGATGGGGATGCAAACTACTAAAAGCGATGCCATTACTTCTATGAAGGTGAAATGCAGGTGTTTAGACTACCTCTATCTGAAGAAAACACTTTTTGTATTTTTGTTCCAATTATTAGAATTATCATGCATGTGCTTTTAACTAGCTTTTTACTGTGCAGAGGTGGATCAAGGAGGCGGAAGGTTTGAAAAAGGTTGGGAAAGTTCAGAGAGGGTCTAAGGGGTCCCTAACACCCTTCCAGAGAGTCTCACAAAGTTTGGCTCCCAAGAGACCGTGTTTATGAGCTTCTACAGGAAGTCTGCAGGGGTTCTACAGGATGTTCAGTAATTCCTACAGGATGTTCTACAATCGGATTTTTGGGTGAGGGGTGAGTGGAAGAGGCTGCATGGGTGGATAGGGAGGTGGGAGAGGGGTTTGTAATGACTTAGTGACAGAGAGATGAGATGATGAGGGGATGTGCTAAGCTAGCTTGTCTAAAGGAGGGTAGAGGGAATGGAAGGCCGAAAAGGTGGGGTAACGTGGGTGGTAGAGTGGCTGAGAGACAAGGGGTCTAATTGGAAGATGAGTAACTGGTCTGGGCAAGGCTTAGAAGGATGAGAGAGTGAGGGAATAGTACTGCACAGTGCAAACTGAATCAAATTCTTCCATGTCCTGCATATAATCAAAACATTCCTAACTGTTTAATGGAACCAATGAACAACAACGTTATTCTTAAGGAAAACCATGTATAGTACTGAAGCAAGGAAATATTCCAAGAGGTTTGAACGCATGGGCAACTTCTACAAACGAAAATATTGCACCACAGATTGCATGAATTTGTAAACCAATGTTTTTGGTGGGCAGCACTGTCTGCAATTCCAGCCCCTAGAAAGAGGTGAAAATGAGTGTGCAGGCAACCCCTTTTTTAGAACTTTTATCAACTCCAATCTCTTCACTCTACTCTAAACAGCTAAAGCAATTTTGTCTTATGAAAATGACCTACTTAACCACACCAAGAAATCTAACTCAACAAACTGCGTTCTGAATGCATGTAAATAAAACCATAATGCTGAAAGAAAGGATAACAATACAGAAGAAGGAGGCCTTAGGCTCTCAGGTTGGGCCCAACCCCGAGAGCTATGGCTCCTTTAAAAGCTCAGAACTGAGATCAAATCCGACTGCATTCCATTAAAAAAAATAATAATCATAAGTCACATAGTATGCCAACAATGGCTACAAAAGAGCAAAACTAAGCTAGCAGCTCGTAGTGCAGGATGTGCAACAATGTTTCAAAAGTCCTTTTCGAAGGCTAAAGCCCTATCATTTATACATCTCGAGGCCCCAAGCTAGCCTCCTAAATCAGTGGGGCTTGGCTAACCAAACTAAGAGTGAACTGCTGCTTCCTCAAAATTCGTTTGGCTGTCTTTAAATCTGGTTGTGGTGGCTGCTGGAGCTCGGAGTTGGGGGTGAAGATCCCGAGGAAGGTCATTTTAATGCTGTGGACAACCCTCCTACGAATCCTCAACCCCATCTTGGCTGTCTTCTGTCCTTATCCGCTCAGTTTTGTTCCAATCATGTGTCAAAAAACCTGAAATGAACACGTGTTAGCCACCTAGGAATAGTGACTGCCCTTATTCGTACAAATGACATAAACATACTAAAAAATGATGCATAAGTTATGAAAAATGAAGGATTGAGCAAAGGTAGTTAGGCCAAATGAGCCCAAAATGTTACCAAATTTGGGGCTCATCATCACCCCCCAGCTAAAATGATTGCTCATCCTTGAGCAACTAATCCAGCTCCTCGTCCTTCATTGCTTTCACCGCCACCCTCACATCCCAGGCTTCTGAAGTGGTCTCTTCCTCACTGGCATGGAACCCAGCCTTCCTTTCCACCTCCTCCCACTGCTTTTTCTCTTCTTTTTCTGTGCTACCTTCCATCAATCCTAACAGCAGAGGTGGGCTTAACTTGAGGCCAATCCAGTTGGCTTGAAGGTTCTGTATGGACTTTTTGTAGAGGGGCACCCGTGCCAGAGCTTCCCTCATTCGAGTTGGAGTATGGTATTCTCTGATTTTAAGGCTGTGGAACAATGTGTTCCATCGGCGGGTGCAAGCATGAACACAGTTGTCCCCTAATAGTCGCTCCATATCCTCGAAATGTGCTATGGCCTGTGCCTGCTGATCCATGTATTTCAATAAAGTTTGAGGGTTGGTGGCTAAGTGTTGGTGAGCCGATATCAACGCAGTGGGATCCCCTGGCTCTGCTCTGATCAGCAGTGGCTCATGTAATTCTCGGTCCATGACCTCCTTGACTTCTGCTGCCCTCTTCTCTTCATGGTTCAACCATGAGGAAAATGCCATCAATTGCATATCCCCTACAACTGTGTTGGGATCCCATGTAGTCACGTTAGGAAGGGCCAAATTATGGAGATAGAACTTCGAGAGTTTGGCCTTATCCTCTGATGAGTTGCTATTACATAACGCTGTGAACTGCTGGGGGTCTTGGAGTTGGGAGATACCCCTCTGTGGCAATGCATTTATCTGAAATTGCAGCCATTGGTCTCGTAGGTACAGGCCATAGGATTTGGCCGGCTGTCTGCATTGGAGAGCATCCATGGCCCAACTGGCCATGCAAGCCAATTGCGCCTCTTTTTGCTGCAACTGTTGTTTGAGAGCTTGTATCTCGATTTGTTCTTGGAGTTCCCTTTCCTGTAGATGCGAGGTTGGCTCCCCAAGACCAACTTGCAGTCCTTCTCTGCCTTGATGTTCTACTGTAGTGTCCCCTGAGGATGTGCCCTTTTCCTTCTTCAGCTCCTGTAGCTGCAGTCTAAGTTTTTCGTTCTCTTCCTGTAGGAACACCCGCTGGCAGTTTGCCACGTGTTTAGCCATAGCTAATTCCTTTCTTGCCTCCTTGAGTTGTTCCTCCAAGGGGCCTATATCTGCCACACCTTTTGATTTAGCTATTTTCATCCACGTGTGGGTCCTTACCCTTTCTTCCTCCAACGCAAAGAAAAGTGGCACGGTGAATTTTTGTGGAATAATTTTCCCAGCCTCCAAAAAGTTATAATACGAGCTCAAGCTTGGCTGGGGACTCGGTTCTGGAATATGCTCTTTCTCTTCTTCCCTCGGTGGCTCTACTTTGTCTTCCCTCGGTGGTGATGAGGGTGCCTCTCCCTCCATTCTCTCTGTCTCCTTAAGCCGGGCCAAGGTTTCCTGTAGAGCGGCCTCAGCATCCTGTAGCTGGTCTTTTGAAGCCAACCTGTCCATTCTTTCCTTCCAAGTAGTTGTCTTCGGGCTCCCCCTCTCATAAGTGACTGATATCTTTGAGGGGGACCTCTCCCTTGGCGAGGTAGGAGTATCTTCTATAGTAATTGGGCTGCTGGATGGAGGTTGTGGCCTGCCTGTTTTGATTCTCACACTTCTCCTGGCTTTGAAGTACAGAGGGATCTCCCTCTTTCGCTTTTCCTTCGGCTTAGGTGTACTAAGGGCGGCCAGCACGGCTGCTGCCTCCCTTGCAAGAATTTCGGCTCTCTTCTCCTTTGGTTTTCCTTTGTCAGGGCTTCCTGTAGAAGGCCCTGTATCAACTGATTTCGGGCTTCCTGTAGAAGCCGTTTTGGGTTTTCCTGTAGAAACAGGTGGCATCGTTTTAGCTTGTTTAACTGAGGCCGCTTTGCCTTTTGACTTGGTTGAGGCTGCTTTCGAGGTGCCTTTACTGACGTGGACGGGTTCAGTTCTTTCCATCCTACTCTGTAGCCTTTTCTCTCTGGGTGTCAATGTGGATTTGTCACCCTCCTTTTCGGCAACCTGGGGTTTCTCTTGCCTCCCCTTTTGTTCTTTCTTCGGTGCCTTGGCCGCGGGTTCTTGGCCTTTCTCTTTCTTCTCTGTGTGTACTGGCTCCTTCTCCTCGCTGCTGGAGGTGGTGAGCTCCTCGGTCAACATATTGATATCGCCATCCTTAGTCAGATTTCGGAAGGCTTCCCACGAGAGCGGGACTGTGTAGGTGTGGAGTGCATCCTCCACGAGGAGCTTAATGAGCCCATGATGGGCTACCTGGTCTGGCGTGCCTTCTTTTAACTTGGTGGCACATTCAGTCATAGACTGCAGGAGAAAGTAAGGAATACTGAGCTTGTTTTCTGAGGGTAGGTCCATTTGGTGCCTCAATTCTGTGAGTAGCCGGAAATGGTACCCATAGACAATGCTGAACCGTCCTTCGCATGTGATGTATTTCATAATTTGGAGGCTGACCTCACTCCAAAGTGGCTGTAAGCTAGCTCTGCGAACCCCGTTCTTATCCTCTGAGAATTGCTCCTCTGGTGGGAAAAACTCCTTTTTAGCCTTTTGGCCTAATTTCCTCTCCTCCTTGTCCCACGGTACCCCCATTGGGAGGTTAGTGACTCTGCTGATGAACTGTGGGGTGAGTCTGAGATTCAAACCCCTGAAATTAACAATGGCCAGCGTTTTTGATTTTGGTTTCAACGCTCGCAGGAACTCCTCTGCCACCTCATCATCATAGCCTTGAAGTTTGTCGCAGAACGACATCCATCACGCCCGAGTGAACAATTCTACCACCTCCGGGTTCTCCCGTAGTTTCTTTGAGTCTGTCGGTTCTTTTTTGATGAATCCACCCGGCATGGTGAAAGCCTGCTATGTTAACCGGAGGTGGCGGGTGCGTATCAAAAGATGGTCTTTCAGATTTCTTTGGGACAGAGCGTAGAACTACGCCTCGGTCACGCACACAATTCGAATTCTGGGCTAGCTACAGATGAGCCTTGACAGGGGCTCGATTACACACCACATCCTGTAGAAAACCCCGCATGTGCTTCGACGACAACTTTCATGCAAAAGGAAGACTGTAGTTTTACATTTTTGAAGACGTCGACTTCGCCACCCTTTAAACCAATTGCATGGGAGGAACAGGTTCAGGCTTACCTTTTCCAATTCGCCACCTTTGACGTGAATAGACCAACTTTCCTTCGTAGCGGCGAGCTTCCTGTAGCGCAGCTTCCTGTAGAAGTCGCGCACAGGTTCCGGAGAGCACGTCAGTGGTTCTGCTCCTTCTGTGCCACCACCAGACGTCTGAACGAGCCGAGGACTTGGAGTAACGAGCTTCAGAGAAATTCGGACGCTACTCGACTGCAAACGGCTGGTGATAAATGAGTGGAGTGACGATCTAGGCGGTGGATTTGAATCCCGGCCGAACTCGTGGCGCGGGGGTGAGCTGTCCCTGCCGGACCGTTGGACGACGTCACCTACTCATTTCACTGCAAATCTCCCTAACTGCCGCATCATTCCCCGCAGATCTGCCGCCGCCATTTCCGTTAAATCACCGCTTCTCCTCGACTGGACGCTTCTCACGTGTCCATTACCTGTTTTGCTTGCCACGACTACCACTTCCCAAATCTGACTAGACCATCTGACTGGTCGTGGTGGCCAGTGGAATGGCTACCCGACTGCTCAACCCGTTCATTTCCACACTTGCAAACATTCTAGAGTATTATTCATGTAATTTGACGAAAGAAAGGGCGAGGCACTTACCTGTGCGACCGCG
The DNA here is from genome assembly GCA_031772625.1 of Pinus tabuliformis. NCBI lineage: Eukaryota > Viridiplantae > Streptophyta > Pinopsida > Pinales > Pinaceae > Pinus > Pinus tabuliformis. The sequence continues at coordinate 826,749,260 of CM062809.1, read as the reverse complement.
ACGTTGTTTCCAGGTTTCGGGACGAGGGTGATTGGATTTGCTTGTTGCTGCTATTTGCACAGGCCCGGGGGTCCTTCCTTGCAGACTGCCGCTGATGACGAAGCTTGTGACTCGGCTGCATGTGCCCGCTCTATGTGTTGCAGGCGCTTTGATGGTGTACACTCTAGCTGGATGAACTGCTACGGGATTCCTGTAGGATGTCCTGTAGCAGTTTTTCCTCCTCGGGTGCATGCTGAGATAGTGGAGACGGTGGCATCACAGTCACGATCGCAGGGCCCTCGGGTGGCTTTGATAAGTAGTGCATGGTGTCTCTGCAACTTTTTTCATTTATTTGAGAATTGCTTCCTCTGATAATTCAATGTTCTGCGTTGACTGTGCAGGTATTTTCATTGCATGGCAACTGGGGTGGTAGAAGGAGGTGACAGCAGTGCGTGATGGAGAAAATATTAGCTTGCATGCCTCCGTGTCGGACCTCGGGCATTAGATCTCCCCACACAATTGGTTCTGGGCCGTCCAAAACTTCTACAGGAAGTTTCCTGTAGAAATACAGAACTTCCTGTAGAAAGTCTTGTAGCTTCCTGTAGAAGGCTAAACTGTGATCAAATCGTGCCCAGACCTTGGAGAAGATGGGTGTTTCCGGAGGGGGTGTTGGTGAGGTCACCTGGTAGCATAGTAAGGACCCTTGTCTTTGAGTTGAGGGGCCTCTTTTCCTTCATAGAATACCTGCAACTTGCATGCATTGCCACATTGTGAACTTGCTTTCCCTGTTTTTTTGTTTTTTTTTTTTTTTTTTTTTGAAAGACAGCAGGGACGCCTCCATGAGGTTTTCACCTTTACCATCTGCCTTGAGCGCCTCAAAGAGGTTTTCACTCAAGGGTCTTTTTTCAAACATTTTCAGAAAGATAGTAGGGACGCCTCAATGAGGTTTTCACCCCTACCATCTGCCTTGGGAGCCTCAGAAAGGTTTTCACCCAAGGATCTTTATTATTATTATTATTATTATTATTTTTTTTAAAGATCTTCAAGGTATGCCCAAAACAGAGGCAGAACCCTGATCTATGACCAGCACTGATTTTTCCACAGTTTTGATGAATTCTTGTCTTGAGAGAGGTTTCCTGTAGATCTTTAGTCGATGCCCATTGACAAGCATAGGGATGGCCTCCTCATCAATGGTCCGAATAAGAACAGATCCATTGTCATTACATTTTTCCACTGCATATGGTCCCAGCCATCTGGTTCTCAGCTTCCCCTTGAAATCCTTATGCCTGGAATCATACAACAGCGCCCAATCTCCCGGCTGAAATTGCTTGTCATTGAGGTGTTGGTCATGCCACACCTTCCTCTGAAGTTGAACCACTTCTGAGTGGAGAAGGGCCTGCATTCGGTGCTCGTCCAATCCATTCAGCTGCAATAGCCTTTCTTGTTGGGCATGGCTGAGATCCAGGTCCAGCTGAGCTGCCATCCTCAAGGTGTTGTATTCAAACTCAATTGACAGCAAAGCTTTCTTCCCATAGACCAGCTCATAAGGTGTGAAGCCGGTTGTGGTCTTCCAAGTGGTGTTGTAAGCCCATGTGGCCTCAACCAGGCGATCTGCCCAATCTTTCCTGCTGCTGCTCACCACCTTAGTCAAGATCCCTTCTAATGCTCTATTGGTGACTTCCACTTGCCCATTTGCTTGAGGATGATAGGGGGTGGAAGTCCTATGCTTGATTTTGTGATGAGCGAGTAAGTCTTCAATTAAGTTGGAGGTGAACTGGCTTCCTTGATCGGTGACTAACTCTCTTGGGTAGCCAAATTTGTAGAAGATGTCTTCTCTTAAGAACTCGGCCACCTTTTCTTCTGTCGCTGCTTTGATTGCCTTGGTTTCTGCCCACTTTGTCAGGTAGTCTGTGCACACAATGATGTAAGACCTTTGCCTCGAAGGAGGATTGATTGGACCAATGTTGCACGAAGCGGGAGCGAAGCGGAAGCGCGAAGCGGAAGCGCGGAGCGCGGAAGCGTCATTTTCCAAAAATCTAGGGAGCGAAGCGTCCGCGGAAGCGTCTGCTATATATATATATTTTTATATATTTTTTTGCATTTATACTCAAAACAAACATCCCAAATACCAAATTAATTGTAGAAGACATGAAAACATGCATATTTTTGCATAAATCAAGATAGATATGGCATCCATGATTCCATTGTAGTTACTAGTATGTACAACAATCATCTATATTCTAGCTATTACAAACATACATCAAATTTTTAAGCATATTATAAAACATAAAACATTTAAGCATATTATAAAACATAAAACATAGAGCATATTATGATTTATCTAGCAAGTGAGCAACTGTCAACATTTGTCATGTCCAAAATTCAAATAATAATGTTTACAAAATATGTCACTTGGTCACCGCCAAGCCAAAAAGGTTCAAAATTCAAATTCACAAGTCTACAAGTCTAATGAGTAATCTATGACAAAAAGAAGTAGATTGTGAATATATCTACTAATCTCTCCTCCTTCCACCACGAATAGAACGTGATGGCGGGCCTCCACGTGGTGGCAATGAAGAAGATGGTCCCTGTGTAAGTCGTGGCACTGGAACTGATGAAGAAGAACCCCCTGCCGTTGGTGTTGAACCATGGAACCTAGAAACCAAGGGACCAGATGGGGGTGGGGGTGGTGGCATATCAACACCCGTGTCATCATCCTAGAATCGCTCAAAAAATTCATGCAAAAAAAAAAACACTAGTTAACAAAAAAATTAAAAACATGAATTAGAGAAATGCTTTATAAGGGAAAATTGGAAAATTCATACCACAATGGACATACCTGGATAAGAGAATCCTCTAATTGCTCTAGTCGCAACACTCCATCCTCCAAATTGGGCTCCTCTGGATTCTTGTCCCAAGTCAACAAGTCTTTATTAGACTTTGCATCTTCACAGTAATGGGACAACAATCGCAAGTTGTAATGAACATAAACCAAGCTCTCTGCCCGGTCTAAATTCAACCTGTTCCTTTTAACACTGTGGATGAAAGAATAAGAGCTCCAACACCTCTCTGCAGAAGAAGTGTTTACCACCTGTGATAGCACCCGCAATGCCAAACTCTGTAGAAGTGGAGTAGGCCCTCCATGCATGTTCCACCACTCAAGAGCAGAAAAATGCTCTCGATCTTGAATTGCATGCATGCTCGAAAATGGACCAGTGTTGCTCGTATAGTTGCTCACCTGTCTCCGTACCAATGCAGCCTCCTCCTCATCAGGGATTAATCTACTCAATGCAGCCATATATTTTTCGTGAACCTCTTTATCTTGGTGTGGTTTTCTCCTGACTCCCCCCCCAGGTGCTGGTTTTGAAAGCCATGATGGATGATAGTATTTAGGTGTCAAAACATATGCTAATGCATGCAATGGAACATTTAGCATATCCCATCGTTTTTCCACCTCTTCACGAATATAATTGTACAAGGTGGTATCTCTAGGCTCAACAATGTCTTTAATCTGCCCCAACATGCTATCCATTTGCTCATACACCTCCCCAATTACTGGTCGATCTGAATCTGCAAACTTGATCATGTAATAAATTGGTTTGGTGAATTGCAAAACATATTTAACCTGTGACCAAAAGTAACTGTCAAGAACAGTGTCCTTGACTTCATTAGCACCATCTGTACTGACGTTAATTTCATCCCATGTTTCAGCACACACCAGATTAGTTAAAGCTTGTCTCACCCTCACTAGCCGCCTAAAGGTGAGGTAATAACTAGCAAATCTTGTCTTTGCAATTTTAAGCAATTGCAACTTGGAGTAAGTGCCATAGAAGTAGTTTACCCTTGTATGCCCTGTGATGAATTTAATGAGCTACTTCCCTTTCCTGTAAACCTCAGCAATCCACCCACAATCTTTGTGTTTCACAATATCATGCATCAAAAGGTTCAATGTGTGAACCAGGCACCCAGACCAAAAGATGTGTGGATGAGTACGCTCAATAATTTTTCCTGCTAACTTACAATTTGCTGCATTATCTGTGATCACTTGAACCACATTATTCGGACCAACATCTTTGATTGATTTCAATAGGAGATCTGCAATGTTTGGTGCAGTTGCACTGATGGAGGAGGAGTCATGAGATGCAATAAATACTGCACCACTAGAAGAAACACCAAGAACATTTATCAAATGTTGGTTTCTAATATTTGTCCACCCATCTGATACAATGGATACCCCAGAATCCACCCACTCATGTGTAAAACGTGTCAAAGCTCTTTGAACCTTAGCTTTTTCTCTTTCTAATAACACTGTTCTAGCTTTCTCATAGTTGGGGGCCTTGTATCCTTTTGGGGCTTCATTGATGGCCTTTACCATGTCATGCCAATAGGGAGAGCGAAGCACATTGAATGGTACACCGCAAGCACAAAGAAAACGGACTATCTTTCCATCCACATCATCCCTCCCAGAAACATTAAGGAAATCCCCTATTGTTTTTCTACCTCCAGAGGTTGCAAAAGTACCATGAGGAGATGGGCAACTACCAAATTTAGAGGTTGCACTTGATTCAGAATGAGTTTTTTGTTTCTTGTTTTTTCGTTGTGCAGCCATCTCTATTTTGATGTATTTTTGTCTTTGTTCACTTGAAATGTTTGGGCAAATGGTTACCCCCATAGAACCCTTTTTTTCATCACTGTCTAGCACCCCACAAAGATGCCTCCTCAGACGGGTATATGAACCCGTATATGGTTTTCCTCCATGACAACCATGAGGGCACATCCATTTGTAAGATCCACCACCCTTTCCCCCTTCAAGTTTGGTCACATAGTTCCACAAGGGATTTGATGTACCTTTCCCATCTTGTGCTTCAGTGTCCTCTTCAAGTTCATCCCCTTCCTCTTCAAACCCTTCCTCCTCATCATACATTGGGTCACTACTATTAGGACCAAGTTCATCCCCTTCCTCTTCCCCTCTATTCCTCACCCTTGCCATCATTAAAACCAAGAGTGGAATGATACATAGAAGCCAAAAGAACACCATCTTGGAATATGGATATAGGTGGTGGACAACCTGTAAATAAAGGAGCAAGTAGAAACAATGGGAAAGAGTAGGAGAGGGAGGAGAAAAATACAATTTTTTTTTCAAAAAAACAAGGGAGTTTGGGGTTTGAACTTACCTCTTTAGCTCTTGTAGATGAAGTCCTCCAAGCTCTTGCTCCAAGCTCCTCCTCCTTCTCCTAGCTCCTCCTTCTTCACTCCTCCAAGCTCTCCTCTCTTCTCCTCTCCTTTCCTCTCTTCTCTTCTCCTCTCCTCTCTTCTCTTCTCCAACTCTCATAAACTCAAAGTGAGAAAATGAGAAGAGAATGGGGGCTTTATTCTTTTCTAAAGTCACCCTAAACTCACCCTAAACTCACCTAACCCACCCCCTCATGCTAGTTAAGTTACATTTTAAAACAAATTAAAAAAAAAAGAAGTAAAAATGCGCTGCCCGCGGGGTTGCGTCCGGGTTGCGCCTGGGTGGCGTGCGGGTGGCGTGCGCTTCCGGGCAGGTTGCGTGGCGCCACCCCGTGCCCGGAGCGTCTTCCGATCCGCGGTTCCGGGGGGCCGCAACAGCAATTGGCAGGAATCGTTTTTTTTTTGCCGGAATCGTTTTTTTTTGCCGGAATCGCGCCACCTCCAAATGTGAATCGCGCTTCCAGTGTGGATTCCAGGTCGATTCGCTCCGATCCGCGATTCTGCCTTTGGATCCGGCGGGGGGGGGGGGGCGATTCCTGCAACCCTGGATTGGACCCACAAAATCCATACCCCACTTCTCAAATGGCTCAAGAGTCACTTGAGGTTGGAGAGGCATTTCATCCCTTGGAGTCGGTTTCCCCATCCTTTGGCATCGGTCACATTGGCTGATATATCTTCTGACATCTTGATGAAGCGTGGGCCAATAGTAGCCTGCCTGCAGGATTTTGAAGGCAGTCCTTTTCGCTGCAAAATGTCCTCCACAAGGCCCGTCATGATAGGTTAGGAGGATATCAAAGACTTCCTCCTCCCTTACACAACGCCTTAAGATCTGATCAGGGCCAAGCTTGAACAGGTTGCCCTCGATCCAAGTAAATGAGGCACTCTTTCGTATGATCCTGCTCTTCTCTCTTGAGGATAGGTGCGGAGGAAACTGTGCTGAGACAAGGTAGTTTGCTATATCAGCAAACCATGGAGAGAGTATTGAGATAGCAAACAGATGTTCATCTGGCATCTGGTCATCCACTGTTCCATCCTCTCCTGCAGGTAAATCCAATCTAGACAAAAAGTCAGCAACAACATTTTCTTTACCTGGCTTGTCAACAATAGTCAAATCAAACTGCTGCAACAAAAGTAACCATCTAATAATACGAGCATTCACATCCGGTTTATTCATTAAATATCTAATTGCAGCATGATCAGTATGTACAAATGTTTGATATCCAGTGATATAATGTCGAAATTTGTTCAGTGCATGGACCACGGCCAAGAATTCTTTCTCAGTTACAGTGTAATTCAGTTCTGCCTTGGATAAGTTTTTGCTGACAAAGTAGATGGCATATGGAAGTTTTTGTTCAACTTGTCCTAAGGCTGCCCCTATGGCTTTGTTCGAGGCATCAGTGTGGATGTGGAAAGGTAGGGCCCAGTTTGGACCTCTCAAGATTGGGGCAGACACCAACTTGTCCTTTAATTCATTCAGAGCCTTCTGACAATCGTCAGTCCATTTAAACTCAACATCTTTTGCCAAGAGGCTAAACAATGGCGAGGCTAGCTTGCTAAAGTCTTTAATGAATCTCCTATAATATCCCGCTAATCCTAAGAAACTTCGAACATCTCTTACCTTCTGAGGAGGTGGAACCTTCTTGATGAGAGCAATTTTGTTGGGATCCACCTGTAATCCTTGGCGAGAAATGGTATGGCCTAGCACGGTCCCTTCAGTCATCAAGAATTCACACTTTTCAGGACTAAGGGACAGGTTCATCTCAATGCACTTGGTTAGGACTTTTCCCAGATTGGACAATGCTTCTTGGAAGTTGGACCCATAAGGGGTGAAGTCATCCATATAGATTTCCACCGAATCATGGACCAGCTCAGAAAAGATGCTCAAGACGGCTCTCTGGAAGGTGGCAGGAGCATTGCATAGTCCAAAGGGAAGAACTCGGTAAGCAAAGGTACCCCAAGGACAATTGAAGGTGGTCTTATCTTGGTCTTCCGGGCTGATTTGGATCTGGTTATACCCGCTAAACCCATCTAGGAAAGAGAAAAACTTCTTCCCTGCCAGGCCATCCAACACTTGATCTATGAAGGGTAGAGGAAAATGGTCTTTCTTGGTGGCCTTGTTCAGTTCTCCGTAGTCCACACAGATTCTCCACTTCCCGTTTTTCTTGGGAACCAACACCAAAGGGGACACCCATTCGCTATCCGAGATGGGGTAGATGAATCCGGCATCCAACAGTTTTTGTAATTCCTCCTTGACGATGTCCTTAAGGGCTGGATTCATTCTCCTTTGGGGTTGCCTAACCAGTTTACAGTCTTCTTTGATGTAGATGTGATGGGTACAGATCGAAGGATGAACTCCTTTCATCTCCTTATAGTTCCAAGCAAAAGCATCTAGATGACTGGCCAACAGACTACACAGCTCCTTTTCCTGGGAAGGAGATAGGGAGAAGCTGATCTTTAACGTTCTCTCAGGACCGAACTCCACTTTTTTTACTCTGGGAGTGACAGGGTCGGTCACACAAAGGTCCACTAAGGTGCTGGCTTGGGCATCCTCCACCAATTCTTCTAAGGACAATGCACTGGGAGGTGGAGTCTGGATCAAGGTCTCAATCAAATCATCCTCGGTTGGGAGGCCTCCCCTAGTGGTGTCTAGGGTGCACAAAGGTGCTGAGTACACCTCATCCTCTTCTCCTTCCTCCAACCAAAGTGGTAAGTCATGCTCTAATAAGGGTTGGGCAAGAGGGTACAGGACTAGCTGCTTGGACATAGGACCATTTTTGATGGTCATGTTTCCTGCACGACAGCTTATGTAAGCATCTGCAGTGGCTAACCAAGGCCTTCCCAAAATGAGAGGGTATCCAGTAAGCTTTGCCTTTGGTTGCAGAACCAAGAAGTCTGCAGGGTACTCCCAAGAGTCAACTGAGACCAAGACATCCTCTACGATCCCTTCAGGAGTCACAGTGGAGCGATCTGCTAGTTGTAGGACTGTCGAGGTCTTTCTCAGGGAACCCTAAAGGTTGAGTTTGAGCATGGTATCTCTGGTCATCACATTAATGGCAGCCCCCAGATCAATCAATGTGTGAGGTATGATGGTGCCATTGATGTGGACATCCACTACAGGACTCCCAGGATCCAGATACTTTGGGCAGATGGCCTGCCCTAACATAAGATCAGACAGTTGTCCTATGACATTGATGGTTGAAGCATCTCTTTTTCGCCTGCCTGGGTGTCTGAAACACTTTTCCTTAACCAGTTTGTTGTATATCGGTACATCTTTGATGGCTTGGAGAAGTGGTATTCTCACACACAACTGTTTGAGTTCTCCCAGAAGCTCATCCTCCTCTGGGTTGGGTTGCGTGGTGGCCGTTAGTCTCTCAGGAAAGGGTGGAATGGCCTTTGGTTCACTTTCCTGTTTATCTTCCTCGTCCTCTGGGGGAGGAGGTTGGCGATCCGGAAGAGTCTTTCCAGATCGCAGATTGATCTCCTGGATCTCCACAGCATAGGTAGGGCATGATGTTTCCCTAGTATATACCTGCTGGGCCTGTCTGTTGTTGGGGTTCGGGTTCGGTTGAGCAGGCATTTGGGGTTGCCTTGGAGGAGCAGGAGGTAATGGTTGTGGTTGAGCCGGTGGTGGAGGCAAAATGGCAGGAGGAGTATTGTACTGGGGCCTCCACCCCGGTTGAGGTGCATTCCACTGAGGCTGTGGCTGGGCATGTGAGTGAAACGAAGGAGTAGTGGGCTGAGTATGGTACTGAGGTGGGTAAGACCATGGAGGAGGTATAGACCAGGAAGGATGAACAGGGGGTCCCCAGGAAGGCATAGGAGCAGATTGGTTGGGGCTGTAATAGGTTTGGGGTGTCCCTTGCATCCCCTGTTGGTAAGGTCTAGGTCCATGTGGCCTTCTTTGGTTGAGGAAATAGAGAGGTTCAGTGGGCGCTTTTGTCCCTTGATACATGGCTTTAAGCCCAAGTAAAGTTGGACATTGGTTTGTGGGGTGGTCCTCCTCACAGACAAAACATACCTCAACCGAATGTAATGGGCACTCATTATTAGGGTGTTTCCTTGTACACCTAGGGCAGAAAATAGCCAAAGCCCTCTCAACTTCCTCTTTCTTCTGCTGGATTCAAAATGTATCAAGTTGCATGGCGATGGTCTGTCTCACCTCACTCTTGAGGTCCTCTAATTGATTTGCAAACTCATGTTTGGAGAAAGGAATACCAGCTGAGAGGATGTTTCCTCTACCTCTTTTTCGGGCTGCCCTAGAGTGGTTTCTAAACACAATCTTTATGTCCTCATAAGGTAGTTGGTAAATATCTCCTCCCGCTAGCATGTGAAGGGTATCTAAGAGGTCTTCAGGGACTCCTCGGAGCAGGACCAACTTGAGGGATTCAGGGTCAAGTGTACACCTGGCCCGTTTATAGCTGAGTTGGAACCTTTCCTCGTAATCTTCTAAAGACTCATCATTCCCCATGGTCATCCGAAAGATTTCTCCCTTGGTTTCCTTGGACCTACAGTAGTCCCGGTACTTGGTATTGAAAGCTTGCTGCATCTGGGCCCAAGTGGTGATACTGTTCCCAGGTAAGCCCATGAACCAGCGTAGTGCTGCATCCTTAAGGGTAGAGGGGAAGAGTTTCAGTTTTTGCTCATCCTCAGTATAGTCATAGGTTCGACAAAGGACGACAAACTCAAACAGGAAGGTATCAGGATCTTCAGTAGTCAGTCCATGGAAGTGAGGTAAAGCGGAGGGGCTGATGTTCTTCATTTTCATGTCCCCATTGGTCTCTCGGATGGGGAAGGCACCTTCAATTCTCTCATCTTCTCCCCTATTGTCAGCCATAGCTTCAGATGGAGTGGTCTCTAACTCTTCTTCTGCTATAGGATCTTCGTATATCTCAGGAGGTTCACCTATAGGTTCTTCTGGATCACTGTCACCAAAGAAGAGAGAAGGGTGACTTAGTGATGTGGTGGGGGTGTTGGGTAAGAATTTGCCTGTTTTATCTCGGTTTCTACGAGGCATGAAATGAAAAGACTTCTGATTGCTTTTGTTTTTTCTGGTACCTGCAAAACTAAAACAGATTGAACTGCAACTAACTATCTTGCTGAAATGGAAATGCGGAATTGAAATGAAAGCATGAAAGAACTAATCTATTTTGCTCAAATGAAATTGCAGGAACGAAATGCTAAGCTATGCTTTGCAGAATTGAAATGCTAATCTACGCTTGCAGGAATGAAATTGCGGAATTGAAATGTTAATCTATGAAAGCAGGAAATGTCTATGCTACTTTTGCAGAAAGGAAATTGCAGAGTGGAAATGGAATACTACTTAGCAGAAGGCGAGAGTAGGAAAGTAGAAGAAAAGCAACAATCACCAATACTCTAACGCTTCCCCGACAACGGCGCCAAAAAGATGGTGGGCTCCAGTATTGTAGCAATAATGCTACAACTCCTCGAGCTTCCTTCTTTAATTTTATCAACCCGGTAGTTCGTAACAAACTTGGAAGCGACGGTGCTGTATGCACAAGTACTAGCTCTTGTCGCCGCTGTCACTTGGTCAGCTGGCACAAGTCCGCTAGGGGCTCAAGCCAACTTCTATGAGCTCTTAGAAGAAGCTTTTGAACTAATGGGCGAAAGCTAATATCAAAAGAAGCTAATCTATTTGCAAAAAAGAACTGAGAGCCAACAAGAAACGCAAACCCTAGCAAACCCTAATTCTACCAGCTAGTCTTACTGATGCAGAGATGGGGATGCAAACTACTGAAAGCGATGCCATTACTTCTATGAAGGTGAAATGTAGGTGTTTAGACTACCTCTATCTGAAGAAAACACTTTTTGTATTTTTGTTCCAATTATTAGAATTATCATGCATGTGCTTTTAACTAGCTTTTTACTGTGCAGAGGTGGATCAAGGAGGCGGAAGGTTTGAAAAAGGTTGGGAAAGTTCAGAGAGGGTCTAAGGGGTCCCTAACACCCTTCCAGAGAGTCTCACAAAGTTTGGCTCCCAAGAGACCGTGTTTATGAGCTTCTACAGGAAGTCTGCAGGGGTTCTACAGGATGTTTCAGAACTTCTACAGGATGTTCAGTAATTCCTACAGGATGTTCTACAATCGGATTTTTGGGTGATGGGTGAGTGGAAGAGGCTGCATGGGTGGATAGGGAGGTAGGAGAGGGGTTTGTAATGACTTAGTGACAGAGAGATGAGATGATGAGGGGATGTGCTAAGCTAGCTTGTCTAAAGGAGGGTAGAGGGAATGGAAGGCCGAAAAGGTGGGATAACGTGGGTGGTAGAGTGGCTGAGAGACAAGGGGTCTAATTGGAAGATGAGTAACTGGTCTGGGCAAGGCTTAGAAGGATGAGAGAGTGAGGGAATAGTACTGCACAGTGCAAACTGAATCAAATTCTTCCACGTCCTGCATATAATCAAAACATTCCTAACTGTTTAATGGAACCAATGAACAGCAACGTTATTCTTAAGGAAAACCATGTATAGTACTGAAGCAAGGAAATATTCCAAGAGGTCTGAACGCATGGGCAACTTCTACAAACGAAAATATTGCACCACAGATTGCATGAATTTGTAAACCAATGTTTTTGGTGGGCAGCACTGTCTGCAATTCTAGCCCCTAGAAAGAGGTGAAAATGAGTGTGCAGGCAACCCCTTTTTTAGAACTTTTATCAACTCCAATCTCTTCACTCTACTCTAAACAGCTGAAGCAATTTTGTCTTATGAAAATGACCTACTTAACCACACCAAGAAATCTAACTCAGCAAACTGCGTTCTGAATGCATGTAAATAAAAACCATAATGCTGAAAGAAAGGATAACAATACAGAAGAAGGAGGCCTTAGGCTCTCAGGTTGGGCCCAACCCCGAGAGCTATGGCTCCTTTAAAAGCTCAGAACTGAGATCAAATCCGACTGCTTTCCATTAAAAAAATAATAATCATAAGTCACATAGTATGCCAACAATGGCTACAAAAGAGCAAAACTAAGCTAGCAGCTCGTAGTGCAGGATGTGCAACAATGTTTCAAAAGTCCTTTTCGAAGGCTAAAGCCCTATCATTTATACATCTCGAGGCCCCAAGCTGGCCTCCTAAATCAGCGGGGCTTCGCTGACCAAACTAAGAGTGAACTGCTGCTTCCTCAAAATCCGTTTGGCTGTCTTTAAATCCGGTTGTGGTGGCTGCTGGAGCTCGGAGTTGGGGGTGAAGATCCCGAGGAAGGTCATTTTAATGCTGTGGACAACCCTCCTACGAATCCTCAACCCCATCTTGGCTGTCTTCTGTCCTTATCCGCTCAGTTTTGTTCCAATCATGTGTCAAAAAACTTGAAATGAACACGTGTTAGCCACCTAGGAATAATGACTGCCCTTATTCCTACAAATGACATAAACATACTAAAAAATTATGCATAAGTTATGAAAAATGAAGGATTGAGCAAAGGTAGTTAGGCCAAATGAGCCCAAAATGTTACCAAATTTGGGGCTCATCACCACTCCCACTCTAATACTAGTACCATTGCCACTCAGCATGGATAGCCCAATAACAATAATGTCAAAAGAGTCAATCTTTGCCTTCCATATGACCAAAGAGTTTCTAGAAGACTTCTCCGAAGTTCTCAACCAAACCATCAAGTCTGTGGGATCAATGTATTTCCTTTTAATCACCAAAGTCCATAAGTTGTCCTTGATTAGAAGACTCCAGCTAGATTTTGTTGCTAAAGAGCAAGAGAAACTGGAGAAATCCTTTATACCCGACCCTCCCTTCTCTTTAGGACAAGCAATTTTCTCCCAGGTCACCCATGGAAGTACATCATCCACTTTGGAACCCGCCCATATAAACTGACCACAAATTTTCTGAATTTGAGATAAGATGCCTTTTGGAACCCATGAAAGAGCAATCCAATAAATTGGAATAGCCTATAGGATTGAATAATCTAGATCCTCTTGCTAGATATTTCACCACACTTTTCTCTCAAAAATTGTTCAGAGACATAATGCATTGGCCCATTTGTCCTACTTGGAGAAATGATAAATCTGGCGTTGAGGGGATTGCAAAGAGGTTGGACTATTTTCTTGTCCACTCTTCCCTTTATGACAGGTTACAGAACCTCAAATCATGGACTTCTTACCTAGGCACGTCAGATCATGATGTCATTTTCCTAGAATGGAATGGAGAGTAGGACCCCATCGCTCTCCCTTTCAAATTCAACCATACATGGTTGCAGGACAAAGATTTTGTCATAGAAAATTTTAGGAGCAAATCTTAGCCCAAGGTCGAGATTTAGGGGGTTTTATATTTTGGAGGGGCAAATTTTTTATATTACACCCCTTTTCTATAGTTAACCCAAAAATTTAAAAAAATAAATAATTATTACATTTTAGCCATGAAAAACAAGCTTGATAAACATTCCAAAGGTCCAATTTGCTTGGTTTGGAGGTTGGATTTGGTTGCAATCACCCCGATTTCCAAGAATGGCACTAGTTAGGGGCTATTTTGTCCTCTACCATTCCAGGAAATCGAGGGAAATTGAGGGTAGTGTTGAATTCGCCCTGGATTTTAGGGGTTTGCAGTTTGATACACTTGTATAAATTCTACAGTCTTCATTGTTGAGCCGCGGGTGTGTAAATCCTACAGTCCTCATTGTTGAGCTGTGCGTGTGTAAATTCTAAAGTGTGGGTGTGTAAATTCTTCAATCCTCATTGTTGAGCTGAGAGTGTGTAAATTCTATAGTCCTTTGTCGAATGCGCTCTTGACAATTGTTATTGTCTTTGAGGCAAGGTGGTTACTACTACTGGCCCTTGTATTTCCGAGTCTGTCCCTGGCCTATACCTGTGAAGGGCGAGTGTGTCATGTCTGAGGCTCACGCCTTCTTCTCCATTTTGTTTCATTAACGAAGGCCAAATAAATTACTTGCTTATGCTTGTGAGGCAAGTTACTATCCATTCACTAGTAACTGTGAGTTGCGGGTGTGTTGTTTGTCTTTCATTTGTTTACTCTAGAGTGCCTGAAAAAATAGAAAGAAAGAAGATCCTGGGAGAGAAGTGACTCATTGGTCTTGCATTTTTATTCTCTGTCTATTCTCTGCGATTCGAACCCGTCTATTTTCTGCAATTCAAACCCAAGTCAAGGACTGGTGAGCCACAAAAATAGGAAAAACCTTTACAGTTTACTAGTCATCTATGAATTTTATTATACCTTTCAATTCAATTACACCCATGATGCTTGTTGAAAAAATAATAGTGATAGTCATATGTTGGGTGGATATCAAGGCATGCACGTCTTTGATTCGGTGACCACTTCACTCGGGTTCTCTGCTAACAGTATGTATTGCATTTTTTTTGCTTTGACTTATATGGGTTTTGTATGATTGGGACTCAGCCTCTGCTTCCGAGATAGTTTTTAAATACATATGGATATACAGGAGTTATATGATGCTCTCTTTAGATAGGCTTAGTGGTTAATACTAACTCCCAAATTGAGAGCTCCCACACTGACCTTCAATTGCCATCAATAGAAGTACTGATGCTTTGGGCTTGGGATGGATGGAGTAATTGATTTGTTCGGTACTTCGTACGCGATGACTGAGCTCAAAGTGCTTGCCGACCCAAGCCAATCACTCTAGATCTAAAGCGCAATAGCTAATAAAGAGTTTATTTCAATTTTCCACATCTCCTCTGATGGTAATTCCTTGGAGGAACTGCCCTGTTGGATGATTGATTCATTAAATCCAGAAACCTGTAGCTTACCCTTGACTTGATTACTTTCACCCTAGGATGATGGAGGGTCTGCTGGGTTTTGTGAACAGAAGATCCATTGTCTTGAAAATGAAACTGCAGAAAAATGGATGCTTGGATGCATTAATGAGCGTGAAGGCCATATCCTAGGTGACCATGAATTCTAAGTAGAATTGGTATTTAGGTTTGATTTTCAAACCAATGGATGCAAAAACCTTATATGGGCAGTAATAGTTGTCTTGAATTAGAATATCCTGTTATAGTGATCTCATTTTTCCATGGAATTTGATTGTTGCCAATGAGAGGAAATTTAGGCTTCCTTTCTTTTTGTGAATGGAAGGGCAATGCTAGGAATTGAAAGTTTTGAAATTTAGTATGTTGAAGAGATCAAGTGTGTCGTATTTCTAAAAAGAAACTGTAAGCAGACATCTTTGACTTATATTGACAAATAAGTATGTATAGTTCCTATTGTGGGTTGTTTGGATTTGATAATTCAACATAATTTCGCAAACAAGTCTCGTCAAGTGTGTTGTATTTATGAAAAGAAACTGTAAGCAGACATCTTGGACTTATATTGACAAATAAGTATGTATAGTTCCTGTTGTGGGTTGTTTGGATTTGATAATTCAACATAATTTCGCAAACAAGTCTCGTCAAGTGTGTTGTATTTATGAAAAGAAACTGTAAGCAGACATCTTGGACTTATATTGACAAATAAGTATGTATAGTTCCTGTTGTGGGTTGTTTGGATTTGATAATTCAACATAATTTCGCAAACGGGTCTCGTAACTATACATACTTATTTGTCAATATAAGTCCAAGATATCTCTGCTTACAATTTCTTTTCAGAAATACAACACACTTGATCTCTTCAACATACAAAATTTCAAAACTTCCAATTCCTAGCATTGCCCTTCAATTCACTAAAGGAAAGGAAGCCTAGATTTCCTCTCATTGGCAACAATCAAATTCCATGGAAAAATGAGATCACTATAATAGGATATTCTAATTCAAGACAACTATTACTACCCATATCGGGTTTTTGCATCCATTGGTTTGAAAACCAAACCTAAATACCAATTCTACTTAGAATTTATGGTCACCTAGGATATGGCCTTCACGCTCATTAATGCATCCAAGCATCCATTTTTCTGCAATTTCATTTCCGAGACAAAATGGATCTTCTGTTCACAAAACCCAGTAGACCCTCCATCGTCCTAAGGTGAAAGTAATCAAGTCAAGGGTAAGCTACAGGTTTCTGGCTTTAATGAATCAATCATCCAATAGGGCAGTTCCTCCAAGGAATTACCATAAGAGGAGATGTGGAAAATTGAAATAAACTCTATATTAGCTACTGGGTTTTAGATCTAGAGTGATTGGCTTCGGCGACAGGCACTTTGAACTTAGTCATCGCGTACAGAGAACCAAACCAATCAATTACTCCATCCAACCCAAGCCCAAAGCATCAATACTTCTATTGATGGGCATTGAAGGTCAGTGAGGGAGCTCTCAGTTTGGGAGTTAGTATTAACCACTAAGCCTAACTAAAGAGAGCATCAATAACTCCTGTATATCCATCTGCATTTATAAACTGTCTTGGAAGAAAAGGTAGAGTCCCAATCATACAAACCCATATAAGTCAAAGCAAAAAAATTGCAATACATACAGTTAGCAGAGAACCAGAGTGAAGTGGTCACCGAATCAGAGACGTGCATGCCTTGATATCCACCCAACAGATGAATATCACTATTATTCTGTCAACAACCATCATGGGTATAATTAAATTGAAAGGTACAATGAAATTCACAGATGATCAGTTTTTATTATTTTTATGGCTCACCAGTCCTTGACTTGGGTTCGAATCGCAGATAATAGACAGAATAAAAATGCAGGACCGATGAGTCACTTCTCTCCCAGGATCTTCTTTCTTTCTCTTTTTTCATGCACTCTGGAGTAAACAAATGAAAGACAACCAGACACACCCGCAACTCATAGTTGCGAGTGAATGGATAACAACTTGCCTCACGAGTAGAAGCAAGTAATTTATTTGGCCTTCTTTAATGAAAGAAAATCGAGAAGAAGGCGTGAACCTCGGACATGACACACTATAGGCCAGGGACAGACTCGAGCCCTTCGCAGGTATAGGCCAGGGACGAACTCGGAAAGACAAGGGCCAGTAGTAGTAACCACCTTGCCTCAAAGACAATAGCAATCGTCAGGAGCGCATTCGACAAAGGATTGTAGAATTTACACACCCTCAGCTGAACAATGAGGACTGAAGAATTTACACACCCTCAGCTGAACAATGAGGACTGAAGAATTTACACACCCGCACTTTAGAATTTACACGCGCAAAACTTAGCAATGAGGACTATAGGATTTACACACCCGCAGCTCAACAATGAGGATTGTAGAATTTATATAGGTGAATCAAATTGCAAACCCCTAAAATCTAGGGCAAATTTAACCCTACCCTCAATTTCCCTCGATTTCCTGGAATGTTAGAGGGTGAAATAGCCCCTAATTAGTGCCATTCCTAGAAATCTGGGAAATTGCAACCAAATGCGACCTCCAAACCAGGAAATCAGGGCGATTGCAAGCAAATCCAACCTCCAAACTAGGCGAATTGGGCCTTTGGAATGTTTATCGGGCTTATTTTTAATGGCTAAAATGTAATAATTATTTATTTTTGAAATAATTTTTGGGCTAACTATAGTAAAGGGGTGTAATATAAAAAATTCGCCCCTCCAAAATATAAAACCCCTTAAATTTCGCCCTTGGGCTAAGGTTCGCTCCTAAAATTTTCTATGACAAAATCTTTGTCCTCCAACCATGTATGGTTGAATTTGATAGGGAGGGCGATGGGGTCCTGCTCTCCAATCCATTCTAGGAAAATGACATCATGATCTGAGGTGCCTAGGTAAGAAGGTCATGATTTGAGGTTCTATAACCTGTCATAAATGGAAGAGTGGACAAGAAAACGGTCCAACCATTTTGTGGGTGATATCCCTAGGAGATTTTTTTTCCAAGATGGTCCTCAGTCGATAGCCAACAGCCCCTTGCAGCCACCAACTAGCTCATTTTGCCATTTCTCCACCACTTGAGAAATCGGGGTGAAATGTTCCATGAATGACTTATGGGTATCATAGAGCAAACGTTGAAGCTAGACGTGGAATATTGTAAGGTACCCACGGGATATATGAATGTACCCACTAGATTTTGAGCCAACAACCTTCACACAAGGAGTGCCTTAATAGAACACACTGTTTCCAATTGCTCTACATCTTGTAGTGGTATGGGGTTATGCTACTGTAGTAGAATGACTTCTTATTATTATGGCCATTTCATAGATAATAACCACAAGCCAAAGAGGGCCCACAAGGCATGAAACAAAAACCACATGTATTTTAGCACCAGAAACAAAAACCACAGGTATGAATATATGAAATGTGCATCTTTTGAGTCACTGTATGGTGGGGATACATGAAGTAAATATCTATTTATGCTTGAGTATGTATAAGTTGGTTTATAAAGACATCAACCTTAAAAACTGTATAGTGGAAAACTATAGGTGCAAGCAACACCTATTCTAATTAATCTTTGATCTTGGAGAACATTCTCACCATATGTATGTATATATATATATATATATATATATATATATATAATCTTTGGATGGAGAGGTGTTTTGCAAAGGATGATTAAAGTTATTGTAATACTTTGTTGTTTTGTTTAAAGCTTTCGAGTGTTCATAAGGTGATTTGGAGATATGAATTAATTTAATGGAAATTTTTATATATTTTACATTTGAATGATGTTCTTTGTTTTATAGATGATGAATCATGATGTTATTGTTTTGCGTATAATGATTTATTTTTGCTTTTGGGCTTGGCATAACATTTTAATAAAAAATTGCTTAATGGTTTTTGTGAACATTATACTTATTTTACTTTGAATGCTACTTGCAAATCTAGTAATTCTCAACTCTTGGAAACTATTGATGTAGGTTTCTAGATCGATTTGAAATTTTACTTGTGGAATATTCAGTGAGATGTCAAAATCTAATCATGGGAAGAAACCATCAAGGCAAATGGATGTATTATCATACTTTCAAAAGCCTCCATCCAAGAATACACATTCTTTTCATGCTTCAAACTCCTGTGAACAATCTATTACTAAGAGAGATGTTAACTCTTGTGAAAATGCATTTGATATTCATATGATGGATGAAAAAATAGGTTCCTCAAGTGATCAAGGTGAGATAAATGTAGTTTCAACAGAAATTGGTGATGAAAATGTTGAATATTTTTCCTTGGAAGGTGACACAATCCATTCGTGGGAAAGGAAAAAAAGCCAGTGGACCAAAGGGAGACAATTCCAAGAAGATTGGGTCTCAAGTTTTCCATTTATTGAAGCAATACCTCTTACAAATGAGAATGAGGTTTCCACAAAAGTTAGATGTAATGCATGTACTTGGAAAACTCGCAAGGTAGTGAAATTTTAGATGAAACTAGATACAATGCAGAAGCATGTAGGAAAGGTGTATGAAAAGAAAATTGTAAATGGTGAAAAGAAAACTATTCTCAGATGGAAATCTTCTGAGGAATGTCAACATATCCAATATGCAGAAGAATACAAGAAATATTTAATAAGTAAGAGAAAACTTGAGGTAAATGAAGGAACCATCATATCTATATTTGGAAAGACGATGGAAAGAATTTTGTTATCCAAGACGATACAATTGAGCACTGTTTTTCACATCTTATCTGTTAATTTTTCATAGGGCTACATTGTTCTTTGCTTTGATGATTGCATTTCTTCATTAATACATTAAATTCACTCCATATCATCATTACATTATTCAGATCTACACCATTATTCATCAGCATATGCAATTATATAGAAAGAACAACATCATCATCATCAACTTAGCGGAGCATAAAAGAACATGTACACATAAAGAGACCAGGATTGGTCTGAGACCAAGGCAAAACCCACTATGGGGAAAACCCTTGAAAATATTCTTCTTCTTAGATTGTCATCAAATGATTCAGCAAAAGAGAGTACAATGATCCATAACTTGATCTATGCAAAAAACAACTATGATGTCCATGAAACATATCTAATCATGCTTATAATCAAAACCCTCATTCTGATGGCTGTAATGTGATACCACTGACTGTAGTCACTGTTGGATACTGTTGAACATTGTTGTCACTGAGTGGAATCTTCGGAATACTAAAATCTCATCTTTGAGTCCCGGACGTAGGGAGGAGGAGCTATGCGAGTGTCTATAGCAATCCTGGACGCTCACTACAGAACTGGAAGACAATGTCCGGAACAGATCTGGATCCTCCTAGGTGAATTGGATGAGGGCGTCTGTGGTCAAAGATACCCGGATCTGCCTCAAACCTTGGATGCTCTCCTAAGGTTTTTGTGTGAGCGTCTATGGTAGCCCGGATGCTCTCAGGACCACTTTGTGAGAGCGTCTATGGCAGCCCAGACGCTCTCAGGATCACTCTGTGTGAGCATCCAAGGACCGACACCTCCAGATCTATCTCTCAAACTCTAGATGCTCCCATAGGCTTTTGTGCAAGCGTCTAGGGCTCTCAGGAAACCCTAGATCAGTGCGAGCTTCGACCCTGAGATTTCGGACCCTTGCGTGAACTTTCCTCTGACAGATCTGTGCGAACCAAGACAATAAGAGAAGAGAAGATGGCTTGATCAATGTGTCCAAATGAGTTTGAGGTCTCTTCTATTTATAGGCTTTCATGAAGGTACATTTGGGGTTGAGGCCGACCTGTCCAATTTAACATGTTCTTAGGGCCGACCTAACCCAATATACATGAGTGAATAAATAAATTCAAAAACCAACTTTCGTTTATCCAAATAAGGTGATCTTTAGGTCGATTTTGGTCCTCTCGAAAAGAGGAATCTAATGCAATCATGGTCTTGGTCCTCTGATCTGTCCAAGGTGGAATTTGACCGCAGTTACAAAATTAACATTATCTAAGGGTCGTCCTATGACAGATTATACAGATCACATGAAATATCTATCTTTTCTTCAAGTGTCAAACTTTCCATCTTCTCATTGGTCTTTAACCAGTGGTTGGAAATGGGCAAGATATTTAGCTCAACTAGAAAATGATGATTTGAAATAGAAGATTGCAAATGCTAGGTTTTTGGCATTGTCTATGGATGAGCTTACAACTATAGATAATACTTCATGGATTTGCATGAGCATTTATATGGTTATTGACCATACTAGGCATTCCTATCTAATTAGGATTAAAAATATGAGATAGACTTCTATAGCTTGAAATATTTATGAACTTGTTCTTAATAGTTTAAAGGAAAGTGGTATGGATCATTTAATGATTGCAAAAAATTTGGTACGTGTTGGAGTAGATGGAGCATCAATAATGCAAGGACAAAGGAGTGGCCTTAATGTTAGAATACAACTATCAACTTCACCATATATGCTTAATATTCATTGTATGGCTCATAGGATGAATCTTGCATTTAAAATAGTAAGCAAGTTTCTACCAGTTTCAAAAGTTGAAGATCTTGTACGTGAGACTCATGCATACTTTGCTCGTTGTCCCAAATGGTTTTTAGAGTTTCAACAATTTGTAGATTGTGTTACGGATGGAAAAAAAAACTATTGAAAGAGGTTGATACAAGATAGATCTCATTGAATGGGCCAACTCAAAGACTATTTAGTGAGTTCAAATCTTTGGTAGGTTTGATGTATGAAAATCACTACAATGTAGGCAAAGCTCAAGATCTTCTTTTTCAACTAACTAATATAGAGACCTTATTGACATTGGCTGGAATTCTTCCTATGCTACATGAAATGAATGTCCTCGTGAAAATGTCTCAGAATCGCACAATGTATATTGCAGAATACACAAATGCAAGAAAGTCAACATGCCTTGCATTGGATAATTTGTATATGATGCCAGAGTCTTTCACTGGTCCAGAGTTTACAAGTTGGAATAAGATCATCAATATAGAAATTACTGAATTTTATTTTATTTTTTATTTTTATTTTTTTTTATGTTTGATGAAAAAGGGATGCTCTGTATCACAGTGTGTGGGTATATGGTTCCCTTTCATTATATTAGTAAGATGGGACTAATCACTGAAGAGTGTCCCGTGCATAGTTGCGGGGGAGCGCCGCCCCCCCCCCCCCCTCGAACCCGCTCTCGAATCGCGCTCCGGGCCGAAGCGGCTCCGGAGCGCACTCCCAAAATCGCTCCTGGATGGGAGCGATTTTTGGGAGCGCGCTCCCTAAAAACATTTACGCTCCCTGCCCTGTTCGGGAGCGTTTCGGGGAGCGATCCAGCGGGAAAAAATTCTGCGGACGCAAAAAAAAAATCAAATTTTAATTTTTTTTTTTGGTTTTAAAAGCCCAATGGGCCTAAAAAAATTTCATTGTGACTTCATTGAGCAAGAGTTTGGAGCAAGAGCAAGAGCAAAGGAGCGAGGAGCAAGTGCTGAGGAGCGAGGAGCAAGTGCCAAGGAGCGAGGAGCAAGCCTGCAGAGGTAAGTAACTTAGTAATTTAGTTAGTTTAGTTAGTTAGGTAGTGATTTAGTTAATTTAATTTAGTTTATTGAGTTTAAAAATCATAAATTTAAATTAAATTAATTAATCCCAATAAATTAAATTAATTTGCAGATTCAGGAATCAAAACCCTACAAACATCAAACACCATGGACCTGGCTATATTTCTTGGCATTTTCCTCTTCCTGGTCCCTTTTATGGTTATTATGGTGCTGGAGAGTAGGAAACGGAGGGGCCAAACTGAAGAGGGGGATGAAGAAGCTGGAGAAAGTCAAATTGGTGAAAACCCTGGTGAGGAGGAGCTGGAGGAGGGTGAACATGACCCTCAAAAAACTAAACAAGACCAAACTCCATTGTGGAAATATGTTAACAGGGCTGAAACAGGGAGAGGGGGTGGAACCACTAAATTTCATTGCCCCCATTGCAACACTGATTACACAGGTTCATACACCCGTGCTAGAAGACACCTCTGCGGGAAAAGGCCATGGGATGGAGACAAAAAAATAGGAATCGAAACTTGTACAGCAGTGTCAGCGGCGGATAGAGCCAAATACATAAGAGAAGAGGAGGAAGCCCAACACTAATCAAAAAAATCAAGGGGTTTCTTTGAACCAAGCTCACAATCACAAAGAACTCCTTCAGCATCCTCCCAAGGCAGTGGATATGGAGGCACAGGGTCATCATCTTTAAGGCGTAGAACCATATCAGATTTCCTTGATGAGGGGTGTAGGAATGATGTGGATTCAAAGGTTTACAGGTTTCTCTATGCATGTGGGATACCATTAAATGTTCTTCGCTCACCTTATTGGCACGAAATGGTTTCTGCCATAAATGATGCCCCTAAAGGATACAAGAGCCCTGCGTATGACAAGGCAAGAACCGTTGGCCTTGATCATGAAAAAGCAAAAATATCACATTCTTTGAATAGAATGACAAGTTCTTGGACTGACCATGGGGTGCCCATTGTATCTGATGGATGGACAAATGTAAAAGGTAAGCCATTGATAAGTGTTCTTGCTATGTCTGTTAGTGGTCCCATCTTTCTAGCTACACATGATTACTCAGACAAGTTCAAGACCGCCATCAACATTGCAGAAGCATTACTTGAAACAATTGAGCGTATTGGCCCATACAATGTCATCCAAGTCATCACTGATAATGCTCCTAATTGTAAGGCAGCGGGAGCAATTATTGAGGATAAATACCCAAACATATTTTGGTCTGGATGTTTGGTTCACACATTGAACCTTCTGTTGCATGATATTGTCAAGAACAAAAATGAATAATACCAATGGATTGGTGATTTGTACAAGAAAGGCAAACAAATGATAAAATTTATTACAAATCATAGCAATACCCATGGCCTTTTCCGCAGTCACTCGAGATTGGAGTTGTTGAAGATTGCGAAGACCAGATTTGGTAGCTATTACCTCACCTTCAGGCGCCTTTTGAAGGTAAGAGAGGCATTAGCTAGCATGGTATCAAGTCCACATTGGCAGGTATTAAAGGAAAGGGCTACAAATGTAGCTGACATGGCAGGTTTTGAAATGGTGGAGGAGGCCGCTCTTGATGGGCAGTTTTGGACAACTGTGAGGCAGGTATTGGATTTCACCAAGCCAATTTATCACATGATTCGGTTTGCAGATACAGAGAAACCAGTGATTGGCGAGGTGTATGAGCAAATGGATACCATGTTGGGGGAAATAAAAGACATTGTTCATAATAGAGATCCCAACTTGTACAAACTGATTCATGATTGTGTGTGTGAACGGTGGAATAGGCTTAATCTTCCACTACATTGCTTGGCGTATATCCTTACGCCAAAATACTACTCTACATCTTGGTTGGGCCAACCTGCAGCAGGGGGTGGGGTTAGGACCAAACCCCATTTAGATCCAGAGGTAACTAAAGGATATTTGGAAGCATTAGAAAAGTTGGTACCTGACAGGGAGGAATGTGCAGCTGTGCGCCTTGAAATAGGCAGATACTTCAGTGGCACTGGTTTGTATGGTAACTTCCATGCAATGGACGACAGAGATAGATTTGATACTCTCACATGGTGGGAAACATATGGCGGACATGGACTTATGCCAAAATTGGCAAAAAAAGTTCTTTCACAGGTTGTAAATACTTCTTCTGCAGAGAGGTGTTGGAGCACCTACATCTACATACATAATGTGAAAAGAAACAGACTCAATGAAAACCGAGCAGAAAGCCTGGTTTATGTGCACTACAACTTTATGTTGTTGAGTCATTACTGTGATCGGGCTTATGAGGATCCCACATATAAAATTTGGGACAATCACCCACAGGATGACAATTTGGAGGATGGCATTGTACATATTGAAGAACTGGAAGAGGAACTTGTAAGGGATGAAGATGAAGCAGCTGCAGCAGCCATGCCACCTCCACCTCCACCTCCACCATCCAGTAGCAGTGCTCGAGGTCCGAGTCTTGTTCCTTTGCTGTCGCCACCTTCATCTACACCCTCACGTGGAGGTTCTAGTTCTGGTCGTCGGTCTGTGCGGGAGACTCCTAGAAGACCACCACGACCTGCTTATATTCCTGGAGACTCTCGTGGCAAGGGCCACATGTAGATTTTGATTTACAGTTTACTTGTCTTTTTTAGTTTCTATTAGACGTTAGTTTTCATAACTATTGAGTTTTGACTCCTTGACTCTTGACTCTTGACTCTTTCATATCATAATGATATTTTTTGTAAACAACATATCATTGTGACAATGAAAATTTGAAGTTTGAAGTTGGGCCTTGGCAATTATAACTCATTGGTAATGATGTGAATTATGAATATGATGCTTCGTGAAAGACTAAAGTTTTTTCATTTCATTTCATTATTCATGTTTCATTTTATAAATTTATAACATTTCATATCATGTTAACAGTTAGGAGTTAGGATTTAGAAATATCTTAGATATTACTTCTTGTAATGGTTAAACTTAGCTTACAAGTACAACTTTGGTGATCAATGATGATAAATGTTATTGAATTTTCAATTTTGAAAGCTTGAAGTTGAAACTTTAAGATTGAATTTGATGAATCATGATTCATGATGATGAGACTCAATATGTTGCAGTTGTAATATGTATTTTACTAACTTGTGGACATGGTTGATGACGATTATAATTTCTAGATGATTGATGTGATATGGTTCAGTGATCAATCTATGTTTTTTTATGTTTTTTATGTCTAATTCATCATTCTACATGTTTTTGTTGACATATATGTATCAAAAATTAAAAAATATATATATTTTTAAAAAATCGCTCCCGGATTCGCTCCCAAACCGGGAACTTCTGAAAATGGTCGCTCCCGCTCCCCGCTCCCGCTCCCGCTCCCAAGCAACATTGGTCTCGTGTCAAGAGACCAATTTGATAATATTGTGATTTTAGTGAGACAAAATTTGATAGAATTGTAAGATACCTATCGTTAGAGATAAGAGAATTATTTCCTCAAGATGAATTGTTGGAGCCCATGTGTGTGGTATACCCTCAATATTGGAACAATTGTCAATCTCCAAGAACTTTAAAAGTCGATTTTCAAAAGAGATTAGAATTTTTAGTAGACCACTTTTGCAAGAATGTATCGATACATGGAAAACAAATTGAAGGTATTTTACATTCATCAAAATTGTATCAACAAAGTGGACCCTTTGCTGAAACAATGTGGAAGCAATATCCTTTTTTGGAAAATCTTAATGAAAATGGTGCTATAACAAGATTATGGACTTCTTTAAGTGCTAGCCAATACCTGTGAGAAAACATATCAGAATATTTCAAATTAGCAGATTTGTGTCAAACCATGATTTTGGGATCAGTGGAGGATGAGAGAATGTTTAGTGCACTGTCATTCTTGAAGTCAAAGTTGAGGAACAAGCTTGATAAACATATGGATACATGTTTAAGATTATATGTAACAAAGTGTGACATTAACAATTTCCATATGAAAGAGCACTAGCTCTTTGGCAATTAGATTGTGATAGAAGGGGATAAAACAATATAACAAATTTCTCTAATGAAATTTATACAAAACATAATGTTTTGGAGGCTAATAATGATAGTTCATTTGGAGAAGATCATGTTCACAATGTAGAAAATGAGGACCAAGATGAGAACTGGGAAAATGATATGCCCTAAGACGTAATCTAATTCGATATATGTGAGGGGACTCTTAGTTTGGTATACATGTTCCATCGATCATGCAAAATTACTATATGTCAATTTCAGGTAAAAATAGGTTCTATATTTTGTATTTTTCATTGTAACAATTCAGTTGCATTTCTTTGATGCGTGTTATTTTAAGATTGATGTTTCATATTTAATCATTACATTGTCCGTTTCTTATCTGTGATAGGAAATGAAGCTGGGACCTATTTCCTTTCACATAGATAGTGTCTGAATAGTATTAAGTGATAAATAACTAATTTAACAAAACTAACGCAAAGCTACAATAGGCTCATTCAAATACATGAAACTACCTTGATGTTTAGCTTTGATATCTTGGAAAATTTTAGTGGTTTGTTTGCTGCTTGTGTTTAGAGAATTTTGTCGAGTTTGAAATTTTTGGTTTGTTTTGGTCAAAGATTATGTTAGTCCCTTGAATTCTTTTAGTTCTTATTTCATGATTAGATTCATAGATCTAGTTTTATAAATATTATTGTTTTCTTTATATATTTGGTGGTTTAAAGAAAGTTGTTTTTATTTCCTTTCACTTTGTGGCATGAGTTTAGAATCTTCACTTTTAGAATCTAGTAGGCTACTATGCTTATTTTATATTTTCTTGGAAAATATTTGGAAAGGGCAATGAGCCATGGGTAGTTAAGCAAAGAGAAAAATGGTTTATATACTAGGTTCCCACGCATTCATCTTAGGAGGCTTGTTTGCATGAGATGGACATTCTTTTGTATAGAGTCTTGTCGGTCATCTGTCGACCATGCTTTCAAGTCTTTAAGGTACTAAGTTGTTTGGGTTCCCACATGTTCTTAGGACCTGTTACCGCTCAAACTAGCAGGGAGCTTTAAAGGGACTCCTAAAGGGATAACTGCTAGGTCAAGGGCAACAATGGAGACTTAGCCCACTATCACCTCAGCTAAAACTCCCTACTCTTTACGGACTCTCACCGATGGGAGGAGACCCGGTATATGGAAGTCACTTGTGAAGGATGTATCAACAAATGGATGTGAAGTGACCTTAATGATCATTTTCCTAGAAAGGGGGGAAATAATGGAGCTTACTTGTTCTTTAAGCAAGGTACAAAGATTTATAGGATAAGGAGGCAAGGATTTGAGGGTTAGGTTAGAGGAATATGCTTTGTAAAGGAATTTCCCAATTCTAAAATCCTTATTGAACTTGACATCCCATATGGTTCTCGAAGAATTGACTTTTCAAACGTGTGGGACCACACAGGACCAAGTGGACCCAGCCTAGGTTAAGGATAGGAAATCTAGCAACCAATGTTGTTCTTAACTCAGATAAGGGAGGGGAAAGAATCGAACCAAGAATTTCCAATTAGAAGTGTCAAATTGATCCTATGAGCTGCTAGCTTAGGGAATACCAGGGAAAAGTTTGATCTCAGACCTAGGGCTTGGGTTATCTCACAACTCCACCTTAGGAATGGCTTCAAAATTAGAGGAGGCCTTGAGGACACACCAACATAGTAGAGGCTAGGGGAGCAAACTTTTTCTATGGCCATTTCGTTGGGAAAGTGATGCCCTAGGTGACCCAACTTGGCTAGACCTAGAAGAGGAAGGGAAGAGGTGGAGAAAAATGTTCCTTGAGTGATCACCTATTGGTAGACCAATGCCTAATCCCTTGGGGAAAATGAAGTCTAGGAGAATGATGAGAAAGGAACTTGTATTTTTGTCAAGGAGGCCTTAAGGACTACTCCTCTTGGCCTTTAGGGCAAGAAGAAGAGACCTCAAAGCTTTTACACTTCGCTTTGCAAAAAGAGATGGCTTATCAAGATAAATTCACTAGTAGAATTATCCCTAGGAGATTTCATTCACATATATGGCCCATACATTGAGAGATGCTATATACAAACAATAATTCCACTATTTCGCAATTATGCAATGCAACAATTAGCCCTAGTATAGTGACAATCTCATTCAATGCATATGACAAAATTAAAACAAGAATAACATTAAATGTGTGTACTTACATGTAATAGAACATATCCAACCATCAACAATTTGACAATAAAGAAGCTCCAAGATAAAATACTCCAATCCAAACATCAAAATCCATCCACGCTCCAATTCATCATCCTAGAAAAAGTGTGAAATTCTCTAAAGAGAAGAATGATCCAATCCAAAGTGATGATACAAATGAATTCATGTCTCTCCTATTTATACACTCATTAGGAGTTCAAATTACTTAATTTGAGCCTACATCACCCCATCAACTAAAATAATATGAAAATAACTATCTATTGGTGACAAGCCCACCAAACTAGCTCACAAATAAAATAATAAGCCTCCCAAGAGGTCGAATGATCAATATGCATGTTGTTGAGCTCTCTAAGAGCGCTGATGAAGTCCATAAGTGCCAAAATGATGAATTGGACTTCCAAAAGTAATGGACAAGGGGTTGGCCCCTTGTTCTCCACATAATAAACCTGTGGTGCTCCTAATGGCTGTGAGGGCACACAAGTGATCTCATGGGTCTCCAAGTAAGTCGAAGATGCCTGTAGACCATCTGTAAGGGCTTAGATGATGGTGTAGGTGATGCCACATCATCTTACAAGTCCTGGGTCAGCTACTAAGTGCATGGTACATCTGTGGGGCTGGTTGGGCAAAGGTGAACCAAGTGCATCTTCCTCGTCGAATAGGTGAATCTCAAGCAATCTCCGAACATCTTTGGGGATCCATGGAGTTCTGTCTACTGCTGTGGAGGTCCATGGCTCTCAACACACACCCTACATGCGCTAATGTAGCCCTCTAGAGGGTTAGGACCTCGTATAGGGAGACCAAACCCAAGATAGACACCACCTGCAATCCTGCATAAGATCCAATGCATCCCCTAGCCTTCCAGTACAATAAGTCATCAAGGAAATTGAGTAAAAGAGCTTACAAACCATGGACCATAGGTAGGGACTTAATAATGGTCTGCCCTTCCATAATGGGATTTGGCATGTGCTCATGTCTTCAAACTCCCAATGGGGTTAACTAAGTATCCCATTAGGTGGTTTCTACTTTTAAAGGGGATAATATGTCCAAGGTACATCCTTTAAAAGGTGGTGGCATGTGATAAAGAGGTGAATGGAGTAGGGAATGAGAAGGGGCAGCCTTGGGCCACATGCTGGGGTACAAGGGTAGCTAGTAGAAGGGAAGCCCACACTTGGGTATATAATGTATAGGAGGGAGCAATCGTGGTACATGAGGTGCCTCGACCTTGATTTTTCCACCCTTCTTTATATGCCTTTTGCTTTTTCATGATTTTTCTTCAATTAATTACTCAGGGCTCAAGGGGTCAGAGCATGATGTGTGAGATATAGCAGTGGATACCCCCTTTTAAGCAATGTTTTTAAAACCGGAACCGGTGACCGGACCGGTCCACCTAATGAACCGGTTTACCGACCGGAACTGGTCTAACCGGGACTGGTTTGGTCTAAACGAACCGGTTTTAGAAAAATACATTAAATAATTATCTTTTAATGAAAAAAACTATTTTTAAGATTTAAAACCATGATTCCAAGCCAATAGAGACAAAATATGCGAAGATTGCTCATTTATATACCATGTAAAGGTGAATATATCAAAATGGCACCGAGTGCAATACATATCATCGACAAAATACATAAGCAATGAGGCTCTAAATGGCCTCTAGAGTGCAAAAACAAAGCCTACAAACTATGGGGCCAGTGGCCTACTACAAGACTTAAGTCTAGACTCTACATATATGATAATAGTGAATACTATAATAGTGATCAACATTATCACTTGAAGTTGAAACTTCTCATGAGTCTCAGTCATCATGATCAAACTCAGTTGGTTGAGTCTCGACTCCCAAACTTTGCAGTCACAAACTTCTCTATTGGTTCAGTGACTTGAGTCTCAAACTTCTGAAGGTATTCTGGCCTAATATGCCCTATTATTTCATTTGGTGCTCCACATGGCTTTACATGGCCTCCTATCCCAGCCAAGTGTTGTTTGAACCTGTTAATACCCCCTCCTTGAATGGATTTTTGGCAATATTTGCAGATCATTTTGCCATCAATCATATCACAATGAGCCCATGCAGTATCTCTGGCTTTTGGAGGCATGATGACTCCCTGGATGGTAGATCATAGAAGTGAGAAGTTTATAACACATAAAAAAAATTAATTCATGGACAACAGTCAAATAAGGAATTTTCAAGTGCAAATCCTTACCTGGAAATGCAAACTAGCTTCCTTAGCCTCCTCTTGAAGATGGCAACTCCACTGACAGC
Source organism: Pinus tabuliformis (assembly GCA_031772625.1). Taxonomy (NCBI): domain Eukaryota; kingdom Viridiplantae; phylum Streptophyta; class Pinopsida; order Pinales; family Pinaceae; genus Pinus; species Pinus tabuliformis. The sequence goes on along the minus strand of CM062809.1, from coordinate 826,718,306 downwards.
TACACACTATCTCCAAAATAGCTCCAACTCCAACTCCAAGATGACTACTTCAGCAAAAACTCAACACTCTCCAAGCTCACAAACAAACTCACAAACACTCCAAATCAGTTGTGTGAGACAAATGAGAGTGAGAGGGGCCTCTTATAGCTTGGAGAGGGTGTTTTTGGAGGGAAAACACCCTTAGTTCCCCCCCAAAACCCAAAAACCACAGTTAGAAATCTGCTTTTTTCAAGTTATGGTGGGCATGCCTAAAACCGGCCGGTTTAGGACGGAACCGGCCGGTTTGATACAAACCGGCCGGTTCCGTCCTAAACCGGCCGGTTTTCACCGGTTAGGGCCAAAAATTGGAGAAACGGCCTTCCAAACCGGGTTTTTTGGCCAGTTCGGACCGGCCAGCTTGCTAACCGGCCGGTTTGACCGGTAACCGGTTTTTGAAAATGGTTTTTAAAACAGTGCTTTTAAGATAGGGTGATTCATTGCCCACCAAGGGTTGGGACAATCATGGGTTCCTATATGTTAAATTTGGCAACTAGGGCCAAACTCCACCTTAGACAACTCATATGATGGAGATGATGTTTTTGTTGGATTCCTCCTTTCGAGAGGTGTAGGATTGGTATAAAGTTCATCTCATTCTGACATGTATAAATGGAATTACGAATTTATTTCTTCTATGGACAAATTATCAAGGTCTGCCAACAATCTAATGTAGGCTCAGAAGCCCAAAAAACATGTCTCTTCACCCTCAACGTTGCATATAAATAGAAGGAGCATCTACCTCATTTGATCATCATTCATTTCACACATCTCTCTCTCTCCTCATCTGATTGGGTGTACAGATTTTTGGGTAGGGTCTCTCCACACATGCGAAGGACAGTTTGTGATTTTCGGTTTCATGCGTTAACAAAATTGCAGAAGGTTTAATGAGCGTTGACCGGGAAACAATTGACCTTGTTTCACTGTGATTTTCTTGGAGAAAATTATGTTTTGGCAAGCTGCATTTTTGGGCACAGATTTCGAGGTATTCTGTACTATTTGACCAACGTTGACCGTAGGTTTGACTTTGCGTTGACCAAGTTTGACTGATATTTTCAGGACTGTTTTGGGCTGATTCAAACTGTCCTCGGAGGCTGAATTGACTAGGTTTGACCGAGCTGATTTGAAGTTGTAATTCTGCTAAGTTGACCAATGTTGACTTTCTCGTTAGGACATCCTGTTGACTGCAGTTTGACTGGACAGATTTGACTGTGATTGGGCAAGTGAATTTTATATATTGTACTCTCTCTGCTGAACTTTTGAAGAATAATAAGAAGAATTGATCAAAGGATTTCCCCACATTGGGGTTTGTCCCTGACATGCGCCACATCTTGTGTCCTCTTGTCTTGGTTTGTCTTCTACTTTTTATTTATGCTCTATCTGCATTTACTATCATGTTAATGTGATTGCTAATCTGGAAATTGATATTGGGCTAATAAGAAAAATTGAAGTAAATTGATCTTAAGCATAGAACATACCATTGTTATCTAAAATTAACATGGTATTGGAGCTGAGGTGAAGGCAAAGCCCAAGCAAGAGTGAAAAGAGCAATCTTTAAGATTTGTTGGACAAGGAAAAGATTCAGTGGCCTCCGCATCTTACTACAAACTTGATGACAAGCTCAATGACAATTCTGATTATCATGCATGAAAGATGTCTCTTGATTTGACTTTGGAAGAGCAGGATGTTATGGATTATGTGCATGGAAAGATTACTGAACCTCCTTCAAATGCACCAATCGCTGCTAAGACAAAGTACAAGAAAGGGAAAGTCAAAGATAAGAAGATTATCAAAGATTCTATTAACAGGCATTTGGTTGCATACATCTTCGATTTGAACACATCTAAGGAGATGTATGATAGGTTGGTTGGCATGTTCAAAGTTAGCAATGCAAACCAAGTCCTCTTTCTCAAAAACAAGTTGAAGGACATAAAGAAGGGAAGAAGTGAAGATATCCATTCCTATTTCATGAGGATTATCGAGGTAAAAAATGATCTTCTTTCAATCAGAGAAGTTATTGCTGATAGGGAGCTCATTCTCATTGCCCTTGGAGGTCTCCCTCATGAATGACGTGTTCAACACTACTATCCTCAACAATGACAGGATTCCAGGTTTTGATGAATTGTTTTCTAGATGTAATCAAGAAGAAACAAGGATGATGGAGAGAGACATGCCTTCAAATAGGAATGAACCTACTTCATTCTCCTCTCATGCTAAGAGAAGAACAATGCAGGTTCAAAGAAGCAATGTCAAGGAAGACTGGGATTCAAAGATGGAAGGAAGGGAAGATGCTTCATTTGTAACAGGTTTGGCCACTATGTGAGGGAGTGCCCTAATAGAAGGGATACACCTCGGGATGATGACAACAACAACCACAACAATTTCAGGGGCAACAACAATCAAAGGAATGGCATATTCAACAACAAAGGAAAAAGGAATGCTCTCGCTACTCAACATGGAAATGGTTGACCTCCCAAAAGATCAAGAAACTCCAAGTATGATGAATCTAATGTTGTAGATAACAATAAAAAAGAATTTTATCTTATATCTGCCCTCTCTACTGCCTCTCCTCCGAATACCTTGGGAAATTGTTTGATTGATAGTGGTGCCTCAAGGCACTTCACTGGGTATAAAGAAGGCCTTCCAAATCTGATAGAAAAGGATACAAATTTGGAAATTGTTCTTGGGGACAATGCCACCTATCCCATGAAGGGAGTTGGGAATGTTACTCTTCAATTGAATCAAGGTAACACCATTCATCTACAAGAAGTACTATATGTACCCGATCTAAAGAAGAACCTGGTGTCTATCTCGGCAATGGAAGACAAAGGCTTCAAGGTGGCATTCATTGATTGAATGGTATGTGTCTAGAAAATAAATTTCAAAGAAGCATTTACTCTTGGATTTAAGGTTGATAGCCTATATCAAGTTAGAGGAAGCCCATTGGGAGCTATGTCTTGCGATACATCTCTTCAATCCGAATTATGGCACCGGAGGTTTGCTCATCTACATTATAAGGCTCTACCTGATGTGAGAAAGATGGTGATAGGTATGCCTGAATTTAAAGTAGAACATGAAGGTGTTTGTCAGGGATGTGTTGAAGGAAAACATACAAGGGGACAATTCCCCTCAAGTGATAGCAATACTATCGACATTTTGCAATTGGTTCATTCTGATCTATCTGGTATGATGTCCGTGACATCTTTGGGAGGATATTTATATTATGCTATCTTTGTGGATGATTTCTCTCGCAAAACTTGGATATATTTCTTGAAGAAGAAGGACGAAGTATTCTCATGGTTCCGTTCTTTCAAATCCTTGGTCGAAAATCAAACAGGGAAGAAGATCAAAATATTGAGGACTGATAATGGAACCAAATATGAATCAAATGAGTTCAATGACTATTGTAGAGAAGTTGGCATTAAGAGGGAGACTACTACCGCATATACTCCCGAGCAAAATGGAGTTGCTAAAAGAAAGAATTGTTCCATTATAGAAGCCACTCATGCCATGCTTCATGATCAAAGCCTTCCGAAGTTCTTATGGGCGGAAGCTGCCAACACTGTTGTGTATGTTCAAAATAGATGCCCTCATCAAGTGTTGGACTCCAAAACTCCTGAAGAAGTTTTCACCGGTAAGAAACCTGATGTTTCTCATTTTAGAATTTTTGGTAGCCCCGTGTATTTTCATGTGCCAAAAGAAAAGAGAAGAAAATTGGATGCATCTGGGAAGAAAGGAACATTTGTAGGCTACAGTGAAACTTCTAAAGCATAGAGAATCTATGTGCCTATGTGCCTGGTCAAAGAGAAGTGGAGATAAGTCATGATGTCACCTTCGATGAGGATGCTACCCTCGGGAAGATTAGTAACCTTCCTATTCCAAGGAAGGACAAAGAAGAAGATACAAGAAAGCAGGGAGAACCGCAGGATGAGTCGATGCCCGATGTCGAAGTACCAATGGATCCCATTGATCCACCTCCTCATGAGCCCTCCTCCTCAAAAAGGAGACCCTCATGGCTTAGGGAAACTCTCGAAGATGCTGAGAATCATATTGCCCCAAGGGGGACATTTCGTGAAAGTAAGAAACCAAATAGGTACCAAGGGTACTTAGCTGCCATGAGCAACATTGTTTAACTTGAGCCTTGCACATTCGAAGAAACTGTGAAGCACCAAGTTTGGAAGGATGATATGAACGAAGAGTATGAGTCGATTATGAAGAATGATGTCTGAGATGTGGTCCCTAGACCCAAGGACAAATCCATTGTCACCTTGAAATGGCTCTACAAGATCAAGCATGGAGCTAATGGAAGTGCTGAAAAGTTCAAGGCTAGATTTGTCGCTCGAGGCTTCTCCCAAAAGGAAGGTGTGGACTATGATGAGATATTTGCACCAGTTGCCTGATATACCACCATCCGTTCGATTATAGCCCTTGTTGCCTCGCAAGAATGGAACCTACACCAGATGGATGTCAAAACCGCCTTCTTGCATGGCAATTAAGGAGGAAGTCTATGTAGAACAACCTGAGGGGTTCAAAGTTCAAGATCGTCAGACACATGTGTGCAGGTTGAAGAAAGCCCTCTATGGGTTGAAGCAAGCTCCCCGGGCTTGGTATGAGAGGATCGACAGCTATCTGATAAAGCTGGGATTTACAAGAAGTGAAGCTAATCTGAACCCTTACTTTAAGGTTGAGAATGACAAACCTCTCATCTTGGTACTTTATGTGGACGATCTCTTTCTGACAGGTGCAGACCCTCTCATTCATCAATGTAAGAGGGAGTTGTCTTCTGAATTCGAGATGAAGGTCTTAGGACTGATGCATTATTTCCTAGGGTTGGAGGTATGGAAAAAGGAAAGTTTTGAAAGATTTCGGATGGTGGACTGCAAGTCTGTGAGACTGTGACTACTTCGATGGAACTTAACTTCAAGAAGTTATGTGAAAGTGCTGCTCGACTCGATTTGGGAAATCCTTTTGAGTATCGTCAACTCGTGGGGGCCCTGATGTTCTTGGTGAACTCCCGTATGGAAATATGCTTTGCAGTGAATACATCGAGTCAGCTTATGGTTGAGCCTCATCACATACACTGGATTGTTGCCAAAAATATTTTGAGATATCTCTAGGGCACAATCACCTATAAACTAAGATACACTGTCGGGAATGTGTTCATGGTTATTCTGATGCTAACTGGGCTGGCAATGTGGTGGATCGTAAGAGCACATCTGGATGTTGCTTCTCTCTAGGTTCTGCTTCGATATTTTGGATGAGAAGGAAGCAAAAATCGGTTGCTTTGAGCATCGTTGAGGCTGAATATATTGCTGCTAGTATGGCCTCCTGTGAAGCTGTTTGGTTGAGGAAGCTCTTCAATGATCTATTTGGACATGTGATGGATACCACCGTGATCTATTGCGACAATCAAAGTGGGATTCGTCTTTCTGAGAATTCCGTATTCCATGACCGCTCCAAGCATATTGATATCAGGTACCACTTTATCCTGGATATGGTACAACAGGGAGCAATAAGGCTCCGTCATATTGGGAATGATGATCAGGTGGTAGATATTCTTACAAAGCCCTTGAGGAAGGTCAAATTCTTAACCTTCCGTGAACGACTTGGAGTTGTGGAGAGACCCTCTTATGAGGGTCCCGTTTGAGTTGGATATTGAGCTCTGGGAGCTCCGGGGTGCTTGGGGTATTTCTTGAGCGATGAGCGACCATAGGGTGAGTGGTTCACCTTCCCCTAGTGGTGCGCGATGTACAGGGTGAGTGGTTCACCTTCCCCCGTGATACCCCACGATGGTTGAGATATGCATAGGATGAGTGGTTCACCTTCTCCTATGGTATATGAGTAGGATGAGTGGTTCACCTTTTCTTGCCGATACATCCTACCCATGCAGTTTGGGACTCATTGGAAGTACCTCTCATCTGGCCAATGAGTAGGGAAATGAGGATAGGAACCTATAGTACTACCGATGGACGCATTGTGTACTATCGTACTCCCTATGTTAGGATGTTTGATATTGATCTGGGATCAATGGAGACTGATTTCGGGTCAGTGGAGAGTGGTATGACGCACTCTCGATCATTTCTTCTTCATTATTTCTTCATAGTTCAGCAAAGCAGGGATGTCAGAGATGGTATAGATTGACAGATGGTTTGGCAGGTGGAGTTCTCCCTAGTTGAGAGGGAGTTTAAATTTGGCAACTAAGGCCAAACTCCACCTTGGACAGCTCATATGATGGAGATGATATTTTTGTTGGATTCCTCTTTCCTAGAGTTGTAGGATTGATCTAAATATCATCTCATTTTGACATGTATAAATGGAATTATGAATTTATTTCTTCTATGGACAAATTGTTAAGGTCAACCAACAATCTAATGTAGGCTCAAAAGCCCAAAAGACATGTCTCTTCACCCTCAATGTTGCATATAAATAGAAGGAGCATCTACCCCATTTGATCATCATTCATCTCACACATATCTCTCTCTCTCATCTGATTGGGTGTATGGATTTCTCGGTAGGGTCTCTCCTCCACATGTGCGAAGGACAGTTTGTGATTTTTTGTTTCATGCTTTGACCAAATTGCAGAAGGTTTGAATAGCATTGACTAGGCAACAGTTGACCTTGTTTGACTGCAATTTTCCTGGAGAAAATTTTGTTTGGGCAGGCCGTATTTCTAGGCACAAATTTCGAGGCATTCTATATTGTTTGACCAACATTGATAGCAGGTTTGACTCTGCGTTGACCAAGTCTGACTGATATTTTTGGGACTGTTTTGGGCTGATTTAGACTACCCTTGGAGGCCAAATTGACTGGGTTTGACCGAGTTGATTTGAATGTGTAATTTTGCTAAGTTGACCAGCATTGACTTTCTGGTTAGGGCATCCTGTTGACTGCAGTTTGACTGGACAGATTTGACTGTGATTGGGCAAGTGAATTTTGTATATTGTACTCTCTCTCTGTTGAACTTTTGAAGAATAATAAGAAGAATTGATCAAAGGATTTCCCCACATTGGGGTTTGTCCCTGGCATGTGCCACATCTTGTGTCCTCTTGTCGTGGCTTGTCTTTTGCTTTTTATTTATGTTCTATTTCCATTTACTATCATGTTAATGTGATTGCTAATCTAGAAATTGATTTTGGGCTAATAAGAAAAATTGAAGTAAATTGCTCTAAAGCATAGAACATACCATTGTTATCTAAAATTAACACTATATGATGAATGAGGCTTATAGAACTTGTAGGAACGAGGGTGATGGCCATGATGATGGGGTAGAGCTCATGTATTGGCTTTTTCCCACGTGCTAAATGTGTTTGTCCCGACCATCTTTTGCATTTTGTGGTACATTTTCCTGTTGAATGTGGCTAATTATGCTTTTTTTCTTTTCAGTTGCATCAACCTCCTGGGCATCATTCTAGCCCTATGTGGACCTAGTGGAGGAATTTGGACCCAGGTGGGAGAAATGATGAATGGGGTATTAATGAGTGGAAAGGGGGTAATATATGCGGATGAGGGAGCGAGACCACACAACCAAAATCAGGGTTTCCCGTGAAATACCATCACTAAAGCCAAATGGTCAGTAAAAGAGATCCCACGGGACTAGAATCCAAGGTTAATATCCAAAAAGGGGTCTAGGGGACAAGAGCATAGACCTAGCCCATTCTTTCTGCCAAATCCCCCCATTAATCCATGCCCAGAAGTGTCCATGATAAGCAAACTACAATACTCAATTACCAAATGACAAGGCATACCTTTAGGTTTGAGAGGCCCTCCTTCAAACATACGATCATGACAGATGGGTGAGGGACCACATGGCTGGCTCAGGTGGCGGAGAAGTGCCAGAACGAGCTAGTTGGTGGCTGCAAGGGGCTACTGGTTGCCGACTGAGGACCATCTTGGAGAAATTTTTTCTGCTAGGGATATCACCTACAAAATGGTGGGTAACATCTGGCTCCAATTGTGACGTGATTTCTTGAAGAAGTGGACGAAGCTACTTGAACGGGAGGTCACGAGAACTCCAACAATCTCTTGGTTTCCACAGACTTGTTATCTACACATATCAACGTTTGAACCCATGGGGCAACATGTTTTTCACATCGTCTTATGATCACCCATGCCTAGTGTTAGGCCGTAAAATCAAGAGAAAAATAAAATATGCAAATTTTAATTTAAATGCATCTAATCTACCATGAGAAATATCATATGAGGTTAGTTCTAATGCAAAATCAACATGCGATGCATCCTACTCTAACATGCATAACATACAATGTCAAGTGCTAGGTATAATCATAGACCCAATGCAACTAGCATGTCAATTGATCAATACAAGAATGCATGCTTCCATGATTATTTTTGCAGTGGACTTGGCAGTACAAATGGGAACAATGATATGAGGGGTTGCGAGGGAGGGAGATGAGAAAAGAAGAGACCCATATGCCATAGAAAGGAACCTTGGAAGAAGGAAAAGACACCAGTCGAGAGGATTGGATTTGATCCTCCAACCAAGAGATGGAAATGTCAATGACCAAGTATTTGAATATTTGATGGAGAACTATCTCGGGCCTATCATCCTTAGTGTAAGGAGTGAAAGATTCAAACATGTTTAGGATGATACTATTTTGTTCATTGGGAAAACAAGAAGTGGACCCATCATCGTATTTGGGGAAAAACAATGATTCTTGGTCCTTCATAGGGGATAGCAGCTCTTCATCAAGAATATGGGAATGAACATCATCACAAACATCTATTTCCAGAGCAGGGGAGGAACGCTCAAACATGAAGAAAACCCTTTATAAGTGGCATGGCCTAGGGAAGCAACTTCCTCAATTTCTTCTATTTTAGAGTCATTAGAATTTCCCACAATCTCAGAAGGCTCTTCTTTGATTGAATCATCTTGGAACATAAAGAAGAGACCTTTCCAACCACTAGGAAGGGCTTCATAAGGACCAACATTGTTATTCAGAAGGGGCGGAGCATTTTCTTCTTCCCTGAGCTCATTCTTATGGACTTGAGAAACCATGGGGTCTTCATTTCTATAATCATACCCAATTCCCCAATCAACAACCCAAAAGTCACTCGTAGATTCTTTGTTTATTCGACTATCATGATCTTCCTCATAATCCTCCCATTCTTCACTATATATTTGGTGTTGGTTAGGATGCCATTCATTCTCTTCTTTAGATAGGGAGGACTTTTCCTCCTTCATCTATTCCCGAAGAATGATCTCCAAGGTATTTACTACATGATTTTGATAAAATGCCTCAAGAAGAAGGTCATCGGTAGGACTCTCTTTATATTCACTCTTCGTAATACAGAGCCTTTCTGATTGCTCGCAATAGTGGGAGAAAATCTCTTGGGAGTTATATGTGGCCATTAGTTTTCTGCAAGACTTTTCATATTCCATCATCCATTCTTGCAATGTCTGAGGGCTCTTGGGGTTGAGATCTCCCTTATTATACTTAGAGGACATGCTTTCCAATTCACGAGTCTCTCCTTTGGCACCATCATTAAAGTATGCATCAATAAGAGACTCTTCCTCAAGCATGAAACCATATTCAATAACTTCCTCCTCTCGAAGGACCATATCTAACTTTTGGGATATGTATTCATGAGATTGGAAACTCGGCCTTTCATGCAACAAGAAGTGTGTAGTCAACGTTGGAAGAGAAGGAATGCTTTTAGGTTTACATGACTCAAGCCAATCTGTACTTGGGGCAATGGATAAGACAAACAATTCCATTTGGTCATAAGGTTGAGCTATATTTTGCTTTGAAAGGTACCTTAGGAACCTTACCACATGGTTGGTTGGTTGCGGAATGTGGATCCCCATAGAACATTGGCATATTCTTCATGGATTTTGATGAAGGATATCTTGGGGTCCCTGTCATATCTATGGTGGGAATATATGTGGTCAACATGCTGCTAGGTCCTTAATGACGCGAGAGTCGCCAGAGTGAACGAAATTATCTTAACAAATGCTTGCTTCACCCTACAAGCATTGACTTTGAAGTTCAATGAAGAACTAGGGCTTCGTTCTTCCAATTGAGTCGCCAATAATGTTATGTCAATATGCCGTATGGGGAACCAAACACACGTTTCGTATCCCCGACAACGACGCCAAAATGTTACTGCTCAAACTAGTAGGGGGCCTTAAAGGGACTCCTAAAGGGATAACTGCTAGGTCAAGGGCAACAATGGAGACTTAGCCCACTATCACCTCAGCTAAGACTCCCTACTCTTTACGGACTTTCACTGATGGGAGGAGACCCGGTATATGGAACTCACTTGTGAAGGATGTATCAACAAATGGATGTGAATTGACCTTAATGATCCTTTTCCTAGAAAGGGGGGAAGAATGGAGCTTACTTGTTCTTCAAGCAAGGTACAAAGATTTCTAGGATAAGGAGGTGAGGATTTGAGGGTTAGGTTAGATGAATATATTTTGTAAAGGAGTTTCCCAATCCTAAAATCCTTATTGAACTTGACTTTTCGAATGGTTCTTGAAGAATTGACTTTTCAAAGGTGTGGGACCACACGAGACCAAGTGGACCCAACCCAGGTTAAGGATAGGGAATCTAGCAACCAATGTTGTTCTTAACTCAGATAAGGGAGGGGAAAGGATCAAACCAAGATTTTCCAATTAGAAGTGTCAAATTGATCCTATGAGGTGTTAGCCTAGGGAATACCAGGGCAAAGTTTGATCTTAGAGCTAGGGCTTGGGTTATCTCACAACTCCACCGTCGGAATGGCTTCAAAATTGAAGGAGGCCTTGAGGACACACCAATGCAGTAGAGGCTAGGAGATTGAAATTTTTCTATGGCTATTTCGTCAGGAAAGTGATGCCCTAGGTGACCCAACTTGGCTGGACCTAGAAGAGGAAGGGAAGAGGTGGAGAAAAATGTTCTTTGAGTGATCACCTATTGGTAGACCAATGTCTAATCCCTTGAGGAGAATGGAGTCTAGGAGAATGATGAGAAAGGAACTTGTATTTCTGTCAAGGATGCCTTAGTGACTACTTTGCTTGGCCTTTAGGGCAAGAAGAAGAGACCTCAAAGCTTTTATACTTTTCTTTGCAAAAAGAGATGGCTTATCAAGATAAATTCACCGGTAGAATTATCCCTAGGAGATTTCATTCACATACATGGCCCATACATTGAGAGATGCTATATAGAAACAATAATTCCACAATTTCGCAATTATGCAATGTAGCAATTAGCCCTAGTATAGCGAAAATCCCATTCAATGCATATGACAAAAGTAAAACAAGAATAACATTAAATGTGTGTACTTACATGTAATAAAACATATCCAACCATCAACAATTTGACAATAAAGAAGCTCCAAGATAAAATACTCCAATCCAAACATCAAAATTCATCCATGCTCCAATTCATCATCCCAGAAAAAGTGCGAAATTCTCTAAAGAGAAGAATGATCCAATCCAAAGTGATGATACAAATGAATTCATGTCTCTCCTATTTATACACTCATTAGGAGTTCGAATTACCTAATTTGAGCCTACATTAGCCCATCAACTAAAATAATGTGCAAATAACTATCTATTGGTGACAAGCCCACCAAACTAGCTCACAAATAAAATAATAAGCCTCCCAAGAGGTCAAATGATCAATAATTCATGTCGTTGGGCTCTCTAAGAGGCCTGATGAAGTCCATAAGTGCCAAAATGATGGATTGGACTTCTAAAAGCAATGGACAAGTGGTTGGCCCCTTGTTCTCCACATAATAAACCTGTGGTGCTCCCAATGGATGTGAGGGCACACAAGTGACCTCATGGGTCTCCAAGTAAGTCAAAGATGCCTGTAGACCATCTGTAAGAGCTCAAATGATGGTGTAGGTGATGCCACATCATCCTAAAAGTCCTGGGTTACCTACCAAGTGCATGACACATCTATGGGGTTGGATGGGAAAAGGTGAACCAGGTGCATCTGCCTTGTGCAATAGGTGAATCTCGATCCATCTTTGAACATTTTTGGGGATCCATGGAGTGTTGTCTACTGTTGTGGAGGCCTGTGGCTCTCAACACACAACCTACATGCTCCAATGTAGGTCTCTGGAGGGTTAGGATCCCGTATAGGGAGACCAAACCCAAGATGGAGACCACCTGCAATCCCACATAAGATCCAATGCATCCCGTTCCAGTACAACAAGTCATCAAGGAAATTGAGTAAAAGAGCTTACAAACCATGGACCACAGGTGGGGACTTCATAATGGCTTGCCCTTCCATGACGGGCTTTGACATGTGCTAATGTCTCCAAACTCCAAATGGGTTTAACCGAGTTTCCCATTAGGTGGTTTCTACTTTTAAAGGGGATAATATGTCCAAAGTACATCCTTTAAAAGATGGTGGCATGTGATAAAGAGGTGAATGGAGTAGGGAATGAGGAGGAGCAGTCTTGGGCCACGTGTTGGGGACTGGGGTACAAGGTTAGCTAGTAGAAGGGAAGCCGACACTTGGGTATATAATGTATAGGAGGGAGCAATCGTGGTACATGAGGTGGCCCGACCTTGGTTTTTCTACCCTTCTTTATATGCCTTTTGCCTTTTTATGTTTTTTCTTCAATTAACTGCTTAAAGCTCAAGGGGTAAGAGCATGATGTGTGAGATATAGTAGTGGATACCCCCTTTTAAGGTAGGGCGGTTCATTGCCCACCAGGGGTTGGGACAATCATGGGTTCCTATATGATGAAGGAGGCTCATAGAACCTGTAGGAACCAGGGTGATGGCCATGATGATGGGGTAGAGCTCATGTATTGGCTTTTGCCCACGTGCTAAATGTGTTTGTCCTGACCATCTTTTGCATTTTGTGGTACATTTTCCTATTGAATGTGGCCAATTATGCTTTTAATTTTCTTTTAAGTTGTATCAACTTTCGGGGCATCATTCTAGGCCTAATCCAAGGTGTGGGAAAGGGGAACGGGAAGGAGAGAGCTAGCCCTATGTGGACCCAGTGGAGGAATGTGGACCCAGGTGGGAGAAATGATGAATGGGGTATTAATGAGTGGAAAGGGGGTAATATATGTGGATGAAGGAGTGGGACTACGCAACCAAAATTAGGGTTTCCTGTGAAATACCATCCCTAAAGCCAAATGGTCAGTAAAAGAGATCCCCGGGCCTAGAATCCAAGGTTAATATCCAAAAAGGGGTCTAGGGGACAAGAGCATAGACCTAGTCCATTCCTTCTATCGAATCCCCCCATTAATCCATGCCCAGAAGTGTCCATGATAAGAAAACTAAAATACTCAATTACCAAATGACAAGGCATACCTTTAAGTTTAGGAGGCCCACCTTCAAACATACGATCTTGATAGATGGGTGAGGGACCACATGGATGGCTTAGGTGGCGGAGAAGTGGCACAATGAGCTAGTTAGTGGCTGTTGACTGAGGACCATCTTGGAGGATTTTTTCTCCTAGGGATATCACCCACAAAATGGTGGGTAACAGGACCATTAACAGATGAAATAACATGAGTTAGTCCAACTCATGCCTTGAATCTACTTTTTACCTATTGATGTAAGCCTTTTTTTACGACTTCTTATCGCCAATAAAATTCTACCATAACATAACCCATTTTGAAGACAACACTTCTCATCTTCCTTTTACATAAATGCTCTATGGACCAATGTCCCTTCTTGGTAGGTCTCTCCACCATACCACTAATCGCACAATATACACACACTAGTAACTACCACATTCTATAAATCTCTCTAGTCTCAGTTATTGGTGTCCCTGTCACACTCAACCAATATAGTCTTGCAGGTCTATTTTTTTGTCATATCTTTATTTTTTGTTATTTTGTGTCTTTAACTTTAGCACCATCCTGTATTTCAACATTTGTAGGTAGTGAGAAATGGTTACTTTGACACAACACTAGCAACTCAAGTGTCAGCATAATTATTGATTACAAGAATGTGGCATTCAATATTGCAAAAGGAGTTATTGATTTTTCTTTGTTGCATGAAGGTTGATTGAACTGGCATTGAATTGTTGCCTATCTAGTAGTGTTCATATTTAGTATTTAGTGTCTTACATGATCATGTTATATTTTTGAAAAGTTCAATTTTTGTTAGGGATATCTTTTTGTTGGGCTATGAAAAGGATTATATGAGGGGTCTAAGTGGTTAGGTGTTAAGATTTATAAAGGGTGTGATTTTATATTGGTACTGGAAATGAAGTTGGTTTTGATCTTTGACTGGAAATGAAGTCGGATTTGATGATGCTGGGACCTATTTCTTTTCACATAGATAGTGTCCTAGTATTAAATGATAAATAATTAATTTAAGAAGGCTAACGCTAAGCAAAAATGGGCTTATTCAAGTACATGAAATTGCGTTGATGTCTAGCTCTGATATCTTGGAAAATTTTAGTGGTTTGTTTGCTGCTTGTGTTTAGAGGATTTTGTCGAGTTTGAAATTTTTTGTTTGTTTTGGTTAGATGTTTATAGTTCTCATTTCATGCATAGATCCATATATCTAGTTTTATTATTATAATTATTATTGTTTTCTTTATATATTTGGTGGTTTGAGGAAAGATATTTTATTTCCTTTCACTTTGTGGCATGATTTCAACATCTTCACCTTTTAGAATATAGTAAAATATTATTCTTATTTTATATTTTCTTGGAGAAGAATAACTGATATTTGGAAAGGGAAATAAGCCCTCAGTAGCTAAGCGAAGAGAAAAACGGTCTATGTACCAGGTTCCTGCGCATTCATCGTAGGAGACCTATTGGCACGAGACCAACATTCCCTTTATGCAATTACACTTTTGATGCCAAGGCTAAAAGAAAATTTGTTTGTTTCCTTTGAACGTGATTTTTTTTTTCGCTTGTTGCATAATTTTCTGTGACTACTATCATATGTCTTTCAAACTTCATGGGTTACGGTAAGAAGACTAATCTGTGTGCAGATTTGGAGTCACATGAGTAGAAGCTATGTTGCCATCTTTCAATATTCATCAACATGTGTAAGGGTACCAATATGTGGAGAAGAACTCGGTTCTTCGGATGCCTTAGCCCTGGGTTTAAAACATTTCTCTAGGTAATTCAAACTCTTCTTCAAGCACAAATATAAGTTTGTTGTTCATAAGAAGTGCTTATTCATGTGCAATTTTGTATATGTGGAAGAAATGCATGTTCACAGAAAGTAATGAAGCACCAAAACTTCCACATGCAGAGGAAATCAATGAGATTTGACAACCAAACCTGCTAGCTACAAGTCAACTTCTTCAAAGGAAGTCCACTTAGTCAACAAAGGAATGTCACCTTCAAACTTCTACAATTCTGGATCACTGTAATAAAAGCCCAAGTAGCTTTCTACCATTGATCTATTAAGGCCTGAACTCTTTGCTTTCTTGAATGATCAAATAACAGATTTTAACTCTTCCTTTGTCAGCTAAGTCTCCAATTTCCCATTTTGTTGTTCGTCTGTCATATTAGGGCAGTGAGAGGCAAACTTGAGAATCTCAGCTAGACCACTATGTTACAATCTGCAGTCTCTAGAAATAAGGATATGAAGTGATTTATTCCTCCTCCTGCAATTTCCCAAAATGTAGTTACCATAGAACCATCATTCCTTTTGATCTCCCATGTGGTGTTGATTTATTTGTGTCTGGTTGAGTTTTATCCTCATCTCCCTCAGCCTGCCATGTAACCCTCCTCCATATCTTTAAACTCCTTGCTACTTATTCATTCTCCAACAACTCCATTTTTATTTGTTTCAACTTTTTCAGATTAGTTTTCTCAACTTCTGAGAAGATGCCTTCTTTAGATATGTCATGCATTAGTTTAAATTTTTTGTTAGTCCTACCTAAATCATTTTGAGTTGCCTGGGCTTTACTTTTTTCCCATTGTGTGACTACTCTTGACTATCTTCAAATTTTCTTCCAATTGAATCATCGTCGTTTCTCATGTATTTGTGTCAAATTTGTTCCAATTCAGGGTTACTAGGCTTTTGTACTCCTCTTCTTCTAACCAACCATGATTAAATTGGTAGTGACCTAGTTTTTTTTGCAGTATAGATAATATGGTCAAAGCCGCCTCCATCTCCAACCCATGACTTAAACCTATTTGAATCTTGTAGAACTCTTTTTGAAACCAGGAATTTGCCCAATCATTTTGACACTCCATCTATTCCACTTCTGACATTTCTCCAACTTGGAATTATCTCATTAGTTTCAATATCACACAGAATGAGGTCTTCAAACAATTGGATAACATAACCAGTGAGGGGATCTTGATTACATCATTACACAAATATACATTCACAAATACAAAGTTGACGAGTCACCCAACCTTCATATTTGGCTACAAAATGCAATGCACCCCACTTTTTACATTGCAATCACATTAGCCTTCATATTTTCATTCAATTTTGCAGAAAATGGCCACTAGTCTATAATACAATTTTTTTTGCCTTTTCCATTTTCTCTTATTCAGGCTTTTAATTTTCCATTGGTTTGTATTACTTTTCTTTTCCCATTTTCCAATGCCCAGACTTAATTTTTCAAAAAAACAAAGTGCTGAAGGACTAAATGGTTTTGTTATAGCAGATCTCTTCATATTTCTCTGAGATATAGGGTCAACATAGATATGTGATGCATAAAGTTAGAATAGTACTTCATTTTATGTTTCAATTTTTTTATAGTTATACTCAATCTTCAGTGTTTCTTTGAAAATGTTGTTGTTGCTATCTATCAAAATAAGCAAATCCCTTAATGTACCCCCACTCCTATCCCCTATACTATCAAAGAGAATTTCCATGGCCTTTAGTGATGTATGAAGATAGAGGTCAGTCTTACTATGTCCTAGGATCCTGCAACCATGTACGACTCAAATGAACATTGACCATACACATGACCTAATATTTTGCAACCATGTGCAACTCAAATGAACATTAACCATTTTGTGACAACAATTTGAAGTTATTTTCAAGCATGTTCACAAGTTACAGACAATATTTTCCCTTAATCCTTCATCCTTCAGCCAATCAAGTGTATCTATGTCAAGTTTGACGTGTTCATAAACTTGAGAGGACCATTTATATCCTGGTGGTCTAATAGAGGTTCACCTTGAAGTTGGCCTGTATTAATTTGTATAGTTGGTTCTATTGTTAAAACTTTGGAGCATAATATATAAATTTTCTTTTTGGTAGGCTTCAAGGTTGTTGAAACTTGAGAAACTATCTACTGTAGGAACAACCTCCAAGAGAAGGGTTGGGTCAGAGTTGTGACTGTGCCCTCCGATGATTATGTCTTATAAAAATGTCAAAGGAAAGGCCTTAGTCTAGGCTGAGAAACCTATGTTATGTCAAAGGAAAGGCCTTAGTCTAGGCTAAGACACCTATGCTAATCCTGCATCTTTGGAGAAATTTTCGAAAGCCACATGTAAAGATGTCCACAACCTTCCTTGCTTGAGGCAGGAAAACAAGTATATTCTTTGTAAGAGGAAGAATGTGCCCTAAGGAGAAGACTTTTCTATCCTTTTGGTCTAGGACAATAATGAAGGAATGTTGATAGATTGGCCCCAGGGTCCAGTTGTCGTTTCTCCTTATCAACTTTTGGTCTTGGAATGTTCATTGGCTTGTTGACCTCTGGAGAGGAAATATGGTTAGGAGAACTAAAAATATATTTAAAGTTGTGATTGGGAAAGTGTGATCGAAATGACCTCTGGAGAGGAAATATGGTTAGGAGAACTAAAAATATATTTAAAGTTGTGATTGGGAAAGTGTGATTGAAATGTTGACAGAAGAATGGAGTTCTATGACCTTTGGTTTTACCTTGTGAAATTTTTGATAGAAGGTGAACAGAGTTCTCATAAGGCAGATTAGAGTTTCTTTGTCTTTGATAATTTGGTTTGCAGAGCCCACTCTTTTAAGCCACCAGTGGCCAACAACTTAACTTCATAATGGTGTGGGACTAAATTCAACCAAGGTTTGGCAATGGGAGGATAAAATAGCCTACAAGTACGAACTTTAGTACTTCTATTTTGGTTTTTTTTTTATTTAAAAGTGCAATTTTTGTAATTAACCTGCCAATAATGACATATGGTAGTCAGAGGCTTGTCTGATGTGAGCCTACTTCATTACAATATGTATTATATCTTTTATCGATATCAATGGATATTAGAAAAACCATTTTCCAGTAAAATAATGTGTGTGAAGGTTAACTTGTGCTCTCCATTCTTTCCAATGCCTCAATTATCTCCTCCTTTTGGGTTTTGACAAAAGTTTTTACTGTGATGCCTCTGGTGAATGTTTTTTGGTTTGTCAATGTTTTGCAGTATGGTAGTATCAACATGAATTTCCTATGTTTGTTTTGAGTGTTCTGATTTGTCTACTTGTTTCTGAAGCAAGTTGAACCTGTTAATAATTTTTTTATTTGTTATTGCTTTTATTTTTATGTTACTTGGTGTGTAAGAATGACCGTTGTTCTTTGTGATTTACAGAGTTTTTGAAAGCTAAATGTTTGATGCATTCTGAGGTTGCACTAGTTCTGGAGAGAAGACTTGAACAACTCAGGAAGACAACCGATGATCCCTCATCTCAAGTGTCACAGTAAGAACATATCTCACGAAAAAAAATTTTTTCTGCCTTCCCTTCCCTCTAGACTACATAACAACTATATTTAATAAGAGTTAAGTGGAAAATTATATTATGTATAATGGAAGAGGGGTATGTTAGTATGGGTGCTAGTATTTTGTTGAATTTATTTTTATTTGAAATTTGCATTTGCAAGTAATTATTCTTGTTATAATTTCTATGCAGGGTGTTTGAAAGATCTTTGTAGTACGTAAAGCAGTTCAGTCGATACAAAAATCTAGATGTTGTGAAACAAGTTAGAGAGTATTCTTTATGTTAATTCCTGGGATTAGTGTTCTGAAAAGGGCTATAACTTATATTTAAAATTTCTCACCTTTTAAATCCAATAGTTAATCAACTGTTGTGTAGTATAGAATTTTGGAAAAGAGGTATGTAATCCTTTACTAAGGCCTTACATTGTGCTTAGCAGAAACGGATTGGGTGAGTTCGAGGTATGAAATCCTTTAATTGGGAAATGCCCATCTAATTGTGGTTCAAATTCATACTTTTAGAAGAGTTCATCTTACTGAATCTAAATATTGTTGCCATTACAGCTCTGTGTGATTGGAAATCTTTGCCCTGAAACTGTAGAAGAGGCCAAAGCTATGGTTCCATCCCTTAAGGTAAGCCTAAAGTTACCTGTTCTTTATGATCAAAAGGATGTTTATTATTTCTGAATTGTGAATCCTATTAACTCATGAAATTTGATTAAGATAACTACGCTATTGCATTTTTATTGGTGTAACTTTGTTTTGCAATTTGCATAGTCACTTCATTTCTTTTGCCTTTATATCTTTAAAGGCATGAAGTTGAGAGCTCAATCAATGCATCATTACACAAATATACATGCATAAATACAAAGAGTTGATAAGTCACCCAACCTTCAGTTCTAGCTACAAAATGCAATGCACCTCACTTTTCACATTGCAATCACACTAGGCCTTCATATTTTCATTCAATTTTGCAGAAAATGGCCATTGGTCTGTAATACATTTTTCCTTTTCCATTTTCTCTTATTCAAGCTTTTAGTTTCCATTGGTTTGAACTTCGTATTACTTTTCTTTTCCCATTTTCTGATGTCCAGACTTAATTTTTCAAGAAAGCAAAGTGTTGAAGGACTAAATGGTTTTGTTATAGCAGATCTCTTCATATTTCTCTGAGATATAGGGTCAACATAGATATGTGATGCACA
Source organism: Pinus tabuliformis (assembly GCA_031772625.1). Taxonomy (NCBI): domain Eukaryota; kingdom Viridiplantae; phylum Streptophyta; class Pinopsida; order Pinales; family Pinaceae; genus Pinus; species Pinus tabuliformis. The sequence continues at coordinate 826,698,492 of CM062809.1, read as the reverse complement.
AAGTTAGAATAGTACTTCATTTTGTTTCGTGTACGCTATTTTAAGAATAGTGTACGAGTTTTCTGTTACTTTTTTTTGTACATGCTATTTTAATAGTTTTCTACTTGCTAAATATAGTTTACAATAGCTAGAAGATGTGAATAAGTCATATAGTTCGTTGGGTTTGCCTTCTAAATTGAGCATATGGAGAAGGGCACGAGGTAAATCACTGAGTTTTATGGTCTAGATTTTAGTGTCCAATGGCATGAGAGATAAGTATGCTAAGAATTTGTTGTTATCAAAGGTTGTTATGCATATTAAATAATCTTTTCCCACAGAATGCGGGAGGCACCCATTGCCATGTTCTTGCCATTTTAGTCATAGGCAGGCAATTGAGTGAATGATTCAGGGTCTTTTTGAGGTTTAATTCAAAGTTTTTGTTTGAGTCAGTTACTTGCAGAAAATGTTCGCTCGATTCCCCCATATTTGAGTTAGATTACTGTATTTATTGTATTTGTCTGCCAATGTCAGTGACTTGTGGGGAATGGTGATAAATTCAATTAGTTGTTCAATTTGTGATTTAAGTTCATTAATGGGCTTTGTTCTATTATTACAGGCTTGCCAGAACTTCGTCATGACCAACAACCTTATAAAGAATATGTCGAGAAGATTTCAGCTTTGGCAACAGGGCTATGTCCTAGGGGAATGAATCAATCCCTCTCGACAAGGAAGGTCCCAACCTTTCTAAATTCAGATCCAGCTCCACTATAGAGCTACACCCAAAAATCCATGACAAAAAAAAAAACAGATGCCCCCTACAAGTGTCATGAATAGGCTTATTCTTATCAGATGTTATGTACACACTATACCCTTGTAGGTTTGATTTCAATGCCTTAGCTTTGGTGCCAAATATATTTTCTTCAGTGTGTTTTCTATTGCTTTTCTGTCATGTGGCGCTAGCCAATCTTAGCCAAGGTTGTGTTTATACAATGGAATCTCCTTGATGATGATACTTTGTATTATACAGGGCAATTAGTGTCGTATATTCCCAATCCAATATTCTTTGTCAGTGGATAATGCATGACACTAAACTTGTAATGAACCTGGATTTTCCACCACAGAGCAGCCATATGAGAGGTAAGGGAGGCCAACAATACAATGTTGGCCTTAGCCCTTACAAATAATCTATAATGAGCACTTGTCCAACATAAGTGGGATGCTCCATGTTGATGTTATGCACAATAATGGCTCCAAGATGTTGTAGCTACCAACGCAAGTCTGCATCCCTTCATCACAAGCCTCCATGGACTCCATTGATCCTCGTAAGCAATGTAATAAATTGGGTTAGTTGCCCTTGCAAAAATACTATTGAAGCCCTAGGCATCCTTGAGCCATCTCCAAACCTTCGAACAAAAATCCAAGCTATCACATGCCAACTAATCTTTGATGACCTCCTCCAAGCCACACAATGCTCCTCATCCCATGGGTGCTCTCTAAGCAAGTGGATCTCCATGGGGCCCCAGTGAAGGGCATGCACCAAATTGCCAAGAGAACTTCGATGCCTAAGAGAAACTCTTAAGCCAAAAACCATTTTGAGGTCAAGCATACACTAAGCAAGCTTTCTCAACTGTGCAAATCCACCAAGGACTATCTCTCATGTACCAATCCATCTTGGATTATCTAGGGGCTGAAAATACATCATGTACCTCAATTCTCATTTTGATAACTTGAAAGCACTGTTGCAGGAACCGTCCCCCCTAAGGATCTGGAGGCAGAACCACATCACGTATAGATCTGCCACCAATCCTTCGGCAGAATCGCGGATCTGAAAATCGGATCCACGGATCCACCTTTTTTCGGTGCTTCCTGGCAAATTGGATCCGTGGGGGCCCGATCCACGGATCCGGAAAGGATTGGGTGTGGATCTGTGGAGGTTCGGGCGTGTATCCACCGCGAATCGCGAGCGGATCCAAGGGAACGTGGACGGTTCACACGGTTTCGCGAGGTTTTTTTGTTCTTTTTTTTGGAAATTTCGAACTGTTACATGAGGAACTACACTTTCCGAATACTCCCAAGGTGCCCCTTGATGCTCCCTAGACGCTTTCTAGATGCTCTCTAATGGTAATGTTAAATTCTTAAAGTAAAAGTGACATTCTCCTTTATCTTTCATTTCCATCCCTTTACTTAAATTTTTAACATTACCTTAAATTTTTAACATTACCATGAAACGACTCAGGATGTTTGAGAGTGGTTCCAACCTCATCAAACTTCATATGGAGAAAATAGAATTTCATATCCCATTCAAAATTTAGCAAACTTAACAATTTTCAGGATCAATGGGATTGTGGCGTTTCATTGGATTATATCATGTATGAGGGCATGTGATTGGCATTTAATCAAGAGCACCAAGCCCTATATGTACCCCAGTGTTGGTGTTGTTGATTGTTGAACTCCTTTGTCATGGCCTTAGCAATTATGTACCCTTCACTCAAGTCAAAATCATTGATCAGGCATGTTAAGCTTTCTCTACCATATTATAAGGCTTGGATTAAGCTGTTTGATCAAAATTAGGCAATGTTGACTAATATCCCTATAGAATTGAAGTAGAGGCAAAGGCTAGACAAGAGAAGAGGAATCTAGATTCTAGATGGTTGATGCTGGAATAATTAATCATTGATGTACAATGGATGCCATATCTATCTTGATTTATGTAAAAATATGCATGTTTTCATGTCTTCTACAACTAATTTGGTATTTTGGATGTTTTTTTAAATATAAATGCAAATATATATATATATATATATATATATATATATATAGCAGATGTTTCGCTTCCTAGATTTTGGGAAATGACGCTTCTGCGTCCCCACTTCGTGCAACGTTGCTTGAAAGTCTCTGATAAGACAAACATCTAATATGATGCATATTGGTCCGACAACAGTTAGGGATTTTATTTCCTACAGGTTATAGCAATTTTATTCTAAGTCCATTGCACAACAAAATCCTTTTGAGGAAGCCAACAATTTTGTTTTAATTGTCATGGTTGCCAATGATGGTCCCTCATCCTTACTCTTTATTGATACATTTGAAATTTCAGTGGTGACTTTTTTTAATAGAAACACAAAGTGACTTTGGAGAACTGAGAATTCGAGATTTTTATAATTTTCATGTTGTATAATACCAAATTAAGTAGGAGAACTGAGAATTCGAGATTTTTATAGTTTTCATGTTGTATAATACCAAATTAAGTACTTAGTTACCTCTACTATCCTGGTAAAAAGATATAGAGAGTAGTATTTTTCTGAGGGGTTATGCCGGCCTAAACACCTTTATGATTGGCACATGCAGACTGGTTCTAAGTTAGGGGCAAAGTACCTTCTGGTCTCAAATCCCAAGTTATCTGGACCACCACCTCAACAGAGACCACCTCCACTTGCAGTCAGTACACCAACAAAGTCTACAAACCTCCCAAAAACTCAAGTCAGTACACCAACAAAGTCTACAAACCTCTCAAAAACTCATTCTCCTCTATACTCTACTCCTTCACAACAATTTTCTGGGGAAGAGGAGATTGATGATTTTGAAGATGAAGATTCAATAGCAGAATGTGTCTCGAGGCACCAGTTCAATGATATCACGAATCTTGTATTAGAGTTTCCAACTTTTAAATCAGGTAGTCTAAAGATGCTTTGCTTGTTCCCTTTCATGTTTTGTTTCATATTAGTCAATATAGCTTGCAGAATAAGTCTGCCATGATATGTGGTAATTGATTTGTTTAATTGAGATGTAGACTGCCAGTATTCGTTTTACAAACAAGTCATGGAATGGATTGAAGGAATTTAACAGGTGGGCTGATAATAGCATTGAAACTTGAGAAAGTCTAAGGAGATATATCTTCTTGATTGTGCAGGTTTATCAAGTGATGATCTTCGGGAAACAACTTATGAAGTACTGTTAGCATCTGTTGGGGCTGCTGGGTAAGGGATTCTTTTGGCAGTTTTTAATGCTTTACATGATTGTATTTCAAGTTAGGTAAAAATTTATAAGAGACATTGGACACTTATCTTGCTGTCCAACCATGTATGGTGTAATCAATCTTACTTGCTGGCATTTATTTTTAAGCCAAGCAGTGGTCTTAAACTTCCAAACAAGGAAAATAGAAAAGAGAAAAAATAAAAGTTTACGAGGAAGCTCACTGGTAGCAAGAGTGGGAAGCATAAGCCTCAGCCTCAACAAGCAACAGGCCTAACCAGATTACTCAATATCATTCGTGTACAAATGCAGGCAAGTGACATGATATATTACCATTTCTTTTCTAGACAATCTTGACTCTGTCCCCTCTTTGTCAAAGTGGTTGCACAATATGCATCTATAAATGCCTGATTAACGGAGTTGTTTAGTTTGTGTCTATGTTGACTTGTCAACTTGCTAAGAAAGATTAAACACTTGCATTATCACTTTGGCCTGTTTGCAATAGGACAAAAATATCTTAACCATGGGAGGAAGTTGTAGTCTTTAAAAAGACTGCATCCAAAGTTCCAGTGAACTGGAAACAAAGGCTACCCTGTATGTGCAAAAAACATATTCAATGTTCACAATTCAATTTTTGGCATGCCAAATTTCTGTTGCAATGCTTCCTTAGTACCTATCAATTTATTGTATTCATGTTGAATGAAATCACAAAATAAGTTGGACTTGTCCCAAAGCCTTATTTAGGTAGACCATAGAAGCATCTCTTCACAAATTAACATACCTTTTCGATCTATTTTTGATATTTTAATGGATTCGTCTTCTTTTTTCAAAAAGGAAAAATTATGAAATTTCTTGATTGAGCTCCTACTTTTTCATATGTATTAATGCAGTTTGTGCAGGAGAATCAGTCCATGACATCTTAGTCGTCGACTCGTCAGGATACACCATTGGCACTTTCATATTGCAGATTGATCTTTGAGTAATATTCATATGATAATGCATTGTACTGACCTTGTACGACCTCATAATAAAGAAATACTCATGGTTCTCAACTTTTCAATATGAAAAAGTACATTTTGAAGTTATAAGTGATTATTGCTTGATTATTGTAACTACCTTTTTTAACTAAAAACAGAAACTTGCTTTACTTCAGCCTATCCTGTTCAGTGATATCAAGATGAATTGTAGAAACTGTTTTCCAAATCTAAATACAGCATGTGTGCAATATGATCAAAATCTACTGTTGAAGATGTTAAAATGCTTTGCTGGTCAACCAACTATTTTATTAGACATTTAAAGAAAGTTGAAAGTCACATGCACATCCCATGTCTGCTCAGCAAGAGTTCAGTTACCATTAATCTGTAGGTAATTGGTCATGTGTGTGGGTACTCCCTAATATCAGTAACATACAGAAGAGTTTAGAGGTTATGAAGCAAATACTGAAATACTTGATTAGCAACCAATTATTGAGAGTTTGATCCCTTACTCATCTGTATTATATTAGCAATCCCCAATAGAAGAGAACTACAACTTTGAATTATATTTCATGATTCTATTTTCATTTTGTTGCAAAGATAATATCTGATAGAGCATTGACATATTTCTGATGAGTGCACTTGGTTGAGTGTTTTTACTGATACTCCTTATAATGCAAACTGGAAGTAATTGGCATGCATTTATGCTCTATATGTTATAACTTTGAATTCAAATTTTATTAGATGAGATACCATAAGTAAGAGTGTTTCACATGAACTTGGCTATTTTGACTTTCCAAGGGCTTCAGTAAGATTCTCATCTCAATTTTCTTAGAAAGCATTTTGTTACAGGGTTTATTGCATTTTCAACTGTAGCTGAACTTTTAGGTGAAACTTTACTATTTTCTTTCATCATCATCTATGAGATGAAGTAATACCATTTACTACAGATCAAAAGATTTATGTTTATCTGGTAGATTTTGCCTATGTGAACAAGATTGCTTATTTGAAAACAATGTGGTTGTTTACTTACAGATTTCAGAAACAATGGATATACGAACAAGAGAGGGTTTACTTTCTGCTGTAGTAGGTAGAGTGTCCAACAGAATCTATACTCTTTTGGTCCCTTTAGAGCTTTTGTGCAGCATATCACCAACTGAGTTCTCTGACAAAAGTCATATTTATGGTGGCAAAAGCGACAGGTGGTATACAGGTTTAGAGTAGTTGCACCTCATGGATTATTTTTACTCAGGGTTGTTATTGTGGTACAGTGTTAAACTCTTGCTTGTCTTTTTATTTGTTTTAGATAAAAGTTTTGGAAGAAGGGCTTCTAAATCATCCTGCATTTGGACTTAAGGCTTCTGAGGGTATGGAAGTTGAATTCAGATCTCTCTTAGTGAAGATTGAAGAAGCTGAGGTACATGCTTATGAGAGATAACTCTCCCTGAATGTTTTTCAAAGGAGGTCAATAATTAAAGAATCAAATGAGAATCAACCTAAATTTTAAACCAACATTTGGCAGTACAAATTTTGCAATCCATTTGTGTTTAAATTACTTTGGAACCATAACGAGGATTCTTTTTTCATTCATGATCTTAGGGGCTTCCTTCTTCAGTGGGTTCAGCTCAGCGGGCCGAAGTTTTAAGGGCTTTGAGAAGAGTTGCTGTTGAACTTGTTGGAAGACCTACAAGAGTTGATGTGTCAAGTGAAATCTGCTACTGGGAAGATGGTTATCATCTGAATGTTCAGCTATATGAGAAGTTGTTGTGTAGCGTGTTTGATATTCTGGATGAAGGGAAGCTACTTGAGGTTCATTGTTAATATTTAGTTGTGGATTCTTGTTTGGATGATATGTGCTATACATGGGTACTGTTTCAGCAGGTATATTTAGATTCACTCTAAATCTGCGTGTTTCATTTATGGTTATCCCAATTTCTGGGAGAGACTCAAAGAGCAACCTTTTTTGTACATTGAGTACCATCATATGTGCAATAAAATAATAGACTCGGATCCTTTAGTTTCTTGAAAACTGGTATCAAAGGAGCTCATGTAATAACTTTTCCTATCTTTTGTAGCTTTTATGTATGGAGAAACCATCTTTGGCACTTATACCATGTCTATTAGCATCTTCGAGCCTCATGTGATATTTAAAAGTTATATACCTGATCCAAGCCACTTCACACATTCAAACATGCCTATTCTCAAGGATTAGAGACGTTGGCATTTTTTAGATTCTCTAGGTAGCAATCAAGTGCTTGTATGAGTCTGTCCTGGATTGTCTCCATGTAGCACACAAAGTTTATCAAGAGCACTAGTAGGGTCAAGAAAGGGTGTCCACTATCTCCCACCTTGATTGGGATTTACATCAATGAGTTGGAGTTTTTCCTTAATGGGCATACATATGAAACAATGGGTGCAATTTTTCATTCCTATTCTTCTTTTTGTTGATGATGCGATCCTTTTTGCTTCTTTCCTCAAGGGTCTACAGAGAGAGACAACTGCATTAGAACTTTTTCTATGACCTTCATAGTTGATGGTCAACTTGGGTAAAATTGAGCGGTTACGATCTTCAACAGGTAGGAAGGGTCTTCTTAGATTATCATTTCTTCCTTAGAGTGAAGGAGATTGAGATCACCAGCTCATATTACATACTTCGGTGTTCAGTTCTTAGGCTCTCATTTTAGTTTAAGGCATGTTTAGCCTTGGGTCAACAGGGGGGCTACATTTCTTTTTCACTTCTTAAGAGATAGTGTTTCTGACATCATTTCTAAGAGATGGACATCATTTCTAAGAGATGTCGACCAAGATGGTAATAGTCTTAATTTAATTTCAAACCTACTTAATTAGCAAATCAAAAAACTAAAATCTCTGTTGAAATTGCAATTTGATTTTTACTAGGAATTGAAACACATCACGCTGAAGAAAGTAGCAACACATGCATATATCTAAAACTCATTTCACATCACTGTTTATTATCAAATTTCCTTGAAATTCTGCTTGATGCTTAAATGAACAATCTGAAACTACTTTTCTTTTCACCAAGACACAAAATTTCTCAACAATAGAAGCAATGGAATGAAACAAGTTAAAGACACAATTACACAAGAGACATTAATTTTCTAGGGAACCCAACTGGGAAAACCCTCTCCTTGTTGTGGTATTTTATTGATAGAGTATACAGATCAAATAAAAGAAAACTGTCTATTGAGAACAGAGTTGTTCTCCTGCTAACCTAGCCTAGACTTGCCCTGAACGTTACTTGATCACAACTCCTATCCTTTGCACATAAACAAGCCTGAAATCCTTGCGCACTAGCCTCTCTTCTTGGCTCCTAAACTCATGCGCACAGGGCCTCCTATTTTGTAGCACAAATCTCTTAATCTATGCGCACTTGGTACTTAATAATATGCACACCACAAGCAGGAAGCTCACACAATTCTTGTGCACTTTCTCACAAACCTGTGAGCTATTGTCTTTTCTCACAACCTTGTGCACAAAACAATTGTTGAATTCTGTGCCTTCGTCCTCCTTTTATGCTATTTGATCATGCTATAATTGGCAAGTTTATTTTTAGAACTTGGTCTTGTGATTGATTTGTTAACTGAGTCAAACTGACTCTTCTAACTTATCCTTGCCACAATTAGACATTGAGGCTCTCACTCGTTTTTTTTCCAAATATAAACTTGCACTTGGAGAGCCACATAATTGAGCCTCCAACTAGCACATGAACAAACTAACTCGTCCTTTTCCATGAACTCGTACTTGAAAAAAGAAGAACACATTGAAGTCTTTCTTGACTAAGGCACAAGTCAAGAAGACCTTCACTCGCTATTATTTTCAACATTTATTATTGTTGAAAATAGGAAATACATGGAAAGATTTAAACTACACCCTTCACTTATGTTGATTTGGGGTAGCATCATATGTGCTCTAGCCATGAAATTTGGTGGATAGGTTAGGGCACATGAAATCTCCAATACCCAGAAAGGGTTTGGGCAGATTCTAAACAATTTAGGAGATACTAAAATAATTAATATTTTTAATGGAGTCCCTAAGTCTAAACTTAGGGAAATTAAAATATTAATGTGGATTAATATAAAACTGTTAGAATCGTCCAAAAGACATGGATCAAGCCAGATCTAATCTTAGCCGTTGATTAGGGACTTAATGGCCATTGATATGTCAACGAGAAAAGTATAAGAGGAGGCTTGAGAGTCACTTGGAGAGTACACCATAGTGATCAACCATTCTATTCTCTAGAGTTGGGTTTGCTAAGAGAGATAGAATCAGTGATCGGAGTTGTAGCTGAGGGCCATTGAGTACAAAGAGACAGAGAGGCAGAGATAGTGCCAGGAGAGCAATGCAGGATCTAGAGAGAGTTATGCAATAGTAGCTAGGGCTCATGCAGGGCCACACAGAGGCAGCCAGGAGCTACGCAGTGCTTCAAGAGGCCAGCGTTGTTGACACAAAGGGCCAGAAGGTTGACACAGGGCCTCCTAAGGTTGACGTAGGCCCATTCAGGGTGACGCAGGGCCAGCGCTGGGCAGAGAGAGGTTGACGCAGTCCAGAGAGGCAGACGCTGGGGTTTCTGGGGCAGATTGGAGCTGAGGAGCTGCCGGAGGGTTTATCCGGGTTTCAACCGGGACATTTGTCTCAGATTGAGAGGTACTACTGCCAAGGAAATTCTCTGTTGGGTAAGCCAGATTTGGCAACCAGATTGTACTCTAAAATTGCTTAATAAGAAAACCCTTAGATAGCTACACCGATTTTCCCACATTGGGTTTTTCCGGGGACATTGGTCCAAAAATAACGGTGTCATTGTGTGTGCTTATTTCTGTTTCCTTCAGTTGATGATCTGTAATATGTTGAGCATGCACTAGTGTTTATTTTCAGTATTTACATTGTAAATAACTTGTTAAGTAACAGAACAAGTAGGTAGGAATAAATCAGTAAAGTGCATGGAGGGTTTCTAATTGGTAGACTTAGAAACTTCAACATGGTATCAGAGCGTGGTTGCAAATCATAGGAGAACTGAGGACATCAGCCGAGCGAAGCAATAGTAGCAGAAAACAGTTGTCCCGAGTGACAAAATTTATTTCTAGCAGAGCAACAATAAGGGAAGGGTGACGCAGTGCTTGCGTCATCAAGGGTGAGCCAAGAAGAGGCAGCGTAGAGGCTAAGGGACGCAAAGGAAGACTCACGCAGAGCCACACAAAGCTAGGAGAGCCGATGCAGTTGGCTGAGGAGGTCGGGTTACTGGTGCCGGGATTGTGCAAAGCCTAGGAGCTCTCACCTTCAGGTTGCTGGGGTTTAAGAGGCTGTGGGAAAGTTGCAGAGTGGAGCTGGTGAGGTACTGTAGTCAGAACAGTACCTGACAGGGCAAGGCCAAGAGGAGGGAGTTGCTACCTAGGGTTTCTAGTCGAGAAATCCGGATTAGTGGTGTGGTTGCACAATAGACGATCAGAGTAGGGGGCATCTCGACATCAGTAGAAGGATTTCCAGGAGGGAAATCGAGATTCAGAGGGAGTCACATCGAGAACTTCCAGGAGGGAAGTAGAAGAGCATCATGGCACTACATAGAGTAAGAGACCAGGACAGGCTGGACGGAGCGTCAAACTTCGCAGTCTGGAAGGCCAGAATCTTATCCGTACTTGACAGAAATCGTGTCAAGCACTTTGCCTTGAAGACAATAGTTATCCCAGTCGACCCAGCTGAGAACGACAAGTACGAGGAGGCAATGGCGAGGGCCAAGAGCATCATCCTTGATGGGGTCAAGGACCATGTAGTACCACACATTGTCGAGAAGGAAACGACAAATGAGATGTGGGAGGCCCTAAAGAAATTGTACCAGCATACTTCTGTGCAGAGAAGAATGTTACTAGAAAATCAATTGAGGTCATATTAGATGAAGAAGGGAGAACCAATTGACATCTTCCTCGGAGGACTGAATGAGATCCGAGATTAGTTGACTGCCATAGAAGCCACGCCAGATCAGGAATTGATGGTGAGGACAACCCTGAATGCAGTCTCAGAAGACTGGGAGGTATTTGTCCAAAGTATACTAGGTAGAGGGACACTTCCACCTTGGGATGAGATGTGGGTGGCTCTTCGCCAAGAAGAGATCAGATGGCAGTCAAAGGCAGGAAGTAGCAGTAAGGGGATCAGAGTCAAAGAGGAAGAAGATGTTGCCCTAGCATCTAAGGGAAAGCAAGAAAAGCGGAAGAATAAGGATCTCTCCAAGATCAAGTGCTTCCACTATGAGGAGCTGGGTCATTATGCGACAGTGTCCAAGGAAGAAGAGTAAGGGAGAGTCTTCCGAGACTAAGGTAGCGCCAGCAAGGGTAGAGAAGGAAGTGGAGACAGACGATGACTGTGCTATGAGTGCACATGCACCACTTGAGCGGAAGTGGGGAGACATCGAGCTGTAGTTAGGCGGACTAAAAGCGATGAGGGGTAGGATCCTCGAGGTACCTAGCCTCTTGGATTAGACCTTGCTACAAGAGCCTCGAAGAGGAGTAGCAAGACTAGCTGATGTGGGTAGAGATGGATGCGGATGAAGCGACAGAGAAAGGTATAGTGCAGGAGTCCCAAGACAGCGCGAAGCTAGCAGGCTGCAACAGTGCGAGAGGCATGGGAGTGTTGCACCAGTGCAGGATGGCACAAAGAGTTGTGCAACGGTGCGAGATGCAGGGAGTTGTTGCAGCAGCGCAGAGGTCAGAGAGGGGGCACTTGTCAGTGGCAGACGGAGCTTCAGCATCAGCAGGTGTCTCTAGCCCAATAGAGAGGTCAGAGTTGGGAGATCAGTTACTTACTTCTCAGTATCTAAGTTGCAGTGCAGCAGTGGGCAGCACGATGCAGCATGATGAGAGGAGTTGCAGTGTGGATGGAGTGTTGGGAGAAAGGACCAACAACAACACGGATGCAGAGGGAGCTGTCGTACAGATGTAGCAGTGGCAGTGGCAGAACCATGGGCAGCAGTATAGAATACAACAGTGCAGAGGATGGTGGGCAGCAGGCTTAGCATTAGCACAGGGACCGATGCCGAATGATCAAATTAATACTCAGTAAAGAGTATTGCTAGAGCACAGTCCTCGCTAAGAGGGAGTGTTGATTTGCGGTAGCATCGAATGTGCTATAGCCATGAAATTTGGTGGAGGTTAGGGAACATGAGATCTCCAATACCCAGAAAGGGTTTGGGCAGATTCTAAACAACTTAGGAGATATTATAATAATTAATATTTTTAATGGAGTCCCTAAGTCTAAACTTAGGGAAATTAAAATATTAATGTGGATTAATATAACACTGTGTTAGAATGGTCCAAAAGACATGGATCAAACCAGATCTAATCTTAGCCGTTGATTAGAGACTTAATCTCGGCCATTGATATGTCAGTGAGGAAAGTATAAGAGGAGGCTTGAGGGTCACTTGGAGAGTACCCCAGAGTGATTAGTCATTCTATTCTCTAGAGCGGGGTTTTCTAAAAGAGACAGAATCAATGATTGGAGTTACAACTGAGGGGCATTGAGTACAGAGAGGCAGAGAGGCAGAGATAGTGCCTGGAGAGCAGCACAAGAGCGAGAGAGAGTGACGCAGTAGCAGCCAAGGCTCACGCAGGGCCATGCAGAGGCAGCCGGGAGCTGTGCAGTGTTTCAGAGAGGCCAGCGTTGCTGACGCAGAGGGCCAGAAGGCTGACGCAATGTCTCTTGAGGCTGATGCAGGCCCATTCAGGGTGACGCAGGGCCAACGTTGGGCAGAGAGAGGCTGACACAGTCCAGAGAGGTAGACGTTCAGGTTTTCGAAGCAGATTGGAGCTGAGGAGCTGTCAGAGGGTTTATTTGGGGTTTCAGCCGGACATTTGTCTCAGATTGAGAGGTACTACTGCCAAGGAGATTCTCTGTTGGGTAAGCCGGATTTGGCACCAAGATTGTACTCTAAAATTGCTTAATAAGAAAACCCTCAGATAGCTGCACCGGTTTTCTGCATTGGGTTTTTCCGAGGACATTGGTCCAAAAATAATGGTGTCATTGTGTGTGCTTATTTCTGTTTCCTTCAATTGATGATCTGTAATATGTTGAGCATGCGCTAGTGTTTATTTTCAGTATTTACATTGTAAATAACTTGTTAAGTAACAGAACAAGTAGGTAGGAATAAATCAGTAAAGTGCATGGAGGGTTTCTAACTGGTAGACTGAGAAACTTCAACAACTTACTACTTCCCACTCTGAAAAAATTAATGAACTTCACTCACTACTCCCCACTCTGAGAAATTGAATGAAATACAACATATAGACTTTCCTTCTCCTTTATATACTAGATGGCACAATGAATTTGGACACATGCATGACATTTCTTTAACTAAAATATACCTAAACCCTAGATCTATTCTTGGTCTTGAGATTAATAGCTTCAACCTACATGAAAGATTTTGTGAAATGTGAAATGTGGAGTTATATCACATTTTGTGAAATGTCTGGCTTGTCTATTGAGACTTCCCCTTCCATCTATTGATATTCACAGTAGCAATATTACCTCAGTTTTTAATATGGTCCTAACATCAGGAAAGAGTGACAATCCCTTAATGCAGTCTTATGTTAATTTACTTGTTATGCTTTTGAGACATGCAAATACAACCATCTCAAATGATCCATTAAAGATGCTTCTCCAATGTCCACTCTTTATCAATTTAGAGAGTATCTCAACTATCATTGCACTATCACTTTTGAAAGAAATTGTTAGGCGACAATTGCTGGTTCTAGATCTATATGATTTAGTCACTAGAGTGGCGCGCTTGATGGTAACTAGTCAAGCTTGTCTGATTCGCCAACAATGTTGTCAAGTTCTTTTACAATTTCTTCTTGAATACCCTCTTGGTGCCAAGTGATTGCAAAAACCCTTGGATTTCTTAGTGATTCACCATTTTGTACTAGTGATTCACCATGATTTTACATGATAATATAATCTGGCGAGAGATTCACCAAAAAAATATATATACATATTATATTATTAATAAAATTGTCTTCCATTTTTCCTATGTATCATGGGGATTCACCCATTTATTATACATATAAATTTAGAGTGGTTCTTAAAATTTCCCTGGATTTTGTGGACTTAGTCAACCGTGTTGAAATTTCTACGTCTGACACGTTAGAAATCCCTACTGCATTATCTGGTTTAATTTCTCCTACTTGTTCATTTCATTAACAAGTTAAACATAAAGATTGAAATAAACACAAATGCGGCCTTAACTCATATACAGATCAACAACTGAAATAATTGAGACAAACACACAAGGGACACCGTTATGTTTGGAAAATCGTCCCTGGAAAAACCCAATGCAGGAAAACCGATGCAGCAGATATGAGGGTTTTATTATTATGCAATTTCTGAATACAACTAGGGTGCCAAAATGGCTCACCAAACAGAGAATGCCCTCGGCAGAAGTACCTCTCCTCGGAGACAGATATTCCTGCTGATCAATCACTGGATGAATGATCCCACAACAACTACGACAGCTCCTTAGCTGGACAACGAAAGCTGCTCCAAGCTTCTCTACTACTCTGCGTCAATCTGCAAGCACTGCGTCACCCTTCCCAGCTCACTAGCACTCAGTCTGTCCCATGAAAATCACCCAGCGCTGCCTCTTGGCCCTGCGTCAACTCTGCTAGCCTCTGTGCAACTGTTGATGACTCTACATCAACCCTTTGGCCCTCTGCGTCACCCACGTTGGCCTCCTTAGCCTCTGCATAGCTCCCAGTTGCCTCTGCGTTAGCCTCTCCAGGCTTTGCGTTGTCTCTCTGGCACTATCTCTGCCTCTCTGCTATGTATTCTCGGCCTCATGCCGAACTGCCCCTCGCTACAACAAATCACTAGCTTGATTCTCTCAGCAAAACTCCGCTCCAGAAATCAAACTGGTTGATCAATTTTGGTGTACCTCCAACTGATCCTCAAGCCTCCTCTTATACTTTTCCTGTTGAGTCTTCAACGACTGAGATTAAGTCCCTAATCAATGACTAAGATTAGATTTGGCTTGATCCATGTCATTTAGAACATTCTCATCCAGTTTTCTATTAATATGCATTAATCTTTTAATTTCCTAAGTTTATACTTAGGAACCCCATTAAAAATATTAATTATTTTAATATCTCTCCAACCGGTGGAATTTCCCCAAACCATTTCTGGGTCTTGGAGATCTTATGTGCCTTAACCTTGCCAACAATTTT